>CM077345.1:38686999-41533195 GCA_039655645.1 Ammopiptanthus mongolicus
TAATACATATATATCAAACTCCCAGTTTCCAACATCTGACCACAAAGTAAAGTAACCAACATAAAGACAACCCAACCTACACTACTGGGAGACACAGCTCCACAACATAAAGGAGAAGGGGGTACATCATAAAAGTACAGATGTTGGGAAAAACACTAGAGAGTGGCCAAAAACTGACACTATACTACTCATCAGAGTAGTACTCCTCTGGGTCCTCCTCCTTCTCCTCGTCCTCCTCCATGGCCTCCTCTTCCTCATCCTCATCCTCTAAGGCCTGCATGTCATATCCACTCATGATCTGTTCCGCATACCGTAATGCCTCCCCATCAGTACTCATCCACCACGCGTCCTGACTCGCGCTGGCAGGAGCTACCTCCGGTACATACAGACAAGAGGATTATGAGTGGAGTGGAGAAGAATACCCCGGAGTGAGTCGGTGTGCCCTTTCAAGCAGTCATCCTCCAATTCGCCCACTGGCGGGGAATCAGAGGGTGTAGCTCGGAAGGCACATAGGTAGGTCCAGGGGGTGGGACTAGGGACGGTCCGGCAGCAGACACAGGCAAAGCAGAAGTAGACGGTGCAGTGGGTGGGGATGGCATGGAAGAAGGGTCAACATATACGTCCTTGGGCTCCTCCCGATGAGCTGCGAGCGGGGCACTAGGCAGGCGTGGACAATCAGCACGTGGTGGTGGAGGTGGTGGTGACTGAGAAATCCCCATGCTACCTCCGCTACTGACACGTAAAGTGCAGGCTCTCTCTGACAGGCTCGTCATGTGAACGGGTGACTCCCTCCTACTCGTGAGGTTGACAGCTCCGGTATAGGTACGACGTCCATCCGGGTGGATCGTCCAGGTGTCCTGTCCATCGTGGAGGATCAAGTCCAACGTCAAGTGAGATGATGGGTCGCTCGCCAAGACTACTCCCTAAAGCAAGATGAAAGGCCACACGAACAGCATAACAACAAGGAATGGGGTGAGATTCAACATATCGCACAACCAGAATAGCAGTGATAAAGTCACACACGCACGCACCCAATCGGCATAAAGTGCATGGGCATTCACAGCATAGCAATTTAACACATGGTATCACAGTTGATATATCAATAACAGCAATATGGTCAAATGTCAACTCAAGTATGCAATGACAATGCAGCATGACTCAGACCCCTACTCCATGGAGCTAAACCTAACAAGAGTGAGTGATTGGGAGAACATTGTCTACGTTATCTCAGCCCACAGTGCCACATCCAATGATTGCAATCATCATAACGGCTCATGCCAGACGTTCTTTATCCAAATCGTGACTTACCCGGTGTTTCAATCCGGACGTCAGTGTTTTTCGATGGATATCCACGACACAGAGGAGCTACTCTCTGGCCACATGTGTTTTCCCCAACCCCCGATGTCCCCAAGATCCTCATGATCGACACCTCAGACAATCTCACCTACACCAAGGTGTAACCTCAACTCCTAGGCATAACGCCCAACTCATGCACAGATGCAGATGCATGGCAAGAAAATGCCACAATACAACCATGTACTACCTTATCACTACAGTATCACGTTTATCTCTTGATAAACCACAAGATACCCTTACAGGACCCAATTTTACATGACTTGGCATTAGTCGCCCGTCCTTGGTTCCGTTCCTTGCAATCACGTACCACCTCGTCGTTCGTAACACGATATTCACATCTTATGATATATTAGTCCATACCTAAATGTATTATGGAGGATAGGATTCACAAGGATCCCCTTCATCAATCTTCTCACTTGTCTATCAAAAGAACATTACTTATGCTTTATAAGTAACTCTTAGTGATTAAACATTATGGATTCATTTTAAATGATCTAAATCATCAAGGGTGTGGAACATGATTTTGTCATGACCACTAGGTAGTAATATATGTCTTTTACTAAAATCTTTATGAGTCCATTATGGAGCTCATACAGATCCTCTTATGAGATAACACGCGTTTATACTATTATAGTAAAAAGCTTCAAAGTACTATCCTTATAGCAAAGTAGTTGATAGAATCTCCTTACTTAAGAATAGCTTGAAAAACTCTATTCAAGTGTTTAAAGGTGTCTCATTTAGTGTAAAACTCTTTTGAATTTGGTTTCCTAGTTCTATTACTTAGTGTAAAAGGAAATATACTTTTTATTGGAAATCACCATTTTGTTTTCAAATGAACTACAACTTATATAATAATGGAAAGTTCAAAAGGTAGTAGTCGTATACAACTCTAGTTTTTAAAGAAAAGCTTTGTAAGAATCCTATCTTCTCAAAGAAGACTTACTAACCAAAAATCCTTGAAAACCATCTTGACTAGCTATGAAATTCTTGGTTCTTGAAAATCTTTTCTTCAAAACAAATTATTAAAATAAGTGGTTGATCAACATCAAACCAACATATTCTTAAAATAGTTCCTACATGATATCAAGAACACTCATTTCACAACACATGGTTCTTTGGAACCAAAACTTGGTTTCTTTGGAAACCTTTTCAATTTATATACCTCTTATACTTTAGTATGAACATATAAAACCCCTTTACATCAACATTTTAAGATCCTAACCCTACTATCTATGTCAAGGTCGAATGCCCTATAGAAGTAGGATAGGTTTTCTTTGATTTATATGCATTGTTAGAACCATTTAAGTTCATTGAACCATTACTTAAACATGGAAGATTTGGCTTCCCTCATCAACACCATAAGGCTGAACCTTGCACATTCATTTTCAACCAAAATGAAGCCATTCAACAACATCCAAAGTAGCTAGAAAATCATGTTAACATACAAGCATGTTATCAAGCCAACTTAGAATATTAACAAGTTCATCATCCAAAAATCCTATCCTTAGGTCTTTGGACCTAAGAGTAGTTTTTCACTTTGCCAAAATGATTTTCTTATAGCATATATACATCAACACAAATCATCATATCAACACAACAACATAACATTATATGAAAATAAAGTAAAGAACTTTATAAGGAAACCCTAGATCTAGGGTTTTCCTTCAACAACACTAGGAGGCCTTTATCACCACCATTTTAGGTGTGATATGGTTCACTCCCCCATTACCTTTGTGAAGCTTCCTTAGAAGAAAATGAAGAGAAGCTTGGTCACCAACTACAATCCCAAAACCGTGGCCTATAAAGAAAAGAATAATACCATGAACTTTGATTTTTTTCAACATCATGAACAAGGTAACACAAAGATACTTTTAAAGAGTAAGAATGTAGGAGAAATAAGGTCAAGAACTTACTCTTAAGAAAATTTTAAAACAACTTCAAGAAGCTTGAAACCTCCTTGAATGATTCTTGAATAACTTTGAGTAAACAACTTCAAATGAAGAAATTCCAAAGATGAAAGTTGTTTAGATGAATGATATGAACAAGAATATGAAGTTAAAATGATGAAATAAGATGGGTAAGGTCACTTACGAAGGCTGGCCGAATGCTAGAGGAGAGGTGAGAGAAGAGAGAACTTGAACTTTGGTGTTTGAGTGAGAAATGAATGAAATAGTGATTTTTGGTGTTTTAATCACCATATGGCCGAATTCCCCTCTCCTTGTGGACTCCAAAACTTCATTCAATCTTGGTCATAAAGAATGGAGCGCCAAGATGAAAAGAGATAGGTGTGTTGTTGCTTAAGGAGAGCTTAAGGACAAGATTAACCAAAAGTGGCTAAAACACTTTTTCCATTAAGAGTAAGTGTCATAAACTTTCTTGGACATGATAAAAGGAGGATCTTGGCTCTTTCCAAGCAACATGATCGAATGTTCCTATCCAAATGTAACTAGGATAGTTACATTTCCATTTGGTTAGGAATAAGGTGATTAGGGTTTTTACCAAAAATAGATAATTGGTTTTTACTACTTTTGGTAATTTTTTTGATTTTAAGAAAGCTAATTCTCTTCATTAGGAATAATCAACAAGGTAATGGAAAATGTAATTCAACATTACATTCCACTCAATTCCCTGTTTCCCGGCCTCTGGCACGTAAAATGAGCAATTACCCGATATCGATCAAAATAGAACTTTTATCGGTTTTTCGTCTTCTAACGACAAAAGAAAACTTCACCACAACATAACCATGGATATAAACAATCATATAAACATATATATATATATATATATATATATATATATATATATATATATATATATATATATGAAGTCATATCAAACATAAGGTAGTAATCACAATGTAATGGTGATTATAACCGGTTACAGGAAAACGGGAGTGTTACAAAGCTTATATGAAGTAGTTGACTTACGGATTGAAGGTCAACTTGTCTAAAGAAGATCTTCACCTATCTGCTGACTTTCAGTGAGAAACCTCTTCAAGATTGAAGACCTCTGTGAGCTGTCCACTCGAGTCATATTATGCTGAAGATCTCTCTCACAAAGATCAATAAATTAGAAGCCTAGCTAATAAAGTAACCTCATAACTAAGAATAGGAGTACAACAAAAGTTCCTTATTCCCTAGTACAACTAAGATTTACACGCAAAAGAAAAGACTAACTGCAAAGAACAAAAAGCATCCTTAAAGGTCTGAAATGACTGATGCTACATCAGAAAGCTCTATCCTTCCTATGTTAGAGAACAAGCAACGTTCTGCAAGCATTAATGGTTGCCCAGAACGACTCTATTTGCATTTAATGAAGATCTGCAAAAAGCCAAGCTTTCAAGAAATGTCTCTAATAGACTCAAACTTTTGAAGATTATTTAATGAAGAAGACATTGAAGATATACGAACAACAACACAAGAGAACACAACATTCAAAGAGCCATTACTCTGTGCATTTATATCTTTATTCTTTCATTCTTTATTCTTCAATCATTTGAAGTTAATACGCAGTCTTTCAAACTTTCACATTTAATACACTCTTCTGAGTGCTTGTGAAAGACTTGCAAGTTGTAATTAATTTACATCTTCTCTCAAACAAACTTGAGTGAGCTTGAAGAGGCTAAGTGTGAAAACAATTCTGGTCTTGGAGCCTGGAGAGGCTAGGTGTGCAAAAAATACTTGTCTGTCCTATAACCCGATCAGTTATAGTTGAGAAATCTTGGTGCTACCAAGGACTGGACGTAACCTCAGTTGTTAAGGGGTGAACCAAGATAAATCTGTTGTGTTTAATCCCTCTATCCCTTATCTTTTTAGTTTGATTGTTTATCTTAACTTTTATTTAACTAAAGGGGTTAAATCTGTGATTATCAAACACTTTTTTTCTATCTTGTGTGATTGTGTGTGTTTTCTGTTAAAAACTCTCAGACAAGTTACTTGTCCGCCTGTTCTGTTTTTGAACAAATCGTCTGCTCTCTACTAGCGCTTGTGAAAAAGATTTTAAATTTCTCTTAAATATGGTAAACACAATTCAACCCCCTTCCAGTGTTTACACCTGTCTATTTCAGTTGGTATCAGAGCTCAGTCTCTGGGTTGAGCACCTAACAGTGTAGAGGAAAGATCCTGAAGAATAGACAATGACTACTGGAGCAAGCCCAAGTGGAAGCCATCAACTTGAAGGAGGTTCGATGACCAGATCTCCTTTCTTCAATGGTGAAAACTACAACTATTGGAAAGAGAGATTTCACTGGTTCATTCTTTCAACAAACTCTAACCTCCGGGATGTCATCACTGATGGTTCTTACACTCCAAAGAATGATGATAACTTAGACAAGCCAAAAGCTCAGTGGACACATGCAGAGAAGACAAGGTGAGATTTAAACCACAAAGCCAGATATGCTATAATCTGTGCTCTCAGTCCAAAAGAATTTGAAAAATTCTGTGCTTATGATTCTGTAAAGGAAATGTGGGACACTCTGTCTATCACACATGAAGAAACTGCAAAGGTGAAAGAATCAAAGATCTCCATACTTGTCAGAAAGTATGAACTATTCACCATGGATGAAGGTGAATCTGTTGCTCAGATGATTGGGATATTCGAAACTATTACAAATGGTTTGAAGTCTCTTGGCAAAACATACACAAATGCTGAGAAGGTTGCTCAGATTCTTAGAAGTCTTCCAAAGCAGTGGGGACCTCTTGTCATTGCTATATATCAAGCCAAGGACCTTACTACCTTTACTATGGATGAACTTCTTGGCACCCTCAATGTTCATGAACAAGATCTCAATGATGATGAGGTAATAAAAAAGGGCAAGTCCATTGCACTAAAGGTTGATCAGAAAGCATTCAAAGCCTCAAAAGCTTCGAAGCCAGATGAGTCTACTAGTGACACAGACGAGCCTGAAGATGAGGATTCTGAAAGTGATGAAGAGCTGTCTCTCATGACCAGAAAGATGAGAAAGCTTTGGAAAAAGAAAAAGTTTAGAAAGGAAAAGCCTTTCAGAAGGTTCAACAAGGAAAAGAGCTTTTTAAGGAATCCACATCAACTGACAAGAGTCCTATTGTCTGCTATGAATGCAAAAAATCTGGTCACATCAAAGTGGAGTACCATCGACTGAAGAAAGCCCCCGAAAAGAAGTTCTTCAGAAAGAAAAAGAAAGGGATGATGACCACATGGGAAGATCTTGAGTCTACATCTTCTCAAGATGAAGAGACAGATGAGGAAGCCAATCTCTGTCTGATAGCCAACACAGATTCAGAATCTGAAACTGAGGTACATTCTAAATTTTAGGAATTGCATGATGCCTATGAAGAGTTGATGGAGGAATCCAAATGCTTATCTAAGGCTTTCAAATCCCTCAAGTGAGCATAAACAAAAATCTCAAGAGTGTGAGATGCTGGCCAAAGAGAACAGTCAGCTGAGGACTGAAAAGTCTAATGAAGCTGAGATCTTAAGTGAAACATCACATTCTGAAGAAGTTGCTAAGCTTCAACAGAAAGTGAAAGAGCTCACTTCTGATCTTGCCAGATTTGTTAATGGCCGAGATAATCTGACCAAGTTGCTTGGATGTCAGAGACACTCTCTTAACAAAGAAGTTATTGGATATTTCATCAAACTCATCATAAAGTATCAACAAGAATCTCAACTGTGCCTGTTGAATCCGTTTCAGTTAAATCTAGACTAACTTCTGTGGAAAAGTTGGACATGTTATGTCTAAGTGTATTCACAAGAAGAAAAAGAAGTCTTCACAGACTCCTAGAACTAACAGAAAATGACCTAGAAAAATATGGGTACCTAAAGATAAAATAATTCCTGTTGCAGATATCCTTAATAGGACTAAGAAAACACCTCTTCTGTTACCTGAACAGTGGCTGCTCGCGATAGATGACAGGAGAAAGGTCTATGTTCCAAGGCCTCCAACTTAAGAAAGGTGGACATGTTGCCTTTGCAGGCAACCAGAAGGGAAAGGTAATTGGTATTGGTACCATTGGTGGTAAACCCCCTCTTCCCTCAATCTCTAATGTTCTTATGCTTGAAGGATTAAGACACAATCTGCTTAGCATAAGTTAATTATATGATAGTGGATTTGATGTCTCCTTCACTAAGAATGAATACATAGTTAAAGACAAGAGCGGCAAGACCTTTTCAGCTAGCAGGCAACAAAATATGTATAAGATTGAGCTTACTGAACTCTCAGATCAAAGTGTAACCTGTATAATGTCTAAAGAGGATGAAAGATGGTTATGGCATAAGAAACTAGGTCATGCTCGTATGAAACTGATTTCGAAATTGAAGAAGGATAACCTAGTGAGAGGATTGCCTGATATTAATTTTAATAAAGATGTTTTGTGTGATGCATGTCAGAGAGGTAAACAAGTAAAAACAAGTTTCAAATCTAAAAACCAAGTATCAACCTCTAGACCTCTTCAGTTGTTACACAAGGATCTGTTTGGACCCGTTAGTGTTGCTAGCTTAGTAAGAAGGAAATATGGATTTGTCATCGTTGATGACTATTCCAAATTTACATGGGTACTTTTCTTAACCCACAAGGATGAATCTTTTAAGGCTTTCTCTATATTATGTAAGAAATTACAAAATGAGCAAGGTTTCTGTATTTCTACCCTTATAAGTGATCATCGGGGAGAATTTAAAAATGAGCAATTCAGACTATTCTGTGAGGGGAATGAGATTTCTTACAATTTCTCTGCACCTAGAACTTCACAACAAAATGATGGCTAGGTCTATGCTCAATGAAAATAATCTCCCTAAGTACTTCTGGGCTGAAGCAGTAAATACTGCATGTTATGTACAGAACAGAATACTTATAAGGCCTTTCCTAAAGAAGACTCCTTATGAACTATGGAAAGGAAGAAAACCCAACATATCTTACTTCCATGCATTTGGATGTGAGTGCTTCATTCTGAACACTAAGGATCAACTTGGAAAGTTTGATTCCAAAATGGATAAAGGTATCTTCATTCGATATTCTAAAATGTCTAAGGCTTGCAGAGTTTATAATTGTAGAACCTCTATTGTTGAGGAATCCATTCATGTGAAATTCAATGATGGTTTAAAGACTGATAGAGAACTATCAAATCTAGAAGATGATCTTGCAGGACTTGACTTGACTAAACAAGACAGTCAACAGCCAGATGTGTCTAAAGATGAACCTGTTGAAGAATTTGACAGACAATTGAAGCAAACAAGCCAACGGACAAGTCAAAATCAGCATGATAATACAGATATCAGAAGAGACTAAAAATTCAAAGTTCATCACCCTAAGGATCTCATCATTGGAAGTCCCTCTGAAGGTGTTTGAACCGGATCTGTCTTAAAAGAATCAAGCAGTATGGCTTTTTGTCGGAAATTAAACCAAAGCATATTGAAGAAGCTCTCGAATATGAAAGTTGGATTCTTGCCATGCAAGAGAAACTGAATCAGTTCACAAGGAATGATGTATGGACACTGGTTTCCAAACCAACAGACAAGTCTGTTATTGGAACAAGATGGGTCTTCAGAAACAAGCTAGATGAAGATGGAAAAGTTGTCAGAAACAAAGCAAGGTTAGTAGCTCGAGGCTATAACTAACAAGAAGGTATTGACTATACTGAAACTTTTGCACCAGTAGCTAGGATAGAAGCAATATGCGTACTAATGTCATATGCTGCACAACAACAAATTACTTTATTTCAAATGGATGTGGAAAGTGCTTTTTAAATGTAACAATTGAAGAAGAAGTATATGTTAAACAACCTCCTGGTTTTGAAGATTCTGAAAAACCAAATCATATTTAAAACTAAAAAAGGCTTTATATAGTTTGAAACAAGCACCTAGAGCATGGTATGATAGGCTTAGTTCTTTTCTCATGAATAATGATTTTATTAGAGGAAAAGTAGACACAACCCTGTTTAAGAAATGCTCAAAAGATAACTTCATAGTAGTTCAAATATATATTGATGATATTATTTTTGGGGCTACTAATGAAAAGCTTTGCAAAGAATTTTGTAAGTTGATGCAAGCAGAATTTGAGATGAGCATGATAGGAGAATTGAAGTTCTTCCTGACTGCAAATCAAACAGACGAGTGATGGTATTTACATCTATCAAAAAAATACACCAAGGAAATTCTCAAGAAATACAAAATGGATAGCTCAAAGCCTATGAAAACTCCCATGTAACCCAATGCAAATATAAGCAAAGATGAGGAAGGTAAAAAGGTAGACCAAACTATCTACAGAGGTATGATTGGATCCCTACTGTACTTAACTTCTAGCAGCCCTGATATTCAATTTAGTGTCTGTATTTGTGCTAGATTCCAATCTGATCCTAGAGAATCTCATCTTAAGGTTGTTAAAAGAATATTCAAATATTTACTTGGAACAACTAATCTTGGTTTACTGTATTTAAGAACACAAGAATACAGGTTAGCTGGCTTTTGTGATGCTGACTTTGCTTGAGATAAAATTGAGAGAAAAAGCACCAGTGGAGGATGTCACTTCATTGGAGCAAACTTAGTTTCTTGGTCAAGCAAAAGATAGACTACAATTGCACTTTCTACTGCAAAAGTAGAATACATCTCTGCTGCAAGTTATTGCTCACAGCTTTTATGGGTAAAACATCAACTTGAAGATTACTCTATATTTGAGCATAACATACCTGTGTGGTGTGATAATTCAAGTGCCATATGTTTAACTAAAATTCCAATGCAACATTCTAAGGCTAAGCACATAAAAATTAAACATCAATTTATAAGGGATTATGTTCAAAAAGGATTGTTTGATATTAAGTTTGTTAAAACTGAAAATCAATGGGCTAATATCTTCACAAAACCCCTAGCCGAGAATAGGTTTAAATATATTAGAGATAATCTGAACATGCATTGCATTGTTGAATGACATGTCTGATATACGTGCTTAACCTGTCTAATGAATGTTGCATGACTGTCTTTGCTTACCTGTATGACCCCGCTGAGTCATAGTTTTATGAACTCAAAAGTTTTATTTAAATGGCTATTATTCCTTAATACCATTTAATTATCTGAGGCAAAACGTGTACATGACAGTTGTACTTTTTGAAACCATGTTTTCCGTAAACGTGTTAGTGGGCGTTATGTTCCCCAAAAGACTTGTATCGTTTTTAGCATTAAAGTTTTTTTTTTTTCTTTTCTCCCCTGCTTTTACGTCTTTAAAAGGTTACTTCGTCTAATGATCCTTCTTCTTTACGCTTTCAAAATTCTCTCTACTATGAATCCTTTCATCTCATCTCTTTTCTCTCTGAAACTCTCAAACCCTAAACCTTCTGCAATGGCACCAAAGAGAAACCTCTCCTCTGCCGAGGTTGCTCATAGGTATCGAATGGAGATAGATGATGTTGAAAAGATTGTGGCTGGAAAAACTGTGGATCTTGAGGCCATTAAAAAATGGCGAATGGATGTAACTGAGGAGATTGAGTACTCTCATAGGACTCCATTCTTCAAGATGAAGGAACTTGTGCACCCTAAGATGGTGAGAGACTTCTGGAACAATGCTATAATCGTTGAATCCAGAAATGGTTTTCTCACTGAGATAAGAGGATGTGTCCTTCAGCATCGCTTCCCCTTCAACCTCAACAAGATAGAGACAACAACTGGCTGCCCTAGGATTAGGGCTGGTTTCTCGGACGAGTGGGAAAGTGTAGTGGGTGAAGATAATATCAACATCACCTTATATGGTGTTCCACACCCTCCAAACTTCAACCTCATTCCCAAATACAGATTCTTGCTAAAGCTTATGAAGGAATGTGTGATGCCCAAGAAGGGATCCAGAGACAATGTCTCTAAGATGGATAAGTTTGGCCTCTACCACCTCATTCACAAGATCAAGGTTAAACTGAATGATCTTGTCTTCAAGCATTTTTTCTCTATGGTTAGAAGACCTAACTCTTCTACCTATCCATATGGGATGTTTCGGACCAAGCTATTCAAAATAAAACTTTTTGTACCGAAAGATGGCTCCTTTGCGGACTTGACTCAAGCTCTAGACAGAAAGACTCGGTCTATGATGAAGATTCTTGGCCTACCTTTGCCCCTAACATATCAAGCTTCTAAGGAACAGAAGGACAAGGCTCCTGCTGAGTCAGCAGATGAGTCTGAGGTCCCTATCTCTGAAAGGTTGTGGGAATCTGCTGGTAAGATAGCCAGACAAGACCAGAGGCCTTCACCTAAGAAGCCAACTCTTTCTGCTGAGACCGAGGAATGTGTTCAACCTCTGACCCACAGAAGAAGGAAGTTGACTCCTAAGAGGAAAGCTTCTGTTGTGGAGGATGCTGAAGTTGAGTCTACTCAACCAACAAAGAAGATAGTGCTGAAGCAGACAAGTCAAGTCTATTCCGAGTAAAGAGGATGTACCTGCTCAGGGGGAGCAGATGAAGAACCCCTTAGAAGAACCCAAGGAAAGAACCAGCTGCTGCTGTTGTGCCTTCTGCTGGTACTGGAGAAGACCTGTCTGTTCAAGGCCAAGCTAGTGGAAAGAGGTAGGTGTCTGCAATTAGACCTCCCAGGCGTATCAAGAAGCTTAGGATGTCTTAAAACTCCACCATTCTTGAAGACTATGTGCCTTCACCCTCAACCTCATCCTCTCCACCTCACATAGGTATCCCTTCATCACCTATCTGTTCACACACCACACAAACCTCATCCTACACAGTTGTGTCTGATGTATGCCAAGTTACTGCTCAAAGGGATTCCACTTTGAGAAAATCAGCTGGCATTTCATCTTCCTTGTTTGCATCTGACTTGCAAATCTTGCTATCTGCAAGTTTTTCAAATCTGTCTGTTGTCCCTCCTCCTCCACCTCATCTAACAAACACTTGTAGGGAATGTACTTAATGTTTTCTGTAACGTCCTGATTTTCTGTAACTCTAATCGAGTTGGTTAATCTCGATTAGGGATTTGGTTGATTGTGTGAATCGTTCTGTGCTAGTTTAAGGCCTAGTTGGTAGCTTAGGAATAGGCTTGAACAAGATTAGAAGTACCTAAGGTGTTAAACGAGAAACTGTGGGAGTCAGAAGTTTGGAAGGCTCTTCCCAGCTGAGCAGCACGCTCAAGCGTGGAAAGAGAGCACACCCAAGCGTGCCAACGCTCAAGCGTTGGCATGTTGCACACTCAAGCGTGCTAAGTGCGTTTGCCAGCTGGTGTACTTTTTGATGCGTGTGCTACACGTGTCAGGCTAGGGTGAAGGTGGAGTGGACAAGGCTCCATGCTCAATCGTGGGCACACTCAAGCGTGCTGGATGTGCACACTAAAGCGTGCTCAGCAGATCAAGATGGACGATTTTCTTTCTCTTCCTCACTTTGCACGAAAACTCAAAGGGTTATTGCAACTAGTGATAGAAGCTCTGAGTGTTTTAGAGAGAGAAAATCAGTTTCGAGTCCATCGAGCTGCCGGAACGTGACTCTGACTGCACGGTTGTGATCACGGCGAAGTTATCTACAACTTTGACGGATTGGTTTCTCGATTCTCCAAAGGTAAAGTCGAATCCCTGCCACATGTTCTTCGTGTTCTTCATGGTCCTTCGAGTATTTACCTTTCATTTGATCTTTGAGTGTGCCCTCGGGCTAACACTGTTATATATGTGTTGTGCTCGTGATTAGGGAAAAATTTGGGCTCGTGATTGCTCGTGTTGGGAGCTTGAGGCCGCGGCTACCAGAAGGATTTGGAGCTGTGCGTGCTGAACTTGCAGCTACGTGTGGAGGAGCTTGTCATGGAGTTCGTGCTACGAATCTTTAGGTGGGGAGAAAGAGTATTGCTGCCGTTGGGAAGGCAAGAGTAGCGTAGTGTGTTTTCTGCTCAGTGTAGGGAAGCCCTAACCCTACTAGTGGTTGAGAACCGATAAAGTACCTAAACCCTAGGTCTAGCTTACTTTGGGCTATCACCATTAAGTTTGAAAACCCTAGGTTAGAGAACCGTTGATTGAGGACGATTTGCTTCGTATGATTGCTGTGATGTTGGTTTCTGTTGTTGCTATCTTTCTAAGTGCCTATATGCTACTTGGTATATGTGATATGCTGCTACGTATTATTGTTGTCGTTATTACTGTTGCTGTTATGCTATTTGTGGTAATCATTGTGTGGTGGCGGAATGCCATTAGAGTTAAGTTTGGCTGTGTACCGTGTTGTTATCGGGTTGATACCATGGATGGTGCTCTTGTTGTTATGTTGGTTTCTTGAGGCCGTGGCGGTGATGTTTGAGCTATGGCTTGTGGACGCGTGGCGTCGAGGCTGTGGCCGTATGGATGCGGTAACATCATGTTGTTTCTATTTGATTGTTTAGGCGTGAGATCCGGTATTAAACCCGTTGAGAATATTTGTTGCATATCATCAGCTGCCAAGTGGTGAGGCTGTATGACAGGTAGTATGGGTTTCCAGCGTTATACGAGGTTAGTTGTACCTGAGTGCGGGTACGGAAAGTAGAAAGGGTGTTCAAGTGAGTGAGCTTGGGGATGTTGCCGGTCTCGGGAATAGTTTACAGTGACAGATAAGGTAGCTCCTATGCTGTCGTGAAGCTCGATTCAGTTCGATTTGCCCGACAAATCCCTGAGCTTTCCATGTTCCAGGCTAACGTTTCGAGGCGACCAAGACACCCCGGTTCCGATATGGAAGGGGGATGCACTTTTATTGGTCACGATGAGCGATTCGGTTTCTTGGACAAACTAACCGTTCTGACACAGAACCTGTTCGGGTGTGGACTTGTTCGGGTGTGGAATCGTTCCGGTTTGGAACCAGTTTCGTGAGCTTTCGGCCGACATGCTGCATGAGATTAGTATCCCGGTCTAGAGAATTGATCTGAGTGTGAGACTCGTGGAGATGGATGCTTGTTACATGTGTTGTCTCGAGAGACGTTTGTTGGAGTGCAGTAACTGCTGTGAACACCTCATTTTGTCCGGACACTTCTATTTATTTTAGTTTTTTATTAAAAGTTGAAAATAAAAAAAAGAATAAAAATGATAAAAGATGAAAATAAAAGAGTTTGGCTTTTGGTTTTTCTTCTCTCTGTTATGGGAGGATCATATTGAAGACATTAATAGCATATTCATTCACCTATAATTGCCAATAAATCCAGTGTTAATAGTTCCAATCAATTACAGAAGAATTTTGAAGTTTTGGCCTTTATAAAAGTTGAAACAACGTACAACAACGGGGGGAGATTACTGATTCTTCCCAAAATTCTGGGAGTCATAATCCTTAATCACTCAAATACTTACATACAGTAAGGGCCAGTTTGTTACAGATTATGAAAAAATGATTTCCATATAAAATAATTTAGAGATTAAATGAAAATCATTTTTTCATAATCGGTAACAAACATATTTTCTGAGAATCAGATTTTATTGAGAAGCTAAATGAAATAGCTTCTCATTTTAGCCATAAAAATGATTTTTTTTAAAAAAATCATTTCCTAAAAATCTTAAACAAACACAATTAAAACCACTAAAAATGATTTTTAACTTAAAAAAATGATTTTTATGATCAAATAATCTAAAACAAACGCACTCTAAATCACTAAACCACCGTCACCATTTTACCAAAACAAACATCAGAAAACTAAAGGAAAGAAGGAAGGAAAGGAAATGCAGCCACCATAGCAAGACCATCCACCTTCTCCACCCCACCCAAGTCCGCCGTTCACCGGAGCTCCACTTCGTCAGAACCCTGCCCCACCGCGAAGTCGCTGCACGCCGCCGCTGTCCAGAAACTGCCGCGCCACGCCACTGTCACCACAAACAGCACCGCCCTCCGCCGTGTGCTGCACCTAGGAGCCCCGCCACCACGCGTTTCGCACCAGCAGCGAACCACGTGAAGCACCATACCTGCCAAAAACCAGAACCACGCGTTGCAGATCGGATCGCACGCCGTAGGGTCACTGTTTCGCATTCAGACCGTCGCGGGCTCCACCACCGCGAGCACGTAGTCGTCGCTGCACTGTCCGGACTCGTCGCCGCTGCTCCTCGCCACGTCTCAGTCACGCCGCCGCGCGATCAGCATCGCCCGGAACGTCACCACGTCCGCTGGCCAGCCGTCACGCCTGCTCCCTATTTTGCAATCTCTGACCCTTCCCATTCACGTTGTGGGTATGCTTTCTCTTTTCTTTTGTTTTGCCTTTATACTTGTTTGCCTTTTGAATATCCAAATGTGAGGGTTTGTGTTTGTTTTTAAGCCAGAAGACATGACGTTGTATTTGGTTTTTTTTTGGGGCCTGGGTACATAAGCGAAAAATGATCTGTTACCCAGACTTGTTACAACTACTATTAGTCATATATGCTTACTTTCAAAAGTATAAATATTTCTTTACAATAATATATCAATTTACTTCGAATATGTTTTATTAAATTACATACATTTTTAACATAAAAAATTTAAATATAAATTTAATTATTTTAAAAGGGTTGGCTGAGATGTGACATCTTGTTAATCCCTGGTTTTAGGACACCTGAGTTGTGACAACTTGGTGATCATAAGCCTTTTTTAAAAATAAAAAAAACTAAATTAAAAGGATTAGCTGAGATGTGACATTTTGTTAATCCCTGATTTTAGGACACCTGAGTTGTGACAACTTGGTGATCCTAAGCCTTTTAAAAATAAAATAAAAACTAAATTAAATAAAAGGGTTAGTTGAGATGTGACATCTTGTTAAACCCTGGTTTTAGGACACCTGAATTGTGACAACTTGGTAATCCGGAAATTTCTTAATCAAAGTTTATTTAAAAAATTATTTAAATCAATCAAACCCACAAACATTTTTCAAAAGAACTACGTAGCTTTGAATTCCTCATCACACCTGAGGATACGTAGGAGTAGGGACCATCTCTGTCAAGCCCAAAAATAAATTTAAATAAAAGAGTAATTTTTAGATTTTTATTTAATTTTTCAATAAAAAGGGGTAAAATAAATATTATAAAAGATAACATAACATTTTACATAATTAACTACAGGTAACCATATTTTTAATGGATGTTGTAGGGTGATAATACCTTCTCTACACATAATCGACTTCCGAACTCTAAATCTGGTATCAAAGACCATTCTTTTTTTAAAAGGGTTTTTCCAATGTTTTCCCTAATAAATAAATTTTGGTGGCGACTCCATTTTTTGTAACCAATTAATTTTGGTTCGCCACTCCAGTCGCGATGTGGTTGCGACAACTGCTATATCTGTTATATCTGCTACATGCTACATGTTGTTGTTCTGACTTGCCATGCACTGTATTTCTTATCTCCCTACTGTTTCTTGCATGTCTGTTTGGTTCTTGGTTCGCATAAAGACGAGGAGCCAGCTGATGGACCCCAGAGTACACCTTTTCATCATGTGGATACCCAGGATGCCGGTACTAGGGCAGATCGAGATCGTCTACCATGACGAGAGAGGATGGCGCGTGGACCCCTCTACTTACTTGACGGTCTATACTAGACCAGTGAGCAATCTCTTCAGAGGAGTGGCATCAAACGTGGAGGACATGATAGGACCGTTTAGAGTCGTGCAGTTTCTTCCCTTTCCCAGGATCTGGCACCCACCGAGGCAGAGAGAGCAGGATTATCTGGGCAGCGCCACAGTCATTAGTGGTATCCAGTAGGCGAGGCTTCATCTACAGAGGTCAGAGGAGGCATACCGAGCAGTACCTGAGGACCTACAGGAGGCGTCGTATCGTCGTTTCTAGTTCCTCATCCGAGTATGAGCCTTCGCGGGTTTATAGGCGTACTCATGGAGAGGGACAGTGTAGTTCAAGGCATCCTCATCACTGATGGTGAGGGCCTGCCAGTGCGTCTCTAGGGCTGAGTGGCGAGGTTTTGGTGTATTTTGAGCATGGGTTGGGAGAATGCTGGCGAGTTTTGAGAGTCCTTTCTTCTTTTGTCTCTGGATGTGCTTTTTGTTTCTTTTGGTTTTGTTTTATACAGTTTGTATATGTATGTATAGTGCCCTACTGATGGGGCTAGGTTATGCATGGTATGCGTATAGTTATTTTATCTGGGTTTACTCTAATATGATGCGATCTATGCTTTCCAGATGTTTGCATGCTTTAACGCTTTTGTTTCCGCTACGTTGTTTGAATACCCCGTTATCGCTTTAATACGGTTAGGCATAGTTAATAATATAAGTTTGGGACTAATGGGATTATCCTTCTAAGAAAGGAGGGCCGTCTTATTTTGGTGATTCAGAGCGTTGAGAACGTTCTGCAGCCAATGGGATGATTTCATATGTATATATATGGGGTCGTCTCATTTCCCATCACCATTTTCATCCATCATCCTAACCCTGACCTTATCTACCATAATACAATAGTTATCCTACCTAACCTTTCTAGACCCCTCTTTATTCTTATAACTGGTTCAAATTCCTTCATGGAATATATGGATCATCTGATACCTGCATATAGATTATACTCTGATGCACCCTTACCCTCACCTGCACCCATCATTATCACCTATCCTTCTCTTGTTACCCGTCTATCCTCTGTGTTTCCATCACCTGAGGAAGATTCTATCCGTATCAGACCTATTTTTCATAGGTTTGCTTTTCTACCTCTTATTTTCTATAAAAACCTCCACCAATCCTTCTTCCGGAGGAACTCTGAGCCCTTCTCTGTCCCCAGTGCACCACCTGTCTATGCACTTCCCTGGTATTCTGAAGATTCTGATAACAACACTGCTGTTGTTGACAGAAGAGCTTTTCAAGATCTGCAATTTGAAGTGGCAACCTTAAGGACCTTGCTGGAAGCTGCTTACAGAGAACTTGCTGAAGAAAAGAGAGCTAGAGCTGTTTTAGAAGATAGAGTAGAAGCTCTTTTTGTTTTGTTTAGTACTTACTTGTAAAACATCTTGTAAACAACTATGTACACAGCCAATGATTGATAAACATAATCATCTGTTCTGAAATTTCTTTGTTTTCTTTCTTTACCTTATGCTTTAATAACCTTTTTGTTGATGCTAAAAGGGGAAGAAAATATAGGAGAAAATATAAGTAACGTAATGAAAACTTTATTCTGAAACTTGTCTGATATTTGTCTCAGTTTTACATGTATTCATGACATATTAATCAATTTGTTAAACATATGTGTGCCTAACACAAAGCTTATATTAATTACTCTCATACCTGTCTGCATAAAATGTTCTTGAGATGTTTGAATCTGTTGATTTCTTTCAAGTTCATTAAATCATTTAAAATGTTTGTCATCATCAAAAAGGGGGAGATTGTTGAGTCTCCAAAATGTCTGATGTGCATTTACCTAAGTTTTGATGAAAACTAAACATTTGTTCAATGATTTAATTGAAATCTATTGTGGTTGTTGACCTGTCTACTTAATGTGCAGATTAATATAATGAGTTTTTAGTTACTTGTCTGTACTAAGATAACTATGGTCTAAGCTGGAGATCACCCATCTGATGAACTTGTCTATTCAAGAAAGTCCACCCTTCTGAAGCTTATATTAAGTGGTTGACTTACTGATCGAAGGTCAACTTGTCTAATGAAGATCTTCACTTGTCTGTTGACTTTCAGTGAAGAACCTCTTCAAGATTGAAGACATTCATGAGCTGTCCACTCGAGTCAGAATATGCTGAAGATCTCTCTCACAAAGATCAAGAAATCAGAAGCCCAGCTAATAAAGTAACCTCGTAACTAAGAATAGGAGTAGAACAAAAGAGCTTTATTCCGTAGTACAACTAAGAGTTACACGCAAAGCGAAAGACTAACTGCAAAGAACAAAAAGCATCCTTAAAGGTCTGAAATGACTGATGCTATATCAGAAAGCTCAATCCTTCCTATGTTAGAGAACAAGCAATGTTCCTCAAGCATTAATGGCTGCCCAGAATGACTCTATTTGCATTTAATGAAGATATGCAAAAAGCCAAGCTTTCAAGGAATGTCTCTAACAGACTCAAACTTTTGAAGACTATTTAACGAAGAAGACATTGAATATATACAAGCAACAACAGAAGAGAACACATCATTCAAAGAGCCATTACTTTGTGCATTTATATCTTCGTTATTTCATTCGTTATTCTTCAATCATTTGAAGTTAATACGCAGCCTTTCAAACCTTCACATTTAATACACTCTTCTGAGTGCTTGTGAAAGACTTGCAAGTTGTAATTAATTTACATCTTCTCTCAAACAAACCTGAGTAAGCCTGAAGAGGCCAAGTGTGAAAACGATACTTGTTTTGGAGCCTGGAGAGGCTAGGTGTGCAAAAAATACTTGTCTATCCTGTAACCTGATCAGCTATAGTTGGGAAATCTTGGTGCTTCCAAGGACTGAACATAGCCTCAATTGTTAAGGGGTGAACCCGGATAAATCTGTTGTGTTTAATCTATCTATCTCTTATCTCTTTAGTATGATTATTTATCTTAACTGTTATTTAACTAAAGGGGTTAAATCTGTGATTATCAAACATGTTTTCTTTTTTTTTATCTTGTGTGATTATGTGTGTCTTCTGTTAAAAACTCCCAGACAAGTTACTAGTAGCGCTTGTGAAAAAGATTTAAATTTCTCTTAAATCTGGTAAACACATTTCAACCCCCTTCTAGTGTTTACATCTGTTCTATTTCAGTTATGATCCTAGAGGCCCAATAACCCAGCTAGTTTCTAGAAGAACTTTGTTATACATTCTGTTAGTTTGTGATAGATTTGTTATGATGTAATCAGGCGTGCAGAGTATGTGCACTAGCCTTTATATAAGTCTTGTATTACCTCATGAAGAATCTAGTCTAATTCCCTTCTTCTATCTTCTTTAGGAGGTTCTCTGTCGTCGAAACAGAGTCTAATTCCCCGTTATTACCAATTAAAACTTAATAATATAAAAATTTGATTAATACCATAGTATGATAAATATAATAATGATGTTAAAAAAAATCCTTATATTAAATAAAACATTGCCCCAAAACATGGCGTCTACTATAAAATAAACCCAACGATAAATAACTAAACGTGGTTCTAGCCACAAACGGCTTCATGTACAATAAAATACTAACCAACTAAAAATACTAAAATAAAAGCTCTAAGTCTTCAAGTCTCCTCAGTCTCAATGGTGTCGTTCTTGTGCTATGAAAACAACACTTTCAATGAGATTTATAATCCCAGTGAATAAAAACAATTTCGAAAAGGTTTTCGCAAACAATGTTGTTCTTAGTCAGTGCGGCAACTGGAAAATCAACCATGGTACCCGCTAATATCAAAATAGAGTATATTTTAAAATAATTTATAATATTAAAATAATGCAATTTAATTAACCACATAGCACCAAACAGACCATATTTTCTAGCAATCGGTAGTTATCATTTAACTCATACCATTAATTGTATCATACAAGCACAGGACAATGGCGTCCCATTGCTCACCTCTTTTCATAACAGGTGTTTCGACATCCACTTCTTGGATGATGTAACTAATTTCGATACCCCATTCTTCAGTGGTATAACTCATGTTTTGACTCCCCTTCTTGGATGATGCAAGTAATTTCGATATCCCATTGATAGGTGGTATAACTCATACATCAAACATCTTGATTGATAGTCAAGTGTTCTGCCAATTCAACATTATGTCACATACATTTTATAAGAGCATGTCAATTCAACACTATTATCACATACAATTCATAAGAGCATGTCATTTCAACACTATATCACATACATTTTATAAGCGCATGCCAATTCAACCATCAAGAATTCCAAATAAACATATCAACACATAAAGCACGTTCATATTCATACCAAAACATTCAAATTTACACCACAAGCATTTTTTGGAAAAAACCACCCGTTTGGAAAATTAGTTTTCAAACATAATGACATTCTTTCTTTATAAGTTTTTTTTTAAATATCAATTGGTTCTAAAAACCCAAGATCGAAAACGTTTGCACCATGGAAGAGTGAGAAAAGTTGTTTTCACTCACCTCTTGAAGACCTCCCAAAGCTCTCAAAGCATTTCTATGGCAAATCCTAGACGTCACCTTCTTCAACCTTGAAACTCTCATTTCTTCTTCTTTTCTCCTTCTTCAACTTCCTCCTCCTCTTCTTCTTCTTCTTCTTCTTCTTAACTGCTTCTAAGCTTCTAGGTGTATTTAGGATTCAAAAACGCACCCTAAAGGTGTTAAGGTTCTATTTATAGAGCCCCTAAAATCCCAAAACTCATAAAAACGCGTCCAAGCCCACTTACCCAGCGTCCAGCTCAGTATTTCACACATAACTTGAGTTATATGCATCCAAACATTATGAACTTTAGCGTTCGTAGCGATGGCATATTGGCCTAATGGGAGGTGATGGCAATGGGCCTCCTACATGGAGAAGGCAATGAGATGTCATTGTATTTGAGACGACCCGCCGTCCCATTGAAGAACCTCGGATATTAACTATCCTTAATCGTATTATAAACGTTAGCGCGCCTTATTAATATGAAGCGAAGCGGAAAGATTAAACGTGGAAACGCAACTAAATTAAGGCATGCCGCATATCAGAGTACACAGTTATGAAATATAATATATATATATATATATATGCATCGGTTGCCCCATCAGTAGGGCTATAGTAGTAATACACACATATAGAGTACATTGGTACAGACTATAAGCAAAATATATCAAAAGATAAGAGAAAACTCTCAGCTAGCCACACTTCTGGTACAACACTCAAAACCCCTCGAGATTAGGGTTCGTGGCTCGTCCACCGGCATCAGGCTCGTAAGGAGTGTCATCCAACTCCTCAACAACTGGTTCCTCCATAGGGTCTTCCCATAAAATAAAAGAGACACATAGAGAAAAGAGAGGGAGATAAGAAACATGCATCATCAAACATGGGAGAGGGGTGATAGTACAGCATATAAAAATTTAGCACACAACACATAGAAAACATACAACACACCAACACCCATCTCTCGAGTCATACAACACGACCATCTCAAATGTCATTCTCTCAGATCAAGCCTCTACGAAGGATACTAATTCCCATATGCATGTCATCATTCCTATATGTATGTCGGCCGATATCATCACGTCCCCAGTTGGACATCCCCGTCAGGATTAATAACATCACGTCCCCAATTGGACATCCTTGTAAGGATTAAAAACACCATGTCCCCAATTGGATATCCCGCATTGGGATTAAAAATATCACGTCCCCAATTGGACATCCCCCTTTGGGACCAAATGTGCTATGGTATGAAATGCTATGATATGCAACAAACACCCATCATAGATTGATACCGGAACCTCACACCTAAGCACAATGCCACAGCCATGATGCACGGCATCCACATCAACATCAACATCAACATCACGACGCCTTGCGTCCACGAGCCACAGCTCCATGGTCAGAACCACAACAGTATCAATCCGAACAAGATCATAATCTCACCATACTCTCATCAACAATCATTCAGCCAATCACAATAACAAAATATCACAACAATAAATATGCCAATACAGATATCATCACGTTGACAAATAAACAGCTAATCACATAGACAGTTCAATATAACAGATCAACAGATAAGCACATAAGCAGTTCAACATATCAACCTCAATCAATCACATCTTCTAGATTATCATCTTAGTGGTGATAGCCCAAAATTACCTACACCTAGGGTCCAGATACTTCGTCCAGGGCTCAACCTCTAGTAGGGTTTAAGGTTTCCCCACACATGTATATATTCTATAGCCTTCCCGACGATACTAGCTCTTTCTCCCCACCTGAAACTGCTACGCACGCTCACCTTCCCGCACAAGCTCCCAAACACAGCTTCGCAACCGGCACTTTAGCACGCTTTAGGGCGACCGAGCACAATCTAATCCTTCACAACAAATCACCACTTTAATATTAACAAAATATCATTTCTATGTCTCCTAGGACCTAGATTCGGCCACCAAGGCTCAAAATAGCTAGAGTTGTCTAAAAATTCCTAACTCTTGGATGGATGATCCTTAAGTATACACAACTCTAGAGCAAGTTTTATTACACAAAAACTTGAAGCAAAACTCATGGTTTCTCAAAGGGTTAGGTTCGGCCACTTGCTATAAAAATAGGCTAGAGATGTCTAAAAGTTCCTAACTCTTGGATCAATGATCCTTAAGCATACATAACACTAGATCAAGTCTCATTATTCAAAGCTTGAATCAAAAACTCAAACTTTCCTATATGTATATGGTTCGGCCCTCCTATACCCATATGGGTTAGAGATCTCTTTTGGTTACAAGCTCTTGGATTATGAAAGAGGGTAATGAAACTAGCTCATGGAAATTGGTTTGACATTAAAAGGATTTTTCTACAATTTCCTATGAATTTATGAAGTTGGGGCTCAACTTCGAAACAAAGCTTGAAACACATGATTCAATGGAAAAAAATGAATATTGAGAGATCAAGTGAGGATTCCATACCTCCTAGATGATGAAGATGAATAAAGTGATCAACTTTGCTTCTCAAAGTTCTTGAAGAATCCTTAAGGAAATGAAGAGAAAGTGAAGGAGAAAAGTGATGAAGAAATGAGTTTTTAGGAGAAAATGAAATGGATGAGTGTTCATGAAGGAGGGGGTGCGTGGGGTATGAAGGGGTAAGGGTAGGAAGGTCCAAAAAATTTTACTTAAGGGCAAAATGGTCTTTTCACACAAGGGGCAAAATGGTAATTGTGAAAAAGGTCAGGGACATTTTGGTCTTTTCGCGTCCAGATATTTTCTAAAGTCATCATGACACAGGCACTTGTTCCAAGGTGATGTGACCGGATGTGACTTCATGTTTATCCATTAGTGGGTCCCGGTAAATCCCTATTCAGCTCCGTTCTTCACCCGATTGGAGATTTCGCCCGAATAATTTATATTATTTCGCTTTTTAGTGCGCAAAACCAATTTTAGCAAAAAGGTAGGAAATTCAATTCTAAACCTAAATGTCTCATTCATGAGTCAAAATTAGGTCTTCTGAATATTAAAATACTATTGCCAGTGAAAAATGCAGACCGGGCTCTGTCTGAGGTTTCGACCCAAAATTTATCTGTAACTCCCTACGATAGCGTAAAGCGTGACTATGGTCTGATTTTATTTTAATTCATTTTCTAAACCTCAGATAAAAATATAAACTCAATTATATTATTTATTAATATTAGAAAGCACGAAAATCGGGGTGTTACAGTATTCATACGTTTGGGTTATTGTTGTTATTGTATGTGCTATGACTTATTTAGGTTATTATTTAAAATACATTGAAATGATATTATTTTGAAATTGGCGGATTACCATGGTTGTTTTTCCGGTTACCGTGCCGGCTGAGAGTAACATCTTTTCGAAAACCTTTTAGAACTGTGTTTGCTTACTGGGATTATAAATCCCATTAGTGGTATTGTCTTTTAGAGTTCACAGGTGATATTAGAGATGATGCAGGGACTTGAGAAAGTCTTGGAGTCTTGAAGACTTTAGTATTAATGTTGTTTTATTTTATTTTTTTGGATGTTTTTAGTTGCCCATGTTTTGAGGCTAAAATTGTAATTAAATAATTGTTTTTTTTATTAACTAACTTAAAGAGTTTTTATGTAACAAAGTGGAAGTTTTAATTTATCTTAATTTTTGATGCTTTGAATGGATAATTATTGTATTTAATTATCTATTTCTATGTAATATCGCGAGACGTTACATTTTTGGCATCAGAGCAGTTCAATCTTATATTGGACTGTGGTAGTGGGTCTTTTAAAATAAAAATTGGGCTGACAGGATTGTTGTTTATGGGTCGTCATGACTTCTGCATGCTATGTTTTGAGATATTGAGTCTGACCAACTCAATGTTTCATTGGTAGAGAGCGAATTTATGACTTTTGGAAGATGGAGGTTCTCCGTCAGATGTAGTTGATCAAATTTTGTGAACCGGAATGTGGGCTTCAGTGAGAAAGGCTTGGTCGCAATGTCAAGATGTGTAAGAGCAGGGCACCTTGATTCAGGTACGCAATACAGTTTAACACTTGGTTGTTGGCTTGCTTATCAGTATAAGCGTTCGATGTCGAAATTTCGGGGACGAAATTTCTTAAAGTAGGGGAGAAATGTAACATCCTAAAATTTCAATATAATTATCTTAATAAAAGATTAAGCTATTATAAGGTTTAGGGTAGAAAATTATTAATATAAAAATTTATTGTAAATTTTTAGTATTTATAAAATTTATGAAATGATGTAAATTAAAAAAAATAAAAAATAGCATAATGGCTTTTAGCCAAATTACTACTCAGAGTTACAGCGAGAATTGCTTTCTCGCTTTGGGATTAGTAGGGAAAAATAGACATATAAAGCAGCCCCACTTTTTAGTTTAAAAGAATGAAACAAGCTAAAATTCATTCATCTGAAGGCCTTTCGAGAGATAGAAAATGTATTTGATAGTTTTATATTGGGCCGCCGAAAGCTGAACTGGAAATAGAAGAGCACCAATTGCAGCATATTTGGGTACGAAGCAGAGCGGGAAAAGAATAAGGATTTTGGTGAAATATTAGGATTTGTCTTAGGCAACGCTTGAAGCTTTTAGGAGGTCTATAAGAGATAAGTAAAACACCATCTTTCTCACATCATCATGGTATTTTGAAAAGGGGTTTTGTGTTCTTAAAACTAAAAATGTTATTTTGGGATTAATTGGGAAAAATTGGGGTTTTCTTTGTTAGGGTTCAAGAACGCTAAATTGAATTGGGGATTTTTACAATAAATGATAAATTGATGTTTTACGGATTGTCAGAGTTGTATAATTACATGTTTTTAGACTTGTGTGTTGGTTTGAAATTAATATGTGTATGATAAATGATTTGGAATGCCCACCTGTTGTTTTAGCATGAGATATATCACTATTATTAATGCATGGAACTTGTTCATATGTTTGGGTTATTGTTGTTTTTGTATGTGCTATGACTTATTTATTTTATTATTTAAAATACATTGATATGATATTATTTTGAATTGGCGGACTACCATGGTTGTTTTTCCTGTTACCGCGCCGGCTGAGAGCAACATCTTTTCGTTTGCTTACTGGGATTATAAATCTCATTAGTGGTGTTGTCTTTCAGAGTTCATAGGTGATATTAGAGATGATGCAGCGACTTGAGAAATTAGTGTTGGTTTATTTTATTTATTTTTGGATGTTTTTAGTTGCCCATGTTTTGAGGATAAAATTGTAATTAAAGAATTGTTTTTTTTTATTAACTAACTTAAAGAGTTTTTATGCAATAAAGTGGAAGTTTTAATTTATCTTAATTTCTGATACTATGAATGGATAATTATTTTTTTTAATTTTCTGTTTCTATGTAATATTGTAACACCCGGGACTGACGAGGGCGGGGAGTGATCGCCGGTGCATGAGGCACGGACAAGGAGCGGCTCCTGGCAGGCTTCTAGGCGGAGGGATATATGAATGAACCGAATTCACACAGGAATGAGAGGGATCCTGAGGCTGTGCAGGTATGGGACTGTACAGTTGAAGGAAGGCTTATAAGAATTGATTTGTACTACCTATACTAACAAGATGCATCTTCTTTTCGGGAGCCCAGAACATAAGAACTCCATAATTAAGCGTGCTTGACTTGGAGCAATTGTGGGATGGGTGACCTTTTGGGAAGTTTTCCTAGGAAGCGTGTGAGTGAGGACAAAGCACGTTGAAGAGACTCATGTTGGTTTGTGGGGACAGTCGGTAATTCTTAGAGCAGTCCGGGCCGTTACAAATAGTATCAGAGCGGAACTCTCCCAGTACGGTGTGGTTCGAGGACGAACCAAGCGGAAGCTGGTGGGCATGTAACACCCGGGGCTGACAAGGGCGGGAAGTGATCGCCGGTGCATGAGGCACGGACAAGGAGCGGCTCCTGGCAGGCTTCTAGGCGGAGGGATATATGAATGAACCGAATTCACACCGGAATGAGAGGGATCCTGAGGCTGTGCAGGTATGGGACTATACAGTTGAAGGAAGGCTTATAAGAATTGATTTGTACTACCTATACTAACAAGATGCATCTTCTTTTCGGGAGCCCAGAACATAAGAACTCCATAGTTAAGCGTGCTTTTCTTGGAGCAATTGTGGGATGGGTGACCTTCTGGGAAGTTTTCCTAGGAAGCGTGTGAGTGAGGACAAAGCACGCTGAACAGACTCGTGTTGGTTTGTGGGGACAGTCGGCAATCCTTAAAGCAGTCTGGGCCGTTACAAATATCGCGAGACGTTACATTTTTGGTATCAGAGCAGTTCAATCTTATATTCGACTGTGGTAGTGGGTCTGTTAAAATAAAAATTGGGAATATAGGATAGTTGTTTGTGTGTCGTCATGAATTCTGCATGCTATGTTTTGAGATATTGAGCCTGACCAACTCAATGTTTCATTGGAAGTGAGCGAATTTATGACTTTTGGAAGATGGAGGTTCTCCATCAGATGTGCAGGGACGGAGCCAGACTTATATTATTGGGAGGGCCAACTATAAAAACCAAAGTTTATCCAAAAAATATATGTATCAAATTTCATATAAAATATTCATAATTATATATTTCGAAACGTTAATTACATAAGTAATTTATCAAAATACAGAATATCTCTCCTGCATATCACGAAAATCATCTATAATTGACTCTACACTATTAATGAATATGTGCGCGAACGAGAAAAAAGAAATCAGGATTACACTATTTGATTTGTGCTACAGTTTTATGACGCAAGTAACCTTATTTTTTTGGTGCAAATGTTACTATTACTACCATTACCAGTAACCTATAAATATATATCTTTTATAAAATATAAAAAAACTTAGGGCGGGCCCGGGCCCTCGTTACCATAGGAGTGGCTCCGTCCCTGCAGATGTGGTTGATCAAAGTTTGTGAACCGGAATGTGAGCTTCAGTGACAAAGGCTTGGTCACAATGCCAAGATGTGTAAGAGCGGGGCACCTTGATTCAGGTATGCAGTACAGTTTAACACTTGGTTGTGGGCTTGCTTATCGGTATAAACGTTCGATGTCGAAATTTCGGGGACGAAATTTCTTAAAGTAGGGGAGAAATGTAACATCCTAAAATTTCAATATAATTATCTTAATAAAAGATTAAGCTATCATAAGGTTTAGGATGGAAAATTATTAATATAAAAATTTATTGTAAATTTTTAGTATTTATAAAATTTATGAAATGATGTAAATTAAAAAAATTAAAAAATAGCATAATGGCTTTTAGCCAAATTACTACTCAGAGTTGCAGCGAGAATTGCTTTCTCGCTTTGGAATTATTAGGGAAAAGTAAACATATAAAGCAGCCCCACTTTTTAGTTTAAAATAATGAAACAAGCTAGAATTCATTCATCTGAAGGCCTTTTGAGAGATAGAAAACGTATTTGATAGTTTTATTTAGGGCCGCCGAAAGCTGAACGGGAAATAGAAGAGCACCTATTGCAGCATATTTGGGTACAAAGCAGAGCGGGAAAAGAATAAGGATTTTGGTGAAATATTAGGATTTGTCTTAGGCAACGCTTGAAGCTTTTAGGAGGTCTATAAGAGGTAAGTAAATCACCATCTTTCTCACACCTCCATGGTATTTTGAAAAGGGGTTTTGTGTTCTTAAAACTAAAAATGTTATTTTGGGATTAATTGGGAAAAATTAAGGTTTTCTTTGTTAGGGTTCAAGAACTCTAATT
Source organism: Ammopiptanthus mongolicus (assembly GCA_039655645.1). Classification (NCBI taxonomy): domain Eukaryota; kingdom Viridiplantae; phylum Streptophyta; class Magnoliopsida; order Fabales; family Fabaceae; genus Ammopiptanthus; species Ammopiptanthus mongolicus. The sequence goes on from CM077345.1 coordinate 38,715,990, forward strand.
TGAATTGGGGATTTTTACAATAAATGATAAATTGATGTGTTACGGATTGTCAGAGTTGTATGATTACATGTTTTTAGACTTGTGTGTTGGTTTGACATTAATTTGTATGATAAATGATTTGGAATGCCCATCTGTTGTTTTAGCATGAGATATGTCATTATTATTAATGTATGTAACTTGTTGGCATGTTTGGGGTCATTGTAAATGACTATATGATTATGTCTACATAATATAATGGATTATCGTGTTGTATGTTTGTAATTAATGTTTATAGTGATGTATGAGTACCATATGTATTGGGTACGTTTGTTTGAGATACCTCCATCGAGGCGATGGCAAAGGGCCTAACTCGTAGCGATGGAAGATTGGCCTAATGCGAGGCAAACTCATGGGGAAGGCAATGTGAAGACATTGCATGGTTAGATACCTCCTTTGGTGCAATGGCAAAGGGCCTAACTTGTAGCGATGACAGATTTGGCCTAATGCGAGGCGCTGGCAAATGGCTTAACTCAGGGAGAAGGCAATGTGGGACATTGCAAGTTTATCGGAATCTCCTTTGTAGAGATGGCAAAGGGCCTAACTCGTAGCGATGGCATATTGGCCTAATGCGAGGCGATGGTAAGGGCCTCCTACATGGAGAAGGCAATGAGATGTCATTGTATTCATATGTTTGGGTTATTGTTGTTTTTGTATGTGTTATGACTTATTTATGTTATTATTTAAAATACATTGATATGATATTATTTTGAAATTGGCGGACTACTATGGCTGTTTTTCCTGTTACCGCGCCGACTCAGAACAACATCTTTTCGTTTGCTTACTGGGATTATAAATCTCATTAGTGGTGTTGTCTTTCAGAGTTCATAGGTGATATTAGAGATGATGCAGCGACTTGAGAAAGTCTACGGGTCTTGAAGACTTTAGTATTAGTGTTGTTTTATTTTATTTTTTTTGGATGTTTTTAGTTGCCCATGTTTTGAGGATAAAATTGTAATTAAAGAATTGTTTTTATTATTAACTAACTTAAAGAGTTTTTATGCAATAAAGTGGAAGTTTTAATTTATCTTAATTTCTGATGCTATGAATGGATAATTATTTTATTTAATTATCTGTTTCTATGTAATATCGCGAGACGTTACATTTTTGGTATCAGAGCAGTTCAATCTTATATTGGATTGTGGTAGTGGGTCTGTTAAAATAAAAATTGGGAATATAGGATAGTTGTTTGTGTGTCATCATGAATTCTACATGCTATGTTTTGAGATATTGAGCCTGACCAACTCAATGTTTCGTTGGTAGTGAGCGAATTTATGACTTTTGGAAGATGGAGGTTCTCCGTCAGATGTGGTTGATCAAAGTTTGTGAACCGGAATGTGGGCTTCAGTGAGAAAGGCTTGGTCGCAATGTCAAGATGTGTAAGAGCGGGGCACCTTGATTCAGGTACGCAGTACAGTTTAACACTTGGTTGTTGGCTTGCTTATCGGTATAAACGTTCGATGTCGAAATTTCGGGGACGAAATTTCTTAAAGTAGGGGAGAAATGTAACATCCTAAAATTTCAATATAGTTGTCTTAATAAAAGATTAAGCTATCATAAGGTTTAGGGTAGAAAATTATTAATATAAAAATTTATTGTAAATTTTTAGTATTTATAAAATTTATGAAATGATGTAAATTAAAAAAAATAAAAAATAGCATAATGGCTTTTAGCCAAATTACTACTCAGAGTTGCAGCGAGAATTGCTTTCTCGCTTTGGAATTATTAGGGAAAAATAAACATATAAAGCAACCCCACTTTTTAGTTTAAAAGAATGAAACAAGCTAAAATTCATTCATCTGAAGGCCTTTCGAGAGATAGAAAACGTAGTTTTATATAGGGCCGCCGAAAGCTGAACGGGAAATAGAAGAGCACCTATTGCAGCATATTTGGGTACGAAGCAGAGCGGGAAAAGAATAAGGATTTTGGTGAAATATTAGGATTTTTCTTAGGCAACGCTTCAAGTTTTTAGGAGGTCTATAAGAGGTAAGTAAAACACCATCTTTCTCACACCTCCATGGTATTTTGAAAAGGGGGTTTTGTGTTCTTAAAACTAAAAGTGTTATTTTGGGATTAATTGGGAAAAATTGAGGTTTTCTTTGTTGGGTTCAAGAACGCTAAATTGAATTGGGGATTTTTACAATAAATGATAAATTGATGTGTTACGGATTGTCAGAGTTGTATAATTACATGTTTTTAGACTTGTGTGTTGGTTTGAAATTAATATGTGTATGATAAATGATTTGGAATGCCCATCTGTTGTTTTAGCATGAGATATATCATTATTATTAATGCATGGAACTTGTTGGCATGTTTGGGGTCATTGTAAATGACTATATGATGATGTCAACGTAATATAATGGATTATTGTGTTGTATGTTTGTAATTAATGTTTATAGTGATGTATGAGTACCCTATGTATTGGGTATGTTTGTTTGAGATATCTCCATCGAGGCGATGGCAAAGCGTCTAACTCGTAGCGATGGCAGATTGGCCTAATGTGAGGCAATCTCATGGGGAAGGCAATGTGACGACATTGCATGGTTAGATACCTCCTTTGATGCGATGGCAAAAGGCCTAACTTGTAGCGATGACAGATTTGGCCTAATGCGAGGCGCTGGCAAATGGCTTAACTCAGGGAGAAGACAATGTGGGACATTGCAAGTTTATCGGAATCTCCTTTGTAGAGATGGCAAAGGGCCTAATTCGTAGCGATGGCATATTGTCCTAATACGAGGCGATGGTAAGGGCCTCCTACATGGAGAAGGCAATGAGATGTCATTGTATTCATATGTTTGGGTTATTGTTGTTTTTGTATGTGCTATGACTTATTTATTTTATTATTTAAAATACATTGATATGATATTATTTTGAAATTGGCGGACTACCATGGTTGTTTTTCCTGTTACCGCGCCGGCTGAGAGCAACATCTTTTCGTTTGCTTACTGGGATTATAAATCTCATTAGTGGTGTTGTCTTTCAGAGTTCACAGGTGATATTAGAGATGATGCAGGGACTTGAGAAAGTCTTGGAGTCTTGAAGACTTTAGTATTAGTGTTGTTTTATTTTATTTTTATGGATGTTTTAGTTGCCCATGTTTTGAGGCTAAAATTGTAATTATTGAATTGTTTTTTTTTTTATTAACTAACTTAAAGAGTTTTTATTTAATAAAGTGGAAGTTTTAATTTATCTTAATTTCTCATGCTATGAATGGATAATTATTGTATTTAGTTATCTATTTCTTTGTAATATCGCGATACGTTACGTTTTTGGTATCAAAGCAGTTTGTGAATATATGCCTTGGCAGGATTTATTTAGTTTTGATGATTGACAAAAGGTTTCCTCAAAAGACATGAATGACAAAAGAAGTCGAGGAGAATATGAACATGATGATAGACAAAAGGAAATCCCAAAAGGACTAGTCTGCAAAAAGCGGAAAAGAATTTGATGAAGATCAAGTCTTTCAAGATGGGGTTAAGGGAATTTTCATTATTTGTATTGTCTGTTTAGATTATGTTGTACGTGGTAGTAAGGCTCTCAATCTAAAATCAATCACACACACACATAAAATAAACTTAATAGGCTTCAAGCGATCTAATTGGATAAAATCAATTAACAGCCGTTAAGTTTAAAATCAGATGGTTTTTAATGATAATAATCGATAACAGATTTATCATAATCGATTATCATATATCTGAAAAGCGTTTCCAAAAAATAGTGAAGAAGTAATCGATTAACATAATCGATTATATGCATAATCGATTGAATAATTGATTTTAGACATAATCGATTGAATAATCGATTATGATGCGACTGCCTCTCCAGCGTGTTTTCTAAAAATAATCAGATAATCGATTATGGAATTGCAATAATCGATTATGAAGCGATTAGCTTGTTTTCTAAATGGGCTTAACCTAATTCCTATGGGCTTAAATGTTTTTCTATAAATAGGGATGTTGAGGCAGCCATCGATACAACACTCGCTAATCCTATTGCGCTAAAACTCTGTCAAATCTTTTTATCACTCTCATTACTACTACACTTTGATTATACTTATATTGAGAGAGAGCTTTTACTCCATATAGTTTGAATTGTATTGTGCTTCAATTTGTTTTTAATCTGCACTATTAAGAGTGCTATATTGTGGTAAGAGTCAAACGACTTAAACCATCTTTTGGTTACCAATTGATAAGAGAGATGATATCTCTTGCGTTGTTTGAGGCTTTTTCACTAGGGGAGGTTATATCTCTGGTCTGTGAGGAGTGCTCTGAAGGTTACCAGTGCCCGTTCAGCTTGGTTGAGACTCTGTCACTGGGGGAGGTTATATCCCTGGTCTGTGAGGAGTGCTCGGAAGGTTACCAGCACCTGTTAAGCTTGGTTGAGCCTTTTTCACTAGGGGAGGTGATATCCCTGGTCTGTGAGAAGTGCTCTTGGTTGTAAAGGTTTCTAGCTGAACCTGATTTAAAAGCTAGTTATTGAGTGAAAACCCTTAGTGGTTGACCTTGGGGACTGGACGTAGGCTACTGGGGTGGTTGGTAACCGAACCAGGATAAATCTGCGTGTTCTTTATTTTTCCTATCCTTTTATTATCGTAGTTATTTATCACACTTTAATTTCAGTTATTTAAATATCGCAATTTAAATATCGTAATTTACATCATTGTCATTTTCTTTCTGCGATTTATTATTAAAGAGCTTTATTTGCAAAAGTTTTTCAAATACACGATCACACACAATTCACCCCCCTCTTGTGTTTGAAGTCACTTGTCAACAAGTGGCATCAGAGCTTAACACTTGTGTAAAGGGCTTAATCACCTCAAGAGGTAACATGGCTTCAAACAGTTTTAATTACGAGGGACATTCCATCAGACCCCTATCTTTCAATGGTGAAGGGTATGGTTATTGGAAAGAAAGAAGGCAAATCTTTCTTGAGGCTGTGGATCTCGAAGTTTGGGATGCTGTGGAAAAAAGTCCATTTGTCCCCACTCATTCACTTAATAATGAGGTGGTGGATAAACCGAGAAATCTTTGGACAAACGAGGAAAGGAAAATGGTCCAATACAATTTGAAAGCTAGGAACATCATCACTTCAGCTTTAAGCTATGATGAGTTCTATAGGGTCTCAAATTGCAAGACCGCCAAAGAAATGTGGGGCACCTTTCAATTGACCCATTAAGGTACTACCGAGGTCAAAAGGGCTCGAATGAACACATTGACCCATGAGTATGAGCTATTTAGGATGATTGAGGGTGAAAGCATACATGATATGCAAAAACGTTTTACCCATATTGTAAATCATCTTAGGACTCTTGGGAAATCCTTTACCAATGAGGATTTGATTAATAAAGTTCTTAGATATTTAAATAGAAGTTGGCAACCTAAAGTTACTGCTATATCTGAATCTAGAGATTTATCTTCTATGTCTTTGGCAACTCTGTTTGGAAATGCAGGAACATGAGCTCGAACTAAATCGACTCATTGAAAGCGGGGAAAGTGATAAGAAAAAGAAAAGTCTTGCTCTCAAAGCAAGTATCAATGAAAGAGAAGAAGAATGTGACTTTGATGATTATGATAGCCTCGATGAAAACAAGGAAAATATGAACTTAATGTTTCACTGGTTTAAAAGGTTCATGAGGCAAAAAGGCAAAGCAAAACAATTCTCCAATCCTCAGAAGAAATATGAGGAAGAAGGAACTTCCTTCAATCCAACATGCTATAATTGTGGCAAAAAGGATTACATAAAACCCGAATGTCCACGAGGCCAAAAGATAGACAAAAAGCCACAAAAGGATAGAAAAGGAAGGAGAGCCTATATTGCCTGGGATGACAACGATATGGACTCATCTGAAGAATCGGATAATGAGGAGGCAAACCTTTGTCTCATGGCTAATCATGAGAAAGATGAGGTAAACAATATTGAGCCTGAAATTGATTTATCTTATGATGATTTGTTTATTGCATGTGAAGAGTTAAATAATGAAACTATTAGACTTCGAAAACTTATCTCTTCATCAAAGAAAACCATATCTCTTCTTGAATCAAAAATTGATATTTTAAATAAAGAGAGGGACGCGCTTAAACAAAAGCAAGCTATTTCAAATGAACCTTCTACTTGCATCTCTTGTGAAAATAAAAAGAATGATTTTTTCAAATGTGATAAGTGCAGTGTTTTGAAAAATAAAATTGAGGACTTGAAAAATACACTTGCAAAATTCACTATGGCAAGAGACAATCTAAATGTTCTCTTAGGGAATCAAAAAGGAACCTATGACAAAGCTGGTTTGGGTTATCACCCGAAAAGGTTTTTTTTGGTCCCAACAACACATCTAGTAGTCCTTTTATAAAATACTTTCATTGTGGTAGAAAAGGCCACACTACTTTTATCTGCAATATTAGGAGAAATAAAGATGCGTATGTTAAAAATGCATGGATTCCAAAAGGCTTGTTGCCCAAGACTAACACACAAGGACCCAAAATGATTTGGGTACCAAAAGTCCAAACTTGATTCTGTGTTGTAGGTGTGCTTGAAGACCAAGAACTTATAATGAATATCTTAAAAATGGTTATTTGAAGCACATGAGAGGAGACAAGAGTTCTCTCCAAGGGAATTGGCTAAGTTCTAAAATTTTCGAGAAATAATCGATTATAAAATCAATTATACACAAGTCAGAAAGCCTAGAATCGATTATGATAATCGATTACATGCGATAGGGGAGAAAACTCAAAAGTCAGAGGAGTCCTAATCGATTCCTATAATCGATTATACATGGAATTTATGAAATCATTTTATACATGTCTTAATGCTTTTAAATGCGATACATATGATAATCATCATAAGACATGTTTTATACTCTCTTGCTTGAAATTGCTAAATGAATATTTATCCTTGAGACTATTCCTTACATGATCATTAAATGCTACAACATATTTATACGAGTTTTGATGATGATCATGCATCCTTGGCAATCTTGAGCCACAACCATGCTTAAATCAAGTTTTTGAACGTAAATGCATATGTGAGTAAATTTGTCTTTAATTAAATGACTAGTTGATAATGTGATATATGACTTACATATTTTCTATCAACCAATGTCTTGCTTGTAGATGTGCTTAAACTATATTTGATGCTATCCTTTGTTTTGAGAGCTCTATAAATGTCAAAATAGCAATCAATTATCGAAATTACAAGCACATGTGGACAAAAGGAAAATTGAACAATGAAAGATTTTCTTCCAGTAATAGGAAATGGGAAACTCAAGGGAAGACAACTCAAGTACAAGAGAATACCGCAAATGAGGAGCACCACATTACATTATACTCAATAAGTTTCCTAATCCCTAAACTCTTATAATACTCTACATTGTGGATTGTGTGATGCTTATTGTGATTAAATGTTCTATCCTTTCTCCAATGCCCTATGAAAAATTGAAGTGCTTATTTGGAAAAATTGTTTTTGAAAGGGGGAGAAATATATGCATGTTTAAGGGAAGTATAGAAATACAAGATTAGATAATCTTTGTTTCTAAAAATCTTGACCAATCCTATTCCCTTTGACATCATAAGCTATACATGAAAGAAAAAGCAAGCATGTAAAACAGCAAGTGATATTAACTTGGAAGAATAACAAGTGGTATGAGATGACTTGAATATATGCCTTGTTATTATTGTGTTCCCGCTTTTTGATAATGCCAAAAGGGGGAGAGTTAAATATGGTTGCATAATTCAGGGGGAGTGGATTTATTAATGTTTGGGGAGTAGAGCATATATTGTCTGCGCATAACTCGGATTATTAAATGTTAAATGCTCTAACTCATTTCTTGAGCAAATCCCTCCTTGAGATGTTTGTCATCATCAAAAAGGGGGAGAATGTGAATATATGCCTTGACAAGATTTATTTAGTTTTAATGATTGACAAAAGGTTTCCTCAAAGAACATGAATGACAAAAGAAGTCGAGGAGAATATGAACATGATGATAGACAAAAGGAAATCCCAAAAGGACTAGTCTGCAAAAAGCGAAAAAGAATTTGATGAAGATCAAGTCTTTCAAGATGGGGTTAAGGGAATTTTCATTATTTGTATTTTCTATTTAGATCATGTTGTGAGTGGTAGTAAAGCTCTCAATCTAAAATCAATCACACACACAACATAAAATAAACTTAATAGGCTTCAAGCGATCCAATTGGATAAAATCAATTAACAGCCGTTAAGTTTAAAATCAGATGGTTTTTAATGATAATAATCGATTACAGATTTATCATAATGGATTATCATATATCTGAAAAGCATTTCCCAAAAACAGTGAAGAAGTAATCAATTAACATAATCGATTGTATACATAATCGATTGAATAATTGATTTTAGACATAATCGATTGAATAATCGATTATGCCTTTATGCGTGTAAGTGAGCTTCAAAACTGAGAACCCATAATCGATTATCATAATTGATTATGATGCAACTGCCTCTCCAGCGTGATTTCTAAAAATAATCAGATAATCGATTATGGAATTGTAATAATCGATTATGACGCAATTAACTTGTTTTCTAAATGGGCTTAACCTAATTCCTATGGGCTTAAATGTTTTTCTATAAATAGGGATGTTGAGGCAGCCATCCATACAACACTCGCTAATCTTATTGTGCTAAAACTCTGTCAAATCTTTTTATCACTCTCACTACTACTACAATTTAATTATACTTATATTGAGAGAGAGCTTTTACTCCATATAGTTTGAATTGTATTGTTCTTCAATTTGTTTTTAATCTGCACTATTAAGAGTGCTATATTGTGGTAAGAGTCAAACGACTCTAACCATCTTTTGGTTACTAATTGACAAGAGAGGTGATATCTCTTGGGTTGTTTGAGGCACTTTCACTGGGGGAGGTTATATCCCTGGTCTGTGAGGAGTACTGTGAAGGTTACCAGCACCTGTTAAGCTTGGTTAGGACTCTGTCACTGGTCTGTGAGGAGTGCTCGGAAGGTTACCAACAACTGTTAAACTTGGTTGAGGCTTTTTCACTAGGGGAGGTGATATCCCTGGTCTGTAAGAAGTGCTCTTGGTTGTAAAGGTTTCTAGCTGAATCTGATTTAAAAGCTAGTTATTGAGTGAAAACCTTGGTGGTTGACCCTGGGGACTGGCCATAGGCTACTGGGGTGGTTGGTAGCCGAACCAGGATAAATCTGCGTGTTCTTTATTTTTCCTATCCTTTTATTATCGCAGTTATTTATCGCACTTTAATTTCAGTTATTTAAATATCACAATTTAAATATCGCAATTTACATTATTGTCAATTTCTTTCTGCGATTTATTATTAAAGAGCTTTATTTGCAAAAGTTTTTCAAATACACGATCACACACAATTCACCCCCCTCTTGTGTTTGGAGTCACTTGTCAACATAGTTCAATCTTATATTGGATAGTGGTAGTGGGTCTTTAAAATAAAAATTGGGCATATAGGATTGTGTTTGTGTGTCGTCATGAATTCTGTATGCTATGTTTTGAGATATTGAACCTGACCAACTCAATGTTTCATTGGTAGTGAGCGAATTTATGACTTTTGAAAGACAGAGGTTCTCCGTCAGATGTGGTTGATCAAAGTTTGTGAATAGTAATGTGGGCTTAAGTGAGAAAGGCTTGCTCGCAATGTCCAGATGTGTAAAAGCGGGGCACATTGATTCAGGTACGCAATACCGTTTAACACTTGGTTGTTGGCTTGCTTATTGGTTTAAGCGTTCGATGTTGAAATTTCGAGGACGAAATTTTTTAAAGTAGGGGAGAAATATAACATCGTAAAATTTTAATATAATTATCTTTATAAAAGATTAAACTATTATAAGGTTTAGGGTAGAAAATTATTAATATAAAAATTTATTGTAAATGTTTAGTATTTATAAAATTTATGAAATGATGCAAAATCAAAAAAAATAAAAAATTGCATAAAGGCTTTTAGCCAAATTACTACTCAGAGTTGCACCGAGAATTGCTTTCTCACTTTGGAATTATTAGGGAAAAAGAAACATATAAAGCAGCCCCATTTTTTAGTTTAAAAGAATGAAACAAGCTACAATTCATTCACCTGAAGGCCTTTCGAGAGATAGAATACGTATTTGATAGTTTTATATAGTGCCACCGAAAACTGAAGGGGAAATAGAAGAGCACCTATTGCAGCATATTTGGGTACGAAGCAGAGAGGGAAAAGAATAAGGATTTTGGTGAAATATTAGGATTTGTCTTAGGCAACGCTTGAAGCTTTTAGGAGGTCTATAAGAGGTAAGTAAAACACCATCTTTCTCACACCTCCATGGTATTTTGAAAAGAGGTTTTGGGTTCTTAAAACTAATAATGTTATTCTGGGATTAATTGGGAAAAATTGGGGTTTTCTTTGTTAGGGTTAAAGAACACTAAATTGAATTGAGGGTTTTACAATAAATGATAAATTGATGTGTTACGGATTATCAGATTTGTATGATTATATGTTTTTAGACTTGTGTGTTGGTTTGAAATTAGTATGTGTATGATAAATGATTTGGAATGCCCATGTGTTGTTTTAGCATGAGATATATCATTATCATTAATGCATGGAACTTTTGGCATGTTTGGGGTCATTGTAAATCACAATATGATGATGTCTATATAATATAATGGATTATTGTGTTGTATGTTTGTAATTAATGTTTATAGTGATGTATGAGTACCCTATGTAATGGGTACGTTTGTTTGAGATACCTCCATCGAGGTGATGGCAGAGGGCCTAACTCATAGCGATGGCAGATTGGCCTAATGCGAGGCAAACTCATGGGGAAGGCAATGTGAAGTACATTGCATGGTTAGATACCTCCTTTGAGGCGATGGCAAAGGGCCTAACTCGTAACGATGACAGATTTGGCCTAATGCGAGTCACTGGCAAATGGCCTAACTCAGGGAGAAGGCAATGTGGGACATTGCAAGGTTATCAGAATCTCTTTTGTAGAGATGGCAAAGGGCCTAACTCGTAGCGATGGCATATTGGCCTAATGCGAGGCGATGGCAAAGGGCCTCCTACTTGGAGAAGGCAATGAGATGTCATTGTATTCATATGTTTGGGTTATTGTTGTCATTATATGTGCTTTGACTTTTTTATGTTATTATTTAAAATACATTGATATGATATTATTTTGAAATTGGCGGACTACCATGGTTGTTTTTCCGGTTACTGCGCCGGCTGAGAACAACATCTTTTCGTTTGCTTACTTGGATTATAAATCTCATAAGTGGTGTTGTCTTTCAGAGTTCACAGGTGATATTAGAGATGATGCAGCGACTTGAGAAAGTCTTGGAGTCTTGAAGACTTTAGTATTAGTGTTGTGTTGCGTTATTTTATTTTTTTTGGATGTTTTTTAGTTGCCCTTGTTTTGAGGCTAAAATTGTAATTAAAGAATTGTTTTTTTGTTAACTAACTTAAAGAGTATTTATGTAATATAGTGGAAGTTTTAATTTATCTTAATTTCTGATGCTATGAATGGATAATTATTGTATTTAATTATTATCTATTTCTATGTAATATCGCGAGACGTTACATTTTTTGTATCAGAGCAGTTCAATCTTATATTGGACTATGGTAGTGGGTATTTTAAAATAAAAATTGGGCATATAGGATTGTTGTTTGTGTGTTGTCATGAATTCTGCATGCTATGCTTTGAGATATTGAACCTGACCAACTTAATGTTTCATTGGTAGTGAGCGAATTTATGACTTTTGGAAGACGGAGGTTCTCCATCAGATATGGTTGATCAAAGTTTGTGAACCGGAATGTGGGCTTCAGTGAGAAAGGCTTGGTCACAATGTCAAGATGTGAAGAGCGGGGCACATTGATTCAGGTACGCAATACCATTTAGCACTTAGTTGTTGGCTTGCTTATTGGTATAAGCGTTAGATGTCGAAATTTCGGGGACGTAATTTCTTAAAGTACGGGAGTGTAACACCCCTTCTTCTCGAGTGTCACTTTCGTAACCCCAAAACAATATAAAGTACATAAAATAAAAATTTGTTGGTTTACTTTCGGAAAAAAAAAAAACCGACTTCTTTACTCAAATCTTAATTACTGTGTAAATAGTGATAAATTTTTTTTTTTCATACAACACTGAAGAACATGTACTCAAGGTAATCATCAACTACAGATTTATATACAAATAGGTGTCATTAGTCAACCACATACTCGAAGGACCTTGGACAACTCATCCGTCTCCAATATGCCTTGACAGAAGTAAAACGCTATAATGTCCGAAAACTAGGCAGTGATAGGTTTGAAAATCTTATCTCCAAAACCCTGGCCATCAGTAGCCACATGCTGACTACCCAAAAGACACTACCTCAAAAGAAGACCCTAAACTGGTCTAACACTAATAAAAGACGTACTACCTAACATACGCCGTATCCCTAAGACTGGATCTCTTCTTCAACCATCCATACCTCTTCATAGTCAGCATCGAGCAGATCAAGCAACTGAGTCCCTAAACGACCCAGAGGACTGTTGACAAACATCTGTACATGTATCCAAAAACACAACAGGGTGCCCAACATGTACAGGCAAGGGTGAGAAACCAATATATGAATCCAAAAACAACAACTATATACCCAAACACAGACAACAGATTCATATAAGCATGCCTCACATAATCATCATCATGCATAAGGTAGTACAACACATCATAGTACTAAAGTAAATCACAAGGGCTTCGTGCCCAACAGTCAACGTTATTTTCAAAACGTATGCATGAGCACTTCCACATATATCAACTAACGTTCAGTTCCTAATTTCCGGAAATCCCATCACCATTCAAAACGACCAGATCAGGCTCCACAATCATTGACCCGCAGGCAACAATGACTAACACCAAAATTGGTAAAAACCTAAGCACTTGACTCCCAGGAAATAGCACATGGGCGTGCATGTCAGTTGTACTTACAATGTAATCAGTCATACTATATTGTCCACACAGGGCACAATACGAACACACAGCACGTATGACTTTATTGTCCATCAAGGCACAATGTTACGTGATGACACAAGTCATGTAACATCCCGGTTTTCAGAAGCGGTAATTGGGTAATTATATATATTTCTTATGGTTATTGTTATGGCTTGAAAGTATTTTTAGAGGATATGCTGAGAGTAGAAATGCATAGGATAGGAGAAAGGTAAAGAACAAAGGAACAGGGGCATAACACTCAAGCGTGGAACCTTAGAACGGTCAAGCGTGAGGATGCTCTAGCGTGGAGGGCTTTAGACGCTTAAGCGTGGACCCTCTGACCAGTGATTGGCAGTGATGGGACGTAAAGTGACAAGCGTCGATTACGCGTCGCGGCTGGCACGTGATGGGCAGTGCCTTAGCGGTAAGGAAACGTCAACGCTCAAGCGTTGATGAGGACAACGCTCAAGCGTTGTAACGCTAAAGCGTGGAGTTCCAGAACACTAAAGCATTCGCAGCAGAGTTTTACCTCTATAAATACTTGTTCATTTTCAACTTCCACGAGTTTTACAGTTCTCAGCTGATACAGAGAGCACGAGAGTGAAGGTCCAGAAGTGAGGTTGAAGCTTTGATCCTAAGTTTGGGCTGCGTTTGTCGATCCGATTCCAATTCCGATCGTATTTTCGTGATCAGCGCAACTTCTACTCCAATTCTACCGGTTTACTTTCTTGATTCATCAAGGGTAAGTCGAGGTTCCATATCTACCTACATTGTACCTATACAACGTTATCTTTTGGTTTAAGCTTCTTTTCACGGTTTTAACTCCACATTTGGGTTAATGCTATGGTCTACATGTTATTTCCTTGATTAGGGCAAGTTTGGAAGCTGCGTACAGAACCCTTGGGGAGTAAGAAGTCTATGGCTGCAAGGCAATGAGAGGAGCAAAGGAGTGCTCAGGGTGTTCGTAGTTATCACCGTATTCGCTACCAGGTGGGGGGAAAGGGTTACACACGTCGGGGAGGCAAGAGTAGTCCATATAGTTGTATTGTATGTTTTATGTGTATAGGGGAACCCTAAACCCTATGTGAGGTTGAGCCCTGACAAAGTACCAAAAACCTAGGTTTAGTCTACTTTGGGCTATCACCATTGTGTTTGGTACCCTAGGTTAGCAGATTTTCAATGCATGATTATATGTGATATTTGATGATATACGTGTACCTGCTATCTATGATAACTGTTAACTGAAAAATATGCATGAAGCATTATTGATGATGGTATATTATTATGTTATGTTGTTTATTGCTTTATTGAGCCTGTTGATAATTGATGAAATATTATACTATATCTGGAAATACATGTATGTATGAGATTCAGAGGTTTAGCATGATTAGGGCTTTGACCCCGTGTTAGATGTTTGAGCAGATAATGGTTAAGATTTGAGGTATAGTGGAGCTTGGAGCTCATAAGGTTATGATGGGAGCTTGGAGCTCATATGTGTACCCGTGGAGCTTGGAGCTCGTGTATGTATCTTGGAGCTTGGAGCTCATATGTGTACCTATGGAGCTTGGAGCTCTTGTTGCTAAGAGCAAGTTTGCATGTGTTGCGATATCAGCTTGAGAGAGATGGATGACATGCATAGCATATGCATTTGATGCCAAATGGCGAGCCGTATGCTATGAGGCATATAAGGTTGGTGCACCAAGTGCGGGTGCGAAAAACGGAAGGGAAGGTTTGTGTGACCTCGGGGATATACTGGACACAGGTGTACCCACAAGAGACCGATGAGGTAGCTCCTATCGTGTCGTGGCAGTCCTGGACACATCCTACTATCCCGACTGGACCCTGAGTCTTTCCAGTTGCCGGTGGATCTTTCGAGGAGGCCTAGTTAACCCTCTTTGTCTGGGACAGTTGAGCGGTGATGCACTCTTATGGGTCACGGCGAGCGGAACGGATTACCGGAACAAACCAACTTGTGGTCCATAAGCGGACAAGATGTTGTCCTTAGTAGGGTGTTAAGTACCGGCCGGCATGCATAAAAAGAGTACGTGTACATCTAGCTAGGGAGCGACCTTGGCGTCGTGATATTGAGAGATGATTGTGTTTGCTATATATTCAGCATTGCATCATCCCTGTTATAGATGTGTTGTATATCTTATCTCCCTGTATTTCTTTGTATGTGTACTTTCGGTTCTGCCGACAGACGACGAGTTAGTAGAGGATCAGAATGGACCCGAGGCTTTACTCATTCATCACAGGGGCACCGCGGGTGCCGGTGTTGGGAGACCTTGAGATAGTCTACCACGATGAGAGGAGATGGCAGGTGGACCCCTCGACCTTTTTGGCCGTGTATACCGGACCTGTCAGCTTGATCTTCCGGAGCGGCACTCCGCCATATGCAGACATCATTGGACCTTATCGAATGTATCAGTTTCTTCCCTTCTCTCGGATGTGGCATCCTACGAGGCAGGGAGAGCGGGACTACTTGTGGGCGGCACCTCAGTCTTCCGTCGTATCTACCAGGAGAGGCTTTGTGTACCGAGGACAGCGTAGGCGCTCGGAGCAGTACTTGCAGGTAGCCCCGAGGCGCAGGATTGTAGTGTCGAGTTCCTCGTCCAAGTATGAGCCTATGCAAGTTTATAGGCGCACTCATGGAGAGGGACAGGGTAGTTCAAGGCATCCTCACCATTGAGGGTGAGAGCCATCCAGTGCGTCCCTAGGATTGTGTGGAGAGGTTTTTTGATGTACTTGAGAGAGTGGGCTGGGGAGTGTGCTGGTGAGCCTGAGAGCTTCTTTTTGGAGGTCCTGAGATGTACTTTGTTTATGCTTTCAGTTACTTTTTATGTACTTTCGTTTGTAGTATTACTTAGCCCTACTGATGGGGCCATCATGTATATATATCAGTACTGCATGTGTTTCTTATAACCTGTTGTGCTTACTCTGATATTATGCGCTTTTGAATTGATTAAATGTTATCGTTGTTTCTAACCAGCGTGTAATCGTTAAGTTATAATTAATAAGTATATTGGGTTCTAAATAATGGGGCTTCCTCGAGTGGGACTTGGGGACGTCACATTAAGGTGGTATCGGAGCAGTTTGATTCTAAATCGGACTGCGGGTGTTAGGAAGTTGAACTGGCATAGTTTATCGTCTCTGCAAGAGAATACGATTGTGTCGAGAAGGGTAGAAAACACGCGATTGATAGTTGTAATGTTTGTATGAATGATAAGTAGATGTATGTACTTATGTTACTTTTCATGTTTGAACTTTGAGCTGACGGTTACTTGTATCAGGAACCAATGGCTCGAGGAAGAGGTAGAGGCAGGGTTAGGACCGGACCCAATGGAGGTCTAGAGGCTGCTGCTTCACACACGGGAAACAGGGCCGAATATTTGGAAACCCTCAGGACTATGAGGGATATGGCTGCTGCTATGCTACAGCAAACACAACAGAATGCTCAACTCATTCAACTGACCCGCGAGAATCAGCAACAACAACAACAACAGAGGAATGTGAGGAATGAGGATGCAGGTTTAGATGCCTTCATGAGGCGACAAGTTCCACAGTTTAATGGGGAGTACAATCCCGAAGGGGCAGAGTTATGGATTCAAGAACTGGAGAAGATTTTTGCAGCAACACTGTGACGAAACTCAGAAGGTTTCTTATGCTTCTTTCGTGCTAGTGGGAGGAGCAGAGATGTGGTGGAAAGGGAAGCAGATGTTGTTTGCAGCTGAAGGAAGGGCTGTAACTTGGGGAATGTTCCGAGAATGTTTCCTCGAGAAATATTTCCCTCGGATGACCAGGAGGAAAAAAGACAAAGAGTTTCAGAGTCTGAAGCAAGGCAACATGACAATCGGGGAATATGCAACAAGGTTTGAGGCGCTGCTTAAATTCTCAGAGTTTTATCAGCGGTACCCAGGTGAGGAATGGATGTGTCGCAGGTTCGAAGATGGACTGAAATACAAGATTCAGAATGCAATAGTACCGTTGGGGATTTCTGTATTTCCCGACATGCTGGATCGGTGTTCGTCAATTGAGAACATCGAAAGGAGAAGATAGGTGGCTACCAGGAGCGGAGGACCTATCCGCAGTAACCAGAGAGGCAGAGGTGGAAAGTTTCAGAGTGGCCGGGGGCCATATCAGAGACCGGTACAGAGAACCAGAGATGCGGAACATCAAGGACCAAGTGCAACACAGGGGTTGCAAGGATGTTTTAAGTGTGGAGGACCACACATGGCTCGAGATTGCAGGAGTCAGGCGTCCGGGAGGACCATGACTTGTTATGCATGTGGGAAGCCAGGACACATGGCTAAGGATTGCAGACAAGGAAATGCAAGACCATCCGGTGTGACTGGACAGATGGTGAGACCACAAGCTGCAAGAAGGGTGTTTGCCGTGAGGGGAGCTGAATCCTCTCGATGCCCAGATCTGATCCATGGTAAGTGTTTAGTTTCGGGTAAACTCTTATTTGTGTTATTTGATGCGAGGGCTACTCATTCGTTTATTTCTATGGAGTGCATGGATCATTTAGGGTTACCAGTTTCATCTTTGCCCTATGACCTTACTGTTTCCACACCTACTGGTGATTCGTTGACTACCCTGTTTGTGTGTTTAAAATGCCCTATCATAGTGGAAACAGATATTTCATTGTGTACCTAGTCTGTCTGCCTATGCAGCAGATTGATGTTATCTTAGGCATGGATTGGCTTTCAGCTAACCATGTGATTTTGGACTGTTCTAATAAGACTCTTTGTTTCTCTGATCAATCTGGATTGACGCCTGCTAATGAAAGCAGTCCGAATGATATACGATCTGGAGAGTGCATGGTACTGTTCTCTTTGGAAGCAAAGGAAACTCCGAACATGGAAGCGCTGCCGATTGTGCGGGAATTTCCGGAGGTGTTTCCGGATGATGTTCCAGGGTTACCGCCGAAAAGGGAGATTGAATTTACCATAGATCTTGTACCAGGAACTGGACCTATTTCGATAACACCTTGTCGAATGTCTTCAGCAGAGTTGACAGAGTTGAAGAAACAGTTGGATGAAATGCTATGCAAGGAGTTCATCAGGCCTAGTGCATCGCCATGAGGAGCTCCGATACTGTTCATCAAGAAGAAGGATGGGAGTTCAAGGATATGTGTGGACTGTCGTCAACTCAATAAAGTGACGATAAAGAATAAGTATCCATTGCCGAGGATAGATGAGTTGATGGATCAGTTGAGGGGAGCAACTGTGTTTTCCAAGATCGATCTGCGATATGGATACCATCAAATCAGAGTAAGGAAGGAGGATATACTGAAGACTGCTTTTCGAAGTCGGTATGGGCATTACGAGTATTTGGTTATGCCGTTTGGTGTGACTAATGCTCCGGCTGTGTTCATGGATTATATGAACAGGATTTTTCGACCGTTCCTAGACAAGTTTGTTGTCGTGTTGATCGACGACATCCTTATCTACTCTCCGAATAGAGAAGAACATCAAGAGCATCTTCAAGTAGTGTTGCAAGTACTGAAGGATAGGCAGTTATATGCTAAGTTATCCAAGTGTGAGTTCTGGTTAGAAGAAGTACAGTTTCTAGGACACGTGATCAACAAGGATGGAATCATGGTGAATCCTGCCAAGGTGGAAGCGGTAGTCAAGTGGGAAAGCTTGAAGTCTGCGAGCGAGGTTCACGGTTTTCTTGGTTTGGCAGGCTACTACAGGCGGTTTATTGAAGGATTCTCTAAGATTGTGTTGCCTATGACACAATTGACGAGAAAAGGAAAGGCGTTCGAGTAAACGAAAGCTTGTGAGCAAAGTTTCGAAGAACTGAAGCGTCGGTTGACTACGTCGCCGGTGTTGGTTTTGCCAGACCCGTTGGGACGTTTGGACGTATATTGTGATGCGTCATATCAAGGATTAGGTTGTGTTCTCATGCAAGGAGGAAGAGTGGTGGCATATACCTCCATACAGTTAAGAGTGCATGAGCGGAACTACCCGACTCACGATCTGGAGCTAGCTGCGATAGTGTTTGTATTAAAGATATGGAGACATTATCTGTATGGTGCTAAATTTAGCGTATTTAGCTACCATAAGAGCCTAAAGTATTTGTTCAACCAGAAGGAGTGGAACATGAGGCAGAGGAGGTGGATGGAATTCATAAAGGACTATGAATTCGACCTGCAATACGATCCAGGAAAGGCGAATGTCGTAGCGAATGCGCTCAGTAGGAAGTCCCTACACGTATCTGCAATGATGGTGCGAGAGTTTGAATTGTTAGAGTAGTTTAGAGATCTGAATCTGGACGTAGAAATCGTCAAGGATAAGATGAATCTTGGGATGATTGAGGTTACTAGCGATTTCTTGAATCTGCTTTGGAGAAGACAAGCTGAGGATGAGTACCTTAAAAAGGTTAATCAGTCGATCGAGGAAGGTGAAACGTTTGAGTTTAAGAGAGGTTCGGATGGTCTTATCAGGTTTGGCAATCGAATCTGTGTGCCTAAGGATAGTGAAGTTAAGAATATGATTTTGGAGGAAGCGCATAGGAGCAAGTTGAGTTTTCACCTAGGGGCTACTAAGATGTATCAGGACTTGAAAAATTTATTCTGGTGGCCAGGGATGAAGAAAGATGTAGCGGCTTATGTTTTATCATATTTGGTGTGTCAAAAGGCAAAAGTTGAGCACCAGAAGCCAGCAGGGCTATTGCAATCGTTGGATGTTCCAGAATGGAAGTGGGCCAGCATTGCAATGGACTTTGTTTCTGGGTTGCCAAAGACTCAGAAGAGATGTGATGCAATTTGGGTCATCATAGACAGGTTGACGAAATGTGCTCATTTCTTACCTATCAACCAGAATTATTCTCTGGAAAGATTGACTCAGATTTACATCAGGGAAGTGGTAAAGGTACATGGTGTACCTTCAAGTATTATATCGGACCGAGACCCGAGGTTTACTTCGAGGTTCTGGAGAAGCTTGAATGATACGCTGGGAACTAAGTTAAGATTGAGTTCTGCTTATCATCCCTAAACAGATGGTCAGTCAGAACGGGCGATTCAATCGTTGGAAGATTTGTTAAGAGCTTGTGTGTTGGAACACATAGGAAGTTGGGACGATTTTTTTCCTTTGATTGAATTTACCTATAACAACAGTTATCACTCGAGTATCGGGATGGCACCATATGAAGCTTTATACGGAAGAAAGTGTAGGACTCTGTTGTGCTGGTTTGAGACTGGAAAGAATCAGTTGTTAGGTCCGGAGTTGGTGCAATGGACGACGGAACAAGATAAATTGATCCGGGAAAAGATGAAAGCCGCAGGGGATAGGCAGAAAATCTACGCTGACAAACGGAGGAGACCCCTAGAATTCCAGGAGGGCGATCATGTATTTGTAAGAGTTACTCCAAGGACTGGTATTGGCAGGGCAATTCAATCCAGAAAGCTTACACCCAGATTCATAGGACCATTTCAAATTCTTCGCCGAATTGGTCCAATAGCTTAGCAAATAGCCTTACCACCTAACTTGTCAAGACTCCATCATGTTTTTAATGTATCCCAGCTTAGAAAATATTACCCCGATCCATCGCATGTGTTAGAGCCCGAATCAATCCCGTTAAGAGAGAACCTTGAATATGAGGCTTTACCTGCTCGGATAGTGGATAGAAGGATCAAGGAACTTCGCGGTAAACAAATTCCTTTGGTAAGAGCGGAATGGAACCCCGTGACCGGAGATTCAACTTGGGAAAGAGAGGCCCAGATGCGCCAACAATATCCGTCTTTGTTTAAAGGTATGAACGAGGAATTTCGGGGACGAAATTCTCTTTAAGGGGGTGGTAATGTAACATCACAATTTTCAGAAGCAGTAATTGGGTAATTATATATATTTCTTATGGTTATTGTTATGGCTTGAAAGTATGTTTAGAGGATATGCTGAGAGTAGAAATGCATAGGATAGGAGAAGGATAAAGAACAAAGGAACAGGGGCATAACGATCAAGCGTGGAACCTTAGAACGGTCAAGCGTGAGGACGCTCTAGCGTGGAGGGCTTTAGACGCTCAAGCATGGACCTTCTGACCAGTGACTGGCAGTGATGGGACGTAAAGTGACATGCGTCGGTTACGCGTCGCGGCTGGCACGTGATGGGTGGTGCCTTAGCAGTGAGGAAATGTCAACGCTCAAGTGTTGATGAGGACAACGCTCAAGCGTTGTAATGCTAAAGCGTGGAGTTCCAGAACGCTAAAGCGTTCGCAGAAGAGTTTTACCTCTATAGATACTTGTTCATTTTCAACTTGCACGAGTTTTACAGTTCTCAGCTGATACAGAGAGCACGAGAGTGAAGATCCAGAGGTGAGGTTGAAGCTTTGATCCTAAGTTCGGGCTGCGTTTGTCGATCCGATTCCAATTCCGATTGTGTTTTCGCGATCAGCGCAACTTCTACTCCAATTCTACCGGTTTACTTTTGTGATTCGTCAAGGGTAAGTCGAGGTTCCGTATCTACCTACATTGTACCTATACAATGTTATCTTTTGGTTTAAGCTTCTTTTCACGGTTTTAACTCCGCATTTGGGTTAATGCTATGGTCTACATGTTATTTCCGTGATTAGGGCAAGTTTGGAAGCTGCGTACGGAACCCTTGGGGAGCAATAAGGCTACGGCTGCAAGGCAAGGAGAGGAGCAAAGGAGTGCTCGTGGTGTTCGTAGTTATCACCGTATTCGCTACCAGGTGGGGGGAAAAAGTTACACACGTCGGGGAGGCAAGAGTAGTCCATATAGTTGTATTGTATGTTTTATGTGTATAAGGGAACCCTAAACCCTATGTGAGGTTGAGCCCTGACAAAGTACCTAAACCCTAGGTTTAGTCTACTTTGGGCTATCACCGTTGTGTTTGGTACCCTAGGTTAGAAGATTTGCAATGCATGATTATATGTGATATTTGATGATATATGTGTACCTGCTATTTATGATAACTGTTAACTGCAAAAGATGCATGAAGCATTATTGATGATGGTATATTAGTATGTTATGTTGTTTTTTGCTTTATTGAGCCTATTGATAATTGATGAAATATTATACTATATCTGGAAATACATGTATGTATGAGATTCGGAGGTTTAGCATGATTAGGGCTTTGACCCCGCGTTGGATGTTTAAGCTAATAATGTTTAAGATCTGAGGTATAGTGGAGCTTGGAGCTCATAAGTGTTGGGGCAAGCCCTAGTGGCCAATCTATTTTGAATTGATAATCATTTGTATCATGACTTTGATCATATATTTGATATATGTATAAGGCATTTATTTATTATGTTATATTTGATGATCTTATTTATAGCATAATAAAATCCTTAGAATAGGTAGTTCATTTAATGGAACGTCAAGTATCACTTGACCGTGAGATGCCATTAAATTATAGAACACTATTCTTAAATATCCATAGTCAAGTATTATTATTAATAAGGACAATAATAATACATTGAGACTATTATGTGAGTGTACTGATAACCACATCTCACAGGTCATAGATATAAGATATCAAGTCTTCACATAGGTATAAATATTAGTGGAATATTTATACTGGAGTGACCTGCTATGAGAACGCTGCATAATAGTTATGTAAGTGTCATAAGCGATTCTCATGGTGACCATAGTGAAGTAGTCCTTCGAGTTGAAGTCACTACGATTCCTAACATATGTAGTTGTAGGCTTTAATACTATTAAACGTTGTCTCTAACAGGACAACTATAAAGATAGTTATTGGGTCTGCAATGAAACATGTTGAGAAATGTGAGTGATGTAGATAGGATTCGTCCCTCCTACATAACAGGAGTAATGTCTATAGGCCTCTTGATGGTATGCGACATAGAAATGCATGGCCATGCTAAGGTGGGACAATATGAGATATTGGGCCCACATGATCATACGTCAATTACTAGATCAAGAAATAAATAATTGGACTTAACAAGGATGACACATTTATGCCTTGTGTTCAATTAAGACATTGAGACGAAAGGACGTTGACTTCACATTATATATGGTTACAACGAGGTTTTAATTGTATCACCAATATTCTAATTAGTTGGGTAGCAATGATGTATTGCTAGATGCCGCTCATTGTTTATAATATTAATTGATTATTAATATGATTAATAATAATTAATATTATTGCCAATTAATTGAGAACCTATAGGGTCACATGCATAGAGCAAATGTTAAGAGAATTAATTTAATTAATTAATTAATTTTGATTTAATTAATAATTAAATGGGATTGATTTAATTGATTGATTAAATATGATTTGATTGATAATTAAATGAGGATAAGTTTAATTGATTAATTAAATATGATTTAATTAATAATTAAACATTGGGCCTGTAGCGTACAGTGACCCAAGTGGGTTAGGTTAAGTGAGTGACAGCTATTAGTAAGTTGTGCACGTCACTTAAGCAACACATAACACAGAGCACTCATAACGGCCGCTGTACACCCTTGAAAGCGCGCCCTCTTTTCTCTCTCTGTGTATCGTTCCTCTCCCAATCCTGATAGCTAGCACTACGCTATCTCTGCCGTTGGTTTGCTCGCGTGGACTAAGTAGAGGTATTGCTACTTTGCAATACTGGTGATAGAGAAGCCTTTTCTTATGGTGGTTATGGCTGGACAGTTATCGTAATCTCGCGATCTGAGATTCGTTAACCGTTGGATCGGGTTGATTGTTGGACAGCAGGTTCGTGACATGCGGCTCTACATCTTCACCGTTCAGTTTTACGATACGAGGTCTGGAGCGAAAGTTATGAGTATCGTAAGTATCAGCGTTTTTTTTGGCTAACTGGTGTTGTTGGCGCGCTCACAGTGTTCGCGGTAAAGCTACGCTTCAAGAGGTAAACACAATATCCTTGTGATTCATGTGCAATACGTGGTCTTTTAGTAAAGGGGTTTTTCCGCTCAAGAGGTTTTTGAAAATTGTTTTTGAAAATTATCCCTCTTGAAACCCCAACAGTGGTATCAAAGCGTCTAGTCGTAGTTTGCTATGTATCCTAGGATGTTTGCCTTGTGATAACATGTTTATTGCTTTTGAATGTGATTCAATAGAATGCATGTTATCCCTCTGCATGTGACTTTTAAAATTGTTTTAAACTTTCACTGTCCAATTCACGTTCCTTTTAAAATTGATGTTTAAAATTTGTTGTAAATATCACTATGCGCAATTATCCAATTTGAAGTTTAAAGTTGGTCACTGTGCGCAATGATACAAATTGCGCAGCGTATATTTTGACAATAAATTGGTTTCAAAATTTTATTTATTTTTGAAATCAATTGGGGATCATGTGTATGATTTGATTTAAAATTTGTTTATTTTGTTTTTGAAATCAATTGGAGATCATGTGTATGATTTGATTTCAAATTTATTTATTTATTTATTTTTTGAAGTCAATTGGAGATTATGTGTTTGATTTTTCCTTTTAATAAATTGTTTTTTAAATGTGAGGTGTGTGGTTATGGCCTTAGATTGTGGTGTTATTTTATTTGGTAAATACGGCCTGCGTGTCGTGATTTATTGTATTTATTTTATAAATACGGCCTGCGTGTCGTGACATTTATTTTATTTATTTTATTTTAAATTTTATAAATTGTTCGGGTTGACATGGAGGCAACACCAAATCATGACGCTAGTGGGAGAAACTTTGGAAGTTTGCTCAAGGGTCAAAGATTGTAATAATTAGTTTTAATTATTGCACATTAGGAGGCCATAATCAAAATACCTTTTATATGTCTTATATGTTTATGTATGTGATGCATGAAATGTATGAGATATATGATTTAAATTTGGAATTTAAATTGTATGATAGCATGTATGTCATTGTATGCTTAATATGTTTTGAATATATGTAAGCTAGTATGTCATGTATGCTATGAGAGACGTTTATATGATAAACAGCCCGGTGAGATAACTTAATTATTAAATTCCCTCAATAAATTAAGTTATTAAATGCCTCCTGATGTGTGGCACTCGTCAAGGCCAGAATCATTTAAGTGTGAGTCATGCCACAGCTGAGCACCTTAATATATTCCGGTGAGGCGCGAAAGGTGAAATAACCTACTGCCAACCATTAGGTTGAACTTAACTAAGTGTATTCAATAGGATTGAAACGGCTTAGAGGCATGAGGCTGGGCATTAATCCATATGATGGATTAGAATATGGAGTTATTCACCCAACTAGTCCAAGAATTACATTGGATGTAATTGGAAAGGAGTTTCCTACCTAAATAGCTGAGTTCTGGGTGCTCAGCCACAGCTGACTCAGAACGAGGTGAAATATGGATCTTGGTCCCACTAGAAAATCTTTCAACGGGATTTTCCGAGTCAATGATGAGGGTCATTGATTTGAGTAAAATAGTGGGAGCGTATTTAATAAAAGACCTATTAAATATGTTTTAATCATGATACTTATATTCTGTATATTTTTGTATTAAATAACTATGGCTACAAACACAAATTTTATTTTATTGTTGTGATACATCCTTGAGAAGGATGAGTTATCTAGAATTAATTTTCTGGATTGGTACAAATTTTGAGGATTGTCCTCAAGTACGAGAAAAGAACTGTATGTTCTCAAGTAATTAATTCTCAAGCAATTTGTTGCTACTGCCATAAGGGTCAAAAGGGATACTTAATAGAAGCATCAAGTCGATGCCATTGATGTGCGACATCTCATGCTTGCAATCATAGAGACGTATGATATGATCGTGCACCTTATGATACTCTAACAAGAGCTAGCAAGGCATAAGAGGTACTAGAAAGAGTAAAAAGACAAGAATGGAAGTATGACTTCCTGTTTAGGCATATTTGTTATAAAAGTCAACATATCTACTCCAACATTATGGGTATTGGATACCGCATATGGATCTCACATTAATGTGAAGGATCAAAGGGAGTAGGACATTGATTAATAGGTAAAGGTCTACCCTATGAGCAGAGATGAAGCAAAAGTTGCTACATTGACTATAGGAGTTTGAATTTACCATTAGGTAAAGGTCTACCTTATGAGTGGAGATGAAGCAAAAGTTGTTACATTGACTATAGGAATTTAAATTTACCATTAGGTAAAGTTCTACGCTATGAGTCGAAATGGAGCAAAAGTTGCTACATTAACCATAAGAGTTTGACTTTGCCTTATGGGCATTAATGGAAGTAAATAACTGTTATTTTATTCTAGTTGATAATAGAAACATTATTTCTATATCTTGTATAGACAAGAAAGAATTTAAATTGCAATAAATGGACAATTGTTGTTTCATTTATTCAACTGATGTCTTCTATGCTTGTATTCATGTGAGATATGGACTTTGTGTCCTTGATCTCGATATGCCCATCTATAACATAAATGCGAATAGGGTCAAACCAAGTGATTTGGACCCTCTATGTCTTTAGCAATATCTTTGGACCATATAACATTTCCAAGCTCCACTAATTTGGACTCTTGGACTCATCCAATTATGAATTGTTTGAGGTCTGTGAATCTTACTTGTTTGAAAAGATGACTAAGCTCCATTCACTAGTAAGGTGGAAGGGTTGGTAATCTTTTGGCATAATACATTGTGATGTATGAGGGCCTCTAAACAAGTTTGCTAGAAGACAAGTTTCCGTACTTCGTCTCGTTTATTGATAACTTTAGTGAAGATGGATTTGTGTAAGACACAAGTCAGAAATCTTTGAAATGTTCAAAGAATTCAAGAACGAAGTGGAGAACTAATTTTGGAAAAGTATTAAGATCATGCGATCAAATCGTGGTGATAAGTACTTAAGCCAATTGTTTGATGACTATCTGAAGGAGTGTGAGATTATATCTCGACTCACTCCTCCTGGAACTCCATAATGGAATAGTGTGTCCGAGAAGAGAAAATCGAACCTTGTTGGACATGGTACGATATATGATGAGTCAATCAGACTTCTCTGACTCTTTCAGGGGATATGCTTTACATACAACAGCTTTCACACCTAATCGGGTCCCATCTAAGACAGCTGAAAGACACCATATGAGATATGGACTGGTATGCGACCAAGTATGTCTTTCATTAAGATTTAGGGTATCAAGTTTATAGAAACGTTTGGTTTCAAATAAGCTTGGACCCAAGTGTGACAAACGTATCTTTGTGGGTTGTCCTAAGGAAGCAAACGGACACTATTTCTACAACACTTCCGAAGACAAAATGTTTGTCACTAGAACTAGAGTATTCCTTGAGAAGGAACACATCTCCAAGGGAGACAGTGGGAGGAATGTAGTACTTGGATAAATCCAAGCACCACAAAGTACTGATCCGCCAGCAATGGAACAAGAACTGGTTCCACAAGATGTTATGGTCCAATCATGAGTTCAAGTAACACAAGACTCACGTAGGTCAAACAGGACACGTCATCAACCCGAGAGATATGGAATAATCCTAACTCAAGAAGGTGATGAACCGCTCATGAATCATGATGAGCTTGTGACTTACCATGAGGCCGTCGTTGGCCCTGATTCTGAGAAGTGGTTAGGAGCCATGGGATCCGAAGTAGAATCCATGTACATCAACCGAGTATGGACCTTGGTTGAGTCACCTAAAAGGGGTAAAACCCATAAGGTGCAAGTGGGTCTTCAACAAGAAGACTAACATGGATGGGAAGGTGAATACCTTTAAGGAGCGACTGATTGCGAAAGGTTTCAAGCAAATTCATAGTATGACTATGATGATACCTTTTGTCCAGTTGCATTGATTCAGATCCCACTTGTTATTGCTTCATAGTATGACTATGAGATCTGGCAAATGAATGTCAAAACAGTATTCCTTGACAAGAATCTTCTCGAGGATGTGTACATGACACAACCTAAGAGTTTTGTCTATTCAGAGAATGCTGGAAAGGTTTTGCAAGTTGCAAACATCCATTTATGGATTAAAGCAAACTTCCAGAAGTTGGAATCTTCGTTTTGATGTAAACTGTAAAACAGCTTGGATTCATCAAGAACAAGGATGGATCTTGTGTGTACAAGAAGGTTAGTGGGAGCATAATTATTTTTTCTCGTATTGTATGTGTATGACATACTACTTTTGGAAACACTATTCCTACACCACAAAATGTGAAAACATGGTTAAGGAATTATTTTTCAATGAAGGACTTAGGCGAAACGTCCTATGTATTAGGAATCAGGATCTATGGAGATAGATTGTTGAAATTGTTAGGACTTAGTCAAAGGTACATAAATTGACAAAGTGCTTGGGCGCTTTAAATGTGCATGATTCCAGAAGGGGTATCTTGCCTATGACACATGGCGTATACCTGTCCAAGGGATAGTCCCTGTTACATCAGATGTAGAAGGAACGCATGAATAAGATTCTATATGCTTCGGCAATTGAATTTGTTATGTATACCATGATATGTACTCAAACAAATGTCTCGTATGCTTCGAGCATGATGAGAAGGTACTAATCCAATCCCAGTGAAGGTCATTGGACCGAAGTCAAGAATGTCTTTAAGTACTTGAGAAGAACTTAGGATTCATTCTTGATCTCAAATGGTGAGGAAGAGCTCATAGTAATGAATTATAGTGATGCTAGCTTCCAAATCGATAAGGATAACTTTAGATCGCAATCTGGTTTTGTTTTTTGCCTTAATGGTGGCACTGTGAGCTTGAAAAGGTTCCAAGCATGAGACAGTTGCTGATTTTATAATAGAGGCTGAGTATATAGTTGCCTTAAATACAGATTTAAAGGCCATTTGCATCAGAAAGTTCATTTATGAACTAATCGAAGTTCTTAACTTCACGAACTCCATAGATCTCGTTGCGATGATGATGGAGTAATAGCCTGAGCTAAGGAAACTTGATCTCACCAGTGATCCAAAACATATAATTAGATGCTTCCATCTCATTCGATAGATGATCGATAAAGGAGATGTGAAGATGTGCAGAATGACAACACTAAACAATCCACCATTGGAGTCTCTTGCTCAGTGGTAGAATGACACTCACCCTAGACCAATGGGTGCTATATTGATGCCCGATTGGCTCTAGTGCTAGTGGGAGATTGTTGGGGTAAGCCCTAGTGGCCAATCTATTTTGAATAGATAATCATTTGTATCATGACTTTGATCATATATTTGATATATGTATAAGGCATTTATTTATTATGTTATATTTGATGATCTTATTTATAGCACAATAAAATCTTTAGAATAGGTAGTTCATTTAATGGAACATCAAGTATCACTTGACCGTGAGATGCCATCAAATTATAGAACACTATTCTTAAATATCCATAGTCAAGTATTATTATTAATAAGGACAATAATAATACATTGAGACTATTATGTGAGTGTACTGATAACCACATCTCACGGGTCATAGATATAAGATATCAAGTCTTCACATAGGTATAAATATTAGTGGAATATTTATACTGGAGTGACCTGCTATGAGAACGCTGCATAATAGTTATGTAAGTGTCATAAGCGATTCTCATGGTGACCATAGTGAAGTAGTCCTTCGACTTGAAGTCACTACGATTCCTAACATATGTAGTTGTAGGCTTTAATACTATTAAACGTTGTCTATAACAGGACAACTATAAAGATAGTTATTGGGTCTGCAATGAAACATGTTGAGAAATGTGAGTGATGTAGATAGGATTCGTCCCTCCTACATAACAGGAGTAAGGTCTATAGGCCTCTTGATGGTATGCGACATAGAAATGGATGACCATGCTAAGGTGGGACAATATGAGATATTGGGCCCACATGATCATACGTCAATTACTAGATCAAGAAATAAATAATTGGACTTAATAAGGATGACACATTTATGCCTTGTGTTCAATTAAGACATTGAGACGAAAGGACGTTGACTTCACATTATATATGGTTACAACAAGGTTTTAATTGTATCACCAATATTCTAATTAATTGGGTAGCAATGATGTATTGCTAGATGCCGCTCATTGTTTATAATATTAATTGATTATTAATATGATTAATAATAATTAATATTATTGCCAATTAATTGAGAACCTATAGGGTCACACGCATAGAGCAAATGTAAGAGAATTAATTTAATTAATTAATTAATTTTGATTTAATTAATAATTAAATGGGATTGATTTAATTGATTGATTAAATATGATTTGATTGATAATTAAATGGGATTGATTTAATTGATTGATTAAATATGATTTGATTGATAATTAAATGAGGATAAGTTTAATTGATTAATTAAATATGATTTAATTAATAATTAAACATTGGTCCTGTAGCGTACAGTGGCCCAAGTGGGTTAGGTTAAGTGAGTGACAGCTATTAGTAAGCTGTGCACGTCACTTAAGCAACACACAACACAGAGCACTCATAACGGCCGCTATACACCCTTGAAAGCGCGCCCTCTTTTCTCTCTCTGTGTATCGTTCCTCTCCCAATCCTGATAGCTAGCACTACACTATCTCTGACGTTGGTTTGCTCGCGTGGACTGAGTAGAGGTATTGCTACTTTGCAATACTGGTGATAAAGAAGCCTTTTCTTATGGTGATTATGGCTGGACAGTTATCGTAATCTCGCGATCTGAGATTCGTTAACCGTTGGATCGGGTTGATTTTTGGATAGCAGGTTCGTGACATGCGGCTCTACACCTTCACCGTTCAGTTTTACGATACGAGGTCTGCAGCAAAAGTTATGAGTATCGCAAGTATCAGCGTTTTTTTTTTGGCTAACCGGTGTTGTTGGCGCGCTCATAGTGTTCGCGGTAAAGCTACGCTTCAAGAGGTAAACACAATATCCTTGTGATTCATGTGCAATACGTGGTCTTTTAGTAAAGGGGTTTTTCCTCTTAAGAGGTTTTTGAAAATTGTTTTTGAAAATTATCCCTCTTGAAACCCCAACAATAAGGTTATGATGGGAGCTTGGAGCTCATATGTGTACCCGTGGAGCTTGGAGCCCCTGTATGTATCTTGGAGCTTGGAGCTCATATGTGTACCTATGGAGCTTGGAGCTCATGTTGCTAAGAGCAAGTTTGCATGTGTTGCGATATCAGCTTGAGAGAGATGGATGACATGCATAGCATATGCATTTGATGCCGAGTGGGGAGCCGTATGCTGTGAGGCATATGTGGTTGGTGCACCAAGTGCGGGTGCGGAAAACGGAAGGGAAGGTTTGTGTGACCTCTGGGATATACTGGACACAGGTGTACCCACAAGAGACCGATGAGGTAGCTCCTATCGTGTCGTGGCGGTCCTGGACACGTCCTACTATCCCGACTGGACCCTGAGTCTTTCCAGTTGCCGGTGGATCTTCCGAGGAGGCCCAGTTAACCCTCTTTGTCTGGGACAGTTGAGCGGTGATGCATTTTTATGGGTCTTGGCGAGTGGAACGGATTACCGGAACAAACCAACTTGTGGTCCGTAAGCGGACGAGATGTTGCCCTTAGTAGGGTGTTTAGTACCGGCCGACGTGCATAAAAAGAGTATGTGTACATCTAGCTAGGGAGCGACCGTGGCATCGTGATATTGAAAGATGATTGTGTTTGCTCTATGTTCTGCATTGCATCCTCCCTATTATAGATGTGTTGTATATCTTATCTCCCTGTATTTCTTTGTATGTGTACTTTCGGTTCTGCCGACAGATGACGAGTTAGTAGAGGATCAGAATGGACCCAAGGCTTCACCCATTCATCACAGGGGCACCGCGGGTGTCGGTGTTGGGAGACCTTGAGATAGTCTACCACGATGAGAGCGGATGGCAGGTGGACCCCTCGACCTTTTTGGCCGTGTATACCGAACATGTCAGCTTGATCTTCCGGAGCGGCACTCCGCCATATGCAGACATCATTGGACCTTATCGAGTGTATCAGTTTCTTCCCTTTTCTTGGATGTGGCATCCTCCTAGGCAGAGAGAGCCGGACTACTTGTAGGCAACACCTCAGTCTTCCGTCGTATCTATCAGGAGAGGCTTTGTGTACCGGGGACACCGCAGGCGCTCGGAGCGGTACTTGCAGGCAGCCCAGAGGCGTAGGATTGTAGTGTCGAGCTCCTCGTTCGAGTATGAGCCTATGCAGGTTTATAGGCGCACTCATGGAGAGGGACATGGTAGTTCAAGGCATCCTCACCATTAAGGGTGAGAGCCAACTAGTGCATCCCTAGGATTGTGTGGAGAGGTTTTTTGATGTACTTAAGAGAGTGGGCTGGGGAGTGTGCTGGTGAGCCTGAGAGCTTCTTTTTGGTGGTCCTGAGATGTACTTTGTTTATGCTTTTAGTTACTTTTTATGTACTTTCGTTTGTAGTATTACTTAGCCCTACTGATGGGGCCGTCATGTATATATATCAGTACTGCATGTGTTTCTTATAACCTGTTGTGCTTACTCTGATATTATGCGCTTTTGAATTGATTACATGTTATCGTTGTTTCTAACAAGCGTGTAATCGTTAAGTTATAATTAATAAGTATATTGGGTTTTAAATAATGGGGCTTCCTTGAGTGGGACTTGGGGAGGTCACAAGTCATCCTCAGGTTTCCTTGCCATCAAGGTCCCCTCATTTCACGGCACGTCTGCCAAAAACAATATGCATGAGAAAACCATTTGTTTTCGTTAGTTTATCTTTGTCATATCATTATTTCCTTATTGAAACATCAACGCTATCAACCACCACAATGTTTTAGACTCTTAAAGCCTTTACAAATTTCTCAAAACTGGACACTCAGTCCAAAACTCGAAAAGGACAAGCAGTCCACACAGCTAAAACCCAAAAATCCCTAACCGATGCACCAGTTTCGGATTTTGGATTTTACAGCTCAAAAACGTCCGCAAAGCCCCTAGGACCACAAAGAATGTCCACCAGCTTTATAGGACCAACACACTAACACGGATCCTTGATCCTCATGTTCTGTAGAACCCTAGAATCCCGACGTCTCGATTTCTAGGTTCCAAACCAAAAACTACATTTCTCTTTGAAAAACTCAAAAACCAAAAATCCAAATCTCCGAAGCTTATACAAAGCCTTCGGGATCGGTTTTCTATAAAAACAAAACTCGTGGTTGAGAGCCACTTTTTTCTTTTCCGTCGTATTTCGGTAAAACGCAATACTTTGAACTACAGTTCATGAAGAAAATCCTTTTTCTTGGATAAAACAACTTATTTTGAAACAACATTTCCAAAAGCAGTTTTTGTTTAAAAAGATTCCCCCTATTTCTTTAAAAACTATCAAAGTCTCCAAAACACACTTTTCACCTCAAAAACTTATTTTTCTCAATTAAAGCATTTCTTTCTCCATTTTACCCCTTTTAAGTCAACTTATCCTTAATAAAGTAAATATTTATTTTTATTTATTCACAAAAGCTAATTTATTTCTTTTTCTCTCAAAGTTCCTTGAAAAACACTTTAATATTATTATTTTTTCTTATTCCACGTCTCAAGCTTTTTGAATCTTTTATATTACACGATATCGAATCCTAACCGATGTTAGGTCCTTTAATGCAATAATCATCACAACAGTCATACAATGCATCATACATTATAATCCAATGCCAATTAATAAAATCAGGCATAAACAGGTAATTTCAAATATAAGCAACTATCAGCAGATAAATGAAATCACTCCACAAATAACCAAACACAGATAAATAATTACAACCCAAACACACAATTACAGCACACAGCTGTCGGAATTGGAATTCCTCAGGTTTGTCCCCTTACCCGTTGAAGTTTTTCCACCGAGTAAAAGTCGTCCAATCAGCCCGCGAATTCTCCGATTATCCAACAACAACTATACACATACAATCAATCAATGTATTAACACAAAACACATAATTTCCCCCCATTCTCTTTCCTCTAGGGTTCGGCCTTGTGCTATTAAAAATAGCTAGGGGGTTCCAAAAATTCTCATCTCTTAGATTCTACACTAACTAAGTGAGATAAACCTAGATTCAAGCTTAAAACACCAAAACCAACCAAAACTCTACTCACCCACAAAGGGGGTAGGTTCGGCCTCTATCTACCATTGGAGCTAGAAAGCTCCTTTGGTTTTCAACTCTTGGATTATGAAATAATACCATGAATCTAGTGCAAGAAAATTGGTTTGACATTAAAAGGATTTTTCTACAATTTTTCATGTATTTTTGAAGTTTATGGGTCGAAACCCCCACCTCCATGAATCAAGAAATTTAAGAGATGAAAAGAGAGATTAAGAGAGCTAGAAGAGAGGTAATACCTCCTGGATGTTAAAGCTTGAGAATAAATGCAACTTGATCTCACAAAATCTTGAAAGTTTTAGAAGAAATTTGAAAGAAAATGGTGCGGAAAGCTTGGAGAAGAAGAAGAAAGGAGATGAAGAGAAAAGAGAGTGGGGGCGTGGGAGTGAGAAGAAAAAGAGATAAGGAGGTTTAGAATTTTAACTTAGGGGTATTATGGTCATTTCACCATGGTCAAGTTGTAATTCCATGAAAGTCCAAGGGCGTTTTGATCATTTTGCGTCCATATATTTTGAAAGTCATCATGACATTGGCACGAATCCCTAGGTGACTTGACCTGATGTGACTTCGAGATTATCCGTTAGCGGATCCCGTTAAATCCTCCTATAGCTCCAATCGTCTCCCGGTTTGAGTATCCACCTGAATATTTTATATTATTTTCACTTTTTAACGTCCAGACTGATTTTAGCAAATTTGTAGATAATCGAATTCTAAGACTAATAGTCTCGTCCGTTAGTCAAAATTAGGTCTTTATAGTAGTAAAACACTACTATCCATGAAAACGTAAACCGGGCTCCGTCTGAGTTTTCGACCCAAAATTTAACCATAGCTTCCTACGATTGCATGGAGCGTGAATATGATTTTAATTTTCCCAAAATCATTTCTAAACACAGATAAAAATATAAACTCATTTATATAGTTTACTGGTCTCAGAAAGCGTGAAAATCGGGATGTTACAGGGAGAAATGTAACATCCAAAAATTTCAATATGATTATCTTAATAAAAGATTAAGCTATTATAAGGTCTAGGGTAGAAAATTATTAATATAAAAATTTATTGTAAATGTTTAGTATTTATAAAATTTATGAAATGATGTAAAATAAAAAATAGCATAATGGCTTTTAGCCAAATTACTACTCAGAGTTGCAGCGAGAATTGCTTTCTCGCTTTGGAATTATTAGGGAAAAAGAAACATATAAAGCAGCCCCACTTTTTAGTTTAAAAGAATGAAACAAGTTACAATTTGTTCACCTAAAGGCCTTTCGAGAGATAGATAATGTATTTGATAGTTTTATATAGTGCCGCCGAAAACTGAAGGGGAAATAGAAGAGAACCTATTGCAGCGTATTTGGGTACGAAGCAGAGCTGGAAAAGAATAAGGATTTTGGTGAAATATTAGGATTTGTCTTAGGCATCGCTTGAAGCTTTTAGGAGGTCTATAAGAGGTAAATAAAACACCATCTTTCTCACACCTTCATGGTATTTTGAAAAGGGGTTTTGGGTTCTTAAAATGAATAATGTTATTTTGCGATTAATTGGGAAAAATTGGGGTTTTCTATATTAGGGTTCAATAACGTTAAATTGAATTGGGGGTTTTACAATAAATGATAAATTGATGTGTTACGGATTGTCAGATTTATATGATTACATGTTTTTAGACTTATGTGTTGGTTTGAAATTAATATATGTATGATAAATGATTTGGAATTCCCATGTGATGTTTTAGCATGAGATATATCATTATTATTAATGCATGGAACTTGTTGGCATGTTTGCAGTCATTGTAAATGACTATATGATGATGTCTGCATAATGTAATGGATTATTGGGTTGTATGTTTTAATTAATGTTTATAGTGATGTATGAGTACCCTATGTAATGGGTACGTTTGTTTAAGATATCTCCATCAAGGCGATGGCAAAGGGCCTAACTCGTAGCAATGGCATATTGGCCTAATGCGAGGCAAACTCATGTTGAAGGCAATATGAAGACATTGCATGGTTAGATACCTCCATTGAGGCGATGGCAAAGGGCCTAACTCGTAGCGATGACAGATTTGGCCTAATGCAAGGCGTTGGCAAATGGCATAACTCAGGGAGAAGGCAATGTGGGACATTGCAAGGTTATCGGAATCTCATTTGTAGATATGGCAAATGGCCTAACTCATAGAGATGACATATTGGCCTAATTCGAGGTGATGGCAATGGGCCGAACTCGTAGCGATGACATATTGGCCTAATGCGATGCAAAGTCAAAGGGCCTCCTACATGGAGAAGGCAATGAGATGTCATTGTATTCATATGGTTGGGTTATTGTTGTTATTTTATGTGCTATGACTTATTTATGTTATCATTTAAAATACATTAATATGATATTATTTTGAAATTGGCGGACTACCATGGTTGTTTTTCCGGTTACCGCGCTGGCTGAGAGCAACATCTTTTCGAAAATCTTTTAGAACTGTGTTTGCTTACTGGGATTATAAATCTCATTCGTGGTCTTGTCTTTCAGAGTTCACAGGTGATATTAGAGATGATGCAGTGACTTGAGAATGTCTTGGAGTCTTGAAGACTTTTGTATTAGTGTTGTTTCATTTTATTTTTTTGGATGTTTTTAGTTGCCCATGTTTTGAGTCTAAAATTGTAATTAAAGAATTGTGTTTTTTTATTAAGTAACTTAAAAGAGTTTTTATGTAATAAAGTAAAAGTTTTAATTTATCTTAATTTCTGTTGCTTTGAATGGATAATTATTGTATTTAATTATCTATTTCTATGTAATATCACGAGACGTTACACTTACATTAAATAGGAACATTGGAAAACGTCTCGCATTAAATATGAAGTCTAGAAAACCAAAAAACGTTAAAACCAAAAGGGAACAATCTTGCCGACCAGGAGCCTCCCATTCACAAGGCAACACACATCAAGCGTGCGACGGCGTCCGCGCAAAGGAAATCAGGGCACTAGGTCCACTTCACTACATGAAGCAAACAAAAATGCCATCCAGTAAACGAGTGCATCTTGACTCACGCAATTCATTAGCACACCTCAGCAATCAATATGCGAAGTAAGGATCAAAGATAACAAATTCGGCAATGCAACCAAAGAAAAAATATAGCATAGTAAGACAAAATACTTAGGACCATTTCATCAACAATGAAAAAAGAAGACAACAATGCCGAGTACCAAAAAATTTATGCAAGATCCAAAGATAAACAGAAAAAAAAAAAAAAAAAAGAAAGAAGAATCACACACTAATTCCCAAAGGCATTCCCCTGGTCTTCACCACCCTGACCTTCTTTCCCCTGACTTTCATTTATCTGCCCATCGTTCTCGACCACCTCCTCTTCGTCCAAATCCACAATCCGACCATCCCGAACCTCCTTGAAAATGCTGATAGGGGAAGTGTCCAAATCGGGAAAGAGAATCGAGATTTGATCATGGTATATCTTAATCCCCTCGATCAGTTGGCAAGGCGAATGCACCTTCAGCTCCTTCGTTTCCTCGATTAACTCTACCACCTTCTCATTCACAACACCTAACTCGATTTGCAGTGACACCTGGGAAGAGACAAGCAAAGCATTAGCCTCCTCTAGACGAGCCAGTTCTTCTCGCGAAAGCTTCAAATCCTCCTCCACCCGGGCTAATTTTTTTTACAATTTCTGATACTCCTTCATCACCTTCGTGGCATTGGTAACAAAAACCAAATCTTCAATTTCTTTCTGTTTCAAATGGGTGTTCTCGACCTCGAGATTGGCCAACCTCTTCTCGGTTGTCGAGGTAACTAACTCGAAGAAATTGCCCAGGCTAGCCAATCTTAAGCCCAAGATTCTGACTAGCTTGGAAATTTGCACGATACTCAACTGTTGGTAGAGGCCCACATCTATTTCATGCTAAGGCCAATTGCTCAAAGTGCGATCTGATACGATTGAAGAATTCCACAAAGAGACTACCCCGAGAGCGAAGCGCACTTGGCTCGCCAGCATCTGGTGAAAGGCATTCTTCGAAAAACCAGGCGCAGGGGGAAAATCGACCGCCTCCACAACTCGCCTTTTGGAGGCCACAACATCATTGACCTTTTTTAAAGATCTCTTCTGGAGAACCAAACGACACTCGGTATGGTCAGATGCATCCCCGATGTGAATGGAAAATTTTCCTTTGTCCTTCTTCACATTGCCTGATGTTGCAGCAACGAGCCCAATCTGTTTCTCGCATTGGCTCAAGAAATCTAACAAGGCTTTCCTCAACATATTAGGAGCCATCTTGCTTACAAAAATCATAGAAAATTGTCCGGGCTTCAGGAATGCATTTGATAAGCTTGATCTAATAAAATGAATAACCAATACCCCCAACTCATAAAGTTGGACAACCCAAACAGATTGTTCTCCAAAGTGATGAGCCCAATACAACTCACGTCAATGAACTGCTCGAGACAGTCAACCTCCAATCTCTCTCGCCGAGAGAGGCGATGATACTCCTACCCCTTAATGACGTTGGGACGCGAATTCCAGTACAACGGAAACTTAGGCTTTCCCGAATTGGAAAAGAAGGAAGGCCGCTCAACAACCTTACTGACAACATTAAAGAAGGACTTGAAGCTCTTCTAGGAAGAGCTATAGGAGTATAAAATTCTCTGATACTAGATAGATCTAAGGGTAACCCACCCAATTGGGCCCTTTAACTTAACATGAAAAAGGGAAAATAACTTACTAGGGGTCTTTGTCAAACCCAAAAACTCACACAAAACGATCGAAAGCCTTAACAAAAGCCCAGCTATTCGGATGCAATTGAGAAGGCACAATATTAAGACAACGAAAGGTTGAACACTTGAACTTCGTAAAAGTAAGGCAATTTTTAGCCCGAGTAAGGACGTGTTTCTGCATAAAGAAGAAAGGAGGATTGACCAAAGAGGCCGAATGACAGATACGATCTTCGTCCGAACAAGGGAGGCAAACTACTCGGTCCTATCACTCGTAATCCACAACCCATCCCTTTAGTTCCTCAAGGGACTCAAAAGATCGATACTTTGATTGAAGACACAAATGTTGGGTTGCGCCCAGTCGTACGACTGGTCAATTGTGTCATCTGTGGGTCTAGCAGTGTCATCTTCTGTAACATCTTGAAAATCCTATATTTTTTAATTAATTTAATAATTTAATTCTTTGAATTAATTTATTTAAAATGGAATTGGGTAATTATAAAATAATGTTAACTGATTATAATCGATGCTTCATTCGAATTCGAATTCAAAACTCAAATAAGAACCAGACTGTGTTTTAGCATATAGTATGGATTCACACTGATTTGTGATCCATAGTGTCCCTGGGAAATGTCTGAGCAAAACAAATCATAATATAAATGTTTCAGACTCTCTGTGTTGTTTTGAAGCGGACCCGATATAAATATTAATATTTTAATCAAGTCCGGAAAGTTTTGAATTTTGGGCCCAAGGCCAGGGAAGTCTTATGGCCTGGAGCGAGGAGCAGTTTCATGATCATCCATAATCGAATTTTATTTGCATTTATTTTAAATCTATGACATCAACATTTCTCTTTTTGTTAAAAAGACAATCAACCTATTTCTGGCAAATCCCTAATCAAGCAACAACACATCATCTGGAGGAAGATACCCTAATGGTAAGCCATACTGTGGGGTAAACCTCATGTTATACCATGATGGCTTGGTTGACTTGGTGACGATTGTGTCATATCGTGCACTATATGTTCTAATACAGGATTACTTGGAAGAGACACGTTTGACACAATGTCTACCATAGGGTTAGCACTTGTGGCCACTATGGGCGCACTAACAGCGGTTACCACAGTCGATGATGCATTTGACACTTGACTATTTACGTTGCTTGCGTTACTCATAATTCAACAGTTTTGAGATGAAGAAAGAGATAGTAATCTTCCACTTCTTAAACGCATAAAATCATAAGTTCGTGACATTTATGAGTTACTCTAAACTCGTCCCACCGAGCTTGCTAATTTGTTTACGGTTATTTTTTGTTAGACTAAGTCTTACAACAAATACTTAAAGAAATTAGACAATTGTGAGCTCAAGTTATGCGATAATCTCGTTTTTTAAAATAACTTTAGGCAAAGAAGTGAAAGTTAATGAATGCAAAGAAAAAGTTAATTTAAGTGCTAGAATTGAACATGCAAAAATTGAAAGTGCGAGAAAAGTAAAAGTAAATGCAGAAAGTTAAATGTGCGTAAAATGTAAAAAGAATTGAAAATACAAGTGCTGAAGTTTAAAGAACTTGAAAGTAAAGAATAAGAATTTTAAAGAAAAGCAATAAAAGGCAGGAATGTAAAAACAAGAAAGTAAAGAGCTGGAATTGAAATTGTGTAAGAAAGTAAAATGAATTTAAAAGCTTTGAATTGAGTTATAAATGACTGAAATGGAAATGGAAGGCATACTTGATGTCAATCTGTTAATATACTCATGTGGGGCGTTAGGATTTTAATCAAGAAAAATGACCCTAATTAAATAAAAAATCCAAGTATTTATAAGCAAACTAAGAAAATAACTAACTGCCTATCTATCTCACACATACGTGGCATTTGCTTTTATTTATAAGCCACGTTTATAATATTCATGGCTGCCTAATCTAACAAGGTAATGGTCGACTGTTCTGCACCCTTAACAATACTTCTTTCTTAACAAGACTGTCAATCTTCCTTGCTGAACTCCGCATTTAGCCATTTTCATTAATTGAAACATGTTGGACATTAATAGTAATATTCATCGAACCACATCCTTTGTCAATATCAATTTCTTCAAAATGTGACTTAGTCGTCTTCTTTACTAAGTTATATTTCAACTGGTATCTTCTATCATTCTTCATCATGTCTATCGCGTAGAAAGGCATCTTTACACACCCACTTGTTATTTGTCTCTGTAGAATATCAGTTATCACTGTCGAATAGCAAAATTGAGAATCAGTGCCCTACAGCGTGTCTCCTTTTACTTAGGAGGAGGTAAACAATACCTAAACTACGGAAATATTTTAATAATATGTCAATAATTAATTTCCAAGGTGCATAAATCATCATAACTTGAAGAATAATTATAGTAGTGATTACAAATTCGTTCACAATCAAATTGTCAATACACGAATAAAATATTATCGACAAGTTTGAGAATTTGTTTGGCCATTAGACTCAGACATCTGTAAACTGAGGATATGAATGGTAAACTCCAACGGAACCCTTATTGCTGATGTAAAATCTTGGCTTTTATATTCCATTATGATATATACTTAATGGATTGCTACAATCTAATATATTCACTATTGTCCAAATTATGCCAAGATTTATTAGTGTATAGAAGATACAACGGGTAAATGAAATAAATTACATGTAATTCTAGTAAGATGAGGGTTTAGATGAACTCTCACTAATTACATTAACTTAATAAAATGGATTAATATGTAAGTACACATCCACATAGGCCAGCAACGTAGTGAATGGTTTTTGTACACAATCTTGCCAAATTAGATGCACAGGGAAGAGTCAGAGATGCTTCCTATGCTTCAAGAAAATAAAGGTCCTACAGTTAGCTCTCTAAACTTTGGTCAGCATCTGGGTGCTTGGAAGCAATGGCCCCACCGTTCATTCTAGCACGTGCCTCTGCAAACATCCTTTGCTGCTCTGCTAATGCTTCTTCCTCAGTCATCTCAGCTCTGTTGCTCAACTTGGCAACTTTAAGGGAGTCTTGCTGAAAGGTAACAAAATATATCAGAAAATAATTA
The DNA here is from genome assembly GCA_039655645.1 of Ammopiptanthus mongolicus. Lineage (NCBI taxonomy): Eukaryota > Viridiplantae > Streptophyta > Magnoliopsida > Fabales > Fabaceae > Ammopiptanthus > Ammopiptanthus mongolicus. The sequence goes on from CM077345.1 coordinate 38,757,679, forward strand.
TTCTTTTGCCCAAGTAAACCCATAAACAATAGTCATTTACTACTCAAACTTCAAAATTCAATTTTTCCAGTTTAATTGATCAATAATACACACTTCCCGCCTCTCTACTCTCAATGGCCAGAATGAGTGTCGATGTAATGAAATCCACACCATTCATCAACTCAATAACAAGTTGGATGATCGCTTGCCAGACCACAAAACCATCATATTTGCATCACAAATCATAATCACAGAACACTAAATTATTTATTTCAAAGTTCAATGGAATATCAACTCCATGAGCATAGGACCATACAAACTACTGAAGATTCAGCATACTGAACACAGTATATTGAAAATGCCCAATGGAGATCAGAGGAGGAGAGCAGCATAGTCAGGTTATCAGCTCATTGATCCAACTTCTTTGCCAACAAGATACCATTTCCATGGGATTGCAGTCCTCTCCTTTTTTTCCTCTCATGTTATGAGAGTGAAAGACATAAAAGCAAATTTGAATGGACCCCAAAGACAAGCAAACTTGCTCGTGTCTTTCTCTCTCATAACATGATAGGAAACATGAAAGGAAAAAAGGAGAGGATCCAAACCCATTTCCATGGGTCCCTCTACCAAGTAATGGAAACCTGGACTGGCAGAGGCAAAGCCATGCTCCCAATGCTGAAAATAGTGCAGACGGAAATGGGTGGAGAGCAAAGTCAGGTTACCAGCCACCTAGAATCATTCCAATGTTAAATGGGTCCCCCTACCAGGTTTAAAGAGGACCATCAATGAGGTCTGCAGGGGCTCCTTTAAGACAGACGACCCTTAGTCAGACCCAAAGTTTGAAAGAGGTCAGCTTCCACTAGTAGGATTCAAAGGTGACAAGATAAAAGCACAAATATGTTCACCAAGGAAGCTCTTGAACTTTTCATGGTGTTAGATAATATTGTTCACCCATAAACAATCGGGGAATAATTATGAGAGAATGATTCTGCTAAGTGTATTATATCACTAGCAATCCAACATTCACATGGGCCATTAACATTAAACATTACCATCGTTTCCACCTTGTGCTGCTCATATGCTGCATAAACTTCCTCAATGTACTCGCCAAATCCAAGAACCTGATAAAAACACATGTAAATCAATAAACAAACATCATGCTAGGCATGCTTTAAAAACATCCAATTTACCCATCTTGACATTTTCACTGCAATAAATGCTTATAACAATGGAAACAAATTTATGCTGTGTTTGGAACAGTTTAACTTAGGAACTGAAAAGAAATCATTTGAAAAAGAGCTTTAATTAAGAGATTCCAACACAATCTTAAATACAACAAAATAAAATAAATACCTACATATATGTAGTAGAAAAGATACATATTGTGATAATCAATTATCAAATATTTTCAGGAAACCAAAGTAGGCCATTATAACAAAAGGCCATCAATACTTGGCTTCAGAATGAAGGACTATCTTATGAATTATGAGTTGATACATTGAAGTGGGAAGCAGATAATGACATTTAATAAGGATAAGTAAAACAGTAAGCAACAGAGTAGAGAACAGCCTAATTAGGAGGTACTACCAAGAGAATAAAATTTCACGAATTGGAAAATGCAGTACTCAAGTCTTAGGGTAGATAAGTACACAATGAATTCCCTGTGATTTCAATTTTGATGATTAAGCAAAAATACCTCCTTGCACATCAAGTTCTATAAAGAAAGGAAAGAACGAATTGTTACAATTAACAACTAATTAAATACTTTCAAAGCATATTCCTTAAACTGGATCATTAAGAACCTTTAGGGTCCATTTGGCATATGAAATTGGAATTGTATTTCAGAATTTTAATTCCAATTGTAATTCTGACAGAATTGGAATGTGTTGAGAATCATGATTCTATGTTTGTATTATACAAAGAATTAGTGCGTAGAATTATAATTCTAAATTCAACTTCCTAGAATTAGCAATGGTAGCAGAGGCAGCGGTGGTGCTCGCAGTGGTGCTGGAGGTGGTGGGGGTGGTGCTGGAGGTGGTGGCGGCAGGGTGGCAGGGATGGCCGTAGTGATGGTGGTAGCGGCTGCAACGGTGGCGTGGTGGTGGTGATCGAGGTGGCTGCAGCGGCGACGTTAGTGGTGGCGGCAACAGTGGTGTTATGTTGTTCTGTTTATGCTTTCCCTCAATGTACATCAAATGCACACCTAATTGTGTGAAATTGGAATTCGTAAGGGTATTGGTTAAGAATTGGAAATGGTTTAAGCTAGTTATTTTGTAATTCTATGGAATTGTCATATGAAATTATGATTCTAATTCTAAAAGGGCTTCCAAACATAAAAATTAGAATTTCAAGCCTCAATTCTAATTCCAAGCCCCAATTCCATGCCCAATTCCAGACACCGAATGGGACTTATAGTTTATATATGACCAATTGACCATTACATAATCATGTGCTGCATCCAACTCAATTCACCCACTCTACAACTTTAAATACTATGAAAACCAATTCAGATGCCCATATGGTAACAACATTCAACAAAGTATATGATCAAGGAACCAAACCACACCAATAGAACCCGCTACAGTTAGCCATCAAACTACAAAACAATGAAAAATCAAGAATAACAGCCACTTTACAATTAGATAGATACATATTCCTGCACAAAATACTTGTAAGATAGAAATACAAGTTAAAAAAAAAAAAACAAAATTGAAATGCCGCACATCATAGGAGACACAATATAAACACTGAAATATAAATTGGAAAGGATCCACATGAAAATTTAAGAGATACAATCATTTGACCATTTGATGAATACCCCTAAAGCCTTCAATACGTGCTCAGGTGCAATCGTCCTTCTTTCCTCCCTACTACAGACTTCGTTGGACTCTGATGAGACAAGGTTTATAAACTCTACATCAACCAACAAAATCTTATTCAGTAAGAGTAAACTACGACGATAAAGCACGAGCCAATTACCAAAATTGAAGCCATTGCAACACATTTTTTTGCATGCCCATAACGCAAAGATACACAAGTAAACAATGTGATTATCAGAAATTCCGATATAAAAATTAAAAAATGATATAAAATTGAAATAAGAAACAAAAAAAAACACTTGAAGTCTAGAATTGAACAAAAATTATTTAGAATTAAACACAAGAAACTGGTGATAAAATCACAAAAGGTTGTAAAATACTCACCTACACAACACTCAATTAATAGATCTTGAGTATCTCTTGCAACACGCACATCTGGGGGTAACATCTCTTTAATAATTTTCGTCATTGTTGCTGGCAAGAAATCATCATATATCTTGTTTCAGCAAATAGAAATAGGCCATCTAATTCACCATGCGTTAACAAGAAACCATACCACTAGTGACCGTATTAAACAACAACAAGAATACCATCTTTTTTCATATAACCCGCATGTTAAACTTTCATGATTTAATCATGATGTACTATTACCAGGTCATTAAAAATATTTAACTCTTGTAATAACTAAGTTAATAAACTCTTCAAATAACTAACTTAAAGGTTATAAAGATTTACGACTGGTTAATAGTCTAAAATGTGATGGTATATCAAAATTAAACTATTTTTCAATAAATAAAAAAATGTTAACATTCGACAACAGCCACAAAAACCGTATCTGAAAACTCGAAAAACGAAAAACCTCGTAGCGAAATTTATCAATACAATTCTAGAAAGAAAGAAATTCACCCGTTTGGGTAACAAATACAGTTCAATAACCATGAAAAAAGAACAAGAAAATGTATAAAAACAAAAGAGGTACCTTTAGGAAGTGAAGCGTCTTCCTTGGCTTTCCCAACGATGTCCATGGGCTCCATCCTTTGGAACTGAAATCCAATTAATACGAAGATGGAATAAGGAGAAGAAGGCAATTATTAAAGATCTAAGAAGAGAGAGCAAGGAAAGAAAAAGCGAACTCACCGAATGAGTAGAGGAGATAGGATTTGATTAGAGCGAGGAGTTAACCGATCGAAGGACTGAGTTGAAAGAAGATTAGGAGTGGGAGGAGCCAGGACATGGCTGATATATGCATTTATGAAAGAAGGATACTGGATAAGAAAGAACAAGTTCTCCTTCCATCATGCGCTTAGGGCAACAAAAAAAACTCTCTCCAAAGCGCGTTGACGTCAACTTGATCCACGCGCTTATCGAGCGCGTTGCTTATTAGTTTAGGGCCGTGCAACGAACTTTTTTTATTTTTTGTGACTAAATTACCGTTTCGGTCCCATATTTATTTAAAGTTATTCAAGTTAGTCCATTTATTTTAAAAATGCTTAAGTTAGTCCCTTACTTGTCAAACATTATGTAATTCGGTCCTTTCTACTAAGTTTCACTATTAAGTTTTGGCTAAATTATTCTTTTGGTACTTCATTTGTTTTAATTTATTCAACTTGATACCTATATTTTATTCAACTTGGTCCCTCATTTATTTTAATTTATTCAATTTGGTCCCTCATTTGTTTTAATTTATTCAACTTAACAGTAAAACTTAACGGAAAGGACCAAAGTGCTTAACGTTCGACAAATAAGAGACCAACTTTAATATTTAAAAAAAATAAAAGGGACCAAATTGAATAAATTATAACAAATGAGGGACCAAAAGAGTAATTTAGCAAACTTTTTTTTTTTTTTTTACTTTACTTCAGTAATTACAACCTGAGTTTGATTCTAAAATAAATATATATTCACCTTTACACTATGTAGTCACATCTGGATACACACTATTTAGTAGATAGTAATTCCGTGAATTTACTTGTCTCACGGTCTCTTCACTCACATTTTTTTCTATCATTTTATTTGAAAAAAATCAATGATCATGATTTAAAGATAAGAAATCCAATGGCTATGATATATATTGAATGTAGTCACCGCAGTCATAATTGATTGCAGTGAATCGTGATCCCTATTTAGTATTATTTGAATTAGCTGTAAAATTTTTATTGTGAATTAGTGCAAATAAAGCGAAGTATAAGCACAGATGTGGTTAAGTCTAGTGCCTACATCCACATGCAAAGACGTCGGTCATATATTCAATGAGGAAATATGATGGAGAATACAAAAGAGTTAGCACACTTCACTCAAACTCAAATCCAAAATACATTCAAATACCTCACCGGTGTATATATTTAACTCTCAACAAATAAACAAAGAGAAGATATAAAAAATTGATTCTCCTCTATGAGAGATATGCTTTTGAATTGTGATGGAATGTTACAAAATGACTTGTGTAAACTAGAAATGAAAAGCCTTGAATTTACAGGCTAGAGTTCTCTCCCTTGACCATTCAATATGCTATGGAGAAAAGTATTTTCCTCCATACCATCAATTCAAGAAATGAAGGAGAGAATTTCGTTCCTCCTTTAACCTTTCAAATAATAAATGAACTAAAAGTCACAATCCCGCAAATCTCCACCTTGGCTTGAAATTTCTTATGGCCTCAAATTTCTTGTGTCGCCTTTACCAAAATGTCCATTGGGCCAATTCACATATTACGAATGTCACTAAGTCCAAGCAGTGCTTGAACTTGGAAAATGTAATTGGCTTTGTCATCATGTCTGCTGGATTATCACAAGTACCAACCTTTTTCATTACACCTTGAGAAATGATCTTGTAACACCCTTTTCGGGGCATCATATTTAAGGACATTTTATAAAACTATAAGACCGAAAAACGGGTTAATTAAAATCATTTAAGAAAGATAGAGTAAATTTTCCTTTTCGCAGGACATGAATGTAAAAGCTTGTAATCGTTTATACGTGCGAGATAAAAGAGAAACATTTCATAATATAAGCTCATAAGTTCATAAAGAATTTACATCAAACCCAACCTGACTAAAGAAAGAAAACAAAAAGATAAAGACTCAACATAAAGAATTTGGAGACGCAACCCTTAAACATAAGATACTTGGAGACGCAACTCCACAAAAGATAAAAGAAAGGTACAGACACTTCAACACCCTACATTGGCCGACGACAAACTACACGGGAAGACATCCTACGGATCAACCGCTGGATCCTTCCTCCGACTTCTCCTTAATGGAGAGAAAAGTGAAAGGAATGGGCAGGGGTGGATAGATCACCTCCCTCCTAATCTCTTCACTTATAGCCTTCCAACTAGGACCCGTCAAACGAGGCCTAATAGGAACCCTAGCAGGGACTACTACTGGCATTCCTCTGGATTGGAGGAACCTGTTTGAAACACAAAAATGGGGGTTGAATTGATTTCTTAAGATTTTTAAAACCTTTTCGTAAGCAGATATATTTTTGAAAAGGTTTGGACGCAAGTGTGATAACAAACGCTGAGAATGTACACAACCAAAGGTTGGACGCATGCTGTGATTGTGTACTTTTGAAGATAAGCATTTTAAGAAAGCAATTCAATCCCAAGAGTTAGTTATAAGCAAACTAAAGACAAATTAAAGGGATAACAAAGTAACACACATATGTTATCCTGGTTCACTCTTAATCCAAGAGCTACATCCAGTCCCATCTACGTGAGAGCTTTATCCACTATAACAAATCCTTGTTACAAGTATTCTGCACCTCTTCAGGAAAGTATTCTACACCTCTTCAGGCAACACTAAGTAATCTTTTACAGTCAAGCCTCTTCAGGCTCAAGTATTCTTTTTCAGACAAGCCTCTCCAGGCTCAACCAAGAATGGTTTTGAAAGAGTTTAAGTTCAACTAACTCACTATGTTTGAGGATATGAAACTTAAGAACAGAACTCTGAAAAATAACTCTAGGCAGAGAGTGATAAGAAAATTAAAACTCAGAGAAAGCTTGTGAGCTTTTTGTTTGCTTGAGTATTTCTTGTAAAGATGCGTCACTTGTGTATATGTGTGTAACTTTGGTTCTTCAAGAATGAAGGTATTGAAATAGACAGATGTAAACACTAGAAGGGGGTTGAATTATGTTTACCAAATTTAAGTAGAAATAAAAATTTTTTCACAAGCACAATGGAGAGCAGACAAGTATTTTAAGACAGAGTAGTCAGACAGGTAACTTGTCTGAAGGTTTTTGTGGGGAAAAAAAAACACAATAATATAAAACGAATTGGTCAACACCGTTATAACCTCCTTAGTTAAAAGCTACTTAGGATAATTAAATAAACAAACTAAAGAGATAAGGGATAGATGCAACACCCTTTCCCGAGTGTCACATTTCCGAATGTTTATAAGGCCGAAAATATTGATTAATGCGGAAAATACGGTTTTTTTTTCCTTTCGCAATATGTAATGGGATTAGTAAAAGGTAAATAATACTAATAAATGAACTTAGGTTCACCATGCATTTCTAGAACATACTGTATTATAAATACAGAAACAGAAAACAGAAACATCGACATTACTGTATACAGACATAAGTCTAAAGTATAACTGACATAAAAAATACAATAAGTACTAGGAGTCGTAGCTCCCAAAAGGTACTACAAAAACTGACATAATCTGGTCGACAACAAAACTAAAACAGCAAAATGAGTCCGCCTCCGGGCTCAAGGAAACTACTAAACTGAACCATCGTCACGTCCATCTGTTCAAGCAGCAACAGTAAGTACTAGCCGAAAACATACAGATATGGGTGAGATTCTCGTTCATCAACACAACAAAACAACAGTAGTAAAAACGGGACGACTCTCGGGTAACAACGTACCAAACATGCTTACAAGAATTCTCAATATCAAACATATTAAGCAGTTGACAGCATAATATCATGTTAAGCAGTTAACAACATAATATAAGGCACTCTTAAACAGTCCAGCGATGTATAACAGTAAATGTAAACATCAACAGCCATGCAATGGAGTGCAATGTTCATGACTCAATGCCAATGCCACTGGGTACTACTCTAACCCCTACTCCATGGTACTAACAAAACGTCGGAGAAAGTGAATGGGAGGACATGTTCCGGTTTCTGCCAGCCATGAGCAAGATGCTACAACATTCGTAACATGCACGTATCTGGCTTTACGGAAACACTCTCGACCAAACATGAAAAGTACGACTAGTAGAGGATATCAGTGTATTGCACGGATTTGCCACGACACAGAAGAGCTACCAACTGGTCACATGTCAGCCCTTCCAACCCTGATACCTCCAAAAAGACCATTGAAGATCGTCACCGTAAGATTCGCACCCGCATCACGGTGTAAGCTCAACTCCTAGGCTCAAGGCGTTACAACTATGCAAATGAAATGCCAATGCTTACACAAAGCAGATGCGAAAAAGCAATCTCGAGTTCCACTAAGATTCTTTTCCTTAGGAACTATACGCGTCTTTGAAAAACAAAACCTTTATCCATAGGATAAATCTCGTGATCCCTCTGGGATCGAGTCATCACAAGACTGAAATAAGTAAACTATTGACCTAGATCCAAATCACCGGTCCACCATCGAACTACTATTTCAAAACCCAAAACGTTTCATGTTTGTATTTATGTCTTATGAAGTCATTGATGTACTAAGTCATCAATGGTATAGTATATGGTCTTGTTTCACCACATACTATACTTAATTAACCCTTGTCTTCAACTCTAAGTTAATTACTTATCTTAGGTTTTTATACGTAAAACTTTACGGGTTGAGTTAAAAACTCCTTTGTAAACCAAAACAACTTCCCAATTGAAAACTCATTTGATTTGAAACAACGTTTGAACCACTTACTCTATTTCTAGCATTTTCTAAAACATGAAATTCGCTTAGCGGGGTTAAATTCGCTTAGCGAAAATGAGGCAATAATACCTCTTTTTGAAACTCCCCTGTATCGTTGGGCGAGAAATGGTTCGCTCAGCGAAATTCGCTTCATTCGCTTAGCGAAGATTATTTCGCTTAGCGAAAAGGAGGCAGTGATGCCTAACTTGTATTTTCTCTGTTTTCGCCCAATGAAATTGGATTCGCTTAGCGAAAATTGCCTTAAAACAAGACATTAACCTTGTTAAAGAAAAGCCTTATGGAACTATATTGATTCTCATGAAAACTTTTCATTAATCCACTTTTAAGTTACTTGATTAACTAGATGAACTAAGGATAAGGTATAAAACATGTTTCACTTTGGTGAAAACACTTTGAGATTTAATTCCATTTGATCTTTGGATCAAAGTCACTTAGGGTTTTTCTTTGAAAAACATAAGTTATTAAAACATTTTCCTTACTTGAAAACCTTGATTTGTCCAAGAACTACTCATATCCTTCCTTTTCTGAAGGTCATGGCTAAAAGCCAACTAGGAACCAATGTGAAGATTTACTTCACCAACTAATCAAATTATGGCTCACAAAACTTACACAATTATGATAAACAATAACACACAACATTGCATCATAATTAAGCACATAAGCACAAAAGTCCATACTTGATCTAGTGATCAAAGTAGGTTTTTCATCATGCAAGAAATCATTTTCTCACCTGGACAACATCATCATAAGACACTTGATAAGGCATACGAGCATAACTGCAAATATTACACATTGTTCTCCAAGAGAACCAAGTTAATTGGTGAACCCAAACCAAAGGGTTCCACCCACACATAAACTAAATAACCATCTTCACCACCACCATCTTGGTGTGATGAGGTTCACCCCCCATACCTGTTGAAGAGTAGATATCCGAATCAAAGTCGGTTGATCGGTTTGTGAACCTCCTGACAATCGTCAACAACTACAACAACACAACAATCAAACATTAAACAACAATCAAAGCCAATCTCAACAATTCTACATAAGGGTTTCGGCCACCCTAAAGAAAATAAAGCTAGGAATTGATCTTGGTTTTCCATTTCATGGATTCAAAGGCATTAGGAAAGCCAAGGATGAAATCAAGTGTTAGAAATCAAAAATTGATGAAAAACACTATTCAACATCATCAAAAGGGTTTGGCCATAAAGAGGATTTTGGGCTATGATGGGAGTTGAATCATAAGCTCTTGGGTTTAGGTAGAGAATGATGAAGTGAGTTCAAAGAAATTGGTCTTACCTCAAAAGGATTTTTCTACAATTTCCTATGGATTTTCAAACTTTTGGATCTAAGAAATTCTTTTCATGAAAATGAAATTTGATCTTGAAATAAAGAAATATTCAAGAAGCTAAGGGATCATAGAAGTGATCTTACCTTAAAATGAAGGAAGATTGCTCAAGGAATCAAGTGATTCCAACAAGAAATCAAGGAGCTTCAAGAACAACAATGGTGTTTCTTCAAGAGCAACTATGGTGTTCTAAAGGGCCAAGGGGCTGTGCGTGAAAGTGAAAGTGTGAGGGGCTGAGTTCAGCTCTTAAAAGCTCACTTGAGGGTAAAAAGGTCATTTGCCAAAAGGGTAAAATGGTAAAGGGGTAAAAGACTAAGGTTAGGGGCATTTTGGTCATTTTGCGACCAGGTATTTCTGAACGTCGTGACGACTCTGGCACACTCTCCCAAGTGTCCTGGGATGATGTGGTATCAAGCTTATCCGTTGTAGAGTCCCGGTAAATCCATATGTGGCTCCGTTCGTCACCCGATTGAGGATTCCGCTCGAACGGAGGTCAGGAAGTGATTTTTCTGAAGTTTTTGTGAAATTTAACCAAAACGTAGAAAATCGAATTCTAACACTTATTGTCTCATTCACGGGTCCATCTGAGGTCTCCTGTGCAGTAAAATCATACTGTCAGTGTAAAAACGCAGACCGGACTCCGTTTGAGTTTTCGACTCAAAACTTAATCGTAGCTTCCTACGATATCGTCGAGCATGACTATGGTCTCAGAATATTTTATTTCCATTCCTAAGACCTCGAATAAAATAAAGACATTAAAATACTGAAGAATTAGGAAACGTAAAAAATCGCGGCGTTCCAATAGAGAGATTAAACACAATAGTTTTATCCTAGTTCAGCCCTTAATAACTGAGGCTACGTCCAGTCCTTGGCAGCACCAAGTTTTCTCAACTAAAAGGGATCAGGTTACAGGACAGACAAGTATTGTTTTCTCACCTAGCCTCTTCAGGCTCACTCAGATTGATTTAACAGAAAATGTAAATAGATTACAACTTGCAACTCTTTCACAATCACTCAGAAGAGTGTATTAAATGTGAAGGCCTGCAAGACTGCGTATTAACTTCAAATGATTGAAGAGTAGGGAATGAAAGATTGAAGATATAAATGCACAGAGTAATTGCTCTTTGAGTGCTGTGGTAGTTTTCTTCTTTATATAGGATCTTCAGCGTCTTCTTCATTAAATAGGCTTCAAAGGATTAAAGCCGTTAGAGACCTTCCTTGAGAGCTTCGCCTTTTGCAGATTTTTATTAAATGCAAATAGATTCGTTCTGGTTAGCCATTAATGCTTTGAAGAAAGTTGCTTGTGCTCTAACATAAGTAGGACGAAGTGCTCTGACACATTTCTAGTCATATCAGCTCTTTACATAAGCTTTTTGTCCTTTACAGGAAATCTTTCCCTTTTTGTGTAACTTGGAGTTGTACTTAGGGATAAAGTACTTTTGTTGTACTTTCTTTTTAAGATACGAAGATACTTTGATAACTGGGCTTCTGATTTCTTGATCTTTGTGAGAAGACTTTAAGACAAATTCCAATATGAACAAAAGTCTTCAATACGCTTCACTGAAAGTTACCAAATGAGTGAAGATCTTCATTTTTAGACAAGTTGACATTTAACTAGCGTCAGACGAGTGAACTTGCTTGGTTTGATGAGTCAAATATTTAAATCAGACAGGAAAGCTCCAGTGTATATGATTCTTGACTTAGTACAGACAAGTATCTAAAAGCTTATTATATAAATCTGCACACTAAGTAGACAGGTTAGCAACTACAGACGAGTTCAATAAAATCATTCGAATAAATGTTTAGTTTTCATCAAAACTTAGGTAAGTGCTCATTAGACATTTTGGAGACCCAACAATCTCCCCCTTTTTTATGATGACAAACATTAACAAATGATTTAATGAACTTGATAGAAATCAAGGGATTCAAAATATTTCAAGAACATCAAAAGCACCAATACTGACAGGTATCAGAGAAAGCAACATAAGATTCGTGTTTATGCTATCAGAAAATCTTAAGTTAAAGAGTCTGTTATTTTACCATGATGCATATTATTATTATTTCTTTCAAGATAAACAGCTAACATTGATATTTATCATTTTTTATTTTTCGATTTTTTTTTCGATTTTTCTCCCCCGTTTGTCATCAACAAAAAGAAAGAATAAAATGGAATAAAGAAGAAAGAATAAAATGGAAAACAAAGCCACATTTATTTATCAATCATTGGCTGTGTACAAAGCTGTTTACAAACGAAATTATAGATAAGTACTAAATAGAACAAATGGAGCTTCTACTCTATCTTCTAGATCAGCTCTAGCTCTCCTTTCTTTAGAAAGATCTCGATAAGCAACCTCTACCAAAGTCCTCAAGGATGCTTCTTCATACTGTAAAGCCTGAAAGGCTCGTCTGTCAACAATAATGTTGTCAGCAGAGTCTTCAGAATGCCAAGGAAGAGCATAGACAGGGGGTGCACAGGAACAGAGAAGGGTGCAGAGATTCAAGGAAAGAAGAAAAGATGAAGATTGCAATAGAAAATAAAAGCAGGTTTAGAAAAGACAGGTTGAGAAGGGAGAGAGAGTCTTTCAGGAGATGGAAAAACAGATGACAAACGGGTAAAAAGAGAGGGATGAGTGATGATGATAGGTTTAGGTGAAGGTAAAGATTTAGCAGAGTATGATGGAGGATCAGGTATTAACAGGTCAAGATATGAGACGACCCACCGTCCCATTGGAGAACCTAAGATATTAACTAACCTTAATCGCATTATAATCGTTAGCGCGCCTTATTAATATGAAGCGAAGCGAAAAATTGAACGCGGAAGCAAAACAATTTACGGCACGCATCGCCTCTGAGTACACAGCTTTAAAATTTAAAGAAATATATCACATTCATCATTTGTCCCATCAGTAGGGCTATAGTATTAAAGTATTACATATAGAGTATATTAATACAACTCAATATAAAAGTATGAAAATAGGCCGCGAGACCACTCTCCAGCTAACCACGATCACTGCCCAACCTCTCGAGGCTAGGGTTCGTGGCACGTCCTACAGCGTCAGCCTCGTAAGGAATGTTGTCCAACTCCTCAGCAACTGGTTCTTCCTTGGGGTCTTCCCATAAAATAAAAGTAACACATACAGAAAAATAATGCAGGAGATAAGAAACACATATCATCAATATGGGTGAGGGGCATCAATACAACATATATACATGCATCACACAACACAGATAAAACATACAATACGACATCACCCATCTCTTAAGTCATACAGTACAATCATCTCAAACATCATTCTCTCAGATAAGCCTATAAGAGGGATACTAGTCCCTATGTATATGCTGACTTCCCTATATGCATGTTGGCCGATACATCATGTCCCCAGTTGGACGTCCCCGTTGGGGTAACATCACATTACATCACGTCCACCATTAGACATCCCGCCTCGAGATTTAAAGTATCACGTCCCCAATTGGACATCCCTCTTTGGGACAAATATGCTGTGGTATAAAATGATATGCTACGCAACAAACATCCATTGTAGGTTGATACCGGGACCTCACACCTAAGCATTCGACCACGACGCACCACATCTACACCAACATCAACATTAGCATCAACATCAGCATCACGACGCCTTGCGTCTACGAGCCACAGTTCCATGGTCGGGACCACAACGGTATCAACCCGAACAACATCATCACTCACCATACTCTCATCAACACTCAACCAGCCAAATCACAACAGAGTATTACAACAATAATTTCACCAGTACAGATATCGTCATAAAGCCAGACAACAGTAAATCACACATATAGTTCAACACAACAGTAATTCTCACGTGCAGCTCCGGCTATGACTCAACAACTGTCAATCAAGTGCGTGGTCGAACGTTCGAATCCTGTCAGATTCTACACCACAAAACACAACTAGAAATTAATACAGTTCAATCAAAAACTCCCCTAACCTTATGACAGGCTGCTGCCCCTATTTAGTTAAATAGGCTAGGGATGTTGAAATTCTACCAACTCTTGGATCAATGATCCTTAAGCATACCTAAGACATAATCCATGATCAATTATCAAAGGTTTGAACCAAAACCCTTTAAACCCAAAACTTAGGGTTTCGGCCATCACCATGAAAAATAGTTGAGAGTTTGATTTGGCTTCCTAATTACTTGGATTACATGATTAAGGAATGAAATAGGTGAAATCAAGAATCATTTCACAAAAATTTAACCAAAACATTTCCCCCAAAAGCAATAGGTTCGGTCCTTTAAAGATAATTAGGCTAGGAAGATTATTTAATTTCATGCTCTTGGATTATGATAGTAGAGGATGAAACTAGATTATAGAAATTGGTTTGGCATTAAAAGGATTTTTCTACAATTTTCTAGATATTTTTGAAGTTTGGATCTTAAAACTTGAAACCATAGATTTCAATGGAGGAAAATGAAGATTGAGAGCTCAAGAGTGAAATCTATACCTCTTAGGTGATAGACGAGGATAAGAGGATCAACTTTGCTTCACAAATCTCCTTGAAAATCCTTGTGGAAGTTGAGTGAAAATGAAGGAAAAGAAATGAAGAAAAGAAGAAATGGAGGAAGAAGAAGAAAAAGGCAGGAAGAAGAAGAAGATGGAGGGGGGAGAAGAAAGGGGTCAGCCGAACTAATGGGTGAGGGAGGGACAAAATTGTCCAATTTTTTAAGATATTTTAGGGACAAAATTGTCCTTTAGGAAAAAGACCAAGGGCATTTTGGTCTTTTCGCGTCCAGATATTTTCGCTTGTCATTATAACAGTGTCGAGTCATGACACGCTTCCCGAGGTGATGTGACCTAGTGTGACATCAAGTTTATCTGATAGTGGGTCCCGGTAAATCCCTTCAAAGCTCCAATCGCTTCCCGGTTCGAGTATTAGTCCAAATATTTTATATTATTTTCATTTTCGAATGTTAGGACGGATTTTTTCGAAAATATAGGAAACATGGTTCTAAGACTAACTGTCTCGTTCACGAGTCCAAATTTGGTCCTGATAGTAGTAAAACACTACTGTCAGTGAAAATCGCAGACCGGGCTCCGTCTGAGTTTTCGACCCAAAATTTAACCATAGCTTCCTACGATAGTGTAGAGAGCGTGACTATGGTCTCGGATTAATTTATTTCACTCTCTAGACCCTCTAATAAAATACAAACACACAAATACTGATTAAATGTTACAAGATACTCCATGAAGGAATAAGAACCAGTAATAAGAATAAAAAGAGGTCTAGAAGGATTGGGTAGGATAACTACAGGGTTATTGTAGGTTAGATTGGAATTAGGGTGATAAAAAAGGATGACAGTAGGATACATCAAGTAAATGTCCGTACAGGAGTTAATAAGGTGAGGAGGAGGAGGAGGAGGAGGAATGATAGACAGGTTAGAAAAACTGGCAGACATCAAGAGTTGTATATCAGATATGAACAAGGAAGATGAAATGTCAACTGATTGGTTGGAAGTGAAATCCCTTGGAACAGGAACATGACATGCATCAGATAAAACTATATAAGATGAAGATTGAATGTTATGAGAGGAGATTGGTGAAGGGGGAATATCTGCAGAAGATGAAGAGGTTAAGGTTGAGGGCACATAGTCTACAAGAAAAGTGGAGTTCTCTGACATCCTAAGCTTCTTGACACATCTAGGAGCCTCTAGATTAACATAAGGTGCAACAACAGGAGCTTCTACAGCAGTAGCAGTAGCTTCAGTTGGTACTCTGGATCTCTTCCTCTTAGGAATAACCCCAAAACAGAAGGCTTGCGTTTCCTTGGATTTTTCTAAAGACATCTCTATCTGCTCCCCCTGAGCAGGTACATCCTCTCTACTGGGAACAGACTTGTCTTCTCAGTTGGCTGCAGAGGTCTTTTTCAGCATAGTCTTCTTTGAAGGTTGAGAAGATGTAACGTCAGCATCTTCCACAACAGAAGCTTTCTTCATAGGAAGCAACTTTCTTCTTTTAAAGGTCAGAGGCTGAACATTGTCCTCTGTCTCATGAGAATAGGTTGGCTTCTTAGAGGAAGGCCTCTGATCTTGTCTAGCAACCTTGCCAGCAGGCTTCCACAGCGTTGCAGATACAAATGCCACAGACTTGTCTGTTGATTCAGCAGGAGCTTTAGTAGGCTTTACCTTTGAACCTTGATCAGATGAAGCTTGGGCAGAAGCAGAGAACCTCATCATAGACAAAGTCTGCTTGTCCAGAGCAAAGGCCAAGTCCATAAAGGCAGCATCTTCAGGAACAAAATTTTTTTATTCTGAAGAGCAAGGTTAAGAGCATTCCATAAGGATAAGTAGGAGCGGTAGGTCTCTTAACTAGAGCCATGAAATGCTTAAAGACGAGATCATTTAGGTCAATCTTGATCTTGTGGATGAGATGATAGAGGGCAAACTTGTCCATTTTAGAGATATTGTCTCTAGATCCCTTTCTAGGCAACACACATTCTTGCAGAAATTTGAGCAAGAATCGGCATGTAGGAACTAGGGTTATGGATTTGAAATTTGGAGGGTGTGTGGAGTACCGTATAGGGCGATGTTGATATTGTCTGAACTCAGAGAGTTCTCCCATTCCTCTATAAAACCAGCTCCAAGCCTAGGGCAACCAGTTGCGTTCTCCAAAGTGTTGAGGGAAAAAGAGAAATGTTGACCATGAACATGTGCTTGAATCTCAGTTGGAAGGCCATTTGGAGACCGAATGATTACAGCGCTTGTCCAAAAGTCTCTTACCATCTTGGGGTGTACAAGCTCCTTCATTTTGAAGAAAGGAGTCCACGTGGAGTATTCGAGTTCTTCAAGCACATCCATACCCAGACGCCTTCGAGCCTCGAGATCTACAGTTTTTCCAGTGACGATCTTTTCAACATCCTCTGTGTCCATATCGTACCTTTGAGCAATATCAGCAGAATATAGCTTCTTCTTTGGTGCCATAGTAGAGGGTTTAGGGTTAGAGAGTTTTGGAGGGAAGAAGAGAGAAGATGAAGAGTTGTAGCGAAGAGAGGGTTTTGAAAAGCTTAAGGAAGAAGGATCGTTACCTTTTAAAGTGAAAAAAAAAAAAGGTTTCTTTTAAGACTAAAAAAGTTTTAAAATATTAGGAAAACAACTGCCATGTACACGTTTTGCCTCAGATAATTAAATGGCATTAAGTAGTAAAAACCGTTTAACTTGTTTAGTTCAAAAAAGAGTATGACTCAGCAATGTCAGACAGGTAGGCACAGACAGGTAATGTGATACTCATTAGACAAGTTACTCAACAATGCAATGTATGTTCAGATTATCTCTAATAAAATTAAACCTATCTTCAGCTAAGGGTTCTGTGAAGATATCAGCCCATTGATACTCAGTTTTAACGAACTTGACATCAAACACACCTTTTTGGACATAAACCCTTATAAAGTGATGTTTAATTTCTACGTGCTTATCCTTAGAATGAGTAAACACCCAATTTGTTCCCTGAAATTATAGAGTCGTATCAACTTAGTCCCCCACATTATCAATATTCCAAAATGATCCCTGGAATTGCAGAAAGTTAATCAGATTCGTCCTTTCTTTGATATTTGCATGGACTAAAATGACATTAAGTTGGTAATGTCAGGGATGCATTTGAAACTAAGTGAATAATGTCAAGGATGAATTTGCTACATTTTGGAATTCTAAGGATCATTTTGGAATATTGATAATGTGGGGGACTAAGTTGATATGACCCTACAATTTCAGGGACCAAATTGAGTGTTTACTCTCCTTAGAATGTTGTATGGGGTTTTTAGTTAAGCAAATAGCACTTGAATTATCACATCAGACAGATTTATTATGCTCAAATATAGAGTAATCTTCAAGTTGATGTTTTACCCATAAGAGCTGTGAGCAGCAACTTGCAGCAGAGACATATTCTGCTTCAGTAGTTGAGAGTGTAATAGTTGTCTATCTTTTGCTTGACCAAGAGACTAAGTTTGCTCCAATGAAGTGACATCCTCCACCGGTGCTTTTCCTTTCAATTTTGTCTCCAGCAAAGTTAGCATCACAGAAACCAACTAACCTGTATTCTTGTGTTCTTAAATAAAATAAACCAAGATTAGTGGTTCCAAGCAAATATCTAAATATTCTCTTAATAGCATTAAGATGGGATTCTGTGGGATCAGATTGAAATCTAGCACATATACAGACACTAAACTGAATATCAGGTTTGCTAGAAGTTAAGTATAGTAAAGATCCAATCATACCTCGGTAGACATTTTGGTCTACCTTTTTATCTTCCTCATCTTTGCTTAGATTAGTGTTCGGTTGAATGGGAGTTTTCATAGCCTTTGGGCTATCCATTTTGTATTTCTTTAGAATTTCCTTGGTTTATTTTTGTTGATGGATGTAGATACTATCACCCGTTTGCTTGATTTGCAGCCCAAGGAAGAACTTTATTTCTCCCATCATGCTTATCTCAAATTCTGCTTGCATCAGCTTAGAAAATTCTTTGCAAAGCTTATCATTAGTAGCTCCAAAAATAATATCATCAACATATATCTGAACTACTATGAAATTACCTTTTGAGCATTTCTTAAATAAAGTTGTATAAACTTTTCCTCTAATAAAATCATTATTCATGAGAAAAGAACTAAGTCTATCATAACATGCTCTAGGTGCTTGTTTCAAACCATATAAAGCCTTTTTAAGTTTGAAAACATGATTTGGTTTTTCAGTATCTTTAAAACCAGGGGGTTGTTTAACATATACTTCTTCTTCAATTATACCATTTAAGAAAGTACTTTTTACATCCATTTGAAATAGAGTAATTTGATGTTGTGCAACATATGACATGAGTATGCGTATAGCTTCTATCCTAGCTATAGGTGCAAAAGTTTTAGTATAGTTAATACCTTCTTGTTGGTTATAGCCTTGAGCTACTGACCTTGCTTTGTTTCTGACAACTTTGCCATCCTCATCTAACTTGTTTCTGAAAACCCATCTTGTTCCAATGACAGACTTGTCTGTTGGTTTAGAGACAAGTTTCCAGACATCATTTCTTTTGAACTGATTTAGTTCCTTTTGCATGTCAAGAATCCAACTTTTATCTTCCAGAGCTTCTTCAATATGCTTTAGTTCAACCTCAGATAGAAAAGCCATATTGCTTGATTCTCTTAAGACAGATCTGGTTTTAACACCTTCGGTGGGACTTCCAATGATAGGATCTTCAGGATGATGAACTTTGAATTTCCAATCCCTCCTGAGATTTGCATCATTATGTTGTTGTTGATTTGACTGTTGACTTGTCTGCTCCACTTATCTGACAGATTCTTCAACAGGTTCCTTTTTAGACATGTCTGGCTGTTGGCTATCATGTCTGATCAAGTCGAGTCCTGCAAGGTCATATTCTAGATCTGATAGTTCCCTATCAGTCTTTAAGCCATCATTGAATTTTACATGAATGGATTCCTCAACCACAGAGGTTCTAGAGTTATAGACTTTATATGCTTTAGACATTTCTGAATATCCGATGAAGATACCTTTATCCACTTTGTAGTCAAACTTTCCAAGTTGATCCTTAGGGTTTAGGATGAAGCATTCACATCCAAATGCATGGAAATAAGATATGTTGTGTTTTCTTCCTTTCCACAATTCATAAGAAGTCTTTTTTAAGAGAGGCCGTATAAGTATTCTGTTTTGTACATAAAATGCAGTGTTTATTGCTTCAGCCCAGAAGTACTTAGGGAGATTATTTTCATTGAGCATAGATCTAGCCATCTCTTGTAGAGATCTGTTCTTTCTCTCAACCACTCCATTTTGCTGTGGAGTTCTCGATGCAGAGAAGTTGTGAGAGATTCTATTATCTTCACAGAACAGTCTGAATTGCTCATTTTCAAATTCTCCCCCATGGTCACTTCTGAGGGTTGAAATACAGAAACCTTGCTCGTTTTGTACTTTCTTACAAAATACAGAGAAAGCCTTAAAAGACTCATCTTTGTGAGTTAAGAATAGTATCCATGTAAATCTAGAATAGTCATCAACTATGACAAATCCATATTTCCTTCCAGCTAAGCTAGCAACACTAATTGGTCCAAACAGATCCATGTGTAACAACTGAAGAGGTCTAGAGATTGATACAAGGTTTTTAGATTTGAAACTTGATTTTACTTGTTTACCTCTCTGACATGCATCACATAAAACATCTTTCCTAAAACTAATATCATGCAATCCTCTCACTAGGTTATCCCTTTTTAATTTCGAAATAAGTTTCATAATAGCATGTCCTAGTTTCTTATTCCATAACTATCTTTCATCCTCTTTAGACATCAGACGGGTTACACTTTGATCTGAGAGTTCAGTCAGCTCAATCTTATAAAGATTTTGCTGTCTATTAGCTGAAAAGAGGGTTTTGCCACTTTTGTCTTTGACTATGCATTCATTCTTAGTGAAAGAGACATCAAATCCACTATCACATAATTGACTTATGCTAAGTAAATTATGTCTTAATCCTTCAGCCATTAGAACATTAGAGATAGAGGGAAGATGGGGTTTACCACCAATTGTACCAACACCAGTTACTTTTCCCTTTTGGTTGCCTCCAAAGGCAACATATCCACCATTTTTAGGTTGGAGGTCTTGGAACATAGACCTTTCTCCTGTCATGTGTCGCGAGCAGCCCGTGTCCAGGTACCAGCAAAAGAGTTTGCTTTGTCCTATTAAGGATATCTGCAATAGAAATTATTTTGTCTTTAGGTACCCATATCTTTCTGGGTCCTTTTCTATTAGTTCTAGTAGCCTGTGAAGACTTCTTTTTCTTCTTGTGAGTGCACTTAGACATAACATGTCCAACTTTTCCACAGAAGTTACAGATAGATCTAGTTTTAACTGACACAGGTTGAACATATACTATTGAGATTCTTGTTGATACTTTATGGTGAGCTTGATGATCATAACCAATACATTCTTTGTTAAGAGAGTGTCTCTGACATGTAATTTAGTCAGATTATCTCTGCCATTAACAAATCTGGCAAGATCAGAAGTGAGCTTTTTCACTTTCTGTTGAAGTTCAACAACTTCTTCAGAAGGTGATGTTTCACTTGAGATCCTAGCTTCATTAGACTTTTCAGTCTTCAGCTGGCTGTTCTCTTTGGCCAGCATTTCACACTCTTGAGATTTTTGTTTATGCTCACTAAGGAGTTTAACATACTCTCTCTTGAGGGATTTGAAAGCCTTAGATAAGCCTTTGGATTCCTCTACCAACTCTTCATAAGCATCATGCAATTCCTCAAATTCAAAATGTACCTCAGTTTCAGGTTCTGAATCTTCTTTAGCCATCAGACAGAGATTAGCTTCCTCCTATGTCTCTTCTTCTTCTTCAGACGAAGTACACTCAAGATCTTCTTATGTGGCCATCATATCTTTCTTCTTCTTTTTGAAGAACTTCTTTTTAGGAGCTTTCTTTAAGCGAGGACACTCAGATTTGATGTGACCAGGTTTCTTGCATTCACAGCAGACAATAGGATTCTTGTCTGTTGATGTGGATTCCATGTTGAATTTTCTAAAGGGCTTCTCCTTTTGAAACTTCTTCTTTTTCTAGAGTTTCTCATTTTTATGGTCATGAGAGATGTTTCTTCATCACAATCAGAATCCTCATCTTCAGACTCGTCTGCATCACTAGCAGATTCGTCTGCCTTTGAAGCTTTTAAGGCTCTAGACGCTTTTACATCAGTCTTTAGAGCAATGGCCTTGCTCCTTTTGATTGACACATCTTCATTGAGCTCTTGCTCATGAACAGTGAGAGTGCCAAGAAGTTCATCAATAGTCAAGGTGGTAAGATCCTTGGCTTGAGATATAGCAGTAACAAGAGGTCTCCACTGCCTTGGAAGACTTCTAAGAATTTTGGCAACTTTTTCAGCATTTGTATATATTTTACCAAGAGATTTCAAACCATTAGTAATAGTTTGGAATCTGCCAATTATCTGCGCAACAGATTCACCTTCATCCATGGTGAATAGTTCATATTTTCTTACAAGCATGGAAATTTTAGATTCTTTTAACTTTGCAGTTCCTTCATGTGTGACAGATAGAGAGTCCCACATTTCTTTGGCAGAATCACAAGCACATACCTTTTCAAATTCTTCTGGACTGAGAGAGCAGATTATAGCATATATGGCTTTGGGGTTTAGATCCCACCTTGTCTTTTCTGCAGGTGTCCATTGAACTTTAGGCTTATCTGAGTTATCATCATTCTTAGGAGTGTAAGGACCATCAGTAATGACATCCCAGAGATCAGAGTTTGTTGACAGAATGAACCAGTTAAATCTTTCTTTCCAATAGTTGTAGTTTACACCATTGAAGAAAGGAGGTCTGGTCATGGAGCCTCCTTCAGATTGGGTGCTTCCACTTGAGCTTGCTCCAGTAGTCATGTCTATTCTTCATGATCTTTGCTCTACACTTTTAGGTGCTCAACCCAGAGGCTGAGCTTTGATACCAATTGAAATAGACAGATGTAAACACTAGAAGGGGGTTGAATTGTGTTTACCAGATTTAAGTAGAAATAAAAACTTTTTCGCAAGCACAATGGAGAGTAGACGAGTATTTTAAGACAGAGCAGTCAGACAGGTAACTTGTCTGAAGGTTTTTGTGAAAAAAAACACACAGTAAGATAAAATGAATTGGTTAACACAGTTATAACCTCCCTAGTTAAAAGCTAGTTAAGATAAATAAAAAAACTAAAGAGATAAAGGATAGAGAGATTAAACACAAAAGTTTTATCCTGGTTCACCCCTTAATAACTGAGGCTACGTCCAGTCCTTGTCAGCACCAAGTTTTCTCAACTATAACTGATCAGGTTACAGGACAGCCAAGTATTCTTTTCTCACCTAGCCTCTTCAGGCTCTAACACAAGTATTGTTTTCTCACCTAGCCTCTTCAGGCTCACTCAGATTGATTTAACAGAAGATGTAAATAGATTACAACTTGCAAGTCTTTCACAATCACTCAGAAGAGTGTATTAAATGTGAAGGTCTAAAAGACTGCGTATTAACTTCAAATGATTGAAGAGTGGGGAATGAAAGATTGAAAATATAAATGCACAGAGTAATTGCTCTTTGAGTACTGTGTTAGTTTTCTTCTTTATATAGGATCTTATACGTCTTCTTCATTAAATAGGCTTCAAAGGATTAAAGCCGTTAGAGACATTCCTTGAGAGCTTGGCCTTTTGCAGATCTTCATTAAATGCAAATAGAGTCGTGCTTGAAGAATGTTGCTTGTGCTCTAACACAAGTAGGACGAAATGTTCTAATACATTTCTAGTCATATCAGCTCTTTACATATGCTCTTTGTCCTTTACAGGCAATCTTTCCCTTTGTGTGTAACTTGCAATTGTACTCAGGGATAAAGTACTTTTGTTGTACTTTGTTTTTAAGATACGAGGATACTTTGATAATTAGGCTTATGATTTCTTGGTCTTTGTGAGAAGACTTTAAGACAAATTCCAATATGAACAAAAGTCTTCAAAACCTTCACTGAAAGTTACCAAACAAGTGAAGATCTTCATTTTTAGACAAGTTGATATTTAACTAGCATCAGACTGGTGAACTTGCTAGGTCAGACGAGTCAAATATTAAAATCAGACAGGAAAGCTCCAGTGTATATGAGTCTTGACTTAGTACAGACAAGTATCTAAAAGCTTATTATATAAATCTACACACTAAGTAGACATGTTAGCAACCACAGATGAGTTCAATAAAATCATTCGAATAAATGTTTAGTTTTCATCAAAACTTAGGTAAGTGCTCATTAGACATTTTGGAGACTCAACTGGTATTTATAGCCTTCAAGTCGGGGGTTTCTATAGGAAGTTCTGAAATATGGCTGTTATTTGCTTCAACAACTCAACATTATTAACTTGAAGGGTAGTAGAGATGGACTATTGAACGATCTCTTGAATCTCAAGAGGGACCATTGACAATGAGCTTTCTGTTGTGGCTCTGGTTGCCTTAGCATGCTGTTGTCCCGGGATCATACTGAGTGTGTTGGATGGAGATGGTTCAGTAAGATGTACACATAAAGGTATGAGTTGAGACTTAGAGAATTCCTTCTCAGAGTCTGCATCTTGCCTAGCAGGATTTGCAACTTGCTCTTCCGGGTATGGGTCCTCATAAAATATCTTTGTGTTTCTAGACTCTTCAGATTCTTCCTGGTTGGGTTCCTCCTGATCCACAGGTTCTTCTAGATTGGAGCCCTCTTGATCAATAGGTTCTGGCAGTTGGAGTACCCCAATAATGATCTCGGCGTCCTCATATCTGTCAGCTTTTCTCCATCTTGGGTTGAAGACCTCAAGCACATCCATGCAATACATAGGAATCCCAAAGATATAATCCAAAATCATATAGGTTACATCTGAGATCCTGTACTATTTTCGGACGGTTGGAGTCTCAGCCTTCTCCTCAGTGGATAGGCCGGACACAGAAGCTTCACCAGTGCACTTCTAGATATGGCTTTCCCAGTAGATTCTGGCATCCAAATGTTTCGTTGCCAGGGTTCCTTAGCCATTATACGTGAGAGTTCAAGGTGGTCTCCTCTAGGCTTCTTCCAGAACAAAGGATCAAATATGATCTTGTAAGGTTGCGTCCAAGTCTCAAGCCTCTTCTTCTTATTCTTGTCTTTATTCAAATCCAGCATCGGGATCCTTGGGCAAGCTCTTGTTGCAGCAGTCCTTTTCCAAAAACTCTTTGGAAGATTGTGATGAATCTTAACTTCTCTAAGCATTTCTAGCTCCTTTTGGCAAGCATAGTAGGGTAGGAAATCCCTAACATCCGAGTATTATTTCCATTCAGAGGGATGGCTAGGGATGAACTTCACATTGTAACGCCCCGATTTTCACGTTTTCTATTTCTTTAGCATTTTAATGTCTTTATTTTATTCGAGGTCTTAGGAATAGAAATAAAAAATTCCGAGACCATAGTCATGCTCGACGATATCGTAGGAAGCTACGATTAAGTTTTGAGTCGAAAACTCAAACGGAGTCCGGTTTGCGTTTTTACACTGACAGTATGATTTTCCTGCTCAGAAGACCTCAGATGGACCCGTGAACGAGACAGTAAGTCTTAGGATTTGATGCTCTACGTTTTTGTTAAATCTTGTAAAAATTTCAGAAAAATCACTTCCTGACCTTCGTTCGGGCGGAATCCTCAATCGGGTGACGAGCGGAGCCACGTATGGATTTACCGGGACTCGCCAATGGATAACATTGATATCACATCATCCCAGGATGCTTGGGAGAGTATTCCAGAGTCATCATGACGTTCGGAAATATCTGGACGCAAAATGACCAAAATGCCCCTAACCTTAGTCTTTTCACTTTTACCATTATACCCTTTTGGCAAATGACCTTTTTACCCTTAAGTGAGTTTTTAAGAGCTGAACTCAGCCCCTCACCCTCTCACTTTCACGCACAGCCCCTCCCCTTTAGAGCTCCATAGTTGTTCTTGAGAGAAAACACCATTGTTGGTCTTGAAGCTCCTTGAGTTCTTGTTGGAATCACTTGATTCCTTGAGCAATCTTCCTTCATTTCAAGGTAAGATCACTTCTATGATCTCTTAGCTTCTTGAATCTTTCTTTATTTCAAGATCAATCTTCATTTTTATGAAAAGAAATTCTTAGATCGAAAACTTTGAAAATCCATAGGAAATTGTAGAAAAATCCTTTTGAGGTAAGACCAAGTTCTTTGAACTCACATCATCAATCTCTACCTAAACCCAAGAGCTTATGATTCAACTCCCATCATAGCCCAAAAAGCACTTTTTGGCCGAACCCTATTTGATGATGATGAATAGTGTTTTCATCAATTTTTGATTTTTAACACTTGATTTCATCCTTAGTTTTCCTAATGCCTTTAGATCCATGAAATGGAAAACCAAAATCAATTCCTAACTTTTTAACCTAGGGTGGCCGAAATCCTCTTTGTTAGAATAGTTGAGATTGGCTTTGATTGTTGTTTAATGTTGGATTGTTGTGTTGTTGTAGTTGTTGACGATTATCAGGAGGTTCACAGACCGATCAACCGACTTTGATCCGGGAATCTGCTCATCAACAGGTATGGGGAGATGAACCTCATCACACCAAGATGGTGGTGGTGAAGATGGTTGTTTAAGTTTATGTGTGGGTGAAACCCTTTAGTTTGGGTTCACTTTTATGTGTTAAGTTTTGTTAAGTTCTCTTGGAGAACAAGATTGTCATGATGAGTTTATGCTTTGGTGTGTTGTAGTGTGCTTTAGCATATGTTGATGATGAGATGATTGAATGAAAATCATTTTCATGTATGTTGGAAAACCTTCTTTGATCACTAGATCAAGTATGGACTTTTATTGCTTGATTATGAGACCATGATGTGTGATGGACTTGGATGTTTGATTATGATGTAGTAATGTGTATTATGGTTTATCATGATTGTGTAAGTTATGTGAGCCATACTTTGATTAGTTGATGAAGTAAAACTTCACATTGGTTCCTAGTTGGCTATTAGCCATGACCTTGAGAAAAGGAAGAATATGGGTAGTTCTTGGTCAAGTCAAGTTTTGATGTAAAGAAAGTGTTTTCAATAACTTGTGTTTTTCAAAGAAAAACCCTAAGTGACTTTGAATGGAATTAAATCTCAAAGTGTTTCCACCAAAGTGAAACATGTTTTATACCCTATCCTTAGTCCATCTAGTTAATCAAGTGACTCAAAATGAGAAAAGAAGTGGTTTCATGAAGAGAATCAAATGGTTCCATAAGGTTAATGTCTTGTTTTAAGGCAACTTTTCGCTAAGCGAATTTACTTTCGCTAAGTGAAAACAGAGGAATTCCAAGTTGGGCATCACTGCCTCACTTTCGCTACGCGAATTAAGTCTCGCCGAGCGATCCAGAGAAGTCTCCAAAGGAGGTATAACCGCCTCCATTTCGCTAAGCGAAACGATACTCGCTAAGCGAATAATGTGAGATTTCGCTACACGAATTATGTCTCGCCGAGCGATCCAGAGGAGTCTCAAAAGAGGTATAACCGCCTCCATTTCGCTAAGCGAAATGAGACTCGCTAAGCGATTAAAGTGAACTTTCGCTAAGCGAAATATGTTTCGCCGAGCGATACAGAGGAGTTTGAAGAGAGGTATTACTGTCTCATTTTCGCTAAGCGAATTCAACTCCGCTAAACGAATTTCCTATTTTCAGAAAGTGCTAGAAATAGAGTAAGTGGTTCAAAAGTTGTTCCAAATCAAATGAGTTTTCAATTGAGAAGTTGTTTTGGTTTACAAACGTTTTGGGTTTTGAAACAGTAGTTCGATGACGGACCGGTGATTCGGATCCCGATTAGTCGTTCAATTGTTCCAGTCTTGTGATGACTCGATCCCGGAGGGATCACGAGATTTATCCTGTGGATAAAAGGTTTTGTTTTTCAAAAGACACGTATAGTTCCTAAGGAAGAGAACCTTAGTAGACTTCGAGGTTTATCCGGGGGATAGACATTGCTTGATCGCATCTGCTTTGTATAAGCATTGGCATTTCATTTGCATAGTTGTAAGGCCTTGAGCCTAGGAGTTGAGCTTACACCTTGATGCGGGTGCGAATCTTATGGTGACGATCTTCAATGGTCTTTTTGGAGGTATCAGGGTTGGAAGGGCTTACATGTGACTAGTTGGTAGGTCTTCTGTGTCGTGGCGAATCCGTGCAATACACTGATATTGATGGAGGCAAAGGAGGGGCAAGTCAATTTTGCAACAAAAGAAGATCAATCCATTCAAGTCCAAGTGATCTGTGTTCTTATTTTGGCTATATCTTGAGTTATAGATGTCCGATTGAAGTGATTCTTAATTCGTTGGAAAGATAAGAGAATTATCTACAATTATTATTTGAAGCTCTAGACCTGATTCGTACTCTATCATGATCAAAACCGGGATAGAAGTTAGGGACGCTGTTCTGGACGGATTTGGTCTTATTTAGCAATTTTTAGGCTTGTAATTGGGTTTCGGTTTTAATTGTATAATGGGCTTCATGGTCCACGAAAATGCTCACCTCCTTAACCTAGAATGTTCCTTAGCTTCTATAAATAGGACTTGTATTGCCTCATTTTTGATAACTTTGAATGAAATTAGAATTTATCCTATTTGGGTATTTTTGTGAGTTGAGAATTGGCTCCTCCTCTTCAAGTTCTTGGATTAGAACTTGTTTGATTCTTATCAAAGAGTTCTATCTCTTTGTGGCGAATCCTCCTTGGCTTATCAATCTTCCAATTCTTTGGATGATTGTGGCGCCTTCCCCTTCATCATTTTCCTCTTCCATTTTCTTAATTTATCTTATGTTCTTCTTTACATTTGCGCCATTTACATTCTGTTTTTAGTTGTTGCCCTTTCATTCTTATTTGTTTAAGTTTCTTATTTAGTTATTTACACTCCTCGGTGGATTCCTTTTGTTCTTCATATTCGGGTGACAACCGCACCTTTTTCTTCCCCATTTCTTCTCATCATTTTTACATAAGAACTAAGAACAAGCTCTTGGATAGATCCTTCAAATTTGATGATTCTAACTTGGATCATATCATGTGGTATCTAGAGCTAGCTTCCTTGAGTTTAATTTCTTTTTTAGTTTGGGTTTTGCTAGTTGAATTGTGTTGAAATTTTTGCAATTTTTGAGCTATTTTTTTAACCTTGAAACCCATGCCCAACCCCACATTTTGATCATCAATTTTGATCATTTGTGGTGTTATAATGAGTTGTTAGACCATTGGGGTTTGTAATTCATAGCATCCAAAAGATGTTTTATAGCTCAAGTTGCTTCCTTTCCTCATATTCCATGTTTTAGATTTTTGAATTTTTTTGAATTCTTCATCTTGTTCTTGGAGTTTGAGCCACTTTGATCTTAATGAATTTCACGAAATGGTGTTAGAGTGTTAATCTACACCTTGATTGAAAGGTCTTTACAAGTGGAATCAAGTATACCAATCAATTTTTCAGCTTAAAGCATGAACTAGACATCAATTTGGGGAAATTTAATTTCTGGACACACTTCCCAAGAACAACCCCTTGTTCATCATGTTCATGCTTCAAAAGGCTATTTGATCTTTGTGATTCACTTAAAATCAGTTTGGGGCGTTCTTTTTTGTAATTTTCAGAAAAATTTTGTGGCCAAAGTTATTTTTGCAAAAGTAAGGATCCCAAAAAGTAAAATAAAAAATAAAAAATTCGGATTCAAAAAAATACAAAGGGACCAATCTGCAATTATAAAAAGTACAAAAAAAAATCGGCAGAATTCAAATTAGGCCACAAAACCCCTATTCTAAGTGTTTCTAGCCTTAAAATTGGTATTACTTGATGTTTTGGACATATCTTTGGCTCAAATTCTATTCCTAAACACTAGTTCTTGAGTCTTTGTCTTCTTACTTCTCCATTAGAGTGTGCTTTCTTTTCTTTTTAGCTTTTCTTGCTTGTGTTTAAATTTCTAAGTTTTGTCTTAGTAGTTTTCCTTTCTTGAACTTCTTGATTGATTGCTAGTTTGGATTTTTCACAAAGATTTGGCACTTGTTTACATTCTTGAATTAGTATAGTTCTTTTCCAAGGATATTGAAAGAGGACTTTGAGTGAGAAAAGGCAAGAGCGCAAAACAAACCAATGGTATGGAAAAAGCCAATTTGAGTGAAACACTTAGTGAGGAAAATGGTGAGACTTTTAGATAGGATTGAGGGAGTGATAATACCTACTTTCCATGGAAGAAATGACCCTGAAGCCTACTTAGAATGGGAGATGAAAATAGAACGAATCTTCTCTTGTCACCACTATAGTGAACAAAAGAAGATGAAGATAACATCTCTTGGGTTTGTTGATTATGCCTTGATATGGTGGCATCAATTCCAAAAGGAAAGGAAGAGATATGATGAGCAACCTATTGCTAATTGGAGGGAGATGAAAGCCGTGATAAGGAAGAGACATGTTTCATACCACTATCAAAGGGATCTTCACAACCAATTGCAAAGGTTAACACAAGGCACTAACAGTGTGGATGAGTATTACAAAGAAATGGAGATGACCTTGATTATAGCCAATATTGATGAAGGAAGAAAGGCAACAATGGCTCGGTTTCTCCATGGCCTAAACCAAGACATCCAAGACATTGTTGGGCTTCAACACTATGTGGAGCTTGATGACTTAGTACACCAATCCATGAAGGTCGAGCAACAACTCAAAAGAAAGAAGCACAAAAGATATTGCAATGTTCCTTCTACTCCAACTCTTAAACTTAGAAGTAGAGATATGAGGTGCCTAGTGTGTTTTGGATGGGGGCATTTGGATTATCAATGCCCAAATGGGAAGGAAAAGAGTGAAAAAAATATTGAGAGAAAAGAGGAGAGATTGAAAAGAAAGATTGATAATTTTGAAGCATATTGGAAGAAAATGTCTCAAGACAAAATTCAAGAGACAAATTTGAGATTGAAAAGAGATGAAGAAAAGAAAGAGGGAGAGAAATTAGATCAAGAGAGTGAGGTCCATGTTGAGAGAAAACATTAGAGGGAGGTGAAAGCAAAAGAGAGTGATGCTAAAGAAAAAGAGGCAAAAGAAAGTGAGAGAATTGAGTATGTGCCTTCAAAGGAAGCTTACAAGACAACCAATGCACTTGAAGAAGTGTGTCCAAAGGAAACACCCCACGGTTTGTTTACTTGCATGGCTCCCCAAAATCATGAACATTCTACCCCTATATTTGATAATATGCCTGGTAAATTGCATGGGTCTTGCTACTTTCCTACATTAAATAGGTTTGATTACTTGCTTAATGAATTGCATGACTATTGCCATCTTTCTAAGTTTGATTTGAAAAGTAGGTATCATGATATGAGGGTACGTAATTTTTATGCTAATTTTGATAAAAATTCATCTTGCACAAATCATGTTAGCCTTCTTGGGTTTAATGTAAGTTCTCAAAAATTGCATGTGGACTCGTTTGATAGGCTCACTAATGCATTCATTCTTGCTTTACCTATTCTTGCAAAGTCCTTTCGAATTGAATGTGATGCATCTAATGTGAACATGGGGGCTGTTTTACTTCAAAAAGGATCATCGATTGTTTATTTGGGTGAACAGTACAATGGGTCCAAACTTAGTATTCCACCTATGAGAATAACTTGATGCATTCCAAAAAGGATGTAATACTCTCAAATGTCATCATGCCCAAGCATAGAGAGGTAAATATGGTCGTCAATGCAAATTCTCAAAGGTATAACTTTCCTACTCGCCTTGAACTTCAATTTCTAGACTTCACCAATCTTAAGGTGTTGTATGAGCATAATGAAAAATTTCCTAACATCTTTGCCACATGTGGTGAGTTCTTTAAATTTGTGTTTGACCCTGGAGGATTGGGTGTTGCACATAAGAAAAATAAAAGTATTCCTACTCAAGGAAATCCAATGTTTGATTTACTTTCAATTTCCATAAACTTAGTTCTTTCTCTTGATGTAGGTATGGAGATAATAAATTCGAGGTCGAATTTTCTCTAAGAAGGGGGGAATGATGGAGGCAAAGGAGGGGCAAGTCAATTATGCAACAAAAGAAGATCAATCCATTCAAGTCCAAGTGATCAGTGTTCTTATTTTGGCTATATCTTGAGTTATAGATGTCCGATTGAATTGATTCTTAATTCGTTGGAAAGATAAGAGAATTATCTACAATTCTTATTTGAAGCTCTAGACCTGATTCGTACTCTATCATGATCAAAACCGGGATAGAAGTTAGGGACGCTGTTCTGGACGGATTTGGTCTTATTTAGCAATTTTTAGGCTTGTAATTGGGTTTCGGTTTTAATTGTATAATGGGCTTCATGGTCCACGAAAATGCTCACCTCCTTAACCTAGAATGTTCCTTAGCTTCTATAAATAGGACTTGTATTGCCTCATTTTTGATAACTTTGAATGAAATTAGAATTTATCCTATTTGGGTATTTTTGTGAGTTGAGCATTGGCTCCTCCTCTTCAAGTTCTTGGATTAGAACTTGTTTGATTCTTATCAAAGAGTTCTATCTCTTTGTGGCGAATCCTCCTTGGCTTATCAATCTTCCAATTCTTTGGATGATTGTGGCGCCTTCCCCTTCATCTTCTTCCTCTTCCATTTTCTTAATTTATCTTATGTTCTTCTTTACATTTGCGCCATTTACATTCTGTTTTTAGTTGTTGCCCTTTCATTCTTATTTGTTTAAGTTTCTTATTTAGTTATTTACACTCCTTGGTGGATTCCTTTTGTTCTTCATATTCGGGTGACAACCGCACCTTTTTTTTCCCCATTTCTTCTCATCATTTTTACATAAGAACTAAGAACAAGCTCTTGGATAGATCCTTCAAATTTGATGATTCTAACTTGGATCATATCAGAAGGTGACTTTGAAATACCTTCATGAGTAAGGTAGGTGTAACACCCCGATTTTCACTGCCTTTAAATATCAATAAGTGAATAATTTAGTTTATATTTTATTCGAGGTTTTAGAAAATGAAATAAAATAAACCAAGACC
This sequence comes from Ammopiptanthus mongolicus, assembly GCA_039655645.1. NCBI lineage: Eukaryota > Viridiplantae > Streptophyta > Magnoliopsida > Fabales > Fabaceae > Ammopiptanthus > Ammopiptanthus mongolicus. Next base: position 38,790,212 of record CM077345.1, read on the forward strand.
ATATTCATACTCAACGCTATCGTACGAAGCTACGATTAAATTTTGAGCTGAAAACTCAAATGGAGCCCGGTCTTCATTTTTCACTGACAGTAAGATTTTACTGTTCAGGAGACCTAATTTTGACTCGTTAATGAGACAATTAGGCTTAGAATTGAATTTCCTACGTTTTCCTTAAATTTGAAAAAAAATAAAAATAACTTCCTACGCTTTATTCGGGCGAAATCTTCAATCGGGTGAAGAACGGAGTTGAATACGGATTTATCGGGACCCGCTAACTGATAATCTTGAAGTTACATCAAGTCATATCACATGGAAAAGCGTGCCAGTGTCATGATGAGGTTTGAAAATATCTGGACGTGAAAAGACCAAAATACCCCCGACCTTTTCTTAAATGACATTTTAGTCCTTCAAGGAACAGACTAACATGCCCTTAAGTGACCAAATTTTGGACACTTTTGTCCCCTCTTTCTCACGCATAAGGCCAGCCCAAAGAGAGCTTCACCATTTCTTTCTTCTCACTTCATCTTCTTCCTTGAAATTCTTCCATTTTTCCTTAAAAGAAAGCTTGAGTTTTATGAGGAAAAAGTGTGATTCTTGACCAATCTTCATCATTAAAGAGGTAAGATCACTTCTATGATCCTTAAACCTCATGAATCTCTTCCTATTTCAAGTTTGAAAATCTTGATTCCATGAGTTTCAACTTCATGAGCCTAATTTCAAAAATTTCTAGAAAATTGTAGAAAAATCCTTTTAATGTGAAACCAATTTATGTGAGCTAATTTCATCACCTTCTACCTCTATCCAAGAGTATGTGATCAAACACTAATCCTAGCCTATTTTATTTAGAGAGGCCGAACCCTAGAAAAAATTGGGGAAAATGGGTTTTTCAAATTTTTGTTCTTGAACACTTGATTCCATCCTTTCCTTTGATCTTTGAATCCAAGTGATTGGAAAAGCAAATCAATTTCTAACCCTTTTTCCCATTGATGGCCGAAACTTAAAGCATGAAGAACCATGGGTTTTGTTTCAAATTTTTGACTAATAGGACTTAATCTAGTGTTAAGTATGCTTAAGAGCCAACCATCCAAAAGATTGGAACCAAATGAAACCCTAGCTTTTTTTCAAAATTTTGGCCAAACTTTAGACCAATTTTGAGGGGAGAAATTTATGTTTTGAGGTTGTTATTTTTTATTAGTTGTTGTTGAGAATTGAATTGTGGTTGATTGTGTTAGGCAACGCGGATGAAAATGGAACCGGAACCGAAAACAATTCGGGAGTCGACTTAGAACCCTAAAGTGGTAAAGGGAGTTATATCATAATAAGTTTGATAGTCTCATGGTGTTTTGATTGTTAGAAGTGTTATTGTTGAACTGAGATTGGTGTTTATATGATTGGTTATTTGAATGTGAATTGTGGCATGGAAGCCTTGACTGAGATATATTGTTATTGTTGAATTGATATTGGTGTGTGTGTGTGTGTGTGTGTGTGTGTGTGTGTATCCTGGACTATTTCAGAGCATAGCACTGGCTGTGGCTCGATAAAGAAGATCAAAATAATCGAAAACCGAAATCGGAGTTTTGAAAACGGATTTTGAAATCAAAGGAAAGTTTTGAGAAATGTTTTGTTTTATCAAGGAAAGTAACTTCCTTTTTAAAATGTTAGATCCTTTTGAAAGAAAAATTCGTTTGAGGAAAGTTTACTCAAAATGAAATTTCTTTTAGAAAATGTTTTTAAAAGAGACGGAACCTTTAGAAAAACGGATTTGTATGGAAAAAGAGTTTTTCCTGGAAAATGTATTTTCTTGGAAAGGAATGTCTTAGTTTTGAACAATGAAACTGAGTTTTGTTTTCCAAAACTGTTTTTGTGAAAATAAGACCGAAAGAAAAGCGGTGACTTCGTGTTTCACCTTAAGAAGTACGCAAACCTAGTGACCGAGACGTCGAGCTAGTGTTTTGTGGATTGAACATTTGGACTTCGTGTCCTGAGTTTTGAATGAATGGGCTTTATGTCCTTTAAAATGAGTCATGAGCTATATGCATCGACAAGAGAGAATGAACGAAAAAGAAAACAGAAACTTTCTGTGTACATGCATGAAATTGCAGATGTGCCATTTGAAAACGAGCTACAACTCAAGTAGTTGAGAATATCAGCCAGTTAAGACCACTAGGTCTATAGGGGCATTCTGTGTTTGAAACTCCACAAGTGGCCGGAGGCATCGCGACCCCTTGCCATGGTAAATCGGTTGCCCAACACGGATGAACTCAATCAGAGACTAGACTATTCATGATATGGTTGTGACATGATACCCCTGAACAATTGGAGTTCGGACCTAAATTGAGAGGTCGACTCATGAGAACAATTATGTTATGGGTGCATTCGCGGCCTATCGCTCGATGAAGGGAAGTAGGAATCTCCGGAGAACATGAATTAGAAAGATGATATTGGAGTCTTATGCATTATTACAACTCATGATAGTGTTTGAGATATTATGTTATATGAATATCTATTATTATAACTGTATTTGTACGTGAATGTATCTATTTTTTGTCGCTTGTGCAGCTATCGTGATAAACTTATAAAATGAGTATCTCATCTTTGCCTGTACATGTTGGACACTCAGTTGTGTTTTTGGATACATGTACAGATGATGCTCAAAGGTCCCCGCGGACACGGAAGGACTCAGACGATAGGGTCTTTTGAAGGAATATAAAGGAAGGATCCCTCCGAACTCCTCTAGGAATCGAAGCTGATTTTAGGGTTGTTCCCAATGGCTACTTTTAGCCTGACCAGCATAGGAGTTTTATTTTTGAAGCAATCATATATTATCTGCTGTATGTATATTGAACATATGTTTTAAAGTCTGTAATATGATATACTAGATATGAACATATTTTATGAGTTTAAACTATATCTCTAAGAAACTTATATGCTTCGGCATAATCACATCATGACAATATTGTTATGGATAATGAACGTTGATGTGTGTTATAAGGATTATTCCTTTGTCTTGAGTTTGGATTACTTGATGTATGAAGATTTTTTTTTTGACCCACGTTTTCGAACGTAGTTAATTAATTAAAGTATTTTTTTCGAAAGCAACCAGCGTTTACATTTTTTTTATGTTTTCCGCAATCGAGTTCGAGTATGTCAGAAAACACGCTATTTCCCACGGCTTTTTTCCCACGGCCTAATAGCCGTGTGTAATTTTGAAATTTCCCACGGCTTTAGCCATGGGAAATCAGGTAGTTTGTGTCCCTCGCACTTTCCCATGGCCTAAACCCTCGCAAAAGAAAAAAGCAAATTTTCCCACGGTTAAACCGTGGGTAAAGGATAGTGCAAAGAGGCGCCAATTCTGCCCGCCACGTTTCCCTCGGTTTTCCCACTGTCTAGCCATAGGTTATGGTTTTAATTTTCCCACGGCCTTTACCGTAGTTACCAATTTAAACTCTCAAGTTTCCCACGGCATGGACCGTGGGTACCTGTTTTTTGTGATTTCCCACGGCCAGTTTAAACTCTCAAGTTTCCAACGGCATGGACTGCGGGTACCTGTTTTTTGTGATTTCCCACGGCTAAGCCGTGGGTAATGGTCTATTATTTCCCACGGCTGTAACCGCGGGTAAGGGTTTCTTGGTTTCTCACGGTTATGCGATGGGAAAGGGTGCTATAATTTTCATAAACCGAAACCCCTAGGCTTATTCCCCCTATTGTGAAGCTGAAAAGCCCCACCTACCTCCCCTACATTGCTCTGCCGGCAAAGCCCCTTCCCTCCATTGCTCCGCCGGCAAAGCCCCACCTCGCCTCCACCTCACTTCGAAAAGCCCCTCTCACTGGTCCCATTCGCCTCCACCTCCCTTCAAAAAGCCCCTATCAACTTCAAGCTCTGCGGCCACCGCTCCCTCTGCCTCGCTCGGCCGCGTCTCCACCGTCGTTCTTTGTGACCTCTCGCACCTTACTCCGAAAAGCCCTACCTCCCCTCTCACTGTTCCCATTTGCCTCCCTCTTTCCCTCTCAACTTCAAGCTCTGCGGCCACTGCTCCCTCTGCCTCGCTCGGCCGCGTCTCCACTGTCAACGGTTCCAGCTGCGTCTCCATCGTCCTCCTCCTGCGTCTGCACTGTTCCTACCACGTACGTAAGTCTCTTTCTTTCTTCAAGTTTACTGCACATTTTCATTGTTGGTTTATGACATTGTACATGATTGGTGTCTGCATTGCTGATGAATGTTTGGTTGATTTTGGTACTAATGGTGTTTATAGGGTTTCTTCTTTTTTGAAGGGAAACCATATCAAATCTACAGTAACCCTTTTTGAAGGGAAACCATTACTGGATTTTGTTGAATTTTTTTTTTTGCTGGCTATAATATAGATTTTGCTACAAGTTTTTATCTATTATGTTCTAAATTTTGGTACAATGCCATTTCATCTATTATGTTTTAAGCTTAACGTTGCTTGCCTGACTGTTAACTGAGACTGTTGGAAGGATCTAGATCAAAGCCCTATGTTTTTTTTTTTAATTTTTTTCTCCCTTTGAATTTTCTGCTGTTGCGATGATTATTACATGGTTGCTTTGATTTTTTTTTTTTTTTAAATTGTACCCCCACCCCAAACCAAAAAAATGTTATTCAAGTCCACGCTTGATCATACGGGTTGTATTTTGCTTGTTCTCACATACGGGTTGTAATCTCACAGTCGTATGGTTTTGAATTGAAATGAGAGTGTTTTATTCATGAATATTAGAATATTTTTTATTTATTCATGAAAAATTAGATTTGTTTATTACAGATTATCAAATTTAGATTTCTCGGAGGGTTTGAATTTTTAAGAGAAGGGAAGAGGAATGTATTGAGAGCTAAACTGGTATGTGGCACTAGTATGAGAGCTGAATTTTTTAAGGGTTTGAATTTTTTAACTTCTATAGATTTTCCTCATTTGCTTGACATCCCCTCTTTCATCATCTTCTCAAGCAACACCGGCATAAGTGGTTGACGGAGACTCAGAAGCTTCTACAACCCCCTGCGTTGAAGATTGTCTGATATAAATATTATGCTAAAAGAGGTATGCAGCTTCAAACTTATTGAAGAAAATTAACAAATTGAAGAAAACATAATTCTCTATAAATTGTAGATTTTAACATAATCTAGATGATTTTAATGATGCAACTTCCCTTTGCATTTTATTGTGTTCAGGATGAAGTTTTTACTTACATATCTGCTACAAAATTATTTATAAAATTATAAATGATATAATAAATTAAATAATAAAATGATAAAGTAAAAATGACTCGTGCTGTGGTGGCGGTGTAACGATATTTTGTAGATGGGTTGCAGCTCATGTGACTCGACGGGAAAGGCGAAAGTAAGTTTAAAAATTATCAATAAAAAACATTGTTGATATGCGTTTTGACACGGGAGAGAAATGTGCTTGCTTGGACATAAAAGTTTCGTACGGCAGTAGTTTGGTGGGACGCAAAGAAACTAGCTTAAACAAAAATAACTAAATAATAATATTTAATAAGTTAAATAATTATATAATTGTTTATATTACTCAATAATAATACTTAATAACTAAATAATTAATATTTATGTAAATAAATAGTTAGTTAATATTGAAACTGAAATACATGAATAATTAAATAACACATTATACCAATTTCTCTTAGCACTTAAAACAGGTGTTAAGCCTCATAATACGTAAAAAATATAAATAAATTTTTAAAAATTAATAAGCCTTGATTAAAGTATGAAATTGTTTTTAGATGCATAGTTTTTTTAAGAATATTTAATTATGACTTTGTTTGTCAATTTTATGACTCCTTTATGCACTTAATCTATATTGCAAAAGTAAAAGGATTTGGGCAATTACTGCTTTTACGTACCCTATGAACTTGAATTTCAAGTACAAAGGGTGTCTTATAGGGTCAAATTTTATTTTAAATGATACTTGAGCAAAACCTTAGCTTCCCGTTTGAGGTTCAATATCATTAAGCACATGTACTCTTTCAAAGTACCGCTCTTTGTATTGAACTTTGAATTGTCCAAGGAGGACACTTTGGGAAAAAACTTTTTCTTCACTCGTATAATAGTTATTGTGTACTTCTCATGCCTTATATTTGATAAAATTGCGGTGTTCTCTGGGTGCAAACTTGACCTCAGTCATGTCATGTACTTGGAGACAATTGGAAATGCTGCCGAAATTTTGTCAAATATAAGGTATGTGAATTAAGTAATAACTATTAATACTAGGATCGAGTGTTGAAAACGTTTTTTCTCGAATGGGATAGGGTCAGACCAATTAACGAAAGGGAATGCGATTTTGGATTGTGAAGCATTTGGTGGATAAATCTCTAAGTTGGCATGTTGTCAAAATTTAATGTTTAAATTTATCTGGATTTTTTATGAACATGCAGAAGATGGATTGTTATCCTTCGAATCGTACTTGGATGTATGATAGGTTATATCCGAAAAGAGGGGGTCTGAAACGATCTTTTATAGATGGGGTTGAAGAGTTTGTTACCTAAGCAAAGCAACAGAAGTGTCTCATCGATGATGGATATCGAATTAGATGTCTGTGCACTAAATGCCAATGTCGAAAGATTAAGAGCGATGACCTTGTGAAGACAGACTTGTATAAAAATGGGTTCTAGAACAATTACTGGATTTGGACCGATCATGTTGAAGAAGTGCCACATGTTGATTTAGGGTTTGACGAGAATTGCACGAGTGCTTCAAGTAGTTGTGCAGATATGGGATATGGTGAACAGTTTGTGTCAATGCAGGAGATGGTGTGTGACGCTCTTGGGGTGAATGAGATGCACGATTACGATAATACGGAACAACTTCCGAATGAGGAAGCACAAAGATTTTATAATTTTTTGGTTGAGGCAAATAAGCCGTTGTATGAAGGGGCCTCAGACTCTAAATTACCGATGTGCGTGAGACTGTTAGCTTGCAAAGCCAATTTTAACGCTTCTGACTCGTGTTTGGATAATTTTTCCAAAATTCTTTTGGACGTGACACCTATAAATAGGGTTTTACCAGAGAATTATTATGGTGCAAAAAGGTTAGTGTTGAAGCTGAGATTGAAAGCCAAGAGAATTGATTGTTGCATGAACGGGTGTATGTTGTATTACAACACTGAATTTGGCATAAGTGATGGCGTGGCGCGTTGGTCGAATGCAGAATTTTTCAAGCGCCAAGGTGTTGTCATCACAAGACTATGACAAGTAAGAACAAACCTATTCTAGTAAAGGCAATGTTCTATTTGCCAATAATTCCAAGGCTACAAAAAATGTTTGCATCAATGCAAACTGCAGGAAAAATGACGTGGCACTATGAGAATAGAAGAAGTTCAGGTGTGTTACGTCATCCATCTGATGGCAAAGCATGGAAGCATTTTGATCGAGTACATTCCGAATTTGCCTTGGATCCACGCAATGTACGACTTGGATTATGCTCTGATAGTTTTACCCCGTATATCCGAGCTTCAGCTTCGCCTTATTCATGTTGGCCCGTAATTGTAACCCCGTACAATTTTCCTTCTGAAATGTGCATGTCTAAACCTTATATGTTTTTGACGTGCCTCATACCTGGCCCATCCAACCCAAAGGCTAGTATTGATGTTTATTTGCAGCCTTTGATTGATGATTTGAAGAGGTTGCGGAACGGCATGTTGACGTACGATATCGCAAGAAAGCAAAATTTTTTTATGAAGGCAGCTTTGATGTGGACCATTAATGACTTCCCTGCTTATGGTATGCTGTCTGGTTGGGGTACTCATGATAAATTGGCATGTCCGCATTGCATGGAGTATACATAGGCCTTTACCTTGAAATACGGGGGGAAAAGTTCCTGGTTTGACTCGCATCGTAGGTTTTTACCAACATATCATGCGTTTAGACGAAATAGAAACGCCTTCAAAAAGGGGGAAGTTGAAAAGGATGAGCTGCCACCTACGTTCTCGCCAGAAGAGATTTGGAGTAGAGTAAGAGAACTGCCCAAAGTCACTGACAATGGTGGTGTGTTCAGATTACCAGGATATGGGGATTTTCACAACTGGACAAAAAGAAGTATTTTTTGGGATCTCCCACACTGGAAAGATAATTTTTTGAGACACAATCTCGATGTTATGCACATAGAGAAGAATTTTTTTGATAAAATATTCAACACGGTCATGAATGTCAGTGGCAAGACTAAAGACAATGAGAAGGCAAGAATGGACTTAGTTTTGTACTGTAGGCGACCAGACTTGGAGTTGAAGCGGCACGTTAATGAGAAGATGTTAAAACCGAAAGCCAATTATAATTTAACTGTTGAGGAAGCAAAGTCCGTTTGTCAGTGGATAATAGAACTACGGATGCCACACTAGTGGAAAATACCTTTTTAACGTCAGGATTTAACATCGGTTATTTCTAAACCGATGTTAAAAATGGAGACGGTGGCAAACTTGTAAATAAATGGTTGAGGAAACACACTTTTAACATCGGTTATTTTTAAAACCGATGTTAAAAGTAGACGCGGTGGCAAACTTGTAAATAAATGGTTGATGGAACAAACTTTTAACATCGGTTGCTTTTTAACCGATGTTAAAAAGTGACTTTTGACATCGGTTAAAAAGCAACCGATGTTAAAAAGTGAGTTTTAACATTGGTTAAAAAGCAACCGATGTTGAAAAGTGAGTTTTAACATCGGTTCCTTTTCTAACCGATGTTAAATGTCAAAATTTTAAATTTAAGTCTCGCGCGTTTCTTTCTTCATCGTGCACGGTACTCTCGCTACTCATCATCTATGTTCTGTGCAAGCCTCATTCTCGCCGTTTGGCCACCGCATTTCTTCAGCTGCCCACCGAGCGAGCCACCGTGACCATCGTGAGGTCCACCGCCAGAAGAGAACACCACCGCGAGTCGCGAGGTCCATAATCCCTGCCACTGTAAGTCCTCCACACCACTGCATTTCTTCATTTGTAATCCCTTACATTTTTGGTTTAGATTTAAGGATTTCGGGATTTCTCTTGTTTTGATTTAGGAATTTATCTTGTTTTGGACGAAACCCTCAAATCCTACCATGAGGGCTTATCTGAAGCAGTCACAGTACAAAAGCTCCAAGTGATCTTTCTTCCTTTTCTTTTTTATTTGAATCCATTCACATTTAAACTATATTCTGCATTTCAATTGTAATTGAATGAAAATAAAGTAATTATTTGGTTATATTTAGAGTTAGGGTTTTTTCTATGCATTGCGTAGTGAACAGTTACCCACGTGCATTTGGAATGAGTTCAGGGTTTATGATTTATGTTTGTATATGAGTTTCTGGGATCTGGATTTATGTTTGTTGAATTCTGGATTTATATATATATAGTTCATGTTTATATATTGTTGAATTCTGGACTTCTGGACTTGATGTACTGATTTTTGCATTCTGGATATATGTATAGTGTGTACTGATTCTGCAGGGAGGAAAAGAAATTATGAAATAAAATCATATTTTTTTTTAAAAAAAATAACTTTTGACATCGGTTCTGGATTCAACCGATGTCAAAAGTACACTTTTAACATCGGTTGTTCACAGAACCGATGTTAAAAGTGTGACTTTTAACATCGGTTGTGGCCTTGAACCGATGTCAAAAATCCACTTTTAACATCGGCTACGTTTAGAACCGATGTTAAAAGTGACTTTTGACATCGGTCAATAACCGATGTTAAAAGTCACACTTTTAACATCGCCTATATTAACATCGCTGAAACAACCGATGTTAAAAGTCATTTTTAACCGATGTTAAAAGTGTTTTCTACACTAGTGCCAGACGGTTATTCTTCCAATTTGGCAAGATGTGTCGATGTCAGCAAGGGAAGGATGCATGGGATGAAAAGCCATGACTGCCATGTATTCATGGAATGTTTACTTCCTATTGGTTTTAGTTCCTTGCCAGTCCATGTCTTGAATCCGCTTACTGAATTGAGTCAATTTTTTAGAGATTTGTGCTCTACAACGTTGAGGGAAGAGGAGCTGATTAAGATGGAACAGAACATTCAAATCATTCTATGCAAGTTGGAGAGAATATTTCCTCCCGGTTTCTTTGATTCCATGGTGCATCTACCAGTTCATCTTGCATATGAAGCAAGACTTGGTGGACTAGTACAATATAGGTGGATGTATCCATTTGAAAGGTAACTATCCTAGAAATAGATATTAGATTTTTTTCCATTTGAAATGAAAGGTAATAAATATTTCTACGATCTTGTTATTTTGTAGATTCATGGGTGATTCAAAAAGATCAGTGAAAATAAGGCTAGGGTTGAAGGATCAATCTGTGCGTCTTACTTACACTGTGAGACAACCCATTTTTGTTCCCATTATTTCAACAACTTCATGTTGTCACCAAGAAATAATAGACATGAAATGGAAAATGAAAATGAAAGACATCCGCTAGCCTTATCAATCTTTTGCCTGTCTGGTCGTCATTCGGGGAAGGAGTTGACTCACTGGTTAACAGATGCAAAGAGGAAGTCGGCCCATGTTCATGTGTTGATCAATTGCACCGAAGTTAAGCCATACCTTGAGTATGTATTGCATATCCTTTTCTTTCAATTATGTAATAATAAATACTTCAATTTGTGCTAAAAATGTGTGTATTGTCCAATTTATACAGCGCATTCTTGTTATCTGAAAACATAAGTGAACAACAACAGTCTACTCGTATACATGCAAATTTTGTCAAGTGATTAACGCAACAAGTAAGTATCTTAAAATTCTTTGAACTATCAACTTCCTGTAAAATCTAGACATAACTTTTTTGCATTTAACATACATAGGTTTACAGTGAGACACCGACTGCCGTCAACCAACACTTAAGGAACTTATCCGACGGTCCTAATTCAGCTGTCAAAGAATGGCATACGTTCTTTGTGAATGGGTACAAATTTATACCCAATCATGGACGGAGGGCAAAAAAACAATAAACAGCGGGGTTTACGTAAAGGGCCTCACAGAAGGAGGCGAAGATGACTTCTTCGGTGTGGTCCAACACATATATGAATTGGAGTACACTTATTTAGACTATACTAAAAAAAATAGTTTCGTTTATTGTAATTGGTTTGATCCATCCATTAAGGGCACAAATATGAATCCAAAATGTAATACTGTGTACATCCGAATGAGTGGAAAATATCAAAGGTTTGATCCGTTTATCTTGGCACAGAATGTTAGACAGGTGTATTATGTTCCTTATCCAGCAACTCGAAAAGACTAACGAGTTTGGTGTGTTGCCATCAAGACCAAACCTAGGGGTCGCATCGAAGCGGATGATCCAGAGGTAGAGGTGCCTTATCAAGTGGATGAAATGTCATGTATAAATGAAGTCATTGAAGTTGAGCCTATTGATTACTTACGTGACTTGCAAGTCCTTGGTGAAGAAGTGGATATCATTAATTTGTCGTCCATCCAGGAGCATTTGGATGAAGAAAATGATGGTTCCACGGAAGATAATGACTCAGTAAGATCTGAACATGATGAAGATAATGACTCAGCAAAATCTGAAGATGATGTCTCAAATTCTGAATAAAACTTAGATCTTTTGTTTAAGTTTTATTTGTATTAGTGAATTATATTGTTTGACTTTATATATGACTTAGATATTGCTCTATCTTGGATTATTAGTGAGTTACATTTGTTAATTTATGGCTTATATAACTTATATTATTGCTTTATTCGATGAGTTACATATTTCGTGAATTTTATTTTAACATTAAAATGCTCTATAGACATGGCATCAGGAGGAGGATGTGAACCACCTCCACCCAGACCACCCACTGGTGATAAGGGTAAGGGTGTGGTCTCCGATGCTGACCCGCGTTCGACTCGTCGTCGGAACAGGCCCTCTCGCCATATAGTGATTCATGAGTTTGTAGATGGATACTCGCCTATGCCTTCTACATCTACCCAGTCAGTGCCAGCACTCGCACCACGCCCATCCACACCTACATCGCGTCCATCCGCACCTACACCGCGCCCACCCACACCTACATCTTGTCGACATGTGGCTACACCACCTCCACCACCGCGAGCAGCTACATCACCTGCACCGATTGCACCTGAGATCGATACGATTCCCACTTCGAGGTTCATGACACATGCACACCAGGGCACTTCTACTTCAGCAGGTGTGGCTGAGATATCACCTGCTCATCGTCAGGCTGAGGAGGAGCAGTATAGTCCTGGTTATTCACGCTCACCTTCAGAGGCAGGGGTGGGCGAGGATGAGTCAGAGGAGATTGAGTTAATGCCCGATGGTCGACCTATTATCAGGCCGGTTGGTAACGGGTAAGAATTAATAAAGAAACATTTATTCGATTTTTATTATAATTTATTACCATGTCTTTGATTGATTCATACTCTTTTATTGTTAAGGTTCCTTCCTTCGAAGAGAGCTGCGTCTGCCATCTCGTATGTTATTCATCGGAGGTATCATAGGGCATGTCCATCATGGGGAGCGCTTAATAATGGGGAGCGGCATATTATGTTTGAGGCTTTTAGTGCAAAAATTCAATTTATTTAATGTGGTTTTTATTATTTCGTAAATAATTAGTATAACAAATATTATTTATGTTCTTCTAATACAGGGTCAAGTCGCATGGAGGATTGACCATGAGTCGGAGATTGAGAGGATCTTTCATATGAAAGCCTCTCGCCGCCTCTCCGACATGCTTAGGGAGGCCCGCAATTCAGGCTCATAGCCAGACTGGATTAGAGATGGAATTTGGGAGGACTTGTGTCGTCACTAGGCTTCTGATGCGTTTAAGAAAATGTCAGACCAAGCTAAGAAAAATAGGGCATCAGAAAAGGGGGAGCCTGCACACAGGAGGTTCCATCAGCCAGGCACTGTACGCAGAACGTATGGTACGTTTATACTCTCATTTTTATGCATTAAATATATTTATTTCAAGATCAATAGTTTATTAATTATTTTTAATTTATTATCTATGCTTGTGTTATAGGCTATGAAGTATAAGCAAAGGGTGAAGGTTAACGAGCTCCACGGCCGTACCCATACTAGGAAGGGTACAGGCGAGTATGTAGATGAGCACTCGAGGAGCACTCAGGTAATAAATATACCCTTTATATACCCTTTATTTTTAATTTAATAATTTTGTATCATATATATGAGCTAATTAATGTGTTTGGTCACGAATAACAGGAGGAGTTTGAGGCGAGGATGTCTCAGGCTAGGTCATCTTCATCCACTTCAGCTGACCCCGAGGAGGAGGACCGGCTTGCTTTGCATATTTGGGCAGAGGTTGTTAGCGGTAAGTATAAGGGCCGCCTATACGGTGCTGGAAATCTTGCTCGCAACTACCGGAAAGGGTCTTCATGCATCTTGGACGTTCATACTGAGGCGTCCACTGGTCGCGGTAGTCGTCCTCGGGAATCCGTGGAGATTGCTGAGCTGAGGCAGAGATTGGCCCCTTCCGATGAGCGTGAGCGGCAGAGGGATGAGATGATGCAGCGGATGATGGAGACGATCCAGCGATTAGAGCAGCATCAGTCCACACACCCCCCCATAGCAGCAGCAGCCTCTGTAGCCTGGTCAGCCGACCCAGGGCACCTCAGAGGAGGATGATGACTCTTTTGACCAGCTTATTGAGGATCCTTATAGAGATGGAAATTATTAGATTATGTTGTTAGGTTTTGTATGAATTTTAGCTTTTATTGATTGTAAAAAAATCATACATTACTTATGGTTTAAATTATGATATGAATTTATGTGATTTGTATTTTATTTATTTTGTCATATTTATTTACTTATTATTTTTAAATAATTAAAAAATATAATCTTTGACCAAATGAAAAAAATTTATAAAAAAATATAATTATTTAACTAATTAATTGATTTTATTTATTATATTATTGAAAATCTTTTTTAAAAAAATAAATTAATATTTCTAAGGGCTAAAGCCGTGGGAAATGCTTTGACATGGTATCCTGGGGCGTAGCCGTGGGAAATTTCCCTAGGCTTAACCGTGTGTAATTTCCTAGGGGCTTGCTTGGCCATGTGAAAGGCTCTCGGTAAGTTACTCAGGGTTTAGGCCGTGGGAAATTTCCCGCGGCTTTTGAAAAATGGCCGTGGGAAAACAATTCTGACGCCTATTTTCCCGACAGCCGAGGATTCGTGGCTAATCCGTGGGAAAAGAGTGTTTTCCCACAGATTTTTGTGTTTTCCCAGGGATTATGGCCGTGAGAAACAGCGAATTTTCTTGTAGTGTGTGGCGCCGAGGGGGCGTTACAGTAGGCAATGGGACGCTATTGTTATGTGCACTTTGAAAGTCATATGACATATGAGGATATTTGAGATTACTTGATATATGTGCTTTGTCATACTTGATTTATGATGTGTTAATGATGACTGTTTACTGCTAATAATAATTTATATTATTATTATTATTTTACTATATATTATTTTGAAAATAGCGGGTATCATGGACAGTTTTTTCGATTACCGCACCGGCTGAGAACAATGCTTTTGTGAAAATCTTTTAAATTGTATTTCTATTCACTGAGATTTATAACTCATTAGTAGTATTGTTTTCAAAGCCTGAGGACGACTCAGTTGAGCAGCCATATGTTTTGAAGACTATCTCTTGAGTTTTAGAGCTTGGTTAGTATTGTATGGCATATACCAGGAGGACCTTTTTCATTGTTTAGTTATTTTCTTATGCGAGATGCATAGACGCCCGGTTTTGAGGCTTTGAAACTTATTATGCTATTTTGATTTTTGAACTGATGTAAACAATTATTTTGGATTATTATTATATTAAGTATTATTCAGTATTTATTTAAGAAAATTTTTATTTACTATGTTTTACTTAAATTAATTGTTTTGGGTTACTAATGTAACGAAGGGCGTTACAATACCAATATGAACCACCTTCTCCACCCCTGTTCTTGGTTACTACCATCCCATTCCCTACCAACCCAATGGACGATTGCCCAGTCAACTCTTCAATGCTCGTGGACCTCTCTTAGTCCACTTGGAGCAAAAGAGGTTTCCACCAAGGAAGCTATATCCAGGTCTTATAAAGGATAAAGTCTTCCAATGGGGTCACTACAATGTTGACCGCCACGTTATTCCTCCTCATGAGCAGAAGAAAGGATGGAAGACTACTGAGCAGAAAAGATCAAGAACCTTTGGACTAGAAAAGTTCATCTTAGATCGTGATGTGTGCAACACCCTTTCCCGAGTGTTACATTCCCGAACGTTTTTAAAGCCGAAAATATTCATTAATGCGGAAAATACGGTTTTTTTTTCTTTTCACAAGATGCAATGGGATTTAGTAAAGGTAAATAATACTAATAAATGAACTTAGGTTCGCCATGCATTTCTAGAACATACTGTATAATAAACACAGAGCAGAAACGAAAATAGAAACGTCAACATTACTATATACAGACATAGGTCTAATGTGTAACTGACATAAGAAATACAATAAGTACTAGCAGTCGTAGCTCCCAAAAGGTACTAAAAAACTGACGTAGTCTAGCCGACAACAAAACTAAACCACAAAAGAAGGTCCGCCTCAGGGCTCAAAAAAACTACTGGACTGAACCATCGTCACGTCCATCTGTTCAAACAGCAACAGCAAGTACCAACAGAAAACATACAGATATGGGTGAGATCCCCGTTCATCAACACAACAAAACAGCAGTAGCAAAAACGGGACGACTCATCGGGTAACCGCGTACCCAACATGCTTACAAGAATTCTCAATGTCAAACATATTAAGCAGTTGACAACATAATATCATGTTAAGCAGTTAACAGCATAAGATAAGGTACTCTTAAACAGTACAATGATGTATAACAGTAAATGTAAACACCAATAGCCATGCAATGCAATGCAATGTATATGACTCAATGTCAATGTCACTAGGTACTACTCTGACCCCTACTCCATGGAGCTAACAAAACATCGGAGAGAGTGAATGGGAGGACATGTTCCGTGCGCGCCAGCCTTGGGCAAGATGCTACAACATTCATAACGTGCACGTATCTGGCTTTTACGGAAACACTCTCGACCAAACATGAAAAGTACGACATCTATTAGAGGATATCTGATGGAGGCAAAGGAGGGGCAAGTCAATTTTGCAACAAAAGAAGATCAATCCATTCAAGTCCAAGTGATCAGTGTTCTTATTTTGGCTATATCTTGAGTTATAGATGTCCGATTGAAGTGATTCTTAATTCGTTGGAAAGATAAGAGAATTATCTACAATTCTTATTTGAAGCTCTAGACCTGATTCGTACTCTATCATGATCAAAACCGGGATAGAAGTTAGGGACGCTGTTCTGGACGGATTTGGTCTTATTTAGCAATTTTTAGGCTTTTAATTGGGTTTCGGTTTTAATTGTATAATGGGCTTCATGGTCCACGAAAATGCTCACCTCCTTAACCTAGAATGTTCCTTAGCTTCTATAAATAGGACTTGTATTGCCTCATTTTTGATAACTTTGAATGAAATTAGAATTTATCCTATTTGGGTATTTTTGTGAGTTGAGCATTGGCTCCTCCTCTTCAAGTTCTTGGATTAGAACTTGTTTGATTCTTATCAAAGAGTTCTATCTCTTTGTGGCGAATCCTCCTTGGCTTATCAATCTTCCAATTCTTTGGATGATTGTGGCGCCTTCCCCTTCATCTTCTTCCTCTTCCATTTTCTATTTTGCTTATATTCTTCTTAATTTATATTTATGTCATTTAATTTCTGCACCTTTCATTTCAGTTCTTCCCTCTTTTATTTAATTAGTGCTCTTTACTTATTTTGTTCATCTTTTAGTTGTTTATTTTCAATTCCTAGTTTATATCCTTCATATGCATTCGGATGTCCAAGAACATCTTCTTCTTCCCCCAATTCTTCTCATCATTTTGCATAATTTCTAAGATCAAGCTCTTGGATAGATCCTCAATTTCGGTGATTCAAACTTGGATCATATCACCTTCTCTTCACTGACATTACTTATTTCGATACCAACCATTGTACACTGGTGGTATTACTCATTTTGACATCCCAACGTGTGGTGATGCTGCTTTTGATACCCCATTATGGCGGTATTTTATATTTCGACACCTCAATTCATTAGCAGTGTTACTTTCGATATCCCAATCATAGGTGGTATTGCAGCAAACAACATTCATCACATTTAACAGTTATTGAATCATGCCAATATCACCAATATTATCATATAATCCAAATATAGCCCGTCAATCAACCACATCGTGTATACAACATACATAATATAACATCAATCTCAAGAATAAACATTTAATTCCTGGCAGAAACACCTTAGAAGAAAACCCCAAAATTTGTAAAATCAGGATTTGACCAAACACAAGAATATTTTCCAAAACATATTTTTGAAAGCATAACCCAAACCCCATAATTATTTTCACCATGGAAAGGGTAAGAAAGAGTATTTCTACTCACCTCTTGAAGACCTCCACGAATCTCCAAGCGTATCCTAAGGCGAATCCTATATGTCGCCTTCCTCAACCTTGAATCTCCTTTTCTTCTTCTTCATGTTTTTCTACCTCTTGTTGTTGTTGTTGTTGTTGTTCCACACTCATTGATTATTGCAACCCCATCTCGTAAGTATGAGGAAGCTCCACAGCTGTTACTAAGGTGTTTTAGGAGGTATTAGGATTCTCTAATTTGCACTTGGGAGTCATTAGTTTGTATTTATAGGCCCCCAATAGTTAAAATGCTCGATTACGGTGTTTTACGAATTCTCTCCATGTACATCGATGTATTACATTAGTGCATTGATGTATTTAATTCATCTTATGCATTTTGACCACATGTACATCGATGTATTTGAGTTATACATTGATGTACTTCAAATTTTAATACTGTACATCGATGTAGAGACATAGCTACATCGATATATCCTTCAAAAGCAACAGAATAGGCATTTTTATTAATGTACATCGATGTATATTTATAGTACATTGATGTACCATCTTAAAAATGCGTTTCTCACTTCTTTTAGACTGTTTTCTTATTTTTGTACATTGATGTACACTTGTTGTACATCTATGTATTTCTCGTTTTGATATTTGTACATCAATGTATGATTCTAATACATCAATGTATCACCCTTTTTATTTTAGTACATCAATGTATCATTTTAATACATCAATGTATCACCCCTTTTTATTTTGAGATTTAGGATGTTACATTTTCTCTCCTCCTTTAAGAATTTCGTCCTCGAAATTAACTCCACACTTACGTATAAAGCAAATAAAGGTAATGCACCTTCAACAACAAGGTCTGGGTATTGGCTCACCAAGTCTTCTTCCAGTTCCCAAGTAGCCTCTTCAGGAATCAATCCTTCCAAAACATCTTCACTAATGGAATGATCATTGAGACGACCCGCCGTTCCATTGAAGAACCTAAGATATTTAACTAAGCCTTAAAATGTATTATAAATGTTAACGCGCTTTATTTAGACGAGCAACGGAAAGATTAAAACGCGAAAACGAAATTATATTATGGCTATGCCAAAGCATGCATATATCAGAGTAACGCAGTTGAAACGTAAAGTATACATACATGCATCGGTTGCCCCGTCAGTAGGGTTACAGTAGTAATGTATACATATAGAGTACATCAGTACAGACTATAAGTAAAATACGTCAAAAGACAGAGAGAAGAATCTCAGGTTAACAGCGGTTGCCACCCAACCTCTAGAAGCTGGGGTCCGTGGCTCGTCTATCGGCATCAGGCTCGTAAGGAGTGTCATCCAACTCCTCAGCAACTGGTTCCTCCACAGTGTATTCCCACAAGATATACACATGTAGCAGACAACACATAGAAAACATATAATACGCCAACAACCATCGCTTGGGTCACACAACACAACCATCTCAAAAGTCACTCTCTCAGATCAAATCTCTACGAAGGATACTGATACTAATCCCCATATGCATGTCATCATTCCTATATGCATGTCGGCCGATATCATCACGTCCCCAGTTGCACTTCCCCGTCGGGATTAATAACATCATGTCCTCAATTGGACATTCTTGTAAGGATAAAAACACCAAGTCCCCAATTGGACATCCAGCCTCGGGATTAAAAACACCATGTCCCCAATTGGACATCCCCCTTTGGGACCAAATATGCTATGGTATGAAATGCTATGATATGCAACAGACATCCATCACAGATTGATACTTGAACCTCACACCTAAGCACTTGATCACAGCCATGATGCACTGCATCCACAACAACATCAACATCAACATCACGACATCTTGTGTCCACGAGCCACAGATCCATGGTCAAAACCACAAAGGTGTCAATCCGAACAACAACGTAATCTCACCATACTCTCATCAACAATCATCTAGCCAATCACAATAATAAAATATCACAAAAATAAATATGTCAATACAGATATCATCACGTTGACAGATAAACAACTAATCACATAGACAATTGAGCATAGCAGATCAACAGATAAGCACATAAGCAGTTCAACATATCAACCTCAATCGATCACCTCTTCTAGATTATCATCTTAGTGGTGATAGCCCAAAAGTATCTACACCTAGGGTCCAAGTACTTTATCCAGGGCTCATCCTCTAGTAGGGTTTACGGTTTCCCATACACATGTATATATTCTATACTAAGCTTGCCTTCCCGACGATACTAGTTCTTTCTCCCCACCTGAAACTGCTATGCATACTCGTCTTCCTGCACAAGCTCTCGAGCACAGCTCCACAGCCGGCACTTTAGCATGCTTTAGGGCGATCGAACACAGTCTGATTCTTCACAGCAAATCACAATCAGAAATTAATAAAATCCAACAAAATCATCTAGTTCCCACAACGTTAGGGTTCGGCCATAGGGTCCTAAAATTAGCTAGGGATGTCTAAAAATTCCTATCTCTTGGATGAATGATCCTTAGGTACTCTTAACCCCAAATCAAGTCTCTATACTCAAACTTGAATAAAAAATTCCTTGTTTCCCCAAATGGGTAGGTCGGCCACCCTTAAATCAAATATGCTAGGGAAGTTTTTTTATCACATGCTTTTGGATTCAAAGACCTCTAAGTGTGATAAAACTAAATCAACACTTCTATGACAAAAATTTGAACCAAACTCCATTGATTCACCAAGAGGAGAATTCGGCCACCCTATACCCATATGGGTTAGAAAGCTCTTTTGGTTACAATCTGTTGGATTATGAGAGAGAGCAATGAAACTAAATCATAGAAATTGGTTTTACATTAAAAGGATTTTTCTACAATTTCTTATGAATTTATGAAGTTAAGGCTCAACTTTGAACAAAAGCTTGAAACACATGATTCAATGGAGAAAGATGAAGATTGAGAGATCAAGAGAGGATTCCATACCTCCTAGATGATGAAGATGAATGAAGTGATCAACTTTGCTTCTCAAAGTTCTTGAAGAATCCTTAAGGAAATGAAGAGAAAGTGAAGGAGAAAAGTGATGAAGAAATGAGTTTTTTGGAGAAAATGAAATGGATGAGTGTTCATGAAGGAGGGGGGCATGGGGTATGAAGGGGTAAGGGTAGGAAGGTCCAAAAAATTTCACTTAAGGGCAAAATGGTCTTTCACACAAGGGTAAGGTGGTAATTGTGAAAAAGGTCAGGGGTATTTTGGTCTTTTCGCATCCAGATATTTTCTAAAGTCATTATGACACAGGAACGTGTTCCTAGGTGATGTGACCTGATGTGACTTCATGTTTGTCCGTTAGCGGGTCCCGGTAATTCCCTATTAACCTCCGTTCTTCACCCAATTGGAGATTTCGCCCGAATAACTTATATTATTTCGCTTTTTAGTGCGCAAAAACCAATTTTAGCAAAAAGGTAGGAAATTAAATTCTAAACCTAACTGTCTCGTTCACGAGTCAAAATTAGGTCTTTTGAGTAGTAAAATACTACTGTTAGTGAAAAACGCAGACAGGGCTCCGTCTGAGTTTTCGACCCAAAATTTAATCATAACTCCTTACGATAGCGTAGAGTGTGACTATGGTTTCAATTTATTTTAATTCATTTTATAAATCTCAGATAAAAATATACAGTCAATTATATAATTTACTGATATTAGAAAGCGCGAAAATCGGGGTGTTACATTACTACCCCCTTATAAAGAATTTCGTCCTCGAAATTCGACGTACCTTAGAATAAATGGGGATATCGCTGTTGCATATCTTCTGCATGTTCCCAGGCGGCATCTCCTGTTGTAGCATCCCATATGACCTTGACTAAGGGAATCTACTTCCCTTAGAGTTCTTTCACCCTCTTATCCTCGATTCGTATAGGCAGCGCTTCATATTCCAAGTTCTCCCTTATCTGGATTGATTCAGGCTCTATCACGGGTGATGGATTCGGATGGTATTTTCTGAGTTGGGATACATGGAATATATTATGAATATTGGATAGGTTGGGAGGTAAACCAATTTGGTAGGCAACTGGACCAATTCGGCGAAGAATTTGCAATGGTCCAATGAATTTAGGTGTAAGCTTTCTGGATTTGATTGCCCTGCCGATTCCAGTTCTTGGAGTGAAACTAATAAAGACATGATCGCCTTCGTGGAACTCCAAGCGTCTTCTCCTCTTGTCACTGTAACTCTTCTGCTGATCCCGTGCGACTTTCATCTTTTCCCGAATTTTCTTAACTTGCTCCGTCGTTTGCTGCACTATTTTTGGTCCTATCAACTGATTCTCCCCGTATCATACCAACAGTGCGTGTTTTCACTTTCTTCCATTAGCGTGTAACACCCCGTTTTTCTTAAAAAGCTTTAAAAGCTTTCTAATAATAATTAAACACTAATTGTGTGTTTGTATTTTATTGAAGGGTATAGAGAGCGAAATAAATTATTCCGAGACCATAGTCACGCTCTATACTGTAGGAAGCTATGGTTAAATTTTGGTCAAAAACTCAAACGGAGCTTGGTCTGCGTTTTATACTGACATTAATATTTTACTACTCAGACGACCTAATTTTGACTCATAAATGAAACGATTAGGCTTTAAATAAAATTGAGAACGTTATCGGCGATTTTGAAAAATTTCAAAATATAATATTTTTCACGACTTTCTGGGGCGATATACTAAATCGCGTAAGTAACAGATCCATAAAAAGATGAACCTGAAGTCACATCGCCTAGGAAGGCATGCCCGTGACTCACTACAGTCATCATGACTTTTCCATAAAATATCTAGATATTTATGAAATTAGAAAATATCTGAACGCTAAAAGACCAAAATACCCCCGATTTTTTTCTAAAGGACAACTATGCCCCTAAAATATCTAAAATGGTTGTCACCCACTCTTTCTCTCTCCTCCAACTTGCTGACTCTCTCTTTTTCTCCTCTTCATCTTCTTCTTCCTTCTTTCTTCTTCTTTTCCTCCATTTTCTCTTTTCTTCCTTAATTTTCACCTCCATTTTTCTTCAACTTCCTCAAGCTTTTTCAACCAAATTTGTGAAGCAAAGTTGTTCCTCTCATCCTCCTCTATCACCTAAGAGGTATAGATTTCATCCTTGAGCTCTCAATCTTCATTTTTCTCCATTGATTTTCATGAGCTCAAGTTTTTAGATCTAAACTTCAAAAATCTCTAGAAAATTGCAGAAAAATCCTTTTAATGCCACACCAATTTCTATGAGCTAGTATCATCCCCTACTATCATAATCCAAGAGGTTGAAATCAAATAAGCTCTCTAGCCTATTTTTCTTGGAGAGGCCGAATGGGTATAAATGTGGGGAAAATGGGTTTTTTGTTCAATGTTCTTGATTTCACCCATTCCATTCCTTAATCATGTAATCCAAGTGATTAGGAAGCTAAATCAATCTCCCACCTATTTTTTTGGGTGGTGGCCGAAACCCCAAATTCTTGGTTTAACGGGTTTTGGTTCAAATCTTTGATAATTGATCATTGAGTATGTATTACGTATGCTTAAGGATCATTGATCTAAGAGTTGGTAGAATTTCAACATCCCTAATCTAATTAATTAAATAGGGGCAATAGCTAATCCTAAGGAATTAGGGAGTTTTGATTGAACTGTACTGATTTTGATTGTGTTTTGTTGTATAGAATCGGCTAGGACTCGAACATTCGATCGCACACTCGACTGACTGTTACGGAGTCGTAGCCAGAACTGCACATGAACATTTCTAAGGTGGGGAGAAAGAACCGATATCGTCGGGAAGGCAAGCTTATTACAGATTATATATATGTGTGTAGGGGAACCCTTAAACCTTACTAGAGGTTGAGCCTTGGATAAAGTGCCTGGACCCTGGGTGTAAGTACTTTTGGGTTATCACCACTAAGTGATGATATGGCTATTGTGATTAATTGAGGTTGATGTGTCGGATTGTTTATTTGATTATTTGTTGATTTTATTTTGTTGAACTGCCTGCGTGATGAACTGTTGTCTAACTTTATAATGATAATTGTACTGGTAGAATTACTGTTGTAATGTTATTGTGATTTGATTGGTTGAGTGTTGATGAGAATATGGTGAGTGATGATGTTGTTCGGGTTGATACCGTTGTGGTCCCGCCATGGAGCTGTGGCTCGTAGACGCGAGACGTCGTGATGCTGATGTTGATGTTGATGTGATGTTGATGTGATGCGATGTGTCGTGGTCGTGGTCGAGTGTGTAGGCGTGAGGTACCGCTATCAACCTGTGATGGATGTTTGTTGCATAGCATATCATTTCATACCACAACATTTTGTCCCAAAGGGGGATGTCCAATTGGAGACATGTTACTTTAAATCCCGAGGCGGGATGTGATGTGATGTAATCCCGATGGGGATGTCCAACTGGGGACTTGATGTATCGGCCCACATGCATATAGGGAAGTCAGCATATACATAGGGGCTAGTATCCCTTTTATAGGCTTATCTTGGAGAATGATGTTTGAGATGATTGTGATGGGTGACTTAAGAGATGGGTGATGTCGTGTCGTATAAATTATATGCGATGTGTGATGCATGTATATATATATATATATATATATATATATATATATAGATGCCTCTCTCCCATATTTGATGATATATGTCTCTTATCTCCCGCTATTTTCTGTATGTGTTGCTCTTATTTTATGGGAAGACCCCAAGGAGGAACCAATGGCTGAGGAGCTAGACGGCATTTCTTACGAGCCTGACGCCGGAGGACGTGCCACGAACCCTAGCCTCGAGAGGTCGGGCAATGATCGTGGTTAGCTGGGGAGTTATCTCTCGGCCTACTTTTCGTAATTTTATTTTGAGTTGTCTTAATATATTCTGTATGTGTTACTTTAATATTGTAGCCCTACTGATGGGGCAAATTATATATGTGGTATATTTCTTTATATTTTAAAGTTGTGTATTCTGAGGCATTGCATGCCGCAAATTCTTTTGCTTCCGCGCTTAATTTTTCCGCTTCGCTTCGTATTAATAAGGCGCGCTAACGATTATAATGCGATTAAAGTTAGTTAGTATCTTAGGTTCTCCAATGGGACGGTGGGTCGTCTCACAGCCCCTCGTATGGCGCCATGCCAGTACTCGAGTGGAAACTATTGTTGTACGTGAATTCAATCTGCGGATGATAGGCTGAACTCATCCTCAGCTTTGTTCCCAAAGCACTATTTAAACTCTGCCAAAATCTTGAAGTAAATCTCGGATCCCTGTCCGAAATTATACTTGAAGGTACCTCGTGCAATCTCACCACTTCCTTGATGTAAATCTCGGTTAACCTTTCCAAAGAATACCTCTCGTAGATCGGCAAGAAATGAGCACATTTCGTAAGCCTGCCAACGATTACCCAAATTGCATCGCACTTCCTTTGAGTCCTTGGTAGTCCGGAAACAAAATTCATTGCAATGTTATCCCATTTCCATTCTGGGACGTCCAGTGATTGCAACAACCCTGCTGGTTTTTGATGTTCAATCTTTGCCTTTTGACACACCAAACAGGATTGGACATACACTGCTACTTGCTTTTTCATCCAAGGCCACCAAAACATTCCTTTTAGGTGCCGGTATATCTTTGTAGATCCGGGATGAAAACTTAGCTTGCCCTTATGTGTCTCTGCCAAGATCATGTTCCTAACTTCGCTATCCTTAGGCACACATCCTGTCTCAAAACTTCAGGATTCCATCAGCACCTTTCTTGAACTCTGAAGTCTTTCCTTCTTCCACCATCTGGCTCCTTTCTTGTAGGTACTGATCTTCTCCTTGCTTCTTGTAGATCAAGTTCAGAAAATCACTAGTGATAGTGACTGTACAACCCCGATTTTTCCTTGCTTTTATATATATATATATATATATATATATATATATATATATATATATATATATATATATATATATAAAAAGGAAAAATTAAGTATATATTTTATTCAAGGACTTAGAAAATGAAATAAAATAAATCGAGACCATATTCATGCTCAACGTTATCGTACGAAGCTACAATTAAATTTTGAGCCGAAAACTCGAACGGAGCCCGGTCTGCATTTTTACACTGACAGTATGATTTTACTTCTCAGGAGACCTCAGATGGACCCGTGAATGAGGCAGTAAGTCTTAGAATTTTATTTCCTACGTTTTGGTTAAATTTCAAAAAAATCACTTCCTGACCTTCGTTTGAGTGAAATCCTCAATCGGGTAACGAACGGAGCTGCATATGGACTCACCGGGACCCGACAACAGATAATCTTGATGCCACACCATGTCAAATCACTTGGGAGAGCATGCCAGAGTCGTCATGACGTTTGAAAATATCTGGACATAAAATGACTAAAATACCCCAAACCTTTTTCACTTTTACCATTTTACCCTTGAAGGAAATGACCATTTTGCCCTAAGTGACTTGTTTTGAGGCTGGTCAGCCCCATTCCTCAGCCCCTGGTCAGCCCCATTCCTCAGCCCCAAACCCACGCAAGAACAGCCCCTAGAGAGCTCCAAGACATCTTCTTCCTCCTTGAACCAAAGCCACCATTTTCATAGAGAAAAAGCTTGAAATCCTTGAAGAAAAACTTGAATCCTTGATCAATCTTCATCCTTTCTTTGGTAAGATCACTTTTATGATCTATTAGTTTCATGAATCTCTTCCAATCTCAAGATCAAATCTTGTTTTCATGAAAATCAAGTTTATGATCCAAAATTTCAAAAATTCATAGGAATTTGTAAAAAAAAGTCCTTTTAATGGAAAGCCAATTTCTTTGAGTTCACTTCATCATCCTCTACCTAAACCCAAGAGCATATGATCAAACTCTCATCCTAGCCTTTTTTCCCCAAAGTGGCCGAACCCTATGTTCTTGGATGAATAGTGTTTTTGTTAAAATTTTTGATTTCTAACTCTTGATTCCATCCTTAACTTTCCTATTGTCTTTGAATCCAAATGATGGAAAACCAAATCAATTCCTAGCCTAATTTCCCCCTTCATGGCGGAGACCTTCATGTGTGAAAACCATGAGTCTTGTTTATTTTTATGAGCATTAGGACTTGTGTTAGTGTTAACCAAGTTTATCAATCAACCATTCAAAAGTTTGGAACCAAATGAGATCCCTAGCCTTTTTATCTTTTCTTGGCCGAACCTTAGACCTTCTTGGGGGAGAAAAAATTATGTTTTGATGTTGTATTTTGATGTTGATTTTTGTTTGAATTGAATTGTGTTTAATTGCTTTAGGCGACGCGAACAAAGCCGGAGCCGGAGCCGAGAATCGTTCGAGAAGTTGACTAGAAACTTAGAGAGGTAAAGGGAGGTAGTTCATTTGAGTTTGATAGCTTCATGGTTGTTGATTTGTAATATGAGATGTGGTAGTATTGATTGATGATTGGAAGTTGTGAACAATTGACTTATGTACTTGATAAAGTTTGTACTTGAGCATTTGATTTAGAATTGTGGCATGGATGCCTTTGATGAATATTATTGTGATATTGGACTGTTTGATACCTACATATATATTTATATCCTGGATGAGCATAAGACGGGCTATGACTCGATAAAATAATTAAAATAATCGAAAACTGAAATCAAGTTTTGAAAAACGAGTTTCGAAAACAAAAAGGTGTTTTTGGGAAAACGTGTTGCTTTTTTCAAGAAAAGTTATCTTCCTTTTGAAAATTTATGTTCTTTTGAAAAAGGAAAAAGTGGTTTTCGTGGAAAGTTGTGCAAAGCGAGTTTTGTTTCAGAAAAACGTTTTAAAAAGATGTGCGAAGCCTTGAGCTACTGACCTTGCTTTGTTTCTGACAACTTTGCCATCCTCATCTAACTTGTTTCTGAAAACCCATCTTGTTCCAATGACAGACTTGTCTGTTGGTTTAGAGACAAGTTTCCAGACATCATTTCTTTTGAACTGATTTAGTTCCTTTTGCATGTCAAGAATCCAACTTTCATCTTCCAGAGCTTCTTCAATATGCTTTGGTTCAACCTCAGATAGAAAAGCCATATTGCTTGATTCTCTTAAGACAGATCTGGTTTTAACACCTTCGGTGGGACTTCCAATGATAGGATCTTCAGGATGATGAACTTTGAATTTCCAATCCCTCCTGAGATTTGCATCATTATGTTGTTGTTGATTTGACTGTTGACTTGTCTGCTCCACTTATCTGACAGATTCTTCAACAGGTTCCTTTTTAGACATGTCTGGCTGTTGGCTATCATGTCTGATCAAGTCGAGTCCTGCAAGGTCATATTCTAGATCTGATAGTTCCCTATCAGTCTTTAAGCCATCATTGAATTTTACATGAATGGATTCCTCAACCACAGAGGTTCTAGAGTTATAGACTTTATATGCTTTAGACATTTCTGAATATCCGATGAAGATACCTTTATCCACTTTGTAGTCAAACTTTCCAAGTTGATCCTTAGGGTTTAGGATGAAGCATTCACATCCAAATGCATGGAAATAAGATATGTTGTGTTTTCTTCCTTTCCACAATTCATAAGAAGTCTTTTTTAAGAGAGGCCGTATAAGTATTCTGTTTTGTACATAAAATGCAGTGTTTATTGCTTCAGCCCAGAAGTACTTAGGGAGATTATTTTCATTGAGCATAGATCTAGCCATCTCTTGTAGAGATCTGTTCTTTCTCTCAACCACTCCATTTTGCTGTGGAGTTCTCGATGCAGAGAAGTTGTGAGAGATTCTATTATCTTCACAGAACAGTCTGAATTGCTCATTTTCAAATTCTCCCCCATGGTCACTTCTGAGGGTTGAAATACAGAAACCTTGCTCGTTTTGTACTTTCTTACAAAATACAGAGAAAGCCTTAAAAGACTCATCTTTGTGAGTTAAGAATAGTATCCATGTAAATCTAGAATAGTCATCAACTATGACAAATCCATATTTCCTTCCAGCTAAGCTAGCAACACTAATTGGTCCAAACAGATCCATGTGTAACAACTGAAGAGGTCTAGAGATTGATACAAGGTTTTTAGATTTGAAACTTGATTTTACTTGTTTACCTCTCTGACATGCATCACATAAAACATCTTTCCTAAAACTAATATCATGCAATCCTCTCACTAGGTTATCCCTTTTTAATTTCGAAATAAGTTTCATAATAGCATGTCCTAGTTTCTTATTCCATAACTATCTTTCATCCTCTTTAGACATCAGACGGGTTACACTTTGATCTGAGAGTTCAGTCAGCTCAATCTTATAAAGATTTTGCTGTCTATTAGCTGAAAAGAGGGTTTTGCCACTTTTGTCTTTGACTATGCATTCATTCTTAGTGAAAGAGACATCAAATCCACTATCACATAATTGACTTATGCTAAGTAAATTATGTCTTAATCCTTCAGCCATTAGAACATTAGAGATAGAGGGAAGATGGGGTTTACCACCAATTGTACCAACACCAGTTACTTTTCCCTTTTGGTTGCCTCCAAAGGCAACATATCCACCATTTTTAGGTTGGAGGTCTTGGAACATAGACCTTTCTCCTGTCATGTGTCGCGAGCAGCCCGTGTCCAGGTACCAGCAAAAGAGTTTGCTTTGTCCTATTAAGGATATCTGCAATAGAAATTATTTTGTCTTTAGGTACCCATATCTTTCTGGGTCCTTTTCTATTAGTTCTAGTAGCCTGTGAAGACTTCTTTTTCTTCTTGTGAGTGCACTTAGACATAACATGTCCAACTTTTCCACAGAAGTTACAGATAGATCTAGTTTTAACTGACACAGGTTGAACATATACTATTGAGATTCTTGTTGATACTTTATGGTGAGCTTGATGATCATAACCAATACATTCTTTGTTAAGAGAGTGTCTCTGACATGTAATTTAGTCAGATTATCTCTGCCATTAACAAATCTGGCAAGATCAGAAGTGAGCTTTTTCACTTTCTGTTGAAGTTCAACAACTTCTTCAGAAGGTGATGTTTCACTTGAGATCCTAGCTTCATTAGACTTTTCAGTCTTCAGCTGGCTGTTCTCTTTGGCCAGCATTTCACACTCTTGAGATTTTTGTTTATGCTCACTAAGGAGTTTAACATACTCTCTCTTGAGGGATTTGAAAGCCTTAGATAAGCCTTTGGATTCCTCTACCAACTCTTCATAAGCATCATGCAATTCCTCAAATTCAAAATGTACCTCAGTTTCAGGTTCTGAATCTTCTTTAGCCATCAGACAGAGATTAGCTTCCTCCTATGTCTCTTCTTCTTCTTCAGACGAAGTACACTCAAGATCTTCTTATGTGGCCATCATATCTTTCTTCTTCTTTTTGAAGAACTTCTTTTTAGGAGCTTTCTTTAAGCGAGGACACTCAGATTTGATGTGACCAGGTTTCTTGCATTCACAGCAGACAATAGGATTCTTGTCTGTTGATGTGGATTCCATGTTGAATTTTCTAAAGGGCTTCTCCTTTTGAAACTTCTTCTTTTTCTAGAGTTTCTCATTTTTATGGTCATGAGAGATGTTTCTTCATCACAATCAGAATCCTCATCTTCAGACTCGTCTGCATCACTAGCAGATTCGTCTGCCTTTGAAGCTTTTAAGGCTCTAGACGCTTTTACATCAGTCTTTAGAGCAATGGCCTTGCTCCTTTTGATTGACACATCTTCATTGAGCTCTTGCTCATGAACAGTGAGAGTGCCAAGAAGTTCATCAATAGTCAAGGTGGTAAGATCCTTGGCTTGAGATATAGCAGTAACAAGAGGTCTCCACTGCCTTGGAAGACTTCTAAGAATTTTGGCAACTTTTTCAGCATTTGTATATATTTTACCAAGAGATTTCAAACCATTAGTAATAGTTTGGAATCTGCCAATTATCTGCGCAACAGATTCACCTTCATCCATGGTGAATAGTTCATATTTTCTTACAAGCATGGAAATTTTAGATTCTTTTACCTTTGCAGTTCCTTCATGTGTGACAGATAGAGAGTCCCACATTTCTTTGGCAGAATCACAAGCACATACCTTTTCAAATTCTTCTGGACTGAGAGAGCAGATTATAGCATATATGGCTTTGGGGTTTAGATCCCACCTTGTCTTTTCTGCAGGTGTCCATTGAACTTTAGGCTTATCTGAGTTATCATCATTCTTAGGAGTGTAAGGACCATCAGTAATGACATCCCAGAGATCAGAGTTTGTTGACAGAATGAACCAGTTAAATCTTTCTTTCCAATAGTTGTAGTTTACACCATTGAAGAAAGGAGGTCTGGTCATGGAGCCTCCTTCAGATTGGGTGCTTCCACTTGAGCTTGCTCCAGTAGTCATGTCTATTCTTCATGATCTTTGCTCTACACTTTTAGGTGCTCAACCCAGAGGCTGAGCTTTGATACCAATTGAAATAGACAGATGTAAACACTAGAAGGGGGTTGAATTGTGTTTACCAGATTTAAGTAGAAATAAAAACTTTTTCGCAAGCACAATGGAGAGTAGACGAGTATTTTAAGACAGAGCAGTCAGACAGGTAACTTGTCTGAAGGTTTTTGTGAAAAAAAACACACAGTAAGATAAAATGAATTGGTTAACACAGTTATAACCTCCCTAGTTAAAAGCTAGTTAAGATAAATAAAAAAACTAAAGAGATAAAGGATAGAGAGATTAAACACAAAAGTTTTATCCTGGTTCACCCCTTAATAACTGAGGCTACGTCCAGTCCTTGTCAGCACCAAGTTTTCTCAACTATAACTGATCAGGTTACAGGACAGCCAAGTATTCTTTTCTCACCTAGCCTCTTCAGGCTCTAACATAAGTATTGTTTTCTCACCTAGCCTCTTCAGGCTCACTCAGATTGATTTAACAGAAGATGTAAATAGATTACAACTTGCAAGTCTTTCACAATCACTCAGAAGAGTGTATTAAATGTGAAGGTCTAAAAGACTGCGTATTAACTTCAAATGATTGAAGAGTGGGGAATGAAAGATTGAAAATATAAATGCACAGAGTAATTGCTCTTTGAGTACTGTGTTAGTTTTCTTCTTTATATAGGATCTTATACGTCTTCTTCATTAAATAGGCTTCAAAGGATTAAAGCCGTTAGAGACATTCCTTGAGAGCTTGGCCTTTTGCAGATCTTCATTAAATGCAAATAGAGTCGTGCTTGAAGAATGTTGCTTGTGCTCTAACACAAGTAGGACGAAATGTTCTAATACATTTCTAGTCATATCAGCTCTTTACATATGCTCTTTGTCCTTTACAGGCAATCTTTCCCTTTGTGTGTAACTTGCAATTGTACTCAGGGATAAAGTACTTTTGTTGTACTTTGTTTTTAAGATACGAGGATACTTTGATAATTAGGCTTATGATTTCTTGGTCTTTGTGAGAAGACTTTAAGACAAATTCCAATATGAACAAAAGTCTTCAAAACGCTTCACTGAAAGTTACCAAACAAGTGAAGATCTTCATTTTTAGACAAGTTGATATTTAACTAGCATCAGACTGGTGAACTTGCTAGGTCAGACGAGTCAAATATTAAAATCAGACAGGAAAGCTCCAGTGTATATGAGTCTTGACTTAGTACAGAAAAGTATCTAAAAGCTTATTATATAAATCTACACACTAAGTAGACATGTTAGCAACCACAGATGAGTTCAATAAAATCATTCGAATAAATGTTTAGTTTTCATCAAAACTTAGGTAAGTGCTCATTAGACATTTTGAAGACTCAACTGGTATTTATAGCCTTCAAGTCGGGGGTTTCTATAGGAAGTTCTGAAATATGGCTGTTATTTGCTTCAACAACTCAACATTATTAACTTGAAGGGTAGTAGAGATGGACTATTGAACGATCTCTTGAATCTCAAGAGGGACCATTGACAATGAGCTTTCTGTTGTGGCTCTGGTTGCCTTAGCATGCTGTTGTCCAGGGATCATACTGAGTGTGTTGGATGGAGATGGTTCAGTAAGATGTACACATAAAGGTATGAGTTGAGACTTAGAGAATTCCTTCTCAGAGTCTGCATCTTGCCTAGCAGGATTTGCAACTTGCTCTTCCGGGTATGGGTCCTCATAAAATATCTTTGTGTTTCTAGACTCTTCAGATTCTTCCTGGTTGGGTTCCTCCTGATCCACAGGTTCTTCTAGATTGGAGCCCTCTTGATCAATAGGTTCTGGCAGTTGGAGTACCCCAATAATGATCTCGGCGTCCTCATATCTGTCAGCTTTTCTCCATCTTGGGTTGAAGACCTCAAGCACATCCATGCAATACATAGGAATCCCAAAGATATAATCCAAAATCATATAGGTTACATCTGAGATCCTGTACTATTTTCGGACGGTTGGAGTCTCAGCCTTCTCCTCAGTAGATAGGCCGGACACAGAAGCTTCACCAGTGCACTTCCAGATATGGCTTTCCCAGTAGATTCTGGCATCCAAATGTTTCGTTGCCAGGGTTCCTTAGCCATTATACGTGAGAGTTCAAGGTGGTCTCCTCTAGGCTTCTTCCAGAACAAAGGATCAAATATGATCTTGTAAGGTTGCGTCCAAGTCTCAAGCCTCTTCTTCTTATTCTTGTCTTTATTCAAATCCAGCATCGGGATCCTTGGGCAAGCTCTTGTTGCAGCAGTCCTTTTCCAAAAACTCTTTGGAAGATTGTGATGAATCTTAACTTCTCTAAGCATTTCTAGCTCCTTTTGGCAAGCGTAGTAGGGTAGGAAATCCCTAACATCCGAGTATTATTTCCATTCAGAGGGATGGCTAGGGATGAACTTCACATTGTAACGCCCCGATTTTCACGTTTTCTATTTCTTTAGCATTTTAATGTCTTTATTTTATTCGAGGTCTTAGGAATAGAAATAAAAAATTCCGAGACCATAGTCATGCTCGACGATATCGTAGGAAGCTACGATTAAGTTTTGAGTCGAAAACTCAAACGGAGTCCGGTTTGCGTTTTTACACTGACAGTATGATTTTCCTGCTCAGAAGACCTCAGATGGACCCGTGAACGAGACAGTAAGTCTTAGGATTTGATGCTCTACGTTTTTGTTAAATCTTGTAAAAATTTCAGAAAAATCACTTCCTGACCTTCGTTCGGGCGGAATCCTCAATCGGGTGACGAGCGGAGCCACGTATGGATTTACCGGGACTCGCCAATGGATAACATTGATATCACATCATCCCAGGATGCTTGGGAGAGTATTCCAGAGTCATCATGACGTTCGGAAATATCTGGACGCAAAATGACCAAAATGCCCCTAACCTTAGTCTTTTCACTTTTACCATTATACCCTTTTGGCAAATGACCTTTTTACCCTTAAGTGAGTTTTTAAGAGCTGAACTCAGCCCCTCACCCTCTCACTTTCACGCACAGCCCCTCCCCTTTAGAGCTCCATAGTTGTTCTTGAGAGAAAACACCATTGTTGGTCTTGAAGCTCCTTGAGTTCTTGTTGGAATCACTTGATTCCTTGAGCAATCTTCCTTCATTTCAAGGTAAGATCACTTCTATGATCTCTTAGCTTCTTGAATCTTTCTTTATTTCAAGATCAATCTTCATTTTTATGAAAAGAAATTCTTAGATCGAAAACTTTGAAAATCCATAGGAAATTGTAGAAAAATCCTTTTGAGGTAAGACCAAGTTCTTTGAACTCACATCATCAATCTCTACCTAAACCCAAGAGCTTATGATTCAACTCCCATCATAGCCCAAAAAGCACTTTTTGGCCGAACCCTATTTGATGATGATGAATAGTGTTTTCATCAATTTTTGATTTTTAACACTTGATTTCATCCTTAGTTTTCCTAATGCCTTTAGATCCATGAAATGGAAAACCAAAATCAATTCCTAACTTTTTAACCTAGGGTGGCCGAAATCCTCTTTGTTAGAATAGTTGAGATTGGCTTTGATTGTTGTTTAATGTTGGATTGTTGTGTTGTTGTAGTTGTTGACGATTATCAGGAGGTTCACAGACCGATCAACCGACTTTGATCCGGGAATCTGCTCATCAACAGGTATGGGGAGATGAACCTCATCACACCAAGATGGTGGTGGTGAAGATGGTTGTTTAAGTTTATGTGTGGGTGAAACCCTTTAGTTTGGGTTCACTTTTATGTGTTAAGTTTTGTTAAGTTCTCTTGGAGAACAAGATTGTCATGATGAGTTTATGCTTTGGTGTGTTGTAGTGTGCTTTAGCATATGTTGATGATGAGATGATTGAATGAAAATCATTTTCATGTATGTTGGAAAACCTTCTTTGATCACTAGATCAAGTATGGACTTTTATTGCTTGATTATGAGACCATGATGTGTGATGGACTTGGATGTTTGATTATGATGTAGTAATGTGTATTATGGTTTATCATGATTGTGTAAGTTATGTGAGCCATACTTTGATTAGTTGATGAAGTAAAACTTCACATTGGTTCCTAGTTGGCTATTAGCCATGACCTTGAGAAAAGGAAGAATATGGGTAGTTCTTGGTCAAGTCAAGTTTTGATGTAAAGAAAGTGTTTTCAATAACTTGTGTTTTTCAAAGAAAAACCCTAAGTGACTTTGAATGGAATTAAATCTCAAAGTGTTTCCACCAAAGTGAAACATGTTTTATACCCTATCCTTAGTCCATCTAGTTAATCAAGTGACTCAAAATGAGAAAAGAAGTGGTTTCATGAAGAGAATCAAATGGTTCCATAAGGTTAATGTCTTGTTTTAAGGCAACTTTTCGCTAAGCGAATTTACTTTCGCTAAGTGAAAACAGAGGAATTCCAAGTTGGGCATCACTGCCTCACTTTCGCTACGCGAATTAAGTCTCGCCGAGCGATCCAGAGAAGTCTCCAAAGGAGGTATAACCGCCTCCATTTCGCTAAGCGAAACGATACTCGCTAAGCGAATAATGTGAGATTTCGCTACACGAATTATGTCTCGCCGAGCGATCCAGAGGAGTCTCAAAAGAGGTATAACCGCCTCCATTTCGCTAAGCGAAATGAGACTCGCTAAGCGATTAAAGTGAACTTTCGCTAAGCGAAATATGTTTCGCCGAGCGATACAGAGGAGTTTGAAGAGAGGTATTACTGCCTCATTTTCGCTAAGCGAATTCAACTCCGCTAAACGAATTTCCTATTTTCAGAAAGTGCTAGAAATAGAGTAAGTGGTTCAAAAGTTGTTCCAAATCAAATGAGTTTTCAATTGAGAAGTTGTTTTGGTTTACAAACGTTTTGGGTTTTGAAACAGTAGTTCGATGACGGACCGGTGATTCGGATCCCGATTAGTCGTTCAATTGTTCCAGTCTTGTGATGACTCGATCCCGGAGGGATCACGAGATTTATCCTGTGGATAAAAGGTTTTGTTTTTCAAAAGACACGTATAGTTCCTAAGGAAGAGAACCTTAGTAGACTTCGAGGTTTATCCGGGGGATAGACATTGCTTGATCGCATCTGCTTTGTATAAGCATTGGCATTTCATTTGCATAGTTGTAAGGCCTTGAGCCTAGGAGTTGAGCTTACACCTTGATGCGGGTGCGAATCTTATGGTGACGATCTTCAATGGTCTTTTTGGAGGTATCAGGGTTGGAAGGGCTTACATGTGACTAGTTGGTAGGTCTTCTGTGTCGTGGCGAATCCGTGCAATACACTGATATTGATGGAGGCAAAGGAGGGGCAAGTCAATTTTGCAACAAAAGAAGATCAATCCATTCAAGTCCAAGTGATCTGTGTTCTTATTTTGGCTATATCTTGAGTTATAGATGTCCGATTGAAGTGATTCTTAATTCGTTGGAAAGATAAGAGAATTATCTACAATTATTATTTGAAGCTCTAGACCTGATTCGTACTCTATCATGATCAAAACCGGGATAGAAGTTAGGGACGCTGTTC
This sequence comes from Ammopiptanthus mongolicus, assembly GCA_039655645.1. NCBI lineage: Eukaryota > Viridiplantae > Streptophyta > Magnoliopsida > Fabales > Fabaceae > Ammopiptanthus > Ammopiptanthus mongolicus. The sequence goes on from CM077345.1 coordinate 38,826,455, forward strand.
TGGACGGATTTGGTCTTATTTAGCAATTTTTAGGCTTGTAATTGGGTTTCGGTTTTAATTGTATAATGGGCTTCATGGTCCACGAAAATGCTCACCTCCTTAACCTAGAATGTTCCTTAGCTTCTATAAATAGGACTTGTATTGCCTCATTTTTGATAACTTTGAATGAAATTAGAATTTATCCTATTTGGGTATTTTTGTGAGTTGAGCATTGGCTCCTCCTCTTCAAGTTCTTGGATTAGAACTTGTTTGATTCTTATCAAAGAGTTCTATCTCTTTGTGGCGAATCCTCCTTGGCTTATCAATCTTCCAATTCTTTGGATGATTGTGGCGCCTTCCCCTTCATCATTTTCCTCTTCCATTTTCTTAATTTATCTTATGTTCTTCTTTACATTTGCGCCATTTACATTCTGTTTTTAGTTGTTGCCCTTTCATTCTTATTTGTTTAAGTTTCTTATTTAGTTATTTACACTCCTCGGTGGATTCCTTTTGTTCTTCATATTCGGGTGACAACCGCACCTTTTTCTTCCCCATTTCTTCTCATCATTTTTACATAAGAACTAAGAACAAGCTCTTGGATAGATCCTTCAAATTTGATGATTCTAACTTGGATCATATCATGTGGTATCTAGAGCTAGCTTCCTTGAGTTTAATTTCTTTTTTAGTTTGGGTTTTGCTAGTTGAATTGTGTTGAAATTTTTGCAATTTTTGAGCTATTTTTTTAACCTTGAAACCCATGCCCAACCCCACATTTTGATCATCAATTTTGATCATTTGTGGTGTTATAATGAGTTGTTAGACCATTGGGGTTTGTAATTCATAGCATCCAAAAGATGTTTTATAGCTCAAGTTGCTTCCTTTCCTCATATTCCATGTTTTAGATTTTTGAATTTTTTTGAATTCTTCATCTTGTTCTTGGAGTTTGAGCCACTTTGATCTTAATGAATTTCACGAAATGGTGTTAGAGTGTTAATCTACACCTTGATTGAAAGGTCTTTACAAGTGGAATCAAGTATACCAATCAATTTTTCAGCTTAAAGCATGAACTAGACATCAATTTGGGGAAATTTAATTTCTGGGCACACTTCCCAAGAACAACCCCTTGTTCATCATGTTCATGCTTCAAAAGGCTATTTGATCTTTGTGATTCACTTAAAATCAGTTTGGGGCGTTCTTTTTTGTAATTTTCAGAAAAATTTTGTGGCCAAAGTTATTTTTGCAAAAGTAAGGATCCCAAAAAGTAAAAAAAAAATAAAAAATTCGGATTCAAAAAAATACAAAGGGACCAATCTGCAATTATAAAAAGTACAAAAAAAAATCGGCAGAATTCAAATTAGGCCACAAAACCCCTATTCTAAGTGTTTCTAGCCTTAAAATTGGTATTACTTGATGTTTTGGACATATCTTTGGCTCAAATTCTATTCCTAAACACTAGTTCTTGAGTCTTTGTCTTCTTACTTCTCCATTAGAGTGTGCTTTCTTTTCTTTTTAGCTTTTCTTGCTTGTCTTTAAATTTCTAAGTTTTGTCTTAGTAGTTTTCTTTTCTTGAACTTCTTGATTGATTGCTAGTTTGGATTTTTCACAAAGATTTGGCACTTGTTTACATTCTTGAATTAGTATAGTTCTTTTCCAAGGATATTGAAAGAGGACTTTGAGTGAGAAAAGGCAAGAGCGCAAAACAAACCAATGGTATGGAAAAAGCCAATTTGAGTGAAACACTTAGTGAGGAAAATGGTGAGACTTTTAGATAGGATTGAGGGAGTGATAATACCTACTTTCCATGGAAGAAATGACCCTGAAGCCTACTTAGAATGGGAGATGAAAATAGAACGAATCTTCTCTTGTCACCACTATAGTGAACAAAAGAAGATGAAGATAACATCTCTTGGGTTTGTTGATTATGCCTTGATATGGTGGCATCAATTCCAAAAGGAAAGGAAGAGATATGATGAGCAACCTATTGCTAATTGGAGGGAGATGAAAGCCGTGATAAGGAAGAGACATGTTTCATACCACTATCAAAGGGATCTTCACAACCAATTGCAAAGGTTAACACAAGGCACTAACAGTGTGGATGAGTATTACAAAGAAATGGAGATGACCTTGATTATAGCCAATATTGATGAAGGAAGAAAGGCAACAATGGCTCGGTTTCTCCATGGCCTAAACCAAGACATCCAAGACATTGTTGGGCTTCAACACTATGTGGAGCTTGATGACTTAGTACACCAATCCATGAAGGTCGAGCAACAACTCAAAAGAAAGAAGCACAAAAGATATTGCAATGTTCCTTCTACTCCAACTCTTAAACTTAGAAGTAGAGATATGAGGTGCCTAGTGTGTTTTGGATGGGGGCATTTGGATTATCAATGCCCAAATGGGAAGGAAAAGAGTGAAAAAAATATTGAGAGAAAAGAGGAGAGATTGAAAAGAAAGATTGATAATTTTGAAGCATATTGGAAGAAAATGTCTCAAGACAAAATTCAAGAGACAAATTTGAGATTGAAAAGAGATGAAGAAAAGAAAGAGGGAGAGAAATTAGATCAAGAGAGTGAGGTCCATGTTGAGAGAAAACATTAGAGGGAGGTGAAAGCAAAAGAGAGTGATGCTAAAGAAAAAGAGGCAAAAGAAAGTGAGAGAATTGAGTATGTGCCTTCAAAGGAAGCTTACAAGACAACCAATGCACTTGAAGAAGTGTGTCCAAAGGAAACACCCCACGGTTTGTTTACTTGCATGGCTCCCCAAAATCATGAACATTCTACCCCTATATTTGATAATATGCCTGGTAAATTGCATGGGTCTTGCTACTTTCCTACATTAAATAGGTTTGATTACTTGCTTAATGAATTGCATGACTATTGCCATCTTTCTAAGTTTGATTTGAAAAGTAGGTATCATGATATGAGGGTACGTAATTTTTATGCTAATTTTGATAAAAATTCATCTTGCACAAATCATGTTAGCCTTCTTGGGTTTAATGTAAGTTCTCAAAAATTGCATGTGGACTCGTTTGATAGGCTCACTAATGCATTCATTCTTGCTTTACCTATTCTTGCAAAGTCCTTTCGAATTGAATGTGATGCATCTAATGTGAACATGGGGGCTGTTTTACTTCAAAAAGGATCATCGATTGTTTATTTGGGTGAACAGTACAATGGGTCCAAACTTAGTATTCCACCTATGAGAATAACTTGATGCATTCCAAAAAGGATGTAATACTCTCAAATGTCATCATGCCCAAGCATAGAGAGGTAAATATGGTCGTCAATGCAAATTCTCAAAGGTATAACTTTCCTACTCGCCTTGAACTTCAATTTCTAGACTTCACCAATCTTAAGGTGTTGTATGAGCATAATGAAAAATTTCCTAACATCTTTGCCACATGTGGTGAGTTCTTTAAATTTGTGTTTGACCCTGGAGGATTGGGTGTTGCACATAAGAAAAATAAAAGTATTCCTACTCAAGGAAATCCAATGTTTGATTTACTTTCAATTTCCATAAACTTAGTTCTTTCTCTTGATGTAGGTATGGAGATAATAAATTCGAGGTCGAATTTTCTCTAAGAAGGGGGGAATGATGGAGGCAAAGGAGGGGCAAGTCAATTATGCAACAAAAGAAGATCAATCCATTCAAGTCCAAGTGATCAGTGTTCTTATTTTGGCTATATCTTGAGTTATAGATGTCCGATTGAATTGATTCTTAATTCGTTGGAAAGATAAGAGAATTATCTACAATTCTTATTTGAAGCTCTAGACCTGATTCGTACTCTATCATGATCAAAACCGGGATAGAAGTTAGGGACGCTGTTCTGGACGGATTTGGTCTTATTTAGCAATTTTTAGGCTTGTAATTGGGTTTCGGTTTTAATTGTATAATGGGCTTCATGGTCCACGAAAATGCTCACCTCCTTAACCTAGAATGTTCCTTAGCTTCTATAAATAGGACTTGTATTGCCTCATTTTTGATAACTTTGAATGAAATTAGAATTTATCCTATTTGGGTATTTTTGTGAGTTGAGCATTGGCTCCTCCTCTTCAAGTTCTTGGATTAGAACTTGTTTGATTCTTATCAAAGAGTTCTATCTCTTTGTGGCGAATCCTCCTTGGCTTATCAATCTTCCAATTCTTTGGATGATTGTGGCGCCTTCCCCTTCATCTTCTTCCTCTTCCATTTTCTTAATTTATCTTATGTTCTTCTTTACATTTGCGCCATTTACATTCTGTTTTTAGTTGTTGCCCTTTCATTCTTATTTGTTTAAGTTTCTTATTTAGTTATTTACACTCCTTGGTGGATTCCTTTTGTTCTTCATATTCGGGTGACAACCGCACCTTTTTTTTCCCCATTTCTTCTCATCATTTTTACATAAGAACTAAGAACAAGCTCTTGGATAGATCCTTCAAATTTGATGATTCTAACTTGGATCATATCAGAAGGTGACTTTGAAATACCTTCATGAGTAAGGTAGGTGTAACACCCCGATTTTCACTGCCTTTAAATATCAATAAGTGAATAATTTAGTTTATATTTTATTCGAGGTTTTAGAAAATGAAATAAAATAAACCAAGACCATATTCATACTCAACGCTATCGTACGAAGCTACGATTAAATTTTGAGCTGAAAACTCAAATGGAGCCCGGTCTTCATTTTTCACTGACAGTAAGATTTTACTGTTCAGGAGACCTAATTTTGACTCGTTAATGAGACAATTAGGCTTAGAATTGAATTTCCTACGTTTTCCTTAAATTTGAAAAAAAAAAAAAATAACTTCCTACGCTTTATTCGGGCGAAATCTTCAATCGGGTGAAGAACGGAGTTGAATACGGATTTATCGGGACCCGCTAACTGATAATCTTGAAGTTACATCAAGTCACATCACATGGAAAAGCGTGCCAGTGTCATGATGAGGTTTGAAAGTATCTGGACGTGAAAAGACCAAAATACCCCCGACCTTTTCTTAAATGACATTTTAGTCCTTCAAGGAACAGACTAACATGCCCTTAAGTGACCAAATTTTGGACACTTTTGTCCCCTCTTTCTCACGCATAAGGCCAGCCCAAAGAGAGCTTCACCATTTCTTTCTTCTCACTTCATCTTCTTCCTTGAAATTCTTCCATTTTTCCTTAAAAGAAAGCTTGAGTTTTATGAGGAAAAAGTGTGATTCTTGACCAATCTTCATCATTAAAGAGGTAAGATCACTTCTATGATCCTTAAACCTCATGAATCTCTTCCTATTTCAAGTTTGAAAATCTTGATTCCATGAGTTTCAACTTCATGAGCCTAATTTCAAAAATTTCTAGAAAATTGTAGAAAAATCCTTTTAATGTGAAACCAATTTATGTGAGCTAATTTCATCACCTTCTACCTCTATCCAAGAGTATGTGATCAAACACTAATCCTAGCCTATTTTATTTAGAGAGGCCGAACCCTAGAAAAAATTGGGGAAAATGGGTTTTTCAAATTTTTGTTCTTGAACACTTGATTCCATCCTTTCCTTTGATCTTTGAATCCAAGTGATTGGAAAAGCAAATCAATTTCTAACCCTTTTTCCCATTGATGGCCGAAACTTAAAGCATGAAGAACCATGGGTTTTGTTTCAAATTTTTGACTAATAGGACTTAATCTAGTGTTAAGTATGCTTAAGAGCCAACCATCCAAAAGATTGGAACCAAATGAAACCCTAGCTTTTTTTCAAAATTTTGGCCAAACTTTAGACCAATTTTGAGGGGAGAAATTTATGTTTTGAGGTTGTTATTTTTTATTAGTTGTTGTTGAGAATTGAATTGTGGTTGATTGTGTTAGGCAACGCGGATGAAAATGGAACCGGAACCGAAAACAATTCGGGAGTCGACTTAGAACCCTAAAGTGGTAAAGGGAGTTATATCATAATAAGTTTGATAGTCTCATGGTGTTTTGATTGTTAGAAGTGTTATTGTTGAACTGAGATTGGTGTTTATATGATTGGTTATTTGAATGTGAATTGTGGCATGGAAGCCTTGACTGAGATATATTGTTATTGTTGAATTGATATTGGTGTGTGTGTGTGTGTGTGTGTATATCCTGGACTATTTCAGAGCATAGCACTGGCTGTGGCTCGATAAAGAAGATCAAAATAATCGAAAACCGAAATCGGAGTTTTGAAAACGGATTTTGAAATCAAAGGAAAGTTTTGAGAAATGTTTTGTTTTATCAAGGAAAGTAACTTCCTTTTTAAAATGTTAGATCCTTTTGAAAGAAAAATTCGTTTGAGGAAAGTTTACTCAAAATGAAATTTCTTTTAGAAAATGTTTTTAAAAGAGACGGAACCTTTAGAAAAACGGATTTGTATGGAAAAAGAGTTTTTCCTGGAAAATGTATTTTCTTGGAAAGGAATGTCTTAGTTTTGAACAATGAAACTGAGTTTTGTTTTCCAAAACTGTTTTTGTGAAAATAAGACCGAAAGAAAAGCGGTGACTTCCTGTTTCACCTTAAGAAGTACGCAAACCTAGTGACCGAGACGTCGAGCTAGTGTTTTGTGGATTGAACATTTGGACTTCGTGTCCTGAGTTTTGAATGAATGGGCTTTATGTCCTTTAAAATGAGTCATGAGCTATATGCATCGACAAGAGAGAATGAACGAAAAAGAAAACAGAAACTTTCTGTGTACATGCATGAAACTGCAGATGTGCCATTTGAAAACGAGCTACAACTCAAGTAGTTGAGAATATCAGCCAGTTAAGACCACTAGGTCTATAGGGGCATTCTGTGTTTGAAACTCCACAAGTGGCCGGAGGCATCGCGACCCCTTGCCATGGTAAATCGGTTGCCCAACACGGATGAACTCAATCAGAGACTAGACTATTCATGATATGGTTGTGACATGGTACCCCTGAACAATTGGAGTTCGGACCTAAATTGAGAGGTCGACTCATGAGAACAATTATGTTATGGGTGCATTCGCGGCCTATCGCTCGATGAAGGGAAGTAGGAATCTCCGGAGAACATGAATTAGAAAGATGATATTGGAGTCTTATGCATTATTACAACTCATGATAGTGTTTGAGATATTATGTTATATGAATATCTATTATTATAACTGTATTTGTACGTGAATGTATCTATTTTTTGTCGCTTGTGCAGCTATCGTGATAAACTTATAAAATGAGTATCTCATCTTTGCCTGTACATGTTGGACACTCAGTTGTGTTTTTGGATACATGTACAGATGATGCTCAAAGGTCCCCGCGGACACGGAAGGACTCAGACGATAGGGTCTTTTGAAGGAATATAAAGGAAGGATCCCTCCGAACTCCTCTAGGAATCGAAGCTGATTTTAGGGTTGTTCCCAATGGCTACTTTTAGCCTGACCAGCATAGGAGTTTTATTTTTGAAGCAATCATATATTATCTGCTGTATGTATATTGAACATATGTTTTAAAGTCTGTAATATGATATACTAGATATGAACATATTTTATGAGTTTAAACTATATCTCTAAGAAACTTATATGCTTCGGCATAATCACATCATGACAATATTGTTATGGATAATGAACGTTGATGTGTGTTATAAGGATTATTCCTTTGTCTTGAGTTTGGATTACTTGATGTATGAAGATTTTTTTTTTGACCCACGTTTTCGAACGTAGTTAATTAATTAAAGTATTTTTTTCGAAAGCAACCAGCGTTTACATTTTTTTTATGTTTTCCGCAATCGAGTTCGAGTATGTCAGAAAACACGCTATTTCCCACGGCTTTTTTCCCACGGCCTAATAGCCGTGTGTAATTTTGAAATTTCCCACGGCTTTAGCCATGGGAAATCAGGTAGTTTGTGTCCCTCGCACTTTCCCATGGCCTAAACCCTCGCAAAAGAAAAAAGCAAATTTTCCCACGGTTAAACCGTGGGTAAAGGATAGTGCAAAGAGGCGCCAATTCTGCCGCCACGTTTCCCTCGGTTTTCCCACTGTCTAGCCATAGGTTATGGTTTTAATTTTCCCACGGCCTTTACCGTAGTTACCAATTTAAACTCTCAAGTTTCCCACGGCATGGACCGTGGGTACCTGTTTTTTGTGATTTCCCACGGCCAGTTTAAACTCTCAAGTTTCCAACGGCATGGACTGCGGGTACCTGTTTTTTGTGATTTCCCACGGCTAAGCCGTGGGTAATGGTCTATTATTTCCCACGGCTGTAACCGCGGGTAAGGGTTTCTTGGTTTCTCACGGTTATGCCATGGGAAAGGGTGCTATAATTTTCATAAACTGAAACCCCTAGGCTTATTCCCCCTATTGTGAAGCTGAAAAGCCCCACCTACCTCCCCTACATTGCTCTGCCGGCAAAGCCCCTTCCCTCCATTGCTCCGCCGGCAAAGCCCCACCTCGCCTCCACCTCACTTCGAAAAGCCCCTCTCACTGGTCCCATTCGCCTCCACCTCCCTTCAAAAAGCCCCTATCAACTTCAAGCTCTGCGGCCACCGCTCCCTCTGCCTCGCTCGGCCGCGTCTCCACCGTCGTTCTTTGTGACCTCTCGCACCTTACTCCGAAAAGCCCTACCTCCCCTCTCACTGTTCCCATTTGCCTCCCTCTTTCCCTCTCAACTTCAAGCTCTGCGGCCACTGCTCCCTCTGCCTCGCTCGGCCGCGTCTCCACTGTCAACGGTTCCAGCTGCGTCTCCATCGTCCTCCTCCTGCGTCTGCACTGTTCCTACCACGTACGTAAGTCTCTTTCTTTCTTCAAGTTTACTGCACATTTTCATTGTTGGTTTATGACATTGTACATGATTGGTGTCTGCATTGCTGATGAATGTTTGGTTGATTTTGGTACTAATGGTGTTTATAGGGTTTCTTCTTTTTTGAAGGGAAACCATATCAAATCTACAGTAACCCTTTTTGAAGGGAAACCATTACTGGATTTTGTTGAATTTTTTTTTTTTGCTGGCTATAATATAGATTTTGCTACAAGTTTTTATCTATTATGTTCTAAATTTTGGTACAATGCCATTTCATCTATTATGTTTTAAGCTTAACGTTGCTTGCCTGACTGTTAACTGAGACTGTTGGAAGGATCTAGATCAAAGCCCTATGTTTTTTTTTTTAATTTTTTTCTCCCTTTGAATTTTCTGCTGTTGCGATGATTATTACATGGTTGCTTTGATTTTTTTTTTTTTTAAATTGTACCCCCACCCCAAACCAAAAAAATGTTATTCAAGTCCACGCTTGATCATACGGGTTGTATTTTGCTTGTTCTCACATACGGGTTGTAATCTCACAGTCGTATGGTTTTGAATTGAAATGAGAGTGTTTTATTCATGAATATTAGAATATTTTTTATTTATTCATGAAAAATTAGATTTGTTTATTACAGATTATCAAATTTAGATTTCTCGGAGGGTTTGAATTTTTAAGAGAAGGGAAGAGGAATGTATTGAGAGCTAAACTGGTATGTGGCACTAGTATGAGAGCTGAATTTTTTAAGGGTTTGAATTTTTTAACTTCTATAGATTTTCCTCATTTGCTTGACATCCCCTCTTTCATCATCTTCTCAAGCAACACCGGCATAAGTGGTTGACGGAGACTCAGAAGCTTCTACAACCCCCTGCGTTGAAGATTGTCTGATATAAATATTATGCTAAAAGAGGTATGCAGCTTCAAACTTATTGAAGAAAATTAACAAATTGAAGAAAACATAATTCTCTATAAATTGTAGATTTTAACATAATCTAGATGATTTTAATGATGCAACTTCCCTTTGCATTTTATTGTGTTCAGGATGAAGTTTTTACTTACATATCTGCTACAAAATTATTTATAAAATTATAAATGATATAATAAATTAAATAATAAAATGATAAAGTAAAAATGACTCGTGCTGTGGTGGCGGTGTAACGATATTTTGTAGATGGGTTGCAGCTCATGTGACTCGACGGGAAAGGCGAAAGTAAGTTTAAAAATTATCAATAAAAAACATTGTTGATATGCGTTTTGACACGGGAGAGAAATGTGCTTGCTTGGACATAAAAGTTTCGTACGGCAGTAGTTTGGTGGGATGCAGAGAAACTAGCTTAAACAAAAATAACTAAATAATAATATTTAATAAGTTAAATAATTATATAATTGTTTATATTACTCAATAATAATACTTAATAACTAAATAATTAATATTTATGTAAATAAATAGTTAGTTAATATTGAAACTGAAATACATGAATAATTAAATAACACATTATACCAATTTCTCTTAGCACTTAAAACAGGTGTTAAGCCTCATAATACGTAAAAAATATAAATAAATTTTTAAAAATTAATAAGCCTTGATTAAAGTATGAAATTGTTTTTAGATGCATAGTTTTTTTAAGAATATTTAATTATGACTTTGTTTGTCAATTTTATGACTCCTTTATGCACTTAATCTATATTGCAAAAGTAAAAGGATTTGGGCAATTACTGCTTTTACGTACCCTATGAACTTGAATTTCAAGTACAAAGGGTGTCTTATAGGGTCAAATTTTATTTTAAATGATACTTGAGCAAAACCTTAGCTTCCCGTTTGAGGTTCAATATCATTAAGCACATGTACTCTTTCAAAGTACCGCTCTTTGTATTGAACTTTGAATTGTCCAAGGAGGACACTTTGGGAAAAAACTTTTTCTTCACTCGTATAATAGTTATTGTGTACTTCTCATGCCTTATATTTGATAAAATTGCGGTGTTCTCTGGGTGCAAACTTGACCTCAGTCATGTCATGTACTTGGAGACAATTGGAAATGCTGCCGAAATTTTGTCAAATATAAGGTATGTGAATTAAGTAATAACTATTAATACTAGGATCGAGTGTTGAAAACGTTTTTTCTCGAATGGGATAGGGTCAGACCAATTAACGAAAGGGAATGCGATTTTGGATTGTGAAGCATTTGGTGGATAAATCTCTAAGTTGGCATGTTGTCAAAATTTAATGTTTAAATTTATCTGGATTTTTTATGAACATGCAGAAGATGGATTGTTATCCTTCGAATCGTACTTGGATGTATGATAGGTTATATCCGAAAAGAGGGGGTCTGAAACGATCTTTTATAGATGGGGTTGAAGAGTTTGTTACCTAAGCAAAGCAACAGAAGTGTCTCATCGATGATGGATATCGAATTAGATGTCTGTGCACTAAATGCCAATGTCGAAAGATTAAGAGCGATGACCTTGTGAAGACAGACTTGTATAAAAATGGGTTCTAGAACAATTACTGGATTTGGACCGATCATGTTGAAGAAGTGCCACATGTTGATTTAGGGTTTGACGAGAATTGCACGAGTGCTTCAAGTAGTTGTGCAGATATGGGATATGGTGAACAGTTTGTGTCAATGCAGGAGATGGTGTGTGACGCTCTTGGGGTGAATGAGATGCACGATTACGATAATACGGAACAACTTCCGAATGAGGAAGCACAAAGATTTTATAATTTTTTGGTTGAGGCAAATAAGCCGTTGTATGAAGGGGCCTCAGACTCTAAATTACCGATGTGCGTGAGACTGTTAGCTTGCAAAGCCAATTTTAACGCTTCTGACTCGTGTTTGGATAATTTTTCCAAAATTCTTTTGGACGTGACACCTATAAATAGGGTTTTACCAGAGAATTATTATGGTGCAAAAAGGTTAGTGTTGAAGCTGAGATTGAAAGCCAAGAGAATTGATTGTTGCATGAACGGGTGTATGTTGTATTACAACACTGAATTTGGCATAAGTGATGGCGTGGCGCGTTGGTCGAATGCAGAATTTTTCAAGCGCCAAGGTGTTGTCATCACAAGACTATGACAAGTAAGAACAAACCTATTCTAGTAAAGGCAATGTTCTATTTGCCAATAATTCCAAGGCTACAAAAAATGTTTGCATCAATGCAAACTGCAGGAAAAATGACGTGGCACTATGAGAATAGAAGAAGTTCAGGTGTGTTACGTCATCCATCTGATGGCAAAGCATGGAAGCATTTTGATCGAGTACATTCCGAATTTGCCTTGGATCCACGCAATGTACGACTTGGATTATGCTCTGATAGTTTTACCCCGTATATCCGAGCTTCAGCTTCGCCTTATTCATGTTGGCCCGTAATTGTAACCCCGTACAATTTTCCTTCTGAAATGTGCATGTCTAAACCTTATATGTTTTTGACGTGCCTCATACCTGGCCCATCCAACCCAAAGGCTAGTATTGATGTTTATTTGCAGCCTTTGATTGATGATTTGAAGAGGTTGCGGAACGGCATGTTGACGTACGATATCGCAAGAAAGCAAAATTTTTTTATGAAGGCAGCTTTGATGTGGACCATTAATGACTTCCCTGCTTATGGTATGCTGTCTGGTTGGGGTACTCATGATAAATTGGCATGTCCGCATTGCATGGAGTATACATAGGCCTTTACCTTGAAATACGGGGGGAAAAGTTCCTGGTTTGACTCGCATCGTAGGTTTTTACCAACATATCATGCGTTTAGACGAAATAGAAACGCCTTCAAAAAGGGGGAAGTTGAAAAGGATGAGCTGCCACCTACGTTCTCGCCAGAAGAGATTTGGAGTAGAGTAAGAGAACTGCCCAAAGTCACTGACAATGGTGGTGTGTTCAGATTACCAGGATATGGGGATTTTCACAACTGGACAAAAAGAAGTATTTTTTGGGATCTCCCACACTGGAAAGATAATTTTTTGAGACACAATCTCGATGTTATGCACATAGAGAAGAATTTTTTTGATAAAATATTCAACACGGTCATGAATGTCAGTGGCAAGACTAAAGACAATGAGAAGGCAAGAATGGACTTAGTTTTGTACTGTAGGCGACCAGACTTGGAGTTGAAGCGGCACGTTAATGGGAAGATGTTAAAACCGAAAGCCAATTATAATTTAACTGTTGAGGAAGCAAAGTCCGTTTGTCAGTGGATAATAGAACTACGGATGCCAGACGGTTATTCTTCCAATTTGGCAAGATGTGTCGATGTCAGCAAGGGAAGGATGCATGGGATGAAAAGCCATGACTGCCATGTATTCATGGAATGTTTACTTCCTATTGGTTTTAGTTCCTTGCCAGTCCATGTCTTGAATCCGCTTACTGAATTGAGTCAATTTTTTAGAGATTTGTGCTCTGCAACGTTGAGGGAAGAGGAGCTGATTAAGATGGAACAGAACATTCAAATCATTCTATGCAAGTTGGAGAGAATATTTCCTCCCGGTTTCTTTGATTCCATGGTGCATCTACCAGTTCATCTTGCATATGAAGCAAGACTTGGTGGACTAGTACAATATAGGTGGATGTATCCATTTGAAAGGTAACTATCCTAGAAATAGATATTAGATTTTTTTCCATTTGAAATGAAAGGTAATAAATATTTCTACGATCTTGTTATTTTGTAGATTCATGGGTGATTCAAAAAGATCAGTGAAAATAAGGCTAGGGTTGAAGGATCAATCTGTGCGTCTTACTTACACTGTGAGACAACCCATTTTTGTTCCCATTATTTCAACAACTTCATGTTGTCACCAAGAAATAATAGACATGAAATGGAAAATGAAAATGAAAGACATCCGCTAGCCTTATCAATCTTTTGCCTGTCTGGTCGTCATTCGGGGAAGGAGTTGACTCACTGGTTAACAGATGCAAAGAGGAAGTCGGCCCATGTTCATGTGTTGATCAATTGCACCGAAGTTAAGCCATACCTTGAGTATGTATTGCATATCCTTTTCTTTCAATTATGTAATAATAAATACTTCAATTTGTGCTAAAAATGTGTGTATTGTCCAATTTATACAGCGCATTCTTGTTATCTGAAAACATAAGTGAACAACAACAGTCTACTCGTATACATGCAAATTTTGTAAAGTGATTAACGCAACAAGTAAGTATCTTAAAATTCTTTGAACTATCAACTTCCTGTAAAATCTAGACATAACTTTTTTGCATTTAACATACATAGGTTTACAGTGAGACACCGACTGCCGTCAACCAACACTTAAGGAACTTATCCGACGGTCCTAATTCAGCTGTCAAAGAATGGCATACGTTCTTTGTGAATGGGTACAAATTTATACCCAATCATGGACGGAGGGCAGAAAAACAATAAACAGCGGGGTTTACGTAAAGGGCCTCACAGAAGGAGGCGAAGATGACTTCTTCGGTGTGGTCCAACACATATATGAATTGGAGTACACTTATTTAGACTATACTAAAAAAAATAGTTTCGTTTATTGTAATTGGTTTGATCCATCCATTAAGGGCACAAATATGAATCCAAAATGTAATACTGTGTACATCCGAATGAGTGGAAAATATCAAAGGTTTGATCCGTTTATCTTGGCACAGAATGTTAGACAGGTGTATTATGTTCCTTATCCAGCAACTCGAAAAGACTAACGAGTTTGGTGTGTTGCCATCAAGACCAAACCTAGGGGTCGCATCGAAGCGGATGATCCAGAGGTAGAGGTGCCTTATCAAGTGGATGAAATGTCATGTATAAATGAAGTCATTGAAGTTGAGCCGATTGATTACTTACGTGACTTGCAAGTCCTTGGTGAAGAAGTGGATATCATTAATTTGTCGTCCATCCAGGAGCATTTGGATGAAGAAAATGATGGTTCCACGGAAGATAATGACTCAGTAAGATCTGAACATGATGAAGATAATGACTCAGCAAAATCTGAAGATGATGTCTCAAATTCTGAATAAAACTTAGATCTTTTGTTTAAGTTTTATTTGTATTAGTGAATTATATTGTTTGACTTTATATATGACTTAGATATTGCTCTATCTTGGATTATTAGTGAGTTACATTTGTTAATTTATGGCTTATATAACTTATATTATTGCTTTATTCGATGAGTTACATATTTCGTGAATTTTATTTTAACATTAAAATGCTCTATAGACATGGCATCAGGAGGAGGATGTGAACCACCTCCACCCAGACCACCCACTGGTGATAAGGGTAAGGGTGTGGTCTCCGATGCTGACCCGCGTTCGACTCGTCGTCGGAACAGGCCCTCTCGCCATATAGTGATTCATGAGTTTGTAGATGGATACTCGCCTATGCCTTCTACATCTACCCAGTCAGTGCCAGCACTCGCACCACGCCCATTCACACCTACATCGCGTCCATCCGCACCTACACCGCGCCCACCCACACCTACATCTTGTCGACATGTGGCTACACCACCTCCACCACCGCGAGCAGCTACATCACCTGCACCGATTGCACCTGAGATCGATACGATTCCCACTTCGAGGTTCATGACACATGCACACCAGGGCACTTCTACTTCAGCAGGTGTGGCTGAGATATCACCTGCTCATCGTCAGGCTGAGGAGGAGCAGTATAGTCCTGGTTATTCACGCTCACCTTCAGAGGCAGGGGTGGGCGAGGATGAGTCAGAGGAGATTGAGTTAATGCCCGATGGTCGACCTATTATCAGGCCGGTTGGTAACGGGTAAGAATTAATAAAGAAACATTTATTCGATTTTTATTATAATTTATTACCATGTCTTTGATTGATTCATACTCTTTTATTGTTAAGGTTCCTTCCTTCGAAGAGAGCTGCGTCTGCCATCTCGTATGTTATTCATCGGAGGTATCATAGGGCATGTCCATCATGGGGAGCGCTTAATAATGGGGAGCGGCATATTATGTTTGAGGCTTTTAGTGCAAAAATTCAATTTATTTAATGTGGTTTTTATTATTTCGTAAATAATTAGTATAACAAATATTATTTATGTTCTTCTAATACAGGGTCAAGTCGCATGGAGGATTGACCATGAGTCGGAGATTGAGAGGATCTTTCACATGAAAGCCTCTCGCCGCCTCTCCGACATGCTTAGGGAGGCCCGCAATTCAGGCTCATAGCCAGACTGGATTAGAGATGGAATTTGGGAGGACTTGTGTCGTCACTAGGCTTCTGATGCGTTTAAGAAAATGTCAGACCAAGCTAAGAAAAATAGGGCATCAGAAAAGGGGGAGCCTGCACACAGGAGGTTCCATCAGCCAGGCACTGTACGCAGAACGTATGGTACGTTTATACTCTCATTTTTATGCATTAAATATATTTATTTCAAGATCAATAGTTTATTAATTATTTTTAATTTATTATCTATGCTTGTGTTATAGGCTATGAAGTATAAGCAAAGGGTGAAGGTTAACGAGCTCCACGGCCGTACCCATACTAGGAAGGGTACAGGCGAGTATGTAGATGAGCACTCGAGGAGCACTCAGGTAATAAATATACCCTTTATATACCCTTTATTTTTAATTTAATAATTTTGTATCATATATATGAGCTAATTAATGTGTTTGGTCACGAATAACAGGAGGAGTTTGAGGCGAGGATGTCTCAGGCTAGGTCATCTTCATCCACTTCAGCTGACCCCGAGGAGGAGGACCGGCTTGCTTTGCATATTTGGGCAGAGGTTGTTAGCGGTAAGTATAAGGGCCGCCTATACGGTGCTGGAAATCTTGCTCGCAACTATCGGAAAGGGTCTTCATGCATCTTGGACGTTCATACTGAGGCGTCCACTGGTCGCGGTAGTCGTCCTCGGGAATCCGTGGAGATTGCTGAGCTGAGGCAGAGATTGGCCCCTTCCGATGAGCGTGAGCGGCAGAGGGATGAGATGATGCAGCGGATGATGGAGACGATCCAGCGATTAGAGCAGCATCAGTCCACACACCCCCCATAGCAGCAGCAGCCTCTGTAGCCTGGTCAGCCGACCCAGGGCACCTCAGAGGAGGATGATGACTCTTTTGACCAGCTTATTGAGGATCCTTATAGAGATGGAAATTATTAGATTATGTTGTTAGGTTTTGTATGAATTTTAGCTTTTATTGATTGTAAAAAAATCATACATTACTTATGGTTTAAATTATGATATGAATTTATGTGATTTGTATTTTATTTATTTTGTCATATTTATTTACTTATTATTTTTAAATAATTAAAAAATATAATCTTTGACCAAATGAAAAAAATTTATAAAAAAAATATAATTATTTAACTAATTAATTGATTTTATTTATTATATTATTGAAAATCTTTTTTAAAAAAATAAATTAATATTTCTAAGGGCTAAAGCCGTGGGAAATGCTTTGACATGGTATCCTGGGGCGTAGCCGTGGGAAATTTCCCTAGGCTTAACCGTGTGTAATTTCCTAGGGGCTTGCTTGGCCATGTGAAAGGCTCTCGGTAAGTTACTCAGGGTTTAGGCCGTGGGAAATTTCCCGCGGCTTTTGAAAAATGGCCGTGGGAAAACAATTCTGACGCCTATTTTCCCGACAGCCGAGGATTCGTGGCTAATCCGTGGGAAAAGAGTGTTTTCCCACGGATTTTTGTGTTTTCCCAGGGATTATGGCCGTGAGAAACAGCGAATTTTCTTGTAGTGTGTGGCGCCAAGGGGGCGTTACAGTAGGCAATGGGACGCTATTGTTATGTGCACTTTGAAAGTCATATGACATATGAGGATATTTGAGATTACTTGATATATGTGCTTTGTCATACTTGATTTATGATGTGTTAATGATGACTGTTTACTGCTAATAATAATTTATATTATTATTATTATTTTACTATATATTATTTTGAAAATAGCGGGTATCATGGACAGTTTTTTCGATTACCGCACCGGCTGAGAACAATGCTTTTGTGAAAAGCTTTTAAATTGTATTTCTATTCACTGAGATTTATAACTCATTAGTAGTATTGTTTTCAAAACCTGAGGACGACTCAGTTGAGCAGCCATATGTTTTGAAGACTATCTCTTGAGTTTTAGAGCTTGGTTAGTATTGTATGGCATATACCAGGAGGACCTTTTTCATTGTTTAGTTATTTTCTTATGCGAGATGTATAGACGCCCGGTTTTGAGGCTTTGAAACTTATTATGCTATTTTGATTTTTGAACTGATGTAAACAATTATTTTGGATTATTATTATATTAAGTATTATTCAGTATTTATTTAAGAAAATTTTTATTTACTATGTTTTACTTAAATTAATTGTTTTGGGTTACTAATGTAACGAAGGGCGTTACAATACCAATATGAACCACCTTCTCCACCCCTGTTCTTGGTTACTACCATCCCATTCCCTACCAACCCAATGGACGATTGCCCAGTCAACTCTTCAATGCTCGTGGACCTCTCTTAGTCCACTTGGAGCAAAAGAGGTTTCCACCAAGGAAGCTATATCCAGGTCTTATAAAGGATAAAGTCTTCCAATGGGGTCACTACAATGTTGACCGCCACGTTATTCCTCCTCATGAGCAGAAGAAAGGATGGAAGACTACTGAGCAGAAAAGATCAAGAACCTTTGGACTAGAAAAGTTCATCTTAGATCGTGATGTGTGCAACACCCTTTCCCGAGTGTTACATTTCCGAACGTTTTTAAAGCCGAAAATATTCATTAATGCGGAAAATACGGTTTTTTTTTTCTTTTCACAAGATGCAATGGGATTTAGTAAAGGTAAATAATACTAATAAATGAACTTAGGTTCGCCATGCATTTCTAGAACATACTGTATAATAAACACAGAGCAGAAACGAAAATAGAAACGTCAACATTACTATATACAGACATAGGTCTAATGTGTAACTGACATAAGAAATACAATAAGTACTAGCAGTCGTAGCTCCCAAAAGGTACTAAAAAACTGACGTAGTCTAGCCGACAACAAAACTAAACCACAAAAGAAGGTCCGCCTCAGGGCTCAAGAAAACTACTGGACTGAACCATCGTCACGTCCATCTGTTCAAACAGCAACAGCAAGTACCAACAGAAAACATACAGATATGGGTGAGATCCCCGTTCATCAACACAACAAAACAGCAGTAGCAAAAACGGGACGACTCATCGGGTAACCGCGTACCCAACATGCTTACAAGAATTCTCAATGTCAAACATATTAAGCAGTTGACAACATAATATCATGTTAAGCAGTTAACAGCATAAGATAAGGTACTCTTAAACAGTACAATGATGTATAACAGTAAATGTAAACACCAATAGCCATGCAATGCAATGCAATGTATATGACTCAATGTCAATGTCACTAGGTACTACTCTGACCCCTACTCCATGGAGCTAACAAAACATCGGAGAGAGTGAATGGGAGGACATGTTCCGTGCGCGCCAGCCTTGGGCAAGATGCTACAACATTCATAACGTGCACGTATCTGGCTTTTACGGAAACACTCTCGACCAAACATGAAAAGTACGACATCTATTAGAGGATATCTGATGGAGGCAAAGGAGGGGCAAGTCAATTTTGCAACAAAAGAAGATCAATCCATTCAAGTCCAAGTGATCAGTGTTCTTATTTTGGCTATATCTTGAGTTATAGATGTCCGATTGAAGTGATTCTTAATTCGTTGGAAAGATAAGAGAATTATCTACAATTCTTATTTGAAGCTCTAGACCTGATTCGTACTCTATCATGATCAAAACCGGGATAGAAGTTAGGGACGCTGTTCTGGACGGATTTGGTCTTATTTAGCAATTTTTAGGCTTTTAATTGGGTTTCGGTTTTAATTGTATAATGGGCTTCATGGTCCACGAAAATGCTCACCTCCTTAACCTAGAATGTTCCTTAGCTTCTATAAATAGGACTTGTATTGCCTCATTTTTGATAACTTTGAATGAAATTAGAATTTATCCTATTTGGGTATTTTTGTGAGTTGAGCATTGGCTCCTCCTCTTCAAGTTCTTGGATTAGAACTTGTTTGATTCTTATCAAAGAGTTCTATCTCTTTGTGGCGAATCCTCCTTGGCTTATCAATCTTCCAATTCTTTGGATGATTGTGGCGCCTTCCCCTTCATCTTCTTCCTCTTCCATTTTCTATTTTGCTTATATTCTTCTTAATTTATATTTATGTCATTTAATTTCTGCACCTTTCATTTCAGTTCTTCCCTCTTTTATTTAATTAGTGCTCTTTACTTATTTTGTTCATCTTTTAGTTGTTTATTTTCAATTCCTAGTTTATATCCTTCATATGCATTCGGATGTCCAAGAACATCTTCTTCTTCCCCCAATTCTTCTCATCATTTTGCATAATTTCTAAGATCAAGCTCTTGGATAGATCCTCAATTTCGGTGATTCAAACTTGGATCATATCACCTTCTCTTCACTGACATTACTTATTTCGATACCAACCATTGTACACTGGTGGTATTACTCATTTTGACATCCCAACGTGTGGTGATGCTGCTTTTGATACCCCATTATGGCGGTATTTTATATTTCGACACCTCAATTCATTAGCAGTGTTACTTTCGATATCCCAATCATAGGTGGTATTGCAGCAAACAACATTCATCACATTTAACAGTTATTGAATCATGCCAATATCACCAATATTATCATATAATCCAAATATAGCCCGTCAATCAACCACATCGTGTATACAACATACATAATATAACATCAATCTCAAGAATAAACATTTAATTCCTGGCAGAAACACCTTAGAAGGAAAACCCCAAAATTTGTAAAATCAGGATTTGACCAAACACAAGAATATTTTCCAAAACATATTTTTGAAAGCATAACCCAAACCCCATAATTATTTTCACCATGGAAAGGGTAAGAAAGAGTATTTCTACTCACCTCTTGAAGACCTCCACGAATCTCCAAGCGTATCCTAAGGCGAATCCTATATGTCGCCTTCCTCAACCTTGAATCTCCTTTTCTTCTTCTTCATGTTTTTCTACCTCTTGTTGTTGTTGTTGTTGTTCCACACTCATTGATTATTGCAACCCCATCTCGTAAGTATGAGGAAGCTCCACAGCTGTTACTAAGGTGTTTTAGGAGGTATTAGGATTCTCTAATTTGCACTTGGGAGTCATTAGTTTGTATTTATAGGCCCCCAATAGTTAAAATGCTCGATTACGGTGTTTTACGAATTCTCTCCATGTACATCGATGTATTACATTAGTGCATTGATGTATTTAATTCATCTTATGCATTTTGACCACATGTACATCGATGTATTTGAGTTATACATTGATGTACTTCAAATTTTAATACTGTACATCGATGTAGAGACATAGCTACATCGATATATCCTTCAAAAGCAACAGAATAGGCATTTTTATTAATGTACATCGATGTATATTTATAGTACATTGATGTACCATCTTAAAAATGCGTTTCTCACTTCTTTTAGACTGTTTTCTTATTTTTGTACATTGATGTACACTTGTTGTACATCTATGTATTTCTCGTTTTGATATTTGTACATCAATGTATGATTCTAATACATCAATGTATCACCCTTTTTATTTTAGTACATCAATGTATCATTTTAATACATCAATGTATCACCCCTTTTTATTTTGAGATTTAGGATGTTACATTTTCTCTCCTCCTTTAAGAATTTCGTCCTCGAAATTAACTCCACACTTACGTATAAAGCAAATAAAGGTAATGCACCTTCAACAACAAGGTCTGGGTATTGGCTCACCAAGTCTTCTTCCAGTTCCCAAGTAGCCTCTTCAGGAATCAATCCTTCCCAAAACATCTTCACTAATGGAATGATCATTGAGACGACCCGCCGTTCCATTGAAGAACCTAAGATATTTAACTAAGCCTTAAAATGTATTATAAATGTTAACGCGCTTTATTTAGACGAGCAACGGAAAGATTAAAACGCGAAAACGAAATTATATTATGGCTATGCCAAAGCATGCATATATCAGAGTAACGCAGTTGAAACGTAAAGTATACATACATGCATCGGTTGCCCCGTCAGTAGGGTTACAGTAGTAATGTATACATATAGAGTACATCAGTACAGACTATAAGTAAAATACGTCAAAAGACAGAGAAGAATCTCAGGTTAACAGCGGTTGCCACCCAACCTCTAGAAGCTGGGGTCCGTGGCTCGTCTATCGGCATCAGGCTCGTAAGGAGTGTCATCCAACTCCTCAGCAACTGGTTCCTCCACAGTGTATTCCCACAAGATATACACATGTAGCAGACAACACATAGAAAACATATAATACGCCAACAACCATCGCTTGGGTCACACAACACAACCATCTCAAAAGTCACTCTCTCAGATCAAATCTCTACGAAGGATACTGATACTAATCCCCATATGCATGTCATCATTCCTATATGCATGTCGGCCGATATCATCACGTCCCCAGTTGCACTTCCCCGTCGGGATTAATAACATCATGTCCTCAATTGGACATTCTTGTAAGGATAAAAACACCAAGTCCCCAATTGGACATCCAGCCTCGGGATTAAAAACACCATGTCCCCAATTGGACATCCCCCTTTGGGACCAAATATGCTATGGTATGAAATGCTATGATATGCAACAGACATCCATCACAGATTGATACTTGAACCTCACACCTAAGCACTTGATCACAGCCATGATGCACTGCATCCACAACAACATCAACATCAACATCACGACATCTTGTGTCCACGAGCCACAGATCCATGGTCAAAACCACAAAGGTGTCAATCCGAACAACAACGTAATCTCACCATACTCTCATCAACAATCATCTAGCCAATCACAATAATAAAATATCACAAAAATAAATATGTCAATACAGATATCATCACGTTGACAGATAAACAACTAATCACATAGACAATTGAGCATAGCAGATCAACAGATAAGCACATAAGCAGTTCAACATATCAACCTCAATCGATCACCTCTTCTAGATTATCATCTTAGTGGTGATAGCCCAAAAGTATCTACACCTAGGGTCCAAGTACTTTATCCAGGGCTCATCCTCTAGTAGGGTTTACGGTTTCCCATACACATGTATATATTCTATACTAAGCTTGCCTTCCCGACGATACTAGTTCTTTCTCCCCACCTGAAACTGCTATGCATACTCGTCTTCCTGCACAAGCTCTCGAGCACAGCTCCACAGCCGGCACTTTAGCATGCTTTAGGGCGATCGAACACAGTCTGATTCTTCACAGCAAATCACAATCAGAAATTAATAAAATCCAACAAAATCATCTAGTTCCCACAACGTTAGGGTTCGGCCATAGGGTCCTAAAATTAGCTAGGGATGTCTAAAAATTCCTATCTCTTGGATGAATGATCCTTAGGTACTCTTAACCCCAAATCAAGTCTCTATACTCAAACTTGAATAAAAAATTCCTTGTTTCCCCAAATGGGTAGATCGGCCACCCTTAAATCAAATATGCTAGGGAAGTTTTTTTATCACATGCTTTTGGATTCAAAGACCTCTAAGTGTGATAAAACTAAATCAACACTTCTATGACAAAAATTTGAACCAAACTCCATTGATTCACCAAGAGGAGAATTCGGCCACCCTATACCCATATGGGTTAGAAAGCTCTTTTGGTTACAATCTGTTGGATTATGAGAGAGAGCAATGAAACTAAATCATAGAAATTGGTTTTACATTAAAAGGGTTTTTCTACAATTTCTTATGAATTTATGAAGTTAAGGCTCAACTTTGAACAAAAGCTTGAAACACATGATTCAATGGAGAAAGATGAAGATTGAGAGATCAAGAGAGGATTCCATACCTCCTAGATGATGAAGATGAATGAAGTGATCAACTTTGCTTCTCAAAGTTCTTGAAGAATCCTTAAGGAAATGAAGAGAAAGTGAAGGAGAAAAGTGATGAAGAAATGAGTTTTTTGGAGAAAATGAAATGGATGAGTGTTCATGAAGGAGGGGGGCATGGGGTATGAAGGGGTAAGGGTAGGAAGGTCCAAAAAATTTCACTTAAGGGCAAAATGGTCTTTCACACAAGGGTAAGGTGGTAATTGTGAAAAAGGTCAGGGGTATTTTGGTCTTTTCGTGTCCAGATATTTTCTAAAGTCATTATGACACAGGAACGTGTTCCTAGGTGATGTGACCTGATGTGACTTCATGTTTGTCCGTTAGCGGGTCCCGGTAATTCCCTATTAACCTCCGTTCTTCACCCAATTGGAGATTTCGCCCGAATAACTTATATTATTTCGCTTTTTAGTGCGCAAAAACCAACTTTAGCAAAAAGGTAGGAAATTAAATTCTAAACCTAACTGTCTCGTTCACGAGTCAAAATTAGGTCTTTTGAGTAGTAAAATACTACTGTTAGTGAAAAACGCAGACAGGGCTCCGTCTGAGTTTTCGACCCAAAATTTAATCATAACTCCTTACGATAGCGTAGAGTGTGACTATGGTTTCAATTTATTTTAATTCATTTTATAAATCTCAGATAAAAATATACAGTCAATTATATAATTTACTGATATTAGAAAGCGCGAAAATCGGGGTGTTACATTACTACCCCCTTATAAAGAATTTCGTCCTCGAAATTCGACGTACCTTAGAATAAATGGGGATATCGCTGTTGCATATCTTCTGCACGTTCCCAGGCGGCATCTCCTGTTGTAGCATCCCATATGACCTTGACTAAGGGAATCTACTTCCCTTAGAGTTCTTTCACCCTCTTATCCTCGATTCGTATAGGCAGCGCTTCATATTCCAAGTTCTCCCTTATCTGGATTGATTCAGGCTCTATCACGGGTGATGGATTCGGATGGTATTTTCTGAGTTGGGATACATGGAATATATTATGAATATTGGATAGGTTGGGAGGTAAACCAATTTGGTAGGCAACTGGACCAATTCGGCGAAGAATTTGCAATGGTCCAATGAATTTAGGTGTAAGCTTTCTGGATTTGATTGCCCTGCCGATTCCAGTTCTTGGAGTGAAACTAATAAAGACATGATCGCCTTCGTGGAACTCCAAGCGTCTTCTCCTCTTGTCACTGTAACTCTTCTGCTGATCCCGTGCGACTTTCATCTTTTCCCGAATTTTCTTAACTTGCTCCGTCGTTTGCTGCACTATTTTTGGTCCTATCAATTGATTCTCCCCGGTATCATACCAACAGTGCGGTGTTTTGCACTTTCTTCCATATAGCGTGTAACACCCCGTTTTTCTTAAAAAGCTTTAAAAGCTTTCTAATAATAATTAAACACTAATTGTGTGTTTGTATTTTATTGAAGGGTATAGAGAGCGAAATAAATTATTCCGAGACCATAGTCACGCTCTATACTGTAGGAAGCTATGGTTAAATTTTGGTCAAAAACTCAAACGGAGCTTGGTCTGCGTTTTATACTGACATTAATATTTTACTACTCAGACGACCTAATTTTGACTCATAAATGAAACGATTAGGCTTTAAATAAAATTGAGAACGTTATCGGCGATTTTGAAAAATTTCAAAATATAATATTTTTCACGACTTTCTGGGGCGATATACTAAATCGCGTAAGTAACAGATCCATAAAAAGATGAACCTGAAGTCACATCGCCTAGGAAGGCATGCCCGTGACTCACTACAGTCATCATGACTTTTCCATAAAATATCTAGATATTTATGAAATTAGAAAATATCTGAACGCTAAAAGACCAAAATACCCCCGATTTTTTTCTAAAGGACAACTATGCCCCTAAAATATCTAAAAATGGTTGTCACCCACTCTTTCTCTCTCCTCCAACTTGCTGACTCTCTCTTTTTCTCCTCTTCATCTTCTTCTTCCTTCTTTCTTCTTCTTTTCCTCCATTTTCTCTTTTCTTCCTTAATTTTCACCTCCATTTTTCTTCAACTTCCTCAAGCTTTTTCAACCAAATTTGTGAAGCAAAGTTGTTCCTCTCATCCTCCTCTATCACCTAAGAGGTATAGATTTCATCCTTGAGCTCTCAATCTTCATTTTTCTCCATTGATTTTCATGAGCTCAAGTTTTTAGATCTAAACTTCAAAAATCTCTAGAAAATTGCAGAAAAATCCTTTTAATGCCACACCAATTTCTATGAGCTAGTATCATCCCCTACTATCATAATCCAAGAGGTTGAAATCAAATAAGCTCTCTAGCCTATTTTTCTTGGAGAGGCCGAATGGGTATAAATGTGGGGAAAATGGGTTTTTTGTTCAATGTTCTTGATTTCACCTATTCCATTCCTTAATCATGTAATCCAAGTGATTAGGAAGCTAAATCAATCTCCCACCTATTTTTTTGGGTGGTGGCCGAAACCCCAAATTCTTGGTTTAACGGGTTTTGGTTCAAATCTTTGATAATTGATCATTGAGTATGTATTACGTATGCTTAAGGATCATTGATCTAAGAGTTGGTAGAATTTCAACATCCCTAATCTAATTAATTAAATAGGGGCAATAGCTAATCCTAAGGAATTAGGGAGTTTTGATTGAACTGTACTGATTTTGATTGTGTTTTGTTGTATAGAATCGGCTAGGACTCGAACATTTGATCGCACACTCGACTGACTGTTACGGAGTCGTAGCCAGAACTGCACGTGAACATTTCTAAGGTGGGGAGAAAGAACCGATATCGTCGGGAAGGCAAGCTTATTACAGATTATATATATGTGTGTAGGGGAACCCTTAAACCTTACTAGAGGTTAAGCCTTGGATAAAGTGCCTGGACCCTGGGTGTAAGTACTTTTGGGTTATCACCACTAAGTGATGATATGGCTATTGTGATTAATTGAGGTTGATGTGTCGGATTGTTTATTTGATTATTTGTTGATTTTATTTTGTTGAACTGCCTGCGTGATGAACTGTTGTCTGACTTTATAATGATAATTGTACTGGTAGAATTACTGTTGTAATGTTATTGTGATTTGATTGGTTGAGTGTTGATGAGAATATGGTGAGTGATGATGTTGTTCGGGTTGATACCGTTGTGGTCCCGCCATGGAGCTGTGGCTCGTAGACGCGAGACGTCGTGATGCTGATGTTGATGTTGATGTGATGTTGATGTTGATGTGATGCGATGTGTCGTGGTCGTGGTCGAGTGTGTAGGCGTGAGGTACCGCTATCAACCTGTGATGGATGTTTGTTGCATAGAATATCATTTCATACCACAGCATTTTGTCCCAAAGGGGGATGTCCAACTGGGGACGTGATGTATTGGCTGACATGAGATGATTGTGATGGGTGACTTAAGAGATGGGTGATGTTGTGTTGTATAAATTATATGTGATGTGTGATGAATGTATATATATATATATATATATATATATATATATATATATATATATATATATATGTTATACTGATGCCCCTCTCCCATATTTGATGATATATGTTTCTTATCTCTCGCTATTTTCTGTATGTGTTGCTCTTATTTTATGGGAGCACCCTGAGGAGGAACCAGTGGCTGAGGAGCTGGATGGCATTCCTTACGAGCCTGACGCCGGAGGACGTGCCACGGACCCTAGCCTCGAGTGGTCGTGGAATGATCGTGATTAGCCGGAGAGTTATCTCTCGGCCGACTTTTCATACTTTTATTTTGAGTTGTATTAATATACTCTATATGTGTTACTTTAATACTGTAGCCCTACTGATGGGGCAAATTATGTATGTGGTATATTTCTTTATATTTTAAAGCTGTGTACTCTGAGGCGTTGCATGCCGCAAATTCTTTTGCTTCCGTGCTTAATTTTTCCGCTTCACTTCGTATTAATAAGGCGCGCTAACGATTATAATGCGATTAAAGTTCGTTAATATCTTAGGTTCTCCAATGGGACGGCGGGTCGTCTCATTTATTGGTATCAGAGCAGTTCGATTCTAGTATCGGACTGTGTGGTTTAGGAAGTATACTAGTGTTGACAGTTATATCCACATTGGGTACTAACTGTGTTACAAAAAGGGTAGTGTGTCCGATGCGCGAGTTATCGAGCGTGATAACTGTTTTATTCGTGAGGCATATGATATGTATATCTGTTGATTTATATTGTATGTCTTATGGATTGAAGCTAACGCTTCCTTTACAAGGAAAGAATGGCCAGAGGACGTGGTAGAGGAAGGGGAGCACTAGTTGGAACCGGGAGCCCCGACAGTAGTGGGGATACCTCGGGAATTGGGAATAGCAGAGATCAGAATGAAGCAATGAGGGCCATGAGGGATTTGGCCGCTGTAATGCTGCAACAAACAGAGCAGAACGCTCAGTTCATGCAGCGACAGGAAAAGAGGGATGCTAGACAACAACGGAATCAGGTCAGAGGAGGGGAAGTGGTAAACACTGGACTGAATGCTTTCATGAAGGGGAATCCTCCCCAATTCCATGGGAAGTACAATCCGGAAGCTGCTGAGCTATGGCTGCAAGAAATCGAGAAGGTCTTTGTTGCTATCCAATGCAGAGAGGATAGGAAAGTTACTTATGCTACCTTCATGTTAGTCGGGGCAGCTGAAGCTCGGTGGAAGAACAAACAGAGACTGCTAGAGGCTGAAGGAAGATTGCTGACCTAGGAAGTGTTCCGTGAGAGCTTCTTGGAGAAATATTTCCTAAGGAGTATCCGTTAAGAGAAGGAGAAAGAGTTCCTGAACCTGAAGCAAGAACAGAAGTCGGTGGGGAATATGCCATGAGATTCGAGACGCTGCTGAAATTCTCCCAGTTTTACCAAGTATACCCAGATGAAGACTAGGTGTGCAGAAGGTTCGAAGACGGACTGAGGCCCGAACTGAAAAGGGCTATGCTGCCATTGAGCAGCCGATCATTTCCTGATCTAGTGGAAAAATGTACCGTACGTGAAGGACACGATCAAGAGAGAGTTAAACAAACTCCAGCAACAAGCGGGGGACCAACTAGGAGCTTGGGTCAGAAAGGCCGAGGAGGAAAGTTTCAACCGAGGGCGAAATCTTACAATCGCCCGAATCAACAACCAGCAAGTTATGGAAGGGGGAATGCCAGTCAAGGACAACCAGGATTTTCCAAGTGCTTTCTATGCGGTGGGCCGCATCAAGTGAAAGATTGTGCTCAAGCACCGAACGTCACTCGTTTTCGTTGTGGCACGTGGGGCCACTATGCCAACGAGTGTCGAACGGGGGATGCTAGTAGAGGTCCAGGTCAACAGCAAGTCGGAAGAGCTCAGAACGCTGGGGCTGGACAACAAGTGGTGGGCCAACAGAACTGGCCACAGATGACGGGAAGAGTGTTCGCCGTGAGAGGATCTGAAGCCTCTCAATGTCCCGATCTGATACAAGGTAAATGCCTAGTTGCTGGGGGACTCTTATCTGTTTTATTTGATTCGGGGTCTATACATTCCTCTATTTCTTTAGCGTGTGTGGATCATTTGAATTTGCCTGTTTCATTCTTACCATATGATTTAACTGTTTCTACACCTACGGCGGATTCCCTGACAACCCTATTTATCTGTTTAAAATGCCCGGTTGTCTTAGAAAACCGATCTTTTCTTGTTGACCTAATTTGTCTGCCTATGCAGCAGATTGATATTATCTTAGGCATGGACTGTCTTTCGGCCAACCATGTAGTACTAGACTATTCAAATAAAACCCTCTGCTTTTCCGAGCAATCTGGATCATTGCCTGCCAGTGATGGTGTGTCGGGAGGTGTACGATCAGGAGAGTGCATGGTGCTGTTTTCTTTGGAAGCCGAGGAGACTCCGAGTCCGGATGCTTTGCCGGTGGTGCATGAGTTTCCAGATATTTTCCCGGATGATGTGCCAGGATTACCACCCAAGAGGGAGGTAGAGTTCGCAATCGATCTTACACCCGGAGCCGGACCGATTTCGATAGCACCCTATCGAATGTCCCTAACAGAGTTGGCAGAGCTGAAGAAGCAACTGGATGACATATTACAGAAGTAGTTTATAAGACCGAGTGTTTCACCTTGGGGAGCACCTGTACTGTTCGTCAAGAAGAAGGACGGCAGTTCAAGGTTGGGTGTGAACTACAGACAGCTCAACAAGGTGACGATCAAGAATAAATACCCGTTGCCAAGGATTGACGATCTTATGGACCAATTGAGGGGAGCAACGATATTTTCTAAGATTGATCTGAGATCCAGTTATCATCAGATAAGGGTGAAGGAAGATGATATACCGAAGACGACTTTCAGGAGTCGGTACGGGCACTATGAGTATCTAGTTATGCCTTTTGGAGTAATTAATGCTCCTACAGTGTTCATGGATTATATGAATAGAATCTTCAGACCGTACCTTGATAAGTTTGTCGTTGTTTTTATCGATGACATCCTTATCTACTCCATAGACAAGGAAGAGTATCAAGAGCATTTAAGGGTTGCATTTCAAGTTCTTAAGGACAGACGACTTTATGCCAAGTTGTCTAAGTGCGAGTTCTGGCTGGAGGAGGTACAATTCCTTGGACATGTGATCGATAAAGATGGTATAGCAGTAGATCCTGCAAAAGTAGAAGCTGTAGTTAAGTGGGAAAGCCCTAAAACAGTAAGTGAAATCAGAAGTTTTCTCGGGCTAGCAGGATATTACAGGAGGTTTATCGAGGGGTTCTCGAAGATTGCGTTACCTCTGACGCAATTAACGAGGAAAGGAAAAATGTATGAATGGACAGAAGAGTGTGAGGCTAGTTTCCAAGAGCTGAAAAGGAGGCTAACTACATCTCCGGTGCTAGTCTTGCCAGATCCATCAAAGTCATTCGATGTGTACTGTGACGCATCGTATCAAGGTTTGGGTTGCGTGCTCATGCAAGAGAGAAAAATGGTAGAAAATGCTTCCAGACAGCTGAAAGTGCATGAACGGAATTATTCAACCCATGATCTAGAGTTGGCCGCAATAGTGTTTTCATTGAAGATATGGAGACACTATCTCTATGGCACTAAATTCAGCTTGTTTAGCAACCATAAAAGTTTGAAGTATCTGTTCGACCAAAAGGAGTTGAACATGAGGCAGAGGAGATGGATGGAATTCATAAAATATTATGAATTTGATCTACAGTACCACCCAGGAAAGGCCAATGTGGTGGCAGATGCATTGAGTCGGAAATCTTTGCATATGTCCGCTATGATGGTGAAAGAGCTGGAACTGCTGGAACAGTTCAGGAATCTGAATCTAGACGTTGAGTTATCCAGAGATAAGATAAGTTTAGGAATGGTCACTATCACTAGCGACTTTCTGAACTTGATCTGGAAGAAGCAAGGAGAAGATCAGTACCTACAAGAAAAGAACCAGATGGCAGAAGAAGGAAAGACTTCAGAGTTCAAGAAAGGTACTAATGGAATCCTGAAGTTTGGAGACAGGATATGTGTGTCTAGGGGCAACGAAATTAGGAGCACGATCTTGAAAGAAGTACACAAGAGTAAGCTAAGTTTTCATCTCGGATCTACAAAGATGTACCAAGACCTAAAGGGAGTGTTTTGGTGGCCTAGGATGAAGAAAGAAGTAGCATAATATGTCCAGTCCTGTCTGGTATGTCAAAAGGCAAAGATTGAAAATAAAAAACCAGCAGGATTATTGCAATCACTGGACGTCCCAGAATGGAAATGGGATAGCATTGCGATGGATTTTGTTTCCGGACTACCAAGGACGCAAAAGAGGTGCGATGCAATTTGGGTAATCGTTGACAGGCTTACGAAATGTGCTTATTTCTTGCTGATCAACCAAAGGTATTCTTTGGAAAGATTAACCCAGATTTACATCAAAGAAGTGGTGAGATTACATGGGGTACCTTCGAGTATCATTTCGGACAGGAATCCGAGATTTACTTCCAGGTTTTGGGAGAGTTTAAATGGTACATTGGGAACGAAGCTCAAAATGAGTTCAGCTTATCATCCGCAGACGGATGGTCAGTCTGAAAGGACGATTCAATCATTGGAGGATCGTTGAAGAGCATGTGTTTTGGAAAACATAGGAAGTTGAGACGAATTCCTTCCACTGATTGAGTTCATGTACAGCAAAAGTTTCCACTCGAGTATCGGCATGGTACCATATGAGGCACTGTATGGATGAAAGTGCAGAACACCACTCTGCTGGTATGAGACCGAGGAGAATCAGTTGATAGGCTCAGAGATGGTGCAGCAAACGACGGAGCAAGTTTAGAAAATTTGGGAAAAGATGAAAGTCTCATGGGATAGACAAAAGAGCTACAGTGACAAAAGGAGGAGACCTTTGGAGTTCCAAGAAGGCGATCATATCTTTATGAGAGTCACTCCAAGAACTGGAATCGGCAGGGCAATGAAATTCAGAAAGCTTACACCTAGATTCATTGGACCATTTCAAATTCTTCATCGAATTGGTCCAGTTGCTTACCAAATTGCTTTACCTCAGAACCTATCCAATATTCATAATGTATTCCATGTATCCTAACTTAGAAAATACCATCCTGATCCATCACACGTGATAGAGCCCGAATCAATCTAGGTAAGGGAGAACTTAGAATACGAAGCATTGCCTGTACGGATTGAAGACACGAGGATGAAAGAACTCCGCGGGAAGCAGATTCCATTAGTCAAGGTCATACAGGATGCTATAACAGGAGATGCTACCTGGGAACGCGAAGAGGATATGCAGCAGCGATATCCACATCTATTCTAAGGTACGTCGAATTTCAAGGACGAAATTCTTTTTAAGGGGGTAGTAATGTAACACCCGTTTTTCTTAAAAAGCTTTAAAAGCTTTCTAATAGTAATTAAACAGTAATTGTGTGTTTGTATTTTATTGATGGGTCTAGAGAGTGAAATAAATTATTCCGAGACCATAGTCACGCGCTACGCTATCGTAGGAAGCTATAGTTAAATTTTGGTCAAAAACTCAAACGGAGCCCGGTTTGCGTTTTACACTGACATTTTATTTTACTGCTCAGACGGCCTAATTTTGACTCGTGAACGAAACGATTAGGCTTTAAATAAAATTGCGAACGTTATCGGCGATTTTGAAAATTTTCAAAATATAATAGTTTTCACAACTTTCTGGGGCGATATACTAAATGGCGTAAGTAACAGAGCCATAAACGGATGAACCTGAAGTCACATCGCCTAGGAAGGCATGCCTGTGACTCACTACAGTCATCATGGATTTTCCAGAAAATATCTAGATTTTTATGAAATTAGAAAATATCTGAACGTGAAAAGATCAAAATACCCCCGGTCTTTTTTCTAAAGGACAACTATGTCCCTAAAATATCTAAAATTGGTTGTCACCCACTCTTTCTCTCTCCTCAAACTCGCTGACTCTCACTCTGTCTCCTCTTCATCTTCTTCTTCTTCTTTTCCTCCATTTTCTCTTTTCTTCCTCCATTTTCAACTCCATTTTTCTTCAACTTCCTCAAGCTTTTTCAACCAAATTTGTGAAGAAAAGTTGCTCCTCTCATCCTCCAATATCACCTAAGAGGTATAGATTTCATCCTTGAGCTTCAATCTTCATTTTTCTCCATTGATTTTCATGAGTTCAAGCTTTTAGATCTAAATTTCAAAAACCTCTAGAAAATTGTAGAAAAATCCTTTTAATGCCAAACCAATTTCTATGAGCTAGTATCATCCCCTACTATCATAATCCAAGAGGTTGAAATCAAATAAGCTCCCTAGCCTATTTTTCTTGGAGAGGCCGAATGGGTATAAATGTGGGGAAAATGGGTTTTTTATTCAATGTTCTTGATTTCACCTATTCCATTCCTTAACCATGTAATCCAAGTGATTAGGAAGCTAAATCAATCTCCCACCTATTTTTTTGGGTGGTGGCCGAAACCCCAAATTCTTGGTTTAAGGGGTTTTGGTTCAAATCTTTGATAATTGATCATTGAGTATGTATTACATATGCTTAAGGATCATTGATCTAAGAGTTGGTAGAATTTCAACATCCCTAATCTAATTAATTAAATAGGGGCAATAGCTAATCCTAAGGAATTAGGGAGTTTTGATTGAACTGTACTGATTTTGATTGTGTTTTGTTGTATAGAATCGGCTAGGACTCGAACATTCGACCGCGCACCCGACTGACTGTTGCGGAGTCGTAGCTGGAGCTACACGTGAACATTTCTAAGGTGGGGAGAAAGAACCGATATCGTCGGGAAGGCAAATATATATATATATATATATATATATATATATATATATATATATATATATATATATATATATATATATCTGTGTGTGTGTGTGTAGGACCCTGGGTGTAGATACTTTTGGGCTATCACCACTAAGTGATGATATGGCTATTGTGATTAATTAAGGTTGATGTGTCGGATTGTTTATTTGATTATCTGTTGATTTTATTTTGTTGAACTGCCTTCGTGATGAACTGTTGTCTGACTTTTTGATGATAATTGTACTGGTAGAATTACTGTTGTAATGTGATTGTGATTTGACTGGTTGAGTGTTGATGAGAATATGGTGAGTGATGATGTTATTCGGGTTGATACCGTTGTGGTCCCAACCATGGAGCTGTGGCTCGTAGACGCGAGACGTCGTGATGCAGATGTTGATGTGATGTTGATGTTGATGGTGATGTTGATGTGATGCGATGTGTCGTGGTCGTGGTCGAGTGCGTAGGCGTGAGGTACCGGTATCAACCTGTGATGGATGTTTGTTGCATAGCATATCATTTCATACCACAACATTTTGTCCCAAAGGGGGATGTCCAATTGGAGACATGTTACTTTAAATCCCGAGGCGGGATGTGATGTGATGTAATCCCGATGGGGATGTCCAACTGGGGACTTGATGTATCGGCCCACATGCATATAGGGAAGTCAGCATATACATAGGGGCTAGTATCCCTTTTATAGGCTTATCTTGGAGAATGATGTTTGAGATGATTGTGATGGGTGACTTAAGAGATGGGTGATGTCGTGTCGTATAAATTATATGCGATGTGTGATGCATGTATATATATATAGATGCCTCTCTCCCATATTTGATGATATATGTCTCTTATCTCCCGCTATTTTCTGTATGTGTTGCTCTTATTTTATGGGAAGACCCCAAGGAGGAACCAATGGCTGAGGAGCTAGACGGCATTTCTTACGAGCCTGACGCCGGAGGACGAGCCACGAACCCTAGCCTCGAGAGGTCGGGCAATGATCGTGGTTAGCTGGGGAGTTATCTCTCGGCCTACTTTTCGTAATTTTATTTTGAGTTGTCTTAATATATTCTGTATGTGTTACTTTAATATTGTAGCCCTACTGATGGGGCAAATTATATATGTGGTATATTTCTTTATATTTTAAAGCTGTGTATTCTGAGGCATTGCATGCCGCAAATTCTTTTGCTTCCGCGCTTAATTTTTCCGCTTCGCTTCGTATTAATAAGGCGCGCTAACAATTATAATGCGATTAAGGTTAGTTAGTATCTTAGGTTCTCCAATGGGACGGTGGGTCGTCTCACAGCCCCTCGTATGGCGCCATGCCAGTACTCGAGTGGAAACTATTGTTGTACGTGAATTCAATCTGCGGATGATAGGCTGAACTCATCCTCAGCTTTGTTCCCAAAGCACTATTTAAACTCTGCCAAAATCTTGAAGTAAATCTCGGATCCCTGTCCGAAATTATACTTGAAGGTACCTCGTGCAATCTCACCACTTCCTTGATGTAAATCTCGGTTAACCTTTCCAAAGAATACCTCTCGTAGATCGGCAAGAAATGAGCACATTTCGTAAGCCTGCCAACGATTACCCAAATTGCATCGCACTTCCTTTGAGTCCTTGGTAGTCCGGAAACAAAATTCATTGCAATGTTATCCCATTTCCATTCTGGGACGTCCAGTGATTGCAACAACCCTGCTGGTTTTTGATGTTCAATCTTTGCCTTTTGACACACCAAACAGGATTGGACATACACTGCTACTTGCTTTTTCATCCAAGGCCACCAAAACATTCCTTTTAGGTCCCGGTATATCTTTGTAGATCCGGGATGAAAACTTAGCTTGCCCTTATGTGTCTCTGCCAAGATCATGTTCCTAACTTCGCTATCCTTAGGCACACATCCTGTCTCAAAACTTCAAGATTCCATCAGCACCTTTCTTGAACTCTGAAGTCTTTCCTTCTTCCACCATCTGGCTCCTTTCTTGTAGGTACTGATCTTCTCCTTGCTTCTTGTAGATCAAGTTCAGAAAATCACTAGTGATAGTGACTGTACAACCCCGATTTTTCCTTGCTTTATATATATATATATATATATATATATATATATATATATATATATATATATATATATATATAAAAGGAAAAATTAAGTATATATTTTATTCAAGGACTTAGAAAATGAAATAAAATAAATCGAGACCATATTCATGCTCAACGTTATCGTACGAAGCTACAATTAAATTTTGAGCCGAAAACTCGAACGGAGTCCGGTCTGCATTTTTACACTGACAGTATGATTTTACTTCTCAGGAGACCTCAGATGGACCCGTGAATGAGGCAGTAAGTCTTAGAATTTTATTTCCTACGTTTTGGTTAAATTTCAAAAAAATCACTTCCTGACCTTCGTTTGAGTGAAATCCTCAATCGGGTAACGAACGGAGCTGCATATGGACTCACCGGGACCCGACAACAGATAATCTTGATGCCACACCATGTCAAATCACTTGGGAGAGCATGCCAGAGTCGTCATGACGTTTGAAAATATCTGGACATAAAATGACTAAAATACCCCAAACCTTTTTCACTTTTACCATTTTACCCTTGAAGGAAATGACCATTTTGCCCTAAGTGACTTGTTTTGAGGCTGGTCAGCCCCATTCCTCAGCCCCAAACCCACGCAAGAACAGCCCCTAGAGAGCTCCAAGACATCTTCTTCCTCCTTGAACCAAAGCCACCATTTTCATAGAGAAAAAGCTTGAAATCCTTGAAGAAAAACTTGAATCCTTGATCAATCTTCATCCTTTCTTTGGTAAGATCACTTTTATGATCTATTAGTTTCATGAATCTCTTCCAATCTCAAGATCAAATCTTGTTTTCATGAAAATCAAGTTTATGATCCAAAATTTCAAAAATTCATAGGAATTTGTAAAAAAAGTCCTTTTAATGGAAAGCCAATTTCTTTGAGTTCACTTCATCATCCTCTACCTAAACCCAAGAGCATATGATCAAACTCTCATCCTAGCCTTTTTTCCCCAAAGTGGCCGAACCCTATGTTCTTGGATGAATAGTGTTTTTGTTAAAATTTTTGATTTCTAACTCTTGATTCCATCCTTAACTTTCCTATTGTCTTTGAATCCAAATGATGGAAAACCAAATCAATTCCTAGCCTAATTTCCCCCTTCATGGTGGAGACCTTCATGTGTGAAAACCATGAGTCTTGTTTATTTTTATGAGCATTAGGACTTGTGTTAGTGTTAACCAAGTTTATCAATCAACCATTCAAAAGTTTGGAACCAAATGAGATCCCTAGCCTTTTTATCTTTTCTTGGCCGAACCTTAGACCTTCTTGGGGGAGAAAAAATTATGTTTTGATGTTGTATTTTGATGTTGATTTTTGTTTGAATTGAATTGTGTTTAATTGCTTTAGGCGACGCGAACGAAGCCGGAGCCGGAGCCGAGAATCGTTCGAGAAGTTGACTAGAAACTTAGAGAGGTAAAGGGAGGTAGTTCATTTGAGTTTGATAGCTTCATGGTTGTTGATTTGTAATATGAGATGTGGTAGTATTGATTGATGATTGGAAGTTGTGAACAATTGACTTATGTACTTGATAAAGTTTGTACTTGAGCATTTGATTTAGAATTGTGGCATGGATGCCTTTGATGAATATTATTGTGATATTGGACTGTTTGATACCTACATATATATTTATATCCTGGATGAGCATAAGACGGGCTATGACTCGATAAAATAATTAAAATAATCGAAAACTGAAATCAAGTTTTGAAAAACGAGTTTCGAAAACAAAAAGGTGTTTTTGGGAAAACGTGTTGCTTTTTTCAAGAAAAGTTATCTTCCTTTTGAAAATTTATGTTCTTTTGAAAAAGGAAAAAGTGGTTTTCGTGGAAAGTTGTGCAAAGCGAGTTTTGTTTCAGAAAAACGTTTTAAAAAGATGTGGAACCTTTAGAAATCGGTTTTGCTTACGAAAAAACGTTTTTCCCGGAAAATGTTCTTTTGGATAAAGAAATGTCCTGTTTTCAAGGAAAATGAAGTTGAGTTTGTTTTTCCAAATCTGTTTTATGGAATAAGACCGAAAAGGAAAAACGATGATCTTTTGAGATGAACACGAACCTAGTGACCGAGACGTCGGACTAGTGTTTTGTGGATTGAGTACTCGGCCTTAGCGTCTTGTGTTTTGATTTGAACGGGCTTAATGTCCTTTAAAATGAGTCATGGGCTATATGTCTCGACAAATGAAAGAATGAACGAAAAAGAAGACAGAAAACTTTCTGTGTACATACATGAACCGGCAGACGTGCTATTTGAAAACGAGTTACAACTTACGTAGTTGAGAATTGAGCCAGTTAAGACCACTAGGTCTATAAGGGCATTCTGTGTGTCGAAACTCCACAAGTGGTCGGAGGCCTCGCGACCCCGTGCCTTGGTAAGTCGGCTACCCAGCTCGAATGAACTTGATCAGAGACTGGACTATTCATGATATGGTTATGACGTGATACCCTGGAACAATTGGAGTTCGGACCTAAATTGAGAGGCCGACATATGAGAACAATTGTGTTACGGGTGTTATTACTTCCTATCGCTCGATGAAGGGAAGTTAGAATCTTCGGAGTACATGAATTAGAAAGATGATATTGAAGTTTCATGCATTATTATAACTCATGATAGTGTTTGAGATGTTGTATTGTATTACATAAAGAACTGTTCTTATAACAGTATTTATCTATGGATGTTTATGTTATTTGTTGCCTGTGCGGCTATCGTGATAAACTTATTATATGAGTATCTCACCTTTGCCTGTACATGTTGGACACCCTGTTGTATTTTTGGAACACATGTACAGATGTTGATCGTAGGTCCTCGCGGACACGTGAGGACATGGATGACGGAGCCTTTTGAAGAAACTGACTTTGGGTTGTATCCCAATGGCGACTTTTAGCCCGACCAGCTTAAGAGTCTTTTAATTTTTTTTGTTGCAGTCTTATATTATTTTTATTTTGCTGCACGTATGTTAAACTTATGTATTGAGTCTATAATAGAATATATTAGACCTGGATTTGTGTTAGGATTATGTGAGTGTGCACCTTAATTACTAATGCGTGTTAAGGAGTTATTTTCTTGCCTTGAGTTGTGTTGCCAATGCATGAAGAAAATTTTTAGAACCGCGTTTTCGAACGTAGCTATTTAATTATATTATTTGTCGAAAGCAACCAGCATTTTATTTTCTCGATGTTTTTCTGCGTTTTGAGTTCGAGTACGTAGAACCCGAGGGGGGTGTTACATTAGTGGTATCAGAGCTGGTCGAGTCTTTCGGGAATCCTTCGGAAGTGAGTCTGTTGTGTTTGTGTTGTGTGATCTTTGTTTCTCGCAGGGCGAGCTTTAGTTTCGCGTCGTGAGGCCGAGAGGCTGTGTTTTGTTTCTCAAGCTGACCTTCTGGCTCGCGGGGCGAGCATAGGTTCGCCAGGCGAATAACTTGTTTTCCCTTTTCCGTGGCTTGATTATGTTTCTTTATTAAGGTATGATTGGTTTGACTTGTAGGGAAACATGAATCTAAGAGGTGGTTGTGGTGGAGGTCGCGGCACTGTTGACAACAATATTGATGACAGGGCTATCCAGGCCATGGCTGATATGGCGGCTGCTGTTGCTCAATAGACTGCTACGATGGCTGAACAGAATCAATAGAGAGCTGATCTTGCTGCTCGTGCCAGAGGGTTTGTCGACTTTCGGCGTCATGATCCTCCGCAGTTTCATGAGGACTGTGACCCGGAAAAGGCTGACCTGTGGCTGCAAGAGATATAGAAGATTTTTGATGTTCTGCACTACCCCGAGGGAGTGTAGGTGGACTATGCCACGTTCTTGTTTCTAGGTGATGCAGAGTATTGGTGGGGAGGAACCAGACAACTGCTGGAAGCCAACAACCAAGATATCACTTGGGGAGTATTTCGCACCAAGTTTCTGGACAAGTACTTTCCCCAGAGTACTAGGACTGAGAAAGAGCAAGAATTTCTGAGGCTGCAGCAGAGGGACATGACTATTGGGGAATATGCGACGAAGTTTGAATCACTCGCCAAGTATTTCCTCTTTTTCAAAGCCCAACCTGACGAATACTGGAAATGCGAGAGATTTGAAGGAGGTCTGCGCTTCGAGATCAAGGAGTCAGTGTTACCACTGTAGATCCGTACCTTTCAAGCTCTGGTGGAGAAGTGCACAAAGTAGAAAAGATGAGAAGAGGAAGAGAGAACAAGAGTACACCAGGAGGGCCGTCTAGGTCCAGGAAACCGAACCAGTACCAGAACCAGAAAGGGAAGTAGTCTCAGAAGAAGCCGTATTCCCGACCCCAAGGGAATGGTCAGAAACAACAATCTTATCGTCCTGTCACTTTTGCTTACCGTGGAGGGAGCAGAAACGACCAGAACCAAGGCCAAGCCCTGAGATGTTTCAAGTGTGGGAAACACGGATATCCAGCTGACAACTGCGAGCTGAAGGGAGTTCTATGTTTCCAATGCGGGAAGATAAGACATTTCGCGAGGGAATACCCTACACCAAAAATCGAGCCGACTGTCAACAATGTGTGGACTGCTAGACCAACGGCAAAAGGGAGAGTGTATACCATGACTGGCGCTGATGCTTCCAAATCTGATGATCTCATACAAGGTAATTGCACCTTAGCTGGTAATCACCTAACTGTACTATTTCATTCGGGTGTGACACATTCGTTCATCTCTTTGAATTGTGTGAGACAATTAGACTTGCCTATTTCTTCGCTGTCTTTTGATTTGATTGTCACAACTCCAACTGCTAAGCCTGTTACAGTTAATACTGTATGTTTGAACTGTCCTATTATTGTTGATGATAGGAACTTTCTTGTTGACTTAATTTGTTTGCCTTTGACTCAATTGGATATGATCCTAGGCATGGATTGGTTATCTTCCAACCATATCCTTTTAGATTGTGCACACAGAACCTTAGTTTTTATTGACCCTGAGATTTCTGGATTCTTAAATGCCAACCAAGTAAGAATTTCTTTGAAAGAAAGGGCTCAGGGATACATGCTTTTATCCTGTTTAGAAATCGAGAGGGATGTTGTCTTGAGCGATGTGCCGGTTGTGAAAGATTTTTCGGAAGTTTTTCCAGAAGACGTTCCAGGTTTGCCACCTGTGAGGGACATCGAGTTTGCGATCGACTTAGTTCCAAGATCCGGTCCGATCTCTATAGCTCCATATAGGATGCCACCTACGGAGTTAGCCGAGCTAAAGACTGAACTGGAGGACCTGATGTCCAAGCGGTTTGTGAGACCAAGTGTGTCCCCGTGGGGAGCACCAGTGTTGTTAGCGAAGAAGAAAGATGGGAGTTTGAGACTCTGCGCGGATTATAACGCCCCGATTTTCAAGTTTTATAATTATTCAGTATTTAAGCGTTTGTATTTTATTGGAGGCTCTAGAGAGTGAAATAAAATATTTTGAGAACATAGGCATGCCCTACACAACCATAGGAAGCCACGGTTAAGTTTTGGGTGAAAGCTCAAACGGAGCTCGGTCTGCGTTTTTCACTGACAGTAGTATTTTACTACTATCAAGACCTAATTTTGACTCGTGAACGAAACATTTAGGTTTTAAATAAAATTGCGAACGATATCGGCGATTTTGAAAAAAATTCAAAATGAATAAATTCTCACGACTTTCTTGGGCGAAAACCTAAATCGTGTGAACAACGGAGCTAAAAACGAATTTACTGGGACCCATTAATGGATAAGGTTGATGTCACATCACCTAGGAAGGTGTGCTATGACTCATCAATGTAATGATTACGTTTAGAAAATATCTGGACGTGAAATGACTGAAATGCCCTTGACCTTTTTCATAATTACCATTTGCCCTAGAATGAAAAGATCGTTTTGCCCCTGAGAATTTATGAAATAACCTTTTTGACCCTGTGACTCAACATGTCATCATTGCATTCTAGAAATATCTAGATATTTATAGGGGAAATGACGATTATGCCCCTGGTCTTTTAAGGAATTACCAAATTACCCTTTTGGTTATTTACAAGTTTGCCATGACATCAAATAAATATCTCACCTTCACTCTCTCTCTCTGTAGGTCATACGGCCTTTTTCTTTCTCTCCTCTCTCTTGTTCTTCATTTTCTCTCACTTGTTCTTCATTTCTTCAAGAGTTCTTCAAGTGTTCTTCAAGTTTGATCTTGAGAACTTAGTGATTTTTGGGTGATTCAAGTTGTTTCTCTTCAAAACTTTGAATCTAGGAGGTATTGACTCCATAGCTTTCTTAATCACTCTATTTCATCTCTTGAATCTCTTGATTCATGAAGATCCAAGTTTTGATTCATAAGAAAATTCGTAGAAAAGTGTAGAAAAATCCTTTTAATATGAAATCAATTTCTATGATCTAGTTTCATCATTCTCTTTCATTATCCAAGAGCATGAAATCAAATATGTTTTCTAGCCTTTTTATTTAAAAGGGGCCGAAACCTTCATGTTAAGAATGGGTGAGTTTTTGATTCAAGTTTTGAGTAATAAGACTTAATCTAGTGTTATGTGTACTTGAGGATCATTGATCCAAGAGTTGGAAACCAAATGAGCTTCCTAGCTCATATGGGTTTTCTTGGCCGAAACCTCCATGTGTTGGTGGATGGGATTTTGGTTCAAGTTTTGGTGTAATAGGCTTTGATCTAGCCTTAGCACACCTAGTAAGGATGAGATCCAAAAGATAGGAATTTTTGGACATCCCTAGCTATTTTTATAGCTCCATGGCCGAATCCTATATAGGTAGGATTATAAGAATTTGTGTTGTGTAATATTGATGTTTGGATTGATTATGTGTATGTAGTTGTGATTGAGTAATCGGACGAGGAATCGGGAGAATTCGCGAACCGATCGGATGACTTTTGCTCAGAGGATAACTTCAACGGGTAAGGGGAGTTTGCCTGAGGGATTTTACGATAACTATATGTTATCCGTGATTGATTTGTGTAGCTCTATTTGAGCTTCGTGGTGATTGTAATAATGGTATATGCTTTAGTATGCTTTAGTACGTTTTAGCATATGTTTATAATGATGTTGATTGGATGAAAAACATTTTCATGTATGTTGAAAAACCTACTTTAATCTCTAGATCAAGTATGGATTTTTATGCTTGATTATGATACAATAATGCATGATTATTGCTTGTCATAATTTTGTAAGCATTTTGAGCCATAACTTGGTTAGTTGGTGAAGCAAAATCTTCACTTTTACCTTGAGGAGGCTTGCGGCCTTAGTGACAAAATATAGAAGAACATGTGTTGTTCTTGAACAATCAAAGTGTTGAAGTACGAAAAGTGTTTTAAAGACTTATGTTTCAAAGAAAAACAATAAGTGACTTTGATCCAAAGTTCAAGTAAAGTTTCAACCTTTAAGTGTTTTCACCAAAGTGAAACATGTCTTTTACCTTAACCTTAGTTTATCTAAGTGATTTAGTGATTTGAAAGTGAAACAAAGAAGTGTTTTCATGAAAAGTTAAACATAGTTTCATGAGGCATATCCTTTATCTTAGAACAAAGACAATGTTCCTTTTTCAAACATAATGGAGACCTTTTATCCTTAAGTTGATTAAAGTAAATCATAGTGAAGGAAGTTAGATGAGATTACATCTCCTTTCCATTAACTTAGAACATGATTTTACACTAAGTTAAGGAAAAACTCTTTTCAAATTAGTCAAGGTACTTTGCTTTAAGCAAGTGCAACGTATTTCAAATCAAGTAAGTTTTCAATTGAAAACAATCGTTTTGGTTTACAAAGAGAGTTTCAACTCTAAATCGTAAAAGTTTTACGAGTGAAAACCTAAGTTAAAGTAATTAACTTAGAGTTGAAGATAAGAGGTAATTAAGTATAGTATGTGGTGGAACAAGACTATGTATTATACCATTAATGACTTAGTTCATCAATGACTTCATAAGACTTAACTGAATCAACACTTATTTCATTAATTGAAACTCAAGGAGTAATATCTAAGAAAGGCTCAAAGACTTATCTAAGAGGATTCTCAATCCTTCTTCATAATATTTAGGATTTGAGATGTGATTCATAAGACATAAACACAAACATGAAACGTTTTGGGTTTTGAAACAGTAGTTTGATAAATGGACCGGTAGTCCGGATCCAAGAAAGATCGTTCGATTGTTTCAGTCTTGTAATGATTGGGATGAGAGGGACCCTGAGGCAGTGCAGGTATGGGACTGTATAGTTGAAGGAATCCTGAGGCTGTGCAGGTATGAGACTGTATAGTTGAAGGAACGCTTATAAGAATTGATTGGTACTACCTAGACCAACAAGATTCGTCTTCTTTTCGAAAGCCCAGAATGTAAGAACTCCATAGTTAAGCGTGCTTGACTTGGAGGAATTGTGGGATGGGTTACCTTTTGGGAAGTTTCCTAGAAAGCGTATGAGTAAGGACAAAACACGCTGAAAAGACCCGTGTTGGTTTGTGGGAACAGTCGGCAATTCTGGAAGCAATTCGGATCATCCCAGAGGAATCACGAGATATTTATCTGATTGATAAAAGACGTTAATACACTTAAAATCATGTAAGCAATTGGCATTTTATTTGCATAGTTGTAAGGCCTTGAGCCTAGGATTTGAGCTTACACCTTGATGCGGGTGCGAATCTTACGGTGACGATCTTCAATGGTCTTTGGAGGTATCAGGGTTGGAAGGGCCGACATGTGACCAGTTGGTAGCTTTTCTGTGTCATGGTGAATTCGAGCAATACACTGATATCCTCTACTGGATGCCGTACTTTTCATGTTTGGTCAAGAGTGTTTCCGTAAAGCCAGATACGTGCACGTTACATTTGTTGTAGCATCTTGCCCATGGTTGGCATTAACCGGAACATGTCCTCCCATTCACTCTCTCCGACGATTTGT
Source organism: Ammopiptanthus mongolicus (assembly GCA_039655645.1). NCBI lineage: Eukaryota > Viridiplantae > Streptophyta > Magnoliopsida > Fabales > Fabaceae > Ammopiptanthus > Ammopiptanthus mongolicus. Next base: position 38,871,178 of record CM077345.1, read on the forward strand.
TAGCTACATGGAGTAGGGGTCAGAGTTTACCCTTGTGGCATATGGCATTGAGTCATGTATATCGCATTGCATTGCATGGTTGTTGATGATTACATTTACTGTTGTAAATCATTATTCTGCTTTCAAAGATGTCTTATGCTGCTAATTGATTATTATGATATATTACGATTTGTGGGATGCATGATGAGCATGTAATTACTTGGTATATCATCCTGTGTTACTTCTGCTATTATATTGTGTAATACTACATATGTTCATATGTTGTTTTGTGTGTCGTGCATGTAGTTATCGTGTTTTAAATCCATATATTGGTTACTCACCTTTGCCTGTACATGTTGGACACCCTGTTGTGTTTTTGGATACGTGTATAGATACTTCTCAATGGTCATTTGGGTCACTTCAGGACCCTGTAGCTTGTGTTTCTCGATGCCGACGACGAAGATATGTGGACTGTCGACGACGAGGCCCAGTCTCATTGGTATAATGTATACCAGGTAGTAGGCTCTATTGTCCGTAGAGTTCTTTTGTCAGACCAGCTCTTAGGATTTTAATATATAATGTTGAGAAAGTCGGTATATGTGGTTTTGAGAACCTTTGTATAGTTGGAGACTTCAGAATGAAAATAATTTTAGTCAGGTTTATATGTGGTGATGCAATGATTTATAAATAAACCTAGTTATGTGTGTTGTCAAGAATGATGTAATTTTATTATAGTGATGTATGAAACACTTTCTGAAGTATTATGCCGAAAACTTTTTACACCCAAGTTTTCTGACTTAAAATAAATTATCCTTTTTCCGAAAGTAACCAGCAATTCTCTTTTAAATTTAATTCTGCACGTGTTAACTATGTAATGCCCACGGGGGGTGTTACATGGATTACTGTCAACTCAACAAGATAACGATTAAGAATAAGTACCCTCTACCCCACATAGATGATTTGATGGATCAACTTCAGGGAGTCGCTATATTTTTAAAGATTGACCTGAGATTTGGTTATCACCAGATTAGAGTAAAGAACGAGGACGTACCAAAGACTGCATTCAGGACGCGTTATGGTCACTATGAATACCTCATGATGCCTTTTGGAGTGACGAACGCGTCTGCTATCTTCATGGATTACATGAACAGGATTTTCCGTCCGTTTCTGGATCAGTTCGTTGTCATGTTCATCGATGATATTCTTATCTACTCGAAGAATCTCGAGGAGCATGAGGAACACCTGCGACAAGTTTTGCAGATCCTTCACAAGGAGAAGTTGTTCGCGAAGCTGCCCAAGTGCGAATTTTGGCTGGATGAAGTCAAATTCTTGGGGCACGTGATTATGAAGGAAGGAATTGCCGTCAATCCTACAAAAGTAGAAGTAGTACTTTTATGGGAGAGACCCAAGACAGTGACAGAAATCCGCAGTTTCGTTGGACTGGATGGTTATTACAGAAGATTCATCGAAGGATTTTCAAGGATTGTTGCGCCGTTGACTCAACTGACGAGGAAGGACCAACCGTTCACATGGACTGAGAAATGTGAGGAAAGTTTCTAGACGATGAAGGAACGTTTGACAACCTCACCAGTGTTAGTGTTACCTAAACCGGACGAACCGTACGAAGTGTACTGTGATGCTTCGCATCAGGGTTTAGGGTGTGTACTTATGCAGCATCAGAAGGTTGCAGCCTATGCTTCGCGCCAGTTGAAGACTCATGAGAGGAATTACCCGACGCACCACCTAGAGTTAGCTGCCATGGTTTTTGCAATAAAGATCTAGAGACACTACTTATATGGATCCAAGTTTGATGTCTTCAGTGACCACAAGAGTTTGAAGTACCTGTTCGATCAGAAGGAACTTAACATGAGGCAAAGACGTTGGATGGAATTTCTTAAGGACTACGACTTCACTTTGCTATACCACCCTGGGAAAGCGAACGTCGTTGCAGACGCTCTGAGTCGGAAGACCCTGCACATCTCTGCAATGATGGTTAAAGCATTAGAGTTGATAGAACAGTTTCGTGATCTCAATCTAGTTATGGAAGTGGACCACGAGAAGATTAGTTTGGGAATGATCAAGTTATCTAGAGGACTGATGGAGACGATCCATGAACAGCAAGCAAATGATGAGTACCTCCAAGAGAAAAAGGAGATAGTGGGACAAGAGAAAGTTGCCGAGTTCAACTTAGGAACTGATGGCATCTTGAGTTGCAATGGACGAGTTTGTGTACCGAGCAACCCAGAGATGAGGAAAATGATTCTAAAGGACGGACATAAGAGCAAGCTGAGCATTCACCCTGGATCGACCAAAATGTAACAAGATCTGAAATAGAAGTTTGGTGGCCAGGAATGAAGAAGCAAGTAGCTGAATATGTAGCATCATGTTTGACCTGTCAGAAAGCAAAGGTAGAACATCAACGACCTGGAGGAATGCTTCAATCCTTGGATGTACCCGAATGGAAATGGGAGAGCATCTCAATGGATTTTGTGGTAGGATTACCAAGAACCTCTAAGAGTTTTGATTCAATTTGGGTGATCGTTGATAGGTTAACGAAGTCAGCACACTTCTTATCTGTTAAGATCAACTACTCCGTGGAGAAGTTAACTGAGCTGTATATCAGAGAAGAAATCAGACTACATGTAGTGCCGTCAAGCATAGTCTCTGATAGAGACCCAAAGTTTACGTCACGTTTTTGGCAAAGTCTACACCAAGCATTAGGAACAAAGCTGAGGTTGAGTTCAGCCTATCACCCTCAGACCGATGGACAGACATAGAGAACGATACAATCTTTGGAAGATTTGCTGAGAGCTTGTGTTCTAGACCATGGTGGGAGTTTGGATGATCTGTTGCCTCTTATCGAGTTCACCTACAACAGCAGCTATCATTCCAGGATAGGGATGGCACACTACTAAGCCTTGTATGGATGAAAGTGCCAGACACCGTTGCATTGGTACCAGGATGGAGAGAATAAGATTGTAGGCCCCGAACTTGTGCAACAAACAACGGAAAAGATTAAGCAGATCCCGGAAAAGATGAAGACGACACAAAGCAGACAAAAGAGCTACTCAGACAAACGAAGACGACCCCTCCAGTTTCAAGAAGGTGAACACGTGTTCCTAAGAGTCACACCTACTACTGGGGTAGGTAGAGCTATAAAGTCCAGAAAACTCACTCCAAAATTCATTGGGCTGTACCAGATTCTTCGTCATATTGGTCCAGTAGCTTACCAGATTGGCTTACCACCTTTTCTGTCCAACATTCATAATGTTTTCCATGTCTCACAACTTCGGAAGTATATTCCTGATTCGTCCCATATAATCGAACCTAATATAGTACACTTACGAGAAAACTTGTCTTATGAGACATCGCCTGTGTGAATCGTTGATAAGAGGATCAAGCAACTCAGGAGAAAACAAGTTCCCTTAGTCAAGATTGTTTGGGACGAAGTGACTGGAGACGCAATGTGGGAGCTCTAGGACAAGATGAGATTATAGTATCCCGATCTTTTTCTAGGTACGTAATTTCGAGGATGAAATCGTTTTTTAGAGGGGTAGTAATGTAACACCCTGATTTTTATCTGCATTATATATATCAATAAAAGGAAAAATTAAGTATATATTTTATTCAAGGACTTAGAAAATGAAATAAAATAAACCGAGACCATATTCATGCTCAACGTTATCGTACGAAGCTACGATTAAATTTTGAGCCGAAAACTCGAACGGAGCCCCGTCTACGTTTTTACACTGACAGTATGATTTTCTGCTCAGGAGACCTCAGATAGACCCGTGAACGAGACAGTAAGTCTTAGAATTTTATTTCCTAGGTTTTGGTTAAATTTCAAAAAAATCACTTCCTGACCTTCATTCGAGCAAAATCCTCAATCGGGTGACGAACAGAGCTGCATATGGAATTATCGGGACCCAACAACGGAAAATCTTGATGCCACACCATGTCAAATCACTTGGGAGAGCATGCCAGAGTCGTCATGACGTTCGGAAATATCTGGACGCAAAATGACCAAAATACCCCTAACCTTTTTCACTTTTACCATTTTATCCTTGAAGGAAATGACCATTTTGCCCTTAAGTGCTTGTTTTAAGGCTGGTCAGCCCCATTCCTTAGCCCCAAACCCAAGCAAGAACAGCCCCTAGAGAGCTCCAAGACATCTTCTTCCTCCTTGAACCAAAGCCACCATTTTCATAGAGAAAAAGCTTGAAATCCTTGAAGAAAAACTTGAATCCTTGATCAATCTTCATCCTTTCCTTGGTAAGATCACTTCTATGATATCTTAGCTTCATAAATCTCTTTCAATCTCAAGATCAGATCTTGTTTTCATGAAAATCAAGTTTATGATCCAAAATTTCAAAAATTCATAGGAATTTGTAGAAAAATCCTTTTAATGGGAAACCAATTTCTTTGAGTTCACTTCATCATCCTCTACCTAAACCCAAGAGCATATGATCAAACTCTCATCCTATATTTTTTTCCCCAAAGTGGCCGAACCCTATGTTCTTGGATTAATAGTGAGACGACCCCATACGTATGAAGCTTTCCCATTAGTACCAACCTCTTATTATTATTATTAACTATGCTTAGCCGTATATAAAGCAATAGCGTGGTAGAAAAGCAGTGTCACGGAAAGCAAAACAATGTAAACAAGAACGGCAAGCATAGCAAATGATGATCAGAGTAAAAGCACAAAATAAGCATAACTGTATAATAACATGCATAAGTTTTAGCCCCATCAGTAGGGCACTGTACATACATATACATACTATCGGGTAGAAACCAAAAATACATCAAGAGCCAAAGAAGAAGACTTGGAGCTCACCAGCAACCCCCATCCCCTCTCAAAAGATAAATCAAAAGCTCTCAGCTCACTCCCTAGGACTCACTGGCAGGCTCTCACCATCAGTGGTGAGGATGCCCTGAGCTACCCTGACCCTCGCCATGAGTATGCCTGTAACGCATAATCGCCTCATACTCTGACGAAGAAATGGACACGACGATCCTACGCCTGCGGTAGGTCCTCAAGTACTGCTCAGTCCTCATGCGTTGGCCTCGGTAAACGTAACCTCTCCTGCTGGTCACAACCAATGACTGGGGTGCTGCCCAAGCGTAGTCCTGCTCCCTCTGCCTCGGAGGTCGCCACATCCTCGAAAAGGGGAGGAACTGATAGATGCGATAGGGACCAAAAATATCTACCTACGGAGGTGTATCGCTCCGAAAAATCAGGCTGACTGGTCCTGTGTAGACAATAAAAAAGGTAGAGGGGTATACCCGCCATCCCCTCTCATCATGGTAGATAATCTCAATATCGCCCAACATCGGCATCCGCGGTACCCCCGTGATGAACGCGTGAAGTCTCGGGTCCATGCTGAATCTCCTCTGGCTCGTCGCCTTCAAGCGATCACCAAATAGACAACAAGGAAAAATAGAAGGGAGATAAGAAATACAACGCGTCATAAAGTAGGAAAACAACAGTAATGCAATAAACACACACAAGAGGTAGCATGTAACAGATATCACATTTATAACATGTACTGCATTCCAGCATATATCTCTCGAGACAACAAATGCAACTAACATCCATCCCATGAGTCTCACACTCAGATCAATCCTCTAGATCGGGATACTAATCCCATGCAGCATGTTGGCCGAAAAACACACTTATGCAGGTTCCCAACTGGAACGGTTCCACACCCGAACAAGTCCACACAGGAACAGGTTTTGTGTCGGAACGGAGTTAGCATGTCCAAGAAACCGAACCGCTCGCCGTGACCAATAAGAGTGCATCCCCCTTCCACACCGGAACCGGTGTATCTCGGTCGCCTTGGAGCATTAGCCTGGAACAACTGGAAAGCTCTGGGATTAGTCGGGCAAACCGGACTGGATCGGGTGTCACGACAGGATAGGAGCTACCTCATCCGTCACTATAAACTATTCCCGAGACCGGCAACATTCCCAAGGCTACTCACTTGACCGCCCTATCTACTTTCCGTACCCCCACTCAGGTACTGCTAACCTCGTATGACGCTGGCAGCCCATACTACCTGTCATACGGCCTCTCCACTTGGCAGCTGATGATGATATGCAGCAAACATCCTCAACGGGCTTGATACCGGATCTCACACCTAAGCTCTCAATCAGAAACAACACGATGCCACTGCATGCACACGGCCACAGCCTCGATGCCACGCGTCCATGAGCCACAGCTCAAACAACATGGCCACAGCCTCAAGAAGTCAGTACAATAGCAACGGCACCATCCATGGTATCAACCCGATAGCAACACGGCACACAGCCAAACTTATTCTACGGCATTCCGCCACAACTCTTAATATTACAGCATACAGCGTAGCAACAACAATAATATCACACTAGTAGCTGTAACATCAACAACAGCATATAAGCAGCTAGCAGCATATCACATATACCAAATAGCATATAGGCAGACAGATAGCAACAACAGCCAACAACATACAGTCATACATCAGTAAACATCCTCAATTAACAGTTCTCTAACCTAGGGTTTCCAAACTTAACGGCGATAGCCCAGAGTAAGCTAAACCTAGGGTCTGGATACTTTATCAAGGCTCAACCACTAGTAGGATTAGGGCTTCCCTAGCCATAGCAGAAATCACAACTACATTACTCTTGCCTTCCCAATGGCAGCAATACTCTTTCTCCCCACCTGAACTATCGGCACGCAAATCCACGCGATCACCGACTCATTCCTCCTTCCTCAAGCTCGCAGCCTTCCTTCAAGAACAGCCACCACGTGGCCTCCAAGAACAGCCCCTCAACCGCAGTCCCAGCTCCAAACCTCGCACCACCGCGGTTACGAACTTTGCCCTAATCACGAGCACAGCACATGCACAATAGTGTTAGCCCTAGGGCAATATCAACAGATCATATAAAAAGGTAAAGACTCGAAGAACGCCAAGAACACGAAAAACATGGGTTAGGGGTTCGAGTTTACCTGGGGCGAATCGAGAAATTAATCCGTTGGAGTTGTGTAAAACTTCGCCGCGATTGAAACGGTGTAGTTGGAATCGCGTTCTGGCGGCTCGATCACCTCTAACCTCAAGCTTTCTCCCTCAAGAACTCATAACTTCTCTCTCTAACTCGCAGAGAAGCTCTAAGTTTCGTGCAAAATGAGAAGATGAAAGTGGAAGCTCTACTTATGGTTTTTGCTGTCCATGCTTAAGCGTTGATCACACTGCACGCTTGAGCGCTGCCACGCTCTAGCGTGGGATCCATCCACGCTTGATCGTGGAACCTCATCCACTCCGCATGTTCCCTGGCCTGACACGTGTCTCACACGCGTCCAAACTCAGAGCAGCTGCACAGCGCACTCAGCATGCTGAAGTGTCCGCCTCTCCAACCCTTAAGCGTCTCAACGTTTGAGCGTGGAGTTCTCTCACGCTTGGGCGTCAAGCTCAGCGAGAGAAGAACCTCCAGCCTTCTAACTTCCCCAGTTACTCGTTTTACACCTTAGGCACTTCCAACCTTGTTCAAGCCTATTCCTAAGCTTCAGACTAGGTCTCAAACCAAAACACAACAAACCACACAATCATCCAAAGCCCCGATCGAGGTTAACCAGCTCGATTAGAGTCACAGAGAAACCAGGATGTTACATTACCACCCCCCTTACAGAAAATTTCGTCCTCGAAATTTCAGTCGTATAGCTGTGAACAAATAAGGATTACTCTGGCGCATCTCAGCTTCGCATTCCCACGTTGAATCACCAGTCACTGGGTTCCATTCCACTCTTACTAACGGAATGTGCTTACCGCGCAGTTCCTTGATCCTTTGGTCTACGATCCGAACAGGTGCAGCTTCGTACTCCAGGTTCTCTTTTAGTTGGATTGATTCGGGCTCTAACACATGTGATGGATCGGGATAATACTTTCTGAGCTGAGAGAAGTGAAAGAGGTCATGAAAATTTGAAAGGTTTGGTGGCAAAGCTATTTGATAGGCTACAGGGCCGATTCGTCGAAGAATCTGGAACGGTCCTATGAATTTAGGTGTTAGATTTCTGGATCTGATTGCCCTGCCCACTCCAGCTCTTGGGGTAACTCTCATGAAAACATGGTCGCCTTCTTGGAATTCCAAAGGCCTCCTCCTCTTGTCAGCGTAGCTCTTCTGCTTGTCCCTTGCAACCTTTATCTTTTCCCGTATCTTACGGACTTGTTCCATCGTTTGCTGTACCAACTCTGGACCTAACAACTGACTTTCTCCCGTCTCAAACCAGCACAACGGAGTCCTGCACTTTTGTCCATACAGTGCTTCGTACGGCGCCACCCCAATACTAGAATGGAAACTGTTGTTGTCAGTAAACTCGATCAATGGAAGAAACTTGTCCCAACTTCCCGTGTTTTCTAACCTGTACGCTCTTAAGAGATCCTCCAATGACTGAATTGTTCGTTCCGACTGGCCATCCGTTTGAGGATGATAAGTAGAACTCATACTTAACTTAGTTCCCATTGCACTGTGTAAGCTCCTCTAAAACCTTGAGGTAAACCTCGGATCGCGGTCTGAAACGATACATGAAGGTACCCCATGCAGCCTTACAACTTCCTTGATGTAAATCTGAGTTAATCGCTCCAGAGAGTAACTCTGGTTGATTGGTAAGAAGTGAGCACACTTCGTCAATCGGTCGATGATTACCTAGACTGCATCACACCTTTTCTGAGTTCTCGGTAACCCAGAAACAAAGTCCATGGAAATACTATCCCATTTCCATTCTGGGACGTCTAATGATTGCAATAACCCTGCTGGCTTCTGGTGTTCAATCTTCGCTTTCTGACACACCAAGCAGGTTAGGACATAAGCTGCTACATCTTTCTTCATCCCCAGCCACCAGAACAGCTTCTTCAGATCCTGATACATCTTGGTAGCGCCCGGATGGAAACTCATCTTGCTCTTGTGTGCTTCCTCCAAGATCATATTCTTAACTTCTCTATCAACCGGCACACAAACTCGGTCATCATAACTAAGCAGACCATCTGTACCTCTTCTGAATTCCGAAGTCTTGCCTTCTTCTATCAACCGATTCACACTCTCGAGGTACTTATCCTCAGCTTGCTTCTTCCACAACAGGTTCAGGAAATCGCTAGTTACTCTAACCATCCCCAAATTCAGCTTATCTTCGACGATTTCCGCTTCTAGGTTCAGATCTCTAAACGCCTCTAAAAGCTCTAGTTCCTTTACCATCATCGCAGATACGTGTAGGGACTTCCTACTGAGTGCATCCGCTACAACATTCGCCTTACCTGGATGGTATTGCAGGTCAAATTCATAGTCCTTTATGAATTCCATCCATTTTCGCTGCCGCATGTTCAACTCTTTCTGGTCGAACAGATACTTCAGGCTCTTATGGTTGCTAAATACACTGAATTTAACACCATAAAGATAGTGTCTCCATATCTTCAATGCAAACACTATCGCAGCCAATTCCAGATCATGCGTTGGGTAGTTCTGCTCATGTACTCTTAACTGCCTGGAGGCATATGCCACCAATTTCCTGTCTTGCATGAGCACACTTCCCAAGCCTTGATAAGATGCATCACAGTATACATCGAATCGTCCTAAAGGATCTGGTAACACCAGCACAGGTGATGTGGTTAGTCTTCTTTTCAGTTCCTGGAAACTCTGCTTGCAAGCCTCTGACCACTCAAACATCTTCCTTTTTCTCGTCAACTGCGTCACAGGTAACGCAATCTTAGAGAATCCTTCTATAAAGCTCCGATAGTAGCCCTCTAAACCAAGAAAACTTCACACCTCGTTTGCAGACTTAGGGCTTTCCCAACTCACTACGGCCTCAACTTTCGTAGGATCCACTGTGATTCCATCCTTACTGATCACATGGCCTAGAAACTGAACTTCCTCTAACCAAAACTCACACTTCGAAAATTTAGCATACAACTGTCGGTCCTTTAGCACTTGCAACACCGCCCTCAGATGCTCTTGGTGTTCCTCTTTACTCGAAGAGTATACAAGGATGTCATCGATAAAAACAACAACAAACTTGTCGAGGAACGGTCGGAAGATCCTGTTCATATAATCCATGAACACGGCTGGAGCATTAGTCATACCAAACGGCATAACCAAATACTCGTAGTGACCATACCGGCTCCGAAAAGCAGTCTTTGGCACATCCTCCTTCTTAACCTGGATTTGATGGTATCCAGATCGCAGGTCGATCTTAGAAAACACAGCTGCCCCTTTCAGCTGATCCATCAAATCATCTATCCGCGGCAACGGATACTTGTTCTTTATCGTCACTTTGTTCAGATGACGATAGTCTACGCACAATCTTGAGCTCCCATCTTTCTTCTTCGCAAACAACACCGAAGCTCCCCACGGAGACGCACTAGGTCTAATAAATTCCTTGCCTAGCATCTCGTTCAACTGCTTCTTTAACTCATCAGCTCCATTGGAGACATGCGATACGGTGCTATCGATATAGGTCCAGGTCCTGGTACCAGGTCTATGGCAAACTCCACCTCTCTCTGGTGGTAATCCAGGAACGTCATCGGGAAACACATCCAGAAACTCTCGCACGATAGGCAAAGCTTCAACACTAGGAGTCTCCTTTACTTCCAAAGAGAACAACACCATATACTCGTCTAATCGTTCACCCGTCGGAGTACTCTCGTTAGCAGGCATCAATCCATATTGCTCGAAAAAACTGAGAGTTTTGTTTGAAAAGTCTAATATTACATGGTTGGTCGAAAGCCAGTCCATGCCTACGATTATATCTATCTGTTGCATAGGCAAGCGGATAAGGTCAACAAGAAAATGACGGTTTTCTACCGTAACAGGACATTTACGACATACAGATAGGGTTGTTAAAGAATCACCGGTAGGTGTTGAAACAGTTAAGTTATATGGCAAAGTAGAAACAGGCAACCCTAAATGATCCATACACTTTACTGATATGAAAGAATGCGTAGCCCCCGAATCAAACAGAACCGACAAAAGCTTACCAGAAACTAAGCACTTACCTTGGATCAGATCAGGACTTTGGGAGACTTCAGAACCTCACACGGTAAACACCCTTCTGGTTGTCTGTGGCCTGCTCTACTGACTTTCCACGACTGATCTCGCTCCACCACTCTAAGTCCTACCACTCTGCTGCTGAAACTGAGCCCTTCTGCTCACTTCGGGCTTGCAGTCTGACGTATAGTGACCCATCTGATTGCAATTAGAACATCTGATGTGTTGGGTCCTCGGACAGTTCTTGACCAAATGCGGTCCTCAGCACCGAAAACAAGTCTTGATCTCTTGCTGTGCCTGACTGGAGTCACTCACTCCATGGTTGACATTGAATCGAGCCGGGCGATCATACGACCCTACTCTCCTTTGGAACTTCCTCCTTCTGCCACTTTGACTGCTCCGAACAGGTCCACCACCTGCCTTTTGTTGCGCGACAGTCCCTGCTCGATCATGTCCCTCAACCACTGTGCATTTCTCCACCAACTCGTGAAAAGATCCAATACTCAAAGGCAGCGTTGCTCGCTTTAACTCAGGTCTCAGTCCATCCTCAAACCTCCCGCAGACCCATTCTTCATCCGGGTGGATCTGATAGAATTGAGAAAACTTGAGTAGCACTTCAAACCTCATCGCGTACTCACCAACTGATAGCTGTTCCTGTTTCAGACTCAGGAATTCCTTTTCTTTCTCTTGCCGGATGCTCCTCGGGAAGTATTTCTCCAGAAAACATTCCCTGAACTGTTGCCATGTCAACACCCTTTCTCCGGCCTCTAACAGTCTGGCCTTGGTTCTCCACCAAGCCTCTGCTACTCCTACTAACATGAAGGCAGCATATGTGACCTTTCTGTCTTCTCTATAGTGTGTGGCCATGAACACCTTCTCTACCTCTTGCAACCACATCTCAGCAGCTTCAGAGTTATACTCTCCATGAAACTGGGGAGGATTTCCCTTCATAAAAGCATTGAGACCGGTATTCACCATCTCATTCTCCCTTACAGAATGCAGCTGATCCTGCCTGACTTCCCTCTCTTCCTGCCTTTGCATATACTGGGCAGTCCGTTGAGTCTGCTGCATCATGGCGGTAGCCAAGTCCCTCACGGCCCGCATTGCTTCTGAAGTGTCACCACCACTTCCTGTCCTTGAGTGGTTACCGTTGTTGTTGTTATTATCGTTGCCTCTGGTCGTAGCCGGCCTTCCACCTCTTCCTCTTCCACGTGCCATTGAGCTTCCTGTAAAAGGAGCTATCAGTTCCAATTCATAAGACATATAATAGCACTTAACAGCTAAACATATCATATGCCTTATGAATGAAAACAGTTATCACACTTCGATAACTAGCACATCGGACACTCTACCCAAAACCCGACACAATTGATACAACTTGATTATCCACCATCAAAGCCAGTACACTTAACCTTAACAGTCCGATTTAGAATCGGACTGCTTTGATACCACCAAAATGAGACGACCCCATACTATGAAGCCTTCCCATTAGTCCCAACCTCTTATCATTATTATTAACTATGCCTAGCCGTATATAAAGCATTAGAGTGGTAGAAAAGTAGCATCGCGGAAAGCAAAACAACGTAAATAAGAACGGCAAGCATAGCAAACGATGATCAGAGTAAAAGTGCAAAATAAGCATAACTGTATAATAACATGCATAAGTTTTAGCCCCATCAGTAGGGCACTGTACATACATATACATATTGTGGGATAGAAACCCAAAATACATCAAGAGCCAAAGAAGAAGACTCGGAGCTCACCACAACCCCCGTCCCCTCTCAAAAGGTACATCAAAAGCTCTCAGCTCACTCCCTAGGACGCACTGGCAAGCTCTCACCATCAATGGTGAGGATGCCCTGAGCTACCCTGACCCTCGCCATGAGTACGCCTGTAACGCACAATCGGCTCATACTCTAACGAAGAACTGGACACCACGATCCTACGCCTGCGGTAGGTCCTCAAGTACTGCTCAGTCCTCCTGCGCTGGCCTCGGTAAACGTAACCTCTCCTGCTGGTCACAACCGATGACTAGGGTACTGCCCAAGCGTAGTCCTGTTCCCTCTGCCTCGGAGGTCGCCACATCCTCGAAAAGGGGAGGAACTAGTAAATACGATAGGGACCAAAAATACCTACCTACGGAGGTGTATCACTCCGAAAAATCAGGCTGACAGGTCCTGTGTAGACAATCAAAAAGGTAGAGGGGTCTACCCGCCATCCCCTTTCATCATGGTAGATAATCTCAATATCGCCCAACATCGGCATCCGTGGTGCCCCCGTGATGAACGGGTGAAGTCTCGGGTCCATGCTAAATCTCCTCTGGCTCGTCGTCTTCAAGCGATCACCAAATAGACAACAAGGAAAAATAGAAGGTAGATAAGAAATACAACGCATCATAAAGTAGGAAAACAACAGTAATGCAATAAACACACACAAGAGGTAGCATATAACAGATATCACATTTATAACATGTACTGCATTCCAGCATATATCTCTCGAGACAACAAATGCAACAGACATCCATCCCATGAGTCTCACACTCAGATCAATCCTCTAGATCGGGATACTAATCCCATGCAGCATGTCGGCCGAAAAACGCACTTATGCAGGTTCCCAACTGGAGCGGCTCCACACCCGAACAAGTCCACATCGGAACATGTTCTGTGTCGGAACGGAGTTAGCATGTCCAAGAAACCGAACCGTCCGCCGTGACCAATAAGAGTGCATCCCCCTTCCACACCGGAACCGAGGTATCTCGGTCGCCTCGGAATGTTAGCCTGGAACAACTACAAAGCTCTGGGATTAGTCGGGCAAACCGGACTGGATCGGGCGTCACGACCGGATAGGAGCTACCTCATCCTTCACTGTAAACTATTCTCGAGACCGGCAACATCTGCAAGGCCATTCACTTCACCACCCCATCTACTTTCCGTACCCGCACTTAGGTACCGCTAACCTCGTATGACGCTGGCAGCCCATACTACCTGTCATACGGCCTCGCCACTTGGCAGTTGATGATGATATGCAGCAAACATCCTCAACGTGCTTGATACCGGATCTCATGCCTAAGCTTTCAATCAGAAACAACACGATGCCACTGCATCCACACGGCCACAGGCTCGACGCCACACGTCCACAAGCATGGACTGCATTCCAGCACACATCTCTCGAGACAACTAATGCAACAGACATCCATCCCATGAGTATCACACTCAGATCAATCCTCTAGACCGGGATACTAATCCCATGCAGCATGTCGGCCGAAAAACGTACTTACGCAGGTTCCTAACTAGAACGGTTCCACACCCAAACAAGTCCACACCGGAACAAGTTCTGTGTCGGAATGGAGTTAGCTTGTCCAAGAAACCCAACCATTCGCCGTGACCAATAAGAATGCATCCCCCTTCCACACTGGAACCAGGGTATCTCGGTTGCCTCGGAATGTTAGCCTGGAACAACTGGAAAGCTCTAGGATTAGTCGAGCAAACCGGACTGGATCGGGCATCACGACAGGATAGGAGCTACCTCATCCGTCACTGTAAACTATTCCCGAGACCGGCAACATTCCCAAGGCCATTCACTTGACCACCCCATCTACTTTCCGTACCCGCACTCAGGTACTGCCAACCTCGTATGACACTGGCAGCCCATACTACCTGTCATACGGCCTCGCCACTTGGCAGCTGATGATGATATGCAGCAAACATCCTCAACGGGCTTGATACCGGATCTCACGCCTAAGCTCTCAATCAGAAACAACACGATGCCACTGCATCCACACGGCCACAACCTTGACGCCACGCGTCCATGAGCCATAGCTCAAATAACACGGCCACAGCCTCAAGAAGTCAGTACAACAGCAACGGCACCATCCACGGTATCAACCCGATAACAACACGACACACAACCAAACTTATTCTACGGCATTCCGCCACAAATCTTAATATTATAGCATACAGCACAGCAAAAACAATAATATCACCATAGTAGCTGTAACATCAACAACAACATATAAGCAGCTAGGAGCATATCACATATACCAAGTAGCATATAGGCAGACAGATAGCAACAACAGCCAACAGCATACAGTCATACATCAGAAAACATCCTCGATTAATAGTTCTCTAACCTAGGGTTTCTAAACTTATCGACGATAGCCCAAAGTAAGCTAAACCTAGGGTCTAGATACTTTATCAGGGCTCAACCACTAGTAGGGTTAGGGCTTCCCTACCCATAGCAGAAATCACAACTACATTACTCTTGCCTTCCCAACGGCAACAGTGCTCTTTCTCCCCACCTGAACTGTCGGCACGTAAATCCACGCGATCACCGGCTCGCTCCTCCGTCCTCAAGCTCGGAGCCCTCCTTCAAGAAGAGCCACCACGTGGCCTCCAAGAACAGCCCCTCAACCACAGCCCCAGCTCCAAACCTCGCACCACCGCGAGAACGAACTTTGCCCTAATCACGAGCACAACACACATGCACAATAGTGTTAGCCCTAGGGCAGGCTCAACAGGTCAAAGAAAAAGGTAAAGACTCGAAGAACTCCAAGAACACGAAGAACACGTGTTACGGGTTCGAGTTTACCTAGGGCGAATCGAGAAACTAATCCGCTGGAGTTGTGTAAAACTTCGCAGCGATTGCAACGGTGTAGTTGGAATCGCGTTCCGGCGGCTCGGTCACCTCTAACCTCAAGCTTTCTCCCTCAAGAACTCAGAACTTCTCTCTCTAACTCGTAGAAAAGCTACAAGTTTCGTGCAAAATGAGAAGATGAAAGTGGAAGCTCCAGTTATGGTTTCTGCTGTCCACGCTTAAGCGTTCATCACACTGCACGCTTGAGTGTTGCCACGCTCTAGCGTGGGATCCATCCACGCTTGAGTGTGGAACCTCGTCCACTCCGCCTGCTCCCTGGCCTGACACGTGTCTCACACGCGTCCAAACTCAGAGCAGCTGCACAGCGCACTCAGCACGCTGAAGCGTCCGCCTCTCCAACCCTTAAGCGTCTCAACGTTTGAGCGTGGAGTTCTCTCACGCTTGAGCGTCAAGCTCAGCGAGAGAAGAACCTCCAGCCTTCTAACTTCCCCAGTTACTCGTTTTACGCCTTAGGCACTTCCAACCTTGTTCAAGCCTATTCCTAAGCTTCAGACTAGTTCTCAAACCAAAACACAACAAATCACACAATCATCCAAAGCCCTGATCGAGGTTAACCAGCTCGATCAGAGTCACAGAGAAACCGGGATGTTACAAATAGTGTTTTTGTTCAAATTTTTGATTTCTAACTCTTGATTCCATCCTTAACTTTCCTATTGTCTTTGAATCCAAATGATGGAAAGCCAAATCAATTGCTAGCCTAATTTCCCCCTTCATGGCGGAGACCTTAATGTGTGAAAACCATGAGTCTTGTTTCATTTTTATGAGCATTAGGACTTGTGTTAGTGTTAACCAAGTTTATGAATCAACCATCCAAAAGTTTGGAACCAAATGAGATCCCTAGCCTTTTTATCTTTTCTTAGCCGAACCTTAGACATTCTTGGGGGTGAAAAATTTATGTTTTGATGTTGTAATTTGATGTTGATTGTTGTTTGAATTGAATTGTGTTTAATTGCTTTAGGCAACGAGGACGAAATCGGAGCCGAAGCCGAGAATCGTTCGAGAAGTTGACTAGAAACTTAGAGAGGTAAAGGGAGGTAGTTCATTTGAGTTTGATAGCTTCATGGTTGTTGATTTGTTATATGAGATGTGGTAGTATTGATTGATGATTGGAAGTTGTGAACAATTGACTTATGTACTTGATAAAGTTTGTACTTGAGCATTTGATTTAGAATTGTGGCATGGATGCCTTTGATGATTATTATTGTGATATTGGACTGTTTGATACATATATATATATATATATATATATATATATATATATATATATATATATATATATATTGAGAGCATAGGACTGGCTATGACTCGATAAAATAATTAAAATACTCGAAAACCGAAATCAAGTATTGAAAAATGAGTTTCGAAAACAAAAAGGTGTTTTTGGGAAAACGTGTTGCTTTTTTCAAGAAAAGTTTTCTTCCTTTAGAAAAGTTATGTTCTTTTGAAAAAGGAAAATGTGGTTTTCGTGGAAAGTTGTACAAAGCGAGTTTTGTTTCAAAAAAACGTTTTAAAAAGACGTTGAACCTTTAGAAATCGATTTTGTTTACGAAAAAAACGTTTTTCCTGGAAAATGTTCTTTTGGATAAAGAAATGTCTTGTTTTCAAGAAAAATGAAGTTCATTTTTTTTTTTTTCCAAATCTGTTTTATGGAATAAGACCGAAAAGGAAAAACGATGATCTTTTGAGATGAACACGAACCTAGTGACCGAGACGTCGGACTAGTGTATTGTGGATTGAGCACTCGGACTTCGCATCCTGTGTTTTGATTTGAACGGGCTTAATGTCCTTTAAAATGAGTCATGGGCTATATGCCTCGACAAATGAAAGAATGAATGAAGAAGAAAACAAAAATTTTTTGTGTACATGCATGAACCGGCAGACGTGCTATTTGAAAACGAGTTACAACTTACGTAGTTGAGAATTGAGCCAGTTAAGACCACTAGGTCTATAGGGGCATTCTATGTGTCGAAACTCCATAAGTGGCCGGAGGCCTCGTAACCCCATGCCGTGGTATGTCGGCTATCCAGCACGAATGAACTCGATCAGAGACTTGACTATTCATGATATGGTTATGACGTGATACCCTAGAATAATTGGAGTTCGGACCTAAATTGAGAGGCCGACTCATGAGAACAATTGTGTTACGGGTGTTATTACGGCCTATCGCTCGATGAAGGGAAGTTAGAATCTCCGGAGTACCTAAATTTGAAAGATGATATTGAAGTTTCATGCATTATTATAACTCATGATAGTGTTTGAGATGTTGTATTGTATTACATAAATAACTGTTCTTATAACTATATTTATCTGTGGATGTTTATGCTGTTTGTCGCCTGTGCAACTATCGTGATAAACTTATTATATGAGTATCTCACCTTTGCCTATACATGTTGGACACCCTGTTGTGTTTTTGGAACACATGTACAAATGTTGATCGTAGGTCCCCGCGGACACGTGAAGACTTGGATGACGGAGCCTTTTGAAGAAACTGACTTTGGGTTGTATCCCAGTGGCTATTTTTTGCCCGACCAGCTTAAGAGTCTTTTAATTTTTTTTGTTGCAGTCTTATATTATTTTTATTTTGCTGCACGTATGTTAAACTTATGTCTTGAGTCTGTAATAGAATATATTAGACATGGATTTGTGTTAGGATTATGTGAGTGTGCACCTTAATTACTAATGTTTGTTAAGGAGTTTATTTTCTTGCCTTGAGTTGTGTTGCCAATGCATGAAGAAAATTTTTAGAACCGCATTTTCGAACGTAGCTATTTAATTATATTATTTTCCGAAAGCAACCAGCGTTTTATTTTCTCGATGTTTTTCCGCATTTTGAGTTCAAGTACGTAGCACCCGAGGGCGGGTGTTACAGTGACCATTCATAAACTTATCTTATCCTTACACCATTCCACTTCCAAGTTCAGATCTCTAAACTGCTCTAACAACTCCAACTCTTTCACCATGAGAGCCGACATATGCAAAGATTTCCGACTTAATACATCTGCTACCACATTGGCCTTTCCTGGGTGGTACTATAGATCAAATTCATAATCATTTATGAATTCCCATCTCCTCTGCCGCATGTTCAACTCCTTTTGGTCGAACAGATACTTTAAACTTTTATGGTCGCTAAACACACTGAATTTAGCGCCATAGAGATAGTGTCTCTATATCTTCAACGCAAACACCATTGAGACCAACTCTAGATCATGGGTTGGGTAATTCTGTTCATTCACTTTCAGCTGTCTGGAGGCGTAGGATACCACTTTCCCCTCTTGCATGAGTAAGCAACCCAAACCTTGATACGATGAGTTACAGTACACGTCGAATGACGTTGATGGATCTGGAAAGACTAATATCGGAGATGTAGTTAGCCTCCTTTTTAGCTCTTGGAAACTAGCCTCGCACTCTTCTTTCCATTCATACACTTTTCCTTTCCTCATTAGTTGCGTCAGAGGCAACGCAATCTTCGAGAATCCCTCGATAAACCTCCAATAGTATCCTGCTAACCCGAGAAAACTTATGATTTCACTTACCGTCTTAGGGCTTTCCCACTTAACCACAACTTATACTTTTGCAGGATCTACTGCTATACCATCCTTGTCGATCACATGTCCAAGGAATCGTACCTCCTCCAGCCAGAACTCGCATTTCGACAACTTGGCATAGAGTTGCCTGTCCTTAAGAACTTGAAGTACAACCCTCAAATGCTCTTGATGCTCCTCCTTGTCTAAGGAGTAGATAAGGATGTCATCGATAAAAACAATGACAAACTTATCAAGGTACGGTCTGAAGATTCTATTCATATAGTCCATGAACATCGCAGAAGCATTAGTCACACCAAAAGGCCTAACTAGATACTCGTAGTGCCCGTACCGACTCCTGAAAGCCGTCTTCGGTATATCATCTTCCTTCACCCTTATCTGATGATATCCAGATCTCAAATCAATCTTCGAGAAAATCGTTGCTCCCCTCAACTGGTCCGTAAGATCATCAATCCTTGGCAACGGGTATTTATTCTTGATCGTCACCTTGGTGAGATGTCGGTAGTCCACATACAACCTTGAACTACCGTCCTTCTTCTTGATGAACAACACAAGTGCTCTCCACGGTGAAACACTTGTTCTTATGAACTGCTTCTTCAACATGTCGTCCAGTTGCTTCTTCAGCTCTGCCAACTCTTTTAGGGACATTCGATATGGCGCTATCGAAATCGGTCCGGCTCCAGGTGCAAGATCGATCGTGAACTCTATCTCTCTCTTGGGTGGTAATCCTGGCACATCATCCGGGAAAACATCTGGAAACTCGTGCACTACCAGCAAAGCGTGTAGACTCAGAGTCTCCTCGGCATCCAAAGAAAACAGCACCATGCACTCACTTGATTGTACACCTCCCGAAATGCCATCACCGGCAGGCAATGATTCAGATTGCTCGGAAAAACGGAGGGTCTTATTTGAATAGTGTAGTACGACATGATTGGCCGAAAGCCAGTCCAAGCCTAAGATAACATCAATCTGTTGCATGGGCAGACAGACTAAATCGACAAGAAAAGATCGGTTATCTAAAAGGATCGTGCATTTTAAACAGACAAATAGGGTTGTCAGGAAATCACCCGTAGGTGTAGAGACAGTCAAATCATATGGTAAGGATGAAACATACAAATTCAAATGATCCATACACGCTAATGATATAAAAGAGTGTGTAGACCTTGAATCAAATAAAACAGATAAAAGTCTCCCAGCTACTAGGCACTTACCTTGGATCATATCGGGGCATTGAGAGGCTTCATATCCTCTCACGGCGAACACCCTTCCCATCGTCTATGGCATGCTCTGCTAACTTGCCACTTGTTGTCTCACTCCCGCATTTTGAGACTCTCGCCTCGCCGTTGAACTTGAATTCTCCCAGTACCTCCTTGCTGACACTCACTGACATAGTGGCCCAGCTCGCCACAACGGAAACAGTTATCACACGAGATAACTCGCGTATTGGACACTCTACCCAACTTCTAACTAAAGTCGGTATCCAATGGGGATCCAACTCATCAAGCCAATACACTTCCTAAACCACACAGTCCAATTTAGAATCGAACTGCTCTGATACCACTAAATGAGACGACCCGCCGTCCCATTGAAGAACCTAAGATATTTAACTAAGCTTTAAAACGTATTATAAACGTTAACGCGCTTTATTAACACGAAACACAGGGGAAAGATTAAAACGCGAAAACGAAATTATATTAAGGCTATGCCAAAGCACGCATATATCAGAGTAACGCAGTTTAATCGTAAAGTATACATATATGCATCGGTTGCCCCATTAGTAGGGCTACAGTAGTAATGTATACATACAAAGTACATCAGTACAGACTATAAGTAAAATACGTCAAAAGACAGAGAGAAGACTTTCAGGTTAACAGCGGTCGCCACCCAACCTCTAGAAGCTGGGGTCCGTGGCTTGTCCACCGGCATCAGGCTCGTAAGGAGTTTCATCCAACTCCTCCGCAACTGGTTCCTCCATAAGGTATTCCCATAAAATAAAATAAACATACAGAGAAAATACAGGGAGATAAGAAACATGCATCATCAAATATGGGAGAGGGCAATAGTACAACATATAGACATGCAGCACACAACACATAGATAACATATAATACGCCAACAACCATCGCTTGGGTCACACAGCACAACCATCCCAAAAGTCACTCTCTCAGATCAAACCTCTACGAAGGATACTAATCCCCATATGCATGTCATCATTCCTATATGCATGTCGGCCGATATCATCACGTCCCCAGTTGTACATCCCCGTCAAGATTAATAACATGACGTCCCCAATTGGACATCCTCATAAGGATAAAAACACCATGTCCCCAATTGGACATTTCCCTTTGGGACCAAATATGCTATGGTATGAAATGCTATAATATGCAACAGACATCCATCACAGATTGATACCGAAAACTCACACTTAAGCACTCGGCCACAACCATGGTGCACTGCATCCACATCAACATCAATATCAACATCACGATGTCTTGCGATTACGAGCCACAGCTCCATGGTCAGGACCACAACGATATCTGTAACACCCCGTTTTTCATATGGGTGTGTATATGTTGCTATAATTATATGTATTATTATCGTTATTATTAGTATAATATTTGACAATATGCTTGTTTGCATCGTCAGTGTATTTTATAAGTATCTATATGATTGTATATTTATGTGCATATATTTTAAGTGATAACATGCATGCTTATGTTTGTATGATTATAAGTGTGTTTACAATTTATATATTAAAAGGTTATCATATATTATATATATATATATATATATATATGTAATTGATTCTTATTGATATGTAAATGATTTATATTAATTATTCTTATATTAAATATACGATTGACTGTATCAATAGATAATTGTGCATAATTATATTTATTATATTTATATTATTAATTATTAATTATACTACATGTATTAATACGTGATCTTCTCTATATGAATATATAATTGATTATATTATTATGTAAGTGGGTGATTTCGTGTGCTTATATGTGGTCTTGTATAGACTAATATGAAGTGTGTAATTAATGTGTGATCGTATATTTATTTACATGTCATCGATTATATATATGTTTATATTAATACCGAATCATTTGTATTAATGCACAATAGAATTATATTAATAGATGATTATCTGTATTCATATTTAGATCATGTTTATATTAATATAAGATATATATATTTATGATAATTGTAGTTATGTTGGTATAAGATCAATTAGATGTCATAGACAATCAATCATTAAATAGATAAGATTATCTTATCTTAATCTCCTAAAAAATCCTATCTAGAAACAACTATCCTTTTAACGCTGAACTTATATCGTATTTGTGACCCTGCTAGATTCCGAATTAGGAATAGACTGTGAAAAATGATTTTGTATAAAATTCTCTTAGCTTTCCAACGACACCAAGAACACCTAAATCGGACACTCTTAGCTCAAATTAGGGCCAAACCAGTGAGCACGCATTTTGGGCTCTTTGGTTAGCCTGTTTTGCTCTAATCCTTTTTATACCTCTTTTGGTCGACATAAAACTCATAATCGTCGTTCCAAGAGTTAGAAACAACCATCTTTTACCTTTCTCTTGGGTTCCCATTGAATCCTTGAGCGTCCCAAATCCTTATTTGGCTGTTCTTCGTCAAGAACACATCTCTGTTTTGTTTGTTGTTGCGTTTGGGGTTAAGCTGCTAGCTTAATGTTACTCTGAGGTAAGATAACCAACCATTTTCATCATTTTTCTTTGGATCCCTTGAGTTAATGTTGAACCGTTTTGTACCTGTCAAACCAGACTCCGTGGTTCGTGTGCCACGGCTGTGAACGGCAACTAGCAGATTAGTTCCCCAGGGATCTAATCTAGCTCGTTGTGCCTGTTGAACCCGTTTCGAGGAGTCAAGCATGGACTTCGCTCTTGTTGGCTTATAGGTTGGAATCGTCACGCCAGGTATGGGGAGAAGGGATTAGTGTAACATATAGGTACTAGGGTAGTGTAAGATGAGGGTTAACCCATGACCCTATTTGTGTGCCATATGCCTTAATTGCCGTATGAAGTTGTTATGGTCATTTATACATGTTGTTAATTGTTTAAATAGTTTGTATGATCTTGGCATGACGTTTATGATATTGTTTATGATGATATGCCATGATTGTATGAGTTGGTGTGGTGGAACCGTTGTTAAATCTATGTTAATAAAAGACAAAAGGATGTTAGCGCTAATCCTAAAACTAAGATTAGCCCAATTGATGTTCATAAATATGAAGATATGGATTGAGGTTTAGATATTAAGATTAAGTTATAATCTTAATTAATATATGACTTGAGGTTTAAATATTAAGTTATAATCTTCATAAGATATGAATTGTGGTTTAGATATTAAGATTAACTTATAATCGTAATAAATATATGACTTAAGATTTAAATATTAAGATTAAGTTATAATCTTAATAAAATATGATTTATGGATTAGATATCAAGATTAAGTTACAATCTTAATAAATATATTCTTGAGGTTTAAATATTAAGATTAAGTTATAAACTTAATAAGATATGAATTGAGAATTAGATATTAAGATTAAGTTATAATCTTAATAAATATATGACGTGAGGTTTAAATATTAAGATTAAGTTATAATCTTAATAAAATATGTATTGAGGATTAGATAATAAGATTAAGTATAATACTTAATAAAGATAATGTTAAGTTAAGACTTAACAAAGAGAACAACTAATAAGACGATGATGTTATTGGTAATGACGTACTGTTACCGACGTTGTTGATTAAATCATTCATGATGCTTATTGGTCAAGTTTGATGCTGATAAATCATCTTCGATGCTTGTTGGTCAAAGTTGATAGCCATGTAATGGTGTTGATGATGGATAGTTGGACATGTGTTTGCATGTTGGCTGAACATCGCATGCATCATTGCATAGAGATAATAGTTTGGGAGGAAAGCAAACGATGAATCGCGACGGTGGAGGCCACAATGGGTGTTATCCCGGCTTTGAGGGTAGAGTTGGGTAAGGAGGTTCCATATGGCATGGACTTGCAACCCGTTGTCGGAGTGTCCTATCGATAACCAGACTACCCTGACGAGCCACAATACGTTATCAGGATTAGTTGCGAGTATCCACGGACGTCACCCATGGTTTGGTGAGTGTTCCAACGTTGATGCGGGATGGTCAACATGGATATGTACTCCTAATCGTCTTTCTAGAGTTGATGTTGATGGATTCACATTGCATATGGAGTAGTGGAGTAGTTATGCATCGCATCGCATGTTTATAATGTGATATGATGGAATGTGTTAGAGTCCGAATTAGGAATAGATCGTGAGCATGATTTTGTAGAAAATTCTCTTAGCTTTCCAACGCCACCAGGAACACCTAAATCGGACACTCTTAGCTCAAGTTAGGGCCAAACCAGTGAGCACGCGTTTTGGGCTCTTTGGTTAGCCCGTTTCGCTCTAATCCTTTTTATACCTCTTTCGCTCGACCTAAAACTCATAACCGTCTTTCCTAGAGTTAGAGACAACCAGCTTTTACCTTTCTCTTGGGTTCCCATTGAATCCTTGAGCGTCCCAAATCCTTGTTTAGGTGTTCTTCGTTAAGAAAACATCCCTGTTATGTTTGCTGTTGCGTTTAGGGTTAAGCTGCTAGCTTAGTGTTACTCTGAGGTAAGGTATCATTTTTCTTTGGATCCCTTGAGTTAATGTTGAACCGTTTTGTCCCTGTCAAACCAGACTTCGTGGTTCGTGTGCCACTGCTATGAACGGCAACTAGCAGATTAGTTCCCCAGGGATCTAATCGAGCTCGTTGTACCTGTTGAACCCGTTTCGAGGAGTCAAGCGTGGACTTCGCTCTTGTTGGCTCATAGGTTGGAATCGTCACGCTATGTATAGGGAGAAGGGATTAGTATAACATATAGGTACTAGGGTAGCTTTAGATGAGGATTAACCCATGAACCTATTTGTGTGCTATATGCCTTAATTGCCGTGTGAAGTTGTTATGGCTGTTTATACATGTTGTTAATTGTTTAAATGGTTTGTATGATCTTGGCATGACGTTTATGATGTTGTTTATGATGTTTTTTATGATGATGATGATATGCCTTGATTGTATGAGTTGGTGTGTTGGAACTGCTGTTAAATCTTTGTTAATAAAAGACATAAGGATGTTAACGCTAAGCCTAAAACTAGGATTAGTCCAATTGATGTTCATAAATATGAAGATATGGATTGAGGTTTAGATATTAAGATTAAGTTACAATCTTAATAAATTTATGACTTGAGGTTTAAATATTAAGATTAAGCTATAATCTTAATAAGATATGAATTGTGGTTTAGATATGAAGGTTAACTGATAATACTTAATAAAGATAATGTTAAGTTAAGACTTAACAAAGAGAGCAACTAATAAGACGATGATGTTATTGGTAACGACGTACTGTTACCGATGTTGTTGGTTAAATCATTCTTGATGCTTATTGGTCAATCTTGACGTTGATAAATCATCTTTGATGCTTGTTGGTCAAAGTTGATAGCCATGTAATGGTGTTGATGATGGATGGTTGGACATGTTTTTGCATGTTGGTTGAACATTGCATGCATGATTGCATAGAGATGATAGTTTGGGTGGAAAGCAAACGATTAATCGCGACGGTGGAGGCCACGATGGGTGTTATCCCGGCCTTGAGGGTAGAGTTGGGTAAGGAGGTTCCATATGGCATGGACTTGCAACCCGTTGTCGGAGTGTCCTATCGATAACCTGCCTACCCTGACGAGCCACGGTACGTTATCAGAATTAGTTGAGAGTATCCACGGACGGCACCCATGGTTTGGTGAGTGTTCCAACGTTGATGTCGGATGGTCAACATGGATATGTACTCCTAATCGTCTTTCCAGAGTTGATGTTGATGGATTCACATTGCATATGGAGTAGTGGAGTAGTTATGCATCGCATAGCATGTTTATAACGTGATATGATGGAATGTGTTATAACATGTATGTTGTATTATGATGTTTATATGCTGCATAATCATCTTGCTAGTTGCTCTATTACCGTTTATGTTTATACGTACAGTTCCTTACTCCCTATGTGTTGTTGTTGTGTTTTGCATGTACCTTTGGTTATGTAGAGGATGGTGAGCTGCCAGCTGAGGAGTGATCCAAGGAGATCGCTTGCTCATAGTATAGTTTGGTTTATGTTTAGTTATGTTAGTTGTTTTCCGATGTAATATCGGTAGTGGTTACCAGATCTGATTATGTGACATCGGGTTTCGGGTTTTGTTTATGTTAATGTTTTTCCGTAGTTGTTTTATGTTTAAAACGTTTTCGGATCATGTGGTAATTACTACCTTTTAAGTTAAAGTTTTTAGTTTTTATTGAACTTGCCTGCTTTATTTTATATTTATCGTTTGCGGGGTAGCGGGTGTCACATTAAGTGGTATCAGAGCCAATCTGTCCTTCAGGCCGGGATATGTGTCTGTTATGTTTTCTTATATGTACTCTTATATGATTGTCTATGACGATGGTATAGAGTATTAAATGTTTGGTGTTCATTTTGACTTAACTTTTATGTTAAGTGATTTGTTGTGGACTAGTTGTCTGTTAACCAAGTCCGAGTTTGTAGAAATTTTGAGGACGAAATTTTTATAAGGGAGTGGAATTGTAACACCCCGTTTTTCGTATGGGTGTGTATATGTTGCTATAATTATATGTATTATTATTATTATTATCGTTATTATTAGTATAATATTTGACAATATGCTTGTTTACATCGTCACTGCATCTTATAAGTATCTATATGAATATATATTTATGTGCGTATATTTTAAGTGATAACATGCATGCTTATGTTTGTATGATTATAAGTGAGTTTACATTTTATATATTAAAATGTTGTTTTATATATATATATATATATATATATATATATATATATATATATATATAAATTATATGTAATTGATTCTTATTGATATGTAAATGATTTATATTAATTATTTTTATATTCATATACAATTGACTGTATCAATAGATAATTGTGCATAATTATATTTATTATATTTATATTATTAATTATACTACATGTATTAATACGTGATCTTCTCTATATGAATATATAATTGATTAAATTATAATGTGAGTGTGTGATCTCGTGTGCTTATATGTGGTCTTGTATGGACTAATATGAAGTGTGTAATTAATGTGTGATCGTATATTTATTTACATGTCATCGATTATATATATATATATTTATATTAATACCGAATCAATTGTATTAATACACAATAGAATTATATTAATAGACGATTATCTGTATTCATATTTAGATCATGTTTATATTAATATAAGATATATATATATATATATATATATATATATATATATATATATATATATATATATATATATGATAGTTGTAGTTGTGTCGGTCAATTAGATGTCATAGAGATTCAATCATTAAATAGATAAGATTATCTTATCTTAATCTCCTACAAAATCCTATTTAGAAACAACTATCTTTTTAATGCTGAACTTATATCATATTTGTCACCCTGTTCGAGTCCGAATTAGGAATAGATTGTGAACATGATTTTGTAGAAAATTCTCTTAGCTTTCCAACGCCACCAAGAACCCCTAAATCAGATACTCTTAGCTCAAGTTAGGGCCAAACCAGTGAGCACGCGTTTTGGGCTCTTTGGTTAGCCCGTTTCGCTCTAATTCTTTTTATATCTCTTTTGCTCGACCTAAAACTTAAAACCGTCTTTCCTAGAGTTAGAGACAACCAGCTTTTACCTTTCTCTAGGGTTCCCATTGAATCCTTGAGCGTCCCTAATCCTGGTTTGGCTGTTCTTCGTCAAGAACAGATCCCTGTTATGTTTGCTGCTGCGTTTAGGGTTAAGCTGCTAGCTTAGTGTTACTCTGAGGTAAGGTAACCAACCGTGTTCATCATTTTTCTTTGGATCCCTTGAGTTAATGTTGAACTGTTTTGTCCCTGTCAAACCAGGCTTCGTGGTTCGAGTGCCACTGCTGTGAACGGCAACTAGCAGAGTAGTTCCCCAGGGATCTAATTGAGCTCGTTGTACCTATTGAACCCGTTTCGAGGAGTCAAGCATGGACTTCGCTCTTGTTGGCTCATAGGTTGGAATCGTCACGCTAGGTATGGGGAGAAGGGATTAGTATAACATATAGGTACTAGAGTAGCGTAATATGAGGGTTAACCCATGACCCTATTTGTGTGCTATATGCCTTAATTGCCGTATGAAGTTGTTATGATTGTTTATACATGTTGTTAATTGTTTAAATGGTTTGTATGATCTTGGCATGACGTTTATGATGTTGTTTATGATGTTGTTTATGATGATGATGATGATATGCCATGATTGTATGAGTTGGTGTTTTGGAACTGCTGTTAAATCTTTGTTAATAAAAGACATAAGGATGTTAGCGCTAAGCCTAAAACTAGGATTAGTGCAATTGATGTTCATAAGTATGAAGATATGGATTGAGGTTTAGATATTAAGATTAAGTTACAATCTTAATAAATATATGACTTGAGGTTTAAATATTAAGATTAAGCTATAATCTTAATAAGATATGAATTGTGGTTTAGATATTAAGGTTAAGTTATAATACTTAATAAAGATAATGTTAAGTTAAGACTTAACAAAGAGAACATCTAATAAGACGATGATGTTATTGGTAACGACGTACTGTTACCGATGTTGTTGGTTAAATCATTCTTGATGCTTATTGGTCAAGTTTGATGTTGATAAATCATCTTTGATGCTTGTTGGTCAAAGTTGATAGCCATGTAATGGTGGTGATGATGGATGGTTGGACATGTTTTTGCATGTTGGTTGAACATTGCATGCATCATTGTATAGAAATGATAGTTTAGGCGGAAAGCAAACGATTAATCGCGACGGTGGAGGCCACAATGGGTGTTATCCCGGCCTTGAGGGTAGAGTTGGGTAAGGAGGTTCCATATGGCATGGACTTGCAACCCGTTACCGCAGTGTCCCATCGATAACCTGACTACCCTGACGAGCAACAGTACGTTATCAGGATTAGTTGAGAGTATCCACGGACGGCACCCATGGTTTAGTGAGTGTTCCAACGATGATGCCGGATGGTCAACATGGATATGTACTCCTAATCGTGTTTCCGGAGTTGATGTTGATGGATTCACATTGCATATGGAGTAGTGGAGTAGTTATGCATCGCATAGCATGTTTATAACGTGATATGATGGCATGTGTTATAACGTGTATGTTGTATTATGATGTTTATATGCTGCATGATCATCTTGCTAACTGCTCTATTACCGTTTATGTTTATACGTACAGTTCCTTACTCCCTATCTGTTGTTGTTGTGTTTTGCATGTACCTTTGGTTATGCAGAGGATGGTGAGCTGCCAACTGAGGAGTGATCCCAAGGAGATCGCTTGCTCATAGTATAGTTTGGTTTATGTTTAGTTATGTTAGTTGTTTTCCGATGTAATATCGGTAGTGGTTACCAGCTCTGATTATGTGACATCGGGTTTCGGGTTTTGTTTATGTTAATGTTTTTCTGCAGTTGTTTTATGTTTAAAACGTTTTCGGATCATGTGGTACTTGCTACATTTTAAGTTAAAGTTTTTAGTTTTTATTGAACTTTCATGCTTTATTTTATATTTATCGTATGCGGGGTAGCGAGTGTCGCGGTATCAATCCGAACAACAGTGCAATCTCACCATACTCTCATTGACAATCATCCAGCCAATCACAATAATATAATATCACAACAATAAATATCTTAATAGAGATATTATTATGTTGACAGATAAACAGCTAATCATATAGACAATTCAGCATAACAGATCAATAGATAAGCACATAATTAGTTCAACATATCAACCTCAATCCATCACATCTTCTAGATTATCATCTTATTGGTGATAGCCCAAAAGTACCTACACCTAGGGTCCAAGTACTTTATCCAGGGCTCAACCTCTAGTAAGGTTTAAGGTTTCCCCTACACAAGTATATATTCTATACTAAGCTTGCCTTCCCAACGATACTAGTTGTTTCTCCCCACCGGAAATTGCTATGCACGCTCGGCTTCCTACACAAGCTCCCGAACACAGCTCCGTAGCCGGCACTTTAGCATGCTTTAGGGCGATCGAACACAGTCTGATCCTTCACAACAAATCACAATAAAAAATTAATAAAATCCAACAAACTCATCTAGTTCCCACAAAGTTAGGGTTCGGCCATAGGGTCCCAAAATTAGCTAGGGATGTCTAAAAGTTCCTATCTCTTGGATGAATGATCCTTAGGTACTCTTAACCCCAAATCAAGTCTCTATACTCAAACTTGAATAAAAAATTCCTTGTTTCCCCAAATGGGTAGGTTTGGTCACCCTTAAATCAAATATGCTAGGGAAGTTTTTTGATCACATGCTTTTGGATTCAAAGACCTCTAAGTGTGATAGAACTAAATCAACACTCCTTTGACAAAAATTTGAACGAAACTGCATTGATTCACCAAGAGGAGAATTCAGCCACCCTATACCCATATCGGTTAGAGAGCTGTTTTGGTTACAAGCTCTTGAATTATGAGAGAGAGCAATGAAACTAGCTCATAGAAATTGGTTTGACATTAAAAAAAATTTTCTACAATTTCCTATGAATTTATGAAGTTAAGGCTCAACTTTGAACAAAAGCTTGAAACACACGATTCAATGGAGAAATATGAAGATTAAGAGATCAAGTGAGGATTCCATACCTCTTAGATGATGAAGATGAATGAAGTCATCAACTTTGCTTCTCAAAGTTCTTGAAGAATCCTTAAGGAAATGAAGAGAAAGTGAAGGAGAAAAGTGATGAAGAAATGAGTTTTTTGGACAAAATGAAATGGATGAGTGTTCATGAAGGAGAAGGGCATGGGGTATGAACGGGTAAGGGTAGGAAGGTCCAAAAAATTTCACTTAAGGGCAAAATGATCTTTTCACACAAGGGTAAAGTGGTAATTGTGAAAAAGGTCAGGGGCATTTTGATCTTTTCGCGTCCAGATATTTTCTTTAGTCATCATGACACAGGCACACATTTCTAGGTGATGTGACCTGATGTGACCTCATGTTTATCCGTTAGCGGGTCCCGATAAATCCCTATTCAGCTCCATTCTTCATCCGATTGGAGATTTCGCCCGATTAACTTACATTATTTCGCTTTTTAGTGCGCAAAAACCAATTTTAGCAAAAAGGTAGGAAATTCAATTTTAAACCTAACTGTCTCGTTCACGAGTCAAAATTAGGTCTTCTGAGTAGTAAAATACTACTGCCAGTGAAAAATGCAGACCGGGCTCCGTCTGAATTTTCGACTCAAAATTTAACCGTAACTCCCTACGATAGCGTAGAGCGTGACTATGGTCTCAGTTTATTTTAATTCATTTTCTAAACCTCAGATAAAAATATAAACTCAATTATATAATTTACTGATATTAGAAAGCACAAAAATCGGGGTGTTATAATCATATTCCTCGGAGTCTTAGTGCTCTTATCTCTGATTTGAAAAGGCTTGACTCTATGGATCGAGTTATCCTTTAGTTGAATTGACTCAAGAGCTATTACATATGAAAGATCTGGTACGTACTTCTGGAGCTGGGAAACATAGAAGAAATCATGAAGATTTGACAACTGTGGTGGAAGGGCTAATTGGTAAGCAATAGGCCCGACTACACTTTTTAGAATTTGAAAATGACCCATGAAACAAAGAATTAGTTTTCCAACTGATATTGAGCTTTCCATCCCAAACTTAGGAGTGACTCTCAATAATATATGTTTCTCTCCCTAAAATTGAAAAGGTTTTCTTTTCTAGTCGGTACTACACTCTTTACCTAATTTGCGCAGTGCGCATCTTTCCCCTTTGAATTCTAACTGCAGTCTCTTGGATTAAATCTGATTCTAACAAGATCTCCTCACCTACTACATACTAACATAAAGGGAACCTACTTTCCTAATCTCATGATCAATACACATATAGTCATTAACTATTTTACCATATATTAAGTGTACAATTCATGACACCTTAACTATAAACACATAATTTTAAAGGAAGTTAATGATAGCATTTACATAATAAAATCATGCACTTAAGTGTTTGTTTCTGTCCATCCTACTAAAATCATAATACCTTCACTTGCATTTCATCATTATAACCATTCTCCAAAATAGATTTATAACTCAGTAAAAAAAAAAAAAAAGATTTATAACAAATAATTCACAAAAGAATTTGAAGTTGAGTTTCATACCATCCATACGTAGATCTTATAGTCTCTTATATATATTCCACACCAAATCTATTATATTATTTACAGTACAGAGAAATTTTTATAATTAGATAAACAAATAAAATAAAACAAGGAAAGATAGGAGAACAACAGAGTAATCCACATACTAAGTCTTATCTAGTCCAATTTCATAAGAAAAGAAATAGTTTCACTTTCTGTTAAGAGATGATCTTACTAAAAAAAAATTGGTAACAAAAAGGAGAATAAGATTTAGTTAACTTGCAATTAAATTGTGCAGTCATTGAGCAGATACGACTTTCAAAACAAACTTTATTAATAAATACCATAGTAGAACTGAGGAATCAATTTCATTTTGATTTTTTTTTTTTTGAGTAAACAAATACAAGAAATAACATTCTTTTTCTTTTCGATCTTTGATAAGAAATTTAAGCTTGTTAAGATTTGACATGACATTAATCTATATGGGAAACAAATCCAAAGAGTATACTAATTGTGATTAATATTTGGTCACTTGAGAAGCAATCTGAAATTTCAAGGAAAATATTTCTCTATAAAAAATATACAAAAATGCAACATAATAATAAAATTGAGCATATAAGTACAACTTCTTTAATATATCATTCATTTTTATTACCATCCATTAACAATTTTCTTAAGGTCTTGTGACATCTTAGTTATTCATGAATATGGTGAACTTTCCCTTATGTGTTCCTTCTAACACTTTCCCTCTAAGACTCCCCTTCTTAAGAACAACGATCCTATTCTTAAACATCACTAGCCCAATCAGCAGACAACACATAATTTTTCTTGGCTCAACCAGGATTGCAATTCGTGATCTAAGGGTTGTTCATGCATAATCTCTTCTCTAAGGTCATTACAGCTTCCCAACCTATTCAACTTCAGACTTAAGGCATTCAAGGTCACATTCAAATTCATATCTTTAAACCATTCTTAGACGCGTCGCAATAAACTACGAAACCCACTAAAGGGTCTGCTATGGTCAAGACAGGTGATATCACGAATCTTTGCTTAAGCTCTTGGAAGTTATCTTCACACTCTTGGTCCCAAACAAAAGATTCTCCCTTCCTAGTCAACTGGGTCAAAGGTAAAACTAGCTTAGAAAAACCCTCTATAAACTTCTATAGTAACCTGCCAATCCTAATAAACTTCTCACGTCTGTCACTGTCTTAGGCTTCTCTCATCTTATTTTTGCATCCACTTTACTAAAGTCAACCACCACTCCATCCAACTGATCTAAGGTCATCTATCCTAGGCAAAAGGTACCTATCTTTAATAGTTACTATGTTCGATTATCTAATGTCCACACATAGGTTCTTACTCCCATCATCATTTCCCCCCTCACTAGAAGCACTTAAAACTTACCACAGAATCAAACATATTTCTTAACAATAAATAAAATGGGATTTGATGTACACTATAATTAAGTAATAATGAATTAGATTCAAATAATAATAATAATAAAAACAAAAACAATTTTGAATAGATGGTGAAACAATACATCGGGGTAAGAAAATTTAATTCCAAGTCAATATGGTTTTACTTAAGAAAAACAAACACTGACACAAAAGCATATTTTCATTTATAAATTGAAAACTCATTGAAGTAAAAGGAGGTTAAAAACTTGAATCCAAATCAAGTGAGACTTTCTTTGGGAAATTTTTCTATCAAGAAGAATATATATATTGTTAAGAATCTAATGTTAAGAATTAACAACCTGAATATTCAATTTTTTTTTTTAATAGTCAAATTCATGTGTGAAAACTCATTTGCTAACAACTGATCTAATTGTTTCTTTGGCTTACCTAACTCTAAATGTGTTATTCCATAAGGCGCTACTGACACTGGTCCACTTGCAGGCACTAGATCTACGTTACACTCAACTCCCATATTGGATGTAAGGTAGAGACCTCTTTAGGAAACACATCTAGAAACTCACCGACAACAGGTAATGCTGTTACATCACTTTCAACCTCTATCTTAGCAGAAAAGAGAAGTATGTATCCTTGAGCACTTTTTACGATGCACAATTGACGCCAAAAGGTTCAGAAACAGAGAACTTAAATAGACATAGGTTGTGATCTGACAGAAACAATTTTATCAGAATAGTTTATGACAACATGATTCCAGATAACCAAAACATACTAGGAATGACATTTATCGCAGACATAGACAACCAAACAAAATTGACATTATAAGGCATGTTTTGATGCACCAGGAAACAATTTAAACAAACAATAGAGGTAACAATTCCATCATTCGTAGAAGTAGAAATACGTAATTCAAAAGACATCTTTGAAAAAGACAAAGACAGACTTTCACACAAGCATGTGATATGAAGGAATGATTGTTCCTTAATCAAACAATACAATAACTTATTGTCATAAGCACAATTCCACTTTGGCTTCTCTAGCAGCTGTAGGATCTGAGCTGTCTCGAAAAGATAGCAGTTCTTCCTTTGAAAAAGCGGTAACCCCATGTACTGAGATTCTTGGGGTGCTACCACTCTATATCCCCTCATATGACGGAGAGTCTCCGTCTGCTCTTGCACATCTATGGTCACACAGTCCATAGCTGCTACAAAGCACATCATTCGTCCTTCGCCTATTAGTCCTCATAAATCTGGTCACTACCAATAAAACACTGAGTTGGCCAGGCTCAAAAACCCAAAGCATGAGTAAATCATCATTTTGATCCCTGAAAGTATGAGCCGCTGTCAATTCAGTCCCTGAAAGCAGTTAAATTATGAAAAAGTCCCTCAATGTTAATTTTGTCAGTCAAATTAGTCCCTCAATGTTAATTTTGCTAGTCAAGTTAGTCCCTGTCAGGGACTAATTTTACTAAGGAAATTAACATTTAGGGACTTTTTCGTAATTTAACTGCTTTCAGGGACTGAATTGACAGCGCCTCACACTTTTAGGGACCAAAATGATGATTTACTCCCCAAAACATAGTATGCAACATCTACAACTCTAACAAACATCCTATGCGCCCAAGTTTTGATTTTTGAAAAACCCATTACCACAGTCCAATTTAGGATTGAACTGCTGTGATACAAAAAATGTAATGCCTTTCATTACATTAGTAACCCAAAACAATTAATTTATGTAAAACATAGTAAATAAAAATTTTCTTAAATAAATATTGAAGAATACTTAATATAATAATAATTCAAACTAATTGTTTACATCAGTTCAAAAATCGAAATAACATAATAAGTTTCAAAGCCTCAAAACCGGGCGTCTATAGCATCTCGCATAAGAAAATAATTAAACAACAATAAAGGTCCTCATGGCATATGCCATACAATACTAACTAAGCTCTAAAACTAAAGAAATAATCTTCAAAACATCTGGCTGCTCAACATGGTCGTCCTCAGGCTCTGAAAATAATACTACTAATGAGATATAAAATCGCAGTGAACAGAAATACAGTTTAAAAGGTTTTCGCAAAAGCTTTGTTCTCAGCCGGTGCGGTAACCGGAAAAATTGTCCATGGTACCCCTTATTTTCAAAATAATGTATAGTAACATAATAATAATAATATAAATTATTATTGACAGTAAACAGTCATCATTAACACATCATAAATCAAATATGACAAAATCACATATATCAAGTAATCTCAAATATCCTCATATGTCATATGACTTTCAAACTGCACATAACAATGGCGTCCCATTGCCTACCTCACTCATGAAGGTATTTAGTTGTCACCATCTTTTCAGTGACATTACTTATTTCGATACCAACCATTGTACACTGGTGGTATTACTCATTTCGACATCCAATGTGTGGCGATGTTGCTTTCGATACCCCATTATGGCGGTATTTCATATTTCGACACCCCAATTCATTGGCAGTGTTACTTTCAATACCCCTATCATAGGCAGTATTGCAGCAAACAGCATTCATAACATTTAACAGTTATTAAATCATGCCAATATCACCAATATTATCATATAATCCAAATATAGCCTGTCAATCAACCAAATCATGTATACAACATATATAATATAACATCAATCTCAAGAATAAACATTTAATTCCGGGCAAAAACACCTTAGAAGGAAAACCACCAAATTTGTAAAATCAGGATTTGACCATGTTGGGTTTTATAGCAAATAAGAATTGTGCCTAACCATATGCTTCTACCCATGCATAACCGAAAACCCCATACCAATTCATGATGAAAACAGAATGCGGAAGCTTACCTGAGTTTGCCATTCGGAATCAATGATGGTGATGAGATTGAGAGCAGGTATGTGATCTTCCAATTGCAGAGCGCCTTAGGTTCCCTTTTCAGCATTCTCTTCTTATGGGGATGAAGAGAGATAAGAACAGAAAATGTTCTTCTGCATATTCTGTAAGTTACTCTGCAAATTGGGGACCATAACCCCTTTATGTAACTTCTGGCAGTTACATCATAAGTTTCAATATTTTTAATTTGGCCCCTCATCAAATTAGAATATTGCTTATGGTATCTACACAATAACTTTCATGACAATTATGCCCTTAGCCATAAATTTTGTATCAAATAGACCGCTTTAGTTTTGGCTAATTAAATAATGGCCCTAACACATTTAACATTACATATGTGACCCAAAAATTCTAACAATCTCCCACTGGTCACATACGTATCCTTACAAATGCGTTAGACTTTATGAGCTCAAAAATGCCATTATATACCTTGGACATATCCAAATAATCTCGTCCATTACTTATATCAATACATAAAACCAAAGCGGTTTTCGTTATATCAATCATAACTAAACCCATCAATGATTACCAATATTGACACAACTAAATGACATAGACTCATCACGAAATGTTTAGCATGAAAATCACATGAAGGTGGCCTATACATGTCAATTTTCAACTGGTCCTACTTTACCTTAGTGAGATTATTCAATAACCTTATTGTACAAAGTATAATGAACTGAATATCAAACTTTATATCTGATCAAAAAAATATCCAAATACAAAAGTATGCATACTTGATACCAAATATAGAACACAAAATACATAAATGACTAACTCCCACTAAACCAACGATTCCTCAAACTGTAAAGTCTAAAACACCCATGTGAGCAGTGTGCTCATGAAAGACCATGGGTGGAAGACCCTTTGTAAGAGGATCTGCTGTCATGAAGTTTGTCCCTAAGTGTTCTATGGAAATCTGTCCACTTTGTACCCTTTCCTTAACAACTAAGAACTTGATGTCAATGTGTTTTGACTTGGTCGAGCTCTTATTGTTGTTGGAATATAGGACGCCTGATTTGTTGTAACAGTATAACTTAAGTGGTCTTTCCATTCCTTCCACAATTCGCAGCTCAGTGACAAAGTTCCTCAGCCAAATCCCATGGTTAGATGCCTCATAACATGCTACAAATTCTGCTACCATGGTGGACGAAGCAACAAGAGTTTGCTTGGAACTGTGCCAAGAAACCGCACCACCAGCCAACAGATAGATATAGCCTGAAGTGGATCTCCTGCTATCTTGGCATCCATCAAAATCAGAGTCAAAATACCCAATGATCTCCAAATGATCTGACCTCCTATATGTGAGCATATAATCTTTTGTTCTCTTTAAATACCTCATAACCCTCTTAACTGCTTTCCAATGATCCATTCCTGGATTGCTTAAGTATCTACCTAAAATCCTAACAATGTATGCTATATCCGGATACGTACATACTTGGGCATACATCAGACTCTCTACAATTGATGCATAGTGAATCTTCTGCATTTCCTTAATTTCTAAGTTTCCTTTAGGGCACAGATTTAGACTAAATTTGTCTCCCTTAGCAACTGGAGTATGCCCCGGTTTACATTCTTGCATGCGAAACCTTTTAAGTATCTTATCGATATAGCTCCTTTGTGACAATCCTAGAATACCCCGAGATCGGTCCCGGTGTATCTGAATTCCTAATACAAAGGAGGCGTCACAAAGATATTTCATTTCGAAGTTTCTTGATAGACATCTCTTGGTTTCGTGCAACATGCCTATATCATTAGTGGCAAGCAGTATGTCATCAACATATAAGACCAAGAAAATGTACTTGCTCCCACTGAATTTGTGATACACACAATCGTCAACAATATTCATCTCGAAACCAAATGAAAGAATTACTTGATGAAACTTGTGGTACCACTGATGAGACGTCTGTTTCAGCCTATAGATGTATTTTGTCAGTTTGCAAACCATATTCTTTGGGTCTCCCGACACAGTTTTCTGGTTGCACCATATAGATTGTCTCATCAATGTTGCCATTGAGAAACGCTGTCTTGACATCCATCTGATGGAGCTCCAAATCATAATGTGCAACAAGAGCCATGATTGTCCTAAAAGAGTCTTTCGATGAAACTGGAGAGAAAGTCTCTTTAAAGTCAATCCCTTCCTTTTGGGTATAGCCCTTAGCCACAAGACGATCCTTATACCTCTCCACATTACCTTTGGAATCTCGCTTGGTCTAAAATATCCATTTGCAACCAATGGGTTTTACACCTTCTAGTAATGGGACAAGTTCCCAAACCTTATTGTCTTGCATGGACTTATACTCCTCTTTATAGCTTCAATCCACTTTTCTGAGTTGGACTCTTGCATGGCTTGACGGAAGTTGATTGGGTCTTCTTCCATCATACCATTATTTTCCTCATGTTCCTGGAGAAATACCATGTAATCATCTGGAGTAGTACTTCTCCTTTCTCTAGTGGATCTCCGCAAAGGTATTGGCTCTTGAAGCACTGGTTCTTGAGGATCTTGAGTTTGTTCTTCATTAGCCAGAAAGATAAAGAAAATGCCAAAGAACCAGAAAAATAATCTAAACAAAGTATCACAAGCAGCAACAGAGACCCAAGTAGTGGGAAAATCTAATGAAAGGAAAAGCAAGATAAAGAAAATGATAATAAGAGTTGAAAACCTAATGAAGGTTACCTGTTGGAGGAGCAGCAGCTTGAGGAAGAGAAAGAAGAAGCCCAACGGGTGGTGGTGCGATGGTGCAGTGGGAAACCTAATGAGAGGAGAAGCTTAATGAGAAATGGAGAAGATCGAGAAAGGAAGAACAGAAAGGGAGAAGAAGCATACCTAGGGCGCGACATTGGTGGTTCAACGGAGAAGAGACAGAGTCAGACAAGAGTTTTTCAAACGGAGAAGAGATGAAACTGTAGAGAGTGTGCGTAGAATTGATACCTAGGGCGCGACTTAACGTTACAAAAATTTGAGTAAACCTTTTAACGTCGGTTAATAAAAAACCAGACATTAAAAGAAACATTTTATCGTCGGTTCTTTAAAAAACCGACGTTAAAAGTTTTACTCAAATTTGAGTAAAACTTTTAACGCCGATTTTTTAAAAAACCGACGTTAAAATTTTACTTTTAACTTCTGGTTTTTTATTAACCGACGTTACAAGTTTTATTCAAAATTTTAACGTCAGATATTCATACAACCGACGTTAAATATGATTTAAATGAGCTAATTATTTACCATTCTGCCATCGCGTCTTTTTTAACGTAAAGTTTTATTTAACCGACATTAAATACGGTCGTAAAATCCATATTTTCCACTAGTGACAACCAGATCATCTTGAACGGGAGATTGAACAACAATGTCTTGTCGGGGTTCCGAACTTGCTTCACCAAAAGCAACTGTATGATTCGGTTCTGGAATTGTCACTGATTTTTCCTCTAAGACAAAGTCTCTAACCTTATTCTTCCCCCCAAACTCAATATCCTCAAAGAACATGGCAGTTCCCGTCTCAAAAATTGTCTTAAATTTGGGATCATAAAATTTATAGCCCCTAGATCTTTCAGAATAACCAATAAAGTAGTTGCTCATTGTTCGGGATTCTAGTTTCTTTTCATTTGGCCTATAAGGCCTTGCCTCAGCTGGACATCCCCATATATGAAAATGTTTCAGACTAGGCTTTCGCTCAATCCAAAGCTCATAAGGTGTTTTGGCAGCTGCCTTGGTTGGCACTCTATTTAGAATGTAAGCTGCAGTCTTTAATGCCTCTCCCTAGAGTGACTCTGGCAAGGCAGAATGACGAATCATACTCCTTATCATATCCTTAAGAGTCCGATTACGTCTTTCGGCCACACCGTTCATGCTAGGTGACCCCGGCATGGTGTACTGTGGGACGATTCCACATTCCTCTAGGTACTTGGCAAAAGGTCCCGGACGTTGTTCACCTGAACCGTCATATCTGCCGTAATATTCACCACCATGATCAGATTTGACATTCTTAATTCTTTTGCTGAGTTGATTCTCAACTTCAACTTTAAATGATTTGAAAACATCCAATGATTGGGACTTTTCATGTATAACAAACAAGTATGCATATCTAGAGTAATCATCTATAAATGATATAAAATATTGTTGACCATTCCAAGAAGGTGTAGGAAATTGCCCACAAATGTCCTTATGTATCAATTCTAAGACGTCCGTAGCTCTATATGCACCTAATTTCTTTGTTTTGGTCTGTTTACTTTTAACGCATTCAACACAAACATCAAAGTTCGTGAAGTCAATGGAATCCAAGATCCCATCTGACACAAGTCGTTCAACTCTATTTTTAGAGATGTGACCTAGATGCTTGTGCCATAATGCTCCTGAGCTGGTATTATCACTTTTACGCTTAGTACCACGTGATTCCACATTTAAGCATTCACTATAAGTCGCTAAAGTGCCAAGCAAATATAGATTATCATAAGAAATAAGTGAACCAGTTCCACCAATATTTGAATTAAAAGACAAACTGAATCCGTTGTTTCCAAATGAACAAAAATAACTTGATTTGTCCAAATAAGAAACCGAAACCAAATTCCGTCTAAATGACGGCACAACAAAAATGTCTTTCAAATCCAAATAAAATTCATTACACAATAATAATCTAAAATGCTCTATAGCTTCCACCTCCACCGACTTGCCATCTCCAATATATGCATCTTTCAGCATCATTTGGCTTTGGGTAGTTCAGGCAACCCTGCATTGAAACACTGATGTTAGTAGTGGCACCGGAGTCTAACCACCAAGTGTTGCTAGGTACTGAAGCTAAATTGACCTCATAATAGACCAAAGTAAGAAACATACCCTTCTTTGCACGCAAAGCATGATATTTGGTACATTTCTTCTTTACATGTCCAGCCAATTGCAAAAGAAACAGCTGTCAGCCTGATTTTGTTTCTTTTGTGCTGGACCCTTAGCAGCTTCATTCTTGGGCTCCTCGGTTTTCTTCCTTGTGCCCTTGTATTTAGAGGTGCTAACAAAATGAGCACTTTCTATCTTTTTTTGCTTCAGCCTTTCCTCTTATTGCACACAGTATGCAATGAGCTCATTAAGAGACCATTTCTCCTTTTGACAGTTAGAAGATATCTTAAACTGACTGAACTGTGAAGGAAGAGAAATCAATACCAAATGTATGAGTAAGTCTTCCGACATCTCAAGCTTTAGTGCCTTAAGTTTTGAAGCAATATTTGACTTTCCCATAATGTATTCCCTTACATTTCCTTTGCCCTGATATTTCATGGAAATCAAGTTCTGTAGAAGAGTACTTATTTCCGCCTTATCGCTTTTTACAAAGCGCTTTCCAATTTCAGCAAGGAAATCTTTGGCACTTGTTATCTCTTCAGAGATAGAACCCCTAAAGACCTCTGGAATGCCGCGCTTAGTGATCATAAGACTCATGCGATTAAAGCGGTCCCACTTCTCATAATCTTTCCTCTCTTCAGAGGTACTAGAATCCCTAGGAGAAGGGGGTTGCTCCATCCTTAATGCAAGGTCAAGATCCATGCAGTGAAGAACAATTTCCATATTCTCTTTCCAGTGCTTAAAATTTGTACCATTAAGGATTGGAATTGAATTCAGATTAGTAGATATTGAAGCAATAGTAGCTTAAAAGAGAACGAAATAAATAACATAAATATACTCACATCATAATAAAAAAATCAATCATCAATATGTTCAAATAATGGTATAACCCATCTCAAGATACCTAGCGCACCACTAATATCAAGCCTTTGGGACAGTAATATTAATTGCTAGTGGTACTCTTGTTGTAATAATCAAACATTGATAATAAAACATGTTAAACAATAAACCCATCTTTGGATTGATTTATTATTCACATGTAAAACCTCATAATTATCACATGTTTATCATCACAGGTGTGTATGCAATCCGGCAAAGTAGTAACCTTCCTTTGGACCGATTTACACAGGTGTGTATGCAATCCGGCAAAGTAGTAACCTTCCTTTGGACCGATTTATACTCGCATAGATAAACACACACACAAACATTTAACATTTTTTTATGAATAATCTACACAAGAGAGGTCACTTTAGCGATTTCTTGATTCAATTGGCTCATTTAAAATGCTAAACAACAAACTATAACAAAAATTTGAACACTGATGTATCATATCCGAATTTTCAAAAACAAAAAAAAAAAAAATTCACCTGTTCCACGGCCATGGAATGATCCACGGCCTGCCCGTGGAACGTTCTATTTCACCTAAACTGCAACAATTCAATTGTAGACTTCATAGAAGCGTCCAAAAAAAAATGACGCAATTCAAGAAAATTTGCAGCAACTCAAATGTATCCTTCACAGAAATTT
Source organism: Ammopiptanthus mongolicus (assembly GCA_039655645.1). Lineage (NCBI taxonomy): Eukaryota > Viridiplantae > Streptophyta > Magnoliopsida > Fabales > Fabaceae > Ammopiptanthus > Ammopiptanthus mongolicus. Next base: position 38,914,311 of record CM077345.1, read on the forward strand.
CCAAGGCCAAAGAACGTGATTTGAAAAAAAAAATCCAATATAAATATATAAATAATATATGTAATCCTGATGTAATGATCGATTAAAAATAGTGAGACATATGTTCACATTTTGAAGGATCAATCGGCCAAAGGAATGCAGAACACAACATTAAAAAAAAAAGCGCATCGCTAGAGAAAGCCACGTATAGTGACTCAGAAAAGGACAATTCCCTAAAAGATCGAGAAATACATAACATGAAAGACAAAAAAATCCCAATTTTGGAACCCTAATTTCAAAATTCCCAAAATAATCACACATGAATCAAGTTTGGTTGGCTCTGGTACCACTTGTTGGGTTTTATAGCAAACTAGAATTGTGCCTAACTTTATGCTTCTATCCATGTATAACCAAAAACCCCATACCTACCAATTCATGATGAAAATAGAATGCGGAAGCGTATCTGAGTTTGCCATTGGGAATCAATGATGGTGATGAGATTGAGAGCCGGTATGTGATCTTCCAATTATAGAGCGCCTTAGGTTCCCTTTTCAGGATTCTCTTCTGATGGGGATGAAGAGAGATAAGAACAGAAAATGTTCTTTTGCACGTTCTGTAAGTTACTCTGCAAATTGGGGACCATAACCCCTTTATGTAACTTTTGGCAGTTACATCATAAGTTTCAATATTTCTAATTTGGCCCCTCATCAAATTAGAATATTGCCATATTCTGAAGGATCAATCGGCCAAAGGAATGTAGAACACAACATTAAAAAAAAGCGCATCGCTAGAGAAAGCCACGTATAGTGACTCAGAAAAGGACAATTCCCTAAAAGATCGAGAAATACACAACATGGAAGATAAAAAAATCCCAATTTTGGAACCCTAATTTCAAAATTCCCAAAATAATCACACATGAATCAAGTTTGGTTGGCTCTGGTACCACTTGTTGGGTTTTATAGCAAACTAGAATTGTGGCTAACTTTATGCTTCTATCCATGTATAACCAAAAACCCCATACCTACCAATTCATGATGAAAATAGAATGTGGAAACGTATCTGAGTTTGCCATTGAGAATCAATGATGATGATGAGATTGAGAGCGGGTATGTGATTTTTCAATTACAGAGCGCATTAGGTTCCCTTTTCAGGATTCTCTTCTGATGGGGATGAAGAGAGATAAGAACAGAAAATGTTCTTTTGCACGTTATGTAAGTTACTCTGCAAATTGGGGACCATAACCCCTTTATGTAACTTCTGGCAGTTACATCATAAGTTTCAATATTTCTAATTTGGCCCCTCATCAAATTAGAATATTGCTTATGGTATATACACAATAACTTTCATAACAATTATGCCCTTAGTCATAAACTTTATATTAAATAGACCACTTTAATTTTGGCTAATTAAATAATGGCCCTAACACATTTAAACATTACATATGTGACCCAAAAATTCTAACAGACCAAACATAGGATTATTTTCCAAAAACAAATTTCTGAAAGCATAACCCAAACCCCAAACGATTTGCACCATGGAAAGGCTGAGAAATAGTATTTCTACTCATCTCTTGAAGACCTCCAAGAATCTCCAAGCGTATCCCAAGGCGAATCCTATATGTCGCCTTCCTCAACCTTGAATCTCCTTCTCCTTCTCCTTCTTCTTCTTCATCTTCTTCTATCTCTTGTTGTTGTTGTTGTTGTTCCACACTCATTGATTATTGCAATCCCATCTCCCAAGTATGAGGATGCTCCATAGCCGTTACTAAGGTGTTTAGGAGGTATTAGGATTCTCTAATTTGCACTTAGGAGTCATTAGTTTGTATTTATAGGCCCCCAAAAGTTAAAATGCTCGATTACGGTGTTTTATGAATTCTCCCCATGTACATCGATGTATTACATTAGTGCATTGATGTATTTAATTCATCTTACGCATTTTGACCCCCTTTACATTGATATATTTGAGTTATACATTGATGTACTTCCAATTGTATTACTGTACATCGATGTAGAGACATAGGTACATCGATATATCCTTCAAAAGCAGCAGAATAGACATTTTTATTAATGTACATCGATGTACATTTATGGTACATTGATGTACCATCTTAAAAATGCGTTTCTCATTTCTTTCAGACTGTTTTCTTATTTTTGTACATTGATGTACACTTGTTGTACATCTATGTATTTCTCGTTTTGATATTTTTACATCAATGTATGATTCTAATACATCAATATATCACCCTTTTTATTTTAGTACATCAATGTATCACCGCTTTTTATTTTGAGATGTAGGATGTTACAGGTATTCTGGTGGGGGAATTGGACCTTGTGGGTGTTCAGTGAGAGTAGAGGGGGGTGAGTGTTTAAGGGATAAAGCAAGGAACTTCTTTTTGACCTCGGCTCAGTTAGAGCTTTGGTTTTCAAAGGTGGTTCTGAGATAGCGTTTGAATATCCTTCTTGGGTATCTAGGACGTGGGTAAGGAGCCCCACAAGGTCTGAATGGTTCATTTTGTGGTGGAGGTGAGGTTGGTAGTGTTTGTATTTGAGTTGGTGTTTGGGTTAGTGTTTGGGTTTGGGGAGGAGAAGGAGGTGAGATGCCTAGAGTGTTGTATATCCCTTACAACACGCTCAACCACATTGGGTTGATTCACAACAGGAGTAATAACTGAACGAGATGAGGGAGGTTCAGTATTACCTTGAGATTAGACCTCGTTGATCTTGGCCTTTTAACAACTTTCGGTCGTGGTGCCTCAGAAGCAGACTGCTTCTTCTGTCCCTTGATCACCTTGGGGATAGGCTGATCATCATGATCTTCCTCTTCGTCCACAGATGAAAAGACCAATCACCTTTTTCTTGAAGGTTGGAGGGAGGCAACTATTGGATGGACAACTGGTTGCCTGATTGTTGGACGAATAGGCTCCACTGAGCGTCCAGCAGAAGTTGCTTGTTCAGACGCTTCTTCAGTATCTGCGTCTGACCCTTCTGAGAAGGTTTCTTCTTTTCTCGATCTTTCAAAAAATCTGTTACTGTGTCCAGCTTGATCTTCATCAAGCTTGGTTTTCCAAACTCGGATTGAACTAGTCGTTCAATCCCATGAATTCCAAAATATTTTAGCTTTCGTTTCGGAGTCAGAGTCCTCAAATCATTGTAGACAAGATGCTTCTCAAATATCTTTGAAAGAAGTGCCGTATATGGAATGGTTATGTTCTTGCCAGATCCTTGAATAGAGACTTTGAAGCTTCCAAAGAGAAGATGAGGAAAGTTAACTCGTCTATCCAGCAGGAGATGGACGAGGCAGAACTGATGAGCTTTGGAGACTGAGTCCTTGGAAGCAGTCTTGTGAATGATTGACATGTTTAGGATTTGGTGAAGAATCCTAGCTTTATCAGTCATCTTCGACCTAATCAGCTTGTCAGTGATGTTCTTCAGTAAACATTCCTTGATAGCTTCCATTCCTCCCAAATCTTTTTCACATTCATCCTCATAAGTTATCCCAGATTGAGCGCAACCGATGGTATTTGAGATGGTTTCCTCTGACACTACCACCTTGGTGTTCAGAACCATATTTTTGATTTCCCTTGCAGTGATGGAAGTGTTTGTCCGGAACTCCTTTATCAGTGCTGGGTAAATCACTGGAGTACCCTCAAAGAAGCTCACCGAACCAGGAGCTTGAATGTGGGGTGAGACATCGATTCCATGATCAGCAAAGAACTTGAGATTGAACTTATATTCCATGAGAATCTCAGCATTCTCAGTGTTCAGGACCTTAGATGCAGCCATAGATGCAGAGAAAAAGGTAGAAGTTTTTCGTAAAAGACGATTTCAAAGAAAAAGGTTGAAGATGAAAGAGTTGTAAAACTTTTCACCTTTAAGATATAGGCTTATATAGACGAAAACGTTTCACATTTTCCTTACAAAACATTTAAAAGAAAATAAAAAGAAGGGTGAGGTGACGTGCGCATTTAATGCCTGACACATGTTCCATTTATGAAAACCGTAAAAAGGTGGTTTTATAATGATGAATAGAAAACTGACTCAGTTAAGGGAATGTGAATTAATTTTGCCTTACGACAATGATTGAGCTCATTCAAGGACGAACTGAAGTAAACACATAGAGCACAAACATTGGACTCACATACGTAGACCTTAACGAGCATTGGACTCATGATCAGTCTATAAAAGGCATGTTCAGATGCTTTCTTATGAATGCAAACCTATCCTCTATTAAAGGTTTGGTGAAGATATCTGCCCTTTGATGATCAGTATCAACAAACATGATATCTGCAACACCTTTTTGTACATAATCTCTAATTAAGTGATGCTTAATCTCTATATGTTTAGCTCTAGAATCCAATATAGGATTTTTTGAAAGATTAATTGCAACAGTATTATCACACATTATTGGAATGCAACTCACAAATACATTGTAGTCTTCCAAATGATGCTTGATCCACAGAAGTTGTGAGCAGCAGCTTGCAACAGCAATATACTCAGCTTCAGCAGTTGATAATACAATAGTGCTTTGCCTTTTGCTTGACCATGAGACTAAGTTAGCTCCAATGAAGTGACAACCTCCATTGGTGCTTTTTCTTTCTATTTTGTCTCCAGCATTGGCAGCATCATAGAATCCAACTAACCTATACTCATCATATTTCTTATACAGCAAACCTAGATTAGTAGAACCTTTAAGGTATCTAAAGATACGTTTAACTGGTGAGAGATGAGACTCTCTTGGATCAGACTAAAAGCGAGCACATAGACAAACACTGAACATGATATCAGGTCTGGACGCAGTTCGATATAAGAGAGAACCAATCATACCTTTGTATACTTTTTGGTTTACCTTTTTACCCTTATCATCTTTGTTCAATATGGACGTTGGATGTATTGGAGTATTCATTGGTTTGCAATCATCCATTTTGAAGCGTTTCAGAAGCTCCTTTGTGTACTTCGTTTGATGGATGTATACTCTGTCCGATGTTTGTTTGACTTGCAATCCGAGGAAGAACTTTAGTTCCCCCATCATGCTCATTTCAAATTCTCTCTACGTAAGCTTAGAAAATTCTTGGCAAAGAGATTCATCAGTTGCATCAAATATTATAGGCTAAATTACCATTTTGGTCCCTTAACTTATTTTTTAGTTTCAATTTGGTCCCTTAACTTTTAAAAGTTTCAATTTGGTCCCTTAACTTGTCTTTGTGAAGCCAAGTTAGTCCCCTCAGTCAATGACACAAGCAAAAGTGACGAAATTGACATATATCTTAACAATTTAAAGGACCAATTTGAAACTCATTTAAAAGTTAAGGGACCAATTTGAAACTCATTTAAAAGTTAGGAGACCAATTTGAAACTTTTTGACAATTTAAAGGACCAATTTGAAATTCATTTGTTTATGCCATTGATGGAGAGGACTAACTTGTGTTAACAGAGACAAATTAAGGGACCAAATTGAAACTTTTAAAAGTTAAGGGACCAAATTGAAACTAAAAAATAAATTAAGGGACCAAAATGGTATTTTAACCAATATTATATCATCAACATAGATCTGAGCAACAGTTAAATCCTTTTTATCAGTTTTTATGAAAAGAGTTGCATCTACCTTTTGTAATGTAACACCCCAACCCGGTGTCACATTTTGTATCCCAAATATTCTTTTTCGATTAATTAAAAACTTTTTCGAAAATAACTAAATAGAGTAGTAGCGGAAATCTGATACTAAGGTAAAACTTTAACAAACAGAATTAGACAAATTGAAACTCATCATCTATAACAGTAATTCAACTTTGCCATAAGGCGTACATTTTTTCAATCTCTTAATGCACAACACAATCAGTCACAGTCGAAAGATCTGACTTAAACAAAAAAAATCCTCAGCGCTGGTCTGATAAAAGAACTCTAAGAACAAGAGAGCATACTACCTAACATACATCGTACAAATAAGACTGGGCCTCATCGTCAATAGTCCACACATCTTCGCCGTCGACATCAAGGAACTCAAGCTACAAGGTCTCGAAGTGACCCAAAGGACCGTTGGAAAGCATCTGTACACGTATCCAAAAACACAACTGGGTGTCCAATATGTACAGGCAAGGGTGAAATACTAGTTCACAGGTTTATCATAATAGCCACACAAGTAAAACAAAATACAAATAATATATCGATATACAAGATAGTTATGCTACAGAATATCAACATTCAGCATAATATCACAATAAGATAATCTCACTTTGTGGGATCACACCCATTCATCAAGATAAGTATAAAAGAATGCATGAGACTTCAATCAACTTTCTAGTTGATGTTCTCCGGAGATTCCTAACTTCCCTTCATCGAGCGATAGGCTGTGAATACTCCCATAACACAATTGTCCTCATGAGTTGGCCTCTCAATTTAGGTCCGAACTCCAATTGTTCAAGGGTATCACGTCACAACCGTATCCTGAATAGTCTAGTCTCTGATCAAGTTCATCTGTGTTGGGCAGCCGATTACCACGGCATGGGGTCGCGATGCCTCCAACCTCTTATGGAGTCTCGAACACAAGATGCGCTTATAGACTTAGTGGTCTTAACTGGATCATATTCTCAACCACTTGAATTGTAGCTCGTTTCCAATGGCACGTCGGCCAACTCATGTATGTAACTCATGGTTGTATATTTTCTTTTTTTGTCAAGGCACACAACTCATGACTTGTTTTAAAGGACATTTAGCCCGTTCATTCAAAATACATGACACGTAGTCCAAGTTCTCAATTCACGAAGTACTAGGCCGATGTGGCGGACACTAGACTCGCATATAGGACACTAAGTCCGTTCATTTCAAAACACAGGATATGTAGTTCGGGAGCTCAATCCACAAAGTACTAGGCCGACGTCGCGGACACTAGACTCGCATACAGGACACAAAGTTAGTTCATTTCAAAACACAGGACATGCAGTCCGAGTGCTCAATTCACAGAACTCTAGCCCGATGTCTCGGTCACTAGGTTCATGTGCTTCACAATGTAAAGGGGTAATCACCATTTTCATCAAAGTTTCATTTTCGTTGATCAAAAGTTGAAAACAAAACTGAACATCTTTTTGGTATAAACCAAAACTCATTTTCGCTCTAAAACTTATTTCCAAAAAATCTTTTCTTTGCAAAACTATTTCTGAAAGCTTAAATCCTCAAAATTTATTTTCAAAAGGGTTTTGACTTGAAAAGCCTTTTCTAAAGGTCCCATCGTGTGAAACATTTTTCTAAAGATTTTCATCGGAGCATACTTTTTTTGGAAGAGACTTTTTCTTTTTGAAAGGTCAAATATTTAGAGAAGGTTCTTTCTTTGACAAAACTAAAATATTTTTCAAGGCTTTCTTTTTGTTTAGACATGTTTAGAAAATAATCATAAAGTAACTTTTCCGTATTTTCCTCACCAACTCTCAACTTCCTAAGTCTTATTCGAAATTCCTTTTGAGTTCTTAACTTAGTGGATTTTTAGTAAAATTGGTCATTAGACCATTTAACTTAAAAGCTTTTCAATTCTCAAGTTAAAACCTTTCTAAATCTTTGATTAAGACTTTTAAGTAGCTTAATCTTCATTATCAAGTTATAGCCGATGCTATGCTCTCAACCAATCCAGTCAAAGAAATCACAATGCAAGATATGTATATATATCCATTAAATCTCAAAATCAACATCGTATATATATCTCATCCAAGGCAACAATGCCATAGTTCATGTTTAAGTATCCAATCACATATTCACCAGATCAATCAAGCATATATATCACATAATGCATTCACAAGGGAATCATTAACATCACTCCAAATAACACAATCACAATCATCCAACAAACAACCTTATGAGGCTATCAAACTCACTGGATTTAATCTCCCCTTACCTCTTGAAGGTAATCCTCCGGATGAATGTCTTCCGATTCGATTCGCTAGTCCTCCGATCAATCGCCTGAAACAATCAACAACCACTACCTTCATACAATCAAGTCAAAACTTCAACATCAATAACATAAATTTCCCAACCTCACTTGATCTAGGGTTCGGCCATCTTTTAAGAAAATAGGCTAGGGATTTCATTTGCTACAATCTCTTGGATTCAATGATCTCTAAGTATGGTAGGAACCTATTCAATACTCCTTCATAAAAAATTTGAACCAAAACCCATTTCAATCAACTAGGTTGAGGTTCGGCCATGCTTAAGAAAAATAGGGAGGAAATTTATTTTGATTTCATGCTTCTAGATGCTAAATATATACATCATAGTGAGTTCATAGAAATTAGTTTCATGATCATAGGATTTTTTTACAATTTTCTAGAGATTTTTGAAGTTTGGACATAGAAATCGAAACATCATGGATCTTGGTTTTGATGACAAGAAATGGATTAAGAACACGAACTCATAGATCAAGGAAAGTAATCATACCTCTTTGAGTGATGAAAATGAGCAAGGATCAACACTTTCTTCAGCAAATTTGGTTAAGGTTCCAACTTGAAAATGAGAGAAAGTTTAAGAGAAATGGTGGAGTTGTAAGAAAAAGTATGGGACTGGTTTCATGAAGAGGCTTAGGCATCGGGGAGGAAGGGGACTTGGAGGTCCAAATTTGTTTACTTAAGGGGCAAAATGGACATTTCATCTTAGGGCAAAATGTAATTAAGGCAAAAGGTTAGGGTCATTTTGGTCTTTTCGCAGTGTGAACGTGTTCAGATATTTTCAATTGTCATCATGACACTGGCATGTCTTCCTAGGTGATATGACCTGATGTGACTTCAAGTTTATTCGTTAGCGGGACCCGATAAATCTATATTTAGCTCCGTTCTTTACCCAATTTAAAGTTTCGCCCGAATAACTTATATTATTTCACTTTTTAGTACAAAAAACCAACTTTACCAAAGTCGTTGGAAATTCGATTCTAAACCTAACTGTTTCTTTCACGAGTCAAAATTAGGTTTCCTGATCAGTAAAATCTTACTGCCAGTGAAATCGCGGACCGGGCTCCATCTGAATTTTCAACCCAAAATTTAACCGTAACTCCCTACGATAACGTAGAGTATGAATATGACTTCAATTTTTCCAAAATCATTTTCTAAACCTCGGATAAAATATAAACATATTTATATAAATTACCGATCCTAGAAAGCGACAAAAATCGGGTGTTACATTACTACCCCACTTAAAAAAATTTCGTCCTCGAAATTTCGTGACTCAAAACTAGACATGATTTTCTTAATCTCTAGGTTCCACATTGTACTCCCCACACGTAATTCTCCCTTCGGCAACATTTGCAACCTAATAACAAACTCTATACTTATTCTTTGTTCGATCTACCGAAAAAAATCAAATCGTTTATCCTCAATCCATACTCCTTCTCCTTAATACCTTACTTTAATCTCTCACACGTGAGAGGTATAATTAAACTTAACAACTTTTCTTTCACTACTAACTCATTTAGGAAATCTTCCTTCGACATCTTTAACTCTTGTTGTTTACACCAAGATTTAAACTACGATAACAATTCCTTTTACAGCTTGCCCATCAGTTCCAGTCCAAGATATCCAATCTTCGTTTAGTTTCTCTTCAACATAATCCACCTCCCCAATTAATATCGAAATCATGCATCTAAACCTTTAAAGAACATGATTACGTCTCTTGTTGCAACTTCAACCAAAAGAATTCGCATTGGATAGAATTTTCTAATATCATAACTCTTAAACTTTTATGACACTTAGTTTTTCTCAAGGATTCTTCTTTTCTATAAATCTTCAGCGTAGGTAAAACTACCAAGGACACTTTCCTATAAATCTTCAAACTCATACAATCAATCTTAACTACAGACATTGATCACTACCCTAGATCTTCCAACTACTATTCTGCCCCGATCAATACTTGACTTACCAAAAATCGCCTGACTTACTGAGACTAATCTTAAGGATTTACATCTCACTAGTTACAACTATACCTCAACAAAACTCCCATCATTTCTTGTCTATCCTGCTAAAAGAATTATTGTAGTTAGCTAGGACACTTACTCTCAACCACCCTTCCAAAGATCGAATTGTTCTTCTTGCTTGTCCACTCGAATTGAGGGTGATCAGTTGGACTTAGGCTCTACTCAGTCCTTGAAGATTAAGGAAAGAAATTTTCAACAAAGGAAATTTTCTTGGTCCTACTCTCATAAGTACATAGAAGAATTTTACCACTCTGAAAAAAATACAGGAATATCCAGTATGTAAAAAGATTCTTCAGTAGGTTCGTGAGTGTAAAAATGCATAGCTAATACATGTTTACAACCATGACTCTAATAAAGTCCTTTCTTTCACAAGAATCTTCCAATAGATTAGGGAATCAAAAGATAAACAGTCTGGCCAAAAATCAGACTGGATCACCTTTACTAAAAGTAAAAGTGATTAGACTAAGTGTCATCAAGAAACTTCCAGTATCGAGAATTTGTCTGCGTTACAACTCAAGCAATAGTCATAACAAATCTTTCAATGAAATGACATGAAAATGTCCAGGCCAAAGGATACTATTAAACCAATTCACTCAAATGTCAAATACACTGAGGATTATGTAGGAGTGTGAGTAAAAATACTCGTTTGGGATCGCATGCCCTAAGAATTTCACTACCATCAAGTCAGAATTCGCACTTAAGTAACTTCACGACAATTCTTCTCACGTAGGATCTGTAACACTTGACGTAGAGTTTTACTCATGCTCCTCGTAACTCTTAGAGTAAACGAGAACATCTCCGATGATGACGAATTTCTCAAAAACGGACGAAAATTCCATTTCATGTAGTCTAACCCGTCCAGCTTTGTAGGTGATATTATACACAAAGCAATGTAGATCTGACTGAATCTAGAAACTAGATTAATCAAAACTCAATATCCTTTGCAAACACAAACTTAGAATATTCTCATAAAGTTCTCCTGAAAAATCTTCCACGACAGGTGTAACACCTCGAGTTTTTCACTGCTTTTAATATCAATAATCTATATAAATAGTTTTTATTTTATATGAGATTTTAGAAAATGAAATTAAATAAACCAAAATCATATTCATACTCTATGGCATCGTAGAGAGTTACGGTTAAATTTTCGGTTGAAAATTTGGACGGAGCCTGGTCTGCATTTTCACTGACAGTAAGATTTTACTGATCAGAAGACCTAATTTTGACTTGTGAACAAAACAGTTAGGTTTAGAATTGAATTTCCAACAATTTTGATAAAATTGGTTTTTCGCACTAAAAAGTGAAATAATATAAGTTATTCGAGCGAAACCTTAAATCGGGTGAAAAACGGAGCTGAATACGGATTTACCGGGAACCGCTAATGGATAAACTTAAAGTCGCATCAAGTCACATCACTTGGGAAGGCGTGCCAATGTCATGATGATGGTTGAAAATATCTGAATGCGTTCACACTGTGAAAAGACCAAAATGCCCCTAACCTTTTTCTTAATTACAAATTGCCCTAGGATGAAAAGACCATTTTGCCCTTAGGTGATCAACTTGTGGACATCCTTGTCCCTCCCTTCACCTCACGCATAAGGCTATGTTTATGAAGCCTCCATCCATTTCTTCCTAAACTCCATCTTTCTCCTTAAGTTTCCTTTCATCTTCAAGTTGAAAACCTTAACTTTGGTGAAGGAAAAGTGTTGAATCCTTTGCTTGTTCATCATCAAAGAGGTATGGTTACTTCCTTTGATCCATAAACTTCATGATTCTCCTCTTATTTCTTGCTTGAAAACCATGATTCCATGAGTTCCAACTTCAAGAACCAATCTTCATAAATCTCTAGAAAATTGTAGAAAAATCCTTTTAATGTGAAACCAATTTCTTTGAGCTAGTTTCATCATCCTCTTTCAATGTCCAAGAGCATGTAATCAAAAGACATTCCTAGCCTATTTATCTAAAGAGAGGCCGAAACCTTGAGCATGAAGAACCATGAGTTTTTGTTTCAAATTTTTGAGTAAAGAGACTTGTTTTAGTGTTAGGTATACCTATGGATCATCCATCCAAGAGATTGAAACCAAATGAAATCCCTAGCCTAATTTTCTATATATGGCCAAACCCTAACTTAAATTGGGTGGGTGAGTTTTGGTTGGTTTTATTAACTTTTAGTTGTGATTGTTGTGAAGGATCAAGCTATGATTGATTGTTCTAGGCGGTGCGAAGGAAACCGGAGTCGGAATGGAAAACCCTTTAGGGACTAACTTGAAACTTTAAGAGGTAAAAGAAGATTACTTACAATGAGTTTGGTAGTCTTATGAGCTTGGTTGTTAGATGTGTTGTTGTTGTCTTGATTGGAATCATAAGATGATTGGTGCTTTGTGAATTTACTATGTATTGTGTATGTACTTGATTTAATTGGAAAGTATGTGATTGGATGTTTGAAGACCCGGAAGAAAAATGGTTATTACCCTTTCACTTTGTGAAGTCTGGAAACCTAGTGACCGAGACGTCGGGCTAGTGTTTTGTGAGTTGAGCACTTGGACTATGTGTCCTGTGTTTTGAATGAATGGGTTAAATGTCCTTTAAAATGAGCCATGAGCTGTGTGCCTTGACAGAAAGAATGAACGAAAAAGAAAACATAAAAATTTCTGTGTACATACATGAATCGGCAGACGTGCCACGAAATCGAGCAACAATCCATTGTGGTTGAGAATATGAGCTAGTTAAGACCACTTGGTCTATAGGGGCATCCTGTGTTCGAGACTCCACAAGAGGCCAGAGGCATTGCGACCTCGTGCCGTGGTAATCGGTTGCCCAACACGGATGAACTCAATCAGAGACTGGACTATTCATGATATGGTTAAGACATGATACCCTAAAACAGTTGGAGTTCGGACCTAAATTGAGAGGCCGACTCATGAGAACAATTGTGTTATGGGAGTATTTATGGCCTATCACTTGATGAAAGGAAGTTAAGAATCTCCGGAGAACATGAATTAGAAAGATGATATTGGAGTCTCATGCATTATTATAACTCATGATGATGTCTGAGATATTATGTTATATGAATATTTGTTAAAGCAACTGTATTCATATGTGGATGTATGTTTTGTTTGTCGCTTGTGCGGCTATCGTGATAAACTTGTTTAATGAGGATCTCACCTTTGCTTGTACATGTTGGACACCCTGTTGTGTTTTTGGATACATGTACAGATGCTGCCCAGAGGTCCTCGCGGACACTTGAGGACTCTGATGATGGAGTCCTATGAAGATGAATAGAAGAAGGATCCCTCCGAATTCCTTCGAGAATCAGAGCTGACTTTGGGGTTTTTCCCCAATGGCTACTTTTAGCCCGACCAGCAATAGAGTCTTACTTTTTGAGGTAGTTGTATCTTATCTGTTGTATTTATGTTGACTTAATGTTTTGAAGTCTGTAATCTGTGATAATAGACCATAATTTCTACTACTAGTTTAAACTCTATTTCTAGGAAACCTATATGCTCCGACATTAATACCTTACGTTTTATTTTGTCATGGATGTTTAGTATTGGTGCATGTTATGAGGTTTAATCCATCTTTCCTGTACTTAATTATTATATCGTGAAGAAAGTTTTTAGACTCAGGTTTTCGAACATAGTTATTTACTTAAAGTATTTCCCGAAAGCAACTATCGTTTTTATTTGTTATGTTTTCCGCATTGAGTTTGAGACGTAGCACCGAGGGGGTGTTACAACAAGCATCTCATTCAAATGTCTGACACAATCCCAAAAGGATAAACGATGTGTCAACATGAATACAGTACCATTTACTAAACTTGAGTTCTTACAAGGCCTCAACCCTGTTAGAACCCATCGAAACATACCTACTTGTGTGTTAACACACATTGTTTCGACATGGAAACAATTCAACAAGGTCTTATTCTTTTGAAGAAATAAAACTAACTTTAGAAACTTATCATCAGTCTTTTACTCATCCATCAACCATCGGGGAAAATCATTCCCGCTTTTACTCACATACCAATCCATCATTGTCCACCTTCACTAAAGACTTACTTCCATTCTCATTTCCAAGCACTACTTTAGTGATCAAGCACTTAAGTTGACTTCCATGATTAAGTCAAACACTTAAACTAATTCTCATTCCGTTACTACATGTCTCAATCTCATCAACGAACTCTAATGCTCTTTAAATCTCAATAAGCTCACTTAAGAATTTTAATATCTAAGTGAAAATCCAAACTTATCTGTCTTACTTATCTACACCGGTCACTGTCTTAAGATTTCTCTTGACAAGACACTACTCCTATCTCTATAGGATCCATTGTGATTCTTTCTTCTACTAATACCAGTCCTAAGGACACTCACTTTATAGCCAAAATTCCTACTGCCATTATTGTTCACTCAGTCTCTGATCAATCGTAAGCTTCGAAAAAAATATACTTAGGTATCACACATACTCTTCTCCATCATCAGCATGGATCGCTAGTCTACCCATAACCCTCAATCTGTCGTAATGGAGACAAATGTCCTATCCATCAAATCCACAAACAGCGGAGGCTCCAATCATTTCTTAAAATACTATCAGAAGAAACTTCACGTGATACTACACTTCCATTACTCTATAGGAAATCCATTCCAGTCTCTCAACTCCATTAGTGAACATGTCGTTATCTTGCCATTCCTTTGGTCGCTTACTAGCTAGCTATGCATCCACTTTAAAAACTTTTTGGTATTCTTCTACCTGTCTAAGGCACACTCATTCTTCGGCAAACTTTCCCAACAATCGAACTTCCTTCACATACAAAGGAGTCTTCACTTACTTGATAGCTAAGAGTCTAACATCCTTAACTCATAAAGTAAAGGTCATATTCAAACTTATTAGCTAGAACCGACTAAGAGATTTTCTCAACGTTTACCCTAGATGTCACCTCTTAATAACTCGGCTAATTCTCCTATAATAATCTTAACACCTCTTAATCATCCGATCCAATCAATCCAATTGGTTGTATTCCGCAAGGAACAAGTCATCACAGACTGTTCTTACACCTACCGATCTCTGTTAAAACAAAACACAGAGTAAACAAAGCAAAAACATCATGTATCCATAACCTAGATCCCAAAAGACATCGACCGGCTCTGATACCACTATTGTAACACCCCAACCCGGTGTCACATTTCGTATCTCAAATATTCTTTTTCGGTTAATTAAAAACTTTTTCGAAAATAACTCAATAGAGTAGTTGCGGAAACCTGATACCAAGGTAAAACTTTAACAAACAGAATGAGACAAATTGAAACTCATAATCTATAACAGTAATTCAACTTCGCCATAAGGCGTACATTTTTTCAATCTCTTAATACATAACATAATCAGTCACAGTCGAAAGATCTGACTTAAACATAAAAAATCCTAAGAGCTGGTCTGATAAAAGAACTCTAAGAACAAGAGAGCATACTGCCTAACATACATCGAACAAATAAGACTGGGCCTCGTCGTCAATAGTCCACACATCTTCGCCATCGACATCAAGGAACTCAAGCTATAGGGTCTCGAAGTGACCCAAAGGACCGTTGGAAAACATCTGTACACGTATCCAAAAACACAACAGGGTATCCAATATGTACAGGCAAGGGTGAGATACTCGTTCACAGGTTTATCATAATAGCCACACAAATAAAACAAAATACAAATAATACATCGATATACAACACAGTCATGCTATAGAATATCAACATTCAACATAATATCACAATAAGATAATCTCATTTTGTGGGATCACACCCATTCATCAAGATAAGTTAAAAGAATGCATGAGACTTCAATCAACTTTCTAGTTCATGTTCTCCGGAGATTCCTAACTTCCCTTCATCGAGCTATAGGCCGTGAATACTCCCATAACACAATTGTCCTCATGAGTCGGCCTCTCAATTTAGGTCCGAACTCCAATTGTTCAAGGGTGTCACGTCACAACCATATCCTGAATAGTCCAGTCTCTGACCGAGTTCATCCGTGTTGGGCAGTCGATTACCACGGTACGGGGTCGCGATGCCTCCGGCCTCTTGTGGAGTCTCGAACACAAGATGTCCTTATAGACCTAGTGGTCTTAACTGGCTCATATTCTCAACCACTTGAATTGTAGCTCGTTTCCAATGGCACGTCGGCCAACTCATGTATGTAACTCATGGTTTTCTATTTTCTTTTCGTTCGTTCTTTCTTTTTTTGTCAAGGCACACAGCTCATGACTCATTTTAAAGGACATTTAGCCCGTTCATTCAAAATACAGGACACGTAGTCCAAGTTCTCAATTCACGAAGTACTGCTCAATCCACGAAGTACTAGGCCGACGTCGCAGATACTAGACTCGCATATAGCACACAAAGTCCGTTCATTTCAAAACACGGGACATGCAGTCCGAGTGCTCAATTCGCAGAACTCTAGCCCCACGTCTCGGTCACTAGGTTCATGTGCTTCAGAATGTGAAGGGGTAATCACCAGTTTCATTAAAGTTTCATTTTCGTTGATCAAAACTTAAAAACAAAACTCAAAATCTCTTTGGTATAAACCAAAACTCATTTTCGCTTTAAAACTTATTTCCACAATCTTTTCTTTGCAAAGATATTTCTAAAAGCTTAAATCCTCAAAATTCATTTTCAAACAGGTTTTGGCTTGAAAAGCCTTTTCTAAAGGTCCCATCATGTGACACATTTTTCTAAAGATTTTCATCGGAGTATACTTTTTTTGAAAGAGACTTTTTTCTTTTTGAAAGGTCAAATATTTAGAGAAGGTTCTTTCTTTGACAAACAAAAATATTTTTCAAGGCTTTCTTTTTGTTTAGACATGTTTAGAAAATAATGATAAAGCAATTTTTGTCTATTTTCCTCACCAACTCTCAACTTCCTAAGTCTTATTCGAAATTCCTTTTGAGTTCTTAACTTAGTTGCTTTTTTGTAAAATTGGTCATTATACCATTTAACTTAAGAGCTTTTCATTTCTCAAACCAAAACCTTTTTAAATCTTTGTCTAAGACTTTTAAGTAGCTTAATCTTCATTATCAAGCTATAGCCGATTCTATGCTCTCAACCAATTCAGTCAAAGAGATCACAATGCATGATATGCATATATATCCATTAAATCTCAAAATCAACATCATACATATATCTCATCCAAGGCAACATTGCCACAGTTCATGTTTAAGTATGCAATCACATATTCACCAGATCAATCAAGCATATATATATATATATATATATATATATATATATATATATATATATATATATATATATATATATATACATATAATGCATTCACAATGGAATCATCAATATCACTCCAAATAACACAATCACAATCATCCAACAAACAACCTTATGAGGCTATCAAACTCATCGGATTTAATCTCCCCTTACCTCTTGAAGGTAATCCTCCGGATGAACGTCATCCGATTCGATCCGCTAGTCCTCCGATCAATCGCCCGAACAATCAACAACCACTACTACCTTCACACATTCATGTCAAAACTTCAACATCAATAACATAAATTTCCCTACCTCACTTGATCTAGGGTTCAGCCATCTTATAAGAAAATAGGCTAGGGATTTCATTTGCTACAATCTCTTGGATTCAATGGTCTCTAAGTATGGTAGGAACCTAATCTATAGTCCTTAATGAAAAATTTGAACCAAAACCCATTTCAATCCACTAGGTTGAGGTTCGGCCATGCTTAAGAAAAATAGGGAGGAAATTTTTTTTAGTTTCATGCTTATAGATGTTGAATATATACATCATAGTGAGATCATAGAAATAGGTTTCATGATCATAGGATTTTTGTACAATTTTCTAGAGACACTATAAGAAAAATGTTGTTTAGCTACCGAATTTAGCTACCGAAAAATGTTGTTTAGCTACCGAATTTAGCTACCGAAAAATGTTGTCGCAATTAGTTACCGTAATAGCTACCGATTTTGAGGTTTTTAAAAAATGGTTTATATTTCCATTCAGATACCGAATTAGCTACCAAAATAGTGGGTCGCAATACATTCGGTAGCTATTTCAGTCGCTAAATCTATAATTTTGGAAGTCAATCTTGTTGACCTTTTAGCTACCAATTTTGCAACTGAATTTTGATATGCATTTAGCTACCGAATATTGTCGGTAGCTATAAACTGAATCGCTAAATCTTTTCCCTCCCCCCATTTTCACTCTCACCCTAAATCCTCATTCACTCTCTGCAAACAGCCGCTCGACCCTCTGTGCAAACTGCCGTCGCTGGTCTCTCCATTCGCGTCTCTCTGGTCACCAAGACCGTCGCCGCTGGTCCCTCATTCTCATCGTCTCTCATTCGTGAAGGCTTGAAGGAAAGTAGGTACCTTCGATCTCGGTAGATCTGGAACACGATAGATCTCGGTAGATAACTACCTACGATCTGCAAACAGCCGCCGTTGGTCCCTCATTCTCGTCATCACCTCTGTTCACGTCGTCACTTCTGTTCACGGCGTCACCTCTATTCACGCAGAAATCAAGAAGGCGACCCTGCAGAAATCACAAAGACAGTTTGAGGTAATTTATGATTAAGGACATGTATCTGTGTACAGTATGACTTTTAAACTTAGTTTTTTTGTACCTTGAGTGATGCAAGGAATTGTTCCATTCCTGCAAAGCAATAAGTTCAATACTTCAATTAGATAACTATGATCATGAGGTAATAGTTAGAAAATAAATGGACACTGTAGAGCAATATAGTTCTATGAGCAAAGGCAAATACCCAAGTAATTGAAGAGAGTCTTGGATCACTCGGAACGGAGCATTGTCTCCGATTATTAGGTTACTCAGCCATGCAACCGCACCAAACAGGAAGCCAAAACACTGATCATGGAATTAAGGGTTTGAAACGTCTCAGTAACTAAGTCACTTCCACAATCAAATGCAAGTAGGTCAATGTCAAATTGCATCTTTGTAGTAGAAACCAAATACCAAGAAACAAACCAGAGCAAAAAGAATGGAACTCGCCGTAACAATTGCTGGCGGTGACATTAGTTCTGCCAGAAGATGGCTCAGAACTTCTATCATTCTATGCCAAAAGGATTCCTTCCCTTTCTTCAATACATTGGACTGATCTTGTTCTACAATCTGAAAATTCAGATCCATTTTATAATCTAGCACATGTTTTAGGATGTTTGATATAGGCTATATGCTTTTTTTATCAGGTGAAAATTAAGGAAAGTAATTAGTGTGAGATAGAAGAATTTTAATTTTGAATATTGTTACTAGTTAGATTGTGGAAAATCTTTCATATTGTAGAAATAGTCAAATTTTGTGGGGTTGAAGTGTAAATGTGTTACACTTCACTTTCAACCTTCCAATATTTTAGTTATACTTGGCACAAGTGTAAAGTGTAAACTAATTATGATATCAAAATCTTCACCTAATCAAACAAGTATACCCATAGTATAGTGCATGGGGTCTTACACTTTGGTTTTCAGTGTCTCCAATATAATCCGATAGTGGGGAAAAACTGGCAAATACAAGTGAAGGAGTGAATATAAGGAAGACAAGCTGCAAAAGGGGTAAACAAAATGAAAAGCCAAAAAGTTACTTTTAGATTAGAATATTGCATAGTTTGTCCTGTATTTGTTCTCTACAGAAACAAAATGGATGGTGGAGCAATGAACATGTGTAACATTATATAATATATTTAACTTAGCTTGCATCTCTTACCTTGTTCAAAGATTTCCAGAAGTCTGCTGAAAGAAGATTGTCAAAATAATGAGTTGCCATGAAAGCTCCCAATGCACTGATAAGTAGGACTTGAATTATTGGCATAGAAGCCACCTCCAAGATTTCCAAAAAGCCCATCTTCTTTTGATTTTCTTTTGCAGATCTCCTCCTTCTGTTTTCTGCTTAATATTACTTCTAGACTCTTATTTTCAGTTTTATTCTGTTGGATGATTAAACAGGAGACATGAAACACCATATGAGAACCAAATAAAATAAAGTGAGATGAAGTACGAACATCAACCAATGATTAATTATGGGGAGCCAATGTTTCCTTTTGTAAAATCAAAGTCCATAAAGAAGCTCAACTAAAGTAATAAAAAGTACAGCTAACAATAGAAGAAAATTCTAAACCAGAAATAAAATATGGGAATGATCATTCTAGCATGAAGGTGCCACATTTGTCAGCAAGTGGAGAAGGCAAAATGAGATAAATTTGGTAACTTCATGTTGTAATGTTTCTGTGAATCTAGTATAAGGAACTTCTTTGATGCAAAATGCTATGATGTTGTTGGTGATTAAAATTGAAAATAAATTGCTGCCTTGGTACTTAAGATACCAACGGTGATGACAAGGTGGTATGCATTGAGGTATATTTAGAGATGTACATGCTATTGTTTGATGCATTCTGCATTTTTTTTTCCTTCTAATAGCAGGTGTTCTTAGAGTCATAACTTGAGAGAAAGGTTATTGCTATTGTTAAATATGGTGGTTTCAAGATTTTCTTATTGTGCTTCAACAGCATGTTTATGTAATTATCTAGATTTTTGAAGTTTGGACATAGAAATTGAAACATCATGGATCATGGTTTTGAAGACAAGAAATGGATGAAGAACATGGACTCATAGATCAAGGAGAGTAATCACACCTCTTTGAGTGATGAAAGTGAGCAAGGACCAACACTTTCTTCAACAAAATTGGTTAAGGTTCCAACTTGAAAATGAGAGAAAGTTTAAGAGAAATGGTGGAGTTGAAAGAAAAAGTGTGGGAATGATTTCATGAAGAGGCTTAGGCGTGGGGGAAGAAGGGGACTTGGAGGTCCGAATTTGTTTACTTAAGGGGCAAGATGGACATTTCATCTTAGGGCAAAATGTAATGAAGACAAAAGGATAGGGGCATTTTGGTCTTTTCGCAGTGTGAACGCGTTCAGATATTTTCAATTGTCATCATGATACTAGCACGCCTTTCTAGGTGATGTGACCTGATATGACTTCAAGTTTATTCGTTAGCGGGTCCGGATAAATCCGTATTCAGCTCCGTTCTTTACCCGATTTAAGGTTTCGCCTGAATAACTTATATTATTTCACTTTTTAGTGCAAAAAACCAATTTTACCAAAGTTGTTGGATTCAATTCTAAACCTAACTGTTTCGTTCACGAGTCAAAATTAGGTTTCTTGATCAGTAAATTCTTACTGTTAGTGAAATCGTAGACCGGGCTCCGTTTGAATTTTCAACCCAAAATTTAACCGTAACTCCCTACGATAACGTAGAGTATGAATATGACTTCGATTTATCTAAAATCATTTTCTAAACCTCGGATAAAATATAAACGTATTTATATATATTATCGATCCTAGAAAGCTGCGAAAATCGGGGTGTTACATATAACACCTACTTTTATCTGTGCTTTACCTGTGTTGTGTTACCAGTATATTTATGTGTTTTCATATTTTTACCTGTATTTAAGAAATTTTTGTTGAGGAAAGTAAAATCATAGTTATAATTTACAATATCGCAGGAGGTAGTGGTTCAAATTTGGGTTTGAAACTCAAATGGAACCCGGTCTGTGTTCTGGCTAACAATGTAGTTTGACACTGGCTAGAAAACCTTAAATTGACTCGAAAAATGAAAATAATTGTTTTCGTGAATGCCTTGAGTATTTTATATTTGCTTGGTATGTTTTTTAATTTTTCTGGCACCAGAAAAACATATTAATATTTTATTCGATACCTACTTTTTGGGTAAGCATGCTAACCTGGGATATCCAGAGAGACCCGGAACCAAATTTAGTGCAGCAGATGAATTAGAGCACAGGGAAGTGAATGTGGCACAAAATTCAAATAAAGTGACCAATGTGACCTTCTGACAAGCTATTAAGTGTCATAAGTGACAACTACACCCTTTTACCCAAACTATGCCTTTACCCAATGAACAAAAAATGTAAATTATCTTCCTCACTCTCTAAGTGCTACACGTCCACCACTTCATAATGTCACTATTCTATCTCTTTCTTCTTTTTGCAACAAACACAAAAATCTTACTTGTTTTATAGTTTTTAGGATCAAAGTTAGAGTTTTAGTTTTCTCTCCTTTATTCTTGAGAGTTCTTGAGTGTTCTTCACTTTCTTTCCATTTTCCTATCAACCAAGAGGTTAACTCTTTTGACTCAAGTTAGTAAACTTGTTCCATGCTTCGTTGTCCTGAAATCTATGTATTTTATTTTTCAAGTGTTTTTCAAGTGTTCTTGAGCTTTCCACCAAAGATCATCACCTTAAGGTAATGTTTACTCAATCTTGCTTCATTAAAGTTGATGTTGGGTAGATTATCTTCATATTCATCCAAGAAAATTTTTAAAAGGCCTAAACTTTATTTTTAGTAGAAAAATTCATAACTCTTTGTACGATTTGAAGCAAACCTTGAAACTTGAGATTTAAGCTTTCTTGATCATCCTTAGTGAGCGTACCAAAGGGTTTGAAAAAACAAACATCTCTACCTCTATTTTCCTTCTCATGGCTGAAAATAGTGCTCTGAGGTTACCCTGTGGATTTCAAAAATTTCTAACTCATTGCACAAATTGCTTTAAGTTCTCAAATTTGGTATTTAAGCTTTTATGGCCATTCTCTCTAAGTGTACCAAAAATCAAAGTGAACAACAATTTCCTTCACCTTGTACGCTTAAATACCATGACCTACCCTAGGGTTTTACCCTTGGTTTTGCTTATTTTTTACTGGAATAATTGTTTATTAATGAAGGTTGTGAGTTAAAGTTGCTTTGTGTTTTCTCGGTTGTGGTGGAATAGAAGAAGTGTTTAAACAGCAAAGAGGAGAACCTTACTTGACTTCAAGAGGTAAAAGGAGATTATCTCCAATAAGTTTGATGGCCTCATAAAATTGTTTGTTGGATGGTTGTGATTATGTTATTTGGAGTGATGTTGATGATTATCTTGTGAATGTATTATGTGGTGTATATGCTTGATTTATTTGGTGAATATGTGATTGGATATTTAAACATGAATTATGGTGTTATTTCTTGGATTGAATATATACATGATGTTGGTTTTAAGATTAAATGACTATATATGTATATCTTGCATTGTGATATCTTTGATTGCATTGGTTGAGAGCATAGCATCGGCTATAGCTTGATAATGAAGATTAAGCCGCTTAAAAGTTTTAATCAAAGATTTAAAAATGTTTTGGTTTTAAAGATGAAAAACTTTTAAGTTAAATGATATAATGACCAATTTTACTAAAAAAAACCACTAAGTTAAGAACTCAAAAAGGATTTTCGAATAAGATTTAGGAAGTTGAGAGTTATTGAGGAAAATAGTCAGAAGTTGCTTTATCATTATCTTCTAAACATGAAAAAAAAGAGTCTTGAAAATATTTATATTTGTCAAAGAAAGAATCTTCTATAAGTGTTTGACCTTTCAAAGAGAAAAAGTCCCTTCCATAAAGGTTTGCTCAAATGAAAATCTTTAGCAAAATGTTTTAAATGATGGAACCTCTAGAAAAGGTTTTTCAAGTCAAAACCCTTTTGAAAATGAATTTTTGAGGATTTAAGCATTTAGAAATAACTTTGCAAAGAAACGATTTTGTGGAAATAACTTTTAGAGCGAAAATGATTTTTGGTTTACACCAAAGAGATTTTTGAGTTTTGCTTTCAAGTTTTGATCAACGAAAATGAAACTTTGATGAAACTGATGATTACGCCTTCACATTGTGAAACAGTGAACCTAGTGGCCGAGACGTCGGGCTAGAGTTCTGTGAATTGAGCACTCGGACTACATGTCATGTGTTTTGGAATGAACGGACTTAGTGTCCTATATGCGAGTCTAGTGTCCGCAATGTCGGCCTAGTACTTCGTGGATTGAGCACTCGAACTACATGTCCTATGTTTTGAATGAACGGGCTAAATATCCTTTAAAATGAGTCGTGGGCTATGTGCCGTGACAAGAATGAATGAACGGAAAAGAAAACAGAAAACTATATGTGTTAATACATGAGTCGGCAGGCGTGCCAAGGAAACGAGCAACAATCCAAGTGGTTGAGAATATGAGCCAGTTAAGACCACTAGGTCTATAGGGGCATCCTGTGTTCGAAACTCCACAAAAGACCGAGGCGTAGCAACCAGTGCCATTGTAATCGACTGCCAAACACGGATGAACTCGATCAGAGACTGAACTATTTCATGATATGGTTGAGACGTGATACCCTTGTACAATTGGAGTTCGAACCTAAATTTGAGAGGCCGACTCATGAGAACAATTGTGTTATGGGAGTATTCACGGCTTATCGCTCGATGAAGGGAAGTTAGGCATCATGAGAACATGAACTAGAAAGTTGATTGAAATCTCATGCATTCTTTTAACTTATCTTGATGAATGGGTGTGATCACACAGAGTGAGATTATCTTGTTGTGATATTATGTTGAATGTTATACTTTATAACATGACTGTGTTGTATATCGATGTATTATTTGTATTTTGTTTTACTTGTGTGGCTATTACAATAAACTTGTGAACGTGTATCTCACCCTTGCCATATACATGTTGGTCCCTCTGCTGTGCTTTTGAATATGTGTACAGATGCTTCCTAAAGGTCCTCTAGGTCACTTCGGGACCCTGTAGCTTGAGTTTCTTGATGTCGACGATGAAGATGTGTGGACTGTTGACTGCGAGGCCCCAGTCTCATTCATACCTTTCATAAGAGTGAACTTCGATGCTCCGTTCCTGAGTTTCCCCGTCTTGTGTCCACGGTACCCCATCCAACTCCTCATACCCTTGAGGGTGGGAGTAAAAGAGTGGTTTATCCGAGAGTGCGTGGGTGGGAGACCTTTAGCTTTGGGGGCATATCGAGTAGTGAAGAGGAGGAGGATCCCTCCGAAACCTCTGATAGTGGGGATGACGTTGGAGGATTCTCCATCGTGCATCTCTAGGTTTGGCCAGCTGCGAAGTCATTTCTTTTTGTGCAAGAGTTTAGGAGTCCTTTTTGTATGTTGGAATTTATGGTATGCTATGGATCTTTTATATTCTTTTGGGAAGTTGCAATTATATATATATTCGAAAACTTGTTCGCCTTAGGACGGAACACCTTTTTATTGGCTTGTAATAGTTTATGTTTTGTTGTACGTAATGTGGTTTTAATTTATTGTCTTTATACGTAAATATTATTGTATCACAAAGAAAATTTCTTTTAGACCGACATTTTCGAACATAGTTATTTGCTTAAGGTATTTTTTGAAAGCAACTAGCATTTTAATTTATGTTTTCTACATCGAGTTGAGACGTAGCACCGAGGGGGTGGTACACCTTTCCTCTTGAGAAACCATTCTCCATTAGGAAAGTACTGAGTCTCTCATACCAAGCTCTAGGAGCTTGTTTGAATCCGTATAAAGCTTTCTTAAGCTTGTATACATGATTAGGTTGGTTTTGATCTTCAAAACCTGGTGGTTGCACAACATAGACTTCTTCATTAATGAAACCATTTAGAAAAGCATTTTTTACATCCATTTGATAAAGCAAGATGTTATGATGTGCAACATATGGAAGTAGAATGCGTGTGGCTTCTAATCTAGCTACTGGAGCAAAGGTTTTAGTATAGTCTAGCTACTGGAGCAAAGGTTTCAGTATAGTCAATACCTTCCTCTTATGAGTAGCCTTGAGCAACTAACCTTGCTTTGTTCCTTACGGCTTTGCTATCTTCGTCCAGCTTGTTTCTATATACCCACTTTGTTCCAATGACAGACTTATCATTTGGCAGAGGAACCAACGTCCAAATTTCACTACATTGAAACTGGTTGAGATCCTTTTGCATGGCTAGGGTCCATCCTTCGTCCATTAATGTTTCATCCACTAACTTTGGTTCCAATTCAGAGATGAAGGCTGAATTAGCTCGTTCTCTGAAGGTTGACCTTGTCCGGACTCTATCATTTGGTTTGCCAATGATTTGCTCCTTAGGATGATAAGTCCTAAATTGCCAAGAACGTGGAGTATTATTGACTTGCTGAGACGTAGATGCGTCTGACACATTTTGAATTGCGTCTGAGGTGCAATCCTCTTTGATTGCTGGACGTTCTTCCAAGTCATTTAGATTCATATCTGCAAAAGATTCACCTACCTCTGATAATCTCTTATCAGGCTGTTTGTCGTCAAATTTAACATGGATGGACTCTTCAACAACTGAAGTCCTAGTTGTATACTCTGAAGGCTTTGGAAGTTTCTGAGTATCTTAACAATATTCCATTATCTACTTTGACATCAAACTTTCCAAGTTGATCTTTGGTATATAGAATGAAGCATTAACATCCAAATGGATGGAAATAAGATATGTTGGGTTTGCATCTTTTCCACAATTCATGAGTCTTATTCAAAATAGTTCTTATATATACTCTGTTCTGAATGTAACAGGAAGTATTTACAGCTTCAGCCTATAAGTATTTGGAGACTAAATTATCACTGAGCACTGCCCTTGCCATCTTGAAGAGATCGATTCTTTCTCTCAACAACACCATTCTTTTGTGGTGTTCTAGGTGCAGAGAAATTGTGATGAATACCACTTTTATCACAAAAACTTTGGAATAACTCATTTTCAAATTCGCCTCTATGATCACTTCTAATTGAACTAATACATATGCCTTTTTCATTCTGTACACGTTTGCAGAATATAACAAAGACTTTGAATGACTCATCCTTGTGAGCAAGGAACTTAACCCATGTCCATCTTGTGTAGTCATCTACTATGATAAGCCTATATTTCTTACCACTGACAGAAGCAGTTTTTATTGGACCAATTAAGTAAATCAAGATGTAGCAACTCTAGTGGCCTTGAGGTACTAACAATGTTCTTGGACTCAAAAGAGTTCTTAACTTGTTTTCCCTTCTGGCACGCGTCATAGAGAGCGTCCGATCTATACATAATGTTTGGTAGACCTCTTACGACGTTATGCTTGTTTAGCCTTGAGATTAATCTCAAACTTGCATGACCAAGTCTTTTGTGCCAGATCCATCGCTCATCTTCAACAGACACTAGGCATGATACACTCTAATTTGAGAGTCCCCCCAAGTTAATCTTGTAAAGATTATTTTGCCTCTTGGCAGTAAATAAGATGGACCCATCAGTGTTCTTGACTATACACTCTCATTTGTTGAAGGAAACATCAGACCCACTATCGCATAATTGACTTATGCTGAGTAAGTTGTGTTTTAGTCCTTCAACAAATAAAACATTATCAATAGAAGGAAAGGGTGCTTACCAATCTTACCTATTCCGATTATCTTCCCTTTCTAGTTACCTCGAAAGGTAACCCATCCACCAGTTTTATTGCAGAGGTCTTGGAACATAGACCTTTCTCCCATCATGTGACGTGAACATCCACTATCCAAGTACCAGGACTGGGGTTTCCTTTGTGTTGCTAAGATGATCTGCAATAGGTATTATCATTTTCTTAGGTTCCCAGATAGACTTGGGTCCTTTCTTGTTAGTTTGTGGTCTTCGTCCATGCATAATATTTTTATTTCTATGTATGTACTTGGATGAGTTATGGCCAGTCTTACCATATATAGTGCAATAGATATGAGATGTATGCGGTTTGGTTTCTTTTGGATATTTATGAAACTTAGAAACCTTGTGATATGATCTTGGTTTTGATACTTTATGAGAAACTTCTTACTTCTCATGGTCATAGCCTAGGCCAGACTTGTCATGAGGTGATCTAGTGTACCTCAGTATAAAATTCAGCTTTTCTGATCCTCCAACTAACTTAGATATGCTCTTAGTTAGATCAGATACCTCTTGTTGAAGTCTTGCTACTTCACAAGGTGCATTGTACTCAGAGGAGAGTTTATCAGTTAGATTAACATTCTCAGCTTTTAGCTTATTATTTTCTTCAATAACCTCTTTATTTTGATTACTGGTGTTCTCAAGCTCTTTGCTAATTTTAGAAAACTTATTTTTAAGCAGTATGTATTGATGATGCAATAAAGAAGAGTCATTAAGAAGCTCGTCATAGGCTTCTTGAAAAAAGTTAGAGTTAGATACCCCATCTTCGTCCATCTCATCGTCCGAGGAGGTGTTGGCCATTAGGCAGAGGTTTGTTGCAGGCTGACTTCTTTCTTCAAAGGCAACTTTTAGAGCGTCCAACATCGCCTTTGCAGTCTGAAGATGCATGACCATCTCCGTTCTTGGACCATCTAGAGCACAGGAGATACACTATTTGGCTCGAGCATTTAAGAAGACTTTCTTCTTGTCCTTGTCCGTCCAGTCAGCTTCAGGCTTGGACACCGTTGACCCATCTCCCAAGATTATGGTTGGACAGTAGTCACCGTCTGTGAACACATCCCATAAATCAAAATATTCCTGGGCTTGGATGTATGTTTGAAAAAGAAACCTCCAATGAGGATAGTCAGTTCCATTGAAAATGGGTGGAACATTCAATGGAGGTCCTCGAACTATTCTTCTTTTAGGAATGGCTTCCTGAGTTCTCTTTTCAGGAACAACAAGTTGTTCATTATTTGAAGAGTCTTCATTTTGCTATGTAGACCAAAGACAAAGGTTTGCTTCCTCGTTTGCTTCTTCATCTTAGAGGAGTCAAGGTCTTCCCATGTGGCCATAAAGTTCTTCTTCTTCTTATTGAAGAACTTCTTCTTGTCTTTTAACAAAGGACATTCAGCTTTGAAGTGTCCTGATTTGTTGCATTCAAAGCAGACCATTAGACTTTTGTCCTTGGACACACCATAGTCTTTGAAGTTTTTCTTCTGGAATGACCTTCTTTTTAAGCCATTTTTCTTTCTCCACATGTTTTGACTCTTTCTGGAGATGAAGGACAAATCGTCATCATCTGATGCTTTGTTTTCGGTTTGGTCAGCATCATCACTTGACTCATCAGCCTTTAAGGCCTTTGAGCTGTTAGACTTCTGAGCTTTCATGGCAATGCCTTTACCTTTCTTCCCGTGGTTGTCAAGACTGAGCTCTTGATCATATACTTATAGCGTTACTACCCGATCCTCCACGATCAAGGTTGAGAGATCTTTGGGCTGGGTGATTGCAGTAATTAGTGGCCTCCACTCCTTAGGCAAGCTACTAAGGATTTTAGTAACATTCTCCTTGGTGGTGTAGACTTTCCCAAGGGATTTCAAGTTGTAGATGATCATCAGAAAACGCATGTCCAGGATGTGATGACCTTCCTTTCTCAGAAAGATAATCCCATTAGTCCCAAGCTTCGAATATTATTAACTATGCCTAAACATATTAAAGCGATAGCGTGGTATTCAAACAATGTAGCGGAAACAAGTGCATTAAACATAGAACATACAGAAAGCATAGTTCACATCAGAGTAAAGCGCATGATAAAAACTGTATAGACGTATACCAGGCATAACATGGCCCTATCAGTAGGGCACTATACAAGATATATATATATATATATATATATATATATATATATATATATATATATATATATATATATATAAAAAAAAAAAAAAGCTGAAAATACATCCAAAATCAAAGAGAAGAACCCTTGCAACTTGTTAGCACTACCCGTCCCCCACTCAAAAGTACATGAAAAGCTCTCAACTCACAACCTGGACGCACTGGCAGGCTTCCACCATCAGTGGTGAGGATGCCCTGAACTACCCTGGCGCTCGCCATGAGTACGCCTATAAGTCACCAAAGGCTCATACTCATACGACGAGCTGGACACAACAACCCTACGCCTGCGGTAGGTCCTCAAGTACTACTCCGTCCTCTGGCGCTGACCTCGGTAGATGAAGCCTCTCCTGCTGGTCACTTGCGAAGAAGCTGGCTTGACCCAAGTGTAGTCCCGCTCATGACGTCTCGGTGGCTGCCACATGTGTGGGAAAGGTAAGAACTGCATCATTCTGAAGGGTCTCACGATGTCCTCTCTGTGCGACGCCCCTCCTCGGAATAATATGCTCACTAGTCCAGGGTAGACTATAAAAATGGTGGAGGGGTCCAAACGCCACCCGCGATCATCGTGATAGATGATCTCGATCAAGCCCAACACTGGCATCCTCGGCACCGATGTGATGTAAGGTTGCGCCCTCGGGTCCATCAGCTTGCTCCTCGTCTTCACGCAAACCAAGAACCAAAACAGACATACAAGAAGCAGTAGGTAGATAAGAAATACAGCATACACAAAGTCAGAATGACAATAGCAGTGCAGTAAATAACACCATGTAGCATATGACATGTACAACATATATATCAGTTATGGCACACAGCCAAATGTCTCTCGAGACAACACATGCAACAAACATCCATCTCCATGAGTATCACTCTCAGATCAATTCTCAAGATCGGGATACTGATCCCATGCAGCATGTCGTCCGAAAGCTCACGAAATTGGTTCCACACTCGAACAAGTCCACACCGGAACGGGTTCTATGTCGGAACAGAGTTAGTTTGTCTAAGAAACCAAACCGCTCGCCATGACCAATAAGAATGCATCCCCCTTCCACACCGGAATTGGAGTGTCTTGGTCGCCTCGGAACGTTAGCCTGGAACGTGGAAAAGTCAGAGATTAGTCGTGCAAACTGGACTGGATCGGGCGTCACGACAGGATCGGAGCTACCTCATTCGACATTGTAAACTATTACCGAGACCGGCAACATCCCCAAGGTCTCTGACTTGACCGCCCCTTCTACTTATCGTACCCGCACTTAGGTACAACTAACCTCGTATGATGTTGGCAGCCCATACTACCTGTCATACGGCCTCGCCACTTGGCAGATGATGATATGCAACAAACATCCTCAACGGGCTTGATACCAGATCTCACGCCTATACACTCAATCAGAAACTGCACGATGCCACAGCATCCACACAGCCACAGCCTCGACGCCACGTGTCCACTAGCCACAACTCAAACAACACGGCCATAGCCTCAAATAATCGGCATAACAACAATGGCACCATCCACAGTATCAACCCGATAACAACACGACACACGGCCAAACTTAATACTAATCGGCATTCCGCCACAAAACGACATCACAACATACAACAATAATAACAAAAGCAGTAATGTCAACAGCAAAACATAGCAGGCATATCATATACCATGTAGCATGTAGGCACGTATACAGATAGCATATAGCACAATCAACAGTACAACAGCCATACGAAGCAGATCATTCTCAATCAATAGATCTCTCACCTAGGGTTTCCAAACTTAACGGTGATAGCCCAAAGTATGCTAAACCTAGGGTTTAGGTACTTTATCGGGGCTCAACCACTAGTAGGTGATGACAACCAAATGGTGTGGTTGCCTTTTGACGATCTTATGGTTGAATTCTAAATAAGTTAATTTTGTGTTCTAGTTTAGACACAATATGAATCAACACAAAAGTGAAGAAAATAAGAAAATGGTGAAGAAAGAAATGATGTGGCGCCACAAACCAAGAAGGCTTGATAAGCCAAGTGATGTTTGCCACAAGAACCTTGGATTCTTGATAAGAACTACGTTTGGTTCAACCAAGAGCCTAGGAAAAACAATTCTCACTCAAATGGAATTTGATCCAAAATAACATCAAAATTGTATTATTCTCATGTTAGGCACATACAAATACTTGTCATCCAACTCTTGGCATCCAAAGACAAGGCATAACCCCCACTTTGAATGGCCTAATTCCTAACTTAATGACCACTAAAACAAATCAATTCAGCCCCCAAGTATTCAGCATGCACGCCTACCACTTGTTCTTCATGGGTGGTTACACTTTGTTTGTCAAATTAAAAGTGTAACACTCAAACAATTGAAGGCAGCCCATCAAGCACTCATAACTCACCATCAAGCAATTTGAATTCAGCCCCAAGACACTCAATGTCACGCCTACCACTTGTTCTTCATGGGTGGTTACACTTTGTTTGTCAAATTAAAAGTGTAACACTCAAACAATTGAAGGCAGCTACCAAGACACTCATAACTCACCATGAAGCAATTGAAGTCAGCCCCAAGCACTCAATGTCACGCCTAATCTCCCTTCATGATGGGTGGTTACACTTTGCTTTGCAAATTAAAAGTGTAACAACCATAACTTACAATTTATTGACTTAACTTAATGAGGAGTTTCTTATAGCATGCAAGCTAAAGATTCCCTCCCCAAGACTCCCTACTCAATGTGTAGCATGGATAATATGGGCTAGACCTTCATGCAACTCTTAGTGTAACCCATTACACTTTATTGAATTGAAAAACAAAACAATAACTATGGAAGCAAAGTCACGCCCCCTTGTCATCATTATGGGCCTTTACTTGACTAAGATAAGTCACCATCTTGGGTTCCATTCCTTCTAGGCCTGAAGTTGGGCTTGCTTCCATAAAGGTTGTCACCATTTGTTCTAGGACTTCTTGGGCTTTCTTGGTTATTGATCTGGTCATAGGCCCACCAAGTCCTTGAAGTGCTTCTTGGTCCATACTCCTTATTGGGCTCATATCATCCCCTCCTTGTTTAGGTGAATTCAACCTCGAATTGAATTCTTCATCACCTACATAAAAAAAAAAAAGATAAATCAGCCACATTGAAAGTAGCAGTTATTCCACCATGCTCACCAGGAAGATCCAACTTGTATGCATTATCATTGATCTTGGCCACCACTTGAAATGGCCCATCTCCTCTTGGCTGCAATTTAGATTTCATTTGGGAAGGAAACCTTTCCTTCCTCATGTGAACCCAAACCCAATCTCCGGGCTCAAATACCACCTTCTTCCTTCCTTTGTTGGCTTGTCTTGCATAGCTTTGGGTCCTCTTTTCAATTTGGACCTTCACTTGCTCATGTAACTTCCTCACATATTCAGCCTTGGCCCTACCATCTTTATGCTTTAAAATTGAAGATTTAGGCAATGGCAATAAACCAAGAGGAGTTAAGGGATTAAAACCAGCAACAACCTCAAAAGGAGAATATTGAGTAGTGCTATGAACAACCCTATTCCATGAGGCAAACACTCCTCCCAGGACTTAATGTTCTTTTTAATCACACCCTTAAAAGGGAAGAAAGTGTTCTATTCACAACTTCAGTTTGCTCATCCGTTTGAGGATGGCAAGTAATGGAGAAAAGAAGCTTTGTACCTAGCTTTCGCCACAAAGTCCTCCAAAAGTGACTTAGGAACTTGGTGTCCCTATAACTAACAATACTCCTTGGGAGACCATGAAGTCTCACCACTTCTCTAAAAAATAAGTCCGCCACATGACAAGCATCATCAACTTTTTTACATGGAATAAAATGTGCCATTTTGGAGAAACTATCCACCACAACAAAAATGGAATCTTTACTATTCCTTGACCTAGGCAATCCCACAACAAAATCCATAGATAAGTCTATCCAAGGAGAGTCAGGAATAGGTAAAGGAGTATAAAGTCCATGGGGCATCACTTTAGATTTTGACTTTTTACATACAATGCATTTTTCACAATATTTTTGCACATCATGCTTCATGTGAGTGCAATGAAAATGTTCATGCAACATGTCTAAAGTCTTTTGGACCCCAAAGTGCCCCATTAATCCCCTTTCATGCTCCTCTTTGAAGAACAATTCCCTTATAGAGCTTTTAGGCACACATAAACGTTTTTCTTTCAACAAAAATCCTTGGTGCCTAAAAAATCCATTTTGGGACGAATGCACACAATTAGCATAGATATGAGAAAATTCCTTATCATGCTCATACAATTCTTTAATGCATTCAAGACCCAACAACTTTGTCTCAAGGGTAGAAAGTAAAGAATATCTTCTTGAAAGTGCATCCGCAACAACATTGGCCTTACCCTTTTTGTGTTTCACCACATAGGGAAATTGTTCAAGAAATTCAACCCACTTTGCATGTATTTTATTTAACTTTCCTTGCCCTTTCAAATATTTCAAAGACTCATGGTCACTATGAATGACAAATTCTTTGGTCAAAAGATAGTGTTGCCAAGTTTGTAAAGCTCTTACTAAGGCATATAATTCCTTATCATAGGTGGGATAATTAAGGGAATCGCCACTTAATTTCTCACTAAAATAAGCAATTGGATGCCCCTCTTGCATCAAAACAGTCCCAATACCAACATTTGAAGCGTCACATTCAATCTCAAAAGATTTAGCAAAATTAGGCAAAACAAGTATTGGTGCATGGGTGAGCTTTTCCTTAAGTTCTTTGAAAGCATGTTCTTGTTTCTCCCCCCATTTAAACCCAACATTTTTTTTGACAATTTCATTAAGAGGTGTAGCCAAGGTGCTAAAGTCCTTAACAAACCTCCTATAAAAACTAGCCAAGCCATGAAAACTCCTCACATCACTCACATTTTTGGGGGTTGGCCAATCTTGAATGGCTTTAATTTTCTCTTTGTCAACATAGACCCCTTTAGCATTTATCACAAATCCAAGAAAAATCACATGGTCCACACAAAAAGTACACTTTTCCAAATTAGCATACAATTTTTTTTTTCTTAATACAAGCAAAACAGCCTTTAAATGTTCATGATGTTCATCTAAGTTTTTGCTATATATCATGATGTCATCAAAATACACCATAACCAACTTGCCCAAAAATTCCCTCAAAACATGGTTCATAAGCCTCATAAAAGTGCTAGGTGCATTTGTTAAACCAAAAGGCATTACAAACCATTCATAGAAACCATATTTAGATTTAAAGGCAGTTTTCCATTCATCCCCCTCCCTTATTCTAATTTGATGGTACCCACTTTTCAAATCAATTTTAGAAAAAACACAAGCACCATGCAATTCATCAAGCAAATCATCAAGTCTAGGGATAGGATGCCTATACTTAATTGTGATGTTGTTCACGGCCCTACAATCCGTGGACATCCTCCAAGTCCCATCTTTCTTTGGCACTAAAATTACCGGGACAGCACATGGACTCAAACTTTCTTGCACCCATCCTTTTTGCATCAACTCCTCCACTTGTGTTTGGATCTCTTTAGTCTCTTGTGGATTGCTCCTATAGGCTGGCCTATTGAGCAATGATGCACCCGGAATGAGGTCAATGTGATGCTCAATTCCTCTAAGAGGGGAAAGGCCATGTGGCACTTCCTTAGGAAAAACATCACCAAATTCCAGCAAAAGAATTTTCACACCACTAGACAAAAAATTATCGTTAGGAACGTTAGTGTTTAAACAAAATTCCTTACAATAAAGCATGTATAGGGGCTGCCTTGAGATCAAGGCACTCTTTACCTCACTCTTTGTTGCAAGAAAGCTCTCTTTACTCTCTTTTTCCACTCGATTTTTCACTTCCTTTTTCTCATGATTTTTTTTTTTTTTTTGATTTCTCTTCACTCTTTTTCTCAATTTCTTTTTCACTCTCTTTTTCTTTCCTCTCTTGCTCTTTCTTTTCTCTCATTTTTATTTGATCCTCACTAACTTGCTTTGGAGATAAAGGAGAAAGTATGACCTTTCGGTCTTGATACATGAGAATATACTTATTTGAAAACCCATCATGGATGGCCTTCTTGTCATATTGCCAAGGCCTTCCCAACAACAAGTGGCTTGCCTCCATAGGCACCACATCACAAAGAACACTATCCTCATAATTCCCAATTGAGAATGGGACCTCCACTTGTTTGTTCACCACCATTTCTCTTACCTCACTTAACCATTGAAGCCTATATAGTCTTGGATGTGCCTTAGTTACAAGATTTAGTTTTGACACTAATCTGGTACTTACAACATTATCCATCAATGATTAAAGAGCATAACTTTCCTTGAATTAGGCATCTAGAATGAAAGATATTCTCCCTTTGGCTTGCTTCATGTTCTTTCACTTGACTCCCCAATAGTCTCCTTACCATAAGTAAATCACCATCCGGCATTAACACATCTTCTTCACTTTCCTCCCCACTTGAAGCCACGGATTGTGATACTACTTCACCATTCATGGTCACCATAGTTCTCTTTGTTGGACATTGGGCGGCTATGTGCCCATGGCCAAGGCATTTGAAACACTTTACTTCACGCTCCTAGTGGTTGTCTCCATTGGTTTCTTGCCTTGAGAGGTGCTCACGGCTTCTTTGGTCGGTGCACCCTCCTTCTTTTGCTTGTCCTTCTAATTTGATGATGGAAACTTTGAAGAAGAATAAGAAGAATATTTGAACTTCCTCCTCTTAATTTGTTGCTTCACCTTGATTGTTTGTTACACTAAATCTTCAAGCTCCACATAATTTTATAATTCTACTATGTCTTGAATATCTTGATTCAAGCCATGTAAGAATCTTGCCATGGTAGCCTCCATATCTTCTTGAAAATTTGACCTAAGTAAGGCCAACTCCATCTCCTTGAAATATTCATCTACACTCTTGGTCCTTTGGGTAAGTCTTTGCAATTTGTTGTGAATGTCACTTTGGTAATGATTTGGGACAAACCTCTTCCTCATGACATACTTCATCTCCTCCCAAGTGTCTATAGGCTCCCCTCCAAGTCTCCTCCTCTCTTTTTGTAATTGGTCCCACCACACAAGGGCATACTCTTTGAACTCAAGGGTGGCAACTTTCACCTTCTTGCCTTCACTGTAAGAATTACAATCGAAGACTTGTTCTATCTTTAGCTCCCACTTCAAGTAAGCCTCCGGATCGTTCTTCCCAAGAAAGGGAGGAACTTTGATTTTGACCCCCTCAAGCCTTTCATCACGCCTCCTTCCTCTATGTCCTCCTCCTCTATGCCTTCCTCCTCTAGGCCTTCCTCTTTCACTTTCATTGCCACTAGACTCATCATTTTGAAGGTTGGCAAGTTGTTGATCATAGTTGGTTTGCATTGTCTCCATTTGCCTTTGAAGGGCTTGCATTTGAGTTGTCATTCGTACAAAAAGGACCGCGGACCTTGGTGAAAGTGGTGGACTATCTTCCATGTTTGCCATGATTTATGTTTCCTCACTACACTCCCTCACTTGTCACACAAATGAATTTCACTCTTTTGGCTTTTTTCACACAAGAAGTAAATTTGCACTCTTGCCTTTTTCCTCTCAAATGTTTTCCTTTAGTTCTTAGAGGAATCAAACACAAAACACAAAAATACCAAAATTCAAGAAACAAAAATCACAAAACTTATGAAAACAAGGAAAAAAAATGAAGAAAAAAGGCTAGAAAGAAAAGGTTTAGAAATAAGAAACAAAGGAAGAAGGGAAAAACAATTTTCAAGACACAAATTGCTCAAATGAAACTTTCTCTTCTTTTTTTTTTTACACGAATTTTTTTTTTTAACTTGTTGAAAAGTATCACTCTTGAACACTTTGTTTTTGGAGCAATAACAACAACCACAAAATTTCCCTTCAAGAAAAGAATCAAAGTAACTTTTTGTTTTGGTTTTGAGAAGAAAAGAAGAAAGGGTAGAAGATGAAGAACAAGATAGATTCAAGAACACACAAAAACAAATTCAACCAAGGCCTAAGCTTTGATACCACTTGATGACAACAAAATGGTGTGATTGCCTTTTGACGATCTTATGGTTGAATTCTAAATAAGTTAATTTCGTGTTCTAGTTTAGAAACAATATGAATCAACACAAAAGTGAAGAAAATAAGAAAATGGTGAAGAAAGAAATGATGAGGCGCCACAAACCAAGAATGCTTAATAAGCCAAGTGATGTTAGCCACAAGAACCTTGGATTCTTGATAAGAACTAAGTTTGGTTCAACCAAGAACCTAGGAGAAACAATTCTCACTCAAATAGAATTTGATCCAAAATAACATCAAAGTTGTATTATTCTCATGTTAGGCGCATCCAAATACTTGTCATCCAACTCTTGGCATCCAAAGACAAGGCATAACCCCCACTTTGAATGGCCTAATTCCTAACTTAATGACCATTAAAACAAATCAATTCAGCCCCCAAGTATTCAGCATGCACGCCTACCACTTGTTCTTCATGGGTGGTTACACTTTGTTTGTCAAATTAAAAGTGTAACACTCAAACAATTGAAGGCAGCCCATCAAGCACTCATAACTCACCATCAAGCAATTTGAATTCAGCCCCAAGACACTCAATGTCACGCCTACCACTTGTTCTTCATGGGT
The DNA here is from genome assembly GCA_039655645.1 of Ammopiptanthus mongolicus. Lineage (NCBI taxonomy): Eukaryota > Viridiplantae > Streptophyta > Magnoliopsida > Fabales > Fabaceae > Ammopiptanthus > Ammopiptanthus mongolicus. The sequence continues at coordinate 38,952,251 of CM077345.1, forward strand.
GGTTACACTTTGTTTGGCAAATTAAAAGTGTAACACTCAAACAATTGAAGGCAGCCACCAAGACACTCATAACTCACCATGAAGCAATTGAAGTCAGCCCCAAGCACTCAATGTCACGCCTACTCTCCCTTCATGATGGGTGGTTACACTTTGCTTTGCAAATTAAAAGTGTAACACCCATAACTTACAATTTATTGACTCAACTTAATGATGAGTTTCTTATAGCATGCAAGCTAAAGATTCCCTCCCCAAGACTCCCTACTCAACGTGTAGCATGGATAATATGGGCTAGACCTTCATGCAACTCTTAGTGTAGCCCACTAATAGAGAATGCTTAATTGGATCCACTCATATAACCCATTAAACTTTATTGAATTGAAAAACAAAACAATAACTATGGAAGCAAAGTCACGCCCCCTTGTCATCATTATGGGCCTCTACTTGACTAAGATAAGTCACCATCTTGGGTTCCATTCCTTCTAGGCCTGAAGTTGGGCTTGCTTCCATAAAGGTTGTCACCATTTGTTCTAGGACTTCTTTGGCTTTCTTGGTTCTTGATTTGGTCATAGGCCCAACAAGTCCTTGAAGTGGTTCTTGGTCCATACTCCTTATTGGGCTCATATCAGTAGGGTTAGGGCTCCCCCATACATAGCATAAAGTACAACTATGCTAATTTTGCCTTCCCGACGGCAGCAGTAATCTTTCTCTCCACCTGAACAGTTGTAGCACGAACTCCAACGCAAGCTCCACCACACGGAGCTGCAAGCTCAGCCACCAACCAGTCACCACACACAGTGATCCTCCCCTCTGACACGCACCGTCATGAGCACAAACTTCGCCCTAATCACGAGCACAACATGTATACAATGGTGTTAGCCCTAGGGCAAGCTCAAAGCCAAAGAGGAAAGGTTAAGACTCGAAGAACACAAAGAACACGTGTTAGGGATCCGAGTTTACCTTAGGCGAATCGAGAAATGAATCCATCAAAGTTGTAGATAACTTTCCTGCGATCACAACCGTGTAGTCAGAATCGCATTCCGGTACTTCGATCGCCTCAAAATGGAGCTTTCTCACTCTAAAAGCTCTGACTTCTCTTTACTCTCTTTGCAACTTCGTGTGAGGGAGAATGGAGAAAAGACTAAGTGAGGGAGAAGGAAAGGAAAAACCTTTAAGTCATCCTGTTGAGAACGCTTTAGCGTGGAACATGTCCACGGTTGACCGTGCCCACGCTTGGGCATGGGGCTCTTCCACGCTTGAGCGTGGAGCCTCGTCCACTCCATCCTCTCCCTGGCTTGACACGTGTCCTACACGCATCCCACAAGCATCAAATCTCAAGACAGCTGGCGTGCACACTCATCACGCTTGAGCATGCACAAGCCCAACGCTTGAGCGTTGGCACGGTAGGACGTGCTCCCTTCCCAAGCTTGAGTGTGCTACTCAGCTGGGAAGAGCTCTCCAAACCCCTGACTTCCCAAGTTTCTCGTTTAACACCTTAGACACTTCCAATCTTGTTCAAGCCTATTCCTAAGCTTCCAACTAGGCCTTAAGCTAACACAAAACAATTAACACGAGCATCCAAAGCCCTAATTGAGATTAACCAATTTGATTAGAGTCACAGAAAAATCCGACTGTTACACAGGATGGACTCTCCTTTACCGTAGCAAACATCTCATACTGGCCAACCAGCATGATAATCTTCGAATCTTTCACCTTGGTAGTCCCCTCATGAAGATTTGACTGAGTGTCCTAGATTTGTTTGGCTGATTCACATGCGTGAATCTTCTGAAATTCATGTAGACTTAGAGTGCACATTAGAGGATATTTGGCTTTCTGGTTTTGCTCTATCTTGCTCCTTTTCTGCATTCGTCCATTCTTCTTCGGCTTTTTCTGATCCATCAGCATTATGAATAATATTTGCACCATTTGTGATTATGGTAGAGTAGAGTTAGTACTCAAGATGAAACCCTTGAACCTCTCCTTCCAGTAGAGATAATGAGTACCATTGAAGAATAGAGGTCTTGTCATAGATGTACCCTCCACGACTGGTTGACTTCCACTAGGCATGCCTTGTCCTGCCATATCTTCTAGATAGGATATTTCCTCTAACGCTGCAAAGTGCTCAACCTAGAGGCTGAACTCTGATACCAATTGAAGGAACCTGTTTGAAACACAAGAAGGGGGTTGAATTGTGTTTCTAAAGATTTCTAAAACTTTTTCGTAAGCAGGTATATTTTCGCAAAGGTTTGGACGCAAGTGTGATAACAGACACACAGTGTACACAACCAAAGGTTGGACGCACGCTTTGATTGTTTACTTTTGAAGATAAGCGTTTTAAGAAAGCAATTCAATCCCAAGAGTTAGTTATAAGCAAACTAAAGACAAAGTTAAAGGGATAGAAAAGTAACACATAAATATTATCTTGGTTCACTCTTAACCCAAGAGCTATGTCCAGTCCCCTCTATGTGAGAGCTTTATCCACTATAACAAATCCTTGTTACAAGTATTCTACACCTCTCCAGGCAAGTATTCTACACCTCTTCACGCAAGTATTCTACACCTCTTTAGGCAACACTAAGTATTCTTTTACAATCAAGTCTCTTCAGGCTCAAGTATTCTTTTTCAGACAAGCCTCTCCAAGCTCAACCAAGAAGGGTTTTGAAAGAGTTATGTTTAATAACTCACTATGTGTGAGGATATGAAACTTAAGAACAAAACTATGTAAAACAAACTCTATGCAGAGAGTGATATGAAAATTAAAACTCAGAGAAAACGTGTGAACTTTTTGTTTTCTTGCTTTTGATTGCTTGAGTATTTTTTATAAAGATGTGTCACTCGTGTATATGTGTGTAAGTTTGCTTCTTCAAGGATGAAGTTATTTATAGCCTTCAAGTCTTGAGGAATATTGTTTCTTCAACGGATGACAAAAGAGCCATTTTGATGAGCATTAAATGCATTGTCCCATTGAGTTTGATAGCTTGCAGAAAAGCTTCTGAATAGCAGAGTAGGCTATCAGATTCATAGCTGAAAGTGGTGCTGACATCTTTCCTTGTACCCGAAAGTTGCCTTTTATCTTTCCTTTTGGGGATAGTCAATTCTTGTGTCAGGAACAGGCTAGCTTCTATGTGTTTGATGGTACGAAGTTTACATAGAATGAATGTCTAAGGGATATTACCCTTTTACACAATGGATAATAATTTAAATTACCACTTGTACAAACTCGCGCTATATCAAAGTCCATATATTTTAATTCTGTTGGATTGTTACATTAGACTCTGAATGAAATAATTTTTTTTTTTTTTACATGCATGAGTTTTTGGACTCAGATAAACAAATAAGATAAGTTTCCTTTGTCCAGCGTGGACTTAGTCCAAGAGCTATTCTCAGCGTAGCATAAGATAGATGGTTTGGACGAACGAAAGATAAGTTTTTGGACTTAGAAAGTCTTTGGACCTAACTTAATCTGCATACTTAAGATAAAAGCATTAGTCCATAACAAATCTTTGTTTGTAACATCCCGATTTTCTATGACTCTGATCGAGCTGGTTAATCTCGATTAGGGCTTTGGATGCTTGTGTGAATTGTTATGTGCTAGTTTAAGGCTTAGTTGGAAGCTTAGGAATAAGCTTTAACAAGATTAGAAGTGCCTAAGGTATTAAATAAGAAACTGTGAAAGTCAGAAGTTTGGAAGACTCTTCCCAGCTGAGCATCACGCTCAAGCGTGGGAAGGGAGCACGCCTTAGCATGCCAACGCTCAAGCATTGGCATGTTGCACGCTCAAGCGTGTTGAGTGCGTTTGCCAGCTGGTGTGCTTTTTGACGCGTGTGCTACACGTGTCAGGCTAGGGTGAAGGCGGAGTGGACGAGGCTCCACGCTCAAGCATGGAGGGAACCCAACACTCAAGCATGCTGATGGTCCACGCTTTAGCGTTCTCAGCAGCTCAAGTTGGTGGAGTTTCCTTTCTTCCTCATTTCTTTCATGAAAGTTTGGAGACTCCAAGGCTGTTCCAGAGCGTTTACAGTGAGAAACAGAGTTCTTGAGTGAGAAAGCTTAGTTTCGAGGTGATCGAAGTACCAAAACACGATTTCGACTACACGGTTGTGACTGCGGCGAAGTTATCTATGACTTTGACAGATCCGTTTCTCGATTCGCCGAAGGTAAACTCGAATCCCTACCATGTGTTCTTCGTGGTTCTTCGAGTTTCTACCTTTTCTCTTGATCTTTGTGCTTGCTCTGGGGCTAACACTATTACCTATGTGTTGTGTTCGTGATTATGGCAAAGTTCGTGCTCGCGGTTGCTCGTGGATTGGAGCTCAAGGCCACTTGTGATTATTACCTATGGGTTGTGCTCATGATTATGACAAAGTTCGTGCTAGGGAGAAGCTCCGAGGCTGTTTCGGAGCTGTTCTTCGCGCTCGTGAGTGTGTGGGAGAACGTGTCAGTGTTTGTGTGGATCCTTCGCGCCAACTGTTCAGGTGGGGAGAAAGAGTACTGCTGCCGTCGGGAAGGCAAGAGTGGTGTAGTTGTGCTTTCTGTAACACCCTTTCCCGAGTGTCATATTTTCGAACGATTATAAGGCTGAAAATAATATTAATGCAGAAAATACGGGTTCTTTTTCTTTTTTTTCATAATGACGATGAAATGAGATTTTTTATATGAGTACTAATAATTAAAATTAGGTTCACCATGCATTTCTAAAGGTCAAACAGAAATAAAGTGCAGAAATATAAACAATACTGAATACAGACGTAGGTCCAAGCCTAACTGTAAAATAGGTACATAAATAGGTACTAGGAGACGCAGCTCCTCAAAAGGTACAACTGACGACTGGACATAGCCTGGCCAAAACAAACCAACATAAGGAGTCCCCTCTCTGGACTCAAGGTAGACGCTGAGCTGAGTCGTCATCATGCCCATCTTCTCAAGCAGAAACAGCAATACCAGCAGAGAACAGATACAGATATGGGTGAGATTTGCGATCATCAACACAGCAAAACATTAGAAGTAAAAACGGGACGACTCACTAGGTAACAACATACCCATCATTTATACTAAACATCTTAATATATATCATTTAATCAATTAGCAATATGAAACATCTCCAAAAACAGGATAACTATGCATATCAAGTAAATGTACTCAGCAGCAACCAGGCAATGCAATGCGATGTACATGACTCAATGCCATATGCCACAAAGGTTAAAACTCTAACCCTACTCCATGGAGCTAACAAAACATCGGAGAGAGTGAATGGGAGGACATGTTCCATGTACACCAGCCTTGGGCAGGATGCTACATCATTTGTAATGTGCATGTATCTGAATTTTACGGAAACACTCTACACCAAACAAGAAAAGTACGACATCTAGTCGAGGATATCAGTGTATTGCTCGGATTCGCCACGACACAGAAGAGCTTCCAACTGGTCACATGTCAGCCTTTCCAACCCTGATTCTAATGCCCCGATTTTCACGTTTTCTAATTCTTTAGTGTTTTAACGTCTTTATTTTATTCGAGGTCTTAGGAATGGAAATAAAATATTCCGAGACCATAGTCATTCTCGACGATATCGCAGGAAGCTACGATTAAGTTTTGAGTCGAAAACTCAAACGGAGTCCGGGGTGCGTTTTTACACTGACAGTATGATTTTACTGCTCAGGAGCCCTCAGATGGACTCGTGAACGAGATAGTAAGTCTTAGAATTCGATTCTCTAGGTTTTGGTTATATATCACAAAAATTTCAGAAAAATCACTTCCTGACCTCCGTTCGAGCGGAATCCTCAATCGGGTGACGAACAGAGCCACATATGGATTTATCGGGACTCGCCAACGGATAATCTTGATACCACATCATCTCAGGACACTTGGGAGAGTATGACAGAGTCATCATGACGTTCAGAAATATCTGGACGCAAAATGACCAAAATGCCCCTAACCTTAGTCTTTTACACTTTTACCATTTTACCCTTTTGGCAAATGACCATTTTGCCCTTAAGTGAGGTTTTAAAGAGCTGAACTCAGTCCCTCACAGCCCTCATTCACGCACGGCCCCTCCCAAACAAGAACTCCATAGTTGTTCTTGAAAAAAACTCCATTTTCTTCTTGAAAACCTTGATTTACTTGTTAGAATCACTTGATTTCTTGATCAATCTTCCTTCATTCTTAGGTAAGATCACTTCTATGATCTCCTAGCTTCTTGATTCTCTCTTTATTTCAAGATCAAACTTCATTTTCATGAAAATCAATTCTTAGATCCAAAACTTTGAAAATACATAGGAATTTGTAGAAAAATCCTTTTGATGTGAAACCAATTTCTATGAACTCACTTCATCATTCTCTACCTAAACCCAAGAGCTTATGATTCAATTCTCATCATAGCCCTAAATCCCCAATTTGGCCGAACCCTATAGTGATGATGAATAGTGTTTTTCATCAATTTTTGATTTCTAACACTTGATTTCATCCTTAGCTTTCCTATTGCCTTTGAATACATGAAATGGAAAACCAAAATCAATTCCTAGCTTTATTTTATTTAGGGTGGCCGAAACCCTTAGGTAGAGTTGTTGAGTTTTGTTTTGATTGTTGTTTAATGTTTGATTACTGTGTTGTTGTAGTTGGTGACGATTGTCAGGAGGTTCACAAACCGATCAACCGATTTTGATCCGAATATCTGCTCTTCAACGGGTATAGGGGGTGAACCTCATCACACCAAGATGGTGGTAGGGAAGATGGTTATTTAAGTTTATGTGTGGGTGAAACCCTTTAGTTTGGGTTCACATTTAATTGTTAAGTTTTGTTAAGTTCTCTTGAAGAACAAAGTTATCTTGATGAGTTCATGCTTTAGTGTATTGTAGTGTGCTCTAGCATATGTTGATGATGATGTGATTGAATGAAAATCATTTCCATGTATGTTGAAAAACCTACATTGATCATTAGATCAAGTATGGACTTTTATGCTTGATTATGAGGCCACGATGTGTGATGGACTTTTATGTTTGATTATAAGGTAATAATGTGTAATTATTGTTTATCATATTTGTGCAAACATTTTGAGCTACATTTGCTTAGTTGGTGAAGCAAAATCTTCACATTGGTTCCTAATAGGCTTTGGCCATGACCTTGAGAGAAGGAAGAACTTGTGTAGTTTTAGAACAAGTTAAAGTTTTGATGTAAGAAAAATGTTTTGATAACTTATGTTTTCAAAGAAAAACCCTAAGTGATTTTGATCCAACGATCAAATGAAGTTTTAACCTTTAAACTGTGTCACCAAAGTGAAAAATGTCTTTTCTTTAGCCATAGGTCTTTTAATCAAACTAAGTGTTTCAAAAAGAGAATTGATGAAGGAGTTAGAGAAAAATGAAAACAGGGAACTCTCCTGGCTAACCCTCTCTCGCCACGCGAGACAGAGGGAAGACAAGGCATTCGCCCGGCTAACATTGTCTCGCCACGCGAGACAGTGGGCTAGCCCGAGCAGCAAAGATATAACTTCTTGGTCTCGCATCGCGAAGTCGTTCTGGCCTCGCGAACCAGAGGGACTGTCTAAGCAGTAAAGATGCAGCTTCTCGGCCTCGTGTCGCAATACAATCCTTGCCTCGCGAAGCAGAAAGACTGCCTAAGAAGTAAAATTAACCTCTCAGCCTCGCGTCGCGAAACCTATCTTAGCCCCGCGAGAAATGGTTTTGTTTATAAAGAGTGTTTTTCTAACTCAACTGTAAAGTTTTACGCATTAAAACCTAAGTTAAGTAATTAACTTAGAGTTGAAGACAAGGGTTAATTAAGTATAGTATGTGGTGAAACAAGACCATATGCCATACCATTGATGACTTAGTGCATCAATGAATTCAAATGGCATAAACACAAACATGAAACGTTTTGGGTTTTGAAATAGTAGTTCGATGACGGACCGGTGATTCAAATCCCGATAAGTCGTTCAATTGTTTCAGTCTTGTGATGACTCGATCCCGAAGGGATCACGAGATTTATCCGGTGGATAAAGTTTTGTTTTCCAAAAGACGCATATAGTTCCTAAGGAAGAGAACCTTAGTGAACCTCGAGGTTTACCCGGGGGTTAGACATTGCTTTTTCGCATCTACTTTGTGTAAGCATTGGCATTTTATTTGCATAGTTGTAAGGCCTTGAGCCTAGGAGTTAAGCTTACACCTTTATGCGGGTGCGAATCTTATGTTGACGATCTTCAATGGTCTTTTTGGAGGTATCAGGGTTGGAAGGGCTGACATGTGACCAGTTAGCTATTCTGTGTCGTGGCTAATCCGGGCAATACACTGATATCCTCTACTAGATGTCGTAGTTTACATGTTTGGTCGAGAGTGTTTCTGTAAAGCCAGATATATACACATTACGAATGTTGTAGCATCTTGCTCATGGCTGGCAGAAACCGGAACATGTCCTCCCATTCACTCTCTCTGACGTTTTGTTAGCTCTATGGAGTAGGGGTCAGAGTAGTACCCAGTGACATTGGCATTGAGTCATGTGCATTGCACTGCATTGCATGGCTGTTGATGTTTACATTTACTGTTATACATCGCTGTATTGTTTAAGAATGCCTTATATTATGCTGTTAACTGTTTAACATGATTTATATTGAGAATTTTAGTAAGCATGTTGGGTACGCTGTTACCTGGTGAGTCATCCTGTTTTTGCTATTGCTGTTTTGCTGTGTTGATGAACGGGAATCTCACCCATATTTGTATGTTTTCTGCTGGTACTTGCCGTTGCTGCTTGAACAGATGGACGTGACGATGGTTCAGTTCAGTAGTTTCCTTGAGCCTGGAGGCGGGCTCTTTTTGTGGTTTAGTTTTGTTGTCGGCCAGACTGCGTCAGTTTTTGGTAGTACTTTTTGGGAGCTGTGACTCCTAGTACTTATTTTATTTCTTATGTCAGATATACATTAGACCTATGTCTGTATACAGTATTATTTCTGTTTCTGTTTTCTGTTTCTATATTTATAATACAGTATGTTCTAGAAATGCATGGTGAACCTAAGTTCATTTATTAGTATTATTTACCTTTACTAATCCCATTACATCTTGTGAAAATAAAAAATAAAAAAAAGAAAACCGTATTTTCCGCATTAATAAATATTTTCGGCCTTATAAACGTCCGGGAATGTGACACTCGGGAAAGGGTGTTGCATTATTTGGTATCAGAGCTGGCCGAGTCTTTTTAGGGTTTGTAGGTTATGGTCTGTCTTGTTTGTGTTGTGTTCTCTGTTTGTTTCTCTATTGTTATCTTTGCAAGGAGGATAACGTTGTTTGCTTTAGTTCTTTGAGTTTGACAGTTCTGGTTTTGAAGGTAGCAATGGCTGCTCAAAACCTGACTGCTGCTGTGAACACCATATGGGAAATGGCTGCTGCAACGGTTCAACGTGCGAACGAGCTGCTGGAGGTAGAGGACTGGATGAATTTCTTCGTAGGAATCCACCTCAATTCAAGGGTGAATTCAATCCTGAGTTAACTAAGCATTGGATCCAGACGCTAGATAAAATCTTTGGAGCAATGAGATGTACTGAGAATGACAAGGTTATCTATGCAACCTATATGCTTGTGGAGGATGCTGAATACTGGTGGGAAGGAGCTCGTCAGATGCTGGTGCATGATCAGCAAGCTGTCGATTGGAATGATTTTAAGGGAAAGTTCCTGGAAAAGTATTTTCCTGCAAGTGTAAGGCACAAGAAAGAGATGGAGTTCCTCCAGCTGAGACAAGGGGGAATGACCATAGCTAAAAATGGGGCCAGGTTTGAAAGCTTGGCAAAATTCTCGAATTATTTTCTGGACAACCCAAGGGAGGAATGGAAATGCAGGAAATTTGAAGGAGGTCTGAGGATCGACTTGAAAAGAGCTGTTGTTCCTCTAGAAATTTCTATTTTTCCAAGACTGATGGAGAAGTGCCGCCTGATCGAGAGCTTGGAGCCCAAGGACAAGCGGGTACAGAGTTCTGGACCGAGCAAGTTCCAGAGAGGAAGCGGTGGTCGAGACAACAAATCTCAATGGAAGCCGTATGCAAAGCAACAAGATCAACGTTCTGTTGGAGGAAGCAATGGGGGTTTCAATCAGTCTGGAAATGCCCCAAGCAAGTGCATGAAGTGTGGGAAGAGTAATCACATCACCAAAGACAAATCAAAGGAATTATCTGCTTCAAGTGTGGGAAGCTGGGACATATTTCACGTGAATGCATGCAACCAAAAGTGGAACATTCTGTCAACAATGTCCAAGCTGCGAGGCCTAAGGCAAAAGGCAGAGTCTATACCATGGGAGGCGCTGAAGCTTCTCAAAATGAAGACTTAATCCAAGGTCAGTGTGTCATGGGAGGTAAAACCTTAACTGTACTGTTTGATTCAGGCGCAACGCATTCCTTTATTACCTATGACTGTGTGAATCTGTTGGGATTACCTGTGTCTTCTTTACCTTTTGATTTGGTAATTTCTACGCCTACTGCAAAGCCTGTTATAACAGCTAAAGTTTGTTTGAACTGTTCTATTTCTATTAAAGATAGAACATTTTTTATTGATTTGATCTGTTTGCCTCTTTCGCAAATGGATGTAATCTTAGGAATGGATTGGTTATCTTCTAACCATATCCTGCTAGACTGTGCAAATAAAACCTTAGTTTTCCCTAGTTGTGAGAATTCTGGATTTTTGACTGCCAACCAAGTAAACGCTTCTTTGAGAGAAGGAGCTCATGGATACATGTCACTATCTTCTTTGGAGGTCAAGAGTGAGCTAGTCTTAGAGCGCGTACCTGTCGTGAACGAGTTTCCGGAAGTCTTTCCTGAAGATGTACCAGGTTTGCTGCCAGTTCGGGACATCGAGTTTGCGATCGATCTTGTGCCAGGAACAAGACCAGTGTCTATGGCACCATATCGAATGGCACCTGCTGAGTTGGAAACCTTGAAGGAACAGTTGGTAGACTTATTGGGGAAGCAGTTCGTTAGACCCAGTGTGTCGCCGTGGGGAGCACCTGTGCTGTTAGTGAAAAAGAAAGATGGAACATCTTGCCTATGCGTGGATTATCGCCAGTTGAATAAGGTTACTATTGAGAACAAGTATCCACTTCCGAGGATAGATGACTTGATGGATCAATTGAGGGGAGCGGCAGTTTTTTCCAAGATTGATTTGCGATCGGGTTATCACCAGATTCGTGTGAAGGCAGAGGATGTACCAAAGACAGCGTTTCGACCACACTATGGACACTACGAGTACCTTGTAATGCCGTTTGGTGTGACGAATGCTCCGGCTATATTTATGGATTATATGAATAGGATCTTTCGTCCATACCTGGATAAGTTTGTCGTTGTCTTCATAGACGACATACTCATCTATTCGCGAGACCAGGAAGAACATGCTGAACATCTTAGTGTGGTTCTTCAAGTTCTGAAGGAGAAACAGCTGTATACAAAGCTGTCCAAGTGTGAGTTTTGGCTCGACGAAGTGCAGTTTTTGGGTCATGTAATTTCAAAGGAAGGAATTGTTGTAGATTCGTCGAAAGTTGAAGCAGTTCTTGAATGGGAAAGACCAACCACCGTGACTGAGATACGCAGTTTTTTGGGTTTGGCTGGGTATTACTGGAGGTTCATTGAGGGATTTTCTAAGATTGTAGGACCTCTTACCCAATTAACGAGGAAAGATAAAACGTTTGAATGGACTGAAGCATGTAAGCAGAGTTTTCAAGAGCTGAAAAAGAGGCTGACTACATCGCCAGTGTTGATATTGCCAGATCCAATCGAACCTTTTGAAGTGTAGTGTGACGCTTCATACCAGGGGTTAGGCTGTGTTCTGATGTAGAATCGGAAGGTGGTAGCGTATTTACCGGGACTCGCCAACGGATAATCTTGATACCACATCATCCCAGGACACTTGGGAGAGTATGCCAGAGTCGTCATGACGTTCGGAAATATCTGGACGCAAAATGACCAAAATGCCCCTAACCTTAGTCTTTTACACTTTTACCATTTTACCCTTTTGGCAAATGACCATTTTGCCCTTAAGTGAGGTTTTAAAGAGCTGAACTCAACCCCTCACAGCCCTCATTCACGCATGGCCCCTTCCAAACAAGAACTCCATAGTCGTTCTTGAAGAAAACTCCATTTTCTTCTTGAAAACCTTGATTTACTTGTTAGAATCACTTGATTTCTTGATCAATCTTCCTTCATTCTTAGGTAAGATCACTTCTATAATCTCCTAGCTTCTTGATTCTCTATTTATTTCAAGATCAAACTTCATTTTCATGAAAATCAATTCTTAGATCCAAAACTTTGAAAATCCATAGGAATTTGTAGAAAAATCCTTTTGATGTGAAACCAATTTCTATGAACTCACTTCATCATTCTCTCCCTAAAACCAAGAGCTTATGATTCAATTCTCATCATAGCCCTAAATCCCCAATTTGGCCGAACCCTATAGTGATGATGAATAGTGTTTTTCATCAATTTTTGATTTCTAACACTTGATTTCATCCTTAGCTTTCCTATTGCCTTTGAATCCATGAAATAGAAAACTAAAATCAATTCCTAGCTTTATTTTAGTTAGGGTGGCCGAAACCCTTAGGTAGAGTTGTTGAGTTTTGTTTTGATTGTTGTTTAATGTTTGATTGTTGTGTTGTTGTAGTTGGTGACGATTGTCAGGAGGTTCACAAACCGATCAACCGATTTTGATCCGGATATCTGCTCTTCAACAGGTATGGGGGGTGAACCTCATCACACCAAGATGGTGGTAGTGGAGATGGTTGTTTAAGTTTATGTGTGGGTGAAACCCTTTAGTTTGCGTTCACTTTTAATTGTTATGTTTTGTTAAGTTCTCTTGAAGAACAAAGTTGTCTTGAAGAGTTTATGCTTTAATGCATTGTAGTGTGCTCTAGCATATGTTGATGATGATGTGATTAAATGAAAATCATTTCCTTGTATGTTGAAAAACCTACTTTGATCATTAGATCAAGTATGGACTTTTATGCTTGATTATGAGGCCATGATGTGTGATGGACTTTTATGTTTGATTATGAGGTAATAATGTGTAATTGTTGTTTATCATATTTGTGTAAGCATTTTGAGCTACATTTGCTTTGTTGGTGAAGCAAAATCTTCACATTGGTTCCTAATAGGCATTGGCCATGACCTTGAGAGAAGGAAGAACTTGTGTAGTTTTAGAACAAGTTAAAGTTTTGATGTAAGAAAAATGTTTTGATAACTTATGTTTTCAAAGAAAAACCCTAAGTGATTTTGAATGAAGTTTTAACCTTTAAAGTGTGTCACCAAAGTGAAAAATGTCTTTTCTTTAGCCATAGGTCTTTTAATCAAACTAAGTGTTTCAAAAAGAGAATTGATGAAGGAGTTAGGGAGAAATGAAAACAAGGAACTCGCCTGGCTAACCCTGTCTCGCGACGCGAGACAGAAGAAAGACAAGGCATTCACCCGGCTAACATTGTCTCGCCACGCGAGACAGTGGGCTAGCCCGAGCAGCAAAGATATAACTTGTTGGTCTCGCATTGCGAAGTCGTTCTGGCCTCGCGAACTAGAGGGACTGTCTAAGCAGTAAAGATGCAGCTTCTCGGCCTCGTGTCGCGATACAATCCTCGCCTCGCGATGCAAAAAGACAGTCTAAGAAGTAAAATTAACCTCTCAACCTCGCGTTGCGAAACCTATCTTTGCTCCGCAAGAAATGGTTTTATTTATAAAGTGTGCTTTTCTAACTCAATTGTAAAGTTTTACGCATTAAAACATTAACTTAGAGTTGAAGACAAGGGTTAATTAAGTATAGTATGTGGTGAAACAAGACGATATGCCATACCATTGATGACTTCGTGCATCAATGAATTCACAAGGCATAAACACAAACATGAAACATTTTGGGTTTTGAAACAGTAGTTCGATGATGGACCGGTGATTCGAATCCCGATCAGTCGTTCAATTGTTTCAGTCTTGTGATGACTCGATCCCGGAGGGATCACGAGATTTATCCGGTGGATAAAGGTTTTGTTTTCCAAAAGACGCATATAGTTCCTAAGGAAGAGAACCTTAGTGAACCTCGAGGTTTACCCGGGGGTTAGACATTGCTTTTTCGCATCTGCTTTGTGTAAGCATTGGCATTTCATTTGCATAGTTGTAAGGCCTTGAGCCTAGGAGTTGAGCTTACACCTTTATGCGGGTGCGAATCTTATGGTGACGATCTTCAATGGTCTTTTTGGAGGTATCAGGGTTGGAAGGGCTGACATGTGACCAGTTGGTAGCTCTTATGTGTCGTGGCTAATCCGAGAAATACACTGATATCCCCTACTAGATGCCGTACTTTTCATGCTTAGTCGAGAGTGTTTCCGTAAAGTCAGATACGCGCACGTTACCAATATTGTAGCACCTTGCTCATGGCTGGAAGATACCGAAACATGTCCTCCCATTCACTCTCTCCGACGTTTTGTTAGCCCCCATGGAGTAGGTGTCAGAGAAGTTCCCAGTGAAATTGGCATTGAGTCATGTACATTGCACTGCATTGCATGGCTGTTGATGTTTACATTTACTGTTATACATCGCTGTATTGTTTAAGAATGCCTTATATTATGCTGTTACCTGTTTAACATGATTTATATTGAGAATTTTAGTAAGCATGTTGGGTACGCTGTTACCTGGTGAGTCGTCCCGTTTTTACTATTGCTGTTTTGCTGTGTTGATGAACGGGAATCTCACCTATATCTGTATGTTTTCTGCTGTTACTTGCTGTTGCTGCTTCAACAGATGGACGTGACGATGGTTCAGTTCAGTAGTTTCCTTGAGCCCGGAGGCAGACTCTTTTTGTGGTTTAGTTTTGTTGTCGGCCAGACTGCGTCAGTTTTTGGTAGTACTTTTTTGGAGCTGTGACTCCTAGTACTTATTTTATTTCTTATGTCAGATATACATTAGAACTATGTCTGTATACAGTATTATTTCTGTTTCTATTTTCTGTTTTCTGTTTCTGTATTTATAATACAGTATGTTCTAGAAATGCATGGTGAACCTAAGTTCATTTAATAGTATTATTTACCTTTACTAATCCCATTACATCTTGTGAATAAAAAAATAAAAAAAAAAAACCGTATTTTCCGCATTAATAAATATTTCGGCCTTATAAACGTTCAGGAATGTGACACTCGGGAAAGGGTGTTGGACTGATACCTCCAAGACTATTTAAGATCGTCACCGTAAGATTCGCACCCACATCTAGGTGTAAGCTCAACTCCTAGGCTCAAGGCCTTACAAACTCATGCAATGAAATGCCAATGCTTACACAAAGCAGATGCGATAAAGCAATGTTTATCCATCGGATAAACCTTAAGGCTCACTATGGTTCTCTTCCTTAGGAACTATATGCTTGTTTGTATTATAGAACTTTTATCCCTCGGATAAATCTCATGATCCCTTCGGGATCGAGTCATCACAAGACTAAAACAATTGAATGACTTTCTTGATTCCGAATCACCGGTTCGTCGTCGAACTACTGTTTCAAACCCAAAACATTTCATGTTTGTGTTTGTATCTTATGAATTATGTCTCAAGTCCTAAGTGTTATGAAGGAGGATTGAGAATCCTCTTAGATAAGTCTTTGATCCTTTCTAAGGTATTAGTTCCTTGAGTTTCAATTTGTGAAATGAATATTGATTCACTTAAGTCTTATAAATTCGTTGATGAACTAAGTCGTCAATGGTATAGGTTATGGTCTTGTTCCACCATAGGCTATACTTATCTTTCTTTTTTTTATGCTCTAAGTTAATTACTTAATTAACTTAGGTTTTCATGCGTAAACTTTGCGATTTGAGTTGAAAACTCTCGATTCCAAACTTTGTAAACCAAAACCTTTCCAATTGAAAACTCATTTGATTTACAAGAACTTGGTTACGTGATTGAATTAAAGTACCTCAACTAATTTTGAAAAGGGTTTTCCTCACTAACTTAGTGTAAAATTGTGCCCTAAGTTAGCGTAAAAGAAATGGAACTTTCATTTAGTTTTCAAACGATGATTCAATTAATTCAAACTTGAGGACAAAGCCCTCTTTATACATTGAGGATTGAATGTTAACTTAGTTTTAAAAAGAATGTGACATCCTACTAAACCTAAGGTAACTTCATATTAACTTTACTTTCATGAAATTAATTTCATTATTTTATTTTTAAAACACTTACTTAATGGAATAAACTATGACTAAAGTAAAACAAATTTTCACCTTAGTTAAAAACACTTAAGGCCGAAACGCTAATTGATCTTTGGTTCAAAATCACTTCTTGTTTGTTTTTGAAATACAAGTTACTAAAACACTTATTAGCTTTCAAAACATTGAAGCTCAAGAAAAAACTTATGTTCTTCCTCTTTTTACTAACTATGGCCGAATACCATCACTTAGGGGATGCAAAGATTTTGCTTCACTAACTTGTCAAGTAATAGTTCAAAATGATCACAATATTATGATGAACAATAATCATACATCATTCAACCATAAACAAGCATAAAAATCCTTACTTGATCTAGAGATCAAAGTATGGTTTTCAACATACGTGAAAACATTTTTCCATCCAAGCATATATCATCATGCACATATACTAAGCATAGAAACATTATTACAAACATGTTCTCAAAGAGAACTTTACCAAGAAAGTAGTGAACCCAAGCTAAGGTTTCACCCAAACAAAACATAAACAACCATTTTTATCCTCCACCAATTTTGGTGTGATGAGGTTCACTCCCACATACCTTTAATGAAGAGGTTTAAGTGAAAGAAAACTCCAAGCCCTCAAAACAAAGAGAAGGCCGAACCTAGAGGAGAGAAAAGGGTGAGATCTTGAACTTGTTTTCATGAAAAGAAGCACTAGAAGATGATTACTCAAGTTAATAAGTAAGGAAATGAAAAGGAAAAAGGATTTAGAAGCTTACCCACACAAGAACAACTCCTAGGTTTTGGATGGTGTTCTTGAGGTTGAAGAACAACTTCTCCAAATGAAGAAACTTCATTCAAAAAAGTTGATCCTGAGATCAAGACAAGGTGAAGTATGGTTTTAGAATTGAAAAAGGAAATTTGGTTGATGTTTTAGAGTGAAGAACCGAATATAGGATGAAGAGAGAGAAGAGAGGATTTTTCAAAAACTCAAGAAATGGTGTGTTTGATCTTTAGAAGATGAGAAATGAAAGTGGATGGGTGTTTTTGACATAGAATGGCCGAATGGCCTTGGTGACTTATCACCAATTTCAAGTTAAAGTTGATAGAAAATTGTGTAAGGAAATGAAGGGCCGAGATGTGATTAAGTACATAGGTGTTGACACCATATTCAAAGTTGTAGAGATTAACCAAAAGTGGGTGGTTTGGCTTTTTCAATAAAAGGAAAAGTTGACAAAGGTGTAAGTTGTCATGAAATGCTAAAAGATACCTCCTCGTGAAACGTGATAAGCAGTCTCAACGTCTCCCGACTCTGGGCCAGAGTAACATCCGGATCTCGGCCCTATTACTTCCTGGCCCTGGTACGCTTCCCAAGGTAAAGTGGTCTAGATTAAAATAATAATATTTTTATTGGCTCCAACTCAAAGCAACATAACAGGCTCAAAACAATATCTTATTATCATTAAGCTCATAATTGAAATTCAATTATGAATTTCCAATTATTAATTATTTTTACGATTATTATTAATCAGGTTGTGTTCTCAACCAAGTTATTCACACAAACAGTTAAAAGACAGATACATGGATTTTGGGATGTTACACTTTTTGCTATGTGTAGGGAAGCCCTAACCCTACTAGTGGTTGAGCCCCGATAAAGTACTTAAACCCTAGGTTTAGCTTACTTTGGGCTATCGCAGTTAAGTTTGGAAACCCTAGGTTAGCGAATTGTTGATTGAGGATGATCTGCTTCATATGACTGCTGTGATGTTGATTTCTGTTGTTGCTATCTGTCTAAGTGCCTATATGCTACTTGGTGTATGTGATATGCTGCTATGTGCTACTGTCGATGTTATTACTGTTGCTGTTATGATGTTTATGGTAATTATTGTATGGTGGCGGAACGCCTTAGAGTCAAGTTTGGTTGTGAGCCGTGTTGTTATCGGGTTGATACCGTGGATGGAGCCGTTGCTGTTATGCTGGTTTCTTTAGGCTGTGGCCGTGATGTTTGAGCTGTGGCTTAAGAACGCGTGGCGTCGAGGCTGTGACCGTGTGGTTGCAGTGGCATTGTGTTATTTCTGATTGAGTGTTTAGGCTTGAGATCTGGTATTAAGCCCGTTGAGGATGTTTGTTACATATCATCAGTTGCCAAGTGGCGAAGCCGTACGACAGGTAGTATGGGCTGCCAGCATCATACGAGGTTAGTTGTACCTGAGTGCGGGTAGGGAAAGTAGAAGGGGGATCAAGTGAGTGACCTTGGGGATGTTGCCAGTCTCGGGAATAGTTTACAGTGACAGATGAGGCAGCTCCTATCCTATCGTGACGCCCGATCCAGTCCGGTTTGCCCGACTAATCCCTGAGCTTTCCACGTTCCAGGCTAACGTTCTGAGGCGACCAAGACACTTCGGTTCTGGTATGGAAGGGGGATGCACTCTTATTGGTCACGGCGAGCGGTTCGGTTTCTTGGACAAACTAACTTCGTTCCGACATAGAACCTGTTCTGGTATGGACTTGTTCGGGTGTGGAACCGTTCCAGTGTGGAATCAGCTTTGTGAGTTTTCGGCCGACATGCTGCATGGGATTAGTCTCCTGGTCTAGAGGATTGATCTGAGTGTGAGACTCATGGAGATGGATGCTCGTTGCATGTGTTGTCTTGGGAGACGTTTGTTGGAATGCAGTAACTACTATATCTTTTATATTTGCTACATGCTACATGTTGTTTACTGCATTACTGTTGTTATTCTGACTTTTCCTGCACTTTATTTCTTATCTCCCTACTGCTTTTTGCATATCTATTTAGTTCTCGGTTCTCTTAAAGACGAGGAACCAGCTGATGGATCCAAGGGCGCAACCTTACATCACATCGGCACCGAGGATGCCGATGTTGGGCCAGATCGAGATCATCTATCACGATGATCGAGGGTGGCGCATGGACCCCTCTACTTTCTTAATGGTCTGTATAGGGTCGGTGAGCATACTGTTCCGAGGAGGGGCATCACACAGGGAGGACATCATGGGACCCTTCAGAGTTATGCAGTTCTTACCTTTCCCACGCATTTGGCTACCACCGAGGGGTCATGAGCGGGTCTACACCTGGTTTGAGCCAGCTTCTTCGCAGGTGACCAGCAGGAGAGGCTACGTCTACCGAGGCCAGTGCCGGAGGACAGAGCAGTATTTGAGGACCTACAGGCGTACTCATGGTGACGGCCAGGGTAGTTCAGGGCATCCTCACCACTGAGGGTAGGAGCCTGCCAGTGCGTCCTAGCTAGGTTGTGAGCTGAGAGATTTTCATGTATTTTTGAGTGGGGATGGGTAGTGCTGGTGAGTTGCGAGGGTTTCTGTCTTATGTTTGTGGATGTACTTTTGGTTTTGTTTTGTACAGTTTGTATACGTATGTACAGTGCCCTACTAATGGGGCTACTCTATGCATGTTTTCATGTGTGTGTGTGTGTGTGTGTATATATATATATATTTTGCGCTTTACTCTGATGGTTTTTTATGCTTGCCGTGATTATTTATCGTTTTGTTTCCGCGACGTTGCTTGAATATCACGCTATCGCTATAATACGGTTAGGCATAGATAATACTATAAGCTCGGGACTAATGGGATTATTCTTCTAAGAAAGGAGGATCGTCTCATTTTTATGGTATCAGAGCGTTGAGAACCTTTTGTAGCCAATGAGATGATTTCGTATATATATACAAGTATGGGGCCGTCTCATTGTTCGCTTAATTTAGTCTTTTGTTAACATCAAAATCTTAAGGAGTTTATGGACCATAACCACCCAACAAGCGGCCCATCCCTAAGTGGGAGAAGGCACTGAATGCACTGGTGGAAAAGTCCACCTAGCATTCCACTTACGACCACAACCCTGATGGTAGACTACACAAAGACAAAGTGACCCATGATGATGGTGATTATAGCTCTCCCATGTACTTTGCTAGTCCACCATCGTGGCCAGATGTCCAAACGCCAGAACCATCGGGAACCTCAACAGAAAGGTACTTCCGTAGTGCGGGGTGGAGCCTCAGCATCATGACCTTCTCGGAAGACGAACAGAGAAGCACACAATGATGCAATACAAAGTAATGAGGTGAGATTCCCATTCATCAACACAACAAATAGTCGATGTGAAAATAGTACAACACAGATACATTATATATCACATCAATAGTCATGCTATCAGAAAATCACCACGTTAAATATATTACATTTAAACAAGATAGCAACACCAATCACCTCAAGCATACACATCAGTAACAGTATGCAATGATTAATCAAGCCACGAACACAATTGACACGATACAACCAATGCACATGAACGTGACTCGAACCCTTACTCCATGAATCATCAATGGTATAGTATATGGTCTCGTTTCACCATATCCTATACTTTCTTATCTCTTTGATTCACTCTAAGTTAATCACTCAACTTAGGGTTTTAGACTTAGGAAAATCCTTAGTTTTGAGTTCAAAACTCCGTTCTCCTTTTATTTGACAAAATTCAAATCTCTTTAAGTTAAAACATCTTTTAACTTCATAAAACCTCATCATAACTATATTAAACACTTATGATGTCTTAAAGCTTTTCCTTTTCAAAATATTTTACTTCACTCAAGTACTTAATTAGTTTATGTCTTTTATCTAAGATAAGATTTTCAATTAATAAACATTTTTTGGAGAATATTTTATTTTACGCTTCTATCATATCTTAAACGCTTTATTGTCAAAGGTGACAATACTTTAAATAAAACTTGCTTATGATTAAGAATTATTTCAAAATCCATGCTTGACTTATTTTTGTTTAATTTGAAAACAATACATTTCGAAGGTTCTATTGTCTTATCCTTTTGGTCAACAAAAGCGTAAAATCTCTTTAGGGCTTAAATCTTTCAAAATTCCAAGGTTCCAAAATAAGTATCCTTGATGTAAAACATTTTGTCTTGAAATCACTTGTGTCACTCCAAACTTTTTGAACCCAAGACTTTGGCCAAAATGGCCTAGCCTTTAGACAGTGGAATGGTTCCAAAACTTTACTTGAAAACATTTTGTAAATCATTTTGAAGTGATATTAAATTATGGTTTGAATCTTTAAACCATTCAAAACTCCTTTCAAAACTAATGGCCGAATGTCTTAGTAATTTATTCCTAGAAATCTTGTCTTTGAAAATACTTTATTTTCATGATACTTAAAACTCATTTTGGACACTTTAAACATATAATTCAAAATCAACCCATCTTCTGGGTGTAAAAACTATTATTGGCCGAAACCTCCTTTTAAAATGACTAGAGGAGTTTTTCATCTTGAAAACACTTGATTTTATCTTGTTTATACATTGTTCTAAACACTTTAAACACATGTTTTAAGAAAACAACTTTCCAAACCCTAAGATCCCTACATGGCCGAACCATGATCATCAAAAGGGTTGGATGTGTAACATCCCAGTTCTTGAAAACCTTAATCGAGGTAGATTGGGTAATTATATGCATATTGATAATTATTTCCATAGCTTGAAAGAAAGTATGTTAAGAGTAGGGATGAATTGGATGAGAGAAGAATAAAGAACAAAAGATCAGGAGCCAAACGCTCAAGCGTGCACTAGTGGACGCTCAAGCGTGGAGAGCTTTGGACGCTCAAGCGTGGACCCTCTGACTAGTGACTGGCAGTCATGGGACGTAAAGTGAAACGTGTCGGTTACGCGTCGCGGCTGGAACGTGATGGGCAGTGCCTTAGCAATGAGGAAACGTCAACGCTCAAGCGTTGAGGAAGACAACGCTCAAGCGTTGGAACGCTAAAGCGTGGATTTCCCGAATGCTAAAGCATTCATAGCAGAGTTTTACCTCTATAAATACTTCATCATTTTCACCGAAAGGAGTTTACAAAACTTCATAGAACTCATAGAGAGCTCGAGGTAGGGGCAGCAATCATTTCCAAGCTTTGATTCCGAGTTGTGATCCGTTCGTTAGCCCGATTCCAATTTCGATCGTATTTTCATGATCAGCGCAACTCCTACTCCAATTCTACCGGTTTAATATCGTGATTCGGCAAGGGTAAGCCGAGATTCCGTATCTACCTACATTGTACCTATACAATGTTCTCTTTTGGTTTAAGCTTTTTTTTATGGTTTTAACTTCGTAGTAGGGATAATGCTGTAGTCTACGTGTTATTTCCGTGATTAGGGCAAGTTTGGAAGTTGCGTGCGGAACCCGTTGGAGCAGGTGGACTGCGGCTATGAGGCAAGGAGAGGAGCAAAGGAGTGCTTGTTGTGTTCGTGACTATCACTCTATTCGTTATCAGGTAGGGAGAAAGAGTTATACACGTCGAGGAGGCAAGAGTAGTCCATATAGTTGTATTGTATGTTTATGTGTGTGGGGGAACCATAAACTCTACGTGAGGTTGAGCCCTGACAAACCACCTAAACCCTAGGTTTAGTCTACTTTGGGCTATCACCGTTATGTTTTATATCCTAGGTTAGCAGATTTGTGATGCCTGATAGTATGTGTTTGTGTGGATATATGCATACCTGTTAATTATGATGTTGGTTATTTGCAAGAGATGCATGATATGTTGATGATAATGGCATGTTGGTATGTAAGCTATTTATTGCTTTATGGAGCATGTTGATAAATGATGACTGTTGCATTATATCTGGAAATGCGTGTATGTATGAGATTCGAAGGCTTAGCATGATTAGGGCTTTGACCCCGTGGTGGATGTTTGAGCTGATGATTGAGATCTGAGGTATAGTGGAGCTTCGAGCTCATAAGGTTATGATGGGAGCTTGGAGCTCATGTGTGTACCCGTGGAGCTTGGAGCTCGTATGTGTACCTATGGAGCTTGGAGCTCATGTTTCCAAGAGCAAGTTTGCATGTGTTGCGATATCTGCTCAAGAGAGATCGATGACATGCATAGCATATGCATTTGATGCCAAGTGGCGAGCCGATTGCTGTGAGGCATAGGAGGTTGGTGCACCGAGTGCGGGTGTGGAAAACGGAAGGGTAGGTCTGCGTGATCTTGGGGATATACTGGACACAGGTGTACCCACAAAAGACCGGTATGGTAGCACCTATCGTGTCGTGGAGGTCCTGAGCACGTCTCACTATCCCGACTGGGCCCTGAGTCTTTCCAGCTGCCGGTGGATCTTCCGAGGAGGCCCAATTAGCCCTCTTTGTCTGGGACAGTTGAGCGGTGATGCATTCTTATAGGTCACGGCGAGCGGAATATATTACCGGAACAAACCAACTTGTGTCCGATATGCGGACGAGATGTTGCCCTTAGTAAGGTGTTTAGTACTGGCCAGCATGCATGGGAAGAGTATGTGTACATCGAGTTAGGGAACGACCGTAGTGTCGTGATGTTGAAAGATGATTGTGTTTGCTATATGTTCTGAATTGCATCATCCTGTTATAGATGTGTTGTATATCTTATCTCCCTATATTTCGTTATGTATGTACATTCGGTTTTATGACAGACGACGAGTTAGCGGAGGATCAGAATGGACCCGAGGCTTCACTCGTTTATCACGGGGGCACCGCCAATACTGGTGTTAGGGGACATTGAGGTAGTCTACCATGACGAGAAGGGATGGCAGGTG
This sequence comes from Ammopiptanthus mongolicus, assembly GCA_039655645.1. Taxonomy (NCBI): domain Eukaryota; kingdom Viridiplantae; phylum Streptophyta; class Magnoliopsida; order Fabales; family Fabaceae; genus Ammopiptanthus; species Ammopiptanthus mongolicus. The sequence goes on from CM077345.1 coordinate 38,975,965, forward strand.
GACCCCTCGACCTTTTTGGCCGTCTACACTGGACCTGTCAGCTTGATCTTCCGGAGCAGCACACCCCTATATGTGGACATCATCGGACCGTACTGCGTGTACTAGTTTCTTCCCTTCCCTCGGATGTGGCACCCTCCGAGGCAGAGAGAGCGAGATTACTTGCGGGTGGCACCACAGTTTTCTGTTGTATCTAGCAGGAGAGGCTTCGTGCATAAAGGAGAGCGAAGGCATACGGAGCGATACCTGAGGGCAGCTTAGAGGCGTAGGATGCAACACCCTTTCCTGAGTGTCACATTCCCGAACAATTACAAGGCCGAAAGTAATATTGATGCGGAAAATACGGTTTTTTTTTTTTCCTTTCTTTTTTACAAAGATGTAATGGGCTTAGTAAATGTAAGTCTAAACGAACTTAGGTTCACCATGCATTTCTGGAAGACATATTGTATTAAAATGCAGAAACAGAAATAGTATTGTATACAGACATAGGTCTAATGCATAACTGACATAAGAATATAATAGGTACTAGGAGTCACAGCTCCCCCAGAAGTTACAACCGACACCTAACACAGTCTGGCCAAGACTAAACAGCAAAAAGAGTCCCCCTCCGAACTCAAAGTAAATGCTGGACAGTATCATCGTTGCGTCCATCTGCTCAAGCAGAAACAGTAATACCAGCAGAAAAGATATACAAATATGGGTGAGATCCCAATCATCAACACAACAAAGTAGCGGAAGTAAAAACGGGACGACGTACCAGGTAACAACGTACCCAACATGCTTACCATATATCTCACTATAAATCATGTTAAACAATTAGCAGCATAAAATAAGACATTCTAAAAAATATAGAACAGCGATGTACAACAAATAAATGTAATCATCAATAGTCATGCAATGCAGTGCAATGTACATGACGCAATGCCATATGCCACACGGTAAAACTCTGACCCCTACTCCATGGAGCTAACAAAAGATCGGAGAGAGTGAACGGGAGGTCATGTTTCGTGTACTGCCAGCCATGAGCAAGATGCTACAACATTCGTAACGTGCACGTATCTGGCTTTACGGAAACACTCTACACCAAACATGAAAAGTACGGCATCTAGTCGAGGATATCAGTGTATTGCTCGGATTCGTCACGACATAGAAGAGCTACCAACTGGTCACATGTCAGCCCTTCCAACCCTGATACCTCCATGACTATTCCAATCGTCACCGTAAGATTCGAACCCGCATCAAGGTGTAAGCTCAACTCCTAGGCTCAAGGCCTTACGACTCATGCAAATGAAATGCCAATGCCTACATAAAGCATATGCGATAAAGCAATGTCTATCTACCGGATAAACCTCAAGGTTCACTAAGGTTCTCTTCCTCAGGAACTATACGCGTCTTTGAAATACAAGAAATTTATCCACTCGATAAATCTCGTGATCCCTCCGGGATCAAGTCATCACAAGACTGAAACAATTGAACGATTGACCTAGATCCGAATCATCAGTCCGTGATTGAATTACTGTTTCAAAACCCAAAACGTTTCATGTTTGTGTTTATGTCTTATGATTTATGTCTCAAGTCCTAAGCATTATGAATAAGGATTGAGAATCCTCTTAGATAAGTCTTTAATCCTTTCTAAGATATTACTCCTTGGTTTTCAATTAAGGAAATAAGTGTTGATTAACTTAAGTCTTATGAAATCATTGATGTACTAAGTCATCAATGGTATAGTACATGATCTTGTTCCACCATATATCATGCTTAGGTACTCCTAACACTAAAACAAGTCTTATTACTCAAAACTTGAATCAAAAACTCAACCTTTTTCTTCATGAAGGTTTAGGCCACTTTAAGAAGAAAAGGCTAGAAAACTTATTTGGTTTCATGCTCTTGGATTATGAAAGAGAATGATGAAACTAGTTCATAGAAATTGATTTGGTATTAAAAGGATTTTTCTACACTTTTCTATGAATTTTCAAAGTTTTAGAGCTAAACTTGGATCTTCATGAATCAAGAGATTAAATAGAGAGATTAAGAGAGTTAAGATGAGGATCATACCTCCTAGAATCAAAGACTAATGGGAAAAGAAACAAGTTTTCACTAAAAACTTCTACTTTTCAAGATCAAAGGTAGGTTTTTTGTGAAGAACACTTGAAGAACTTTGATGAACTTCAAGAACATGAAGAACAAGTGAGAGAAGAGAGAAAGAGAGAGAGAGGCCGAGATTCAAAATGAGAGAGTGAGGATATAGATATTTCCAGCCTATGGCAAACTTGTAAATAACTCAAAGGACAATTTGGTCATTTCCTTAAAAGACCGGGGGCATTTTGGTCATTTCACGTCCAGATATTTTTGAAGTCATCATGAAAGTGGGCCACGAAATTCAACTTGATGGGACACAAAGATTATCCGTTCACGGGCCCCGTTAAATCCTTTCGCAGCCCCAAATGTCTCCCGGTTCGAGTATACGCCCGAATATAATATATTATTTTCACTTTTGGACGTCAGGACGGATTTCAACAAATATGTAGAGAATTAAATCCTGAGTCTTATTGTCTCGTTCACGAGTCAAAATTAGGTCTGAATAATAGAAAAACACTATTATTCGTGAAAACGCAGACCGGGCTCAGTTTGAGTTTTTGCCCAAAACTTAACCACAGCTTCCTACGATAGCGTAGAGCATGACTACGGTCTCAGAATATTTTATTTCACTCTCTAGACGCTTCAATAAAATACAAACGTTTAAATACTGAATAATTATAAATCTTAAAAATCGGGGTGTTACATTCCTACCCCTCTTAAAAGAATTTCGTCCTCGAAATTTAAAGTACCTCTTAAATCAAACTCGGATATTGCCGTCGCATGTCTTCTTCTCTTTCCCAGGTAGCATCACCTGAAGTCTCGTTCCAGATAACTTTGACCAAAGGTATCTCCTTCCCTCGTAGTTGCTTTATCCTTATGTCCTCGATTTTAACCAGCAGTGTTTCATAGGTCATGTTATCCTTTAACTGTACTGAATAAGACTCTATGATATGACTGGGATCTGGAATATACTTTTGCAATTGCGAAACATGAAAAACGTTATGAAGGTTGGATAGAAAAGGCGGTAAAGCTATTTGGTAAGCTACCATACCTATTCGACGAAGAATTTGATAAGGTCCGATGAATTTCGGAGTGAGTTTTCTAGACTTAAGGACCCTTCCCACCCCAGTCATTAGAGTGACTCTCAAAAACACATGATCACCTTCCTCAAACTCAAGTGGCCTACGTCTCTTATCCGCATAACTCTTATGTCGGCTCTGAGTTGTCCTCATATTTTCTTGAATCAATTTCACATTTTCAGTTGTTTATTGCACAAGTTTAGGTCCTAATGAAGCACTGTCTCCATCTTGATACCGACACAAAGGTGTTTTGCAATGTCGTCCGTATAAAGCTTCATAGGGCGCCATCCCTATGATCGAATGATAATTGTTGTTGTAGGTGAATTCTATCAACGGTAGGAAATTCTCGCAACTTCCGGCATGTTCCAACACACATGCCCTCAACAGATCCTCTAAAGACTGAATCGTCCTTTCTGACTGTCCATCTGTCAGAGAATGGTAAGCCGAACTCAGTTGTAACTTCGTTCCCAAAGCTTCATGTAAACTCTGCCAAAACCGCGAAGTAAAACGTGGGTCTCTATCCGATATGATACTTTAAGGTACTTCATGCAGTCTCACAATTTCACGTATATAAATCTGAGTAAGCTTTTCCATGGAATACTTGAGATTGATAGGTAGAAAATGAGCTGATTTCGTAAGCCTATCAATTATTACCCAAAGGGAATCATATCATTTAGGTGTCCTTGGCAAGCACGTCACAAAATCCATTGCTATGCCGTCCCACTTCCACTCTGGGATAGCCAACGGAAGTAACATTCCAGCTGGCCTTTGATGTTCAACCTTTGCTTTTTGACACACTAAGCAAGACGCCACATAATCAGCTACATCTCTTTTCATGCCTTGCCACCAAAACAACCGCTTCAGGTCTTGGTACATCTTTGCTGATCCTGGATGCATACTCAGCTTGTTTCTATGAGCCTCGTCCAGAATTAACCTCCTTATCTTTGGGTTGTTTGGCACACAAACCTGTTCTCCTCGTCTTAAGATTCCATCCGCTCCTTCTTTCTATTCAAACGTCATCCCTTTCTTCAGATTCCTTCGCCCTTTCTCTAGATATTGGTCGTATACTTGTTTCTCTCGAATCTGATCCATTAGATCACAAGACACTGTAACTATACCCACACAAAGTTTTCCTGGCATACTGACCACGGACAAATGCATATCTCTGAACTGTTCCAACAGCCCGTGTTCCTTAACCATCACGGTAGACACATGTAACACCTTCCTACTCAGGGCATCCGCTACCACATTAGCTTTTCCCAAATGATACTGTAACTGGAAGTCATAGTCCTTCAGAAATTCCAGCTACCGTCTCTGCCTCATGTTGAGTTCTTTCTGATCGAACAGATACTTCAAGCTCTTATGATCGCTGAAGACATTAAACGTCGAACCATACATGTAGTGCCTCCAAATCTTCAACGCAAAGACCACCACTGCTGATTCCAGATCATGAGTAGGGTAATTCTTCTTGTGCACTTTCAACTGTCTCGAGGCATACGCTATTCCGATTCTGCATCAGAACATAGCCTAACCCCTGGTATGAAGCGTCACATTACACTTCAAAAGGTTCGCTTGGATCTGGCAATATCAACACTGGCAATGTAGTCAGCCTCTTCTTCAGCTCCTGAAAACTCTGCTCCTAAGCTTCAGTCCATTCAAAAGCTTTTCCTTCCTTGTCAATTGGGTAAGGGGTCCTACAATCTTAGAAAATCCCTCGATGAACCTCTGATAATACCCAGCCAAGCCCACAAAATTGCGTATCTCAGTCACCGTGGTTGGTCTTTCCCATTCAAGAACTGCTTCAACTTTCGACGGATCTACCATATTTCCTTCCTTTGAAATCACGTGATCCAAAAACTGCACTTCGTCGAGCCAAAACTCACACTTTGACAGCTTCGCGTACAACTGTTTCTCTTTCAGAACCTGAAGAACCACACTAAGATGTTCAGCGTGTTCTTCCTGGTTTTGCGAATAGATGAGTATGTCCGGTATGAAGACAACGACAAACTTATCTAGGTATGGACGAAAGATCCTGTTCATATAATCCATGAATATAGCTGGAGCATTCATCACACCAAACGGCATCACAAGGTACTCGTAGTGCCCATAGCGTGTTCGAAACGCTATCTTTGGCACATCTTCTGCCTTCACACGAATCTGGTGATAACCCGATCGCAAATCAATCTTGGAGAAAACTGCCGCTCCCTTCAACTGATCCATCAAGTCATCTACCCTCGGAAGTGGATACTTGTTCTTAATGGCAACCTTGTTCAACTGGCGATAATCCACGCATAGGCGACAGGTTCCATTTTTCTTCTTCACTAGCAGCACAGGTGCTCCCCACGGCGACACACTGGGTCTAACGAACTGCTTCCCCAATAAGTCCACCAATTGTTCCTTCAAGGTCTCCAACTCTGCAGGTGCCATACGATACGGTGCCATAGACACTGGTCCTATTCCTGGCACAAGATCGATCGAAAACTCGATGTCTCGAACTGGCGGTAAACCTGGTACATCTTTAGGAAAGACTTCCGGAAACTCGTTCACGATAGGTACGCGCTCTAAGACTAGCTCGCTCTTGACCTCCAAAGAAGATAGCAACATATATCCTTGAGCTTCTTCTCTCAAAGAAGCGTTTACTTGGTTGGCAGTCAAAAATCCAGAATTCTCACAACTAGGAAAAACTAAGGTTATATTTGCACAGTCTAACAGGATATGGTTAGAAGATAACCAATCCATCCCTAAGATTACATCCATTTGCGAAAGAGGCAAACAGATCAAATCAATCAAAAACGTTCTATCTTTAACAGAAATAGAACAATTCAAACAAACTTTAGCAGTTATAACAGGCTTTACAGTAGGCGTAGAAATTACTAAATCAAAAGGAAAAGAAGACATAGGCAATCCCAACAGGTTCACACAGTCATACGCAATAAGGAATGCGTTGCGCCTGAATCAAACAGTACAGTTAAGGTTTTACCTTCCATGACACACTGACTTTCGATTAAGTCTTCATTTTGAGAAGCTTCAGCGCCGCTCACAGTATATACTCTGCCCTTTGCCTTAGGCCTCGTTGCTTGGACATTGTTGACAGAATGTTCAGCTTTCGGCTGCACACATTCGCGTGAAATATGTCCCGGCTTCCCACACTTGAAGCATATAATCCCCTTGATTGAGCAGTCTCTTGTGACATGGTTACTCTTCCCACACTTCATACACTTGTTTGGGGCGTTTCCAGACTGATTGAAACTTCCACTGCTTCCTCCCATAGAACGTTGCTGTTGATCTTGCTGCTTCGAATACGGTTTCCATCGAGATTTGTTGTCACGACCACCGTTTCCTCTATGAAACTTAGTCTGTCCAGAACTCTGTGCGCGCTTGTCCTTGTTAGGCTCCAAACTCTAGATCAGACGACACTTCTCCATCAGCCTTGGAAAAACAGAAATTTCTAGAGGAACTACAGCCCTTTTTAAATCGATCCTCAAACCTCCTTCGAACTTCCTGCATTTCCATTCTTCTCTTGGGTTGTCCAGAAAATAATTTGAGAATTTCGTCAAACTCTCGAATTTGGCCCCGTACTCAGCTACAGTCATTCCCCCTTGCCTCAACTGGAGGAACTCCATTTCTTTCTCGTGCCTTGCACTCACAGGAAAATACTTTTCCAGGAACATCCCTTTAAAGGCATTCCAATCCAAAGCTTGTTGATCATGTATCAGCATCTGACGGGCTCCTTCCCACCAGTATTCAGCATCCTCCACCAGCATATAAGTTGCATATACAACCTTATCATTCTAGGTACACCTCATTGCTCCAAATATTTTCTCCATCGTCTGGATCCAACACTCAGCTAGCTCAAGATTGAACTCACCCTTGAATTGAGGTGGATTCCTACGGAGGAATTCGTCCAGTCCTCTACCCCCAGCAGCTCTTTCGTCCCGTTGAACCATCGCAGCAGCCATTTCCCGTATGGCGTTCACAGTAACATTCAGGTTTCGAGCAGCCATCCCTACCTTCAAAACCCAAACTGTCAAACTCAAGGGACTACAACACAATTAAATCAAACAACATTATCTTCCTTGCGGAGATAACAACAGAGAAACACACAGAGAACACAACATATACAAGATAGACCATAACCTACAAACCCCAAAAGACTTGGCCAGCTCTAATACCAAATGATGCAACACCCTTTCCTGAGTGTCACATTCCCGAACGATTATAAGGCTGAAAATAATATTGATGCGGAAAATACGGTTTTTCTTTTTTCTTTTTTACAAAGATGTAATGGGTTTAGTAAAGGTAAGTAATAATAAATGAACTTAGGTTCACTAGGCATTTCTAGAAGACATACTGTATTAAAATGCAGAAACGGAATTAGTACTGTATACAGACATAGGTCTAATGCACAACTGACATAAGAATATAATAGGTACTAGGAGTCACAGCTCCCTAGAAGTTACAACCGACACCTAACACAGTCTGGCCAAGACTAAACAACAAAAGGAGTCCCCCTCCGGACTCAAAGTAAATGCTGGACAGTATCATCGTCGCGTCCATCTGATCAAGCAGAAACAGCAGAAACAGCAGTACCAGCAGAAAAGATATACAAATATGGGTGAGAACCCGATCATCAACACAACAAAGTAACGAAAGTAAAAACGGGACGACTCACCAGGTAACAACGTACCGAACATGCTTACCATATATCTCAATATAAATCATGTTAAATAATTAGCAGCATAAAATAAGGCATTCTCAAAAATATTGAACAGCGATGTACAACAAATAAATGTAATCATCAATAGCCATGCAATGCAGTGCAATGTACATGACTCAATGCCATATGCCACACGGTAAAACTCTGACCCCTACTCCATGGAGCTAACAAAACATCGGAGAGAGTGAATGGGAGGACATGTTTCGTGTACTGCCAGCCATGAGCAAGATGCTACAGCATTCGTAACGTGCACGTATCTGGCTTTACGGAAACACTCTACACCAAACATGAAAAGTACGGCATCTAGTCGAGGATATCAGTGTATTGGTCGGATTCGTCACGACATAGAAGAGCTACCAACTGGTCACATGTCAGCCCTTCCAACCCTGATACCTCCATGACTATTCCAATCGTCACCGTAAGATTCGAACCCGCATCAAGGTGTAAGCTCAACTCCTAGGCTCAAGGCCTTATGACTCATGCAAATGAAATTCCAATGCCTACATAAAGCATATGTGATAAAGCAATGTCTATCTACCGGATAAACCTCAAGGTTCACTAAGGTTCACTTCCTTAGGAACTATACGCGTCTTTGAAATACAAAAAATTTATCCACTCGATAAATCTCGTGATCCCTCCGGGATCGAGTCATCACAAGACTGAAACAATTGAACGATTGACCTAGATCTGAATCATCAGTCCGTCATCGAATTACTGTTTCAAAACCCAAAACGTTTCATGTTTGTGTTTATGTCTTATGATTTATGTCTCAAGTCCTAAGCATTATGAATAAGGTTTGAGAATCCTCTTAGATAAGTCTTTAATCCTTTCTAAGATATTACTCCTTGGTTTTCAATTAAGGAAATAAGTGTTGATCAACTTAAGTCTTATGAAATCATTAATGTACTAAGTCATCAATGGTATAGTACATGATCTTGTTCCACCATATATCATGCTTAGGTACTCCTAACACTAAAACAAGTCTTATTACTCAAAACTTGAATCAAAAACTCAACCTTTTTCTACATGAAGGTTTAGGCCACTTTAAGAAGAAAAGGCTAGAAAACTTATTTGGTTTCATGCTCTTGGATTATGAAAGAGAATGATGAAACTAGTTCATAGAAATTGATTTGGTATTAAAAGGATTTTTCTACACTTTTCTATGAATTTTCAAAGTTTTAGAGCTAAACTTGGATCTTCATGAATCAAGAGATTCAAGAGATTAAATAGAGAGATTAAGAGAGTTAAGATGAGGATCATACCTCCTAGAATCAAAGACTAATGGGAAAAGAAAAAAAGACTCACTAGGTAACAGCGTACCCAACATGCTTACTAAAATTCTCAATATAAATCATGTTAAACAGGTAACAGTATAATATAAGGCATTCTTAAACAATACAGCGATGTATAACAGTAAATGTAAACATCAACAGCCATGCAATGCAGTGCAATGTACATGACTCAATGCCAATTTCACTGGGAACTACTCTGACACCTACTCCATGGGGGCTAACAAAACGTCGGAGAGAGTGAATGGGAGGACATGTTTGGGTATCTTCCAGCCATGAGCAAGATGCTACAATATTCGTAACGTGCACGTATCTGGCTTTACGGAAACACTCTCGACTAAACATGAAAAGTACGGCATCTAGTAGAGGATATCAGTGTATTTCTCGGATTAGCCACGACACAGAAGAGCTACCAACTGGTCATATGTCAGCCCTTCCAACCCTGATACCTCCAAGACTATTCCAATCATCACTATAAGATTCGTACCCGCATCAAGGTGTAAGCTCAACTCCTAGGCTTAAGGCCTTACGACTCATCCAAATGAAATGCCAATGCTTACACAAAGCTGATGCGATAAAGCAATGTCTATCCACTGGATAAACCTAAAGGTTCACTAAGGTTCTCTTCCTTAGGAACTATACCCATCTTTGAAATACAAAACTTTTATCCACCCGATAAATCTCGTGATCCCTCCGGGATCGAGTCATCACTAGACTGAAACAATTGAACGGTTGACCTAGATCTGAATCACCGGTCCGTCATCGAATTACTGTTTCAAAACCCAAAACGTTTCGTGTTTGTGTTTACGTCTTATGATTTATGTCACAAGTCCTAAGCATTATGAATAAGGATTGAGAATCCTCTTAGATAAGTTTTTAATCCTTTCTAAGATATTACTCCTTGGTTTTCAATTAAGGAAATAAGTGTTGATTCACTTAAGTCTTATGAAATCATTCATGTACTAAGTCATCAATGGCATAGTACATGATCTTGTTCCACCACATACCATACTTAATTATCCCTTGTCTTCAACTCTAAATTAATAACTTAACTTAGGTTTTCACGCGTAAAACTTTACGATTTGAGTTGAAAAACTCTTTTTGTAAACCAAAACTATTTTCAAATGAAATCACATTAATTTGAAAGAACTTTGTTACATGATTAAGGTAAAGTACCTTAACAATTTTGGAAATGTTTTTCCTTACTAACTTAATGTAAAACCGTGCTCTAAGTTAATGTAAAAGAAAATATAATTCTCATCTAATCTTCTTACTATGATTCATTTTAATCAACTTAAGGATAAAATCCTCTTTATATTTGAAAATGGAACTTTGTCTTAGTTCTAATCTAAAACTGATATCTGAACTTTGTCTTAGTTAATTAGGTGACCTATGGCTAAAGTAAAAGAAACATTTTTTTTCACTTTGGTGAAAACACTTAAAGGTTGAAGCTTCATTCGATCTTTGGATCAAATCACTTATTATTTTTCCTGAAACGTGAATTTCGCTCAACGAGATTCCATTCGCTTAGCGAAATTGAGGCAGTTATGCATAACTTGAAATTCCTTTGTATCGCTTAGGGAGATCCAGTTCGCTTAGCGAGATTACATTAAAACACTTTCCTTACTTCAAAACTTTAATTGTTCAAGAACAACTAGTGTTCTTCCTTTTGTTTTTGGTCATGGCCGAATGCCTCTCATAAACAAATGTGAAGATTTTGCTTCACCCATAAGACAAGTCATAGCTCAAAATGCTCACACAATTATGACCAACAACAATCACGCATCATTGCATCATAATCAAGCATAAAAATCCATACTTGATCTAGAGATCAAAGTAGGTTTTCAACATACATGAAAATGTTTTTCATCCAATCAACATCATCATAAACATATGATAAAGCACACTAAAGCATAAACTACCGTTATTACAAACTTTACTCTCCAAGAGAACTTAACAATTAAAGTGGTGAACCCAAACCAAAGGGTTTCACCCACACACAAACTTAAACAACCGTTCCTAACTCCACCAAACTTTGCTGTGATGAGGTTCACCCCCCATACCTGTTGATGAGAATTCCTCCGGATCAAAGTCGGTTGATCGGTTGCAAACCTTGCGATTACTCATCCGATACCCGTCACCAACTACAACCAACATCATCAAACAAACATTAAACACAAAAATCTCTTATTCACACCAACTAGGGGTTCGGCCCCTCCATGTGAAAATAAGCTATAAAAATTCTAATCTTTTGGATGGATGATCCTTAGGTACTCCTAACACTAAAACAAGTGTTATTACTCAAAATTTGAATAAAAAATTCACCCTTTTTCCACATGAAGGTTTCGGCCACTTTAAGAAGAAAAGGCTAGAAAACTTATTTGGTTTCATGCTCTTGGATTATGAAAGAGAATGATGAAACTAGTTCATAGAAATTGATTTGGTATTAAAAGGATTTTTCTACACTTTTCTATGAATTTTCAAAGTTTTGGATCTAAACTTGGATCTTCATGAATCAAGAGATTCAAGACATGAAATAGAGAGATTAAGAGAGTTAAGATGAAGATCATACCTCCTAGAATCAAAGACTAATGAGAAAAGAAACAAGTTTTCACTAAAAACTTCAACTTTTTAAGATCAAAGGTAGGTTTTTTGTGAAGAACACTTGAAGAACTTTGATGAACTTCAAGAACATGAAGAACAAGTGAGCGAAGAGAGAAAGAGAGAGAGAGAGAGAGGCCGAGAGGCAAAATGAGAGAGTGAGGATATAGATATTTTCATCCTATGGCAAACTTATAAATAAGTCAAAGGATAATTAGGTCATTTCCTTAAAAGACCGGGGGCATTTTGGTCATTTCACGTCCAGATATTTTTGAAGTCATCATGAAAGTGGGCCACGAAATTCAACTTGATGGGAACCAAGATTATCCGTTCGCGGGTCCTTTTAAATCCTTTCACAGCTCCAAACGTCTCCCGGTTCGAGTATACGCCCGAATATAATATATTATTTTCACTTTTGGACGTCAGGACGGATTTTAAAAAATATGTAGGGAATTAAATCCTGAGACTTACTGTCTCGTTCACGAGTCAAAATTAGGTCTTGATAGTAGAAAAACACTACTATCCGTGAAAAACGCAGACCGGGCTCCGTTTGAGTTTTTGCCCAAAACTTAACCATAGCTTCCTACGATAGCCTATAGCATGACTACGATGTCAGAATATTTTATTTCACTCTCTAGACCCTCCAATAAAATATAAACGTTTAAATACTGAATAATTATAAAACTTCAAAATCGGGGTGTTACATAGGATTGTTGTGTCGAGCTCCTCATCCGTGTATGAGCCTATGCAGGTTTATAGGAGCACTCATGGAGAGGGACAGGGTAGTTCAGGGCATCCTCACCACTGAGGGTGAGAGCCAGCCAGTGCGTCTTTAGGATTGTGTGGAAAGGTTTTGATGTATTTTGAGAGTGGGCTGGGGAGCGTGCTGGTGAGCCATAAGAGTTCTTTTTTTGGAGGTCCTCGGATGTACTTTGTTTATGTTTTCAGTTTTGTTATGTACTTCCGTCTGTATTATCAATTAGCCCTACTAATGGGGCCAAATGTATATATATATGTACTGCGTGTGAAGGTTTCGTTTATCCCGTTGTGTACTATGATATTATGCGCTTTTAAGTTGATCATATGTTATCGTTGTTTTTAATAAGCGCGTAATCGTTAAGTTGTAGTTAATAGTATATTTGGGTTCTAAAATAATGAGATTTTTTTGAGTGGGACTTGGGGACGTCACATGATGTTTTTATTTCATTTCCTTATTTCAAGTATTTCTTGGAGATGTTTTTAGTTCATTAAGCAGCATAATTTAAAATGGAAGCTTTGGCTTCCTCATTTTCTTAAGCATGGCCGAAGCGTATGCATGTGTTCTATAAATATTTTAACTCACCAACATCAATCATAAGAAGTATGATCATCAATACACCAAAATAAACAACAATATAACATTCATTTTAAAAAACAAACAAAAAACCCGTATACAAAATTTTCAGCATTTCAACCATCAACTTGTGACAATTATTTGATAGACCAAACTTTCGATTTGGAAAAATGAGCATTAATATGAAAGCTTAGGATGTCTACTATTTATCTAAAAATTCATTTTTTAAATAAAGTCACCACATAAATACAGTTGTACGAAATCACACCCTAAAGTCAGAGTCCGAAACAGAATTTATCGCCTATATTGAAACAGATTTTCAAGGATCAAATCTTCGTGAAACCAAATGAAATTTATGACCAGAATGAAGTTGAAGATATGTACATTCAGGATCAAAAACAATTTTTGAAATCCAATGTCTAGTTTAGTATAAACACCGAAATTACTCACATAGGGTCAGAATCCGAAAATCACTTTTTATGAACTCTTCACAAGAAATAATTAGAGGAACCCTAGGTTAAGGTTTTCCAACATACAAAAATAATTTTTAACCATAAAAACACACCAATGAACACAAATCAAGCCACAAATAATTATTATAACATTGTTCTAATAGACAACCAAGTAAAAAAAGTAGAAAACCCTTGGTTTAGGGTTTTCCCAAACCAAACACATAAACCATTTTCACAACCACCAATATGGTGTGATGTGGTTCACCCACCCATTACCTTAAATGAAGTTCCTTTTGGATGAGCAAAACTCCAAGCACCAAGAACAAAGAGCGGCCGAGCCTACTAAGCCAAAAAAAAACAAGGTTTTTAAACTTTGTTTTGCAAAATCATGAACTAAAAGAAGTTGTTTCATAATTTAAAGTAAGGAAGTGAAGAGAAAATGAAGGTCAAGGCTTACCAAGGAAGGACACTTTGAAGGTAAGGTTTGTGTTCTTGAGGTTCAAGAACAAACTTCCTCCAATCAAAAAACTTTCTTTACCAAAGATGATCTAGAGACTAAAACTAGAAGAACTATGGTCTTAGAAAGTGAAAATGAAATTTGGATGGTGTTGGTATGATGTTGGCCTAATGGGTGAGAGAAGAGAGAATTTGAAAAACTGGAACAAAAAGAGAGTTTGATCATGGTAAATGGAAAATGAGAAGTGTTTTGGTGTTAGGGGAGATGAGATGGCTGAATGGCCTTATGGACTTGGTCACCAAAATTTAGTTGATGTGTTTATGACTAATGACTTTATTTGTGTAAGAAATCCAATGGCTTAGATTTAAAGAGAGAGATACTTGTTGGCTTCTCATCAAAAGTAGCAAGATTAACCAAAAATGGTTAAATTGCTTTTCCATAAAAGGTTATGCTGATAGGTTATTAACGAATGGTTTATAGAGTTTAGGGAAATGTGAAAAATAGTCATGAACTACTTATAGCTTTGAGCCAGAACAACTTCCCGGCCCCGAGCCAGATTACTTCCCCAAGGTAAAGCGGTCTCGATTAAAATAATAATATTTTTACTGGTTCCAACCCGAATCAGCACATCGGGCTCAAAACAACGTTTTATGATTATTAAGCTCATAATTGAAATTCAAACATGAATTTCCAATTAACTATTTTTATGATTATAATTATTCGAATTGTGTTCTCAGTCAAGTTATTGACATAACTAGTTAAAAAGACAGATAGAGGATTTTTAGTATGTTACATATCTCACGAGAAAAAAGAAATCAGACATCAATGTGTTTAGTTCTCTCGTGATACATTTGATTTTTTTTTTTTGGTCAAATGTATGACAATTTGGCTATCACAACAAACTATTGTGATATCTTGTTTCAAACTCAAATTGCCCACCAAATTTCTAAGCCAGATGGCTTCTTTGGTAACACCCTTTCTCGGCGCTACAATGTACGTGACGTTTTAAGGTTGAAAATAGCGGAATTATAATATTATTTAGAAAATACGGGTTGGATTTTTCCTTTTCGCAAGATATAAATATAAATGCTTGTAAATAATTACACATGCAAGGTAACTAACAATATTTTATAACATAGGTCCATAATTTCATACATAAAGAAACCTACCCACGAAAGGAAAATACAAAAAGATAAATACATAATATAAAAACTTGGAGATACAGCTCCACAAAATAAAAATGAAACAGACGCATAGACATCCTGCGCTGTCCGACATACATAGCTACTCGGAGAATTCATCCTCAACTGAGCGTGGAGCGAACCGGATTGGAACAACTCGGATAATCATTCCTTGCCATCTCCCGAATATGGCGAGAAAGGGGGCCCGTTAAGCGAGTCCAGAGACAACCCGATGTCCTATTAAAGAACCTAAGTTAGCTAAGCCTTAACCGTATTATTAACGTTAGCGTGTTATAAGAAACGAAATGGATTATGTAAAAACCCATTTTTTTAAAAGCTTTCTAAAAGCTTTCTGATATTAATTAAACAGTATTTGTGTGTTTGTATTTTATTGAAGGGTCTAGAGAGTGAAATAAATTAATCCGAGACCATAGTCATGCTCTACTCTATCCTAGGAAGCTATAGCTATATTTTGGTCGAAAACTCAGACAGAGCCCAGTCTGCGTTTTTACACTGACAATATGATTTTACTGCTCAGATGACCTAATTTTGACTCGTGAACGAAACAATTAGGTTTTAAATAAAATTGCGAACAATATCGGTGATTTTGAAAAATTTCAAAATAAATAAGTTCTCACTACTTTCTTGGGCGAAAACCCTAAATCGGGAAATCGATGGAATCGAGAACGGATAAACATGAATTCAAATCACCTAGGAAGGCGTGCCTGTGACTCACCTCTGTTATCATTGCTTTTCTGAAAATATCTAGATATTTATGACAAACGAAAATATCTGAACGCGAAAAAACCAAAATGCCCCTGATCTTTTTCCTAAAGGACGTTTATGTCCCTAAAATATCTAAAAAGTGACCTCACGCCCTCTTTCTCTCTCTTCAATTTAAAGCCCCTTCTCTCTCTCTCTCCTCCATCTTCTTCTTATTCTTATTCCTTTCTTTCTTCTTCTTCCTCCATTTTCCCATTTTCTTCCATTACTTTCCTCCATTTTTTCTCAAGCTTCCACAAGGTTTTCCACGAAAGTTTGTGAAGCAAAGTTGATCATCCCATCCTCCTCTATCACCTAAGAGGTATAGATTTCATCCTTGAGCTCTCAATCTTCATTTTTCTTCATTGAAAGTTCATAGTTCAAGTTTATGCTTCAAACTTCAAAAATCCATAGAAAATTGTAGAAAAATCCTTTTAATACCAAACCAATTTCTATGAGCTAGATTCTTTACCCTCTTTCATAATCCAAGAGCTTGTAAGCAAAGATCTCTCTAGCTCATATGGGTATAAAAGGGTCGAATCCTATGTGTGGGTAAAGCTTGAGTTTTTGATTCCATTTTTGTGTAAAAAGACTTACTCTAGTGTTGTGTATACTTAAGGATCATTGATCCAAGAGTTAGGAATTTTTAGACATCTCTAGCCTATTTTAAAAATAGGAGCCGAACCTAGCTTGTCTGTGAGCTATGAGTTTTGCTTCAAGGTTTTGTGTAATAAGACTTACCCTAGTGTTGTGCATACTTGAGGATTATTCATCCAAGAGTTGGTACAATTTCAACATCCCTAGCATATTTAATTAAATAGGGGCAGCACCTTGGTCATTTGGACTAGGGGGTTTGTGATTTAACTATATTAATTTCTAGTTGTGTTTTGTGGTGTAGAATCGGACAGGACTCGAACATTCAATCGCGCACCCGATTGACAGTTGCAGAGTCGTAGCCGGAGCAGCACTTGAGAATCTCTAAGGTAGGGAGAAAGAACTTTATCGTCGGGAAGGCAAGCTTAGTATAGGAAATATATATGTGTGTAGGGGAACCCTTAAACCCTACTAGAGGTTGAGCCCTGGATAAAGTGTCTGGACCCTAGGTGTAGGTACTTTTGTGCTATCACCATTAAGTTGATATTATGGATGATGTGATTGATTGAGGTTGACGTGTTGATCTGTTTATTTGATTATCTGTTGGTTTATTTTCTTGAACTATTTGTGTGATTTACTGTTATCTGGCTTTATGATGGTATCTGTACTAGTGAAATTACTGTTGCAATATTTTGTTGTGATTTGACTGGTTGAGTGTTGATGAGAGTATGGTGAGTGTTGATGTTGTTCGAGTTGATACCATCGTGGTCCCGACCATGGAGCTATGGCTTGTAGACGCAAGGCGTCGTGATGTTGATGTTGATGTAGATGCGATGTGTCAAGGTCGTGGTCGAGTATGTAGGCGTGAGGTACTGCTATAAACCTGCGATGGATGTTTGTTGCATAGCATATCATTTCATACCACAGCATTTTTGTCCCAAAGAGGGATGTCCAATTGGGGACATGATACTTTAAGTCCCGAGGCGGGATGTCCAATGGGGGACGTGATGTGATGTGATGTGATGTTATCCCGACGGGGATGTCCAACTGGGGACGTGATGTATCGGCCGACATGCATATAGGGAAGTCAACATATATATGGGACTAGTATCCCTCTTATAGGATTATCTGAGAGAATGACTTTTGAGATGGTTGTGACGTATAACTTAAGAGATGGGTGATGCGGTGTTGTATATTTTAAATGTGTTGTGTGATGCATGTATATATATGCTGTACTGATGCCCGTATCCCATATTGATGATATATGTTTCTTATCTCCCGTATTTTTCTGTATGTGTTACTTTTATTTTATGGGAAGACCTCGAGGAGGAACTAGTTGCTGAGGAGCTGGACGACATTCCTTACGAGCCTAATGCCGGAGGACGTGCCACGGACCCTAGCCTCGAGAGGTCGGGCAATGATCGTGGTTAGCCGGAGAGTTGTCTCTCGGCCTATTTTCATACTTTCATTTTGGGTTGTATTATATATTTCTTTATATTTTAAAGCTGTGTACTCTGAGGTGATGCGTGCCTTAATTCGTTTTGCTTCCGCGCTTAATTTTTCGTTTCGCTTTGTATTAATATGGCTCGCTAACGATTGTAATGCGATTAAGGTTAGTTAATATTTTAGGTTCTTTAATGGGACGGTGGGTCGTCTCATTTATTGGTATCAGAGCAGTTCGATTCTAATATCGGACTGTGAGGTTAGGAAGTGTACTGGTTTGTTAGTTGGATCCACATCGGATGCCAACTATAGTTAGAACTTAGGTAGAGTATTCGATACACGAGTTATCTTATGTGACAACTGTTCCGTTCATTCAAGGGTGGTGGACCAATTCGCGGTTCGAGTGGCTTCAGACTCCACAACAAGGTTGAAGATCTCTGGTTGCAGAAGTAAGACAGCAAGCGGTAAGTCAACCGAATAGGCCACATACTAGTGGAAGGATGTTTGCCGTGAAAGGATCTAAAACTCAAATAAAACCCTCTGCTTTTCCGAGCAATCTGGATCATTGCCTGCCAGTGATGGTGTGTCAGGGGTGTACAATCAAGAGAGTGCATGGTGCTGTTTTCGTTGGAAGTCGAGGAGACTCCGAGTCTAGATGCTTTACCAGTGGTGCGCGAGTTTCTCGATATTTTCCAGGATGACGTGCCAGGATTACCACCTAAGAGGGAGGTAGAGTTCGCAATCGATCTTACACCCGGAGCCGGATCGATTTCGATAGCACCGTATCGAATGTCCCTAACAGAGTTAGCAGAGCTGAAGAAGCAACTGGACGACATGCTACAAAAGCAATTTATCAGACCGAATGTTTCACCATGGGTAGCACCTGTGTTGTTCGTCAAGAAGAAGGACGGTAGTTCAAGGTTGTGTGTGGACTACATACAGCTCAACAAGGTGACGATCAAGAATAAATACCCGTTCCCAAGGATTGACGACTTATGGACCAATTGAGGGGAGCAACGATATTTTCTAAGATTGATCTGAGATTTGGTTATCATCAGATAAGGGTGAAGGAAGATGATATACCGAAGATGGCTTTCAGGCGTCGATACGGCCACTACGAGTATCTAGTTATGCCTTTTGGTTTGACTAATGCTCCTGCAGTATTCATGGATTACATGAACAGAATCTTCAGACCGTACCTTGATAAGTTTGTCGTTGTTTTCATCGATGACATCCTTATCTACTCCTCAGACAAGGAAGAGCATCAAGAGCATTTGAGGGTTTTCAAGTTCTTAAGGATAGACAACTCTATACCAAGTTGTCGAAGTGCAAGTTCTGGCTGGAGGAGGTACAATTCCTTGGACATGTGATCGACAAAGATGGTATAGCAGTAGATCTTGAAAAAGTAGAAGTTGTGGTTAAGTGGGAAAGCTCTAAGACAGTAAGCGAGATCAGAAGCTTTCTCGGGTTAGCAGGATACTACAGAAGGTGTATCGAGGGATTCTCGAAGATTGCGTTACCTCTGACGCAATTAACGAGGAAATGAAAAACGTATGAATGGACAGAAAAGTGTGAGGCTGGTTTCCAAGAGCTGAAAAGGAGGCTAACTACTTCTCCAGTACTAGTCTTGCCAGATCCATCAACATCATTCGATGTATACTGTGACGCATCGTATCAAGATTTGGGTTGCGTGCTAGTGCAAGAGAGGGAAGTCGTAGCCTATGCTTCCAGACAGCTAAAAGTGAACGAACGAAATTACCCAACCCATGACCTAGAGTTGGCTGCAATAGTGTTTACATTGAAGATATGGAGACACTATCTCTATGGCGCTAAATTCAGTGTGTTTAGCGACCATAAAAGTTTAAAGTATTTGTTCAACCAAAAGGAGTGGAACATGCGGCAAAGGAGATGGATGGTATTCATAAAGGATTATGAATTTGATCTACAGTACCACACAGGAAAGGCCAACGTGGTGGCGGATGCATTGAGTCGGAAATCTTTGCATATGTCCGCTATGATAGTGAAGGAACTGGAACTACTGGAACAGTTCAGGAATCTGAATCTAGACGTGGAGTTATCCAAAGAGAAGATAAGTTTAGGAATGGTCACTATCACTAGTGATTTTTTGAACTTGATCTGGAAAAAGCAAGGAGAAGATCAGTACCTATAGGAAAGGAACCAGATGGTAGAAGAAGGAAAGACTTCAGAGTTCAAGAAAGGTACAGATGGAATCCTGAAGTTTGGAGACAAGATATGTGTGCCTAAGGATAGCGAAGTTAGGAACATGATCTTGGAAGAGGCACACAAAAGCAAGCTAAGTTTTCACCCCGGATCTACAAAGATGTACCAGGACCTAAAAGGAATGTTTTGGTGGTATGGGATGAAGAAGGAAGTAGCAGAATATGTCCAATCCTGTCTAGTGTGTCAAAAGGCAAAGATTGAACACCAGAAACCAGCAGGGTTATTGCAATCACTGGACGTCCCAGAATGGAAATGGGATAGCATTGCAATGGATTTTGTTTCCGGACTACCAAGGACGCAAAAGAGGTGCGATGCAATTTGGGTAATCGTTGGCAGGCTTACGAAATGTGCTCATTTCCTGCCGATCAACCAAAGATATTCTTTGGAAAGATTAACCCAGATTTATGTCAAAGAAGTAGTGAGATTACATGGAGTACCTTCGACTATAATTTCGCACAGGGATCCGAGATTTACTTCCAGGTTTTGGCAAAGTTTGAACAGTGCGTTGGGAACGAAGCTCAGAATGAGTTCAACATATCATCCACAAACGGATGATCAGTCTGAAAGGACGATTCAATCTTTGGAGGATCTTTTAAGAGCTTGTGTTTTGGAAAAGACATGAAGTTGGGACGAATTCCTTCCACTGATTGAATTTACGTACAACAATAGTTTCCACTCGGGTATTGGTTTGGCGCCATACGAGACACTGTATGGACGGAAGTGCAGAACACCGCTCTGTTGGTATGAAACTGGGGAGAATCAGTTGATAGGACCAGAGATGGTGCAGCGGACAACGGAACAAGTTAAGAAAATTCGGGAAAGGATGAAAATCGCACGGGATCGGTAGAAGAGCTACAGTGACAAAAGGAGGAGATCTTTGGAGTTCCAAGAAGGTGATCATGTCTTTATGAGAGTCACTCCAAGAACTGGAATCGGAAGGGCAATCAAATCCAGAAAGCTTACACCTAGATTCATTGGACCATTTCAAATTCTTCCCTGAATTGGTCCAGTTGCCTACCAAATTACTTTACCTCCCAACCTATCCAATATTCATAATGTATTCCATGTATCCCAACTCAGAAAATACCATTCTGATCCATCACACGTGTTAGAGCCTGAATCAATCCAAATAAGGGAAAACATAGAATACAAAGCATTGCCTGTATGGATTGAAGGCATGAGGGTGAAAGAACTCCGTGGGAAGCAAATTCCCCAAGTCAAGATCATATGGGATGCTACAATAGGAGATGCCACCTGGGAACGTGAAGAGGATATGTAGCAGCAATATCGACATTTATTCTATGGTACGTCGAATTTCGAGGACAAAATTCTTTTTACGGGGATAGTAATGTAACACCCCGTTTTTTTTTTAAAGCTTTCTAAAAGCTTTCTAATTTTAATTAAACAGTATTTGTGTGTTTGTATTTTATTGAAGGGTCTAGAGAGTGAAATAAATTAATCCGAGACCATAGTCACGCTCTACGCTATTGTCGGAAGCTATGACTAAATTTTGGTCGAAAACTCACACGGAGCCCGCTCTGCGTTTTTACACTGACAGTCTGAATTTACTGCTCAGACGACCTAATTTTGACTCATGAACAAAACAATTAGGTTTTAAATAAAATTGTGAACAATATCGGTGATTTTGAAAAATTTCAAAATAAATAAGTTCTCACTACTTTCTTGGGCGAAAACCCTAAATCGGAAAATCGACGGAATCGAGAACGAATAAACATGAAGTCACATCACCTAGGAAGGCGTGCCTGTGACTCACCTCTGTCATCATTACTTTTCTGAAAATATCTAGATATTTATGACAAGTGAAAATATATAAATGCGAAAAAACCAAAATGCCCTTGGTCTTTTTCCTAAAGGATGTTTACGTCCCTAAAATATCTAAAAAGTGACCTCACCCCCTCTCTCTCTCTCTCTCTCCCCCCTCCATCTTCTTCTTCTTCTTCTTCCTTTCTTTCTTCTTCTTCCTCCATTTTCTCATTTTCTTCCATTACTTTCCTCCATTTTTTCTCAAAGCTTCCACAAGGTTTTTCAAGAAAGTTTGTGAAGCAAAGTTGATCACCCCATCCTCCTCTATCACCTAAGAGGTATAGATTTCATCCTTGAGCTCTCAATCTTCATTTTTCTTCATTGAAACTTCATAGTTCAAGTTTATGCTTCAAACTTCAAAAATCCATAGAAAATTGTAGAAAAATCCTTTTAATACAAAACCAATTTCTATAAGCTATATTCTTTACCCTCTTTCATAATCCAAGAGCTTGTAAGAAAAATATCTCTCTAGCTCATATGGATATAAAAGGGCCGAATCCTATGTGTGGGTAAAGCTTGAGTTTTTGATTCCATTTTTGAGTAAAAAACTTACTCTAGTGTTGTGTATACTTAAGGATCATTGATCCAAGAGTTAGGAATTTTTAGCCATCTCTAGCCTATTTTAAAAATAGGGGCCGAACCTAGCTTGTGTGTGAGCTATGAGTTTTGCTTCAAGTTTTTGTGTAATAAGACTTACCCTAGTGTTGTGCATACTTGAGGATCATTCATCCAAGAGTTGGTAGAATTTCAACATCCCTAGCATATTTAATTAAATAGGGGCAGCACCTTGGTCATTTGGACTACGGGGTTTGTGATTTAACTGTATTAATTTCTGGTTGTTTTTTGTGGTGTAGAATCGGACAAGACTCGAACATTCAACCACGCACCCGATTGACAGTTACGGAGCTGTAGCCGGAGCTGCACATGAGAATCTCTAAGGTGGGGAAAAAGAAATTTATCATCGGGAAGGCAAGCTTAGTATAGGAAATATATATGTGTGTAGGGGACCCTTAAACCCTACTAGAGGTTGAGGCCTGGATAAAGTGCCTGGACCCTAGGTATAGGTACTTTTGGGCTATCACCACTAAGTTGATATTATGGATGATGTGATTGATTGAGGTTGACGTGTTGATCTGTTTATTTGATTATTTGTTGGTTTATTTTGCTGAACTGTTTGTGTGATTTACTGTTATCTAGCTTTATGATGATATCTGTTGTGGTGAAATTACTGTTGTAATATTATGTTGTGATTTGACTGGTTGAGTGTTGATGAGAGTATGGTGATTGTTGATGTTCTTCGAGTTGATACCGTCGTGGTCCCGACCATAGAGCTGTGGCTCGTAGACGCAAGGTGTCATGGTGCTGATGTTGATGTTGATGTTGATGTTGATTTAGATGCGATGTGTCGAGGTTGTGGTCGAGTGTGTAAGCGTGAGGTACCGATATCAACCTGCGATGGATGTTTGTTGCATGGCATATCATTTCATACCATAGCATTTTTGTCCCAAAGGGGGATGTCCAATTACGGACATGATACTTTAAATCCCGAGGCGGGATGTCCAATGGGGGACGTGATGTGATGTGATGTTATCCCGACGGGGATGTCCAATTAAGGACGTGATGTATCGGCTGACATGCATATAGGGAAGTCAGCATATACATAGGGTCTAGTATTCCTCTTATAGGATTATCTGAGAGAATGACTTTTGAGATGGTTATGACGTATGACTTAAGAGATGGGTGATGTGGTGTTGTATATTTTAAATGTGTTGTGTGATGCATGTATATATATGTTGTACTGATGCCCCTATCCCATATTGATGATAGATGTTTCTTATCTCCCGTATTTTTCTGTATGTGTTACTTTTATTTTATGGGAAGACCTCGAGGAGGAACTAGTTGTCGAGGAGCTGGAAGGCATTCTTTACGAGCCTAACGCCGGAGGACGTGCCACGGACCCTTGCCTCGAGAGGTCGGGCAATGATCGTGGTTAGCCGGAGAGTTGTCTCTCGGCCTATTTTCATACTTTCATTTTGGATTGTATTATATATTTCTTTATATTTTAAAGCTGTGTACTCTGAGGCGATGTGTGCCATAATTCGTTTTGCTTCCACGCTTAATTTTTCGCTTCGCTTCGTATTAATAAGGTGCGCTAACGATTATAATGCGATTAAGGTTAGTTAATATTTTAGGTTCTTTAATGGGACGGCAGGTCGTCTCAGATTAAATGGGCATGGTAGCAATTACAACACATAGGCATGCATCCTCAATCAACATATATCATAGATTTTTTTGACAGCGATAAACCTGTAACGCCTCTACCTTAGATTGGTACCACTCCACAGTAGTCACCAATATAAGTTAGCTGTTGTCGATTACTCAACAACTAATAGGATTTGAGGAACCTACACATATTAACAGTTATACTCTACGCCTACTTTTCCCTGATATTTCAGGTTTCTTCCTCCTCACCTGGTGATTCGTCCAAGTATGCTCCTATACCAACAGGCAGCCTTGACCCTCGATCTCACGAACGCAATGAACACAGCCATGACCACCACGAGCTCACCAACACCAGCAGCACTTGCTCGCAGTTGCAACCCAGTTCACTTCACAGCCGCGGCTCCGACCTCAAAAACGAGCACCAACACGTCCATGAACTTTACCCGAACAACGAGATCAACATGCATGCATTATTATTAGCCCCATGGCAATCCAAAACCAAGAAAGATTCGAGGCAAAGCTTGAAGAACACGAAGAACGTAAAGGTTGACGTGTTAGAGATTCGAGCTTACATTAGAGGAATCGGGAAAGTAATCGGTATAACTCGTAGTACTCGAAGCCTCGAGCACAGCGGTGTAGTCGGAATCACGATCCGATGCCTCGATCTTCCTCTACCTCAACTTCCTCTTTCTAGAACTCCTGAGTCTCTCTATCTAGCTCTCTAGATAGCAAAAACTGAGAGTTTTTTGTGCAAGGAAGAAAGAAAAGAAAAACTTAAGAGTTTGCTGCCAGGCTGTGCACGCTTAAGCGTGCAAGTTCCCGAGGCTGCGAGTGTGGGCACTCTCGAGTGTGGCCTCCTGCCACGCGTTCATGCGAGTTGACACGTGTACCTCCATGCGTACCCCTTCCATAGTTTGACGTGCACCTAACTCACGCTTGAGCGTCAACGACCAACGTTTGAGCGTGGGCTTTCTCAACATCAAAGTATTGGATGCTGATCAGACCCGTTCTTTCACGATTTTCCACTTTTTGAGCTCGTTCCAAGGCCAAATTCTCTCAAATTTGGACCATACCTTCCTCAAGCTATAAGGAACATAATCCTACCTTCAAACATACTTAACTTAGGTCTTAAATATTATTCAAGAAAACAGGATGTTACACTGCACTAGCCGACCATCATCGTGTCGAGACTGTCGTGTAAATTAGCATAGAGGTACGCCAGAAGCACTGGGTAAACCCTTGGCATCACGTCTTCTCGGAGGACAAACAGAAAAGCACAAAACAATTCAGTACAAGAATGAGGTGAGGTTCCTAACATCGACATAACAGATGGAAGATGTAAAATATTACGACACACAGATAACATACATCATAGTAATAGTTATGCTGATAGAAATCATCAAGTAAACAGTAATACAACAATAAAGATAAGTAATATAACAGTATCAGATATCCAAGTCATGCAGTATTATAAACATTATGCATCCAATATGTGAACCGGTATGACTTAGACCCCTACTCCATGGAGCTAATACAACATCGAAGAGAGTGATCGGGAGAACATGTTCCGTCTATAGTCAGCTTCAAATAAAGTTCTACAACATTCATAACACACACAAATTGGTTTACATGAGAGGTCTAACACCGATCGTGAATAGGATAGCATCTCGTAGGAATTGTCGATGCGGGTACTTGATCACCATGGCACAGAAGAGCTACCAACTTACCACTGATTAGATTTCTCGGCCCTGAGACGACCCCACTCGAATGAGGTAATCCCATTAGTCCCACTTAAGTTATTAACTACACCTTAACTGTATTATAACATTAACACGTTTATTTAAAACGGAAGCGAGTCAAACAAATACCAAAATCATAAACATACATCACGCATTAAAAGAAGCATAGAGTAAAACACAACGAAAGAAAAGTAACTATATACAATAACCATGCACAACTTGCCCCATCAGTAGGGCTATAGTATGGTATACATACATTGTACACTAAAAGGGCAATAAGTAAGGAAATTACAACTAGGACTCAAAACACTCTCAAATAGGTCTTGAGATGACCCCACTTAGTGATATAATCTCATTACTCCCAAGCTTATGTTATTAACTATACTTTACCCGTATTATAACGTTAGCACGTTATTCAGGAAGCGTAGCAAAAGAAAACGATAAACATAGATCTCTCACTTAGATCAAATCTCGAAATCAGGATACTAATCCCATGCAGTATGTCGGTCGAATCTCTCAACACAAGGTTCCGCACAGGAACAAGAGTTAGTTGGTCCAAGAAACCGAACTACTCACCGTGACCAATAAGAGTGCATCTCCTTCCACACATGGAACGGGGGTGTCTTGGTCGCCTCGAAATGTTAGCTTGGAATATGGAACAACTCAGGGATTAGTCAGGAAAACCGAGCTAGCTCAGGCATCACGACACGATAGAAGCAACCCATCCATCACTAAAGATCAATCCCAAGTCCGACAACATCCCCAAGGCCACATCGACCGCTTCTTCCGCTTTCCGTACCCGCACTAAGGTACAACTAACCTCCCATGACATTGGCAGCCCATACTACCATCATACGGTCCTGCCACTTTGCCTCTATGATATAAAAGAGCATAAGTGCATTGGCACCTTTTTCATAAAATATTTCAAGGATCTACTATTTTTCTTCAACTTTTCCTTTTTTCCTTTGCTATCAGCTTTTTCTTTTTCTTGCTTTCTCTCTAATATTTATTTTTCTATATTCGTATATATATTGTTATGAATAAATCATCATTTTGGTCCCTGAAAGTGTGAGGCGCTGTCAATTCAGTCCCTGAAAGCAGTTAAATTACGAAAGTCCCTGAATGTTAATTTCCTTAGTAAAATTAGCTCCTGAAAGGGACTAACTTGAATAGCGAAATTAACATTGAGGGACTAATTTGACTGACAAAATTAACATTCAGAAACTTTTTTATAATTTAACTGCTTTCAGGGACTGAATTGACAGCGGCTCATACTTTCAAGGACCAAAATGATGATTTATTCATAACAATATATATACGAATATAGAAAAATAAATATTAGAGAGAAAGCAAGAAAAAGAAAAAGCTGATAGCAAAGGAAAAAAGGAAAGGTTGAAGAAAAATAGTAGATCCTTGAAATATTTTATGAAAAAGGTGCCAATGCACTTATGCTCTTTTATGTTTCTAAGGGTCATTACGTTGTTTTATTGATTTAGCCCTTTGATTATCCCTTTTCTTTCTCTACCTCACCTAACATTAATGCATTAGCCCCGTTATAGCCCATGAAAGACCCCAACCTTCTTCTGCATGCATATGGTTCATATTGTGAAGATTTGGTCGATGAACAAGCCTATGGTAATATATTTATTTGTGAATCTTGATTGCTTTAAATATCTTTGCCCCAATACACTGAGAGTTATGAGTAGAGCATCCTTGGTCTTTTGAAAAAGTTTGATTTTATGGAATTTAAAAGTTCCAATTGGGTAAGCGTTTGACTTTCTTTGAAAAATTATACTTGTTTGACTATCTTCGCAGTTTTAAAAACTCTATTAGTTTTGGGTTCCCTTGATTTAAAATTTGAAGCTGCTTTTTGAAAATTATTCTTAAGCCAGATAATTGCTTGAGGGCAAGCAATGTTTAAGTGTGGGAAGTTTGATGAACCTCAAATCTGTGCATTTTATAGGAGGTATTTGGGGTGAATCTCGATGCTTTTAAAGATAAGTGTTATTATATTTCACCGTTTTACTTAAGTTTTGACAGAATTGACGTTCGGAGGCAGTTTAATGAACTTTTGAAGAAAAGAGAAGGTTTTTGAGTTTAAACTGGCAGAATACTGAAGTTCTAAGGTTAGCACGACCGTGCCATGCGAGAGCACGCCCGTGCCAACTTTCCAAATCCATTCATCCAAACGAAGCCTTACAAAAATACTCAAAGCTGACCTCTGGGGACTTAGCACGGCCGTGCCATGTGAGAGCACGACTGTGCCATATTGAAGAAAAGGCTAACTTAGAGAAGCAAGGCCTGACAGAAGCTAGCACGGTCCCAATCGCAAAGAGCACGCCCGTGCCAGATGAAGAGCATGCCCTGCTGTAGCCCGTACCTTAGAACATTGTTCTATGAAGTTTGTAAGCCCTGACACAATTGAGCACAGCCTGATATTCTGAAGAGCATCACTGTGCTGAGTGGAGAGCACAACCATGCCAAGTGAAGAGCACGCCCGTGCTGATGACACAGAAGATCTAATTCAAGGCCCGGTCCGCGTATTTTGTTATAAATAGAGGCCCTCTGTGCCACTTAAGAGACATCTTTTGCACATATTTTTATTCTTTCATCTTTTTATATCTTTGAGTACTATACTCTTGTTTTAGTTTTTACTTTTGATTTCTAGAGTAGGATTTGGCATCTAGAAATTAAGTTGGAGATAACTTCTCCCTCTTCAATTATCTAGGATGCATTTTCCATTATTGATTTTAGTTTTCTCAGTTACTATGAGTAGCTAAATTCACCTCCAGAGTTGTGGTGTATCTTGTGTTAGTAGAAACTCTTTTCGCTATGTCTTAGCTTTAATTCAATTCTATTTGGTTTCAAGGTTGCAATTTGAATAGTGTTATTTTGTTGTTCTTCATCCTATGTTTAGGATTAGCTACCCTTTGCATGCTCTTAATCAATTGATTGATATTTTGGCTATCAAGCCCAATTAAATTGGTAGATCTATAGGATAACCAGGGTTTAACATCTAGATTTGTGAAAACGTGATTTTTTCCTTTCAATCATTCAACTTCTTTATGCTTCATGCTTTCTAATCATTTAAACTCTTTGCTTGAAAACCATTGGGTTTATTTGGGGAAAAGAATATTAATTGCCTGACAAACAATTAATATTTTTCTTAGAGGGATTGATATTCGAAAAGCAACTGCGAAACTGAATAGAATTAGGATATGGGGGGTATCGAAAGCACAAGTGAAACCACTGCTCTAGGCTCTTTTACTCTTGATCTCTTAACTCTTTTTATCTCTATCATTATTTTTTACTACTGCTCTATTATTATTTATTTTCTAAGTTCTTGATTAGTCCAAATAGCATAAGGATTTCTCTATTCCAATACTTTCTTTATCACTTAGTTATCTAAATTAATCTCTTGCGTATGATTTCTGGACTTCCGTCCTATATTACTTCTACGACAGGGTACACTGCCCTTAAGTGTGTTTTCAACGCAACAAGTTTTTGGCGCCGTTGCCAGGGATTAAATTTTCATATTTTGTGATTTTAGTAATATTGGAAGAAAAGAAATTCTATTAGATTTAGACATTTATTTTTGTTTTTATTCTCTCTCTTTGTATGCTAACGCGTTCTAAAGATCCTGATCTAGTTTTTGACCGGGAAGTTGAAAGGTCTTTTCACAGGCTACGACGGCAAGCAAAAGAGAAGAACACCATGGGGGAAGAAAGATATTACTGGATTACTTTACCCCCTCTGCTGAGGTAACGGACAACATCACCAACCCTGCAGTGGATGCCAACAACTTTGAGATCAAGCCTAATTTGGTCTCCATGATCCAAAACTCTGGATTATTTGGGAGATTGACAACTGAGGACCCCAACTG
Source organism: Ammopiptanthus mongolicus (assembly GCA_039655645.1). Lineage (NCBI taxonomy): Eukaryota > Viridiplantae > Streptophyta > Magnoliopsida > Fabales > Fabaceae > Ammopiptanthus > Ammopiptanthus mongolicus. The sequence continues at coordinate 39,005,859 of CM077345.1, forward strand.
TCATGTGAAGAAGTTTCTCTGGATCACGGATCTTATCAATTACAATGGAGCTTGAACAGATGCAATCAGACTCAGATTGTTCCCGTTCTCACTGTCCGACAAAGGAAATCAGTTTCTTTCTTCTTTGCCATCGGTTTCTATCACTATTTGGGATCAATTAACATGCCAATTTTTGGCCAGGTATTTTCCACCCTCTATATCCTCTAAATTTAGAGCTAATATTTTGAACTTTGTGCAATATTGTAACAGCCCGGACTGCTTTCAAGATTGCCGACTGCTCCCACAAACCAACACAGGTTTTTTCAGCGTACTTTGTCCTCATTCACACGGTTTCTGGGAACTTCCCAGAAGGGCACCCATCCCACAAGTGCTTCAAGTCAAGCATGCTTAACTATGGAGTTCTTATGTTCTGGGCTCCCGAAAAGAAGATGCATTTTGTTACTATAGGTAGTACCAATTAATTATTATAAGCCTTCCGTCAACTGTACAATCCCATATATACCTTCACAGTCTCAGGATTCCTCTCATTCCGATGTGAATTCAGTTCATTCATGTATCCCTTCGCCTAGAAACCTGCCAAGAGTCCCTCCTTGTCCGTGCCTCATGCACCGGCGATCATTCCCCGCCCTCGTCAGTCTCAGACGTTACATGCCCACCAGCTTTCACCTAGTTTGTCCCCGAACCACGTCGTTCGAGGACAGGTCCGCTTTAATACCATTTGTAACGGCCTAGACTGCTTTAAGGATTGCCGACTGCCCCACAAACCAACACGGGTCTTTTCAGGGTGCTTTGCCCTCACTCACACGCTTTCTGGGAAACTTCCCAAAAGGTCACCCATCCCACAAGTGCTCCAAGTCAAGGATGCTTAACAATGGAGTTCTTATGTTCTGGTCTCCCAAAAAGAAGATGCATCTTGTTGCTATAGGTAGTACCACTCAATTCTTATAAGCCTTCTTTCAATTGTACAGTCCCATACCTGCACACCCTCAGGATCCCTCTAATTTCGATGTGAATTCGGTTCATTCATGTATACTTTTGCCTAGAAGCCAGCCAGGAGCCACTCCTTGTCCTTGCCTCATGCATCGACGATCACTCCCCGCCCTCGTCCGCCTCAGGCATCACATGCCCACCAGCTTCTGCCTGGTTCGTCCCCGAACCACATCGTACTGGGAGAGGTACGCTCTGATACCATTTATTATATAAATATTGATTTGCGAAAAGATTCTTTGCGGAATAAAGATACGAGTTCTACTATTAATAAACATTTTCGCAATAGTTAAGAGTATCACCATTCATAAACTCAACTTCAAATCCAATTAAATTAAACATATTATCATAAAACGTTTACAAGTTTCGCATTAATAATAAATAGTTTAAACAAGAAAATCCCCTAGCCCGATGTCACATGGATCAAAGCTAAACAAAAACCCATAAAGAAATAAATAACATGATCCAAAGCCTAAAGAACAACATCAAAGTGAAAACACTCCTAATAGAGCATCGACAACTCCATGTAAGCTCCAATGCGTTACTCCTCAATCACTTGAGAATCATCTGTACAAATCGTAAATTATACAAGATGAGACACAAATACAAAGGGGTGAGAAGACATACTCATATACATATGTTATTGAAGTAAAATGGAAGTTAAGGCGAGTGCATACACATACATAAACATACACGTATATGGTACTACACACCCACATATATAATATACTCATTATCGCAATCAAGTCAAATTATCTCATAACGGTTTAACATACACTACATCATCTTATTATATACATGTCACATCATAATCACAGGTAACAATGTCTCCACGAACTCATACAACACACATAATTGAGTACCCATAAACATGCTCTCTAGGTGTTGGGTCTCATCCATTGGCTCTTAGCGGCTGGATCCCATCTCAGGCCATTCCATGAATGGGTCCATAAACGGGACATTTAGAGCCGAGTCCCATCTTGGGCCTTGCAGAGCAGGGCATCACACAAGCAATCACAAATGAGTACCCATCACGGGCTCCTTAAAGCTGGGTCTCACACACAACATTCACAAATGAGTACCCATCACGGGCTCCTTAGGGCTGGGTCTCACACGTAAACAATACATCACATTTCAATGTAGTCACAATCATAGATCACATACATTCATCCTTAATTATAACTCAATATTCACATATTATAATCCCAAACCAATAGTCATATAATTCATGATCAAAACATTATCATAATAACATTAACAACACTATACCACTTATAGAAACACACATATATTATAATATCATTATAGCAATACATACATGTTTTCATGATATCATAATCATACAATAGATTCAATACAATAATCATAGCACACAATCATCTAAGCCATTGCTCCAACAATGGTATCAAAAAATCACTCAAGGCACAAGGGGATTATGGGAATCCCCAATCACCTCAATCCCATTCTCACATTCCCATATGATATGATCATCTTCCCCTCATACCTGGTATGACGATTCACAGCCTAAGGGAAAGAGAAAAGAGCCAAGGTCCACTAAGGTTCCTCCTTATGGGTTCAACACTTGATCACGATCGCAGCACTAGAAAGTAGAGTCGATCTTTAAGTTAAGGATTGAAAGGAAAGGCAACTCTAAGATTAGATAACTGACCTTGGTTGTTAACTTAGGAAGATTAACTCTAGCAGCAGGCATAGACTTGCCAAGCAAAGGTGTGTTCTTGACGAAGAACACCAAAGCAGATTCATCTTTTGGGTTTTCTAGAGCAAGAGATCAGTGAGAGCTGTTAGGGAAGAGAAGAGGCAACTTGTGAGTATAATAGAGTGTAAAGGCTAGGTTTAGGTCATACACTATGTATATATAACTGTTAGGGACGTTTTAGGATGAATAGGCCATATGCAGCATAGCCTGATAACAAAAAACATGTTTAAAATGAGTACATAAGCTCTGACAGGCATGGGAATCAATTTCACAAACATGGAAATCAATTTTCCATTTATCAAATCGATTTTATTATGCAAGACATCGATTCTGGCTTTCTGAAATCGATTTCCACTTGCTTAAATCGATTTTCTTTAGCTGGACCAAATCGATTTCCCCTTCCAAAACGTGTTTCTGACCCTGACATCTGAAATAAGACTTGTAGATAATTTTCTAACGATTCCAACGCATCCAATATCATCTCAATCGGACATCTAGAACTCAAGATACGTCCAAAATGGTAAAACAGGTTTCTTGACCCTTTCTAAAGGCTAAACTACTCAAAACATGAACCCATACATCAAGAGCAAACATAACAAGCATATATGAATATATACAAGCAAGGATTAACATATTATAATCTAAGGGTGAAAATTGGGGTGTTACAAATATGACCAGGAATCTCTCTATGAGGCATGAGAGCGATATCAGAACTTGATCTAAAGGTGTCCTTACCATGGTTTCGCAATCCCCATTTTGGTGCAGATGTTCTATTATGGGCTTTCACAACAAAACAGGTCCAGTATAGATGCTACTTGTGGGGGCTCAATTCTAAAGAAAACACCTGAAGAAGCCCAAGCCTTGATCCAGGAGATGGCAGCCAACCATTACCATTGGCCACCTAGTGACAATCAAGATAGTGAAAAGTTGACCAGAGTACATTCATTAGATGCCATCACATCATTAGAAACCAAGGTCGACGCTCTAACAAAGCAGATAGAGACAGTGATGCAGGCACAATTTCTAATCATGACACAAACTATCACATCTGCACCTCCGCTCCTTTGTAACCACTACAGTCTGACTGGTTATGAGAGTAAAAATTGTCAGTGGGATGGTTCCTTCACCCCGTCAGTTGAAGAAGTTAATTAAATGGGCAATGCCAAATGAAGTCAAAATAATTTCAGACAACCCAGTTGGCAGAATCATAAGTCAAGGCAAGATATTGGGAACAACACATATGCAATAGTGTTAAACCTAGGGCAACCTCAAAGATCAAAGAAAAAAGGTAGAAAGTCGAAGAACACGAAGAATACGTGTTAGGGATTCCAGTTTACCTTGGGCGAATCGAGAAATTGTTTAGTCGAAATCTAAGATTTCGTCGTCACGATCACAACGATATTGTTAGAATCTCGACCCGACACTTCAATCTCCCACAACCTCAAGCTTTCTCTCTCAAGCCTTTAAACTCTCTCTAGTTGCAGAGCTCTGAAAATTCCCAAGTATTTTCGTGCAAGAATAAGGAAGAAAGGAAAAACAAAAACTTGATCTGCTGGGAACGCTTAGGCGTGGAGGTTTTGCACGCTTGAGTGTGGGGTTCTTCCACGCTTGAGCGTGGAGTCTCGTCCACTCCATCTTCTTCCTGGCCTGACACGTGTCCAACACGCGTCAAAATTAACACCAGCTGGAATACCACGTAGCACGCTTGAGCGTGCAACATGCCAACGTTTAAGCTTAGGCACGCTTGAGCGTGGAGTCCTCCCACGCTTTAGCGTTCTGCTCTACAGGGAAGGGACTTCCAGGCTTCTGACTTCCCCAGTTTCTCATGTTACGCCTTAAGCACTTCCAACAGGATTCAAGCCTAATCCTAAGCTTCCAACTAAGACTTAAACTAGCACACAATCAATCACCCAATCAATCAATGCCCTAATCAAGATTAACCAACTCGATTAGAGTTACAAAAATCAGGGATGTTACATTACCACCCACTTACAGAAAATTTCGTCCCCAAAATTTCCTTTGCATACCTGAAAACAGAAACAGGTATCCCCGGTGCATCTCAGATTCACATTCCCAATTTGAATCACCAGTCACTGAGTCCCATTCCACTCTCACCAGAGGAATATGTTTGCCGTGCAGTTCCTTGATCCTTCTATCCACTATCTGTACCAGTAAAGCCTCGTACTCAAGGTTTTCTTTCAGTTGGATTGGTTCGGGCTCTAGCACATGTGATGGATCAGGGTGGTATTTTCTAAGTTGGGATACATGAAAAACATCATGGAGACTCAAAAGATTAGGTGGTAAGGCTATTTGGTAGTCTACGGGACCGATTCGGTGAAGAATCTGAAACGGTTTGATAAATTTAGGTGTAAGCTTTCTGGATTTGATTGCCCTACCCACTCCAGTTCTTGGGGTAACTCTCGTGAAGACAAGGTCTCCCTCCTGGAATTCCAAAGGTCTCATCCTCTTGTCGGCATAGCTTTTCTTCCTATCCCTTGCGACCTTCATCTTCTCCTGTATCTTATGGACTTGTTCTATCGTTTGCTGTACCAACTCGGGATCCAAAACCTGACTTTCTCTAGTCTCAAACCAACACAATGGAGTCCTACACTTTCGTCAATACAGTGCCTCGTATAGCGCCATGCCAATACTTGAGTGGAAACTTTTGTTGTATGTAAACTCAATCAGAGGAAGAAACTCGTCCAAACTTCCCGTGTTCTCCAACACATACACCCTTAAGAGATCCTCCAATGATTGAATTGTTCGTTCAGACTGACCATCCGTTTGAGGATGATAAACATAACTCATACTTAGCTTGGTTCCTATAGCACTGTTCAAGCTCCTCCAAAACCTTGAGGTAAATATCGGATCTCGGTCCGAAATTATACTCGAAGGTACTCCGTGCAACCTTACCACTTCCTTGATGTATATCTGGGTCAACCTTCCCAAAGAATAACTCTGGTTGATAGGCAAGAAATGAGCATATTTCTTTAACCTATCTACGATAACCCAAATTGCATCAAACCTTTTCTGGGTTCTTGGCAACCCAGAAACAAAGTCCATGGCAATGACAACCCACTTCCATTCTAGGGCATCTAGCGATTTCAACAACCATGCCGGCTTCTGGTGTTCAACTTTCGCTTTCTAACACACCAAGCAGGTTAGGACATACTCTGCCACCTCTTTCTTCATCCCCGGCCACCAGAACAGCTTCTTCAAGTCCTGGTACATCTTGGTAGCCCCTGGATGGAAACTCAGTTTGCTCCTGTGTGCTTCCTCTAAGATCATATTCTTAACCTCACTATCCGCTGGCACACAAACTCTTTCGCCGAACCTAAGCAGACCATCAGTACCTTTATCGAATTTCGAAGTCTTACATTCTTCTATTAATATGTTCACTTCCTTAAGGTACCTATCCTCAGCTTGCTTCCTCTATAAAATATTCAGGAAATCGCTAGTTACCTTAATCATCCCAAGATTTAACCTATCTTCGACGATTTCCACACCAAGATTCAAATCTCTAAATTGCGCTATCAGTTCTAGCTCCTTTACCATCATTGCAGATATGTGTAAGGATTTCCTACTGAGCGCATCCACTACTACATTCGCCTTACCTGGGGGGTATTGCAGGTGGAATTCATAGTCCTTTATGAATTCCATCCAACTAAGTTGCCTCATGTTGAACTCCTTCTGGTCGAACAGATACTTCAAGCTCTTATGGTCGCTAAATATACTCAATTAAGCACTATATATAGAGTGTCTCTATATCTTCAATGAAAACACTATCGCAGCCAACTCCAGATCATACGTTGGATAGTTTCTGAGAACCCACATACATGAAGCAGCCCCATTAGCCTCAGAACCCACTTACAACATTATTAACCGTGACCTAGCGATATTATTACGCATTTACTTAAAACAGCCCAAACATACGATATCACATACAATGTAAGCACGTATATAAAGCAATTATCAGAGTAACGCAACAGGTAAAGTAAAACATATATACATGTAGCACTATAACATACGTGGTTGCCCCATCAGTAGGGCTGGGTAAATATACAGAGAGGAATACAACTGAAACTGAAAATAAAAACAGATACATCCAAAGGGACTCCAGTGCTCATACTCACCTGCTCTCCCCACCCTCGCTCAACATACATCAAAATAGTCTCACCTCACGCCCTACAACAGACGCATTGGTGACGTCACATCCTCTATGACGTGAGAGTCAAGAGCTACCCTGTCCCTCTCCATGGGTACGCCTATACACCCACATAGGCTTATACTCGGAAGAGGAACTCGACATGACAATCCTACGCCTTTGAGCTTCCCTCAGATACCGATCTATACGCCTACGCTGACCTCTGTAGACGAAGCCTCTCCTGCTGGATACTGCCAAGGATTGGGTAGCCACCCACAAGTAGTCTCGCTCTCTCTGCCTCGGAGGATGCCACATCTGAGGGAAGGGAAGAAACTGATACACGCGGTAGAGTCCAATGATGTCCACGTATGGCGGTGTACCGCTCCTGAAGATCAGGCTAACGGGTCCTGTATATACTACTAAAAAGGTCGAGGGGTCCACCCGCCATCCCCTCTCGTCGTGATAGACGATCTCAATGTCCCCTAGCACCAGCATCCACGGTGCCCCCGTGATAAACGGGTGAAGTCTCTAGTCCATCCCGGGGCTCTACTGGCTCGTCGTCTGCTCGCGAATCGAACATACATATACAAGGAAAAGATAAGGGGATAAAATATACCACACATCCAATATAAGGATGATACAATGCAGAGTATATAGCAAACACAACCATCTCTCAATGTCTCGACACCACGGTCGTTCCCTAGCTAGATGTAACATATGCTCTTTGTAACGCCCCGATTTTCACGTTTTCTATTTCTTTAGTATTTTAACGTCTTTATTTTATTCGAGGTCTTAGGAATAGAAATAAAATATTCCGAGACCATAGTCATGCTCGACGATATCATGGGAAGCTATGATTAAGTTTTGAGTCGAAAACTCAAACGGAGTCCGGTCTGCGTTTTTACACTGACAGTATGATTGTACTGCTCAGAAGACCTCAGATGGACCCGTGAACGAGACAGTAAGTCTTAGAATTCGATTATCTACGTTTTGGTTAAATTTCATAAAAATTTCAGAAAAATCACTTCCTGACCTTCGTTCAGGCGAAATCCTCAATCGGTTGATGAACGGAGCCACATATGGATTTACCAGGACTCGCCAACGGATAATCTTGATATCACATCATCCTAGGACACTTGGGAGAGTATGCCAGAGTCGTCATGACGTTCGGAAATATCTGGACGCAAAATGACCAAAATGCCCCTAACCTTAGTCTTTTACACTTTTACCATTTTACCCTTTTGGCAAATGACCTTTTTACCCTTAAGTGAGCTTTTAAGAGGCTGAACTCAGCCTCTCACTCTCTCATTTTCGCACAGCCCCCTTCCCAAATAGAGCTCCGTAGTTGTTCTTGAGAGAAAACTCCATTTTCATCCTTGAAAAGCTTGATTTCTTGTTGGAATCACTTGATTCCTTGAGCAATCTTCCTTCATTTCAAGGTAAGATCACTTCTATGATCTCTTAGCTTCTTGAATCTTTCTTTATTTCAAGATCAATCTTCATTTTCATGAAAAGAATTTCTTAGATCCAAAACTTTGAAAATCCATAGGAAATTGTAGAAAAATCCTTTTGAGGTAAGACCAAGTCCTTTGAACTCACATCATCAATCTCTACCTAAACCCAAGAGCTTATGATTCAACTCTTATCATAGCCCAAAATCCCTTTTTGGCCGAACCCTATTTGATGATGATGAATAGTGTTTTCATCAATATTTGATTTTTAACACTTGATTTCATCCTTAGCTTTCCTAATGCCTTTAGATCCATGAAATGGAAAACCAAAACCAATTCCTAACCTTTTTAACCTAGGGTGGCCGAAATCCTCTTTGTTAGAATTGTTGAGATTGGCTTTGATTGTTGTTTAATGTTGGATTGTTGTGTTGTTGTAGTTGTTGATGATTGCCAGGAGGTTCACAAACCGATCAACCGACTTTGATCCGGGAATCTGCTCATCAACAGGTATAGGGGGTGAACCTCATCACACCAAGATGGTGGTAGTGAAGATGGTTGTTTAAGTTTATGTGTGGGTGAAGCCCTTTAGTTTGGGTTCACTTTTATGTGTTAAGTTTCGTTAAGTTCTCTTGAAGAACAAGATTGTCTTGATGAGTTTATGCATTGGTATGTTGTAGTGTGCTTTAGGATATGTTGATAATGAGATGATTGAATGAAAATATTTTTCATGTATGTTGAAAAACCTATCTTGATCACTAGATCAAGTATGGATTTTTATGTTTGATTATGAGACCATGATGTGTGATGGACTTGGATGTTTGATTTTGATGTAGTAATGTGTATTGTGGTTTATCATGATTATGTGAGCTTTTGAGCTACATTTGCTTTGTTGGTGAAGCAAAGTCTCCATTTTTCATTGGAGTAGGCTTGTGGCCTTAGTGAGAGGAAAATATAAGAACATGTGTTGTTCTTGTTTTGGCAAGATTTTGATCCAACAAAACATGATTTCATAACCTATGTTTTCAAAGAGAAACAAAATTGATTTTGATCCAAAGATCAAACAAAGTTTTAACCTTTAAAGTGTGTCACCAAAGTGGAAAAATGTCTTTTCTTTAGCCGTAGGTCTTTTAATCAAACTAAGTGTTTCAAAAGAAGAATTAATGAAGGAGTTAGGGAAAATGAAAAACAGGGCACTCGCCCAGCGAACCCCGTCTCGCCCCGCGAGACAGAGGGAAGACAAGGCATTCGCCAGGCTAACCTTGCCTCGCCTCGCGAGACAGTGGACTAGCCCGAGCAGCAAAGATGCAGCTTCTCGGCCTCGCGTCGCGAAGTCGTCTCGCCTCGCGAACCGCCTATGTAGCAAAGATGCAGCTTCTTGGCCTCACATAGCGAAGCAGTTCTCGCCCCGCGAACCGCCTAAGTAGTGACGATGCAGCTTCTCTTCCTCGCGTCGCGATATAATCCTCGCCTCACGAAGCAGAAAGACTGTCTAAACAGTGAGATAACTTCTCAGCCTCGCGTCGCAACATAGACCTTCGCCTCGCGAGAAATGGTTTGTTTATAAAGAGTGTTTTTCAACTCAAACTGTAAAGTTTTATGCTTTAAAACATAAGTTAAGTAATTAACCTAGAGTTGAAGACAATGGATAATTAAGTATAATATGTGGTGAAACAAGACCATATACTATACCTTTGATGACTTAGTACATCAGTGACTTCATAAGACATAAACACAAACATGAAACATTTTGGGTTTTGAAACAGTAGTTCGATGACGGGCCGGTGATTCGGATCCCAATCAGTCGTTCAATTGTTTCAGTCTTGTGATGACTCGATACTGGAGGGATCACGAGATTTATCCTGTGGATAAAAGGTTTTGTTTTTCAAAGACACGTATAGTTCCTAAGGAAGAGAACCTTAGTAGACTTCGAGGTTTATCCGGGAGATAGACATTGCTTGATCGCATCTGCTTTGTGTAAGCATTGGCATTTCGTTTGCATAGTCGTAAGGCCTTGAGCCTAGGAGTTGAGTTTACACCTTGATGCAGGTGCGAATCTTACGATGACGATCTTCAATGGTCTTTTTGGAGGTATCAGGGTTGGAAGGGCTTACATGTGACCAGTTGGTAGCTCTTCTATGTCGTGGCAAATCCGTGCAATACACTGATATCCTCTACTAGATGCCGTACTTTTCATGTTTGGTCGAGAGTGTTACCTTAAAGCCAGATACGTGCACGTTACGAATGTTGTAGCATCTTGCTCATGGCTGGCAGACACCGGAACATGTCCTCCCATTCACTCTCTTCGACGTTTTGTTAGCTCCATGGAGTAGGGGTCAGAGTAGTACCCAGTGACATTGACATTGAGTCATATACATTGCACTGCATTGCATGGCTATTGATGTTTACATTCATTGTTATACATCATTGTACTGTTTAGGAGTACCTTATTTTATGCTGTTAACTGCTTAATATGTTTATATTGAGAATTCTTGTAAGCATGTTGGGTACGCTATTGCCCGGTGAGTCGTCCTGTTTTTACTATTGCTATTTTGTCGTGTTGATGAACGGGAATTTCACCCATATCTGTATGTTTTCTGCTGGTACTTGCTGTTGCTGCTTGAACAGATGGACGTGATGATGGTTCAGTCCAGTAGTCTCCTTGAGCCCGGAGGCGGACTCTTTTTGCTATTTTAGTTTTGTTGTCGGCCAGACTATGTCAGTTTTTGTAGTACCTTTTGGGAGCTACGACTCCTAGTACTTATTGTATTTCTTATATCAATTATACATTAGACCTATGTCTGTATACAGTAACATGGATATTTCTGTTTCTGGTCTGTGTTTATTATACAATATATTCTAGAAATGCATGGCGAACCTAAGTTCGTTATAAGTATTATTTACCTTTACTAATCCCATTACATCTTGTGAAAAGAAAAAAAAAACCGTATTTTTCGCATTAAATAATATTTTTGGCCTTATAAATGTTCGGGAATGTGACACTCGGGAAAGGGTGTTGCATTATTTGGTATCAGAGCTGGCCGAGTCTTTTTGAGGTTTGTAGGTTATGGTCTGTCTTGTTTGTGTTGTGTTCTCTGTGTGTTTCTCTGTTGTTTGCTTTAGTTTTGTTGTGGTTTCTTAAGTTTGACAGTTCTGGTTTTGAAGGTAGCAATGGCTGCTCAAAACCTGACTGCTGCTGTGAACGCCATACGGGAAATGGCTGCTACTATGGTTCAACGTGATGAAAGAGCTGCCGGAGGTAGAGGACTGGACGAATTTCTTCGTAGGAATCCACCTCAATTCAAAGGTGAATTCAATCCTGAGTTAGCTGAACACTGGATACAAACGCTGGAAAAGATCTTTGGAGGGATGAGGTGCACTGAGAATGACAAGGTTGTTTATGCGACCTATATGCTAGTGGAGGATGCTGAATACTGGTGGGAAGGAGCCCGTCAGATGCTGGTGCATGATCAACAAGCTGTGGATTGGAATGCTTTTAAAGGAAAATTCCTGGAGAAGTATTTTCCTGCGAGTGCAAGGCACGAGAAAGAGATGGAGTTCCTCCGGCTGAGACAAGGGGGAATGACCGTAGCTGAATACGGGGCCAAGTTTGAAAGTCTAGCAAATTTCTCAAATTACTTTCTGGACAACCCAAGAGAGGAGTGGAAGTGCAGAAAATTCGAAGGAGGTCTGAGGATCGACTTGAAAAGAGTTGTCGTTCCATTAGAAATTTCTATTTTTCCGAGGCTAATGGAGAAGTGTCGTTTGATCGAGAGCTTGGAGCCCAAGGACAAGCGGGTACAGAGTTCTGGACCGACCAAGTTCCAGAGAGGAAGCAGTGGTCGAGACAACAAATCTCGATGGTAGCCGTATGCAAAGCAACAAGATCAACAACAATGCTCTGCGGGAGGAAGCAGTGGGAGTTTCAGTTAGTCTGGAAACGCCCCAACCAAGTGCATGAAGTGTGGGAAGAGCAACCACATCACTAGAGACTGTTCGATCAAAGGGATTATCTGCTTCAAGTGTGGGAAGCCAGGACATATCTCACGTGAATGCATGCAACCAAAATTGGAACATTCTGTCAACAATGTCCAAGCTGTAAGGCCTAAGGCGAAAGGCAGAGTCTACACTATGGGAGGCGCTGAAGCTTCTCAAAATGAAGACTTGATCCAAGGTCAGTGTGTCATGGGAGGTAAAACCTTAACTGTACTGTTTGATTCAGGCGCAACGCATTCCTTTATTGCTTATGACTGTGTGAATCTGTTGGGATTACCTGTGTCTTCTTTACCTTTTGATTTGGTAATTTCTACGCCTACTGCAAAGCCTGTTATAACTGCTAAAGTTTGTTTGAACTGTTCTATTTCTGTTACAGATAGAACATTTTTGATTGATTTGATCTGTTTGCTTCTTTCGCAAATGGATGTAATCTTAGGAATGGATTGGTTATCTTCTAATCATGTCCTATTAGACTGTGCAAATAAAACCTTAGTTTTCCCTAGTCATGAGAATTCTGGATTTTTGACTGCCAACCAAGTAAACGCTTCTTTGAGAGAAGGAGCTCAAGGATACATGTTATTATCTTCTTTGGAGGTCAAGAGCGAGCTAGTCTTAGAGCGCATACCTATCGTGAACGAGTTTCCGGAAGTCTTTCCTGAAGACGTACCAGGTTTGCCGCCAGTTCTGGACATTGAGTTTGTAATCGATCTTGTGCCAGGAATAGGACCAATGTCTATGGCACCGTATCGTATGGCACCTGCTGAGTTGGAAACTTTTAAGGAACAGTTGGTAGACTTATTGGGGAAGCAGTTTGTTAGACCCAGTGTGTCGCCGTGGGGAGCACCTGTGTTGTTAGTGAAAAAGAAAGATGGAACATCTCGCCTATGCGTGGATTATCGCCAGTTGAATAAAGTTACTATTAAGAACAAGTATCCACTTCCGAGGATAGATAACTTGATGGATCAGTTGAGGGGAGCAGCTGTTTTCTCCAAGATTGATTTGCGATCGGGTTATCACCAGATTCGTGTGAAGTCAGAAGATGCACCGAAGATAGTGTTTCGAACACGCTATGGGCACTACGAGTATCTTGTGATGCCGTTTGGTGTGACGAATGCTCTAGCTATATTCATGGACTATATGAATAGGATCTTTCGTCCATACCTGGATAAGTTTGTCATTGTCTTCATAGGTGACATACTTATCTATTCGCAAGACCAGGAAGAGCACGCTGAACATCTTAGTGTAGTTCTTCAAGTTCTGAAGGAGAAACAGTTGTATGCCAAGTTGTCCAAGTGTGAGTTTTGGCTCGACGAAGTGCAGTTTTTGGTCATGTAATTTCAAAGGAAGGAATTGTTGTAGATCTATCGAAAGTTGAAGCAGTTCTTGAGTGGGAAAGACCAACCACAGTGACTGAGATACGCAGTTTTGTGGGTTTGGCTGGGTATTATCGGAGGTTCATCGAGGGATTTTATAAGATTGTAGGACCTCTTACCCAATTGACGAGGAAGGACAAAGCGTTTGAATGGACTGATGCCTGTGAGTAGAGTTTTCAGGAGCTGAAAGAGAGGCTGACTACATCGCCAGTGTTGGTATTGCCAGATCCAAGCGAACCTTTTGAAGTGTACTGTGACGCTTCATACCAAGGATTAGGTTGTGTTCTGATGCAGAATCGAAGGTGGTAGCGTATGCCTCGAGACAGTTGAAAGTGCACGAGAAGAATTACCCAACTCATGATCTGGAGTTAGCAGCGGTAGTTTTTGCGTTGAAGATTTGGCGGCACTACTTGTATGGTTCGACGTTCAATGTCTTCAGCGATCATAAGAGCTTGAAGTATCTGTTCGATCAGAAAGAGCTCAATATGATACAAAGACGGTGGCTGGAATTTTTGAAGGACTATGACTTCCAGTTGCAGTATCATCCGGGAAAAGCTAATGTGGTAGCGGATGCCCTGAGTAGAAAAGTGTTACATGTGTCTGCCATGATGGTTAAGGAACACGAGCTGTTGGAACAGTTCAGGGATATGCATCTGTCCATGGTTAGTATGCCAGGAAGACTATGTATGGGTATGGTTACAGTATCTTGTGATCTGATGGATCAGATTCGGGAGAAACAAGTATACGACCAGTACCTGGAAAAAGAGCGAAGGAATCTAAAGAAGGGGATAACGTCTGAATACAAAGAAGGAGCAGATGGAATCCTAAGACGAGGAGAATGGGTTTGTGTACCAAACAACCCAGAGATAAGAAGGTTAATTCTGGACGAAGCTCATAGAAGCAAGTTGAGTATGCATCCACGGTCAACCAAGATGTACCAAGACCTGAAGCGATTGTTTTGGTGGCAAGGGATGAAAAGAGATGTAGCTTATTATGTGGCATCTTGCTTAGTGTGTCAAAAAGCAAAGGTTGAACATCAAAGGCCAGCTGGAATGTTACTTCCGTTGGATATCCCAGAGTGGAAATGGGATGGCATTGCAATGGATTTCGTGACGTGTTTGCCAAGGACACCTAATGGACACGATTCCATTTGGGTTATAATTGATAGGCTTACGAAATCAGCTTATTTTCTACCGATTAATCTCAAGTATTCTATGGAAAAGTTTACTCAGATTTATATCAGTGAGATTGTGAGATTGCATGGAGTACCTTCAAGCATCATATCGGATAGAGACCCGCGATTTCCTTCGCGATTTTGGCAAAGTTTACATGAAGCTTTAGGGACAAAGTTACGATTAAGTTCGGCTTACCATCCTCAAACTGATGGATAATCGGAAAGAACGATTCAGTCTTTAGAGGATCTGTTGAGGGCGTGTGTGTTGGAACATGCCGGTAGTTGGGAGAATTTCCTACCGTTGATAGAGTTCACCTACAACAACAGTTATCATTCGAGTATAGGGATGGCACCCTACGAAGCTTTATACGGACGACGTTGAAGAACACCTTTGTGTTGGTACCAAGATGGAGAAAGTGCTTCATTAGGACCTGAACTAGTGCAACAAACAACTGAGAAGGTGAAACTGATTCAAGAAAAGATGAGGATAACTCAGAGCCCACAGAAGAGTTATGCGGATAAAAGACGTAGGCCACTTGAGTTCGAGGAAGGGGATCATGTGTTTTTGAGAGTCACTCCGATGACTGGGGTGGGCAGGGTCCTGAAGTCCAGAAAACTCACTCCAAAATTCATTGGACCTTATCAAATTCTTCGTCGGATAGGTCCAGTAGCTTACCAAATAGCTTTACCGCCTTTTCTATCCAACATTCATAATGTTTTTCATGTTTCGCAATTGCGAAAGTATATTCCTGATCCCAGTCACATCATAGAGTCTGATTCAGTACAGCTAAAAGATAACCTAACCTATGAGACATTGTCGGTTAAGATCGAGGATAGAAGGATAAAGAAACTGCGAGGGAAGGAAATAGCATTGGTCAAAGTTATCTGGAACGAGACTACAGGTGATGCTACCTGGGAAAGAGAAGAGGACATGCAACAACAATATCCGAGTTTGTTTTAGGAGGTACGTATAATTTTGAGGACGAAATTCTTTTAAGAGAGGTAGGAATGTAATGCCCCGATTTTCACGTTTTCTATTTCTTTAGTATTTTAACGTCTTTATTTTATTCGAGGTCTTAGGAATAGAAATAAAATATTCCGAGACCATAGTCATGCTCGACGATATCGTGGGAAGCTATGATTAAGTTTTGAGTCGAAAACTCAAACGTAGTCCGGTCTGCGTTTTTACACTGACAGTATGATTTTACAGCTCAGAAGACCTCAGATGGACCCGTGAACGAGACAGTAAGTCTTAGAATTCGATTATCTACGTTCAGTCCAGTAGTCTCCTTGAGCCCGGAGGCGGACTCTTTTTGCTGTTTTAGTTTTGTTGTCGGCCAGACTATGTCAGTTTTTGTAGTACCTTTTGGGAGCTACGACTCCTAGTACTTATTGCATTTCTTATATCAGTTATACATTAGACCTATGTCTGTATACAGTAACGTGGATATTTCTGTTTCTGTTCTGTGTTTATTATACAGTATATTCTAGAAATGCATGGCGAACCTAAGTTCGTTATTAGTATTATTTACCTTTACTAATCCCATTACATCTTGTGAAAAGAAAAAAAAATCGTATTTTCCGCATTAAATAATATTTTCGGCCTTATAAACGTTTGGGAATGTGACACTCAGGAAAGAGTGTTGCACTCTTTCTATGCATGTCTACCGGTACTAAACACCCTACTAACGGTAACATAACGTCCACTGATCGGACCACAAGTTGGCTTGTTCCGGTAATCCGTTCCGCTCGCCGTGATCGATAAGAGTGCATGGCCGCTCAACTGTCCCCGACAGAGAGGGTTATCTAGGCCTCCTCGGAAGATCCACCAGTAACTGGAAAGACTCAGGGTCCAGTCGGGATAGTAAGACATGCCCAGGACCGCCACGACACAATAGGAGCTACCATACCAGTCTCATGTGGGTACACCTGTGTCTAGTATAACCCCAAGATCACGCAGACCTACTCTTCTGTTTTCCGCACCCGCACTCGGTGCACCAACCTCGTATGCCTTATGGCACACGGCTCACCACTTGGATTCATATGCATATTCTATGCATGTCATCCATCTCTCTTGAGCTAATATAGCAACACATGCAACTTGTTCTTAGCAACACGAGTTCCAAGCTCCAATTGTAACGATATGAGCTCCAAGCTCCACTATAACCATACGAGCTCCAAGCTCCACTTGTAACCATCTGAGCTCCAAGCTCCCATCATAAACTTAGGAGCTCCAAGCTCCAACTATAACCTTAAATCTCAACTATCAGCTCAAACGTCCACCACGGGGTCAAAGCCCTAATCATACTAAACCTCCAAGTGTCGTGCATACAAGAATTTCAGATAAAAAATGCAACCATTTCATCATTACCAGCATGCACAATAAAGCAGTAAACATCTCATATGTCATCATGCCATCATATCATGCAGATATATCACATACCATGGTTAGCAGATATGCAGATACTCATAGAGTAACAATACGTACATCACGTTAATCAACACAAGTCTGCTAACCTAGGGTATCAAAACAACGATGCTAGCCCGAAGTAGGCTAAACCGAGGGTTTAGGTACTTCGTCAGGGCTCAACCTCACTTAGGGTTTAGGGTTCCCATACACAACACAAAACATGCAAGATAGCTATATAAACTACTCTTGCCTCCTCGACGTGTGTAACTCTTTCTCCCCACCTGAACCGTCGCCGTACGAACACCAACGCAATCACGTCTTCCCCAACCTCTAGCTCGCAGCTCCTCTCCAATGGCAGCTTCAAGACAGCCGCGACCTCAACCTCGCTAACGAGCAAAATCGCGAGCACGAACTTTGCCCTAATCACGAGCACAACACGTATGCAACAGCGTTAGCCCTAGGGCAAGATTAAATATCAAAGAAGAAGGTAAAGACTCGAAGAATGCCAAAAATGCGAGAACTCGTGTTAGGGATTTGCATTTACCTCGAGCGAATCGAGAAACTAATCCGCCAAAGTTGTAGAAAACTTCGTCGCGATCACAATGGTGTTGATGGAATCTCGATCCGAAGCTCTGAAGCCCCTCAATCTACGCTTTCTCTATCTATCCCTCTAGTTCTCGTTCTCAGCTCTAAGGTTGCAAAAAAGCTCTCAATTTCGTGCAAGTGTGGAAATGAAAGTGGAAATCCCACTTATGGTTCCTGCTGTGCACGCTTAAGCGTGCAAATTTTAGCATGTCCAAGTGTTCCCACGTTTAATTGTGGGCTCCTTCCACGCTTGAGCATGGAGCCTCGTCCACTCCACCTTCTCCCGGGCCTGACACGTGTCTCACACGTGTCCAAACTCAGAACAGCTGGCACAACGCACTCAGCACGCTAAAGCGTGCAAGCTCTCCCACACCTAAGCGTTGCAATGCCTGAGCGTGGAATCCTCCTACGCTTGAGCGTCCAACTCAGCTGGGAAAGGACTTCCCGCCTCCTGGCTCCCCCAGTTTCTCATGTTACACCTTAAGCATTTCTGATAGGATTCAAGCCTATTCCTAAGCTTCCAACTAAGCGTCAAACTAGCACATAAACATTCACACGACCATACAAACACCCGATCAAGGTTATCCACCTTAATTTAGGTTTCAGGAAATAGGGATGTTACATTATCACCCCCCTTAAAGAGAATTTTGTCCTCGAAATTTCCCGTTCATACTTGCAAACAACGACGGATATTATAGGCGCATATGTGCTTCTCATTCCCATGTTGAATCTTCGGTTGCTGGGTCCCACTCGATCCTCACTAGGGGAATTCGCTTGCCGTGAAGCTCGTTGATCCTTCTATCCACTATCCGAACTGGTAAAGCCTCGTATTCAAGGTTCTCTCTTAGCTGGATTGATTCAGGCTCTCCCACATGCAATAGATCAGGGTAATACTTTCTAAGCTGAGATACGTGAAAGACGTCATGGAGATTGGATAAATTAGGCGGTAAGGCTATTTGGTAAGCTATTGGACCAATTCGGCGAAGAATTTGAAATGGTCCTATGAGTTTGGGTGTAAGATTTCTGGATCTAATAGCCCTGCCAACTCCCGTCCTTGGAGAAATTCTCAGAAACACATGATCGCCCTCCTAGAATTCTAAAGGTCTCCTTCGCTTGTCAGCATAGCTCTTCTGCTTATCCCTTGCGACTTTCATCTTTACCCAGATCAACTTAACCTATTCCGTCGTCTGTTGCACTAACACAGAACCTAACAACTGATTCTCTCCAGTCTCAAACCAGCACAACGGAGTCTTGCACTTGCTCCCATACAAAGCTTCATACGGCGCCATCCCGATACTTGAGTGGTAACTGTTGTTATAGGTAAACTCAATCAAAGGAAAAAAAAAAAAAAACTCATCCCAACTTCTTATGTGTTCCAACACACATGCTCTTAGCTGGTCTTCTAACGATTTAATATTCCATTCTGACTGACCATCCATTTGTGGATGATAAGCAGAACTCAACCTTAACTTGGTTCCCAATGCTCTGTTTAGACTTCTCCAAAACCTGGAAGTAAACCTCAGGTCTCGGTCCGAGATAATACTTGAAGGCACACCATGTAGCTTCACTACCTCCCTGATGTAAATCTGAGTGAACCTTTCTAGAGAATAGTTCAGGTTGATAGGTAGGAAATGAGCACATTTCGTCAACCTATCTATGATGACCCAAATTGCATCAAACCTCTTCTGAGTCCTTGGTAACCCAGAGACAAAGTCCATTGCAATGTTGTCCCACTTCCACACCGGGACGTCCAGTGATTGCAACAATCCCGCTGGCTTCTAGTGTTCAACTTTCGCCTTTTGACACACCAAGCAGGATAGGACATAAACCGCTACTTCCTTCTTCATCCCCGGCCACCAGAACAGCTTCTTCAAATCCTAGTACATCTTGGTATCCCCTGGATGAAAGCTTAACTTGCTCTTGTGTTCTTCTTCTAAGATCATATTCTTAACTTCACTATCCGCAGGCACACAGACTCGATAACCATACCTAACCAAAACATTAGCACCCCTTCTGAACTCAGACATTTCACTTTCCTCGATCAACCGGTTAACCTCTTTAAGGTATACATCCTCAGCTTGCCTTCTCCAAAGCAGATCCAAGAAATCGCTAGTTACCTCAATCATACCAAGATTCATCTATCCTCAACGATTTCCACATCTAGATTCAGATCCCTAAACTGCTCTAACAACTCAAGCTCTCGAACCATCATTGCAGATACGTGTTGGGACTTCCTACTGAGTGCATCCTCTATGACATTCGCCTTGCCTGGATGGTATTGTAGGTCGAATTCACAGTCCTTTATGAATTCCATCCTCCTCCTCTGCCTCATGTTCAACTCCTTCTGGTCGAACAAATACTTCAGGCTCTTATGGTCGCTAAATATGCTGAATTTAGCATTATACAGATAGTGTCTCCATATCTTCAATGCAAGAACTATCGCAGCTAGCTCTAGATCGTGTGTCGGGTAGTTCTGTTCATGCAATCTCAACTGCCTGGAGGCATAAGCCACCTCTCTTCCTTCTTGCATGAGGACACAGCCCAATCCTTGATACGACGCATCACAATACACGTCAAAACGTCCTAACGGATCTGGAAAAACCAATACCGGCGACGTGGTCAATCTCCGCTTCAACTCTAAGAAATTCTGTTCACAAGCTCCTGACCACTCAAACGCTTTTCCCTTTCTCGTCAACTGCGTCATAGGCAACGCAATCTTAGAGAATCCTTCGATGAATCGTCTGTAGTAGCCCACTAAACCAAGAAAACTGGGAACCTCACTCACAGACTTCGAGCTTTCCCACTTAACCATTGCCTCAACCTTAGCAGGATCCACTGTGATTCCATCCGTGTCGATCACATGTCCTAAGAACTGGACTTCGTCTAGCCATAACTCACACTTTGACAACTTTGCATACAACTATCTATCCTTCAGCACCTACAGCACCACTCGAAGATGCTCTTGATGTTCCTCTTTACTCGGAGAGTAAATAAGGATGTCATCAATAAACACGACAACAAACTTGTCTAGGAACAATCGGAATATCCTGTTCATATAGTCCATGAACATGGCTGGAGCATTAGTCACATCGAAAGGTATAAACAAATACTCGTAGTGCCCATATCGACTCCGAAAAACAGTCTTCGGTATATCCTCCCTCTTCACCCTGATTTGATGGTAACCAGATCGCAGGTCGATATTTGAAAACACAGTTGCTCACCTCAACTGGTCCATCAAATCTTCGATCCTCGACAACAGATACTTGTTCTTTATCGTCACTTTGTTCAGCTGACGATAATCCCCACATAACCTTGAACTTCCATCCTTCTTCTTGACGAACAATAACGGAGTTCTCCATGACGATGCGCTGTCTGATGAACTCTTTGCCTAGCATCTCATCCAACTGTTTCTTCAACTCTGCCAACTCTACTGGAGACATTCGATAAGGTGCTATCGAAATAGGTCCAATTCCTGGTACAAGATCTATGGCGAACTCGATCTCCCTCCCCGTCGGAAACCCTGGAACCTCATCTGGAAACACCTCCGGAAATTCCCTCACAACAAGCAACACTCCCATACTCAGAGTTTCCTTTGCTTCCAAGGAGAACAGCAGCACGTACTCTTTAGATCGTACATCCTTTGGAATACCCTCGTTAGCAGGTGTCAATCCAGATAGCTCAGAAAAATGAAGGGTTTTGTTTGCACAGTCAAGTACCACATGGTTGGCCAAAAGCCAATCCATCCCTACGATAACATCGATCTGCTACATAGGCAAACAAACTAGGTCTACAAAGAAATGTTTGTATTCTATAGTAATAGGGCATTTTAAGCATACAAACACGGAAGTCAAAGAATCACCCGTAGGCGTGGCTACAGTAAGGTTATGGTAAAGACGAAACTGGTAACCTTAAGTCATCCATGCATTCCATAGAAATAAACGAGTGGGTAGCTTCCGAATCAAACAAAACAGATAAGAGCCTGCCTGAAAGCAAACACTTACCTTGAATTACATCCGGGCATCGAGAGGATTCAGCTCCCCTTATGGCAAACACTCTCCCATAGCTTGTGGTCTCACAGTCTACCAAGCCACCCCGGTTGGTCTCGCATTTCCATGCCTACAATTCTTACCATGTGTCCCGGCTTTCCACACGCATAACAAGTCATAGCTCTCCTTGGTGCTTGACTCCTGCAGTCTCGAGCCATGTGTGTCCCCCCACACTTAAAACATTCGTGCAACCCCTGAGTTGCACTCGGTCTCTGACTCCCAGCATCTCCCACTCTCTGTGCTGGCCTACTGTATAGCCTTTGACTTGACTGAAACTTTCCGCCTCTGCCCCTCTGATTGCTGTGGATAGATCCTTCATTTCTCGTTGTCATCTCTCTTCTTCTCTCGATGTTCTCTATGGTTGAACACCGATCAAGCACGTCAGGGAATCTGGTAATCCCCAAAGGTACTATGGCTTTCTGGACCTCATACTTCAGACCATCTTCGAATCTGAGACACATCCACTCCTCATCCAGATACCGTGGTAGAACTCTGAAAACTTAAGCAGTGTCTCGAACCTTGCTGCGTACTCCCCGACGGACAAATTGCCTTGCTTCAGACTCTGGAATTCCTTGTCTTTCTCCCTCCTAGTCATTCGAGGGAAATATTTCTCAAGGAAGCATTCCTTGAACAGCTCCCAGGTTATTGCTCTTCCTTCCGTCTCAAACAGTCTTTGATTTCCCTTCCACCACATCTCTGCCCCTCCAACCAGCATAAAAAAGGCATAGGAGACTTTCTGAGCTTCATCACAATGTGTGGCAACGAAGATCTTTTCCAACTCTTGCACCCACAGCTCTGCCCCCTCGAGATTGTAGTCCCCGTTGAACTGAGGAGGTTTCCACCTCATGAAAGCATCTAACCCAGCATCCTCATTTCTGACATCCCTCTGTTGTTGTTGTTACTGTTGATTCTCACGAGTCAGCTAGATAAGCTGAGCATTCAGCTGATTTTGTTGTAACATTGAAGTAGCCATATCGATTCCTCATAGTTCTGAGAGCTTCCAGTGACTCAATTCCATTCCCAGTGTGTGAAGCAGCAGCCTCTTGACCTCCATTTGGACCGGTCCTACCTCCGCCTATACCTCTACCTCTACCTCTACCTTGAGCCGTTGGTTCTTTATTCAAGTAACCATTAGCTCAGAGTTCAAACATGATAAGCAACATAAATACATATATCTACTTATCATTCATACAAAACATCACAACAATCGATTGCACTCCTTCTACCCTTCTAGACACGGTCGTACTCCCTCGCAGAGACGATAAACTTAGCCAGTTCAACTCCCTAACACCCGCAGTTTTGGTCCCTGACTTCCACAGTCCTTGTAGGACCAAACTGCTCTGATACCACCAAAATGAGACAACCCCACATGCATGAAGCCGCCCCATTAGCCTCAGAACCCACTTACAGCATTATTAACTGTGACCTAGCGATATTATTACGCATTTACTTAAAATAGCCCAAACATACGATATCACATACAACGTAAGCACGTATATAAAGCAGTTATCAGAGTAACGCAACAGGTAAAGTAAAACATATATACATGTAGTACTGTAACCTACGTGGTTGCCCCATCAATAGGGCTAGGTACATATACAGGTAGGAATGCAATGGAAACCGAAAATAAAAATAGATTCATCCAAAGGGACTCCAGCGCTCAGACTCGCATGCTCTCCCCACCTTCACTGAAAATACATCAAAATAGTCTCACCTCACGCCCTACGACAGACGCACTGGCGACGTCACGTACTGTATGACATAAGAGTCAAGAGCTACCCTGCCCCTCTCCATGGGTACACCTATAAACTCGCATAGGCTCATACTCGGCAGAGGAACTCGACATGACAATCCTACGCCTCTGAGCTGCCCTCAGATACCGATCTGTACACCTACGCTGACCTTTGTAGACGAAGCCTCTCTTGCTGGATACTGCCGAGGACTGGGGTGCCACCCACAAGTAGTCTCGCTCTCTTTGCCTAGGAGGACGCGCCACATTCGAGGGAAGGGAAGAAATTGATACATACGGTAGGGTCCGATGATGTCCACGTACGATGGTGTATCGCGCCGGAAGATTAGGCTGACGGGTCTTATATATACTTCCAAAAAGGTCGAGGGGTCCACCTACCATCCCCTCTCGTCGTGATAGACGATCTCAATGTCCCCTAGCACCGGCATCCGTGATGCCTCATTATAAACTGGTGAAGTCTCGGGTCCATCCTGCGGCTCTACTGGCTCGTCATCTGCTCGCGAATCGAACATACATATACAAGGAAAAGATAGGGAGATAAGATATACAACATATCAAATATAGGGATGATGCAATGCAGAGTATATAGCAAATGCAACCATCTCTCAATGTCTCGACACCACGGTCGTTCCCTATCTAGATATAACACATAGTCTTTCTATGCATGTCTGCCGGTACTAAACACCCAACTAAGGGCAACATCACGTCTGCTCATCGAACCACAAGTTGGTTTGTTCTGGTAATCCGTTCCGCTTACCGTGACCCATAAGAGTGCATCGCCGCTCAACTGTCCCCGACAGAGAGGGTTATCTGGGCCTCCTCGGAAGATCTACCAGCAACTGGAAAGACTCGGGGTCCAGTCGGGATAGTAGGACGTGCCCAGGACCGCCCCGACGTGTGTAACCCTTTCTCCCCACCTGAACCGTCGTCACGCGAACACCAACTCGATCATGTCTTCCTCAACCTCAAGCTCGCAGCACTTCTCCAATTGCAACTCCAAGACAGCCGCAACCTCAACCTCACCAACGTGCAAAATCGCGAGCACGAACTTTGCCCTAATCACCACCACAACATGTATGCAATAGCGTTAGCCCTAGGGAAAGCTTAAAATCAAAGAATAAGGTAAAGACTCAAAGAATGGCAAGAACGCGAAGAACGCATGTTAGGGATTCGAGTTTATCTCGGGCGAATCGAGAAACTTAGCTGCCAAAGTTGTATAAAACTTTGTCGCGCTCACAAAGGTGTTGCTGGAATCTCGATGTGAAGCTCTGAAGCCCCTCAATCTAAGCTTTCTCTCTCTATGCCTCTGGTTCTCTTTCTCAGCTCTAAGGTTGTAGAAAAGCTCTCAATTTCGTGCAAGTATGGAAATGAAAGTGGCAACCCCACTTATGGTTCCTGCTATGCACGCTTAAGTATGCAACTTTTAACATGTCCAAGCTTTCCCACACTTAAGTGTGGGCTCCTTCCACGCTTGAGCGTGGAGCCTCGTCCACTCCGCCTTCTCCCAAGCCTAGCACGTGTCTCACACACGTCCAAACTCAGAACAACTGGCACAACGCACTCAGCATGCTGAATTGTGTAAGCTCTCCCACGCTTGAGCGTCCAACTCAGCTGAGAAAGGACTTCCAGCCTTCTGACTCCCGCAGTTTCTCGTGCTACACCTTAAGCACTTCTAACAGGATTCAAGCCTATTCCTAAGCTTCCAACTAAGCGTCAAAATAGCACATAAACATTCACACAACCATATAAACACCCGATCAAGGTTATCCACCTTAATTTGGGTTTCCGAAAACATGGATGTTATAGTTTCGCTCATCGGTTCTCAACTGCCTAGAGGCATACGCCACCACTTTTCCTTCTTTAATGAGCACACAACCCAAACCTTGATAAGACGCATCACAGTATACGTCAAATCATCCTAAAGGATTTGGCAAAACCAACACTAGCGATGTGGTCAACCTCTTCTTCAGCTCTTGAAAACTCTGTTCGCAGGCCTCTGACCACTCGAACACCTTCCCTTTTCTCGTCAACTACGTCGTAGGCAATGCAATCTTAGAGAATCCTTATATGAACCTCCGATAGTAGCCCGCTAAACCAAGAAAGCTTCTCATCTCACTTACAGACTTAGGGTTTACTAACTCACTACAGCTTCGACCTTCGTAGGATCCACTGCGATTCCATCCTTACAGATCACATGGCCTAAGAACTGCACTTCCTCGTACCAAAACTCACACTTCGACAGATTATCATACAACTGCCGGTCCTTCAACACTTGCAGCACCACACAAAGATGCTCTTGGTGTTCCTATTTACTCAGAGAGTAAATAAGAATCTCACCGATAAATATGACAACAAACTTGTCTAGGAACGGACGGAAGATCCTGTTCATATAGTCCATGAACATAGCTGGAGCATTAGTCACACCAAACGGCATAACTAAATACTTGTAACGACCATACCGACTCCGAAAAGCAATATTCAACACATCCTCCTTCTTAATCCAGATTTGATGGTAACGAGATCGCAGATCGATCTTGAAAATAACAGTTGCTCCCTGCTCGGTAACGGGTACTTGTTCTTTATCGTCACTTTATTCAGCTGACGATAGTCCATACTGTGAACCATATTGCCATATAGGTTTTGATGTTGACAAATAGAGAATTAAGGGGAGAACATTTTTTGATGTTATCAAATAATGTATCATTGTACCAAGCTTGAATAAATTATATAGATGTGTTATATGATTAATTTGGTTTATTAGAAAATACACATGTGACAAATACTTGATGTATGTATTTGATTAAATGGCATAAAAATTAAATTTGATATTATTATTAAATGCCTAAGGAACATTGAATATTGAGAAGTAATGTGATGATCAATTGAGCATAAATAAGAAATATATTATTGATATTATTTGATCACGTTTAACTAAAGACATAAGTAATATTAATTGGGATATTATCTTAAAATATGTTTATATATGATATATGGCTTTATGCATGAATTTAAATGAGAAATATACTACAGCATGAACTAATGTGGTTCATGAGAAATATCTTTAGAAAAGTTCAGGTAAAAGCAAAGCCAAGAGAATCAAGTTCAAGATCAATCAGGACCATGAAGATTGATAAAAGATATGTCAAGAGATTGAAAAGCCAAATTTATTACAGACATAAATGGAATGTCCATAATTGAAAAACAAATATTTGAAGGACATCCAAGACAAATCTCAAGAAGATCAAGAATTCAAGACCAAGAGTTGTGGGCTTCAAAGATAGTCATATAGAAAGGTCTTAGAATAAATGTAAGGTATGAGAAGATAAAAATGGCACATTTTTTAAAAAGATCTTTTCAAAATTGCCTTAAAATTGTTTTGATCAAAATGTTTTTTAAAAATATCTTTGGTTTCCTTTTGGTTGAAAAAGGTTTTATCTTTGAAAAATGTTTTTGGGAAATAATAATCGATTATGGTCAGTCTGTGTTTCAACGTGAAAAATGTTTTTGGCTAACAACAAAGGTACAATCGATTAAGATAATCGATTATGACTATTTACGAAACTGGGTGGTTTTTACAGAGAAGCCTTAATCAATTAGAATAATCGATTATGCAAGTTTTATTGAAAATCCCAGTTATGACAGAAAAGCTATAATCGATTATGGATATATGATAATCGATTATGATGCGCTTAAATAAGAAAATTCTATTTCTTTATCTGCTACATTTATGGCTCCAACGCCTAGTTTTTTCAAATTGATTTATCAGAAAAGGAATTCGTTTTTATTAATAAAACTTCCCTTTAAAATTCCTAACAGTATTTCAAAAGCTTATAAATATATCTTGAGGGGGCCTTTGAGACACTTTGAGCCAATCTTTTTCTACTATTTTCTCTTCTATTTTGAAAATCACTCATGCTATTATTATACTTTGATTATCATAAGTTCTTAAGTGTATTTGTTGCACATAGTTGTGCTTTGATCTTCAAGTTGTTTATCCACACTATTGTGAGTGCATTATATCGGTAAGAGTCAAATGACTCAAACCATTCTTGAGGCTCTAAGGTTGCCAACACCTATTAAGCTTGGTTGAGGTTATGCCACCAGGGGAGGTCATATCCCTGGTCTATGATGAGTGCTCAGAAGGTTACCAGCAAATGTTAAGCTTGGTTGAGGCTCTGTTACTGGGGGAGGTTATATCCCTAGTCAGTGAGGAGTGCTCGGAAGGTTACAAGCACCTGTTAAGCTTGTGGTTATTTGAGGCTCTTTCATTGGGGGAGGTGATATCCCTAGTCTATGAGGAGTGCTTTGTTATTGTGAAGGTTACAAGCACCTGTTAAGCTTGGTTTTGTAAAATGGTTGCAAGCACTAGTTAAGCTTGTCTTCATAGTGGAACAAAATCCCACAGGTGGAGTGGGGACTAGATTAGGTCACTGGCGGTGCATGGCTGAACCAGGATAAAATACTTGTATCTTGCTTTTCTTACCTTATCTCTTTATATTACATTTAAACAAATTGTTTTCCGCTGCAAATTCTGCTTTACTTATAAAAGGTTTTTGATTGTGCAAAAAGTTTTCGTTTTTACATCAAAACCCAATTCACCCCCTTTTGGGTATTGGTTGCCCTGGCCAACACATACATAACCTCGATCTCCCATCCTTCTTCTTCACAAATAGCACTGGCACTGCCCATGAAGATGCACTAGGTTTGATGAACTCTTTTCCTAGCATCTCGTCCAACCGTCTCTTAAGCTCCACCAGCTCTACTGGAGACATCCAATAGCGCTATTGAAATAGGCCTAGT
This sequence comes from Ammopiptanthus mongolicus, assembly GCA_039655645.1. NCBI lineage: Eukaryota > Viridiplantae > Streptophyta > Magnoliopsida > Fabales > Fabaceae > Ammopiptanthus > Ammopiptanthus mongolicus. The sequence goes on from CM077345.1 coordinate 39,034,289, forward strand.
CCCAGGTACAAGATCTATAGCAAACTTCACCTCTCTCCGGTGGCAGTCCGAGAACATCATCGGGAAACACTTCTGGGAACTCCCGCACAACAGGCAAAGCTTCCACACTAGGAGTTTCCTTGGCTTCCAATGAGAATAGTACCATACACTCCTTCGATCGTCCCCCCCGTCGGAATACTCTCGCCGACAGGCATCAATCCAGATCACTCCGAGAAAAGAAGGGTTTTATTTGAATAGTCTAACACCATATGGTTGGCTGAAAGCCAGCCCATGCCTAGAATAACATCTATCTATTGCATAGGCAGATAGGCAAGGTCCACATGAAAAGTCTGGTTCTCTATTATGATAGGGCATTGTGGGCATACTAATAAGGTAGTTAAAGATTCACCTGTAGGTGTGGAAACAGTTAGGTCATATGGTAGTGAAGAAATAGACAACCCTAAATGATCCATGCACTCTATCAATATAAAAGAATGAATATCCCCCGAATCAAATAGAACAGATAAAAGTTTACCTGAAGCTAAGCATTTACTGTGTATCAGATCAGGGTGTCGAGAGGTTTCAGATCCCCTGATGGCAAACACTCTTTCAGTGGTTTGTGGTCGGTTCTGTTGACTTGCTACTGGTGACCTTACACCACTTCCTTGAGCTCTCCCACTCTGTTGTTGAAACTGGGCTCTTCTACCGACCCCTGGCTTACAAGCTGTAGCAAAATGACCTATCTGGCCACAACTAAAACATCTAACGTGCTGGGTTGTTCTTGATCAGATGCGGTCCCCCGCATCGGAAACATGTTTGAATCCCTTGCTGCCCCTGACTTGAACTACTTCCCCCGTGGTTGACGCGATGTTGAGCTGGGCGATCATAAGGTCTCGCCCTCTGTCGGAATCTTCCATTTCTGCCTCTTTGGATGTTGCTGTAGACTGGTCCACCACTTCTAACTTGTGGCTGGACTGTCTCGGACCTGTCATGTCCTTCTAACATTGTGCACTTCTCGACCAACTCAGGGAACGACCTGATGCTAAAAGGTAGCATCGTCCTCTTCAGCTCGGGCGTCAACCTGTCTTCAAACTGTCTACAAACCCAATCTTCGTGTGGGTGAAATTGATAAAATTGGGAAAACTTCAGCAATGCTTCGTACCGCATTGCATACTCTCCGATTGACATCTGGTCTTGCTTCAGACTCAGGAATTCTTTATATTTTTCTTGCCTCATGTTTCCTGGAAAATATTGCTCTAAGAAGCTCTCTCTGAACAGCTCCCAAGTGAGGACTCTCCCTTCAGCTTCCAACAATTGCAGCTTGTTCTTCCACCAAGCTTCCGCTTCTCAAACCAACATGAACACAACATAAGTAACCTTTTGATCCTCTCTGCAGTGTATTGCCACAAACACTTTCTCAATCTCCTGTTGCCACATCTCCACCACTTCAGGATTATATTCTCTGTGGAATTGAGGAGGGTTTCCCTTCATGAATGCATTCAGTCCTGTGTCCACGGTCTCGTCTCCCCTAACAAGGTGTAGCTGATTCTACCTGGCCTCTCTCTCCTCTTGTCTTTGCATAAACTGTGCAACTTACTGCGTTTGTTATAGCATTGTAGTAGCTAAATCCCTCATCCCTCGCATAGTTTTTGAAGTATCACCACCACTTCCAATCCTAGAGGCATCACCGTTGTGGTTATTGTCTCCTATTTCAACCGGTACGCCTCCCGCTCTGGCACGTCTCCTTCCACCGCCTCTTGCCGTTTAGCTTCCTATAAAAAAGAGCTTTAGTCTCGGTTCATAAGACATACAACATCATTTAATAGTTAAACATATTATATGCCTTATGAATAAAACAGTTATTACACTTCGATAACTCACTCATCGAACACTCCACCTAAATCTAGACATAGTTGGCTCACCTCGGACACCAACCATCGAAGCCAGTACACTTCCTAGACTCGCAGTTACGGTTCCAGACTCCACTGTCCTTATTAGAACCAAACTGCTCTGATACCACTAAAATGAAACGACCCCACACAGTGAGATAATCTCATTAGTCCCAAGCTTATGTTATTAACTATACCTTAACCATATTATAGTGTTAGCGCGTTATTCAGGAAGCGTAGCAAAAGAAAACAATAAACATACAGCACACGCAAGGAAAGGTATAAAAAACAATCAGAGTAAGACGCAGATAAATAACTATGTGCATACATCATGCAACTGTTGCCCCATCAGTAGGGCTGACATATAGTATATATATGCATACATACCAAAACTACATAAAAAGAAAAGATAAGAACATATACAATCAAAAGGTAGAAGCTCTCACAGCTCACCAGCACTACCCCCACCCTTCTCTCCAAAAGTACATCAAAACGCTCATCTCACACCCTATGACGCACTGGTAGTATCACGCCATCAGCGACATGCATACCGGGAACTACCCTTTCCCTCTCCGTCAGTACGCCTGTAAACCCTCAGTGGCACATACTCAGAAGAAGAACTAGACATTACTACCATGCGTCGTCTGTAAGTCTACAGGTACTGCTCGAACCTCCTCCTCTAGCCTCTCGGCACGAACCCTCTCCGACTGGACACGTGAGATGTAGCTGGCATCGGCCACATGAAGTCCCTCTCGTGACGCCTCGATAGATGCCACATTTGAGTAAAGGGTAGAAACTATACAACTCTGAACGGACCGATGATATCCTCGTACGGTGGAGTCCCACTCTGAAACAGCAGACTGACCGACCCAGTATAGACCGTCAGAAATATGGAGGGATCCACCCGCCACCCTCTATCATCGTGATAGACTATCTCCAATTCCCCCAGCACCGACACCCTTGATGCCTTTGTGATGAAGGGGTGCGTCCTCGGGTCTATCCATGTCCTCAACTGGCTCATCGTCTTCATGCGAACGAAGAACAGAAAACAGACATACACAGAAACAGTAGGGAGATAAGAATACAGCGTCATAACATCAGTATAGCAATAGAAGCATAGTAAACACATACGGCAAGTAACACATATAACAAATATATGAAGTATAGCATATAACTCAAACAACCAAGCATCTTCCAAGTCAAGATATACAACAATCATCCATCTCCATAGATCTCTCGCTCAGATCAAACCTCTAAATCGGGATACTAATCCCATGCAGCATGTTGGTTGAATATGTCAACACAAGGTTCCGGACAGGAACAAGAGTTAGTTGGTCCAAGAAACTGAACCGCTCACCGTGACCAATAAGAGTACATCTCCCTTCCATACATGGAACCGGGTTGTCTTGGTCGCCTCGGAACGTTAGCCTGGAACATGAAATAGCTCAAGGATTAGTCATAAAAAACGGGCTAGCTCAGGCATCACGGCACGATAGGAGCAACCCTATCCGTCACTATAGATTAATCCTGAGTCTGACAACATCCCTAAGGCCACATTGACCGCCCTTTCTGCTTTCCGTACCCGTTCTCAGGTACAACTAACCTCGCATGACATTGGCAGCCCATACTACCGTCATGCGGCCCTGCCACTTGGCCTCTATGATATGCAGCAAACATCCTCAACAAGATTATACCGGATCCTCACGCCTAACACTCAGCAATAACAACATGATGCCTCGTATCGACACGACCACTGCCAGACGCCACCTGTCCACGAGCCACAACTCCAAGCTTAGCACATCACATCACATCAACAGAACCATCAACGGTATCAACTCGATCACACAAGGCTCACAGCCACTCAACAACATAACCGCCACACAACCATAACATCTCATGTGCAAGAGTAATAGTAACAACAACTAGCAGAACATGCATATATAACATACCACATAGGCAAAGTAAACACATGAGCACGTAGACAGGTATTCAAATAACACCATAGACAACATAGCATTAATTCAACATAAATCAACCTCGATCAATAGTTGTCTAACCTAGGGTTCAGTCTAAGCGGCAATAGCCCATAGTAAGCTAAACCTAGGGTTTAGATACTTTGTCAAGGCTTAATCTCTAGTATGGTCTAGGGTTTCCCTACACACAACAACAACGATAGCTATACTACTTTTGCCTTCCCGACGACAATGGTACACTTTCTCCCCATCTAAACAGTTGTCACAAACTTCAACGCAATCTCCTTGGCACCACCACCACCACAATCAGCTACGAACAACTTTGGTGCAACCGCGATTCCACCTCCAACTCGCACAACCACGAGCGTGAACTTTGCCCCAATCACGGGAACAACACATATGCAATAGTGTTAACCCTAGGGCAACCTCAACGATCAAAGAGAAAAGATATAAACTCGAAGAACACGTGTTAGGGATTCAAGTTTACCTTGGGCGAATCGAGAAATCCTTCGATCGAAATCAAAGATTTCGTCGTCACGATCACAACGATGTTGTTAGAGTCTCGACCTGACGCTCCAATCTCCCCCAACCTCAAACTTTCTCTCTCAAGGCCTTCAAGCTCTCTTCAATTGTAGAGCTCTGAAAATTCCCAAGTGTTTTCGTGCAAGAATGAGGAAGAAAGGAAAAACACCAAACTTGATCTGATGGTAACGCGTAGGTGTGGAGGTTTTGCACGCTTGGGCGTGGGGTTCTCCTGCGCTTGAGCGTGAAGCCTCGTCCACTCCGCCTTCTCCCTGGCGTGACACATGTCCAACACGCGTCAACAATCACACCAGCTGGCATACCACGTAGCACGCTTGAGCGTGCAACATGCCAACGTTTAAGCCTTGGTACGCTTGAAACGTGGAGTCCTATCACGCTTGAGCGTTTTGCTCAGCTGGGAAGGGACTTCCAGGCTTCTGACTTCCCCAGTTTCTCGTGTTATGTCTTAAGCACTTCCAACAGAATTCAAGCATATTCCTAAGCTTTCAACTAAGACTTCAACTTGCACACAATCAATCACCCAATCAATCAATGCCCTAATCGAGATTAACCAACTCGATTAAAGTTATAGAAATCAGGGATATTGTAGTTCTTACAAGCTGACGCCCATTCTTGCTGTTTCCCAGGGCTAAAAGCCTTGGGAAAGGCCAAAAATCTGTGGGAAAATGCACATTTCCCACGGATCACCCACGACTTCACATCCCTCGGAATAAACGACGTCAGAAACGATTTCCCACGGGCAAAATGAAAATGTCGTGGGAAGTTAACCACGATCATGCCCTTGGGAAATTTCCCACGGCCTTGGCCCTAGAAAACCTTTCCCACAACATAAGCCTTGGGAAACTTTTCCGATGGCCTTAACCCTGGGAAACTTAACGAGACATTTCCCACGGCTTTGGCCCTGGGAAACCTAATTTACTAATTTTTTTAAAATCTGTATATAGTATAATAATTAAATTAATTATAATTATATTAATAAAAAGAACATAATCAACAACTGTAACAGCCCAGACTACTTTCAGGATTTCCGACTGTTCCCATAAACCAGCACGAGTCTTTTCAACATGCTTTGTCCTCACTCACATACTTTCTGAGAAACTTCCCAGAAGGTCACCCATCCCACAATTACTCCAAGTCAAGCACGCTTAACTATGGAGTTCTTATGTTCCAGGCTCCCGAAAAGAAGATGCATCTTGTTGGTATAGGTAGTGCAAATCAATTCCTTTAAGCCTTCCTCAACTGTACAGTCCCATACCTGTACAGTCTTAGAATCCCTTTCATTCCGGTGTGAATCGATTCATTCATGTGTCCCTCCGCCTAGAAGCCTGCCAGGAGCGGCTCCTTGTTCGTGCCTCATGCACCGGCGATCACTCCCCGCCCTCGTCAGTCCCGGGTGTTACAACAACAAAATAGTATCAACAATAAAACAACATTATGCATCATTTATTAAAAATTCATCCATCACGGTATAAAGTTTTCAAAACAGCATCAACAACAAACAACACCTTTTTCTTTCATAAGCTAAAAAATATATTGATTAGAGCACAAGGGATGCTCAAACCCATATACAAAAAACCTAAAGCAAGGCTACCCGACTACAAAGCACCTATATTCTTCCTTAAGGCTAAAAGCTAGTTTGCCTCAATAATGTAATAGAAAAGGTATTAACCTAAAAAAAGAACAACTGCAACATAGCCGCAAACAAAACATAATTCCTCCAAAATAACTTGGATGCAGATCTCCCCCAAAGAATTTAAAAGAAAAAAAAAAAAACCAAATAGATCACCCGGATTACTTATCCATTCTTGATTGTGGAAAGTAACTCACCCACCATACAACTATGCAGTATACAAACATAAAAAAAAAACATCTACCTAAAGGAACAGAAGAAAAATTCAACAACCAGCTGAACCATCTTGTACCAATTGTGCAGCATGCGTCAAACCACAAATCTTGAGCCCTCATTGAAAGCACCTTTTGCCCTCTTGTATCCGCAACATAACCAAATCTGTTAACTCAATGTATACACCAACCAGGTAAGGCAGAGACATTATATTTGAGAGGCAATGCATTTCCCAAACACCAAAAGAAGATCCAAGATATTTAGAAAACTCCACCAAAACGTGATCTGTGACAGAGTGGTCCTAAAAACCCCTTTAGCAAACCAGAAACCTCAAACTTAATCCAAACAAAAACAATAATAATAACTGAAAAAACTCCATCCCATTGGTACAGCTTAAAGGTCCTTAATCATCATACTTGCAGCATCTCAAAACACTATGGATGAATACATAAGAGAGTCTCCAAAAAGAACCAAAAACTCAAGAAGCATTTAACCGGGCTCCAGTTTTACCACCAAAGCCACTGGACAGCTAAGAATTAAGGACCCCTTATCATATGTGTGATGGCACTTGAATAAAAACAGAAAAACCAGAAGAGAATTAAAGGAACACTACTACAGCAAACCCCTCAAACACAAAATGTTCTCTCACGAAGCTACCAGAGTAAAAACACCAGTAAGAGAGACTACTCCAATTCTTGAACCATGGTTATCAGGAAAAAAAACTAGAGGAATAAGATTATTCAGATCATTTCAGCATTTTGAAACCTTCCAACAGTGACATTGTATAATATTACTCTCATAAACCTCCCATTCCCCTATGTGTCTCGCTCACCTGTGTTTCACTCATTCTCCTTCATCGTCACAACAGCCATATTAAATAGGATTCCATGTTGCATTTCTGGCTCATACCTGCATAAGACAATCTGAAAAAGCAAGCAAGTAATCCAACAAGAATAGAAGCCTTAAACTCAGGTCAGAAAATACAATCATCAAAAAAGAAAAAACCTTTTGTTACTCTTCCACTCCAGTGTATCTCAACCTCTCCAAAGAATACCCTCACCGGTGTTTCTCTCACATTCCCGTGTTTCTCTCACTCTCAATCTGCAGCACCTAGCCCATATGATAGAGACTTCCAATTTCACATCCTTGATAAAAAAACACCCATTAATTTGAACTCATCCATCACCAGAAACTTTTAAAACTTCAACCCCACAAAATCATCACTGAACCAATATTCTCCTATATTCACTCTCAACAAAACACTATATACATTTTTGTGTAAAATTTCACAACAGAAGCCTAAACCATAGGCACATTTTTGGGTAAAATTTCATAATAAAACTCATTTTTCCCATGAAACAAAACAGAACAGAGCAAAATGAGCACATTTCAGAGCAGAGCCCAAACTCAATTAGGCAAAACTCATTTAGTCATAGGCACATTTAGTGTTTGATTTGATTGGTCAGTAAGTTGGCTTTACTGGTTTACTTGTTTCTTTGGCCTAAAAGTAGAGATGGCAATCAAATTATGAATAAAAATAAACCGTTGCACGTATACGCTGTTATATAATACCATACTCTACAATACATTTTTATTTTGTATTATAACTTCCTTAAACATCAAATTTTATCTTCGAGATATATGGTGATTCAACTTGTTTAGAATCTGGGAGTGTTCTTCAAGCGGTTCTAGGATTATCAAACACCTAGTAACCTAAACTTTCATCCCTCGCAATGACAAGGGTCAGGATCAACAGAGATTGACAACCACACAACCACCTCCTTCACAACAAAGACAATCCCAACTCTGTAAATCCCTGTCCTTCTATCAAGCACTCAGCCCCAGAATCACCACATTCAAGTAACACAATGACAACACAACAAATCAATATCATTGGAAAGCATGAAATCGAACAGCAAATATAAAACATCATTCATATCCTAACTCTTATTGATAAAACTCCAAACTAAGTTATTAAAAATGACAGATATATCAATTATCAAATAGCAGCTTCATGCAAAAGCATGTGTGAGTGCGAAAGAAAGACCAAGAAAAGCATGAAACTTCCACAGTTATCACCAACCACTTGATTATAGATTAATATATATTTTTGATAGAAAAAGTCTATTATAGATCTTTATATATAAAAGGAATGTAGTGATTGGGGCATTTTTGTAAAATCACTTCTGTTATTAAAATTTTTTTTTAATGGCAACCTTTATATTGGCCCAACTGAATAGTGTCCGTCTCATGCGAAATTGAATAGACCTATTGGATGTTGCACCGTTTTAGTATATCAGAAATGTCATTTAGTGACTTATTTAGTGTATCAGAAATTGTTATCTCATTTGCAACTATTACATACACGGGTTTAGAGCGTTAATTATTGAATTGAAGCATTTACACCTGCATGTTAGTGCAGTAGTCATTTCATCTACCGAAATCGTACGCTTGAAATCTGAAAGGGTTTTCGGCTGGTGGCTCTACGTCTTCTTGGAGCTATCGAGCCTAAATTCTGAACATCACTTTAAATAGTAAAATGGGCATAAGCTCCTAGAATCGGCCCCAATGACGGCTTTGATTTCAACTGTACCCATTTGTAATCGCCCATCTTGATTTTATGCTTCTTCCACAAAGCGATTTGGAATGAGCTGATGCAGTGCATCAATTGGCCATGGCATTCGCCACTGGAAACCGCTCCGATGTCAAGGCCCTCTTCGTAACCATTTCATCAAATCCATGTACATACACAAGCGAGGAAGAGAGCAGCCACGGTGGGAGAAGGTAACATAGCAGCGAAGTGCACCGACGCAACAATAATGACTGGTGTGTCTTTTACCTTTGCTTGGCAGTACTGTCCTTTGCATTACATGTATGTATCTTTTCCATCCTTTTTGCAAGATATACCATTTTTGACACAGTTAATGGAAAATTATCTATGAAGGAGAAAGAACTTCATGGAAAAGCAAAGGTATGTCATTAATTTGGTTGAAACTTTTCTATAATAAATTTAAGTTATTACTTACACTAACTTTTGAAAAAAATTACTGATAATTTTTTACTGATAAAAATAAGTATATAATCTTAGCAGGAAGTTTTAACTTTCCAAGAATATGAACAACAGAGTCCAGTTTCAGTTCTTCAGGTTGGAGAAGTTGAATTCTCAACCTTTGATCAAAGTCTTGCTAACATTGAAAGTAAGTTCTGTTTTCCCTTCAATTACCTCCTACTTCATTACCTAACATTTTTCATAGACTAATCAATGTAATTTCACCTGCAACATGAAGTTGAACTGCTTATTCGAATAATCATTTCAGAATCTGACGCGAGATTGGAAGCGGAAGGTTCCAATGCGAATGCTTCCTTGTGCATATATAATCCCTTTAAATATTGTTACTTTATTTATATATAAATAATATTATAATGGGATTGTCAAGCTAAGGAAAGAAAACAAGAGATCGTGTGGCTGAAAGAAGATCTGAAAGAAGCTCAAATGCGCATATCGGTTAATGATTCGTAGTCGGTGACGTTATCAACCCCTTTACATTTGCATGAGTCAAAGCTAATCAAATCAGAGACTTACGGAGGTTTCTCTCATGTTTTTTCTTCCGAATCATCTCAGATAATGAACGATATTATCTCTTTTTATTAAATCTTACTTTGTCCAGTTGTCCTTATCGGTTTAATATTAGGTTTATAATGGGAGACTATGCGATGGAAATTTCGGTTTGAAGTGTATGAGAGAATGGTGAAACCTATGGTGGAAGAGTTTCTTAGGGGTAGAAGAAGAATGTTGGCTGCACTGGCAAGATAGAAATCGAGAGCATTTTTTTATTCTAATTTGCAATTGCTATTTGACCACATCTTCTATTGAAGTGCTAATTTCTTAACAAAAAGGTGTTAATTTTCTTCAACTGATAAGAGCGCATATGTTTGCTTTTGGCTTGGACTAATTGTTGACAGAGCATTGAGTCTGAGTTGTGTTTTATGCACCCTTGCTATTGTATTTCAATGCATAGTTTTGATAACTTTTTTCACTATGCGTACAGGTTCAACATGCTTGCCGAATCTCATATGCTTCCCAAGTAATTCTCATGGCAGATATCTGAGCATTCAGAACATGTTTCCAAGGCCTGGTGGTTGGTACATGATATTAGTTATAGAAAACTAAAAGAAAGAAGTGAATCTTGCACTGCTATTTAGTGAAAGTTTTCCAATGGATGTTTCTTAAAATCAGATAAGAAGAGCTTTTACTATTTGCATCAAATATCTTCATCCCTTGTGGGCTTCTACCTATTTTTACTGTAATTCTTAGCAATATTCTTATTTAGTATTAAAAAAAAAAGGTAAGCAACTCATTGTTATATAATTTTAATATATCTACTTCTGTGAAAAGATGTATTCATCACATAGCATTAGAGAAGGTTGTAGGAAATATGGTTTAATTCATGGCTTTGTTAAGTCACAGCATGGTAGTGGGTTTATTTTGATTTTTCTTTGGTTTTGTGAAGCAACTTTTTTATTGAAAGTGCATCTTAAATTTATACAGAAAGGTAGTATGGTCCCAGACAAAGTGTAGCGGTGCATTCTGTTTTTTTACTTCTTTTTGTTGTTTTATGCCTGCAAAAAGTGAGATAGTAGCTGTATGCACAAACCTCAAGGTTGTTACGGTTTTGGTTTTATTTACATGTGTCTTGCACTCTTGCTAACCAGGTAGTGATTAAAGAATTAACAAAAGTAAACATCCAGCTAAATGAACTAACTTTCCATCCCACCCAGGTGTAATTATATGCAGATAAGAAAGATGAATAAACCTATATATACCTACCAAACCAAAGTAGTACTCAGATCATGCTAACAAATTACCTATTTAATTTGTTCGAAGCAAAGCAACAGTGAATTATATAGTAGTTGCTCTGCTCAAATTATAGGAGTGAAGGTTTTGGTGTTGGGGCTTGGCTCTGTGGAATATTATTGTATCTGTCATTCAATTTCTTTTTAATATTTAGTTGCTTTATATTTCAACATGAGGATTGTACGACATTTTTGTTTTTCAAGGAGAGTGTTTGACTTGGTATTGTTTTTAAAAGGCTTTGTGATTTTATCTGCTTTGTCTTTGTTCATTTGTTGCATTGCTTCAGTGGTTCAAGGGTGGGATGACCAACATTTGTTATAATTGCTTGGATAGAAATATTGAAGTTGGACTTGGTGATAGAATTTCCATTTACTGGGAAAGGAACGAGCCTGGTGTTGATGATACTCTAACATACACTCAACTTCTCCATCAAGTTTTCCAGTTTAGTTTTAAGTTCTGACTTTCCTCTAGCTGTCTCTTTATTAGAGTGAGACATGTTTCAGAGCCTTTACCACTATATTATGATAAGTTTGATTTTCTTAAGTTTTTTTCTTTGTAGCTAAATCAGATTTCAGTAGGAGATAAAATGAAAATATGCATTATACTTCAATTCTAATAGTGTAGATCAGAACTTAATCTGTTTTATGATTATACAGTTTCTTTTATTATACATGGAGGTTAATAGTGTTTGTGAAGCTTCATTACAAGCTTTATTTAATAATATTGCTTTCCTTATTGAACAAGTATGTCAAGCATGAAGTTCACAATCTTGCTCGATTCATTTCAGTGATAAAGTTTCCACCTTTATCTTGGCGAACTTCCCACCCCTATGTTTTGGTAGATCGTTTTGAAGATATCAGTCCTCCTGAAAAAGTGCATGCAACTAATAAATGTGACAGAAAAGTCACACTTTATGGCTATGTCAGAGGCTGTAAGTTGAAAAAGTGGAATAAGATGTGTTCCGCAATTCTATATTATTGTATTTATTTGAAATTAATTTCATTATAATCTAGAGCTTTTTGTAAGAATAGGCAAGGTATCATGTGCCCTCAATTGATACTGAACTGGACATGGTTGGGAGCAATAGTTTGGACATTATTGTTCTCATTCTTCTCTATATTTATACCTTCAATTATATATTCCTCATATTATAGTTATCTCCAAGTTCATATTGTGTCTTCCTGTTTTAACATTATACTGATTACTAGCCGATTATTGGAAAGATTATCTTAATGTGAACGGTTAACTTAAATCCTGATATTTTGTATCTCTCTTTTCATAAGAATTATACTTAAAGTTACCCATTTGTTCATCTGTTTGTTTGTATGTAAATGTGTGTGTGTATATATATATATACGATAATGATAATTGACTATTTACTCATTTATGCACTCTGGTAACCATTCCCCGATGAAATATCCACAAACTCTTTCCTCCTCCTTCAAGGATTGGGAGTATGTTAGATAATAAGAATTAGTTATGGCATGGTGTATGGAATTAAGCACGAAAAAGATTGATTGAAAATTGTATGGCGATATTCTCAATTTTAATGTTTTACCCATGGTTTTGTGTTGCACATGTTATTTAAGATGGATTAAAAAAGATAATAATTACAACAAAATGATGCTCCAGTTTGTTTGTAGCAATCAACTGTATCAATATATAATGATAATTATTAGTATGATAGCATTCAGTTATATGCTTCAAATAAATAATCTTTTCAATAACATTTTCGTTCAACTACAATTCAGTGTTGTATCTCAAAAATTTTCACATTTATTTTTTATTGTTAATTTTTCATATTGAAATGTTGGAATGGTAGTAATAATATTAAATTTTTGCCTTAATTGCATTTTTCATCCCTCAATTTTTCAAATGTGCGATTTTGGTCCCTCAATATTTTTAATTGCACATTTAGTCCTCTAAATTGTTAAATTGTGCAAATATGTCCTTTTCGAGAGACCCAAATCAAATATTTGAAAAAATGAGGGACGAAAAGTGCAATTAAGCTTAAATTTTTAATATTTTTATTATGTCAGTGTTCTCAAATTTAAAAGTCTCAAATGCAAGACAACCATGACTTGATTTATCATTTCAAAAACTACACAAATACTTAATTGTTGCTCTTTTAATTTGTTCTTTCCTATATTTAAATAAAAATATTTTTTTCAAAAGAGTATAAAATATTTCTATTCAAATATAATACCCCCGTGCGATGCACGGTACAGGATCTAGTTACTATTTTAAAGTAGAGATTCACGTCTTATTTGTAAGAGTAAACTCACTTAGCATTAGTAATGTCATAGAGTCGCACCGAGTCATCCTCATTAGCTGTAACAAGTAAATCATCCTTACGATGGAAATCGAGCGAATTTATCATCCAAACCTGAAAACATGATTATAATTACATCTTAGAGGGAAGACATTTTTTGAATGAGGCCTTCATTACCATGCCAAAAACAAGGTCAAAGCTGACATCAGAAATAGAAGAATTTGAGATTAAAAGGTATGAAGGGATTGTTTGTGAAAAGAAACAAAAAACAACTTAAAAATATTCCCAGGTTGCTTACACTAAAGAATTAATGAATACTGGAATTGTTAAGACAATAAGTTGTTGTATAATGCAATTTTAAGAGTGCCCAATAGATTATTTCACCCTAATAATAGTAATAGGGGTTTCCTTCCCAATTTTATTCAACACGGACCCATACACATCAGTACATCACCAAGTTTTGAGATTTAAGAACAACATTATAGAGACCAACAACTCCCAACAAGTACATGAATCTAGTTAGGTAAAATTGGGTGGGAGACTTACCTTCGTTGGAGAGGGTGGCTCGTGAGACGACCCCACTTGCATGAGGTAATCCCATTAGTCCCACACTGAGATTATTAACTATACCTTAGTCATATTATAACGTTAAAACGTTCATAAAGGAAGCGGCTTAAACAAAAATGACAAACACTAAAGCATACAACAACGTGTGTAAAACGGTAAAGGTAAAAGCACACAAAGTACGATGCATCTAAGGAAAAGTAACTGTATACATCACATGTATAGTTTGCCCCATCAGTAGGGTTAAAATACTGTATACATACGACTGTACATCAAAAGATGGAAATAAAAGCAGATATACCAAAGGACTCAAAAACTCTCCAAAAGCTCACCAGCTCTCCCCACCAACTCTCAAAATACATCAAAACAAGCTACCTCACAAGCCTAGAGTGGATGCACTGGCGATACCACACTCTCAACGGAGCGGATACCTGGAGCTACCCTTTCCCTCGTCGTACGTACGCTTGTAAACCCACAAGGGTATGTACTCGGACGAGGAACCGGACACGACGACTCTCTATCGATGATACGTCCTCAGATATTTCTTTGATCTCCTCCACTGTCCATGCAGCACAAAACCTCTCCTGCTCGTGACATGCGAAGATGCTAGCATCGTTCACATGAAATCCTGCTCATGGGGCCTCGGTGGGCACCACATCTGAGAAAAAGTGAGAAGTTGGGTCACGCGATAAGGTCTGACGATGTCCTCAACAAGTGGGTCACATCTCCAGAACAGTAGGCTGATCGGTCCGGTGTATACGGTCAGGAATGTATAGGGGTCCACTTGTTGTAACGTCCCGATTTTTCAAGCTTTCTAAGAACAGTAAACTGTGTAAATAAGTTTATATTTTTATCTGAGGTTTAGAGAAATAAATAAAATAAAATAAACCATAGTCAAGCTCTACGCTATCGTAGGAAGCTATGGTTAAATTTTGGGTCGAAAACTCAGACGGAGCCCGATCTGCATTTTTCACTGACAGTAGTGTTTTACTACTCAGAAGACCTAATTTGGACTCGTGAACGAGACAGTTAGTCTTAGAATCGAATTCTCTACAATTTTGCTAAAATTGGTTTCGCACTCTAAAAAGCGGAATAATAATAAACTATTCGAGCGCAATCTCAAACTGGGTGACAAATGGAGCTAGATATGGATTTACCGGGACTCGCTAACGGACAATCATGAAGTCACATCAGGTCACATCACCTTGGGATGTGTGCCAAGTGTCATGATGATTTTGAAAATATCTGGATGCGAAAAGACCAAAATACCCCTAACCTTTTCCATAATTATCATTTAACCTTGTGTGAAAAGACCATTTTGCCCCTTAAGTGAAAATTTTTGGACACCTTTGCCCTTCACCTCATCTCACACGCCCCTCCCTTCATCAAACCTCACCATTCACTTCTTTCTTCATAACCCACATTTCCTCACTCTTTCTCATCTTTTCTCTCACTTTTCTTAAGAATTTCTCAAGTGATTTGTGTAGCAAAGTTGATCATCTTGTGATCTTCATCCTCTAAGAGGTATGAACTTCTCCTATAGTCTCTCAATCTTCATTTTCTTCCATTGAAAACATTGATTTCCATGAAGCTTCAACTTCTTGATCCAAACTTCAAAAATTTCATAGAAAAATGTAGAAAAATCCTTTTAATGTCAAACCAATTTCTATGAGTTAATTTCATTGCCCTCTTTCATAATCTAAGAGCTTGTAACCAAAAGAGTTCTCTAACCCATATGGGTACGATGAGGCCGAACTATAGATGTTGAGAAAGCTTGAGTTTTTTACTCAAGTTTTGAGTAATGAGACTTGTTTTAGTGTTAGGTATACCTAAGGATCATCTATCCAAGGGATTGAAACCAAATGAAATCCCTAGCTTTTTATTCTATACATGGTCGAACCATATGTCTAAGGGAATAGGAAAAAATTGTGTTGTTAATGTTGATGTTTGATTGGATTGTATGATTGTAGTTGGTGCTGAATATTCTGACGAGTAATCGGGAGATTCACGAACCGGTCGGACGAATTTTCATCTGGAGGGTTACTTCACCAAAAGGTATGGGGAGTGAACCTTATCACACCAAAATTGGTGGAAGGTGAAAATGGTTGTTTATGATTGTTTAGGTTAAACTCTTTTGTTTGGGTTCACTACTTTAATTGTGAAGTTCTCTTTGAGAACATGATTGTAATAATGGTCCTATACTTAGAATGTGTTTATGATGATATATGTTTGGGTGGAAAATATTCTTATGTATGTTAAAAACCATACTTTGATCTCGAGATCAAGTAAGGATTTTTAGGCTTGATTATGATTGAATGATGCATGATTATTGTTCATCATTATATTGTGAGCTTTTGAGTTATTACACGACAAGTTGGTGAAGCAAAATCTTCACATCCCAAGTTGGGAAGTATTCGGCCTTGTCCTTAAGAAAAAGGAAGAACATGAGTTGTTCTTGAACATTCAATGTGTTTGGAAAGTTAGAAAATGTTTTAGTAACTTATACTTCAAAACAAAATAAGAAGTGATTTTGATCCAAAGATCAAATAGAGTTTTGACCTTCAAGTGTTTTTACTAAGGTAAAAATGTATTTTTACTTTAGTCATAGTTTATCCAATTAACAAAATGTTTTAAAAGTAAAATGATGAAAGTGATTTCATGGAAGAAAAAGTAATAGGAAGTTACCTTAAGTTTTGATGGGATATCACCTTTATGTTCAACTAAGTTAACCTCCAATCCACAAAGTATAAAAAGGACCTTTTCTTTAAGTTTGAACTAATTGAATCATGGTTTGAAAACTAAATGAAATTCCATTTTATTTTACACTAGCTTAGATCATGGTTTTACACTAAGTTAGTACGGAAAAACCCTTTTCAACTTAGTTAAGGTACTTTACTTTAAGCAAGTACAAAGTTATTTCAAAACAAATGAGTTTTCAAATTAGAAAGGTTTTGGTTTACAAAGTCTCAAATTGAGAGTTGCAAAAGAAAAGAGATAATTAAGTATAGTATATGGTGCAACAAGACCATGCACTATACCATTGATGATTGTTCATCAATGACTTCATAAGACTTAAGTGAATCGATGTTTATTTCATTATTCAAAATCCAAGGAATTAATATCTTAGAAAGGATCAAAGACTTATCTAAGAGGATTCTCAATCCTTCTTCATAATATTTAGGACTTGAGACGTAAATCATAAGACACGAACACAAACATGAAACGTTTTGGGTTTTGGAACAGTAGTTCGATGACGGACCAGTGATTCAGATCCAGGTCAATCGTTCAATTGTTTCAGTCTTCTGATGACTCGATCCCGGAGGGATCACGAGATTTATCCAGTGGATAAATGTTTTGTAATACAAAGACGCATATAGTTCCTAAGGAAGAGAACTTGAGTGAACCTTGAGGTTTATCCGATGGATAGACATTGCTTTATCGCATCTGCTTCGTGTAAGCATTGGCATTTCATTGCATGAGTTGTAAGGCCTTGAGCCTATGAGTTGAGCTTACACCTTGATGAGGGTGCGAATCTTACGGTGACGTTTTAAATAGTCTTGGAGGTATCAGGGTTGGAAAGGCTGACATTTGACCAGTTGGTAGCTTTTCTGTGTCGTGGCGACTCCGAGCAATACACTGATATCCTCGACTAGATGCCATACTTTTCATGTTTGGTGTAGAGTGTTTCCATAAAGCCAGATACGTGCACGTTATGAATGTTGTAGCATCTTGCCCATGGCTGGCATACACGGAACATGTCCTCCCATTCACTCTCTCCGACACTTTGTTAAGTCGATGGAGTAAGGGCCAGATTTTTACCCTTGTGGCATATGGCATTGAGTCATGCATATTGCATTGCATTGTATGGCTGTTGATGATTACATTTACTTATTGTACATCACTATTCTGTTTTCGAGGATGACTTATATTATGCTGTTAATTGATTAACATGATATATTGAGATTTATGGTATGCATGTTAAGTATGTTATTACTTGGTGAGTCGTCTCGTTTTACTTTTGCTGTTTTGCTGTGTTGATGATCGAGAATCTCACCCGTATTTGTATATCTTTTTTGCTGGTATTGTTGTTTCTGCTTAAGAAGATGGGCGCGATGACGATTCAGTTTAGAATATACTTTGAGTCTGGAGGGGGACTCCTTTTACTGTTTAGTTTTGGCCAGGCTGTGTCAAGTGTCAGTTGTACATTTTGGGGAGCCGTGACTCCTAGTACTTAATTATGTACTTTTATCAGTTAGGCTTGGACCTATGTCTGTATATATTATTGTTTCTATTTCCGTACTTTTATTTTGTATGACTTCTAGAAATACATGGTGAACCTAAGTTCATTTATTATCACTTACTTTACTAATCCCATTATATCATTGCGAAAAAAAAAACCGTATTTTCCGCATTAATATTATTTTCGGCCTTATAATTGTTCGGGAATGTGACACTCGGGAAAGGGTGTTACACCTGCCACCCTTCGTCGTCGTGGTAGATGATCTCAAGATCGTCCAACATCGGTATCCTCGGTGCCATCGCAACGTAAGGATGCAGCCTTAAATCCATCGTCGTCTACCGGCTCGTCGTCTTCACGAGGATAAGCAATAACAACACATACAGAGAAAAGAAGTAGGGAGATAAGACGATTGTATCATAACCAAGGGAAAATAGCAGTAGCAGTATAACAACAAACAGCAAGTAGCACAAAGAACACATATATAACAGATAACGCATACTGACAGCCATCTCCCAAGTCAATACACAAAACAACCATCTCCAACTGTTCTCACAATCAGATCAATCCTCTACTCAGGATACTAATCCCTTGCAGCATGTCGACCGATTCTCTCAAGACAAAGTTCCACACAGGAACATGAGTTAGTTTCTCCAGGAAACTGATCTGCTCCCTGTGACCAATAAGAGTGCTTCCCTATTCCACACAGGAAGGGTATCTTGCCTGCTCTGGAACGTTAGCCTGTAATATGGAACAGCTCAAGGATTAGTCGGGATAACCAAGCTTGATTAGGCATCATGACACGATAGGAGCAATCCCATCCGTCACTGTAGATTGGTCTCGAGTCTGGTTACATCCCAAAGGCCACACATACCGCCCCCTCCGCTTTCAGTACTCGTACTCAGATACAACTAACCTCGTACGACAATTGGCAGGCCATACTATCGTCATACCGTCCTGCCACCTGACCACTATGATATGCAATAAACATCCTCAAGGAGCTGATATTGGAGCCTCACACTTAAGTGCTCAAAATCTAAACAAGATTCTTCGCATCAACACGGCCATCGCCACGACGCCATGCGTCCACGAGCCACAACTCAAACACCATCAGAACCATAAACGATATTAACCCGATCACATAGCATCACCTCACAGCCACTCAGCCAATCAACAGGCACGCAACAGTATACCAACATATACAACATAGCAAGCAGACCAATAAAGCAGATATGTACGTAATCAGGTAGTTCAGCCAATCACATCAAACAACACAACAACAAATATCATAATTCTACCTCAAACGACAATCGACTAACCTAGAATACGATCTTAGCAGTGATCGCCCAAAGTAGATTAAACCTAGGGTTTAGGTACTTTGTTAGGGCTTAACCTCTAGTAGGGTTTAGGTTTCCCCGACACACACAAACAAAAATGCTATACCACTCTTGCCTCCCCGACGATAGCAACATCTTTCTTCCCACTACTACATGGGAGTAAGTGCATGATCACGAAGAAGATCACCAAGCCACCAACAACACCACCACAAGCTCGCAGCCACCACCATGAGACAAACCCCAAACAACCGCGATTTCCTCTCCAAACTTGTGCAATCACGTCCTCGAACTTTGCCTTAACCACGGAAACAACACACATGCAATAGTGTTAACCCTAGGGCAACTCAAAATCAAAGAAAGACTCGAGGAAAGCTCAAAGAATGCAAAGAACTAAAGTCGAAGTATCGACGTAGTAGGGATCGAGCTTACCTTTGAGGAAATCAAGAAATCTACCAGTCGAAAGTGAAGATGAAGTCATCACGATCACTCTGGTGTAGTTGAAATCTCGATCCAATGCTTCGAACTCTCGGTAACTCAAGCCTTCTCTCTCAAGACCTCTAAAGTCTCTGTCACTGTAAAAAGCTCTGAAAGCTAAGGGAAAAATGTGCAAGTGAGGAATAAAGTGAAAGAAATTACTTAAGTCTTCCTGATCAGCAAGCTTTAGCGTGCCAAAGGGCCACGCTTTAGCGTGCCCATGCTTGAGCGTGGGGTTTCTCCACACTTAAGCGTGGAGCCTCGTCCACTCCGCTTTCTCAGGGCCTGACACGTGTCCCCACACGTCAAAACTCAGGACAGCTAGCACACACACTCAGCACACTTAGGCGTGCTCCTTCTCCACGTTTTTAAGCGTTCTGCTTAGCTGTGAAGGTACCTCCAAACTTTTGATCACCCCCGTTTCTCGTGTTTTGCCTTATGCACTTCCAAAAGGATTCAAGCTTATTCCTAGGCTTCCAACTAGACCTTAAACTAATACACAAGCTGTAACACCCCTGTTTTCTGTATCCGTTGTAATCACCCTGACAATGTGATTTCTTTCTTTATGATAATGTATGACTTTACGAAAACTATATTTATCGTTTTAAAAAGCTTTCCTTTTGTCATATTGAGACGAAACTGATAAAAGTTTTATTTTAATTGGGAACGGATAATTTCTCGTTTGGCATGCCGGAGGCCGGGAATTGAGGAATGGTGTAAGATGTAATGTTGAATTACATTTTTCCATCACCTTCTTAATTATTTCTATTGAAGAGAAATTAACTTCCATGAAATTCAAAAATTTACCAAAAGTAGTAAAAACTGATTCACCTAGGATGACGTCTATCTGTTGCATAGGCAAACAGACAAGGTCTACAAGAAAAGTACAGTTTTCTATGGTGGTAGGGCATTGTAAGCAAACAAACAAGGCAGTCAAAGATTCTCCAGTAGGCGTAGAAACAGTTAGATCCTAAGTCAATGAAGAAACAGGCGACCCTAAATGATCCATGCACTCTTGGGATATGAAAGAATGAGTAGCCCACAAATCAAATAAAATAGACAAGAGTTTACCCGAAACAAAACATTTACCTTGTATCAGATCAGAGCATCGAGAGGTCTTGGATCCTCTCATGGCAAACACCCTTCCACTTGTTTGTGACCTACTTTGTTGGCTTGAACCTCTAGATCTCACGCCACTACTATGAGCTCTTCCACTCTGTTGTGGGAACCGATTTCTTCTGCTAACCCTTTGCTCGAAGTCCTTGGCATAGTGGCCCATCTAAACACAACTGAAGCATTTGACATGCTGAGTCCTTGGAAAATTGTTGATCAGATGCGGTCCTCCGCACCGAAAACATGTTTGGATCCCTTGCTATGCTTGACTTGAGCTACCCCCTCCATAACTAGTAGCTTGCTGAACTGGGCGATCATAGGTTCTTGCCCTCTGCTGAAACCTTCCACTCATACCTCTCTGGGTGTTACAAATTGGTCCACCACTTCTAGCTTGTGGTTGAATCGTTCCCGTTCGGTCGTGTCCCTCTAGCAATGTGCATTTCTTTACAATCTCTGGGAAAGACCTGATGCTCAAAGGCAGAATCGCTTTCTTCAACTCGAGCCTCAACCCGTCCTCGATCCGCTTGCACACACACTCCTCATCAGGGTGCACTTGATAAAACTGATAAAACTTTAGCAATGCTTCAAACCACATTGCGTATCCCCTGACTGACTTCTGATTCTGCTTTAAACTTAAAAACTCTTTCTCCTTCTCCTGCCTCACAATTCTCGGAAAGTACTTCTCGAGAAAGCTCTCCTTGAACACCTCCCAGATAACAACTCTCTCTTCTACCTCCAACAGTCTGCCCTTGTTCGTCCACCAGGCTTCTGTTGCCCCTACCAACATGAAGGACGCATACGTAAATTTCCAATCCTCCCGACAATGGATGGCTATGAAGTTTTTCTCTATCTCTTGCAGCCATGGTTCCGTACCCTCTGGATTGTATTCCCCGTGAAACTATGGGGGATTTCCCTTCATGAAGACGTTCAATCCGGTGTCCACTGCCTCATCCTCCCTCACTAGATGTAGTTGTTGTTGTCTTGCCTCTCTCTTCCTGTCTTTGCATGAACCGGGCATTCTGTTGTGTCTGTTGCATCATAGCAATAGCCAGATCTCTCATGGCTCTCATCGCCTCAGAGATTTCTCCACCACTCCCAACTCCCGAGGTGTCACTATTATTATTGAAGTCCCTTGTCTCAGCAGGTGTACCTCTTCCTCTAGCTCGTCCCTTTGTTGTTTCCTCTAGCCGTTTAACTTTTTGCAAAAAGGAATTATCAGCTCATATTCATAAGACATGCAATATTACTTAACAAGTAAACATATTATATGCCTTATGAATGAAACAGTCCTGATAACTCGCATATCGGACACTCTACCCCATTTCTAATATAGTTGGTGTGACACCCTTAACCCCAACATACATTTATTATATAAATAATAAATTATCAAAGGTTCTTTTGAGGAATAAAGATACGATTTAATTAAAAACCTTTTCGTAAACTGTTAAGGCATCATCATGCATAAACTTTAGTCTCAAATAAGATTAAATATAAAACCCATAGAACATTTGCATGGTTTTTGCATAAGAGTCAAAACAATATAATAAAAAAATAATCCCCTAGCCCGATGTCACATGGATCAGAGCTAACAATATCCCATACTTAATAAAATGATAAAACTCAAAGTCTGAAAACAAGGACGATAAAACACGCCTAAAGATCCATGTAAGCTCCAAAGAGTTACTGCCCTTCCTCAGCTTGTGGCTCACCTGTACAATTAATACGTTGTACACAAGAAGAGACACAAATACAAAGGGGTGAGAAGACATACTCATATACATTTGTTATGGAAGTAAAATGGAAGTTAAGGCGAGTGCATACACACACATATAAACAAACATGTATATAGTACTACACACTCACATAAATGATATAATCATCATCGCAATCAAGTCAAATTATCTCATAATGGTTTAACATACATTACATCATCTCATTATATACGTCTCACATCACAATCTTGGGTAACAATGTCTCCGCGGACTCCTTCAACATGCATATATGAGTACCCAAAACATGCTCTCTAGGGGGTGGGTCTCATACACAGGCTCTTAGCGGTAGGATCCCATCTCGGGCCACTCCATTGCTGGGTCCATAAAAGGGCCATTCAGGGCTGAGTCCCATCTCGGGCCTTGCAAAGCTGGGCGTCGCGCAAACAATCACAAATGAGTACCCATCACGGGCTCCTTAGAGCTAGGTCTTATGCACAACATCCACAAATGAGTACCTATAAATAGGCTCCTTAGAGCTGGGTCTCACACACAAACATCATATCCCAATATGGTCACAATCACAGTTCACATACATTTATCCTTTTGAAACCTTTTACCACACTCTCCCACTTAGATTATCGCGTTCTACATTAATTCATTCTAATTAAATCTATAAAGTTACATCCTCATATTAATTAAGGTCAAGGATCACATATTCTTAAGTGTCTAAGGGTAGCCTAAGGTACTTAGATAATATCAAGCCTACATAACACTATCCACCAAGCAAAAGGGATCAAAATTGCTTCTGAACACGTGAGAATCGATTTCCTAAAATCAAGAATCGATTCCATAATGCCAAAATCGATTTCCACATGCCCAAATCGATTTCCACACTATAGAAATCGATTTTGTAATGTCCAAATCAATTTTCATGTGCTGGAAATCTATTCCTGGGGGTCTTATCATGCAAAAACGGGTTTTCTGCATTCCGGGTCCATTCTAAGTTCTTTAGTTGATATACCATTCAAGCCTAAGCTATTTTCCACCAAGTTGATTAGCCTAACACTCATAAATCATAACCTAAGTGTTTTTGAATTAATCCTTGGTCATCGATCTCATCTCGCATATTTATTTTCACCCTATAACTACGTTTTTATAGCATAAGGTTAACAAAAATCGAATCCATGGCATAAATCACATGTTCATCATAATCAACTCATTGATAGTCACACATACATAATTATAACATGATAGTAACACATATATGCTTTGTGATATTACTCTTAGACAATAAATTAAGTACATAAATCATAACATACAATCATTCAAGCCACTGGTCCAACAATGGTAACAACAATCACTTAAGGCACAAGAGGATTATTGGAATCCCCAATCACCTCAATCCCATTCTAACATTCCCATATGATATGATATCTTCCCCACCCCCATACCTGGTATGAAGATTTACAGCCTAAGGGGAAGAGAAAAGAGCCAAGGTCCGCTACGGTTCCTCCTTACAGGTTCAACACTTGATCACGATCGAAGCACTGGAAAGTAGAGTCGATCTTTAAGTTGAGGATTGAAAGGGAAACCAACTCTAGGATTAGATAACTCACCTTGGTTTCTAACTTAGAAAGATTAACTTTAGCAGCAGGAATAAACTTGCCAAGCAAAGGCGTGTTCTTGACGAAGAACACGCAAAATAGGATTCATCTTTTAGGTTATCTAGAGCAAGAGATCAATGAGAGCTCTTAGGGATGAGAAGAGGAAACTTGTGAGTCTAATAGAGTGTAAAGGCTAGGTTTAGGTCATACACTATGTATATATAACTGTTAGGGACGTTTTAGGATGCATTGGTCATACACAACATAACCCGATAACACAAACATGTACAAAACGCGTACACAGATGTTGATAGACATGTAAATCGATTTCACATCCATGGAAATCGATTTACCATTTATCAAATCGATTTCCTTATTAAAGAACTCGATTATGGCTTTCAGAAATTGATTTCCACTTGCCGGAATCGATTTCTTCAGCTGGAAATCGATTTCCCAAATCAATTTCCTTAAAATCGTGTTTTTGGACCTGACACCTGAAATAACACTTGTATATAATTCTCTAAGCTTTCCAATGCATCCACGATCATCTCAATCGGACATCTAAAACTCAATATATGGCCAAAAACGTGAAACATGTTACTTGGACTCGAATGGATTGACCCTTCCTAAAGGCTGAACTATCCTAACTATGTACTTAGGCAGCAAAAACAAGCGTAAACAACATACATACAACATGTATAAGCAAGGATTAACTCATATAAAGATAGGGGTGAAATTCAGGGTGTTACAGTTGGCGCCCGATGTGGATCCAACTATCAAAGCTAGTACACTTTCTAAACCTCACAGTCCGATTAAAATCGAACTACTCTAATACCACCAAAATGAGACAGCCCCACGTGAATGAAGTAATCCCATTAGTCCCACTTAAGTTATTAACTGCACCTTAATCGTATTAAAATGTGAACGTGTTTATTTAAAAAGGAAGTAGGTCAAACAAAGACCAAAGAGTAACTATATACAATAACCATGCACAACTTGCCTTACCAATAGGGCTACAGTACGGTATACGTACACTGTACACTAAAAGAGTAAAAAGTATGGAAAGTACAACCACGACTCAAAAAACTCTCAAAAAGTTCTCACCAGCTAACACCCACTCACACTAAAAAGTGCATCAAAATACTCTTACCTCACCAGCCTACGACGGACGCACTGGTAGTATCGAGCCCTCAATGATTCGGATACCTAGAAACTGGCCTGGCCCTTGCCATAAGTATGCCGCTAGACCTGCTGAGGTACATAATCCGACGAAGAGCCGGATATCACTATCCGTCACCAATGGTAAGTCCTCAGGTACTTCTCACTCCTCCGTCGTCGTCCGTGCAAAACAAATCCCCTCCAGCTCATGACTTTTGAGGATGCTAGTGCCGCCCACATCTGATCCTAGGCGCGTGGTCTCGGTGGGTACCACATGTGTGAGAGGGGTGGATACCGGAACCTCACACTTGGCAACTATGCTATGTAACAAACTTCCTCAACGAGCTGATATCGAAAACTCACACTTAAACACTCAAAAACCATCTTGATGCCTCTCATCCACACGACCATAGTTCCAACAATCAGAACCATCAACGATATCAACTTGATCAACTCAGCAGCTCCTCACAACTACTCAGCCAAACAATGGGCATGCAACAATATTACCAACATGTACAACATAGCAATAGGCCAGTATAACATATAAGCACATAAACAGATATTCTAGCCAATCATATAGCAGATATGCAGATACTTAATTAGTTCAACTAGTCACATCAGGCACGCATCACAGCTCAACCTCAAACAGAATCGGCTAACCTAGGGTACATTCTTGGCGGTGATAGCTCAAACATTACCTACACATAGGGTTTAGGTACTTTGTCAGGGCTCAACCTCGAGTAATTTTTAGGGTTCTCCTACACACAAACAAAAACACTATACTACTATTGCCTTCCCGACGATAGCAACATCTTTCTCCCCACTACCTGAGAGTAAGCATGCAATCACGAACACGATCACAACCAACACGTAGCCACCACCAACCTTGTAGCCACATACAGCCACCAAACAGCCACAGAAACTCCTCCCAAGCTTGCACAACACGTCTCCGAACTTTTCCCTAATCATGGGAACAACATGCATGCATTATTGTTAACCCTAAAGCAACTCAAAATCAAAGAAAGATTCAAGGAAAGCTTGAAGAACGTTAAAGTCAACTTATCGACGTGTTAGGGAAACAAGCTTACCTTAGATGAAATCGAGAAATCGATTGGGTGAAAGTGAAGAGAACGTCGCCACGATCAACCCGATGTAGGCGAAATCTCGATCCGACGCTCTGATCTCCCTCAATCTGAAGCTTTCTCTCTCTCTCTTTCTCTCTCTAACTCTGGACTCTCTCTCCTCTGTAAATTTTCTCTTTAAGAGTGCTGAAAACACAAGAGTGAAAGTGAAAGTGAAAGAAATTCACTTAAGTCCGTCTGGTTAGCACGCTTTAGTGTGCAGATTTTGCATGTCTGAGCATGCCCACGCTTGAGCGTGGCACCTTATCCACTCCGCCTTCTTCAGGGTCTGATACATGTCAAACACACTTTAAAACTCAGGACAGTTGGCACTACCCCCTGGCATGCTTGAGCATGAAACATCTCCGCATCTGTGTTGGGCTTTCAAGAGGGATAATTTTAAAAACAATTTACAAAATCCTCTTGAGCGGAAAAAACCCCGTAACTAAGGACCACGTATTGCACATGAATCACAATGATATTATGTTTACTCTTGAAGCGTAGCTTTACCACGAACACTGTGAGCACGTCAGAAGCACTAGTAAATTATTAACACTGCTATGGTGTGAATGGCTACCTGATCTACATAGCTACAGTGCAGCAAATCCGAGGAACATTACTGCTGACGGTGTTGCAAGGTAGAGGTTCTTCTATCACCGGTATTGTAAGGTAGCAATACCTCTACTCAGTCCACACGAGCAAACCAACGTCAGAAATAGCGTACTACTAGCTATCAGGATTGGAAGAGGTATGGCACACAAAGAGGTAAAAGAGGGCGCGCCTGTCAACGGTGTACAACGGTTGTTATGAGTGCTCTGTATTGTGTATCGCTTAAGTGACGTGCACAACTTATTAATTGCTGTCACTCACTTAACCTAACCCACTTGGGCTACTGTACGCTACAGGCCAATGTTTAATTATTAATTAAATCTTATTTAATTAATCAATTAAATCAATCCCATTTAATTATTAATTAAATCATATTTAATTAATCAATTAAACTAATTCTCTGAACATTTACTTTATGCGTCTAACCCTATAGGTTCTCAGTTAATTGGCAATAATATTAATCATATTAATAATCAATTAATATTATAAACAATGAGCGGCATCTAGCAATACATCATTGCTACCTAATTAATTAGAATATTGGTGACACAATTAAAGCCATATTGTAACCATATATAATTTGAAGTTAACGTCCTTTTGTCACAATGTCTTAATTGAACACAAGGCATAAATGTGTCATCCTTGTTAAGTCCAATTATTTATTTCTTGATCTAGTAATTGACTTACGATCATGTGGGCCCAATATCTCATATTATCCGACCTTAGCATGGCCATGCATTTCTATGTCGCATACCATCAAGAGGCCTATAGACATTACTCCTATTAGGAGGGACGAATCTTATCTATATCACTCACATTCCTCAACATGTTTCATTGCAGGCCCAATAACTATTTTTATAGTTGTCCTGTTATAGATAACGTTTAATAGTATCAAAGCCTACAACTACATATGTTACGAATCGTAGTGACTTCAAGTCGAAGGACTACTTCACTATGGTCACCATGAGAATTGCTCATGACATGACTTACATAACTATTATGCAGCGTTCTCATAGCGGGTCACTCCAGTATAAATATTCCACTAATATTCATACCTATGTGAAGACCTGATATCTTATATATATGACCCGTGAGATGTGGTCATCAATACAGTCACATAATAGTCTCAATGTATTATTATTGTCCTTATTAATAATAATACTTGACTATGGATATTTAAGAATAATGTTCTATAATTTAATGGCATCTCACGGTCAAGTCATACTTGACGTTCTATTAAATGAACTACTTATTCTAAGGACTTTATTATGCTATGAATGTGATCATCAAATATAACATAATAAATAAATCCCTCATATATATAAAATATAAAATAAAGTCATGATACAATCTATAAATCCAATAAATATATATTGGCCACTAGGGTTTACCCCAACAATGTCCCACTAGCACTAGTGCTAATTAGGCATAAATCTAATACCCATCGACCTAAATGAGCGTCATGCTTCTGCTGAGCAAGAGGCTTGGTAAGCGGGTCAGCAACATTGTTTAGTGTATCAACTCTACATATCTTCACATCTCCTCTATCGATGATCTCTCGAATGAGATGGAAACGCCTGAGTATGTGTTTGGATCACTGGTGAGATCTGGGTTCCTTAGCTTGCGCGATTGCTCCATTATTATCGCAATAGAGGTCAATCGGGTCCGCAATGCTAGGAACAGAACCAAGTTCAAAAATGAACTTTTTGATCCAAACAGCCTCCCTTGCTGCATTGGATGCAGCAATATATTCGGCCTCTGTTGTAGAATCGGCAACTGTCTCCTGCTTTGAGCTCTTCCTGCTCACAGCGCCTCCATTAAGACAAAACACGAATCCTGACTGCGATCTGGAATCTTCCTTATCAATTTGGAAGCTAGTGTCAGTGTAACCTTTTACAATGAGCTCTTCCTCACCTACATAGACCAAGAATGTATCCTTAGTTCTTCTCAAGTACTTAAGGATATTCTTGACTGCTATCTAGTGACTATCACCGGGATCAGATTGGTACCCGCTCGTCATGCTCAAGGCATACGAGACATATGGTGTAGTACATATCATAGCATACATGATAGATCCAATTGTCAAAGCATATGGAATCTTATTCATGCGTTCCCTCTCATCAGATGTAGTAGGGCACTGTCCCTTGCACAAGTATATGCTATGTGACATAGGCAAGCGACCCTTCTTGTAATCATGCATACTGAAGCGCCTAAGCACTTTGTCAATATATATATCTTGACTAAGGCCTAATAATTTCAGCGATCTATCCCTATAGATCCTGATTCCCAATACATAGGAAGCTTCGCCTAAGTCTTTCATCGAGAAACAATTCCCCAACCATGTCTTTACATTTTGTAGTGTGGGAACGTCGTTTCCGATGAGTAGTATGTCATCCACATACAATACGAGAAAAGCAATCGTGCTCCCACTAACCTTCTTGTACACACAAGGTTCATCTTCATTCTTGATGAATCCAAACTGTCTTATAGCTTCATCAAAACGAAGATTCTAGCTTTTGGAAGCTTGCTTGAGTCCATAAATGGATCTCTGCAATTTGCACACCTTTCTAGCATCATTTGAATCGACAAAACCCTCAGGCTGTGTCATGTACACATCCTCGAGGAGATTCTCGTTAAGGAATGCAGTTTTGATGTCCATCTGTCAGATTTCATAATCATGGTATGCAACAATAACAAATAGGATCCGAACAGATTTAATCATTGCAACTGGAGAGAAAGTTTCATCATAAACTACACCATGAACTTGCTTGAAACCTTTCGCAACCAGTCGTGCTTTGAAGGTGTTAACTTTTCCATCCATGTCAATCTTCTTTTTGAAGACCCACTTGCACCCTATGGGTTTTACCCCTTCAGGTGGCTCCATCAAGGTCCATACTTGGTTTGTGTACATGGCTTCTAGCCTCATGGTAGGTAGCAGGATCATCTTGATCCATGAGCAGTACATCACCTTCTTGAGTTAGGAGAAGTCTAAATCTCTCAGGTTGTGTATGTGATTTATTTGACCTACGCGGTTCTTGTGTTACTTGAACCGGTGCTTGAACCACAACATCTTGTGGATTCGGTTCTTGTTCCGTTGCAAGCGAGTTAGTACTCTGTGGTGCTTGGATTTCTCCAAGTTCTACTGTTCTCCCATTATCTACTTTAGAGATGTATTCCTTCTCAAGGAACACTCCAGTCCTAGCGACAAACACTTTCTTCAAAGGGGTTATAGAAATAGTATCCTGTCGTTTCTTTGGGATACCCCATGTGACACCCACTACCCCACATATAATAAAACATAAATAAAATCATACATGTCTCTAAATAATTAATATAACAATTAAAATACAAACGTATCTTCAAGGGTAATGTGTCACATCATCTATAACATAAAACATAGGAATATGAAATAATCAAAATTCTTTAAAAACAAACTGCAGAAAACATAAATAATAAACATAACCCAAATCCCGATGTCACATATCAAAGCTGGTATACATATATCGATAATGCATGGGAATAAAACTAAACAACTGAACGTAAATCCTAACTACTACTAAGAGAGATCTCCGCGAGATCACTCCTCGTCGGCATGCTCACCCTCCTCTGCACATACAGCATCATATGCACAAGAACAACAAAATATAGGGGTGAAAAACACGATTATAAATACATGTAAAAGGAATGGAATAGTAATTAAGATGACATACAACATACATCTATCAACATAGATATAATCAATATATATATATATATATATGAAAGATCCATGTCAATGCGAATGCAACATCACTACTCTGTATGTATGTGGCCAACAACTCTAACTCTGGAAATATGATTAGGAGTACATGTCCAGTTATCAACGTGGATGATATGCCAGACCATAGGCCATCCCCGAACACTCTCACCAATCCTGATAATGTATAGTGGCTAGTCAGGGTACTCAAGCTTATTCATTAGGTCATTCCGACAATAGGTATATAGCCCATGTCACTAGGAACTTCCATACCCAATGTACCCGCAAGGCCGGGGTAACACCCATCGTGGCCTCCACTATCGCGATTTATCGTTTGATTTCCATCCAACATATCAACTTCAACGTATGCGTGCAATGCTCATTAATATGCAAACACATGCCAACCATCCACCACTATAATCAATCACATTGATTATTCACTATGACCATCCACGATGATCATCAACAACATCACAATGATAATCCATTGTTACCATTATTAACATCTTCCATATTATCTTTATTATTTTATGACGTTCTTCTCTAACTCGTTTTATTTTAAACCATGAGGTTACATCCTAGTGTTAAGTAATATCAAAGATAAAGTGTTCTTAAGTTTCTAAGGGTAACCTAAAGTCCTTAGATCATATCAAGCCTATCTGCTGTTTAGTGCATTGGCCAGCTGGCCTACCTGATTCTCAAGGTTCTTCATGGATACTCCTTGATTCTGGAACTGTGCCTTAGTTTCTAACATGAATGCCTTTAAGACAGCTTCCAAGGACATTTCTTGATTTACCGGTTGTGCTTGTTGTTGTTGCCTTAGTTGCTGATTTGTGAATCCAGAGGGAGCAGTTGTGGATCGGGCAGGCATAAGGGGTCAAAACTACTTTCAAACGCGCGAAAATCGATTTCCAATCTTTGGAATCGATTTATCAAGTCTCCAAATCGATTTCCAATACTTGGAAATCGATTTCAACATGCTCAAATCAATTTCCCTATATTGGGAATCGATTCTGAACAGTGAAAATCGATTTACAAGTGCTAGAAATCGATTTCTAGGTTTCTAAACTCGCAGAAACGATTCTTCTACGTCCAGATTCATTCTAAGTTCTCTAATCAATGTATCATACAATTTGATTAGCCTAGCACTCATAAATCATAACCTAAGTGTTCTCGAACTAATCCTTGGTTATCAATCTCACCTAGCATATTTATTTTCACCCTATAACTATGTTCTTATAGCATAAGGTTAACACAAGACCATATCATGGCATAAACAACATGCTCATCATCATCAACTCATCAACAATCATATAAATCATGAATTCATAATTATGAACGTGTTATAGCATCAAATTATTCATCAATCAATACTCATGTAGCCAGAAAACAACATAACAACATTCATAGGCATACGCAAACATACATAGGGGTCATGGGTTAACCCCTTCATCTTAACCTATCCCAAAACCCACATATTCATGACCAATTTCTCCCCTCCATACCTGGTATGACGATTCAAAGCCTAAGAGAAAAGGGCCAAGGTCTGCTACGGTTCCTCTTTGCGGGTTCAACACTTGATCACGATCGCAACATTGGAAAGCAGAGTCGATCTTTAAGTTAAGGATTGAAAGGAAACCAACTCTAGGATTAGATAACTCACTTGGTTTCTAACTTAGGAAGATTAACTCTAGCAGCAGGGATAGACTTGCCAAGCAAAGGCGTGTTCTTGACGAAGAACACCAAAACAGGATTCTTCTTTTGGGTTTTCTAGAGCAAGATATCAGTAAGAGCTCTTAGGGATGAGAAAAGGCAACTTGTGAGTCCATTATAGTGTAAAAGCTAGGTTTAGGTCATACACTATATATATATAACTGTTAGGGACGTTTTAGAATGAATGGGTCGTACATTGCATAGCCCGATAACACAAACATGTTTAAAATGCGTACACAAGCTCTGACAAGCATGGGAATCGATTCCACAACCATGGAAATCAATTTCCCATTGATAAAATCGATTTTCATATAAAAGAAATCGATTTTGGCTTTCAGAAATCGATTTCCACTTGCTGGAATCGATTTCTTCATCTGGAAATCAATTTACCGAATCTATTTCCTCTTAAAATAACGTGTTTTTGTCCTAGACACCAGAATAAGACTTGTAGATAATTCTCTAAGATTTCCAACGCATCCAAGATCACCTCAATCAGATGTCTAGAACTCAAAATATAGCAAAAACCGTGAAACAGGTTGTTTGAACTCGAATGGATCGACTATCCTAAAGGCTGAAATACTTCAACTATGAAGTTATGCACCAAAAACAAGCATAAACAGCATATGCAACATCTATAAGAAAGGATTAACACATAACATTGGGGTGAAAAGTAGGGTGTTACAATTCCACCACCCTTATAAAAATTTCGTCCTTGAAATTTCTACTCACCGTGAGTAAACAGATGCGGGTATGACTTCTTCATCTTGCTCTCCAATTCCCACGTAGCACTTTCTTTTGTAGCTCCACTCCAAACGACCTTGACCAAGGGAATTTCCTTCCTTCTCAGCTGCTTGACCTTTTGATCTTCAACTCAAAGCGGTAACACCTCAAAGGTCAAGTTATCCTTTAGTGAAATGACATCGGGTATTATCACATGGCTTGGATCATGAACATACTTTCGAAGTTGAGACACATGAAACACATTATGAAGGTTTGACAAGAACGGGGGTAAAGCTATATGGTAAGCGACTTCACCGAGTCTTTTTAGAATTTGGTAAGGGCCAATGAATATAGGGGTAAGTTTCCTCGCTTTCATTACTCTGCCAACCCCAGTTCTTGGAGTAACTCGCAAGAACACATGATCTCCCTCCTGGAATTTGAGAGTTTTTCTTCTCTTATCATGCTAACTCTTTTGCCTACTCTGTGCCACTCTTATCTTATCTTGTATCATCCTCACTTTCTCTGTAGTCTCTTGCACTACCTCAGATCCTAACAGAACATTCTCTCCAGGCTTATTCCAACACAAAGGTGTCCTACACCTCCCCCTATACAAAGCCTCATAAGGTGCCATCCCAATACTGAAATGGAAGCTATTGTTGTAGGTGAACTCTATAAGGGGTAAGAACTTATCCCAACTACCAGACTGCTCTAGCACACATGCCCTCACAAGTCCTCTAATGACTGGATTGTTCTCTCAGACTGACCATCGGTCTGTGGGTGATAAGCTGAACTCAATCTAAGCTTAGTTCCTGAGGCCTCATTCAAACTATTCCAAAATCTAGAGGTAAATCTAGGATCTCTATCTGAAACTATGCTAGAGGGTACACCATGAAATCTAACTATCTCTCTTATATACAACCCAGTCAACTTCTCTAATGGATATTCCATGCTCATAGGAATGAATGGGCAGATTTGGTTAACCTGTCCACCACAACCCATATGGCATCACAACCAGCTGGAGTCCTAGGGAGTCCAGACACAAAATCCATAGAGATACTATCCCACTTCCACTCAGGAATACTCAAAGGTTGCAACTTACCTGCAGGTTGCTGGTGCTCTATCTTAGCCTTCTAACACACTAGGCAAGCATAAACAAACTCAGCCACATCCTTTTTCATCCTAGGCCACCAGAACATCTGTTTCAGATCCTGATACATCTTTGTGGCTCCTGGATGAACACTCAAACCACTCCTATGTCCTTCCTCAAGGATCAACTACCTAAGCTCTGGAACATCAGGTATACAAACTCTATCCTAGAAACTCAAAATTCCATCAGTTCCCTTCCTTAAAACTAAGGTTTCTACCCTGAGCAATCAACTCTCTCTGGTCTAAAAGGTATACATCTATCTTCTGCCCTTCTCTAATCTGATCCATCAAACTGCTAGTGATTTTCAACATTCCTAGCCTAATGCTCTTAGGGGTAACTTCCCAAGCTAAACTCAAGTTTCTAAACTCCTCGATCAAATCTATCTCTCTAGCCATCAAGGCTGAAACATGTAAGGCTTTTCTACTCAAAGCATCAGCCACTACATTGGCTTTACCTGGGTGGTAACTCAACTCAAACTCATAATCCTTAAGAAATTTCGTCCACCTGCACTGTCTCATATTCAACTCCTTTTAGTCAAACAAGTATTTCAAACTCTTATGATCACTAAAGACCTCAAATCTAGCTCCGTAAAGATAATACCTCCAAATTTTTAAGGCAAAAACTATGGCTCCTAACTCAAAGTCATGGGTAGGATAGTTCTTCTCATGGGTCTTAAGCTGCCTAGAAGCATAAGCTACTACCTGACCGTTCTACATCAACATACCACCTAAACCTTGATTCGAAGCATCAGAGTACACTACAAAAGGTTCACTAGGATTGGGTAGAACTAACACAGGTGCAGATGTCTACCTATTCATCAACTCCTGAAAACTTTCCTCACACTTAGAGTCCCACACAAAGATCTGACCTTTCTTAGTAAGGCGGGTCATAGGCAAAGCTATCTTAGAGAACCCTTCTATAAACCTCCTATATTACCCGGCTAAACCCAAGAAACTCCTAACCTCGGTCATTGACTTAGGTGCTTCCCAATGGAGTACGGTTTCTACCTTAGCTGGGTCTACGACTATCCCTTTTATAGAGATGATGTGTCCTAAGAAACTCACCTCCTCTGACCAAAACTCACACTTAGACAACTTGGCATACAACTGCTTTTCCTTAAGGGTTTTCAAAACTATCCTCCAATGCTCCTCATGTTACTCCTTAGTCTTAGAGTATACTAGGATATCATCTATGAAGACAACTACAAACCTATCCAAGTATGAGTGAAAGATCTTGTTCATGTAGTCCATGAACACGGCAGGGGCATTAGTCACACCAAAAGGCATAACTAGGTACTCATAATGGCCATAGCGTGTTCTGAACGTAGTCTTCAGAATTTCCTCAGACTTAACCCGAATTTGGTGATAGCCTGATCTCAAATCTATCTTAGAAAACACACAAGCTCCTATGAGCTGGTCCATAAGGTCATCTATCCTAGGAAGAGGATACCTATTCTTAATAGTCACTTTGTTGAGCTGTCGGTAATCGACACACAACCTCATGCTGCCATCTTTTTTCTTCACCAACAACACTGGCGCTCCCCACGGAGACACACTAGGCCTAACAAACTGCTTCTGGAGCAATTCCTCTAACTGTTTCTTCAACTCAGCTAGCTCTAGAGGGGACATCCTGTATGGTGCTATGGATATAGGTCCTGTACCTGGCACTAAGTCTATGCTAAATTCAACCTCTCTCTCGGGTGGCAAACTATAAACATCCTCGGGAAAAACCTCTGGGAATTCTCTCACAACTGGCACATCCTTAACCTCAGCCTTTCTCTCTACTTCCAGGGAAGATAAGATCATGTATACTTGGGCTTCTTCTCTAATAGAAGCCTTGACTTGGTTGGCAGTCAGAAAACTCGGATCCTTAGGATCGACAGCAGTTCCAAAAACAACAGTTTTATCAAATCAATTTAAAAGGACATGATTGGCAGATAACCAGTCCATACCAAGAATAACATCAAGTTGTTTAAGGGGTAAGCATATCAGATCAACTATGAAATTTCTATCATCAATGACAATGGAACAACCTTTACAAATATGTGAGGTAATAACAGGCTTATTGGTAGGGGTAGCAACAACTAGATCATATTCAAGTTGGGCAACAGGTAATCTAAGGTACTCAACACAGTCATGTGATATAAAGGAATGTGACGCACCCAAATCAAACAACACTATTAAAGGAGTCCCTTTGATGAGGCACTTACCTTGAATCAGGTCTTCGGATTCTGGGGCTTCTGCTCCACTGAGAGTGAAGACTCTTCCACTTGTCCTCAGTCGATTAGCTTGAGAACTTTTGCTGGCACTCTATGGCTCCATTTTTGCTCCACTACAATTCTTACTGATATGACCAGGCTTCCCACACTTGAAGCAGATGATGTCTGTCTCCTTGCAATCACGAGTAAAGTGCTCCTTACCACACTTGCCACACCTTATGGGCCTAGAAGAGGCAAATCCTCCGCCACTGGCTGGTCCCGATGTATACTGCGGTTTCTTGCCGGCATGCTTGAACCCACGGCTAACTGGTGCCAACCGCTGCTTCCCTTTATCCTGCTGGGTCATCCTCTTACTCCTTTGAGGACCAGAATTCTTGAACTGGGCAACTCTGGACTTTTAGTCTTCCTCGAAGATTCTGCATTTGTTCACCAAGGTGGGGAAAACACGGATCTCCTGATAGCTGATGGCTTGCTTAATCTCCGGACGCAAACCATTCTCGAACTTCACACACTTGGAGCGATCATCATTACAATACTGGTAGAGTGGATATTAACGTGATAGCTCCTCAAACTTAGCGGCATAGTACCCAAAGGACATGTTTCCCTGAGTCAAAGCCAGAAACTCCATCTCCTTCTTGTCGCGTATATCAGCAGGGAAATACTTCCCCAAGAATCTCTCCTTAAAGGCATCCCAAGTAACAGCGGCGCCCTCAGCTTCCAAACGTTGGCGGCAATTCTCCCACCAATGTTCAGCTTCTTCTACCAACATGAAGGTAGCAAAGGTAACCTTCTGAGCATCGGTGCATGCCATGGCCCGAAAGATCTTTTCAAGCTCTCGGATCCATGTCTGAGCACCTTAACGGTCATAAGCTCCCTTGAAGGATGGCGGATTATTCCTCTGGAACTTATCCAAACCCTGAAATTCAGCAGGTCCACCTCCGTTGTGATTCTGATTCTGCCCTATGGCATTAGCTAATGCTTCCAGGGCATCAGCAATCGCACGATCATTTCTACCAGCCATAACTTCCTGCATTATTCAAGCAAAACTGCTCAATATCGAAAGTCAAGCAAAACAAAACTAAACACTTAATACTCTATACCACATAAGAGTACACAGAAGAGGACACAACAGACACATACCTCGGCCTGTAGGACAGACCGGCTCTGATACCACTAAATGTGACACCCACTACCCCGCATATAATAAAACATAAATAAAATCATACATGTCTTTAAAAAAAATAATACAATGAAAATAAAAACATTTTCTCAAGGGTAATGTGCATCACATCATCTATAACTCAAACGTAGGAATCTGAAATAATCAAAAACCTTTAAAAACAAACTGCGGAAGACATAAATAATAAACATATCCCAAATCCCGATGTCACATATCAGAGTTGGTATACATATACCAATAATACATCGGAATAAACTAAACAACTGAACGTAAATCCTAACTACTATTACTAAGAGAGATCTCCACGGGATCACTTCTCGTCAGCATGCTCACCCTCCTCTGCACATGCAACATCATATGCACAAGAACAACAAAAGGTAAGGGTGAGAAATACGATCATAAATATATGTAAACGGAATGGAATAGTAATTAACATGACATACAACATACATCAACCAACACATGTATAATCAATACATATATATATACCAACGATGCATGTCAATGCGAATGCAACATCACTACTCCGTATGCATGTGGCCAACAACTCTAACTCTGGAAAGACGAATAGGAGTATATGTCCGGTTATCAACGTGGATGATATGCCAGACCATGGGCCATCCCCGAACACTCTCACTAATCCTGATAATGTATAGTGGCTAGTCAGGGTACTCAAGCTTATTCATTAGGTCACTCCAACAATAGGTAGCTAGCCCATGTCACCTGGAACTTCCCTACCCAATGTACCCGCAAGGCCGGGTTAACACCCATCGTGGCCTCGACTATCGCGATTCATCGTTTGCTTTCCACCCAACATATCAACTTCAACGTATGATGCGTGCAATGTTCATCAATATGCAAATACATGTCCAACTATCCATCATCAACACCATTACATGGCTATCAACTTTGACCAACAAGCATCAAAGATGATTTATCAACATCAAACTTGACCAATAAGCATCAAGAATGATTTAACCAACAACATCGGTAACAGTACGTCGTTACCAATAACATCATCGTCTTCATAATTGTTCTCTTTGTTAAGTCTTAACTTAACATTATCTTTATTAAGCATTATACTTAATCTTATTATCTAAACCCTCAATCCATATTTTATTAAGATTATAACTTAACCTTAATATTTACACCTCAAGTCATATATTTATTAAGATTATAACTTAATCTTAATATCTAAACCACAATTCATATCTTATTAAGATTATAACTTAATCTTAATATTTAAACCTCAAGTCATAAAGATTATAACTTAATCTTAATATTTAAACCACAATTCATATCCTATTAAGTTTATAACAAGCCTACATAACACTATCCATCAAGCATAAGGGGTCAAAACTGCTCCTGGGTACGTGAGAATCGATTTCCAATCTCTAGAATCGATTTCTCAAGTCTTCAAATCGATTTCCAATCTCTGGAAATCGATTTCCCCAATCGATTTTGAACAAGGAAAATCGATTCTAGGAATCGATTTCTACAAGGCCAAATCGATTTTCACACCTTGGAAATCGATTCTTGCTCGATTCAAATCGATTTCCATGTGCTGGAAATCGATTTCTGGGTGTCAGATCACACAGCAGCGGGTTTTCTCCGCTATCGGACAAGTCTACGTTCTCTAATTAACATATCATTCGAGTCTAAGCTATTTATCACCAATTTGATTAGTCCAACACTCATAAATCATATCCTAAGGGTTCTCAAATTAATCCTTGGTCATCAACCTCACATTGTCTAATTATTTTCTCCCTATAACTATGTTCTTATAGCATAAGGTTAACAAAACACCATATCATGGCATAAACAGCATGTTCATCATCATCAATTCATCAACAATCATATAAATCAGAAAATCATGGTTATAAACATGTTATAACATCAAATTATTCATCAATCAATACTCATATAGCTAGAAAACAACATAACAACATTCATAGGCATACGCAGGCATACATAGGGGTCATGGGTTAACCCCTTCATCTTAACCTATCCCAAAACCCACATATTCATAACTAATTTTCTCCCCCATACCTGGTATGATGATTCACAGCCTAAGGGAAAGAGAACAGAGCCAAGATCTGCTACGGCTCCTTCTTACGGGTTCAGCACTTGATCACGATCGCAACACTGGAAAGCAAAGTCGATCTTTAAGTTAAGGATTGAAAGGGAAAACAAATCTAGGATTGGAAACTCACGTTGGTTTCTAACTTAGGAGATTAACTCTAGCAGCAGGGATAGACTAGCCAAACAACGGCGTGTTCTTGACGAAGAACACCAAAGCAGGATTCATCCTTTGGGTTTTCTAGAGCAAGAGATCAGTTAGAGCTCTTCGGGATGAGAAGAGGCAACTAGCGAGTACAATAGGGTGTGGATACTAGGTTTAGGTCATACGCTATGTATATATAATTGTTAGGAACGTTTTTAGGACGAATGGGCCGTACACAGCATAGCCCGGTGACCCAAACGCGTAAGCTCTGACACGCATGAAAATCGATTTCGACATTCATGGAAATCGATTGGCCAAATCGATTTTCTTATCAAAGAAATCGATTTTGCCCTTCAAACAATCGATTTCCTCCTTCTGGAAATCGATTTCTTCACCTGAAAATTGATTTCCCAAATCGATTTCCCAATCAATTTTTGGCATCGACACTTGAATAAAACTTGTAGGTAATCCTCTAAGCTTTCCAACGCATCCAAGATCACCTCGATCGGATGTCTAGAATTCAAGATATGGCCAAAATCGTGAAACAGGTTATTTAGACTCGGATGGATCGATTATTCTAAAGGCTGAACTATTACAACTCTGAACTTATGCATCAAAAACAAGCAAAAACGACATATGCAAGCATCTATAAGCAAGTATTAACACATATGTACATAGAAGCAAAAAAGCAGGGTGTTACATCCACAGCCGTTACTAAGGTGTTTTAGGGTGTAAAAAGTGTTTCTAGCCGCACTAGGGTGTTATAAGATGGTATATATATAGTGTTGTACTGGTTCCCTATTTTTAAACATATTTTTAACGCATCCTGACATGGAGCACAGGCATGCTATCGATTGGCACGGCGTCAAAGTTTTCATAATTTCAGACACGGGCGTGCTATTAGTTAGCACGACGCGGCTCAGACCATGCTCCATCGGCACGGGCGGCCGAACATGAGCACGGGCGTGCCAAACAGCATCAAATATTGTCCATTTTATGACACGGGCGTGCTAACAATTATCATGGCCGTGCTCGTCCGAGTAAAAGCGTATTCAAACGAGTCAGGGCGCGCACATGAGCACGGGCGTGCTGATATTGAGCACAG
The DNA here is from genome assembly GCA_039655645.1 of Ammopiptanthus mongolicus. Taxonomy (NCBI): domain Eukaryota; kingdom Viridiplantae; phylum Streptophyta; class Magnoliopsida; order Fabales; family Fabaceae; genus Ammopiptanthus; species Ammopiptanthus mongolicus. Next base: position 39,075,615 of record CM077345.1, read on the forward strand.
GCGTGCTCCCTCGCCGGGAAGTGAATTTCCCTTAGAAAATCACTCTTAACCCCTTTTAATTATTTAATCACTTTTATTTACTTCAAGGGCTTAAAACATATATTCTAAACCTCCCAAAAACTCTATAATAATTCTCATATTATAATCTCTATTTATTTTATTTTTTTAGTATGTTACATTTCTCCCTTCCTTTAAGAATTTCTTCCCCGAAATTAACCTCATACATGCTCGCTCAAAACTTTACATATGCACATAGCAAAACGTTTAAAGTATCTTGACTGATAAGATCTGGATACAGCGCATGATATCCTCTCCAAGCAACTTCCTCAGGAGTTAATCCTTCCCAACCCACCTTCACCAAAGGAATTGTCTTGTTCCGCAAAGTCTTAGTGCTCTTGTTGATGATCTGACTAGGCCTGGGCTTTTAGATTAAGTTATCCCTCAATTGTATTGACTCAGGAGCTATTACATGAGACACATCTGACACATATTTCCGAAGTTGAGAAACAGGAAATACATTATGAAGGTTTGACGACCATGTTGGAAGAGCCAATTGGTAAACAACAGGCCCGACTCTCTTGAGGATTTGGAAAGGACCCATAAAAATAAGGAATTAGTTTTCTGACTGATAATGATCCCCTCATCCCAATCTTAGGAATGACTCTCAAGAATAGATGTTCCCCTTCCTCAAATTCTAAAGGCTCTCTTTTCTAGTCGGCACAAAACCCTTTACCTAATCCGCGCAGTGCGCATCTTTCCTCTCTAAATCCTAACTGTGGTCTCTTGGATTAAATCCAGTCCTAAAAAGATCTCTGCACCTACTATATACTAACATAGAAAGAATCTACATATCCTAATCACACCATCAATATACATATAGCCATTAACTATTTCACCACATATTAAGTGTACAATTCATGGCACGTTAACTATAAACAAAATTTTAAAGAAAATCAATGATAACATTTACAGACTAAAATCATGCACTTAAGCGTTTGTTTCTGTCCATCATACTAAAATCATAATATCTTCACTTGCATTCCATCATTATAAGCATTCTCAGAAAAGATTCATAACAAATAATTCACAAAAGAAATTAAATTCAAGTTTTATACCTTTCATACGTAGATCTTATAGTCCCTTATATTCCACACCAAAACTATTATATTGCTTACAATGTTGGAACCAAGAAGTACTCACACTCACACAATACAATACACTCACAGTAAGAATCAAGAAAGAAAGAAGATAGATTGTAGGTAGAATGAAGATGAAGTATATAGAGAGAATCATCGCAAAAACAATATCATTGAATCACATCACACACTTTTATTTATTCACATCACGTGTATTTATGCAGAGCAGTCTTAGTCCCACATTGGCTAAAACTACTCACTAATACTTACACAATTTGGTTATCACTATTCCAACTAACTTAAACTAACAGAATTAACAAACTAACATACAGCACAGAGGAATTTTTTTTTATAAATAGATAAACGAATAAAATAAAACAAAGAAAGAAAGGAAAAACAGTAGAGACATCCACATACTAAGTCTTATCTAGTCCAAGTTGATAATTTCATAAGAAATGAAATAGTTTCATTTTCTATTTGAAGCCTCTACCACTACATTGACTTTTCCTAAACTGTACTTCATCTCAAATTCATAGTCCTTAAGAAATTTCATCCACCTTCCTTGCCTTATTTTTAATTCTATCTTTTTTTTTTCTAACAATTATTTAAGGCTCTTATGATTATTAAAAACTTCGATTTTATTCCATAAGATATTTTCCTTTCCTAGTTAACTCGATCAGAAGTAAGGTTAGCCTAGAGAACCCATTTATAACTTCATATAATACGCTTTCAATTCCAGGAACTTGTTACACCTGTCACTTCTTAGGCTGCTCACATGCTATCACTACATCTACTTTACTTGAATCAAACGCCACTCTACTCGAATAATCTAAAGTCATTTATCCTAGGAAAAAGATATCTATGCTTAATGGTTATTTTGTTCGATTATCTAAGGTCCTCACAAAAGTTCATACTCCCATCATTCTTTTCTTTTCTTTTTTCTAGAAGCACTCAAAACTTATCACAAAATTAAACATATTTCTTAACAATAAATAAAGTAGGATTTGATGTATGCTATAATCGAATAATAATGAATTAGATTCTAAATAATAACAATAAAAACAATAGCAACTTCGAATAAATTGTGAAAAGATATATCAGGGTACGAAAGTTTTTAATTCCAAATCAATATTGTTTTACTTTAAAAAAAAAAAAACAAACACTGGCACAAAAGGATATTCTCATTTATAAATTGAATATTCTTTAAAACAAAAGGAAGTTAAAAACGTGAATTCAAATCAAGTGAGACTTTCTTTGGTAATTTTGATATCACGAAAAATATACACACAAAACGATAAATAAAAGTAAAACTATTTATTTTATTTTATTTTATTTTTTGAAAATACAAGGAATATACATCTATCAAACAAATTCATCAAACGACATAAAAATATATTTTAAAAATATAATGTTAAGAATTAACAACCTTAAAATTCCCAGTTTTTTTTTTTTGTTTAATAATAGACAAATTCACGTGTAAAAACTCATTTTTTAACTACTTCTCTAATTGTGCATCATTCGTCCCTCGCCTATTAGTTGTCATAAATCTACTCACTACCAATGAAACACTAAGTTGGCCAGGCTCAATATCCCAAAGCATAGTATGCAGCATCTACAACTCTAACAAGAATCCTATGCGCCCAAGTTTTGATTTTTGAAAAATCCAATAACCACAATCCAATTTAGGATTGAACTGCTCTGATACCAAAAATGTAACGCCCTTCGTTACATTAGTAACCCAAAATAATTAATTCAAATAATAACAAGGTAAATAAAAAATTTCTTTAATAAATGTTGAATAAATACTTAATATAACAATAATACAAAATAATTGTTCACATTAATTCAAAAACCGAAATAACAATCAGTTTCAAATCCTCAAAATAGGGCATCTGTAACATCTCGCATTAGAAAATAACTAAAAGAGAATAAAGGTCCTCCTAGCATATGCCATACAATACTAACCAAGTTCTGAAACTAAAAAGATAGTCTTCAAAACGTCTGGCTTCTCAACAGGGACATCCTCAGGCTCTGAAAACAATACTACTAATGAGATATAAAATCCAGATGAACAGAAATACAGTTTAAAAGGTTTTCGCAAAAGCATTGTTCTCAGTTGGTGCAGTAACCAGAAAAACTGTCCATGGTACCTGCTATTTTCAAAATAATGTATAGTAAAATAATAATAATAATAATAATAATAATAATAAATTATTATTGGCAGCAAACAGTCATCACTAACACATCATAAATCAAGTATAATAAGATCTCATGTATCAAATAATCTCAAATATCCTCATCTGTCATATGACTTTCAAACTGCACATAACAATGGCGTCCCATTGCCTTTCTTAGTCATGAAGGTATTTCGATGTCACCTTTTTTTCCAGTGATATTACTCATTTCGATACCAACCATTGTACACTGGCGGTATTACTCATTTCGACATCTCAACGTATAGCGATGTTTCTTTCGATACCTCATTATGGTGGTATTTCATATTTCGACGCCCCAATTCATTGACAGTGTTAATTTCGATAATAGGCGGTATTGCAGCAAGCAACATTCATCACATTTAACAGTTATTGAATCATGCCAATATCACCAATATCATCATATAATCCAAATATAGCATGTCAATTCAACCAAATCATGTACTAATCATTCATATCATAGCATCAATCTCAATAATAAACATTTAATTGACAACAGAAACACCTTATAAGGAAAACTCCCAAATTTGTAAAGTCGGGATTTGACCAAACACAAGAATATTTTCCAAAAAAACATATTTTTGAAAGCATAACCCAACCCCAAGACAATTTGCACCATGAAAGGGTGAGAAAGAGTATTTCTACTCTCCTCTTGAAGACCTCCCAGAATCTCCAAGCGTACCCCATGGCGAATTATAGATGTCGCCTTCCTCAACCTTGAATCTCTTTCTCCTTCTCCTTCTTCTTCATCTTCTTCTTCTACCTCTTCTTCTTGTTGTGGTTGTTGTTGTTGTTCTCCTTCCAAACTCATTGTTTGTTGCCACCCCATCCCCTAAGCATGAGGATGATCCACAGCCGTTACTAAGGTGTTTTAGGTTGCAAAAAAGGTTTATAGCCGTACTAAAGTGTTATAAGATGGTATATATAGTGTTGTACTGGTTCCCTATTTTTAAACATATTTTTAACACATCCTGACATAGAGCACGGGCGTGCTCTCGATTGGCACGGCTGTTCCAATCAGCATCAAAGTTTGCATAATTTTTGACACGGACGTGCTATTAGTTAGCACGGCACAGCTCAGACCGTGCTCTATTGGCACGGACGTGCCAAACAACGTCAAATAGTGTCCATTTTCCGACACGGGAGTGCTAACAATTAGCACGGTCATGCTCGTCCGAGTAAGAGCGTATTCAAACGAGTCAGGGCGCCCACATGAGCACGGGCATGTTGATATTGAGCACGGGCATGCTCCCGCACCAGGAAGTGAATTTCCCTTAGAAAATCACTCTTAACCACTTTTAATTATTTTTAATCACTTTTATTTACTTCATAGGCTTAAAACATATATTCTAAACCTCCCAAAAATTCTATAATAATCCTCATATTATAATCTCTATTTATTTTATTTTTTTAGGATGTTACACAAGGAACTATGCAGCAAGCATATTCCCTTGGCAAGAGTGGAGTGGGACCCTGTGACAAGAGACTCAACATGGGAGCGAGAAGCAAACATGCGTCAGCAGTTTTAGTTTCTTTTTTCAGGTATGCAAAGGAATAAGCGTGCGAAGGCTTAAGCGTTGGCATGGTACATGCTCAAGCGTGCTGAGTGTGTTGCCAGTTGTCCTGAGTTTTGGCGTGTGTTGGACACGTGTCAGGCTTTGGAGAAGGCGGAGTGGACGAGGCGCCACGCTCAAGCGTGGAAGGATCCTATGCTCAAGTGTGGGCACGACCTAGCGTGGAGTTTTGCACGCTTTAGCATCTTGATCAGGAAACATAAGTGAAGTTTTCACTTTCACTTTCATCTTGCACGAAAAAGTTGAGAGTTTTACCCTTTTTACAGTAGAGAGAGAAGGCAGAGGATCCTAGTGAGAGAAAGCTTGTATATCGGGAGTTTGAGGCATCGGACCGAGATTCTGACTACTCCGAATTGATCAAAGTGAATTTATCTTCACTTTCATCCGACTAATCCCTGGGTTGTTTTCAAGTTATTCGCTAACATTCTGAGGCGGCCAAGATACCCCTCCTGTGTGGAGTGAGGAAGTACTCTTATTGGTCACGTCGAGCGGAAGGGTTTTCTAGACAAACTAACTCCTATTTCTGGGTGGAACATAGTGTTGAGAGAATTGACCGACATGCACATGGGATTAGTATCCCCAGTACAGGATTGATCTGAGGGTGAGAGCTTTTGGAGATGTTTGCTTGCATTGGGCTCGAGAGACAATTGTTGGAATGCTATCTGATATATGTGCTACATGCTGCTAGTTATACTCTCTATATTATTGCTATTTTTCGCGATTGTTTCGATACAGTTATCTTATCTCCATGTTTTCTCTTCTTTTTATGTGAGGTTACTATTCATCCGCGAGAAGACGACCAACCAGCAGAGAAGGATGGACTCACGACAGCATCCGTACATGATGGCAACACCAACATCCTGGTTCTGGGAGAGCTTAAGATTGTTTACCACGATGATCAGGGCTGGCAGATGGACCCTGCCACCTTCCTAATGGTGTACACGAGACTGGTCAATTTGCTTTTTTGGAGTAGCGTTCCACCTTTTGAGGACATCATTGGACCATACCGCGTTATCCAGTTCCTCCCTTCTCACATATGTGGTACCAACCGAGGCTACGTGTCCAGGAGAAGGTGTGGGCGATGCCAGCTTCTTTGCGTGTCACCAGTAGGAAGGGTTTTGTCTTGCATGGACAATGGAGGAGGAGCGAGCGGTACTTGAGAACGTATCTGAAGGAACCTGTTTGAAACACAAGAAGGGGGTTGAATTGTGTTTCTTATGTTTTTAAAACTTTTCGCAAGCAGATATATAAGTTTTCGTAAAGGTTGGACATTAAAAAGATAATGGACGCAAAGAGCGTTTTCAAACACCAGTTGGACGTTAACTTGGAGGGATTACGATAAAAGAAACAAGCGCGATAAGAAATCAATTCAATCCCAAGCGGTTAGTCTGAAAATAAACTAAAGCGAAGGCAAGGGAAAGAAAAAAAACACACAGATATTATCCTGGTTCACTCATCACCAAAGGGCTACATCCAGTCCTCTCTACTTGAGAGCTTTCTCCACTATAACAAAAACCCTTTGTTACAAGTATTTAACACCTCTTTAGGCAAGTATTCTACACCTTTTTAGGCACACAAAGTATTCTTTTATAGGCAAGCCTCTTCAGGCTCAAGTATTCTTTCTAAACAAGCCTCTTTAGGCTCAACCAACTATGATTTTGAAAAGAGTTATTGTTCTACTAACTCACTAAGTGTGAGGGTTTGAAACTTAGGTTTAGAACTCTAAAACAATACTCTTTGTAGAGAGTGATATGAAAGTTTAAGAATAGAGTAGCTTCTTGAAAGGTTTTGATATTTTCTCTTGATTGCTTGCTTTCTGTATGCTTGTAATCTTTTCAAGTTCAGTCCCTTTGCATCTTCGAAGGAGAGGGTATTTATAGCCTTCCGGTCTTGATCAATCTTCAGTTCTTCAACGGTTGAAAAAGGATCTGTTCTAATCAAGCATTAAATGCGTTGGTTCGTTGAATCTGATAACTTGTTGAGGCTGCTGATCAGCAAAGTAGACTATTAGGCTTGATAGCTTAAAGTAGGGCTGGCACCTTTTTCTTGTACTCGAAAGTTGCCTTTTGTCTTTCCTTTTGAAGATAGCCAAATCCTTTTGTGTTAGGGACAGACTGGCTTCGGCTTTCGATGGTACGAAGATTACAAAGAATGTTTGTCCATAGGATACAAGCTTTTACAAATTGAATAATAAATTCAAAAGGTTTACAATTGTAAAGATATTGGGCTTAACAGAGAGAGCGAGAATGTGAAAGAGAATTTGGACTCAGATACAACTTTGAAAGTTTATAGTCCACACAAAGCGAGGACTAGGTTTTGGACAGGCTGTAAGACTTTGGACTTATATTTTCTTGCACACTTAAGATAAATCATTAGTCCACAACTAATATTTGTTCTCTTAAATTAGTCTTTTGTTAACATCAAAACTCAAGAGATTAATGAACCATAACCACTTTGATTCCAACAGTATCGAAGCCGGAGGATTGTCGTGTCGAGTTCCTCGTCAGAGTACGTACCCTTGCGGGTGTATAGGCGTACGTACGGCAGTGGACAGGGTAGCTCTAGGTATCCGCGCCATTGAGAACGTGGTACCACTAGTGCGTCCTAGGTTTGAGGGGCAAGCTCATTTTAGATGTATTTTGAGTGTGGGCGGGGAGAGTTGGTGAGACCTTTTTGAGAGTTTTGATCCTGGTTGTACTTTCCTTATCTTTTTATCTTTTGCTGTACAGTGTATGTAGATTGTACCGTAGCCCTACTAATGGGGCAAGTTATGCATGATTATTGTATATAGTTAATTGTCATAGTTGTGTTACTCTGTATGCTTTCTTTAACGCATGATGTATGTTTTTGTGGTTTTTGGCTTTTCGTTTTGACCCGCTTCCATTTAAATAAACACGTTAACGTTATAATACGTTTAAGGTATAGTTAATAACTTAAGTAGGACTAATGGGATTACCTCATCCAAGTGGGGTTGTCTCATCCTACACCTCCTGCAATTTCAAACAAGATCTTTGCCCTCCAATACTCCTGAGGCAAATCATAAATACGAATCCAACTCTATGCATGAGTTTGCTTCTACGAATTAAGATTAAAATCTGGACTCCATTGTGATAACCTGAAATTCCATGATCCAACTGACCAACACTCTTCAAATCTTTTGGAGATTCAAAATTAAATTCATAAAATGTTCTTTTTCCAAGGGAACCATCTACCATTGTCCAATAGGCTTCCAAAACTTTGATAACTTATCCTGCAAGTCATTGATCTTGATTGGTTGATTACCTTTCGAAAGAAGCAATCGACCATGCAAGTTATTCTTGCAATTTTCCAATCCTTAAGATACCCATCTTCAGAGATTTTAATTGAAACCGAATCACCCTTTACGCAAGGTTTTAGAAGTTGACTCACAGGGATGTCAAAAATTTTATCCAACGCTTGAGCAAAAGTCTTACATTAAAGAGAAGCATTCAAAGATGGTGAAGGAGAAGAAACAGGGGGAAGAACGATTAGGAGAGAGAAAAGATTCAGGGAACAAGAACTGCCATGGACAAACCGTGCTTATGATTAAAAAAACATGCAAAACCCTAAAACTCTTGCAAAAACCATAGCAGAGCCGCAAGGTTATTATTGTTGGAAAGTCGCCTTAATTGCAGTCCACCCCTAGCCGTCTTAATTGTGGCAACTTTGGGCTGCCTTCATTGCAGCCTCTAGCATCTTTATTGTGTTGGGTCTGAGGGGTGTGTTTAGTCCCACATCGCCACTTGGGCAGTCCTCACCTCACAAGCCGATTTTGTGGGGTTGAGTTAGGTCCAAGCCCAAATCTTAAGATGCTATCAAAGCCTACCCTAGATTCCCTGTTTGGCTACCCGCACAGTCCAAGCTCCAGGTGCATAGCCCTGGACATGAGGGGTGTGTTGGAAGGTCGTCTTAATTGTGACCCGCCACTAGCCGCCTTAATTGAGGCAACTTTGGATTGCCTTCATTGCAGCCTCCAACACCTTCATTGTGTTAGGTGTGAGGGTTTGTTTAGTCCCACATCGCCGCTTGGGCAGTCTTCACCTTACTAGCCAATTTTGTGGGGTTGAGTTAGGTGAACCCAAATTCTAAGAATTATATTATTAATTTATTTCATGTCCATATAATAAGTAAATCATGAAAGTATTATAAATTCTTAATTCTTAATTATATATAAATATTAAAAAAAATAGGTCTTCATGCTATTTGCATGGTAGGCTAAAGAAGTTTTTCATACGTTCAAACCTTAACATGCATAGTTAAATGAGCCTTTTAAAAAATTTAATCTTGACTTGTTTGCTAAATGAGACAGACTTATATAAGCCAAAAATAATAGACTAAGGACGCATTTGAGTAAACAGTTTAATTAACCGTTTATTCAATAAGTTTTTTTTTCAAATAAACTAAAAACAATTTATTTTCATAAACTTCTCTAACAAACTTATTGAAATAAGCTAAAAAGAGCTTATAGAAATATCAGAAACTATTTTTATAAGTTATTTATATAAGTTTACTTTCATAAGTTATTTTCGAAGCTCAAATAAGCTCTCTATAATCTCTTCCAAATGTAATATAAATTGTAGGTCCTTGATGGGCTGCATGACTTATTTTCATCTTTACGTATCATATATATTTAAATACTTTTAGATATTTTTTGTCTATATATCCTTAATTTATTTTTTGAATTTTTGTTTATCAATGTATCCTTGGTTGCTAGTTGCCAACGACATTTGAATTAGTGTTGTAATGAATTGGTAGGTCATTTTATTCTGCATTTTCCTTGCGTATTCTTAAGGGAAATACAAAATAGCAATAGATAATAATATATTTATTGAAGTAGTTGAGTCTTTAAACTCTATAGAAGGGAAGACCCTATACCATGTGCACGTTTATAAGTCTTTTCTTTCTTCTTAGCTACGAGTCAAACTGGGATGACACATGACAGCCAGATTTCAGCTTCTAATCCAATAAAAGAAATAACATTTTCCTGCTGTTTCTGTTCTATTTCATTGAAAAGTTCTGCCTTTGAACTCTGATCACTGAAAAGGAATATGTTCTGGGTTCCATTTCTTGACATGGATTTGGAGTTGTCCTTTTCTGGGTAAATCATTATCTGACAGGAGCATTTTGGTTCAAAATTTATAATCCTCACCTTGTATGCAAAATTGTTTTTGTTTGTTTGTTTTTTGGTTGGTTCCATTCCATTGGTTCAACTATGCTATGTTATATTCATCACTTCTTTCTCTGAGTAGTTTTGGCCTGAATATATGCAGTGCTTCCCTGTGATCAAGTCAAAGTGTCAAACTAGTTGGTATTTGCAAACCTGGTTTTTGAAGATTCTTGAGTCTTTGGAGCTTATTTAAAAGCTGAATCATACAAGGTTGTACTGTAACTTTAAAGGTTTTGGAGTGCCAAAGTTGTTGGTTTGTTGGGCCTATAATACTTGCAGAAAATGGCTGGTGGTAGAAGGAAGAGGCACCACTTCAGCAGGATCCATGCATTCTCTTGTGGGAAAGCTTCATTCAAAGGTGACCATTCACTTATAGGAGGCCCTGGATTCTCAAGGATGGTATACTGCAATGAACCAGAACGTGCTGAGGGGAGTCTTCTGAATTATGGTGACAATTATGTCAGAACTACTAAATATACTCTTGCTAATTTCCTCCCCAAGTCCATGTTTGAACAATTCAGGAGGGTTGCCAATTTTTACTTCCTTGTCTGTGCAATCATGTCTTTCTTCCCAGTCTCTCCTTACTCAGCTGTCAGCAATGTTGTTCCTCTTGTGGCTGTGGTTGCTGCCACAATGGGGAAAGAGGCCCTTGAGGATTGGAGAAGGAGAAAGAAGGTGATGTTCTGCCATGATTATTGCAGCTTTTGCTGAAATTTTCTGGTTAAGATGCTGATCTATTCTCTAAACTTCATGCAAATTCAAGATGGTTGATAGAAAGTTTTGAAATATAGGCACTTTTGCAGTTTTGCCCACATATATTTTGAATAATCTTCTTTTAACTGGTTTTGGAAAATTCTGATGAGGGTTAATTTTGTAGCAAGGGAATTTTGAGAGGCATAGTGGCTTTTGCACTAAACTTGTGCCTTAAGTTAGTTTTAGGAAGGTGCACATATGAGCGAGTGAATGCAAGATGCTGAAACAGAAAAGAGAATTTGGCTCTCTTCTCTTTCCAAATTCTGATGAGGGTTACTGTAGTAAGGGAATTGTGAGAGTTAATTTTGTAGCAAGGGAATTTTGAGAGGCATAGTGGCTTTTGCACTAAACTCGTGCCTTAAGTTAGTTTAGGAATGTGCACATATGAGCAACTGAATGCAAGATGCTGAAACAGAAAAGAGAATTGGGCTCTCTTCTCTTTCCAAATTCTGATGAGGGTTACTGTAGTAAGGGAATTGTGAGAGGCAAAGTGGCTTCTGCACTAAATGGCTTGACTTATTTTAGAAATGTTCACATGTGAGTGAGTGAGTGAGTGAATGCAAGATGCTGAAACAGAAAAGAGAATTTCAAAGAAAATTTGATTCTCTTCTATTTCCAAATTCTGATGAGGGTTACTGTAGTAAGGGAATTGTGAGAGGCAAAGTGGCTTCTGCACCGAACTCACGCCTTGAGTTATTTTAGAAATGTTCACATGTGAGCGAGAGAGAATGCATGAAGCTGGAACAGAAAAGAAGTTTTAAATAGAATAGCTTTGATTTTCTTCTCTTTTCGAATATATACACCCATGCCGACTGCTCAAATATCTTTTCATCTTAGCATATGCAGAAATACAAGTTTGTCCACCTTTGCCTTTCCTTAAAATCCTTACTTAGTCAGCTTTTTTCTGTTACTCTAGATTATTTCTCAGGTCTGTAATATAGTCTTATAATTGTATCAGGATATCGAGATGAACAACAGAAAGGTTAAAGTGCATCATGGAGAAGGTACTTTTGACTATTCTAAATGGAGGGACTTGAAAGTTGGAGACATAGTAAAGGTGATAAAAGATGAATTTTTCCCTGCTGATCTCATCTTACTTTCATCAAGCTACGATGATGCAGTTTGCTATGTTGAGACCATGAATCTTGACGGAGAAACAAATCTTAAACTGAAACAAGCACCGGAAGAAACTTCAAAGTTGCAAGAAGACTCTAGCTTTCAAAATTTCAAGGCTATCATCAAATGTGAAGATCCAAATGCAAATTTGTACTCGTTCATTGGCAGTCTTGAGCTTGAGGATCAAAAGTATCCTCTTGCACCTCAGCATCTACTTCTTAGGGACTCAAAGCTGAGGAACACAGATTTTATATATGGTGTGGTAATCTTTTCGGGTCATGATACAAAGGTTATGCAGAATTCAACAGATCCGCTGTCAAAGAGAAGCAAAGTTGAGAAACGGATGGATAAGATCATATACTTCTTGTTCTTTGTCTTATTTTTTATTTCTTTTATTGGGTCCATTATCTTTGGGATTGCAACAAGGGAGGACATTCAAAATGGAAGAATGAAGAGATGGTACCTTAGACCGGATGATACCACAATTTACTTTGATCCAAAGAAAGCACCAATTGCAGCAACTTTTCATTCCTTGACTGCGCTTATGTTGTATAGTTACTTAATTCCAATTTCTTTGTATGTCTCCATTGAAATTGTGAAAGTTCTTCAAAGCATTTTCATCAACCAGGACGTGCACATGTATTATGAGGAAACTGACCAGCCAGCACATGCTCATACCTCAAATTTGAATGAAGAACTTGGCCAAGTTGATACCATACTCTCAGATAAAACAGGAACTTTGACTTGCAATTCTATGGAATTTATCAAGTGTTCTATTGCTGGGGTTGCCTATGGACGAGGAGTTACAGAAGTTGAGAAAGCTCTAGCCAGAAGAAAAGGATTACCTTTAGGTCAAGAGTTGGCAGAAGATGACAATGTTGCAGAGATTTCTGAAGCAAAGTCATCAATTAAAGGTTTTAACTTTACGGATGAAAGGATCATGAACGGAAATTGGGTCAAAGAACCTCATGCCAATGTAATCCAAAACTTCCTAAGATTGTTGGCAGTATGCCATACTGCAATACCTGAAGTTGATGAAGAAACCGGTAAAGTTTCATATGAAGCTGAGTCACCTGATGAGGCAGCTTTTGTGATGGCAGCCAGAGAAGTTGGGTTTGAGTTCTATGAAAGGACACAGACAAATATTTCACTGCGTGAATTCAATTCCATATCAGGCAAGACAACTGAAAGGTCAGGTTCTTAGTCTTGTATATGAAAGCTTGATTTTCTATATCTTACTTTATATAGAACTTAAAATTGAGTTGTGAATTGAAAGGAGAATTTAATTTCACCTTTTCAGGTCCTACAAACTTTTAAATATATTAGAGTTTAGTAGTGCAAGAAAGCGGATGTCTGTAATTGTAAGAGATGAAGAGGGGAAACTGCTACTACTTAGCAAAGGCGCTGACAGGTTTGTATTCTATTTCATTACTTTCAAATCCTACACTTTATAAATTAAATTTGGTGCAATATAGACATTTTTCCGAGGACAGAGATTTACTCCTGATATGGTTACCTACTTTTTGGTTCTATGGAGGTTGATTAATTCTCAAGGCAGCAATTTGATTAGTTTCTCCCTCTGGCAGTAGGGTGCAGTGAACTAGTAGAAAGAATGGAGAAAGAAATTTTATGACTGACTACTTCCTTGCCTACATCTATAAGACATGTGATGTTGTATGAGACTAAATGTTGGGTGATAAAAATCACAAAAGTGTAGCAGATATAAGAATGTTGCGTTGGATTAGTGACCACACCAGACAAGATAAAATTAGGAAAGAATGCATTAAATAGAAAGTTAACACCTGTAGAATCTCCGTCTTAGTGGTTTGGGCATGTGTGGAAAAGACTTATAGTTATAGAAGCTCTGGCAAGGATAGTAAATCAAATGGAGAGTAACCCAATAATTAGAGGTAGAGGGAGACAAAAAAAAAACACTATAAGCGAAATCATTAAAAAAGATTTAGATTTAAATAATTTTTCTATAAACATGATTCACATTAGGATATTATTGTGTTGCTTGATCCATGTAGGGGGCCCCGCCTAATGGAAAAAGACTTGGTTGCTCTTCTTGTACTTCCTTGCTCACATCCTATATTTGATATAGGTAGTTTCATTTGTGAAGCAAACAACCAGTGATTTTTGCTTCAATTTTTTAGATGCCTATCCAATCATCGGTAAGGAGTATCAGTTCATCTTAATATTTGGCTATCTTACACAAAGTCCCTCCCCTGTTGTCTCGTATAAATCTGAAAATAGTGCGTGGCTTTCTCAAATACACTACGTGAGTATCATTTCCAATTTGTTTCAGATGTCCAAAATATTAAATTTCATTTCTTTGTGGCTTTCACAATTAGTGTCATGTTTGAACGACTTGCAAAGACTGGAAGAGAGTTTGAAGAGAAGACTAAGCAGCACATTAATGAATATGCTGATGCTGGTTTGAGGACCTTGATACTTGCATATCGTGAACTTGATGAGGAAAAGTTCAATCTATTTAATAAAGAATTCACGGAGGCCAAGAATTTAGTGAGTGCAGATCGGGAGCAGATTGTCGAGGAAATATCAGAAAAGATTGAAAAGGATTTAACTCTTCTTGGTGCTACTGCAGTTGAAGACAAACTTCAAAATGGGGTACGTTGTTAATACCGTTTCTGGCTTACTCTCTTTTTTTCAGTGCCAAAGTGAAACTCGAATTAGCAAAGCTTGTTCCTTTTCATGTTTTTAGTTATTATTTGCGTATTTTGAAATAAGCCTTGTCCTACTTTACAAAGAACTTTTAACAGTTCTTTGTGTTGTGTTCTTATGTATATGTTTGTCTCATATAGGTTCCTGAATGCATCGACAAGCTAGCACAGGCAGGCATTAAGCTATGGGTTTTGACTGGTGATAAAATGGAAACAGCAATCAATATTGGGTAAGCTTTGGTATATCAATTGATTTTGGTATCCTATGCAGTAATAATATGATGTCACTGATTTGGTAACTTCTCCATGACTGCAGGTTTGCTTGTAGTTTACTCAGACAAGGTATGAAACAAATTAAAATAAGCTCAGACACTCCAGAAACGAAATCACTGGAGAAACTTGAGGACAAGTCAGCTGCTGCAGTGGTAAACCTTTAACCGTTTATTCATATAGATGGGCTGCTTGTATATCATGAGATGATAAAATAAAATCTTTAGGTAGTGATTTACAGGAGTACAAAAAGCACGTGGAAAACAGAATATGTAACTGCTTAAGTCCATGCGCAAAACATATTTAAATCAAGTCAGACAGAGTTTTCTATAACAATTTTCATTTCAAGTCCAAGAATATTTTTTGTGATTAATGCATTGGAGCTCAATAGCATATCACCATACAATATAGTAGTCTTTTAGCCATTGAACTTCAGTCTGAATTTTTATAATTTTTTTTTTATGGAACTTCGCTGTTTCTTTAGGCAATGAAGGCAAGTGTTCTTCATCAATTAAGGGAAGGAAAGGCATTACTTGCTGCTTCTGATGAAAATCCTGAGGCATTAGCTCTGATCATTGATGGGAAGTCTCTTACTTATGCACTAGAAGATGATGTAAAGGACTTGTTTCTTGAACTTGCTGTCGGCTGTGCATCTGTTATATGCTGTCGTTCATCTCCCAAGCAGAAAGCACTTGTAAGTTTTTATTTTATTTTATTATTATTATTACTACTACTACTTCATAATTACTCTGTAGTTGCCCTTTGTTTCTTTCTTTATAAGTACAAGTTGCAAAAAAAAATTCTCTTATTATTTTGTCATACCTAACCCAGTAATATATTCTTGTAATAAAACAAGAAATTTTATTTTCTCTTCAATTTTACTACAGCCAATGTGGCTGATGCGACTACGACAAACGTACCGGATTGTTGCAAGTAATAATAAAACGGTCAGAACCGAGTATCGTCCACAGAGATTGGTTGCCAACTACCAATTCACATGCTAACCGACTATTTAGACTTATAAAATGTGTCAATCAAGTTCAAAAACATAAAACAAGTAGTAAAGTAACAAAATATTTTTGGATTTTTCTTTGAGGCAATTTATCAAACACTTAGATGGCAAAGAAGAAATATGTATGAATTAAAAGCATTAGGGTTAGACTTCACTAACCTTCACTCAATTGCAAAGAAATGGCATCAATACAAGAGCAAACACCAAATATGAAAACCAAATCCACAAGATTACCCAATCCCTATTTCCTTAGGTGATTGAGCCTAAATCCTTAATTAAAACCCTAAGTCCTTAGGTTCCAAGAAAAATGCATTAGGCACAAGAATTTATGGGTTACAAGTAACCAACTATTTATTCCTAGATTAATGAATTACAAGGTCATCAATCTCAAACAACACAATTAAGCGCCAATTTTCCAATTGTATGCAAAATCAATATATCAAACCTAGGGTCATCAAACCTAAGAAAGCATTAAGAGCAAAGATTAACAACCCATAAAACTAAGAGAAGGAAACTTGCATTAATAACCAATTCAAACACAATTAAAATCCAAAAACATCTAACCCCAACAAGGGGAAAACTAATTAAACATGATAGATAAAACAAAAACTAAGAAAAAGAGAGAGGGATAGAGTGACTCCATGAAGATATTAAGGGATGAGCAAGAAATCTCCTCCTTCCTCCTCCAAGCTCCAAGGAAATGCATAAATAGGGCTCCAAAATTGTATTTTCGGCCTTGAGAGGCTGAAAGATACCCAAAAATATGAAAAACGTGTTTAAATAGCCTAAGGGGGTCGTCGCTGGCGCTCAGCGCCCACTACGTGGAGAACAACATTTTTATGCGCGAGCTGGGTGCTCAGTTTAGGGCACTCAACGTTATGCCTGATGCTCAGCCTTGGTTGTCCAGACAACACTTGAATTTTCTTCTTCCAGCGCTTAGCACCATGGATGCAGCGCTCGGCGACGGTCTTCCAGCAGTGCTTTGAAGCTTTTTACTCATCTTCTTCAACCCTTCATGCTCCAAACCCCACCCCACTTTTTCCATTGCCTAAAAAGAACAAAGGTTAAGATTAAACAAGGTCTAAAAAGGGATAAATTTACTTGAAACTAACAAAACAACTACAAATTGAAAGCAAACGTTACACTAATGAAACTTATTGGGAAAAACCCAAGTCCCGCATTGACTAGAGATAGAGCCTCATTAGAGCTTATAAAGTTTGGGCAATCCTCACCTCTTGAACTAGCTTTTGGGGTTAAGTTAGGCCCAAACCTAAGATGGTATCAAAGCCTATCCTAGATCCATTAAAGAGTCACCCACCATATTATCCACACACCAAGCCCAATAGTGTTGGGCGTGAGCGGGTGTATTGGGACCCAAGTCCCGCATTGTCTAGAGATAAAGCCTCATAAGAGCTTATAAAGCTTGGGCAATCCTCACCTTTTGAGCTAGCTTTTGGGGTTGAGTTAAGCCCAAATCTAAAACTTAGGGATAAACCTCATCAAAAGGCTATCCAAGGAGTATTAAATCACTCAAAAGCACCACAAATAATAGATAATCTAGTGGCAAAGAGAAATTTTCCGCCAAATGATGTATTAATAAGAGCCAATGCTTGTCTCCTCCTGTGGTGACTTCAACATGCTCAGTTTGTAAAGGCATTTCTATTATAATAATGCAGGTTACTAGACTAGTAAAGATTAAAACTGGTAGCACAACTCTAGCAATTGGTGATGGGGCAAATGATGTTGGAATGCTCCAAGAAGCAGATATTGGGATTGGTATCAGCGGTATTGAAGGAATGCAGGTAAATCTGAAATATCCTGCTTACAACAAATTTTCTTTCTGCTTTTTCTTATTACCACGATCTTTAATATATATATATATTTTTTTTTCTTTTTTTTAGATCTTGAATTCTTACCTCTTTACTTTACATTTTTCAGGCAGTTATGTCAAGTGATATTGCAATTGCCCAATTCCGGTTTCTAGAACGCTTACTTCTTGTGCATGGACATTGGTGTTACAGAAGGATCTCATCAATGGTAACAATCTTGTCCTGATACATACATACATACATCCATACATACATACATACATCTATTATTCGTTGTTGACATCTATTTTTATTTGGCAGATCTGCTACTTCTTTTACAAAAATATTGCCTTTGGCTTTACTCTGTTCTTCTATGAGATCTATGCCTCATTCTCGGGGCAAGCTGCTTACAATGATTGGTTTCTGTCACTATACAATGTATTCTTCACTTCCCTTCCTGTAATCGCCTTGGGAGTGTTTGACAAGGATGCCTCTGCTAAATTATGTCTCAAGGTAGCCATTTAAACTCAATTGCTTTGTGATGCCACTCCCTTTGATTTCGAGTCCTATAGATAGGTGAGACACTAATCTTTGGTGTATGATCAGACACCTAAGTGGAGACCTCTCCAAACACTTTTTTTTTTCATACACATAAATCCAGGATCGAACTCAAGACCTCGGAGATATATGTATTTTTAAATGAATCAAATATACATGAAGTTGGTCCTATTTATAGGATTAGAGCGGGAACAAACAGAATCCCCAAATAATTGCAAAATCAATTCTAACATAATTACACAATCAAACCTAATTAAATCAGATAAATACAATTCAATTGGCCATAATAACATAATCATGACAGTTTCCTCATATTTATAAACTACATCACTCATTTCATCTTATGATATGTTTCTTTCTGTACGCATTTTTCAGTTCCCGTTATTATACCAAGAAGGTGTGCAAAATGTACTATTTAGCTGGACACGAATCCTTGGTTGGGCATTCAATGGAGTCTTGAGTGCTACCATGATATTCTTCATCTGCATCAAGGCAATGGAGCATCAGGCATTCCGCAAAGGAGGGGAAGTTCCTGGGCTGGAAGTTCTTGGTGCCACAATGTACACTTGTGTTATATGGGTGGTAAATTGCCAAATGGCATTATCTATCTGTTACTTCACTTACATACAACATATATTCATCTGGGGTGGCATTCTTTTCTGGTATATATTCCTCGTAGCATATGGAAACATGGACCCCTCTATATCAACCACAGCCTATAAGGTGTTCATGGAAGCGTGTGCTCCAGCACCATCTTACTGGCTCATCACTTTACTCGTGCTTGTTGCTTCACTCCTTCCATATTTTGCCTATACTTCAGTCCAAATGCGGTTCTTCCCTATGTTTCATCAAATGATAGAGTGGATAAGAAATGATGGGCAAGCAACCGACCCAGAATATGTTGATGTTGTGCGACAGAGATCAATAAGACACACAACAGTTGGGTTCACAGCTCGTTTTGAAGCATCCCGACGTTTTGAAGCATCCAAACATTTTGATGTCTGAGAACCATTAAAGAGCAAAAATTTTGGTTTCTTTGTTGTATGAATAATTCCTTATGTCAACATTGGCATAAATTTGTTCGGGGTTATAAACTTAGAACTTTCGAATTGTAAATAAGGTAGGGATGGGCCTTCCTTAGTTGACAAGAAATGTCAACGGATGCCCTTTAACACGGCAAACTGAAGCAATCTGTGCTGTAGATTTTTTAGTTCAGAAGATTATGACAAAATTTGGCTACTTCAAGTTCAATGGTCTTGTCAAAAAAAAAAAAAAAAAAAAAACTTTCAATAGAAGGTTATGTATATTTTAATAATAATAATAAAAGAAAAACTGAATGATGTCATCTACTGTATTCCCGCCATTGCATCTTTCGTTTTTTTTTTTCTCTCCTTTTCTTCATACTGTCTTTCTTCACGTGGCGAAACCCACTGTAATAATAAAGTAAATTTATCTTCACCCACATAAATTATTTTCACCCAAGGTATAGGATGTGTTTGGTTTAACGTTTGCAAAATTAAGTTTTGATGAACTGAGTTTTGTAAACTGAGTTTTGATTAAAAGTGAATTGGTAATAATTGATTTATGTTTGAATACTTTATTATTAAAAGTATTTTTGATAGAATGAATGTTGTTTGGATTGTACCATTCAAACTAAGTTTTGAATGTTTAGTTATCAAAATGTCCTTCAACTTTTAAATGAATATGAAAAGTGGTTAATTTTTAAGGGTAGTATGGTAAAAGTAATAATTGAAAAACTCAAACTGAGTTTTGGCAAATGCAAAAGCAACAAATTCTTACTTCCACCCAAACCCACGTTTGACTCCAAAATTAATTCTTCCAACTGTAAATCAAACATCATAAAAAAAATTGTAAAAGTAAGTTTGGAGTCACTAACCCACGTTTGCCAATTGCAAACTGCAAGTCAAACATGCACATAGTGAGCCAAAAGCTCTGTTCAAAGCCATACCCTCTTTTCTAAACTTTCACACCTCCATATTTTTTACCTTGAAGGTTAGGGTGAAGCACCTTATGGGTGCTCTATGGGTGCAACATCAATCAAAGTCATTAGATAAATTAATATTTTATTGGTCGACTAGATTCTTTTACCAGTTACTTGTTGGAGATTTTTTTATATATTTGCAATCATCCTTGGTTTAGAAAGGCAGAAGCAATAGAAAGTACAGTGATAGAGACGAAGGTGTGTTATCTTCTGTTGCTTGAGGAATGCCACAAGGTCTGGTGCTGATAGAATATTCGACACGTTCGTGCCAATGTTCAGTCCTACTAATGGTTCCTCCCCTTGGTCGTTGTTGTTTTCGTAAGCTTCAACTATAACTACAATATTACATGTGAGAAATAAAAATACAACAAATGGGGTTGGTTATATTGAAATATAAAAGCATTTTGTTGCCTGAAAAGAGAGATCTGTGCGGGTCATTTTCGCGGGTTGCAAAACATGTTTAGTCTGCTGGGAATGCTGGGGTTCAAACTTGGTACCCACAACACGGTGCAACTTGTAACATCCCAAAAATTCCTATAGCTGTCTTTTAACTGTTTGTGTAAATAACTTGACTAAGAACACAACCTGATTAATGATAATCGTAAAAATAGTTAATAATTTGAAATTCATATTTGAATTTCAATTGAGTTTAATGATCATAAGATATTGTTTTAAGCCTATAATGTTGTTTTGAGTCAAACATTCACTTATAACCTATAGTTGTCAAAACATTAATTGGACATGAATGGAATTCATAAAGAAGTCCAAGGGTATTTTGGTCTTTTCGCAAGGAACCTTAGATATTTACTAGAAAGCCATCATGACTATGGTGACTCACTAGGATAAGGATGGAATTCCATTAATTCCTAGGGGCAAAATGATCTTTTCCATCATAAATATCTTAGATATTTTAGAAATGCAATCATGAAAATGGTAAGTCATAAGGGCAAGGATGGAATTTCATTAGTTCTTAGGGACAAAAGGGTAAAATCACATAGGGACAAAAATGGTATTTCACAAAAAGGCTAAGGGCAAAATGGTCTTTTCCACCATAAATATTTAGATATTTTAGAGAAGTAATCATGACTTGTGGTGAGTCATAGTGGTGACTCATCCACTGACTCATCGCACTCAGGTGACCTGTGGCTCTCGTTCGATGTTCAGTTTTGTCTCTGGACGTCCGTTTTCGACTCCGTCGATTTCCCGATTTAATATTTCGCCCGAATAATTATATTATTTCACTTTTGGTGAAAAGTTTCAAAATAATCAAAGTCGTCGGGAATTCAATATAAAACCTAACCGTTTCGTTCACGAGTCAAAATTAGGTTTTCTGATCATTAAAATTTTACTATTAGTGGAAAAAATAGATTGGTTTTCGTCTGAATTTTCAACCTAAAATTTAACCGTAACTCTCTACCATAAAGTAGAGTATGGACAATCATCTTTTTGTCAATTCATGACAACTTTCACTTTGTCAACTTTTCTTTCATGGAAAAGATAAACTACCTACATTTGGTTAACCTCTACAACTTTTGTTATGGAAGCAACACCTATGTACTTCCATTAGATCTTGGCCCTTCATTTCCATCACACTTTAACCAATATTTTGGTCCTAAGACCAATGGGCCATTCGGCCATCAAGTCCCAAAAACACTAACCAACTTCATTTTTACTTCTTCTAAAGATCAAAGCTTTCATCTCTTAAGTTTTTGAAAAATCCTCTCTTCTCTCTCTACTCTTCATACACGGTTCTTCTCTCAAAATCACCAACCAAACTTCTTTCTTCAATTCTAAAACCATACTTCATCTTGTCTTGATCCAAGGATCAACTTTGGTGAAGGAAATTTCTTGTTTTGGTGAAGTGTGTTCTTGAGCACCAAGAACACCATCCAAAACCTTGAAGTTGTTCTTGAGTTGGTGAGCTTCTAAATCCTTTTTCTCTTCATTTCCTTACTTATTACCTTGAGTAATCATCTTCTAGTTCTTCATTTTCATGAAAACAAACATTTTTTCTCCTATAGGATTCGGCCATCCTTTTCTTTAAGGAGCTTGGAGTTTCCTTTCACTAACACCTCTTCACTAAAAGTATGGCGAGTGAACCCCATCACACCAAAATTGGTGGAAGATGAAAATGGTTTTTTATGCTTGGTTTGGGTGAAACCCTTTTATTTGGGTTCACTACTTTATTTGTGAAGTTCTCTTTGAGAACATGGTTGTAATAATGTTTCCATGCTTAGTATATGCTTATGATGATGTAAGCTTGGATGGAAAATGTTTTCATGTATGTTAAACCATACTTTGAACTCTAGATCAAGTAAGGATTTTTATGCTTGTTTATGGTTGAATGATGTATGATTATTGTTCATCATAATATTGTGATCATTTTGAGCTATTACTTGACAAGTTAGTGAAGCAAAATCTTCACATCCTTATGGTATAGTATTCGGCCATGGATACTACAAAAGGAAGAACATGAGTTTGTTCTTGAATTTCAATGTTTTTGAAAGTTAGAAAGTGTTATAGTAACTTTTATTTCAAAAACAAACAAAAAGTGACTTTGATACAAGAAACTAGGGGTTAGGCCCTCAAGTGTTTTTAACTAAGGTTAAAATGTGTTTCACTTTAGTCAAAGTTTGTTCAATTAAATAAGTGTTTTAAGAATAAAATGATGAAAGTGATTTCATGAAAGTGAAATTAAGATGAAGCTACCTTAGGCTTAGTAGGATGTCACATTCTTTTTAAAAACCAAGTTAACATTCAATCTTCAAAGTATAAAGCGGACTTTGTCCTAAAGTTTAGATTTAAATGAATCATAGTTCGAAAACTAAATGAAATTCCATTTTCCTTTCCGCTAACTTAGATCCCGGTTTTACACTAAGTTAATAAGGAAAAACCCTTTTCAAATTAGAAAAGGTACTTCACTTCAAGCAAGTAACAAAGTTTTTTTAAATCAAATGAGTTTTCAATTAGAAAGGTTTTGATTCGCAAAGTCTTAAATTGAGAGTTTTCAACTCAAATCGTAAAGTTTTACGCATGAAAACCTAAGTTAAGTAATTAACTTAGAGCAAAAGAAAAGAGATAATTAAGTATAGTATATGGTGGAACAAGACCATGCACTATACCATTGATGATTTAGTTCATCAATGACTTCATAAGACTTAAGTGAATCAATATTCTTTTCATTACTTGAAACTTAAGGAATTAATATCTTAGAAAGGATCGAAGACTTATCTAAGAGGATTCTCAATCCTTCTTCATAACACTTAGGACTTGAGATGTAATTCATAAGACACAAACAAAAACATGAAACGTTATGGGTTTTGAAACAATAGTTCGATAATGGAACGGTGATTCGGATCCAAGAAAGTCGTTGAATTGTTTCAGTCTTGTGATGATTTGACCCCAGAGGGATCACGAGATTTATCCGATGGATAAAAGTTTTATAATACAAAGACGCATATAGTTCCTAAAGAATAGAACCTTAGTGAACCTTGAGGTTTATTCGGTGGATAGACATTACTTTATTGCATCTTCTTTGTGTAGGCATTGGCAGTTCATTGCATGAGTTTGTAAGGCTTTGAGCCTAGGAGTTGAGCTTACACCTAGATCGCATCTTTTTCCTTGTTAATTAAAAACATTTTGTAAAAACTCAATAAAGTAGTTTACGGAAATCTGATACCAAAGAAAACTTTAACAACCAGAGAGAAATAAATTGAAACTCAACATCTATAAAGTTAATTTAACTTCGTCATAAGGCGTACATCATTTTTATCTCTTAATACACAACATACTTATTCATGGTCAAAAGACCTGACTTAAACATCAACAATCCTAACAGATGATCTGATAAAAATGACTCTAAGGACAAGAGAGCATACTACTTAACATACATTGTACAAATGATATTGGGCTTCATCATCAATAGTCCACACATCTTCGTTGTCGACATCAAGGAACTCGGCTACAGGGTCCCAAAGTGACCCAGAGGATCATTGGTAAACATCTGTACATGTATCCAAAAACACAACAGGGTGTCCAATATGTACAGGCAAGGGTGAGATACTCATTCACAAGTTTATCGTAATAGCCACACAAGCGACAAAGAAAACATACATCCACATATAAATACAGTTGTATTAACAGATATTCATATAACATAATATCTCAAACATCATCATGAGTTATAATAATGCATGAGACTTCAATCAACTTTCTAATTCATGTTCTCTGGAGATTCCTAACTTCCCTTCATCGAGCGATAGGCCGCGAATACTCGCATAACACAATTGTCCTCATGAGTCGGCCTCTCAATTTAGGTTCGAACTCCAATTGTTCAAGGGTATCACGTCACAACCATATCATGAATATTTCAGTCTCTGATCGAGTTCATCCGTGTTGGGTAGACGATTACCACGGCACGGGGTCGCGATGCCTCACGGCCTCTTGTGGAGTCTCGAACACAGGATGCCCCTATAGACCTAGTGGTCTTAACTGGCTCATATTCTCAGCCACTTGGATTGTAGCTCGGTTCAAATGGCACATCAGCCAACTCATGTATGTATGCAGAAAGTTTTATGTTTTCTTTTTCATTCATTCTTTCTTTTTCTGTCAAGGCACACAGCTCATGACTCGTTTTAAAGGACATTTAGCCCGTTCATTCAAAATACAGGACACGAAGTCCAAGTTCTCAATTCACGAAGTACTAGGTCGACGTCGCGGACAATAGACTGGCATATAGGACACTAAGTTCGTGCATTTCAAAACATAGGACACGCAGTCCGAGTGCTCAATCCACGATGTGCTAGGCCGACGTCGCGGACACTAGACTCGCATATAGGACAAAGTCCGTTCATTTCACAGAACTCTAGCCTGACATCTTGGTCACTAGGTTCATGTGCTTCACATGTGTGAAGGGGTAATCACCAGTTTCATCAAATTTCGTTTTCGTAGTTCAAATCTTGAAAACAAAAATCAGAATCTCTTTGGTATAAACCAAAACTCATTTTCGCTCTAAAACTTATTTTCCACAAAATCTTTTCTTTGCAAAGCTATTTCTAAAAGCTTAATCTTCAAGATTCATTTTCAAAAGGATTTTGACTTGAAAAGCCTTTTCTAAAGATTCCATCATTTAAAACATTTTTCTAATGATTCTAATCGGAGCAAACTTTTTGAAAGAGACTTTTTCTTTTCGAAAGGTCAAACACTTTGAGAAGATTCTTTCTTTGACAAACTAAATACTTTTCAAGGTTTTCTTTCTTTGTACAACATGTTTAGAAAATAATGAGAAAGCAACTTTTCACTATTTTCCTCACTAACTCTCAACTTCTTAAGTCTTATTCGAAATTCTTATGGAGTTCTTAATTTATGGCTTTTAGTAAAATTGGTCATTATACCATTTAACTTAAAAGCTTTTCATCTCTCAAACCAAAATATTTCTAAATCATTGATTAAGACTTTTAAGTGGCTTAATCTTCATTATCAATCTATAGCCGATGCTATTCTCTCAACCAATCCGGTCAAAAATCACAATTCAATATATACATATATGGTCATCAAATCTCAGAACCAACATCATATATATTTCTCATACAAGGCAATAATGCCACAATTCATGTTTCAATATCCAAGCATATATATCGCATAATGCATTTACAGGGGAATAATCAATATCATTCCAAATAACTTAAACACAATCATCCAACAAACAAACTTATGAGGCTATCAAACTCATTGGAGTTAATCTCTCCTTACCTCGTGAAGACAAGTAAGGTTCTCCTCTTTGCTCTTTTAACACTTTTTCTACTTCATAACCAAGGCAACACAAACAACTTCAACCAACAACCTTCATCAACAAGCATTTATACAAGTCAAAAAATAAGCAAAACCAAAGGTAAAAACCTATATAGGTCACTGTTTCAAGGGGTTCAACGGGGAGGAAAATTTTGCTCACTTTGATTTTTGGTACACTTGGACAGAATGGCCATAGAAGCTTAAATACCAAAATTGAGAGCTTGAAACAACTTGTGCAAGGAGTTAGAAATTTTTGAAATCCACGGGGTAACCTCAGAGCACCATTTTCAGCCATGAGAAGGAAAATGAAGGTGGAGGTGTTTGTTTTTCAAACCCTTTGGTACGCTCACTAAGGATGATCATTAAATCTTAAATCTCAAGTTTCAAGGTTTGATTCAAATCCTAGAAAGAGTTATGAATTTTGCTACTAAAAATAAAGTTTTGGCCTTTTTGAATTTTTCTTGGATGAGCATGAAGATAATCTACCCAACATCAATTTTAATGAAGCAAGATTGAGCAAATATTACCTTCAGGTGAAATCTTTGGTGGAAGGCTCAAGAACACTTGAAAAATAAAATACATAAAAGTCAAGACAATGAAGCAAGGAACAAGTTTACTAACTTGAGTTAAGAGAGTTTACCTCTTGATTGATGAGAAAATGGAAAGAAAGTGAGGATCACTCAAGAACTTTGAAGAACACTTAAGAGAAAATGATTTCACACTTTTTGATCTTTTAAGGTTTAAGACTTGAAATAAAAGTGTGTTTGTGTGTAAATGTAAAAAAATGAGTACCGGTGGATATTTCTTTGTGAGTGCAGCCGTGAGTTTTAGTGTTTGTGATAGGTGAAAAATGAAATGGAGGGGTGAGAATATAGAGTGTTGGTCGAATGGCTTAAGGGGGGAGGGAGGAAATATTTCCAACCTTGGGTGTAAGCCTTTATCCAAGGGGTAGAGACATTCCTTGGATAATAGAGTGCTTTAGTCAAAAAAAGGCAACTTGACGGCTTGTCACATCGGTCATTTTATTTGACTTGATGTGACTTCAAATTTATCAGTTAGCGGGTCTCGATAAATCTGTATTCAGTTCCGTTCTTCACCCGATTTAAGGTTTTGCCAGAATAACTTATATTATTTCACTTTTTAGTGCGAAAAACCAATTTTATCAAAATTGTTGGAAATTCGATTCTGAACCTAACTGTCTCATTCACTAGTCAAGATTAGGTCTTTTGATCAGTAAAATCTTACTATCAGTGAAAACGCACACTGGGCTCCATCTGAATTCTCAACTCAAAATTTAACCGTAACTTCCTCCGATGCCGTAGAGTATGAATTTGACTTTGGTTTAACCAAAATCATTTTCTAAATCTCGGATAAAATATAAACGTATTAATATTAATTTCCGACCTTAGAAAGTAGCAAAAATCGGGGTGTTACATTACTACCCCCTTAAAAAAAATTCGAACTCGAAATTTTGTGACTCAAAACTCGACAGGATCTCTTCATCCCCAGGTTCCACATTGTACTCCCCGTAAGTAATTCTTCCTTAGGTAACACTTTTAACCTAATAATGAACTTCATACTTATTCCCTATTCGATTTACCGTTAAAATCAAATTGCCCATCCTCAATCCATACTCCTTCTCGTTAATACCTTACCTTAGTTTCTCACATGTGAGAGGGATAATTAAACTTAACCACTTTCTTTCAATACTAATCCATTTAGGAAATCTTCCTCCGACATCTTTAACTCTTACTGTTAACACCAAGATTGCAATTACGACACATATTCCTTTTACAACACATCCATCAGTTCCGATCCAAGATATCCAATCTTAGTCTTAGTTCCTTTTGAACCTAGTTTACTTCTCTAATCTACATCATGCATCTCAACCTTAAAGAACACGATCATGAGACGACCCGCCGTCCCATCAGTAGAACCTAAGATATTAACTAATCTTAATCGCATAATAAATGTTAGCACGCCTTATTAAAACGAAGCGAAGCGGAAAATTTAGCGTGGAAGCAAAACAATAAACGGCACGCTACGCTTCAGAGTACACAGTTTTAAATATAAAGAAATATATCACATACATCATTGCCCTATCAGTAGGGCTACAGTAGTAAAGTAGTACATACAGAGTATATTGTTACAAACCAAAATAACAGTACGAAAGATAGGTCGAGAGACAGCTCTCTGGCTAATCACGATCACTGCCCAACCTCTCGAGGCTAGGGTCCATAGCCCGTCCTCTGGCGTCCGGCTCTTACGGAATGCCGTCCAGTTCCTCAGCAGCTGGTTCCTCTTCGGGATCTTCCCATTAAATAAAGTGACACATATAGAAAAATAAAGGGAGATAAGAAACATAATTCATCAATATGGGAGAAGGGCATCAGTACAGCATATATATATATATATATATATATATATCACACAACACAGATAACATATATAACACAACCTCATCCATCTCTTAAGTCACTCATCACAATCATCTCAAACATCATTATCTCAAATAAGCCTATAAGAGGGATACTAGTCCCTATGTATATGCTGTCTTCCCTATATGCATGTCGGCCGATACATCACGTCCCCAATTGGACATTCCCGTCGGGATTACATCACATCACATCATATCCTGCCTCGGGATTTTACGTAACATCCCCAATTGGACATCCCCTTTGGGACCAAATGCTGTGGTATGAAATGTTATGAAAATGCAACAAACATTCATCGCAGGTTGATATCGGAACCTCACGCCTAAACACTCATCCACGACCACGACACATCGCATCACATCAACGTCAACATCAATAATCAACACCAACATCACATCAGCATCAGCATCAGCATCACGATGCCTTGCGTCTACAAGCCACAGCTCCACGGTCGGGACCACAACTATATCAACCCGAACAATATCAACACTCACCATACTCTCATCAACACTCAACCAACCAATCACAATAAACATCACAACAGAAGATCTTTCCAGTACAGTTATCATCATAAATTCAGACAATAGTTCACCAAACAGACAGTTCACCCAAAATAAAATCAACAGGTAATCAATTAAATAATTCAACACAATCAACCTCAATCAGTCTCATCATTCATAATATCGACTTAGCGGTGATAGCCCAAAGGTACCTACACCTAGGGTCTAGGCACTTTATCCAGGGCTCAACCTCTAGTAGGGTTTTAGGGTTCCCATACACAGATATATATATTCTATACTAAGTTTGCCTTCTCGACGATATTATTTCTTTCTCCCCACCTTAGTGATTTCCTCGAGCAGCTCTGGCTACGACTCTGCAGCTGTCAGTCGGGTGTGCTGTCGGATGTTCGAATCCTGTCCGATTCTACACAACAAAACACAACCAGAAATCAATACAGTTAAATCAAAAACTCCCTAATTCCTTAGGATTAGCTACTGCCCCTATTTAATTAATTAGGCTAGGGATGTCTAAAAATTCCTAACTCTTGGATCAATGATCCTCAGGTATCCCTAAACATAATCAATGAAGGCATTAGCTCAAAAAGTAAAGGTTTCTCCTACTGCACTACCCCTAGGGTTCGGCCCTATTGAATGAAAAACATGAAAAATAGCTAAGGAGCTCCAAAAATCCTCATTTCTTGATATCACCCTAAGTAAATGTGATAACCCTAGATATTAACTCAAAACATAAAAAACCAACCAAAAACCCTACCCTACACAATAGGGGGTTTCGGCCTCTCTCAAAAAAATAGCTAGAGAGATTTCTTGGCTCCAATCTCTTGGATCATGCAAGTGTGTCACGAACCTAGTCCATAGAAACTGGTTTGGTATCAAAATGACTTTCCTACAATTTATCATGGATTTTTGAATGTTTTAGGGACAAAAACCCTAACTTCTATGATCATGGAAATTAAAGGAGAATAAAGAGAGATTGAGAGAGATAGAGATGACAAGCTACCTCCTATGATGATCTACTTCAAGTTTGGTGAAGATTGCTTCAAGAAATCTCAAGGTTTAAAGCTCCAAAAATGAGCTTCAATGGTGAGAAAGAAGAAAAGAATAGAAAGAAGAGAAAAGAAAGAAGAAGAAGAGGTTTGGGGTCAGGAGGGGACTGTGCTGGTCGAAGAATGAGAGAGTGAGGGTGAAGAATAAAGGTGAATAATAGATATTTAGAAGACTTAGGAGTTAAGTCTTAGTAAAAAAAAATAAAAGGTAACTAGTAAAAACTAACCAAGGGCAATTTGGTCAATTCATATCCCGACATTTTGAAAAATCTTCACAACACTGATAGGAGTCCCCAAATAATTTAACATAGCCCTGGTATGAAAATTATTGGCTCAAGATTCCCGAAAAACCCTAAAACAACTCGAATCGTTTACCCGATCGATTTTCGGTCCGAATATAAAATATTATTTATATTTTTGGACGTCAGGACACATTTTAGCAAAAAGGTAGAGGATTGAATTGTAAAACTAATGGTTCTGACCGTTAGTCAAAATGAGGTCATGATAATAGAAAAACACTGTCATCCGAAAAAACATAGATCAGGTTCCTTTTGAGTTTTCGGCTCAAAACTTAATCATAGTCTCCTACAACGGCGTAGAGTGTGACTATGGCCTCGGAATAATTTATTAAAGTTTCTAGACCCTCAAATAAAATATAATTACTTAATTACTGATTAATTGCTGATTAATTAAAATATTAAGAAAATCGGGGTGTTACAGATCACACCTCGTAATGTAAGTAAAACCAAAAATAATTCGCAATCGTAGGGTTATCTAATATCATAAATCTTAAACTATTCTAATAATTTAGTTTTACGCAAGAACTCCTCTTTTCTCCTTATATTTAGCTTAGGTAAAACTACTAAGGACACCTTCCTATAATTCTCCAAACTCATACAATCAATCTTAACTATACTTCAATCCAATTCCCATTATTCCTTGTCTATCCCGCTACAAGAATGATCGTAGTTGGCCACTACACTTACTCCCAACCAACCTTCTAAGGATTATATCGTTTTTCTTGCTCGTCCTCTTGTATTTAAGGCAACTATATACTCGGCCTCTGCTATAAAATCAGCAACTGTCTCACGCTTGGAACCTTTTCAAGCTCACAATGCCACCATTAAGGCAAAACACAAAACAAGACTGCGATCTAAAGTTATCCTTATCGGTTTGGAAGCTAGCATCAGTGTAACCCATTACAATGAGCTCTTCCTCACCATTTCAGATCAAGAATGAATCCGTAGTTCTTCTCAAGTACTTAAGGATATTCTTGACTTTGGTCCAGTGACCTTCACTGGGATTGGATTGGTACCTTCTCATCATACTCGAAGCATACGAGACATCTGTTCAAGTACATATCATGGCATACATAACAGATTCAATTATCAAAGCATATAGAATCTTATTCATGCGTTTCCTCTACATCTGATGTAACAGGGACTGTCCCTTGGACAGGTATACGCCACGTGTCATAGGCAAGATACCTTTTGGAATCATGCACATTTAAAGTGCCCAAGCACTTTGTCAATTTATGTACCTTTGACTAAGGCCTAACAATTTCAGTGATCCATCTCCATAGATCCTAATTCCTAATACATAGGACGTTTCGCCTAAGTCCTTTATTGAAAAATAATTCCTCAACCATGTTTTCACATTTTGTGGTGTAGGAATATTGTTTCCATAAGTAGTATGTCACACACATACAATACGAGAAAAATAATTATGCTCCCACTAACCTTCTTGTACACACAAGGTTCATCCTCGTTCTTTGATGGATCGAAACTGTCTTACAGTTTACATCAAAACGAAGATTCCAACTTCTGGAAGTTTGCTTTAATCCATAAATGGATGTTTGCAACTTGCAAAACCTTTCCAACATTCTCTGAATAGACATAACTCTAAGGTTGTGTCATGTACACATACTCGAGAAGATTCCTGTCAAGGAATGCTGTTTTGATATTCATTTGCTAGATCTCATAGTCATACTATGAAGTAATAGCAAGTTGGATCTGAATCAATGCATCGGTACAAAAGGTCTCATTATAGTCATATTATGAATTTGCTTGAAGCCTTTCGCAATCAGTCGCTCCTTAAAGGTATTCACCTTCCCATCCATGTTAGTCTTCTTGTTGAAGACCCACTTGTACCTTCTGGGTTTTACCCCTTTCAGGTGACTCAACCAAGGTCCATACCCGGTTGATGTGCATGGATTTTACTTCGGATCCCATGGCTCCTAGCCACTTCATAGAATCTAGGCCAATGACGGCCTCCTGGTAAGTCATAGGCTCATCATGATCCATGAGCGGTTCATCACCTTCTTGAGTTAGGAGTATTCCATATCTCTCAAGTTGATGACATGTCCTGTTTGACTTACGCGAGTCTTGTGTTACTTGAACTGGTGGTTGGACCACAACATCTTATGGAACCGGTTCTTGTTCCATTGCAGGCGGGTCAGTACTCTGTGGTACTTGGATTTGTCCAAGTTCTACATTCCTCCCACTGTCTCCCTTGGAGATGTGTTCCTTCTCAAGGAAAACTCCAGTCCTAGCGACAAACATTTTGTCCTCGGAGGTGTTATAGAAATAGCACCCATTTGTTTCTTTAGGATACCCCACAAAGATACATTTGTCAGACTTGGGTCAAAGTTTATCTAAAAACAAACGTTTCTATAAAATTGACACCCCAAATCTTAATGAAAGACATACTTGGTCGCATACTAGTCCATATCTCATATGGTATCTTTCAGCTGTCTTAGATGGAACACGATTAGGTGTGAAAGCTATTGTACGTAAAGCATATCCCCTGAAAGAGTCAGAGAAGCCTGATTGACTCATCATAGATCGTACCATGTCCAACAAAGTATGATTTCTCCTCTCGGACACTGATAATCTGCTGGCTTATCATATTTTACCTATTGTTTTAGAATGGATTTGAATAATTAAGTTGAGTTGAATGCTTGATTTTACCCAAATTTGACTTTGTTTGTCTATTTTAGTGTTTAGAGTTAATTTCCCTATTTTATCACTTTTATTTTGATTCTAATCAGTGTTTCCTTATATTTTGTATTTTCTGTTATTTTTAGGAAATTATCAAGAAGAAGAAGAAAAGATTGAAATTGAATTGAAGTTGTACTTGAAATAAAAGAAAGAGAATTGGAGCTCCAGGAGTAGATGTGAAGTAAGTTGAAAATGGATAATGGATTGGATTTGCTTTGCAATTGGAAATTGACGCTGCATGAAACATGAATATAGTGGGGCCTGTGTCCTTTGGTGATTCAATTTGAATCATAATATGAAACTGAATTGTAACAGCCAAGAGGAGATAAAGAGAAGGCCCACTAAGTATCAATTGGAATTGAGATAAAAGATTGTAATTGAAAATGAAAAAAGATAAGCAGGTTGAAGTAAAGATTGAAGGAGACAAAGTCACTTCAATTGGTTTCAATCAGATAAGGCAAATTGAATTAAAGATTGAAGAAGATAACAAATCAGTTTTGCACACTGCTTAT
Organism: Ammopiptanthus mongolicus; assembly: GCA_039655645.1. NCBI lineage: Eukaryota > Viridiplantae > Streptophyta > Magnoliopsida > Fabales > Fabaceae > Ammopiptanthus > Ammopiptanthus mongolicus. The sequence goes on from CM077345.1 coordinate 39,109,226, forward strand.
AAGAAGTGCCCCAGTGCCGCACAAGAGGATATTCATCATTTCAACAGTTTTAGTTTTTATTTTTATTTTTACTTCTTCTTCTTCTTCTTCTTCTTCTTCTTCTTCTTCTTCTTTTTTATTTTAGTTATGAACTAAACCCTTTTCCTAGGGTAACGATGTAACCGCGTCTTGACAGTTTGGTGATTTATTTCAGTTTTTCTTAATTTATTCTTCTCTTCTATTTGTGTTTTATTTCCGTTCTTAATGCTTCTAATTGCTTGATCACCAATTAGATGATAGGCTAATCATAATGAGACCGGAAGGAGATTTATGTGTCAAGAGTATTGAGATAAAACCATAGAGCAACTTGAGACCGAGAAGAGATAGGAGCCTTATGCAACAGCTATAGAGAATCATAGATCTTAATAAATTCTTTGATATATAATCATCATAGAGATATAGTTAATTAGATATCAATGGGTAAATTTTAGTGTGCTCTGACTCAGACATTAAAATAAATTAGGATTCTTGGTTGACATTAGAAGTTGATTAAGATATTAGGAAGAATTGATATAATTGAACCAAACTAAGTGGGATTAGGATTCCTTGTCTATGAGGAAACTATATTCATAGCGTTGGTGAAATTGGAACCCTAGAGTTTTCTTTATTTGATTGTTCATCATTTCATTCGATTTTTCTAATTAATTAATTTAAAAATCCAAAAACATTTATTTTCTTTAAGTGTTTATTTACTTTTTAGTTTATTTCGAAATTTTCCAAACCAATTTCTCTTGGTCTAAATAGTTGTTGATTTTGTGAAGTGGTACTTGGTCTCTCAATCCCTGACTTCGATACTCAGTTTCTCACTGTTTTATTATTACTTGCTTCGATCCAGTACACTTGCCAAAGTCCATCAAGTTTTTGGCGCCGTTGCGGGGATTGGCAATATCAATATCACTAGTAACAAAGGAGACAACTGCTTCAGACATTTTTTTTTTTTATTTTGTATATATTTGATTTTTTCTTTTGAGTTTTGTATGTGCTAGGTGGATGCAACACATGAACCATTATTATTCTCCAATGCAGGAATATCAAATTGATTGGATCGTGTTTGATGGTATCGTTAATAAGCATGCAAAGTTATACTCCAAGGAGGAATGGAAATCCTATTTGTCATCTTTACTACCACCACCACACTTTCAGGTGAATCCCGATATGCTAGAATTTCTTTGGGAGATAAATGCAGAAGTTGTGATCCAAAGCATAAAGCATCTAAAGGCGGAACAAATTGCCATGATTCAGGAGACAGAAATGCGATTTGGGGAATATTCTAAAGAGAAAACATCCCAACTAAGAAACTGGATGCAAAAGTTAGAAGTGCAAGCTAGAGAATTCTCTAAACTCCTAGCAAAACAGCCACATGAAACTCTATTTGAGGAGAATGTGGTTGCGAATATGGATTTAAAAGAAGAAGTGGTGGTGGAAGATGATTCAAAAAGAGAAGACCATGAAGTAGAAAGCAAGGAAGAAATATCTCTCGTCGATCCTTTGCAAGGGATAAATGAGAAGAAGATTGATGTGAAAAACACTCACTTTACCATGCTTATTGATGAATTTGAAAAGTCTGATTTGGATAAGTATATTGGTCTACATGCATGTGTGGATGCATCAAAGTTGGCTACTAAAGGTGACATTTTTGTGCGTTATGGAGATTTCATTCATGGAGCCATAGTTCTCAAGGCTTTCCTCCTACAATCACCATGCTACAAGCCATGGGATTCGGGAGGAGTCTCTTATATGATGAGTATTTCTTGGCTCTTCTTCCACAAGCAATGGGATCCGGGTGGAAGGTCTTATGTTTTGAGCACACATTGGTCTTTCTACCACAAGTTATGGGATCCAGGTGGTTTCTAAACTTTTCTCTTAATTTGTTTCTTGCTTTGAATAAATTGGTTGCATCGTGTTTTTTTTTTTTTTTTTTTTGTGGTTTTGTTCATGTGTCATTGAGTTGATGTTGGTTTTTAGTGGATTAATTATGTTAAGCCCCATTTGAAAAATGTCATGCCTCTTGAACCATCATGCATGTATATTCCTTTTTGATGAACTTGAAATTATGTAGGATTGAATTTAGAGAAAGAAGTGTTATAACTTCAATGCATGATTCATGATAAGTTTGGCATAATAGCTTATATTGGAATGGGTCTCTAATGTGTGTCCTAGTGAGTTGTTTTGAGCTTTCAACATGATTTATTCTTGTGAGAGTCACTATTGAGTTGCATGCTCTTAGGTTTGCTTGAATCTCATATTTTCCATGATTGTATGTTGCATGAGCATGATAAAGGCATTTTGTTGGAATAACCAGTTTTGGCTACACAAAAAAAAGGCTTTCCTGTTGAAAAATTTCCATTGTTTGCCCTCTTGAGCCTTAAATCTATTCTTTGATTGCCTACTTTTATGCCTAAACTGAAAAACCATGATTACCAACCCGAAAGGACTAAGTGAGCATTGGTTCATTATTGTGTTGCTTGGGGACAAGCAAAATTCTAAGTTTAGGGTCGCATATCTGGAGATGCAGTTCTGTGGAGGAAGAAAGAAAGAAAGAAAGGGATTCTGCCTAGGGGGAAAAAAATCGAAATAACGCCCTCGGGATCGCCTCGCGAAGGATTGTCGCCCGACGAACTTGTTCGCCCGAAATAACACCCTCGGGAAAGCCTCGCAAAGGGATTTTCGCCAGGCAAAAAAAAAAAAAAAAAGAAGTTTAAAAAAATAAATCCAATGCTTTCTTATTCCCTAGGGTACTTAGCTTTTATTCTCCTCTCTTACCTTCCTTCCACCTTGGCCTCATTACAACCTTGACAAGTCCTTTTAACTCCTGCATGCATGCGATTGTGTGATTTTATGATTGAGATGAAAATCAAACTCATGGAGAGTGTGGGCTTGACATGTAAAAAAAAAAAAAATTGAGAGAAACACAAGCCTAGACACTTGAGTGATTGAGTGACTTATTTGCCTTTGTGAGGTTTTGAGACCCAAGAATTCGTCATGAATGATGCTAAGCTCTTATGATTTCGGACATTGATTGATGATTGTATGGTTGTGTGATTCTTTATTTTGGCCATCTTTGAATTCATCTTACAAGTTAATTGTTTTGATCTTAGGAAGGCATACTTGAATGGAGTTTTTGTGGCTATGGTGTGGCAATAGTGGGCATACATGATTTTTGGTCCATTAATTTTTATGTCAACTCATTCGTTTTTGTATTAGTAATGTCTTTTGATTTTTGTTTGCTTGAGAACAAACAAAGTTCAAGTTTGAGGTATTTTGATAATCCGCTGGCTTATCATATTTTATTTATTGTTTTAGAATGGATTTGAATAATTAAGTTGAGTTGAATGCTTGATTTTATCCAAATTTGACTTTGTTTGTCTATTTTAATGTTTAGAGTTAATTTCCCTATTTTATCACTTTTATTTTGATTCTAATCGGTATTTCCTTATATTTTGTATTTTGTGTTATTTTTAGGAAATTATCAAGAACAAGAAGAAAAGATTGAAATTGAATTGAAGTTGTACTTGAAATAAAAGAAAGAGAATTGGAGCTCCAGGGGTAAACGTGAAGTAAGTTGAAAATGGATAATGGATTGGATTTGCTTTGCAATTGGTAATTGAAGCTGCGTGAAACATGAATACAATGGGGCCTACGTCCTTTGGTGATTCAATTTGAATCATAATATGAAACTAAATTGTAACAGCCAAGAGAGAAGGCCCACGAAGTATCAATCGGAATTGAGATAAAAGATTGCAATTGAAAATGAAAAAAGATAAGCAGGTTGAAGTAGAGATTGAAGGAGATAAAGTCACTTCAATTGGTTTCAATTAGATAAGGCAAATTGAATTAAAGATTGAAGAAGATAACAGATCAGTTTTGCACACTGCTTATAAGAAGTGTCACAGTGTCGCACAAGAGGATATTCATCATTTCAACCGTTTTAGTTTTTATTTTTATTTTTACTTCTTTTTCTTTTATTTTAGTTATGAACTAAACCCTTTTTCTAGGGTAACGATGTAACTGCTCCATGACAGTTTGGTGATTTATTTCAGTTTTTCTTAATTTATTCTTCTCTTCTATTTGTGTTTTATTTCCGTTCTTAATGCTTCTAATTGCTTGATCAACAATTAGATGATAGGCTAATCATAACGAGACCGGAAGGAGATTTATGTGTCAAGGGTATTGAGATAAAACCATAGAGTAACTTGAGACCGAGAGGAGATAGGAGCCTTATGCAACAGCTATAGAGAATCATAGATCTTAATAAATTCTTTGATATATAATCATCATAGAGATATAGTTGATTATATATCAATAGATAAATTTTAGTGTGCTCTGACCCAGACATTAAAATAAATTAGGATTCTTGGTTGACATTAGAAGTTGATTAAGAGATTAGGAAGAATTGATATAATTGAACTAATCTAAGTGGGATTAGGATTCCTTGTCTATGAGGAAATTATATTCATAGCGTTGGTGAAATTGGATCCCTAGAGTTTTCTTTATTTGATTGTTCATCATTTTATTTTATTTTTCTAATTAATTAATTTAAAAATCCAAAAACATTTATTTTGTTTACGTGTTTATTTACTTTTTAGTTTATTTTGAAATTTTCCAAACCAATTTCTCTTGGTCTAAATAGTTGTTGATTTTGTGAAGTGGTACTTGGTCTCCCAATCCCTGAGTTCGATACTCAGTTTCTCACTGTTTTATTATTACTTGTTTCAATCCAGTACACTTGTCGGAGTCCATCAGACACCCCATTCCATTATGGTGTTCCAAGAGGAGTGAGTTGAGATATAATCTCACACTCCTTCGGATAGTCATCAAACAATTGGCTTAAGTACTTACCACCATGATCTGATCGCATGATCTTAATACTTTTCCAAAATTAGTTCTCCACTTCGTTCTTGAATTCTTTGAACATTTCAAAGATTTCTGACTTGTGTCATATACAAATCCATCTTTACTGAAGCTATCAATAAATGAGGCGAAGTACGGAATCTTGTCTTCCAGAAAACTTGTTTAGAGGCCCTCATACATCACAATGTATCATGCCAAAAGATTACCAACCCTTCTGCCTTACTAGTGAATGGAGCTTAGTCATCTTTCCTAACAAGTAATATTCGCAGACCTCAAACAATTCATAATTGGATGAGTTCAATAGTCCATATTAGTGGAGCTTGAAAATGTGTTTCTTACTTACATGGTCTAAAGATATTGCTAAAGACATAGAGGGTTCAAATCACTTGGTTTGACCCTATTCGCATTTATGTTATAGATGAGCATATCGAGATCAAGGACACAAAGTCCATATCTCATATAAATACAAGCATAGAATATATCAGTTGAATAAATGGAACAATAATTATCCATTTATTATAACTTAAAATTCTTTCTTGTGTATATAAGATATAGAAATGATGCTTTAATTATCAACTGGAATAAAATAACAGTTATTTACTTCCATTAGTGCCCACAAGGCAAATTCGAACTCTTATAGTTAATGTAGCAACTTTTGCTCCATTTCCACTCATAGAGTAGAACTTTACCTAATGGTAAATTCAAACTCCTATAGTCAATGTAGCAACTTTTGCTTCATCTCCACTCATAGGGTAGACCTTTACCTTTTAGTCAATGTCCTACTCGTTTTGATCCTTCACATTAATGTGAGATCCATATGCGGTATCCAATACCCATAATGTTGGAGTAGATATGTTGACTATTATAACAAATATGCCTGAACAGGAAGTCATACTTCCTTTCTTGTCTTTATACTCTTTCTAGTACCTCTTATGCTTTGCTAGCTCTTGTTAGAGCATCATAAGGTGCATGATCATAACACACTATGATTGCAAGCATGAGATGTCGTACACCAATGACATCGACGTAATACTTCTATTAAGCATCCCTTTCAACCCTTATGGCATTAGCAACAAATTGCTTGAAAACATACAGTTCTTTTCTCATACTTGAGGACAATCCTCAAAATTTGTACCAATCCAGAAAATTAATTCTAGATAACTCATCCTTCTCAAGGATGTATCGCAACAATGAAATAAAAGTTGTGTTTGTAGCCATAGTTATTTAATACAGAAATATACAGAATATAAGTATCATGATTAAAATATATTTAATAGGTCTTTTATTAAATACGCTCCCACTATTTTACTCGAATCAATGACCCTCATCATTGACTCGTAAAATCCGTTGAAAGATTTTCTAGTGGGACCAAGATCCATATTTCAACTCGTTCTAAGTCAGCTGTGGCTGATCGCCCAGAACTCAGCTATTTAGGTAGGAAACTCCTTTCCAATTACATCCAATGTAATTCTTGGACCAGTTGGGTGAATAACTCCTTATTCTAATCCATCATATGGATTAATGCCCAACCCCATGCCTCTAAGCCGTTTCAATCCTATTGAGTACGCTTAGTTAAGTTCAACCCAATGGTTGACATTAGGTTATTTCACCTTTCGCGTCTCACCGGAATATATTAAGGTGCTCAGCTGTGGCATGATCCACACTCAAATGATTCTGGCCTTGACGAGTGCCACACATCAGGAGAGGCATTTAATAATTTAATTTATTGAGGGAATTTAATAATTAAGTGATCTCACTGGCTAGTTTATCATATAAACGTCTCTCATAACATACATGACATACTAGCTTACATACATTCAAAACATATTAAGCATACAATGACATACATGCTATTATACAATTTAAATTCTAAATTTAAATCATACATCTCATACATTTCATATCATACATCTTATATCATAAATCTTAAACTCCTCTAATAATTTAGTTTTACTCAAGAACTCCTCTTTTCTGCTTATATTCAGCTTAGGTAAAACTACCAAGGACACCTTCCTATAATTCTCCAAACTCATACAATCAATCTTAACTATACTTCAATCCAATTCCCATTATTCCTTGTCTATCCTGCTAAAAGAATGATCGCAGTTGGCCATTACACTTATTCCCAACCAACCTGCCAAGGATTATATCGTTTTTCTTGCTCGTCCTCTTGAGTTGAAGGTGATCAGTTGAACTCAACCTCTACTCGGTCCTTGAAGATTAAGGAAAGAAATGTTCAACAAAGGAAATTTTTTTGGTCTCACTCTCATAAGAAAGTATATAGAAGGATTTTGCCACTCTGAAACGAATACAGGAATAACCAGTATGTAAAAAGTGTTGGGATTTCAAGAGGGATAATTTTTAAAAACAATTTATAAAAACCTCTTAAGCGGAAAAACCCCTTTACTAAAGGACCATGTATTGCACATGAATCACAAGGATATTGTGTTTACCTCTTGAAGCGTAACTTTACCACGAACATTGTGAGCATGTCAGCAGGACTGGTAAATCATGAACACTGCTACGGTGTGAATGGCAACTTGATCTACACAGTTACAGAGCAGCAGATGTAACACCCCCGTTTCTGTAATTGTTTATGATCAACATTTAATTGTGATCGCTACCTTATGTTTGATATGACTTATATATATATATATATATATATATATATATATATATATATATATATATATATATATATATATGTCAAAGTTTATATGATGGTTTATATCCATGGTTATGTTGTGGTAAAGTTTTTTTTGTCATCAAGAGACGAAAAACAGATAAAAGTTCTATTTTGATCGTTATCGGGTAATTTCTCGTTTTGCGTGCCGGATGCCGGGAAACGGGGAATTAAGTGAGATGTAATGTTGAATTACATTTTCCATTACCTTGTAGATTATTCCTAGTGAAGAAGATTAGCTTTCTTAAAATCCAAAAATTTACCAAAAGTAGTAAAAACCAATTATCCATTTTTGGTAAAAAAAAACCCTAATTACCTAATTCCTAACTAAATGAGAATGTAACTATTCTAGTTACATTAGTCAAGGCCATTCAGCCATGATGCTTGGGGAAGAGCCCAAAATCCTCCTTTTATCATATCCAAGAAAGTTATGACATTAACCACTAATAGAAAGAAAAAGCATCTTAACCATTTTTGCTTAATCTTGTCCTTAAGCCCTCCATAAGCAACAACACACTCATCAACTTGAATCTTGGCCCTCCAATCTTTATGATCAAAATTGAATGAAGATTTGGAGTCCACAAGGGAGGGAGAACTCGGCCCTTTAGGTGTTCAAGACATCAAAACACTATTCCATTCATTTCTCACTCAAAACACAAAAGTTCAAGATTTTCTCTCTTCTCTCACTTCCCTCTTGCATTCGGCCAGACCCAGTAAGTAGTCTTACTCACCTTATTTCATCAATATAACTTCATATTCTTGTTTATCTCATTCATCTAAACAACTTTCCTCTTTGAAATTTCTTCATTTGAAGTTGTTTGCTTCAAGTTATTCAAGAATCATTCAAGAAGGATCAAGCTTCTTGAACTTGATTTTGAACCCTTGTTCAAGAGTAAGTTTCTGAGTTAGTTTCTTCTCTTTATTAATCTTGAGAACATCTTCATGTTATCATCCTTATGATGTTGAAAAATCATTGTGTTCTCATTGTTTATGAAGTTGAAAAAAATCAAATTTTGAACTTGTTTGTTTCTCCTCTAGGTCACGGTTTTTCCTAGTGGTTTTGGTGACCAAGTTTTCATCTTCTACTCTTCAAGGAAGCTTCACAAAGGTAATGGGGGAGTGAACCATATCACATCTTAAATGGTGGTGATAAAGGCCTCCTAATTTGTTGAAGGAAAACCCTAGATCTAGGGTTTCCTTATAAAGTTCTTTACTTTGTTGTCATATTAAATTATGTTGTTGTGTTGATGTGATGATTTTGTTTGTATGTGCTAGGAGAAAAGTATTTTGGCATGGTGAAAAACTATTCTTGGGTCCAAAGATCTAAGGATAGGATTTTTGAATGGTTTGAACTTGTTTATGTTCTAAGTTGTCTTGATAACATGCTTATATGTTGATGTGATTATTCTATGCTACTTTGGATGTTGTTGAATGGCTATATTTGGTGGTATATGACCATGAGTGGTTCGGCCTTGACATGTTTAGGAGGGAAGCCAAAGCTTCTATGTTTAAGTGATGGTAAAATGAACTTAATATGGTTCTAACAATGCAATAAAACAAAGAAAAACCTGTCCTATTTTCCTATGGGGCATTCGGCCTTGGTGTAGAAAATAGGGTTAGGACCTTAAAATGTTAATGCTAATGGATTTTATATGTTCAGACTAAAGTATAAGAAGTATATAAATTGAAAAGGTTTCCAAACAAACCAAGTTTTGGTTCCAAAGAACCATGTGTTGTGAAATAAGAGTTTTTGGACTTCATGTAGGAACCATGTTAAGAATGGGTTGGTTTGATGTTGATCAACCACTTACTTTAATAAGTTGTTTTAAAGAAATTTTTTTCAAGAACCAAGAGTTTCATAATTAATCAAGATGGTTTTCAAGAAATTTTAGTTAGTAAGCTTTCTTTGAGAAATAGGATTCTTACAAAACCTTTCTTTCAAAACAAAAAGTTTTACACTATCACCTCTTTGGACTTTCCAAAAGTTATAAGTTATAGTTCATTTGAAAACAAAATAATGATTTCAAAAGAGAATTATGTTTTCTTCTCCACTAAGTAATAGAATTAAGGAAACTAACTCAAGGAGTTTTACACTAAAATGAGACACTATGGACACTTGATTAGAAATTTCAAACTATACTTCATCAAAGAGATTTCATCAACTACTTTGACATAAGGATAGTACTTTGAAGTTTTCACTATAATAGTATAAACACGCGTTATCTCCTAAGGGAATCTATATGAACTCCATAATGGACTCATAAGATCCTAGTAAAAGACATATACTAATACCTAGTGACCATGACAAAACCATGCTCCACATCCTTGATGATTTAGGTCATCTAAGGACTCCATAATATTTAATCACTAAGAGTTACTTACAAGTATACGTAATGTTCCTTTGTTAGACAAGTGAGAAGATTGATGAAGGGGATCCTTGTGGATCCCAACCTCCATAATGCATCTGGGTTATGGACTAATGTATCATAAGACATGAACATCGTGTTTCGAACGACGAAGTGGTACGTGATTGCAAGGAACGGAACCAAGGATGGGCGACTGATGGCAAGTTATGTGAAAGTGGGTCCCATAAGGGTATCCTGTGGTTTATCAAGGGATAAACGAGGTACTACAGTGATGAGGTAGTACGTGGCTATTTTGTGTGGTTTTCTTGATATGCATCTGCATTTGTGCATGAGTCGGGCGTGATGCCTAGGAGTTGAGATTACACCTTGGTGCAGGTGCGATTTTATGAGGTGTCGATCATGAGGATCTTGGGGACGTCAGAGGTTGGGGAAAACACATGTGGCCAGAGAGTAGCCCCTCTATGTCGTGGATATCTATCAAAAAACACTGACGTCCTGTCTGAAACACCGGGCAAGTCATGATTTGGGTAAAGAACGTCTGGCATGAGCCGTTATGATGATTACAATCATTTGGATGTAGCACTGTGGGCTGAGATAACGCAGACAATGTTCTCCCAGTCACTCACTCTTGTTATGTTAGCTCCATGGAGTAGGGGGTCTGAGTCATGTTGCATTTGTGTCATTGCATTCTTGAGTTGACCTTTGACCCATATCGTTGTTAATGGATATATTAACTGTGACTGATATATTAACTGCAATTGATATATATATATATATATATATATATATATATATATATATATATATATGTAACTGTGATGCCATGTATTTAATTGTTATGCTGTGAAAGCCCATGCGCTATTATGCCAATTGGGTGCGTATGTGCATGACTTTTATCACTGCTATTCTGGTTGTGCGATATGCAGAATCTCACCTCATTACTTTTGCTGTCATGCTTCTCGCATGGTTTTCTTTCTACTATGGTGAGTATATATGGCGAGCTATCCACCTTCTCGATTGACGTTGGATTTGATGGTTCACGACTGGGCGGAAGCTTGGACGATCCATCCTGACGGACGTCGCACATACACAGGAGCAGTGAGTTTCACGAGCAGGAAAGAGTTGCCTTTCTTCATGACGAGCCTGTCTGAGAGAGTTTGTACTGTACGGTTTAGTGGTGAGGGTAGCACAGGAGTCACCCAGCCACCACCACCACCTGCTGATCATCCGCGACAGCCCAGCACCCAGACTACAGTTCATCGGGAGGAGCCCCGGGACATATACGTTGACCCTGCTTCTATGCCACCTCCACCTACTGCACCATCTACTTCTGCTGTACCTGCGTCTGCGGCCAGCCCTTCTGTTCCTGTTGTCCTACCCCTAGGGCCTACTTATGAGCCTTCCGAGCTACACCCTCTGATTCCCCGCCATCGGGCGACTTGCAAGATGACTACTCGTAAGAGGACACCGGCTCTTGCCAGGGTATTCTTTTCTGCTCCCCTCATTATCCTCTCGTCTAACGATGAGGAGATGGAGGAGGAGGAGAAAGAGGAAGTGCCCGAGTATGTTCCGGAGGACGTTCCTGAGGTAGCCCCTGCCAGCCCGTGGTGCTTGAGGACTGACGAGGAGGCGCTGCGGTATGCGGAGCAGATCATGAGCGGTTATGACATGCAGGCCTTGGAGGATGAGGACAAGGAGGAGGAAGCCATGGAGGAGGACGAGGAGGAGGAGGATCCTGAGGAGTATTACTTTGATGACTAGTGTAGTGTCAGTGTTTGACCAGTCTCTAGAGTCTTCCCAGTGTCTGTATATTTATTATTTACCCCCTTCCCCTTTATGTTATGGAGCTGCGTCTCCTGTAGTATAGGATAAGATGGCCTTTATGCTATTTTGCTTTTCCCTATAGTTAGATGTTAAACTACTATGTGTATTATGAAAATTTGACAAAAGTTCTACCTTTTAATATTATTATGATAATGCATATTATCCTTCTTGTGTAAGTATACGTGTATGGTTTTGGAACTTGAGTATGAAAGAAAGGAAAAAGAAAACCCATATTTTCGGTAAGCTCTATTTATATATTTTCCGCCTTTAAATTTATGGTCTTATGTTGAATAATCGTGACCTCTAAAGTGGGATGTTACAGCAGATCCGAGGAACACTGCTGCTATCACCACAAAGGGAGAGGTTCTTCTCTATCACCAGTATTGCAAAGTAGCAATACCTCTACTCAGTCCACGCGAGCAAACCAACGTCAGAGATAGCGTAGTGCTAGCTATCAGGATTGGGAGAGGCGCATCACATAGAGAGAGAAAAGAGGGCGCGCCTGTCAAGGGTGTACAACGACCGTTACGAGTGCTCTGTGTTGTGTGGCATAAGTGACATGCACAGCTTACTAATAACTGTCACTCACTTAACCTAACCCACTTGGGCTACTGTACGTTACAGGCCCAATGTCTAAGTATTAATTAAATCATATTTAATTAATCAATTAAACTTATCCTCATTTACTTATTAATTAAATCATATTTAATTAATCAATTAAACTAATTCTCTGAACATTTTCTCTATGCGTGTGACCCTATATGTTCTCAATTAATTGGCAATAATATTAATTATTATTAATCATATTAATAATCAATTAATATTATAAACAATGAGCGGCATCTAGCAATACATCATTGCTACCCAATTAATTAGAATATTGGTGATACAATTAAAACCATATTGTAACCATATATATAATGTGAAGTCAACGTCCTTTCGTCACAATGTCTTAATAAAACACAAAGCATAAATGTGTCATCCTTGTTAAGTCCAATTATTTATTTCGTGATCTAGTAATTAATGTACGATCATGTGGGCCCAATATCTCATATTGTCTCACCTTAGCATGGCCATGCATTTCTACGTCGCATACCATCAAGAGGCCTATAGACATTACTCCTGTTATGTAGGAGAGACGAATCCTATCTACATCACTCACATTCCTCAACATGTTTCATTGCAGGCCCAATAACTACCTTTGTAATTGTCCTGTTACAGACAACGTTTAATAGCATCAAAGCCTACAACTACATATGTTAGGAATCGTAGTGACTTCAAGTCGAAGGACTACTTCACTATGGTCACTATGAGAATCGCTCATGACACTTACATAACTATTATGCAGCGTTCTCATAGCGGATCACTCCGGTATAAATATTCCACTAATATTTATACCTATGTGAAGACTTAATATCTTATATCTATGACCCGTGAAATGTAGTCATCAGTACACTCACATAATAGTCTCAATGTATTATTATTGTCCTTATTAATAATAATACTTGACTATGGATATTTAAGAATAATATTCTATAACTTAATGGCATCTCAAGGTCAAGTCATACTTGACGTTCCATTAAATGAACTACCTATTTTAAGGACTTTATTATGCTATAAATATGATCATCAAATATAACATAATAAATAAATGGCTTATACATATATCAAATATATGATCAAAGTCATGATAAAAATGATTATCTATTCAAAATAGATTGGCTACTACGGCTTACCCCAACAAAAAGATTCTTCTTCAGTAGGTTCGTGAGTGTAAAAATGCATAGCTAATACATGTTTACAATCATGACTCTAATAAAGTCTCTTCTTTCACAAGAATCTTCCAATGGATTAGGGAATCAAAAGATAAACAGTCTGGCTGAAAAATCAGACTGGATCACCTTTACCAAAAGTAAAAGTGATTAGACTAAGTTTCATCAAGAAACTTCCAGTATCAAGATTCTGTTTGTGTTACAACTTACGAAATAGTCATAACAAACCTTTCAATGAAATACCATGAAAATGTCCAGACCAATGGATACTATTAAACTAATCCACTCAAATGTCTAATACACCGAGGATTATGTAGAAATGTGAGTACAAATACTCGTTTGGGATCGCATGCCTTAAGAATTTCACTACCATCGAGTCAGAATTCTCACTTAAGTAATTGCACGGCAACTCTTCTCGCGTAGCTAGTGCAAGGAGTTAGAAATTTTTGAAATCCACAGGGTAACCTCAGAGCACTATTTTCAACCATGAGAAGGAAAATGAAGGTGGAGGTGTTTGTTTTTCAAACCCTTTGGTACGCTCACTAAGGATGATCATGAAAGCTTAAATCTCAAGTTTCAAGGTTTGATTCAAATCCTACAAAGAGTTATGAATTTTTCTACTAAAAATAAAGGTTAGGCCTTTTTGAATTTTTCTTGGATTAGCATGAAGATAATCTACCCAACATCAATTTTAATGAAGCAAGATTGAGCAAATATTACCTTAAGGTGATGATCTTTGGTGGAAGGCTCAAGAACACTTGAAAAATAAAATACATAAAAGTCAAGACAATGAAGCAAGGAACAAGTTTACTAACTTGAGTTAAGAGAGTTTACCTCTTAGTTGATGAGAAAATGGAGAGAAAGTGAAGAACACTCAAGAACTTTGAAGAACACTTAGGAGAAAATGATTTCACACTTTTTGATCTTTTAAGATTTAAGACTTGAAATAAAAGTGTGTTTGTGTGTAAATGTAAAAAAATGAGTGCTAGTGGGTATTTCTTTGTGAGTGCAGCCGTGAGTTTTATTGTTTGTATTGCGTGAAAAATGAAATGGAGGGGCGAGAATATAGAGTGTTGGTCGAATGGCTTAAGGGGGGAGGGAGGAAATATTTCCAACTTTGGGTGTAAGCCTTTATCCAAGGGGTTGAGACATTCCTTGGATGATAGAGTGCTTTAGTCAAAAAAGGTAACTTGATGGCTTGTCACATCGGTCATTTTGTTTGATTTGATGTGACTTCAAATTTATTCGTTAGCGGGTCCCGATAAATCTGTATTTAGATTCGTTCTTCACCCGATTTAAGGTTTCGCCCGAATAACTTTTATTATTTCACTCTTTAGTGCGAAAAACCAATTTTATCAAAATTGTTGGAAATTCGATTCTGAACCTAACCGTCTCGTTCACGAGTCAAGATTAGGTCTTCTTATCAATAAAATCTTACTGTAAGTGAAAACGCACACCGGGCTCCGTCTGAATTTTCAAGTCAAAATTTAACCGTAGTTTCCTCCGATGCCATAGAGTATGAATATGACTTTGGTTTAACCAAAATCATTTTCTAAATCTCGGATAGAATATAAACGTATTTATATTAATTTCCGACCTTAGAAAGTAGCAAAAATCGGGGTGTTACAGATGTTATAGTATGCTTTATTTATGTAATCAATTTCAAAAATTATATAGCAATTTCATATGAACCATGTTGACGAGTTAACAGTAAATGGGATACAAAAGGATATAGTTCAGGGAAGAAATAAGACAATAGCACCTGAGGGAAAGAAGAAGGGGAAAGTACTCTCAGAAGAAGGAGAGTAGAGATAATAGTTCAATTACATATTCCACACCCTTTCCACTCTCTACATTATGTTTTATATATCTTATGCTCACTCTCATCCTTTCCACGTGTCCATCTGTTATAACTGACTTGGTTGTTTCCCTCATGGGAATCATTTGCTTTGCTAAGCATTTATTTCCTTTATCCTCTACTACTACCATAACATTACCACCCCCATTAAGATCAACCCTATCCTCAAGGTTGAAGTTAGGATAATGTTGGATGTTGTAGTACCAAAATCCAGTTGTAACATCCCGATTTTTCTAATCCTTAGTTAAAGGTAATCAAGTGATTAATGAGGTTTAGATATTGAAGGAACCTGTTTGGAATACAAGAAGGGGGGTTGAATTGTGTTTCTTAAGTTTTTAAAATTTTTTGCAAGCAGATATATATTTTCGCGAAGGGTTGGACTCTAAAACGACAAAGGACACAAAGAGCGTTTCCAAACAAAAGATGGACGCTCGCTGTTAAAGGATTACTAATAAAAATAAGTGCGTTAAAAACACAATTCAATCCCAAAGCGTTAGTTAAAAACGAACTAAAGAGAAAGCAAGGGAAAGAAAAAGAAGATAGAGATGTTATCCTGGTTCACTATTCACCAAAGAGCTACGTCCAGTCCCCTCTACTTGAGAGCTTTTTCCACTATAACAAAATCCTTTGTTACAAGTATTCAACACCTCTTCAGGCAAGTATTCTACACCTCTTCAGGCAACACTAAGTATTCTTTTCCAGTCAAGCCTCTTCAGGCTCAAGTATTCTTTCTAGACAAGCCTCTTTAGGCTCAACCAACTAAGGTTTTGAACAAGAGTTTTGTTCTACTGACTCACTAAGTGTGAGGGTTTGAAACTAGGCTTAGAAACTCTAAACAATACTTTTCGTAGAGAGTGATATGAAAGTTTAAGAGCAGAGTAGCTAGAAAGCTTTTGATTTATTTTGATTGCTTGTTCGCTTGTATGCTTGTATTCAATTCAAGTTCGGTCTCTTTGTATCTTCAAAGATGGAGGTATTTATACCAACCAAGTCTTGAGCATTCTTCAGTCTTCAAAGGGAAGAAAGAGATCCGTTCTGATTAAGCATTAAATGTTCTGGTCCGTTGAGTTTGATAACATGTTTGAAGCTTCTGAAAAGCAGAGCAAATTATCATGCTGATAGCTCAAAGTAGGGCTGACACCTTTCTGAAAGTTGCCTTTTGTCTTTTCTTTTGGAGATAGTCAAATCCTTTGTGTCAGAGACAGACTGGCTTCAGCGTTCGATGGTATGAAGATTACAAAGAATGTTTGTCCAAAGGATAACAAGATTTTACATGAAGAATAATAAATTCAAACTTTTTACAAGAGCGTTCACACTAAAAGAAGTCAAACCTAATAACTATACATTGGACTTAGATAAAGAAACTTTTATTTGAAAGAGTCTTTGGACTTAGATACAAAGATTAAAGCTTATAGTTCAGAATGCGCGAGAACTTAGGCTTTGGACATACTGTAAGTCTTTAGACTTAGAAAGTCTTTGGACTTAGATTTTCCTGCACACTTAAGATAAACATATTAGTCCATAACTAATCTTTGTTCACTTAAATTAGTCTTTTGTTAACATCAAAATCTTAAGGGATTAATGGACCATAACCACTTTGGTTCCAACAGATATGTGTTACCATATAGTTAAAAGAAAGGTTGAAGAGGGCTTTGGATTGGAGCAGAAGTTGGAAGAAATCAGGAAAAAAAAATTCAGAAGTAGGTTACACGGGAAAATACGAGAGAAAACACCCGAGCGTGCTGACAAGGCAACACACGGCGACATGTGGGGATGAACTGTGTCACTTTTGGACACGTGTCACGTTTGGTGGAGAGGTGGCATGCAACACTACACCTAAGCCACCATCACCACCTTAGAAAACTTTCTTTTAAGCATAATATATTGATGATGCAATAAGGAGGAATCATTAAGCAGTTCATCATATGCTTCTTGAAGAGAGTCAGAAATGGATACCTCATCTTCCTCTGATTCATCATCTGATGAAGTGTTTGCCATCAGCCAGATGTTTGAAGCAGGAGGGCTCCTTGGTCCGAATAGACGATCTAAGGTGTCCAGCTTCTCCTTAGCAGTTTGAAATTGCAAGACCATCTCCAACCTTGGTCGATCTAAGGCATTGATGAGACACCAGTTGGCACGAGCATTTAGAGAGTATCTTCTGACATCTTCGTCCGTCCAATCAGCTTCAGGCTTAGACGATGTTGAGTCGTCTTCAAGAATTATCGTTGGACGATGATCTCCATCACTGAATACAGTCCATAACTCAAAGTCTTGAGCTTGAACGTACATTTGGAGCATGGATCTCCAGTAAGGATAGTTCGTTCCATTGAAAATAAGTGGAACATTCCAACCTATTTCAGGAGTAACTTCCTGAGTTCTTTCTTCGGGAACAACAAGCTTTTCATCATCCGAAGAGTCTTCATTTTGAGCATTGGATCATAGACAGAGGTTAGCTTCCTCATTTGCTTCTTCTTCTTCTTCTTCTTCCTTAGAGGAATCAAGATCTTCTCAGGTTGCCATGAAGTTCTTCTTCTTCTTTTTGAAGAACTTCTTCTAGTCCTTTAACATAGGATAATCATCTTTGAAGTGGAATGATTTGTTGCACTCGAAACAGACCATCTGACCTTTGTCCTTGGACTCAACATGGTCCTTGAAGTTTTTCTTCTGAAATGGCCTTCTTTTCAAATCATTTTTCTTTCTCCACATATTCTAAATTTTTCTGGAGATAAATGATAGCTCGTTATCGTCTGATGCTTCATTGTCGATTTGATCAGCATCATTGCTTGACTGAACAGCTTTTAAGGCCTTTGAGATATTAGATTTTTGCGAAGGCAATTTGTAACATCCTAAAATTCCGAAATAATTATATTAATAAAAACACTAAGTTGTTTGAGGTTTAATGTAGAAAATTGTTAGTATAAGAATTTATTAGAATTGTCTTCTTTATAATAAAAGTCCAGCGACTCCCACAATAATATAAAATTGAGTTGAAAGAATGAAATAAAAAAAAAAGGAAGAAAAAAAACACACACACACATCATGTACTGGATATTAAACAAGCCCTGTTCCTTTTCTTTTGGCAAATAATTAAAATAATAATAAAAGAAAAACGGGCCCATGAATTGAATTGAAAGATAAAACCCTCCATTGTTTCAATAAAAGGGGATGTTCAGAGGCTACAGCACAACCAACCAACACCATTGTTAAAACAATTATAAGGGTATATAGATACAAAAACGTTAACGAAGAGGAGACAGATTTTTGGTGAAAATACCTTTTCTCACCTTTTCATGGTACAAAGTTTTGGGGTTTTGGGTCTTAAAACCATTAATGTATTTTGGGAGATTGATTTGAAAAAAATTGGGTTTTTCTATGTTAGGATTCAAGAGCGTTAAATTGATTTGGGGGTTTTCGGTTAAAATGAAAGTTTATTAAATTGAACATTTATCCTTGTGATTGATGATATGAGATGTATGATTGGTATGTGTATTGGTTGATTTGCAAGCTTTACTTGAGTTATGTGATTATATATTTGATTTGGCATGTTTAATTGATCATTATGCATATGCCATGACGTTTGAGAAATACCGCCTATAAAAGGGGTATCGAAAGTAACATCGCCATTGAATTGGGATGTCAAAATTATGTAATTCCGCCAGTTGATAGAATATCGAAAGTAACATCGCCACATATTGAGATTTCGAAAAATGAGCAATACCGCCATTGCACATGGTTGGTATCGAAAAATGAGTAATGTCACCAATGAGAAGGTGACATCGAAATACCTCTCTTGAGTAGAGGTAGGCAATGAGACGCCATTGTTGAGTGATGTTTGAAAGTCATATGACAGTTGTGATTTTTTGGGAATTAATTGATATATGAGATTCTTGGAGATATTTGATTTATGATTTGTGGATGATTGATTTGTTTTGTACTACTTTTATATATATAATATGTTTTATTTTTATAATGCTACTATTTTGGAAAATAGTTACCATGAATTGTTTTTCCGGTTGCAGCGCCGGCTAAGAACAATGCTTTTTCGAAAATCTTTATAACTGTATTTTAGTCATTGAGATTATAAATCTCATTAGTAATATTGTTTTCAGAGTCTGGGGACGACGCCTTAGAGCATGCGGAGACTTGAGGATTATTTTCTTAGTTTTAGCATTTGGTTAGTAATTATGACATGTGCCAGAAGGACCTATGTTATTGTTATGTTACTTTTTAGTATGCGAGTTGAAGTAGACGCCCAATTTTGAAGCTTTTAAACTTATGATGTTATTTCAACATTTTATTGGTTTATGATGTAAACAAATATTTTGATATTATTAAAGTAAGTATTTATTCAGACTTATTATTTAATAAAAAATTATTTCTTCATATTTTATTTAACTATTTTGTATTGGGTTACTAATGTAACGAAGGGCGTTACACAATCCCTTCGTTTTTATTTCCAAAATTATCAAGATGCAACTCCTGTTCATGAACTTGCAACGTTCCCACCAGATCATCCAAGGTACAGCAGTCAAAACGGGCCAACCCGACTCACCCGGGTTGGTCCACCATGGGTTGGACAAAAAGTGGATCAACCCAACCCAGTTCACTTTTGATGAACCAGGAAATAACCAACCCGGCTATGAACACTTTATTTTGACTGGGTCCCTTTTATTTTGTGCCTAAATTTACCAAAAATCCAAAAAAAAAAAAAAATTGAAATATATCATAATCATAAAAATATCTCAAGTTTTGAAGAAAAAAAATGAGAAAGAGTAGAGTTGTTTTTAACTTTTTCTTTTAGCTTATATTAAAATTTAGAAAATCGAAAAAAATCAAAATTAACAAAAAAGTGTTTTTGCGCAAGAAAAAATTTTAAAAGGAAAAAAGATAAAAAAAAAAAGAGAGAGGAGAAAATATAAAAATAAGTATTTGAAGAGAAAATAAATAAAGAATGATTGGGTATGCATTTAATAGATAATAAAAATGATTTGTTTTCTTCTAAAAATTGAAAATTCAAGAAGGAAGTAAATTATGGAGGAAGTTGACTGATTTGAATCAATTACAAGATTTAATGGATTGTTTCCTATTAGACATTGAAAATTTAAAAGGGAAACAAATTCTGAAAAATATTTATGACCAATTGGAATTATTGGAATCAATCGTGCGCATTTGATTACATTATTAACATGATCAGGTTTCTTTATATGGAGGTGGAATTTTGAATATAAGAAAGAGAGAACCCTAGCTTCTTTCTTACGCTTGGGATCCTTTGCAAGAACTACAAAAGTTCCATTCACCATCCCGCCGCCGTATTGGAAATTGCCAGGCTCGCACTGCTGTTCCACCTTCACAAGCACCACCCCATCGCCGTGAAACAACCTTCAAGTATTTTACTGCTGGTCACACCTGGTATTAGAGAAATTATGAAAGCAAAACTTGATTGAATTAATACTTGGAAGCTATTATATAGCTTCTGAATATACAAGAAAGAATCATCCCTAATGCAAAGACTAGCTTACTGATATAACAAACCATAACCAACTAACTATTCTCCTAAATAGAATAACCAACTTTTAGTAGAAGGGTTTTACAAAAGCTACATACAAACTACTTATATAATACAGTAGGTGATACAAACTACTTTAATAGCCCCCCTCAAGCTGGACCATACAAATCATGGATTGCAAGCTTGGAAAGAAAATTCTGAAAAACAGCAGGAGAAAGTGCTTTGGTATGAATGTCAGCAAGCTGGTTGGCAAAAGGTATAGGGAACAAAGTGATGATGCCTAATTGAACTTTATCCCGGACCAAATGGCAGTCAAGTTCAATGTGTTTTGTTCTCTCATGAAAAGTTGGGTTTTGGGCAATTTGAACTGCGGACCGATTATCACAATATAAATGGACTGCTTTGGTGTTTGGAAAATTAAGATCCTGAAGCAAATACAGCAACCACTGCAACTCACAAACTGTGGTGGCAAGGGCCCGATACTCGGCTTCGAAAGATGAGCGAGACACGGTTTGTTGCTTCCTAGATTTCCAAGAGATATGGGACGAACCAAAGAAGATTGAAAAGCCGGTTATTGACTTTCTGGAATCAGGGCATGCTACCCAGTCCGAATCACTAAAGGCTGAAAGCTTCTTATCTGATGAAGAAGAAAATAAAAGACCACGACTAGGAGTTCCCTTGATATATTACAGGTGTAAGATCCCAATATTGGGAGGTTCTAAGTGGCTGTACAACAGGGACAAGCGAGGAGTATGTAGAGTCCAGGCTGAAATAGAGTTTGTTAGATTATTAAGTATGCACGGCCAGTGTATTTGTCTTTTGATGTATTTTGGGCAAAAAGAGATCGTCTCAGCAGGACTCGAAGAGCAGCATCATGGTGTGCCTTCATTGGGTTAGAAACAAACTGACTTAACCTGTTAACAAAAAAACTTAAGTCAGGTCTAGTATTAGTCAAGTAAATGAGGTGTCCAATGAGCCTTCTATATGCTTTAGGGTCAGAATATGGAACACCATCATCCTTGACAAGTTTAAGATGTGGTAGCATAGGTGTAGATGTTGGTTTGCTGCCTAAGAGGCCTGCATCATCAAGGAGCTCTAAGGCATATTTTCTTTGAGAAAGAAAAATGCCTTTGGAAGATCGAGCCACCTCTAATCCAAGAAAAAATCTTAAAGAGCCAAGGTCTTTACACTAGTGGAAAATAGACTTTTCACGTCAGGATTTTAACATCTGTTAAAGAAAAACCGATGTTAAAAATAGACACGGTGGCAAACTTGTAAATAAATAGCGTATGGAGTAGACTTTTAACATCGGTTATAAGTAACCTGATGTTAAAATGTACTTTTAACATCCGTTTCTGGTAAAACCGATGTTAAAAGTTTCTTCCCTCCATTCCATAGTTACTGGTGCTAACTTTTTAACATCGGTTCTTAGGTAACCAATGTTAAAAGTAACTTTTTTAACATCGGTTTTTTATATAACTGATGTTAAAATAAATTCTAACATCGGTTTTTTCTAACAACCGATGTTAAAAGTTATTAAAATGTATAACGTTAACTTTCTCAAACCTTCTCTGTCTCGCGCCCTACATTTCAACTTTACAGTGTTCTCACTCTCGCGACCTACTTTTCTCTTCTCATCACTGACCTCCTTCTCCTCCGTTCGTGAGCCACCGTAGAACCACCACCATAACTTCCTCTTCGCAAAGGTACGTAACTCTCTCTTCCCTATTTTTATTTGCTCAAACCCTCATTTGCTAAATACAATTTTTGCTAATATTTGCTCAGAACCATTTACAACTGAACCATCGCAACTGAACCACCCCAACTCCCTCTCTTCTACAACTGACCACCGCATTTGAACCGCCTTAACTCCCCTTCTGCTTGGTAATCCTTCTCTGTTAGTTAGTGTTTAGCATTGTTTCTGTTTTAATAATTTGAATATTTTATGAAATAATGAAATGCATTTTGAGTTTTTTTTAAACTTAAACACTTTGATGTTACATATTGAGCATAGACTTTTAGGTTTTGCTTATAATCTCAATAGTCAAGGGGTTTGGGTTCTTTTAAAAAGTTAGGTCATCTGGATTGGTTTGATCAATAGTCGAGGGGTTT
Source organism: Ammopiptanthus mongolicus (assembly GCA_039655645.1). NCBI lineage: Eukaryota > Viridiplantae > Streptophyta > Magnoliopsida > Fabales > Fabaceae > Ammopiptanthus > Ammopiptanthus mongolicus. Next base: position 39,132,237 of record CM077345.1, read on the forward strand.
AGTTTCTATTATATGACTTAAGGTTTAGGCCTATAATTTCAAATACTGCTCTTTGAGAGTCTCCCCTCTTGTGCTCATATTGTATAAATATGTGTATATCTACAGAACGTGGATATGGACCGTAGTTGGATGGTTAGTAAACGCACAAGTGATGAGTATTGGGAGGGAGTGGAAGAGTTTCTAGAATTTGCTCAAAGAAATCTTCCTGATAGTAATGGAAGATTTAATTGTCCTTGTGTTAGATGTTTGAATATGAGGAAATGTGAAGTTAAGCAAATACGTGATCATCTTATTTGTGAAGGGATTTGCAAGAGTTATACAAGATGGATATGGCATGGTGAAGACTTGTTAAACATGCCAAGTGTGTCCTAAAGTGAAGAAGTTGATGTAGATATGGAGGACGATCGACTAGAGGATATGATCCGTGATATTGGACAAGAGTCATTTCAGCGAGCACGTGTGTATGATACTTTGTGCAGTGATGCAGATACGCCTTTGTATCCGGGGTGCAATACTTATACAAGGTTGTCGGAGGTCTTAAAATTGTTCAGTGTGAAGGCGAGAAATGGGTGGAGTGATAAAAGCTTCACCGAATTGCTTGAGTTGTTGAACAACATGCTTCCAGAAGGCAACACACTGCCAGATCGTAACTATGAGGCAAAGAAGATACTCTGTCCGATGGGTATGGAGTATAAGAAGATACATGCATGTCCTAATGATTGCATACTATACAAGGGTGTGTATGAAGGGATGCACGACTGCCCCAAGTGTGGGGTATCGCAGTACAAAGTGAAGGATGATGATTCTAGTTGTGATGTGATCACAAAGGGTCCTCCTGCAAAGGTGTTGTGGTATCTTCCAATAATTCCAAGGTTCAAGCGATTGTTCGCTAATGTAAATGACGCAAAGAACATTAGATGGCATGCAGATGAGAGGAAACGTGATGGAATGCTTCGCCATCCGGCTGATTCTGTGCAATGGGAGAGAATTGATAGTTTGTTTCCGAATTTCGGAAATGAGCCAAGAAACCTTAGGCTTGGACTTGCTACGGATGGAATGAATCCATATGGTACCTTAAGTAGTATCCACAGTTCATGGCCTGTTCTCCTCGTAATTTACAATCTACCTCCTTGGTTGTGCATGAAGCGCAAATACATAATGTTATCTATGATGATTTCGGGCCTAAAACAGCCAGGAAATGACTTAGATGTTTATCTAAGTCCCTTGATTGAAGACTTGAGAAAGCTGTGGGTGGAAGGCGTTGATGTGTTTGATGGCCATTACAAAAAGACTTTTAAGATGCGTGCCATGTTATTTTGCACCATCAATGACTTTCCAACATACGGGAACTTGTCCGGGTATAGTGTTAAGGGGCATAAAGCATGCCCAATATGTGAAGAAGGCACATATTTCACGCAATTGCAACATGGAAGGAAGACAGTTTACCTTGGACATCGGAGATTTCTCAGACGTGATCACCCATATCGTAGACTGAGAAAAGCTTTCAATGGATTCCAAGAGAATGGAATTGCTCCGACGGCCTTTAATGGAGAGAAATTTTATCAAAGGGTGAAGGACATTAATATTATGTTCAGAACGGCTCAAAAGAAGGCTATTGAGAGAAACATATGGAAGAAGAGGTTGATCTTCTTTAATCTTCCATACTCGTGCAAACTTGATGTCAGACATTGTATTGATGTCATGCATGTGGAGAAAAATGTATGTGATAGTCTAATTGGAACGCTTCTCAACATTTAGGGTAAGACAAAGGATGATGTGAATGCTCGTCTAGATCTGGTTGCGATGGGTATACGAAAGCAGTTAGCTCCACAACCAAAGGATGGTAAGCGGACATATTTGCCTCCAGCTTGTCATACCTTGTCAAAAAAAGAGAGAACAAGTTTTTGTGAGTGTCTACGGGGCGTCAAAGTGCCACAGGGTTACTCTTCAAATGTCAAGAGACTTGTCTCAAATGATCTAAAATTGGTTGGCTTAAAGTCTCATGATTGCCATGTCTTGATACAACAACTACTACCAGTGGCTATTCGTGGTATTGCTCCTAAAAATGTTAGACATGTCATAACTAGGTTGTGCTCATTCTTCAATGCTATATGTAGCAAAGTTATTGACCCCCAGAAGTTGGATGAGTTGGAAGATGAGGCTGCTATAATCTTGTACCAATTGGAGATGTATTTTCCCCCTTCATTTTTCGACATCATGGTTCACTTAATTGTTCATCTAGTGAGAAAGATTAGATTATGTGGCCCCGTTTATTTAAGGTGGATGTACCCAGTTGAGCGATAAATGAAGATCTTGAAAGGGTATGTGAAGAATCCACACCGTCCTGAAGCATCTATTGTTCAAAGGTACATTGCAGAAGAAGCTATTGAGTTCTGTCAAGACTACCTTTCAGAAGTGGAGGCTATAGGGATTCCTAAGCCTCATCATGAGGGAAGATGTGCCGGTAAGGGTACATGAGGTATAAAGGTTAATAGCAAGGCTCGGGAGGAAGTGTTTCAAGCCCATTTGCACATTTTGAATAACACTGATGAGGTTGCACCTTACTTATGTGCTCACAAACAAGAGGTCAAGGAAGAAAACCCTAGACGGAACGAAAAATGGTTGTTGAGCCATCATAACAAGACTTTCGTAGCCTAGTTTAAAGAAAAAATTACAAATGATCATACTGCTTCCGAAACATTCCAATGGCTAGCATAGGGGCCACATCTTGAAGTCATATGTTGGAGTGGATATGATATCAATATGTTTTCCTTCTATACAAAGTCCCAAGATGACAAGAGTACCATGCAAAACAGTGGGGTTATGATCGTATCTGAGTTGATGCACTTCTCTAGTTCAAAAGTTACAAATCCCATTATGGCATCGAAATCTTACTTTGGAGTCATTGAAGAGATTTGGGAGGTCGATTACACTAAATTTCAAGTGCCTGTTTTTAAGTGTAAGTGGGCTGACAGCAACAGTGGTGTGCAAACTGAAGAATTAGGATTTACATTGGTAGACCTTGACAAAGTAGGTCACACGGAAGAGCCTTTGATCATGGCTTCCCAAGCAAAACAAGTGTTTTATATCAATGATCCTTCTAACAAAAGGTGGTCAGTTGTTCTCCAAGGAAAAAGCATGCATAATGGTATCCATGAAAATCAAGATTCAACTCTTGATATTCCAGAAACTTCTTCTTTCTCAACACAGATGCCTATTTTCGTCGAGGAAAATGTAGTGGACGATGTACTTGCCACTCGTGATGATCATCATGAAGGGATATTGATCTAAACTTGGCCATTGTGTAAGTTATGTTTAAATTAAAGTATTCTTTTTTTATTTATCCATGTTAAAGTAAACTTATTTTTATTTCTCCATGTCAAGTTAGACTTATTTTTATTTATCCATGTTAAAGTAAGCTTTTTTATCCATGTTATAGTAGACTTTTTTTATTTATTCATTATTATATACTGACCTAATTTATTACTTTTTGTCTAAATAGGCATACATGACTGATCCAGCAGGCATTCCTCCTTCTCCTTCACATAGCGGGTCAGGTGGTGCACGCCCCAAAAAAGGGGAAGAGCAACCACAAAGTTACGATCGTTGGCCCTGAGTCATTGCGGTGATCAGAGGCTTCCGGTTGAGTTTGATACATATGAGGGGCCATAGGGCCGAATGTTGACAAATTCCCGGTTTTGTGGCCCTGGAAGCTCGAAACAGGGTTAGCATTCTGATTGAGGAATGGGCTCAGGTACCGAGTATGGTGAAGGATCAAATTTGGTTTTCAATCTTGGTATTTTACTTTTACCCTCTCTATTTGTATCTAAATTGTATTTACTTATATTATTATCATACTCTAATATATTTCCTCCATTTTGTTTTGTACTATAGTTGACCTTTGATGTCCTGAATACTCCTGAATGTAAGAAGAAATGGCTTTCTTTTGCCACGAAGCGGTGGACGGGGTTCAAGACCTATTTGGGCAATAGATATATTTTTAAGAAGAAAGACGACAAATCTCCACTTGACACATACTCTTTCATTGATAAGGAGACGTGGGATAGGTTTGTTGTGAGTCGACAAGACCCTGCTTTTCTGGTTAGTTTCCCGTTATATTTTTTATAATAGGCCTATCTAATTTATTTATTTAATTGAATTGAGTACGTGTTATTTGTAACAGGAGAATAGGAAAAATGCCAAGGAAATCCAAAAAACAATGTATACCCACACCATATGTCTCGTGGTGGCTATCGTATGGTTCGGCAGAAAATTATGGATGAGAAGATGAAAAAGAAGCAAGAAGAGGCCAAAAAGAAGCAAGAATAAGGTGGAGTTGATGGAGAAGCCGAAGCCGATGGAGAAATAGTTGTTAATCCTCCATCTCCACCCGAACGCCATGAAACATGGATGGAAGCCCGAAAGACAAAATCGGGATATTTTAAAGCCGAGCCCACACGCATTGTCGCTGAAAAGATTGTAAGTAATTAATAGATTACTTCTACTTGTAATTAATACAGTTAAGTAAACACTATCTTACACATATTTTGTGAATTTTCCCCTTGTAGACATCGCTGATGGAACAAAGCTCGCAAGGATCATTCATTCAACATGGACGTAGGGATATCCTGAGCACTGCCCTAGGTAAAGATGACCACCCTGGCTTTGTAAAGGGTGTTGGAGGGCTAGTGGGCATTCGGCAATATCACGGACGACAAGTCCATGTTGGAAGCCGAATCAGCAGCCACGAGCGGGAAAGCATTAAGGAGGAGCTTAAAAGAGAGATGTTTCCGGAGCTTATGGAATCATTCATAAAAGAGATGTCATCTAGGGGGTTACAATTTCCCAATAAAGCCCAATGAGCCAACCTTCTCAGCATGTGAGCACCGTGGGGAGCTGTGAGGATGCACATAAGTTAGTTGAGATGCCTTTATCCCAGGTATGCATATTAATTTCATATTAATCATTTAATTACTTATGTCTTATTTATTTACAAATGGCATTGCTTAACTAATGCCTTATCTTTCTTGCTTAGAACATTGATAGAAAGCTAAGATCGAATGTAGCTCATTTGGCCGCATTTGCTGCGGATGCGCCGGATAAAGAGTATGCTATTCCCTTGGAACACGAAGGCGCTTGCGACTTGCCAACCTTTTTTTTCTCTGGGAACGATATAGGTGACATATGTCTGCCTGGTAATTGGCTAGCCAATATCGTTCTGAGTATGTGGTGCACGTAAGTACACTGTTGACATGCATCTTAGGTATTTTAATTCTATGATTTATTTCAATGTCTTAGGTATTTAACATTATTTTATTCTAATATCTTAGGCATCTTCATCGCTTATGTATGGAAAGAGGCAACCAAAATACATATGGATTCTTAGACCCAAGCGTAATTCAGGGAAATTACTGCACTAATGGGGATGCGATGAAGACATACATCCTAAAGCTACTTGGTCAAACAAAGAAAGATATTTATCTAGCACCAATACTTAGGAGTAGTCATTGGCAGTTGCTCATACTTCATCCTAGCCAGCATCGTGTCGTCTTCCTATGCTCGTTGCACTATAGTCCGACATCTGAATTGAAGGACGCGATTGACATGTAAGCTTTAATTTAATTTGTAATTCAAATTGCTTTTGCTTTACTATATGGACATAATTGACATTATTATTTTTAATCATAGAGCTATGGTTGCAAGTAGCATGGCTTGTGCAGATGGCAATCAATTTCATATTGTCTTGTAGTCTCGTAGACAAGTTGGCAGCTGGGAGTGTGGATACTACGTGATGAAACATATATTGAACGTGGTCTCCACCACTATTATTGACGGATGGCAACAGGTAATAAATATAAAGTTTTGCACAAGTTAAATTATATTTTGTTTTGGTTGATGATTTAATGTAGAGTTTATTTAAACTTGTGCAGGCTTTTGACGATCAAACTCCACTTGATAAAGAAGAGATGAAAGACCTGAGGGATCGTTTTGCTAATTTCTTTTATGAGTATACTAGGCAGCATAATGTAGATTGTATATGATTTTTGCACTTGTATGTATTGCATGTGATACATTTTGGACTTTAGGTTATTGCACTGATAACACTGTATATATGTAATGTCATATAATATTGTTTAATTATTTTGGACTTGTGTAACTAGTACTGTAATATTGTAATTCCGGAATAGCAATCTATATGAGTTACATGTTTGAATCTGTTTCTCGCATTATGTTGTGTACTGAATTTTGGATGATATACTGATTGATATGCAGGGTGGGAAAGAACTATAAATGTAACACACCATTTAAAAAAAAATTTAATTTTAACATCGATTGTTCTAATAACCGATGTTAAAAGTACACTTTTAACATCGTGTGTTCCTAAAACCGGTGTTATAAGTACTTTTAACATCGGTTTCAGATACAATGGATGTTAAAAGTGTACTGACCAGAGCACATCTTTAACTGAGACCACACTTTTAACATCGGGTGTTAATATAACCGATGTTTAAAGTGTACTTTTAACATCCAGTTTTTTATTAACCGATGTTAAAATTAAACTTTTAACATCGGTTTACAACCGATGTTAAAAGTCACACATTTAACATCCCTTTAATTAACGTCACCATTATAACCGATGTTAAAATTATTTTTTAACCGATGTAAAAAATGCTTTCTGTACTAGTGTTAATTTTAAATTGGTCATCCAAGGCTGACTTGACTAAGTGGATCTCGTGAAGATCATTACCTGCAAGAACCAAATCATCAACATAGACTAACAAAACAGTAATAATTAGAATCAGTAAACTTAACAAAAAGAGAATAATCTGATTTGGATTGTTTATAACCCATGTTAAGGAGGGCTGTAGTAAGTTTATGATTCCATCGTCTGCTCGCCTGTTTAAGGCCATAGAGGGACTTGGTTAACTTGCATACTTGATTGGGTTTTGTGGATTTAAAACCCGGGGGAATAGACATGTAGACCTCCTCATGGAGGTCACCATGTAGGAATGCATTAGTTACATCCAATTGGTGTAAATGCCACTGCTGAGCTGCAACTATTGCTAAAACTAACAGAATAGTGGTGTGTTTAACCACTAATGAAAAAGTATCAAAATAATCCACACCCTCTTGTTGGGTGTAGCCTTTTGCAAGAAGTCTGGCTTTATATCTCTCAATAAAGACATCCGACTTGTGCTTAATTTTGTATATCCATTTACAGTCAATGAGATGTTTTCCAATAGGCAAATCAGTCAAAATCCAAGACTTATTGTGTTCAAGAGCAGCAATTTCTTGATCCATTGCTGCCTTCCAACACTCATGCTTAATTGCTTGATTATAAGTTTTAGGTTCAAAAGAAGTAGATAAAGAAAAGACATTGGATTTATAAGAGGGAGATAGTTTATCATAAGAAAGAAAAGCAGAGAGACAGTGAGCAGAACAAGAAGAATTATGAGTGTGAGAGTTGAACTTTACTATATTGCAATGATAGTCCCGAAGGTAATTTGTTTTTCATCTCCAATGCCATGGGCATTGAGCGGGACCAACTGTGATAATTGGGGCCATCAAGGATAGGAGAAACAAGAATGAGGGAGGGGTTTTCATTGGGATGAATGTAGTAATGGTTGGAAGAATCAATGGGAGGGTTGGGTTCTGCCATTGCCACGAAAAAGGGAAGAAAGAAAGAAAGAGGAGAGAAGAAAGGTATTCAAACTGATACCAAATTAGAGAAATTATGAAAGCAAAACTTGATTGAATTAATACTTGGAAGCTATTATATAGCTTCTGAATATACAAGAAAGAATCATCCCTAATGCAAAGACTAGCCTATTGATATAACAAACCATAACCAACTAACTAATCTCCTAAACAGAATAACCAACTTTTAGTAGAAGGGCTTTACAAAAGCTAAATACAAACTACTTATATAATACAGTAGGTGATACAAACTACTTTAATACCTGGAGTCAAAAGCCGCACTCCAACACCTGCGCACTCCTCTACGAAGCATCAGCCAAGACACACTGCTGCAACTGCAATACCTCAAGCCAGTAAACGTAGCGGTTCATCATTAGAGCCATTGCCCAGACCGCAGCAAGTCGCCCACCCAAGATTGGTTGTTCACGGTTTGATATCAGCGTCCTTCCAGTCTAGCGGCAAATCTGCGATTTCGCTTCTAAAATCAGGACTTTGTCTTCAAGTGTAACTGTGACAAGAAGGCACCAAAGCACTGCTTAGAGTCTTTTTATAAGGTTTTCTGGTATTTTGAATTTGGGATATTGGCTTTGAGCTTTTATTATGTTATCCTGGATGTCATGCATTTATTGATTATTTTATGTGCTTCTTGTTTATTAATCTAATTGCAAATTGTTTGGATTCATTAATATGGTTTTTCTTTATCACGAGCATCGATGGTTGATACTGGCCTGACTTTCACCTTGTTGTTATTGTTTCTTGCTATGAATTCTTCATGTTAATTCTACATGTGTCATTGATTGAAGAAATCAAGAAGTGAAATGGCATTACCCACGTGGAGTAATGGTTTGGCCATATAATTGAAAGCTAATGTCATTCACTATTCCATATTTCACATTTGATGCTCTCTACAATTTTAGGTGATTTGACTTTTGTTTTGCTTAATTATATTATTTCTTAGGTGATCCATGATCAAGTAAATCTAACAATAATATTTTTCTTAAACCTTTGTTTTATTCTTCGAGTGTAGTTGCTTTTTAATGTTCTCCTTTGGTCTTGTTTTTAGTTAAAGGGGTAAACACAAATAAAATTTATTAATAATTTGTATAATTAATTCGTGTAACTCTTTTTTAGCGGGTGTATTAGGGATGTTGTGGGGTTAAGTCCTCTATTTTGTTTGCTTTTTTTGGGTGAATATATTTTGCTTTGGTTTTTTTTATTTTATTTTGTGTAAATATATTTTGTTTAAGCATTTTTTTTCCATCCTTGTGTGTTTAGTTGTCGGTTGCTTTTTCAACCTTAGGGTAGATGACATTTTTTTTCAAGGAATATATTATTGAACTCTAGTGTAGATAACATTTGATTTTTGTATATACGTGTGACTTAGTTTTGCAGGATTTTTTTTAGTTTTAGGATTTTATAGGTTTGTATGCTCCCTTCACACACATCACTATCACTTACCTCACTCATCTTATGGGCTCTATACCCGAGCTTGAGTGACGCCATAGGATTTAGAAGGGGTTTTAGCGATGTTATTGTGTAGCTTTATGCTTCCTTGACTTGCGCTAATTCTCCCGCTTAGATTGCACCTAGTATCATGGGTATGGCCATGTTGTGGGGGTTTATCCCTTCTCATAGTCTATTCACGGTGCTAGATCCTTACCCTCTGTGTAGGGGCACTCTGGGGACCATTTTCCTCTAGGAGTTTAGAACCGTCATTGAGAATCATGCACTGATAGATGGAATCTAGGCATACCCAATCATTAGGTTTCACCTTACTAGGACACAAAGGGAGCATTTTTCTTCTTACCCCTCTATCCTTCATGTTATTACATTCTTTTTTTTTAAAAAAAAAAAATAGGGGTTCCCCAATATAGCGAAAAAAAACATCTTTGAATAGATAGTAAACTTCTTTCAATTTTCTTCAAAAAAAAAAAAGGAAGAAAAAAAAAAGAGATAAAAAAGGAGAGAAAGAAAAAAAAAGAGTGAAAAAAAAGAGAGAGAAAAAAATGGAAAAAAGAAAGAAAGAAAGAAAGAAAAGAGAGAAGAAAAAATAGAAAAAAGAAAAAGAGAGGAGTAGGTTCATCTTTTTAGTGTGGATAAATTGAACCAATGTGCTTTAAAAGAAGGTTTAGACCTATCAAACCTTGGTTCATAACATAAAAAATGGAAGCATATGGGCTAAAAAGAAATTTGATCCATGAGATGGAGGAAATGAAGAAGCAAGTGTACAAGATAGCACAGGGACAAGCAAATCTGAAGACATGTTGAGGACACTTGCAGGCCCATCAGAAAAGTTTGTGTCAAAAATTGAAAATGCAGGAAGGGTTGTATAATCTCCTAGCACTATTAAATGCTCAAAGGCAGTAGGGGGTGACACAAACCATATGATTGGGTAAAGTCAGAAGGTGTTGAGCTGTGATTGTCACACAAAGATTGTTTGATCATATTGTTTCCTGTGTTTGCTTCATTTTGAAGCTTTATGATAATAAACTTGCATAGATTGTTGCTTTGTCCTCTATATTCGAATAAAAGTTTGTGTCCCTTCGTGGTTGCGATGAACATGTACAGTTATTGGAAGAAGTTCCAAGTCCTCTCTTCAAAAAAAAAAAAAAAAAAAAAAAAAAAAAAAGAAGAAAAAAGTAAAAAAGGAGGAAAAATGAAAAAAGGAAAAATAAATAAATAAATGGGAGCGAATAAATGATGGCAGTTTTTACCATGTATTAATTTTGTCTCAAGAGTAATTCTTTATGTGGAATGAGTAATCAGGATTTGAAATGGCAATTGGCTATCTTTCTCTATCCTTCATGAAAAATCATTTATCCCTGTTGGGCCTTAGAAATTCTTTCATATAACCTTATACCAGGATCACCCCTACATTAGGGGTTGGCACTAAATAAAGGTTGTTTGCAACAACAATAGCTAGGGGGAGGAGGAAAATGTGAAAGAGATAGAGGAGAGAAAAAAAGGGGGAAAAGAGGATGACGATGATGATAGAGGTGATACGGAAGAAGGAAGAAGAAAGAAGAAGAAGAAGATGAAGATGGTGAGGATGGAGGTGATATTGAAAAAGAAAAAAAAGGAAAAAGGAAAAGAATGAGGGATGTTGGTAATACCGTTTAAATAAAAAGGGAGGAAAAATCAACAAAAGTGAAAATAAAATGGAGTTTTGGGTTCGGGATAAGCCAAAGATTCTTGGTCTCATTCACCCATAAACACTTGTTTGAGTCTCTTATACTTTTCTTTTATTAACCCTTAACCATGGCCACATTACAACCTTTAAAAGTCCATTCTGATCAATGAGGGGTTGCTCTTATTTTCATAAAAATCTTAATCTTGAGATAAAGTGTTCACACCTTCCGTAAAAAAAAGTGTCTTGCTCCATAAAAAAAAAAAAAGGAAAAAAGAGAAAAAAGAAAATGAGAAAAGCCCGTTACGTTGAAAACCCCAAAGTTAGTTAAAGCAAAAGTTAGGGCAAAAAAAAAAAAAATGAAGAGGGGTTTACATAAGGTCAACTTTCTACATAGCTCAATTCAACCATTTTCTAGGGAAAATCTTTTGGTTGAATGTGGCCCTACACTGAAGCAAATTCCACGTTGTTCAAATCGGCCCTATACTGGGACAAATTTTCCCGTTGTTCAAGTCAACCCTACACTGGGACAAAATTTCTGTGTTGTTCAATTCAGCCCTACACTGAGGCAAATTTTTTTCTGCTCAATTCACCCCTACACTGGGGCAAATTTTCATGTTGCTCAATCGTGGCATTTTTTTTTTTTCAAGTTCAAGCGGGCTTTACACTGGGGCTATTTTGTTTTGGCCCTCAAAGGGTCACATCAGTCAATAAGTTTTGATCCATGACATGAGAATCAAAGGGACCCACCTTGAGGCAACACCCATTTGATTTTCTTGCACTCAAGCTTTCAAAATCCTCAAAGCTCTTAATCAATCTCCTTCTTTAGTCACTTGTCGATCCATGCATGTCCATTAGGTAATGCTTCATGATAAGTGAACATAGGTTCAACAATGTGATTCGATAATCCAATGGCAATCTCCTCAGTAACCGTTCAGGCCACAAGGAGTTCAAAAAGGGTGGAAGATGACATTCTCAAGGAGCAATCAAGATTGTGAGGTAGCTTGATTTTCAATTTGAGGCTTTGCAATGAAAGGAAGGTGAATAGTAGTGGTGTTCAAGATACTACCTTCTAAGGCAGCAAGAACATGGTCTTGCATTAGATTCAACATGTCTAAGCAAGTTAGGAGGTGTCGAATAATGGTTTGATTGGTTGAAGGTCGTTAAGAAGCACTTAGTTCAATTTATCTACATGGTTTCTCTTTTGCGAGTCGGTGTAGAGTTGGCCCGCCAGTGCAAATGTTATGGAAAAATGAAAAAGAAAAAAAGGAAAAAGGAAAATTGTGAGTCGGAGTCAAATTGACTCCCAAGCTGAAATTTTATTTTCAAAAAATTGCAAGTCTATGTCAAGATGACTTGCAAATGAAAAAAGAAAAAAAATTGTATTTCTGTTTTCTTGCTCAACGTCCACATCTGGCTCCTGGCCTAATTCATTTTTTTGTAATCCTCAAGGCCAATTACTACTTGTTTAGAGGCTCATGGCCCTCCTTTTTGGCTCAAAGGCCAACTACAAATTTTTGGGCTCAAGCCTGTTTCATAAATTTTCTGGCTCAAGGTCAATTGCATAATTCTTTTTGGCTCAAGGCCTACTACATGAAGTTATCTAGCTCATGGCTCAATTGATAAATTTTTTGGCTCAAGGCCAATTCCATAATTCTTTTTGGCTCAATGCCTACTGCAAGGTTTCCAGTTCATGGCTCAATTGATAAAGTTTTTTTGGCTCAAGGCCAATTACATAATTCTTCTTGGCTCAAGGCCTACTACATGAAGTTATCCAGCTCATGGCTCAGTTGATAAAGTTTGCTTAATTCAATCTGGCTCAAGGCCAATTGCTTAATTCAATCTGGCTCAAGGCCCGCTGCATAAAATCCTCGGATCATAGCCCAATTCATAAAGATTTTGGCTCAGGGCCCAATATCATCGTTCTTTGGCTCTAGACCTAATTTATGTAATTTTATGGCTCAAGGCGTAACTCAATTTTTTTTTTGCCTCATGGCCCAACTTTGTTTTTTCGGCTCAAGGCCAGTTACATAATTCTTTTTTCGTGTTAGGAGGCTCGCTGCATTCTTTTTCGAGCTCAGAGGCTCATTGTCATTTATTTTTTGGGATCAGAGGCCCACTGCCATTTAATTTTCGAGCTCAGAGGCTCATTATCATTTAATTTTTGGGATCAGAGATTCACTATTATTTAATTTTCAAGCTCAAAGGTTCATTGTCATTTAATTTTGAGATCAAAGGCTCACTGTCATTTAATTTTCGAGCTCAGAGGCTCATTGTCATTTAACTTTTGAAAATCAAAGGCTCATTGTCATTTAATTTTGGGATCAGAGGCCCACTGTAATTTAGTTTTCGAGCTCAGAGGCTCATTGTTATTTAATTTTGGGATCAGAGGCCCACTGTCATTTAATTTTCGAGCCATTTAATTTTTGGGATCAGAGGCCCACTGTCATTTGATTTTCGAGCTTAGAGGCTCATTGTCATTTAATTTTTAGGATCACAGACGGCCCACAATCATTTAATTTCCAAGTTCAAAGGCTTATTGTCATTCACTTTTCAGGATCAGAGACCCATTGCACTTTTCTGTTTCTATCATTTGTTGTTGTAACACCCCGTTTTTTTCAAAGCTTTCTAAAAGCTTTCTAATATTAATTAAACAGTATTTGTGTGTTTGAATTTATGTTCTTGTGTTGAATAATCGTGACCCCTAAAGTGGGGTGTTACAAAAACCATAAACGATGATCGCCTGTGCCATGTGTTGGACGGTGTGCAATGGTTTGAACAACGGTGTGCCTTTTGGCAATCGAGCCTGATTAGCTCAGTTTTATAAAACGGTGTTGGGATCTCCAAAGATTAAGTAAAAAATTAGATGATGAATCTTGAAGTGTTATGCATTTCTTTTGAAAATGACAATGACTGTCGGGTATGAGACCCTATGATATACTTCTTGGTGATCAGTAGAACCTTATACATGATGATTGTATATGCTTATGTGTTGTTGATGTGTAATGCATGTGGTTATCGTATTTAAATCCATATATTGGTATCTCACCCTTACATCTTTGGATGAGTTCCAAGATGCCACTAGAACATTCGATGATCCATTCCCTGACGCTTGAGTATGCCAAGGAGGGTGATGTACGAGCAGTCACAATATATTACAGGTGGACCAGCTATAGGATAAGTCCTATTTATTTTTGAATAACAATTTCGTTAGTTGCTGTGGCTACTGAAAGCCAAGACTTTTATGAATGGCAGTCTGTATAAGTAATATGTATACTCTGCTTGCTGTTTATTTACATGCGTGTTGAAGTTACGTTGAAGTGTGATAAGCTAAGTTAGAAGAAAAATTTTATCACGGATTTTCACAATAAGTTAGATACTTAGAAAATCTTATTTTCCGAAAGTAACCAGTATCAATTAGTTATGTTTTATTTTCCGCAACAAGTAACCATGTGATGTCCTAGAAGGTGGTTGATACTAAGATTCGAATCGCGATACACATTCCCTTTACAATACCTCCATCGGTTCCTACCCCAGATATCCTATCTTAAACTTATCTTCTTTCGAACATGATCCACCTTTCCACTTTACATCATAATCATGCCCCTGAACTTTAAAGAACCCGATTGTACCTCTTAATACAACTACAACCAAAAGAATTCGCATCGACTAGAATTCTCCAATGCCATAAATCTTGAACTTTCCTAACAACTTAGTTGTTCCTCAAGAACTTCTTTTTCTGCTTTTATCCAGCTCAGGTAAAACTACTAAAGACACTTTCCTAATGGCTCAAACTGCTTTAAGGATTGCCGACTGTCCCCACAAACCAACACGAGTCTCTTCAGCGTGTTTTGTCCTCACTCACACGTTTCCTAGGAAAACTTCCCAGGAGGTCACCCATCCCAAAATTACTCCAAGTCAAGCACGCTTAACTTTGGAGTTCTTAAGTGATGGGCTACCGAAAAGAAGATGCATCTTGTTGGTATAGGTAGTACAAATCAATTCTTATAAGCCTTCCTTCAACTGCACAGTCCCATACCTACACAGCCTCAGGATCCCTCTTATTCTGGTGTGAATCGGTTCATTCATGTATCCCTCCGCCTAGAAGCCTGCTAGGAGCCGCTCCTTGTCCTTGCCTCATGCACCGGCGATCACTCCCCGCTCTTTTCAGCCCTGGGTGTTACATGCCCACCAGCTTCCGCTTGGTTCGTCCCCGAACCACACCGTACTGGGAGAGGTCCGCTCTGATACCATTTGTAACGGCCCGGACTGCTTTCAGGATTGATGATTGTCCCCACAAACCAACACGGGTCTTTTCAATGTGCTTTGTCCTCACTCACATGCTTTCTGGGAATTTGTAACGGCCCGGACTGCTTTTAGGATTGCCGACTGTCCCCACAAACCAACACGGGTCTTTTCAGCATGCTTTGTCCTCACTCAAACGCTTTCTGGAAAACTTCCCAGAAGGTCACCCATCCCACAATTACTCCAAGTCAAGCACACTTAACTATGAAGTTCTTATGTTCTGGGCTCCCGAAAAGAATATGCATCTTCTTTTTGGTAACCCATCATTTAAGAACTCCAAAGTTAAGCATGCTTGACTTGGAATAATTTTGGGATGGGTGACCTCCTGGGAAGTTTTCCTAGGAAGCGTGTGAGTGAGAACGAAGCACGCTGAAGAGACTCGTGCTGGTTTGTGAGGACAGTCGGCAATCCTTAAAGCAGTCTGGGCCGTTACAAATTGATGTTGTTCGGGTTGATACCGTCGTGGTCTAGACCATGGAGCTGTGACTCGTAGACGCAGGGCGTCGTGATGTTGATGATGATGTTGATGTTGATGTTGATGTTGATGTTGATGCGGTGCATCGTGATCGTGGCCGAGTGCTTCGATGTGAGATCCTGGTATCAACCTGTGACGGATGTTTGTTACATATCATAACATTTCATACCATAGCATATTTGTCCCAAAGGGGGATGTCCAATTGGGGACGTGATGTTTTTAATCCCGAGGCGAGATGTCCAATGGGGGACTTGATGTGATGTTATCAAGACGGGGATATCCAACTGGGGACGTGATGTATCGACCGCCATGCATATAGGGAAGTCAGCATATACATAGGGATTAGTATCCCTCTTATAGGTTTATCTGAGAGAATGACTTTTGAGATGGTTGTGCTGTATGACTTATTAGATGGGTGTTGTTGTGTTGTATGTTTTCTAAGTGTTGTGTGCTGCATGTATATATATGCTGTACTGATTCCCCTCTCCCATATTTGATGATGCATGTTTCTTATCTCCCTCTGTTTTCTCTGTATGTTTACTTTATTTTATGGGAAGACCCCTTAGGAGGAACCAGTTGCTGAGGAGCTGGATGGCACTCCTTACGAGCCAGACGCTGGAGGACGAGTCATGGACCCTAGCCTCGAGAGGTTGGGAAGTGGTCGTGGTTAGCCGGAGAGTGTTCTCTTGGCCTTTTTACATATTTTGCGAATCGTCTATATTAATGCACTCTATATGTATACACTAGTACTGTAGCCCTACTGACGGGCAACCGATGCATGTATATATTTCGTTATATTTTATAGTTGTGCACTTTGAGAAGATGCGTGCCTTAATTTCGTATCGCTTCTGCATTTAATTTTTCGCTTCGCTTCGTATTAATAAGGCGCGCTACGATTATAAAACGATTAAGCTTGGTTAAATACCTTAGGTTCTTTAATGGGACGGCGGGTCATCTCATTTGGTGGTATCAAAGCAGTTCGATTCTAATATCGGACTATTTGGTTAAGGAAGTATACTAGCATTGACAGTTATATCCATATTGGGTACTAACTGTGTTAGATAAAGGGTAGTGTGTCCGATGCGCAAGTTATCGAGTGTGATAACTATTTTATTCGTAAGGCATATGATATGTATATCTGTTGATTGATATTGTATGTCTTATGGATTGAAACTTACGCTTCATTTACCAGGAAAGAATGGCCAGAGGACGTGGTAAAGGAAAGGGAGCACTAGTTGGAACCGGGGACCCCGACCATAGTGGGGGATTTGGCCATGAGGGAGATCAAAACGAAGCGATGAGGGCCATGAGGGATTTAGCCGCTGTAATGTTGCAACAAACACAGCAGAATGCTCAGTTTATGCAGCGACAGGAAGAAAAGGACGCTAGACAACAACAGCAACCGGCAAGAGGAGGTGAAGTGAACATCGGACTGAATGCCTTTATGAAGGGGAATCCTCCCCAATTCCATGGAGAGTACAACCCGGAAGCTGCGGAGCTCTGGCTTCAAGAAATCGAGAAGGCCTTTATTGCTATCCAATGCTGAGAGGATAGGAAGATCACTTATGCTGCCTTCATGCTAGTCGGGGCAGCTAAAGCATGGTGGAAAAACAAACAGAGACTGCTAGAGGTTAAAGGAAGATTGCTGACTTAGGAGGTATTCCACGAGAGCTTCTTGGAAAAATATTTCCCAAGGAGTGTCTGCCAAGAAAAAGAGAAATAGTTCCTGAACCAGAAGCAGGACCAAAAGTTGGTGGGGGAATATGCCATGAGATTCGAGGCGCTGCTGAAATTCTCCCAGTTAAACCAAGTGTACCCGGATGAAGACTGGGTGTGCAGGAGGTTCGAAGATGAACTAAGGCCCTAACTGAAGAGGGCTATACTGCCATTGAGCGTCCGATCATTCCTCGAGCTAGGGGAAAAATGCATCGTACTGGAAGGACTCGATCAAGAGAGAGTTACACAAACTCCAGCAACAAGCGATGGACCAGCCAGGAGCTTTGGTCAGATAGGACGTGGAGGAAAGTTCCAACCGAGGGCGAAACCCTACAGTTCAACCGAGGGCGAAACCCTACAGTTGCCCAAATCAATAGCCAGCAAGTTATGGAAGAAGGGTTACTAATCAAGGACAACCAGGAGCTTCCAAGTGTTTTCGATGCGGCTGACCGCATATGGTGAAGGATTGTCCTCAAGCACCGAATGTCACTTGTTTCCGTTATGGCACTTGGGGCCACTATGCCAACGAGTGTCGGATGCTGGTAGGGGTCAAGTTCAACAGCAAGTCGGAAGAACTCAAAATACTGGGAATGTATAACAAGTGGTGGGTCAGCAGAACAAGCCACAAACGACGGGAAAGCTTCTCAATTTCCCGATCTGATACAAGGTAAGTGCCTAGTTGCGTGGGGAGTCTTATCTGTTTTATTTGATTCGGGGGCTACACATTCCTTTATTTCTTTAGCGTCTGTGGATCATTTGAATTTTCTTATTTCATCCTTACCATATGAATTGACTGTTTCTATACCTATGGGTGATTCCCTGACAACCCTATTTCTTTGTTTACCATGCCCAGTTGTTTTAGAGAGCCGATCTTTTCTTGTTGACCTAATCTGTCTGCCTATGCAGCAGATTGATATTATCTTAGGCATGGACTGGCTTTCGGCCAACCATGTAGTAAGACTGTTCAAATAAAACCCTCTACTTTTCCGAGAAATATGGATCATTGCCGGCCAATGATGGTGTGTCGGGAGGTGTACAATCAGGAGAGTGCATGGTGCTGTTTTCTTTGGAAGGGGAGGAGACTCCGAGTCTGGATGCTTTGCCGGTGGTGCGTGAGTTTCCAGATATTTTCTCGGATGATGTGCCAGGATTACCACCCAAGAGGGAGGTAGAGTTCGCAATCGATCTTACACCGGGAGCCGGACGACATGCTGCAGAAGCAATTTATAAGACCGAGTGTTTCACCTTGGGGAGCACCTGTGATGTTCGTCAAGAAGAAGGATGACAGTTCAAGGTTGTGTGTGGACTACTGACAACTCAATAAGGTGACGATCAAGAATAAATACCCGTTGCCAAGGATTGATGATCTTATGGACCAGTTGAGGGGAGCAACGATATTTTCTAAGATTATCTGAGATCCGATTATCATCAGATACGAGTGAAGGAAGATGATATACCGAAGACGGCTTTCAGGAGTCGGTACGGGCACCACGAGTATCTAGTTATGCCTTTTGGTGTAACTAATACTGCTGCAGTGTTCATGGACTATATGAATAGAATCTTCAAACCGTACCTTGATAAGTTCGTCGTTGTTTTTATCGATGACATCCTTATCTACTCCTTAGACAAGGAAGAGCATCAAGAGCATTTGAGGGTTATACTTCAAGTTCTTAAGGAAAGACAACTCTATGCCAAGTTGTCTAAGTGCGAGTTCTGGTTGGAGGAGGTACAATTCCTTGGACATGTGATCGACAAAGATGGTATAGCAGTAGATCCTGCAAAAGTAGAAGTTATGGTTAAGTGGGAAAGCCCTAAGACGGTAAGCGAGATCAGAAGCTTTCTCGGGCTAACTACAGCAAGTTTATCGAGGGATTCTCGAAGATTGTGTTACCTCTGACGCAATTAACGAGGAAAGGAAAAGCGTATGAATGGACAAAAGAGTGTGAGGCTAGTTTCCAAGAGCTAAAAAGGAGGCTAACTATATCTCTGGTACTAGTCTTGCCAGATCCATCAACGTCGTTCGATGTGTACTGTGACGCATCGTATCAGGGTTTGGGTTGCATGCTGATGCAAGAGTGGAAAGTGGTAGCCTATGCTTATAGACAGCTAAAAGTGCCCGAATGGAATTACCCAACCCATGACCTAGAGTTGGTTGCAATAGTGTTTGCATTAAAGATATGGAGACACTATCTCTATGGCGCTAAATTCAGTGTGTTTAGCGACCATAAAAGTTTGAAGCATCTGTTCGACCAAAAGGAGTTGAACATGCGGCAGAGGAGATAGATGGAATTCATAAAGGATTATGAATTCGATCTACAGTACCACCCAGGAAAGGCCAACGTGGTAGCAGATGCATTGAGTCGAAAATATTTACATATGTCGGCTCTGATGATGAAAGAGTTGGAATTGTCAGAGCAGTTCAGAGATCTAAACTTAGACGTGGAGTGGTGTAAGGATAAGATAAGTTTAGGAATGGTCACTATCACTAGTGATTTTCTGAACTTGATCTGGAAAAAGCAAGGAGAAGATCAGTACCTACAAGAAAGGAACCAAATGGTAGAAGAAGGAAAGACTTCAGAGTTCAAGAAAGGTACTGATGGAATCCTAAAGTTTGTAGACAAGATATGTGTGTCTAAGGATAGCGAAGTTAGGAACATGATCTTGGAACAGGCGCACAAGAGCAAGCTAAGTTTTCATCCCGGATCTACAAAGATGTACCAGGACCTAAAGGGAATATTTTGGTGGCCTGGGATGAAGAAGGAAGTGGCGGAGTATGTCCAATCCTGTCTGGTGTGTCAAAAGGCAAAGATTGAACACCAGAAACCAGCAAGGTTATTGCAATCACTGGACGTCCCAGAATGGAAATGGGATAGCATTGCAATGGATTTTGTTTTCGGACTACCAAGGACGCAAAAGAGGTGCGATGCAATTTGGGTAATCGTTGACAGGCTTACGAAATGTGCTCATTTCTTGCCGATCAACCAGAGGTATTCTTTGGAAAGATTAACCCAGATTTACATCAAGGTAGTGGTGAGATTGCACGGGGTACCATCAAGTATAATTTCGAACAGGGATCCGAGATTTACTTCCCGATTTTGGCAGAGTTTAAATAGTACTTTAGGAACAAAGCTAAGGATGAGTTTAGCCTATCATCTGCAGATGGATGGTCAGTCTGAAAGGATGATTCAATTTTTAGAGGATCTTTTAAGAGCATGTGTTTTGGAAAACACAGGAGGTTGGGATGAATTCCTTCCACTGATTGAATTCACGTACAATAATAGTTTTCACTCGAGTATCAACATGGCGCCATACGAGGCACTATGCGGACGAAAGTGCAAAACACTGCTCTGTTGGTATGAAACCGGGGAGAATTAATTAATAGGCCTAGAGATGGTGCAGCGAAAAATGGAACAAGTTAAGAAAATTCGGGAAAGGGTGAAAGTCGCACGGGATCGTCAGAAAAGCTACAACGACAAGAGGAGGAGACCTTTGGAGTTCCAGAAAGGCGATCATGTCTTTATGAGAGTCACTCCAAGAACTAGAATCAGCAGGGCAATCAAATCCAGAAAGCTTACACCTTGATTTATTGGACCATTTCAAATTCTTCACCGAATTGGTCCCGTTGCCCACCAAATTGTTTTACCTCCCAACCTATCCAATATTCATAATGTATTCCATGTATCCCAACTCACAAAATACCATCCTGATCCATCACACATGATAGTGCCTGAATCAATCCAGATAAGGGAGAACTTGGAATATGAAGAGTTGCCTGTACGAATCGAGGACAAGAGGGTGAAAGAACTCTACGGGAAGCAGATTCCCTTAATCAAGGTCAAATGGGATGCTACAGCAGGAGATGCCACCTGGGAACGCGAAGAAGATATGCAGCAGCGATATCCACATTTATTCTAAGGTACGTCGAATTTTAACGACGGAATTCTTTTTAAGGGGGTAGTAATGTAACACCCG
Source organism: Ammopiptanthus mongolicus (assembly GCA_039655645.1). NCBI lineage: Eukaryota > Viridiplantae > Streptophyta > Magnoliopsida > Fabales > Fabaceae > Ammopiptanthus > Ammopiptanthus mongolicus. The sequence continues at coordinate 39,153,530 of CM077345.1, forward strand.
ATTTTTTTAAAAGCTTCCTAAAAGCTTTCTAATATTAATTAAACAGTATTTGTGTGTTTTTATTTTATTAGAGGGTCTAGAGAGTGAAATAAAATAAACTGAGACCATAGTCAAGCTCTACGCTATCGTAGGAAGCTATGGTTAAATTTTGGATCGAAAACTCAGACGAGCCCGGTCTGTGTTTTTCACTGACAGTAGTGTTTTACTACTATCAAAACCTAATTTGGACTCGTGAACGAGACAATTAGTTTTAGAATCACGTTTCCTACATTTTTGCAAAAATCAGTTCTTGACGTTAAAAATTGAAATAATAATAAACTATTCGTGCATAATTCAAATCGGGAGACTAGCGAAGCTGCGTATGGGTTTACCGGGACCTGCTAGCGGATAAACACGAAGTCAAATCATCTCGGGAAGCGCGCTATAACTCACCACGGTCATAATGACAAACGAAAATATCTGGACGTAAAAAGACCAAAATGCCCTTGGTCTTTTTCCTAAAGGACATTTGTGTCCCTAAAATATCTAAAAAAATTTTATAAAATTTTCCTCACCTCCCTTATTCACTCGGCTACTCTCTTCTCTCTCTCCCCCTTCACTTTCTCTGTCATCCTTTCTTTTCTCTTCTTCCTCCATTTTTCTCCATCATTTTTCCTCCATTTTTCTCAAGCTTCCACAAGGATTTTCAAGAAACTTTGTGAAGCAAAGTTGATCATCTCATCCTCCTCTATCATCTATAAACTTCACTCTTGAGCTCTCAATCTTCATTTTCCTCCCTTGAAATTTCAAGAGTTCAAGTTTGGGTTTCAAACTTCAAAAATCTCTAAAAAATTGTAGAAAAATCCTTTTAATGCCAAACCAATTTCTGTAATCTAGTTTCATCCTCTACTTTCATAATCCAAGAGCATGAAATAAAATAATATTACTATCCTAATTAACCTAGAGGGACCGAACCTATGCTTATCTGGGGGAAATGGGTTTTGTTTCAATTTTTGTGAAATGATTCTTGATTTCACCTATTTCATTCCCTGATCATGCAATCCAAGTGATTAGAAAACCAAATCAAGCTCTCACCTATTTTTAATGGTGATGGCCGAAACCCTAGTTTGTTGGTTGAATGGGTTTTGGTTCAAATCTTTGACAATTGATCATAGATTATGTCTTAGTCATGCTTAAGGATCATTGATCCAAGAGTTGGTAGAATTTCGACACCCCAAACCTATTTAATTAAATAGGGGCAATAGCCTAACCCAAAATATTAGAGAATTTGTGATTTAACTGTATTAATTTCTGGTTGTGTTTTGTTGTATAGAATCGGACAGGACTCGAACGTTCGACCGCACACCCGATTGACAGTTGCCGAGCCGCAGTCGGAGCTACACCAGGAACATTACTAAGGTGGGGAGAAAGAACTGATATTGTCAGGAAGGCGATCTTAGTATAGAGTATATCTATGTGTGTAGGGGAACCTTTAAACGCTACTAGAGGTTGAGTCCTGGATAAAGTGTCTGGACCCTAGGTGTAGGTACTTTTGGGCTATCACCACTAAGTTGATAATATAGATGATGTGATTGATTGAGGTTGATGTGTTGAACTGTTTAATTGATTATCTGTTGATTTATTTTGTTGAACTGCCTGTGTGATTAACTGTTGTCTGGCATTGTGATGATATCTGTACCGGAAGAATTTCTGTTGCAATATTTTATTGTGATTGGTTGGTTGAGTGTTGATGAGAGTATGGTGAGTGTTGATGTTGTTCGGGTTGATACCTTCGTGGTCCAGACCATGGAGCTGTGGCTCGTAGACGCAGGGCACCGTGATGTTGATGTTGATGTTGATGTTGATGCGGTGCATCATGGTCGTGGCCAAGTGCTTAGGTGGGAGGTCCCGGTATCAACCTGCGATGGATGTTTGTTGCATATCATTACATTTCATACCACAACATATTTGTCCCGAAGGGGGATGTCCAATTGGGGACGTGATGTTTTTAATCCCGAGACGGGATGTCCAATGGGGACGTGCTGTGATTTTATCCCGATGGGGATGTCCAACTGGGGACGTGATGTATCGGCCGACATGCATATAGGGAAGTCGGCATATACATAGGGATTAGTATCCCTCTTATAGGTTTATCTGAGAGAATGAATTTTGAGATGGTCGTGCGGTATGACTTAATAGATGGGTGTTGTTGTGTTGTATGTTTTCTAAGTGTTGTGTGCTGCATATATATATATATATATATATATGCTATACTGATTCCCCTCTCCCATATTTGATGATGCATATTTCTTATCTCCCTGTGTTTTCTCTGTATGTTTACTTTATTTTATGGGAAGACCCCGAGGAGGAACCAGTTGCTGAGGAGCTGGATGGCACTCCTTCCGAGCCTGACGCCGGTGGACCAGTCACAGACCCTAGCCTCGAGAGATTGGGAAGTGGTCGTGGTTAGCCGGAGAGTGTTCTCTTGGCCTTTTTACATATTTTGCGAATCGTCTATATTAATGCTCTCTGTATTTATACACTAGTACTGTAGCCCTACTGACGGGCAACCGATGCATGTATATATTTCGTTATATTTTATAGTTGTATACTTTGAGAAGATGCGTGCCTTAATTTCGTTTTGCTTCTGCATTTAATTTTTCGCTTCGCTTCGTATTAATAAGGCACGCTACGATTATAAAACGATTAAGGTTAGTTAAATACCTTAGGTTCTTTAATGGGACGGCGGGTCGTCTCAGTTGTTGTGCCTGCATCGTTTGCATTTAATTTCTCTATATAGTCGTATGTATCCGCGGACAAAATGCGTGTTCCTTTTCTTTACTCGTTCCTTACTATGATCACATAAAAATTCATGACTCTTCATATCTTCCAGTAAGCAAAAAGACCGGGTCCTTTTTGCTTTTTGCCTTTACCAAAAATCCAAAAAAAATTGAAATATATCATAATCATAAAAATATCTCATGTTTTGAAAGAAAAAAAAAATAAGAGAGAGTAGTGCAACACCCCGATTTTTCAAGCTCTCTAAAGTTAATAAACAGTATTTATGTGTTTGTATTTTATTGGAGGGTATAGAGAGTGAATTAAAATAAAATAAGACCATAGTCATGAAAGCTATGGTTAAATTTTGGGTTAAAAGCACAGGCAGAGCCCAGTCTACGTTTTCACTGACAATAAGATTTTACTGATAAGAAAACCTAATTTTGACTTGTGAAAGAAACAGTTAGGTTTTATATTTTATTTCCAACGATATTGGTTATTTTAAAACTTTTCAAAATAAATAAGTTGTTATACGTTATTCGGACGTAAAACCTAAATCGGGTGAACAACGAAGCTGAATACGGGATTTACCGAGACCCGCTACGGATAAGGTTGAAGTCACATCACCTTGGAAGGTGTGCCATGACTCACCACTATAATGATGACATTTAGAAAATATCTGGACACGAAAAGACCAAAATGCCCCTGACCTTTTTCATAATTACCATTTGCCATATGATGAAAAGACCGTTTTGCCCCTGAGAATTTATGAAATGACCCTTTTGACCCTGTGACTCACCAATGTCATCATTACATTTCTAGAAATATCTAGATATTTATAGGGGAAATGACAATTATGTCCCTAGTCTTTTGTAAAATGACAATTTTACCCCTAAGTGAATTTACCCTTTTGTCCCTAAATGACCAAAGTTTGGACTTTCTTACCCTCACTCCTCATGCCCCCCATTAACACTCCATTTTCTTCTCTTTCTCACAAACACAAAGTCTTGGTTGTTTTATGGTTTTGAATATCAAAGTTAGAGTTTTTAGTTTCTCTCCTTTGTTCTTGGTGATCTTGAGTGTTCTTCACTTTCTCTCCACTTTCCCACCAATCAAGAGGTAAACTCTCTTGACTCTAGTTAGTAAACATGTTCCTTGCTTCATTGTCTTAACATCTATGTGTTTTGTTTCTCAAAGGAAACCATAAACACAACTTGAAGAACTTGCTTGATTCTTTGCTCATTTTCATCATTCAAGGAGGTAAGATTACTCCCTTGATCCATGAGTTTCTTGTTCTTCATTCTTTTCTTGTTTTGAAGCCATGATTCCATGAGTTTCAACTTCTAACTTCAAACTTCAAAAATTTCTAGAAAATCATAGAGAAATCCTTTTAATGAGAAATCAATTTCTATGATCTAGTTTCATCATTCTCTATCAATATCTAAGAGCATGTAATCAAATAACATGTCTAGCTATTTGTTTCTAGGAGTGGCCAAACCCGCCCTTTTGGAAAAGCAAGAGTTTTACTTCAAATTTTTGAGTAATGTAACTTAATCTAATGTTGTGTGTACTTGAGGATCATTGATCCAAGAGTTGATAAAATTCAAACATCCCTAGCCTAATTTAAATTAAGGAGGCCGAACCTAGCTCCTAGTAGACAAGGAGATGTATTTTTGTAATTGTTAAAGTTTGGATTGATTGATTGAAGGTGGTTGTTGTTGAGTGCTTCGGACGAGAAATCAGGAGAGTTCGCGGATCGATCGGGCGACTTTTCATCCGGAGGATACTCCGAGAGGTAAGGGGAGTTTGCCTGAGGGATTTTTCCCGATAACTATATGTTATCCGTGATTGATTTGTGTTGCTCTGTTTGAGCTTCGTTGCGATTGTAATAATGTTCTATGCCTAGTATATGTTTTTGATGATGTATGCTTGGATGGAAAAGTGTTTTCATGTATTTTGAAAACCATGCTTGATATTTAGATTAAGTAAGGATTTTTATGCTTGTTTATGGTTGAATGATGTAAGATTATTGTTCATCATAATATTGTGAGCTTTTGAGCTATTACTTGACAAGTTAGTGAAGCAAAATCTTCACATCCCATGTGTGGGAGTATTCGGCCTTGACCTTAAGAAAAAGGAAGAACATGAGTGGTTCTTGAACATTCAATGTGTTTGGAAAGTTAGAAAATGTTTTGTAACTTATACTTCAAAACAAAATAAAAAGCGATTTTAATCCAAAGATCAAATAGAATTTTGACCTTCAAGTGTTTTTAATAAGGTGAAAATATGTTTTACTTTAGTCATAGTTTATCCAAATAACTAAGTGTTTTAAAAATAAAAGGATGAAAGTGATTTCATGAAAGTAAAAGTAATATGAAGTTACCTTAGGATTAATGGGATGTCACACTCTTTGAAACTAAGTTAACATTCAATCTTCCAAGTATAAAGAGGACCTTGTCCTCAAGTTTGATTTAATTGAATCACAGTTGGAAAACTAAATGAAATTCCATTTCTTTTACACTAACTTAAATCATGGTTTTGCACTAAGTTAGTAAGGAAAAACCCTTTTCAAATTGGTTAACGTGTTTTACTTCAAACAAGTAGAAAAGTTCTTTTAAATCAAATGAGTTTTCAATTAGAAAAGTTTTGGTTTACAAAGACTCAAATCAAGAGTTTTCAACTAAAGTCGTAAAGTTTTACGCATGGAAAACCTAAGTTAAGTAATTAACTTCGAGTAAAAGGAAAGAGATAATTAATTATAGTATATGGTGGAACAAGACAATGCACTATACCATTGATGATTAGTTCATCAATGACTTCATAAGACTTAAGTGAATCAATATTTATTTCATTACTTGAAACTCAAGGAATTAGTATCTTCGAAAGGATCAAAGACTTATCTAAGAGGATTCTCAATCCTTCTTCATAATACTTAGGACTTGAGATGTAATTGATAAGATATAAACACAAACATGAAACGTTTTGGGTTTTGAAACAGTAGTTCGATAACGGACCGGTGGTCCCGATCCAAGAAAAGTCGTTCGTTTGTTTCAGTCTTGTGATGATCGGAACGAGAGGGATCTTGAGGCTGTGCAGGTATGGGACTGTACAATTGAAGGAAGGCTTATAAGAATTGATTGATGCTACCTATACCAACAAGATTTATCTTCTTTTCGGGAGCCTAGAATATAAGAACTTCATAGTTAAGCATGCTTGACTTGGAGCACTTGTAGGATGGGTGACCTTTTGGAAAGTCTCCCAGAAAGCGTGTGAGTGAGGACAAATCACTCTGAAAAGACCCGTGTTGGTTTGTGAGGACAGTCGGCAATTCTAAAAGCAGTCCGACTTGTTCCAAAGGGATCATGAGATTTATCCGGTGGACAAAAGTTTTATAATACAAAGACGCGTATAGTTCCTAAGGAAGAGAACCTTAGCGAACCTTGAAGTTTATCGGGTGGATAGACATTGATTTATCGCATCAGCTTTGTGTAAGCATTTGTATTTCATTGCATGAGTTTGTAAGGCCTTGAGCCTAGGAGTTGAGCTTACGCCTAGATGCTGGTGCGAATCTTACGGTGACGATCTTAAATGGTCTTTAGAGGTATCAGGGTTGGAAGGGCTGACATGAGACCAATAGGTGATTCTTCTGTGTCGTGGCGAATCGGAGCAATACACTGATATCCTCTACTAGATGCCGCACTCTTCATGTTTGGTCGAGAGTGTTTCTGTAAAGCCAGATACGTGCACATTACGAATGTTGTAGCACCTTGCCCATGGCTGGCATTAACCGGACATATCCTCCCATTCATTCTCTCTGAATTTTTGTTAGCTCCATGGAGTAGGGGTCAGTGTTTACCCTTGTGGCATATGGCATTGAGTCATGTACATCGCATTGCATTGCATGGCTGTTGATGATTACATTTACTTATTGTACATCACTATTCTGCTTTCGAAGATGTCTTATGCTGCTAATTGATTAATATGATACATTGCGATTTATGGTATGCATGTTGAACATGTTGCTACCTGGTGTGTTGTCCTGTGTTACTTCTGCTATTGTGCTGTGTTGACACTACATATGTTCATATGTTGTTTTGTGTGTCATGCATGTAGTTATCGCGTTTAAATCCATATATTGGTTACTCACCCTTGCCTGTACATGTTGGACACCCTATTGTGTTTTTGGATACGTGTACAGATGCCTCTCAACGGTCATTTGGGTCACTTCAGGACCCTGTAGCTTGCGTTTCTCGGTGTCGACGAGGAAGATGTGTGGACTGTTGACGACGAGGCCCAGTCTCATTGGTACGATGTATACTAGATAGTAGGCTCTATTGTCCGTAGAGTTCTTTTATCAAACCAGCCCTTAGGATTTTCAATGGTTAATTTGAGAAAGTCAATATATGTGGTTTTGAAAACCTCTGTATAATTTGGAACTTCTATATGAAAGAGTGAAAACCTCTGTATAGTTTGGAACTTCTATATGAAAGACAATTTCAGGAAAACTTATATGTGATGGTTTAGGGTTTGTGAATAAACCCAATTTATGTGTGTCATTGAGTATAATGTGATTTTATTATTGTGATGTGTGTGTCACTGTTCTGAAGTATTATGCCAAAAATTTTTACACCCGAGTTTTCCAACTTAAAGTAAATTATCCTTTTACCGAAAGTAACCAGTAATTTCGTTGTAAATTTAATTTCGCACATGTTTAAGATGTAATGCCCTAGGGGGCTGTTTCATTGGTAGGTATCAGAGCTGGTCGAGTCTTTCGGGAACCTTGGGGAATAGGTCTGTTGTGGTTTTGTTGTGTGATCTCTGGTTGGACTTGATTGAATTGTTTCCTTATCGAAACAATGTGTGTTAACACGCAAGTATGTGTGTTTTTTATGGGTTCTAATTAGGTTGAGACCTTGTAAGAACTCATGTTTAGTAAGTAGTACTTGTATTCATGTTGACACGTCGGTTATCCTTTTTGAATTGTGTCAGACATTTGAACAAGTATGCCTTAGACAGGTAGAAGAATACCAAAAGCTTTTAAAGTAGAGGCATAAGTAGAGTTGAAAGACTGGAATGGAATCCAAGTAGAGCAATGGAGGTGTAGTAAGACCTTAGTGGACCTCAAGGATAGTTATGACGGTGATTATGAGCTCGAGCATTCTCAGACGCAGAAATCTATTGGAAAACCACTAAGAAGTTACTAATTCCCTCGTATTTTTAGACGACCGCTTAAGTCATGGGGATAAAATAGGGGGATGAAAACTTGATGATTTGAACAATGAGGATTTGTATAACTGTGTTGTGATGATTTGATGTTGGTTTAAGTTAGCCTATATAATAGTACTAGTTTTCCGAATACTTGATGATAAGTTGTCGCACTGACCACCCAATAGCTTGTTGACAGTAGAAGGAGCTGTAATGACTTGGAATAGGCCGATGATCTTGGACTTTTTAGAGTTAGTTACACCTGATGAGGATCCTTGTTTGAAAGGATAGATAATCCTATAATGTTGAAAAAAGAAGACTTAGGAGCCTGATGATAGTTCAACGATGATTTGTCTCGAAGTGTGGTAATGACGTGAAGTTTCTTCTGATAATATTTTTAAGAAATGATTAGAATCTCTGATGTTTGTGGATTTGATGGACGAGGCATTTGTTTCCACTAGGACAGATTGAGAATTACACGTAGTGAACAAAAATGGAAGTATGAATTTTGGATATAGAATGGATATCCTTAGGACTGGTACCAGTAGGGGCAAGAATTATGATGGATCCTACAGAGATAGGAATAGTGTCTCGTTAAGAGAACTTAAGAGACCGGTGTAGATAAGCAAGACAAATTAGTTTGGACTCGCTTGCAACGACAACTATCTGAAGATATTGTTGACTCTTTGCTTCGATACTTTCAATTTTCGAGGACTTGGACTGAAGCATACGAGGAAAATTTTCAAGGATTAAAGAGAAGGTTGACTACTTCACCTCTGTTAGTGCTGCCTGATCCCAAGGGAGCATTTGTGTTCACACTCCTACATAATCCTCCGTGTATTAGACATTTGAGTGGATTAGTTTAATAGTGTCCATTGGTCTGGACATTTTCATATTTTTTCATTGAAAGATTTGTTATGACTATTTCTCGAGTTTTAACACAAACGACTTCTTGATACTGGAAGTTTCTTGATGAAACTTAGTCTAATCACTTTTACATTTGGTAAATGTGATCCAGTTTGATTTTGGCCAGACTGTTCATCTTTTGATTCCCAAATTCGCTGGAAGATTCTTGTGAAAGAAGGAACTTTATTAGAGTCATGATTTTAAACATGTATTAGCTATGCATTTTTACACTCACGAACTTACTGAAGAATCTTTTTACATACTGGACATTCCTGCATTCTTTTCAGAGTTATAAAATTCTTCTATACTTTCTTATAAGAATAAGACCAGGAAAAATTTCCTTTGTTGAAAATTTATTTCCTTAATCTTCAAGGACCGAGTAGAGACGGAGTTCAACTGATCATCCTTAACTGAAGTGGACGAGCCAGAAAAACGATTTGATCTTTGGAAGGTTGGTTAGGAGTATGTGTAGTATCTAGCTACGAACATTGTTTTACCAGGATAGACAAGAAGTGATGAGAGTTTTGTTGACGTATAGTTGTGATTAATAAGATGTGAATCTTTAAGATCAATCTCAGTAAGTGAGACAATTATTAAAAGTCAAGTATTAATCAAGGCAGAATAGTAGTTGGAGAACCTAGGGTAAAGATCAATGTCTGTAGTTAAGATTGATTGTATGAATTTGAAGATTTATAAGAAAATGTTCTTAGCAGTTTTACCTAAGCTGGATATAAGCAGAAAAGAGTAGTTCCTGAGTAAAACTAAGTTGTTAGAAAAGTTTGAGACTTATGAATTTGGACAATTCTACCCAATGCAATTTCTTTTTGGTTATAGTTGCATTAAGAGGTACAATCATGTTCTTTAAGGTTGAGATTCATAATTAAGATGTAAGTTGGAGAGGTGGACTACGTTCAAAAGGAACTAAGACTAAGATTGGATATCTTGGAACGAAACTGATGGATAAGCTGTAAAAGAAATGTGTACCATAGTTTAAATCTTGGTGTTAACATTAAGAGTTAAAGATGTCGGAGGAAGATTTTCTGAGTGGATTAGAATTAGAAGAAAAGTGGTTAAGCTTTAATTATAGCTCTCATATGTGAAGAAATTAAGGTAAGGTATTAAGGAGAAGGAGTATGAATTGAGGATAAACGATTTGATTTTAACGGTAAATCAAACGGAGGATAAGTATAAAGTTTGTTATTAGGTCACCAATGTTACCTAAGGGAGAATTACTTACAGAGGGTACAATGTGGAACATGGGGATTAAGAAATCCTGTTTAGTTTTAAGTCACGAAATTTTTTTTAAGTGGGGTAGTAATGTAACACCCTGATTTTTCAAGCTCTCTAAAGTTAATAAACAGTATTTATGTGTTTGTATTGGAGGGTCTAGAGAGTGAATTAAAATAAACTAAGACCATAGTCATGCTCTACGCTATCGTAGGAAGCTATGGTTAAATTTTGGGTTAAAAGCTCGGGTGGAGCCCGGTCTGCGTTTTCACTGATAGTAAGATTTTACTGATCAGAAACCCTAATTTTGACTCGTGAACGAAACAGTTAGGTTTTATATTTTATTTCCAACGATTGGTTATTTTGAAAATTTTCAAAATAAATAAGTCGTTATACGTTATTCAGGCGTAAAACCTAAATCGGGTGAACAACGGAGCTGAATACGGGATTTACCGGGACTCGCTACAGATAAGGTTGAAGTCACATCACCTAGGAAGGTGTGCCATGACTCACCACTGTACTGATGACGTTTAGAAAATATCTAGACCCAAAAAGATCGAAATGCCCCTGACCTTTTTCATAATTACCATTTGCCCTAGGATAAAAAGACCGTTTTGTCCCTGAGAATTTATGAAATGACCCTTTTGACCCTGTGACTCACCAATGTCATCATTACATTCCTAAAAATATCTAGATATTAATAGGGGAAATGACAATTATGCCCCTAATCTTTTGTAAAATGATAATTTTACCCCTAAGTAAATTTTGAGGGTCTAGAGAGTGAAATAAATTAATCCGAGACCATAGTCACGCTCCACGCTATCGTAGGAAGCTATGGTTAAATTTTGGTCGAAAACTCAGACAGAGCCCGGTCTGCGATTTTCACTGACAGTAGTCTTTTACTACTATCACGACCTAATTTGGACTTGTGAACGAGACAGTTAGTCTTAGAATCACGTTTCCTATAATTTCAACAAAAACAACCAAACATTCGAAAATGAAAATAATATATTATATTCGGACCGATAATCGATATGGGAGACGATTCGAGCCGAGTAAGGGTTTTATGAGGCCCATGAGCGGATAATCTTCAAGTCAAGGCTGTGTCAGGTCATCTAGGGACTCATACCAGTGTCATGATGATTTTCAAAATGTCGGGACGCGAAATGATCAAATTGCCCTTGGTCTTTTTACTAAATTACCTTTTTAACCTTTCTTAACTCCTAAGTCACTTAAGTTAAGAAAATATCTAAAACTCTCACTCTCTCTCTCCTCCTTATCTCGGCTGTCTCTCTCTCTCTCTCTCTCTTCCCTCCACCTTCTTCTTCCTTTCTTCTTCCTTCCTCCACTTTTCCACCATTTTTCCTTCAACTTCACCTCCATTTTTCTTCAACTTCCTCAAGGATTTTCAACCAAATTTATGAATCAAAGTTGCTCGATTCATCCTCCTCTATCACCTAAGAGGTATATATTTCATCCTTGAGCTCTCAATCTTCATTTTTCTCCATTGAAGTTCATAGTTTCAAGTTTAAGATCCAAACTTCAAAAATCTCTAGAAAAATGTAGAAAAATCATTTTAATGCCAAACGAATTTCTACAATCTAGTTTCATCCTCTAATATCATAATCCAAGTGCTTGAAATCAAATAAGCTCTCTAGCCTATTTTTCTTAGAGAGGCCGAATGTATGTATAGTTGGGGGAAAATGGGATTTTTGTTCAATATTCTTGATTTCACCTATTTCATCTCTTAATCATGTAATCCAAATCATTAGGAAGCCAAATCAAACTCTCACCTATTTTTCATGGTGATGGCCGAAACTCTAAGTTTTGGGTTTAAGGGGTTTTGGTTCAAATCTTTGATAATTGATCATGGATTATGTCTTAGGTATGCTTAAGGATCATTGATCCAAGAGTTGGTAGAATTCCAACATCCCTAGCCTATTTAACTAAATAGGGGCAGCAGCCTAGTCTTAAGGTTAGGGTTGTTTTTGATTGAACTGTACTGATTTCTGTTTGTGTTTTGTTGTATAAAATTGGACAGGACTCGGACCTTCGACCGCACACCCGACTGACAGTTGTAGAGTCATAGCCGGAGCTGCACGTGAGAATCACTACGGTGGGGAGAAAGAACTTTATCGTCGAGAAGGCAAGAACTTTTTGGGCTATCACCACTAAGTTGATGATATGGACGATGTGATTGATTGAGGTTGATGTGTTGATTGTTTATTTGATTATCTGTTAATTTATTTTGTTGACATGGCTTTATGATAATATCTGTATTGTGAAATTATTGTTGTAATGTTATTGTGATTTGACTGGTGAGTGTTGATGAGAGTATGGCGAGTGATGATGTTGTTCGGGTTGATATCGTTGCGGTCCCGACCTTGGAGCTGTGGCTCGTAGACGCAAGGCATCGTGATGTTGATGTTGATGTTGATGTTGATGTTGATGTCGATGTTGATGTGATGTTGATGTTGATGTTGATGTGATACGTTGTGTCGTGGTCGTGGTCGAGTGTGTAGGCGTGAGGTACCTGTATCAACCTGCGATGGATGTTTGTTGCATAGCATATCATTTCATACCACAGTATTTTTGTCCCAAAAGGGGATGTCCAATTGGGGACGTGTTACTTTAAATCCCAAGGCGGGATGTCCAATGGGGGACGTGATGTGATGTGATGTAATCCCGATGGGGATGTCCAACTGGGGACGTGATGTATCGGCCGACATGCATAAAGGGAAGTCAGGATATACATAGGGACTAGTATCCCTCTTATAGGCTTATCTGAGAGAATGATGACTTAAGAGATGGGTGATGTTGTGTTGTATATTTTATCTGTGTTGTGTGATGCATGTATATTTGTTGTACTGATGCCCCTCTCCCATATTGATGATATACGTTTCTTATCTCCCGCATTATTTTTCTATACGTGTTACTTTTATTCTATGAGAAGAACCCGAGGAGGAACCAGTGGCTAAGGAGCTGGACGATATTCCTTACGAGCCTGACGCCGGAGGACGTGCCACGGACCCTAGCCTCGAGAGGTTGAGCAATGATCGTGATTAGCCGGAGATTTGTCTCTCGGCTTATTTTCATATTTTTATTTTGGTCTGTATTAATATACTTTGTATGCATTACGTTAATACTGTAGCCCTACTGACAGGGCAATGATGTATGTACGTATTTCTTTACTTTTTAAAGCTCTGTACTCTGAGACGTTGCGTGCCGTAAATTGTTTTGCTTCCGCGCTCAATTTTCCGCTTCGCTTCGTATTAATAAGGTGCGCTAACGATTATAATGCGATTAAGGTTAGTTAATATCTTTGGTTTTCCAATGGGACGGTGGGTTGTCTCATTTATTGGTATCAGAGCAGTTCGATTCTAATATCGGACTGTGAGGTTTAGGAAGTGTACCGGCTTGATAAATTGGATCCACATTGGATAACAACTGTGTTAGAAAAAGGGTAGAGCACCCGATGCGCAAGTTATTGAGTGTGATAATTGTTTTGTTCATAAGGCATGCGATATATATATCAGTTGATGAATATTGTATGTGCTTCTGTCTGGCTCGCGAGGAGAGAGTCGGTTTCACGTCGCAGGGCTGAAAGACTACACCTTACTAATCAGGCTAGCCTTCTGGCACGCGTGGAGAGAATATGTTCGCGTCGCCAGGCTGAGAGGTTGTTCTTTACTGGTCAGTCTGGCCTTGGGAAGTGTTCCGTGAGAGCTTCTTGAGGAAATATTTCCCAAGGAGTGTCTGTCAAGAGAAGGAAAAAGAGTTCCTGCACCTGAAGCAAGAACATAATTCGGTGTGAGAATATGCCATAAGGTTCGAGGCGCTGCTGAAATTCTCCCAGTTTTACCAAGTGTACCCAGATGAAGACTAGGTGTGCAGAAGGTTCGAAGAAGGACTAAGGCCCGAACTGAAGAGGACTATGCTGCCATTGAGCATCCGATTATTCCCTGAGCTAGTGGAAAAGTGCACTGTACTGGAAGGACACGATCAAGAGAGAGTTACACAAACTCTAGCAACAAGTACTGGACCAACCAGGAGCTTTGGTCAGAAAGGCCGAGGAGGAAAGTTTCAACCAAGGGTGAAACCTTACAGTCGCCCGAATCAACAACCAGCAAGTTATGGAAGGGGGAATGCCAGTCAAGGACAACCAGGATTTTCCAAGTGCTTTCGATGCGGTGGGCCGCATCAGGTGAAAGATTGTGCCCAGACACCAAACGTCACTTGTTTCTGTTGTGGCATGTGGGGCCACTATGCCAACGAGTGTCGAACGGGGTATGCTGGTAGAGGTCAAGTTCAACAGCAAGTTGGAAGATCTCAAAACGCTCGGGCTAGACAACAAGTGGTGGGCCAACAGAACAGGCCGCAGACGACGGGAAGAGTGTTCACCGTGAGAGGATATAAAGCCTCTCAATGTCCCGATCTGATGCAACATAAGTGCCTAGTTGCGGGGGGACTCTTATCTGTTTTATTTGATTCGGGGGCTACACATTCCTTTATTTCTTTAGCGCGTGTGGATCATTTGAATTTACCTGTTTCAACCTTACCAGATGATTTGACTGTTTCTACACCTACGGGTGATTCCCTGACAACCCTATTTATCTGTTTAAAATGCTCGGTTGTTTTAGAGAACCGATCTTTTCTTGTTGACCTAATCCGTTTGCCTATGAAGCAGATCGATATTATCTTAGGCATGGAATGGGTTTCGACCAACCATGTAGTACTAGACTGTTCAAATAAAACCCTCTGTTTCTCCGATCAATCTGGATCATTGTCTGCCAGTGATTGTGTGTCAGGAGGTGTACAATCAGGAGAGTGCATGGTGCTGTTTTCTTTGGAAGCCGAGGAGACTCCGAGTCTTGATGCTTTGCCGGTGGTGCGTGAGTTTCCAAATATTTTCCCAGACGATGTGCCAGGATTACCACCTAAGAGGGAGGTAGAGTTCGCAATCGATCTTACATCCGGAGCCGGATCGATTTCGATAGCACCTTATCGAATGTCCCTTACAGAGTTGGCAGAGCTGAAGAAGCAACTGGATGACATGCTGCAGAAGCAGTTTATAAGACCGAGTGTTTTGCCCTAAGGAGCACCTGTGTTGTTCGTCAAGAAGAAGGACGGCAGTTCAAGGTTGTGTGGACTACAGACAGCTCAACAAGGTGACGATCAAGAATAAATACCCGTTGCTAAGGATTGGCGATCTTATGGACCAATTGAGGTGAGCAACGGTATTTTCTAAGATTGATCTGAGATCCAATTATCATCAGATAAGGGTGAAGGAAGATGATATACCGAAGACGGCTTTCAGCAGTCGGTACAGGCACTACGAGTATCTAGTTATGCCTTTTGGTTTGACTAATGCTCCTGCAGTGTTCATGGACTATATGAATAGGATCTTCAGACCGTATCTTGATAAGTTCGTCGTTGTTTTTATCGATGACATCCTTATCTACTCCATAGACAAGGAAGAGCGTCAAGAGCATTTGAGATTTGTACTTCAAGTTCTTAAGGACAGACAACTTTATGCCAAGTTGTCTAAGTGCGAGTTCTGGCTGGAGGAGGTACAATTCCTTGGACATGTGATCGACAAAGATGGTATAGCAGTAGATCCTGCAAAAGTAGAAGCTGTGGTTAAATGGGAAAGCCCTAAGGCGATAACCGAGATCAGAAGCTTTCTCGGATTAGCAGGATACTACAGGAGGTTTATCGAGGGATTCTCGAAGATTACGTTACTTTTGACGCAATTAATGAGAAAAGGAAAAGCGTATGAATGGACAGAAGAGTGTGAGGCTAGTTTCTAAGAGCTGAAAAGGAGGCTAACTACATCTCCGGTACTAGTCTTGCCAGATCCATCAACGTCGTTCGATGTGTACTGTGACGCATCGTATCAAGGTTTGGGTTGTGTGCTGATGAAAGAGAGAAAAGTCGTAGCCTATGCTTCCAGACAGCTAAAAGTGCACGAACGGAATTACCTAACCCATGACCTAGAGTTGGCCGCAATAGTGTTTTCATTGAAGATATGGAGACCGTATCTCTATGGCGCTAAATTCAGTATGTTTAGCGACCATAAAAGTTTAAAGTATCTGTTCGACCAAAAAGAGTTTAACATGTGGCAGAGAAGGTGGATGGAATTCATAAAGGATTATGAATTTGATCTATAGTACCACCTAAGAAAGGCCAACGTGGTGGCAGATGCATTGAGTCGGAAATCTTTGCATATGTCTGCTATGATGGTGAAAGAACTGGAACAGTTCAGGAATCTGAATCTAGACGTGGAGTTATCCAGAGATAAGATAAGTTTAGGAATGGTCAATATCACTAGTGATTTTCTGAACTTGATCTGGAAAAAGCAAGGAGAAGATCAGTACCTACAAGAAAAGAACCAAATGGTAGAAGAAGGAAAGACTTCAAAGTCCAAGAAAGGTACTGATGGAATCTTGAAGTTTGGAGACAGGATATGCATGCCTAAGGATAGCGAAATTAGGAACATGATATTGGAAGAGGCAAACAAGAGCAAGCTGAGTTTTCATCCCGGATCTACAAAGATGTACTGGGACCTAAAGGGAATGTTTTGGTGGCCTGGGATGAAGAAGGAAGTAGCAGAATATGTCCAATCCTGTCTGGTGTGTCAAAAGGCGAATATTGAACACCAGAAACTAGCAGGGTTATTGCAATCACTGGACGTCCCAGAATGGAAATGGGATAACATTGAGATTGATTTTGTTTCCGGACTACCAAGGACGCAAAAGAGGTGCGATGCAGTTTGGGTAATCGTTGACAGGCTGACGAAATGTACTCATTTCTTGCCGATCAACCAAAGGTATTCTTTGGAAAGATTAACCCAGATTTGCATCAAAGAAGTGGTGAGATTACATGGAACACCTTCGAGTATAATATCCGAGATTTACTTCTAGGTTTTGGCAGAGTTTAACAGGTTCTTTGGGAACTAAGCTAAGAATGAGTTCAGCTTATCATCCGCAGACGGATGGTCAGTCTGAAAGGACGATTTAATCATTGGAAGACCCTTTAAGAGCATGTGTTTTGGAAAACATAGGAAGTTGGGACGAATTCCTTCCACTGATTGAGTTCACGTACAGTAATAGTTTCCACTCGAGCATTGGCATGCCGCTCTGTTGGTATGAAACCGGGAAGAATCAGTTGATAGGACCAGAGATGGTGCAGCGAACGATGGAGCAAGTTAAGAAAATTCGTGAAAAGATGACAGTTGCACGGGATCGGCAGAAGAGTTACAGTGACAAGAGGAGGGGACCTTTGGAGTTCCAGGAAGGCGATCATGTCTTTATGAAAGTCACTCCAAGAACTGGAATCGGCAGGGCAATCAAATCCAAAAAGCTTACACCTAGATTCATTGGACCATTTCAAATTCTTCGCCGAATTGGTCCAGTTGCCTACCAAATTGCTTTACCTCCCAACCTATCCAATATTCATAATGTATTCCATGTATCCGAACTCAGAAAATACCATCCTGATCCATCACAAGTGATAGAGCCCGAATCAATCCAGGTAAGGGAGAACTTAGAATACGAAGCATTGCCTGTACGGATTGAAGACACGAGGATGAAAGAACTCCGCGGGAAGCGGATTCCCTTAGTCAAGGTCATATGGGATGCTACAACAGGAGATGCAACCTGGGAATGCGAAGAGGATATGCAATAGTGATATCAACATCTATTCTAAGGTACGTCGAATTTCGAGGACGAAATTCTTTTAAGGGGGTAGTAATGTAACGCCCCGATTTTCTAGATTTTCTTAATTAAACAGTATTTATGTATTTGTATTTTATTTAAGGGTCTAGAGAGTGAAATAAATTAATACGAGACCATAGTCACGCTCTACGTTATCGTAGGAAGTTATGGTTAAATTTTTGTCGAAAACTCAGACGGAGCCCGGTCTGCGATTTTCACTGACAGTAGTGTTTTACTACTATCAGGACCTAATTTGGACTCGTGAACGAGACAGTTAGTCGTAGAATCACGTTTCCTATATTTTCTATAAAGTCTGTCCTGACGTTTGAAAATGAAAATAATATATTATATTCGGGCCAATAATTGATCTGGGAGACGATTCGAGCCGTGTAAGGGTTTTATGAGGCCCATGAGCGGATAATCTTCATGTCAAGGTTATGTCAGGTCATCTAGGGACTCATACCTGTGTCGTGATGATTTTCAAAACGTCGGGACGCGAAATGACCAAATTGCTCTTGGTTTTTTTTACTAAATTACCTTTTTAACCTTTCTTAACTCTTAAGTCACTTAAGTTAAGAAAATATCTAATACTCTCACTCTCTTTGTCCTCCTTATCTCGGCTTTCTCTCTCTCTCTCTCTTCCCTCCACCTTCTTCTTCCTTTCTTCTTCCTTCCTCAACTTTTCCACCATTTTTCCTTCAACTTCACCTCCATTGTTCTTTAACTTCCTCAAGGATTTTCAACCAAATTTGTGAATCAAAGTTGCTCCTCTCATCCTCCTCTATCACCTAGGAGGTATAGATTTCATCCTTGAGCTCTCAATCTTCATTTTTCTCCATTGAAGTTTATAGTTTCAAGTTTAAGATCCAAACTTCCAAAATCTCTAGAAAATTGTAGAAAAATCATTTTAATGCCAAACAAGCCCTCTAGCCTATTTTTCCTAGAGAGGCCGAATGTATGTATAGTTGGGGAAATGGGGTTTTTGTTCAATGTTCTTGATTTCACCTATTTCATCTCTTAATCATGTAATCCAAGTGATTAGGAAGCCAAATCAAACTCCCACCCATTTTTCATGGTGATGGCCGAAACCCTAAGTTTTGGGTTTAAGGGGTTTTGGTTCAAATCTTTGATAATTGATTATGGATTATGTCTTAGGTATGCTTAAGGATCATTGATCCAAGAGTTGGTAGAATTTCAACATCCCTAGCCTATTTAACTAAATAGGGGCAGCAGCCTAGTCTTAAGGTTAGGGGAGTTTTTGATTGAACTGTACTGATTTCTATTTTTGTTTTGTTGTATAGAATCGGACAGGACTCGGACGTTCGACCGCGCACCCGACTGACAATTGCGGAGTCATAGCCGGAGCTGCACGTGAGAATCACTAAGGTGGGGAGAAAGAACTTTATCGTCAGGAAGGCAAGCTAGTATCGAATATATATATATATATATATATATATATATATATATATATGTGTGTGTGTGTGTGTGTGTGTGTGTGTGTGTGTGTGTGTTTGTGTGTGTGTGTGTTTGTGTGTGTGTGTGTAGAGGAACCCTTAAACCCTACTAGAGGTTGAGCCCTGGATAAAGTGCCTGGACCCTGGGTGTAGGTACTTTTGGGCTATCACCACTAAGTTGATGATATGAATGATGTGATTGATTGAGGTTGACGTGTTGATCTGTTTATTTGATTATCTGTTGATTTATTTTGTTTATATGGCTTTATGATAATATCTGTATTGTGAAATTACTGTTGTAATGTTATTGTGATTTGACTGCGTGAGTGTTGATGAGAGTATGGTGAGTGATGATGTTGTTCGGGTTGATACCGTTGTGGTCCCGATCATGGAGCTGTGGCTCGTAGACGCAAGGCATCGTGATGTTGGTGTTGATGCTGATGTTGATGCTGATGAATTGATGTTGATGTGATGTTGATGTTGATGTTGATGTGATGCAATGTGTCGTGGTCGAGTGTGTAGGCATGAGGTACCTGTATCAACCTGCGATGGATGTTTGTTGCATAGATATCATTTCATACCACAGCATTTTTGCCCCAAAGGAGGATGTCCAATTGGGGACGTGTTACTTTAAATCCCGAGGCGGGATGTCCAATGGGGGACGTGATGTGATGTGATGTGATGTGATGTAATTCCGACGGAGATGTCCAATTGGGGACGTGATGTATCGGTCGACATCCATAAAGGGAAGTCAGCATATACATAGGGATTAGTATCCTTCTTATAGGCTTATCTGAGAGAATGATGTTTGAGATGATTGTACTGTATGACTTAAGAGATGGGCGATGTTGTGTTGTGTGATGCATGTATATATGTTGTACTGATGCCCCTCTCCCATATTAATGATATATATTTCTTGTCTCCCGCATTATTTTTCTATATGTGTTACTTTTATTCTATGGGAAGAAGACCCCGAGGAGGAACCAGTGGCTGAGGAACTGGACGACATTCCTTACGAGCCTGACGCCGGAGGACGTGCCCCGGACCCTAGCCTCAAGAGGTTGGGCAATGATTGTGATTAGCCGGAGAGTTGTCTCTCGGCTTATTTTCATACTTTTATTTTGGTCTGTATTAATATACTTTGTATGCATTATGTTAATACTGAAGCCCTACTGATGGGGCAATGACGTATGTACATATTTCTTTACTTTTTAAAGTTGTGTACTCTGAGGCGTTGTGTGCCGTAAATTGTTTTGCTTCCGCGCTCAATTTTCCGCTTCGCTTCGTATTAATAAGGCAAGCTAACGATTATAATGTGATTAAGGTTAGTTAATATCTTAGGTTCTCCAATGGCACAGCAGGTTGTCTCAAATTTACCCTTTTGTCCCTAAATGAACAAAGTTTGGACTTTCTTACCCCCACTCCTCTCGCCCCTACGCCCCCATTAACACTCCATTTTCTTCTCTTTCTCACAAACACAAAGCCTTGGTTGTTTTATGGTTTTGAAGATCAAAGTTAGAGTTTTTAGTTTCTCTCCTTTGTTCTTGGTGTTCTTGAGTGTTCTTCACCCACCAATCAAGAGGTAAACTCTCTTGACTCAAGTTAGTGAACTTGTTCCTTGCTTCATTGTCTTGACATCTATGTGTTTTGTTTCTCAAAGGAAACCCTAAACACAACTTGAAGAACTTGCTTGATTCTTTGCTCATTTTCATCATTCAAGGAGGTAAGATTACTCCCTTGATCCATGAGTTTCTTGTTCTTCATTTTTTTCTTGTATTGAAGCCATGATTCCATGAGTTTCAACTTCTAACTTCTAACTTCAAAAATTTCTAGAAAATCATAGATAAATCCTTTTAATGTGAAATCAATTTCTATGATCTAGTTTCATCATTCTCTATCAATATCTAAGAACATGTAATCAAATTACATGTCTAGCTATTTCTTTCTAGGAGTGGCCGAACCCACCCTTTTTGAAAAGCAAGACTTTTATTTCAAATTTTTGAGTAATGTAACTTAATCTAATGTTGTGTGTACTTGAGGATCATTGATCCAAGAGTTGATAAAATTCTAACATCCCTAGCCTAATTTAAATTAAGGAGGCCGAACCTAGCTCTTAGTAGACAAGGAGATGTATTTTTGTAATTGTTAAAGTTTGGATTGATTGATTGAAGGTGGTTGTTGTTGAGTGCTTCGGACGAGAAATCAGGAGAGTTCGCGGATCAATCGGGCAACTTTTCATCCGGAGGATACTCCGAGAGGTAAGGGGAGTTTGCTTGAGAGATTTTTCCCGATAACTATATGTTATCCGTGATTGATTTGTGTAGCTCTGTTTGAGCTTCGTTGTGATTGTAATAATGTTCTATGCCTAGTATATGTTTGTGATGATGTATGCTTGGATGGAAAAGGGTTTTCATGTATGTTGAAAACCATGCTTGATCTCTAGCTCAAGTAAGGATTTTTATGCTCGTTTATGGTTGAATGATGTAAGGTTATTGTTCATCATAATATTGTGAGCTTTTGAGCTATTACTTGACAAGTTATTGAAGCAAAATCTTCACATCCCATATGTGGGAGTATTCGGCCTTGACCTTAAGAAAAAGGAAGAACATGAGTGGTTCTTGAACATTCAATGTGTTTGGAAAGTAAGAAAATGTTTTGGTAACTTATACTTCAAAACAAAATAAGAAGTGATTTTGATCCAAAGATCAAATAGAATTTTGACCTTCAAGTGTTTTTAATAAGGTGAAAATATGTTTTACTTTAGTCATTGTTTATCCAATTAACTAAGTGTTTTAATAAAAGGATGAAAGTGATTTCATAAAAGTAAAAGTAATATGAAGTTACCTTAGGATTAATGGGATGTCACACTCTTTGAAACTAAGTTAACATTCAATCTTCCAAGTATAAAGAGGACCTTGTCCTCAAGTTTGAATTAATTGAATCATAGTTGGAAAACTAAATGAAATTCCATTTCTTTTACACTAACTTAAATCATGGTTTTGCACTAATTTAGTAAGAAAAACCCTTTTCAAATTGGTTAAGGTGCTTTACTTCAAACAAGTAGCCAAGTTCTTTTAAATCAAATGAGTTTTCAATTAGAAAGATTTTGGTTTACAAAGACTCAAATCAAGAGTTTTCAACTAAAGTTGTAAAGTTTTACGCATGGTAAACCTAAGTAATTAACTTAGAGTAAAAGAAAAGAGATAATTAAGTATAGTATACGATGGAACAAGACCATGCACTATACCATTGATGACTTTGTTCATCAATGACTTCGTAAGACTTAAGTGAATCAATACTTATTTCATTACATGAAACTCAAGGAATTAATATCTTAGAAAGGATCAAAGACTTATCTAAGAGGATTCTCAATCCTTCTTCATAATACTTAGGACTTGAGATGTAATTCATAAGACATAAACACAAACATGAAACGTTTTGGGTTTTGAAACTGTAGTTCGATAACGGACCGGTGGTCCGGATCCAATAAAAGTCGTTCGTTTGTTTCAGTCTTATGATGACCGGAACAAAAGGGATCCTGAGGCTGTGCAGATATGAGACTGTACAGTTAAAGGAAGACTTATAAGAATTAATTAGTATTACCTATACCAACAAGATTTATCTTCTTTTCGGGAGCCTAGAACATAAGAACTTCATAGTTAAGCATGCTTGACTTGGAGCACTTGTAGGATGGGTGACCTTCTGAGAAGTCTCCTAGAAAGCATGTGAATGAGGACAAAGCACGCTGAAAAGACCCGTGTTGGTTTGTGGGGACAGTTGGCAATTCTGAAAGCAGTCCGGATCGTTCCAAAGGGATCACGAGATTTATCCGGTGGATAAAAGTTTTATAATACAAAGACGCGTATAGTTCCTAAGGAAGAGAACCTTATCGAACCTTGAAGTTTATCCCGTGGATAGACATTGATTTATCGCATCCACTTATTGCATGAATTTGTAAGGCCTTGAGCCTAGGAGTTGAGCTTACACCTAGATGCTGTTGCGAATCTTACGGTGACGATCTTAAATGGTCTTTGGAGGTATCAGGGTTGAAAGGGCTGACATGAGACCAGTTGGTGATTCTTCTGTGTTGTGGCGAATCCGAGCAATACACTAATATCCTCTACTAGATGTCGTACTTTTCATGTTTGGTCGAGAGTGTTTCCGTAAAGCCAGATACGTGCACATTACGAATGTTGTAGCATCTTGCCCATGGTTGGCATTAACCGGAACATGTCCTCCCATTCACTCTCTCCGACTTTTTGTTAGATCCATTGAGTAGGGGTCAGAGTTTACCCTTGTGGCATATGGCATTGAGTCATGTGCATCGCATTGCATTGTATGGCTGTTGACGATTACATTTACTTATTGTACATCACTATTTTACTTTCGAAGATGTCTTATGCTGCTAGTTGAATAATATGATATATTGCGATTTATGGTATCCATGTTGGACATGTTGTTACTTGGCGTGTCCTCCTGTGTTACTTCTGCTGCTGATACTACATATGTTCATATGTTGTGTTGTATGTCGTGCATGTAGTTATCGCGTTAAATCCATATATATTGGTTACTCACCATTTCTTGTACATGTTGGACACCCTGTTGTGTTTTTGGATACGTGTACAGATGCCTCGCAACGGTTATTTGGGTCACTTCAGGACCCTGTAGCTTGCGTTTCTCGATGTCGACGACGACGATGTGTGGACTGTTAACGACGAGGCCCATTCTCATTGGTATGATGTATACTAGGTAGTAGGCTCTATTGTCCGTGGAGTTCTTTTATCAAACCAGCTCTTAGGATTTTCAATGGTTAATTTGAGAAAGTCGGTATATGTAGTTTTGAAAACCTCTGTGTAATTTGGAACTTCTATATGAAAGACAATTTCAGGAAAAACTTATATGTGATGGTTTAGGGTTTGTGAATAAATCCAGTTTATGTGTGTCGTTAAGTATAATGTGATTTTATTATTGTGATGTGTGTGTCACTGTTCCGAAGTATTATGCCGAAAATTTTTACACCCGAGTTTTCCAACTTAAAGTAAATTATCCTTTTTTCGAAAGTAACCAACAATTTCCTTTTATATTTAATTCCGCACGTGTTACAAGTAGAGTTGTTTTTAACTTTTTTTTATTTTATATTAAAATTTATAAAATTGAAAAAAATTGAAAAAATCAAGATTAAAAAAAAAGTGTTTTTGCGCAAGAAAAAAATTTAAAAGGAAAAATATAAAAAGAAAGAGAGAAGAAAAATATAAAAAGAAGTTTTTGAAGGGAAAATAAATAAAGAATGATTGGATATGCATTTAATAGATAATAAAAATGATTTGTTTTCTTCAAAATATTGAAAATTCAAGAAGGAAGTAAATTATGGAGAAAGTTGACTGATTTGAATCAATTATCAATTGTCAGATTTAATGGATTGTTTCCTTTTAGACATTGAAAATTTAAAAGGGAAACAAATTCTGAAAAATATTTATGACCAATGGCAATTATTGGAATCAATCATGTACATTTGATTACATTATTAACATGTTCAGGTTTCTTTATATGTAGGTGGAATTCTGAATACAAAAGAAAACCCTAGCCTCTTTCCTACGCCTGGGATCCTTTGCAAGAACTACAATAGTTCCATTCACCATCCCGCCGCCGTTGGAAATTGTCAGGCTGGCACTGCTGTCGCACCTTCACAAACACCAACCATCACCGTGAAACAACCTTCAAGTACATTACTGCTGGTCACACTTGGAGTCAAAAGCCACACCCCAACACCTGCGCACTCCTCTACGAAGCATCAGCCAAGACACACCGCTGCAACTGCAATACCTCAAGCCAATACACGTAGCGATTCATCATTAGAGCCATTGCCCAGACAGCAGCAAGTCGCCCACCCAAGATTGGTTGTTCACAGTTTGATATCAATGTCCTTCCAGTCTAGCGGCACATCTGCGATTTCGCTTCTAAAATCAGGACTTTGTCTTCGAGTGTGACTGTGACAAGAAGGCACCAAAGCACCGCTTAGAGTCTTTTTATAAGCATTTCTAGTACTTGAATTTGGGATATTGGCTTTGAGCTTTTATTATGTTATCCTGGATCTCATGCATTTATTGATTATTTTATGTGCTTCTTGTTTATTAATCTAATTGCAAATTGTTTGGATTCATTAATATGGTTTTTCTTTATCACCAGCATTGATGGTTGATACTGGCCTGACTTTCACGTTGTTGTTATTGTTTCTTGCTATGGATTCTTCATGTTAATTCGACATGTGCCATTGATTGAAGAAATCAAGAAGTGAAATGGTATTACCCACGTGGAGTAATGGTTTGGCCATATAATTAAAAGCTAATGTCATTCACTATTCCATATTTCACATTTGATGCTCTCTACAATTTTAGGTGATTTAACTTTTGTTTTGCTTAATTATATTATTTCTTAGGTGATCCATGATCAACTAAATCTAACAATAATCTTTTTCTTAAACCTTTGTTTTATTCTTCGAGTGTAGTTGCTTTTTAATGTTCTCCTTTGGTCTTTTTTTTTTAGTTAAAGGGGTAAACACAAATAAAATTTATTAATAATTTGTACAATTAATTTGGGTAACCTTTTTTTAGCGGGTGTATTAGGGGTGTTGTGGGGTTAAGTCATCATCCTTCCCTATGCGCAACTGAATTCCGAACGTAACTGGTCCAAAGACCATTTTCTATGGGTTTTCCAATTTTCTCCTTAAATAAATAAAATTGGTGGCGGCTCCCATGTTTCTCTTGAAAACCTTGTTTTTTTTCTTGCTGCTTCCTTCGCGATTTCGGCCGTGACATCGGCTCGACCCACCACGGATTGGTGGGTTATGCAGATTGGCTCACCTTAAATTGAAATTAAAATTGCAAAAAATGCAGAAGTGCAAAAAAATTGTCTCACAAATTCGTGTTCTGTTCTTGCCTCCAAAACACAACAAGTTTCCTAGGAAATTCCACCACTAAGCGGTGTTGATTCCCATCTCAAAATCACAAAATGGTTGTGTTGAAGGAACTAGGATTGAGGTATGCGCATGTTAACAACGCCAACGTCAGTAGTCTTCATCATTAGAACAAGGTGTCAAGTGGGAAAAAATACTTGATCGTACTAATGCTGCTTCAATGGAATGGGCCCAAAGAACGGACACCATCACAAACAATGATTGTGATCACGGAGGTGAAGGAGTTCTCAGGCCTCTCACTCTCATTGTCACAAATGGAAAAGGACACTACTCATCATCTTCTTCGTCAAACTTTCATGGAGATCTGGACGTGAGTACCTTGTGCGGCGACAGAGGGAGTACCAGGCTGGTCGTGCGGCGTTCTCTAGGGTTCAAGTTCTCTCTCACGAATTCGAGTACCAACTTGCGTTCTCACTTCTGTCTCACGAATTTGAAATGGCCAAAGGGGTCTGAGTTTTTACTTTTGTAGAAATTAACTTTCAGATAATTGGACTAGTGCGTGATGCGTTGCCATTTGATAATTTTTTTTTAAAGTTGCTACAACCCGTGAGCCAACCCGGGTTGAACCCACCCAACTCACAGGTTAAGTGAGCCTGGTCAAAATAACCCGGGGTTAAAATGAGCCAGGTTTTGTTCAACCCAACCCACCAGTGAGCTGAGTTGAGCAGGGTTGGCTCACGGGTTCCACCCATTTTGATAGCTCTAATCCAAGGTCAAAGTAGAAAGATCTTTGGCCTGGGTGATTGCAGTAACAAGTGGTCTCCATTCCTTAGGCAAACTCCTAAGGATTTTAGTGACATTCTCCTTGGTAGTATAAACTTTCCCAAGGGACTTTACATTGTTGGTGGTCGTCTAAAAACGACCCATCATGTCCAACATGGACTCTCCTTCAGCCAAAGTGAACATTTCATACTGGGCCAACCAGCATGATAATTTTTTAGTCTTTTACCTTGCCAGTCTCCTCATGGAGATTTAACAAGGTATCCCAGATTTGTTTTGCTGATTCACATGCGTGAATCTTCTAGAATTCATCTGGACTTAGAGTGCACATCAAAGCATATCTTGCTTTGTGATTTTGTTCCATTTTAGCTCTTTCAGCATCAGTCCAATCTTCTTCAGCTGTTTTTGTACCATCAGCATTGAGGCACACATTTGGACCATTCATGATTCTGGCCCAGAGAACAGAGTTTGTTCTTAAGATAAAGCCTTTGAATCTCTCTTTCCAGTACAACTAGTGGGTTCCATTGAAGAACGGAGGTCTGGTCATGGAAATGCCTTCCATAACAGGTTGACTCCCTCTAGGCATGCCTTGTCCTACCATAACTGTTGTAGGATCTTTCCTCTAACACGGCTATGTGCTCAACCCAAAGGTTGATCTCTTATACCAATTGAAGGAACCTGTTTGAAACAGAAGAAGCGGGGTTGAATTGTGTTTCTTAAGTTTTTAAAACTTTTCGCAAGCAGATATATATTTTCTCAAAGGGTTGGACTCTAAAACGACAAAGAACGCAAAGAGTGTTTCCAAACAGAAGATGGACACTCGCTGTTAAAGGTTTACTAATAAAAACAAGCGTGTTAAGAAGACAATTCAATCCCAAAGCGTTAGTTAAAAAATAAACTACAGAGAAAGCAAAGGAAAGAAAAAGAACACAAAGATGTTATCCTGCTTCACTCTTCACCAAAGAGCTACGTCCAGTCCCCTCTACTTGAGAGCTTTTTCCACTATAACAAAATCGTTTGTTACAAGTATTCAACACCTCTTCAGGCAAGTATTCTACACCTCTTTAGGCAACACTAAATATTCTTTTCCAGTCAAGCCTCTTCAGGCTCAAGTATTCTTTCTAGACAACCCTCTTCAGGTTCAACCAACTAAGGTTTTGAATAAGAGTTTTGTTCTACTAACTCACAAAAGTGTGAGGGTTTGAAACTAGGCTTATACCTTTAAACAATAATCTTCGTAGAGAGTGATATGAAAGTTTAATAGCAAAGTAGCTAGAAAGCTTTTGATTTCTTTTGATTGCTTGTTCGCTTGTATGCTTGTATTCAATTCAAGTTCGGTCTCTTTGCATCTACAAATGTGGAGGTATTTATACCAAGCAAGTCTTGAGCATTCTTCAGTCTTCAACGGGTGGAAAGAGATCCGTTTTGATAAAGCATTAAATGCTTTGGTCCATCGAGTTTGATAACTTGTTTGAAGCTTCTGAAAAGCAGAGTAGATTATCAGGCTGATAGCTCAAAGTAGGGTTGACACCTTTTTCTTGTACCCGAAAGTTACTTTTTGTCTTTCCTTTTGGAGATAATCAAATCCTTTGTGTTAGGGACTGACAGGCTTCCGCGCTCGATGGTACGAAGATTACAAAGAATGTTTGTCCAAAGGATAACAAGCTTTTACATGAAGTATAATAAATTCAAACTTTTTACAAGAGCGTTCACGCTAAAAGATGTCAAACCTAATGACTATATACATTGGACTTAGATAAAGCAACTTTTATTTGAAAAGAGTCTTTGGACTCAGAAACAAAGATTAAAGCTTATAGTTCAGACTGTGCGAGAACTTAGGCTTTGGACGTACTGTAAGTCTTTGGACTTAAATTTTCCTGCACACTTAAAATAAACGTATTAGTCCATAACTAATCTTTGTTCACTTAAATTAGTCTTTTGTTAACATCAAAATCTTAAGGGATGAATGGACCATAACCACTTTGATTCCAACAGATATGTGTTATCATATAGTTAAAATAAAGGTTGAAGAGGGCTTTGGATTGGAGCAGAAGTTGGAAGAAATCAAAAAAAAAAAAATTTCAGCAGTAGGTCACACGGGAAAATACGAGAGAAAACACTCGAGCGTGCTGACAAGGCAACATACGGCAACACGTGGGGATGACCCGTGTCACTTTTGGACACGTGTCACGCTTGGTGGAGAGGTGGCATGCAACACTACACCTAAGCCACCATCACCACCTAACCTATGGCATCAAGCGACACCTAGCATTCCACTAAATCAACTAAAAGCCACCTAAATTCATCTAACTTAGTAGGGATAGGTAAGATTAGTAAGCATCATTTTCCCTCTATTGATAATGTACTGTTAGTTGAAGGACTAAAACACAACTTACTTAGCATAAGTCAATTATGTGATAATGGGTCTGATGTTTTCTTCAACAAAGGAGAATGTATGGTCAAGAACCCTGATGGGTCCGTCTTATTCGCTGCCAAAAGGCAAAACAATCTTTACAAGATTGACTTGGGGGAACACTCTGATCAAAGTGTATCATGCCTAGTGTCAGTTGAGGATGAGCGATGGATCTGACACAAAAGACTTGGTCCTGCAAGCCTGATATTAATCTCAAGACTGAATAATCATAACCTCGTTAGAGGCTTACCAAAGATTGTGTATAGATCGGACGCTCTTTGTGACGCGTGTCAAAAGGGAAAACAAGTCAAGAACTCTTTTGAGTCCAAGAACATTGTTAGCACCTTATGGCCACTAGAATTGTTACACCTTGATTTATTTCGTCCAACTAGAACTGCCCTAGTCAGTGGTAAGAAATATAGGCTTGTCATAGTAGATGACTATACAAGATGGACATGGGTTATGTTCCTTGCTCACAAGAATAGGGTCATTTAAGGTCTTTGTTGTATTCTGCAAACATGTACATAATGAAAAAGACATATGTATAAGCTCAATCTGAAGTGATCATGGAGGTGAATTTGAAAATGAGCAATTCCAAATGTTCTGTGACGACAGTGGTATTCACCATAATTTCTTTGCCCCTAGAACACCACAACAAAATAGTGTTGTTGAGAGAAAGAACCGATCTCTTCAAGAGATGGCTAGGACAATGCTCAATGATAATTCAATCTCCAAACACTTTCAGGCTAAAGTTGTAAACACTGCCTACTGCATTCAGAACAAAATATACAAAAGACCAATCTTGAATAAGACTCCTTATGAATTGTGGAAAGGACGCAAACCCAACATTTCTTATTTCCACCCTTTTGGATGTCAGTGTTTCATTTTAAATACCAAAGATCAACTTGGTAAGTTTGATGCTAAGGTAGATAATGAAATATTGTTAGGAAATTTTGAAACATCAAAAGCTTTTAGAGTGCATAACTCTAGGACTTTAGTTGTAGAAGAGTCCATTCATGTTAAATTTGATGACAAGAAGCCTCATAAGAAATTGTCAGAGCTGGACGATTCTTTTGCTGATATGAGTCTAAATGACTCGGGAGAACGTCCAACAATCAAAGAGGATAGACCATCAGATGCAAATGAAAATGCTTCAGCCGCATCAACGTCTCAGCAAGTGGACAATACCCAACGTGCTTGGCAGTTCATGACCTATCATCCTGAGGAGCAAATCATTGGTAATCTCAGTGATAGAATCCGGACTAGGTCAACCTTCAGAGAACATGTAATGCCCCAAAATTTGCATATATGTTTAATTAATATTTAGAGTGATGAAGTAGTTGAATGTATATTTTTATTAATTTTTATGATTATTTGACTCTTTTTTTGGTAAGGTGATAATAGTAATAATATATTATTATTATTATTATTATTATTATTATTATTATTTAGAAATATTTATATAATAGCATAGTGCACGTGCATGTGTGGAGCGTGTAGCTAGTGATTAGGTGAAAGAGAAAAAATTGAAGTAAGAAGTAAATGTGGGTTTTGTGTGGTGAGAAATGGAGCAGCATGGGGAGAGTGATTTTGTGTGGTAAAAAATATGTCATGTACTGTAACTCTTTTCCCTCACAGTACATTCTTTCCTTCTCTCATTCTTTAGCTGGTAGACCTTCTTTTTCTTTCTTTCTTCACTTTTGCGCTACACACATAGCAATTCCTTTCTCTTTTTTTTTTTTTACATACCAATTTCGGAGGCTCCCATACAAATTATTGTAGCTGTTCTGTTTGTCCTGTTCGTGGCTACAGCTTGATGAGTAAAATACAACATGTATTGCTTCCTTTGTGGACATTGTCAACTTTTTCTTACTATGTTTACAATAAAATAAAAAAATGAATCTTCAATTTATGGTCTTTTGCATGCTATCATGTTTCTTGTTTCTGTCTCGGTGCTGCTTCTAATTGGAAGATAGGGTTATTTAACATTTTTGTTTAGCAAAATCGGTTTTATCTACCTTTCTGCTGATCAATGTGTATATTGATACATACTTGACTCACTCCCAAGATTAGTTCTTTATTCATGAACTGTTACAGGCTAATGAATTACCTTCCATGAATACATTATATTATATAACTATATATTTTATAACTATAATTGTGGATTATATATATAAATAGATATTTTGTCTTGATTTTATTTTATTTATTTGAACTCTTTAATAATGAATTGACAGCTTTGCTATCAAACAAAAGTATAGAGTTTTCTTTCATAATGGTTTTCAAATTGTTCCTAATCTATTTTGACTCTTTTGAACTCTTAATTCGATTTCCTTTCTGTCTTCCATTTTGCCTTGAACCCAAAAATTAAGTGTTTAAATTAATTATTGAATGATTGTGATACTGATTGTGGTTATGGTTGCTATTGGTTATGTTGATGGCAATTTTTCCCTTATGTGGTTGTGACTATCATGCTTGGAGGAGTAGGAATTGCATTTTTGGAGTTGTCACGAAGTTGCCTATGCGTGTTGTGAAGCTCTAACGGAACCCAACGCATCAATTCAAGGTTGGGAAGATAATAAGTGTTGCGTTCTGAACACTCTTAAGGGCAAGTGCACCCTGTCGCCGAAGTAATATATGAAGAAAGTTCAGATATCGTACCCAAAGGATTAATGTGTAATACTAATGTGAGTACCGAAATAGAGAAATCATTATGCTATTTAAACTAGTCGAAAGAATGAGAAAATAATGATGAAAGCAATAGTAAAAAGATGAATAAAAAGAGAAATAAAGGTTTGTTGAAATCAAGAGTGTGAAACCTAGAGTCGTGGTTTCACTTGTACTTTCGATACCCCCTAAATCCTAGTTCTATTCAATTTCGTAGTTGTTTTCTGAATATCATTCCCTCTACTAAAATTATTAATTGTTTATCAGACAATTAATATTCTTTTCCCCAGATGAACCCATTGTTTGTCAGACAAAGATTTTAAATGATTAGAAAGCATAAAGAGTAAAGAGGTTGAATGATTGAAAGGAATAAATCAAGTTTAGTCATGCAATAGTTTAAACCCAGGTTATCCTATAGGTCTACCAATTAATTGCAGTACGGTCGCTGATCAACTAACTGATTATTAGCATGCAAAGGGTGATCAATCCTAACATGGGATGAAGCATAATAGAATAACACTATTCAAATTACAACCTTGAAATCAAATAGAATTCGAATTAAAGCTAAGAAATAGCAACAATGGTTTTTACTAATACAAGATTCACCACAACTCTAGTGATGGAATTAGCTATTCATAGTCATAGATAAAACCAAATTCAACAAATGAAAACGCATCCTGAATAATTGAGAATAAGAAGTAGTCTCCAACTTAACCTCCAAACGTAAATTCTACTCTAAAAAACAAACTATTAAGAGCTATAAACTATGAAAAGTAATGTATGTGATAGATATCAAGAGATCTCTCAAAAGTGGTACAAAGGGCTTCTATATATAGGAAAATAAGAGAAAGCCCCAAAATTAGGTTTGTCAGCGCCATCAGCACGGACGTGCTTCACTTCACCACGGTAATGCTTCCTTTATGTGGTGTAACAGCCTAAAATTTCAATATAATTATTATTTTAATAAAAAAATTAAGTTGTTTTGAGATATAGTGTAAAAATTGATAATATAAGAATTTATTATAATTATTTTTTTATAATAAATGTTGAGCGGTCCCATAATAATAAAAAATTAATTTAAAAAAATAGGAATAATAAGAAACCTACGTGCTGTTCACGTAGGCCATGTTTCAATCAAATTGAAAATTTGGCTTTAGCCAAATGTAAAATCGTTGGGCAACGTAGAAAGAATTCAATTGGAATTCTTTGGGGGGAAAAAGTTAGTGGGCCCCACATAATTAAATTGATTGGCAAGTTGCAATAGGAAGAAACACACCTTCACGTGTAGGAATTGAGTTTTTGCCAATAAAAACCACAGTCTTGCACATCACAATTTAAGTGTCAGTGCCGTTTAAAAAATATTAGTGAGGATTGTGTGCAGGAAAATATTAGCTTCTGCACACGAGAAGAGGTGAATGCTTTAAGTAGGGGTGTTCATCAACCGATCCAACCCAATTCAAATCGCAAAAACCGAACCGAAAAATCGAAAACCGAATAAACCGAAAACCGAAAAACCGAAAACCGAAAAAACCGCTTTTTTTTCATTGGATTGGATCGGATTTCGGATCCCCTAGTGAAAACCAATCCAATCCAATCCAAACCGACCTACTATATATATATACTATTATTTTTTAAATTATAGGACTACTCATACTTAAGCATTGTTTTTTATACTTTTATGAACGAACACTCTCATTCTCTTTAATATTTTTGTTGGAATTGTCAAATACTAGATGTATTGGAATGTGTATAGTTATTCATGTACCTAGGAATCAATAGTTATTCATTTACTAGAAGATTTTATGCATATACTTAGGAACTAGAACTACATTAATTCTAGTATATATAGGTTTAATGTTGGTTTTCGACTTAATATAACTATGTAACGATGTATCGGTAAAAACCGAATTATCCAATCCAATCCAAACCGCATTTGATTGGATTGGATCGGATCGGATTTTTTTAAGTAAGCCAACCGATCCAATCCAAACCGCAAGTTGTTTTCATCTTTGGATCGGATGGTTTTTTGGCTCAAAACCGATCCAATCCAATCCGCGAACACCCCTAGCTTTAAGCGGTAGAAAGAGCTCTGAAAATAGGATTCATTTCTGGGAAATATTTGAAGCTTTCTGGATCTCTATTAAAGGTAAGTAAAAATATTTTTTTTTTTATTTTTTCATGGTACATAAATTTAGGATTTTAGATCTTAAAATCGATGATGAATTTTGGGAGATTGATTTGGGAAAATTTAGGTTTTTCTATGTTAAGGTTCAAAAACGCTAAATTGATTTTGGTTTTTTTATTAAAATAAAAGTTTATTAAATTGAGCATTTATTCTTATGATTGATGATATGTTATGTATGATTGACATATATAACGGTTGATTTACATGCTTTAATTGAGATATGTTTGATTTGACATGTTTAAATGACTATGATGCATGAGGCATGATGTGTGAAAAATATCGCCTATGAATGAGGTATCGAAAGTAACGTCGTTATCGAATTGAAATGTCGAAATTATGTGATATCGCCAGTTGATGGGGTATCGAAAGTAACATCACCATTGAATTGAGATGTCGAAATTGTAATACCGCCTGTTTATGGAGTATCGAAAGCAACATCGCCATACATTGGGATGTCGAAAAATAAGTAATACCGTCAGTGCACATAGTTGGTATCGAAAATATGAGTAATGTCACCGATAAGAAGGTGACATCGAAATACCTCTCTTGAGTAGAGGTAGGCAATGAGACGCCATTATTGAGTGATGTTTGAAAGTCATATGGCACTTGTGCTTTTTGAGGAATTATTTGATATATGAGATTCTTGGACATATTTGATTTATGATTTGTTGATTATGATTTGTGGATGATTGGTTGGTCTTAAGCTACTTTCTAAGAACTAATATTTTTAAAATATATTATGTATTATTTTTTATAATGTTACTATTTTGGAAAAAATAGCGGGTATCATGAATTGTTTTTCCGGTTGCCGCGTCGGCCAAGAACAATGCTTTTGCGAAAATCTTTATAAATGTACTTTTATTCACTGGGATTATAAATCTCATTAGTAGTATTGTTTTCAGAGCCTGAGGACGATACTATTGAGCATACAGAGACTTGAAGACTATCTTACTAGTTGTAGTGGTTGGTTAGTGTTTTTGGCATGTGTCAGAAGGACCTATGTTATCGTTTAGTTATTTCTTTTGTACGAGTTGTAGTAGATGCCCGGTTTTGAGATTTGAAACTTATTATGTTATTTCGGTTTTGCTGAATTGATGTAAACAAATATTTTAGATTAATATTATATTAAATATTTATTCAGTATTTATTTACGAAAATTTTATTTTTCATGTTTTATTTAAATTATTATTTCGGGTTACTAATATAATGAATGACGTTACATATGGTCGTGCTCAATTCAGTACGGGCATACCAACTTCGTAAAACAGCGACATTAGTGCACGGGCTTGAGCACGAGTGTGCTTCACTTCTGCATGGTCGTGCTTCGTTTATGTACGGGCGTGCTTCACTAAGTCAGGCCTTGCTTCACTTTGGCACGGGCGTACTACTGTTTGGCACGACCATGCTTCATCTTCAAAGGCCAACTTTAAGTCTTTTTATAAGGGCATGTTTGGATGGTTGAACTGAAAGGCTTGCACGGGTGTGTTTCATTGTGTACGGGCGTGCTTCGAGCTCAGACTTCATTATTTTCTTCTCTTTAGCTCAAAAACCTCCATCTTTTATCAATTGGTCATCAAGCTGCCTCTAAACATCAATTCTGGAAAAACTTAAGTAAAATGGTGAAATACAATAATGATCATCATCAAATATATCAAAATTCAACTCAATTACCCCTATAAAATGTATAGAATTGAGGTTCTTCAAACTTCTCATACTTGAGTATTGCTTGCCCTCAAGCAATTATCTTGCTTAAAAGAGTTTTCAAAATAATTTTCAGATTCAAATCAGAAGGACCGAAACAACCAGATTTTTCAGAATTGCAGAGATAGTCAAACAAGTATATTATTCAAAAGGAGTCAAGAGATTACCCAATTACAAACTTTAAATTCTTTGAAATCAAACTTTTCAAAAGATCATAGGCCACTCCACTCACAGTCTCTTAGTGTATTAGGAAAAGATATTAAGCATTCAAGATTCTCAAAGTAAATACATTACCATAGGCATATCCATTAACCAAATCTCCACAATGCGATTCACATGCATGCAGAAGAAGGAATGTGTCTTTTATTGGTTGAAACGGGGCCAAGGCATTGATGTTAGGTGTGATAGAGAAAGAAAAGGGATATACAATGGGCTAAACCAAGAAAATAAACTAATAACCTCTTGAAGCATAAAAAAGAGCATAAAGTGCAATTGGCACTTTTTTCACAAAATTTTTCAAGAACCTACTACTTTTCTTTACCTTTCCTTTCTTTCCCTTCCATTACTATAGGCTTTGTTTTTCTTTTCCTTTTCTGGCTTCTTCTCTTTATTTTCACCATTTTTCTTTTCTTTTCTTTTTCTTTTTCTTTTCGAATATAGAGGGAGAAGCCCCTTTTTTATTGGCAGCCTATTTTTAACACTTTTATTTCCGAAAAGGGATTCACATTACAACATTCCAACTATTGCTTCAATATACTTCTAAGAGGCCACCAAAACCGATTTTCAATTTTTAGAATAGAGACCAAAGAAAATAATTTTCATAAATGCTCAAATTGGGCAACTAGTGGAAGTGTTTAACAAAATAATGTAGGCCAAAAAAATACCTAAGAGTGCCCCAACAGGATTTCCACATGCACATAAGTCAAATTT
Source organism: Ammopiptanthus mongolicus (assembly GCA_039655645.1). Taxonomy (NCBI): domain Eukaryota; kingdom Viridiplantae; phylum Streptophyta; class Magnoliopsida; order Fabales; family Fabaceae; genus Ammopiptanthus; species Ammopiptanthus mongolicus. The sequence goes on from CM077345.1 coordinate 39,190,383, forward strand.
GCCTCAAAATAGTCTTAGGACAAGTTCTAAAATGTATCAACCTGAGAGCCTCAGTCTCACTTTTAGAAACTAAGTCTAATGAAAAATTATGAAACAAAGAATTTTCTGCTAATTTTTCAGTTTTCAAAAGACAAACTTTTTCAAAATTACTTGTGGGACTATCAAAGCAATTCATCCACAAATTTTGTTTTTTGTAAGGGGTCCCTTAATTTTTATCGTTATATAAAGAAATAAGCCAAATAATTGTATAAGTACAAGCATAAAAAATCATAGATTTTTTCCTTCCCACACTTAACATTTGCAATGTCCTCAATGCAACAAAAATATCATGAAGTACAAGAACAGAGAAGGAGAAGAAAAAAGTACTGAACCTTTTTTTTAAAACAAATAAATAATATGCATGACCTTGCTGAAGTATGAATGGCCTTGCTGAAATATGCATGGCCTTGCTCATCAACACAAAATTCAAAATCACATGCAAATTAGCCCTATTCTACTCATGGCAGGCACACAAATATTTGATTCAACTTTTTTTTTTTCATCCCGGATCCCATGGCTTTTAGAAAAAATCCTAATGATGCTCACCATTCAAGATCTTTCTCCCAGATTCCATGGCATGAAACATGACAATTGAAGGAGAAAATCCTTAAGAGCCAAGGTGGCCACTTCGAATGTGAAGGTATGTTTGATTCCTCCATGATCAAATGGCAGGTGAGAATCTCCTCTTTTAACCTCTTCACGAGTGAAATCTTCATGAAGCAGAAGAAGCTTATCTTTTGGAGCGAACTTTGAAATATCCACACATGCATGAACCCCAATATACTTATCCAAATCAATCTTTTTGGATCCAACTTGCTTGTTTTCCTCATAATTGCTCCCTTCTGATTCACAGTCTGCTATGGATGGGCGTACATGGACTGATATACGATCGTGCTCACTTATTTGTAACATCCAAAAAAAGAATATAAAATAAATAGAGATTATAATATGAGAATTATTATAGAGTTTTTGGGAGGTTTAGAATATATGTTTTAAGCCCTTGAAGTAAATAAAAGTAATTAAAAATAATTAAAAGTGGTTAAGAGTGATTTTCTAAAGGGAAATTCACTTTCGGACGCGTGAGCACGTCTGTGCTCAATATCAGCACGCCCGTGCTCATGTGCGCCCCCTGACTCGTTTGAGTGCGCCCTTACTCGGAGGAGCACGGCCGTGCTAATTATTAGCACGCCCGTGTTGAAAAATGGACAAATTTGACGTTGTTTGGCATGCCCATGCTAATGTTCGGCACGCCCGTGCCAAAAGAGCATGGTCTGAGCCGCATCGTGCGAACTATTAGCACGCTTGTGTCGGAAACTTTGACGCTGATTGGCACGGCTGTGCCAATCGAGAACACGCCCTTGCTCTATGTCAGGATGCGTTAAAAATAGGTTTAAAAATAGGGGACCAGTGCAACACTATATATACCATCTTATAACACCCAAGTGCGGCTAGAAACCCTTTTTGCACCCTAAAACACCTTAGTAACGGCTGTGGAGCATCCTCATGCTTGGGGGATGGGGAGGCAACAAACAATGAGTTTGGAAGGAGAACAACAACAACAACAACAACAACAACAACCACAACAACAACAAGAAGAGATAAAAGAAGTAGATGAAGAAGAAGTAGAAGGAGCAGGAGATTCATGTTTGAGGAAGGCGACATCTAGGATTCGCCATGGGGTACGCTTGGAGATTCTTGGAGGTCTTCAAGAGGTGAGTAGAAATACTCTTTCTCACCCTTTCCATGGTGCAAATTGATTTGGGGTTTGGGTTATGTTTTCAAAATGCGTTTTTGGAAAATAATCATTTGTTTGGTCAATTCCTGATTTTACAAATTTGGGGGGTTTCCTTCTAAGGTGTTCCTGCTGTCAATTAAATGTTTATTATTGAGATTGATGCTATGATATATATGATACATACGTGATTTGGTTGAATTGACATGCTATATATGTATTATTTGATGATATTTGTGATATTGGCATGATTCAATAGCTGTTAATATGTTAAATGTTATCTGCTGCAATACCGCCTATGATAAGGGTATCGAAAGTAACACTGTCAATGAATTGGGGTGTCGAAAATAACTGTTAATATGTTGAATATTGTCTGCTGCAATACCATCTATGATAGGGATATCGAAAGTAACACTACCAATGAGATGGGGTGTCGAAATGTGAAATACCGCCATGATGGGATATCGAAAGTAACATCGCCGCACGCTGGGATGTCGAAATGAGTAATACCACCAGTGTACAATAGTTGGTATCGAAATGAGTAATGTCACTGAAGAGAAAGTGTCATAGAAATACCTTCATGAGTAAGGTAGGCAATGAGACGGCATTATTATGTGCAGTTTGAAAGTCATATAACATATGAGGATATTTGAGATTGTTTGATATATGAGATTTTGTCATTTTTGATTTATGATGTGTTAATGATGACTGTTTACTGTCAATAATAATTTATATTATTATTATTATTATTTTACTGTACATTATTTTGAAAATAACGGGTACCATGGATAGTTTTTCCGGTTACCCCACCGGTTGTGAACAATGCTTTTGTGAAAACCTTTTAAACTGTATTTCTATTTACTGGGATTTTATATCTCATTAGTATTATTGTTTTCAGAGCCTGAGGACGATCCTATTGAGCAGCCAGACGTTTTGAAGACTATCTCTTTAGTTTTAGAGCTTGGCTAGTATTGTATGGGTGTCAGGAGGACATTTATTATCTTTTAGTTATTTTCTTATGCAAGATGTTATAGACGCCCTGTTTTGAGGTTTTGAAACTGATTATGTTATTTCAGTTTTGAATTAATGTAAACAATTATTTTGGATTATTATTATATTAAGTATTTATTTAAGAAAAAATTTTATTTACCTTTTTTTGTTTAAAGTAATTATTTTGGGTTACTAATGTAACGAAGGGCGTTACATTTTTGGTATCAGAGCAGTTCAATCCTAATTTGGACTGTGGTTATTGGGTTTTTCAAAAATCAAAACTTGGGTGCATAGGATGCTTGTTAGAGTTGTAGATGCTGCATACTATGTTTTGGAATATTGAGCTTGGCCAACTCAGTATTTCATTGGTAGTGAGCAGATTTATGACGACTAATAGGCGAGGGACAAATGATGCGCTTGCAGCAGCTATGAATCGTGTGACCATAGATGTGCAAGAGCAGACAGAGATTCTCCGCCATATGAGGGGATATGGAGTAATAGCACCCCAAAAACCTCAGTACGTGGGGTCACCGCTTTTTCGGAGGACGATCCGCTATCTTTTCGGGACAGCTCAGATCCTGTAGAAGCTGGAGAAGCCGAAGAGAAATTATGCTTATAACAAGAGGTTATGATATTGTTTGATTCAGGAGCAACCTATTCTTCCATATCTCTTAGTTGTGTCAAAAAATCTGGAGTTGCCTATTTCTAAATTACCTTTTGAATTGTGCCTTTCTACCTCTAGCAAAGACAAATTGGTTACATCTATTGCTTGTTTGAAATGTTCCTTAATACACCAAAATTTATTTCAGGATTTGATATGTTTACCTATGTCGGGTTGGATGCATTCTTATTATGGTTTCGCTATAGTCTAATAATGTTGTCCAAATAGAAATATTTATGTACTTCACAACCTATGTTTGATGAATCTTTTATGTTAAACCATATCGTATTCGTTTCCATGTCATAAGTTCTTAGGAAGTTCAATGATACATATTGTTGTTTTCTGTTAAAATAGAGACTGAAAGTGAGACAACCCCTTCCTCGAAGGTCCCATTGGTAACCCGAACTCAAATTCTTAACGTCTCAGTGCAGCGTAGTAATATAAAAATGCGGAAATATTAAAACATTTAATACACTGGTACCACAATAATATATACAGACATAAGAACACTGGCTCCCTTATTAGAGCCTACAACAACTGACAGTAAATATACCACCTCAGAGTACGCAATTAATAAAATAAAATGAAAGCATAGCAGCAGAATAAAAATACCTAGACTTCCTCTCCTGGTCCCGAAATTATATTTCGCTCAAACCCATGTACTCGCCATAACAAAACTAAGACTGTCTACCCAACCACGACTCTAACGTATACGGTAGTCGGGCCCGTATACACTACTCTTCGCTGAGAGTAGTCAGCTTCCCGGAGACGGTCGTCTTCTGTATAGAGCAGCTCAAGGTCCCTCAGCATTGGGATCCGAGGCTCTCCCGCCAACATCAGGCTCGACAGGTATGCCATCAATCTCCTCTGGCAATTCCCCAATAGGATCTTCTCTAGCGGTCGAGAATAATAAAATACGACATAGAAAATAGAGGGGATAAGAAACAACAATTCATCATATATGGGAAAATAGCTATATAAAATAATTTATATAGATAGCAACACTCAACAACACAACAGTGATAACCAAACAACTCCCAGATAATTCTCTCTTAACTACTGTCTCTCACACTCATGCAACTGACAACTATATGGACGCGATCATGACACGACATCCCCAACAGATCAAGCTGTCTCGTTCATCTCTGTGCTACCCCCGTAATGCATGGTTCGGCCAACAGGCCGCAGGCTCAACTCATCTCATGGGTACGACATATTCCCCCGCCCGCAGTCCAGGTCGAAATATTCGTCCGTCAGCAACGCAACTTACGGTGACGACATATCCCACCACCCGCAGGCCAGGTTGGGACATTCGCACGTCCATTAACAACTAACCGGTACGATCATCTCCCCGCAGGCAAGATCGAAATCGCCTGTTTGCCGACATAGTGATGAACAACAACTATGCAACATGAATCTCACCGACTCATCTCAGGATCAACACTTAGTGTGCCTCAACCACGACTTATAAACAACCACGACCAACTTTCCTCCGTCTTAACCGGGTATCGACTTTATATCACAACATCAATAGATCAACTGTATCTCTAGGTTGAGCACTACGACATATATATATCCTCGACTTTCTCACCACACATTCATCTCCCAACTCATCAGAATTTACTGCCTATCTTTACTCAGGCATCAGCAGTCACAACAGCACATTAATAACAACCATAAACAGATTCAATAATAATAATAATAATATAAACTCACAGATAAATAGTTAAGTAATCATTAACATATAATAGGCATATACACATATCACATACTAAACATCCCATCACAGAACATACATCCTCGACATACAGAAAATATCAATCTAACGGTCAAACGACCTCTAGTAGGGTTTGGGTCGCCATATGCATATCAATATCTATTATTTTAAAGCTTGCCTCCCCAACTATATTGTGGTTATTTCCCCCACCTTAGTGATGTTCCCATGAGACTCTGGCTATGGCTCAGCAAATGTCAATCAGGTGCGTTGTCGAACGTTCGAACACTGCCCGATCCTTTATAACAAAACACAACCAGAAATTAATACAGTTAAATCACAAACCCCTAATCTTTAGGATTAGGCTGCTGCCCCTATTTAATTAAATAGGCTAGGGATGTTGAAATTCTACCAAATCTTGGATCAATGATCCTTAAGCATACCTAAGACATAATCAATGATCAATTATCAAAGATTTGAACCAAAACCCCTTAAACAAAAAACTTAGGGTTTCGGCCAACACCTCTAAAAATAGGTGAGAGTTTGATTTGGCTTCCTAATCACTTGGATTACATGATTAAGGAATGAAATAGGTGAAATCAAGAATCATTTCACACAAATTGAACAAAACCCATTTCCCCCCCCCAAAATGCATAGGTTCAGTTCCTTCAAGTTAAATAGGCTAGGACGATTATTTGATTTCAAGCTCTTGGATTATGATAATAGAGGATGAAACTAGATTATAGAAATTGGTTTGGCATTAAAAGGATTTTTTTACAATTTTCTAGAGATTTTTGAAGTTTGGATCTAAAACTTGAAACCATAGATTTTCAATGGAGAAAAATGAAGATTGAGAGCTCAAGAGAGAAGTCTATACCTCTTAGATGATAGAGGAGGATGAGGTGATCAACTTTGCTTCACAAAGTTTCTTGAAAATCCTTGTGGAAGCTTGAGAAAAATGGAGATAAAGTGTTGAAGAAAAATGGAGAAATGGAGAAGAAGAGAAAAGAAAGGAAGAAGAAGAAGAAGAAGAAGAAGATGGAGGGGGAAAGAGAGACACGAGGCTGGCCGAAATTGAGGAGAGAGAGAGAGGGTGAGGTCGTGCAACTTTTTAGATATTTTAGGGACACAAATTTCCTTTAGGAAAAAGACCAAGGGAATTTTGGTCTTTTTGCAGTGTGAACGCGTTTAGATATTTTCGTTTGTCATTATGACAGTGGCGATTCATGGCATGCTTCCCGAGGTGATGTGACTTGATGTGAAATCAAGTTTATCCATTAGCGGGTCCCGATAAACCCTATTCAGCTCCGTTTGGTTCCTGGTTCGGGTTTTCGTCCGAATAGTTTATATAATTTTTATTTTTGAAGGTCAAGACCCATTTTTTAGAAAATGTAGGAAACGTAATTCTAAGACTAACTGTCTCGTTCACGGGTCCAAATTAGGTCTTGATAGTAGTAAAACACTACTGTCAATGAAAAACGCAGACCGGGCTCCGTCTGAGTTTTCGACCCAAAATTTAACCATAGCTTCCTATGATAGCGTAGAGCTTGACTATGGTCTCGGTTTATTTTATTTCACTCTCTAGACCCTCCAATAAAATGCAAATACATAAATACTGTTTAATTAGAAAAACTTGAAAATCTGGGTGTTACAGAAAGTGATGTAGCGGCACTACCTATTGTCTGTTAGTTTCTAGATGTGTTCCCTAAAGAGGTATTTACCTTACATCAAATATGGGAGTTGAGTTTAACATAGATCTGGTGCCTAGAAGTGAGCCAGAGTCAGTAACACCTTATAGACTGGCACCTTTAGAGTTAAGGGAGCTTAAGAAATAATTAGAGGAGTTATTAGAAAATGAGTTTTCACATTTAGATTTGGTTAATATGAAAAATTGGAATTTAAGATTGTTAATTCTTAACATTAGATTCTTAAAATATTTTTTTATGTCGTTTGATAAATTTGTTTGGTAGATGTATATTCCTTGTATTTATAAAAAAAAAAGAGAATGATGGGAGTATGAACCTTTGTGAGGACATTAGATAATCGAACAAAATAACCATTAAGGATATATATTTTTTTTCCTATGATAAATGACCATAGATCATTTGAGTAGAGTGGCGTTTGATTCAAGTAAAGTAGATGCAGTGATAGGATGAGAGCAGCCTAAGAAGTGACAGGTGTAAGAAGTTCTTGGAATTGAAAGCGTATTATATGAAGTTATAAATGGGTTCTTTAGGCAAGCCTTACTTCTGATCAAGTTGACTAGAAAAGGAAAATATCTTATATGGAATAAAATGGAAGTTTTTAATGATCATAAGAGCTTTAAATAATTGTTAGAAAAAAAATAGAATTAAAAATAAGGCTCTTAAGGACTATGAATTTGAGCTGAAGTACAGTTTAGGAAAAGCCAATGTAGTGGTAGAGGCTCTAAATAGAAAATCCTTGCATATTAGTGCTAGAAATGAATATCTTAAAAAAGTTATGGACATGAATTTCAATGTAACCTTAAATGCTTTAAGCTTGAAATTGAATAGGTTGGAATTTGTAATGATCTTAGAAGACAGATTAACCGACAGCAATTTTAGACTAGGAATTGCAATCTCTTTAGGATCAAGAGAATTATGTGATGATGGTCTATTGTTTAAGAATAGGATCGTTGTTTCTAAGGAGAGGAGTCTTAGAAAAAAAAATGTTGGAAGAGACATACAAAGGAAAGTTACCCATGCATCCACGAATAACTATGATGTATCAAGATTTAAAGATGATGTATTGGGGGTTATGAATAAAAACGGATATGGTATTAAAGGTGTATATATATACTTAAATTTTAATTTATGCTGTAATTTTGTTATATGATTTTTTTTAGAAAATCACCTTGCTTGAATATTTCAGATTGTTTCTCATGTGACCAAATATTAATCACAATTAATTTACTTTTTGGATTTGATTCCCATATAGATTACTGGCATGTCAAATCTTAACAAACTTACATTTCTTATCAAAGACCGAAAAGAAAAAGAATGTTATTTCTTATTTGTATTTGCTTACTCAAAAATCAAAATGAAATTGATTTCTTAGTTCTACTATGGTATTTATTGGTAAAGTTTGTTTTGAAAGTCGTATCTGCTCAATGACTGCACATTTTAATTGCAAGTTAACTAAATCTTATTCTGTTTTTGTTACCAAATTTTGTTTTTAGTAAGACCATCTCTTAATAGAAAATGAAACTATTTCTTTTCTTATAAAATTATCAACTTGAACTAGATAAGACTTAGTATGTGGATGTCTCTACTGTTTCTCCTTTCTTCTTTGTTATATTTATTTGTTTAATTATTTATAAAAAAAAATTCATCTGTGTTGTAAATAATATAATAAATTTAGTGTGAAATATATATAAGGCACTATTAGATCCATGTAGGGATGATATAAAACTTTACTTCAATTTCTTTTATGGATTATTTGTTATAAATCTATTTATGATAATATTTATAATGATGAAATGCATGTGAAAGTATTATAATTTTATGAGGATGGACAAAAGAAAACACTTAAGTGCATGATTTTATTATGTAAATACATTGATTTTCTTGAAAATTATGTTTATAGTTAACGTGCCATGAATTGTACACATAATATGTGGTGAAATAGTTAATGAATATATGTATATTGGTGGTGTGATTAGGATATGTAGGTTCTATTTATGTTAGTATATAGTAGGTGAGGAGATCTTGTTAGGACCGGATTTATTCCAAGAGATCACATTTAGAATTCAGAGGGGAAAGATGCGCACGGCGCAGAATAGTTAAAGGGTGTTGTGTCGACTAGAAAAGAAAGTCTTTAGAATTCTAGGAAGAGGAACATGTATTCTTGAGAGTTATTCCTAAGATTGAGATGTGGGGATCAAAGTCAGTTGGAAAACTAATTCCTTGTTTTTATGATTCCTTTACAAATCCTCAAGAGAGTCGAGCGTGTTGCTTACCAATTGGCTCTTCCAACATGGTCGTCAAACCTTCATGATGTATTTCTTGTTTCTCAACTCTGAAAATATGTGTCAGATATGACTCATGTAATACCTCCTGAGTCAATATAATTGAAGGATAACATAATCTTTAAGTCAGGCCAAGTCAAATCATCGATAAGAGCACTAAGACTCTGCGGAACAAGACAATTCCTTTGGTGAAGGTGGTTTGGGAAGGATTAACTCCTGAGGACTGCTTCGGAACTTGAGGAGGATATCATGCGCAGTATCCAGATCTTATCGGTCAAGATACTTTAAATGCTTTGCTCTGTGCATATGTAATGTAACACCCTGATTTCTTTTCAAGTTTTCTAAATAAACAGTATTTGTGTGTTTGTATTTTATTGAAGGGTCTAGAGAGTAAAATAAAATAAACTGAGACCATAGTCAAGCTCTATGCTATCGTAGGAAGCTATGGTTAAATTTTGGGTTAAAATCTCAGACGGAGCCCGATCTGCGTTTTTCACTGACAGTAGTGTTTTACTACTATAAAGACCTAATTTGGACTCGTGAACGAGACAGTTAGTCTTATAATCACGTTTCCTACCATTTTGCTAAAATTAGTTTCGCGCCTTAAAAATCGTAATAATAATAAACTATTCGGACGTAATTCAAACCGGGAGACGAACGGAGATGTGTAGGGATCTACCGGGACCCGCTAAATGATAAAACTTGAGGTCACATCAAGTCAAATCACCTAGGAATGCGTGTCGGAGTCATGATTACTTTTCAAAATATCGGGACGCGAAATGACTAAAATGCCCCTGATCTTTTCCTAAAGGACATTTGTGTCCCCAAAATATCAAAAAAAAATTGGACAACCTCACCCCTCCCTCACCCATTCCTTCGGCCACTTCCGCTTCTTTCTTCTTCTTCTTCTTCTTCTTCATTTCTCCTCCATTTCTCCATAACTTTCTCTCATTTTTCTTAAGCTTTCCCTAAGGAATTTCAAGAAACTTTGAGAGGCAAAGTTGATCACCTCATCCATCTCTATTATCTAAGAGGTATAGACTTCACTCTTGAGCTCTCAATCTTCATCTTTCTCCATTGAAATTCCATGGTCTCAAGTTTATGATTCAAACTTCAAAAACCTCTAAAAAATTATAGAAAAATCCTTTTAATGCCAAACCAATTTCTATGATCTAGTTTCATCCTCTTCTATCACTATCTAAGAGCATGAAATCAAATAATCTTCCTAGCCTATTTATCTTGGAGGAACCGAACCTAGGTCCATTTTGGGGCAAAAATGGGTTTTGTTCAATTTTTGTAAAATGATTCTTGATTTCACTTCCTTTCTTCCATGATCTTGTAATCCAAGTGATTACGAAACCAAATCAAGCTCTCACCTACTTTTAAATGTGATGGTCAAAACCCTATGGTGAGAAAAGCTTGAGTTTTGCTTCAAATTTTTGAGTAAAAAGACTTATTCTAGTGTTGTGCATGCTTAAGGGTCATTGATCCAAGAGTTGGTAGAATTTCAATATCCCTAGCCTACTTAAATAAATAGGGGCAGCACCTTAGTCATGAGGATTAAGGAATTTTTGGTTTGAACTGTACTGATTTCTAGTTGTGTTTTGTTATAAAGGATAAGACAGTGTTCGAACGTTCGACAGTGCACCCGATTGACAGTTACCGAGCCGCAGTCGGAGCTGCACCAAAAAACTACTAAGGTGGGGGGAAAGAACCTCAATATCGTCGGGAAGGCAAGATTTAAAATAATATATATTGATATGCGTAGGGCGACCTAAACCCTACTAGAGGTCGTTTGACCGATAGGTTGATATTAGCGTATATCGAGGATGTATATTCTGTGATTGGATGTTTAATATAATATATGTGATATTTATGTTGTGCCTATTATATGTTTATGAATAATTAAATATTATTTATCTGTGAGTTGATATTATTTATTAAATCTGTTTCCGGTTGTTATTGATGTGCCGTTGTAACTGTTAATGCCTGAGTAGAGATAGGTAGTAAATTCTGATAAGTTGGGAGATGAATGTGTGGTGAGAAATTCGAGGATATATTTATGTTTTTGTGCTCAACCTAGAGTTACAGTTGATCTGTTGATGTTGTGATATAAAGTCGATACCCGGTTAACTCGGAGGAAAGTTGGTCGTGGTTGTTTATAAGTTGTGGTTGAGGCACTAAGTGTTGATCCTGAGATGAGTCGGTGAAATTCATGTTGCATAGTTGTTGTTCATCACTGTGTTGGCGTATGGGCGATTCCAATCTTGCCTGCGGGGAGATGATCATACCCATTAGTAGTCAACGGACTGGCCAATGTCCCGACCTAGCCCGTGGGCTGGGGGATATGTCATTACCGTAAGTTGCGTTGTTGACGGGCGAATATTTCGACTTGGCCTGCGGGCGGGGGAAAATGTCGTATGCATGAGACGAGTTGAGCCTGCGGGCTGTTGGCCGAACCTTGCATTACAGGGGGTGGCACAGAGATGAACGAGATATCTTGATCTGTTGGGGATGTCGCGTTGTGATCGCGTCCATATAGTCGTTAGTTGCATGAGTGTAAGAGACAGTAGTTAAGAGAGAATGATTTAGGAGTTGATTGATTGACACTGCTGTGTTGTTGAGTGTTGCTATCTATATAAATTATTTTATAGTTGTTTTCCCATTTATGATGAATTGCTATTTCTTATCCCCTATATTTTTTTATGTCGTATTTTATTATTTCTCGATCATACGAGAAGACTCTGTTGAAGTTGCCAGAAGAGATCAATAGCATACTGGTTGAACCAGATGCTTGTGGGAGAGCCTCGGGTTCCAGCGACGGAGGACCTTAGAGCTTGGGGGTTTTCATTACCCTTACTATGGTCGTCTTGGGGTTAGTGGTATTAGGGTGTTATGGCCATGATTTCATTTTATTTACTAGTTGCGTACTAAGAGGTTGTATATTTAATATCAGTTGCTGTAGGCTCTACTGATGGAGCCACTACTCTTATGTCTGTATAATTTATCATGGTATCAGTGTGTTGTTTGTTTTAATATTTCCGCAATTTTATACTATCACGTTATGCCGCGACATTAAGAAATCGAATTGGGTTACCAATGGGACCTCCGAGGAAGGGGTTGTCTCATTTTAGTGGTATCAGAGCAGTTTGATTCTTAATCAAGGACTGCTTGGGTTAGGTTGTGATTTCTGGCCATGTCCAGTCGAACTCGCATTGGGTGATGACTATGTTTAGAAGTTGGGTAGAGTGTCCGTTACACGAGTTGCCGTAAGAGGTAACTGTTCGAACATTTGTGAGGCATATGATGCATGCATATGATAATATGGTCTTGTATGTCTTACAAATATGAGCTGATAATTTCATCCACAGGAAATTAAATGGCTTGCGGATGACCTAGAGGACGTGGCGGAAGGGTCACAGAGAGTGCTGCTGAACTTAGAAATGGTCACGAAGGAAATTCCCATGTTGGTGGTGGGGTAGAATCAACTGCAACCCTAAGGACAGTTAGGGAGTTGGCAACAGCAATGCTGCACCAGACGCAGCAGAACGCTCAGCTGTTGCAGTTGACCATGCAGCAACAACTGAGACAGAATCAGCGAGGTGAGACTGAACACTTTTTTGAAAGGGAAGCCGCCACAATTCAATGGCGACTTCAACCAAGAAGGAGCTGAACTCTGGATACAAGAGCTGGAGAAAATCTTTGCGCCATGCATTGCCTTGAGGACAGAAAAGTGACTTATGCATCCTTCATGCTGATAGGAGGTGCAGAACTGTGGTGGAAAGGCAAGCAGAGGTTGCTTGAAGCAGAAGACAGAGTTATCAATTGGGGACTGTTTCGGGTATGCTTCCTGGAGAAGTATTTCCCCGGGATGATGAGAAGGGAAAAAGAGAAAAAGTTTATGGGTCTGAAGCAAGGGATAATGTCTGTTGGGGAGTACGTTGCAAGATTCGAAGCTCTACTCAAATTTTCTGAATTTTACCAGAGGTTCCCTGACGAAGAGTGGGTTTGCAGGCGTTTTGAGGATGGCCTAAAGTATGATCTGCAGAGGGTAATTGCACCACTGAACATTAACCGATTGCCTGAGATGCTGGAGAGATGTTTAGTCATTGAGAACATCGACAAGAAGAGAAAGCTGCAGCAAGGCAGAACTGGAGGACCCACTCGGAGATTTGACCAAAGGGGTCGAGGAGAAAAAGGAAGGTTCCAGGCAGGACGGAGGCCTTATGACCGTCAAACAACAAGACCGGCTGAAGGACAACTCCAACCAAGTGGCTGCTTTAGGTGTGGAGGATCACATCCAATTCGGGATTGTCCAATAAGGGAGACTCGCCGATGTTTCAGATGTGGCCAAGTGGGTCACATAGCGCCAGAATGTACACAAGGAGCGAGGTACAACACAGGCGGGCAGGGCCCAGTGACTAGGACCTAAGAAATTGGACAGTAAGCAGCGAGACCGCAAGCCACTAGAAGGGTATTTACAATACGAGGAGCTGAATCCTCTCAATCCCCTGATCTTACACAAAGTATGTGCCTAGTGTCAGGTAAACTCTTATCAGTATTGTTTGACTCGGGAGCTACGCATTCCTTCATATCCTAAGAGTGTGTGGATCATTTGAAATTGCCTGTTTCTTTGCTTCCTCATGACTTAACTGTTTTTACCCCTACCAGTAATTCTTTGACAACCATGACTATCTGCTTTAAATGCCCTATTATCGTTGAAAATCGAACCTTTCTTATTGACCTTGTTTGTTTGCTTATGCAACAACGCGATATAATTTTAGGCATGGATTGGCTTTCGGCTAACCATGTAGTGTTAGACTTTTCTAAAAAGACCTTATCATTCCCTGAGCAATCTAGATTGATGCCTGCCAAGGATAGTAAGCTAGGTAGTAAATCTCAGAAACACGTATTGCTACTCTCTATGGAAGCTAAGGAATCTCCTAAGTTGGATTCGTTGCCTATAGTGCGAGAGTTTCCGGAAGTTTTCCTTGATGACGTTCCGGGTTTACCACCAGAGAGAGAGATAGAGTTCACTATAGACCTTGTTCCGGAAACTGGACCAATTTCGATAGCACCTTATCGAATGGCTCCAGTGGAGTTAGCAGAGATGAAAAAGCATTTGGATGACATATTGGATAAGGAGTTTATAAGACCGAGTGCTTCACCTTGGGGAGCGCCGGTGTTGTTCGTTAAGAAAAAGGGCGGAAGTTCGAGGCTGTGTGTGGATTATCGACAGTTGAACAAGGTGACGATCAAGAATAAGTATCCGTTGCCCAGGATTGACGACTTGATGGACCAGTTGAAAGGACCGGTAGCATTTTCAAAAATTGACTTAAGATCTGGTTATTACCAGATTCGAGTCAAGAGGGAGGATATACCTAAGACGGCGTTTAGGAGTCGGTATGGACACTATGAGTATCTGGTTATGCCTTTTGGTATAACTAATGCTCCAGCAGTGTTTATGGATTACATGAACCGAATTTTCCGACCGTTCTTAGATAAGTTTGTAGTTGTGTTTATCGACGACATTCTTATTTATTCCCTTAATCGGGAAGAACATCAAGAACATCTTAGAATTGTGCTTCAAGTACTTAACGACCGACAACTTTATGCGAAGTTGACCAAGTGTGAGTTTTGGTTGGAAGAAGTGCAGTTCTTAGGTCATGTGATTAACCAAGATGGGATAGCAGTAGATCCAGCGAAGGTTGAAGCTGTGGTACAATGGGAAAGTCCTAAGTCGGTAAGTGAGATACGGAGTTTCCTATGACTAGCTAGATATTACCGAAGGTTCATTGAAGGATTCTCGAAGATCGCGTTGCCGATGACGCAGCTAACAAGGAAGGGAATATCCTTTGTATGGACGGAGGAGTGTGAGAAAAGTTTTCGAGAGATGAAAGGAGGTTGACTACATAACTAGTACTGATGATACCGGATTCTTTCGGACAGTTTGACATGTACTGTAATGCATCATATCAAGGATTGGACTGTGTCCTAATGCAAGAAAGGAGAGTCGTAGCATATGCTTTGCGGCTGCTAAGAATCCATGAGAGAAATTATCCGACTCATGATTTGGAATTAGGAGCCATAGTGTTTGCTTTAAAGATTTGGCGACACTATTTATATGGAGCCAAGTTTATGGTGTATAGTGGCCATAAGAGTTTAAGGTACCTGTTTGATCAGAAGTTATTAAATATGAGGCAAAGGAGGTGGATGAAATTCATAAAGGATTATGAATTCGATCTACAATACCATCCAGGAAAGGCGAATGTGGTAGCGGATGTGTTAAGTAGGAAATCCTTACACGTATCTACTATGATGGTGAAAGAGCTAGAACTGATTGAACAGTTTAGAGATCTGAATCTAGGTATGGAATTATCTAGAGATAAGGTACACTTAGGAATGGTCACAGTAACGAGTGACTTTTTGAAGACGATCAAAGAAAAGCAGGAGGTTGATTAGTATCTTCAGAAAGTAAAAGAACAAGTGACGGAAGGCAGAACTTCTGAGTTTAGGGTTAATCAAGATGGAGTCTTGAGGTATGGTGATAGAATGTGTGCCAATGGACATAGAGCTAAGAAGGATGATTTTGGAAGAAGCACACAAGAGTAGGCTGAGTTTTCATCCGGGAGCTACCAAGATGTACCAGGACTTGAAGAAAATGTTTTGGTGGCCCGGAATTAAGAAGGAGGTAGCTGAGTATGTGTTGGCTTGCTTGGTGTGTCAGAAAGCGAAGATAGAACACCAAAAGCCAGCAGGATTGTTACAATCTTTATATATATATATATATCCCAGAATGGAAATGGGATGGAATATCTATGGATTTTGTGGTTGGGTTGCCAAGGACTAACAAGAGGCATGATGCCATTTGGGTAATCGTTGATAGGTTGATGAAGTGTGCTCACTTCTTACCTATTGGTGAAAGTTATACGTTGGAGAAGTTAACCCAAATCTACATCAAAGAAGTAGTAAGGTTGCATGGAGTTCCCTCTAGTATTGTTTTCGACAGAGATCCTAAATTCACATCTAGATTCTGGAAGCAGTTACATAAGGCTTTGGGAACTAAGTTGAGGTTGAGTTCTGCTTATCATCCTCAAACGGATGGTCAATCGGAACGAACGATTCAATCGTTGGAAGATCTTTTAAGAGCTTGTGTTTTAGAACACACGGGAAGTTGGGATGAGTTCTTACCGTTGATTGAGTTCACCTATAACAACAAGTTTCATTAGAGTATAGGTATGGCACCATACGAAGCTTTGTACGGCAGAAAGTGTAGAAAACCATTGTGTTGGTATGAGATAGGAGAAAGTCAAGTGTTAGGATCGGAGGTAGTACAACAGATGACGGAACAAATCAAGAGGATAAGGGAAAAGATGAAAGTCGCACAGGATAGACAAAAGAGTTACAGCGATAAAAGGAAAAGACCTTTAGAATTCCAGGAAGGAGATCATGTTTTTCTGAGAGTAACTCCAAGAACTGGAATTGTCAGAGCAACAAAATCGAGAAAGCTTACCCCTAGGTTCATTAGACCATTTCAAATTCTTCGCCGAATTGGTCCTGTAGCCTATCATATCGCTTTACCACCAAACCTATCCAATCTTCATGATGTCTTTCATGTTTCTCAGTTGAGAAAATACTACCCTGATGACACATCTTAGAACCAGAGTCAATACAATTGAGAGAGAAGCTTGAGTATGAGGCTCTACTTGTAAGGATCGCGGATAGAAGGATTAAGGAACTCCGAGGTAAAAACATTTCGTTGGTCAAGATCGTATGGGATGAAGTTACCAGAGATGCTACCTGGGAACGCGAAGAGGACATGCAGCAGTGATATCCGAGTCTATTTTAAAAAGGTACGTCAAATTTCGAGGATGAAATTCTTTTTAAGGGAGGTAGTCATGTAATATCCCGATTTTTTTCAAGCTTTCCAATACTAATAAACAGTATTTATGGGTTTGTATTTTATTGGAGGGTCTAGAGACTGAAAAAAATAAACTAAGACCATAGTCACACTCTACGCTATCATAGGGAGTTACGATTAAATTTTGGGTCGAAAACTCAGACAGAGTCCGATCTGTGTTTTTTTCACTGACAGCAATATTTTACTACTCATAAGACCTAATTTTGACCCGTGAATAAGACAGTTAGTCTTAGAATTGGATTTCCAACGTTTTCGTTAAATTTGAAAAAAATAAGTTTTTACGCTTTATTCGGGTGAAATCTCTAAGCAGGTGACGAACGAAGCCGAATGGGGATTTACGGGGACCCGCTAACGGATAATCATGAAGTCACATCAGGTCACATCATCTTGGAATGCGTGCCAATGTCATGATGACTTTAGAAAATATCTGGACACGAAAATACCAAAACGCCCCTGATCTTTTCCTAAATGACACTTTCGTCCCTAGAGGAAAAGACCATTTTTCCCGTGGACACTTAGGAAAAGACTATTTTGACCTCACCCACATCATGACTATCATCCAAATATCTAGATATTTTGGTGACTTGAAGGTGAAAAGACCAAAATACCCTTAACTTTTCCCTAAATGACATTTTTGTCCTTAGGTGAAAAGACTCTTTTACCCTTAAGTGATCAACTTTTGGACCCTTAAGTCCCTCCCTCTTCCATGCCTAAGTCAGCCCCATGGAGGCCATCCACTCCATTTTCCTATAACTCCATCATTCTCTTCAACTTTCCATCATTTTTCTCTAAGTGATACTTGAAAAATTTTGTGAAGAAATCACTTGATTCTTGGCTCATTTTCTTCACTTAAGAGGTATAGTTACTTCCCTTGATCCATGATTACCTTGTTCTTCATTCTTTTCTTGTTTTCCATCTATGATTCCATAAGTTTCAAGTTTATGATCCAAACTTCAAAAATTTCTAGAAAAATCTAGAAAAATCCTTTTAATGTCAAACCAATTTCTATGAGCTAGTATCATCATCTTCTATCACTATCTAAGAGCATGAAATCAAATAAGCTTCCTAGCCTATTTAATCTAGAGGGGCCTAACCTGGGTGGTTTTGGGAATAATGGGTTTTTGCGTCAATTTTTGTTGAATGGTACTTGATTTCACCTCTTTCATTCTATGATTATGTAATCCAAGTTGTTAGAAAACCAAATCAAACTCTCACCTATTTCTATCCATGATGGCCGAAACCCTAGCATGTTGGCAGAAAGGGTTTTGGTTCAAATTTTTAACAATTGATCATACATTATGTCTTAGTCATGCTTAAGGATCATTAATCCAAGAGTTCGGAGAATTTAAACATCCCTAGCCTATTTTAATAAATAAGGTCAGAACCTTAGTCATAAGGATTAGGGAAGTTTTGATTGAACTGTATTGATTTCTGGTTGTGGTTTGTTGTGAAGGATCCGATGGTGTTAGAACATTCGAAAGCACGCACGAGTGACAGTTGTAGAGCCGCAGTCGGAGTCGCACAGGAACACTACTAAGGTGGGGGAAAGAAAAACAATATCGTCGGGGAAGCAAGATTTAAAATAATATATATATTGATATGCGTAGGACGACCTAAACCCTACTAGAGGTCGTTTGACTGATAGGTTGATTTTATCGTATATTGAGGATGTATGTTCTGTGATGGGATGTTTAATATAATATATGTGATATGTATATTGTGCCTATTATATGTTTATGTTTACTTAATTATTTATTTGTGAGTTGATTTTATTATTGAACCTGTTTCTGGTTGCTTTATGATGTGATGATGTGACTACCGATGTCTGAGTAGAGATAGGCAGTAAATTCTGATAAGTTGGGAGATGAATATGTGGTGAAAAATTCGAGGATATATATATATGTTATAGTGCTCAACCTAGAGATCCAGTTGATCTGTTTGTGTTGTGATTTAAAATTGATACCCGATTAAGTGGGAGGAAGTTGATCGTGGTTGTTATAAGTCGTGGTTGAGACACTAAGTGTTGATCCGAGATGAGTCGGTGAGATTCATGTTGCATTGTTGACGGGCAAATATTCTGACCTGGCCTACGAGCGGGGAATATGTCATACCCATGAGACGAGTTGAGCATGCGGGCTGTTGGCCGAACCTTGCATTACGGGGGGTGGCACAGAGATGAACGGGATATCTTAATCTGTTGGGGATGTCGCATCGTGATCGCGTCCATATAGTCGTTAGTTGCATGAGTGTAAGAGACAGTAGTTAAGAGAGAATGATTTGGGAGTTGATTGATTAACACTGCTATGTTGTTGAGTGATGCTATCTATACAAATTATTTTATAGCTGTTTTTCCATTTATGATGAGTTGCTATTTCTTATCCCCTATATTTTCTCTATGTCGTATTTTATTTATTCTCGATCTCCCGAGAAGATCCTGCTGAGGAGTTGCCAGAGGAGATCGATGGCATACCTGTTGAACCGGATGCTGGCGGGAGAACCCCAGATCCTAGCACTGGAGGACTGTAGAGCTTAGGGGTTGTCACTACCCTTGTCATAGTCGTATGGGGATTAGTAGTCCTAGTTGTTATGGCCATAACATGGGTTTGAACGAAATGTATTTTTCGGGCTAGGAGAGGAAATTGCATGTATTTTATTTTGCTACGACGCTTTCATTTTATTTACTAGTTGCGTACTCTGAGACTTTTAAATGCCGGTTGTTGTAGACTCTACTGATGGAGTTAGTACTCTTATGTCTGTATAAATTATTATGGTATCAGTATTGGTTGTTTTAATATTTTCGCATTTTTATGTTACCACGATGCGCTACAACGATAAGAATTTGAGTTCGGGTTACCAATGGGACCTCGGAGGAAGGGGTTGTCTCATAAAGACCGAGGATATTCCCAAAACCGCTTTTCAATTCGGGTATGGTCATTACGAGTATCTGGTGATGCCGTTTGGAGTCTCGAATGCTCCAGCGGTGTTCATGGACTACATAAACTGGATATTCCGACCTTTCTTGGATAAGTTTGTTGTCGTCTTCATTGACGACATACTTATTTATTCCCCGAATGTCGAAGAACATAAAGAGCACCTGCATTTAGTTATGCAAATTTTAAAGGTGGAGCGACTTTACGCTAAGTTATCGAAGTGCGAGTTTAGGCTCAAAGAAGTGCAATTTCTCGGGCATGTGATTAGTAAGGACGGGATTGCTGTGGACCCCGCAAAAGTCGAGTTGTTTTTAAGTGGGAAAGCCCGAAGATCGTGCCAGAAGTGAGAGGTTTTCTTGGACTAGCTGGTTATTATAGGAGGTTTATCGAAGATTTTTCGAAGATCGTGTTGCCAATAATGCAACTAACCAGAAATGGGAAAGCATTCGCATGGATCGAGGTGTGTGAGAAGAGTTTCCAGGAGTTAAAGAGTAGTCTCACGACTTCACCAGTTTTGGCTTTGCATGATCCAGACCGTCATTTCGACGTCTACTGTGATGTTTCACATCAAGGTTTAGGTTTTGTTCTCATGCAAGAAAAATATGTGGTTGCTTACGTTTCTAGGGAATTGAGGACCCATGAAAGGAATTATCCAACTCATGATATGGAGTTAACAGCGATTGTTTTCGCATTAAAGATATGGAGAGATTATTTGTATGGATCACAGTTTTGTGTCTTCAACGATCATAAGAGTCTCAGGTATCTCTTGGATCAAAAAGAGTTGAACATGAGGCAGAGGAGATGGAAGAAGTTTATTAAAGACTACTATTTCGAGCTTCAGTACCACCCTGGAAAGGCTAATGTAGTAGTTGATGCTCTAAGTCTTAAAGTGCAGCATGTTTCTGCTTTGATGGTAAAGGAGGTAGATCTAATCGAGAAGTTCAGAGATCTTAATCAATCAGTTGACGTTTCACCAGATCATCTGAAATTGAGTATGATTACGGTTTCAAGTGAGCTATTAGGAGAGATTCAAGACAAGCAAGTACAATACCTTCAAGAAAAGAAAGAACTGATCATTGAAAACAAGACGGAAGATTTCAATGTAAGTAATGATGGAGTCATTAGGTTCAAAGATAGAGTTTGTATTCTGAATGATGAAACGCTTAAGAAGAAGATTTTGGAAGAAGTACACAAGAGTAAGTTAAGTTTTCATCCGGGAACTACCCAAATGTACCAAGATCTGAAGAAGATGTTTAGGTGGTTCGGAATGAAGAAAGATGCTGCAGAGTTTGTAACACCTCGTTTTTTTAATTAATTAATCAGTATTTTTGTGTTTGTATTTTATTGAAAGGTCTAGAGAGCGAAATAAAATAAACTAAGACCATAGTCAAGCTCTACGATATTGTAGGAAGCTATGGTTATATTTTGGGTTGAAAACTTAGACGGAGTTCGGTCTGCGTTTTTCATTGACAGTAGTGTTTTACTACTATCACGACCTAATTTGGACTCGTGAACAAGACAATTAGTCTTAGAATCACGTTTCCTACATTTTCGAAAAAATGGGTCTTCACCTTCAAAAATGAAAATAATAATAAAATATTCGGACGAATACTTAAACCTGGAGACGATTGGAGCCGTAAAGGAATTTACCGAGACCCCTAACGGATAAACTTGATGTCACATCAAGTCACATCACCTTGGGAAGCGTTCCATGACTCGCCACTGTCATAATGACAAACGAAAATATCTGGATGCGAAAAGACCAAAATACGCCTGGTCTTTTTCCTAAAGGACATTTATGTCCCTAAAATATCTAAAAAGTGCATGACCTCACCCTCTCTCTCTCCTCAAGTTCGGCCACTCTCTCTCTCCCTCCCTCCATCTTATTCTTCTTCCTTTCTTTTCTCTTCTTCTCCATTTCTCCATTTTTCTTCTTTAACTTTACCTCCATTTTTCAAAAGCTTCCACAAGGATTTTTAAGAAACTTTGTGAAGCAAAGTTGATCATCTCATCCTCCTCTATCATCTAAGAGGTAGATACTTCTCTCTTGAGCTCTCAATCTTCATTTTTCTCCATTGAAAGTTAATAGTTTCAAGGTTGTTCTTCAAACTTCAAAAATCTCTAGAAAATGGTAGAAAAATCCTTTTAATGCCAAACCAATTTCTACAATCTAGTTTCATCCTCTAATATCATAATCCAAGAGCATGAAATCAAATAGTCTTCCTATCTTATTTAACTTGAAGGAGCCGAAACCTAACCTTTTGGGGGAAATGGGTTTTGGTTCAATTTTTATGAAATGATCCTTGATTTCACCGCCTTCCTTCCATTATCATGCAATCCATGTGATTAGAAATCCAAATCAAACTCTAATCTATTTTTAATTTGGATGGCCGAAACCCTAGCTTGTTGGTTGAAGGGGTTTTGGTTCAAATCTTTGACAATTGATCATGGATTATGTCTTAGGTATGCTTAAGGATCATTGATCCAAGAGTTGGTAGAATTTCAACATCCCTAACCTATTTCATTAAATAGGGGCAGAAGCCTAGTCCTAAGGATTAAGGGATTTTTAATTAAGCTGTATTAATTTTTGGTTGTGTTTTGTTGTATAGAATCGGACAGGATTCGAACGCTCGACCACGCACCCGATTGACAGTTGCGGAGCCGGAGCCGTAGCCGGAGTCTCACGGGAACATTACTAAGGTGGGGAGAAAGAACATTATCGTTGGGAAGACAAGCTTAGTATAGAATATATATATATATATATATATATATATATATATATATATATATATATATATATATATATATGTGTGTGTGTGTGTGTGTGTGTGTGTGTGTGTGTGTGTGTGTGTGTGTGTGTAGGGGAACCCTTAAACCCTACTAGAGGTTAAGCCCTGGATAAAGTGCTTGGACCCTAGGTGTAGGTACTTTTGGGCTATCACCACTAAGTTGATAATATGGATGATGTGATTGATTGAGGTTGATGTGTTGAACTATTTATTTGATTATCTGTTGTTTTTATTTTGTTGAACTGCCTGTGTGATGAACTGTTGTCTGACATTGTGATGATATCTGTACTGGAATGAATTTCTGTTGCGATATTTTATTGTGACTGGCTGGTTGAGTGTAGATGAGAGTATGGTGAGTGTTGATGTTGTTTGGGTTGATACCGTCGTGGTCCCGACCATGGAGCTGTGGCTCGTGGACGCAGGGCGTCGTGATGTTGATGTTGATGTTGATGTTGATGTGGATGCGGTGCGTCGTGGTTGTGGTTGTGGTCGAGTGCTTAGCTGTGAGGTCCTGGTATCAACCTGCGATGGATGTGTGTTGCATATCATAGCATTTCATACCACAACATATTTGTCCCAAAGGGGGATGTCCAGTTGGGGACATGATCTTTATAATCCCAAGGCGGGATGTCCAATGGGGGACGTGATGTGATGTTATCCTGACGGGGATGTCCAACTGGAGACGTTATGTATCGGCCGACATGCATATAGGGAAGTAAGCATATACATAGGGACTAGTATTACTCTTATAGGTTTATCTGAGAGAATGACTTTTGAGATGGTTGTGGTGTATGACTTATAAGATGGGTGATGTTGTGGTGAATAGTTTATATGTGTTGTGTGATGCATGTATATATATGTTGTACTGATGTCCCTCTCCCATATTGATGATATGTGTTTCTTATCGCCCGTTATTTTCTATATGTGTTATTTTATTTTATGAGAAGACCCCATGGAGGAACCACTTGCTCAGGAACTGGATGGCATTCCGTATGAGCCAGATGCCGGTGGACAAGCCCAGGATCCTAACCTCGAGGGGTTGGGAAGTGATCGTGGTTAGCTAGAGAATTGTCTCTCGGCCTATTTTCCTATCTTTATTTTGGTCTGTATTAATATACTCTGTGTGTATTACGTTAACACTGTAGCCCTACTGATGGGGAAAATGATGTATGTACGTAGTTATTTATATTTTAAAAGCTGTGCACTCTGAGACGCAGCGTGCCTTAGATTCATTTCACTTCCGCGCTTAATTTTCCGCTTCGCTTCGTATCAACAAGGCGCGCGAACGATTATAATACGATTAAGGTTAGTTAATATCTTAAGATCTCTAATGGGATTGCATGTCACCTCATTTATTAGTATCAGAACAGTTCGATTCTAATATCGGACTGTGAGGTTTAGGAAGTATACTAGCATTGACAGTTGTATCCACATGGGGTACTAACTGTGTTTGAAAAAGGGTAGTGTGTCCGATGTGCAAGTTATCGAGTGTGATAACTGTTTTATTCGTAAGGCATATATATATATATATATATATATATATATATATCTGCTGATTGATATTGTATGTCTTATGGATTGAAACTAATGCTTCCTTTACCAGGAAAGAATTGCCAGAGGACGTGGTAGAGGAAGGGGAGCACTAGTTGGAACTGGGGACCCCGACCGTGATGGGGATACCTCGAGAACTGGAAGTAACGGAGATCAGAACGAAGGGATGAGGGTCATGAGGGATTTGGCCGCTGAAATGCTGCAACAAACACAACAGAATGCTTAGTTTATGCAGCGATAGGAAGAGAGGGATGCTAGACAACAACAGCAACCGGCAAGAGCAGGTGAAGTCGTGAATACCGGACTGAATGCCTTTATGAAAGGGGAATTCTCCTCAATTCCATGGAGAATACAGTCCAAAAGCTGCTGAGCTATGGCTGCAAGAGATCGAGAAAGTCTTTGTCGCTATCCAATGCAGAGAGGATAGGAAAGTCACTTACGGTGCCTTCATGCTAGTCAGGGCAGCGGAAGCATGGTGGAAGAACAAACAGAGACTGCTAGAGGCTGAAGGAAGATTGCTGACCTGGGAGGTATTCCATGATAGCTTCATGGAAAAATATTTCCCAAGGAGTGTTCGTCAAGAAAAAGAAAAATAAAAAGAGTTCCTGAACCTGAATCAGGACTAAAGGTCGGTGGGAGAATACGCCATGAGGTTCGAGGCGCTGCTGAAATTCTCTCAGTTCTACCTAGTATACCCGGACGAAGACTGGGTGTGCAGAAGGTTCGAAGACGGATTGAGGCCCGAGTTGAAGAGGGCTATGCTGCCATTGAGCATCCGATCATTCCCCGAGCTGGTAGAGAAATGTACCGTACTGGAAGGGCACGAGCAAGAGGGAGTCACACAAACTCCATTAAGAAGTGGTGGACCAGTGAAGAGTTTTGGCCAGAAAGGACGCGGAGGAAAGTTTCAACCGAGGGCGAAGCCTTATAGTCGCCCGAATCAACAACCAGCAGGTCATGGAAAGGGGAGTACTAGTCAAGGGCAACCAGGATTTTCCAAGTGTTTTCGGTGTGACAGGCCGCATCAAGTGAAGGATTGTGCTCAGGCACCGAATGTCACTTGTTTCCGTTGTGGCACATGGGGCCACTACGCCAACGAGTGTCGAACCGGGGATGCTAGTAGAGGTCAAATTCAACTACAAGTCGGAAGAGCTTAGAATACTAGGACTGGACAACAAGTGGTGGGCCAGCAGAACAGGCCACAGACGACGGGAAGAGTATTCACCGTGAGAGGATTTGAAGCTTCTCAATGTCCCGATCTGATACAAGGTAAGTGCCTAGTTATGGGGGGACTCTTATCTGTTTTATTTGATTCGGGGGCTACACATTCCTTTATTTCTCTAGTGTGTGTGGATCATTTGAATTTGCTAATTTCATCCTTACCATATGATTTGACGGTTTCTATACCTACGGGTGATTCTCTGACAACCCTGTTTATCTGTTTGAAATGCCCGGTTGTTTTAGAGAACTGATATTTTCTTGTTGACCTAATATGTTTGCCTATGCAGCAGATTGATATTATCTTAGGCATGGACTGGCTTTCGGCCAACCAAGTAGTACTAGACTGTTCAAATAAAATTCTATGCTTTTCCGAGCAATCTGGATCATTGCTTGCCAGTAATGGTGTGTCGGGAGGTGTACAATCAGATATGCAGCAGCAATATCCACCTTTATTATGAGGTACATCGAATTTCGAGGACGAAATTCTATTTAAGGGGGGTAGTAATGTAACACCCCGTTTTTTTAATTAATTAATCAGTAGTTTTTTGTTTGTATTTTATTGGAGGGTCTAGAGAGCGAAATAAAATAAACTAAGACCATAGTCAAGCTCTACGATATCGTAGGAAGCTATGGCTAAATTTTGGGTCGAAAACTCAGACGGAGCCCGGTCTACGTTTTTCATTGACAGTAGTGTTTTGCTCCTCTCCAGACCTAATTTGGACTCGTGAACGAGACAGTTAGTCTTAGAATCACATTTCCTACATTTTCGAAAAAATGGGTCTTGACCTTCAAAAATGAAAATAATAATAAAATATTCGGACGAATACTCGAATCGAGAGACGATTAGAGCTGTAAAGGGATTTACCAGGACCCGCTAATGGATAAACTTGATGTCACATCAAGTCACATCATCTCGGGAAGCGTGCCATGACTCGCCACTGTCATAATGACAAATGAAAATATCTGGACGCGAAAAGGCCAAAATGCCCCTGATCTTTTTCCTAGTGGACATTTATGTCCCTAAAATATCTAAAAAATGCATGACCTCACCCTCTCTCTCTCTCAAGTTCGGCCACTCTCTCTCTCTCTCCCCCTCCCTCCCTCCATCTTCTTCTTCTTCCTTTCTTTCCTCTTCTTCTCCATTTCTCCTTTTTTCATCCTTAACTTTACCTCCATTTTTCTCAAGCTTTCACAAGGATTTTCAAGAAACTTTGTGAAGCAAAGTTGATCATCTCATCCTCCTCTATCATCTAAGAGGTATAGACTTCTCTCTTGAGCTCTCAATCTTCATTTTTCTCCATTGAAAGTTAATAGTTTCAAGGTTGTTCTTCAAACTTCAAAAATCTCTAGAAAATTGTAGAAAAATCCTTTTAATGCCAAACCAATTTCTACAATCTATTTTCATCCTCTAATATCATAATCCAAGAGCATGAAATCAAATAATCTTCCTAGCTTATTTAACTTGAAGGAGCTGAACCCTGACCTTTTAGGGGAAATGGGTTTTGGTTCAATTTTTGTGAAATGATCCTTGATTTCACCTCCTTCCTTCCATGATCATGCAATCCATGTGATTAGAAATCCAAATCAAACTCTAATCTACTTTTAATCTGGATGGCCGAAACCCTAGCTTGTTGGTTGAAGGGGTTTTGGTTCAAATCTTTGACAATTGATCATGGATTATATCTTAGGTATGCTTAAGGATCATTGATCCAAGAGTTGGTCGAATTTCAACATCCCTAACCCATTTAATTAAATAGGGGCAGCAGCCTAGTCCTAAGGATTAGGGGATTTTTAATTAAGCTGTATTAATTTCTGGTTGTGTTTTGTTGTATAGAATTGGATAGGATTCGAACGCTCGACCGCGCACCCGATTGACAGTTGCTGAGCCGTAGCCGAAGTCTCACGGGAACATTACTAAGGTGAGGAGAAAGAACTTTATCATCGGGAAGGCAAGCTTTGTGTGTGTGTGTGTGTGTGTGTGTGTGTGTGTGTGTGTGTGTGTGTGTGTAGGGGAACCCTAAAACCATACTAGAGGTTGAGCCCTGGATAAAGTGCATAGACCCTAGGTGTAGGTACTTTTGGGCTATCACCACTAAGTTGATAATATGGATGATGTGATTGATTGAGGTTGATGTGTTGAACTGTTTATTTGATTATCTGTTGGTTTTATTTTGTTGAACTGCCTATGTGATGAACTGTTGTCTGACATTGTGATGATATCTGTACTGAAATGAATTTCTGTTGTGATATTTTATTGTGACTGGCTGGTTGAGTGTTGATGAGATTATGGTGAGTGTTGATGCTGTTCAGGTTGATACCGTCGTGGTCCCGACCATGGAGCTGTGGCTCGTGGACGCAGGGCATCGTGATGCTGATGTTGATGTTGATGTTGCTGATGATGTTGATGTGGATGCGGTGCGTCGTGGTCGTGGTCGAGTGCTTAGGTGTGAGGTCTTGGTATCAACCTGTGATGGATGTGTGTTGCATATAATAGCATTTCATACCACAACATATTTGTCCCAAAGGGGGATGTTCAATTGGGGACGTGATGTTTTTAATCCCGAGGCGGGATGTCCAATGGGGGACGTGATGTGATGTTATCCCGACAGGGATGTCAAACTGGGGACGTGATGTATCGGCCGACATGCATATAGGGAAGTCAGCATATACACAGGGACTAGTGTCCCTCTTATAGGTTTATCTGAGAGAATGACTTTTGAGATGGTTGTGGTGTATGACTTAAGAGATGGGTGATGTTATGGTGAATAGTTTATATGTGTTGTGTGATGCATGAATATATATGTTGTACTGATGCCCTTCTCCCATATTGATGATATATGTTTCTTATCTCCCGTTATTTTCTATATGTGTTATTTTATTTTATGGGAAGACCCCATGGATGAACCATTTACTGAGGAACTTGATGGCATTCCGTATGAGCCAGATGCCGGTGGACAAGCCCAAGATCCTAACCTCGAGGGGTTGGGAAGTGATCGTGTTTAGCCAGAGAATTGTCTCTCAGGCTATTTTCCTACCTTTCTTTTGGTCTGTATTAATATACTCTATGTGTATTACGTTAACACTGTAGCCCTACTGATGGGGCAAATGATGTATGTACGTATTTATTTATATTTTAAAAGTTGTACACTCTGAGATGTTGTGTGCCTTAAATTCATTTCGCTTCCGCTCTTAATTTTCCGCTTCGCTTCGTATCAACAAGGCGCGCTAACAATTATAATACGATTAAGGTTAGTTAATATCTTGAGTTCTCCAATGGGACGGCGGGTTGTCTCAGAGTTTGTGGTCATATGTCTAACTTGTCAGAAAGCAAAGATTTAATATCAGAAACCCACAGGTATGCTGCAATCTTTGGATATCCTCGAATGGAAATGTGATAGTATCGCTACGGATTTTGTGGTCAGCTTACCTAGGACTCCGAAAGGATTTGACTAAATTTGGGTTATTATTGATAGGTTAATGAAATCTGCTCATTTCTTACATATCAATATCAGATATTCTATGGAAAAATTGACAAGACTGTACATCAATGAGATAGTAAGGTTACATGGAGTACTGTCCAATATCGTCTCGGATCGTGATCCAAGATTTACCTCTTGTTTTTGGAAAAGTTTGCATGAAGCCTTGGGGACAAAGTTGAGAATGAGGTCGGCTTATCATCCTCAGACCGATGGTCAGTCTGAACGAACCATTCAATCATTGGAAGACCTGTTGAGAGCCTGCGTGTTGGAACAGTCTGGGAGCTGGGATGAATTCTTACCTCTGATCGAGTTTACATAAAACAATAGTTTTCATTCCAATATAGGTATGGCACCTTATGAAGCCTTGAATGGGAGAAAGTGTAGAACTCCTTTGTATTAGTTTGAATCTGGAGAGAACTTTATCAATGGACCCAAACTAGTGCAACAAACTACGGAAAAAGTAAGGATGATCTAAGGGAAGATGAAGGTTGCGCAAGATAGGCAGAAGAGCTATAGTGACAAGCGAATGATGTAACACCCTTTCCGGGGGCATCACATTTACGGACATTTTATAAAACTCTATGACCGAAAAACGGGTTAATTTAAAACATTAAGAAAGATAGGGTGAATTTTTCCTTTTCACAAGACATCACTGTAAAAGATGGTAACCGTGTATGCGTGTAATGTAAATAGAAGCATTTCATAATATAAGTTCATAAGTTCATAAAGTTTTACATAAAACCCAACCCGACTACAGAAATGAAACAGGAAGATAGAGACTCAACATAAAGGATTGGAGACGCAACTCCTAAACACAAGATACTTAGAGACGCAGCTCGCAAAAGATAAAAGCATGGTACAGACACTCTGACACCTACAATGGCTGACAACAGACTACACGGGAAGACATCCCTCGGATCAACCGCTGAATGCTTCCACTGACTTCTTGACAATCGAAAGGAATAGGAAGGCATAGATAGGTCACCTCCCTCCTAATCTCCTCGCTTCTTGCCTTCCAACCAGGATCCGTCAAACGAGGCCTAACAAGAATCCTAGCAGGGACTACTGTTGGGGTTCCTATGGAAGACATTGCAAAAGTTGACTTAGAAGCAACTTTGCTAACAAGTGGCCTATCCCTAAACAGAGGGAGAAGGAACTGACCACTTCGGTGAAAAAGCCCACCTAGCGTTCCACTTGCGACCCCAACCATGATGGAAAACGACATGAAGACAAGCGGTGAAGTGGTTAAGAACCCTTCCTCTGCGACCCATGCGGATTGGTGAGTGTGGCTCTTCACATGTATGTTGCTAGATGGCCAAATGCCGAAACCAATGGGAAGCTAAACAGAGGGATGCATCTGAAGCACCGTGTGGAGTCACGGTATCACGACCATCT
Source organism: Ammopiptanthus mongolicus (assembly GCA_039655645.1). Taxonomy (NCBI): domain Eukaryota; kingdom Viridiplantae; phylum Streptophyta; class Magnoliopsida; order Fabales; family Fabaceae; genus Ammopiptanthus; species Ammopiptanthus mongolicus. The sequence continues at coordinate 39,220,793 of CM077345.1, forward strand.
CGGGAGACCACCAGAGTAGCACACAACGATGCAATACAAAGTAATGAGGTGAGATTCCCATTCATCAACACAACACATGGCAGAAGTAAAAATGGTATGAAACGCAAGATAACGGCATACTAATCATGCATATAGTACATCTCAATATCTCATATTATTCAATCAATAGCATAAGACATCATCAACACAGGATAATAATGCATAACATATAAAGGTATCCATCAATAGTCATACAATGCAATGCGATGTACATGACTCTATGCCATATGCCACAAGGGTAAGACCCTGACACCTACTCCATGGAGCTAAACATAACGGGAGTGAGTGATTGGGAGCACATTTTCTGCGTTATCTCAGCCCCACAGTGCCACATCAAAGATCGCAATTGCTATAACGGCTAATGCCAGACGTTCTTTACCCAAATCAGATTTGTCCGGTGTCCAATCAGGACGTCAATGTTTTTCAACAGGTACCCACGACACAAAGGAGCTACTCTCTGGCCACATGTGGTCATCCCAACCCTAACGTCCTCAAGATCTCCAAGATCGTCACCTCCAACAATCGCACCCGCACAAAGGTGTAAGCTCAACTCCCAGGCATAACACCCAACTGATGCACAGATGCATATGCATCTCAAGACAATGTCACAACACAAAACACATACTCCATTACTGTAGCACGACGTTTATCACCCCTACAGGACCCACTTTCACACGACTCGCCATCGGTCGCCCATTCATGTTTCCGTTCCTTGTGTCTACGTATAACCCCGTCGTTTGGAAAAACGATGTTTATGTCTTATGATAAATTATTCAATATCCTAAACGTATTATGGAAAGAAGAATCCACAAGGATTACTTCATCATATCTTCTCGCTTATCTATCAAAGAAAACATTACTTATTTTGTATAAGTAATTCTTTGTGGTTAAGCATTATGGATCCTTAGATGACCTAACTCATCAAGGGTGTGGGACATGGTTTTCCATGACCACAAGGTATAGGTGCATGTCTTTTATTTAGTTTTTTTGAGTCCATAGTGGAACTCATTGAGTTTCCTTTAGAAGGTAATACGTATTTACGCTATTATAGTAAAATCTTCAAAGTATCTTTCCTTATAGTAAACTAGTTGATGAAATATCCTTTATCAAACATAGTTTGAAAACTCTATACATATATTCGTAAGGTATCCAAAACCCCAAGATATATAGTACCTTGTCTTTTGCCAAACTAGAGTAAAATTTCCTTTGAAATAATACTTATTTCCTTTACTTAGCGTAAAAAGGGAAAACATATCTTTCTTTAAATCACCTTTTCATTTTCAAATGAAACTATAACTCATTTATTTTGTAAGATTTTAAAATTAATCATAGTAGTGTAAAGACTTATTATTTTAAAGAAAACACTTTGTTCTTGAAAATCTTTTCGTTGAAACAACATGTTAGAATAAGTGGTTGATTAACTTCAAACCTTCCAATTCTTACAACACCTTTCATATGAACACAAAATACTCATTTTACAACACTTGGTTCTTTGGAACCAAAACTTGATTTCTTAGGAAACCTTTTTAATTTCTATCCCCTTTATACCTTAGTATGAACATATTAAACCTCTTAATATCAACATTTTAACTTCCTAACCCTACAAACCATACCAAGGCCGAATGCCCTATGAAAGCAGGATAGGTTTCTTTATTTTGTTTTGCCTTCTTGGAACCATTTTAAGTTCATTGAACCATTACTTGAACATAGAAGCCTTGGCTTCCCATTTTAAAACAACAAGGTCGAACCTTACATGGTGTTTTTCAGCAAAATACAAGCCATCCAACAACATTCTAGCATCATGAAAATCATCTTAACATATAGTCATTCCATCAAGTAGTAAAAGCATGAACAAGTTCATCATTCAAAGATCTTATCCTTAGGTCTTGAACCTAAGAATAGTTTTTCATCATGCAAAAATGATTTTCAACACTAACACTCAAACATAAATAATCACACCAGCACCATAACATACAATTCCAAAAAATCAACACCAAAACCGGTATACTGAATTTTAAGCATTTTAAGCATCAACTTGCAACACACATTTGATTGACCAAATGAACTCGGAATTGCGCAAATGAGGACTCATATGAAATCTTAGGATGTCTACCTTTGGGTTATAAAATTCATCTTCACAAACAGTAATCGAGTTAGTACAGTTCCACAAAATAAGCCACTGTAGTCAGAATCCAAGACAGAAATTTATTCTTAGATTGAAACAGATTTTCAAAGGTCAAATCTCCATGAAACTAAATGAAATTAGTTATCAAAATGAAGCCCAAGGTGTCTAGTTTCAGGATAAAATTTTTTTTTTGAAATCCGAGCTCTAGGTTGAGAGAAAAACCGAAATGACTCACACAAGGTCTGATCCGAAAATCACATTAAGATGGAGGAACCCTAGGTTAGGGTTTTCCCACACTTAAAAGTTATTTTCAATCGTTCAAACATATCAATGAACACAAATCAAGCCACAAATAAATATTACAACATTGTTTCCATAGGTAACCAAATAGACAAAGTAGAAAACCCTTGGTTTAGGGTTTTCCCAAACCAAACCCATAAACCATTTTCACAACATTGGTGTGATGTGTTTCACTCTTCCATTACCTTAATGAAGGTCCTTAGGATGAGCAAAACTCCAAGCATCAAGAAAGAAGGATGAGGCCGAACCTACATAGAGAAAACAACAAGGGTTGAAACTTGTTTTTCAAAGATCATGAACTAGAAGAAGTTGTTTCATGATTCTAAGAAAAGATATGAAGAGAAATTTAAGATTAGAGACTTACTTAGTGAAGAACACATATGAACAAGGTTGGTGTTCTTGAAGGTCAAGAACCAAGTTGCTCCAAAGAGAAAACTTCCTTCATCAAAGATGGTTAGGAGGCTAAGACAAGAACAACTACAGTTTTAGAAATTGAAGAAGAAATTTGGATGATGTAGTTCTTGTGTTGGCCGAATGTGAGGGAGGAAGAGAGAGAAGAGAGAATATGTTTAAGTGTTTATGAAACACTCTCTTTGATTCATGAAATGTGACGAAATGAAGTGGCTAAGTGTTTGATACACTTGATGGCCGAATTTTGCTTCTCCATTTAGGTAAGGAATTAATCAAAATTTAATTCAAATGTTTATGACATGGATGTGATCATGTGTAAGTAATTTGGATGGCTAGTATTTAAAGAGTAAGATGTGTTGTTGAGCTCTCAAGCAAAGTGTAGAGATTAACCATAAATGGTTAAGTTGCTTTTCCATAAAGGTAAGGATGATAGGTTATTAACCAAGAGTCATAGAAAGTTAATCCATTGGTTAAAGGAATGAAAAAGGAGATGGATGGTTGACATAAAGGTGACAATGTCTCGTCAAGCGTGAAATGCAGTCATGAACTACTCCCGGATCTGGACCCGAACAATTTCCCCGGCCCTAGCACGCATCCAAGGTAAAGCAGTCTCAATTAAAATAATAATACTTTTATCGATTCTTACTCAAAACAGCATAACAGGCTCAATTTTTTTATTATTAAGCTTATAATTGAAATTCAAATATGAATTTTCAATTATTAACTATTTTTATGATTAAAATTAATCAGGGTGCGTTCTCAGTCAAGTTATTCACACAAACAGTTAAAAAGACAAATATAGGATTTTTCGAATGTTACAAATGAGACCTTTAGAATTCCAAGAAGATGATCATGTATTCCTGAGAGTCAGCCTAACGTCTGGGATTGGCATAGTTATTAAATCTAGAAAGCTGACCCCCAAATTCATAGGATCATATCAAATTCTTCTTTGAATAGGTCTTGTAGCCTACCAAATTTCCTTACCACCTTTTCTCTCAAACCTTCACAATGTCTTTGTGTCACAACATAGAAAGTATGTTTCTGACCCGTCTCACATAATAGAGCTTGACACGGTGCAATTAAAAGATAGCCTGACGTTTGAGACCTTCCCTGTTAAGATAGTTAACAGAAGGATCAAAGAACTTCGAGGAAAACAAATTCCCTTAGTCAAGGTAATTTGGGACGAGGTATCTGGAGATGCGACTTGGGAACTGGAAGCGGAGATGAAGGACGTGTACTAGTTTCTCTTCTGAATATAAGTAAAATTTGGGGATGAAATATATGTATGAGGGCTAGTATGTAACATCCCAATATTTGCATATATGTTTAATTAATATTTAGAGTGATGAAGTAGTTGACTGTTTATTTTTATTAATTTTTATGATTATTTGACTCTCTTTTTTTGGTAAGGTGATAATAGTAATAATATATTATTATTGTTAATATTATTATATTTATTATCATTATTGTTTATTTAGAAATATTTATATAATAGCATGTGTAAGTGTAGGTGCATGTGTGCAGCGTGTAGCTAGTGATTAGGTGAAAGAAAAAATAAATGAAATAAGAAGTAATGTGGGTTTTGTACGTGTGGTGAGAAATGGTGCAGCGTGTGTGAGTGGGAGAGAGTGATTTTGTGTGGTAAAAAAAAATGTCATGTATTGTGACTCTTTTCCATCACAGTACATTCTTTCCTTCTCTCATTCATTAGCGGGTATACCCATGGTTGTTAGAATCGCGAGTTGACTCGCTGACTCGAATGATTCCACGAGTCTGGGTGTGGAAATCGGGTGAACTCGGAGGTAGACTCGCGGGAGGGGTAGACTCGGCCGTGACAAGCTCGGACTCGGTAGACTTGCGAGTCCAAGTCCGAGTCGGCGAGTCTAGTTCGTCAACTCTGATGCCTGAAACGCCGCATTTTGGGTCCAAAATTTGGATCCCTTTTCTTCTTCTTTCTTCTTCCCGAAACCGAGTGGCTTCTTCCTACCATTTTCTTCTTCCTCTTCGCGAAAACTCAGCACCTCCAACCCTAACAACGTTCTTCCTCCCTACCGCGCCTCCCTTTGGCCACACCGGACTCGGCCGCGCCGCAGCTGCCTTCGGTCGCGCCTCCCTTCCCTGCACGCAAGTTCTCCTCCTCCTCTCTGGTTCGCAAGTTCTCCTCTCTGCCTTCGGTCGCGCCTCCCTTCTCCTCCCTCCACGCAAGTTTTTCATTTGCTCTCTTTCTCTTCACTTAAATCACTTCACTTGCTCTCTATTCCTTACAATGTCTGGTTCGGGTGTTGGTACCAACACAGCTTCAGCAGCAACCGGCTCTTCCAGAGGTAGAGGGAGGGTTAATATCCCAGGAAATAGGACTAATCCTGGTTGGAAACATGGGACTGATGTTCTGGGCATTGGAAAGAAGGTTAAATGCAACTATTGCTCAAAGACGATTAGTGGAGGAATTTACAAATTCAAGCATCATCTTGCCGATAGTAGGGAAGATTCTGAACCATGTGCTTCAGTGCCGGATGAAGTAAAACAGTTGTTTATGAAAGTTGTTGCGGATGCTAAAGAAGCATCAAAGAAGAAAAGAAGATTAATAGATGTGGAGGAAGATGATGATGATCAAGTTGCTACAAGTGACTCTAAAAAAAGTGTGTTTTCCTTTGCTAAAGGAGGAGTAAAAGTTGGAGGTGGAGTTCAAACAACAGTCAATCAAATATGGAAAAAGGATCTAAAGGAGCAAATTGATGAGCAGGTAGCTAAATATTTTTATACAAGTGCCATTCCTTTCAATTGTATAAAAAATGTAGAGTTTACAAAAATATTTGACATGGTTAGGAGATATGGAGTTGGTTACAGACCTCCCTCTTATCATGACATAAGAGAAAAACTTTTGAAAAAAGCAGTGGTTCGAACCAATGATATGTTAGAAGAGTTTAAGGAGGAATGAAAGAGAACTGGGTGCACAATCATGTCCGATGGGTGGACGGATAAGAAGAGGCGTTCAATATGTAACTTTTTGGGCAATAGCCCGAAGAGGACGGTCTTTCTCTATTCATTGGATACTTCTGACATCTCAAAAACAACTGATAAAGTTTTTAAGATGTTGGATGATGCAATCAATCAAGTTGGAGTGGAGAATGTGGTTCAAGTGGTTACTGACAATGCTGCAAATTTCAAAGCAGCGGGTGAGATGTTGATGCAAAAACATCCTCACTTGTATTGGACTCCATGTGCTGCCCACTGCATTGACTTGATGTTGGAGGACCTTGAGAAACATCTAAAGGAGCACAAGGTTAATATAATGAAAGGTAGAAAGGTTTGTACTTACATTTATTGTAGAACTTTGTTAATTAGCTTGGTGAAGAAATTTACCAAAGGAAAAGACTTGATTAGGCCTGGCAAGACTAGATTTGCCACTGCCTATTTGACATTAGCTTGCCTTAATGAGAACAAGGCTGCATTGATGAGCATGTTTAGCTCAGATAACTGGACTGGAAGTAAGTTTGCCAAAACCCAAGAGGGGGAAAAAGTGGAAGATATCATTTGTGATAATCGGTTTTGGAAGAACATAATAGTATGTCTGAAAGCAGCTGCTCCTCTCATTATTGTCCTTCGTTTGGTAGATTTTGATGAAAAACCCGCCATGGGTTTTATATATGAAGGAATGGATTCAGCGAAGGAGAAGATAAAGAGCAACTTCAATGGAGTTAAGAAATGGTAAACTTGTCTAACTTTATCTCATTTGAAAGTTATTTACCTTATTTGTGAGTGTTAGTGTGTTACTAATATAGCATAATGGGTATTTGTAGCTATGAACCCGTCTGGAAAATTATTGATGAGCGATGGAATAACCAACTCCATAAGCCCCTACATGCAGCTGCATATTACCTTAATCCAGCGTTACACTATGAGCTGACTTTCGATCATGAAGATGCTGAGGTTAAAATAGGGTTGTACACTTGCATTGCAAGGTTGGTAAAGGATGATGCGGAGAGGATCAAGGTTCAAACACAACTTGCCAACTATCGTTATGCTAGAGGGCTCTTCGCTATGGATGCTGCAAAGACTAGCAGGAAGACTATGCTTCCAGTAGAATGGTGGGACTTCTATGGGGATGGAGTGGTAGAATTAAAGAGGTTTGCCATTCATGTGCTAAGCTTGACTTGTAGCTCTTTTGGATGTGAACGCAATTGGAGTTCATTTGAAATGGTAATTGTCTAATTGAAGTTTTAATTCTGTTTCTAGTTATTAATTGTCCTAGTTTAGAAATATTGAATTTTGGTTTTTATGGTTTATTTTCTAGGTTCATACAAAGAGAAGAAATAGGTTGCATCAAAAAAAGATGAATGACTTGGTGTATGTGATGTACAACCTAAAGTTAAGAGTAGAGAAAATAGAAAAAGTGTTGCTCTTCCATTTGAGGATATTCATTCTGATGATGAATGGATAACTGAAGATGAGGATGTTCCAATTGTTGAATAGGATGAGGAGAATGATGAGCAACCTACAAATCTTGATGAAGAGAATGTTGAGGTTGAGCAAGAGCAAGAGCAAGAGCAACCTATTCATATCACTGATTTGACTGATCCACACTTTGATGAAAATATTGAAGATGGAGGTGGTGATAATGGGGAAGAACTTGATTATGATGATTCAGATGATGATGATGGAGATGATGTAGTTGGAGGATTAGATTTAGACATGTGAAGTAATTGATTATGTACTTGACTTATGTTTGTATTCCTAATTTACTACTATTTGGATTTGGATTATGAGTATGTATGACTACTTAAGTTTTAATGATTATGAATTTATGATAATGTTAATTGGCTTTGTTACTATTTTGTTACTTTTGTGTTATGTATATATGTCATTTATACGTATTTTTTATCGTAGGTAAACTCTAACGAATCTACGAGTCGAGTCTACGTGTCGAGTCTACCCCCCTCCATGAGTCAACCTAGACTCGCGAGTTTGACAACCTTGGATATACCTTCTTTTTCTTTCTTTCTTCACTTCTGCGTTACACACACAACAACTCCTTTCTCTTTTTTTTTTTTTTTTTTTTTTTTACATACCAATTTCGGAGGCTCTTATACAAATTATTGTAGTTGTTTGTCCTGTTAGTGGCTGCAGCTTGGTGAGTAAAATACATGTATTGCTTGCTTGTGGACGCTGTCAACTTTCTCATACTATGTTCACAATAAAATAATAATATGAATATTCAATTTATGGTCTTTGCATGCTGTCCTGTTTCTTGTTTTTGTCTAGGTGTTGCTTCTAATTGGAAAACATTTTTGTTTAGCGAAATCGGTTTTATCTACCTTTCTGGTGATCAATGTGTATATTGATACATACTTGATTCACTCCCAAGATTAGTTCTTTAGTCTTGAATTGTTACAGGCTAATGAATTACCTTCCAGGGATACATTATATTATATAACTATATATTTTATAACTATAATTGTGGATTATATATATAAATAGATATTTTGTCTTGATTTTATTTTATCTATTGATACTCTGTAATATGAATTGGCAGCTTTGCTACCAAACGAAGTATAGAGAGCTTTCTTTCATAACGGTTTTCAAATTGTTCTTAATCTATTTTGACTCTTTTCAACTCTTATCCAGTTTCCTATCTATCTTCCATTTTGCCTTGAACCCAAAAATTAAGTGTTTAAATTAATTATTGAATGATTGTGATACTGATTGTGGTTATGGTTGCTATTGTTGGATATTTTATTTTATTTTAAAATAATTAATTTTGAAATTTGAAAGGTTTTAATTTCTCTGTTTATTACAATTAATTCCTTCCAGTTTATGGTTAATGTTTAATTATTATTTATTGTTTTTTATTACTTTTAAATTCTCTTTTAATAGTCTCTGATTACATTCAAATATTACTTGTGTTTTTCATTTGACATTGAAATGTCTTTAATGAGTTATTAAATTCTTTAAATGAAATGTTTAATTTGCATTGAAAGACCAATGGTGCAATTTATTTCCATTGCAAATGTACAATGGATTAAGAGGTCCAAAGTTACAAATGATATATATATATATGTTACTCATTCCTTTTTGGCTGAATGGTGTTCACATAATACTATACTTGCTATATGTTACAAATGATATACTCATTCCTTTGTGATTTTGGTATTTTGGTTAAAGTAATTTTGGAAGCTTTCAAAACTTCATCTCTTCTTCATCTTCATTTTTTTTCTCTAATTGTGTGAGTTGATAATATACTTGCTATTCTGAGTACTCAGAAAAATATTCTGAAAGAGTCTGTTAAATTCTGGGGGATATTCACATTATTATGTTTATTGTGACGAAATAATCCTTAAGGACGGTGTGTTTTAACACGTCTCAGACTATAAACATTTTTGATATGCTTCATGTAACACCCCGATTTTCACTATCGTTATAAATCAGTAAGTTGTATAATTAAGTTTGTATTTTATTTGAGGTTTTAGAAAATGAAATAAAATAAACCGAGACCATATTCATGCTCAGCGCTATCGTAGGAAGCTACGATTAAATTTTGAGCTGAAAACTCAGACGGAGCCCGGTCTGTATTTTTCACTGACAGTAGTATTTCACTACTATAAAGACTTAATTTCGACTCATGGACGAGGCAATTAGGCTTGGAATTTCATTCTCTACAATATTTCTAAAATTGGTTCTTGACGTTAAAAAGTAAAAATAATACAAACTATTCGAGCGAAAACTCGAACCGGGAGGCGAACGGAGCTGTAAATGGATTTATTGGGACCCGTTAATGGATAAACTCAGTGTCACATCAAGTCAAATCACATTGGGAAGCGTGTCGGAGTCATGATGGTTTTAGAAAATATCTATACGCGAAATGACCAAAATGCCTTTGGTCTTTTAAAGAAATGACCATTTGGTCCTATGGAAAAGACCATAATGCCCTTAATGAAAAAAATTGTGGACATCCTTGTCCTCCCTTCATCTCCCACGAAATAGACCAGCCAAGGCAGCCCCTCCACCATTTTTTCTCCTAACACCATTCCTCTTCAAGCTTTCTCTCCATTTTCAAGGTTGATCTCTAACCATTTTTGGTGAATCAACTGAGGTTTCTTGCTCATTTTCATCACTCCATGAGGAAAGATCACTTCTTTGATCCTTAAACCTCATGAATCTTCTCTTAATTCAGGTTTGAAAACCATGATTCAAGTAGATTTCAAGTTCTATATCCAAACTTCAAAAATCTCTGAAAAATTGTAGAAAAATCCATTTTAATGTCAAACCAATTTCTATGAGCTAGTAGCATCATCCTCTTCCATAATCCAAGAGGTTGTAACCAAAAGAGCCCTCTAGCACATATGGGTATGAGAGGCTGAATCTCACCCTTTTGGACCATTGGAGTTTTGATTCAATATTTGTGTATAGGAAGCCTTGATCTAGATCTATCACACTTAGATGGTCTTGAATCCAAAAGTGTGTGATCAAAAAACTTCCCTAGCCTATTTAATCATAGGATGGCCTAACCACCAATTTGGGGAAAATATGAAGTTTTGATTGAAGTTTCAAAATTGAGACTTGATTTGGTGTTAAGGTTACTTAAGGATCCTTACTCCAAGAGATAGGAATTTTTAGACATCCCTAGCTAATTTCCTAGCTATATGGCTGAACCTAGGTCAAGGGATATAGGGAGAATTTGTGTTGCTAGTTATTGATGTTTGGATTGGTTGTGTATTTGTAGTTATTGTCGGGTAATCAGACGAGAAACCGGGCGACTTTCGGATCGATCGGGTGACTTTCTGCTAACCGAGAAGCTTCGAGGTAAGGGGAGATTAACTCCAATAAGTTTGATAGCGTATAAGGTTGGTTGTGGTATGATTGTGATGATGTTATTTGAATCAATGTTAATGATTTCTCTTGTGATGTATATGCGAGAATTATTTGGTAAGTGCGTGATTGGATATTGAAATATGAATTGCAGCGTTATTGCCTTGAATCCTCGGCCGATGTGCCATTTGAACCTGAGCTATAATCTAAGTGGTTGATAATATGAGCCAGTTAAGACCACTAGGTCTATAGGGGCATTCTGTGTTCGAAACTCCACAAGTGGCCAGAGGCCTCGCGACCCCGTGCCGTGTTAAATCGGTTGCCCAACACGGATGAACTCAATCAGAGACTGGACTATTCATGATATGGTTGGACGTGGTACCCCGGAACAATTGGAGTTCGAACCTAAATTGAGAGGCCGACTCATGAGAACAATTGGGAGTATTCGCGACCTATCGCCCGAGGGAGGGAAGTTAGGAATCTCCGGAGTACATGAATTAAAGAGTTGAATTGAAGTCTTATGCATTCTTTTGACTTATCTTGATGAATGAGTGTGATATTTTGAAAGGAAAATAATCCCATTATGATATTATGATTGAATATTGATATTTTATCGCATGACTGTGTTGATACATTATTTGTATGCTGCTTTACTTGTGTGGTGATTATGATGAACTTGTGAACAAGTATCTCACCCTTGCCTGTACATGTTGGACACCTTGTTGTGTTTTTTGAACACATGTACAGATATTTTCCAACAGTCCTCTGGGTCACTGTGGGACCCTATAGCGGAGTTTCTTGGTGTTGACGAAGACAGTGGTCTGTTGATGACAAGGCCCAGTCTCATTGGGGCGATACATGCTAGGTAGTATGCTTTATTGTTCTTAGAGTTTTATTAGACCATCTTTTAGGATTTTTGACGTTTGAGTCAGGTCTTTTGATCGTGACTCAGTATGATATGTATTAAGAGATTGAAGTGATGTGCGCCTTATGGTGAAGTTGAATGAGTTTTATAGATGATGAGTTTCAATTTGCTTTTTAGCTGTTTTTAAAATTTTCAATTGGTATCAGATTTCCACAACTAGTCTAATGAGTATTTTCGAAAAAGTTATAATTAACCGAAAAAGAAAATTTGGGATACGAACTGTGACACCGAGAGGGGGTATTACACTTCATCTTTTCCTCTATTTATTTTATTTATCTATTTAATCTATTTTATTTACTATTTATTTACAACAATCTTAAGGATTATTGCCTATAAAAAAACTTATTGCACTTTATCAATTTATTTATTTTATGTCGAAGAGCATTTTGACTATTTGATACACCCAAATTTTATTATTTTATCTGCATCTATGATTTCTTTTGTTTTTATTCCTTGTAAAGTTTGATTAGTGGGTGGACACAGGTTTCACAACCTGATGGAAGGAAGCCTAAAAAGCATCACTTTTATTATATTAACGGTTTTTGCAATTTATTTTTTCAATTCTTATTTCTCACATTCAAGTATGTTGTTTGTCCCTTGGCTTTCAAGCCAAGAGAATTTTTTGGTTACATGCCTATAATAAAACTCTTAGATGTTTATGGTTAAGCCATTAGAGAAACAGTTAGACACATTCTGTTTTGGAAGCCTTTTAGACATTTGTGGTAGGTTGTCATCTCGGTGTGCACAGAATCCACGTGGCTGTATATTACCATCAATTATTTGAAGGTCATGTCCTAATATTTTAGAAGGGTTGGCCGGAGAAGGCAGCATATTGAAGAAACCTTGTGGAAAACAAAAGGAAGTATTATATTTAAATAGATAATCGGTGGTAAGTATTTCTATGAACTATTTTATTAAGAAGATGCATGATATGTTTAATCATCTGTAGGGACAAATTACTTGTCTTTGTTATTTTTTTTTTCCAACTTGAATAGCTTGAGAAGGCTATTTATTTTCTATGATTTTGGTCTAGAAATTTATAAAACTCATGGTCGGTTCTTTTTATTTTATTTTGAGGTGCTTGTTGGATTAAATATGTTGGTATATAATTTTAAAATACTGAAATGTGTTAAGTATCTAATGAATGTGAACTTTTTGGAGAGTGATATTTGGAAATGGCTTTGATGCACAATATAAGGACAAATAATATGTGTTATGTGGTTCTGCAATTTGAATAGAAAAGTAGATACAGGTTGGACATGCATTTGGGTAACTTATGAATCATGGAACAAATATTCATCAATTTGTTGTGAGAAAAAGTAAGAGCATGTTCTTCATTTCGTTGATGGTTTTACAAAATGCGTCTTAGTACACTGCTTTGATTGGATTGGTGAAGTTTAAATATTCAATTTGTGGTTATGAATTGAAGTTTGGTGGAATGAATTTCATGGATTAAGGCTTAATTACTTGATTTATGGTCTGTGTGTTTGAGTTGTTGTAATGGAAAGTGATGGAGAAGGTGCTAGACATTGGCTTCATCGTCCACTACTATACGGTTGGGATTTATAACAGTACAAAGAATTGGTATTTAATTTTGTTAAATGAGTTTATAAAATTGCATATGATTGTTTCACACATTTTGTATATTTGATAATTTATAATGCCCTTTATATGTGAACTTGATACTTTTGTGATTTTGGTTTTTGATGAAAGGGTACTTAAAGTGAGATAGAGTTGCTAATTTATTTGATATGAGTATGCATCACCTTATTATAGATGACAAACACATGATTGGCTAAATTATGTATAATCGCATTGGTTTTGCACTAGAAATGTTGGTTGTACTTGCTGTTGTAGTGTGTTTCAATATATAAGAGGATGCATGAGCGTTCTTGCTTTGCTCATTGGAGTGAGTGGCGAAGGAGACCTTTTTGTGATGGAATTGATAATGATACAATATGTTTGATTTGTGGGGGTTAAACAAGAATAGTTTTGGGTGTTAAATAATAAGGAAGAGTGGTAGTATGATGCTATTACTAGAATGATATATTGATAAACTTCTTTAGAGGTTTAGACATTGTGAAGCTAAACCATTGAGTACCCCTTATGATGTTAACACTCAATTAAAGAAAAATAGAGGCAACTCTATGGTCCAATCTGAGTATACCCATAATATTAGAAGTTTATTGCACTTAACCGATTTAATAAGTTTGTTACAAAAATATTTTTAGTGGGCTTGTTAGGCTCATATAATATTTGAGAGGTACCATAAATTATGGTATTGTATACAATTGATTTCTCACTATATTAGAATAATATAATGATGTTAATTGGAGTTGATTCATGTAAGAATAAATCTATAAGTGGAAAGACTAGGTATCATGCATTTCAATGCATATAGGTATGACAATCCTCCTAGACCAAAGGAAAATTTGATTTAAGGAGATGATATAATTGTTGCGTTCTTTTCTTATGTTTATCTTATGGCAAATGTAAAATAATGGATGGTTCATATTTGTGCAAATAAAGATGTTTTTACCTCCTACACTTTTGTAGGGGATGAACTGTGATATCCAATTGTGGATTTTTCATTGTATTGTAAAGATACAATGATGATAACCGGAACTCAGGTTATGTGTTCACTTTTGTGGTGGTTTAATTACTTGAAGATCAACGAAACAAAATTTATTGTTAAATATACAATGGGGTTAGAGTTTATTACTCTGAAATGGGTGATAATGAGGCTGAGTGATTGAAAATCTTCTTAGCAAATATTTTATTGTGAGTTAAACTAACTCCTAATGTGTTTATATATTGAGATTGTCAAGTGGCAAAATGAATATATTTTAGAAACATACGTATGTGTTACAATTCTGGAAAGTAGCTACTGAATGATGAGGCCTAATTTTTTAGAGGTCAAAAATGAATTTGACCGATTTTCTCACAAAGCAAAAAGCCACTGAGTAAAACATCGAGAGGAATAGGAATTGAGCCTGTGAAATTAACGGTGATGGTAACCCAACCTTTGTGATTGGAGATCCCATGAAGAAGGTTCATATGGGTAAAAACAAGTCACTTGTTAGTTTTGCAAGCACTAATAATTTTGTCCCTTCCTATGATGTGAGAAGTGCTAGACTGCATTTATTGAGAGGATAAGTTGAAAGCTTTTAATGAATTTCATATCCCTTTTGGGTAGTGTATGAATTGCAGCATACACTTGATGAAATCACCTATATGAGTGTGGAGTGGGGCTGCTTTGTGGCATCATTTCTAGAGCACTCATGAATTATCAGGCGCGCGTATGGCCTATATAGTAGCTCAAAACAGCGTAATAGCAAGAATTGTAGGGGTGTAATGTGATTGGTCGACCTCTATCATACACCAAAGTGTTTTGGTTCATAAAAGTTTACTTCACCAATTCACTTGTATGATAAATCTTATTAGTATAGGTCTGGTTCATAGTTCAAAGGACCCCAGATTCGAAGCATTAACATCCATGTCATCAACTCTGAGTTTTTATTAATTCTTTTCACAAATTATTTTACAATATGTGGGGGATTATTGGATATTTTATTTTATTTTAAAATAATTAATTTTTGAAATTTGAAAGGTTTTAATTTCTCTATTTATTACAATTAATTCCTTCCAGTTTTTTGTTAATGTTTAATATAATATTTATTGTTTTTTATTTCTTTTGAATTCTCTTTTAATAGTCTCTGATTACATTCAAATATTACTTGTGTATTTCATTTGACATTGAAATGTCTTTAATGAGTTATTAAATTCTTTAAATCAAATGTTTAATTTACATTGAAAGACCAACGGTGCAATTTGTTTCCATTGCAAATGTACAATGGATTAAGAGGTCCAAAGTTACCAATGATATATATATGTTACTCATTCCTTTTTGGCTGAATTGTGTTCACGTAAAGTAACGTGACATTTCCGAGAAAGCACCTTTGTGCTTTTGGTTTCAGTTTTGGTTACAGAGAAAGAAAAATTGTGATTTTGGTATTTTGGTTGAAGTAATTTTGGGAGCTTTCAAAACTTCATCTCTTCTTCATCTTCATTTTTTTTCTTTAATTGCATGAGCTGATAATATTCTTTCTGTTCTGAGTACCCAGAAAAATAATCTGGAAGAGTCTGTTAAATCCTGGGGGATATTCCCATTATTATGTTTATTGTGGCGAAATAATCCTTAAGGACAGTGTGTTTTCATACGTCTCAGACTATCAACAATTTTGATGTGCTTCATCTTTTCCTCTATTTATTTTATTTATCTATTTAATCTATGTTATTTACTATTTTGTTACAACGGCTATTGGTTGCGTTGATGGCAATTTTTCCCTTATGTGGCTGTGACTATCATGCTTGGAGGAGCAGAAATTGCATTTTTGGAGTTGTCATGAAGTTGCCTACACATGCCGTGAAGCTCCAACGGAACCCAACGCATCAATTCAAGGTGGGGAAGATAATATGTAAGGTGTAGTACGGGGTAAATGCGGGTTTAGTGTAACTATTTAGGAATTCCATGGGGAATTTTTAGTATAATTGCTTAAATATAATTGTATGAATTATTTGCATGGATTGTGTGAAGAGGGTCTTATTTGACGTTATATTTTGAACTGTGACTTTCTGAGTAAGATTCCAATTTGGACACCTTCCCTATTCTTGAGTTTCTGGACGTTGAGTGTCAATTTGATTGCGGCATAATTAGGCTCTAAGTATAGCCTATACATTATGATTGTTAAGTCATCTAGGGACTTTTGTGACGTGCATTTGTTTCCGAACATAGATTCTGGAGGTGCTGGAATTATTTTAAGTCGGTATCAATTCCTTCTTTATTGAAATTGATGAATTCAATTTTAAGGTTTATCCTTTTTAAAAAAAAATTAAGTCTTGGGCTTGTACGACCTATTTGACCCTAACTCTTAACCATTGTTCTTTTAAATTGATACCGGCGCTTCGGGACGTATAGCTCCGACATTGTTTGTCTTTGGACAACATTCCAACCTAATCATAGTTGTTGTCGTTCCGAAAATATAGACACCTGAACGATAGGAGATTAGGGGTGTGGAGGCCACAGAGACTTGGGGATAGTCAGGCGTGGAATCTACCAATGGCTCGGTGTAAGCTGCACTGTGCCGGGGAGACCTGGACAGCAGGGCTATCTTGAAAATCCACTAAACTAAATCATGTTCAGATGTTAAGTACTTTCATCGTGAAAGTATCGAGGAGATGGCTGTTAGCGGACTCCATTTGAGGACTTATGTATGACATAGACTCTTACCTCCATATGTCGTTTCTTCTTGTTAGAACAGCAACAGTATAGAAGGAAATAGGAAACGAAAAACGTAAATAGAACATGATATTTGTTCACGCTGTTCGGCCAATTGTTCCTACGTCAGCGACTGCAGAGTAGCTGTAGTTCCGTTTTATTTCTCAGTCAAAAGTAGGGTTTCAGTGTTACAAGTGGTATTTATAATATCACGGTACATATTACAACAATACCCCTGAACCGTACCGCAGGGGGGCTATCGCCCCCTGCACCCCCGAAACAGATTGGGCCTAGCCCACATGGGGGTACGCTCCGCTAGCTCAGCTCCCCTGCCCCCAGCCTTATTGATACTGCATCATATGAGCCATACTCAACAATCTCCACCTTGGCGAATATCAAACCCCTATGAAGATTCACTGCATGACTATCACATCCTTGGCATTGGGGGGTAGAGCTCCTGCTTGATCACTGAGTAATATGTAACAAGTCCAAGCAATGCTTGAGCTTGTCATTGGTGACTGGCTTGGTCAACATATCAGCTGCATTCTCTGAAGTATGAACCTTGTCAAGTAGTATCTGTCCAGATGCAAGTAGCTCTCTGATCTTGTGAAACCTCACATCAATATGCTTGGTCCTGGCGTGATACACCCGATTCTTTGCCAAGTAAATGGCACTCTGACTATCACAATGCAACCGAACTCCACCTTGCTCAACACCCACTTCCTTCACTAATCTTGTAAGCCATAAGGCTTCTTTTGCAGCTTCTGCTACTGCCATGTACTCTGCTTCAGTTGTCGACATGGCCACTATGGATTGAACTAATGACTTCCAACAAATAGGTCCACCGGCAAGAGTATAGACATATCCCGTTGTAGACCTCCTATCATCCATATCACCCGCATAATCTGAATCAACATATCCTACAACTGAAGGATCACCCTTTTCACTGCCAAACATGATACCATGACCTGCTGTACCTCTTATGTACCTGAAAATCCACTTGACTGCTTCTTGGACATAAACTTGCAAACTTGACTTATAGCTTGTGCTAAATCCGGCCTTGTGTAGACCATAGCATACATTAAACAACCAACAACACTGGCGTAAGGAACCTTTGACATATACTCAGCTTCTGCATCTGTCTTTGGACACTGATTCAACGAGAGCTTAAAGTGATTTGCCAATGGAGTACTCACAGCCTTCGAATTACTCATGTCAAATCTGTCTAGCACCTTTTCAACATAGCTTTTCTGAGAGAGCCATAATTTTCTAGCACTCCTATCCCTGTGAATTTCCATCCCAAGAATCTTCTTAGCAGCCCCTAAGTCCTTCATGTCAAACTCCTTTCCCAACATGATTTTTAGATCATTTACATCATGTAGATAATTAGCAGCAATCAACATGTCATCCACATACAGTAACAAGAAAATAAAAGAACCATCATTAAGGCTCCTAACATAAACACAACAATCATACTCACACCTTCTGTAGCCAATCTGAAGCATATATGAATCAAAGCGCATGTACCATTGCCTTGGAGACTGCTCTAAACCATACAAAGACCTCTTTAGTTTGCAAACAAGTCTGCCCTTGCCAATGTCATTGAAACCCTCTGGTTGCTGCATGTAAATTTGCTTATCTAGATTACCGTGAAGAAATGTTGTCTTCACATCCATCTGCTCTAAATGCATGTTTCGACTGGCTACCAAGGCTAACACTGCCCTGATAGAGGTATGTCTGACGACCAGAGAGAAAATCTCATCATAGTCAATCCCCTTCTGTTGTGAGTACCCCTTTGCTACAAGACGAGCTTGAACTTTTCCCCTTCTTTTTCTGTTACTGCTGGTTTTCTCTTGTACACCCACTTGCAGCCGATAGCTCTTTTGCCCTTAGGAAGCTGAACAAGCTCCCATGTCTCATTTTTCTGCAAGGACTCCATCTCCTCCACCATAGCACCCATCCACTTATCTTTCTCCTGGCTAGCTATAGCCTCTCGAAAGGTGGACGGATCTCCAGAACTAGTAAGAAGTGCATATGCTGCCAAGTCTTCAAACCCATATCTCTCTGGTGGCTTGATCTGTCGTCGCTCTCTGTCACATATAAGAGAATAGTCATATACTCCACCTGAATCTTCAGGTCCATGGTATGGCTCAGTGGAAGAGCCTGGTTCGACTAGTGGTTCTGGTACTGTCTGCACATTGCTCACTGGGGACGGCTCAATATGCACTTGAATCACTTCATTGCTGGAAGTTTCCCCTCCAGAGGCTGTACATCTGTTGCAATTGACTTCTTCAACATGAACTGCTCATCAAAAACAACATCTCTGCTGGTGACCATCTTCTTTGAAACTGAATCCTATAACTTGAACCCTTTTACACCTTTTGAGTATCCTACGAAGACACACTTCTTTGAATTTGGATCAAGTTTGGATCAATCTTCACTGGATATATGCACATACGCTGGACACCCAAAAATCGTTAAATTGGTAAGATCAATGGGATTGCCTGTCCATACCTCCTCTGTAACCTTCCCCTCCAATGAAGCCCGTGGTGACCTGTTGTGGAGATAGCATGCCATGTTAATTGCCTCTGCCCAGAAACCCTTTGACAACCGAGCATTCAACCGGAGACATCTTGCCCTTTCAGTTAGAGACCTGTTCATTCTTTCTGCCACACCATTCTGCTGTGATGTCTTGCGAACTGAAAAATGCCTCTGGATACCATGTTCTTCACAGAATTTCTGGAAATTTGAATTAGTGTACTCTATCCCATTATCTGACCGCAAATACTTGATTTTTTTGCCCGTTTGATTCTCTACTTCAGCCTTCCATAGCTTGAACTTCGTAAAGACTTCAAATTTATATTGCAAAAAAATACACCCAAACCTTATGAGAAAAATCATCAGTAAAAGTCACAAAATACCTGGAACCACCCATGGAGGGCTCTTTGGTAGGCCCCCACACATCCGAATGAACATAGAATAGGATTCCCTCTGTTTTGTGTTTCCTGGTCTGGAACCGAACGCGACACTGTTTCCCGAGTACACAATACTCGCACAGATCCATCTTGCAACTGCGAACACCCTTCAATAGATCTCTCTTATGAAGTTCCAGCATCCCACGCTCACTGAGATTACCCAGACGCATATGCCAGAGCTTAGTTGCATCGTTATCTGACTCAACTGACGCAACATCACCTACAACCGTAGCTCCCAACAATTTGTAGATGTTACCTGCAGTCCTCTTTGCTCTCATCACTGTCAAGGCACCCTTGCTGACCTTCATGATGTCCCTATCTCCATCAGACCTATAGGAAAAACCATTTTCCTGTAGAGTACCTAAGGAAATCAAATTCTTTTTCAATTCTGGGATGTATCTGACATCATTCAACATTCACACGCCACCATCGTCCATAGCTATTTTGATTTGTCCCATTCCTTGGATAGTACAAGCTTTATCATCACCCAAATAAACGAACCCAAAACTGCCTGACCTGAATGTAGTAAACCATTCCCGGTGCGACGTCATGTGATAAGAACAACTAGAATCAAGAATCCACGCCTCTGTGCACTTGCTGTCTGAAACGCAAAGAATATCCCCTTCACTGCCAGAATCATCGGTTTGGACCACATTTGCAGAGCTGGATGAGTACTGCTTTTTGTTTGGACAGTCCCTCTTCCAATGCCCAATCTGTTTGCAAATGTAACACTCTGTTGTTTTCTTGCTCTTGGATTTAGACCTCTTCTTTCTAGAACCTCCTTTATCTTTGTTCCACCCACGATCTTGACCCCCTTTCACATATGGACCCTCGCCTCCTTGACTTCCTTCCTTTACGCTCTGTCGCCTTTGAGAATGAGACACGAGTGCAGCAGTGATATCGTCTAGCTTGATAGTGTCTTTCCCGTAGGCAAGAGTAGTCACTCAGTGGTCATACGAACCTGGTAACGAGCACATGAGAATGATTGCCTTATCTTCGTCATCGACCTTAACCCCAAGCCTCGCCAGATCAGTGATTATGTTGTTGAAGGTATTGATGTGCTGTTGCAAATTGAATCCTTCCTACATCCTAAGGCTGTACAGTCATTGCTTCGCAAACAGTTTGTTCATCGGCGTCTTTGACTGATACTGACTCTCCAATTTATCCCAAACCGCCTTCGGAGTCCTTAGGTCTAGGATATGATACATCACCTTATTTGAAACACATAGGCGTATCAATCCTGCAGCCTTCTCCTTCATCTCTACCCAATCGTCATCCGCCATCTCTGCCGGTTTCATCTCACGCAGCGCCTTCTGTAAACTTTGCTAAGCCAATAGATCCTTAACCCTTCTCTGCCATAATCCGAAATTGCCCGTCCTGTCGAACCTTGCGACTTCGAATTTTGCACCCGATTTAAACGTCATCTGATACCAATTGTTAGAACAGCAAAAGTATAGAAGAAAATAGGAAACGAAAAATGCAAATAGGACACGATATTTGTTCACGCTGTTCGGCCAATTGTGCCTATGTCAGCGATTACAGAGTAGCTGCAGTTCCGTTTTATTTCTCAGTCAAAAGTAGGGTTTCAGTGTTACAAGTGGTATTTATAATATCACGGTACAGATAGCTCAGCTCCCCCGCCCCCAACTTTATTGATACTGCATCATATGAGCCATACTCAACACTTCTTACTCCTCATGTATGTTTGTAGCTGCTTTTGATGGCCGCCCCTCGAGTTGGGCCGAGACTCCACCGTAGATATTTCATGGACCTAGAACTGATACTTTCGAACTTTGAAGGTCTCTTCCTTGATCGTGCCCGAAGGATAGTACGTTATTAAGGACGTGTTATCTTCACTATGAAGATTCTTTGTTTTCATCTTTTTGAGTTCTCTAGTTATTTCCGTCTGAAGCTACACTCCCCCTTTGATGCGTTTTCTAACTTCTCTCTATCAGATACTGTTTCCTCTCCACTTCCTACGGATTCTCCGAGGGACATCCCTATGGACCCACTCAGTCTACCGGTCACTGATGACCAGGTAGTTCCTGCTTTGGGTGAGTTGGATCCCGAGGAAGATCCCGTAAAGGAGGAGGAGGAGGAAGAAGAGGATGCTTGATGACGATCTTGTGCAAACTTTTGTTTTTATGGAGGATCCCGCGTCTTGGGATATTTTGAGTACTTTTATTTATTTTGGTTATGTACAGATGTTGGGGAACTTTGATGTTTTTTTTTTGTATTAGCCTGTATGATGTCAGTTCCCTATATTTATGACGTATGTATATAGTTCTTTTATCCCGTATAGGGTTGTTAGTGGGAGCACTGCATGCCCCATCTGACTTTCAACTTCGTAAATATTTCATATTGCTTATAAAAACTTCTCGCACGTATGAAAATTTATTTGCGATTACTATACTTAACTATCTTGAATCTAATTATGATTGGAGTTTGATTTGAGAAAGATTTGATATTATCAATTATATATCAGGTTTCATTTTCTTGACGTCATACAAAAGTTCAATTTTAAAGAGGTTATTTCAAAAAAATTTAAGAGAAATTCTTATTTTATTTATTTAATTACTATTAATTAAATACAGTGTCAAAGAATAAGCTGATTCAGCCTTCATCTCTGAGTTTGAACCAAAGTCTGTGGACGAAGCCTTGCTAGACGAAGGATGGATCCTTTCCATGCAACAGGAGCTCAATCAGTTTCAACGTAACGACGTTTGGACGTTGGTCCCACTGTCAAATGACAAATCGGTCATTGGAACAAAATGGGTATACAGAAATAAGCTGGATAAAGGTGGCAAAGTCGTAAGGAATAAAGCAAAGTTAGTTGTTCAAGGCTACTCATAAGAAGAAGGTATCAATTACACTGAAACATTTGCTCCTGTAGCTAGAGTAGAAGCCATATGCATTTTGTTATCATATGTTGCACATCATAACATCATGCTATATCAAATGGACGCAAAAAGTGCATTCCTAAATGGACTAATAAATGAAGAGGTTTATGTCATGCAACCCCCGGGTTTTGAAGATCAAACCATCCTGAGCATGTATACAAGCTTAAGAAAGTTTTACATGAACTCAAACAAGCTCCTAAAGCTTGGTAATGGAAAATGGTTTTTGTAGATGAAAAGTCGATACATCCCTCTTTAGAAAATCTGTTAAAAAGAACTTTATTGTTGCTCAAATTTACATTGATGATATAATATTTGGTGCGAGTGATGAATCTCTTTGTCAAGAGTTTTCTAAGCTTATGCAGAAAGAGTTTGAAATGAGCATGATGGGAGAACTTAAGTTCTTCCTAGGATTGCAAGTTAAACAAACATCGGACGATATGTACATTAATTAGACGACTACACAAAGGAGCTTCTGAAACGCTTCAAAATGGATGATTGCAAACCAATGAACACTCGTATGCATCCAACGTCCATTCTGAACAAAGATGATAAAAATAAAAAAGGTAGACCAAAAAGTATATAGAGGTATCATTGGTTCCCTCTTATATCTAACTGCGTCCAGACCTCATATTATGTTCAATGTTTGTCTTTGTGCTCGATTTCAATCTGATCTTAGAGAGTCTCATCTCTCGGCAGTTAAGCGCATCTTTAGATATCTTAAAAGTTCTACTAATATGGGTCTGCTTTATAAGAGATTTGATGAGTACATGTTAGTTGGATTCTGTGATGCTGACTATGCTGGAGACCAAGTAGAACGAAAGAGCACTAGTGGAGGTTGTCACTTCATTGAATCCAACTTAGTATCTTGGTCTAGCAAAAGGCAAAGCACAATTGTCTTATCAACTGTTGAAGCAGAGTACATGGCTGCTGCAAGCTGTTGCTCACAACTTCTTTGGATCAAACATCAGTTGGAGGACTACAACGTGTTTATAAGTAACATTCCAATCATTTGTGATAATACAACTGCCATAAATCTCTCTAAAAATCCTTTACTGCATTCTATAGCTAAGCATCTAGAGATTAAGCATCACTTCAATAGAGATTATATCAAAAAAGAATAATTGATATACAATTCATTGATACTGACCATCAATGGGCAGATATTTTCACCAAACCTTTAGCTAAAGATAGATTCTCATTCATAAGAAAGGATCTAAACATGCATTTTATAGACTGATCATGAGTCCAATGCATGCATCCAATACATATGAGACTCCAATATATGAGTCCAATATGTATGCTTTGTGTGCTTATATGTGTTCGTCCTTGACATTAAATGAACTAAATCTTTGTCGAAGACAAATTAATTTCACATCCCCTCAACTGAGTCAGTTTCTCTCTTCATCATTTCAAACCGCTTTTTACGGTTTTCAAAAATGGAACATGTGTCAGCTATTTAATGCGCATGTCGCCTCACCTTTATTTTGATTTTCTTTTTAATTTATTTCGAAAGGAAAAATTGAAACGTTTTCTCCTTTAAAGGTAGCTCTTTTAAAAGTTTCAACCTTTACAAACTCTTCTTTAGCCTCTATTCTCTCTAAAAAAAAAACTTTGCAAAAAACCTATACCCTCTTACCTCTGCAAAAATGGTTGCTACTAGTTCTGCTAAAGGAAGGGGTAAGTCTTTGGATGTCGAGAATGCTGAGATTCTTATTGAGTTTAAGTTTGACCTCAAGTTCTTTGCTGATCATGGGATTCACATCTCCTTGCATATTCAGAATGCTGGTTGGATAAGCTTCTTTGAAGGGTCACCAGTCATCTACCCAGCTTTTAAAAAAACCCACTATTACTGCAAGGGAGATCAAAAACACTGCTCTTGATACTGAAGTAATAGTCTCTGAAGCAACTATCTCAATCACCACTGGGTGCCCTCAATTTGGAATAACTTTTGAGGATGATTGGGAAAAAGATTTGGGAGGTCAAGAGTTCATCCGTAATTGTCTATTGAAGGATGAATCTGACAAACGCATTGGCTCGAAGATGACGGATAAAGCTAGGGTCTTGCATCAGATCCGAACAAAGCTATTATTAACAAGGCAGAGTCCAAGGATTTCATTTCGAAGGCACATCAGTTCTATTTGGTTCATCTGCTACTGGATAGACAGATAAATCTTCCACATCTTATATTCACTTTATTCAAGGCTACCATTCAAGGATCTGGGAAGAACACAGTTATTCCATATGCTGCTCTCTTGCCAAAGATCTTTGAGAATTATCTAATCTATCCAAGTCTGGCAACTCTGTCTCCTGAAGATGAAGCTTGACACTGTAACTGTTTTCCTAGAAGAGAAAGCCAAGAAGAAAGAAGAAGATCAGACGCAAACTGCTGGCGGTCAAGTGTTTGTCACAAGCACTCAAGAACAAGAGAGTCCAACAACCATCATCCAACAAACAAGGAAGAGACTGAGAAAAAACTGGTACTTCCTACGGTAGTAGAACAAGATGAAGATGATGATCAACCTATCTCTATGATGAAGGCTCAAAAATAGCAAACACTTGTTGAAGCACCAAGGCCAAAGCTTGTTCTTAAAAGGCCAAGGTCTTCAAGGTCCAATGCTAAAGGTAATACTGAACAACTCCCTCAGTCTATTCATTGTATTACTCCCATTGTTGAACAACCAGCGGTGGTTGAAAGAGTTACTGTTGAGATAGCACGCTCTCTGGGTATCTCACATCCTTCTCCTCCCCTAAACAGTAACCTCACCACATCAATCACCAACAAACATCATCAAATGAACCCATAACCATTTCCTCTCTTGACCAACACTTAAACACAAACTCACAACCTTCATCACCTCTGCCTGAACCTTAAGACTAGTTCACACCTTGGGGTGAGAAACCTTTCATAGCCTTTGAAGCACCATATCTTATCCCTCGCTACCCAAAACAAACCTTACCTCACATTGATCCCATACCTCTCTATGAGAACCAAAGCTAAAATTGGGTTGAGGTCAAAAGAAAATTCCTTACTCTTTTCTTTAAACACTCACCCCAACCCTCATAGAAAATCCTAAAGGTCCAATACCTCTACCTGAGGATGAGTATGAACCCCCATCTCCTCCCACACCTCTAGGATACATCCTTCACCCTTACCAACCTTCTGGCGAGCCCCTCCCCAGTCAACACTTCACCAGTCATGGATCGTTGCACGTCCATATTGAGCAAAGAGGTTTCCACCTCGGAAGATTTAATCAAATCTCATCAAGGATAAAGCCTTCCAATGGTGCCACTACAGTGTTGCACGCTATGTTATTCCACCATATGAGCAGAAGCGTGGATCGACAACTTATAACGATAGAAGGTCAAAATCATTTGGTTTGCCAAAGTTCATTCTGCCTCAAGACCTCAAGTTCATCCTTTCTCATCCCTCTATTTTCAAAGAGTACTCAGATATAAGGGATCTTCTGCCATATTATGCGTGCAAGGCAAAACTTGAGATGCCAAGAGAAGCCAAGATTGCACACAATCTTCCAAAAAGGTGATGGAAGACTTCATCGACGACAAATCTAGGAGTTGTATCTCCAAGAGCCTATCCTAGAATTCCTATGTTGGATATGAATAAGGACAAGAACAGACGAAAAAGGCTGGAACGTGATGTGAACCCATATCTTTTTGCCTTCAATCCTTGGACGATGCCTCGCGATGACGATGCAATCTTCCCAGATATGATGATGAAACACTCTTGGGAGAATGGTGATCAAGCAGCTCGTACCTTCTAGGTAAGCCATATCTGGCGTTGCACAGCAAAAGCATCTTCGTCTGACCTGAGTGAAGAAGATAAGACTGAGACCCCCGCCATCCAAGGTTAACTCAGAATTTCACATGTTACTTTCATGATACTAGACGATCTCTTTGGGGTGCCTCTGTACAACACGATGGTTGAGGTTGACATTGACCATCAATGGGATGAATCAAGTACTCCACAACCGATTCAAGTTGAGATGGTCCAAGAGAAAATAGAAGATTCTGAGCAAGACGTGGCTGACCATCCAAGCTGTAATGCCTTATATTAGCGTCTAGAATCTAACACAAGACATCCACAATTTTTTTTGATATTCAAACCAATCGTCTTAATACAACGGTCATACATGACCTTACAAATCTCAAAACATTACATAGTATTTTTCGAAATCTTAAAGAGAATAAAAAAAAAAAAAAAAAAATCTGGAAACTTCATTAAAACAGTTTATGAAGTCCAGAGGTACATAATAAAGGTTCCCAAAATACATATTGAGTCCAAGGTTAATTTCCCTCGAATATTCAATATCCTCTAAGGGACCTAAACCTGCTTATCTGAAATAATAGAGAGCCTAGTGAGAAAAATAATTCTCAGCGAGCCTTTGCTTCAAGCAAGAATATATGAATAATCAATACCTTTTAAGTAATTGAAAATGAATTTGAGCATGAGCATTTTAAAACATAAAACATTCACTAGGTAAATTCAAGTTTGAGGGACTTTAAGTACTCTAGTTTAGAAAGAGTTTGATATGGCAGTCAGAGCTCTATGACAACAAGCAGGCGTCCCTTAATTGCTAGTAACATATCCTAGCCTTCAAGAAGATCAAGGACTTACGAAAAACATATCTCATCCATAATTACTATTGTGGCTATAATGGCTAAATTTAGTTTCGAAACTTTATGTTTCACCAAATATAGACCACTTTAAATTCTTAATGCCATGCTATAATTTATTTTCTCAAAATTCATATCCATTCACAAAGGGGACAACAAGTATCCATGGCAGTAAGCACCAAACCATCATTTATAATTAGCAAAACTATCACAATTTGAAAAGAAAGGTCTATGGTTACCATTCCCACCATTTAATTTACAGCTCAAAACATCCATTCAATAATAATTAGGAGCTATTTTAGACTCAACCAAAACTTAACATGTCAATAAAATACTGATAACAAGTTTAAAAATATCCCTAAACCAAATTCACACAACTTGGGGGATTATCCTTTTTAAAATCTATCAGCAGGAGTTTTCAGCAACTTACAACAGAGTTTTCAACATCCAAACTGAGTCAAATTTCGAAATTTCAAAGCCTATACTGTCACAAATTTTGCCTATTTTCTAATGGCATAGGAATTAACTCAATCCAATATCATTATAATTTATTACAAATTTAACATCACAACAGTGTTAGTACAGATTTTACTACATTAACAGCAACTTGCATGTCATTTTTCTCCCTCAATACTTAATTAAATTTATCCATTCAAAAGTCTATTTCGAAGGGAATTAAGTCTAGTTTTCAATGGTACAAGAATTAACTCAATCCAACATCATTAGAATTTATTACAAGTTAAACATCACAACAGTATCAGTACAGAGTTTACTACATTAACAGCAACTTGCATGTAATTTTTATCCCTCAATAATTATTGTAATTTATCCATTCCAGAGTCTATTTTTAATGGAATTAAGTCTAGTTTTCAATGGTACAAGAATCACTTCGAAATAAGCTCGGTGGAGGAAGTTATGGATGAAATACTGACATGGGCGCATACGGGTTTAAAAGATTTTTACAGCACCCTTATGAATTTTTCATCAAAATCAACCTCTATACAACATACAACCAAAAAATCAGTTGTTCAACATCAATTATAAGTTCAATCATGCATTTTACAGAATTAATTGAAACATTTAACAAGAAATTGGGATTTATGGTTACCCAATGTTACAAACAACAAAACTCACATGACTATGTAATAGAATTAAGGTTGTTAATGCTGGTCTCTCTTGAGTTCCTTCATAAGCTGACCTTTACTCTCCCTTTGGTCACCAACTGTAGAGCTTCCTAGCTCTCAATGAAGGATGATGACAGCCCTTCTAGCCCTTTTGAAAATTTCATACTTGTAGGTTGTTAGAGGAAGGATTTTCCTAGCAACACTACCTCTATTTGGCTGAACTCTTTGAGGGGTTTAGAGGTCTTGCATTTCTGCCCTCTTTGCTTGGTTTGGGTATTTATGAGTGGGTAAGTGTATGGAGTAGGATGTTAGAGAAAGATTGATGTAGGTTTTAAGATGGTGTTAGAAGAAATGGAGAAAGGAAAGTGGTGGTGGTGGGGTGAAGGTTGGCCGAATTTTAGAGACGATGAGAGGAAGGGGAAAGGTTTTTCCTTGACTCTAAAATGAAAAGAAAGAAAAGAGATGTTCAGCCCTCTCTCCCTATGGCTGGCCAAAAACCTCATCTTGAGGGGGAAGAGATGATTGGTTCACCAATTGGGCAAGATTTGCTCAAAATGTATTGGTCATTTCATGGATTTTCTAAGGATAAAGATGGATAAGGAGGATTAAAATAAGTGGGTGTGTGTACGTGTGATTAAAAGGATAAAATTCTAGATTAATAATAATTAACCCAACTTAATTGTACTTAAAGAAATATCTATTCCCTCTTTAATCAAAAATTAATCACTTCATAATTCAATCAATCATTTAAGTGCACAGTTATGAAATATAAAAGGATCTAATTACACCCATGGTAAAAAATAAATAAATAAATATAAATATAAATGAATAAATAAATCTGAAATGAAAAGACTAGAATACCCTTGGGGAAGGATATTACATTTCTCTTCCCCTTAAAGGAATTTTGTCCTCAAAATTTAGACAACTTACCTACTTAGGCGTAAGTCATCCTCAAGCACCCAAGTTGCCTCCTTCGAAGTTGACCCTTCCCAAGTAACTTTCACCAAAGGAATTGTTGTTTCTCTGGGTTTTCAAGCTACGGTCAATCACTTGAACCGACATAGGTTGAAAAGTTAAATCTGGTCTTAACTGGACAAGTTCATGATTGATGGGTTGACAAGGATTAGGAATGTACCTTTTGAGTTGAGATACATGAAATACATTGTGTATTCCTGACAAGGAAGGAGGTAAGGCAAGTTGGTACGCTACTGGACCAATTCGGTGAATAATCTGGAAAGGTCCTATGAAACTAGCACAAAGTTTCTTGGCCCAAAGGGCTCTTCCAATGCCTATTGTGAGGGTTACTCTTAGAAATACATGGTCACCTTCTTCAAATTCTAAGGGTCTCCTTCTGTTGTCAATATAACTCTTTTGTCGACTTTGGGCAACTTTAAGCTTATCCCTAATGATTCGGATTTTCTATGTGGTCTCCTGAATTAACTCAGGCCCTAAAATCGCTTTATCACCTACTTCAGCCCAACAAAGTGGAGTTCTACACTTACAGCCATAAAGTGCTTCATAGGGTGTCATACCTATGCTGAAGTGATGACTGTTATTGTAGGAAAACTCTACTAAGGGTAGGTGATTATCCCAACTCCCTCCATCCTCCAAAATACAGGCTCTAAGCATGTCCTCTAAGATTTGGATGGTTCTCTCTGCCTAACCATCTGACTGGGGGTGGTAGGTAGTACTAAGGTTCAACCGAGTACCCAAAGCTTTGTGAAATGCCTTCCAGAACCTAGAAGTGAACTTAGGATCTCTATTTGACACAATACTAACTGGCACACCATGCAACCTCACTATTTCTCTTATGAATACCATTGCTAATTTAGCCATATTATATGAGATCTTAACAGGTAAGAAGTGGGCAGACTTAGTCAATCGGTCCACTATCACCCAAATGGAATCATACCCCGACTGTGTGCGAGGCAAACCTACAACAAATTTCATGGATATGCTATCCCATTTCCACTCATGTATTTTTAAAGGTTGTAGCATGCCTGAGGGTCATTGATGTTTGATCTTGACCTTTTGGCACACTAAACATTGGGAGAGAAACTCAGCAACATCTTTCCTCATTCCTGGCCACCAGTACATCTTTCTAAGGTCTTGATACATCTTAGAAGAACCAGGATGTACTGAGAAACCACTTTTATGGGCTTCCTGTAACACTTGCCTTTTAATCTCTTCATCATTTGGGACGCACACTCTCTCATGAAAGAGGAGGGTTCCATCCCTGGCTTCGGAGAAACCAGGTTGATATTTCATATCTTGTAGACCCTCGTCCCTAAGTTGAGCTTGTCTAATTTGAGTTCTAAAATCACATGTGATCTCAAAGTGACTCCAATAGATGCTACAGGGACCCATAACAACATTCAGGTTTAAGTTGCAAAAATCCTCCAATAGTTTCATTTCATGTAACATCACGGATGAAACGTGAAGAAACTTCCGGCTTAGAGCATTCGCTACAACATCTGCCTTGCCAGGGTGATAACTTAGCTTAAACTCATAGTCGTTGAGGAATTCCATCCACCTTCTCTGCCTCATGTTGCGTTCCTTCTGATCAAAAAGATACGTCAAGCTCTTATGGTCACTAAACACTCCGAATTTTGCTCCATGAAGATAATGTCTCCATATCTTAAGAGCAAAAACAATTGCAACTAATTCCAAATTGTGGGTAGGGTAGTTTTCTTCATAGGGTCTTAACTGACGTGAGGCATAGGCCACTACCTGCCTCTTTTGCATTAAAACACACCCTAAGCCTTTTAATGATGCATCGCTATAAACTTCAAATCCTAGGGCTGGGTTAGGAATAGTCAACATAGGAGCAGAGGTCAAACGGGTTTTGAGTTCGAGAAAACTCCTTTCACACTTCTTATCCCACTCAAAAGGATTACCCTTGCGGGTTAGGCAGGTTAAGGGTAGAGCTAACTACGAAATCCCCTTATAAACCTCCGGTAATAACCTGCCAAACCCAAAAAACTCCTAACTTCAGTGATGTTCTTGGGTCTTTCCCAATTAAGGACAACATCAATCTTACTGGGGTCTACTGCTACTTCTTCTTGCAAAATTACATGTCCTAAAAACTTCACCTCAATCAACCAAAATTCACATTTTTCTGGTTTAGCGAACAACCTCTTTTCCCAGAGTATTTGCAGAATAATCCTAAGGTGTTCTTCATGCTCTTAAGGACTCTTCGAATAGATAAAGATATCATCAATGAAAACTACAACAAACTTATCCAAGAAAGGCCGGAAGATGTAGTTCATGTAGTCCATGAATACCGCTGGAGCATTCATTAAGCCAAAGGGCATAACTAAATACTCGTAATGCCCATAGCGTGTTCTAAACGCCGTCTTGGGTATGTCTTCGGACTTAATCCTTATTTGATGATATCCTGACCTCAAATCAATCTTTGAGAAACCGAGGCTCCTCCAAGCTGATCTAACAGGTCATCTATCCGGGGTAGTAGATATTTATTCTTAATGGTTATCTCATTAAGTTGTCTATAATCCACACAGTGCCTCATACTCCCATCTTTTTTCTTAACTAATAAGACAGGCGAACCCCAAGGGGATGCACTGGGTCGGATGAACTGCTTAGCTATCAATTCCTCTAATTGAGATTTAAGTTCTTTCAATTCCAAAGGGGACATTCTATAGGGTGCTATGGATATTGGTTCCACGCCAGGAATTAAGTCTATGGAGAATCCAATATCCCTGCTAGGAGGTAGGGATATTATGTCTTCAGGAAAAACATCTATAAATTCACCCACTACAGGAATAGTTGCTATATCCACAGGATCCTTAGAACTTGAAGAAAGTAAACATATGAACATGGGTTCCCCACTATTTAGGCATTGGTTAAACTGCGACACGCTAGCAAACAATGAAGGACTTACTTCTTTAGGTTTTTCTCCCAGAGATACGAAAATTATGGACTTTTCTAAACAATTTAGCACAACTTGATTGGCCGATAGCCAATCCATGCCTAAAATGACATCTAGACCTTGTAGGGGCAAACAAATCAAATTATCTAGAAACACCCTATCGGATATTTCCAATGTACAACTTTCGCAAACAAGGGAAGTCTCAATATTGCCCTCTGCAGTGGTAGATATAGCTAAAGGGTATGGCAATGAGGTCAAGTCAATTGTAGACATAAAGCACATTCACAAGAGACAAAAGAATGGTTTGCACCCGAATCAAAAAGGATAATAACAGATTCCTGGTTTAGAAGACCGGTACCTTTTATCAGACCATCTTTCCCATTAGCTTTCTTACCACTGAGGGTAAAAACTCTTCCTATGGATTGGTTACCAGGAACGACAACTCCTTTCCTCTTTAATAGAGGACAAGATGGAGAAGAGTGTCCCGGCTGCTTGCATGAGTAGCACATGTTCTGACCCGCTAAGCATTCTCCACCATGTTTCTTCCCACATTTTGGGCATCCAACAGCTTTAGGAAAGTTAGAGGTCTGCACCTGCTTACCCTTGTCCAAATTCCCTTTTGCTTTAAGTTGTTGATGATGTTTACCTTCAATCCTTGTCTTGAGCCATTTTTCTGATTCTCCACTTCCAGTTCTTGCAGACTTTATTCAGCCACATAAGCCTGTTGGACGATGGTGGGGTATTCGGTAAATCTTGTTTGAGCCAAACAGTTCTTGATATCAGCTGTCAAGCCCCACCGAAACTGATCTATCTTCCATTCTTCATCTGGAGTATAACTGTAACGCCCCGATTTTCACGTTTTCTAATTCTTCAGTATTTTAATGTCTTTATTTTATTCGAGGTCTTAGGAATGGAAATAAAATATTCCGAGACCATAGTCATGCTCGACGATATCGTAGGAAGCTACGATTAAGTTTTGAGTCAAAAACTCAAACGGAGTCCGGTCTGCGTTTTTACACTGACAGTATGATTTTACTGCTCATAAGACCTCAGATGGACCCGTGAACGAGACAGTAAGTCTTAGAATTCGATTATCTACGTTTTGGTTAAATTTCGTAAAAATTTCAAAAAAATCACTTCCTGACCTTCGTTCGGGCGGATTTCTCAATCGGGTAACGAACGGAGCCACATATGGACTTACCGAGACTCGCCAACAGATAATCTTGATATCACAACATCCCAGGACACTTGGGAGAGTATGCCAGAGTCGTCATGACGATCGGGAAAATCTAGACGTGAAATGACCAAAATGCCCCTAACCTTAGTCTTTTGCACTTTTACCATTTTACCCTTTTGGCAAATGACCTTTTTGCCCTTAAGTGACTTGTTTTAAAGGCTGAACTCAGCCCATCCAGCCCCTCATTCACGAAATTTCTGCCCAAAGAAGAACACCATTGTTGTTCTTGAAGAGAAACTCCATTTTTCTTCTTGAAAAGCTTGAATCACTTGTTGGAATCACTTGATTCCTTGAGCAATCTTCCTTCATTTCAAGGTAAGATCACTTCTATGATCTCTTAGCTCCTTGAATATCTCTTTATTTCAAGATCAAGATCCATTTTCATGAAAATTATTTCTTAGATCCAAAACTTTGAAAATCCATAGGAAATTGTAGAAAAATCATTTTGATGTGAGACCAATTTCTTTGAACTCACCTCATCATTCTCTACCTAAACCCAAGAGCTTGTGACTCAACTCTCATCATAGCTCAAAAAGCACATTAGGGCCGAACCCTTCTTGATGATGATGAATAGTGTTTTCATCAATTTTTGATTTTTAACACTTGATTTCATGCTTAGCTTTCCTAATGCCTTTGAATCCATGAAATGGAAAACCAAGATCAATTCCTAGCTTTATTCTCTTTAGGGTGGCCGAAACCCTCTTTGTGAGAATTGTTGAGTTTGCTTTGATTTTTGTTTAATTATTGATTGTTTGGTTGTTTGTAGTTGGTGACAATTATCAGAAGGTTCACAAACCGATCAACCGAATTTGATCCGGGAATCTGTTCTTCAACAGGTATGGGGAGAAGAACCTCATCACACCAAGATGGTGGTAGTGAGAATGGTTGTTTAAGTTTATGTGTGGGTGAAACCCTTTAGTTTGGGTTCACTTTTAATTGTTATGTTTTGTTAAGTTCTCTTCAAGAACAAGGTTGTCTTGATGAGTGTATGCTTTAGTATGTTGTAGTGTGCTTTAGCATAAGTTGATGATGATATGATTGAACGAAAATCATTTTCATGTATGTTGAAAAACCTACTTTGATCACTAGATCAAGTATGGACTTTTATGCTTGGTCATGAGACTATGATGTGTGATGGACTTGTATGTTTTGGTTATGATGTAATAAGGCGTAATTGTGGTTTGTCATAATTGGTGTGAGCTTTTGAGCTATATTTGCTTAGTTGGTGAAGCAAAGTCTCCATTTTTCATTGGAGTAGGCTTGTGGCCTTAGTAAGAGGAAATATAAGGACATGTGTTGTTCTTGATCTAGCAAGGTTTTGAAGTAAGAAAAACACGATTTCATAACCTAGGATTTCAAAGAGAAACAAAAGTGATTTTTGATCCAAAGATCAAATGAAGTTTTAACCTTTAAAGTGTGTCACCAAAGTGGAAAATGTCTTTTCTTTAGCCATAGGTTTGTTAATCAAACTAAGTGTTTCAAAAGAAGAAATAATGAAGGAGTTAGGGAAAATGAAAAACAGGGCACTCGCCCAGCGAACCCCGTCTCGCCTCGCGAGACAGAGGGAAAATAAGGCATTCGCCAGGCTAACCTTGCCTCGCCTCGCGAGACAGTGGACTAGCCCGAGCAGCAAAGATGCAGCTTCTCTGCCTCGCGTAGCGAAGTATTTCTCGCCCCGCGAACCGCCTAAGCAGTGAAGAATTGTAGCTCTGCCTCGCAACGCGAGACAATTATCGCCTCGCGAAGCAGAAGGTCGGTTTGAAATACAGTTCTCTGCCTCGCGACGCGAGACAATATTCGCCTCGCGATACAGAGGATTTGTATAAGGAGCAAATATAACTCTCAGCCTCGCGACGCGAAACTTCTGTTCGCCCCGCGAGAAAGGAATTTCAATTGAGGTATAACTACCTTAATTTAGCTAAGCGAATGTACTCTCGCTAAGCGAATTTCATGTTTCAGAAAATGCTAGAAATGAAGTAAGTAGTTCAAATATTGTTTCAAATCAAATGAGTTTTTAATTGTAAAAGTTGTTTGGTTTACAAAAGGAGTTTTCTAACTCAATCGTAAGAGTTTTATACGTGAAAAACCTAAGTTAAGTAATTAACTTAGAGTTGAAAACAAGGGTTAATTAAGTATGGTATGTGATGGAACAAGACCATGTGCTATACCATTGATGACTTAGTACATCAATGAGTTCATAAGACTTAAGTGAAATCAACACTTGTTTCCTTAATTGAAAGACAAGGGATTAATATCTTAGAAAGGCTTAAAGACTTATCTAAGAGGATTCTCAATCCTTATTCATAATGCTTAGGACTTGAGACATAATTCATAAGATGTAAACACAAACACGAAACGTTTTGGTTTTCAAAACAGTAGTTCGATGACGGACCGATGATTCGGATCCAGGTTAATCGTTCAACTGTTTCTGTCTTGTGATAACTGGAATGAGAGAGATCCTGAGGCTGTGCAGGTATGGGACTATACAGTGGAAGGAATCCTGAGGCTATGCAGGTATGGGACTGTATAGTTAAGGGAAGGCATATAAGAATTGATTGGTACTACCCATACCAACAAGATTTATCTTCTTTTCGGGAACTTAGAACATAAGTACTTTATAGTTAAGCGTGCTTGACTTAGAGTAATTATGGGATGGGTGACCTTCTGGGAAGTTTCCTAGAAAGCGTGTGAGTGAGGACAAAACACGCTAAAAAGACTTGTGTTGGTCTGTGGGGACAGTCGGCGATTCTGAAAGCAGTCTGGATCATTCCAAAGGAATCACGAGATATTTATCCGATGGATAAATGTTTTATAAAACAAAGATGTGTGTAGTTCCTAAGGAAGAGAACCTTAGTGAACCTTGAGGTTTATCCAATGGATAGACATTGTTTTATCGCATCTGCTTTGTGTAAGCATTGGCATTTCATGTGCATAGTTGTAAGGCCTTGAGCCTAGGAGTTGAGCTTACACCTTGATGCGGGTGCGAATCTTACGGTGACGATCTTCAATGGTCTTTTTGGAGGTATCAGGGTTGGAAGGGCTGACATGTGACCAGTTGGTGATTCTTCTGTGTCGTGGCGAATCTGTGCAATACACTGATATCCTCTACTAGATGCCGTACTTTTCATGTTTGGTCGAGAGTGTTACCGTAAAGCCAGATACGTGCACGTTACGAATGTTGTAGCATCTTGCTCATGGCTGGCAGAAATCGGAACATGTCCTCCCATTCACTCTCTCCGAATGTTTTGTTAGCTCCATGGAGTAGGGGTCAGAGTAGTACCCAGTGACATTGACATTGAGTCATATACATTGCATTGCATTGCATGGCTATTGATGTTTATGGCTATTGATGTTTACATTTACTGTTATACATCGCTGTATTGTTTAAGGATGCCTTATATTATGCTGTTAAATGTTTAGCATGCTATTATGTTGTTAACTGCTTAACATGATTTATATTGAGAACCTTTGTAAGCATGTTGGGTACGTTGTTACCCGGTGAGTCGTCCCGTTTTTACTACTGCTGTTTTGTTGTGTTGATGAACGGGAATCTCACCCATATCTGTATGTTTTCTGCTGGTACTTGCTGTTGATGCTTGAACAGATGGACGCGAAAATGGTTCGGTTCCGCAGTCCCTTTGAGTTCGGAGGTGGACTCTTTTGCTGTTTTAGTTTTGTTGTCGGCCAGACTATGTCAGTTTTTGTAGTACCTTTTGGGAGCTACGACTCCTAGTACTTATTGTGTTTTCTTATGTCAGTCATACATTAGACTTATGTCTGTATACAATAATGTTGATGTTTCTATTTTTCGTTTTCTGTTTCTGTATTTAGTATACAGTATGTCCTAGTAATGTATGGTGAACCTAAGTTCACTTATTAGTAATATTTATTACCTTTATTAATCCCATTACATCTTTATGGAAAGAAAAGAAAAAGAAAAATTGTATTTTTCGCATTAATAAATATTTTCGGCCTTATAAACGTTCGGGAATGTGACACTCGGGAAAGGGTGTTGCAATAACTAGCCTGTGAAGCATGCCTTGCCAAATCTTCAAATTTTGCAACATATTGTGCGACTGACATGCTTCCTTGCTTTAGTTCCATGAATTCCATTTCTTTCTGCTTTCTGGGGTTGAGGGGAATATACTTCTCAAGAAAGACCACTTGGAAATGCTCCCAATCCAAAGGTGTCCCCACAGCTACCATGTGAGCCTTCATACCCTTCCACCAGTTAGCAGCTTCCTTCTTTAGCATATGGGTTGCAAAAGTAACCTTTTGCTCCTCAGTACACTGTACAACCTCAAAAATCTACTCCATGGCTTCTATCCAATGTTGAGCATCTAGAGCATGTTTCACCTCAGAAAAGGTAGGAGGGTCAAGCTTGCGGAAACGAAAGAAAACACGATTGGCATCGTCCTGGGGTTGGGCTGGTCCTCTAGCCTGAGCCTGGTGGTTGAGAAGATTATTGGTAGCTATGGTCTGATCCCTCACAACCTGCATGAACTCGTCCAATCACTCAAACCCCTGCCCAGCAGGTCCTGGAGCATCTCTTCTAGGTCTCCCACGGCCTCTAGTTCCCCCATTCATAATTTTGCATACCACATACAAATATCAAGCTGATCAGACTTAATACTTTGTAAGTTAGTAATTTGAAAAATAAATGGTGAAATTAAGCAACAAAGATTCTATGTAAAACTATCAACAGTTCAAGTAGATTGAACTACTCTGATACCATAAATGTAATGCCTTATATTAGCGTCTAGAATCTAACATAAGACATCCACAATTTTTTTGATATTCAAACCAATAGTCTTAACACAACAGTCATACATGACCTTACAAATCTCAAAACATTACATAGTAGTTTTCGAAATCTTAAAGAGAATAAAAAAAAATATGGAAACTTCATTAAAATAGTTTATGAAGTCCAGAGATACATAATAAAGGTTCCCAAAAAACATATTGAGTCCAAGGTTAATTTCCTTCGAATCTTCAATATCCTCCAAGGGACCTAAACCTGCTTATCTGAAATAATAGGGAGCCTAGTGAGAAAAATAATTCTCAGCGAGCTTTTGCTTCAAGCAAGAATATATGAATAATCAATACCTTTTAAGCAATTGAAAATGAATTTGAGCATGGGCATTTTAAAACCTAAAACATTCACTAGGTAACTTCAAGTGTGAGAGACTTTAAGTACTCTAGTTTAAAAAGATTTTGATATGGCAGTCAGAGCTCTGTGACAATAATCAGGCGTCCCTTAATTGCTAGTATCATATCCTAACCATCAAGAAGATGAAGGACTTACGAAAAACATGTCTCACCCACAATTACTATTGTGGCCATAATGGCTAAATTTAGTTTCGAAACTTTATATTTCACCAAATATAGACCACTTTAAATTCTTAATGCCATGCTATAATTCATTTTCTCAAAATTCATATCCATTCACAAAGGGGACATCAAGTGTCCATGGCGGTCAGCACCAAACCATCATTTATAATTAGCAAAACTATCACAATTTGAAAAGAAAGGTCTATGGTTACCATTCCCACTATTTAATTCACAGCTCAAAAGATCCATTCAATAACAATTAGGAGCTATTTAAGACTCAACCAAAACTGAACATGTCAATAAAATACTGATAACAAGTTTAAAAATATCCCTAAACCAAATTCACGGAACTTAGGAGATTATCCTTTTTAAAATCTGTCAGCAGGAGTTTTCAGCAACTTGCAACAGAGTTTTCAACATCCAAACTGAGTCAAATTTCGAAATTTCAAAGCCTATACTGTCACAAATTTTGTCTATTTTCTAATGGCATAGGAATTAACTCAATCCAATATCATTACAATTTATTACAAATTTAACATCACAACAGTATCGGTACAGATTTTACTACATTAACAGCAAATTGCATGTCGTTTTTCTCCATCAATACTCTATTTCGAAGGAAATTAAGTCTAGTTTTTAATGG
Organism: Ammopiptanthus mongolicus; assembly: GCA_039655645.1. Lineage (NCBI taxonomy): Eukaryota > Viridiplantae > Streptophyta > Magnoliopsida > Fabales > Fabaceae > Ammopiptanthus > Ammopiptanthus mongolicus. The sequence goes on from CM077345.1 coordinate 39,260,408, forward strand.
TACAGGAATTAATGCAATCCAACATCAGTACAATTTATTACAAATTAAACATCACAACAGTATCAGTACAGAGTTTACTACATTAACAGCAACTTGCATGTCATTTTTATCCCATAATACTTAATGCAATTTATCCATTCCAGAGTCCATTTCGAAGGGAATTAAGTCTAGTTTTCAATGGTACAAGAATCACTTCGAAATAAGCTTGGTGGAGGAAGTTACGGATGAAATACTACAGGGGTGCATACGGGTTTAAGAGATTTTTACAGCACCCTTGTGAATTTTTCATCAAAATCAAACTCTATACAACATGCAACCAAAAAATCAGTTGTTCAACATCAATTATGAGTTCAATCATGCATTTTATAGAATTAATTGAAACATTTAACTAGAAACTGGGATTTATGGTTACCCAATGTTACGAACAACAAAACTCACATGACTATGTAATAGAATCAAGGTTGTTAATGTTGGTCTCTCTTGAGTTCCTTCCTAAGCTGACCTTTACTCCCCTTTTGGTCACCAACTGCAGAGGTTCCTAGATCTCAATGAAGGATGATGACATCCCTTCTAGCCCTTTCGAAAATTTCATACTTGTAGGTTGTTAGAGGAAGGATTTTCCTAGCAACACTACCTCTATTTGGCTGAACTCTTTGAGGAGTTTAGAGGTCTTGCATTTCTGCCCTCTTTGCTTGGTTTGGGTGTTTATGAGTGGGTAAGTGTATGGAGTAGGATGTTAGAGAAAGATTGATGTAGGTTTTAAGATGGCGTTAGAAGAAATGGAGAAAGGAAAGTGGTGGTGGTGGGGTGAAGGTTGGCCAAATTTTAGAGAGGATGAGAGGAAGGGGAAAGGTTTTTCCTTGACTCTAAAATGAAAAGAAATAAAAGAGATGTTCAGCCCTCTCTCCCTATGGCTGGCCAAAAACCTCATCTTGAGGGGGAAGAGATGATTGGTTCACCAATTGGGCAAGATTTGCTCAAAGGTATTGGTCCTTTCATGGATTTTCTAAGGATAGAGGTGGATAAGGAGGATTAAAATAAGTGGGGGTGTGTGTGTGAGAGAGATTAAAAGGATAAAATTCTAGATTAATAATAATTAACCCAACTTAATTGTACTTAAAGAAATATCTATTTCCTCTTTAATCAACAAATAATCACTTCATAATTCAATCAATCATTTAAGTGCAGAGTTATGAAATATAAAAGGATCCAATCACACCGATGGTAAAAAAAAATATAGAAATATAAATAAATAAATCTGAAATGAAAAGACTAGAATACCCTTGGGGAAGGATATTACACAAGCACGGCCTCTTCCTATATCAGTTGTTCATCCTCCCAATCCCTCTCTGTCTTTAGCTCTCAGTGTCATTCCTGGACATGAGAATGTTGAGGCAACAAAGGCCACTGCTGAAAGATCTGTCTCTACGGTTCCTCATGAAATCCAAGACTTCGTCCAACGATCCATCACAGCTGCTTTTCAAGCTAATAAGCAAGAATTGTTAGCAAAGATGGCTGCCATGATGCAGAGTTTCTTTCCACAACCCCCTAATCCTCCTCCACCCCCTCCATCTTCTGTTTCTTAGTTTTATTTTTTATTCTTTTCAATTGTTTTTTTTTAGTTAAAACTAGTGCTTTGGTCCCTTAAGTTAATTTAATTTTTCAAATTGGTCCCTTTAGTTTTTTTTGTGTCAAATAGGTCCCTTAAGTTTTTTTGGTGACAAACAGGTCCCTTAAGTTGTTATGACAGTGTATAGTCTTACTATTAAATCAGTGAATTATGATGTCACTTAAGAGACCTGTTTGTCACAAAAAAAACTTAGGGACCTGTTTGTCACAAAAAAAAAAACTTAAGGGACCTGTTTGACATAAAAAACTTAAGGGACCAATTTGAAAAATTAAATTAACTTAAGGGATCGAAGCACTAGTTTTGCCTTTTTTTTTATTTTCTGACTGATATTCTTACTTCACCTTTTGTTTGATGACAAAAAGGAGGGAAAAGATTGGGAATTTGATTTGAATATAATTAAAAACTGATGCATTTCATTCACATGTCTGCTCTAAGCGCTTTTATATATGCTTGACGTATAATATATGCCTAAGTTGTTATCTGCCTAAGTCCAATGCTTAGATGTTGTTAAAATACTATCTTTGATGGAAGCTTTTTCTTAGGGGGGAGCCTTCTGGCTCTTTGATGAACCTCAATTCTGTGCATTTTATAGGGGAATTTGGGTTGAATTTCGATGCATTTAAAGATATATATTATTGTATTTCACCCTTTTACTTAAGTTTTGACAGAATTGACATTCAAAGGCAGCTTGATGGACTTTTGAAGAAAAGTGAAGGTTTTAGAGCTTAAATTGACAAAATACTGAAATTCTTAGGCTAGCATGGCCGTGCCGTGCGAGAGCACGCTTGTGCCACCCTTCCAAATCCATCCATCCAAGCAAAACCTTAAAAAATACTTAAAGCTGACCTCTGGAGACTTAGCACGGCCGTGCCATGCAAGATCACGCTCGTGCCACATTGAAGAAAGGGCTGACTCAAGGAAGCAAGGCCTGACAGAAGCTAGCACGGTCCCAATCGCAAAGAGCACGCCCGTGCTGCAGCCTGTGCACTAGAATGTTGTTCTACGAAGTTAGTACGCCCTAACATATTTGAGCACGACCTAATATTTTGAAGAGCACGCCCGTGCTGAACGAAGAGCACACCCACGCCACCTGATTGGCATGCCCATGCTGACGGCGCAGAAGACCTAATTCAAAGCCCAATGCACAAATTTTGGTATAAATAGAGGCCCTCTGTGCCACTTTAGAGATATACTTTCCTTCTTTACATCTTGAACTCTTTTATTAGCTTTCTAGTTTATAGTTTTTATAGTTTTTATTTCTAGAGTAGGATTTGGCACCTAAAAATTAAATTGTAGACAACTTCTCCCTCTTCAATTATCCAGGATGCGTTTTCCAATGTTGAACTTGGTTTTCTCTATTACTATAAGTAGCTAAATTCACTACTAGAGTTGTGGTGGATCCTGTGTTAGTAGAAACCCTTTTCGCTATGTTTTAGCTTTAATTCAATTCTATTTGGTTTCAAAGTTATGATTTGACTAGTGTTATTTTGTTGTTCTTCATCTCATACTAGGATTGCGCACCCTTTGTATGCTCTTAATCAATTGATTGATATTTTGGCTATCAAGCCCAATTAAATTGGTAGATCTATAGGATAACCGAGGTTTAACGTCTAAATTTGAGAAAACGTGATTTATTCCTTTCAATCATTCAACCTCTTTGTTTTTCATGTTTTCTAATCATTTAAACTCTTTGTCTGACAACCATTGGGTTCATTTGGGGAGAAGAATATTAATTGTCTGACAAACAATTAATAGTTTTCGTTGAGGGATTAGTATTCGAAAAGCAACTGCGAAATTGAATAGAATTAGGAATTGGGGATATTGAAAGCACAAGTGAAACCACGGCTTAAGGTTCTTTACTCTTGATTTCTAAACTCTATTTATCTTCTTTCATCATCTTTTACCATTGCTATATTATTATCTATTTTTTCTATCAAAAATATTATTATATATTTCTTTTGAGTTCTTTATTAGTCTAAATAGCATAAGGATTTCCTTATTCCACTACTTGCTTTATCACTTAGTTATCAAAATTAATCTTTTGGGTATGGCATCTGGACTTCCGTCCTATATTACTTCTGCGACAGGGTACACTTCCCTTAAGTGTGTTTTGAACGCAACAAGTTTTTGGCGCCGTTGCCGAGGATTAATTTTTGATATTTTGTGATTTTAGTAATATTGGAAGAAAAGAAATTCTAGTTAATTTAGACATCTATTTTTCTTTATTCTCTCTCTTTGCATGCTAAAGCTTTCTAAAGATCCTGATCAAGTTTTTGACAGGGAAGTTGAAAGGACTTTTCACAGGTTACAGAGGCAAGCAAGAAAGGAGAACACCTTCGGGGAAAGAATGACGTTACTCAACTACTTTACCCCCTCTGCTGAGGTGACGGATAGCATCACCAACCCAGCAATGGATGCCAACAACTTTGAGATCAAGCCTGCTTTGGTCTCTATGATACAAAACTCTGGATTATTTGGGGGGTTGCCAACTGAGGACCCCAACTACCATCTGAAGAAGTTCCTCAGGATCATAGATCTTATCAATTACAATGGAGCTTCAACAGATGCAATTAGACTGAGATTGTTCCCACTCGTTGTCTGACAAAGCAAATCAATGGCTTTCCTCTTTGCCATCTAGTTCTATCACTACTTGGGATCAATTAACAGGCCAATTTTTGGGCAGGTACTTTCCACCTTAAATCTGCTAAATATAGAGCTAGTATTTTGAACTTTGTGCAATATGACCAGGAATCACTCTACGATGCATGAGAGCGATATCAGGATTCGATTTGGAGGTGTCCATACCATGGTTTCACAGTCCTCATTCTGGTGCAAATATTCTATAATGGACTTTCACAAACAAACAGGTCCAGTATAGACGCTGCCTGTGGGGGCTCAATTTTAAAGAAGACACCTGAAGAAGCCCAAGCTTTGATCCAGAAGATGGCAGCCAATCACTACCAGTGGCCGCCCAGGGACAAACATACCATCAAGAAGCCAATTGGTGTGTATGAGGTAAATGCCATAGAGGCGATGGAAACCAAGGTTGACGCTCTAACTAAACAGATAGAAACACTGATGCAAGCTCAAGCACAGATTATGACACAAGCCAGTGCACTTGTATCTCCATTCCCATGCAACCATTGCGGTTTGACAGGTCATGAGAGCAAGGATTGCCAACTGGATAATTCTTTTTCTCCACCAGTTGAGGAAGCCAAATTCATGAGTAATGCCAATCAAAATCAAAATAATTCTTACAATCATGGTTGGAGGGATCGTTCGAATTACTTCTGGGGAGGTCAGCAGAACGGTCAAGGTTCAAATTCAAACACCTACAGACCACCCCACTTGCAGAACCAAGGCTCAAAACCAGAGAATAGGAAGCCCGATCCTCATGAATTGCTGGAAAAATACATAGAGGAAAATGATAGCAAGTTTCAAGCCATCCAGTCACAGATATCTGCTCTTACCACTTTGCTCTCAAAAAAGCCTCAAGGAACATTGCCTACCCAGACTGAGCCAAACCCAAGGGAGCACGTCAATGCAATCTCTCTTCAGCAGACAGAAAAAGGGAACTCTAGTTCCATGGAAGAAAACAACACTGTTGAAGAAGACAAGTCAGAGGAAGAGCACGGCTGTGCAACACTTTTGGCATGGCCGTGCCACTTGCCCAATAAGCAGAATCAGGTAATAGTCACTAGTGAGGTACAAATTTCTCTTCCAACTCTTCTAACTAGAAATAATAGCATGCAAATTGATGAATTTTTTAGAACTAATATGAAAGTGTATGTTAAACCACCTCCTGATGAAGAAAAACATCTCTCAAAAGAATATGGGGTAGTTCAAATTAATGAGGAGTGCTCTGCTATTATTTTGAATAAATTATCTCGTAAAATAAAAGACCTAGGGAGTTTTACTATTCTCGGTTCGATTGAGAATGCTCATTTTGATAAAGCATTATCTGATCTAGGTGCTAGTATAAATCTAATGCCTTATTCTGTGTCAAAAAGGCTTGGTTTACAGGAACGTCAGAGCACCAAAGTCTCATTGCAGTTAGCTGACAGAACCATTACCCACCCTCGAGGAACAATAGAAAAAGTGCTAGTAAGGGTGGGGAGATTCACATACCCGATGGACTTTGTGATTTTGGACATGAAGGAGGATGAGAAGGTCCCTAATCTTGGGACGACTATTCCTGGCCACCAATGATGCTAAAATAGAGGTCAAACAAGGCACCTTAACACAAAAGTGTGAAGAAGCTATCTTCAAGGTCTCCCCAAGACCACCATAACTAGTGCTCTAAACAGGTTGTCAGGCTCGTGACGTAAAACAAGCGCTTTGCAGAAGGCAACCTGTATTTTATTTTATCTTATGTTATTTTTGCTTTTTATTTTTATTTTGAAAAAAAAATTAAAAATTTTTGTGGAGAGAGAAATAAGTATGGGAATCTTTGCAAAATTATAAAGTGTTCCCTATTTTTGGACTGAAATTTAAAATCTGAAAAAATAGGAGGGCACGGTCGTGCTCCCTGTTGGCATGGTCGTGCCACTCACGCGACTGTTTAGAATAAAAGGGGGGAGCAACGTGAAATAGACAGATGCAAACACTAGAAGGGGGGTTGAATGGTGTTTGACAAATTTATGTGGAATTTAGAAACTTTTTCGCAAGCACAGACGGGTTGTAATAGACGAGTAAACACAGACAGGTCAATCAGACTGATAACTCGTTTGAAGGTTTTCATAGAAAACACACAATCATGCAAGATAAGAAAGTTTTTGATAAACATAATTATAAACCCCTTTAGTTAGATGATAGTTAAGACAAATAATCAAACTAAAGAGTTAAGAGAAAGAGAGATCACTCAACAGGTTTTATCCTGGTTCACCCCTTAACAATGAGGCTACGTCCAGTCCTTGGCAGCACCAAGTTTTCTCACTATAACTGATTTAGGTTACAGAACAGACAAGTATTGTTTTCACACCTAGCCTCTTCAGGCTCCAGACGAGTATTGTTTTCACACCTAGCCTCTCCATGCTCCAGACGAGTATTGTTTTCACACCTAGCCTCTCCAGGCTCCAGACGAGTATTGTTTTCACATTTAGCCTCTTCAGGCTCAGACGGGTTTGTTTGAGAGAAGTTGTAAAAAGATTACACTTTGCAAGTCTTTCACAAGCACTCAGACGAGTGTATTAAATGTGAAGTTCTAAAAGACTGCGTATTAACTTCAAATGATTGAAGAATAAATAATGAAAGAATGAAGATATAAATGTACAGAGTAATTGGTCTTTGATTGCTTTGATCGTTCTCTTGTGTCTTGTGGAATCTTCAAAGTCTTCTTCATTAAATAATCTTCAAAATTTAAAGCCGTTGGACACAAAGTCTGAAGTCTTTGGCTTCTTGCAGATCTTCAATAAATGCAATAGAATCGTTCTGATCAGCCATTAAAGCATAGGGAACTTCGCTTGTTCTCTTTCATCAGAGTGATGCAGACTTCTGATATACCTTTGGTCTCAGCAGGTCTGTATTCGTGCTTTTTGTTTGTAGAGGGAAGACTTTCCCTTTTGGTGTAAGATGCAGTTGTATTCAGGCAAAGCACTTTGTTGAAGTTCTTTATCAGGGTCGAGACAGCTTTCATCCAATGTATTTTTTAACGTTAGTCTTTAGACGGATGAGTAGCTTCATTAGACGGGTTGACTCTTTAATAAAGAGATGACGTTAGTTGCAAAGTCCTTTAGACGGGTGAGTCTTCCTTTGATCAGACGGTTGAAGACTTCATTAGACGAGTGAACTTCTCTTAGTTCAGACGAGTGAACCTTAGCTAGTTTAGACGAGTGAACTTATCTTAGTTCAGACGAGTGAACTTTAGTTAGTTCAGACGTGTGAACTTAATTTAGTTCAGACGGGTGAACTTATCTAAGTTCAGACGAGTGAACAGTTCATATAGACGCTTAATGTTTTATTCTGCACACTAAGTAGACGAGTTAAATACCACAGACGGGTTCAATTAAATCATTGAATAACTGTTTTAATCTCATCAAAACTAAGGTAAATGCACATCAGACATTTGGAGACTCAACAATCTCCCCCTTTTTGATGATGACAAAACATGTTAAATGATTTAATGAACTTAAGAAAATTCACATAAATCTGTCATGTATATGATTAATCAGATTAAAAACATTGTTCCATGATTATAATATACTCAGACAAATAAGAATTTAACTTTTTATCTTAGCTTTATCTTAGTATTTTCTCCCCCTTTTGACATTATCAAAAGCAATAGAATATAGAGAGAAAAGAAAAGATACATCATATTAAAAGTAAACATTTGTTCATATCAGACAGTTGTAATATAAAGACATTCATATCAGACAGTTGTAATATAAAGACATGTTTCATTTAACTTTCTCCCCCTTTTGTCATAATCAAAAAAGAGAAAAGGAGGTATATGACCATCATTGGCCGTGTACAAGGTTCTTTAAAAAGAAAATTACACATAAGTGTTAAAAAGATCAAAAAGAGTTAAAAGCAAGTTTGTCCTTTGGTTTTGCCTAAAGGCTTCTTCAACTGCTCCCCCTGAGCAGATGCATCCTCTTTGATGGTTTTAAAAACAAAGAGAAAGAGATTTGAAAACTTAAGAACGAAATACCTTTTAAAATAACAAAATGTTTTCCCTTTTAAAGACCAAAGACAGTTGTAATATTAAATGAAAACACCAAAAAAAAAAGTTTTAAACAGAATTGATTTAAAATAAAAACAGCCATGTACACATATTGCCTCAGATAAAGAAATGGCATTAAAGATAATAACCATTTAAAAGAAAATATTTCAAATAAAGAGTATGATTCAAAAAGTCAGACGGTTAAACATAGACGGGTATCATAAACACTCATCAGACAGGTTATTCAGCAAGGCAATGCATATTCAAGTTGTCTCTTATAAACTTAAACCTATCCTCAGCTAATGGTTTTGTAAAGATATCAGCCCATTGATTTTCAGTTTTAACAAACTTAACATCAAATACACCTTTTTGAACATAATCTCTTATGAAGTGATGTTTGATTTCTATGTGCTTAGCCTTAGAATGTTGTATGGGATTCTTGGTTAAGCAAATAGCACTAGAATTATCACACCAGACAGGTATATTATGCTCAAATATAGAGTAATCTTCTAGTTGATGTTTTACCCATAGTAGCTGTGAGCAGCAACTTGCAGCAGAGACATATTCTGCTTCTGCAGTTGAGAGGGCGATAGTCGTCTGTCTTTTGCTTGACCAGGAGACTAAGTTTGCTCCAATGAAGTGACATCCTCCACTGGTGCTTTTCCTTTCAAGTCTATACATTAAACCAAGATTAGTGGTTCTAAGCAAATATCTAAATATTCTTTTAACAGCCTTAAGATGAAATTCTTTGGGATCAGATTGGAATCTAGCACACATACAGACACTAAATTGAATATCAGGTCTGCTAGATGTTAAGTATAGAAGAGATCCAATCATACCTCTGTAGACAGTTTGGTCTACCTTTTTACCTTCATCATCTTTGCTTAGATTAGCATTAGTTTGCATTGGAGTTTTCATGATCTTTGAGCTATCCATTTTGTACTTCTTTAGAATCTCCTTGATGTACTTTTGTTGATGGATGTAGATTCCATCACACGTCTGCTTGATTTGCATTCCAAGGAAGAACTTCAATTCTCCCATCATGCTCATTTCAAATTCTGCTTGCATCAACTTAGAGAATTCTTTGCACAATTTTTCATTAGTAGCTCCAAAAATAATATCATCAACATATACTTGAACTACTATGAAGTTATCTTTTGAGCATTTCTTAAACAAAATTGTATCAACTTTTCCTCTTATAAAGCCATTATTCATAAGAAAAGAACTAAGTCTATCATACCATGCTCTAGGCGCTTGTTTTAAACCATATAAAGCCTTTTTAAGTTTGAAAACATAATCTAGTTTTTCATTATCTTCAAAACCAGGGGGTTGTTTAACATAAACTTCTTCAATTATTCCATTTCAAAAAGCACTTTTTACATCCATTTGAAATAAAGTAATTTGATGTTGTGCAGCATATGACATGAGTATGCGAATAGCTTCTATTCTAGCTATAGGTGCAAAAGTCTCAGTATAGTCAATACCTTCTTGTTGGTTGTAGCCTTGAGCTACTAACCTTGCTTTGTTTCTGACAACTTTGCCATCTTCATCTAGCTTGTTTCTGAAAACCCATTTTGTTCCAATAACAGACTTGTCTATTGGTTTGGAGACAAGTTTCCAGACATCATTCCTTTTGAACTGATTAAGTTCTTCTTGCATGGCAAGAATCCAGCTTTCATCTTCAAGAGCTTCCTCAATATGTCGTGGTTCAATTTCAGATAAAAAGGCCATATTGCTTGACTCTCTTAAGACAGATCTGGTTCTAACACCTTCAGAGGGACTTCCAATGATAAGATCTTCAGGATGATGAGCTTTGAACTTCCAGTCTCTTCTGAGATCATCATTTTGATGTTGATCTGACTGATGACTCGTCTGCTCGACTTGTCTGAGAGATTCCTCAGCAGACTCAGTTTTTGATACGTCTGGCTGTTGACTCGTCTGCTGGGTAAGATCAAGTCCTGCAAGATCATCTCCTAGATCTGATAGTTCCCTATCAGTCTTTAGATTATCATTGAATTTTACATGATTAGATTCCTCAACAATAGAGGTCCTAGAGTTAAAAACTCTATATGCTTTAGACACTTCAGAATATCCAATGAAGATGCCTTTGTCTACCTTGGAATCAAACTTTCCAAGTTGATCCTTGGTATTTAAGATGAAGCATTCACATCCAAATGCATGGAAATAAGATATGTTGGGTTTTCTACCTTTCCACAATTCATAAGGAGTCTTCTTTAGGATAGACCTTATAAGTATTCTATTTTGCACATAACATGCAGTGTTTACTGCTTCAGCCCAGAAGTACTTAGGGAGATTATTTTCATTGAGCATTGATCTAGCCATCTCTTGCAGAGATCTGTTCTTTCTCTCAACCACTCCATTTTGCTGTGGAGTTCTTGGTGCAGAGAAATTGTGAGAGATTTCATTCTCTTCACAGAACAGTTTGAATTGCTCATTTTCAAATTCTCCCCCATGATCACTTCTAAGGGTAGAAATACAGAAACCATGCTCATTTTGTACTTTCTTACAGAATACAGAGAAGGCCTTAAAAGACTCATCCTTGTGGGTTAAGAAAAGTACCCAAGTAAATCTAGAATAATCATCAACAATGACAAATCCATATTTCCTTCCAGCTAGACTGGCAACACTAACTGGTCCAAACAGATCCATATGTAACAACTGAAGAGGTCTAGAGGTTGATACAATGTTTTTTTGATTTGAAACTTGATTTTACTTGTTTATCTCTCTGACATGCATCACATAAAACATCTTTCTTGAAACTGATATCAGGCAATCCTCTCACAAGGTTATCCTTTTTCAATTTTGAAATAAGTTTCATACTAGCATGTCCTAGTTTCTTATGCCACAACCATCTTTCATCCTCTTTAGACATCAGACAGGTTACACTTTGATCTGAGAGTTCAGTTAGCTCAATCTTATAAAGATTTTGCTGTCTGTTAGCTGAAAAGAGGGTCTTGCCACTCTTATCTTTGACTATGCATTCATTCTTAGTGAAGGAGACAACAAATCTACTATCACATAATTGACTTATGCTAAGTAAATTGTGTCTTAGTCCTTCAACCATAAGTACATTTGAGATAGAGGGAAGAGGGGGTTTACCACCAATTGTACCAACACCAATTACTCTTCCTTTTTGATTGCCTCCAAAGGCAACAAATCCACCATTCTTAGACTGGAGGTCTTGGAACATAGACCTTTCTCCTGTCATATGTCGCGAGCAGCCACTGTCCAGGTACCAGCAGAGGCGTCTGCTTTGTCCTATTAAGGATGTCTGCAACAGAAATTATTTTATCTTTAGGTACCCATATTTTTCTGGGTCCTTTTCTGTTAGTTCTAGGAGTCTGTGAAGACTTCCTCTTTTTCTTGTGAAAACACTTAGACATAACATGTCTAGCTTTTCCACAGAAGTTACAGACGGGTCTATGTCTAACTAGAATGGGTTTAACATAGACAGTTGAAGATTTTGTTGATACTTTATGATCAGCTTGATGATCATATCCAATGCCTTCTTTGTTAAGAGAGTGTCTCTGACATCCTAGCAGTTTTGTCAGATTATCTCTGCCATTAACAAATCTAGCAAGATCAGAAGTGAGCTCCTTCACTTTCTGTTGAAGTGTGAACACTTCTTCAGAATGTGATGTTTCACTTGAGATCGAAGCTTCATCAGACTTTTCAGTCCTCAACTGGCTATTTTCTTTGGCCAGCATCTCACACTCTTGAGATTTTTGTTTATGCTCACTGAGGAGTTTAACATAATCTCTCTTGAGGGATTTGAAGGCCTTAGATAAGCCTTTGGATTCCTCTACCAGCTCATCATAAGCATCATGCAATTCCTCAAGTTCAGAATGTACCTCAGTTTCAGGTTCTGAATCTGTATTGGCCATCAGACAGAGATTGGCTTCCTCTTCTGTCTCTTCTCCTTCAGAAGATGAGCATTCAAGATCTTCCCATGTGGCCATCATTCCTTTCTTCTTCTTTCTGAAGAACTTCTTTTTGGAAGCTTTCTTCAAAAGAGGGCATTCAGGTTTGATGTGACTAGGCTTCTTGCACTCATAGCAGACAACTGGACTCTTGTCTGTTGATGTGGATTCTTTGTGAGATTTTCTGAAGGGCTTCTCCTTTCTGAACTTCTTCTTTCTCCAGAGCTTTTTCATCTTTCTGGTCATGAGAGAAGTCTCTTCATCATCATCAGAATCCTCATCATCAGACTCGTCTATGTCACCGTCAAACTCGTCTGTCTTTGAAGCTTTTAAGGCTTTAGCTGCCTTTAGATCACCTTTAAGAGCAATGGCTTTGCTCTTTTTTATTGACACATCTTCATTGAGCTCTTGCTCATGAACAGTGAGTGTGCCAAGAAGTTCATTCATAGTAAAGGAGGTGAGATCCTTAGCTTGAGAAATAGCAGTGACAAGAGGTCTCCACTGCCTTGGAAGACTTCTGAGAATCTTAGCAACTTTCTCAGCATTTGTATATGTTTTACCAAGAGATTTCAAACCATTAGTAATAGTTTGGAATCTACCAATCATTTGAGCAATAGATTCACCTTCATCCATGGTGAACAGTTCATATTTTCTAACAAGAATAGAAATTTTAGATTCTTTTACCTTTGCAGTACCTTCATGTGTGACAGATAAGGAGTCCCACATTTCTTTAGCAGAATCACAAGCACATACCTTTTCAAACTCTTCTAGACTGAGAGCACAGATTATAGCATATCTGGCTTTATGGTTTAGATCCCATCTTGTCTTTTCAACAGGTGTCCACTGAGCCTTAGGCTTGTCTGAGCCATCACTATTTTGAGGAGTGTAAGGTCCATCAGTAATGACATCCCATACATCAGAATTTGTTGACAAGATGAACCAGTGAAACCTTTCTTTCCAGTAGTTATAATTTGAACCATTGAAAAAGGGAGGTCTGGTCATAGAGCCTCCTTCAGGTTGGGGGTTCCCACTTGAGCTTGCTCCAGAATACATTGTCTATTCTTCAGGATCTTTTCTCTACACTGTTAGGTGCTCAACCCAGAGGCTGAGCTCTGATACCAACTGAAATAGACAGATGCAAACACTAGAAGGGGGGTTGAATGGTGTTTGACAAATTTATGCGGAATTTAGAAACTTTTTCGCAAGCACAGACGGGTTGTAATAGACGAGTAAACACAGACAGGTCAATCAGACTGATAACTCGTCTGAAGGTTTTCACAGAAAACACACAATCATGCAAGATAAGAAAGTTTTTGATAAACACAATTATAAACCCCTTTAGTTAGATGATAGTTAAGACAAATAATCAAACTAAAGAGTTAAGGGAAAGAGAGATCACTCAGCAGGTTTTATCCTGGTTCACCCCTTAACAATGAGGCTATGTCCAGTCCTTGGCAGCACCAAGTTTTCTCACTATAACTGATTTAGGTTACAGAACAGATAAGTATTGTTTTCACACCTAGCCTCTTCAGGCTCCAGACGAGTATTGTTTTCACACCTAGCCTCTCCAGGCTCCAGACGAGTATTGTTTTCACACCTCTAGACGAGTATTGTTTTCACACCTAGCCTCTCCAGGCTCCAGACAAGTATTATTTGCACACTTAGCCTCTTCAGGCTCAGACGGGTTTGTTTGAGAGAAGTTGTAAAAAGATTACACTTTGCAAGTCTTTCACAAGCACTCAGACGAGTGTATTAAATGTGAAGTTCTAAAAGACTGCGTATTAACTTCAAATGATTGAAGAATAAATAATGAAAGAATGAAGATATAAATGTACAGAGTAATTGGTCTTTGATTGCTTTGATCGTTCTCTTGTGTCTTGTGAAATCTTCAAAGTCTTCTTCATTAAATAGTCTTCAAAATTTAAAGCCGTTGGACACAAAGTCTGGAGTCTTTGGCTTCTTGCAGATCTTCAATAAATGCAATAGAGTCGTTCTGATCAGCCATTAAAGCATAGGGAACTTCGCCTGTTCTCTTTCATCAGAGTGATGCAGACTTCTGATATACCTTTGGTCTCAGCAGGTTTGTATTCGTGCGTTTTGTTTGCAGAGGGAAGACTTTCCCTTTTGGTGTAAGATGCAGTTGTGTTCAGGCAAAGCACTTTGTTGAAGTTCTTTATCAGGGTCGAGACAGCTTTCATCCAATGTTTTTTTTAACGTTAGTCTTTAGACGGATGAGTAGCTTCATTAGACGGGTTGACTCTTTCACAAAGAGATGACGTTAGTTGCAAAGTCTTTTAGACGGGTGAGTCTTCCTTTGATCAGACGGTTGAAGACTTCATTAGACGAGTGAACTTCTCTTAGTTCAGACGAGTGAACCTTAGCTAGTTCAGACGATTGAACTTATCTTAGTTCAGACGAGTGAACTTTAGTTAGTTCAGACGTGTGAACTTAAGTTAGTTCAGACGGGTGAACTTATCTAAGTTCAGACGAGTGAACAGTTCATATAGACACTTAATGTTTTATTCTACACACTAAGTAGACGAGTTAAATACCACAGACGGGTTCAATTAAATCATTGAATAACTGTTTTAATCTCATCAAAACTAAGATAAATGCACATCAGACATTTGGAGACTCAACACAACGCACGGGCAGAGCACTGCCCTTGCTCGCCCTGTGCTCCCCCAACTGCGCATATTCCTCCAATTTGTTGCTCTCTTCCCTGCTTAATTACTCCTCCAAGGTAAAAATCTCACTTCTTTCTCTTTAATTTGTATGATTTGGTGTTAGGTTAGGTTAGGTTTAGGGTAGTTTTATCCCTTTTTGATTTAGGCATTATTGGCTGCTGATTTATGAGTTTTTGGTGATATTGATATTAGGAAATGTTAGTTTAGTGTTGGTATAGAGTCTCTGCATGTTGTGGGGTGTGATTTCTGAGTTATATTGAGTTCTGCTTATGGCACGAGCTATAGCACGGTCGTGCTGTTCCAAGAACAGGCTGTGCTGTTCATATGTTTTGAAATACTGAACTCTGCATTTAGCACGGCCGTGCCCCTTGTTAGCACGGCTGTACCAATTTAAAATTTTGGAAAATAATTTCGGCACGACCGTGACACGCATGAGCATGGTCGTGCCAAACCCAGAATGCTTAAACTGAATTATTATATCTGGGAATTCAATCCATTTGTCCTATGCCTATGCTGATGTTTTGCATATTATTATGATTATTCTTGATACTAATGATGGACTTTTTGCTTATACAGGACTATGGCAACTAAAAGAAGCCGTACAGAGCATGGTAGGTCTTCCCGGCCTATAGGGAACGAGCTACTGACCTTCACGGATGCTGGCCATCAGGCCAGATTCTCGCAACTAGGTTCCTATGGGATTCTGGCCCACAAATACTTAGATATGGATATTCTGGCCGCATACGGACTCGCTGCTCGGTCTATCCATCTACTCCAAAACATCGGATGGGAGCGGGTAGCCGCTATTCGATGCCCAGCATACCGGGAGCCCACCTTGGAGTTCTTCTCTAGTTGCCGCTATTTTGAGTCTGACATTGCGGGAGAGGAGCCCAGGGTCTCATTTCAGTTGAATGGCCGCATCTGGCGGATGTCATTGGAGGACTTCAATGTCCGCCTGAGGTTCGAGACAGCGGATTCAGTCCGCTTAGAGAGGTACCAAGCGGCTCTGCTAGGTATGCCCGTTGACTTTTCTTATGGGCATTTTGGGCTGAGATCACCAGGGATGGAGCCGAGCCATATAACCCTCGCTTGGCGAAGTCCTACACATTTACTGAGATTCGACTCCGTATACTGCATAGGTGGCTGGCTCTTTCTATCACCAGTCATCACTTTACCGCTGACGGGGTCTCCCGGTTTGATCTTTTTATTTTATGGTGCATGGTCCAGGCCCAGCCGCTGAACGCCGTCTATGTTTGGATGCAGACGTGCATGCATTTGGGGGACAACCCAAGATCGAGGCAGAAGGGCTTCATACTTGTTGGTTCATTCTTATCCCAGCTGGCCCGTAACATGCAGCAGTTACATCCATGGGCCCAGTAGCTGACCCCAATCGATGTCCGCGATTGACGAGATGATGCTGCTCTCAATGAGCATTCTGATACGTGGGCCTCGTGGGGAGCTGAGATTAGTTAGAGTAGAGGCCGCTGTAGACTTAGACTCCGAGTCTGATCGGGAGGATCAGCAGCAGGGCCAGGGACCCACATCCCGAGATTCATAAAGATGGCTCGCCTGTCCCGCCAGTTCACGAGGATGATTACCAGAGACTCACCACTCGATTCGATCAATTAGAGGTGGGAGTGTATGCTTGTCTGGATTCTTAGAAGCAAAACTTCTAACAGTTTTGAGCGGATGTCTTCTGGAGATTCGATAGTTGTGAACATCCCATTTGGATCGGATCCCTTTTGTTTTTCACTTAAATTTATCAAAAATTCAAAAAAAAATTGAAAAAAGATCAAAATCATATAAAAAACATCACATTTTGGAGAAAATAAGAAAGAGTGGAGTTTTTTTTAAAAATTTTTTTTTTACTAAAATTAAAAAATCCACAAAATTTAAAAAAAATCAAAATTTAAAAAAAAAATATATGAATTTTCGAAATAAAAAAATTAATATAAAAAAGGAAAAATGAAAATTAAAGAGAGGAGAAAATATAAAAAGAAGTGTTGAAAGAAAAATAAGTAAATGGTTAGGTAAGCATTTAATGGATAATAAAAATGATTTGTTTTCTTCCAAAATTTGAAAAAACTCAAAAGAAATAAATTATGAAGGAAGTTGACTAATTTGGTTTAAAGGAATCAATCACCTAGATTTAATAGATGTTAAAAGTGATTTGTTTCTTTTTTAAAAAAAATTGAAAATTCAAAAAAAAAAGAAATAGGACTAATTGGACTTAATCATGAGTGATTTGGTTACTTTTTTGAACATAACGTGGAGCTTTATATTGGAGGGGTAGCATTTTGAAAGTGGTGGCTCCTGTTTCTCCTTCCTCCTTCCTCCTCTGCCATGTTCTAAATACCATTGTGATAGCCAGCCTCCATCTCCATCAATAGCAATGACAAACTTTCCATGCTAGCCATCTCACCTTCTTCCTCTTTGCTCCCCATTAGCATCATTACCATCTTCAAGCAGCACTAGTCCAGGCACTCCTACCACCATCACGGGTACCATCTTCAAGCAATGCCAACAGTTCTCCCGTAGTTCTGCAACACCGCACCAGAGCACCAGGACCACCGTGCGACCACCACATCCTAGCCGCTCACTTTCAAGAGCATCGCGAGTCCCGCCTTCTCAGCCCGCAAGTTCAGCGCTAATCAACCACTGCTCATCCTCACTGTCTTCTCCGCAGCGTAGCCACCACCAGGACCACCGTGCATCACGTCGCAACCGCCACCTAGTCACTGCCGTACCCCACCTCGCAGCACCGCGTCACCGGACTACGACCCGCGCACACCTCGACCCGGATCTGATCTCTTTCCGCCATTCCTCCTAGTCCTGGCACCACTGCTAGCCACCTCTCAGACGCGAACGGAAGTCCGCACCGCCCTCCAGCGATCGCTGGGCGCGCGCGCGCAAGGCCACCGCCAAGCACTCTGCATCTTTCCTATTCACGTTCTTCTTATGAAGAAGAAGGTCTTTTTTATTTGTTTTGTTTATTTAGCCTTTTTTTAACTTCTCCTTTTCTTTGTGTTGGTTATTAGTGCAGATAAGTGTTGCTGTTCTTTTTGTTAATTAGCTGATGTATTTGGTGAGTGTTTTTTTTTTTTTTGATAAGCAAAGAAAAATTTATTAAGGGAGTACGAGGGATAACAATATGAAAGTGTTTTATTAAAACCTTCCTAAACCAAAACACATTGGAAAAAAGATAAAGGGAGGAAAAAGAGTATAATAATCATGAAATACAAGTGTGATAAAATACATCAGAAAATCAGCAACCTACAAGATAAAGAATCACTTAACTGACTTTAAACAAGTCAGAGGATTCAAACACCAATCAGAAAATTGCCAAACCTTATTTCTCCCAGCCTTAGCAATGAACCAATCCCATGAAACTGTCTTAATTTTTGCCACAATGTCAGAATGTGTAGCAACGTCTCCTCTAAAAAGAATATTGTTCCTTAACGACCACAACGCCCACACCACAGCACACCAAATTAGGTATCTAACATTGTTCTTCACCTTACCCGAAAACAATTGACCAAAATGAAGGAAGTTTGCAACACCATCACCATGCCATGGCCCGACAAACCAATCCAAGAGTAGACAGTACTCCACGCCTCATAGGAAAAAGGGCGTGTAAAAAATAAATGACTTGCATGTTTTTTCCTGCTGAAAGCATAAGGCGCAGCAAGCATTATGAACAGGCGAAATAATTCCACAACTTAATCAACGCAGCTCCTGTGGGGAGCCTATCTAACATGAGCCTCCATACCATAACAGCCACCTTTGAAGGAATTGCTGAATGCCGCACCCCCCCCCCCCCACAGACTTTGGACATCCAGTGTATAACGCCCCTCGTTACATTAACAATCCAAGATAATAATTTAAAAAAAAAACAAGGTAATTAAAATAATTTCCTTACTAAATACTGAATAATTTCATAATATAATATTAATCCAAAATAATTGTTTATACCAATCCAATAAACAAAATACATAATAAGTTTTAAACCACAAAACTGGGCGTCTATTACAACTCGCATAAATAAATAAATAAACGGTAATAATAGTCCTCCTGGCATATGTCATGCCACACTAACTCAAGCTACTACTAGAACAAATCCTCAAGCGTCTGGATGCTCAACAGGGTAGTCCTCAGTCTCTGAAAACAACACTATTAATGAGATTTATAATCCCAATGAATAGAAGTATATTTATAAAAGGTTTTCACAAAAGCGTTGTTCTCAGCCGGCGCGGTAACCGGAAAAACTAACCATGGTACCCACTATTTTCAAAATAATTAAATAAATATTATATACTCAAATAATGACCATAAACATTCAGCAGCACATCATAAACAAATATATCATAACTTAATATACATATCAAATTTTCTCAACATAATTATAGGTCATATGACTTTCAAACTGCACATAACAATGACGTCTCATTGCCTACCTTACTCATGAAGGTATTTCGATGTCACCTTCTCTTCAGTGACATTACTCATTTCGATACCAACCATTATACACTGGTGGTATTACTCATTTCGACATCCCAACGTGTGACGATGTTATTTTCGATACCCCATCATGGCGGTATTTCATATTTCGACACCCCAAATCATTGGCAGTGTTCGATACCCCTATCATAGGCGGTATTGCAGCAAACAACATTCAACATATTAACAATTATTGAATCATGCTAATATCACAAATATCATCAAATAGTGCATATATAGTATGTCAATTCAACCGAATCACGTATGTACCATATGTATCATAGCACCAATCTCAATAATAAACATTTAATTGACAGCAGAAATACTTTAGAAGTAAAATACCCAAATTTATAAAATCAGGATTTGACCAAATCAGGATTATTTTTCAAAAAACGTATTTTGAAAGCATAACCCAAACCCCAAGACAATTTGCACCATGAAATGGGTGAGAGAGAGTATTTCTACTCACTCTTATAAACCTTCAAAAAGCTCCAAACGTTTCCTACGAGTGAATCCTATTTTCAGATCTCCTTCTATCACGTAAAGGAGGGACGCTCTTTCTTCAGTGCAGACGGTATCTTTGTTTTGCTGCGCGCAATCCTTCTCTTATATTCTTCTGACGGCTCTAACTTAAATGATAATGTGTGAAACTTGTGCTTCTAAACCTTGTGACGATGACTTACGACTTTTATTTAGCAAAAACCCAATTTCTTATGGCTAAAAGAAATGGCCTGTACGTGATAGCATCACGTTTTTCTTTTATTATTATTTTCCCTATCCTTTTATATTAGTATATCAGCCCACTATTTCTTTTCTAAAATTTTATGGAATTCTCCATGTTTCTATGCTACCAACTCCTGGGAGTTGTATTAGATAAATGCCAAGTTTAACTTAGAGAATTAGGTGGGGCCTGTTGCGCTTTTATTTTTATTTTTTTATTTTTTATTCCAAATTTTCATTCTTTTGTAAACTAAACAATTTTAATAAATTCTTCTACTAATAATTTTCTACACTAAATCTCATAATAGCTTAATCTTTTTATTAATTTAATTATACTATAATTTTAGGATGTTATATTTTCTCCCATCCTTTAAGAATTTCGTCCCCGAAATTAACACCATACTCTAGCAATCCATCTAACATATAACACAATTATCAACATTAAGAGTTAATGTTCCTTAGTTAGCGAGATCTGGATACTGACGCATTATATCCTCTTCAAGTTCCCAAGTAGCTTCCTCAGGAGTTAATCCTTCCCAAACCACCTTTACCAAAGGAATTGTCTTGTTCCGCAGAGTCTTAGTGCTCTTGTCGACGATCTGACTAGGTTTGGTGTTAAAGACCAAGTTATCTCTTAATTGTATTGACTCAGGTGTTATTATATGAGACTCATCATGTACATATTTTCTGAGTTGCGATACATGAAAAACATCATGAAGGTTGGACAACAAAGGTGGAAGAGCCAATTGGTAAGCAACAGACCCGACTCTTTTTAGAATTTGAAAAGGACCAAGGAATCGCGGATTTAGCTTTCTGACTTTCATGGATCTTCCCACCCCAGTCTTAGGAGTAACTCTCAAAAATACATGCTCACCTTCTTGGAATTCTAAAGGCTTTCTCCTCATATCGGCATAGCTCTTCTGCCTGCTTTGCGCAGTACGCATTCTCTCCCTAATCAACTCAATCTTATTTGTGGTTTGCTGAACTAAGTCAGGTCCTATCAAGGTTTTCTCACCTACCTCGCACCAACACAAAGGGGATCTACACTTTCTTCCATAAAGAGCTTCATAGGATGCCATGCCTATGCTATCGTGATAACTATTTTTATACGCAAACTCTATGAGAGGTAAAAACTTATCCCAACATCCACCTTCATCTAAAACACACGCTCTAAGCATATCCTCAAGGGTCTGAATGGTCCTCTCTGACTGACCATCCGTTTGGGGATGATAGGCTGCGCTAAAACTCAACTTGGAACCAAAGGCTTGCTGAAAAGATCTCCAAAATCTAGAGGTAAACCTCAGGTCTCTATCTGACACTATAGAGGTGGGTATACCATGAAGCTTGACTATCTCCCTGATGTATAAGTCTGCCAACTTATCCAAGCTATATGTTGCCTTAATTGGCAAAAAGTGAGCAGACTTGGTCAACCTATCCACTATTATCCATATGGCATCTAAACCCAAACGAGTCCTAGGTAACCCCATTACAAAATCCACGGATATTTTCTCCCACTTCCACTCAGGAATTTCTAAAGGTTGCAATAAACCTGGAGGTTTTTGGTGTTTTATCTTAACCTTTTGGCATACTAAACACTTAGACACAAAAAATGGCCACATCCTTTTTCATTCCTGACCACCAATACATCTTTTTAAGGTCCTGGTACATCTTAGTTATCCCTGGATGTATGGTGAATTTTCCCTTATGGGCTTCCTCTAACACTTTTTCTCTGAGGCTCCCCTCCTTAGGAACAACGATCCTACCCTTAAACTTTACTAAGCCATCAGCAGACAACTCATAACTCTCTTGTCCCAACAAGGATAATAATTCTTGATTTAGAAGTTGTTTACGCTTAATCTCTTCCCTAAGGTCGCTATGAATTTCCAATCTATTCAACCTCAAACTCAAAGCACTCAAAGACATATCAAGATTCAAGTCTCTAAACTCCTCTAACAGATTCATCTCCTGCACCATTAAACTAGACATATGTATGGTCTTCCTACTAAGAGCATCGGCCACTACATTAGCCTTCCCTGGGTGGTACTTCGATTCAAAATCATAGTCTTTAAGGAATTCCATCCACCTCCTCTGTCCCATATTCAATTCCTTTTGGTCAAACAGGTACCTAAGGCTCTTATGGTCACTAAAAAACCTCAAACTTAGCACCATATAAATAGTGCCTCCAAATTTTAAGAGCAAAAACTACTGCTGCCAACTCAAGGTCATGTGTAGGATAATTTACCTCATGGGTTCTCAGCTGCCTAGATGCATAAGCTACAACCTTGCCCTCTTGCATCAAAACACACCCTAAACCATTCTTAGACGCATCGCAGTAAACCACAAAACTCACTAAAGGGTCTGGTATGGTCAAGACAGGAGCTGTCACTAATCTCTTCTTAAGCTGTAGGAAGTTTTCCTCACATTCCTGGTCCCACACAAAAGATTTTCCTTTCCTAGTCAACTGGGTTAAAGGTAACGCTAGTCTAGAAAAACCTTCTATAAACTTCCTATAGTAACCAGCTAATTCTAGGAAACTCCTTACTTCAGTTACCATTTTAGGTGGTTCCCACTCTAACACTGCATCTACTTTAGAAGAATCGACTGCTACACCACTCTTAGAAATGGTGTGTCCCAGAAACTTCACATCATCTAACCAAAACTCACACTTCTCTGGCTTAGCATACAAACGCTCATCCCTTAAGATTTGTAACACTACCCTCAGATGCTCCTTATGCTTCATAGGTGTTCTAGAGTATATCAAGATATCATTTATGAACACCACCACAAACTTATCTAAGAAGGGTCTAAAGATCCGATTCATGTAGTCCATGAAAACGGCTGGAGCGTTCGTCACTCCGAAGGGCATCACTACGTACTCATAGTACCCATACCTTGTTCTAAAGGCTGTCTTAGAGATGTCTTCACTCCTCACTCTAATCTGATGGTACCCCGATCTTAAATCTATTTTGGAAAACACTGTCGCTCCCCTCAGCTGATCTAACAGGTCATCTATCCTAGGTAAAGGGTACTTATTCTTTATGGTCACTTTGTTTAGCTGCCTATAGTCAACGCACAACCTCATACTTCCATCTTTCTTCTTTACCAAAAGAATCGGCGCTCCCCAAGGTGACACACTCGGCCTAATGAATCCCTTATCTAACAACTCCTCTATTTGTTTCTTAAGCTCACTCAACTATAGAGGTGCCATTCTATAGGGTGCTACTGAAACAGGTCCACTACCAGGCCTAAGATCTATGTTAAACTCGACCTCCCTACTCGGTGGTAAACTAGAGACCTCTTTAGGAAACACATCTAAAAACTCGCATACAATAGGCAATGCCGCTATATCACTTTCAGCCTCTATCCTAGCAGAAAAGAGAAGTATGTATCCCTGAGCCCCCTCAACTAAGTTCTTGTGGCAAGATACAGCAGACAGAAAGCAATCCGACACAGAAGGGTCAACAGATATTGGTTGTGGAAGAAAAGAAATGGTTCGAGAAGAACAATTGATAACAGCATTATTATGTGACAACCAATCCATACCAAGTATGACATCTAGACCCGACATAGGTAAGCATATCAAATCAACATCATAAGACAAGTCTTGGTATATCAAAGAACATTTCAAACAGGCAATAGAAGTTACCAATTTATCTTTGGCAGGAGTAGAAACACACAAATCAAAAGGTAGTTTAGAAACAGGTAACTCTAAATTCTTAACATAACTAAGAGATATGAAAGAATGGGTTGCTCCTGAATCAAACAATATCATAACTTTTCTATCTTTAATAAAACCATACCTTGGATCAAACCGTCAGACTCCTTCACTTCCTCTCCTTGGATGGTGAAAACTCTTCCTTGGCTCTGGGTCCTGGTCTGAGATTGTCCTCCTCCCTTGCAGACTCTAGCAAAGTGTCCCATCTTTCCACATTTGTTGCAGGAGACTTGCGCCGCGGGGCATGCGCGATCCCCGTGGTGCCAACCACATCTGAAACATCCATCTCGCTTATCTGTTTGAGCTCCTTGGACCTGCTTACCCTTTGAGATGGTAGGAACTGGTCGCAGGCTCTTCAGAAAATTACCCCCTTTGCTATGAAATTTCTTGCCTTCAACAGAACTCTTCTCTTTTGGCTTCTCCATCTCTAAAGCTTGCATCTTCTACTCAGCTACCCTATACTTGTTTACCAAGGTGGGGTAGTCCCGAATCTCCAAGATCCCAATAAAATGTTGCATCTCTGGCTTCAAACCTTGCTCAAATTTGATCGTCTTCCAGTCGTCCAAAGGATTGTCCCTGAAGTACCGAGAGAACCTTGCCAAGCTTTCAAACTTAGCAACATATTCAGCAATAGACATGTCTCCCTGACGGAGCTGCAGGAATTCTGTTTCCTTCTGAATGCGAACACTATGAGGAAAGTACTTCTCCAAGAAAACTTCCTTGAATCTGTCCCATGTGATTTGAGCGTCCACGGCTAGCAAACCACCCCTAGCACAATTCCACCAGTGCTCCGCATCAGACTCCAGCATATAGGTGGCGAAATCCACTTTCTGTGGATCAGCGCACCTCATAACTCGAAAAATCTTCTCTAATTTCAACAACCACTCTTCTGCCTCAACCGGATCTGTAGTACCTCGGAAGGTTGGCGGATCGTTCTTCCTAAACTCTGACAGTCCCATGTACTGTGGATCCTGAGCTGCAACTGCTCCAACATTATGCACGTTCCCGTTGTCCCTCATTTGACGGAGTGTCTCCGTTTGCTCTTGCATGACTCTGGTCATTTCAGCTAGGACTGCTGCAAGTGCATCATTAGCGTTAGCCCCACGCCTGTTAGTAGCCATAAATCTGCACACCACCAATCAAACATTGGGTTGATCAGGTCCAAAATCTCAAAGAATAGCATGCAGCATATATAACTCTAACAAGCAGTCCTATGCGCCCATATTTGATTTTGTGAAAAACAACCCAATACCACAGTCCAATTTAGGATTGAACTGCTCTGGTACCAAAAATGTAATGCCCCTCGTTACATTAGCAACCCAAGATAATAATTTAAAAAAAAAACAAGGTAATTAAAATAATTTCCTTACTAAATACTGAATAATTTCATAATATAATGTTAATCCAAAATAATTGTTTATACCAATCCAATAAACAAAATACATAATAAGTTTTAAACCACAAAACTGGGCGTCTATTACAACTCGCATAAATAAATAAATAAACGGTAATAATAGTCCTCCTGGCATATGTCATGCCATATGTCATGCCACACTAACCCAAGCTACTACTAGAACAAATCCTCAAGCGTCTGGATGCTCAACAGGATAGTCCTCAGTCTCTGAAAACAACATTACTAATGAGATTTATAATCCCAATGAATAGAAAAATATTTATAAAAGGTTTTCATAAAAGCGTTGTTCTCAGCCGGCGCGGTAACCGGAAAAACTAGCCATGGTACCCGCTATTTTCAAAATAATTAAATAAATATTATATACTCAAATAATGACCATAAACATTCAGCAGCACATCATAAACAAATATATCATAACTTAATATACATATCAAATTTTCTCAACATAATTATAGGTCATATGACTTTCAAACTGCACATAATAATGGCGTCCCATTGCCTACCTTACTCATGAAGGTATTTCGATGTCACCTTCTCTTCAGTGACATTACTCATTTCGATACCAACCATTGTACACTGGTGGTATTACTCATTTCGACATCCCAACGTGTGGCGATGTTATTTTCGATACCCCATCATGGCGGTATTTCATATTTCGACACCCCAAATCATTGGCAGTGTTACTTTCGATACCCCTATCATAGGCGGTATTGTAGCAAACAACATTCAACATATTAACAGTTATTGAATCATGCTAATATCACAAATATCATCAAATAGTGCATATATAGCATGTCAATTCAACCAAATCACGTATGTACCATATGTATCATAGCACCAATCTCAATAATAAACGTTTAATTGACAGCAGAAATACTTTAGAAGTAAAATCCCCAAATTTATAAAATCAGGATTTGACCAAATCAGAATTATTTTCCAAAAAACGTATTTTGAAAGCATAACCCAAACCACAAGACAATTTGCACCATGAAAAGGGTGAGAAAGAATATTTCTACTCACTCTTATAAACCTTCAAAAAGCTCCAAACGTTTCCTACGAGTGAATCTTATTTTCAGATATCCTTCTATCACGTAAAGGAGGGACGCTCTTTCTCCATTGCAGACGCTATCCTTGTTTTGCTGCGCGCAATCCTTCTCTTATATTCTTCTGACGGCTCTAACTTAAATGATAATGTGTGAAACTTGTGCTTCTAAACCTTGTGACGATGACTTACGACTTTTATTTAGCAAAAACCCAATTTCTTATGGCTAAAAGAAATGGCCTATACGTGATAGCCTCACGTTTTTCTTTTATTATTATTTTCCCTATCCTTTTATATTAGTATATCGGCCCACTATTTCTTTTCTAAAATTTTATGGAATTCTCCATGTTTCTATGCTACCAACTCTTGGGAGTTGTATTAGATAAATGCCAAGTTTAACTTAGAGAATTAGGTGGGGCCTGTTGCGCTTTTATTTTTATTTATTTTTTTTATTCCAAATTTTCATTCTTTTGTAAACTAAACAATTTTAATAAATTCTTCTGCTAATAATTTTCTACACTAAATCTCATAATAGCTTAATCTTTTTATTAATTTAATTATACGATAATTTTAGGATGTTACACGGTGATCTATAATACTCTCAGGACCGCGAGACAGTCTCACCAACTGTTGGTAAGTTGACTGTATGGTGAACTATTCAGTCGAGTTGTGCCTCCAAAACCTTTTGTCTTCAGTGGATACGCTAAGATCAACATCCTGCAACATTTGAATCAACTCATGCCTCATAACTTCCTCTTCATGCTGTAGGGCCCTCTTCCAAAGCCATTGCCAACTCCAATCTCCATTCACCCAGTTACCACAGTTTGCAACAGTGACAGAATTATTTTGGGCAAGATGAAATAGTATAGGGAATTTGGACATAAGAGATCGATCTCCCAACTAATTATCAAACCAAAAATTTACTTTCTCACCGTTGCCCAGATGTACACCAACCGCATCATGAAACCAAACCGGGAAGAGAGAAATTAAGTCTCGCCACCAAATGAAAAAATGTCTCCTTATTGCTCCTTGATCCAAGTTACCGATATGTAGCAGTCCATATTTACGTGCCAACAAATTCTTCCAAACCGCTCCATCATCATGTAAGCAATGCCACTTCCATTTTGTGAGTAGACTAGCATTGAAAAGCTCTAAGTCTTTTATCTCCAAACCTCCCCTTTCCTTTGGTTCACAGACCTTTCTCCAACTGACCCAACATATCTTCTTAGTGTCAGAGTTTCTGCCCCATAAGAATTTTCTTTGGATACTGATTAGAGAGTTAAAAAACTGATAGGTACCAAGAAAGTAAGAACAGGAATGTAAAAGAAATATTGTATTATTGATGCTTCTCAGCCTATAACAGGGTGTTACAGTGCTGAGTAGAAAGAAAAGAAACGAATAGTGTAGACAGATTCAAGAGTGCCTACTCTCTCCCAATCCCAAGTCCAATTCTAGCCTAAGTCCTGTTCTCTTTCCTCCCCATACAAATACCCTCCCTCACCTCAACAACAGAATTCACACACGCACACACCCTCCCTCACTGCTACTGCCCACTAGGCAGTAGTTAGTTACATTTTCTCTCTCCTGGGCCTAATCAGGTGCATTGTGCCTCTTGGGTTTCCTCAAATAGACTTAAGTGGGCCTTGGAAATCTTGGGTTCGCATCAACTCTCCCCCATTCGAAACTTACCTTGTCCTTAAGGTGAACAAGCAATTGGCTTCTTCTTGAGCACACTTTTCCGGGGTCCCACTGTTTGAAGCCTGACTGTGAAGTTGCTGTAGTCGTGTGCCGTTGTCCACCCGGATCCCACTGTTTCTTCTCCAAGACTGGGATATCCCTCCCATTGCTAGTGAGTGAACCTAACTGAGTAGTCAAATATTTTTGAGGCATCCAATTCTGCCTTTCTACC
The DNA here is from genome assembly GCA_039655645.1 of Ammopiptanthus mongolicus. Taxonomy (NCBI): domain Eukaryota; kingdom Viridiplantae; phylum Streptophyta; class Magnoliopsida; order Fabales; family Fabaceae; genus Ammopiptanthus; species Ammopiptanthus mongolicus. The sequence goes on from CM077345.1 coordinate 39,288,624, forward strand.
GAAATCAAGTGTCCCGGATATTCCCACTGCTTTGGACCAAGCATGCTCTTCTTTCTATTGGCAAACAATCTGTTTCCCCTCAACACCTGTAGAGATTTGTACTTCGAGATCTCTGTCGACCACCTCATAAGAAGGCCAAGCACACCAATCACAAATACAAGAACAACACCGGAAGGCCTTGTTGCATTAGTAACAGTCAATAGGGCTGAAGGGATAGCTACAGCTGTGTGGATTGCTCTCTTAAATATTTCATTAATGTTAGCTAGATAAAGTAAAGTGCTAATTGCAGACATGAGTATGAGAGCGAGCCAAAAGTCCATGAACTGTAATACTTTATAGTTCAGGGCACAATCGGTATCTACCTCACATGCAGGATATATTCCACTTGAATTCTGAGAGGAACATCGTTCTGGGCATCCTTCAAGTGGAAGGGACATGATAGTTTGTGCTTTTGAAGAATCATTGCTAGTATTAAGATGTCTTAGACCAGAAGTCCAAATACCTTCTCTAGCATACATAATATAGAAGTCAATGTTGCCATCACCTGAATCATATGGCATGAAAAACATAGATGGGGCACTTCTCCTTGTCCTGTTAGCATGAAAATAGCATAGTAATCCACCAAATTTGGCATAAATTTCATAACTGATCTCCATGTCTGAGGATGACTGTATGTGAATGTTTTCTCCAGCTGCACCACAACCAGCCCTCAATCCCACATTGTTTGCATCAGTAATTGTTAGCTTTTTGCCCTTCTCTAAGGCCCACATCCTTTCTTCATTAAGTTGGCCCACTATCTCATTTTTCTCCACTTGGTGAGACACCATATTATGTCTCATATGAGACTTTGATCTCCCTTCAGCACAACGTGAAGGAAGCAGCAAGTTCCCAGTCTCACGTCTCAAACATAACATTGCCTCAAGAAGTTCAGCACCAGTACATAGTTTGAAGTCCCCCTCCTTCCGCTGCCATTCTGTTTTCGTGACTGTGGTGGCTTTATGTTTAACAAAAGCTTTAGCAAAATAATCAGCCCTAGTGGGCCTTGCGTAAGTGAGCATAGGTCCATTCTCTAACCTTATATTTTCTGAATATTTTTTTCTATTCCTTGGATGAGAAACATCTTCCCCTCTTGAATCCAAAATTCTAATCCTCCACTTATCTTGTTGGGCCTGGCCCATTAGGGTAAAACACTCACCACTTCTTTGTAATATCATTTTTACCCTTTTCTTCTTCTGGTTCCCCTTCCCCCCTCTGATCTCAGCTGTTTGCAATGGACGCTGGACCATGTCCTTTGAAGGCCAAACTTCCGCCATGGTCGCATTCCAATCCGATGTCTCTGATGGCGGCGCCGACAGCGGTAGCTCAGCCACCCCAGATGGCGCCCCTACCTCCGCCTTGGGCAAGTCTAGATATGGCGGCTCCGGCGGTGGACGCTTGGCCGGCAGCCGTGGAACCTCAAGCTTGGTCATTGTTGATGACCCACCTTTTTCCATCGACGCGCCCAATTCCAGCTGCCGTACACGAATCCTTGTCTCTACCAAACTGCCTCGGCCACTGCCCTCATATCGTTCGTTGCCCTTGCTTAAGTCACTACCCCCAGCACAGCGGTCGTCATCGCTTCTGCTGCCGCCACCACCTTGATGACAGACCTCCTCCTTTCCCATCTTCATCTCAGAAAGATTTGAGACATCATCACCGTCACCTTCCACCTCGGTCTCCACCATGTGCGCAACCTGAAATTTCCTCTCCTCCTTTGGAAATTCTCGGGTTAGCTGCGTTTCGATTTCGGTCACAGTATAGGAAATACTGCTAATGGGCCCATCACTACCTCTATCACCATCTTCCTCCTTTGTATCATTCTCCTCTTCTGCGTACCTTGTCGGAGTCCGTCGGCGGCAACTTGGAGCATGATCACGTCGAGATCGACGTCTGAAGTATTCTTCCTTCCTCTTTTCCCAGAGTTGCTTGATCTCTTCCGACCGGGTTTGTCTTTCCTTCCTCCATTCCAGCAAGCATCTCTCCAAATTCTTCACTCTAGACTCCATTGTAGTGCGTGTGAGGACCAGCAAAAGCTCCAGGAATCGTGAGCTTTGATACCAATTGATAGGTACCAAGAAAGTAAGAACAGGAATATAAAAGAAATATTGTATTATTGATGCTTCTCAGCCTATAACAGGGTGTTACAGTGCTGAGTAGAAAGAAAAGAAACGAATAGTGTAGACAGATTCAAGAGTGCCTACTCTCTCCCAATCCCAAGTCTAATTCTAGCCTAAGTCCTGTTCTCTTTCCTCCCCATACAAATACCCTCCCTCACCTCAACAACAAAATTCACACACGCACACACCCTCCCTCACTGCTACTGCCCACTAGGCAGTAGTTAGTTACATTTTCTCTCTCCTGGGCCTAATCAGGTGCATTGTGCCTCTTGGGTTTCCTCAAATAGACTTAAGTGGGCCTTGGAAATCTTGGGTTCGCATCAAAAACTTTTTTGGAGCTTTGTAGAAAGAGAACAAATAAACCAGAAGACTATTCAAAACTGAGTTTATTAAGGCCACTCTACCGCCAATCGAGAGGTGTGAATGCTTCCAAGAAGACAATCGTTTCTGCATCAACTCAATAATAGGTGCCCAAGTGGATGAAAACCTTGGATTGGCCCCAACCGGAATACCCAAAAACTTGAAAGGAATAGTACTCACCCTGCAAGAAAGGAATGTAGCTACAACATTCAAGAAACTGTCATCAACATTAATAGCATAAAAATTACTCTTAAAAAAATTGATTTTAAGGCCTAAAACCAATTCAAATCCTCTCAGTATGGATTTTAAATGCCACAAGTTCCCCTAGGTTGGCTCGCACGTGATTATGGTATCATCAGCATATTGCAAGATAGGAAAAGAGACATCCGAAAAGGCCTTATACTCCGAGAGAACATTCAACTCAACTGCCTTATGCACCATCCCTGTTAAACCTTCAGCCACTATAAGGAAAAGGAACGGTGCCAGAGGATCGCCTTGTCTAAGGCCCCGGAAGATAGGAAAGTCCGCAGTGGGGCTCCCATTTACAAGTACTGACATCGTGGTGGACCTTATACAGGCTTTCATCCAACTTTTCCATTGAGGATCAAGACCAAGCCGAGAAAGCATGTAATCCAAAAAGCCCCAATCAACTGAATCATAAGCTTTTTCAACATCAACCTTAAGAAATAAACATTTATCTTTCCTTCTTTTGGCCAAATCAACCAGCTCATTTGCAATTAACACCCCGTCCAGGATCTGTCTCTGTGGCAAAAAAGCTGTCTGACATGGAGAAATAATTCTCTTCAGCACCAATTTAAGCCTGGATGCCAAAACTTTCGCAATAATTTTGTAAAGGCACCCGATCAAGGAAATTGGGCGGAATTCCTTAAGAGATTGCGGGTTATCAGACTTGGGGATTAATGCAATAAAGGTGGCAGCAATGGCTTTTGGCAAATAAGCTTTCTGTTGAAATTGAAGGGCAAACCCCATAAGCTGTTCTTTTAACAGATCCCAATGAGTCTTTAAGAAATTAAAATTGAAACCATCTGGTCCTGGGCTCTTATTACCATCACTACTCCAAACGACGTCCTTAAGTTCTTCCATAGAAAAGGGGGAGATCAGCATATGATTTTCAGCAACCGACACAATAGCAAAAGAGAGACCATCAAGGGTGGGGCGTACAAAATCAGACTTAGCTGAAAACTGGTCTTGGAAAAAACTGCGCACCTCATTTTTAACTTCCGAAACTGTCTCCGGCCATCTATCCCCATCCTTCAAGGCAATCATTTGACTTCTCCTTCTCCTAGCTTTTAGGCATGCATGGAAATACCTAGTGTTGGTATCCCCTTCCGCAATCCACTTAACTCTTGATTTTTGCATCAACATGCTCTCTTTATCATGCAACTGTTTCCAAAAAAGAGTCGTCAATAATCTTTGATGTTCTGATTTTACTATCCCGCCTGCAACCACAAACTCATCCAATTGATTAATCTCAGCAACAGTATTTTCAATGTTGAGATCCACCACCCCAAAAACTTCTTTATTCCACTTTCTCAAATTATTCTTTAGATTCTTGAGTTTTTCTTTTAGCACATAACCCTTACACCCATCTACCTGAAACTTTGCCCAGCAATTTTCCACAAAAGCCCTATATTCCTTATGTTATATCCAACAATTATTGAGTGCGAAAAGGTTCTGGGCCCCAATCCTTTTCAGCAACTTTCAGCCATACAAGGCAATGGTCAGAGATGTCTCTATCTCCAACCCACTGAGCATCAACTTGCCATAATTGCATTATACCATCTAAAAGTAAAATTCGATCTAACCTGTCATAGAAGTGCCATCAGAACTAAACCAAGTAAATTTCTTGCCTAAAACAGGCAAATCAATCACCTCCATTTCCTCCACAAATTGTCTGAATTCCGAAATTTTACCTTGATTTGGTTGATTACTACGGCCATGCCTTTCTGTCTGATCCAAAACAGCATTAAAATCCCCAGCTATAACCCACTCACCTCTTGGAAAGCCTCTTTTTGACATACACAATTTAGCCCACATCTTTCTTTTCCCCTCCATAGAGCATGGTGAATAAACATTTACAATGTAAAGCGGCACCGATAAGCTATCAGATTCAACACAGATACCAAGGAAACCCACACCTGAAAACTGAAACTGAATTTGAAACAAAGCAGCTTTCCACATAGAAATCATACCACTTGAATACCCAATTGAGTCTTGCACAACCCATTCAACATCCAAACCCCCCCATAAACTGTTAACAAGTATACTCTCAACAGAGTTGCATTTTGTTTCTTGTAACAAACAAATATCAAAGTTACCTGAGCCTAGAAAGGACCGAACTCTGCGCCGTTTCGCTCGGTCTCTTAACCCCATCGTGTTCAATATGACAATCTTCATTAAAACTGTCCCTTTTCCACCTTCTCCCTCTGTTCCTCTGTCTCCTTAGCCTCCAATTCATGAATTTTGGCTACATAAATGTCTTAATTTGCTTGAGCAATTACCCCAACCTGTTTTGTTTAAAACCAAATCTATGTTGCTTTAACCACCTCGTACTTCTTCCAAAAACGCAAGTTTCCTTGATTCAGATCGGAACTGGTAGTGGAGTCACAGCAAAGAATGGAGCCACCGAAGAAGAGTGACCCACCAGCGGAGGAAGATGACCCACCAGCCATTCTGCCGCGACCTCGACTGCGATGTCTGATGGTGATGAGTGGGTGTCTGGTTACCCCCTTTGCGTCTCATTGTAGGTGAGATAAGGAAAGACTAGTATCGGAGGCCATATAAGAGGTTGTTGCGACCGTGTTTAGGTCACCGTTCCTGTTCAAATTAGTCTCTGCGTTACTATGTGGTAAGTGAGCATCACACGTGCCATTGAGATCCAAGGACACACCTCCCCTATTTGCTTCAGACGCCACCATAGAAGAGAGCACCACGCCTGCTTGTTTTGGTCCACTTGAGTGATCATGAGAGGACCCAATGTCCTTGGTTAAGATATTGGGCCCATTTGGGTCACAACTTGGAACCAAGCGTAGCCAGGCGGGACACTGCAATTCATTTGGTTCGCTCTGACCCGACAACAAAGCAACTGGATTTGTTTCGTTGACAACCAGGGCAGTGCATCCCATATCAACATGTATTGGACTGTTTGCAATTAAAGATCCAATTACATCTGTAGGATCATTGGGCCCATTTGCAATCGTATGCACTACCTGGAACCGCTCCTCCAATGACCTAGTAACATTACCACTAATATATGAAACCTGATTCAGCGTATTTGAATTTAAACCCTCATTTTTAGCCTCAGCGAAAGTGCACCCTACAAAACTTTCATCGCCATCTGTGCAATAATTTATTTCCCCAGATTCATCCATCATTGGTATATTTGAAATGCTATTATTCTCCACATAATTGTCATTTATTGGCTCATTTATTGCTGCCACGAATTCTCCCTCCTCCATCTCAGGTGAAACTTCCGACTCTCTATTATCATAGTACGTGTAACGTCCTAATTTTCAAGTTGTATAATTATTCAGTATTTAAACATTTGTATTTTATTAGAGGGTCTAGAGAGTGAAATAAAATATTCTAAGAAGATAGGAATGCCCCCATAGGAAGCTATGATTAAATTTCAGGAGAAAGCTCAAACGGAGCCTGATCTGTGTTTTTCACAGATAGTAGCCTTTTTCTACTATCAAGACCTAATTTGGATTTGTGAACGAGATCATAAGTCTCAGGATTTAATTTCATACATCTTTGTTAAAATTCGTCCTGACATCCGAAAAATAAAAATAATATTTTATATTCGGCCGTATAATCGAATCGGGTAATAAACGGAGTCGCATACGGACTCACCGGAACCCGCCAATGGATAATCTTGATATCACATTATGTTATATCACTCGGGGAAACATGCCAGAGTCGTCACGACGTTCGGGAATATCGGGACGCAAAATTACCAAAATACCCCTAACCTTTTCCTTAAAGACATTCTGGTCGTTGAAGGAAAAGATCAAAATGCTCTCAAGTGACTTGTTTTAAGGATGAACTCAGCCCTCCTCCAGCCCCATTAACCCACGCAAGTCAGCCCCAAGAACAGCCCCAAAAGCTTCATCTTCCTCCTTGACCAAAACTCCACCATTTTCATGAAAGAAAAGCTTGAATCCATGGAGGAAAAGCTTGATTCTTTGATCAATCTTCATCAATCTTTAGGTAAGATCACTTCCATGATCTCCTAGCTTCTTGAATCTCTTCCAATCTGAAGATCAACTCTTGTTTTCATGAAAATCCATTTTATGATCCAAAACTTTGAAAATTCATAGGAAATTGTAGAAAAATCCTTTTAAGGGGAAACCAATTTCTTTGAGCTCACTTCATCATCCTCTACCTAAACCCAAGAGCATATGATCCAACTCTCATCCTAGCCTATTCTTCAAAAAGGGGCCGAAACCTAGGGGAAGATGATGAATAGTGTTTTTTTCAATTTTTGATTTCAAACTCTTGATTCCATCCTAACCTTTCCTATTGTCTTTGAATCCAAGTGATGGAAAATCAAATAAATCCCTAGCCATGTTTTCCCTTGTATGGCCGAAAACCTCAATGTGAAGAACATTGAGTTTTGTTTCATATCTTTGAGTATTAGGACTTGATTTAGTGTTAATCAAGCTTAAGAACCAACCATCCAAAAGATTGGGACCAAATGTGATCCCTAGCTCATTTCATCATTTTTCGCCGAACCTAACTCCTAAGGGATTAGGGAAATTTGTGTATTAATTGTTGATTGTAACGGCCCGGACTGCTTTCAGGATTGCCGACTATCCCCACAAACCAACACGAGTCTCTTCAGCGTGCTTTGTCCTCACTCACACGCTTCCTAGGAAAACTTCCCAGGAGGTCACCCATCCCAGAATTACTCCAGGTCAAGCACGCTTAACTTTGGAGTTCTTAAGTAATGGGCTACCGAAAAGAAGATGCATCTTGTTGGTATAGGTAGTACCAATCAATTCTTATAAGCCTTCCTTCAACTGTACAGTCCCATACCTGCACAGCCTCAGGATCCCCCTCATTCCGGTGTGAATCGGTTCATTCATGTATCCCTCCGCCTAGAAGCCTGCCAGGAGCCGCTCCTTGTCCGTGCCTCATGCACCGGCGATCACTCCCCGCCCTCGTCAGCCCCGGGTGTTACATGCCCACCAGCTTCCGCTTGGTTCGTACCCGAACCACACCGTACTGGGAGAGGTCCGCTCTGATACCATTTGTAACGGCCCGGACTGCTTTCAGGATTGCCGACTATCCCCACAAACCAACACGAGTCTCTTCAGCGTGCTTTGTCCTCACTCACACGCTTCCTAGGAAAACTTCCCAGGAGGTCACCCATCCCAGAATTACTCCAAGTCAAGCACGCTTAACTTTGGAGTTCTTAAGTAATGGGCTACCGAAAAGAAGATGCATCTTGTTGGTATAGGTAGTACCAATCAATTCTTATAAGCCTTCCTTCAACTGTACAATCCCATACCTGCACAGCCTCAGGATCCCCCTCATTCCGGTGTGAATCGGTTCATTCATGTATCCCTCCGCCTAAAAGCCTGCCAGGAGCCGCTCCTTGTCCGTGCCTCATGCACCGGCGATCACTCCCCGCCCTCGTCAGCCCCGGGTGTTACATGCTGGTAAACCCTTTCCCGAGTGTCACATTCCCGAACGATTATAAGGCCGAAAATATTTCTTAATGCGGAAAATACGATTTTCTTTTTTTTTTTTCTTTTCACAAGATGCAATGGAAAGGTAATAATACTAATAAACGAACTTAGGTTCGCCATGCATTTCTAGAATATACCACAGAACAGAAACAGAAATGGAAACGTCAACATTATTATATACAGACGTAGGTCTAATGTGTAACTGACATAAGAAATACAATAAGTACAAGGAGTCGTAGCTCCCAAAAGTACTACAAAAACGATATAGTCTGGCCGACAACAAAACTAGACCACAAAAAGAAGGTCCTCCTCTGGCTCAAAGGAACTACTGGACTGAACCATCATCACGTCCATCTGTTCAAAAAGCAACAGCAAGTACCAACAGAAAACATACAGATATGGGTGAGATTCCCATTCATCAACACAACAAAACAGCAGTAGTAAAAACGGGATGACTCACCGGGTAACAGCGTACCCAACATGCTTACAAGAATTCTCAATGTCAAACATATTAAGCAGTTGACAGCATAATATCATGTTAAGCATTTAACATCATAAAATAAGGTATTCTTAAACAGTACAACGATGTATAACAGTAAATGTAAACATCAATAGCCATGCAATGCAATGCAATGCAATGTATATGACTCAATGTCAATGTCACTGGGTACTACTCTGACCCCTACTCCATGGAGCTAACAAAACAGTCGGAGAGAGTGAATGGGAGGACATGTTCCGTGCGCGCCAGCCTTGGGCAAGATGCTACAACATTCGTAACGTGCACGTTTCTGGCTTTTACGGAAACACTCTCGACCAAACATGAAAAGTACGGCATCTAGTAGAGGATATCAGTGTATTGCACGGATTCGCCACGACACAGAAGAGCTACCAACTGGTCACATGTAAGCCCTTCCAACCCTGATACCTCCCAAAAGACCATTGAAGATCGTCACCGTAAGATTCGCACCCGCATCAAGGTGTAAGCTCAACTCCTAGGCTCAAGGCCTTACAACTATGCAAATGAAATGCCAATGCTTACACAAAGCAGATGCGATCAAGCAATGTCTATCCCCCGGATAAACCTCAAAGTCTACTAAGGTTCTTTTCCTTAGGAACTATACGCGTCTTTTGAAAGCATAACCTTTATCCACCGGATAAATCTCGTGATTCCTCCGGGATCGAGTCATCACAAGACTGAAACAATTGAACGACTGAGTGGGGTCCGAATCACCGGTCCGTCATCGAACTACTGTCTCAAAACCCAAAACATTTGTAAACCAGAACAACTTCTCAATTGAAAACTCATTTGATTTGAAACAATCTTTGAAACACTTACTTGCTCTATTTTTTTAGCATTTTCTGAACATGTAATTCGCTTAGCGAAATTTCATTCGCTTAGTGAAATTGAAACAATAATGCCTCTTTTGGAACTCCTCTGGATCGCTCGGCGAGTCATAAATCGCGTAGCGAATGGTATTGTATTCGCGTAGCGAATATTAATTCACTTAGCGCAATTTCAGACGGTTAAACCTCTGTAAACGCGAAATGTATTGTATTCGCTTAGCGAATATGAATTCGCTTAGCGAAAGTTCAGACAGTTAAACCTCTTTGTAAACGCCTCTGGATCGCTCGGCGAAACAGAATTCGTGTAGCGAAATGCAGTGTATTCGCGTAGCGAAAATAATTTCGCTTAGCGAAATGGAGGCGGTCATACCTCCTTTGGAGACTTCTCTGGATCGCCCAGCGAGACGTAATTCGCGTAGCGAAACTCGTTTGATTGGCTTAGCGAATATGAATTCGCTTAGCGAAAGTGAGGCAGTGATGCCCAACTAAGACTTTCCCTGTTTTTCGCGTAGCGAAAGTAAATTCGCTTAGCGAAAAGTTGCCTCAAAACAAGACATCAACCTTAGGGAACCATTTTGATTCTCTTCATGAAACCACTTCTTTTATTATTTTGAGTCCCTTGATTAACTATATGGACTAAGGATAAGGTATAAAATATGTTTCACTTTGGTGAAAGCACTTTGAGCTTTAATTTCCATTCAAAGACACTTAGGGTTTTCTTTGAAAAACACAAGTTATTGAAAACACTTTCTTTACATCAAAACTTGACTTAATCAAGATCTACTCATGTTCTTCCTTTTCTCAAAGCCATAGCTAAAAGCCAACTAGGAATCAATGTGAAGTTTTACTCCATCAACCAAACAAAATATGGCTCACAATACTTACACAATCATGATAACCATAATACACATTACTACATCATACTCAAACATCCAAGTCCATCACACATTATGGTCTCATAATCAACAATAAAAGTCCATACTTGATCTAGTGATCAAAGTAGGTTTTTCAACATACATGAAAATGATTTTCATCAATCATATCATCATCAACTTATGCTAAAGCACACCACAACATACTCAAGCATAAACACATCATAACAATCTTGTTCTCCAAGAGAACTTAACAAGACTTAACACATAAAAGTGAACCCAAACTAAAGGGTTTCACCCACACATAAATTTAAACAACCATTCTCACTACCACCATCTTGGTGTGATGAGGTTCTTCTCCACATACCTCTTGATGAGCAGATTCCCGGATCAAAGTCGGTTGATCGGTTTCTGAACCTCCTGATAATCGTCAACAACTACACAACACAACAATTTAACATTAAACAACAATCAAAGCCAAACTCAACTATTACAACAAAGAGGGTTTCGGCCACCCTAGGTTAAAAAGGTTAGAAATTGGTTTTGGTTTCCATTTCATGGATTCAAAAGCATTAGGAAAACTAAGGATGAAATCTAGTGTTAAAAATCAAAACTTGATGAAAACACTATTCATCATCTTCCAAGAGGGTTCGGCCAAAAATGCTTTTTGAGCTATGATGAGAGTTGAATCATAAGCTCTTAGGTTTAGGTAGAGATTGATGATGTGAGTTCAAAGAACTTGGTCTTACCTCAAAAGGATTTTTCTACAATTTCCTGTGGATTTTCAAAGTTTTGGATCTAAGAAATTATTTTCATGAAAATGAAGATTGATCTTGAAATAAAGAAAGATTCAAGAAGCTAAGAGATCATAGAAGTGATCTTACCTTGAAATGAAGAAAGATTGCTCAAGGAATCAAGTGAATCCAACAAAAACTCAAGCTTTTCTAGGTGAAAATGGAGTTTTCTCTCAAGAACAACTATGGAACTCTATGGGGTGAGGGGCTGTGCGAAAATGATGAAGTGAGGGGCTGAGTTCAGCCTCTTAAAAGTTCACTTAAGGGTAAAAAGGTCATTTGCCAAAAGGGTATAATGGTAAAAGTGTAAAAGACTAAGATTAGGGGCATTTTGGTCATTTTGCGTCCAGATATTTCCGAACGTCACAACGACTCTGGCATACTCTCCCAAGTGTCCTGGGATGATGTGATATCAAGATTATTTATTGGCGAGTCCCGGTAAATCCATATGTGGCTCCGTTCGTCACCCGATTGAGGATTCCGCCCGAACGAAGGTCAGGAAGTGATTTTTCTGAAATTTTTACGAAATTTAACCAAAACGTAGAGAATCGAATTCTAAGACTTACTGTCTCGTTCACGGGTCCATCTGAGGTCTTCTGAGCAGCAAAATCATACTGTCAGTGTAAAAACGCAGACCGGACTCCGTTTGAGTTTTCGACTCAAAACTTAATCGTAGCTTCCTACGATATCGTCGAGCATGACTATGGTCTCGGAATATTTTATTTCCATTCCTAAGACCTCGAATAAAATACAAACATTATAATACTGAAGAAATAGAAAACGTGAAAGATCGGAGCGTTACATTCCTACCCCTCTTAAAAGAATTTCGTCCTCGAAATTATACGTACCTCTTAAAACAAACTCGGATACTGTTGTTGCATGTCCTCTTCTCTTTCCCAGGTAGCATCACCTGTAGTCTCGTTCCAGATAACTTTGACCAAAGCTATCTCCTTCCCTCGCAGTTTCTTTATCCTCCTGTCCTCGATCTTAACCGGCAATGTCTCGTAGGTTAGGTTATCCTTCAGCTGTACTGAATCAGACTCTATGACGTGACTGGGATCAGGAATATACTTCCGCAATTGCGAAACATGAAAAACATTATGAAGGTTGGATAGAAAAGGCGGTAAAGCTATTTGGTAAGCTACTGGACCTATCCGACGAAGAATTTGATAAGGTCCAATGAATTTTGGAGTGAGTTTTCTGGACTTCAAGACCCTGCCCACCCCAGTCATCGGAGTGACTCTCAAAAACACATGATCCCCTTCCTCGAACTCAAGTGGCCTACGTCTTTTATCCGCATAACTCTTCTGTCGGCTCTGAGTCGTCCTCATCTTTTCTTGAATCAGTTTCACCTTCTCGGTTGTTTGTTGCACTAGTTCAGGTCCTAATGAAGCACTTTCTCCATCTTGGTACCAACACAAAGGTGTTCTGCAACGTCGTCCATATAAGGCTTCGTAGGGTGCCATCCCTATACTCGAATGATAACTGTTGTTGTAGGTAAACTCTATCAACGGTAGGAAATTCTCCCAACTACCGGCATGTTCTAACGCACACGCCCTCAACAGATCCTCTAAAGACTGAATCGTCCTTTCCGATTGTCCATCAGTTTGAGGATGGTAAGCCGAACTTAATCGTAACTTCGTTCCTAAAGCTTCATGTAAACTTTGCCAAAAACGCGAAGTAAAACGCGGATCTCTATCCGATATGATACTTGAAGGTACTCCATGCAGTCTCACAATCTCACTGATATAAATCTAAGTAAGCTTTTCCATAGAATACTTGAGATTAATCGGTAGAAAATGAGCTGATTTCGTAAGCCTATCAATTATAACCCAAATGGAATCGTATCCTTTAGGTGTCCTTGGCAAACACGTTACGAAATCCATTGCTATGTTGTCCCATTTCCACTCTGGGATATCCAACGGAAGTAACATTCCAGCTGGCCTTTGATGTTCAACCTTTGCTTTCTGACACACCAAGCAAGATGCCACATAATCAGCTACATCTCTTTTCATGCCTTGCCACCAAAACAATCGCTTCAGGTCTTGGTACATCTTGGTCGACCCTGGATGCATACTCAACATGCTTCTATGAGCTTCGTCCAGAATTAACCTTCTTATCTCCGGATTGTTTGGCACACAAACCCGTTCTCCTCGTCTTAGGATTCCATCTGCTCCTTCTTTGTATTCCGACGTCATCCCCTTCTTTAGATTCCTTCGCTCTTTCTCCAGATACTGGTCGTATACTTGTTTCTCCCGAATCTGATCCATCAGATCACAAGATACCGTAACCATACCTACACATAGTCTTCCTGGCATACTAACCACAGACAGATGCATATCTCTGAACTTTTCCAACAGCTCGTGTTCCTTAACCATCATGGCAGACACATGTAACACCCTTCTACTCAGGGCATCCGCAACCACATTAGCTTTTCCCGGATGATACTGCAACTGGAAGTCATAGTCCTTCAAAAATTCCAGCCACCGTCTTTGTCTCATGTTGAGTTCTTTCTGATCAAACAGATACTTCAAGCTCTTATGGTCACTGAAGACATTAAACGTCGAACCATACAAGTAGTGCCTCCAAATCTTCAACGCAAAGACTACCGCTGCTAACTCCAGATCATGAGTTGGGTAGTTCTTCTCGTGCACTTTCAACTGTCTCGAGGCATACGCTACCACCTTCCGATTCTGCATCAGAACACAGCCTAAACCTTGGTATGAAGCATCACAGTACACTTCAAAAGATTCGTTTGGATCTGGCAATATCAACACTGGTGACGTAGTTAGCCTCTTCTTCAACTCTTGAAAACTCTGCTCACAGGCTTCAGTCCATTCAAACGCTTTGTCCTTCCTTGTCAATTGGGTAAGAGGTCCTACAATCTTCGAAAATCCCTCAATAAACCTCCGATAATACCCAGCCAAACCCACAAAACTGCGTATTTCAGTCACTGTGGTTGGTCTTTCCCACTCAAGAACTGCTTCAACCTTCGACGGATCTACAGCAATTCCTTCCCTTGAAATTACATGACCCAAAAACTGCACTTCGTCGAGCCAAAACTCACACTTGGACAGTTTTGCATACAGCTGTTTCTCTTTCAGAACTTGAAGAACCACACTAAGATGTTCAGCATGTTCTTCTTGGTCTCGCGAATAGATAAGTATGTCATCTATGAAGACAACGACAAACTGATCTAGGTATGGACGAAAGATCCTATTCATATAGTCCATGAATATAGCTGGAGCATTCGTCACACCAAACGGCATCACAAGATACTCATAGTGCCCATAGCGTGTTCGAAACGCTGTCTTCGGTACATCTTCTGCCTTCACACGAATCTGGTGATAACCCGATCGCAAATCAATCTTGGAGAAAACTGCCGCTCCCCTCAACTGATCCATCAAGTCATCTATCCTCGGAAGTGGATACTTGTTCTTAATAGTAACTTTATTCAACTGGCGATAATCCACACATAACCGAGATGTTCCATCTTTCTTTTTCACCAACAACACAGGTGCTCCCCACGGTGACACACTGGGTCTAACAAACTGCTTCCCCAATAAGTCTACCAACTGTTCCTTCAACGTTTCCAACTCAGCAGGTGACATACGATACGGTGCCATAGACACTGGTCCTGTTCCTGGCACAAGATCAATTGCAAACTCGATGTCCCGAACTGGCGGCAAACCTGGTACGTCTTCAGGAAAGACTTCCGGAAACTCATTCACGACAGGTATGCGCTCTAAGACTAGCTCGCTCTTGACCTCCAAAGAAGATAGTAACATGTATCCCTGAGCTCCTTCTCTCAAAGAAGCGTTTACTTGGTTGGCAGTCAAAAATCCAGAATTCTCACAACTAGGGAAAACTAAGGTTTTATTTGCACAGTCCAACAGGATATGATTAGAAGACAACCAATCCATTCCTAAGATTACATCCATTTGCGAGAGAGGCAAACAGATCAAATCAATCAAAAATGTTCTACCTTTAACAGAAATAGAACAGTTCAAACAAACTTTTGCAGTTACAACAGGCTTTGCAGTAGGCGTAGAAATTACCAAATCAAAAGGTAAAGAAGACACAGGTAATCCCAACAGATTCACACAGTCATAGGCAATAAAAGAATGCGTTGCGCCTGAATCAAATAGTACAGTTAAGGTTTCACCTCCCATGACACACTGACCTTGGATCAAGTCTTCATTCTGAGAAGCTTCAGCACCACCCATAGTGTAGACTCTGCCCTTCATCTTAGGCCTTGCAGCTTGGACATTGTTAACAGAATGTTCCAATTTTGGTTGCATGCATTCACGTGAGATGTGTCCCGGCTTCCCACACTTGAAGCAGATAATCCCTTTGATCGAACAATCTCTGGTGATGTGATTGCTCTTCCCACACTTCATGCACTTGTTTGGGGCGTTTCCAGACTGATTGAAACTCCCACTGCTCCCTCCAACAGAACGTTGTTGTCGATCTTGTTGCTTTGCATAGGGCTTCCATCGAGATTTGTTGTCTCGACCACCACTTCCTCTCTGGAACTTGCTCGGTCCAGAACTCTGTACCCGCTTGTCCTTAGGCTCCAAACTCTCGATCAAACGACACTTTTCCATTAACCTCGGAAAAACAGAAATTTCCAATGGAACTACAGCTCTCTTCAAGTCGATCCTTAGACCTCCTTCAAATTTCCGGCACTTCCACTCCTCTCTTGGGTTGTCCAGAAAGTAATTTGAGAACTTTGCTAGACTTTCAAACTTAGCCCCGTATTCAGCTACGGTCATTCCCCCTTGTCTCAGCTGGAGGAACTCCATCTCTTTCTCGTGCCTTGCACTAGCAGGAAAATACTTCTCCAGGAATTTTCCCTTAAAAGCATTCCAGTCAACAGCTTGTTGGTCATGCACCAGCATCTGACGGGCTCCTTCCCACCAGTATTCAGCATCCTCCACCAGCATATAGGTTGCATAGACAACCTTGTCATTCTCAGTACATCTCATCGCTCCAAAGATTTTCTCTAGCGTTTGGATCCAGCGTTCAGCCAACTCAGGATTGAATTCACCTTTGAATTGAGGTGGATTCCGACGAAGAAATTCGTCCAGTCCTCTACCTCCAGCAGCTCGTTCATCACGTTGAGCCATAGCAGCAGCCATGTCCCGTATAGCATTCATAGCAGCAGTCAGGTTTTGAGCAGCCATTGCTACCTTCAAAACCAGAACTATCAAACACAAGAACCACAACAAAACTAAAGCAAACAACAGAGAAACACACAGAGAACACAACACAAACAAGACAGACCATAACCTACAAACCCCAAAAAGACTCGGCCAGCTCTGATACCAAACAATGCAACACCCTTTCCCGAGTGTCACATTCCCGAACGATTATAAGGCCGAAAATATTTCTTAATGCGGAAAATACGATTTTCTTTTTTTTTTTCTTTTCACAAGATGCAATGGAAAGGTAATAATACTAATAAACGAACTTAGGTTCGCCATGCATTTCTAGAATATACCACAGAACAGAAACAGAAATGGAAACGTCAACATTATTATATACAGACGTAGGTCTAATGTGTAACTGACATAAGAAATACAATAAGTACAAGGAGTCGTAGCTCCCAAAAGTACTACAAAAACGATATAGTCTGGCCGACAACAAAACTAGACCACAAAAAGAAGGTCCTCCTCTGGCTCAAAGGAACTACTGGACTGAACCATCATCACGTCCATCTGTTCAAACAGCAACAGCAAGTACCAACAGAAAACATACAGATATGGGTGAGATTCCCATTCATCAACACAACAAAACAGCAGTAGTAAAAACGGGACGACTCACCGGGTAACAGCGTACCCAACATGCTTACAAGAATTCTCAATGTCAAACATATTAAGCAGTTGACAGCATAATATCATGTTAAGCATTTAACATCATAAAATAAGGTATTCTTAAACAGTACAACGATGTATAACAGTAAATGTAAACATCAATAGCCATGCAATGCAATGCAATGCAATGTATATGACTCAATGTCAATGTCACTGGGTACTACTCTGACCCCTACTCCATGGAGCTAACAAAACAGTCGGAGAGAGTGAATGGGAGGACATGTTCCGTGCGCGCCAGCCTTGGGCAAGATGCTACAACATTCGTAACGTGCACGTTTCTGGCTTTTACGGAAACACTCTCGACCAAACATGAAAAGTACGGCATCTAGTAGAGGATATCAGTGTATTGCACGGATTCGCCACGACACAGAAGAGCTACCAACTGGTCACATGTAAGCCCTTCCAACCCTGATACCTCCCAAAAGACCATTGAAGATCGTCACCGTAAGATTCGCACCCGCATCAAGGTGTAAGCTCAACTCCTAGGCTCAAGGCCTTACAACTATGCAAATGAAATGCCAATGCTTACACAAAGCAGATGCGATCAAGCAATGTCTATCCCCCGGATAAACCTCAAAGTCTACTAAGGTTCTTTTCCTTAGGAACTATACGCGTCTTTTGAAAGCATAACCTTTATCCACCGGATAAATCTCGTGATTCCTCCGGGATCGAGTCATCACAAGACTGAAACAATTGAACGACTGAGTGGGGTCCGAATCACCGGTCCGTCATCGAACTACTGTCTCAAAACCCAAAACATTTGTAAACCAGAACAACTTCTCAATTGAAAACTCATTTGATTTGAAACAATCTTTGAAACACTTACTTGCTCTATTTTTTTAGCATTTTCTGAACATGTAATTCGCTTAGCGAAATTTCATTCGCTTAGCGAAATTGAAACAATAATGCCTCTTTTGGAACTCCTCTGGATCGCTCGGCGAGTCATAAATCGCGTAGCGAATGGTATTGTATTCGCGTAGCGAATATTAATTCGCTTAGCGCAATTTCAGACGGTTAAACCTCTGTAAACGCGAAATGTATTGTATTCGCTTAGCGAATATGAATTCGCTTAGCGAAAGTTCAGACAGTTAAACCTCTTTGTAAACGCCTCTGGATCGCTCGGCGAAACAGAATTCGTGTAGCGAAATGCAGTGTATTCGCGTAGCGAAAATAATTTCGCTTAGCGAAATGGAGGCGGTCATACCTCCTTTGGAGACTTCTCTGGATCGCCCAGCGAGACGTAATTCGCGTAGCGAAACTCGTTTGATTGGCTTAGCGAATATGAATTCGCTTAGCGAAAGTGAGGCAGTGATGCCCAACTAAGACTTTCCCTGTTTTTCGCGTAGCGAAAGTAAATTCGCTTAGCGAAAAGTTGCCTCAAAACAAGACATCAACCTTAGGGAACCATTTTGATTCTCTTCATGAAACCACTTCTTTTATTATTTTGAGTCCCTTGATTAACTATATGGACTAAGGATAAGGTATAAAATATGTTTCACTTTGGTGAAAGCACTTTGAGCTTTAATTTCCATTCAAAGACACTTAGGGTTTTCTTTGAAAAACACAAGTTATTGAAAACACTTTCTTTACATCAAAACTTGACTTAATCAAGATCTACTCATGTTCTTCCTTTTCTCAAAGCCATAGCTAAAAGCCAACTAGGAATCAATGTGAAGTTTTACTCCATCAACCAAACAAAATATGGCTCACAATACTTACACAATCATGATAACCATAATACACATTACTACATCATACTCAAACATCCAAGTCCATCACACATTATGGTCTCATAATCAACAATAAAAGTCCATACTTGATCTAGTGATCAAAGTAGGTTTTTCAACATACATGAAAATGATTTTCATCAATCATATCATCATCAACTTATGCTAAAGCACACTACAACATACTCAAGCATAAACACATCATAACAATCTTGTTCTCCAAGAGAACTTAACAAGACTTAACACATAAAAGTGAACCCAAACTAAAGGGTTTCACCCACACATAAATTTAAACAACCATTCTCACTACCACCATCTTGGTGTGATGAGGTTCTTCTCCACATACCTCTTGATGAGCAGATTCCCGGATCAAAGTCGGTTGATCGGTTTCTGAACCTCCTGATAATCGTCAACAACTACACAACACAACAATTTAACATTAAACAACAATCAAAGCCAAACTCAACTATTACAACAAAGAGGGTTTCGGCCACCCTAGGTTAAAAAGGTTAGAAATTGGTTTTGGTTTCCATTTCATGGATTCAAAAGCATTAGGAAAACTAAGGATGAAATCTAGTGTTAAAAATCAAAACTTGATGAAAACACTATTCATCATCTTCCAAGAGGGTTCGGCCAAAAATGCTTTTTGAGCTATGATGAGAGTTGAATCATAAGCTCTTAGGTTTAGGTAGAGATTGATGATGTGAGTTCAAAGAACTTGGTCTTACCTCAAAAGGATTTTTCTACAATTTCCTATGGATTTTCAAAGTTTTGGATCTAAGAAATTATTTTCATGAAAATGAAGATTGATCTTGAAATAAAGAAAGATTCAAGAAGCTAAGAGATCATAGAAGTGATCTTATCTTGAAATGAAGAAAGATTGCTCAAGGAATCAAGTGAATCCAACAAAAACTCAAGCTTTTCTAGGTGAAAATGGAGTTTTCTCTCAAGAACAACTATGGAACTCTATGGGGTGAGGGGCTGTGCGAAAATGATGAAGTGAGGGGCTGAGTTCAGCCTCTTAAAAGTTCACTTAAGGGTAAAAAGGTCATTTGCCAAAAGGGTATAATGGTAAAAGTGTAAAAGACTAAGATTAGGGGCATTTTGGTCATTTTGCGTCCAGATATTTCCGAACGTCACAACGACTCTGGCATACTCTCCCAAGTGTCCTGGGATGATGTGATATCAAGATTATTTATTGGCGAGTCCCGGTAAATCCATATGTGGCTCCGTTCGTCACCCGATTGAGGATTCCGCCCGAACGAAGGTCAGGAAGTGATTTTTCTGAAATTTTTACGAAATTTAACCAAAACGTAGAGAATCGAATTCTAAGACTTACTGTCTCGTTCACGGGTCCATCTGAGGTCTTCTGAGCAGCAAAATCATACTGTCAGTGTAAAAACGCAGACCGGACTCCGTTTGAGTTTTCGACTCAAAACTTAATCGTAGCTTCCTACGATATCGTCGAGCATGACTATGGTCTCGGAATATTTTATTTCCATTCCTAAGACCTCGAATAAAATACAAACATTATAATACTGAAGAAATAGAAAACGTGAAAGATCGGAGCGTTACATTGATGATTGGATTGGTTTTGTGTTCGTAGTTGTTGTGGAATAATCGGACGAGGAATCAGGAGAATTCGCGGACCGATCGGGCGACTTACCTTCGAAGGATGACTCCTAAATGGTAAGGGGAGATTAGCTCCAATGAGTTTGATAGTCACATGAGGTTGGTTGTGATGTGAATTGTGGCATTTTGCCTTGGATAGAACATATGCATAATGTTGATTTGAGTTTTGAATGACTATATGTTGTGTATGTACTTGATTTATTTTCATGAAGTACATGCTTGGATAATTGTATATGAACTGTGGCATGGATGCCTTGAATTGAAATTTGATGTGTATATATATTTATATCCTGAACTGGCTAAGTGCATAGCTTTGGCTATAGCTTGTTTTTGAGGAATGAAAAGCTTCTAAGCTAGACGCTATAATGGCCGATTTTACAAAAAAGTATTTAGTTTGTCAAAGAAAGATCTTCTGAAAGTATTTGGTGTTCCGAAAACGAAAATTTCTTTTATGAAAGTTAACATAGTTTTAATGAAATTATATTTCTTTTACACTAACTTAAAACATGGTTTTACACTAAGTTAGTAAGGAAAAACCTTTCCAAGTTTGTTAAGGTACCTTACCTTAACTATGTAGCAAAGTTCTTTAAAATGTTTTCAGTTAAGAAAGGTTTTGGTTTACAAAGGAGTTTTTAACTCAAATCGTAAAGTTTACGTGTGAAAACCTAAGTTAAGTAATTAACTTAGAGTTGAAGACAAGGGATAATTAAGTGTGGTATGTGGTGGAACAAGACCATGTACTATGTCATTGATGGCTTAGTATATCAATGACTTCATAAGACTTAAGTGAATCAAACCTTATTTCATTATTTGAAAATCAAGGAATTAATATCTTAGAAAGGATCAAAGACTTATTTAAGAGGATTCTCAATCCTTCTTCATAACAGTTAGGACTTGAGATGTGATTCATAAGACATAAACACAAACACGAAACGTTTTGGGTATTGAAACAGTAGTTCGATGACGGACCGGTGAATTCAGATCCAGGTCAATCGTTCGATTGTTTCAGTTTTGTGATGATCGGAACGAGAGAGATCCTGAGACTGTGCAGGTATGGGACTGTACAGTGGAAGGAATCCTGAGGCTGCGCAGGTATGGGACTGTATAAGTGAGGGAAGGCTTATAAGAATTGATTGGTGCAACACCCTTTCCCGAGTGTCACATTCCCGAACGTTTATAAGGCCGAAAATATTATTTAATGCGGAAAATACGGTTTTCTTTTTTTTTTTTTTCTGTTCACAAGATCTAATGGGATTAATAAAGGTAAATAATACTAATAAACGAACTTAGGTTCGTCATGCATTTCTAGAACATGCTGTATAATAAACACGGAACCGAAACAGAAATAATACTATATACAGATATAGGTCTAATGTATAACTGACATAAGAAATACAATAAGTACTAGGAGTCGTAGCTCCCAAAAGGTACTACAAAAACTGACATAGTCTGGCCGACAACAAAACTAAAACAGCAAAAAGAGTCCGCCTCCGGGCTCAAGGAGACTACTGGACTGAACCATCATCACGTCCATCTGTTCAAGCAGCAACAGCAAGTACCAGCAGAAAACATACAGATATGGGTGAGATTCCCGTTCATCAACACAACAAAACAGCAGTAGTAAAAATGTGACGACTCACCGGGTAACAGCGTACCCAGCATGCTTAAAAAAGGTTCTCAATATAAATCATGTCAAGTAGTCAACAACATAATGTCATGCTAAACATTTAACAGCATAATATAAGGCATTCTTAAACAATACAGCGATGTATAACAGTATATGTAAACATCAATAGCCATGCAATGCAATGCAATGTATATGACTCAATGTCAACGTCACTGGGTACTACTCTGACCCCTACTCCATGGAGCTAACAAAACATTCGGAGAGAGTGAATGGGAGGACATGTTCCGGTTTCTGCCAGCCATGAGCAAGATGCTACAACATTCGTAACGTGCACGTATCTGGCTTTACGGAAACACTCTCGACCAAACATGAAAAGTACGGCATCTAGTAGAGGATATCAGTGTATTGCACGGATTCGCCACGGCACAAAAGAGCTACCAACTGGCCACATGTAAGCCCTTCCAACCCTGATACGTCCAAAAAGACCATTGAAGATCGTCACCGTAAGATTCGCACCCGCATCAAGGTGTAAGCTCAACTCCTAGGCTCAAGGCCTTACAACTATGCAAATGAAATGCCGATGCTTACACAAAGCAGATGCGATCAAGCAATGTCTATCCCCCGGATAAACCTCGAAGTCTACTAAGGTTCTCTTCCTTAAGAACTATACGTGTCTTTTGAAAAACAAAACCTTTATCCACCGAATAAATCTCGTGATCCCTCCGCGATCGAGTCATCACAAGACTGAAACAATTGAACGACTAATCGGGATTCGAATCACCAGTCAGTCATCGAACTACTGTTTCAAAACCCAAAACGTTTTATGTTTGTGTTTATGTCTTATGAAGTCATCGATGTACTAAGTCATCAATGGTATAGTATATGGTCTTGTTTTACCACATATTATACTTAATTATCCCTTGTCTTCAACTCTAAGTCAATTACTTAACTTAGGTTTTTAATGCGTAAAAATTTACAGTTTGAGTTGAAAAACACTCTTTATAAACAAAACCATTGCTCGCGAGGCGAAGATATATATCACGATGCGAGGCTGAGAATTTATCTTTACAGTTGAGACAGTCTTTCTGCTTCGCGAGGCGATAACGACTTCGCGACGCGAGGCCGAGAAGCTGCATCTTTGCTGCTCGGGCTAGTCCACTGTCTCGTGAGGCGAGGCAAGGTTAGCCTGGTGAATGCCTTGTCTTCCCTCTGTCTCGCAGGGCGAGACGAGGTTCGTTGGGCGAGTGCCCTGTTTTCACTTTTCCCTAACTCCTTCATTAATTCTTCTTTTGAAACACTTAGTTTAATTAAAAGACCTATGGCTAAGGAAAAGACATTTTCCTACTTTGGTGACACACTTTCAAGGTTAAAACTTCATTTGATCTTTGGATCAAAATCACTTTTGTTTCTCTTTGAAAACATAGGTTATGAAATCATATTTTGTTGCATCACATCCTTGCCAAAACAAGAACAACACATATTCTTATATTTTCGTCTTACTAGGGCCACAAGCCTACTCCAATGAAAAATGGAGACTTTACTTCACCAACAAAGCAAATGTAGCTCAAAAGCTCACACAATTATGATAAACCACAATACACATTACTACATCATAATCAAACATCCAAGTCCATCACACATCATGGTCTCATAATCAAGCATCAAAGTCCATACATGATCTAGTGATCAAAGTAGGTTTTTCAACATACATGGAAATGATTTTCATTCAATCATATCATCATCAACATATGCTAAAGCACACTACAACATACTAAAGCATAAACTCATCATGACAATCTTGTTCTCCAAGAGAACTAAACAAAACTTAACAAATAAAAGTGAACCCAAACTAAAGGGTTTCACCCACACATAAACTTAAACAACCATCTTCACTACCACCATCTTGGTGTGATGAGGTTCACCCCCCATACCTGTTGATGAACAGATTCCCGGATCAAAGTCGGTTGATCAGTTTGTGAACCTCCTGGCAATCGTCAACAACTACAACAACATGACAATCAAACAGTAAACAACAATCAAAGCCAATCTCAACTATTATAACAAAGAGGATTTCGGCCACCCTAGGTTAAAAAGGTTAGGAATTGATCTTGGTTTCCCATTTCATGGATTCAAAGGCACTAGGAAAGCAAAGGATGAAATCAAGTGTTAGAAATCAAAAAATTGATGAAAACACTATTCATCATCATCAAGTAGGGTTCGTCCAAAAAGGAATTTTGCGCTATGATGAGAGTTGAATCATAAGCTCTTGGGTTTAGGTAGAGGTTGATGATGTAAGCTCAAAGAACTTGGTCTTACCTCAAAAGGATTTTTCTACAATTTCCTATGGATTTTCAAAGTTTTGGATCTAAGAAATTCTTTTCATGAAAATGAAGATTGATCTTGAAATAAAGAAATATTCAAGAAGCTAAGAGATCATAGAAGTGATCTTACCTTGAAATGAAGCAAGATTGCTCAAGGAATCAAGTGATTCCAACAAGAACTCAAGGAGCTTTAAGACCAACAATGGTGTTTTCTCTCAAGAACAACTATGGAGCTCTAAAGGGTGAGGGGCTGTGCGAAAATGAGAGAGTGAGGGGCTGTGTTCAGCCTCTTAAAAGCTCACTTAAGGGTAAAAAGGTCATTTGCCAAAAGCGTAAAATGGTAAAAGTGTAAAAGGGTAAGATTAGGGGCACTTTGGTCATTTTGCGTCCAGATATTTCCGAAAGTCATGACGACTCTGGCATACTCTCCCAAGTGTCCTGGGATGATGTGATATCAAGATTATTTGTTGGCGAGTCCCGGTAAATCCATATGTGACTCCGTTCATCACCCGATTGAGAATTCCGCCCGAACGAAGGTCAGGAAGTGATTTTTATGAAATTTTTAAGAAATTTAACCAAAACGTAGAACATCAAATTCTAAGACTTACTGTCTCGTTCACATGTCCATCTGAGGTCTTCTGAGCAGTAAAATCATACTATCAGTGTAAAAACGCAGACCGGACTCCGTTTGAGTTTTCAACTCAAAACTTAATCATAGCTTCCTATGATATCGTCGAGCATGACTATGGTCTCGGAATATTTTATTTCTATGCCTAAGACCTCGAATAAAATAAAGACATTAAAATACTGAAGAATTAGAAAACGTGAAAATTAGGGCGTTACATTCCTACCCCTCTTAAAAGAATTTCGTCCTCGAAATTATACGTACCTCTTAAAACAAACTCGGATACTGTTGTTGTATGTCCTCCTCTCTTTCCCAGGTAGCATCACCTGTAGTCTCGTTCCAGATAACTTTGACCAAAGCTATCTCCTTCCCTCGCAGTTTCTTTATCCTTCTGTCCTCGATCTTAACCGGCAATGTCTCATAGGTTAGGTTATCCTTTAGCTGTACTGAATCAGACTCTATGACATGACTGAGATCAGGAATATACTTTCGCAATTGCGAAACATGAAAAACATTATGAAGGTTGGATAGAAAAGGCGGTAAAGCTATTTGGTAAGCTACTGGACCTATCCAACGAAGAATTTGATAAGGTCCAATGAATCTTGGAGTGACTTTTCTGGACTTCAGGACCCTGCCCACCCCAATCATCGGAGCGACTCTCAAAAACACATGATCCCCTTCCTCGAACTCAAGTGGCCTACGTCTTTTATCCGCATAACTCTTCTGTCGGCTCTGAGTTATTCTCATCTTTTCTTGAATCAGTTTCACCTTCTCGGTTGTTTGTTGCACTAGTTCAGGTCCTAATGAAGAACTTTCTCCATCTTGGTACCAACACAAAGGTGTTCTGCAACGTCGTCCGTATAAAGCTTCGTATGGTGCCATCCCTATATTCGAATGATAACTGTTGTTGTAGGTGAACTCTATCAACGGTAGAAAATTCTCCCAACTTATGGCATGTTCCAACACACATGCCCTCAACAGATCCTCTAAAGACTGAATCATCCTTTCCGATTGTCCAACAGTTTGAGGATGGTAAGCCGAACTTAATCGTAACTTTGTCCCTAAAGCTTCATGTAAACTTTGCCAAAATCGCGAAGTAAATCGTGGGTCTCTATCCGATATGATACTTGAAGGTACTCCATGCAGTCTCACAATCTCACTGATATAAATCTGAGTAAGCTTTTCCATAGAATACTTGAGATTAATCGGTTGAAAATGAGTTGATTTCATAAGCCTATCAATTATAACCCAAATGGAATCGTGTCCTTTAGGTGTCCTTGGTAAACACGTTACGAAATCCATTGCTATGCTGTCCCATTTCCACTCTGGGATATCCAACGGAAGTAACATTCCAGCTGGCCTCTGATGTTCAACCTTTGCTTTTTGACATACTAAGCAATATGCCACCTAATCAGCTACATCTCTTTTCATCCCTTGCCACCAAAACAATCGCTTCAGGTCTTGGTACATCTTGGTTGACCCTGGATGCATACTTAACTTGCTCCTATGAGCTTCGTCCAGAATTAACCTTCTTATCTCTGGGTTGTTTGGTACACAAACCCGTTCTCCTCGTCTTAGGATCCCATCTATTCCTTCCCTGTATTCAGACGTCATTCCTCTCTTTAGATTCCTCCGCTCTTTCTCCAGATACTGGTCGTATACTTGTTTCTCCCGAATTTGATCCATCAGATCACAAGATACTGTAACCATACCCAGACATAGTCTTCCAGGCATACTAACCACGGACAGATGCATATCCGTGAACTGTTCCAACAGCTCGTGTTCCTTAACCATCATGGCAGACACATGTAACACTTTTCTACTCCGCGCATCCACTACCACATTAGCTTTTCCCGGATGATACTGCAACTGGAAGTCATAGTCCTTCAAAAATTCCAGCCACCGTCTTTGCCTCATGTTGATCTCTTTCTGATTGAATAGATACTTCAAGCTCTTATGATCGCTGAAGACATTGAACGTCGAACCATACAAGTAGTGCCTCCAAATCTTCAACGTAAAGACTACCGCTGCTAACTCCAGATCATGAGTTGGGTAGTTCTTCTCATGCACTTTCAACTATCTCGAGGCATACGCTACCACCTTCCGATTCTGCATCAGAACACAACCTAATCCTTGGTATGAAGCGTCACAGTACAATTCAAAAGGTTCGCTTGGATTTGGCAATATCAACACTAGCGATGTAGTCAGCCTCTTTTTCAGCTCTTGAAACTATGCTCACAGGCTTCAGTCCATTCGAACGCTTTATCCTTCCTCGTCAATTGGGTAAGAGGTCCTACAATCTTAGAGAATCCCTCAATGAACCTCCGATAATACCCCGCCAAACCCACAAAACTGCGTATCTCAGTCACTATGGTTGGTCTTTCCCACTCAAGAACTGCTTCGACTTTTGATGGATCTACAGCAATTCCTTCCTTTGAAATTACATGCCCCAAAAAACTGCACTTCGTCGAGCCAAAACTCACACTTGGACAACTTGGCATACAGCTGTTTCTCCTTCAGAACTTGAAGAACTACACTATGATGTTCAGCGTGTTCTTCTTGGTCTCGCGAATAGATAAGTATGTCATCTATGAAGACAATGACTAACTTATCCAGGTATGGACGAAAGATCCTATTCATATAATCCATGAATATAGCTGGAGCATTCGTCACACCAAACGGCATCACAAGATACTCGTAGTGCCCATAGCGTGTCCGAAACGCTGTCTTCGGTACATCTTCTGCCTTCACACGAATCTAGTGATAACCCGATCGCAAATCAATCTTGGAGAAAACTGCCGCTCCCCTCAATTGATCCATCAAGTCATCTATCCTCGGAAGTGGATACTTGTTCTTAATAGTAACTTTATTCAACTGGCGATAATCCACGCATAAGTGAGATGTTCCATCTTTCTTTTTAACCAACAGCACAGGTGCTCCCCACGACGACACACTGGGTCTAACAAACTGTTTCCCCAATAAGTCTACCAACTGTTCCTTCAAAGTTTCCAACTCAGCAGGTGCCATACGGTACAGTGCCATAGATACTGGTCCTGTTCCTGGCACAAGATCAATCGCAAACTCGATGTCCCGAACTGGCGGCAAACCTGGTACGTCTTCAGGAAAGACTTCCGGAAACTCGTTCACGACAGGTATGCGCTCTAAGACTAGCTCGCTCTTGACCTCCAAAGAAGATAGTAACATGTATCCTTGAGCTCCTTCTCTCAGAGAAGCGTGTACTTGGTTGGCAGTCAAAAATCCAGAATTCTCACAACTAGGAAAAACTACGGTTTTATTTGCACAGTCTAATAAGATATGATTAGAGGATAACCAATCCATTCCTAAGATTACATCCATTTGCGAAAGAGGCAAACAGATCAAATCAATCAAAAATATTCTATCTTTAACAGAAATAGAACAATTCAAACAAACTTTTGCAGTTACAACAGGCTTTGCAGTAGGCGTAGAAATTACCAAATCAAAAGGTAAAGAAGACACAGGTAATCCCAACAGATTCACACAGTCATAAGCAATAAAGGAATGCGTTGCGCCTGAATCAAACAGTACAGTTAAGGTTTTACCTCCCATGACACTTTGACCTTGGATCAAGTCTTCATTTTGAGAAGCTTTAGCGCCTCCCATAGTGTAGACTCTGCCTTTCGTGTTAGGCCTTGCAGCTTGGACATTGTTGACAGAATGTTCCAATTTCGGTTGCATGCATTCCCATGAGATATGTCCTGGCTTCCCACACTTGAAGCAGATAATCCCTTTGATCGAACAGTCTCTGGTGATGTGGTTACTCTTCCCACACTTCATGCACTTGGTTGGGGCATTTCCAGACTGACTGAAACTCCCACTGCTTCCTCCAACAGAACGTTGTTGTCGATCTTGTTGCTTTGCATACGGCTTCCATTGAGATTTATTGTCTCGACCACCGTTTCCTCTCTGGAACTTGCTCGGTCTAGAACTCTGTACCCGCTTGTCCTTGGGCTCCAAACTCTCGATCAGACGACACTTTTCCATTAGCCTTGGAAAAACAGAAATTTCCAATGGAACTACAGCTCTCTTCAAGTCAATCCTCAGACCTCCTTCGAATTTTCTACACTTCCACTCCTCTCTTGGGTTGTCCAGAAAATAATTTGAAAACTTTGCCAGACTTTCAAATTTGGCTCCGTATTCAGCTACGGTCATTCCCCCTTGTCTCAGCTGGAGGAACTCCATCTCTTTCTCGTGTCTTGCACTCGCAGGAAAATACTTCTCCAGGAACTTTCCCTTAAAAGCATTCCAGTCCACAGCTTGTTGATCATGCACCAGCATCTGACGGGCTCCTTCCCACTAGTATTCAGCATCCTCCACTAGCATGTAGGTTGCATAGACAACCTTGTCATTCTCAGTACATCTCATCGCTCCAAAGATCTTTTCCAGCATTTGGATCCAGCGTTCAGCTAACTAAGGATTGAATTCGCCTTTGAATTGAGGTGGATTCCGACGAAGAAATTCGTCCAGTCCTCTACCTCCGGCAGCTCGTTTGTCACGTTGAACCATAGCAGCAGCCATTTCCCCTATGGCGTTCACAACAGCAGTCAGGTTTTGAGCAGCCATTGCTACCTTCAAAACCAGAACTGTCAAACTTAAGAAACCAAAACAAAACTAAAGCAAACAACAGAGAAATACACAGAGAACACAACATAAATAAGACAGACCATAACCTACAAACCCCAAAAAGACTCGACCAGCTCTGATACCAAATAATGCAATACCCTTTCCCGAGTGTCACATTCCCGAACGTTTATAAGGCATAAAATATTATTTAATGCGGAAAATACGATTTTCTTTTTTTTTTTTTCTTTTCACAAGATGTAATGGGATCAGTAAAGGTAAATAATACTAATAAACGAACTTAGGTTCGCCATGGATTTCTAGAACATGCTGTATAATAAACACGGAACAGAAACAGAAATAATACTATATACAGACATAGGTCTAATGTATAACTGACATAAGAAATACAATATATACTAGGAGTCGTAGCTCCCAAAAGGTACTACAAAAACTGACATAGTCTGGCCGACAACAAAACTAAAACAGCAAAAAGAGTCTGCCTCCGGGCTAAAGGAGACTACTGGACTGAACCATCATCACGTCCATCTGTTCAAGCAGCAACAGCAAGTACCAGCAGAAAACATACAGATATGGGTGAGATTCCCGTTCATCAACACAACAAAACAGCAGTAGTAAAAACGGGACGAGTCACCGGGTAACAGCATACCCAACATGCTTAAAAAAGGCTCTCAATATAAATCATGTCAAGCAGTCAACAACATAATGTCATGCTAAACATTTAACAGCATAATATAAGGTATTCTTAAACAATACAGCGATGTATAACAGTATATGTAAACATCAATAGCCATGCAATGCAATGCAATGTATATGACTCAATGTCAACGTCACTGGGTACTACTCTGATCCCTACTCCATGGAGCTAACAAAACATTCGGAGAGAGTGAATGGGAGGACATGTTCCGGTTTCTGCCAGCCATGAGCAAGATGCTACAACATTCGTAACGTGCACGTATCTGGCTTTACGGAAACACTCTCGACCAAACATGAAAAGTACGGCATCTAGTAGAGGATATCGGTGTATTGCATGGATTCGCCACGACACAAAAGAGCTACCAACTGGCCACATGTAAGCCCTTCCAACCCTGATATGTCCAAAAAGACCATTGAAGATCGTCACCGTAAGATTCGCACCCGCATCAAGGTGTAAGCTCAACTCCTAGGCTCAAGGCCTTACAACTATGCAAATGAAATGCCGATGCTTACACAAAGCAGATGCGATCAAGCAATGTCTATCCCCTGGATAAACCTCGAAGTCTACTAAGGTTCTCTTCCTTAAGAACTATACGTGTCTTTTGAAAAACAAAACCTTTATCCACCGGATAAATCTCGTGATCCCTCCGGAATCGAGTCATCACAAGACTGAAACAATTGAACGACTGATCGGGATTCGAATCACCAGTCAGTCATCGAACTACTGTTTCAAAACCCAAAACGTTTTATGTTTGTGTTTATGTCTTATGAAGTCATCGATGTACTAAGTCATCAATGGTATAGTATGTGGTCTTGTTTCACCACATATTATACTTAATTATCCCTTGTCTTCAACTCTAAGTCAATTACTTAACTTAGGTTTTTAATGCGTAAAACTTTACAGTTTGAGTTGAAAAACACTCTTTATAAACAAAACCATTGCTTGCGAGGCGAAGATATATATCGCGATGCGAGGCTAAGAATTTATCTTTACTGTTGAGACAGTCTTTCTGCTTCGCGAGGCGAGGATTATATCGCGACGCGAGGCAGAGAAGCTGCATCTTCACTGCTTAGGCGGTTCGCGGGGCGAGAACTACTTCGCTACGCGAGGCCGAGAAAGCTGCATCTTTTCTGCTTAGGCGGTTCGCGAGGCGATAACGACTTCGTGACGCGAGGTCGAGAAGCTGCATCTTTGCTGCTCGGGCTAGTCCACTGTCTCGCGACGCGAGGCAAGGTTAGCCTGGCGAATGCCTTGTCTTCCCTCTGTCTCGCGGGGCGAGACGGGGTTCGCTGGGCGAGTGCCCTGTTTTCACTTTTCCCTAACTCCTTCATTAATTCTTCTTTTGAAACACTTAGTTTGATTAAAGGACCTATGGCTAAAGAAAAGACATTTTCCCACTTTGGTGACACACTTTCAAGGTTAAAACTTCATTTGATCTTTGGATCAAAATCACTTTTGTTTCTCTTTGAAAACATCGGTTATGAAATCATATTTTGTTGCATCACATCCTTGCCAAAACAAGAACAACACATATTCTTATATTTTCCTCTTACTAAGGCCACAAGCCTACTCCAATGAAAAAATGGAGACTTTGCTTCACCAACAAAGCAAATGTAGCTCAGAAGCTCACACAATTATGATAAACCACAATACACATTACTACATCATAATCAAACATCCAAGTCCATCACACATCATGGTCTCATAATCAAGCATCAAAGTCCATACTTGATCTAGTGATCAAAGTAGGTTTTTCAACATACATGGAAATAATTTTCATTCAAACATATCATCATCAACATATGCTAAAGCACACTACAACATACTAAAGCATAAACTCATCATGACAATCTTGTTCTCCAAGAGAACTAAACAAAACTTAACAAATAAAAGTGAACCCAAACTAAAGGGTTTCACCGACACATAAACTTAAACAACCATCTTCACTACCACCATCTTGGTGATGAGGTTCACCCCCCATACCTGTTGATGAGCAGATTCCCGGATCAAAGTCGGTTGATCGGTTTGTGAACCTCCTGGCAATCGTCAACAACTACAACAACATAACAATCAAACATTAAACAACAATCAAAGCCAATCTCAACTATTAACAAAGAGGATTTTGGCCACCCTAGGTTAAAAATGTTAGGAATTGATCTTGGTTTCCCATTTCATGGATTCAAAGGCACTAGAAAAGCTAAGGATGAAATCAAGTGTTAGAAATTAAAAATTGATGAAAACACTATTCATCATCATCAAGTAGGGTTCGACCAAAAAGGGATTTTGCGTTATGATGAGAGTTGAATCATAAGCTCTTGGGTTTAGGTAGAGGTTGTTGATGTGAGTTCAAAGAACTTGGTCTTACCTCAAAAGGATTTTTCTACAATTTCCTATGGATTTTTAAAGTTTTGGATCTAAGAAATTCTTTTCATGAAAATGAAGATTGATCTTGAAATAAAGAAATATTCAAGAAGCTAAGAGATCATAGAAGTGATCTTACCTTGAAATGAAGGAAGATTGCTCAAGGAATCAAGTGATTCCAACAAGAACTCAAGGAGCTTCAAGACCAACAATGGTGTTTTCTCTCAAGAACAACTATGGAGCTCTAAAGGGTGAGGGGCTGTGCGAAAATGAAAGAGTGAGGGGCTGTGTTCAGCCTCTTAAAAGCTCATTTAAGGGTAAAAAGGTCATTTGCCAAAAGGGTAAAATGGTAAAAGTGTAAAAGACTAAGATTAGGGGCATTTTGGTCATTTTGCGTCCAGATATTTCCGAACGTCATGACGACTCTGGCATACTCTCCCAAGTGTCCTGGGATGATGTGATAACAAGATTATTTGTTGGCGAGTCCCGGTAAATCCATATGTGACTCCGTTCGTCACCCGATTGAGGATTCCGCCCGAACGAAGGTCAGGAAGTGATTTTTCTGAAATTTTTACGAAATTTAACCAAAACGTAGAGCATCAAATTCTAAGACTTACTGTCTTGTTCACATGTCCATCTGAGGTCTTCTAAGGGGTAAAATCATACTGTCAGTGTAAAAACGCAGACCGGACTCCGTTTGAGTTTTCAACTCAAAACTTAATCATAGCTTCCTACGATATCGTCGAGCATGACTATGGTTTCGGAATATTTTATTTCTATTCCTAAGACCCCGCGTTTGAGTTACTTGGTGTCGACGGCGAAGATGGTGGACTGTTGATGATGAGGCCCAGTATCTTTTGGGCAACGCATGCTAGGTAGTATGTTTTATTGTTCTTAGAGTTCTGTTAGACCACCTCTTAGGATTTTGATATTTAAAGTCAGGTCCATCGACCGTGACTCAGTATGATGTGTATTAAGAAAGTGACTTGATGTATGCCTTAAGGTGAAGTGAATGAGTTTCATAAATGACGAGTTTGAATTTATTCCTTTGTTATTGTTAATGTTTAAGTTGGTATCAGAATTTCCGCAATAATCTGATAAGTTTTTTCGAAAAGGTTTTAATTAACCGAATCACAAGAATTTTGGGTTACGATATGTGACACCTCGAGGGGGTGTTACATTATTTGTATCAGAGATGGTCGATGTCTTTTGGGATCTAGGTTATGGTTTCATGATGTTTTTGCTGTGTTTACTCTGTATTTTGTGCTGATAGGGGACAGTAAGAGTAAGAACAGTCTTTGATGACTTGTTTCTTTGGGAATACGACCAATTGGATTGGTTGGATCCGATGATTAAGATGCGTTAAGACTCTTAAGAGAAGAGTTTTCCTTGTTGTTGAGAGGTAGGTAACATCTAAGGTAAGCTTTGAGGCAGCTCCTTAGTCAGTTCTAGCGAAGAAGCTTGAATATGACCTTTACTTTGTAAGTCAAGGATGTTAGACTCTTAGTTATCAAGTGAGTAAAGACTCCTTGGTAAGGAAGTTTGAATGTTAGGAAAGTTTGCCGAAGGAACGAGCGTGCCTTAGGCAAATAGGAGGATACCGAAGGGTTATTGGAGTATATACATAGGTAGTTAGTAAGCGACAAAAGGAATGGCAAGATAATGATATGTACTCTAATAGAGATTAAGAGACTGGAACAGAATTCCGGTAAAGTAATAAAAGTGTGGGACTGTGTGAGGTTCCTTCTGATAGTATTTTAAGAAACGATTGGAGCCTCCGCTATTGTGAATTTGATTGATAGGATATTTGTTCCGTAGGACAGATGTAAGGCTACACCTCAAGAGTTGACTTACGATCCATGTTGATGACGGTGAAAGATTCATATAATACCTGAGTATGACTTTTCGAAGTTGCGAATGATCAGAGACTGAGCGAACCAGAATTGAAACGTGAACTTTGGTTATAGAATGAGTGTCCTTAGGACTGGTATCAGTAAGAGAAAGAATTGCGATGGATCCTATATGGATAGGAGTATTGTATAGGAGTATTGTCTTGTTAATAGAACTTAAGACAGTGACCAGCAGAGGCGAGTAAGACAGATGAGTTTAGAATCGATCGCAACGACCACTATCTGGTAAGGCATGTGATGAATACGCCTGGTCCTCTGGATCGCGATGCGAGTCTTGGTTTCGCGAGGCGAGACCGAGAGGCTGTATTTTACTTCGCAGACAGACCCTCTGGCTCGCTAGGCAACGCGAGGCCGAGAGGCTGTTTTTACTGCTTGGGCTAGTCTTCTGGCTCGCGAGGCGAGCATCAGATTGCGAGGTGAATATGATTGACTCCTTGTTTTGATGCTTTTAGAATTCGAGGACTTGGACTAAGTTTGATATTGGAACTATTAAGTGAGCTATTGGGATTTAGAGTGCATTAGAGTTGTTGGTGAGATTGAGACGTGTAATAGCGGAATAGGAACTATGCTAAGTGTTTGACTTAAGCATGGGAATAAGTCTTTCGTGAAGGATTAGTAGTAGGGAATGACGGACTAACAAGTCAGTGAAAGAGGGAACGATTTTCCTGATTGTTGAGGGATGAACACAAGACAGATGATAAGTTTCAGGGGTTACTTTGATTTCTCCAAGCGAGTAACACCGTGTTGAAATTGTTTCCTTGCCGAAACAATGTGTGTTGTCACACAAGGGTGTGTGTTTTGTTGGGTTCTAATCAGGTTATGGCCTTGCGAGAACTCCCGTTTAGAGAATGGTACTTGCATTCATGTTGACACGTCGTCGTCCTCTTGGGATTGTGTCAGACATTTGAGCGAGGTACTTGTCTGGGAAGATTTTCAGAGTAAATTTTCTAAGGATATTCCAAGTCTGCATTACAGAGGAGGTTGAGTTTTCAACTGATGTAGTTTGTAGATTCAGTCAGATCTTCATCGCTTGTGTAGAATATCACTGGCAAAGCTGGCTGGATTGGACTGCAGGAAGTGGAATTTCGTTTGGTTCTTGTGGAATTCGTCATCATCGGCAATGTTCTCGTTTACTCTAAAAGTCACGAGGAACGTGAGGATATTATGTGTCAAGTGTTACGGACCCTACGCGAGAAGAGTTGTCATGAAGTTACTTAACTACGAGTTTGACTCGATGAAGGCAAAGTTCTTAGGGTTTGCGATCCCATACGAGCTTTTGTACTCACACTCTCAGGTATTAGACATTTAAGTGAATCGGTTTAATAGTAACCTTTGACCTGGTCATTTTTATGTCATCCCATCGAAAGATTCATTACAACTATTTCTTAAGTTGTAACACGGGCAAATTCTTGATACTAGAAGTTTCTTGATAAGACTTAGTCTAATCACTTTTACTTTTGGTAACTGTGACCCAGTCTGAATTTTGACCAGACTGTTTATCTTTTGATTCCTTGATCTGTTGGAAAGTTCTTATGAAAAAAGGAACTTTATTAGAGTCATGTTTGTAAACATGTATTAGCTGTGCATTTTTACACTCACGAACCTACTGAAGAATCTTTTTGCATACTGGATATTCCTATGTTCGTTTCTGAATGGTAAAATCATTCTATATCCTTCCTATGAGGATAAGACCAAGAAATTTCCTCTATTGAAAATTTCTTTTGTTGAAAGGTTTCTTTCCTTAATCTTCGAGGACTGAGTAGCAACTAAGTTCAACTGATTGCCCTCAACTCAAGTGGACGAGCAAGAAAACGTTTCGGTCTTTGAAGGGCGGGTTGGGAGCAAGTGTATTACTCTAACTATGAGCATCCTTTCCACAGGATAGACAAGAAGTGATGGAAGTTTTGTTGAAGATATAGTTGTGATTGATAAGATGTGAATCTTTAAGATCAATCTGAGAAAGTGAGACAATTATTATGAGTCAAGTATTGATCAAGGCAGAATAGTAGTTGGAGAACCTAGGGCAATGATCAATGTCTGTAGTTAAGATTAACTGTATGAGTTTGGAGATTTATAAGAAAATGTTCTTAGTAGTTTTACCTAAGCTGAATATAAGAAAAAGAGAGGAGTTTCTGAGTAGAACTAAGTTGTTATAAAAGTTCAAGACTTATGACTTTGGGTAAATCTACCCGATGTGATTTCTTTTTGGTTGTGGTTGCATTAAGAGGTGCAATCAAGTTCTGTAAGATCGAGGTGCATGATTATGATGTAAGTTGGAGAGGTGGACTATGTTTAAAAGGAACTAAGATTAAGATTGGATATCTTGAATCGGAACAGATGGATGTATCGTCAAAGAAATGTGTATTGTAGTTTAAATCTTGGTGTTAACAGTTAGAGTTAAAGATGTCATAGGGAGACTTTCCCTAAGTGGATTAGTGCTGAAAGAAAAGTGGTCAAGTTTGATTATATTTCTCACATGTGAAGAAACTAAGGTAAGATATTAAGGTATGGACTAAAGGTAAGCGATTTGATTTTAACGGTAAATCAAACAGAGGATATGTATGAGGTTGTCATTGGGTTACAATGTTACCTAGGGAAGGATTTCTTACGGGGTACAATGTGGAACATGGGGATTAAGAAAATCCTGTTTAGTTTTAATTCACGAAATTTCGAGGACGAAATTCCTTTTTGTTGGATAGTAATGTAACGCCCCGATTTTCAAGTTGTATAATTATTCAGTATTTTAACATTTGTATTTTATTGGAGGGTCTAAAGAGTAAAATAAAATATTCTGAGAAGATAGGAATGCCCTACACAACCATAGGAAGCCATAGTTAAGTTTCTGGCGAAAGCTCATACGGAGTCCAGTCTGCGTTTTTCACGAATAGTAGCCTTTTTCTACTATCAAGACCTTATTTGGACTCGTGAACGAGACAGTAAGTCTCAAGATTTAATTTCCTACATCTTTGTTAAAATTCGTCCTGACGTCCGAAAAATAAAAATAATATTTTATATTCGACCGTATAATCGAATCGGGTAATAAACGGAACCGCATACGGACTCACCAGAACCCGCCAATGGATAATCTTGATATCACATCAGGTTATATCACTTGGGGGAACATGCCAGAGTCGTCACGACGTTCGGGAATATCGGGACGCAAAATTACCAAAATACCCCTAACCTTTTCCTTAAAGACATTTTGGTCCTTGAAGGAAAAGACCAAAATGCCCTCAAGTGACTTGTTTTAAGGCTGAACTCAGCCCTCTTCCAGCCCCATTAACCCACGCAAGTCAGCCCCAAGAACAGCCCCAAAAGCTTCATCTTCCTCCTTGACCAAAACTCCACCATTTTCACGAAAGAAAAGCTTGAATCCATGGAGGAAAAGCTTGATTCTTTGATCAATCTTCATCAATCTTTAGGTAAGATCACTTTCATGATCTTCTAGCTTCTTGAATCTCTTCCAATCTCATGATCAAATCTTGTTTTCATGAAAATCCATTTTATGATCCAAAACTTTGAAAATTCATAGGAAATTGTAGAAAAATCCTTTTAATGGGAAACCAATTTCTTTGAGCTCACTTCATCATCCTCTACCTAAACCCAAGAGCATATGATCCAACTCTCATCCTAGCCTATTCTTCAAAAAGGGGCCGAAACCTAGGGGAATATGATGAATAGTGTTTTTTTTCAATTTTTGATTTCTCACTCTTGATTCCATCCTAACCTTTCCTATTGTCTTTGAATCCAAGTGATGGAAACTCAAATCAATCCCTAGCCATGTTTTCCCTTGTATGGCCGAAACCCTCAATGTGAAGAACATTGAGTTTTGTTTCATATCTTTGAGTATTAGGACTTGATTTAGTGTTAATCAAGCTTAAGAACCAACCATCCAAAAGATTGGAACCAAATGTGATCCCTAGCTCATTTCATCATTTTTCGCCGAACCTAGCTCCTAAGGGATTAGGGAAATTTGTGTATTAATTGTTGATGATTGGATTGCTTTTGTGTTTGTAGTTGTTGTGGAATAATCGGACGAGGAATCGGGAGAATTCGCGGACCGATCGGGCGACTTACCTTCGAAGGATGACTCCTAAATGGTAAGGGGAGATTAGCTCCAATGAGTTTGATAGTCACATGAGGTTGGTTGTGATGTGAATTGTGGCATTTTGCCTTGGATAGAACATATGCATAATGTTGATTTGAGTTTTGAATGACTACATGTTATGAATGTACTTGATTTATTTTCATGAAGTACATGCTTGGATAATTGTATATGAACTGTGGCATGGATGCCTTGAATTGAATATATATTTATATATATATATATATATATATATATATATATATATATATATATATATATATATATATTTATATCTTGAACTGGCTAAGAGCATAGCTTTGGCTATAGCTTGTTTTTGAGGAATGAAAAGCTTCTAAGCTAAACGTTATAATGGCCGATTTTACTAAAAAGTATTTAGTTTGTCAAAGAAAGATCTTCTGAAAGTATTTGGTGTTCCGAAAACGAAAATGTATTTTATGAAAGTTAACATAGTTTTAATGAGTTTATATTTCTTTTAAACTAACTTAGAACATGGTTTTACACTAAGTTAGTAAGGAAAAACCTTTCCAAGTTTGTTAAGGTACCTTACCTTAACTATGTAGCAAAGTTCTTTAAAATTAATGTGTTTTCAGTTAAGAAAGGTTTTGGTTTACAAAGGAGTTTTTAACTCAAATCGTAAGTTTCCATGTGAAAACCTAAGTTAAGTAATTAACTTAGAGTTGAAGACAAGGGATAATTAAGTGTGGTTTGTGGTGGAACAAGACCATGTACTATGCCATTGATGGCTTAGTACATCAATGACTTCATAAGACTTAAGTGAATCAACACTTATTTCATTATTTGAAAATCAAGGAATTTATATCTTAGAAAGGATCAAAGACTTATCTAAGAGGATTCTCAATCCTTCTTCATAATAGTTAGGACTTGAGATGTGATTCATAAGACATAAACACCAACACGAAACGTTTTGGGTTTTGAAACAGTAGTTCGATGACGGACCGGTGAATTCGGATCTAGGTCAATCGTTCGATTGTTTCAGTTTTGTGATGATCGGAACGAGAGAGATCCTGAGACTGTGCAGGTATGGAACTGTACAGTGGAAGGAATCCTGAAACTGTGCAGATATGGAACTGTATAAGTGAGGGAAGGCTTATAAGAATTGATTGGTACTACCTATACCGACAAGATTTATCTTCTTTTCGGGAGCCTAGAACATAAGAACTCCATAGTTAAGCGTGCTTGACTTGGATTAATTATGGGATGGGTGACCTTCTGGGAAGTTTCCTAGAAAGCGTGTGAGTGAGGACAAAACACGCTGAAAAGACTTGTGTTGGTCTGTAGAGACAGTCGGTAATTCTGTAGTAGTTCGAATCCTTCCAAAGGAATCACTAGGTATTTATCCATTGGATAAATGTTTTATAAAACAAAGACGCGTATAGTTCCTAAGGAATAGAACCTTAGTGGACCTCGAGGTTTATCCGGGGGATAAGTATTTGTTTATCGCATCCGCTTCGTGTAAGCATTGGCATTTCATTGCATAAGTTTGTAAGGCCTTTAGCCTAGGAGTTAAGCTTACACCTAGATGCTAGTCCGAATCTTACGGTGACGATCTTAAATGGTCTTTGGAGGTATCAGGGTTAGATGTGCTGACATGTGACCGGTTGGTGATTCTTCTATGTCGTGACGAATCCGTGCAATACACTGATATCCTCTACTAGATGCCGTACTTTTTATGTTTGGTCGAGAGTGTTTCCGTAAAGCCAGATACGTGCACGTTACGAATGTTGTAGCATCTTGCTCATGGCTGGTAATAAACGGAACATGTCCTCCCATTCACTCTCTCCGACGATTTGTTAGCTCCATGTAGTAGGGGTCAGAGTTTTACCCTTGTGGCATATGACATTGAGTCATGTACATCGCATTGCATTGCATGGCTGTTGATGATTACGTTTACATACTGTACATCATTATTCTGCTTTCAAAGATGTCTTATGCTACTGATTGATAATTGACTTACATGATATATTGCAAACTATGGTATACTTGTGGACATGCTGTTACCTGGTGTGATATCCTGTGTTACTTCTGTTATTGTGACCCTGTTGATGCACTATTTATATGCTGTTATACTTGTGTAACTATTATGATAAACTTGTAAAAGAGTATCTCACCCTTGCCTGTACATGTTGGACAGCCTGTTGTGTTTTTTTGAACACATGTACAGATATTTTCCAGTGGTCGTCTGGGTCACTGCGGGACCCCGCGTTTGAGTTACTTGGTGTCGATGGCGAAGACGGTGGACTGTTGATGATGAGGCCCAGTATCTTTTGGGCAACGCATGCTAGGTAGTATGTTTTATTGTTCTTAGAGTTTTGTTAGACCAGCTCTTAGGATTTTGATATTTAAAGTCAGCTCCATCGACCGTGACTCAGTATGATGTGTATTAAGAAAGTGACTTGATGTATGCCTTAAGGCGAAGTGAATGAGTTTCATAAATGACGAGTTTGAATTTATTCCTTTGTTATTGTTAACGTTTAAGTCGGTATTAGAATTTCCGTAATAAATCTAATAAGTATTTTCGAAAAGGTTTTAATTAACCAAATCACAAGAATTTTGGGTTACGATATGTGACACCTCGAGGGGGTGTTACAGTACGAATTAGATTCTACCTCCGATTGATCCACGACCGTCGGCGTCAGCCATTGCATTGGTCCATACCAATCTTCGACTATTTTAATGGAGAAAACCGATCCATTAATGTTGACAGAAGCCACTCTGTTCACCAGATCATGAATCTTAGACCAATAAAGTATTCTTGCCACATCCAATGTGCTTTTCTTTTGTGTTGATTCATCTACATCCACGAAAGCCCCAAAAGGTGATACTATGAACTCAAAAAATTCCATTGACCATGCAAGAATTGGAACCCCATAAACTCGAACCCAGGAGAGTCTTTCATTATCTATTTCTCTGGGGCTCCATGGTCTTATCTCATCAAATAATTGCAACAACCACTCACTTCCATCCCTAATCAAAGTGTTCACCTCCCCCTCCTCCTCGGTTTCAAGGATCCCATAGGGGTTGCCTTAATCGAGAAGATGCCCTGCCTGTGAAGCTCTTGTTGAATGCAGTAGGAAGTGCCAGGAGTGCTCACTTTGCCCACATGCGCCTTGCCCATGTTCTGCAAATATTTTTGGCTCCACATTGAATTCTAGATTCGCTTTGACCTGTTTACGCACGTATTTTGGCTCCTTCCGTACGTTTGATGAACCACCTTGTTTTACCACATTTGCAAAGGTCCTCCGCTGGGGACCAACACGTTGATAACCACTATAGTTAGCCCACCGAAAGTCGCGTTCTTGCGGCCCCTTGTCAAGATCAATGTTCCTATTTTCGTTTGCCTTCTTGGAAAACATGAGTTTCCGGTTGAATCTTGGGATGTTGGCATAAAGCTTTGTATTCCCTATGATGATATTATCAAGTTTTGTAGCTAACAATTCCACATCTCTGACATCTGCAAAACGTACAAAACCGAAGCGCTTCCCAATTTTATCACGCTCAAGAGGAATCGCAACTTCCACCACCCTCCCGTACAGTTGGAAGGCATTCAGCATCACCTTGGCATCAAAATCATCTGGGAATGATGTGAAGAAATATGTTGTGTAGTTCCTATTGCTCGGACCCTCCCTAAGATTCACTCGTGCGATGTCCATCGTCTTCCCTAGGTTACGCCTCTACATGTCTCCATGATGTTTCCTTTGTCGTCTTCTGATCTCCATCCAAGCCCCACCCTCTCTCTCTTCCATTTAATTATAGAGGGATAAGAATTGTATTTGGTGAGTGTTGATGGGTTGAGTAAATTTATTTATTTATTATTTTTTAGCTTTGGTGTTAAGTTTTAAATAAAAATATATTAAAAAAAGGCATTTTTCAAAACAAAAAAAAAACCTTTTTTTAAAAAAAAAATACCAACAAATCAAGCATTTTGTATAAGAACTAGGTGACTTTGAATTTTCCATCACAGCGGGAATACATAGGAGCATGATTAGTTATCATGCCAAGACAAAACTTTTTTTTTCCTTTTTTTGTCTTTCTTCTTTGTTTTCGAATAGCTAATTAAAATAATTGGACTTGTGTTAGTTGGGGATGCTCTGCGGACTTAAGTGTCACGTTCAATCCCTTAGAATTAAGATTACCCTAAGGACTTGTATGTCATGTTTAACCTTGTTTGGAACTTTTTAACATTTAGGAGTTAAAAGTAAAATATATTAAAAATAGAAAAACGTAAAACAAAATCTCCTTTTTGAAATCATGCATTTGTTTTTCTTTGTAAATAATTAGTTAAATTAAACTTGTGTTACTCTGGGATTGCTCTATGAAAAATGTCATGTTCGATCCCTTGGATTTGAGGTTGCTTTGTGGATTCATGTGCCATGTCCAACTTCACTTAGGGTTTATCAGTAATAAATTTCAAAATACAAAATCAATAAAGAATTATAAAATACCACAAAACCAAAATAATCTTCCTATGAAACCCTAATTTCTTTTTTGGTGTAAATATTGATTACTAATCTCTTTATTATTTTAAATAATCTTTGGGGTAAAATAAATATGTCAAAATTTAGTAATTATTTGCACAATTAATTTGGGTAACCATTTTTTTTTACGGGTGTATTAGGGGCGTTGTGGGGTTATGTCCTCATTATTCCCTATGCGCAATCGACTCCCGAACTCTATTTGGTTCCAAAGGCCATTATTTAAAGGTTTTCCAATTTTTTCCTAAATCAAATAAAATTGGTGGCGACTCCCATGTTTTTAATAAATTCTTGTTTTTTTCATCGTTTCCTTCGCGATTTCGGTCGTGACAATAGTCAGGACCAACAGCTAGCTCAAATGCTGCAGATGATGCAGAGACATTTCGACTATGCTACTCCACCTCAATGATCCCCCGCTATGATACTTTAAGCGTCTGTGCTATTGTATCAGGGGTTATTTTGTAAAAATTTCTCTTCTCCTTTCCCTCTCCACTTGTATTTCATGATTAATTGTGTTGCATTGAGGACACTGCATAAGTTAAGTGAGGGAAGAGAAAATATATTCATATTTTTGATATTGCTGCATCCAATTATTTGGCTTATCTTTCTTTTAAAATTATTCTTAAATATCAAGTACGATGTAGTTCAGGGACGAACCAGGCAGAAGCTGGTGGGCATGTGACGCCTGAGGCTGACGAGGGCGGGGAGTGATCGCCGGTGCATGAGGCACCGACAAGGAGCAGCACCTGGCGGGCTTCTAGGCAAAGGGACACATGAATGAACCGAATTCACATCAGAATACGAGGGATCCAGAGATTGTGCAGGTATGGGACTGCATAGTTAAGAAAGGCTTAAAGGAATTAATTGGTACAACC
The DNA here is from genome assembly GCA_039655645.1 of Ammopiptanthus mongolicus. NCBI lineage: Eukaryota > Viridiplantae > Streptophyta > Magnoliopsida > Fabales > Fabaceae > Ammopiptanthus > Ammopiptanthus mongolicus. Next base: position 39,332,736 of record CM077345.1, read on the forward strand.
TATACAAACAACGTGCATCTTCTTATATGGTCTCCTTATATTCCTCCTTCAAGATCTTTTCTTTTATGGAGACTTTTACATAACAAGGTTCCTATTGATGAAAAACTGAAAAATAGAGGCTGCACTATTGTTTCAATTTGTAGCCTTTGTTATGCTTCAAATGAGACTTTTGATCATCTTTTCTTGAATTGCAAGTTTGCTTCTTTGATTTGGTCATGGCTGGAATCTGTTTTAAAAAAGAAACTATTTGAGTTCCTATGAGTCTTTGTTGCATTTTGTTATGGATGGATGGAGCTCTCAAGTGGCAGATTTAATTCTTTCAGCCGTTATACATTGTTTATGGTTTATTTGGCACTGCAGAAACCAAATCAGGTTCAAGGACAGATTTATTTCAGTCTGTAGGGCTATTAATTTGATAGCTGCTGTTGTTTCTATGTCAGGATTGTCTTCAGTAAGAACTATGTTTAATTCACAAGGGGAATTACTAATTTTGAAGCAGTTTGTAGTAGCAGTTCATGCTCCAAAAGCTCCTAGAATCATTGAGGTAATTTGGTATCCTCCTCCTTGTAGTTGGATAAAATGCAATTCAGATGGTGCTTCCAAAGGAAATCATGGACCTGCTGCTTGTGGTGGAATTTTTAGGGATAGTAGAGGAGCAATTCTTGGTTGTTTCTCTGATTATATTGGTAATAAAAGCTCTTTGCAGGCTGAATTAATGGCACTAGCTCTTTCAATTGAAATAGCTTTTAGTAAAGGTTGGCATAAGCTTCGATTGGAGTGTGACTCTCTTATAGTAGTTGTTGCTTTTAAATATTTTGGTATTGTTCGATGGTGGCTACAAAATAGATGGAGGAATTGTATTTGGTTGACTCAATAAATGGCTTTTAAGGTTACCCATATCTTTAGGAAAGGAAACTCTTGTGCTGATAAACTAGCTTCTATTGGTATTTCTAGCACTTGCTTTACTTGGTAAGATTTAGTTCCTACTTTTGTATTGGAAGACTTTAACCACAATAGGTTTTGGCTTCCAAATTATAGACTTAGGTGATGCTTGCTACCATGGGTATTGGCTTGGTCCCCCCATGTCTTTTTGTATTCTTTGTTCTTTATTTTTCATAATAAATTGTTAAGGTGTTGCATATGATTGTTAGGGAGTGGGGTGCCAACCTAGTTGGGATGTCACTTTCCTATTGTGATGCTTTTGCACCTTAACCTTCTTTTGCTAAAAAAAAAAAAAATTAAGGAAACCCCTTACAAAAACAATTTTGAAAAATTGGTTTTGATAGTCTCATAAGTATGTTTGAAAAAAGTTAGTCTTTTGAAAACTAATAATTGGCATAAAATTCTTTGATTGAAAACTTTTCAATAGACTTAGCTTCTAAATGTGAGATTTGGGCTTTTATGGAGTTAAGTTACATTGCTAAATATTTTGATATTAACCCTTTCTCTTTGATGAGTGCGATTCTCAGGTGAATATATTCTAGAACTTGTTGTGAGACCATCTCGAGACAAATTAGACTTATGCATATGGAACTCTAATTAGGGCAATCTTAGGTATTCTTTCTGGCCCGTTTTTGTTTTGTTAAAACACTTCTTTTAATTGCTCAATTTTGAGCCTTTTATGAAAATTCTTTTCTTTGGTCTCTATTCTGAAAATAAAAAAAAAAATTTTGGTGACCTCTTGGAAGTACAATGGAGCAACAATAAGAATGTGTGATGGTGGATCCCTTCCCAAAAATAATGTTAAAAATAAGCTTGCAATAAAAAGAAAAAAAAATTGCTTCTCTCTTCTCTCTTCTCAAAAGGAAAAAGAAAAAGAAAAATATATAGAATATAGAAAAATAAAGATTAGAGAGAAAACAAGAAAAAAAAAAGAGCTTATAGCAAAGGAAAGAAAGGAAAGGTGGAAGAAAAAGTAGATCCTTGAAATATTTTGTGAAAAAGGTGCCAATGCACTTGATGTTCTTTTATGCTTCTAAAGGTCATACTTTGTTTTATTGATTTAGCCCTTTGATTATCCTTTTTCTTTTTCTATCTCACCTAACATTAATACATTGGCCCCGTTACATCCCATAAAAGCCCCCAAACCTTCTTCTACATGCATGTGGTTCATAACTGTGGAGATATTGGTCGATGAACAAGCTTATGGTAATGTATTTATTTGAGAATCTTGAGTGCATTAAATTTCTTTACCCAATACACCGTGAGATTGTGAGTAGAGTGACCTCTGTTCTTTTAAAAAGTTTGATTTCAAGGAATTTAAAATTTCCAATTGGGTGATTGCTTGACTTTCTTTTGAAAATTATACTTGTTTCACTATCTTCGCAATTTTGAAAAACTCTGTTCTGGGTTCCCTTGATTTAAGTCTGAAGCTTCTTTTGAAAATTATTTTAAGTCAGATAATTGCTTGAGTACAAGGAATGTTTAATTGTGGGAAGTTTGATAAACCTCAATTCTGTGCATTTTATACGGGGTATTTAGGTCGAATTTCGATGCATTTAAAGATATCTATTATTGCATTTCACCCTTTTACTTAAGTTTTGACAGAATTGAAGTTCAGAGGCAGCTTGACGGACTTTTGAAGAAAAGTGAAGGTTTTAGAGTTTAAATTGATAGAAGTTCTGAGGCTAGCACGGCGTGCCATGCGAGAGCACGCCTGTGCCACCCTTCCAAATCCATCCAACCAATCAAAGCCATACAAAATACTTAAAGTTAACCTCTTGAGACTTAGCACGTCCGTGCCATGTGAGAGCATGCCCATGCCACATTGAAGAAAGGGCTGACTCAGAGAAGCAAGGCCTGACAGAAGCTAGCACGGTTCCAATCGCAAATAGCACGCCCGTGCAATCAGGAGAGCATGCCCGTGCTGCAGCCCGTGCACTAGAACGTTGTTCTACGAAGTTAGTACGCCATGACATATTTGAGCATGACCTGATATGCTGAAGAGCACACCCGTGCTGAATAAAGAGCACGCCCGTGCCACCTGATTGGCACGCCTGTGCTGATGGCGCAGAAGACCTAATTCAAGGCCGGATCCACAAATTTTGTTATAAATAGAGGCCCTCTGTGCCACTTTAGAGATATCTTTTGCTTCTTTTCTAGTTTATAGTTGTTATAGTTTTTATTTCTAGAGTAGGATTTGGCACCTGGAAATTAAATTGGAGACAACTTCTCCCTCTTCAATTATCCAGGGTGCGTTTTCCAATGTTGAACTTGGTTTTCTCTATTACTATGAGTAGCTAAATTCACTACTAGAGTTGTGGTGGATCTTGTGTTAGTAGAAACCTTTTTCGTTATGTCTTAGCTTTAATTCAATTCTATTTGGTTTCAAAGTTGCGATTTGAATAGTGTTATTCTGTTGTTCTTCATCCCATACTGGGATTGCACACCCTTTGTATGCTCTTAATCAATTGATTGATATTTTTGCTATCAAGCCCAATTAAATCGGTAGATCTATTGGATAACTGGGGTTTAACATCTAAATTTGCGAAAACGTGATTTATTCCTTACAGTCATTCAACCTCTTTTTTCTTCATGCTTTCTAATCATTTAAACTCTTTGCCTAACAACCATTAGGTTCATTTGGGGAAAAGAATATTAATTTCTTGACAAACAGTTAATAGTTTTCGTATAGGGATTTGTATTCGAAAAGCAAATGCGAAATTAAACAGAATTAGGATTTGGGGCTATCGAAAGCACAATTGAAACCATAGCTCTAGGCTCTTTACTCTTGATTTCTAAACTCTCTATTTATCTTCTTTCATCATCTTTTACCATTTATGTATTATTATTTATTTCTTTTGAGTTCTTTATTAGTCTGAATAGCATAAGGATTTCTCTATTCCAGTACTTGCTTTATCACTTATTTATCAAAGTTAATCTCTTGGGTACGATATCTGGACTTCCATCCTATATTACATCTGCGACAGGGTACACTGCCCTTAAGTGTGTTTTGAACGCAACACTCTTGAAGAAAAACTATGTTAAAACAAATTTAGTATATTTTGTCATCATAAAAAAGGGGGAGGTTGTTGGAACCAGAGTGGTTATGGTCCATAACTCCTTAAGATTTTGATGTTAACAAAGGACTAAATTAGGTGAACAAAGATCTGTTATGGTCTAACCTATTTTTCTTAAGTGTGCAGATATTCTATGGCAAAGACTTATCGGATCGTACTTTTGATCACATAGTCTATCATTTTGCTATAAATGATTAATGGACTAAGTCGTCCTTGGGCTGTGATCTTTTTGGAAGTAAAACTGAGTCCAAAGACTCGTCAGAGTAAAGTATTTGTTTTTAATTCAAAGTCCAATGTAGTAAAATAGTTTTTTCTTACTAGACTATGTTCAACCGCGAAAATGTAAAATGCAATAATTTCAAATTATTGTCATTCATGTAATAGGGTAATATCCGTTAGGCAAAAATTCTCTATAACTTAGTACTCTCGAACACATAAAAGTCAGTCTATTCCTGACACAAACAATTGACTATCTCAAGAAGGAAAGACAAAAGGCAACTTTCGAGTACACGGAAAATTTGTCAGTGCTACTTTCAGCTCTCTCTCTCTGATAACCTACTCCGCTTTTCAGAAGCCTTTTACAAGTTATCAGACTCAACGGGATTATGCATTTAATGTTCATCAGAATGGCTCTTTTGCCAACAGTTGAAGAATCAAGTTTGCTCAAGACTTCAAGGCTATAAATACCTTTAACCTTGAAGAAGTAAAGTTAGACACAAGACACAAGAATGTACATACAAGAACCGAATACATCTAACAAGCTTACAGGCTATCAAAGCAATCAAAGCAAACAAAAAGTTCACAAGCTATCTTTGATCTTAACTTTCATATCACTCTCTACGTAGAGTTGTTTTTCAGAGTCTGTTCTTAAGTTTCATATCCTCACACATAGTGAGTTAGATTTTAAACTAAGACTATTTTCAAACCAAAACTTGGTTGAGCCTGGAGAGGCTTGTCTGTAAAAGAATACTTGTAGTGTGCCTGAAGAGGTGTTGAATACTTGTGTTTGAAGAGGTGTTGAATACTTGTGCCTGAAGAGGTGTTGAATACTTGTAACAAGGTTTTTGTTGTAGTGGAAAGCTCTCACATAGAGGGGACTAGACGTAGCTCTTGGGTTAAGAGTGAACTAGGATAATATCCTTGTGTTATCTTCTCTCCCTTATCTCTTCCTTAAGTTTATTTATAACTAACAATTGGGATTGAAATTGTTTTCTTAACAAACGTCCTTCAAATAAAAAGTTTTTAGCTTGCGTCCAAAGTTTCTTCTTTACACGCTTAGCGTCCGTTTTGGACTTTTACGTCCAAAGATTTGAGAAAAGATATTTGCTTGTGAAAAAGGTTTTAAAAACTTAAGAAACAGAATTCAACCCTTGTGTTTCCAACAAGTTCCTTCACTGATGTCATATGCTTCCTTATATTTGAATATATGTTTAATTTTGAAATTTTTTTCCCTGTTGTGTTTTGGGTATCAGAAAGGGAGTGTTACAGTTTGAGAGCATCATATTAGGTGGTATTAGAGCAGTTCAGTTTTAACCGGACTGTGATGTTTTGTTGTTTGATCTAGCCATGTCTAGTTGAACCCACACAGGGTGTTGACTATGTTTGGAAGTTGGATAGAGTGTCCGATTCACAAGTTATCTATTGTTTCTTTGTTGGGAAGCAACGATTGATTTGACTATTCATAAGATGTTTGAACCTACACAATGATTGTGTTACATATCTTACGAATATGGGTTGATGGTTACTTTTATAGAAACCTATGGCTCGCAAGACTCGTAGGGAAGGAAGTGGTGGGAATGCAGAGGATGACAGTGGAAATAGTGGACCTCCTAGGGTTGAAGGAGGAGAAGAATCTGAAGTTATGAGGACTCCGAGAGACATGGCAGCAGCTATGTTATAGCAGTCACAACAAAATACACAGTTGATGCAACAGCAACAGAAATTTCTACAGCATATGCAAAATCAAGGAACAGAAGAAGGAGTAGTGGATGCAGGATTGGTTGCATTCATGAAAGGTAAGCCACCATAGTTTCATGGAGATTATGATCCGGAACAAGCAGAACCGTGGATACAAGAAATAGATAAGATCTTCATAGCAATGCATTGTATAGAAGATCGAAAAGTCATATGCGCATCTTTTATCTTGGTGGAAGAATCGGCAGAAAATGCTGGAGGCAGATGGGAGGATAATCACATGGAAGCTGTTCAGGGAATGCTTCCTAGAAATGTATTTTCTTGAAGCTACTCGACATGAGAAGGAAAAAGAATTTCTCAATCTGAGGCAAGGAACTATGTCAGTGGGCGAGTATGCAATGAATTCAAGTCTTCGCTCAAGTTCTCTAAGTTCTATCAAGTACATCAAGATGAGAACTGGATTTGCAAAAGGTTCAAAGATGGTTTGAGACATGAGCTACAGAGAGCAATGTTACCTCTAGGAATTAAAAGGCTTCGGGAGATTCTCGAGAGATGTACACCTTTGGAGAGCCTTGATAAGAGGATGGAGGCTCGTCAACATAAGAAGAACAAAGGACCAATAAAGAATAATCATAAGAATGGAGACGAGAAGCCTCAACAGGAACATAAACCTTGTGATCGTCCTAGACCACAAACTATAGTTTCTGGAGGAGAAGGACAGAAACAGTTCAGATGTTTTAAGTGTGGACGAGCACACCTCATCAGGGATTGTCAATCAAGGAACTTTGTTTGTTTCCTATGTGGCAAGTCAGGATATGGCCCGTGACCGTGGACAAGGTGTAGCGACAAGATGTAATGCCAAAGAATAAGGAGTGGGAGCCGAAAGACCTCAAGCAGCGGGACGTGTGTTTATGCTACGAGGAGCTGAGTCGTCTAAACCTGGAATGAATAAGCTATGAAGTTGTCTTTTTGGAATGCAGTCCATTAGTCTCCTTTTGTTCTAAGATGTTCTAGAGGACAGTAGTTTTAGAATCATAATTCGGATGACTTTATCTTTATCCTTATGTATTTCAACAAGTTGTAAAAGACATATGTTTTCACTGAAGTTTAGTAAAGTGTGTTCGCGTGATCTTGATGTTTTCTATCTACTGCTGAATTTCGAGGAGGAAATTCTTTTTAAAGGGGGTGGTAATGTAACATCCCGGTTTTTCTAAGCCTTAGTTAAGGGTAATCAAGTGATTAATGTGGCTTAGATATGTGTTATCATATAGTTAAAAGAAGGGTTGAAGAGGGCTTTGGATTGGTGCAGAAGTTGGAAGAAATTAAGAAAAAAATATATCCCAGCAGTAGGTTACACGGGAAAATGCGAGAGAAAACACACAAGTGTGCTAACAAGGCAACACATGGCGACACATGGGGATGACCTGTGTCACTTTTGGACATGTGTCACGACTTGGTGGCGAGATAGCATGCAACACCACACCAAAGCCACCATCACCACCTAACCTATGTCATCAAGAGACACCTAGCATTCCACTAAATCAACTAAAAGCTACCTAAATTCATCTAACTTAGTCAAATGAAAAGCAAAACAAGAGAAATTCATCTTCCTCCATGAATTCACGCACCAGAGGAAGGAACTTGGAGGATCATTCTCAAAGTTAAGGCAAACTCGCATTCTAGAGTTGTTGGGAGCTTGGTTCAAGTGTTACCGAAAAATTGTCGTCGGAGAGTTGTTCATCATTGGATCGTTTTCAAACTTGGTAAGCAGGTTCCTGACACTTGATTCTTAATTTTTACCATTTCGATTGTCGGTTCGAGATCCAGAGTGGGAGATATTCAGGTCTCACTGTGGGCCTAGAGTGTGAGAAACTTATCTCGCATATCACCTACCTTTTCACCGTAAAATCGTAGCCGGAGATTAGTTCACCGTTGGATCGGGCTGCAACCTTGTCAGCAGGTTTAGCACGTTTTTTATTCGTTTTCATTGTTCAGATTTGTGAGTCGTGGTCTGTAGCTTGAGATATGGAGCTCACACATTAGCCTACTTTTGGTACCTTTTCCCTTAGGTTCATGAGCTCACTTCTGAATATGCCTTCGCCTAAGTCCAGCCGCAATTCTCGTAAGTTTTTCCTTCGATTTTATGTCTTGATTCAATTTGGTTCATTGGAACCTTATGTTGATTCTGTTATTGTTTCTATGTTTCTGGCTGTTTTTGGAACTCGTGCGTGTGCTCGAGGCAATTTTTTGTCCAATGCATATGCCGGAGGTATCGTTGGCAGTTTAGTGGCATTATTGAAAAGCGTGTCGAGGTTGTGCCGGTCGCGGAGCTGTGATCGAGGGTCAAGGTTGTACGTTAGTTCAAGAGTATACGTATATTCGTTACCAAGTGAGGAGGAAGAAACCTCAATTATCATGAAAATGGGTGTAGGATAGAATTGTTAACATGTGTAGGGATCCTCAAACCCTACTAGTGGTTGAGTAACCGACAACACCCAACTTACATTGGCGACTACCATGGAGTGGTACCATGATATATGTTGGTCGGGGATGTATGCCTATGTGTGGTGGTTGCTTACATGCCTATGTGATATTATTTGAGTTTATGATGATTTGATAACATGCTAGGCTAAGAGGTTATGGTATGTTTATTGAGATAATATGTTACGTTGATGCTTTAGTATTCCTAATATGATAATGTGATGTTTGTTGTATAAATGATGTTGTGAATGCTCTAATTTTGATTGTATTGGGAGATGGTTGATGTGACCTTAAGATGATAGAATAGCCTAGGATATCTGATAAGTAGATTAAATTGAGTTGATCTGAGTTGGTGGAGACTCTCACAGTTGGAAAGCGACATCCTCACAGTTGGAGGTTGTGGGTCTCTAAGACGGTGATCATGCTGTTGTTGAAGTATAGTTGAGATACCAGGTGCATGGATTGATGATGAATCAGTTGGCGATGGGTGCATACTCATATAATTTGCATTGTTGTGGTGAAAAGCCGGGTGAATAGTTGCAACAGCCTTTGAGCAGTTATCATGCGAGGTCGGAACTTGTTCACAACTGCAACAACAGTTTGAGTTCTTGTCACAAGAGGCCATATGTATAGCTGCAACAGCAGTTTGAGTGATTATCATACAAGCTGGTACATGTATACAACTGCAGCAGTAGTTTGAGTGGTTGTATACATGGAGCCGTGTGTACAGTTGCAACAGCAGTTTGAGCAATTTTCACACGAGGTTGTGGTGGATATTTCGGAGTGACCAAGATAGCTAAACTCATAGTTGGAGGAACGCGGGTGCTTTCTCACAGTTGAAAAACATCTCAGGCTTTCCCACGACTGTAAGGGCTCTGTTGCGTTCAAAACACACTTAAAGGCAGTGTACCCTATCGCAAAAGTAATATATGACAGAAGTCTCGATATCATACCCAAAAGAAATAATATAATAATATAGAAATGGTAAAAGATGAAAAAGAAGATAAAAAGAGATTTTCGAAATCAAGAGTAAAGAGCCTGGAGTCATGGTTTCACTTGTGCTTTCGATACCCCCCAAATCCTAATTCTATTCAATTTCGCAATTGCTTTTCGAATACCAGTCCCTCTACAAAAAAATATTAATTGTTTGTTAGGCAATTAATATTCTTTTCCCCAAATGAACCCAATGGTTGTCAGGCAAAGAGTTTAAATGATTAGAAAGTATAAAGATCAAAGAGGTTGAATGATTAAAAGGAGTAAATCACGTTTTCTCAAATCTAGATATTAAACCCCGGTTATCCTACAGATCTACCAATTTCATTGGGCTTGATAGCCAAAATATCAATCAATTGATTAAGAGCATACAAAGGGTGCGCAATCCTAGTATAGGATGATGAACAACAGAATAACACTATTCAAATTGCAACTTTGAATTAAAGTTAAGACATAGCGAAAATGGTTTCTACTAACACAAGATCCACCACAACTCTAGTGGTGAATTTAGCTACCCATAGTAATAGAGAAAACCAAAATCAATAATGGAAAATGCATCCTGGATAATTGAAGAGGGAAAAGTTGTCTCCAACTGAATTTTCAGGTGCCAAATCCTACTCTAGAAATCAAAACTACAAAAGCTATTAGACTAAAAAGCTAAAGAAAGAGTTCAAGATGTAAAGAAGCAAAAGATGCAAAAGATTGTCTTTAAAGTGGCACAGAGGGCCTCAATTTATAACAAAATTTGTGGATTGGGCCATTAATTAGGTCTTCTGCGCCGTCAGCACGGGCGTGCTCTTCAGCATATCAGGCTGTACTCAAATATGACAGGGTTTACCATCTTCGTAGAACAACGTTGTAGTGCACGGGCTGCAGCACGGGTATGCTCTCCTGATGGCACGGGCGTGCTCTTTGTGATTGGGACCGTGCTAGCTTCTATCAGGCCTTGTTTCTTTGAGTCAGGCCTTTCTTCAATGTGGCACGGGCGTGCTCTCGCATGGCACGGCCGTGCTAAGTCTCCAGAGGTCAGGTTTAAGTTTTTTTGTAAGGCTTTGTTTGGATGAATGGATTTGAAAGGGTGGCACGGGCATGCTCTCGCATAGCACGACCGTGCTAACCTCAGAACTTCGGTATTCTGCCTAATTAAGCTCTAAAACCTTCACTTTTCTTCAAAAGTTTGTCAAGCTGCCTTTAAACGTCAATTCTGTCAAAACTTAAGTAAAAGGGTGAAATACAATAATATTTGTCTTTAAATGCATCGAAATTCGACCCAAATACCCCCTATAAAATGCACAGAATTAAGGTTCATCAAACTTCCCACACTTAAACATTGCTTGTCCTCAAGCAATTATCTGGCTTAAAATAATTTTCAAAAGAAGCTTCAAACTTAAATTAAAGGAACCCAAAACAAACAGAGTTTTCAATATTGCGAAGATAGTCAAACAAGTATAAATTTCAAAAGAAAGTCAAGAGATTACCCAATTGGAACTTTTAAATTCCTTGAGATCAAACTTTTTCAAAAGATCAATCAAGGCCACTCTACTCACAATCTCTCAGTGTATTGGGTAAAGACATAAAAGCACTCAATATTCTCAAATAAATACATTACCATAGGCTTGTTCATCGATCAAATCTCCACAATATGAACCATATGCATGCAGAAGATGGTTAGGGTCTTTCATGGGTTGTAACGGGGCCAAGGTATTAATGTCAGGTGAGATACAAAAAGAAAAGGGATAATCAAAGGGCTAAATCAATAAAACAAAGTAATGACCCTTAGAAGCATAAAAGAACATCAAGTGCATTGGCACCTTTTTTTATAAAATATTTCAATGATCTATTTTTTTCTTCAACCTTTCCTTTCTATCCTTTCTTTTGTTATAAGCTCTGAGACAACCCCTTCCTAGGAGGTCCCATTGGTGACCCCACTTATAATTATTAGCGTTATAGCGTAGCGTAGTAGTATAAAATTTGTGGAAATATTAAAACATACAGTACATACTGATACCACATACCATAATAATATATACAGACATAAGAGTATTGGCTCCATCAGTAGAGCCTACAACAACTAATACCAAATAGACAAACTTCAGAATATGCAGTAAATAAAATTGAAAGCATAGTAGCGGAAATAAAAATACAGACGACTCAGTCTCCCGTACTGGCCATAACAACTACTACTACCAACCCCCGATGTCTAAGGTCCTCCAGCACCGGGATCCAGGGCTCTCCCGCCAGCATCTGATTCTACGGGTATACCATCAATCTCCTCTGGCAAATCCTCAACGGGATCTTCTCGTATAGTCGAGCGTAAAGAGAATATGACATAGAAAATATAGAGGATAAGAAACAGTAATATGTCATACATGGGAAAAACAGCGATATAAATAATGTATGTAGATAGCAACACACCAAATCACAACAGTGACAACCAAACAACTTCCGGATAATTTTTCCCTTAACTACTATCTCTCTCACTCATGCAATTAACGACTATATGGACGCGATCACGACGCAACATCCCCAACGGATCAAGGTGTCCCAATCATCACTACGCCACCCCCATAAAGTAGGGTTCGGTCTAAAGCTCGCAGGCCCAAATCGTCTCATGGGTACGACATATTCCCCCGCCTGTAGGCCAGGTCGGAATATTCGCCCGTCAACAATGCAACTTACGGTAACGACATGTTCCCTCGCCCGCAGGCTAGGTCGGAGCACTCGCCCGTCCGTTAGCAACTCAACTTTCGGTAACGACATATCCCCCTGCCCGCAGGCTAGGTCGAGATATTCGCCCGTCCGTCTACAATTCGACTAACGGGTACGACCATCTCCCCGCAGGTAAGATCAAAATTGCCCGTATGCCAACACAGTGATGAATAACAACTATGCAACATGAATCTCACTGACTCATTTCAGGATCAACACTTAGTGCCTCAACCACGACTTATATACAACCACGACCAACTTTCATCCTGCTTAACCGGGTATCAACTCACATCACAACAACAACAGATCCACTATATCACTAGGTTGAGCACTACGACATATATATATATATATATATATATATATATATATAACCTCGACTTTCTCACCACACATTCATCACCCGATTTATCGGAAATCACTGCCTTCTACTCAGACATCAGCAGTCACAACAGACATCAACAACAGCCAGAATATATATTCAACAGTAAAATCAACCTACAAATCAATAACATTTAATCAATTATAGCATACAATATACATCGTACACATATCACATATAATATATCAAATATCCAATCACAGCACAGACAACCTCAATATGCAGTAAAATCAACCTAACGGTCAAACGACCTCTAGTAGGGTTTAGGTCGCCCTACGCATATCAATATATATTATTTAAAGCTTGCCTCCCCATCGATATTGTGGTTCTTTCCCCCACCTTGGTAAAGTTCCCGTGAGACTCCGGATGTGGCTCCGCAACAGTCAATCGAGTGTGCGATCGAGCGTTCGAGTCCTGTCAAATTTTATACAGTAAAACACAACCAGAAATTAAAATAATGAAACCATAAACTACCTAATCTCTAGGATTAGCTACTTCCCTTAATTAATTAAATAGGCTAGGGATATTGAAATTTTACCAACTCTTGGATCAATGACCCTTAAGCATACCTAATGCATAATCAATGATCAATTATCAAAGATTTGAACCAAAACCCCTTAAACCCACAAGGTAGGGTTTCGGCCATCACCATGAAAAAAAGGTGAGTGTTTGATTTGGCCTTCTAATCACTTGGATTACATGATTAAGGGATGAAATAGGTGAAATCAAGAACAAAGAACAAAAACCCCATTTTCCCCATAATACACCCATTCAGCCTTCCCTAGAAAAATAGGCTAGAGAGCTTATTTCATTAAAAGCTCTTGGATTATGATAGTAGGGGATGATACTAGCTCATAGGAATCGGTTTGGCATCAAAATGATTTTCCTACAATTTTCTAGAGATTTTTGAAATTTAGATCTAGAAATTGAAATTCATGAAAATAAATGGAGAAAATAAAGATTGAGAGCTCAAGGATGAAATCTATACCTTCTAGGTGATGGAGGAGGATGAGAGGAGCAACTTTGCTTCACAAACTTTCTTGCAAAAGCTTGAGGAAGCTTGAGAAAAATGAAGTTGAAAATGGAGGAAGAAGAAGGAAGAAGGAAGAAGAAAGAAGAAGCAACAGCAACAGCAGCAGCCAGCGAGAATGAGGAGGAAAAAGGCTAAGAATAGTGTATTAAATAGGTGACTTAAGGCTTAAGAAATAGGTAAAAGTAGTAATAGGTAATTAGTAAAAACTAACCAAGGGCAATTTGGTCAATTCATCTCCCGACATTTTGAAAATCCTCACGACATTTGTAGGAGTCCCTAAATGATTTAACATAGCCCTGGTATGAAATTCATTGGCTCAAGGTTCTCAAAAAACCCTAAGACAACTCGAATCGTCTCCTAGAACGATTATCGGCCCGAATATAATATATTATTTTCATTTTCGAACTTCAGGATGAACTTTTTCGAAAATATAGGAAACGTGATTCTAATACTAACTGTCTAGTTCACGGGTCCAAATTGGGTCTCGATAGTAGTAAAGCACTACTGTCAAGGAAGAACGCAGACCGAGCTTCGTCTGAGTTTTCGACCCAAAACTTAACCATAGCTTCCTACGATAGCGTATAGCATGACAATGGCCTCAGAATAATTTATTTAATTTTCTAGACCCTCTAATAAAATACAATTATTTAAATACTGATTAATTAAAAGATTAAGAAAATTGGGGTGTTACATTACTACCCCCTTAAAAAGAATTTCATCCCGAAATTTGACGTACCTTCTTAAAATAGGCTCGGATATTGCCGTTGCATGTCCTCTTCGCGTTCCCCGGTAGCATCTCTGGTAACTTCATCCCATATGATCTTGACCAACGGAATGTGTTTACCTCGTAGTTCCTTTATCCTTCTATCCGCGATCCTTACAGGTATAGCCTCATACTCAAGATCATCTCTTAATTGTATTGATTCTGGTTCTAGGACGTGTGATGGATCAGGGTAGTATTTTCTCAACTGATAAACATGAAAGACGTCATGAAGGTTGGATAGGTTTGGGGGTAAAACGATGTGATAGGCCACAGGACCAATTCGACGAAGAATTTGAAAAGGTCCAATGAACCTAGGAGTAAGCTTTCTAGATTTTATTGCCCAGCCGATTTCAGTTCTCGGAGTCACTCTCAGAAAAACATGGTCTCCTTCCTGGAATTCTAACGATCTTCTTCTCTTACCGCTGTAATTTTTTTGCCTGTCCTGTGCGATTTTCAGGGTAGTATTTTCTCAACTGATAAACATGAAAGACGTCATGAAGGTTGGATAGGTTTGGGGGTAAAACGATGTGATAGGCCACAGGACCAATTTGGCGAAGAATTTGAAAAGGTCCAATGAACCTAGGAGTAAGCTTTCTAGATTTTATTGCCCAGCCGATTTCAGTTCTCGGAGTCACTCTTAGAAAAACATGGTCTCCTTCCTAGAATTCTAACGATCTTCTTCTCTTATCGCTGTAATTTTTTTGCCTGTCCTGTGCGATTTTCATCTTTTCCCGTATCCTCTTGATTTGTTCCATCATTTTCTGCACTACCTCCGGTCCTAGTACTTGACTTTCTCCATTCTCATATCAACACAAAGGTGTTCTACACTTCCTGCCGTACAATGCTTCGTAAGGTACCATACCTATACTTGAATGAAAACTATTGTTATAGATGAACTCAATCAATGGTAAGAACCCCTCCCAACTTCCTATGTGTTCCAAAACACAAGCTCTTAAGAGGTCTTCCAATGACTGAATTGTCCGTTCAGACTGACCATCCGTCTAAGGATGATAAGCAGAACTTAACCTTAACTTCGTTCCCAACGCCTCATGTAACTGCTTCCAGAATCTAGATGTAAATCTAGGATCTCTATCGGAAACAATACTAGAAGGCACTTCGTGCAACCTTACTACTTCCTTGATGTAGATTTGGGTTAACCTCTCCAACGTATAACTTTCGCCAATAGGCAGGAAGTGAGCACACTTCGTTAACCTATCAACAATTACCCAAATGGCATCATGCCTCTTGTTAGTCCTCGGCAAACCAACCACGAAATCCATAGATATTCCATCCCATTTCCATTCTGGGATATCCGAAGATTGTAGCAGTCCCGCTGGCTTTTGGTGTTCTATCTTCGCCTTCTGACACACCAAGCAGGCCAACACATACTCAGCTACCTCCTTCTTCATTCCGGGCCACCAAAACATTTTCTTTAAGTCTTGGTACATCTTGGTAGCTCCTGGATGAAAACTAAGCCTACTCTTGTGCCCTTCCTCAAAGATCATTCTTCTTCGTTCTATATCTATTGGCACACAAATCCTATCACCATACCTCAAGACTCCATCTTGATTCATCCTAAACTCAGAAGTTCAGCCTTCCGTCACTTGTTCCTTTACTTTTTGAAGATACTGATCAACCTCCTGCTTCTCCTTGATTGTCTTCAAAAAGTCGCTCATTACTGTGACCATTCCTAGGTGTATCTTATCCCTAGATATTTCCATGCCTAGATTCAAATCTGATGACAACCAAATGGTGAGGTTGCCTTTTGACAATCATATGGTTGAATTCGAAGAGAGTTAATTTCGTGTTCTACTTTAGTGACAAAAAGAATCAACACAAAAGAGAAGAAAATAAGAAAATGGATAGAAAGAGATGATGAGGCGCCACAAACCAAGAAGGTTTGATAAGCCAAGTGATGTTCGCCACAAGAATCTTGGATTCTTGATAAGAACTAAGTTTGGTTCAACCAAGAACCTAAGAGAACAATTCTCTCACAAATGGAATTAATCCAAATTCAACATCCAAGTTGTTTATTTCATCTTAGAAGGCACATACATATAGGAATTGGGGTTGCCAAGAGTTGGCTTACACAAGTCATCATAAGATTCCATAACCCCCCTAATAACTATCATGAATATGCCACTAATTGGTGGATTGATGACAACAATAAGTGGCCTATTTCAATCAGCCCTTTCACGCCTCCTAGCACAAGTTACAACCTATTCTATTCAGCCCCCATTTGAGTTTTACGCCCCACACATAGAATCCTAGGACAAACTTAAACTCCCACATTATTAGTTTGATTCATGACACTAAAGACCAACTTAAAACCTAACTTAAATAGCCACCAACAATTTAAGTCAGCCAAAAACCCCCTAATTATCACGCCTAGCATCTCATAATTATGGGTGGTTACACTTGCTTTTCAAATTAAAAGTGTAACACCCATAACTTACAATTTATTCACTCTACTAAATGAGGAGTTTCTTATAGCATGCAAGCCAAAGATTCCCTCCTCCAAGACCCTCTAAAATTCGTGTAAACCATGGGCAAGAAAATGGACTAGACCATCATGCAACTCTCCTAGTGTAGCCCACTAACAAAGTGACCAAAATTGGATCCACTCACATAACCCATTACACTTACTGAATTGAAATAAAAACAACTAATTGGGCCTTCTCTTCATGGTGCACGCCCCACTCTTCATGGATCCTCTAATTGGATGAGCTAAGTCACCAACTTGGGCTCCAAGTCTTCATGACTTGCACTTGGGCTTGCTTCCATTAAAAACACCACCATTTGTCCTAGAACTTTTTGGGCTTTCTTAGCTCTTGATCTTGTCATAGGCCCACCAAGTCTTTGTAGTGCTTCTTGGTCCATGTTCCTTAGTGGGCTCATATCATACCCTCCTTCTTTAAATGAATTCGACCTCGAATTATCCTCCTTCATAACCTACATGAATAAAAGAAAAAAAAATCAATTACATGAAGAACAATGTCAACCCTTCCACCGAGGTCAAATGGAAATTGAGAGAAATCACCCATTGTAGCAAGTAGGTGACAAACATGTTCATCTTGTACAACCAACATCCTAAGACAATCGTAGCCAAGGTAGGGAATTTTAAAGGTAGGGACAAAGTTATACCTCCATGAGTTGACATATATGACCAAATGTACCATCCTAGGCTTGATCTTGGTGACAAAAAGGAAAGTACTTTGTCTTTGCAAAGACTCTAAGGCAAATTGAACCTTATTAATATTCTCCTCATCACAAACAAAGTACGGCTCTTTTTGAGACAAAACAAGCCCCTCAAACACATTAGGAGCATCATATGGAAGCTTAGAAGAATTCACAAGAATAGGTAGAGTAAGAAGAGGTGTAGTAGTGAACCCATCAATTATTGCCACATGCAAACCTTTAGTGCTCATAACAAACCTCAAAATGCTAACTTTATTTTGGATAAAAGAGTAAGTGGCCAAGTTAGCAAACAAGCCTTCTCTTAGAAATTCAACACAAACTTTCAAATTGTTGTCATGAACCAAGTGATCATTAGAAAGCACAACAACACACTTCTCAAGGGATTCATTCAAGTCTTGACTCCTAATCCCCAAATAAAGTGTAGAAGAATATTTTGTATTAAACACATCATGCCTTACGGTTTCAACGCTTAAACCAGATTTATGGAGATAACACAAATTAGGCATTTTCACATGCAAATTTTCAAATCTAGCAAGCATAGGAGGAAAGCACTTCCCAAACAATTTAACAAGAAACATATCAATTAAAGAAGTGGAAGGCTTAAATATGCAAAGGTTTAAACCGATAAGTGTTTCACTTGATTCAACTTCTTCAAGACCTAAAATAACCTTGCAAGCATCCTTTTGAGGAACCTTTGGAAACACATCACCAAATTCCTGCAAAAGATTTTTGACACCACTAGACAAAGAGTGATCATTAGGAATGTTAGAATTTAAACAAAATTCCCTACAATAGAGCATGTATAGGGAATGCCTTGAACTCAAAGCACTCTTCACCTCACTTTTTGTTGCAAGATAGTTCTCTTTACTCTCTTTTTCCTCTCTATTTTTCTCACTTTTTTCCACTTTTAAAACATTCTCCGTTTCACTCTCTCTTTCTTTTCTCTCTTGCTCTCTCTTTTCTCTCATTTTTATTTGATAATCACTAACTTGCTTTGGAGATAAAGGAGATTTTGATGACGGAACTTTTGAAGAAGAAGAAGAAAAAGAATATTTGAACTTCCTCCTCTTAATTTGTTGCTCCACCTTGATTGCTTGTTGTACCAAATCCTCAAGCTCCACATAATTTTGTAATTCTACTATGTCTTGAATATCTTCATTCAAGCCATGTAAGAATCTTACCATGGTAGCCTCCTTATCTTCTTGAAAATTGGACCTAAGTAAGGCCAACTCCATCTCCTTGAAGTATTCATCTACACTTTTGCTCCCTTGGGTAAGTCTATGCAATTTGTTGTGAATATCCCTTTGATAAAGATTTGGGACAAATCTCTTTCTCATGACATACTTCATCTCCTCCCAAGTGTCTATGACCGCTCCTCCATGTCTCCTCCTTTCTTTTTGTAATTGGTCCCACCACACAAGGGCATATTCTTTTAACTCAAGGGCGGCTACTTTCACCTTCTTGCTTTCATTGTAAGAATTAAAATAAAAAACTTGTTCTATTTTAAACTCCCACTCCAAGTAAGCCTCCGGATCATCCTTCCCAAGAAAGGGTGGAACTTTGATTTTAACCCCTTCAAGCCTTTCATCATGCCTCATTCCCCTATGTCCTCCTCCTCTATGTCTTCCTCCTCTAGGCCTTCCTCTTTCACTTTCATTGCCACTAGACTCATCATTTTGAAGGTTGGCAAGTTGTTGATCATAGTTGGCTTGCATTGTCTCCATTTGCCTTTGAAGGGCTTGCATTTGAGTAGTCATTCGTGCAAGAATGACCGCGGACCTTGGTGAAGATGGTGGACTATCTCCATTGTGTCCCATGATTTGTGTTTCCTCACTACACTCCCTCACTTGTCACACAAATGAATTTCACTCTTTTGGCTTTTTCCACACAAGATGTAAATTTGCACTCTTGCCTTTTTCCTCTCAAATGTTCTCCTTTAGTTCTTAGAGGAATCAAACACAAAACACAAAAATACCAAAATTCAAGTAACAAAAATCACAAAACTTATCAAAACAAGGAAAAACGAAGAACAAAGGCTAGAAAAGAAAACGTTTAGAAATAAGAAACAAAGGAAGAAGGGAAAATATTTTCAACACACTAATTGCTCAAATGAAACTTTCTCTTCTTTTTTTTTTTTAACACGAATTTCTCTTCTTCTTTTTTTAACTTGTTGAAGAGAATTACCCTTGAAAACTTTGTTTTTGGAGCAATACACAACAACCACGAAATTTCCCTTCAAGAAAAGAATCAAAGTAACTTTTTGCTTTGGTTTTGAGAAGAAAAGGAGAAAGAGTAGAAGATGAAGAAGAAAATAGAATCAAGAACACAAACAAAAATTCAACCAAAGCCTAAGCTTTGATACCACTTGATGACAACCAAATGGTGAGGTTGCCTTTTGACGATCTTATGGTTGAATTCGAAGAGAGTTAATTTCGTGTTCTACTTTAGTGACAAAAAGAATCAATACAAAAGAGAAGAAAATAAGAAAATGGATAGAAAGAGATGATGAGGCGCCACAAACCAAGAAGGTTTGATAAGCCAAGTGATGTTCGCCACAAGAATCTTGGATTCTTGATAAGAACTAAGTTTGGTTCAACCAAGAACCTAAGAGAACAATTCTCTCACAAATGGAATTAATCCAAATTCAACATCCAAGTTGTTTATTTCATCTTAGAAGGCGCATACATATAGGAATTGGGGCTGCCAAGAGTTGGCTTACACAAGTCATCATAAGATTCCATAACCCCCCTAATAACTATCATGAATATGCCACTAATTGGTGGATTGATGACAACAATAAGTGGCCTATTTCAATCAGCCCTTTCACGCCTCCTAGCACAAGTTACAACCTATTCTATTCAGCCCCCATTTGAGTTTTATGCCCCACACATAGAATCCTAGGACAAACTTAAACTCCCACATTATTAGCTTGATTCATGACACTAAAGACCAATTTAAAACCTAACTTGAATAGCCACCAACAATTTAAGTCAGCCAAAAACCCCCTAATTATCACGCCTAGCATCTCATAATTATGGGTGGTTACACTTGCTTTTCAAATTAAAAGTGTAACACCCATAACTTACAATTTATTCACTCTACTAAATGAGGAGTTTCTTATAGCATGCAAGCCAAAGATTCCCTCCTCCAAGACCCTCTAAAATTCGTGTAAACCATGGGCAAGAAAATGGACTAGACCATCATGCAACTCTTCTAGTGTAGCCCACTAACAAAGTGACCAAAATTGGATCCACTCACATAACCCATTACACTTATTAAATTGAAATAAAAACAACTAATTGGGCCTTCTCTTCATGATGCACGCCCCACTCTTCATGGATCCTCTAATTGGATGAGCTAAGTCACCAACTTGGGCTCCAAGTCTTCATGACTTGCACTTGGGCTTGCTTCCATTAAAAACACCACCATTTGTCCTAGAACTTTTTGGGCTTTCTTAGCTCTTGATCTTGTCATAGGCCCACCAAGTCTTTGTAGTGCTTCTTGGTCCATGTTCCGTAGTGGGCTCATATCAAAATCTCTAAACTGTTCAACCAGTTCCAGCTCTTTCACCATCATAGCAGATACGTGCAAGGATTTCCTACTTAAGGCATCCGCTACTACATTCGCTTTTCCTGGATGGTATTGTAGATCGCATTCATAATCCTTTATGAATTCCATCCATCTCCTTTGCCTCATATTTAACTCTTTCTGATCAAATAGATACCTTAAGCTCTTATGGTCACTGTACACTATAAACTTAGCTCCATATAAATAGTGTCGCCATATCTTTAAAGCAAACACTATAGCTGCTAGCTCCAAATCATGAGTCGGATAATTCCTCTCATGAATTCTTAGCTGTCGCGCAGCATGTGCTACCACTCTTCGGTCTTGCATTAAGACACAACCCAATCCTTAGTATGACGCATCACAGTACATGTCAAACTGTCCCGAAGAATCCGGTGACGTCAGCACTGGTGACGTAGTCAGTCTCTTTTTTAGTTCCTGAAAACTTTTCTCACATTCGTCCGTCCAATCAAAGGATATTCCCTTCCTTGTTAGCAGTGTCATTGGCAACGCAGTCTTCGAGAATCCTTCGATGAACCTTCGGTAATATCCAGCTAAGCCCAGAAAACTCCGTATTTCACTCACCGACTTAGGGCTTTCCCATTGCACCACAGCTTCAACCTTTGCTGGGTCTATAGCTATCCCATCACGATTAATCACATGACCTAAGAATTGTACTTCTTCTAACCAAAATTCACACTTGGACAACTTTGCATAAAGTTGTCGGTCCTTTAACACTTGAAGCACAATCCTGAGATGTTCCTAATGTTCTTCCCGATTAAAGGAATAAGTAAGAATGTCGTCGATAAACACAACAACAAACTTATATAAGAACGGACGGAAAATCCGGTTCATGTAATCCATGAACACTGCTGGAGCATTAGTTACGCCAAAAGGCATAACCAGGTACTCGTAGAGTCCATACCGACTCCTGAACGCCATTGTCGGTATATCCACCCTCTTGACTCGAATCTGGTGATAACCACATCTGAAGTCAATCTTCGAAAATATTACAGCTCCTTTCAACTGGTCCATCAAATCGTCAATCCTAGGCAACGGATACTTATTCTTAACTGTCGCCTTGTTCAGCTGTCAATAATCCACGCACAGCCTCGAACTTCCATCCTTCTTTTTGACGAACAGCACCGGCGCTCCCCAAGGTGAAGAACTCGGTCTTATAAACTCCTTATTCAACATATCGTCCAATTGCTTTTTCAGCTCCACTAACTCCGCTGGGGCCATTCGATAAGCTGCTATCGAAATCGGTCCAGTTCCTGGTACCAGATCTATAGCGAACTCTATTTCTCTCTCCGGTGGTAAACCCGGAACGTCATCAGGGAAAATTTCCGGAAACTCCCGCACTACAGGCAACGAATCCAACGTAGGAGATTCTTTAGCTTCCACAGAGAGTAGCAACATGTGTTTCTGAGATTTACTACCCAGCTGACTATCCGTGGCAGGCATTAATCTAGATTGCTCAGGAAAAGATAAGGTCTTTTTAGAACAGTCTAACACTACATGGTCAACCGAAAGCCAATCCATGCCTAAAATTATATCAAGTTGATGCATAGGTAAGCAAATGAGATCAACAGAAAAAGTTCGATTCTCAATGACAATAAGACAATTTAAACAAACAATTATGGTTGTCAAAGAATTACAAATAGGAGTAGAAACAGTTAAGTCATGGGGAAGTAAAGAAACAGGCAACTTTAAATGATCCACACACTCTTGGGATATGAAAGAATGAGTAGCTCCCGAGTCAAACAATACAGATAAGAGTTTACCTGACACTAGGCACATACCTTGTATAAGATCAGGGGATTGAGAGGATTCAGCTCCTCGTATGGTAAATACCCTTCCGGTGGCTTGTGGTCTCACTGCTTGCTGTCCGGTTCCTTGGGTTCTGGTCACTGGGCCCTGCCCGCCTGTGTTGTATCTCGCTCCTTGTGTACGTTCTAGCGCTATGTGACCCACTTGGCCACATCGGAAACACTGGCGAGTTTCCTTTATCGGACAATCCCGAATTGTATGTGCTCCTCCACACCTGAAGCAACCACTTGGTTGGAGTTGTCCTTCAGTCTGTCTTGCAGTCTGACGGTCATAAGGTCTCCGTCCCGCCTGGAATCTTCCTTTTCCGCCTCGACGTCTCTGTTCAAACCTTCGAGTAGGCCCTCCAGTTCTGCCTTGCTGCAGCTCTCGCTTTTTGTCTATGTTCTCAATGACAGAACATCTCTCCAGCATCTCAGGCAGTCGGGTGATGTTTAGTGGTGCAATCACCCTTTGCAGTTCATATTTCAAACCATCCTCAAAATGACGTCAAACCCATTCTTCGTCAGGGAACCTCCGGTAAAATTCAGAAAATTTGAGCAGCGCTTCAAATCTTGCAGAGTACTCCCCAACAGACATGGTCCCTTGCTTCAGACCCATGAACTCTTTCTCTTTTTCTCTTCTTATCATTTTGGGGAAATACTTCTCCAGGAAGCATTCCCGAAACAGTCCCCAGTTGATAAGTCTGTCTTCAGCTTCAAACATCCTCTGCTTACCTTTCTACCACAGTTCTGCACCTCCTATCAGCATGAAGGATGCATATGTTACCTTTCTGTCCTCACGGCAGTGAATCGCCGAAAAGATTTTCTCCATCTCTTGTACCCAGAGTTCAGCTCCCTCTGGGTTGAAGTCGCCATTGAATTGCGGCGGCTTCCCCTTCAGAAAAGTATTCAGCCTGGTGTCTTCCCTCACAACTTCACCTTGCTGATTTTGTCTCTGCTGTTGTTGCATGGTCAACTGTAGCAGTTGAGTGTTCTGCTGCGTTTGGTGCAGCATTGCGGTTGCCAGTTCCCTAACTGTCCTTAGGGTTTCAGTTGATTCTATCCCATCGATAGCGTGGGAACTTGCTTCATAACCAATTCCGAGTTCAGCGGCACTCGTTGTGGCCCTTCCGCCACGTCCTCTAGGTCGTCCGCGAACCATTTCTTCCTGGCAAGGAAAAATATTAGCTTTGATTCGTAAGACACATGATAAGTCTGCAGCCTATATGGGCTTTTTTTTTCGACAAGAAAAAGAATAGAAAATAAGAAACCAAGGGAAAAGTTACTCGCCTCGCGACACGATGCTCGCCCCGCGATCCAAAGAATCAGACTGAGCAGTAAATACAGTCCTTCGGCCTCACGATGCGACACAAATATCGCCTCGGGCGACAGAAGGCCAGACTGATCAGTAAATACAGCCTTTCGGCCTCGCGACGCGAACCAACTCTCGCCTCGCGATCCAGAAGGCCTGTTCAAGGAATAAAATGCAGCCTTTCGGCCTCGCCTCGTGAAACCAAGTCTAAGCATAGTCAATACCCAATACGGGTTCAACTAGACACGGCCAGAAATCACAACCTAACCCAAGCAGTCCTTGATTAAGAATCAAATTGCTCTGATACCACAAAATGAGACAACCCCTTCCTAGGAGGTTCCATTGGTGACCTCACTTATAATTATTAGCGTTATAGCGTAGTGTAGTAGTATAAAATTTGCAGAAATATTAAAACATACAATACATATTGATACCACATACCATAATAATATATACAAACATTAGAGTATTGGCTCCATCAGTAGAGCCTACAACAATTGATACCAAATAAACAAACTTCAGAATACGCAGTAAATAAAACAAAAAGCATAGTAGCGAAAATAAAAATACAGACGACTCAGTCTCCCGTACTGGCCATAACAACTACGACTACCAACCCCCGATGTCTAAGGTCCTCCAGCACCGGGATCCAGGGATCTCCCGCCAGCATCTGGTTCTACGGGTATACCATAAATCTTCTCTGGCAAATCCTCAACGGGATCTTCTCGTACAGTCGAGCGTAAAGAGAATATGACATAGAAAATACAGGGGATAAGAAACAGTAATATGTCATACATGGGAAAAACAGCGATATAAATAATGTATATAGATAACAACACACCAAATCACAACAGTGACAACCAAACAACATCCGGATAATTTTTTCCTTAACTATTGTCTCTCACACTCATGCAACTAACGACTATATGGACGCAATCACAATGCGACATCCCCAACGGATCAAGGTGTCCCAATCATCACTGTGCCACCCCCATAAAGTAGGGTTCGGTCTAAAGCCAGTAGGCCCAAATCGTCTCATGGGTACGATATATTCCCCCGCCCGCAGGCCAGGTCGGAATATTCGCCCGTCAATAATGCAACTTACGGTAACGACATGTTCCCCCGCCCGCGGGCTAGGTCGGAGCACTCGCCCATCCGTTAACAACTCAACTTTCGGTGACGACATATCCCCCCGCCCGCAGGCTAGGTCGACATATTCGCTCGTCCGTCTACAATTCGACTAACGAGTACGACCATCTCCCCGCAGGTAAGATCGGAATCGTCCCTATGCCAAACTAATCGGTACGACCATCTCACCGCAAGTAAGATCGAAATCGCCCTTATGCCAACACAGTGATGAATAACAACTATGCAACATGAATCTCACTGACTCATTTCTGGATCAACACTTTGTGCCTCAACCACCACTTATATACAACCACGACCAACTTTCATCCGACTTAACCAGGTATCAACTCACATCACAACAACAACAGGTCAACTATATCACTAGGTTGAGCACTACAACATATATATATATATATATATAACCTCGACTTTCTCACCACACATTCATCACCCGATTTGTCGGAAATCACTGCCTAGTTCTACTCAGACATCAGCAGTCCCAACAGACATCAACAACAGCTAGAATATATATTCAACAATAAAATCAACTTACAAATAAATAAAATTTAATCAATTATAGCATATAATAGACATCATACACATATCACATATAATATATCAAATATCCAATAACAGCACAGACAACCTTAATATGCAGTCAAATCAACCTAACGGTCAAACGACCTCTAGTAGGGTTTGGGTCGCCCTACGTATATCAATGTATATTATTTAAAGCTTGCCTCCCCGAAGATATTGTGGTTCTTTCCCCCACCTTGGTAAAGTTCCCGTGAGACTCCGGATGTGGCTCCGCATCAGTCAATCGAGTGCGCGATCGAGCGTTCGAGTCCTGTCAGATTCTATACAGTAAAACACAATCAGAAATTAAAATAATGAAACCATAAACTACCTAATCTCTAGGATTAGCTACTGCCCTTAATTAATTATAGGCTAGGGATATTGAAATTCTACCAACTCTTGGATCAATGACCCTTAAGCATACCTAATGCATAATCAATGATCAATTATCAAAGATTTGAACCAAAACCCCTTAAACCCACAAGGTAAGGTTTCGGCCATCACCATGAAAAATAGGTAAGAGTTTGATTTGGCCTTCTAATCACTTAGATTACATGATTAAGGGATGAAATAGGTGAAATCAAGAACAAAGAATAAAAACCTCATTTTCCCCACAATACACCCATTCGGCCGTCCCTAGAAAAATAGGCTAGAGAGCTTATTTCATTACAAGCTCTTGGATTATGATAGTAGGGGATGCTATTAGCTCATAGGAATTGGTTTGGCATCATAATGATTTTTCTACAATTTTCTAGAGATTTTTGAAGTTTAGATCTAGAAATTGAAATTCATGAAAATAAATGGAGAAAATAAAGATTGAGAGATCAAGGATGAAATCTATACCTTCTAGGTGATAGAGGAGGATGAGAGGAGCAACTTTGCATCAAAAACTTTCTTAAAAAGCTTGAGGAAGCTTGAGAAAAATGAAGTTGAAAATGGAGGAAGAAGAAGGAAGAAAAAAGAAGAAGGAAGAAGAAGAAAGAAGAAGAAGCAGCAGCAACAGCAGTAGCCAACGAGAATGAGGAGGAAAAAGGTGAAGAATAGTGTATTAAATAGGTGACTTAAGGCTTAAGAAATAGGTAAAAGTATTAATAGGTAATTAGAAAAAACTAACCAAGGATAATTTGATCAATTCATCTCCTGACATTTTGAAAATCCTCACGACATTTGTAGGAGTCCCCAAATGATTTAACATAGCCCTTGTATGAAAATCATTGCTCAAGGTTCTCAAAAAACACTAAGACAACTCGAATCGTCTCCTAGAACGATTATCGGCCCGAATATAATATATTATTTTCATTTTCGAACGTCAGGATGAACTTTTTCGAAAATAGAGGAAACGTGATTCTAAGACTAACTGTCTTGTTCACAGGTCCAAATTGGGTCTCGATAGTAGTAAAGCACTACTGTCAAGGAAGAACGCAGACCGGGCTTCGTCGGAGTTTTCGACCCAAAACTTAATCATAGCTTCCTACGATAGCATAGAGCGTGACTATGGCCTCAGAATAATTTATTTAATTTTCTAGACCCTCTAATAAAATACAATTATTTAAATACTGATTAATTAAAAGATTAAGAAAATTGGGGTGTTACAAGCTCTTTCTTTTTCTTGCTTTCTGTCTAATCTTTATTTTTTCTACAGTCATATATATTTTTCCATTTTCTTTTTCTTTTTGAGAAGAGAGAAGCAATTTTCTTTTCTTTTTACTGCCAGCTTATTTTTAGTATTATTTTGGAAAGGGATCCACCATCATACAATCCTATTGTTGCTCCATTACTTCCAAGACGTCACCAAAAAAATTAATTTTTTTTTCTTCAGAATAAGGACCAAAGAAGAGAATTTTCATAGAGGTTGAAAATTGGGCAACTAAAGGGAGTGTTTTAACAAAACAAAAACGGGCCAGAAAGAATACCTAATGTTGGAATATTCTTTATTTAATTATATTCCAATGTCATAATGTGGGAAGATATCGTCAATTAATTATATTAGCTGTTTATCAATTAGAGTGGCCCAACCAGAGTTCCACATGCATAAGTCAAATTTGCCTCGAGATGGTCTCAGGACAAGTTCTAGAATATATTCACTTCAGAATCGCACTCATCAAAGAAAAAGGGTTTGTAACACCCCGATTTTTCTTATTCTTTTAATTAATCAGTATATAATTTATTATATTTTATTGGAGGGTCTAGAAAATTAAATAAATTATTCCAAGACCATAGTCACGCTCTACGCCATCGTAGGAGGTTATGGTTAAGTTTTGGGCCGAAAACTCAAACCAAGCCCGATCTATGTTTTTTCGATTGATAGTGTTTTTCTACTATCAAGACCTCATTTTGACTAACGGTCAGAACCATTAGTCTTAAAATTCAATCCTCTACCTATTTGCTAAAATGTGTCTTGAAGTCCAAAATTATAAATAATATTTTATATTCGGGCCGAAAATCGATCAGGTAGACGATTCGAGCTGTCTTAAGGTTTTTCGAGAACCTTGAGCCAATGATTTTCATACCAAGGCTATGTTAAATCATTTGGGGACTCCTACCAGTATCATGAGGTTTTTCAAAATGTTGGGATGTGAATTGATCAAATTGCCCTTGGTTAGTTTTTACTAATTATCTATTATTACTTTTACCTATTTCTTAAGCCTTAAGTCACCTAATAAACACACTATTCTTCACTCACTTTTCTCTCCTCATTTTCAATGGTCAGCTCCCTCTCTCTCCCTCCTCACTTCCTTCTTCTTCTTCGTTTCTCTTTTCTCCTCCATTTTCCTTTTCTTCCATTTTCCTTCAACTTTCATCTCCATTTTCACTGAACTTCCACAAGATTTTTCAACCCAATTTGTGAAGCAAAGTTGCTCCTCTCATCCTCCTCTATCACCTAGGAGGTAAAGATTTCATCTTTGAGCTCTCAATCTTAATTTTTCTCCATTGATTTTCATGAATTTCAATTTCTAGTCCAAACTTCAAAAATCTCTAGAAAATTGTAGAAAAATCATTTTGATACCAAACCAGTTTCTATGGCCTAGGTTCATGACATACTTGTATGGTCCAAGAGCTTAGAGCCATGAAATCTCTCTAGGGTATTTAACCATAGAGGGGCCGAAACCCCCTATTGTTTAGGGTAGGGTTTTTGGTTGGTTTTTGATATTTAGAGTTGATATCTAGGGTTATCACACTTAGTTAGGGTGTTATCCAAGAAATGAGAATTTTTGGAGCTCCCTAGCTATTTTTCATATTTTTCATTCAATAGGGCCGAACCCTAGGGGTAGTGCAATAGGAGAAATCTTTACTTTTTGAGTAAATGGCTTTATCGATTATGTTTAGGGATACCTAAAGATCATTGATCCAAGAGTTAGGAATTTTTAGACATCCCTAACCTAATTAATTAAATAGGGGCAGTAGCTAATCCTAAGGATTAGTTAGGTTATGATTTAATTATTCTAATTTCTGGTTGTGTTTTACTGTATAGAACCTGACAGGACTCGAACCCTCGATCGCGCACTCGATTGACTGTTGCGGAGCCACATCCGGAATCTCACGGAAACTGTGCTAAGGTGGGGGAAAGAACCACAATATCGTCAGGGAGGCAAGCTTTAAATAATATATATTGATATGCGTAGGGCGACCCAAACCCTACTAGAGGTCGTTTGACAGTTAGGTTGATTTTACTGCATATTGAGGTTATCTGTGCTGTGGTTGGATATTTGGTATATTATATGTGGTATGTGTATGATGTCTATTATATGCTATAGTTGATTAAATGTTATTTATTTGGAAGTTGATTTTAATGTTGAATATATATTCTGGCTGTTGTTGATGTCTGTTGTGACTGCCGATGTCTGAGTAGAACTAAGCAGTGATTTCTGATAAATCGGGTGATAAATGTGTGGTAAGAAAGTCGAGGTTATATATATGTCGTAGTGCTCAACCTAGAGATACAGTTGATCTGTTGTTGTTGTGCCATGAGTTGATACCCGGTTAAGCCAGATGAAAGTTGGTCGTGGTTGAGGCACTAAGTGTTGACCTTGAGATGAGTCAGTGAGATTCATGTTGCATAGTTGTTATTCATCACTGTGTTGGCATACGGGCGATTTCGATCTTACCTGCGGGGAGATGGTCGTACCGATTAGTTTGGTGTAGGGGCGGTTTCGATCTTACCTGTGGGGAGTGGTCGTACCCGGTAGCCGAATTGTAGACGGACGGGTGAATATCTCGACCTAGCCTGCGGGCGGGGGGATATGTTGTTACCGAAAGTTGAGTTGTTAACGGACGGGCGAATGCTCCGACCTAGCCTGCGGGCGGGCGAACATGTCGTTACCGTAAGTTACGTTATTGACCCATGAGACGAGTTAGGTCTGCGGGCTTTAGACCGAACCTTACCTTATGGGGGCTGGCATAGTGATGATTGGGACACCTTGATCCGTGTGGGATGTCGCGTCGTGATCGCTTTCATATAGTCGT
Organism: Ammopiptanthus mongolicus; assembly: GCA_039655645.1. Lineage (NCBI taxonomy): Eukaryota > Viridiplantae > Streptophyta > Magnoliopsida > Fabales > Fabaceae > Ammopiptanthus > Ammopiptanthus mongolicus. Next base: position 39,363,080 of record CM077345.1, read on the forward strand.
TAGTTGCATGAGTGTGAGAGATAGTGGGTAAGGAAAAAATTATTCGGAAGTTGTTTGGTTGTAACTGCTGTGCTTTTGAGTGTGCTATCTATATACATTATTTATATCGATGTTTTTCCCATTTATGACATATTACTGTTTCTTATCCCCTGTATTTTCTATGTCATATTCTCATTACTCTCGACTGTACGAGAAGATCCCATTGAGGATTTGCCAGAGCAGATTGATGGTATACCCGTAGAACCAGATGCTGGCGGGAGAGCCCGGGATCCTGGTTCTGGAGGACCTTAGACATCGGGGGTTGGTAGTTGTAGTTGTTATGGCCAGTATGGGAGACTGAGTCGTCTGTATTTTTATTTTCGCTACTATGCTTTCAGTTTTATTTACTGCGTACTCTGAAGTTTTTTTATTTGGTATCAGTTGTTGTTGGCTCTACTGATGGAGCCAATACTATGATGTATGTATACTTTATTATGGTATAAGTATGTATTGTATGTTTTAATATTTCCGCAAATTTTATACTACTACGCTATGCTATAATGCTAATAATTATAAGTGGGGTTACCAATGGGACCTCCAAGGAAGGGGTTGTCTCAGGGTTAATATCCAAATATTTGACAATGTAACTTAATCCCATAAAAGCCAAAATCTCACATTTAAAAGCTAAGTCTAATGATTAGTTTTCAATCAAAAAAATTTTCTGCCAATTATAAGCTTTCAAAAGACTAACTTTTTCAAACATACTTATGAGACTATCAAAGCTATTTGTCAAAAAAAAATTTGTAAGGGGATTCCTTAATTTTAAAAGAAAGATAAGTCAAATAATTGGATGCAACAATGCAAAAATATGAATATATTTTTCCTTCTCACCTATTAGAAGAATCTTTTTTTTTTTAAAGGTTCATTTCACACTAAACATTAAGGTTTCTATGTTTTTAGTGTGAAAATGGAAAATTCGAGACCCCCCATTTTATTAAAATTATCTGGTAATTTTAATTGAGTTGGTTGAAACAACACGTTGCCGAAGTAACCTCTATTGCATAAATTTGATTCAATTGGATTTACAAAAGATGTAGTATGGAATTATTCATGCGAGTTGTTGTCAGCCCGAAGGAAGACACAACGTGGCCTGATAATTACATACCTGTGATGGTAAATGTGTGGTGATTATAAAGTATTTTCCATGTGGATAATGGGATGCCCGAAGGTGACCATTATTTGACAGGACTTCTCACCAATATTTGATCATTGCGTTGAGCGTACCACTAGCAGTTAATTCTTACAATCCGAAGATTGGGAATTGATGGCGCGCTTGGTATCTTGTTTGGGTCTTCAATTTGCCAATTTGGATTTCGAGTGAGTCAATTAAAGCATGAAGTCGCCAAGGTGACATCTCTTATGGAAATCACTCAAAAGAAATATTAAAGGTTATGTGAGTGTACATCCATGCGGATATTAATCGGCCCAAAGGAAGGTTAATATTTGGCAGGGTTACATTCACACATGTGATGGTAAACACATAGTGATTATAAAGATATTTTTTGCATGTGATGTCCAAAGATAGCTGTTGTTTGACAGAAATTATCACCAATGTTTGATCATTATAATAAAATACCACTAGCAATTAATGTTATTGTCCAAAGACTTAATATTAATGGTGCATAAGGTATTTTGGTGAGTATTTTTACGGTACATATGTTCTCTTTAAGCTAATATTGCCTATCTATCTGCTAATTTAATTCAATTTCGATCCTCAAAAGTTCTTTTTTTTTGGGGGGATTGAAAGGAGAATATTAAGATTGTTCTTGGATCTAGACCTTGCATAAAGATGGAGAAAACCACATTCTCTCACACAATCCAGTACCTCTAATGAGAGGATAAAGTATAGGAAGTGGGGTCGCTCCAATTGCATGGTTCTTATGATCATAGAGCACGATATTCCAGAGACCTTTAAGGTGTTATTTTGGATGGCATAATTAATGCTAGAGATTTCCTTGCTGATATTGAAAAGTGCTTTCTGAAAGCGATAAAGACGAAAACAAGCACTCATTAGAGAGCTAGATTTTCATTAAGTATAAAGGCAAAGTAAATATAAGGAGCACATTATGGGAATGTCCAATCTTGCTCATAAACTTAAGGTGCTAAAACGTGGGTTGTCTAACGACTTACCCATGCATTTAGCATTTGATATTCCTTCATGCACAATTCAGTCAGTTTAAGTCACCTTATAGCTGTTATAAAGAGAAATGATATCTGAATGGATTCATTTTATAAGATGTGCAAGAAGTGAAACAATGAAGCAAGAGACGACAAATAGTGCTCATTTGACAAATACCTCTAAGGATAAGGGCTAACAAAAGAAAACTAAGGATAAAGCTGCTAAGGGCCCGTCTCAAAAGAAATAACTAGGGTAACAATTATTTCTTTTATAAGGACATCGGGTATCTAAAGAAGAAATGTCTCAAATATCATGTTTGGTATGCCTATAAAGGATTGTCTGAACTGATGAAGGCCAAGTGATGCTGAAAGATGCATCTATATTGGAGTTGACTAAGTCAGTAAAGGATAAGACTATTGACATTTTAGATTGTTATTACAGGATAATATTTGAAATTAAAAGACATTTTGGTTTAGTCATCATTTAGATGAAATTTGGTTTTGGTTTCTTATTGAACAAATCAGGATAATTTTGTTCATTAAGAAACGATGGATTCAATTTGTCTTTTAAATTCAAATATTGTAGGAACCAGTTAGGCAATGGGCTGGACAAACTATAATTGCTTGGTATTGAGACCTTTTGTGACAAAACATTGAGTGAGGAATCATACAACACTAAGCGTTATGTTGATAGTAAAATTAAGGAGCACTATGACACAAACATTTAGAGCACATCTCTACGAATAGAGTTGAGCAACTTGTATGAGGGAATCCTAGATTCCATTGGCCTTATACATTTTATTGTTTGATTAAATGCATTAAAATTAAATAGATCAGAACATGGCTATCAAGAATATAGTTAAGTCCCAATAATGACTCTTAAAGGTATGGTGAGGAGTATGATTGGTCATTCTACTTTACCAGAGTCACTATGAGAGTAACACTAAAGATTGCAGCTTAAATGCTCGGCAGAGTGCCGACTAAAGTAACCGACCAATCACTTTCAAGTATGGGAACATCCAACCAGGGCAAGGCCTTATAAGCCCCGCGAAGGAAATTGGAGCCCCCCAAATAGTGAGCGGCAATCTTATTGATACTCTGAAAGGTAAAAGGGGTATGTGAATTTTTTAATCCCAAATTAAAGAAATCCTGATACAGGAACTGACTAGTTCTTTTAGGATATTGAGTTTGGGGGGAGATAAGATTAGAGACAATATCTTTGAGGAAGAATTGATTCTAATCCCTGAACCAATTCATACAGTTGCTATTGGTGTAGCAAATTTGGATCCTTGTGAGGATATTGTTGTTATTCTTCCCATTCAAGATAGGAAAATTATTCCTAAGGTCAAACTCAACACCCTCAAGAACTAGAGCATCAGGAGCCGATGCTTTTTGCCATGATCCACTAAAGAAATAGTGAATACTACTTTGGATAATTATATAGTATTTCTCTAGGAACATAAGGTAAATGGTATTATGGAAGATGATTCTATCAACTCCCATCAAACCATATGACGTTTCCATTCGGAAAAGTGGATTGAAGGTATCATGAGTACAAGCTCAAACTAGACAATAAGGTTTGAAACTTATCCTGTTACCTGAAGGTTTCAAAGGGTAATATGGAGAGGTATAAGGTTTGTCTAGTGGCAAAAGGCTATACTCAAAAGAAAGGATTGCTTGTAAAGAGACATTCTCTTCAGTACCATTGAATGACTCTTTTAAGGACAATCATGACTTACGTTGCTTATTATAATTTGGAGCTTCACGAGATGGATGTCTAGACGGTGTTTCTCAATGGCAACATTGATGAAACAAATGTATATAATGCAAACCAGGAAACTTTGTGTCGAAAGACACAGAGAAGATGGTTTGAAAATTGACGGAATCTATCTATGGGCTAAAGAAGACGTCTCGTTAGTGATACCACAAGTTTCATCAAGAGATTGTCTCATTTGGTTTCGAGATGAACATCGAGGACAACTGTGGGTATTACAATTTCAGGGGAGTAAGTTCATTTTTCTGGTATAATATGTTGATATTATGCTAGCCAAGAACGATATAGGCTTATAGCGCGAAACCAAGAAATTTCTGACAAAGAGGTGAAAGATCTTGGGGACACTTCTTTTGTCTTAGGAATTCGATACTTAGAGATCATTCTCAAGGTATCTTTGGGTTATCACAAAAAAGCTATATCGATATAGTTTTATATAAGTTCGACATGAAAGATAGTAAATCAGGAGATACTCGGTCACTAAGGGAGACATTTTAGTCTCAATTAAATGCCCCTATGAAAATCTGGAAATTCAGGAAATGCAGAAGATTCCCTATGCTTCGGCTGTGGGAAGTCTAATGTATGCTCAGGTTTGTGCACATCCGGAAATAGCGGACATAGTAGAATTATTAGGCAGATACTTGAGCAATTCAAAGATTATTGGAAAAGCAACCATAAGGAATGTCAGATACTTAAAGAGAACAAAAGGGCATATGCTCATATATCGGAGATCTAACAGTTTAGAGATCATGAGGAATTCTGACTCCGATTTTACAGGATGCCAAGATAGTAGGCATCCGACTACAGGATATGACTGGAGTAATTTTTTGTCACTTGGTTGCATTTAGTAAAAGGTATTGAAATGCCACTCAAGTCAAGTTGTGACAAATAAGTCAGTCATATTGTACTTCAACAACAACATGGGTTCTACAAAGTCAAAGTTCATCGGCATCAAGTATCTTGTAGTTAAGAAAAGAGTTCAAGAAAAACAGTTTTCTATGGAGCACATAGGGACAAATTCTATGCTAGCAGATCCACTAACTAAAGGCTTGACACCTAAGGTTTTTCACAAGCATGTTGCTCATATGGGTGTTGTCACTGAGGATTTCTTAGTTTAGTGGGAGTCTCTATTTGTGTTTTATGTTTGAGATACAACCCTTATGTTATTTCGGATTTTCTGCAGAAATAAAGTTATGTTTATGAGTTCAATATGAACTTGTTTGTATCTTGTTGTGTGTAAAATTTATTTACACATTAAAGACTTTGGTTTGCAAAATTAATTTTTTGCAAAATTGATCTCACTAAAGACTTAAGCTGGACCAATTGGAAATAGGCATGATTCAGAGATCACATTGCATGAAATTTCCATGCCACTCATCCATATCGATCTATGTCATCAAGTGCATTGATGTGGTGGTCGTCAGGGTTTAGTCACAATAGACGTTGACGACAGCCGCGGTGGTCCCATTGTTGATGTATGAGGTGGACCAGATTGTAAAGGGGAAATCTAAAGATAAATAGCATTCGGATGCATGCCTAAAGAATTATGATATAATTATTATGATATATTGTCCAAGTGGGAGATTGTTGGAATATATTCTTTATTTAATTATATTTCAATGTCATAGTGTGGGAAGATATCGTCAATTAATTATATTAGCTATTTATCAATTATGAGCCTTAATTGATATATGATCAAATTAAGTGATAAGGCGAATTAGATTTCTGATTTGAAAATAAATTAGTTAATTGATATGAGCTACATATGAGTGGATGTCATTGATGGTCCATTTCAGAATAATGGGAACCCTAATTGGCCATCACCCTATATATAGGCTATGGTCCCCAATACACCAGACAATATAACGCATACCGCCTCTTCTCCCCATCTGAAGAGCGACTAAGGCATAAGGAGTTCAGGTTGAGGAAGAACCATAAAGCCACCGCTAATCATATTTGTTATCATCTTGTGTTGATTGTAAAAAGTATTCCGCACAAGAAGACGATCAACCCCTTGTTCGTGATAGATTGCCGGTGAAGGTTGGTGATTAAGTTCACCCTTTTGAAGAACGCTTAAGGTCAGGAACATATACAATGGATCCAGGTATTCCTAATATCTTTGATAAATCAGCATGTTGTAGATCCTAAGGGTATCAAGTTTTAGTTGTTCTTGATAATAGAGATGCATGCTATATATGGTTATTATGTTTCCGCAATAAAGTTTATGATAACATGTCTTGTATATGATTATTGAGTTTAAATCTAACACCTAAGAGTGTCCCAACCAGAGTTCCACATGCATAAGTCAAATTTGCCTCGAGATGGTCTCAGGACAAGTTCTAGAATATATTCACCTGAGAATCGCATTCATCAAAGAAAAATGGTTAATATCAAAATATTTGACAATGTAACTTAATCCCATAAAAGCCCAAATCTCACATTTAGAAGTTAAGTCTAATGATCAGTTTTCAATCAAAATTTTTTTTGCCAATTATAAGTTTTCAAAAGACTAACTTTTTCAAACATACTTATGAGACTATCAAAGCAATTTGTCAAAAAAAAAAATTGTAAGGGGATTCCTTAATTTTAAAAGAAAGATAAGTCAAATAATTGGATGCAACAATGCAAAAATATGAATATATTTTTTCTTCTCACACTTAACTTTTGCAGTTTCCTCAATGCAACACATTTAATCATGAAATACAAGTGGAGAGGAAAAAAAGAAGATTTTTTTTTTTTTGACACAAGTATGTAAGGCCTTGCTCTGTAAGGCCCCGCTCACATATGTAAGGCCTTACTCATATATGTAAGGGTTTGCTCAGATATGTAAGGTCTTGCTCAGATATGTAAGGCCTTGCTCATCAGCACAAAATTCAAAATCACATGCAAATCAACCCTTTTCTACTCATGGTAGCCACACAAGGATTTGATGCAACTAATTTATTCAAAGCAAGAAACAGATAAAGAGAAAAGTTTAGAAACCACCCGGATCCCATAGCTTGTGGTTGAAAGACCAAGGTGTGTTTAAAACATAACATCTTCCTCCCGGATCCCATGACTTGTAGAAGGAAATCTTAATGATGCTCAACATATAAAAGCTTCTTCCTGGATCGCATGGCTTGAAGCATGGCGATTGTAGGAGAAAATCCTTAAGAGCCAAGGCGACTACTTCGAATGTGAAGGTATGTTTAATTCTTCCATGATCGAATAGCAGGTGAGAATCTCCTCTTTTAACCTCTTCATGGGTGAAATCTTCATTAAGCACAAAAAACTCATCTTTTGGAGCGGACTTTGAAATATTCACACATGCGTGTAACCCAAAATACTTATCCAAATAAGAATTTCTGGATCCAACTTGCTTGCTCTCCTCATAATTGCTTCCTTTTGATTCACTGTCTGGTATGGACAGGCATACATGGAATGATGTATGGTCATGCTCATTTATTGCTACGCCTTCATCCTCTTGTTTATGCTCAGCTTGAGAGGCAAGTGATTCTTGGACTATTTGAGACACCAATGTTGCAAGAGAAGATATTTGTGTTTCCAAGGCTTAGAATCTATGATTAGTCTGCTCCATGAACTTCATCAATGTAACAAGGTTGGATATTTGAGTCTCCCAAATCTCGAATTGATTATAGGTCCACACAATAAATCAAGCCAAAGTCTCTTGAAAACCTGGTTCTTGTTCCTCATTATTAGCCCAAGGGTTTGTAATAACCTCCAGTTTAGATTCCCATATTGCGTTGGTAAAGTAATCTCCAAGAGTTCTCCTCTCTTTCATGGTTCTTCTTGATTCCCTAACTGCAAAATAAGATCAACTAGAAGCACACTGTTAGGAAGATATTATCGTTCAAAGAGAAAGATAATAAAAAAAATTGTCTAAAGTAACTAGGATTTCCTTCTTCCAATATCACAAAAATCACAAAAATATCAAAAATTAATCCTCGAAAACGGTGCCAAAAACTTGTTGCGTTCAAAACACACTTAATGCAATGTACCCTGTCGCAGAAGTAATAAAGGACGGAAGTCCAGATATCATACCTAAGAGATTAATTTAGATAACTAAGTGATAAAGCAAGTACTGGAATAGGGAAATCCTTATGCTATTCAGACTAATAAAGAACTCAAAAGAAATAGATAATAATATAGCAATGGTAAAAGATGATAAAAGAAGATAAAAAGAGATTTTAGAAATCAAGAGTAAAGAGTCTAGAGCCGTGGTTTCACTTGTGCTTTCGATACCCCCAAATCCTAATTCTATTCAATTTCGCAATTGCTTTTTCAATATCAATCCCTCTACGAAAACTATTAATTGTTTGTCAAGCAATTAATATTCTTTTCCCCAGATGAACCCATGGTTGTCAGGTAAAGAGTTTAAATGATTAGAAAGCATAAAGATCAAAGAGGTTGAATGATTGAAAGGAGTAAATCATGTTTTCTCAAATCTAGATATTAAACCCCGGTTATCCTATAGATCTACCAATTTAATTATGCTTGATAGCCAAAATATTAATCAATTGATTAGGAGCATACAAAAGGGTGCGCAATCCTAGTAGGGGATGAAGAACAACAGAATAACACTATTCAAATTGCAACTTTGAAACCAAACAGAATTGAATTAAAGCTAAGACATAGCGAAAAGAGTTTCTACTAACACAAGATCCACCATAACTCTAGTGGTGAATTTAGTTACTCATAGTAATAGAGAAAACCAAAATCCACAATGGAAAATGCATCCTGGATAATTGAAGAGGGAGAAGTTGCCTCCAACTTAATTTCCAGGTGTCAAATCCTACTCTAGAAATCAAAACTACAAAATCTATAAGACTAAAAATCTAAGAAAAGAGTTCAAGATGTAAAGAAGCAAAAGATGCAAAAGATTGTCTCTAAAGTGGCACAGAGGGCCTCTATTTATAACAAAATTTGTGGACTGGGCCTTCTGCGCCGTCAGCACGGGCGTGCCAATCAGGTGGCACAGCCGTTCTCTTCATTCAACTCGGGCGTGCTCTTCATCATATCAGGCCGTGCTCAAATATGTCAGGGTGTGCCATCTTCGTAGAACAACGTAGTAGTGCACGGGCTGCAGCACAGGCGTGCTCTCCTGATGGCACGGGCGTGCTCTTTGCGATTGGGACCGTGCTAGCTTTTGTAAGGCCTTGCTTCTCTGAGTCAGGCCTTTCTTCAATGTGGCACGGGCGTGCTCTCGCATGGCACGGCTGTACTAAGTCCCCAGAGGTCAACTTTAAGTATTTTTGTATGGCTTTGTTTGGATGAATGGATTTGAAAGGGTGGCACGGGCGTGTCTCGCATGGCACGACCGTGCTAGCCTCAGAACTTCGGTATTCTGCCCAATTAAGCTCTAAAACCTTCACTTTTCTTCAAAAGCCCGTCAAGCTGCCTCTAAATGTCAACTCTATCAAAACTTAAGTAAAAGGGTAAAATACAATAATATTTATCTTTAAATGCATCGCAATTCAACCCAAATACTCCCTATAAAATACATAGAATTGAGGTTCATCAGGCTCGGGGAGGCAGTGCTTACTCACAGTTTGAGGAAGCACTATTGCACTTTATTGGGAACAAAGGAATCAGTAACCTGGACCACCGACTCGATGTCCTTATAGTTGGAGGGCAACCTTCCTACCTTGGGAAATGACTACTGTCACAATTGAAGGACAACATTCCCAAGGTGAGGGTGGTGTTTTAGATTGGCTAATCAGCATGTAGCATCAGTCATACATGTAAAGTAGGTGGTGATCGCTAGTTGATGTAATTTTGAGGTTGGGTGTTGTGACGATCTTGAGGGATGGTTGTGATTGTTGGTTGTGCGTGTTCATATGTTGTGTTTTACATCGTTTCCTGTTATATGATGGTTGTTGAGTTTCTTACCTCTTCTATATATGCATGTCTATGTTCCCTTGGCGTTGTTCGGGTCATGATTCGAAGACGAAGGTGCTTGTTGATCAACGAGGACGTAGATGAGGTTGGTGCTGATCGAGGTGGGAGTTATCTTCCGCAATGAAGCTGACGCCGGTGCTTCTCAAGTTGAGAGACCCTTGGAGATACCTTCGAGTCTCCTATAGTGTATTGTACCATGGCCAGTGAGGTGTCTTTTCTATTTCTATGAATATGTGGCTTCGAGGCAAAACTCTGATGTGTTATGCTTCCTTATATTTGAATATATGTTTAATTTTGAAATTTATTTTCCTGTTGTGTTTTTGGTATCAGAAAGTGAGTGTTACAGTTTGGGAGCGTCACACCAGTTATAAGACTAGCTATAACCAGAGCAGATAAGATCTTCCTTGATTCAAGTACAATGCCTACAAGAACACAAGCACCAAAATTAACTACAACAATAAACGTTGGGGTATTAAAGAAGAGAATTTATTCATATGATGAGGTTGCAGACAATAACAATGGTAATCTAAAGGTGGAGTTAAATAAGGACTGGTACCATCACATCTATGGCAAAAGATAATAACTTACTTGGATCACTAGTCCTTCTGCAAGCCTCACAAATTCGCCAAGCACGATAGGTCCCCGAACACCAATGAGAGAAATCTTTATTTTGAGCCCAGCTTCTCGAGCAGCTCTTATGGTACTTCTGACGACAACTTTGACACGATAGCATCATCTTTGCACTCTCACTTTCTTCGTTCTCAACACCATTGCACAATTGACAAAATACCTTGACCTTGAATTGACCATGTTCTACACCATTAAGATTTTTCGATGTATCTGCCACATCCGCGGACTCAGATCGGCGGCTATGCTCCTCGGTGGCAATCATGGCGGCGACGCCCTTAAGAGCGCACAAGAACCCTAATGCAAAGGAGCTGATTCAGAGACATAGCGGTGGGTTTAGGATCAGACTCCTTCCATATTTCTTAGAGACCCAACTCTTGTCACTGTTGGGATGGGTTTGGCCCATTTGCTTTGGAAGGGGGTCAAGAGGGTATCCATTCCCTGTATCTCATTTCCATACTTCTTCGTTGGTTCCCACTGTCAACATCCATTGAACCCAGTCTACCATCCAATCATAGGTTGCTGCATGTTGGCCATGAACCAGCGGTTTCGGTGGCGACCGAAGGGTCACTTTGAGTATAGGCCAGAGCCCGTTCCTCTCAACATATGCACTCGAGTTAGGAGGTTTGAGTGGTGGCGTCGGAACTGCAACTCGGTCTGGTGGCTTCGGTGGGGTAACTCGGAAAAGATCCATGGCATTGGCACCGTTGAAGACCCATGTCTCTCCCTTAGCGACTTCGAGTCTAATGATTTTGGCAGCGGTTGTGTGTTGAACAATCTGCTTGAAACCCAAATCGGCAAGGTGGCTAAAATTTCTTTTCCTCTTTGCCGTTGAATCATGGCTTCCATGAGGATCATTGTCTCGTCTGTTGTCGTCGTCATTGAAGAGGCGTCCGCCAACACCACCATCGATCATGGTTGCGGCTTCACTGGCGTTCAATTTCTCTTCGCGAACGAACTGACATCCGATGATTCTGGTAGATCCATAAATTCGTCATTGAGTTCACTAGTCTGCTTCACCATTTCTAAGGTTTGCTGAATCTTTGTAGCATGCGGTTGACACAGAACAATTTGGTCAGCCTCCACACTCGAGTTCTTCTCACTGGTTGACGCGATGCTGCCGAGTAGTTCATCCTTTTGATCGAAGTTGTTGTAGATTTGCCGAAATTAGCTACAAATTGATCGATCGGTCCCAGCGAGCCTGTCGAGCCTTGGCCGTTGGTTCATCATCACATGCAATCATTCATCGGTGATCATCTTATCGAGAATCTTTAGATCTTCTGGTGTTAATTCATCAGCAATGTGAGATTAATGAAAGCACCAATGTAATGAGGCTAATTTCTTCTTTTGAATGCCTATGATAGTCTCTAATGAAATGATGCTTTATTTCTATTGATTTTCTTTTCCAAAGAATGTTTTCTCTGCTAGGGTTTTACTACACATAAGATTCTAGGTTTTTGCATGCAAAAATATGGTCGCCGTCCTCTGTCCATGGTGGTTCATGGCCCCTCTTTCCGATCACCCTCTCCCTACTTCTTCTTCTACATCTCCTGTGGTTCCTACTTCCCCCACAGTCTCACCTTTGACTCCTTAACGGAAGACTTTTGTTGCAGCATTAACAAACGCATGTAACATTCCTTCTGATTAACTTCCGAAACCTTGCTATATGGGAGATGATATTTCTATTAAAATACCTGAGGATGAATACCTAGCTGGTTTGGAAAGCTGTAAAAACCACCTGCAGGGACGTTTGATCCTTGTTAAGGGTGCGGCTCCTATGAGAATACAAGACTTGCGTGACAAGTTAACAGAACTATGGAAACCTTTGTCTAAATGGGGTATAGTTTCTTTGGGAAAAGGATTTTACGAATTCTCTTTCTCATCCATTAAGGACCTTCGTAGTGTTAGGGCGATGAATTCCTGGAATATTTCTCAAGGTACATTGAGATTGTTTGCCTGGACATCGGATTTCAATCCGAGTGCACCTAGACAATCAAGTGTGCAATGTTGGGTCAGGATTGAAGGTCTTCCTCAGGAATACTAGAGGCCTCACATTCTTTTTTCCATTGCTGGAGGATTGGGAAATCCTATATGTTTGGACGCCGTAACCAACAAAAGTATGGAGGATCGATCTTTTGGTCATTTTGCCCGTGTCCTCATTGATATTGATATGAATGGTAAGCTTTTTTAATCAAGTACTTGTTGAACGAAACAATTATGCTTTTTTTGCTGGGGTATCCTATGAAAATCTTCTTGAATTTTGCTCTTCCTGTCAAAATATTGGCCATTCATTGGTAAATTGTCGGAAAAAGGAAGGAAATGACCAAATGTTTCAGAAGGAGCCCAACGTGATTTATACTAATAAGGTATATAATCAGAAGCTTCCTAAAGTGATGTCAAAATATATCCCTAAGTAGAAAAATATAATTCAAGTAGATCCTCAAGCAGAGGCTCTTCAAGGCAATAAGGTAATTCATATTGATGAAGCAGTGGAGCATATTGTTACTCGTGCTACTAATTTAGTTCCTGCAGCTCCTGATGGGGGAATACACACTAAAGGAAAGGAAGTTATAGTTGAAAATACTCCTTCTCCTACTACTGTTAATGAACTTGGAGAGACAAGTGGGAAGGATAGCGAGCAGGACAAGGATCAAGGAACTCCTATTGCAGATGTTCCTATTGTTGAGGACATTTTCACTCCAGTTGCTAATGTTGGCCCTTTTTTGTCAGACAGAGTTCCTTATGTGTTGGAGGACATTGGTGAGGCCAATCACTCTAGCTTCTCTGATGTCTCTGTTGTTCAACCTACTATAGAAGCAAGTCCTGAGAAGCATACTCCTGTGATTGCTAGCCCGGTTATTGGTAAATTTTGGGCTGATGATAATGACAATGAGAATGAGCAGTTCCTGCAGGATCCCTCTTCTTTGCAGCATCAAATTGGCGCGAAGAACGAAGGTGGTTTCACCAAATCCCTATCTAAATCCCAGAGGAAAAAAATCAGGAAAAAAGAGAAAGACGGTTATAAGCACAAGGTGGTCAGTCTTAGAATTACTAGGTCTAGAGCAGGCCTTCAAAATGTGTCTCAATGAAGGTGTTCTATTGGAATGTCAGAGGTATAGGGAACATGGACACAAGGTTAGTTCTGAAAAAGTTAGTGAAGTTGCATAAACCCGATATTGTGTTAGTCTCTGAGCCTTGGATACATTCTGCTGCTCTCCCTCCAAGATTTCTGCAATGTCTACAATTAAATCTTTTTGAAGTAAACTGTAGAGGTAATATGGCTCCCAACTTATGGTGCTTATGTGCTGATAATATGAATCCAAAGGTTGTTTCTAATTCCGACCAGTTTGTATCTTTTTCTGTTGAGATTGCAGGAAAGGTTCTGTTTATGGCAGCCATTTATGCTGCTACTGATTATATAGCCCGAAGACAAATGTGGAATGATCTTCATAATTTGCAACTTGCTCATATTGGCCCTTGGAGTTTTATTGGAGATTTCAATTATGTTCTTGGTGCTCATGAACAAAGGGGTAGTTGCCTACCTAATAAACTATCTTGTGAGGATTTTCAGAATTGGAGTGATGTGGATCAGCTCATATATATTGATACTAGGGGGCCAGATATACTTGGTCGGTAGAAAAGGAAGACATCTAACTGAAAAGAGGTTGGATAGGATTATTTGCAATGAAGACTGGCTTGATTTTTGGACAAGTGTCGACTGCTGCACTTTAACAAGAAGCAAATCAGACCACTTCCCAATTCTTTTCACTTTGAAGAAAGAGGATAGGCAACACAAGTCCAGTTTTAAATTCCAAAAGATGTTGTCTAGACATCCAGATTGTTTAACTCTAATTAAAGATGATTCGAGCATTCCTGTTATAGGTGATCCGATTTTTATTCTTTCTCAGAAATGAAAAGATTGAAAGTTAAGTTGAAGGATTGGAATTGGAATGTGTTTGGGGACGTGCACCATAAAGTTTGAACTGCTTTGGCTAATGTGGATGCAATTCAGAACAACATTAATATCAATGGTAATTCTGATGATTTGATTCAAGAGGAAAAACAAGCTCAGTTGATGTTACAAGAGGTCCTGGCTTATGAAGAGGATTTCTGGCAACAAAAAGCTAGAGTGAATTGACATATTGATGGTGATAGGAATACTACATTTTTTCATAAAATGGCTAAGATTAGACAGAAAACTCAACAAATTTCTGTTATCCAAAGTGGTAGCATGCTGCTTGATTCCCCTGTTGATATTGAAAATCATATATTGCAGTTTTATAAAGATCTATTTGCTACAGATAACAACTGTACTAACTTTGATTTGGTTGACACAGTTATTCCGTCTATGGTTTCTGATCAGGATAATTGGATGCTAACCACTATGCCCTCTAGAGAAGAAGTGAAAGCTATTGTTTTTGCCATGAATGGTAATGGTGCTCTAGGTCCTGATGGTTATAGTGGTTTCTTCTATCAAAAATATGGGAGATCATTCGTAAAGATGTTTTCAAGGCAATTTTGTAGTTTTTTAGTCAGGGTTGGCTGCCTCCTTCTTTAATCTCCAATATAGTTGTGCTCATTCCTAAATGCAAGGAAGCCGATAGGATTGAGATGTATAGGCCAATAGCTCTTGCTAATTTCCAATTCAAGATAATTACAAAGGTTCTTGCAGACAGGTTGGCCATAATAGCTCCTAAAATAGTTTCTACTAATCAAAGGGGTTTTATCAAAGGAAGGCAAGTATCAGATTGTATTTGTCTGGCTTCAGAGATTATAAACTTGCTGGATAAGAAAACTTTTGGTGGCCAGTTACCTATAAAGATTGACATCAAAAAGGCATTTGACACCATTGATTGGATATTTTTGCTTAGAGTTTTGAAGGCATTTGGTTTTAATGACAAATTTTGTGGTTGGATAAACACAATCCTGCATTCTGCTAAGTTGTCTATTTCTGTGAATGGCAAAGCTGTTGGTTTTTTCAGTTGCAAAAGAGGAGTAAGGCAAGGTAACCCTCTCTCACCCTTGCTTTTCTGTTTGGCTGAAGAGGTATTAAGTAGAGGGATTTCAAAGCTTGTGACAAATGGCAATCTTCAACTCATGACTGGTCTTAGAGGGATAGCTATGCCTAGCCACATCTTTTATGCTGATGATATTCTATTGTTTTGTAGAGCTTCAAAAAGAAATATTGAAAATCTGAAAAGATTGTTTATGGATTATGCTGTATCTGGTCAGGTCATCAGTACAGACAAATCAAAGTATTATGCAGGCTCCATCTTCACTGCTAGATTGAGTCAAATTTAAGATCTGCTTGGCTTCTCTACAGGCAGTTTTCCAATTACTTATCTAGGGGTTCCTTTGTTTAAAGGTAAACCTAAAAGAGTTCACCTGATGCTTATTGTTGATAGAATTAAGAACAAGTTGGTTTCATGGAAAGGCCATTTGCTGTCCATCATGGGGAGAGTTCAACTTGTTAAATCTGTGACTCAAGGTATGATGCTGTACAGCTTTAGAGTTTATGCATGGCCTATGTCTCTTTTAAACTTAACGAGTAGGTGGATTAGACAATTCATTTGGTCTGGAGATATTCATGTTAAGAAACTTGCAACTGTAGCTTGGTATAAAATGTGTTCTCCAGTCCTCGAAGGAGGCCTTGTTCTTAGGTGCATCAAAGCAATTAACAGAGCTGGTATATTAAAAATAGCTTGGGAGTTGATCATTTTTGACAATCAGTGGTCCGATCTGTTAAGAGCTAGAGTTTTTAAAAGGCAAGGTATTATTTCTCATCACATCAGTTCCTCAATTTGGAGTGGTATCAAACCATTTATATCTATTATCAAAGACAACTTAGAATGGCAGCTTGGTGATGGCAGGAAAATTCAATTCTGGACTGATAAATGGCTGAGCAATCCTATCTTGGACTCTTTCACTTTCCCTGATGAGTTGCAGGATGACTCCAATGCTAAGGTTTGTAATTATATATCTAATGGTAGGTGGTCTCTCCCTACTTTGTTAGATTCTGCCCCTGCTATTAAAGCAGAGATCAACAAGGTCATTATTCCTATCAATCTTGAAACAGACCAGCTAAGATGGTCTCTCAATAGTACAGGAACTTTCTCTTTCAAGGATGCTTTTCTTTTTCAAAAACCTGCAGGTTCTGTCCTATCTTGGTCGAAGCTGATTTGGATAAGGTCCATTCCTCCTTCAAAATCTTTTGTGCTGTGGAGAATTATGCATTTAAAAATGCAAATAGATGAAACATTAAAAACTAGAGGCTGCATAGTGGTTTCCAAGTGCAATCTATGCGGTTCAGCAGAAGAAACAACACTGCATCTGTTTTTGCAGTGCCTTTTTGCTATTCAGTTCTGGAATTGGCTTAGCAGCCAGCTTGGTTGAAAAGTGGATTTTTCCTCTTTTCATAGCCTATTTCATGTTTGTCATAAAGGTTGGAGCTCTCAAGCCTTAGATGTGGTGATTTCTAGGATTGTCCATGTTATATGTGCTATTTGGAACTGCAGGAATAAAAATAGATTCGATAACAGGAATTTTAATCTGCAAACTGCTACTTCTTAGGTCCTTTCTCAGGTCTACTTTACTGGTTGTTACAGTAATGGTGCTATGCACAACTCTATGGCTGAATTTTCAATGTTAAAGAACTTTAAGATCCCTATTCATCATAGTGCTGCTCCTATTATCAAAGAAGTTATTGGGAAGCCTCCTCTTTGCAACATGATCAAATGCAACACTGATGGTGCTGCTAGAGGGTGTCCTGGTCCAGCTGCTTGTGGAGGTATTTTCAGAGATAAAAATGCTACTATTCTGGGTTGGTTTGCTCAAAATCTGTCTATTTGTTCAGCTGTTCATGCTGAACTTGTTGGCACCATGCTTGCTATTGAGCTTGCTTTTAGTAAGGGTTGGTTTACACTATGGTTGGAATGTGACTCCTCTCTTGTCATTGCTGCATTTAATGATTCTGATTTGGTTCCTTGGAAGCTAAGAAATAAAGGGTTGAATTGTATGGAGTTTATCAAGAGAATGCGGTTTATCTCATCTCATATATACAGGGAAGGGAATGCTTGCGCTGATAAAATTGCCTCTTATGCTTTGACCATCAATGGATTTGAGTGGAGTGATGTTCTGTTGGATTCCATTAGACATGACTTTTTTAGAAATAGATTAGGCTTGCCTAATTATAGATTCAAATGATTTTCCATGGGTTTTGGTGTATGTCCCCCATGTACCTTTGTTCCTTTACTCTTTTTTTTATTAATAAAATAACCAATGGTGGTACTCTTTTTCCCTTTTGATGTTTTTTTCCTTAAGGAAAGTTTTGCATAAAAGGGTTTTAATGAGGCCCTATTGTTTGAAAAAAAAAAGGCTAATTTAGAATTAACAGAAATAACAATTACAAAAGTAAGTAATTGATAATGGATGTTATACTATGATTTATTTAGGGAATCAATTTAAGAAATTATAGAGCAATTCCACATGAACTATGTTGATGAGTTAACAATAAATGGGATACAAAAAGGATATAGTTCAGGGAAGGAATAAGACAATAGCACTCGGGGGAAAGAAGAAGGGTAAAAGTACTCTCGGAAGAAGGAGAGTAGAGACAAAAGTCCAATTACATATTCCACACACCCTTTCCACTCTTTAGATTCTGTTTTATATATCTCATGCTCACTAGGGATGGCAACGGGGCGGGGCGGGCACGGATAGTAGCTACCTGCTACTCGCCCCGCGAGAAGAAAATCCGTCCCGTGCCCGCCCGCTACCCGCGCGGATATCCGTTAAGGAGATATCCGCGGATTTTTCAAAAATCCGCGGATATCCATGGATATCCATGGATATTTACTAAAAAAATAAAAAAAAATAAAAAACATATATTCCTATTGAAACACAGTAAAATTCTAAAATTAATTACTACAACAAAAATCCAAATTCCAATCCAAGTTCAAAGTTATATTAAACAAGTTACAAAAATCCGTGAATGAGAGAGTGAGAGTGAAATTAGGGTTATATTATTGGGGGAAAATATTTATTTTAGTATATGCGGGTATCCGCGGGTACGGATAGTACTAAATCCGTACCCGCCCCGTTAACTAACGGATAGTGAAAAAATCCGTTAAGTCTTACCCGCGGATATCCGCTAAACTATCTAAATCCGATCCGCGACGGATTTTACCCGCGGATATCCGCGGGTACGGAATTTTTTGCCATCCCTAATGCTCACTCTCATCCCTTCCATGTGTCCATCTATTATAACTGACTTGGTTGCTTCCCTCATGTGAATCATTTGTTTTGCTAAGCATTTATTTCCTTTTTCCTCTACTAGTACCATAACAGTATTGTGTTTGAGAGTTTTGAAGGAGATTGAGTGAAGTGATTAGTAATTGAGTGGTAAGTAATGGAGTGGGTGGAGAGGTAAAACTATACCATTTTATTGTTTGGGAGTTTAATGAGGGAATCCCAAACCCCCCCAATTTGGAGGGTATAAAAATTAGGGCTTTGGGTGGAATAGAGTGGTTTGGGTTACCGTCTTAAACCATCGCACTCCGTTACTTACTAAACTCCCAAAAAATGGGTTAAGTCCTTTTAACCATCTCTCTCCCTTACTAAGCACCCCACTCCATCCTCCCAAACATATCCTTAGTCTTTACCCATTTCAAAATACACAATTTTCGATTGTATTAATGTAAAGAAGTTATATTTATACAAATGATTTTATTCATTTTTTCATAAGAACGTTACTTTTTTATCCAATCCAAGAAAAGCTTTTATCTTTTAGGTTTGATTATTTGGGGTAAGAGATGGTGGTTCTTTTTTTTTATTATTATAGGCAAATGTTAGTTTGTTAGTATTTGTTATGTTAGGGGGGAGTCGAACCCATGACCTCCTTATCATTCCAAACCCTATGTCCCTCCCCCAAACCACCAAGCCACGTTATCACTCCTAGGAGAGTGTCGTTCTTCAAGATTTGATATTTTTAATGTGTGTTTAGATGGGGTATTTCAAAATTCAAAGTAATTTGAAATACGAGGCAATTGAATTGCTTCAATTGAATCAAAAATCTTGTATTTCAAATTCTTTGTTTGGATAAAGCAATTGAATTCCTTCAATTATAACATTTTGTTTTTGAATATTTATTTAAAAAATTGGGAATTCAATATAAAATGTGCCAAATAAATAAACATTAGTCAATTTTTAGATAATACATTTTAAAAAAAATGTAAATTTTTTTAAAAAAAGACAATTTTGCAAAAAAATTAAATGATTAATTACTTTGAATTCTAATTTCAACGTAATTTGTGATTACGAAAATGCCACTTATAAAAAAAACAAATATTGATGAATAAGAAAAACCTTTGTCCCATTTTAAATATATTTCACTCTCACCTCCTAATTTATTAATATTATTCAACGGATCTCGCAAATATTGAAAATGTAAGATTTTAATAAACATAATAAGCAGGACATCTCATGGTATTGATGAATGTTCAGAACCATAAAACAAGAGTCCGTCAAGCAAGTCTGTTGCTCTACCACAAGTAAATCAAGTTCAAAAATTTAAACGGCAAAAGGAAATGCATTAATCCTAATGTATTCGACTCAAAATATTCTTGGCCAAGAGGCTAAATTACAAAACATACTACGATGCATAACAAAATTAAATTCTGGGCCAAAATCAAGCATCTGCAATGGTCACCTTAACCTCCACATCAGGTCCAATTGTGATTGAAGTAATATGTTTCACCATATCGGGCAAACTGTAGAGGTCAATGACTCTCTTGTGCACACGCCACTCAAATCTATCCCATGTGTTTGTAGGTGCAACAATAAGCAGGCGTAAACAAAAGGAAGAATATCAACCATTCAGAATGAAACAATTCAGATATATGAGTTGAAAAGAAATATGCGTTGAAGGGTAATACTATTGGCACTTGAAAGTGCCTGTCAACACTCCCTCCCTATTAACAACCAGAATTTCAGTTTATTATTCTACAAAGTTACTCTACAAAATTACAATTAATTAATGAAGAATGACAATAAACAATTGAGTTTCTCAATAGCCTCACACGAAATTGACATTGAACACGACAATTACAATATGCAAGTTACTAAGTGAGAGACTTGAGACTACAACAATAAGCAATGCTCATTCACTACCCATGGCATCTCTAAAACCAAAAGTAAACAACCAGATATTATCATTAAGTTAAAGTAGAATCAAATTTAGGATGTGTGTTAGCTTTAAACACTACCATCTAGTACCTTAACATATAAGCAATTATATTATAAAAGAAGAAGCATTTCGCTGCAAATTCTTGCCGACATATTATTGGTATAAATATAGGATGTGTGTTAGCTTTGAATGTATAAGTGAGACAAAGATAAAAAGCAAGAGTTGGGGTTGGGCATCTTAGTTAGATGTCCATCGTGTATTATAGCTTTGATGTTGAGAGTGTGGTATATAATTGTTACACATATTTTTGTATAATTATGTCTTGCCCATTGTGTTATTACTACAAGGATGTGGTGCTCTTCTTTGTCGCAGAAAATTTTGCCTCCAAAAAGCCAAAGAACAACACAGCCAGAATGCATTCTAATAATCCAAAAGTCTTAGCAACTTCTTCTTCCTCCCTTTTTTTTTGAAAAAAATAATTCTTTTGGTTAGTAATTGGTGAAAGGGTAAGATACAACACAAAGAGGTAGCCACAACCTGCAACCATAAAAGACCAACTTTAAAAGAGAAAATAAAAGAAAAGAGGAACGAAGAAGGGAGAATTATGAGAGGAGGAGAGAACTATCCAAGTCCAGCCTATTTTATCTTCTCCTTTCGAACTCAAATAATCACCCATAAAAATAAAAATTTGAATATGATCCTATCCTAAAATGACTCCTCTGCCCCTTAGCTTCAGGTGGACTACTTGTTTGCTTGATTTGGGCCAAAAATGAGTAAGTCATGTCCAATTCTCGCTTTGAGGCTCCTCTCGTCCAAGTATACAACTTCACATGGAGTTTTAAGATTCAAAAAGACTTCTTTTGGCCTCAAAGTCTTCATGCAATGTGTAACTCTATCTCATAGATTTCCAATGGTACCATTTGACCCAATTGGACACTTAGAGCCTAAGTTACGGACCCAAATGGTTCACACCGGTAAGGTCCTGTCGGCAGAGTTGCAATTCCGTCTTCCACGCCCAATTTGGCTTATTTCCCCTTTAATTCAGACTTTGATGTCCAATGAAAGTTTTATATCTCTCTTTCTTTTTTCCTATAAGGTAAATTTTATAATTATTAGATGTCTACAACTCAAGATATTAGCAAAATACAGAAGTACTGTTAAATTGTCATTATGTTGTGAATTTACATTAAGCCCAACAATAGCCCAATTATGCAAAACTAGCCTAAGATCAAACATTTAAGCATACAAGGTTTCGATTTACTAAATATGAGGATTAATTATTGTATCAAAATTGTATTTATCAATGATTGCCAACCTCAACATTGAGCTTGCTAGCAAGGACGTCAATATGGAGCAGATGGCATTTGAGTTGGCAGAGTAGCGAGCAAGCGCTGATAGGATTGAGGATTTAGTGCGACAACAACAACAAATGATTCAACAACTTTTTCAACACTTGGACATTCAACTTGCTTACCCACCACCTCCACCCGCTTCAAATGATGACGCTGATGATACCGTCTCCCACCCAACACATTTCCTTAATATAGGTCATTTTTTCATTTTTAGTTTCATTTAGGACATGATAGTTTTCATTGTTTTTCATTGTTAAACACTATATATTACTTACTTTGATTTTGATTAGTAAAATGTAAATTTGTGATTCTGTTGTTGCTAATCTGGTCTCAAATATAACAGACCTAACGATCGAATTAATTGGCCGCTAATATGAACTAACATTCAGCGACCACACTATTGGTCGCAAAGATGGTTATTTAGTTGTTGTTGTGACCACCATCTAATGACCTAATATTATGGATTAGTGACCGCGAGCTTCGATAACTATTAGCAACCATCATTCAAATCGATCGCTAAGTTAGTTAATGACCACGATTTTACAATTATCCATTTTCGATTACTAATTCGATTGCTAACATAAGTTGAGATTTATCCATTTATTTGTTTTTTTATTCCGTATCCATTTACAATTTTGCACACCAAAACATAAAAATGTTTTTAAATAAAACCAATTCATTAAAAACTTGACCTCAGGAAGGTAAAAACCAAACCAAATGTTCATTTTTATTAGAGCAAAGGCCTAAATCGGTTCTTGCTAAAAAAAATATGGTAATATTTTGGTTCCTAAAAAATGAATATATCAATTTGGTCCTCAATAATATAAAATGTAGATCAAATTAATATTTTTTAAGATAATTTTTAGGAATATTTTAATCCTTATCAAAAATTATCTTAATCCTTATTTTACATTCTTAAGAATTAAATTAATATTTTTATATTCTTAAGAATTAAATTGATATTTTTCATTTCTTTCAAATAAAATGTCATCCTCGATTTTGGACTTTCCTCTTTTAATTATTTATTGGGCATCGGACCACCAAAAATCGAAAAGATGTGTTGGGAAGGTGTCCTGAATGCTGGGCTATCCTCGTAGCTGCAGTTTGCTGATAGCTATCCTAGTGGATTATTTCTTTCAATACAAATCTTATGATGATTTGCCTACCTTGTTATAAAAATCGTGAATACAATCTTCATGGTTATAATGATTTATCTACTCTATCATAAATAGTGAATACAATCTTCATGGTTCCGAGTAGCATAGGATTATAGCAAATCATTGAAACTCTTTTGATTAATAATTTCATCTAATGTGGTGCTTTTGGGTTTCAGGTACAAAGAATTGACTTAAGCGTTGAATCGGTAAACTAACCTTAAAAAAAAAGTGAAGCAAAGCTCGCTACTATCTTCAGTATCTTGAGTGAGTCTAGCCTATTATGGCTTACAAATCGCTATGCTCCATCACTGTGTCCGATATTGAATCCCTTGGAATTTCACGAGAAACTGCTGCGTCTCTCCACGAACGTCTCTCAAAAATCATTGGAACTCATGGAGCTGGCTCTCCCGCCACGTGGCAGAACATCACCAGCAGGATCCTCAACCCTGAACTCCCCTTCTCCTTCCATCAGATGTTGTATTACAGTTGCTACAAGGATTACGGTCACGACCCACCCGCTTGGATACCCGACCCGTAAGCACTTTAAGACTATTCAATTCATTTCGTACATGATAGTTAGCATCTAGATTGACAAAATTTTAAGCCGGGTTCATATATGCAACTCAAATTTATGATATTCATTCAATTTTCAGTCCAATCAGATTTTTATTGTCAAATTTCTTAACTTTTCTCTCCTATCAACATTTCATTTTCTGTCTCTCACTTTTACATTATCAATTATAAAAAAATAATATTTAAATGTTATGAAACCTTTTTTTTAGGTTCTTTAAATAAAGAATCTATTTTAAATTTAAGTAATCCAAAATTATCCATAACATATTATAATAATATTTTATTCTTGAGTTACCCTATCCATCCCACTAAAGATGCTCTTAGTCCTACCACCCTTTCATTTCTCCAGTTATGTATTCGAAGTTGTTATAATTGATGAGTAATTGAAATGACGAGATTAAACAAAAGTGCTATCAAACTATGGGAGTTGATGATTGGGTGATTATTATTCTTGATGTGGTCATATATAAGACTCGTGTTTAATGTCAAAATGTGTGCAATGAAGCTTTTCTTTTCTTTGCTTTTCTTTTTGTTTTTTTGTTATTTTTTATTTTCCGTTTCTCTTTTCATGTGTGATTAGGGAAAATGCTGCTTTGACAAATGTTGGCCAGTTACTAGAGAGGAGGGGTAAAGAGTTTCTGGGTTCAGCATATAAGGATCCAATTACGAGCTTTCCTGATTTCCAGAAATTCTCAGTCTCAAACCCTGAGGTCCGACCAAGATAATCTCAAAACTTGCATAACACTCTTTTTTAATATATTTCTACTATTGGTGAATTTCATATGGGACTCGCTAAATCACATGGATTCACTATCTATTTAGTGAGTCCCACATGAACTCCACCCAATAATAAAGAATGTATTGAAGAAAGTATTGAAGAGAGTGTTGAAGAAAGTGTATTGTTACTTCGCTCTTTCTGAAATATTTTTATACTTGGCAGTGTTTGTCATTGTTGTGTATTGTTTCAGGTATATTGGAAAACTGTGTTGGATGAAATGAACATATCATTTTCCAAACCACCTGAATGCATCTTAAATGAGAGTCTCCCTGGGGAAAGCCCGTTATTGTACCCAGGTGGCCATTGGCTTCCTGGAGCATCTATTAATCCAGCAGAGAATTGCTTAAATTTAAATTCCAAAAGAAGTTTGAATGATACAGTAATTGTATGGCGTGACGAACTGCATGATGATCTCCCCATGCAAAGGATGACTTTGAAGGAATTGCGCGAAGAGGTTTGGTATGTTGCTAATAGATTGTCAGTTTGTTATTAGCTTTTGATGCTTTTTACTTCCTATAGTTGTGAATTGTACAATATATATCTTCATTATTGTTCGTGACATTATAAAAATATGTGTTTTAAATTATACTTGCGACTGTATTCTCCCTGTTAGAGCATATATGTGTTTTAAATTATACTTGCTACTGTATTCTCCCTGTTATAGCAGGGAGAATACTGTAGCACAACCTACCTCACCCTTTTCTTTTTCCATGGTTTACATGATTGATTTCATTTCAAAGTCATTAATCAACATAGGACCACCTCAAGTTGTTGAACCTGTTGTTTCCTTTTCTGGGAGCTCTCCTAAGAGAATCTGTTTAGTCTGTCATTTTATTCTTCCTGTTCTCTATGGATTCCCTTTTCCTGCTCTTTTGTCTCCTATATTCTTGACCATAAACCATAGCTTGCAAGGCAGTCCACAACTTGTACTAGTTGGCAGGCTAGGCCCCCACTTCCAAAGTACAAAGTGCAAGATTCTGGCTTGTATATTGGAAGATTTTGGTCTGAACCAAATGTACCAGAAAATATAGATGGTAGCACTTGAAGTTAAAACTGAATATTCACTGTATTATCATTGCAATAGGAGACTACAATATATATACACTTGACTAGTGATACTTGATTCCTAGAACATTAATTATCTTTGCTAAATCCTAGGAGTGTAATTACAATTAATACATGAAGACAATTTATAGAACCAAATGTACCGAAAATATAGATGGTAGCTTTATGTAACAGTTTTCATGCAGCAATTTTTCCAAACTTTATAACGTCCTAAAAGATACTAGATGTACAACTTATACAATTGGCAGGCTATGTCCCCACTTTCAAAGTAAAAAGTGCAAGTTTCTTCCTTTCTGGCTTGTATATTTGAAGTTTTGGTTTGAACCAAATTTTACCAAAAAAATATTCATGTTAGCATTGAGCAGCAGTTTTTGAATTCATGGTATATATTTGAGTAAATCTCTGAATTTGAAACAGTGCATAGTGTCATTAGTCTATGCTTAGCTTCTTTAGTTCCAAATATTCAAAAGAACAAAAGAAACTGTCTGCTTTTGTGAACTTGTAGGTTAGTTGCATATGCTCTGGAAGCACTGGGTCTGGAGAAAGGATCTGCAATTGCAATTGATATGCCAATGAATGCCAAATCTGTGGTTATCTACCTAGCTATCATTCTTGCAGGTTATGTTGTTGTATCTATTGCCGATAGTTTTGCAGCACGTGAAATATCAACCAGGCTTAATATATCAAATGCAAAAGTCATATTTACTCAGGTTAGCTCCCTATTTCCTTCTGATGAAACATTAAATGTTTTCATCTTATCTTTTATGGTGTTTTAATTATTCTTCAGTATTTCTTAATCAGGAAACTGAAACTGTTTATTGCGATGTACAAAATTGTCCACTTTCGTTTCCTGTTCGACAGATTATTGGATGAAATATCTCTCTGCAAGTCTATTCCTATATTGTGGTTTGGACGTCTCATAGGATTGAACTAGGGAGGAGAGGAGTGAGGAAACTCACTTTTCTTTGATTCCACTTACCCTTTTCTTCTGGATAAAACTTGTTGCTAGTTATCTTTCTTGACTATTCAATGTCTTCCAACTATAATCTTTCCTCCCAGTATTTCTGACATTTAAATGATATTATCTTAAACAATTAATCATGTATATTTTCCCATCAGAGGCATTTTATGTTTTTAATATCGGGAAGATGGCCATGAATTTAAAGTAGGCTCTTTCATTATGTGTCAGCTATTATTACTGTTATAATAGGTGTCAATTTGTCTTATTGCAATGTCACAGCTATTTACCTTTTCTTTTCTCTTTCTTCCCTACCCTCCTCTCTTTTATTTATCAGGATCTCATAATTCGTGGTGACAAAAGCCTCCCCCTCTACAGGTGAAAATTCTTGTTACTATTTAGTGAAGTAACCGTACAGTTGAGTTGTCTCCTCCTTGGTTTTTCTGTAATAGGGTGTTTCATTTTGTTGCTTCACAAATGCAGTAGAATTGTGGATGCCCAGTCACCTATGGCAGTAGTAATCCCTACCAGAGGCTCTGGGTTTAGCATGAAACTGCGCAATGGTGACCTTTCTTGGCATGATTTTCTGGAGGGAGTCAATAGTCTCGAGTATGAACTTTAATTCTGATTTATACACAATTTATTAAACAAGTTGTAAGAAAACTTTGGTAGGTGATATATGCTGGTGTTCCTCTCACCATTCTCATGCGTATTGATTTCATAACTGATTTGAATGCTATTTGGCATGAATGGTTTCAATTGTTTATGATTTTCTCTCGGAATGCTCATTCTCATTTGTTGTCATGTAACGCAGAGGCAAGGAATTCATAGCTGTAGAACAACCGGTAGAAGCATTTACAAATATTCTCTTTTCTTCTGGAACAACAGGTTAGTTAAATTTTGTATTTTGGCATGAAAACATATATATTTATATGAAAATATTTTGTATTGTTGATAGGAACTGATATGCTATTACAGATAAATGGGGAAAATCCCCTTGATTACAGAACACTGTCGCAGACCTACGAGGGTCTGCACCTCCCAATGCCCAAAGGCCCTAATTCACTCAAATGACAAGATGCTCCTCTCTCTCAATCCCTCCTCTTATTTCTAGGCAACATGCCTTATTTCTTCTCCTAATCATCTCCCTAACCCACCCACCCACTAACTAACTAACCAACTAACTAATTAGGGGGTTACCTATCAGTACTCGCCCCTAAACATTCGCCTTGTCTTCAAGGTGAACCACAAGTTGCCCTCTTGAAAACAAATTTCCCTGGGTCCCATAGTTAGAAGCCTGATGGCCAAACCGTCTATGATGTAAACCTTTGTGCCCCTCCTATGCTGTCTTCAAGCGACCCCTGCATGGTATTTTTAAAGTTAAGTTTGCTGCCCCTTAACTTCACCCAACCGAATAGTCAATTTGCAAATTGGGTCGCAGCTCAAGTCCTCTTGTATTGGTCTTCCTACAGTTGAAAATTGCTTTCCCTTTAATATGCAAGCCCACCTTTCCCTTCTAATAATTTTCCTTTGTTCCTTTTGGGCCTGGCCCATTAGATCACAAAACTGACCTACTGTGAGGAGTTTCATTTTTGTCCCTATTCCCTTCTTCATAGTCGTGCTGCTAATTTGAGGTTGCAAAGTGGCCTTCATCTCTGCCTTTGTCTCAACCGCGTGTGCAGCATTAGTCGCCGCATGAGGATCCTAGTTCGACGGTTCTGGCGGTGGCTTGACCGGAAACTGTCAGTCGTCGTCCCACTCTTGTGAGTGGTGTTATCGGCTTGGGTTTGCAGTTCCGTAGCCCTCTCAGCCCTCATTGTCGTTGCCTAGGTATTATCAGCCACCGTAAGACGATCTTGGTCTAGCCGTTCAAGTGGCGGCGGCGGGTCGTCCGGCCCGCTCAATACACACCCCTCTAAGCATCTCTTCTCCTGCATCGTACGTTCTGTGGCCACACCTTTTGCTTCTCTTTTTGCTATTGGCCGATTTGCCGTTTCCTCCTTTGGATGTTCTTCGATGACTTCTTGGACCCACTCCGTTTTGTTTAAAATTTCCATTTGCTTTTCTTGGACCCTCCCATCCTCTGAAACTCCATATTCTGGTTTTGCCTCTGTTCTTGTTGTTCTCGCTTCTATCTTTGTATTTGTTTCTCTTGCTGGTTTCATTTCCTTGCAGCTGACTTCTTCTCTACCCCCATGATTCTGGTTCTTGATCTTCAAACATTTATCTTTATTTTCGTTTCTTGGCTCCACTGGTTGGTTCTTGTTTCTTCATCTCCCGAACCCTCAAGTTCACCTCCTCGCGGTTCAGTTCGAAGATTTTTGAAGCTACTCTCGAATATTCTCGAATATCTACCTTTCTTCCTCCCTCCAACGTGCAAATACCTTCCGCACCACCTCTTCGAGAATCTTGAGTGCCTTTATTCTTGATCAAACAACGAACAACTTCCCCACAGCTCCAACATCGGAGCTTTATACCGGTTGATAGGAACCGATATGCTATTACAGAGAAATGGGGAAAATCCCCTTGATTACAGAATACTATCGCAAATCTTCAAGGGTTTGCACCTCCCAATGCCCAAAGGCTCTAATTCACTGAAATGACAAGATACTCCTCTCTCTCAATCCCTCCTCTTATTTACAGGCAACATGCCTTATTTCTCCTAATCATCCCCCTAACCCACCCACTTAGGAAATAGCTATTGTAAATAATTAAATTCATGTAGTCTCTAGTTCATGAACTTGGGGAATAGTTACCTCATTTAGTTATCTTGTAATTATCATAGTTGTAATTAATTCCTCTAGTGTATAAATATATTACCATTATGCTTTGTGTGATTTAGCACAAGCAATTCAGAAAATATTTCTTCCTCCTTTCAATTTGGTATCAGAGCTCTCGACCCTGGGAGTCTCTGTTTCTCTTTTTTCCACTGCCTCAGCCTTCATTGATGAGTTCCTTCAGGTTCCTTGCCTTCATTGTAGGACCTGTGTTACTTCTGCCTTCATTGCAGATCAAGCACCTTCATTGTGCCTTCTTTTTTTTTACGTTCAGTACTTGTGTTTTTGCTACAGTCACCTCCCAAACTCCAACCAAACCTTTAACCCAGTATTTTACCAGAAAACCAGACACCCAACCTCACCAAACGAACCACCACCAAATTTCCGACCGACCACCGAAACTGCACCCTCACCGGACCACCCACGCGCTGCAATAAGCTTCTGCCCCTGTCCGCGCGTGAGCTTTACGCGCCGCCTTCCCGACCGCCGTTCTTGTTCAGATCTGCTCGCCGGCGTCCCCTTGTCCCATTCCACCCACCAGAAACCTAAAACAGCCACCTTCGTTCTTCACCCTCTCCACCTTCCCGGGCTCCATTTGCGACACCGTTTTCACAGAACATGTCGCCGGCCCTCCATTATCCTGTTTCAGGGGTTGGTTAGGTTCAACATCGATATTGTTGCTGCTGGTAGAAAGGATTTGCTTGGTTCATTCTTCTGTTTCGTTCTTTTTTCATGGCTGACGAACAATCCCTTAGTCAGCAGGAATTGGAGTGTACAAAAACTCTTATTTATTCCCTCGGTAAGTTTTTCGGCTCCAGCTCTATAGCCATGAATGGTAAGAATCTATTTTCTCCATTCTCTCATGCTTCCGGTATTGTTCCTGAGGATTCTTGGATTATTGACTCTGGTGTCACTGATCACATGACCTTTTGTTATTCCCATTTTTCATCTTATCAAGTCCCCATGGGTAATCATCACATAATTGTAGCTGATGGCTCTCATACATCAGTTGTGGGTTTTGGTAATGTTAAACTTAGCTCTTTCCTAAATTTTCAAAATGTGCTTCATGTTCCTAAACTTTCATCTAACCTTCTTTCGATACATAAACTTACTAAAGACCTTAATTGCGCTGTAACCTTTTTTCCTTCTCACTGTGTATTCCAGGACGTTACTATGGGGAAGACGATTGGAGTTGCCAAGAAACAGGGAGGGTTGTAATACCTTGAGATGCAAGCTTCAGGCGAATCTGGTGTGAAGTTGCCACATTCTTACCATCAATCCAAGTCATGTGCCTCCCAAATTTGGCTCCAACATATTCAATTTGCTTAAGTCCATGTTTCCTTCTTTGTTCTTGAAAGAATCGGTTGAGTCCTTTCATTGTGATGTGTGTGAATTTTCCAATCACCATCGGGTAAGTTTTCCTTCAAGTGCTAATAGAAGTGATTAACCTTTTTCTCTTATCCATTGTTTGGGGTCCTGCTACCATTCCTCATATTTCTGGTGCAAAATGGTTTGTGTCGTTTATTGATGATTGCACTCGTGTCACTTGGATATTCCTGATGAAAGATAAATCTGATGTGTACAAATTATTCACTCAATTTTATCATATGATTCATACTCAGTTTGGAAAACTATTAAGCATCTGCGGTCTGATAATGTTGGAGAATATGTGGATCAAAATTTTTCTACTTTTCTTAAAGAACGAGGTATTATTCATGAACTCACATGTGTTGATACCCCCCAACAAAATGGGGTTGCTGAAAGAAAAAACAGACACTTGCTTGAAATGACCAGAGCATTGTTATTCCAAATGTCAGTTTCGAAGTCGTACTGGGGGGAAGCTGTTTTAACTGCTGCTTATCTAATAAATAGAATACCTTCTAGAATTCTTGGGGGTGTTAGTCCTGTTCATGTCAAGAAATCATTTTTTTCCTCTGCTCCTATCATGCAAAGTCTTGAATCTCGGGTTTTTGGTTGTGTTGCTTTTGTTCACGTCCATCGTCAGCATCGGGGCAAACTTGACCCTTTTGCTATTAAATGCATTTTCATTGGTTATGCTCCTGACAAGAAGGGATACAAATGTTATCACCCTTCCTCTCATCGAGTGTATGTCTCTATGGATGTAACCTTTCAAGAAAGTCAATCATTTTTTCCCTCTCAGCTTTAGGGGGAGAACACTACTGATTTGGAAGCTGAGATTGTTCCAGACAATAACATTCCCTTGGTTCAATCTTCTGATATGCCTTTTGATACACCAGAATTAGCTCATTTTGACAGTCACTCACCTGAACCTGAAAGAATTGCTCGAACTAGAGCAAGCTCGCCAAAAGTGGTGTATTAAAGGAGAAAACAACCCGAACTGGTCTAGCCGCAACCCCAAGAATCTAAACCCATGGTGAGCACTGAAAACACTGGTTCCATTCATTCTGAACCTATTCCTTTGGATAATTGTGATTCTAACATTGATGTTGACCTACCTATTGCATTAAGAAAAGGAAAAAGGTCTTGTGCTAAGTACCCGATTTCCAAATTTGTTTCCTCCACAAACCTTTCTTTGCAACACTAGAGTTTTATTGCCGCCATTGACTCTATCAGAATCCCTAGAACAGTACAAGAAGCATTGAAAGATAAGAATTGGGTTCAAGCCATGAATGAGGAGATGCAAGCTCTGGAAAGGAATGGAACATGACTAGTGGCAAGAGGATACACTCAGACATATGACATCGATTATGAGGAGACATTTGCTCCAGTGGCAAAGATGAACACTGTTCATATTTTACTCTCTCTTGCTGCCCACTCTGGGTGGGAACTACACCAGTTTGATGTCAAGAATGCTTTCTTGCATGGAGACTTAAAGGAGGAGGTGTACATGGAGATTCCTCTTGGATTTGGTCCCACAAGTGGAGCAAACAAAGTGTGCAGATTGAGGAAGGCACTGTATGGACTAACACAGTCTCCCCAAGCATGGTTTGGAAGATTTACAAAAGCAATGGTGGGCCTTGGCTACAAGCAAAGCCAAGGAGATCATACACTTTTCTTCAAACATTCACAAGGAGAAAAATTGACTGTACTTCTTGTTTATGTGGATGATATTATTACTGGAGATGATCTGGTTGAGAGATAACTGCTCAAGGAAAAATTGTCTGCAGAATTTGAGATGAAGGACCTTGGAAAATTAAAATATTGCTTGGGGATTGAAGTGGCCTACTCAAAACAAGGCATTTTCATTTCTCAAAGGAAGTATATGCTTGACCTTTTGAAGGAAACAGTCAAATTTGGATGCAAACCTGCAAGTGTTCCCATCGAGCAGAATCACAAGATAAGCACCGAAGTGGAGAGCGCCAAGGTTGACAAGGTCCAATATCAAAGATTAGTGGGGAAGTTGATTTACTTGGCACACACTAGACCAGATTTAGCATATGCAGTCAGTGTTGTGAGCCAGTTCATGCATGACCCAAGGGAGAGACACTTATAGGCTGTAGAACTTATTTTGTATTATCTTAAAGCCACTCCAGGAAAAGGTCTCTTGTTCAAAAGAGGAGGAAGCTTGATTATGGAGGCTTATATTGATGTAGATTGTGCAGGTTCAGTGAGTGATAGAAGGTCCACATCAGGCTGTTGCACATTCTTGTGTGGGAACCTTGTTACTTGGAGAAGTAAGAAACAAAGTGTAGTAGCTCGATCAAGTGTAGTTGTAGAATTTAGAGCTATGGCACAAGGAGTCTGTGAGCTATTATGGATGAAAATTGTGCTTGATGACTTGAAGATAAAGTATGAAGGCCCTATTAAGTTGTTTTGTGACAATAAATCAGGTATTAGTATTGCTCATAATCTTGTTTAGCATGACAGGACAAAACACATTGAGATAGACCGACACTTCATCAAGGAAAAGTTGGATAGTGGATTGATAACAACAGCCTACATTCCCTTTGGACAGAGCTGGCAGATGTGTTGACTAAGGGCTTACCAACGGAACGATTCAACCAACTTATTTGCAAGCTGGGAATGATAGATATCCATTCTCCAGCTTGAGGGGGAGTGTTGAAATCAACAGACCACCGTCCAAGCTTCATGAACAATCATTAATAGCTTAGGAAATAGCTGTTGTAAATAATTAGATTCATGTAGTCTCTAGTTCATGAACTTGGGGAATGGTTACCTCATTTAGTTATCTTGTAATTATCATAGTTGTAATTAATTCCTCTAGTGTGTAAATATATTACCACTATGCTTTGTGTGATTTAACACAAGCAATTCAGAAAATATTTCTTCCTCTTTTCAATTGATTTGAGGTAAAAGGATTAATTCAATGACAATAGCTCATCTAGTGTCATCTAATTTGGTGGTATAGGTGATCCAAAGGCAATTCCATGGACCAATATTACTCCTCTGAAAGCTTCTGCTGATGCATGGTGCCACTTGGACATTCATAGAGGTGATATCGTTTCGTGGCCCACTAATCTTGGATGGATGATGGGTCCATGGCTAGTATATGCATCATTGATAAATGGAGCTTCAATGGCTTTGTATAATGGATCCCCTCTTGGGCCTGGCTTTGCCAAGTTTGTACAGGTATAAGCTCATCCTGCTGTTTAAATTTACAATGCTTCCCTTAGGTTGTGTTTGGATGGGGTATTTCAAAATTCCAGGGTATTTAAAATACAAGTCAATTGAAATGCTTCATTTGAATTACTTTCATTTTGAAAATATTTTGTTTGGATAGAATAGTTCAAATTCTTTGTATTTAAAATTCTTTGTTTGGATAAATGATTTTAATTTCATTCAATTATAAAATTTCATTTTTCAAAAATTTAAAATTTTGAGGCGGCGGTGGTGAATGGCCGGTGGCCGGCGGCAGTCCAGCAGCCGACGACGGTGGTCCGTTGGCGGTGGTTGGCTGTGATGGATGGTCGTTGAGATCACAGGAATTTAGAATTCCGACCTATTTAAGTGGAATTTGAAATTCCCTCATTTTTAACTAAAACAAATACCCCATTAAATTCCAAGAATTTTAAATACTTCATAATAAAACATCCAAACAACATATTTCAATTCAAAGTATTTCAATTACCCTCTTAAAATACATTACCCTCTAACATCAGCCCATTCAAACACAACCTTAGCTTTTGCTGCCTGTCAACATTTGCTACTAATCCGTTAGCACATTCTCAGAAGTTCTACTATTACTTCAGGACAACAGTTAGTGTTTCTGTTTTACTTTTATACTTACATGAACCATCCAAAACAGCAAAACAGCTGTCTTGACTCTCAAGTAGACATGGAATCATAGCATCAGCTAAAAATGCATGTTTATTCTCTCTCTCTCTCTCTCTCTCTCTCTCTCTCTCTCTCTTTCTTCATTGCACCATAAAGTAGAAATATAGTTTTTAGTAGTTTTTTCTGCTAATAACCTTTACTTTTATCTTTTCACATTTAAAATCTAGGAAAGATTGGCCTTTAAAAACGGTGCAAAGTGTCAAAGTCTTGTGTTTGTGGTGGACTAGGGGATATTCATAGCTCAAAAAGTTGCAAAATCGCTGATTAAACAGGTGACATGGCCGTGTTGGCCCTCGAAATTGACACGGCCATGTCTCCTTGGCAGATCTGATTCTTCCCTTAGATATGGCCGTGTCTAAGGCCCTGTTGGGTCCTGAAGGTTCCAGCAGCACTGCTCCTGACCTTAGACATGACCTCTAAGCTCCAAAAACAAGCTTTTTCTGCTGTAATTCACCCAACAAGGCTGATTTCCATCCCTAAAACAATTAAAGAGAGTTTGGGTGAAAATCTATTCAAAACAATCAATAAGGCTCAAATTTTTCAACAAATTCCCTCCATTAATCATGCAAATTTGCAGTTTATTAATGAATATGGGGAAAGTCAATTGTATGTTTTGGTTTTTAGTATTATTCCATTGCACAATGAATGTAAGGGCTGTGTTTCTGCAGAGTGCACCTTGCAGCTCTTAATCTTTAAAATCATTTTTTGCTTCCAGTTATGCATAATTCAACGGCATGACAGTGTATTACTTTGTGCTATTTATAAAACTCTCCAGCAATAATTGCTACGTTTCTTCAATCAACCTAGTTTGCTTTCCTTAATTATAAAGATAGGAAACCATTATTCAACTTAACAGTGGCCACCTTTTCATATAATAACAACAGTTGAGGTCAAAAACTTCGCCGTTAATGTATTTTGAACATAAGCATATATAGAATGAAGGAATTCTGAATGATGGGAATATTATTCCTTGATTCAATTGTACAAAGACTCAATACAATATATATAGAAAAAAGGAAATAAATTCTATCCTAAAATTATGGATGAAGATCTACCCTAATCTGTACAATAATAATTGATGATATCAAACCATTAATACAATATATTACAACACTCCCCCTCAAGCTAGTAAGTGGATATCTATCATTTTCAGCTTGCAAGTAAGACCTTGAAACCGCTTGGTGGGAAGCCCCTTGGTGAAGACATCTGCTAATTGGAAGTCTGAGGGAACGTTCTCAGCAGCTATAAGACCATCATCTAACTTTTCCCTGATAAAATGTCTATCTATCTCTATGTGCTTTGTCTTATCATGCTGGACTATGGGTTGTGAGCAATACTAATGGCAAGTAATCTCATAGGAGCTTCATACTTTATTCTGAGATCATCTAGTATGATTCTCATCCATAATGATTCACAAATCCCTTGGGCCATAGCTCGAAATTCTGCTTCGGCACTAGATCTTGCAAGTTTTGCTTATTACTTCTCCAAGTCACCAAATTTCTTCCCATAAACATGTAGTACCCGGAGGTAGATCGCCTGTCTACAATTGACCCTGCATAGTCTGCATCTGTATAGGTTTCTATGGACAAACTTTCCTTCTTTTTGAATAATAATCCTCTTCCTAGGCTTGTCTTCAAATACTGTAGGATTCTATTCACTGCTTGCATATGTCTCTCACGTGGATCATACATAAATTGGCTAACCACACTAACCGCATAGGCTATGATTGGTCTGGTATGGGATAAATATATGAGTTTTCCCACAAGCCTTTGATACCGAGCCTTTTCCACCCTTAGGCTCTCTTCATCGCTCGTAATCCTGTGATTCTGTTCAATAGGTGCCCCTGTGGTCTTGCAACCCAGCTTACTTGTTTCTTTAAGGAGATCCAGGACATATTTTCTTTGGGAAATAAAGATGTCTTGTTTGGAGTAGGCAATCTCTGTCCCAAGGAAGTACTTCAGCTTCTCCAAGTCTTTCATTTCGAACTGTGTAGCTAGTTTGTCTCTCAGAACCTGTTTCTCAACCTCATCATCACCGACAACGATCTTGTCATATACATAGACCAAAAGAAGTGTGAGCTTGCCGTCTTGAGAATGTTTCACAAAGAGGGTATGATCTCCTTGACTCTATTTATAACCTAAGGACACCATAGCATTGGTGAACCTTCTGAACCAATCACGAGGAGACTGCTTGAGCCCATATAAGGCCTTCCTTAATTTGCACACCTAATTCCCTCCACCAGTAGGGTCATACCCTAGTGGAATGTCCATATATACCTCCTCTTCCAAGTGCCCATGTAGAAAGGTGTGTTTAACATCAATTTGGTGCAAGTCCCTACCAAAGTGTGCTGCCAAGGAGAGAATAATCCTGACTGTGTTCATCATTGCTACTGGGGCAAACGTTTCCTCATAATCAATCCCATATGTCTGAGAGTACCCTTTTGCAACCAGTCTTGCTTTACATCGGTCCAGAGTACCATCAGACCGATATTTCACTGTGTAAATCCATCTGCATCCAACTATCCTTTTGTCCTTTGGTTTCTCAACAATTTCCCAAGTCTCATTATTGTTCAAAGCACTCATCTCTTCATGTATGGCTTGAACCTAATTCCTATCCATTAAAGCTTCTTGTACTGAAGTGGGGACTCTGATAGAATCAATTGCTGAAATAAAGCTCTGATGCTATACTGACAGGTTTTTAGTGGACACAAACTGAGATATGGGGTACTTGTTGTTCTTTTTGCTTTTCTCAAGGCTATTGGCAACTCATCAGGGTTAGGTTCATAAGTATTATTTAAAGGACTAATCAAAGGCTCAGAGTTAGGAATATTTACCTCCTGTTCAGACGGCTGAAGTTGCTGCTGGACCAGGTCTGGTTTTTTACGCTTCTGATAGTGGTACCCTTTCCATCTCAACTCAACTCATTTGATATGGGGACATGTACTTTGGAAGTCTCTGATGTATTACTAGAAGATGATGCCACATCTTTTACAAGAGGAGAGACAGATGACTCCATTGGTTCAGCTAGAAGAGGAAAAACAAATAAGGACTCCAGAGACGTAGCTTCTTGACCGCTTTCTCCCTGAAGCTGAGAACTGGGGTAAAACGACTCGGTTTCCTAGAAGGTAACATCCATGTAGACATAAACTTGACGACTTTGAGGATGATAACATTTGTACCCTTTTTTGTTGGGAGCATATCCTATGAAGATACATTTATCAGCCCGAGGGTCCAACTTACCACGATGTTGACTATGAATGTGCACAAAGGCAGTACAACCAAAAACACGACACGTGATACTGGTCATGGTGGGAGCAAAAGGAAAGAAAGACGTCATGTGTTGAACAAGACTAAGACCATCGAAGACACGAGAAGGTAACCTGTTTATTAAATATGTAGCAGTTAAGACAGCTTCCCCAAGTAAGATTAGGGTATTGAAAGAGTAGGGCTCTGGCCATTCAAGAAGATGGCGATTCTTTCTTTTGGCAACCCCATTTTGTTGTGGGGTATCCACACATGTTAACTCATGCAAAACATCACGTTCTTTAAGAAATTTCGAAAAAGTATGATTAACATATTTTTTTCCATTATCAAAACGTAACCTTTTAATAGATCGCCCACACTGAGTCTTAATCATGCGATAAAAATTCAAGAATAATTGAAAAACTTCAGATTTATCTTTCATGAGAAATATCCATGTAACTCGAGTGCAATCATCAATAAAGGACACAAATCATTTTGCATTGGATAAATTAGAAGTAGAGGAAGGTGGTCCCCACACATCAAAATGAATAGCTCAAATGGTTCAATGCTTTTACTATTACTAGGAAGAAAAGTTATGAGATGGTGTTTCGCAAACTGACAAACATCATAATGAAAGGACTCGACTGATCTCCTTTTAAATAAATGAGGAAACAGAGACCTAAGAATACTGAAAGGAGGATGACCAAGACGTCGGTGTTGAAGCCATACCTCATAGACAAAAGAGTCGGAACTAGTTTGATGACAAGAAGTAGACATCTTCTGCGTGGTACTATTTCGAGTTCCATGTTGACAATATAACCCGCCCTGTTCCTTAGCAACCCCAATCGTCTTCCTTGTGGCAATATCCTGAAAAACACAATGGGAGGGAAAGAAGGTTACTGTGAAATTTAAATCTCGAGTAAGTTTATGTATAGAAACA
The DNA here is from genome assembly GCA_039655645.1 of Ammopiptanthus mongolicus. Lineage (NCBI taxonomy): Eukaryota > Viridiplantae > Streptophyta > Magnoliopsida > Fabales > Fabaceae > Ammopiptanthus > Ammopiptanthus mongolicus. Next base: position 39,401,835 of record CM077345.1, read on the forward strand.
AGATTATTTGAGAGTTTGGGGACATGACGCACATTATTTAAAGGAAGAGAAGGTGGAAGGTGAATGTTACCACATCCAGAAACAGGGACATGAGCGCCACTAGCAACTGTAATGTGATGTTTACCGAGCAGATGAGAGTAAGATGAAAAATGTTGTCCCACATTGGATAATGATATGGCTTGATTAGTGGTTATAAGTGGGGGGCAACCCTCACCCCATGAGTTAGCTTTTGGGGTTGAGTTAGGCCCAAACCTAAATTCTAAGATGGTATCAGAGCCTATCCGAGATCTGTTGGGCCACCCGCAGATGTTCAGTCCTGCAAACTTCACGCTCCAGATGTCCAGTCCTGGGCGTGAGGGAGGGTGTTAGAGTCCCACATTGGATAATGGTATGGCCTGATTAGTGGTTATAAGTTGGAGGCAACCCTCACCCCATGAGCTAGCTTTTGGGGTTGAGCTAGGTCTAAACCCAAATTCTAAGAAAAAATATAAGGGGTCATATGATCAGTAGCACCAGAGTCAATAATCTAGAGATCCTCAGACATAGTACTCGAAACGTTAAAGGATAACAAACTAGAATTCGTACCAGTCATGGTTAGAGAACAAGTGGCAGAAGGCTTACTAAGAGAATTCAATGGGGAGGTCACCACAGTCTCGAAATCTGACATTTCACGAATGACCCGGAAAACTCAGATCTGAACAAGGGAGGGTCGGAGATCAGAACGGTGGCCATCGCATGGTGAACAGTGGCTTGAAGACGGTGCGTGGCTCACATGCGCAGAAAGGGTGGCGGTACATGGGGTGCGAGTGGTGGCGCGGAGAAGCCGGAACGGGCTGGGTCATCAGTGGTCGGCCGGAAATACGCCGACGAGCAATCTGGCGAGGGCGGTGAGATGAAAATGCGGCAGCGGGTGGCGGTAGGCTGCAAAGGAAGAGGCAGCAATGAAGGTTGCAAGGAGAGACAACAATAAGGCTGCTCGAAAAAAAGAAGAAACCCTAGGAAACGACCTGGGCTCTTGATAGAAGGAATTGTGAATTATGTGAATATTATTCCTTGATTCGATTGTACAAAGACTGAATATAATATCTATAGAAAAAAAGGAAATAAATGCTATCCTAAAATTAAGGATGAAGATTTGCCCTAATCTGTATAATAATAACTGGCGATATCAAACCATTAATACAATATATTACAACAGCATATGTTAAACATACTTTTATTTTTTCAAATCAAATGACACTAGAGTTACGAAAGAAATGATTAGGATGACAAAAGTTTGTTCAAGTATTCCTCGCCCTAGATTTTCTGTTTTCCAAAGTGTTCGACATCATAGTAGTTGTGTTCTTTTTCGTTGTCCTTAGGATTGTTTTTGTTGTAATATATTGGAAGAATATCTTCCGATATTCTCTTTTATTTGTGCAGATTTGTTTTTATTCTAGACTTTATTAGGATATATTTTTTTCTCCCTTATTTTTAGGTTAGCATTTAATGTCTTTAGCCTATATATTGTAACTTTTGTTGTACACAACTAATTAAGGAATTACATTTACACTTTTTATATTCCTTCTTTCTATATGGTATCAGCAGCCTAGGGGGTTCCTAAGGTTTCTTTTTTTTTTTTTTTTTCGAGCAGCCTTATTGCTGTCTCCTTGTAGCCTTATTGCAGCCTGCTACCTTATTGCAGCCTTTACGTCCAATTTTTTTATACCTATTAACACAGCAACCACCAACCGCCACCCGTAGTTGACGCCGTTCAGCACACCGCCACCCAGGGTTTGCTCGCCGTGTGCTTGCCGGCCAACCACCGAAAACTCGGCCCTATAACTGCCTCCATGCGCCCTCACGTGCCACTCTTCTCTCTTCGCGTGAGTTCCACGAGCCGTCGCTTCAGCTGCGCGTGACGGCGTGTCTGGCAGCCGTTTCCGCCACCGTTTTGCTCTCCTTCTCCTTCCGGTTCTGTTTAGGTAAGTGGGTCCTTCCAAAATGGCCTATTCCAAGACCTCTCAGTCCTTGACCACCTCTATGCTTCACTGGTTGCCATTCCGGCTGTCAATCTAAATGACCATTTAGTCATGGCTCCTATTAGTAAGCCTTTTGGAACTTGTTCTCTAGTCATGACTTGTAAGAATTTAAGTTCATTGTCCTTTAATATTTCTAGTACTATATCTGAGGACCTCTGGATTATTGACTCTGGTGCTATTGATCATATGACTCCTTATCCCTCATATTTTTCCACGTACTCTAAGTTGTCTGGTAAGCATCACATCACGGTTGCTAGTGGATCCCATGTCCTTATTTCAGGATGTGGTATTGTTTCACTTAAACCTTCCCTTCCTTTACATAATGTGCTTCATGTCCTTTAATGGTCAAATAACCTTATTTCTATTCATAAGCTTATCCAAGATTTAAATTGTACAGTAACCTTTTTTCCCTCCCATTGTGTGTTCCAGGATCTTACCACGGGGAAGACGATTGGGGTTGCTAAGGAACAGGGAGGGTTATATGTTCTACATCAGACTCATGGTAGTACCAGATAGAATTTGTCCACTTCCAGTCATCAGACTAGTTCGGGTTCAGCTACATCTCAGATATGGCTTCACCACAAACGCCTTGGTCATCCTCCTTTCGGTATTCTTAAGTCTTTGTTTCCCCATTTGTTTAAAAAGGAATTGGTCGAGTCTTTTCATTGTGATGTTTGTTAGTTTGCAAAACACCATCGTACAACTTTTCGACCTCATAATAATAAAAGTATTGAACCATTTGATCTTGTTCATTCGAATGTAGTGTCTAATTTATCTGGTGCAAAATGGTTTGTTTCATTTATTGTCACATGGATATTTCTCATGAAAGATAAATCTGAAGTTTTTCAATTATTCACGAACTTTTATCTCATGATTCAAATTCGGTTTGGAACAACTATTAAAAGGTTGCGTTCTGATAATGGAAAAGAATATGTTAATCAAAATTTTTCAAAGACATGGTGTTTTGTATGAGTTGACCTATGTCGATACCCCACAACAAAATGGGGTTGCAGAAAGGAAGAATCATCATCTACTTGAGATGGCCAGAGCCGTGCTTTTTCAAATGTCTGTCCCTAAATCTTATAGGGGGGACGCTGTCTTAACTGCCACATATTTGATTAACAGGTTGCCCTCTCGTGTCTTGGATGGCCTTAGTCCAGTCCAACTCATGACCTCATTCTTTCCTTCAGTTCCCACTATGACCAATCTCCAATGTCGAGTATTTGGTTGTAGTGTCTTTGTTCATGTTCACAGTCAGCATCGTGGTAAGTTGGATCCTCGGGCTGTTAAATGTATATTCATAGGACATAGGATATGCACCCAACAGAAAGGGATACAAATGTTATCATCCTCACAGTCGTCGTGTCTATGTATCCATGGATGTCACATCTAGTGAAACCGAGTCTTTTTACTCTGTTCCTCAGCTTCAGGGGGAGAGTGGTCATGAAGCTGAGTTTCTTGAATCATCGGTTGCTCTTTTCTGACTGAACCTATCGAGTCATCTGTCTTTCCTCTGATAAAGGATGTGGTATCCTCTTATGGTACTTCTGAGACGCCCAATGAGACAAATGATTTGGATTGATACCAGAAGACATATCAGCGAAAAATATTCCATAAAAAACCCAATCTGGTCTAACAGCAACTTCAGCCGCCTAAACCGGAGGTAAACATTCCTCACTTTGAGCCTTTGAATAGTCCTTTAAATAATACTTGTGCACCTAACCTTGATAACTTGCCAATAGCCTTGAGAAAAGCAAAAAGAACATGTGCCAAGTACCTTATATCCCAGTTTGTGTCCTCACAAAGCCTATCAATACAGCATCAAAGCTTTATTTCAGCAATAGATTCTATTAGAGTCCCCACCACAGTACAAGAAGCGTTAATGGATAGGAACTGGGTTCAAGTCATGCATGAAGAGATGAGTGCTTGGAACAAGAATGAGACCTGAGAAATTGTTGAGAAACCGAAGGGCAAAAGGACAGTTGGATGCAGATGGATTTACACGGTTAAATATCGGTCTGATGGTCCTCTGGACAGGTATAAAGCACGGTTGGTTGCGAAAGGGTACACTCAGACATATGGGATTGATTATGAGGAAACATTTGCCCCATTAGCAAAGATGAACACAATTAGGATTATTCTCTCCTTGGCAGCACACTTTGGTAAGGACTTGCACCAATTTGATGTTAAAAATGCCTTTCTCCATGGAAATTTGGATGAGGAAGTATATATGGACATTCCACCAGGATATGACCCTACTGGTGGAGGGAATAAGGTGTGCAAGTTGAGGAAGACTTTATATGGGCTCAAGTAGTCTCCCTATGCTTGGTTTGGGAGATTCACCAATGCTATGGTTTCCCTCGGTTATAAACAGAGCCAAGGAGATCATACCCTTTTTATCAAACATTCTCAGGAAGGCAAACTTACACTCCTTCTGGTCTATGTAGATAACATGATCATTGTAGGGAATGATGAGGTTGAAAAACGGGTTCTAAGAGATAAGTTAGCTGCACAGTTTGAAATGAAGGATCTCGAAAAGCTTAAGTATTTCCTTGGGATAGAGGTTGCCTACTCCAAACAAGGTATCTTTATTTCTCAAAGGAAATATGTCCTGGATCTGCTGGGTTGCAAAACCACAGGGGCACCTATTGAACAGAATCACAGGATTGGAAGCAATGAAGAAAGCCTAAGTGTTGAAAAGGCCCAATATCACAGACTTGTGGGAAAACTTATATATTTATCCCACACCAGACCAAACATAGCCTATGCTGTCAGTTTGGTTAGCTGAGAGACATATGCAAGCAGTGAATAGAATCCTCCAATATTTGAAGACAAGCCCAGGAAAGGGGATTATTATTAAAAAGGGGGGAAGTTTGTCCATAGAAACCTATAAAGATGCAGATTATGCAGGGTCAATTGTAGACAGGCGATCCACCACAGGGTACTGCATGTTTTTGGGAGGAAATTTGGTGATTTTGAGAAGTAAGAAGCAAAATGTAGTTGCAAGATTTAGTGTTGAAGCAGAATTTCGAGCCATGGCCCAAGGGATTTGTGAATCATTATGGATGAGAATCATATTGGATGATCTCAGAATCAAGTATGAAGCTCCTATGAGATTGCTTTGTGACAACAAGTCGGCCATTAGTATTGCTCACAATCCAGTCCAGCATGATAAGACGAAGCATATTGAGATAGATAGACATTTTATCAAAGAAAAATTAGATAATGGTCTTATAACTGCTGAGTATGTACCCTCAAAGTTCCAATTAGTTGATGTCTTCACCAAGGAACTTCCCACAGAGTGGTTTCAAGGTCTTACTTGCAAGTTGGGAATGATTGATATCCATTCACTAGCTTGAGGGGGAGTGTTGTAATATATTGGAAGAATATCTTCCGATATTCTCTTTTATTTGTACAGATTTGTTTTTATTCTAAACTTTATTAGGATATATTTTCCTCCCTTATTTTTAGGTTAGCATTCAATGCCTTTAGCTTATATATTGTAACTTCTGTTGTACACAACTAATTAAGGAATTACATTTACACTTTTTATATTCCTTCCTTCTATAGTTTTCTTCTAACTGAATGTTTTTGTGCGCTATTTAGGATGCTAAAGTAACAATGCTTGGTGTAATTCCAAGTATTGTCCGGAGTTGGAAAAGTGCGAATTCCACATCTGGCTATGATTGGTCAGCTATTCGGTGAGTATTAGTTAAATCTACTACCTCATGCAGTGAAGTGCCATGTGAATGTTATTTATGATTATGCAGTATTTCATTGGAACTTTTATTTTGAATGTAGCTGCTTTGGCTCCACTGGAGAAGCATCTAATGTAGATGAATACCTTTGGCTGATGGGGAGAGCTCACTACAAGCCTATCATTGAATATTGTGGTGGTACGGAGATTGGTGGTGGATTTGTTACTGGATCATTACTACAGGCTCAGTCATTGGCGACTTTCAGCACTCCTACTATGTGCTGCAGTTTGTTTATACTTGATGATGATGGCCGTCCTCTTGTAAGCGCTATTCATTCAACTTCACCTTTGAATTGAAATATTACATGTCACAATTATCAGTGTTTAATATGCTAGTGAATTATACAATTCTCGCACGGTGCACGCTTATGCTTCCCAATAATGACAGAACTTTGGACTGATGTAGATTATACATAATCTATAAGTCGTTTATCATATGTTGGAGAAGATGAGAAAAATGACAATATGAATATTGACTAAATTAATACTGTTAATCTCCTTCTTTATATGTATATAGAGAAATAAAGAGCAGTTCGAGAAAAATAGGCCTATCCCAATACCACATAAATAACTATTCTCTAACACTCCCCCTAATGCTGGATCATAGATGATAATGTTGAGGGAAAATCCCTCTGATGAGTGATTGGTTTTAATGATTAACAAAACTTCTAATTGAAAGAGGAACAAGTATTTTCTGAATTGCTTGTGTTAATCACACATAGCATAGTGGTAATCTATTTATACACTAAGAATTAATTAAAATTGATAATTACAAGACAAATAAATGAGGCAACTATTCCCTAAATGCACAGACATTTCCTAAGTTCATAAACTAGAGAATACATGAATCTAATTAATTAAAATAGCTATTTCCTATGCTATTAATGACTCCTCGTGAACCTTTGGACGGTGACGGTTGATTCCAACACTCCCTCTCAAGTTGAAGAATGGATATCTATCATTCCCAGCTTGCAAGTACGTTGGCTAAATCGTTACGTTGGCAAGCCCTTTGTTAACATATCTGCCAGCTGCTACCCCAGAGGGAATGAAGGCTGTTGTTATCGATCTACTATCCAACTTTTCCTTGATGAAGTGTCGGTCTATCTCAATGTGTTTTGTCCTATCATGCTAAACAGGATTATGAGCAATACTGATAGCCGATTTATTGTCACAAAACAACTTCATAGGGCCTTCATACTTTATCTTCAGGTCATCAAGCACAATTTTCATCCACAACAACTCACAGATTCCTTGTACCATAGCTCTACATTCTGCCTCCGTGCTTGATAGAGCCACTACACTTTGCTTCTTACTTCTCCAAGTAACAACGTTCCCACACAAGAATGTGCAATAGCCTGATGTGGCCTGATGTGGACCATCTATCACTCACTGAACCTGCATAATCTGCATCAGTATAAGCCTCTATAGTCATGCTTCCACCTCTTTTGAACAAGAGTCCTCTCCTTGGAGTGACTTTGAGATAGTGCAGAATACGTTCTACAGCCTGCAAGTGTCTCACCCTTAGATCATGCATGAATTGGCTCACGACACTGTCTGCATATGCTAAATCTGGTCTAGTGTGTGCCAAGTAAATCAACTTCCCCACTAGTCTTTGATATTGGACCTTGTCAACCTTGGCACTCTCCTCTTCGGTGCTCATTCTGTGATTTTGCTCGATGGGAACACTTGTAGGTTTACATCCAAGTTTGTCTGTTTCCTTCAAAAGATCAAGCATATACTTTCTTTGAGAAACGAAAATGCCTTGTTTTGAGTAGGTTACCTCAATCCCCAAGAAATATTTCAGTTTCCCAAGGTCCTTCATATCAACCTCTGCAGATAATTTTTCCTTGAGCAGTTGTCTCTCAAGCGGATAATCTCCTGTGGTAATAATATCATCAACATAAATAAGAAGTACAGTCAGTTTTCCTCTCTGTGAATGGTTGAAGAAAAGTGTATGATCTCCTTGGCTTTGCTTGTAGCCTAGTGATGACAACCAAATAGTGTGGTTGCCTTTTAACGATCTTATGGTTGAATTCAAGACATGATAATTGCGTGTTCTTAGATAGAAACAAAATGAATCAACATAAAAGAGAAGAAAATAAGAAAATGGATAGAAAGAGATGATGAGGCGCCACAAACCAAGAAGGTTTGATAAGCCAAGTGATGTTCGTCACAACCTTGGATTCTTGATAAGAACTAAGTTTGGTTCAACCAAGAACCTAGGAGATCAATATTCTCACAAATGGATTTAATCCAAATTCACATCAAAGTTCCATTATTTCATGTTAGTAGGCGCATACATATAGGAATTGGGGCTGCCAAGAGTTGGCTTATCCAAGTCATCATAAGATTCCATAACCCCCCTAATGACTATCATGAATATGCCACTAATTGGTGAAATGATGACAACAATAAGTGGCTGCCTAAAAACATAACCATTCTAATAAAAACCAACTAATAAAAATGAGTTATAACTACAAGGAGTTACTTTTGGCATGCAAGCCAAAAGATTCCTCCACTAAGGAAGCTAACAAACTCATGTAACTTATGCAAACCAAAAGACTAATAAAAATCAAAACCAAATCTGTCCAGAATTTCATCTTCAACTTCTAGCCCATTTTCCACCATGATAGATGCCGAATTTGGTCAAGAAACATGAAATATAATTTGCAGAACATTTTGTTATCTTTCTAATGCATCAAGAAACACATCATTTGGACTTTTGTAGCTCTTGATTCATCAAAAACAAGACAGACGAGTAATTTTCAATAAAAATAAGAATTTCTGCAAATACCAATTTTGTTCTTCCTTTTTCTAGCTCCAATACCTCCAGGGTCAAAAATAAGTATAAAGAACTCATCACATGTTACTTCCAAATTAGAGAAATTTTGAAGTTTGTTGGAAGGATTTGCTTGCTCCTCTTTTCTTTTGGTTTCCAAGGCATAATTATCTTTACCAAAGTCACAAAAAGTAGTCACTTCTTGAGGAGATTCTCCTTGATTCACTTTCCTCTCTTCATGACCTAAGGAAGAAATGTTAGGCAAAGAAACAAAATAAGAAGAATCCCAACACTTGAATCCACAAGCCAACTTATAAGAAGGGATTAGAGTAGTTGAAGGCCATGACTTCTCTAGTGATTCGATGGAATTGGTCATTGCTTCTTCAAGTACAATGGTTGTCGTGCAATCATCCTTTGAAATTTTATCCTCAACCTCCTTCACAATAGAATCAACAAAAGATGGAAAAATGTTAGGATTAGAACAAGTATATGACTTCCTTCACCAATATCTCTTTTCCCTCTCCCTCTCTTGCACTACTCTCTTTTTCACTCACCTTATTTTCTAGTCTTCTCTCAACATGGACCTCACTCTTTTCAATCTTTTCTTTCAATTTCTCCTTTTCACTCAAGGCTTTCACTTTTTCTCTCATCTTAAGTTGATCCTCACTAACTTCTCTTGGAGGCAAAGGAGCAAGAGTGACCTTTCGGTTTTGGTGCATAAAAGAGTACTTGTTGGTGCTGCAGTCACGCTTTGCTTTCCGTTGAATCTTCCATGGAGTCTAAGTGACAAGTGTCTCGTTTTTGTAGGCACCACAACACAAAGCACCTCATCTTCATATCCATCAACCTTGAATGACACTAGTACTTGTTTGAACCCTAGGGGAATCTCCATGTACACCTCCTCTAAGTCTCATGCAAGAAAGCTTTTTTAACATCAAATTGGTGTAGTTCCCACCCAATGTAGCCAGCTAGAGAGACTAAAATACGAATAGTGTTCATCTTTGCCACTGGAGCAAATGTCTCCTCATAATTGATGCCATGGGTCTGAGCGTTTCCCTTTACCACTAGTCTTGCCTTGTATCTATCAAGAGTGCCATATCTGTTGTGTTTAACCGTATAGATCCACCTGCAACCAACAAGTTTCTTGCCCCTTAGCCTCTCAACAATCTCCCAAGTTCCACTCCTTTCAAGTGCTTTCATCTCCTCATCCATAGCTTGAACCCAATTCTTATCCTTCAATGCTTCTTGAACTGTCTTAGGGATTCTGATAGAGTCAATGGCTACAATATAACACTGGTATTGCAAGGAAAGATTTTTAGAGGAGACAAATTGAGAAATAGGGTACTTAGCACAAGAGCTTTTCCCTTTTTTCAATGCAATGGGCAAGTCATCATTTTCAGGGTTAGGTTCACCGGTATTTAATAAAATATGTAAAGAATCATGTTCACAAGAATGGAAATCAGTATTACCATTACTTACCACTGGTTCGGACTCTTGGAGTTGAGGTTGGATTAGTTCAAGTTGTTTTTTCCGTCGATACACCTTTTCAAGTGAGCTGGCTCTAGTTCGACAATCCCTTCAGGTGGATGGCTAGCAGCAGGTGTTAATTCCTGTTTTTCGGAAGGCATATCAATGGATGGAAGCAAGAGTATGTCGCTATCTTGAGAAAAAATCTCAGCTTCCAAAACATCATTATTGTTCTCCCCCTGAAGCTGAGAGGTAGCGAAGAATGGTTGATTTTCCTGAAAAGTTACATCCATGGAGACAAAGAAGTGACGACTTGAAGGGTTATAACATTTATATCCCTTCTTATCAGGAGCATAACCAATGAAAATGCATTTAATGGCACGAGGGTCAAGTTTGCCTCGATGCTGATGATGAATATGAACAAATATAGAACAACCAAAGACACGAGGTTCAAGACTTTGCATAATATGAACATAGGGAAAAACAAATTTCATGACATGGACAGGACGTTACCCCCAAGAACTCTAGAAGGTATTCTATTTATTAGATAAGCAGCAGTTAAAACAGCTTCCCCCCAGTATGACTTTGGAACTGACATTTGGAATAACAATGCCCTGGTCATTTCAAGCAAGTGTCTGTTTTTCTTTTAGCAACCTCATTTTGTTGGGGAGTATCAACACATGTGAGTTAGTGAATAATACCTCGTTCTTTAAGAAAGGTAGAAAGACTTTGATTCACATATTCTCTACCATTACCAGACCTCAGGCGCTTAATAGTTTTTCCAAACTGAGTATGAATCATATGATAAAACTGAGTGAATAATTTGTACACTTCAGATTTATATTTCATCAGGGATATCCAAGTGACACGAGTGCAATCATCAATGAAAGACACAAACCATTTTGCACCAGAAATATTAGGAATGGTAGCAGGACCCCAAATATCAGTATGAATAAGAGAAAAAGGTTCATGACTTTTCTTAGCACTTGAAGGAAAACTTACCTAATGATGTTTGAAAAATTCACAAACATTACACTGAAAGGACTCAACTGATTCCTTCAAAAACAAAGAAGGAAACATGGACTTAAGCCGAGTGAATAGGGATGACCAAGACGCTTATGTTGGAGCCAAATTTGGGAGGAACAAGATTTGGATTGATGGCAGGAATATTGCAACTTCACACCAGATCCACCTGAAGTTTCCATCTCAAGGTAGTACAACCCTCCTTGTTCCTTGGCAACTTCAATCGTCTTCCCCGTAGTAATGTCTTGTAATACATAGTGAGAAGTGAAAAAGGTTACAGCGCAATTAAGGTCTTTGGTAAGTTTATGTATAGAAAGAAGGTTAGATGACAGTTTAGGAACATGAAGCATATTTTGCAAATTTAGGAAAAGAATAAGTTTAATGTTATCAACACCTGCAACTGATGTATGAGAGCCATTAGCTACAGTTATGTGATGATTACCCATGGAGATGTGATACGATGAAAAATGGACATAGCAAAAGGTCATGTGATTAGTGGCACCAGAGCTAATAACCCAAGAATCCTCAGGAACAGTATCGGAAGCATGAGAGAACAGAGAATATAAATTCTTACCATTCATGGCTAGAGATTAGGAGCCGGATAACTTACTCAGGAAATAAATAAGAGTGTTTAAACACTCCAATTCTTCCTTACTAAGGGTGGTGATTCTGGTGGTAGGGTCGTTGGTCTGAACGACAATGGTCAACGACGGACTGTGGCAGTCAATAGTGGTTTTGCCGGTCTGAACAGCAAAAATGGGACCAAAAAACAAAGCAATGAAGGCTCTGTGATAAATCTGAGAAGATGTGCAAAGAAGGCACAAGAAAAGGATAGGTCTTGCAGTGAAAGCAAGACACCTAAGAAAAAAAACTCAGCAATGAAGGCTGAAGCAGCAGAAAAAAGAAACAGAGACTCTCAGGGCCGGGAGTGAAGGAACCTGTTTGAAACACGAGAAGGGCGGTTGAATTTTGTGCTTCTTAAGTTTTTAAAACTTTTCGCAAGCAGATATATAAGTTTTCGCAAGGTTGGACGATAAAAGGTTTAAAGGACGCTAGAAGCGTTTCCAACATTGATTGGACGCTCACTAAGTCCAATGAAGATAAAGAGACAAGCGTAAGGAAAACAATTCAATCCCAATACGTTAGTAAGAAAATAAACTAAAGCGAAGATAAGGGAAAGAAAAGAACATAGAGATATTATCCTGGTTCACTCTTCACCAAAGAGCTACGTCCAGTCCCCTCTACTTGAGAGCTTTATCCACTGTAACAAAAACCCTTTGTTACAAGTATTCAACACCTCTTCAGGCAAGTATTCTGCACCTCTTCAGGCAATACTAAGTATTCTTTTACAGACAAGCCTCTTCAGGCTCAAGTATTCTTTCTAAACAAGTTTCTTCAGGCTCAACCAACTAAGGTTTTGAAAAAGGTTTTGTTCTACTGACTCACTAAGTGTGAGGGTTTGAAACTAAGCTCAGAACTCTAAACAATACTCTTCGTAGAGAGTGATATGAAAGTTTTAAGAACAGAGGAAGCTTGTAAGCTTTGATTTTTCTCATGATTGCTTGTGTTTTCTCGTATGCTTGTATTTTTCTCTGCATCGGTAACCTTGCATCTTCAAAAGGTGGAGGTATTTATAGCCTTTTGGCTTTGAGCAATCTTCAGTCTTCAACGGATCGAAAAAGATCTGTTCTGATCATATATTAAATGCATTGGTCCGTTGAGTCTGATAACTTCTTTGAAGCTTCTGATCAGCAAAGCAGACTATCAGGTTTGATAGCTAGAAATGGGACTGGCATATCCTTTTTGTATTCGAAAGTTGCCTTTTGTCTTTCTCAAAGAAGAAGGAAGGTCAACTTCTTTTTGTGTTAGGGACAGTTTGGCTTTTGCTTTTGTTTGAACGAGAGTTACAAGGAATAATTGTCCAAAGGATATAAGCTTTTAACAAGGAATAATAATTTTAAAAGCTTTACAAATGAATTCGCGCTAAGGAAATAAAGTATCGTTGGACTAGCGTTTACATAATAACCAGTTGAGTCTTTGGACTCAAGACCTTATAGATATAGCTTATTCTCGTCTGGTCTGAGTTTGGATGAGTGAAAGTCTTTGGACTTAGACAGTCTTTGGACTTATATATATTTTATCCTGCACACTTAAGATAAAGCGTTAGTCCATAACAAATCTTTGTTTTTCTGAAATTAGCCCTTTGTTAACATCAAAACATAAGGGATTACTGGACCATAATCACTTTGGTTCCAACAATCTCCCCCTTTTTGATGATGACAAAACATACTAATTTGATTGAACAAAGTGTCCTAAAGAGCTGAAAAGCTCCCCCTAAGACAAATATTCTAAGCATGTAAAGCATGTAAGACAGAGCAAGCAATCATGTAAGCAATCATATATATACCAAGACACGTTATAAATCAAAGCATATTATGAATATGAATTTTTATAACTATTTCAATCAAACCCTTTTTCTCCCCCCTTTTGTCATCAGACACAAGAAGGAAAACCACATCATAGTCAGTCTTAAAATAATAAAAAGTTTTAAGATGAAGGAGGAGGAGGAGAAGGTTTAGGAAGAAAATTTTGCAACATGGCAGCAATTTGCTGAAGAAGCACTGCATTGTTGGCTTCTATGGACCGTTGGACGAACTCTTGAAACTCTGAAGGAATCGCAGAGACAGAGCTTTCAGCTGTGGCCTTAGTTGCATCCATATTTCTCTGATCTGGAATCACACTGACAGTCTGAGAGGGAGATGGATCAGCAGGATGGGCCACTGAAAGAGGGATAGGTTAAGACTTAGAGGGTACTGAGTCTGCAACTTGTTCCATTTCCTCAGCATGAATTTCAGGAGAGGGGTCCTCCTAGACGATCTCGGTGTCCCCAGTTTCTTCAGAAACAGCTGGTAAGGTTGCAGCAGGGGGTGCTTCAGAGTTAGGATCAATGACAGGTTTGGATGGAGGTTGAAGCACATCAAGGATGATCTCAGCATCGTCATATCTATTTTCTCTCCATCTTGGTTTAGGTGCTAGAAGCACACCCCTTGGATACAACGGTACACCAAAGATGTCGTCCATGATCAGGAAGTCAGCATCAGAGATTCGATATTATCTTGGGAAGACACAAATCTTTTGCTTTTCTTCGATAGAGAGACCAGATGAGGATGCTTCTTGAGAGCATCTCCAGATGAAGTTTTCCCAGTAGATCTCTGCGTCTGGGTCAAACCTTTGGAAAAGATCCTTCTGCCAAATGTGGGCTAGCTCTGATGAATCATCTCTTGGCCTTTTCTAGAAGAGAGGATCAAAAGCATGTTTGTAAGGCAGCGTCCAAGTCTCAAGTCTTTTGCGTCCATCTTTATTCTTGTTTGGGTCAAGTATTGGGATCCTTGGATAAGCTCTAGGAGGAACAACTCATACTCTAGTTTCAGAGCTTCTGGACCAAAATTTCATTGGCAAGTTGTGATGGATCTTGGCTTTTCTGGACATGTCACATTCCTTCCTAACAGCGTAGTAGGGAAGAAAGTCGCGAACATCAGAATATTCCTTCCAGGCTGTGGGATAGCTTGGAATGAATTTGATGTCTTGATCAAGAAAGATGTTGGTCAGACCATACGTCCTTGATCTTTTCTCGTCTGTGGTTTTGCAACCTTTCTTCTCTTCATTCAGAATTACTACGTGCCTTTTGACATGGTAGTGGCACCACTGGAAAGCCTTATCCTTGATAAGATTTGGATAGATTTTCTTTGGAGGAAACTTCTTCTTCTCAAGACAGACAACCAGGGGTCCAAGAGCAGTATACAGCTTAGTTGCCAGAGGACCAGTGGGAGTGTAAGGAATGGGGTAATAGCCATGTTCAGGGGGTGGATCAGATGGGTTTTGAGGTGGAGTGGAAGGTGTTTCGTATTGGTATTCTGGTGGTAGTATAGGGCTTTTGGGATGTTGAGAGGTAGAGGGAGGTGAGTATTTGAGAAAGAGAGCAGGGAACCTTTTTTGAACATCAGCCCAGTTGGAGCTTTCATTTTTGAAGGTAATACTAGGAATGCGTCTGTATTTTTTTTTTTTTTCGGTAGATCATTTTGGGGTAAGGGGCACCATAGGGTTGAAAGGGGTGATCTCCCCGTGGTGTGAACCAGTCTTGGGGTTCGGATGGTGAGGCAAGGGTTTGTGTGTGAGGTAAGGTGGAGGGTGAAAGGGGTATGGACGGTTGAGAGTGTAAGGTTAAGTCTTCAACCTCAAGGGGTTGCTCAACAGAAGGAGTAATAACTGAACTAGACTGAGGTTCAGTATTACCTTTGGATTTGGATCTGGTCGTCCTTGCCCTTGTTGCAATAGGTTTTGGTTGAGAAGCTTCAGAAGCAGTTTCCCTCCTTGGACCTTTGATCACCTTAGAGATAGGTTGATCGTCCTCATCTTCCTCATCAATAGAAGCTAGAACCAGCTTCCTTTTTCTTGAGGGTTGGACGGTAGGCTTTGGACGAGCAGAGGAAGTCTTAGCTATTGGACGAGTAGGCTCAGTTGAGCGTCCAGCTGAGACTTGTTGGATAGACGCTTCGTCAGACCCTTGTGTCAGAGCACCCTTCAGCTTTCTTTCTTGTTTGGACTTCTTGAAACAGTCCAGTTGCATCATCAACAAGCTTTGTTTGCTGAACTCAGGTTGATGCACATGATCTATTACATGAATACCGTAGTATTTGTTCCTTTGTTCTAGAGTCAGATGAATGGGATCCTCATAAACCATAAATTTCTCAAAGATTCTTGAGAGAAGAGCAACATAGATGATGGAGGTGTTCTTTCCAGAGCCTTCAATGACATATTTGAAGAAGGCGAACAGAAGGTGTGGAAGATTAATCTGCCTCTCTAGAATCAGATGAACTAGGTAGCTTTGTGAAGGATAGCCTTGTTCAAAATCTGATGAAGAACCCTAGCCTTATCAGTCATTTTTGAGGCTATTAGCTTGTCTGACATGTTCTTCAAAAGACATTCTTTAATGGCTTCAGGACCTCCCATTTCTTCTTCCCATTTGTCCTCACAAGTGATTCTTGATTAAGCACACCCAATGGCGTTGGAAATAGTAGCTTCAGACACAATAACCTCGGTGTCAATCACCTTGTTACGTATTTCCCTTGCAGAAACCGTAGGGTTTGTCAGGAACTCCCTAACCAAAATAGGTTAGATAACAGGGGAACCTTAAAAGAAACTCGACCACCCAGCGGCGTGAATGTTTGAGAAGACATCTATCCCATTATAAGCAAGAAATTGAAGGTTGAACTTGAACTCTACTAGAACATCATCAGTCTGAGCATTAAAGGTCTTTCCTTTACCCTTAGCAGCAACGGTGGAGGAAGAAGTTGTACATTGTTTCAAAGAAGAGATTTTTGAAAAGAAAGGATTTTTGCAAAGAGAGGTTTTTCAGAGAGATAGAGATTGTAAAGATGCAACCTTTAACAAGTTTTGGTTTTTATAAAACAGAAGAGAGAAAACCTTTCATGTTTCAAAAAGAGAGAGGGTAGTGAAACGACGTGCATTGAATGACTGACACACGTTCCAGACCTTGAAACCGTAAAAAACAATTTTGAATTTTATTAAAAACTAAACTGACTCAGTTAAGGGAATGAGAATTAATTTCACACTCGACAAAGATTTAGTTCAATTAATGTATTGTACGAGCAAGAGATGCATATTAGACGATCATGCAGTGGACTAAGGAAAATATTGGACGCATGCATTGGACTCACATTTAATCAACGAAATGCATGTTCAGATATTTTCTTATGAATGTGAACCTATCTTCAGCTAGTGGTTTAGTGAAGATATTTGCTCATTGATGGTCAGTATCTACAAATTGTATATCAATTACTCCTTTTTGCACATAGTCTCTAATGAAATGATGCTTGATTTCTATATGCTTTGCTCTAGAATGCAATATGGGATTTTTAGACAAGTTAATTGCAGCAGTGTTATCACACATAATTGGAATGTTACTTACAAACACGTTGTAGTCTTTCAACTGCTCTTTAATCCAAAGAAGTTGTGAGCAGCAACTTGCAGCAGCAATATATTCAGCTTCAGCAGTTGATAGAGCAATTGTGCTTTGCCTTTGGCTTGACCATGAGACTAAATTAGCTCCAATGAAGTGACAGCCTCCACTGGCACTTTTTCTTTCTATTCTGTCTCCAGCATAGTCAGCATCACAGAATCCAACTAATCTGTTTTCATAAAATTTCTTATACAAAAGACCCAGATTAGTAGAACCTTTGAGATATTTAAAGATTCTCTTTACCGCTGAGAGATGAGACTCTTGGATCAGACTGAAATCGAGCACATAGACAAACACTAAACATGATATCTGGTCGAGACGCAGTCAGATATAAGAAAGAACCAATCATACCTCTATATACCTTTTGGTCTACCTTTTTATCTTTGTCATCTTTGTTTAGTACAGACGTTGGATGCATTGGAGTATTCCTTGGTTTGCAATCGTCCAATTTGAAGAGTTTCAGAAGCTCCTCTGTGTACTTCGTGTGATGAATGTACATTCCGTCCCGTGTTTGCTTTACTTGAAGTCCGAGGAAGAATTTCAATTCTCCCATCATACTCATTTCAAATTCTTTCTGCATTAGCTCAGAAAACTCTTGATAAAGAGATTCATCAGTTGCACCAAATATTATATCATCAACGTAAATTTGTGCAACAATAAAATTGTTTTTGTTTGACTTTCTAAAAAGAGTTGTATCCATTTTTCCTCTTGAGAAACCATTCTCCATTAGGAAAGTGTTGAATCTCTCATACCAAGCTCTAGGAGCTTGTTTGAGTCCATATAAAGCTTTCAGTGCGACCCAAATGGAAATTCTATAGTTGGCAGAAGCTACCAGATTACAATTAGTTGGAGGTATCAAATGGAGGCTTGTGCAACTGGTTTCAAGCGACACATAGGGAAGCTATTAAAAAGGGTCAACATGTTCACCAAGCTATGAGGGAATGCGCTCAAATGCTACTGCATCAGTTCCAATAATATGTTTGGGTCCTTTTTCTTTCAACAATGGGACCCAGGAGATCCGACATTCGAAGTAGGCAATGTTCAAGAGAGTTCTGCAGGATAGTGCGGTGAATTTTAGTCGTGATAAGTAGCTTTGTAGTTACTTTCTATTTTTCTATACTAATCACCTTGAGGACAAGGTGAGAGTTTAGGGGGGGAGTATTGTTAGATATGGGCCTTAATGGATTCTGTTATAGGTCTATTAGTCGTGAAACTGAGTTAGTTAGAATAAAGGAGGCATGTGGCTTATAAATACTAGAGGGGAAGGAATAGGAAGGTATCTTGTCATTTGTAAAGACTTTAGGGCCATTTGGGGAGAGGTCTGGATTTCTCGAATATCCAGAGAATACTATTGTAATCTTTCATTTTCAGCATTAATTTTAGTTGGTTCCTATCAATATTTGAGGTGAAAGTGTTTAACTTGTTCTTCATGAGATATCCACTCTGAGTGTTAGTGAGCTTTAAAATCAAAATCATTATCTATATCAAACTTTGAGGTTGTATTATCTCAAGCTGGGTTGAAAGGTATTGTATTTTAAAGCCTTCTTTCTTAGGTTGGAATTTTGGTTGAGTAGCCTGCAGAGGCTGTGATAGCACAGAGAATACTGGTTGAGTAGCTTGAAGAGGCTATTTTGAAATGAATACTGGCTGAGTAACCTATAGAGGGTGTGGTAGACAAAGAATACTGGTTGTGCCTGTAATGACCAGGTTGCTTCCTAGAATTGACGATTGTCCCCACAAACCAACATGAATCTCTTCATCGTGCTTTTTCCTCACTCACACGCTTCCTAAGAAAACATCTCAGGAGGTCACCCATTCCAAAATTGCTCAAAGTCAAGCATGTTTAACCTTGAAGTTCCTAAGAATTGAAAGAGGAACAAGTATTTTTTGAATTGTTTGCGTTGAATTTACACACAACATAGAGTCTTCTATTTATACATTAGAATAATTAAATACAACTGATAATTAGAAGACTAATAAATGAGGCACATATTCCCTAAGTGTATAAACATTTCCTAAGTTCATGAACATGAATCTAAATAATTACAATAGCAATTTCCTAAATTATTAATGACAGTCCATGAACCTTTTTTGGATGGTGGATTCCAACACTCCCCCTCAAGCTGGAGAATGGATATCTATCATTCCCAGCTTGCAAGTAAGTTGGTTGAATCGTTCCGTTGGCAAGCCCTTTGTTAACACATCTGCTAGCTGTTGCCCAGAGGGAATGTAGGTTGTTGTTATCAATCCACACTCCAACTTTTCTTTGATAAAGTGTTGATCTATCTCAATGTGATAGCCGATTTATTGTCACAAATCAACTTCATAGGGCCTTTACATTTTATCTTCAAATCATTAAGCACAATTTTCATCCATAATAGCTCACAAATTTCTTGTACCATAGCTCTAAATTCAGCCTCTGGGCTTGATCGAGCCTCTACATTTTGCTTCTTACTTCTCCATGTAACAAGGTTACCACATTTGTACGTACAATAGCCTGATGTGGACCTTCTATCACTTACTGAACCTGCATAGTCTGCATCAGTATAAGCTTCCATAGTTAAGCTTCCACCTTTTTTGAACAAGAGTCCTCTTCCTATAGTGGCTTTGAGATACTGCATAATACGTTCTACAGCCTGTAAGTGTGTCTCCCTTGGATCATGCATGAACTGACTCTCTACACTAACCGCATATGCTAAATCTGGTCTAGTGTGTGCCATGTAAATTAACTTCCCTACTAGTCTCTGATATTGGACCTTGTCAACCTTGACACTCTCCTCTTTAGTGCTCATTCTATGATTTTGCTCGATGGGAACTCTTGTAGGTTTATATCCAAGTTTGCCTGTTTCCTTCAAAAGGTCAAGCACATACTTCCTTTGAGAGATAAAAATGCCTTGTTTTGAGTATGCCACTTCAATCCCAGAAAATACTTCAGTTTTCCAAGGTTCTTCATCTCGAATTCTGCGGATAATTTTTCTTGGAGGAGTTGCCTCGCAACTGGATCATCTCCTGTAATAATTATATCATCAACATAAACAAGGTGTATAGTCAGTTTTCCTACTTGTGAATGTTTGAAGAAAAGTTTATGATCTCCTTGGCTTTGCTTGTAACCCAGACACACCATTGCTTTTGTAAATCTTCCAAACCATGCCCGGGGAGACTGTTTTGGCCCATATAAAGTCTTCCTCAATCTGCACACTTTGTTTGTTCCACTTGTGGGACCAAACCCTAGGAGAATCTCCATGTACACCTCCTCCTCTAAGTCTCCATGCAAGAAAGCATTTTTGACATCAAACTGGTGTAGTTTCCACTCAGAGTGGGCAGCAAGAGAGAGTAAGATACGAACAATGTTCATCTTTGCCATCGGAGCAAATGTCTCCTCATAATCGAAGCCATAGGTTTGAGTGTATCCCTTTGCCACTAGTCTTACTTTATACCTGTCTAGTGTACCATCTGACTGGTACTTTAAAGTGTAAATCCATCTACACCCCACTGGTTTCTTTTCCTTTGGTTTCTCAACAATTTCCTATGTTCCATTTCTTTCCAGAGCTTGCATCTCCTCATTCATGGCTTGAACCCAATTCTTATCCTTCAACGCTTCTTGTACTGTTCTAGGGATTTTGATGGAGTCAATGGTTGCAATAAAACTTTGGTGCTGCAAAGAAAGGTTTGTGGATGAAAAAAATTTGGAAATAGGGTACTTAACACAAGATCTTTTCCCTTTTCTTAATGCAATGAGTAAGTCATCATCAATGTTAAGATCACAATTATCCAAAGGAATAGGTTCAGAATGAATGGGACTAGTGTTTTCAGTACTCACCATGGTTTCAGATACTTGGGGTTGCGGCTAGACCAGTTCGGGTTGTTTCCTCCTTTGATACACAACTTTTGGCGAGCTTGCTCTAGTCCGAGGAGCTATTTTCTGTGTATCAGATGACATACCAGATGATTGGAACAAGGGAATGTTGTTCTTTGGAAATATCTCAGCTTCCAAATTAGTAGTACTATTCTTTCCCTGAAGCTGGGTGGAATAGAAGAATGATTGATTTTCTTGGAAGGTGACATCCATGGAGACATACACTCGACGAGAGGAAGGGTGATAGCATTTGTATCCCTTCTTGGCAGGGGCATAAGCAATGAAAATGCATTTAATAGCATGATGGTCAAGTTTGCCCCGATGCTGACGATGGACATGAACAAAAGCAACACAGCCAAAAACACGAGATTCAAAACTTTGCATAATAGGAGCAGATGAAAAAAAAGTTTTCATAACATGAACAGGACTCATACCACCATGGATTCTAGAGGGTAACCGATTTATTAAATATTGTTGCGATATGGACCTGATTTGGTCCATCAATATCATAATCTCCCTATTTATGTTATTTCCTTTCTTGTAGTAAATTATTATTGTAATAAATCTGGTCAATATCAATTTGATATTTGACCAGATCCTAGGTCTAGTTTCCTCCCAGCATATATATTTAGGCTTGTACCCATTGTATTTCCTTAAGAGAGAATAAAGTATTTTTTCTTCTCTAAGCTTATATGGTATCAAGAGCCACTTGCTCTCTGAACCTTGCCTTCTCTGTTCGCGGCACCCTCCAATAACGCCGATGGTGAAGACTGCGATGGTAGGAGCGACCAAGCCCTCCAACAGCGCCGCCGAGGATGAGCAGAACAAGACTGCCGGCGACGATGAGACTTCAGCCGAGTCCCAAACCTGTTCTACTGAGAATCTTTCGAAGCTTCTCAATCTTCAACTCATGGTACACAAGCTAAACGGCAAAAATTACCTTGAGTGGGCTCAGTCGGTGAAGCTGGCAATGGAAGGGAGAAGCCGCTTGGGTTACTTGGTAGGAGAAGTCAAGCAACCAGCAAAGGACGACCCCACATGGCAAAAATGGAAGGCTGAAAACTCGCTGATCATGTCTTGGATGATCAATTCCATGGACCCAGCCATTGGTAAGCCCTACCTCTTCTTGAAAACTGCACAAGAGGTATGGGAGGCTGTGAAGGATTGCTACTCTGATTTAGAGAACTCTTCTCAGATTTATGATCTAAAGACTCGGCTATGGCAGTTCAAACAAGGAGACCGAGATGTTACCACTTATTACAACCTAATGCTAACTCTGTGGCAAGAGTTAGATCAATGCTATGGAGAAGAATGGGAGAACCCCAAGGATGCTGCGCGGTTCAATAAGAGGGAAGAGAATGACCGAGTTTATATGTTTCTTGCTGGCTTGGATCGGAGTCTTGATGAGGTAAGGGGAAGAGTTCTTGCTCGAAAGCCCTTACCCTCCATTCGAGAAGTGTTTTCTGAAGTTCGACGTGAGGAGGCCAGAAGAAGGGTCATGTTACATACCTCGGACTCATCTACCCCGCAGCAAATAGAAGGATCAGCCCTTGTCACAAAGGGGTTCGATCCTGATGGAGATAGGAGGAAGAAACCTTGGTGTGATCACTGCAAGAGACCATGGCATACAAAGGAGACATGCTGGAAAATTCATGGAAAACCGGCAAACTTAAAGAAAAAATTCAGTAGAGAGGGCAGTGCTTTTCAAACCAATATTGAGGAGACTAAGGAGCAATCATCTTCAACTGAAACATCCCTTTTCACTAAGGAACAATTGGAGCATCTGCATAAAATGTTTTCCCAAAAATTGACAGCTAATCCCTCTTGCTCTTTAGCCCAAAAAGGTACTCACCCTATTGCTTCCCTCTGTCATGCTGAACATAGTTTAACACCCCTCTGGATCATTGATTCCGGGGTCACTGACCACATGACAGATTGTTCAACACTTTTTTCCTCCTATAATCCTTGTGCAGGAAACAAAAAAATCAAGGTCGCAGATGGTTCCTTTTCTGCAATTGCTGGCATTGGATCAATCCCTCTGTCTTCTTCCTTAACCTTACATAATGTCCTTCATGTGCCAAATTTATCTTGCAATTTACTTTCTGTTAGCAAAATTACTCTTGATTTGAATTGCCGTGCCATATTTGACTCTTCTAGTTGTAAATTTCAGGATTTGATTTCGGGGAGGATGATTGGCAATGCTAGAGAAATTGATGGACTCTACTTGTTTGAAGATGATAAAGAATTGGGAAGACAAGTTCAGAATCTCTGTCTCTATTCTAGCCTTAGTTCTACAGAAGATGAAGTTATGTTATGGCACTATAGGTTAGGCCATCCTAGTTTCAATTATATGAAACATTTGTTTCCTGATCTTTTTAATAATAATAATAAAGTTATGTCTTCCTTCAATTGTGAAACTTGCCAATTAGCTAAACATCACCGTTCTTCATACTTGTCTCACCCTTACAAATCATCCAGCCCCTTCACAATCATCCATAGTGATGTTTGGGGCCCTAGTAGGCATGCAACACCTTCGGGTAAACGGTGGTTTGTCACCTTTATTGATGACCATACTAGGACTACATGGGTGTATTTGATGAAGGAAAAATCTGAAGTTGAGTCTATTGTAAAAGTTTTCTTCAAAATGGTGACAACACAATTTCAAAAACAAGTTCAAATTTTTCGAAGTGACAATGGAAAAGAATTTTTTAACAAGAGTCTAAACAATTTTCTACTAGAAAATGGTGTTGTACATCAAAGTTCATGTGTAAACACACCCCAACAAAACGGGGTGGCTGAGAGAAAGAACAAACACTTGCTAGAAGTTGCTCGGGCCTTACTTTTTCAAAATGGTGTGCCTAAATACCTTTGGGGAGAAGCTATTCTTACAGCTGCCTATTTGATTAATCGTATGCCAAGTAAAATCTTAGGTTTCAAAACTCCTATGGAGGTATTCTTGACTACTTTTCCTGCAAATAGGCTGCTGTCCACAATTCCCTTAAAAGGTTTTTGGGTGCACTGTTTTTGTTCATAATCATGAGCCTAATCAAAGCAAATTAAGCCCACGCGCCAAGAAATGTGTTTTTATTGGTTACTCTCCCACACAAAAGGGGTACAAGTGTTTGGATCCTAACTCTCAGAAAACTTTTGTCACCATGGATGTAACCTTTTTTGAATCAAAACCTTTCTTTACGACTCATCTTCAGGGGGGGAAAGTATATGAAGACTCGTTACAACAAACTACTCAAACTAATTCACCAGTAGATTGCACTTTAATTGAAAATGATCCTAAATTTTTTTCTGAAAATTTGGTGGATATTAGTAGAGTAGAAGGAGATGAGATCAACAATGATTCTCCCAGTAACAGTGATGGAAATAGAGATTGTAATGGGCAAGACTATGAAGACAACATAGTTCAAAATGAAGGAAACAATGAACTTTTAGAAAAAGGCGGAATTGAGAAAGAAATTCACAAGGGCATAAAAGTCTTCACAAGACGAAAAAAGAACAAGGAGAAAGAGTCCAAAGATCAATCACTACATTGCCATGAATCCGAGGAGCCACAAGGTAAATCTCATCCTGAAACTCTCCCTGAGTCTTTACAAAATACCATTATTGATACTGCCATTAAGTCACCTATGTTAGATGATTCAGATCTTCCTATTGCCCTTAGAAAGGGTGTGAGGTCATGTACCAAACACCCTTTATCTAATTTTGTATCTTATGACAAACTCTCACACACTTTTCAAGCCTTTACTTCACAGCTGTCATGCAGGGAAATTCCAAATAATATACAAGATGCTTTGAAAGTTCCCGAGTGGAAGGGGGCTGTTTTAGAAGAAATGAGAGCTCTTGAAAAAAATAAGACATGGGAGATTGTGGAGCTACCAAGGGGGAAGAAAACAGTAGGGTGCAAATGGGTATTCACCATCAAGTACAACTCTGATGGTACTCTTGAAAGATACAAGTCCCGGTTAGTTGCTAAGGGCTATACCCAAACTCATGGCATTGATTACTCAGAAACTTTTGCACCAGTTGCAAAACTCAACACTATTAGAGTTCTCTTATCTCTGGCTGCAAATCTTGACTGGCCTTTACAGCAGCTGGATGTAAAAAATGCCTTCCTAAATGGAAACTTAGAGGAAGAGGTTTACATGGCTGCACCACCAGGCTTCCAACAAGGGATCTATCCTAAGGTATGCAAATTAAAGAAGGCCCTTTATGGACTAAAGCAGTCTCCCAGGGCCTGGTTTGAGAGGTTTGCTCAGTTTGTCAAGAAGCAAGGATATTCCCAAGGTCAAACAGATCATACGATGTTCGTGAAAAAATCAAATGAAGGGAAAATTGCTGTCCTCATTGTCTATGTGGATGACATCATCCTTACAGGTGATGATTTACCGGAAATGGGAAGACTAAAACAAACTCTCTCAGCTGAATTTGAAATCAAAGATTTAGGACTCTTGAGATACTTCCTTGGAATGGAAGTAGCACGGTCAAGGAAAGGGATTGTACTCTCACAGAGGAAGTATATCCTTGATCTCCTAAAGGAAACAGGTATGAGTGGGTGTAGACCAGCCGAGACACCCATAGATCCAAACAAGAAAATTGGAGATGGCAAGGAAGGAAATCCTGTGGATACCACGCGCTATCAAAGACTTGTTGGGAAACTCATTTATTTGGCTCATACAAGGCCAGATATTGCATTCTCTGTAAGTCTTGTAAGTCAATTTATGCACTCTCCCTATGAAGAACACCTTGAAGCAGTTTACAGAATCCTAAGATACTTGAAGAGTGCACCGGGTAAAGGGTTACTATTCAAAAAAACTACACAACAATCTATTGAGGCATACACTGATGCCGACTGGGCAGGGTCCTCAATTGATAGGAGGTCTACTTCTGGGTACTGTACCTTTGTATGGGGAAATCTTGTAACTTGGAGAAGTAAAAAACAAAGTGTTGTTGCTAGGAGTAGTGCTGAAGCTGAGTATAGATCAATGGCACATGGTGTATGTGAGTTGATCTGGTTGAAAGGAGTTCTTGAAGAGCTTGGAATGGCTACCAAACTTCCAATGAAGCTATATTGTGATAACAAGGCAGCAATTAGCATTGCCCAGAATCCTGTCCAACATGATCGTACCAAACATGTGGAGATTGATAGGCATTTCATCAAAGAAAAAATAGAGAACAAAACTATTTGCATGCCATTTGTCCCAACCTCACAACAAGTAGCTGATATTCTCACTAAAGGACTGTTCAGAAGCAACTTTGAATCACTTGTAAGCAAGTTGGGCATGATAGACATCTATGCACCAACTTGAGGGGGGGTGTTGCGATATGGACCTGATTTGGTCCATCAATATCATAATCTCCCTATTTATGTTATTTCCTTTCTTGTAGTAAATTATTATTGTAATAAATCTGGTCAATATCAATTTGATATTTGACCAGATCCTAGGTCTAGTTTCCTCCCAGCATATATATTTAGGCTTGTACCCATTGTATTTCCTTAAGAGAGAATAAAGTATTTTTTCTTCTCTAAGCTTATAAATATGCAGCAGTTAAAACAGCTTCCCCCCAGTAAGAGTTTGGGACAGACATCTGAAACAATAAAGCCCTAGTAATTTCAAGCAAGTGTCAAATTTTCCTTTCAGCAACCCCGTTAGGTTGGGGGTATCAACACATGTAAGTTCATGAATAATGCCATGCTGTTTAAGAAAGGTGGAGAAATTTTGATTCACATATTCTCTACCATTATCAAACCTCAGATGTTTAATTATTTTATCAAATTGAGTTTTAATCATATGATAAAACTGGATGAATAATTGGTAAATGTCTGATTTGTCTTTCATTAGAAAAATCCAAGTAACACGGGTGCAATCATCAATAAATGACAAAAACCATTTTGCACTAGAAATATTAGGAATGGATGCAAGACCCCAATCATCAGTATGGATAAGAGAAAAAGGTTCATTGCTTCTATTACCATTTGAAGGAAAACTCACTCGATTGTGTTTAGAAAACTCATAAATATCACAATTAAATGACTCAATTGACTCATTTAAAAACAAAGTAGGAAACATAGATTTAAGTAACGTAAATGGGGGGTGCCTAAGACGTTTATGGTGGAGCCAAATTGGGGAAGCACAAGACTTGGAACTAGTTTGATGACTGGAATGTTGCAACTTTGGACCGAAGCCACTTGATGCTTCCATCTCTAGGTAGTACAACCCTCCCTGTTCCTTAGCAACCCCAATCGTCCTCCCCGTGATAAGATCCTGAAATACACAATGAGAGTGAGAGAAGGTTACAGCACAATTAAGGTCTTTGGTAAGTTTATGTTTTGAAAGAGAAGGTTAGATGAAAGTTTAGGAACATAAAGCACATTTTTCAAATTTAGCAATTGACTAAGTGCAACATTATCAAGACCCGTAATTGATGTATGAGAGCCATCAACAACAGTTATGTGATGATTACCAGTTGTAGTTTTATATGAGGAAAAATGGGAAGAACAAAAGGTCATGTGATTAGTAGCACCAGAATCAATAATCTAAGAATCCTCAGGAACAGTGCTAGAAGCATGGGAGAATACAGAACAAAAATTCATACCATTCATGACAAGAGAGCAAGATCCAGAAGGTTTACTAAGCGAAGCTGTTAGAAAGCATATTTAACATGTGCTTATTATAGAGTTAATACGTGCTGATAGTTAGGGATATAGTTATACAAATCAAGGATTTGATTTGATCCTTTGTAATTAATTATACGATTGTATTCTCTGATTATAAATAGAGACTGTGTGGTCATATAAGACACACAACATTCCAATACAACTTTTACATGGTATCAGTAGTTTAGGTTCTGATCTCCTGCCTCAGTCGCCGCCTCTCTTCTTTTTCCTTCTTGCGTGAACAGTAGCCGCGTGACTGAGAAGCCACTTTTCTCCGCAATCGTGACTCGTATCTACGGTCTGCCACCACCGGTCGCACCACCTCCCCGAGTCGACCCTACGGCCAAAAGCGCGTCACCAAACGCCGCTGCACGCGCCTCCACGCGCCGCCACACTCCTGCGCGTGTACCACATCGCCCGCGCCCAGATCGCATTTTTTCACCTTTTTCGGCCCGGCCCACCACCCGCCGCCACTTCCGCCGCCTTCCCCACCACCAGGCGCCCCTGTCCAACTGTTTTTCACCTACAAAAACTCATGGGTGATAATTCCGATTCTGACACTGACGTTCACCAAGGTTTCGTTGATCTTGTGCGAAAAACTGACCAGGACAGCCAACTATAGCATCTGGGCTGCTGCTGTCAAGCTTTGGTTCCAAGGTCAAGCCCGTGAAGACCACTTGACCAAACAAGCCAAGGATATTGCTACCAAAGACTGCTCAAAATGGAAGCAGGTTGACGCTTCCTTATGTACTATCCTATGGTTTTCCATTGCGCCCAAGCTTCAGCCGCAATACCAAGCATTCACCACGTGTTATGATGTTTGGGAAAAAGCCAAGAAAGTCTACTCCAACGACATTATTATTTCGGCCGCTGATTACAACGAGTTCCTTCAGCTCATAGCAGCCAATCAGCCAACACCCTCTGCTGCCGTCGCTCAGTCTGGTAATCCTGTAGCCTTTGTCTCTCAGTCCTCCTCTCTTGGACCATGGGTACTTGACTCCGGTGCTTCTGACCATATGACCGGTAACAAATCTTTTTTCTCTCATCTGTCTTACTCTGATTCTTTGCCCTCTGTCACCATGGCAAATGGCTCTAAAATCAAAGTTCAAGGCATTGATCAAGCACAACCCCTTCCCAACCTTTCCTTACATTCTGTACTTTATGTTCCTGGTTGTCCTTTTAATTTAATATCCATTAACAAACTCACTCATACCCTTGATTATTCAGTCCTTTTTGTTCATAATTCTGTTTATGTGCAGGAACGACGTACTGGACAGACGATTGGAACAGGACATGAGTCTGGAGGATTATATCACCTTTCACTGCCGGTGGCATGTGTCTCTGCTGCTTCTCAAACCCTTACACATCAACGTTTGGGTCACCCTAGCCTCAATAAAATGCGTCTTATGGTTACTAGTTTTTCTAAGCTTTTATCTTTTGAGTGTCAGTCATGTCAGTTAGGAAAGCATACTCGTCAAACTTATAGTCAGCTAGTCAATAAAAATGTTGTGTCACCTTTTGCTTTAGTTCATTCTGATATTTGGGGTCCTAGTTGTGTCTGTTCAACTTTAGGCTATTATTACTTTGTCACATTTATTGACGATTTTTCCTGATGTACTTGGTTATTTTTAATGAAAAATCGTTCTGATGTTTTTACTATTTTTCAAGGTTTTTGTGCAGAAGTTCAAAACCAGTTTGGTACTTCTATTAAAATGTTACGCACTGATAATGCTCGTGAATATTTGTCATCCCCGTTTCAATCACTTTTGTCTTCCCAGGGAATTGTTCACCAAACATCATGTGCGCACACACCACAACAGAATGGTGTGGCCGAAAGAAAGAACCGCCATTTAGTTGAAACAGCACGCACCCTTCTCCTTCACCATAATGTTCCTCTTCGTTTTTGGGGTGATGCGCTCCTCACAGCCTGTTACCTTATCAATCGCATGCCTTCCTCTGTCCTTCATGATCAGATTCTGTACTCTCTTCTATACCCAAAGCAGGATCTATATCCCATTCCTCTTCGTGTCTTTGGTTGCACATGTTTTGTCCATGACCCCACTCCAGGTAAAAATAAACTCTCAGCTAAATCTCTCAAATGTATTTTTTTGGGCTACTCACGTGTACAAAAAGGTTATCGTTGTTTCTGTCCTCAACTACAACCATACATTGTTTCTGCTAATGTCACATTTTTTGAGACTTGCCCGTTTTTCTCCTCTTCTGTTTTACTTGATGATACCTTCACAGCGGACCTTCGGGATATCCCACCTGCTGTTCTAGTACCTATTGTAACTTCTACTCCACCTCCTTTGCGTGTCTACCAGCGGCGAACACAGCCTCCAGCGGTACCTCTTGGCATTGATCCACCAGTTTCATCTCCTGCTCCAATTGCCCCTCCATCTACGTCGCCTGCACCTGAACTTCCTGTAGCATTACGGAAAGGTATTCGGTCCTCTCGCAACCCTAATCCTAAATATGCTTGTGTTTTAAACTATGACCGGTTGTCTACATCCTATGTTTCTTTTGTTTCTGCTTTGGATTCTGTGTCTATTCCTAAGTCTGCAGGTGAAGCCATGACTGATCCGAACTGACGTCAGGTGATGTTGGAAGAGATGGCAGCATTGCACTCAAATAACACTTGGGAGATTGTTCCGTTACCTCCAGATAAAACTACAATAGGCTGTCGATGGGTTTATACAGTGAAGGTCGGGCCAGATGATCAGATTGATCGTTTCAAAGCTCGTCTGGTGGCTAAAGGTTATACACAGATCTTTGGTCTCGATTATGGAGACACCTTTTCTCCAGTGGCCAAAATGACTTCTGTTCATCTATTTCTTGCCATGGCTGCCATTCATCATTGGCCACTTCATCAACTAGACATTAAAAATGCATTTTTGCATGGAGAGTTGCAGGAGGAAGTTTATATGGACCAGCCCCCAGGTTTTACTATTCCTGGTGATTCTCGCCTTGTTTGTCGGCTTCGCCGGGCTCTTTATGGATTGAAACAGTCTCCTCGTGCTTGGTTTGGTCGGTTTAGCTCTGCCTTAATACAATTTGGCATGACCAGGTGTGAATCAGATCATTCTGTTTTCTCCATCCATTACCCTACCGGTCGACGCATCTTTCTAGTAGTATATGTTGATGACATTGTCATTACTGGTGATGACACAGACGGTATCTAGCGGCTCAAAGCCCATCTCTTCAAACACTTTTAGACAAAAGACTTGGGTCCTCTCAAATACTTCTTGGGGATTGAAGTTGCTCAGTCCTCTTCAGGCATTGCAATTAACCAACGGAAGTATGCTCTGGATATTCTTACTGAAACAGGTATGCTTGACTGCCGCCCAGCTGATACTCCTATGGATCCCAATGTCAAGCTTCTTCCGGGTCAGGGGGAGACATTGAAAGACCCGGGAAGATACCGACGTCTTGTAGGCCGACTCAATTATCTCACGGTCACCAGACCAGATATCACTTTTGCTGTGAGTATTGTAAGCCAGTTTCTGAATGCTCCTTGTGATAGCCATTGGAATGCGGTCATCCGTATTCTTCGATACAAAAAATGCACCAGGTGGAGGACTATTATATGAAGATAAAGGCAATGCCAAAATTACTTGTTACTCAGATGCTGACTGGGCAGGATCACCATCAGATAGAAGATCCACTTCTGGATATTGTGTTCTCATTGGAGGAAATATGATCTCATGGAGGAGCAAGAAGCAAAACACAGTTGCCGTATCCAGTGCAGAAGCCGAATACCGTGCTATGATGTCAGCTACAAAGGAACTTGCATGGCTTAGGAATCTACTCCAACAGTTGAAATTAGGAGAACTCCAGGATACAAAACTTATCTGTTACAATCAAGCTGCACTTCACATTGTATCAAATCCGGTCTTCCATGAACGGACCAAACACATAGAGATAGACTGTCACTATGTAAGAGAAAAAGTTCTTTCTGGAGAAATCACCACCGATTTTGTCAAGTCTGAGGACCAATTGGCTGATATGTTTACTAAGTCCCTCAAAGGCTCTCGGGTTGATTATATTTGTAACAAGCTTGGTTCATATAACATATACGATCCAGCTTGAGGGGGAGAGTTAGAAAGCATATTTAACATGTGCTTATTATAGAGTTAATACGTGCTGATAGTTAGGGATATAGTTATACAAATCAAGGATTTGATTTGATCCTTTGTAATTAATTATACGATTGTATTCTCTGATTATAAATAGAGACTGTGTGGTCACATAAGACACACAACATTCCAATACAACTTTTACAGAAGCCATAAGAGACCTTAAGTGTTCTAGTTCCTCCTTGCTACGAGTAGGGTTATCGTCTTTCACGTGTTTGGTTTCCACCTCTTATTCAGAATCTATGGAAGTCAAGTGAGCCTATCATCGGGCAACATTTTTAAATCCCCTTGTGCAGCTAAGAACCTGATCTTTCCCATGGAGTCTAAAGCAATTCTCCTTGGTATGACCAGTCTTCTTACAATAGGCACACCATTGATTAGATTTGAAGGAGTAGTATGAAGAACTAGATCCTATTTTGACAGATCTTAATACTGACCCATCAGTTGGCTTTTCATCAAGCATGACTGCTCTTCGGCTTTCTTCCCCATAGATTGTATAGAACACCTCTGATAAAGAAGGTAACTTCTCTTTTCCCAAAATCTGAACCTGAGTAGGGTCAAACTCTGGATTCAGTCCTGAAAGGAACTCAAAGATCCTATCCCTCTCAACAAATTCAGCCAAGCTGGTTGTGTCCTTACTGCACTCCATCTTCAAATTCTGATATTGATCTAATTCAATCCATAGACCATTTAGAGTGCCATAATAATCAGTCACTGAGAGAGATCCTTGTTTAGTGTTGAAGATTTTTGTCTTCAACTCATAACAGGCCGAGATGTCCTTTTTAATGGAAAAGGTTTTATTGAGATCATCCCAAATCTCCCTAGAGGATGGCAAGAACATACAATTTCGGCTAATTTCAGGAGACATGGAGTTCCAAAGCCAAGTCATAATAAGAGAATCCTCATTGTCCCATGTCTCAAATTGTGGATCCTTTTTATCAGGAGCCTTCCCTTCAATGTGATTCAACTTTCGCCTTCCTTTTAAGGTAGTCCGAATTAGCTAAGCCCATTGAAGATAATTTTTTCCGTTGAGATGGAAACTAGGCTGAAGGACAGTAAGGTCATTTGGTTCAATATGGGGTTCTGGGAATCAGTTTCAGACATGGTTATGGCAGGAAGGTGGATGAACTTGCAAGGAGGTGTATTATGAAGGTGGCTGTTTTTGGTTTCTGGTAGGTGGAAAAGGACAAGGAAGGGCCGGCGAACAGATCTGGGTGAGTGCGGTGGTGAGCAGAGGCTGGGACGGTGGAGCGTGGACCTCACACGCCGAAAAGGGCAGGCGTGTGTTGTGGCGCGGGGGGAGGTTTCCGATGATAGGTCTTTCTGGGTTTGACCGGCCGGAGTTTTCTGAGAAGGTTGGAGTATGGTATTTGATGAAAAAACTGGTTTAAAGGACTGAGTTGGTGTTTGGACGATTTGGGTTGGTTTTTTCAGTGTTGGAGAAAATAAAACTGAGTTAAAGGGTTGAGGTTTTAGAGTGTACAGGGACGTGCAGTGAACCACACAATGAAACGAAGGAAGATGAAGCACAATGAAGGTGCTAATGTGCAATGAAGGCACACAAGAGAATAGGTCCTGCAATGAAGGCAAGGCACCTAAGGAAACTCATCAATGAAGGCTAAGGCAGCGGAAAAAGAAACAAAGACTCCCAGTGTCGGGAGCTCTGATACCAAATTGAAAGAGGAACAAGTATTTTTTGAATTGCTTGTGTTGAATTTACACACAGCATAGAGTCTTCTAATTATACACTAGAATAAAGAATAATTAAATATAACTGATAATTATAAGACCAATAAATGAGGCACATATTCCGTAAGTGTATAGACATTTCCTAAGTTCATGAACATGAATCTAAATAATTACAATAGCAATTTCCTAAGTTATTAATGACAGTCCATGAACCTTTTTTGGACAGTGGATTCCAACACTAAGTTATGGAATCCTGATAAGAAGAAGCATTTTGTTTGTATAGCTAGTAGCAATCAATTCTTTTAAGCTTTCCTCAAATATAAAGTCCTATACTTGCACAATCTCGTGATCCCTCTCTTTCCAGTGTTAAATCGCTTCATTCATATGTCCTTCCACCTAGAAGCCTGCCAGGAGCCGCTTCTTGTCCATGCTTCCTTTTACACCCACGATCACTCCCTGCACTCTTTAGGCTCGGGTGTCATATGCTCACCAGCTTCCGCTTGGTTCGTCCTCAAACAACACCGTATTAGAAGAGGTCCTGCTCTGATACCATTTGTAACGATCAGGTTGCTTTCCAGAATTGACGACTGTCCCCACAAACCAACATGGATCTTTTCAGCGTGTTTTGTCTTCACTCGAATGTTTCCTAGGAAAACTTCCTAGGAGGTCACCCATCCCGGAATTGCTCCAAGCCAAGCACGCTTAACCATGATGTTCCTAAGTTATGAGCTCCTGAAAAGAAGATGCATTTTGTTTTTATAGGTAGTACCACTACCAACAAATTCTTTTAAGCTTTCATCAACTGTACAGTCCTATACATGCACAGTCTCGGAATCCCTCTACTGTACAGGCCCATACATGCAGTCTTGGGATCCCTCCCGTTCTGGTGTGAAATCGGTCCATTCATGTGCCCCTCCACCTAGAAGTCTGCTAGGAGCCACTCCTTGTCTGTGCTTCCTTTTGAACCGACAATCATTCCTAGCCCTTTTCAGCCCTGGGTGTCACAGTGCCAGATAAAGGCAAGATTGAAAATAATACTTTGATTTGTGCCTGCAGAAGCAAGGTTGGAAATTGTTGAAAATATATTTAAAATCTTTGTAATTATTGTTTAGGCATATCATATATGTAAATAGGAATAAGAATCTCCTATATTTATGTTGTAATTATTTCATTAAGTCTATATAAAAAAGACTCTGCCGTGTAGTTGAAACACACGGTTTCAGCATCATATGCCTCTGTTTTCTCTATTTCAACATGGTATCTAGAGCCAGACAGAGGTAACCCTAAAACCGTGCCTATCCGGAGGACCCACTGTCTTCCGGTGGACCCATTGTCCTCCGGTGACAATTTTTCGGCAACCGTGTTCCGAATCCGGTTTGCCGTTCCCGTTTGCTGTCTGTCGTCTCCGACAGCCACCTGCCGTCGTCAGCCACCCCTTTTTCCGGCTACATCTCCGGCAATCACCCTCACCACGAGGTGCGCCTCCTCAAGATCGGCCAACTCTCGGAAGTACGCCATCCTCCGCCTTGTCACGAGCCCACACGCGCGGCGCGTAGCTTCTGTCCCCTGTCCATTCGCTGGCACGTGGCGGCTCCGTTTCGGCCGCCGTTTCCAACGCGGTGGTCGTCGTCCAGAGGCAATTCCAACTTCTCCCTTCCTCTCACCCCGATCCGAGCATGTTCGCTTGTGGCGCGGTGTGCGCGAGCCATTTCGGGATTTTTTTCCAGGTATCGCGTTGTCGTTTTGTGAACCTTTTGTTGCTGATCTATGGCCTCTTCTAGTCCCACAGGTCCTCCTAAGATCATGGATCCTCCTCAAGCATCTCTAACTAATTATGAAGATTTTCTCCAGTGGTTTGAGCATCGCCAGACCTCCGGATCTAATGCTTTGGTTGCGCACACTGGTAACTCATAGGCTTGCATGTCTCAGTCACCCTCACTTGGTCTTTGGGTTCTTGATTCTGGTGCGTCTAACCATATCTCTGGTAATAAAGCTCTTTTCTCCTCTCTTTCTACATCTGGTTATTTACCTATTGTCACTTTGGCTAACGGTTCCCAATCTCAATCCCAAGGAATCGGAACTGCCCATCCACTCCCTTCCTTGTCAGTTGATTCTGTTCTTTATGTGCCTGGTTGTCCCTTTAATTTACTCTGTGTTACTCGTTTAACTCGTTCTCATGATTGTTTGATTACCTTCACTAAAGACAATGTTATCTTGCAGGACTGGAGTTCGGGACGGACGATTGGCACCGGATATGAGTCTCATGGCCTTTACCAGCTTTCCACCCCGTCCCGGGTTTGCTCTGCCACCGATTCCCCTCTTACCATACATGCTTAGTTAGGTCATCCTGGTCTCCCCAAACTCCATAAATTGGTGCCGAGTCAGTCTAAGTTATCTAGTTTGCATTGTGAGTCGTGTCAACTAGGGAAACATACTCGTAGTTATTTTCTGGATCGAGTCAATAAATGGGTTTCATCCTTTTTTGCTTTAGTTCACTCAGATGTATGGGGTCCTTCTCGTACCATTTCTACTCATGGGTCCAGATACTTTGTCACTTTTATTGATGATTTTTCACGGTGTACGTGGTTATTTTTAATGAAAAACAGGTTTGAAGTGTTTTCAATTTTTCAGCAGTTTTATCAGGAAATTACAACTCAGTTTGGTGTCTCCATTCGCTCCTTATGTAGTGATAATGCCAAAGAATATTTGTCCCATCAATTTCAAACTTTTATGGCTTTTAATGACATTCTTCACCAAACGTCTTGTGCCCATACACCTCAACAAAATGGGGTTGCCGAACGCAAAAATCTGCACCTCATTGAAACCACTCGGACCCTTCTCCTTCATGGCAATGTTCCACATCGGTTTTGGGAGGATGCTGTTTTGATGGCTTGCTATCTTATAAACCGCATGCCCTCCTCTGTCCTTGATGACCAAGTACCTCACTCGGTCCTTTTTCCCCATATCCCTCTTCATTCCCTTCCGCCACGTGTCTTCGGGTCCACTTGTTTTGTCCACAATCTCTCTCCCGGACTTGACAAACTCTCGGCTCGCTCACTCAAATGTGTCTTGGTTATCATTGGTCCCAAAAAGGCTATCGTTGCTTTTCTCCTACTCTTCAACGGTACCTTATATCGGCCAATGTTACCTTCTTCGAGTCTGTCCCTTACTTTGAGTCGACTCACTCGGCTCCTGAGCCGCTATCTATAGTCTTCCCTGTTTCTTCTGCTATGGTCCCTCTCCAGTCTGTCCCACCGGAGACACCGCCTGTGGATCCCCTGCTGCTCGCCCATTCCAGATTTATCATCGTCGCCCACCACCATCCTTGGTGCATGTCCCTGCCTCCATTCCTGCTACTGAGGCCATGATGGACTCCTCTTCAGCACCACCTCCTTTACCGGATTCGGCCCTGCCACCTGAACCTGACCTTCCCATTGCTCTTCGTAAAGCTATACGTTCTACTCGTAATCCGTCTCCTCATTATATGGCTTTGAGTTATCATCGTCTTTCTCCTTTGCATTATGCTTGCCTTTCTTCGTTGTTGTCTGTCTCTATTCTTAAATCTCCAGGTGAAGCTTTATCTCTCACCCTGAGTGGTGGCAAGCAATGATTGATGAGATGTGTGCTCTTCAAAGCAGTGGTACCTGAGAACTGGTCCCTCTACCTCCTGGGAAGTCTTTGGTTGGCTGTCGCTGACTTTATACAGTCAAGGTGGGTCCTGATTGTAAGATTGATTGGTTTAAGGCTCGTTTGGTGGCCAAGGGCTACACTCATATATTTGGGCTTGATTATGGTGATACTTTCTCTCCTGTGACCAAAATGGCTTCTGTTCGGCTTCTCCTATACATTGCCGCCATCCGCCACTGGCCTCTTCATCAACTTGACATTAAAAATGCCTTCTTGCATGGTGATCTCGAAGAGGAAGTGTATTTGGAGCAACCACCTGGGTTTGTTGCTCAGGGGGAGTCCTCTACCATGGTCTGTCGGCTTAACAGGTCCCTTTATGGTCTTAAACAGTCTCCTCGAGCTTGGTTCAGTAGATTCAGCACTGTAGTGCAACAGTGGTATGATTCGCAGCGAAGCTGACTGCTTTGTATATTATCGCCATTCGGCCCAAGGATGCATTTATCTGATTGTTTATGTGGATGATATTGTTATAACTGGTAGTGATCAGCATGGCATACTACAGGTGAAACATCTCTCTCATCAGTTTCAGACTAAAGACCTTGGTAAACTCCGTTATTTCTTGGGTATCGAGATAGCTCAATCTAAGGATGGTCTAGTGATTTCACTAAGGAAGTATGCTATGGATATTCTTGAAGAGACAGGATTATTGAATGCCATACCAGTTGACACTCCTATGGATCCAAACGTCAAAACTTCAACCTGTCTGCTGATTGCTTTATATAGTATCGCCATTCGGCCCAAGGATGCATTTATCTGATTGTTTATGTGGATGATATTGTTATAACTGGTAGTGATCAGCATGGCGTACTACAGGTGAAACATCTCTCTCATCGGTTTCAGACTAAAGACCTTGGTAAATTCCGTTATTTCTTGGGTATCGAAATAGCTCAATCTAAGGATGGTCTAGTGATTTCACAAAGGAAGTATGCTATGGATATTCTTGAAGAGACAGGATTATTGAATGCCAAACCAGTGGACACTCCTATGGATCCAAACGTCAAAACTTCTACCTGATCAGGGGGAGCCACTATCAAATCCACGGAAATACAAGAGATTGGTTGGGAAATTGAACCACCTTACAGTCACTCGTCTAGACATCTTTTTTGCAGTCAGTGTGGTAAGCCAATTCTTAAATTCTCCATGCCAGGACCATTTGGATGCTGTGATTCGAATCCTGAAGTATATTAAAGGTGCTCCAGGAAAAGGTCTCATTTATGAAGACCGAGGACACACTCAGATAGTTGCTTACTCAGATGCCGATTGGGCAGGTTCACCTATTGACAGACGATCCACTTCCGGTTATTGTGTACTCATTGGAGGAAATCTTGTATCCTGAAAAAGTAAGAAACATAATGTAGTTGCAAGATCTAGTGCAGAAGCAGAATACAAGGCTATGGCATTAGCAACTTGCGAACTCATTTGGTTGAAATAGTTACTTAAAGAGCTTCTATTTGAAGAGACTATGCAAATGACGCTGATCTGTGATAATTAAGCTGCATTGCATATTGCCTCTAATCCAGTTTTCCATGAGAGGATCAAATCAGGGGACATCACCACTAGCTTTGTCAACTCCAGTGATCAACTGGCAGATGCCTTCACCAAATCCTTGAGAGGTCCTCGAATAATTTATCTATGTAACAAGCTCAGTGCATATGATTTATATGCTCCAGCTTGAGGGGAGTGTTGAAAATATATTTAGAATCTTTGTAATTATTGTTTAGGCATATCATATCATGTAAATAGGAATAAGAATCTCCTATATTTATGTTGTAATTATTTCATTAAACCTATATAAAAAAGACTCCGTTGTGTATTTGAAACACACGGTTTCAGCATCATATGCCTCTGTTTTCTCTATTTCAACAAAAATAATGTGTTTAAGTTGAGAGGGGGATCTTGGAAAGGGAGACAGTGATTCCATTTAACAATCACTTGTAACTACTTTGAATGCTTAGATTAGTATTTTGTTACTTTGATGTCTGAGCCTTAGAAGGCTTAAACTTATTTAAGTTTGTTGGAAATAGCTTATAGTTAATACTCTTGTTGGAATTAGAATCGCATTAATGTCCCACTTTCCTAGTAGATAGTTACAATGCATCTTTCATAGTCTCAATGTATCTTAGGAAATAGAGTAGTCTTGTAAACCGTACTTAGTATTTATTAGCCTTGTAATCATTGGGTATAAATACCAATCAGCTGAGTGCCTTTCCCACTCAAGCATTTCACAAACTCTTTGTATACTTTGTTGTCAACTTGGCATCAGAGCAGGCTGGTCCTGCATCTGTTCTAGTCTTGCCCCAGGGTCTCTGCCATCTGGTCCAGCAGAGACACCCCAAATCCAAAATCCCTTATCCTACCATTCTTAGGTAGCCACCACTGTCGGCCGACCCATCGCTCACCGCCATCGCAAATAGCATCAGAAGGCTCCGACCGACCAGACCACCAAGATCCGTCACCAGAAGCCCTGCCACGCGCGGCTACTTGCCACTGCTCCTCTCCACGCGTGAAAGCCACGCGCCGCCCTTCGGTCACCGAAATCTTCCACTGCTTGTCTAGAACTGGTCGCCGGCTTCTTCCCTACCTGTTTAGGGGGTCATCCGACGATTGTTGGAGGTTTTGGATAGTGGGTCTAAGTGCCCTTGAGGTTTCTGTCTCTATTTCCTAAATTCCCTTATTTTGAACCTTACATTTTTGCATAATGGCATCTTCAGGTTCTAACAAGGGTCAAAAGAGTCCCATTTCGTTTGCCTTTTCAGGAGCTCCATCTATCACCTCTGTCAAACTCAATGGCAAAAACTATTTAGACGGGTGTTCCGCTGTTGAGGTTTGGTTCCTTGGTCAAGGCCTCTCTGATCATCTGACAACTAAGGTTGAATGCTACCTTAAAGAATGAGTGGCAGAAGGTTGATTATCAACTAGTATCTTTTCTCTGGCAGTCTATTGATCCATCACTTCTTGTTCACTACTGCTCCTATACGTCCTGTTATGATATTTGGAAGAAGGCTAAAAGTGTGTATGCCAATGACATTCAGAGCCTCTATGACTCTGTTCACAATCTTGCAACTCTTCAAATGCAAGATCAGGACTTGATTTCCTATCTGAATAGAGCTCAGTCTGCAATTCAGCAAGTAAAGATGATTCTCACTGATAGTGATTCTCAAAAGGTGGTACACAAGTTAGATCAGATGTATATGGTGTTTGTTCTTCATGGTTTACATAAAGATTTTGAAAATGTTAGAAATCAAGTCCTGACAAACCCAAAAATTCCTACTGTTGATGAGCTGATTGACCACTTATTTTGTGTTCCAATGACTAAAGAATCTGCCAACCCAGACTCTCAAGGAGACTCTGCTATCTTTGTGACCAATTCTGATCATGGGGGCCGAGGACGTGGCCGTGGCAGAGGTGGTTGTGGCACTCGGCCACAATGTTCTTACTGTAAACGAATGGGACATACTCAAGACCGCTGCTATTCCCTGAATGGCTTTCCATCCAAATCTGTGCATATTTCACAAGTGCAGGTTTTGAGAACTGAAAAGAAGGATGATCCTTCACAAGGAAATAAGATTCTATTTGATAGTGAATATCAAGAGTACC
This sequence comes from Ammopiptanthus mongolicus, assembly GCA_039655645.1. Classification (NCBI taxonomy): domain Eukaryota; kingdom Viridiplantae; phylum Streptophyta; class Magnoliopsida; order Fabales; family Fabaceae; genus Ammopiptanthus; species Ammopiptanthus mongolicus. The sequence continues at coordinate 39,442,554 of CM077345.1, forward strand.
TTAAGCTAAAGGCTGCTTTTTCTAGCAATGCCTCATCTTCAGTGCTGCCATCAGGTAATTCCTTAGTTTGTTTTTCTCAATCATTGCCTTCTGAATCCTGGATTCTGGACTTCGGTGCATCAGACCATATTGCTTGTAATCCTTTATTATTCTCAAACTTATCTTCTACAAAAAATCCTCATTTCATAACCCTTGCCGATGGTTCCAAAGTACAAGCCACAAGTATTGGTCAAATTTCTTCTCTCCCTTCTCTAAATCTAAATTCTGTTCTTCTCATTCCAGGCAGTCCTTTTAATTTACTTTCAATTAGTAAATTGACTCACACTCTTAATTGTTCAGTAACCTTTCATTCTAATTCTTTCCATATTTAGGACCGGAGTACGGAGCGGATGATTGGTACAGGCTCTGAGTCACGCGGGCTCTATTACCTTCAACCTTCGTCATCCATTGTGTGTGCTTCAGCTGATCCCCCAAGTACTCTTCATAATCGTTTGGGTCATCCAAGTCTGAATAAATTAAAGAAAATGGTTCCTAGTCTCTCTCACTTTCAGTCGCTTCAGTGTGAATCGTGTGAACTTGGCAAACTTGCTCGTTCTTCTTTTCAAAGTAAAGAAACAAGTCGGTCCTAGTTTCCTTTTGCATTGGTCCACTCAGATGTATGGGGACCGAGTCGTGTCAGCTCCGTTTTAGGATTTCGTTATTTTTGTGACTTTTATTGATGACTTCTCTAGATGTACTTGGATTTATTTAATGAAAGACCGGTCTGAACTATTTGAACTTTTTCAGAAATTTTGTTCAAAAGTTTCTACTCAATTTGGTCATTCAATCCACATTTTAAGGAGTGATAATGTTAAAGAGTATTTTTCTGCATCGTTCAGGTCTTTTATGTCATCTAGAGGGATGATCCATCAATCTAGTTGTCCACACACACCACAACAAAATGGTATTGCAGAAAGAAAACATCGCCATCTTCTTGATACTGCTCGAACCTTGTTAATTCATGCTAATGTCCCATTAAAATTTTGGGCAGATGCTATTCTTACAATTGGATACTTAATCAATCGCATGCTATCTTCTGTGCTAGATAACCAGATCCCTCATTCCCTTTTATTTCTTGATGCATCTACTTATAAAGTTCCTTTGCGTGTTTTTGGTTGCACTTGTTTTGTTCATGATTTGTCTCCAGGGAAAGATAAACTCACTGCTCGTGCAATCAAGTGTGTCTTCCTTGGGTATTCCAGTGTCCAAAAAGGTTACAGGTGTTACTCTCCTTCCTCGCATCGCTTCTTCACTTGTGCAGTTGTGACCTTCTTTGAAAATTCTCCATTCTTCACTTCCATCGGTGAAACTGTCACTCCATCTATGGTCCTACGTATTCCTTTCCTCAATCCCTCTACTCCTCAAGAAGGTGGTGCTCATCCTTTGATTACCTATCATCGTCGTCCTCGTGAAGCTGCAACATCTCCACCAGGTCTTGAGCCCCGTGATCTTGTGCCAGTCCCAGCTCTTGAACTATCTCCGGCTCCGCCCTCCTCTATCTCCGACTTTCCGATTACTGTTCGTAAAGGTATTCATTCCACCCGTAATCCCCATCCTATCTATAATTTTGTTAGTTATCATCGTCTTTCTCCTGTTCAGTATGCTTTCACCTCTTCCTTGTCTTCTGTCCTTATTCCTGAAACTGTCCAGCAAGCTCTCTACCATTCAGGATGGCGGCAAGCAATGATTGAGGAAATGCAAGCTTTGGAATCGAACCATACTTGGTCTTTGGTTCCTGTACCTTCGAATAAAAATACTGTGGGATGTCGATGGGTCTTCACTGTCAAAGTAGGGCCTAGTGGTACTGTGGATCGCCTTAAAGCTCATCTTGTAGCTAAAGGCTTCACACAGATCTTTGGCCTAGATTATGGAGATACTTTTTCGCCCGTTGCAAAGATGGCTTTGGTCCGAGCTTTTCTATCCATGGCAGCCATGAATCAATGGCCTTTGCATCAGTTAGATGTCAACAATGCTTTCTTGCATGGTGACTTAATCGAGGAAATCTGTATGGAGTAACCTCCTGGATTTGTTGCTCAGGGGGAGCCAGGATTGGTTTGTAAACTTCACCAATCACTATATGGTCTTAAACAATCTCCTCGTTGTTGGTTTGGGAGATTCAGCTTGGTCTTACAAAAATTTGGAATGATCCGAAGTGAAGTTGATCACTCAGTATTTTACAAGCATTCATCCCCTTTGAGCATATATCTTGTGGTTTATGTGGTTGATATTGTCATAACAGGGAATGATCATATCGGAATTCAGCAACTAAAGAAGCATCTGTTTTGTCATTTTCAAACCAAAGACTTGGGTCGATTGAGATATTTTCTAGAAATTGAAGTCGCTCAGTCAAAGTCAGGGATTGCTATTTCCCAAAGAAAGTATGCTCTTGATATTCTTAAAGAAACTGGAATGCTGAATTGTAAACCAGCTGAGTCACCCTTGGATCCGAATGTTAAACTTATTCCTGACCAAGGAGATTTATTCTCAGATCCAAGCAAATATCGAAGGTTAGTAGGAAAGCTGAATTATCTAACTATAACTAGACCGGACATCTCTTTTGCTGTCAGCGTGGTCAGTCAATTTCTGAACTCTCCTCATATTGACCATTGGAATGCGGTTGTCAGAATTTTGAGATTCATTAAAGGATCTCCAGGAAAAGGGTTATTGTATGAGAACAGGGGGCATAAGGAGATTACTGCCTATACTGATGCAGATTGGGCTGGATCTCCGTGTGATAGGAGATCCACCTCAGGATATTGTGTTCTCTTTGGAGGAAACCTCATTTCATGGAAAAGCAAGAAACAAAATGTGGTTGCTGTTGGAACCAAAGTAGTTATGGTCCAAATAATCCCTTAAGTTTTGATGTTAACAAAGAGCTAATTTAAGATGAACAAAGATTTGTTATGGACTAACGCTTTATATTTAAGTGTGCAGGATAAAACTTAATTGAGTCCAAAGACTATCCATAGTCCAAAGACTTTATCTCGTCCAACATTTAATCTTGGTTTACGACTGGACGGTAATATATAGAACCATGAGTCCAAAGACTCTTTCGGTTACTTTTGTAATAGCTAGTCCAATAAATGCTTTTATACTTCAAGCGCGAATATCTTGTAAAAGCATTTGAATTTATTATTCCCTGTAAAAGGCTTATATCCTTGGGACAAAACATTCTTTGTAATATTCGTACAAATGTAAAGCGTAAGCTAGAATGTCTCTGTCACTTTAAGAAGTTGACCTTCTTCTTTTGGAAAAACAAAAGGCAACTTTCGTTCTACTCAGAGGATATGTCAGCACCACTTTTAGCTATCATCCTGACAGTCTATCCTGCTGATCAGAAACTTCAGAAGCTATCAGACTCAACGGAACAAATGCATTCAATGCTCATCAGAACGGATCCTTTTCCATCCGTTGAAGAGTGAAGTCTGCTCAAAGACAAGAGGCTATATATACCTCCATTTCCTAAAAGTGAATATATACATGAAAAGAGATAGAACTTGAGCAAAAATACAAGTGAAGCAACACTTAGCGATTCAAAATCTTTCAAGAGATACAAGCAAACATTAGCTCAAGAAATCAAAAAGAAAATCTCAAGCTTGCAAAGCTAGCAAAGCTACTCTGATCCTCATTTTCATATTACTCTCTGTGTAGAGTTGTTTTTAAGAGTCTAAGCTTTAGTTTCAAATTCTCACATTTAGTGAGTTAGTAGAATAAACTCTTTCAAAACCTTAGTTTGGTTGAGCCTGAAGAGGCTTGTCTGTAAAAGAATACTTAGAGAACCTGAAGAGGTTGAGAATACTGCCTGAAGAGGTGTTGAATACTTTGTAACAAAAGGTTTTTGTTATAGTGGATAAAGCTCTCAAATAGAGAGGACTGGACGTAGCTCTTTGGTGAAGAGTGAACCAGGATAATATCTTTGTGTTCTTTTCTCTCCCTTACCCTTACTTTAGTTTATTATCTAACTAACTAACTGGGATTGAATTGCCTTTTACTACGCTGCTTTCTTATCTTAGTCAAACTAAGTTAGCGTCCAACTTGGTGTTTGGAAGAGCTCTCTTTGCTTTTAATCGTTTTAGCGTCCACCCTTGCGAAAACTATTATCTGCTTACGAAAAGAATTTAAAATCGTTTAAAACACAATTCAACCCCCCTTCTTGTGTTTCAAACAAGTTCCTTCAGTTGCAAGGTCAAGCGCTGAAGCCGAGTATCGAGCTATGGCCCTCACTACATGTGAACTGATATGGCTAAAACAACTAATTAAAGAGTTAAAAGTTTTTGAGATTGGAACTATGAGATTGATTTGTGATAATTAGGGAGCTCTCCACATTGCATCTAATCCAGTCTTCCACGAACGAACCAAACATATAGAGGTTGATTGTCACTTTATTTGTGAGAAGATTGTTTCCGTAGAAATTGTCACTTCCTTTGTCAACTCAAATGATCAATTGGCTGATTTGCTCACCAAAGCTCTTCGAGGACCAAGGATTACTTATATATGTAACAAGCTGGATGCCTTTGATCTCTATGCTCCAGCTTGAGGGGGAGTGTTGGAAATAGCTTATAGTTAATACTCTTGTTGGAATTAGAATAGCATTAATGTCCCACTTTCCTAGTAGATAGTTACAATGCATCTTTCATAGTCTCAATGTATCTAAGGAAATAGAGTAGTTTTGTAAACTGTACTTAGTATTTATTAGCCATGTAATCATTTTGTGTATAAATACCAATCAACTGAGTGCCTTTCCCACTCAAGCATTTCACAAACTCTTTCTATACTTTATTTACAGCTAAGTTATATTGGATTTGAGGGTTAGCGACAATGAAGTTTGATTATTAATTATGAATGTCTTTAGTTGTTTTCTGTATTTTTCTATTTTTGAGTATTTATATTGTATAGTATAAATTACTTTTATTGTTTCCCTAATCCTTGCTGTAGCGGCTATCCTGCTTTAGCGGTTTTGGGGTTGGCCGCTACGCGCCACCATCTGCTATTGACTACCTAGGTTCTCTAACCATCTATGTTTACCATGTTAGAGAAGACAAGATAAAAATGAGAAAAGAATTGAATAACTGAATATAGTCTTCCTGTCTATATGCATATTGTCAGAGTTGTATTGGAATGTTGTGTGTCTTATGTGACCACACAGTCTCTATTTATAATCAGAGAATACAATCGTATAATTAATTACAAAGGATCAAATCAAATCCTTGATTTGTATAACTATATCCCTAAATATCAGCACATATTAACTCTATAATAAGCACATGTTAAATATGCTTTCTAACACTCCCCCTCAAGCTGGATCGTATATGTTATATGAACCAAGCTTGTTACAAATATAATCAACCCGAGAGCCCTTGAGGGACTTAGTAAACATATCAGCCAATTGGTCCTCAGACTTGACAAAATCGGTGGTGATTTCTCCAGAAAGAACTTTTTCTCTTACATAGTGACAGTCTATCTCTATGTGTTTGGTCCGTTCATGAAAGACCGGATTTGATGCAATGTGAAGTGCAGCTTGATTGTCACAGATAAGTTTTGTATCCTGGAGTTCTCCTAATTTCAGCTGTTGGAGTAGATTCCTAAGCCATGCAAGTTCCTTTGTAGCTGACATCATAGCACGATATTCTGCTTCTGCACTAGATAGGGCGACTGTGTTTTGCTTCTTGCTCCTCCATGAGATCACATTTCCTCCAATGAGAACACAATATCCAGAAGTGGATCTTCTATCTGATGGTGATCCTGCCCAGTCAGCATCTGAGTAACAAGTAATTTTGGCATTGCCTTTATCTTCATATAATAGTCCTCTACCTGGTGCATTTTTGATGTATCGAAGAATACGGACGACCGCATTCCAATGGCTATCACAAGGAGCATTCAGAAACTGACTTACAATACTCACAGCAAAAGTGATATCTGGTCTGGTGACCGTGAGATAATTGAGTCGGCCTACAAGACGGCGGTATCTTCCCGGGTCTTTCAATGTCTCCCCCTGACCCGGAAGAAGCTTGATATTGGGATCCATAGGAGTATCAGCTGGGCGGCAGTCAAGCATACCTGTTTCAGTAAGAATATCCAGAGCATACTTCCGTTGGTTAATTGCAATGCCTGAAGAGGACTGAGCAACTTCAATCCCCAAGAAGTATTTGAGAGGACCCAAGTCTTTTGTCTGAAAGTGTTTGAAGAGATGGGCTTTGAGCCGCTGGATACCGTCTTTGTCATCACCAGTAATGACGATGTCATCAACATATACTACTAGAAAGATGCGGCGACCGGTAGGGTAATGGATGGAGAAAACAGAATGATCGGATTCACACCTGGTCATGCCAAATTGTATTAAGGCAGAGCTAAACCGACCAAACCAAGCACGAGGAGACTGTTTCAATCCATAAAGAGCCCGGCGAAGCCGACAAACAAGGCGAGAATCACCAGGAATAATAAAACCTGGGGGCTGGTCCATATAAACTTCCTCCTGCAACTCTCCGTGCAAAAATGCATTTTTAATATCTAGTTGATGAAGTGGCCAATGATGAATGGCAGCCATGGCAAGAAATAGACGAACAGAAGTCATTTTGGCCACTGGAGAAAAGGTGTCTCCATAATCGAGACCAAAGATCTGTGTATAACCTTTAGCCACCAGACGAGCTTTGAAACGATCAATCTGACCATCTGGCCCGACCTTCACTGTATAAACCCATCGACAGCCTACTGTAGTTTTATGTGGAGGTAACGGAACAATCTCCCAAGTGTTATTTGAGTGCAATGCTGCCATCTCTTCCAACATCGCCTGACGCCAGTTCGGATCAGTCATGGCTTCACCTGTAGACTTAGGAATAGACACAGAATCCAAAGCAGAAACAAAAGAAACATAGGATGTAGACAACCGGTCATAGTTTAAAACACAGGCATATTTAGGATTAGGGTTGCGAGAGGACCGAATACCTTTCCTTAATGCTACAGGAAGTGCAGGTGCAGGCGACGTAGATGGAGGGGCAATTGGAGCAGGAGATGAGACTGGTGGATCAATGCCAGGAGGTACCGTTGGAGGCTGTGTTCGCCGCTGGTAGACACGCAAAGGAGGTGGAGTAGAAGTGACAATAGGTACCGGAACAGCAGGTGGGATATCCCAAAGGTCCGCTGTGAAGGTATCATCAAGTAAAACAGAAGAGGAGAAGAACGGGCAAGCCTCAAAAAATGTGACATCAGTAGAAACAATGTAGCGTTGTAGTTGAGGACAAAAACAACGATAGCCTTTTTGTACACGTGAGTAGCCCAGAAAAATACATTTGAGAGATTTAGCTGAGAGTTTATTTTTACCTGGAGTGGGGTCATGGACAAAACATGTGCAACCAAAGACACGAAGAGGAATGGGATATAGATCCTGCTTTGGGTATAGAAGGGAGTACGGAATCTGATCATGAAGGACAGAGGAAGGCATGCGATTGATAAGGTAACAGGCTGTGAGGAGCGCATCACCCCAAAAACGAAGAGCAACATGATGGTGAAGAAGAAGGGTGCGTGCTGTTTCAACTAAATGGCGGTTCTTTCTTTCGGCCACACCATTCTGTTGTGGTGTGTGCGCACATGATGTTTGGTGAACAATTCCCTGGGAAGACAAAAGTGATTGAAACTGGGATGACAAATATTCACGAGCATTATCAGTGCGTAACATTTTAATAGAAGTACCAAACTGGTTTTGAACTTCTGCACAAAATCCTTGAAAAATAGTAAAAACATCAGAACGATTTTTCATTAGAAATAACCAAGTACATCGGGAAAAATCGTCAATAAATGTGACAAAGTAATAATAGCCTAAAGTTGAACAGACACGACTAGGACCCCAAATATCAGAATGAACTAAAGCAAAAGGTGACACAGCATTTTTATTGACTCGCTGACTATAAGTTTGACGAGTATGCTTTCCTAACTGACATGACTGACACTCAAATGATAAAAGCTTAGAAAAACTAGGAACCATAAGACGCATTTTATTGAGGCTAGGGTGACCCAAACGTTGATGGGTAAGGGTTTGAGAAGCAGCAGAGACACATGCCACCGGCAGTGAAAGGTGATATAATCCTCCAGACTCATGTCCTGTTCCAATCGTCCGTCCAGTACGTCGTTCCTGCACATAAACAGAATTATGAACAAAAAGGACTGAATAATCAAGGGTATGAGTGAGTTTGTTAATGGATATTAAATTAAAAGGACAACCAGGAACATAAAGTACAGAATTTAAGGAAAGGTCGGGAAGGGGTTGTGCTTGACCAATGCCTTGAACTTTGATTTTAGAGCCATTTGCCATGGTGACAGAGGGCAAAGAATCAGAGTAAGACAGATGAGAGAAAAAAGATTTGTTACCGGTCATATGGTCAGAAGCACCGGAGTCAAGTACCCATGGTCCAAGAGAGGAGGACTGAGAGACAAAGGCTACAGGATTACCAGACTGAGCGACGGCAGCAGAGGGTGTTGGCTGATTGGCTGCTTTGAACTGAAGGAACTCATTGTAATCAGCGGCCGAAATAGTAACATCGTCAGTGATTGCAGTATGAGCAACATTGGCAACCTTGGACTGTTGTTGTCTTGCCTTGGTGCGACATTCAGCTTCAATATGGCCATAGCGATTGCAATAGTTACATTGAGAACCGCGGCGTTGGCCACCACGTCCTCCATTCCGTCCACCACGACCGAGATAACGGGAGACTAGAGCAGAGGAATCAGCAGAACTTGAGGAGTGGCCAAAAGCATGAGGAGTAGCTAGACGCAACAGTTGTTCACTGACTGTATCATATGAAGGAACAGTGGATCCTGATAAAATCTGGTTACGCACAGAATCAAGTTCTGGTGGTAAACCGGCTAGTGCAAGAATCATGAAAAACTTGCTGCGTTGCTCGGCATGAGCTGCTGCATCACTGGTAAAAGGCATTAGGGATTGAAAATCAGCAATCAAATGGTCAAGCTTACCAAGGTATGTCTGCACATCCATGTTGTCTAGCTTCAAAGAGATGAGGTTGAGAACGACACTATAAAGGCGGTGAATGTCGTTGGAGTAGACTTTCTTGGCCTTTTCCCAAACATCATAACACGTGGTGAATGCTTGGTATTGCGGCTGAAGCTTGGGCGAAATGGAAAACCATAGGACAGTACATAAGGAAGCGTCAACCTGCTTCCATTTTGAGCGGTCTTTGGTAGCAATATCCTTGGCTTGTTTGGTCAAGTGGTCTTCACGGGCTTGACCTTGGAACCAAAGCTTGACAGCAGCAGCCCAGATGCTGTAGTTGGCTGTCCCGGTCAGTTTTTCGCACGGGATCAACGGAACCTTGGTGAACGTCACAGTGTCGGAATCGGAATTATCACCCATGAGTTTTTGTAGGTGAAAAATAGTCGGACAGGGGCGGCTGGTGGTGGGGAAGGCGGCGGAAGTGGCGGCGGGTGGTGGGCTGGGCCCGAAAAGGTGAAAAAATGCAATCTGGGCGCGGGCGCGTGTGGTACACGCGCAAGAGTGTGGCGGCGCGTGGAGGCGCGTGCGGCGGCTATTGGTGACGCGCTTTTGGCCGTAGGGTCGACTCGGGGAGGTGGTGCGACCGGTGGTGGCAGACCGGAGATACGAGTCACGGTTGCGGAGAAAAGTGGCTTCTCAGTCTCGCGGCTACTGTCCACGCAGGAAGGAAACAAAGAGAGGTGGCGACTGAGGCAGGAGATCAGAACCTAAACTACTGATACCATGTCAGAGTTGTATTGGAATGTTGTGTGTCTTATGTGACCACACAGTCTCTATTTATAATCAGAGAATACAATCGTATAATTAATTACAAAGGATCAAATCAAATCCTTGATTTGTATAACTATATCCCTAAATATCAGCACATATTAACTCTATAATAAGCACATGTTAAATATGCTTTCTAACACATATATTGACAGATAAAGAGCAGTACAAGAAAAATAGGCCTAGCCCAATAACATGTAAATAACTATTCTCTTACATCATATTAGCACATTTTGGTTTGTTGCAGATTTGAGGTCCAGGCATGACAGAAACTTTTTGTTTACTTTGTCAGCATTGTGTATGACTTTATAACTAACATTCGATTTTCTTAGTCCTGTTGAACCTTTCTGGTTACCATGTATTTATGTTTTCTCATACCAAGACAATTTTCTCTTTAGTATGGTTTTAGTTCCAGAATTATTTTTACTGACTTCGGCCAAACTAATCAAAATTCAATCGATCTGTGGGTACTTAATATTTCTTTCTTGAACAAACTAATGCTCAGATTAAATCCTTAAACTAATGTCCAATCTTCTTTTCTATTACAGCCGCAAAATGTTCCTGGAATAGGTGAATTGGCTCTTGGTCCCCTCATGTTTGGAGCGTCAAATACACTGCTGAATGCTGATCACTATAGTGTGTACTTTAAGGGAATGCCTCTTTGGAACGGAAAGGTAGGCATGCTATTCTCCTTTATAACATGGTAATTGGGCGTCGGGGATGCTTGAATATTTACAGTTGAGTTTCTATACTCAGGTTTTACGGAGACATGGAGATGTATTTGAGCTTACTGCTAGAGGATACTATCATGCGCATGGTCGTGCAGATGATACAATGAACCTTGGGGGAATCAAGGTAAACATTTTGCCTATATTCTAATTAGTAAAGCAGTTAGAATGTTAGATCAGTATAATGTGTGCCGAATCAACACCAACCTGTTTTAGGAAGCAAACAACTTATTCTCCCCCTCAACCACATGGGGGTATATGGATGGTGCGTGCGTGCGTGCAGGAGGGCTGCAGAGAATGGGACTGTTAGGACCCAATTGCAAGGTATGGGACTTGAGTCCCACATCGTAAGTACTGGATTCCGATTTGAGGTTTATATGTAGAGCTATCAAAATGAGCCAACCCAGCACACTCAAGTTGGCTCATTATAGGCTATCACTAAAGTGAACCGAGTCAGGTTTACTCACTTTAGTGGCGAGCCAGGTTTTGATCAACCCTGCTCAACCTACCAAAGGTCGGTAGGTTAAACGGGTTGACTTAGCATAATTTTTTAAAAAATAAAAAATGCAAAAAATATAACTATAACCCAGTGAGCTGGCTCACCTTGGTTGAATCCGAGTGAGCCGCGGGTTAAGTGAGTCTGGTATGTCAACCCGAATTTTTCGGAGTTGAAAAACCCAACCCAACTAGGCTCAAACCGTGGTGAGCTGAGTTGCCTCCTGGGTTGCAACTTACATTGACAGCTCTTTTTATATGGCTTTGAGTTCTAGTTCAACGGTTAGCTTTTGTTGTGTGGTTCTCTAATGGTTCGTATCAATATATATATATATATATAATCTCCAAAATAATAGGTAATCTGAAATAATACTTTCTTGAGATTTGTTTTGTCTGCTCTGGATTTTTTGAAGGCTGCCTATAGTTCCATTATTGATTCTCAATTTTATTTCATTTTACTTTTCTCAATAAATTAGCTTCTCTGAGTGTGAGCGCATGTGTGGGAGAGAGAGTTGTCTTTTCCTGTATATAGTTTATCTGGGGTTTGGAGCAATTCTACTTTACTAGCGTGCCCTGATATTCCCTGCTGTTTGGATAGGTAAGTTCGGTTGAGATTGAACGCATATGCAGTGGGGTAGATAGCAATATCCTGGAAATAGCGGCAATAGGAGTACCACCACCTGGAGGTGGGCCTGAGCAGCTGGTTGTAGCTGTTGTGTTCAAGCATTCAGACAGCACAGCAGATTTACAACAATTGAGGATGTCTTTTAATTCAGCTCTCCAAAAGAAGCTAAATCCATTGTTCAGGGTACTGATTAATTTCTATTAATCATTAAGTTCTTATCTTTCATTACTCACAGTAGTTTAATGTTGTAAATGCATGCTCATTTTTGTAGGTTTCTCGAGTTGTGCCACTGCCATCTCTTCCAAGGACAGCATCAAACAAAGTCATGAGAAGGGTTTTGCGGCAGCAACTTACCGAACATAACCAAAGTTCTAAAATATAATAAATTATATCGCTTGTAACTGTATCTAAGGATGATTGGAAAATTTGTGCCTCTTGTAAATGCCATTGCGTCGTTGATAGGCATTCCCATGTACGATTAATTAAATATTGGTAAAAGAAAATATTTGTAAATTCATTTAGTGTAATTTTTTTGTAGTGGGTGAGAGCTATCTCAGTTGATAAAGGCTTTTGCAGTTGAGTGCCAGGTCTTAAGACGAAATTTCGCCCATACCTTCAACATTGAGAACTGTTTTTTGAACATAAAAAATTTGACAACAAAAATCGATAACATTGTAAATGGTTAATATAGTTCAAAAACGTGGTTAATGAAGTATTGAGTTTGGTTAATGGATATATAAGGTATTGCAACTCATTAACCATCCACTAAATTTTATTAATAACGATTTTGAACGTTATTAATCACGATTTTCAGGCATTAAAATATGCATGTGAAGCTCAAAATTTTGAACACCTGAAAATTGTGGTTAATAACGTTCAAAATCGTGGTTAATGAAGTTCAGGGGATGTCTAATGAGTTACGACACCTTGTACATCCATTAATCAAACTTAACACTTTATTAATCACATTTTTGAACTGCATTAATCATGTAAAATGTTAATTTTTTATGTTCAAATAAGCACCGTGAACATTTGAGTAAAGTTTGATGCTTGTCCCCTCCTATAGTATAGCATGTGTGCATTGGTATGTGTATACGAGTTTGTGTATGTGGGGGTGAGGGAGGACAACATTAAGTAAAAAAATTGTTTTTTGAACATCAAAATTTGGACACTATATGTGTTTATCTCTATCTCTCACTTCTTATCTTCTTTGGTATACATGCATATAAAAAATACATTCAAAATACACATTTTCTGATGTTCAAAAAACTTTTCTCAAAGTAGAAAGAGTTTGTATTTTAAGAGAAACTATAATGGAGAATCACATTTGGGTTCTTATCTATCATTTTGTGGGCCCAAAGATGTTACTTGGGATATAAGAACCCAACCTACTTTTCACTCCTATGGAAGAACCACACTTTGGGTTCTTAAATAGGTTTCACAATGGACTCAACTTATTACTTATACTTCTAAATATTTTTATTTTTATGTCAACTTATAATATTAATTAATATATATTTTAATTTTAAAATAATAAATTCGAAAAAAATTAAAACATTAAAAATATTGCATTTTTTTTTAAAACAATGAGAAATATATAAAGATGGGAAATACATAAATATGAAGAGAAATACATAAAGATGACAAATACATAATAATAATATTGTGAAATTAATTTTTATTATTCTTATGTCCGAAAGGTTCCCAAATATGCTTCACCAAGTTTGCTTGAAGATGTTTCTTTTTTTCACGAAGATGTGCTCTTCGTTATAGGTATGTTGTAAAACCGAGATGAGGACCATTAGATACTTCAGATGTTGAGGTGTCATTATCTATATGATTGTAATCAAAATTACAATCGTATGTATGTCGTTCGTTTTCAACGATCATGTTAAGTTTAATAACAAGATGTTGGAATACGACTTCCATTGTAGTGGAATGTTAAGTTTAATAATTTTAATTATAAGATTTAAATGATGACATGTTCAAGAGCAGGTGTGGCGGGGTGATATTGTGCGCAACATTTTTCAGGAGTGGGATGCGAATCTCATTCTAAGCATGCCCTTACTTCATTTAGCCACAAGTGATAGCTTATCCTGGAACTATAGCAATGATGGTAACTTTTCAGTTAAATCAGCTTATTATTTTATCATGGAAAAGTTGATTGATAACTCACATCTTAGAGTGCAAGGTGAATGGTCTAGCATATGGAATCTGAAATTACCACAAAAAGTGAAACTACTTCTTTGGAGAACCACTAGAAGATGTTTACCAACTAGAGAAAAACTCTAAATGAAGTGTGTTCAGTGTCCAGCTCTTTGTCCTTTTTGCGAGACCAATGTGGAAGATGAATGGCACATTTTCTTCGATTGCATGCAGGCCATACGAGTATGGGAGGTAAGTAGAATATGGCAGTACATACAACAATATGTTGATGAAGCAAATGGTTTTAGGGAGCTGATTTTCAAGTTGCTAACAACATTAAATCTCAAACAGAAAAATGATGTGGCCATGATCATTTGGTGTTTATGGAAAAGAAGAAATGAGAAGGTTTGGGAAGATGTAGAAAAAGATGTGCAAGTTTCAGTGAATGTAGCTAGAGAATTGTTAGCTGACTGGGAAAGGGTGAAATGCAAACCACCAAGCCCGCAAGAGTCCAGGGGTGTTGCGATTAGAGCAAAATGGCAGAAACCAAGTGCAGGTGAATACAAGTGCAATGTGGATGCTGCAATTTTCAAAGAGCATGGCTGTTTTGGTGTTGGTATGTGTGCAAGGAATAATAGAGGAGAGTTTGTGCAAGCTAAAACAATGTGGTTTTTTGGTTTACCACCAGCACAAGAGGCAGAAGCATTGGGTCTCCTAGAAGCTTTGAAGTGGATGAGAGACTTGAGAATCCATAAGATGACCATAGAACTGGATTGCAAACCAGTGGTGGATGGCATTCTTGGGGATAGGATCTATCTCAATGAATTTGGATCAATATTATCTATTTGCAAGACATATCTTTCTTTTTATCAAAACTATGAGGTTAGTTTTATTAGGAGGCAAGTTAATTATGTCGCTTATACTTTAGTTAGAGAGGCAAGATTTTATGCTAGTAGCCAAATTTATGATTATGTCCCAACCTGTATTGCTGAACACATTTTGAATGAAATAAATTGAGTTTGGTTTTGTCAAGAAAAAAAAATGATGGCATGTTTGGTAAGTTTAAATTTTTTTCTTTGTATAAACGTTATATGATATTTTTTTTATAAATATGTTTTTAAATAAAAAAGCATATTATAATTTAAAAATGCTCTTCGATTTCTTTAGAAAATTAAATAAGAATTTTGTGTTCAAAAATTAGAAAAATGAACCCATTCATTTTGAACCAAAATAAGGTGATTAATCAACGTATAGGATGTTCTTGGAACTTTGAGTGGTTGTTTAAGGGCTACATAAATTTCTCTTATTCTCCTCCTAGAGAAATGTTGGAAATGGCACCAGTGCAATAAACATGTTTAACATCGGTTAAAAATATCATTCTAAATCGGTTATGGAACCGATGTAGAAACAGATGATGTAGAATGTAAGACCTTTTAACATCGGTTTTTAACCGATGTTGAAAGTTAACTTTCAACATCGGTTATAAACAAAACCGATTTTGAAAGTTCTCATTCAACAGATTAATAATTATTGAAAAAGATCTTTTAACATCGGTTATAATATAGAACCGATGTTGAAAGTTAAAAGTCAACATCGGTTTGGTAGTGTAACCGATGTTGAAAGTATATTGTCACATCGGTTGTAACTCAGAACCGATTGAAATTGATATTTCAACATCGGTTCTCTATTGTAACCGATGTTGATAGTCCATTTTTTTTTTTAATACTTTGTTTTAAACCAGTGACAATCCTTAACCCTGTTTCATATATGTACAACCAGAACAATCCCAGCCAAAATAGA
The DNA here is from genome assembly GCA_039655645.1 of Ammopiptanthus mongolicus. Classification (NCBI taxonomy): domain Eukaryota; kingdom Viridiplantae; phylum Streptophyta; class Magnoliopsida; order Fabales; family Fabaceae; genus Ammopiptanthus; species Ammopiptanthus mongolicus. The sequence continues at coordinate 39,458,155 of CM077345.1, forward strand.
ATCCCAACAATAACAGAATCCAAATCACTATATATACTAAGTAATAAGCCAAACTATACTTTATTGATTATGCAAAAGTCAGCTTTTGATTCAACAAACTCAACTAATTATATAATGTAATAAATTCAAACTAATTAATTAAATTAATACATAACAAAGAAACAACAAAGAAATATAACAAATTAAACAAATTAAAGAAATAAAATGTCATCCATATATAAATTAATGTTCAGAAGTCATCTCAAGAAAGAAGTTTGCCCAACGCTCCTTGATGTCCTTAATGTCCTCTTCAGAAAATGCTTCCGGATTGTCGAAAATCTGCACATTAATTATAACTAATCAACTATAACTATACATAATTAATCTATAACTATTTACAAATGTTATTAGTTAATTACCTCCTTCCATCGATCTGTAATACTCGCGGAGACAATGTTGAACATCCACTTCATGACATAATATCCGCACTCCCAGCCGCCACGTTGCCTATGACACTACAAATGAATACACAATTTGAATATATAATGAGTAAAAACATAATAGTAACTATTTTACACTGCAATTGAATCTCGGGTACTAATGAATAAACTACTTACATTAGGGTAAATCCACCTAATAGGCCTAGGCCTACCACCATCCAAAACACGACTTGCGTTCATAGCTCTATCATAATTAAGAAAATATGAATTTAAAGTATGTTATATATTTCAGAGTAATTAATAAAGCAAATGTAGTACAAATTAAATTAATTAAAAGCTTACGTTTCAACAATAAGCTTGATTTCTTTTGTCGGCTTCCTTCCCAACGAACAAAAGAAGACCACAACACTCATACCACGACAAATGATCAATAATTGCCAATGTTTACTGCATTTGGAAACAGTTAGAGACAAGTCACAGATAATGATAAATCACTAGTAAAACTTGTACTTACAGATGGAGGTAAGGTGCTAGGTAGAACTGTTTTTTGCCTTCATCAAGCACACGTCGCATGTACGCAGTAATCTCATCTGACCTAAGTGTCTCACCCTGAATTAGTTGAGGGTCAAGGAATCCATAAAGATGGAGGTTACCCCTATCAATACACAGGCGATGCAGATACCTAAGATATTGAAATAAATATTAGTTATAATAGTTAAAAACTTAATTAGTTAACTTACAAATTAATTAGTTGAAATAACATAACTTACGTGCACCATAATGAGACAACTGTCATGCAAAGCATTTCACTATCAATGCATATCTCCATAATGTCCCTCTGGGGGATATAGAAAGTGTCGGGCTTGCCATCGTGTTCCAAATTTATAAAAGCGGACTCCTTCCCAAGTTTCACGGCAGCTAATGCGAGACGTTCCAGAGCATCAAGTTCAACATCCTTGTCAATACCCTAAACAGCAAATATAGAACATTAGTAAACACGGTTAGGTTATTTCAATTGTAAATAAAAAAAAAACTTAACTTATTGAATGATTATATGAATACCTTCGATGAACCAGACGCCACAAGTTTTCTCGGATCCGACCTAGGCCTTTTGGGTCGATGATCTTTTCCATCATCCTAAACAATAGAGGTAAAGCATTAGTACACAAGTAAACACAATTAAGTTATTTCAATTGTAAATATAGAAAAACATATGTAAGTGAACAATTACATGAATACCTTGGCTGAAACAAAAAACCTCACAAGTCTTCTCGGCCAAGGGATGAAATTACCGGGGGCCTGGCCAACTGTAATAACCTCCTCAGTGGGCACAGGGACTAGAGCATCAACATCTAGAACATCTTCCACCACCACCCTCACATGATCATCCTCTAATGTCTGGTGGTGTAAGGTATTTCCCAAGTTGTGTACCCTCCCAAATGCCACTACCCGGCGATCATGATGATCATCAACATACAACTCACATTGATCGTCCTCCTTATCAGGCTGATGTGAATGATCACATGAACCCATAGTGCTCACAGGTACAGACGGTTGGGCACTTGTGTTTTGCTGGGAAAAACCCATAGATGCCAACTCTGAGAGAAGATCTCGTTTTATTTCTTCTCGAAGCTGCGCCTTGATGGACTCAATATCATCCCTCTTCCGATGATGTGAAGATGGCCCATGGTATTGGGTAATGCCAACACCCCATCCAACACCAAGGACACGGCCTGGGTGGTCCTCTTTACCAATCGCAACAGCCAAGACATCTTTGCGTCCAGTAGACACAAAGGTTCCTTGTGTGCTTTGTTCGTCCAAGGAATCCTACAACATACAATTGTCACATTAATTTGTGTAAGATGATGGATAAGCATGTTACAATTACAATTAGAATTGAATATATACTTACAATCTTTTCGGCAACAAGACGTGCCTCCTCAGATGTATATTGTCCCGATGGTCCTTGTCGGGCTCTCTTCCATGTATGGTGGCGTGGGGGTGGAGGTGGATCAACAACTTCTGGAGGTGGATCAGCCGTAGGATCAGCTTGGGATGCTTGTTCCAAAAGTTGTTTCTTCTTCTCTTCAATCATCTTCCTCCTCAGCTTTTTATATCCCCCACGAGACAAACGATGGGGGTAGAGATTCTTACTCTGGATCTCCTGCGCCTTTTTCCTTTTCTCCTAATATAAATAACATCAACTGAATTCAGTATATTAATAAAATCAATTTGGTTGGTAAAGTTAAACAATATAACTCAAGTTAACCTGAAAGGCGGGATCCAATCGGATCTGAACAAATCTATCCCATGTCTCTTGATCAAGGAACGGGTACATCTCAAGTGGAGATTTGTCTGCACGCCCATGTATGTATTTCCCGCTTAGTTGTGTTTTAAATGCTCTCCAACGCTCACCCGCATACGAAATCCATTTTTTCTTCATACGCTCGGTATCCGGCACTTCAAAGGTGAGCTATATTTACAAAACAGAATGGAGAAATTAGTGTATATGAAAATAATATGGTGAAATAAAATATATACAACCAAAGAGGGTAAAAGTAAAATACCATGATACTATCCCATATCTGATCCTTCACGTTCGTCGGTACATGGTCCCAATCCTCAATAAGTATACTAGCCTTGCTTTTGGCAAGGACGGCCACAAAACTCTTAAACTGATCTTCCATTGGCCCTATAGGTAAGCAATCTCCATCAAACTCAACCCTCAACCTTTGATTACCACTACGGTTGATGGCCAATTTTTTTAATCGTGTGGCGCGTCTACCTTTTTTTCCTGTCAATGGGGTATCCGACCCGCTGCGTGTAGGAGGGATGCCCGAGGGATCTGCCATGTATGCCTGTTTATACAAAAAATAATAAACTATGTCAGTAAAGATGGATAAATAACAAATATCACTTTAAACATAACTTACACAATAACTTAACATATAAATATCAAATTAAATAACAAAAAAAACTTAACTTATATTTATCAAGATAAACATAACTTAACTAATAAATATAACTTTAAACATAACTTACACCATGGTCAAGTAGTAATGTTCTCCCATATCCCTTCATGATGATCATCACGAATGGCATGTACATCGTCCGCTTCATTTTCCTCATTGAAAGTAGGCATCCGTGTTGAGAAAGAAGGAGTATCGGAAATATCGAGAGTTGAATCTTGATTTTCCTCACTACCATTATGCATGTTTTTTCCTTGGAGAACCACCGACCACCTTTTGTTAGAAGGATCATGGATATAAAACACTTGTCTTGCTTGGAAAGCCATGATAAAAGGCTCTTCTGTATGACCTACCTTGTCAAGGTCTACCAATGTAAATCCTAACTCATCGGTTTGTACACCACTGTTACTGTCAACCCACTTACATTTAAAAACAGGTACTCTAAATTTAGTGTAATCGACCTCCCAAATCTCTTCAATGACTCCAAAGTAAGATATGGATGCCATAACGGGGTTTGTATCTTTTGAACTAGAGAAGTGCATAGACTCGGCTACAATCATAACCCCACTGTTTTGCATGGTACTCTTGTCATCCTGGGACTTTGTATAGAAGGAAAACTTATTGATATCGTATCCACTCCAACATATGACATCAAAGTTAGGCCCGTGTGCTAACCATTTTAATGTATCAGAAGCAGTATTATCCTCCGCAATTTGATCTTTAAACCAGTTTAAGAAAGTCTTATTATGCTTGTTCAACAACCATTTTTCGTTCATTCGAGGGTAATTTTGCTTGACAATGGTTTTGTGATCACATAAGTAAGGATTAACCTCATCGGTGTTATTCAATATATACAAATGTGCTTGAAGCACTTCCTCTCGACCCATGCTCTTAACAGTAATACCTCGTGTACCCTTACCATCACATCTTCCCTCATGACGAGACTTAGGAAGCCCTACAGGTTCCGCTTCTGACATGTAGTCTGTACAAAACTCAATAGCTTCTTTTGCAACATACCTTTCAACAATAGATGCTTCAGGACGGTGTGGATTCTTCACATACCCTTTTAGTATCTTCATGTATCGCTCAACTGGGTACATCCACCTTAAATGAACGGGGCCACACAATCTAATCTCCCTCACTAGATGAACAATTAAATGAACCATGATGTCAAAAAATGAAGGAGGAAAATACATCTCCAACTGACACAAGATAATAGCAGCCTCAGTTTCCAACTCATCCAGTTTTTGAAGGTCAATGACTTTGCTACATATAGCATTGAAGAATAAGCACAACCTTGTTATGGCATGTCTCACTTTTTTAGGCAAGATGTCACGAATAGCCACTGGTAGTAGTTGTTGCATCAAGACATGGCAATCATGAGACTTTAAACCAACTAATTTGAGATCTTTCATTGAGACAAGCCTCTTAACATTTGAAGAGTAACCCTGTGGCACTTTGACGCCCCGCAGACACTCACAAAAACTTTTTTTCTCTTTTTTTGATAAAGTATGACATGCTGGGGGCAAATAAGTCCGCTTAACCCCTACTGATTGTGGAGCTAACTGCTCTCGTATGCCCATCGCAACTTGATCTAAACGAGCATTGACACCATCCTTTGTCTTGCCTTGAATGTTAAGAAGCGTCCCGACTACACTATCACACACATTTTTCTCCACATGCATCACATCAATACAATGTCTTACATCAAGTTTGCACCAGTATGGAAGATCAAAGAAGATCGACCGCTTCTTCCATATGTTTTTCTCAGTAGCCTTCTTATGGGTCTTTCCAAAGATAATATCCATGTCCTTAACCCGTTGATAAACTTGATCTCCGGTTAAGGCCGTCGGAGCAATTTCATTCTCCTGGCATCCATTAAAAGCTTTTCTCAATCTACGATACGGGTGATCAGGTGTGAGAAATCTTCGATGCCCAAGGTAAACTGTCTTCCTTCCATGTTGTAGTTGATGGTAGCATGTGCCTTCTTCACATACAGGGCATGCTTTATGGCCCTTAACACTATATCAGGACAAGTTCCCGTATGCTGGAAAGTCATTGATGGTGCAAAATAACATGGCACGCATCTTGAAAGTCTCATTGCAATACCCGTCAAACAGATCAACGCCTTCCACCCACAGCTTTCTCAAGTCTTCAATCAAGGGACTTAGATAAACATCTAAGTCATTTCCTGGTTGTTTTGGGCCCGAAATCATCATAGATAACATAATGTATTTGCGCTTCATGCACAACCAAGGAGGTAGGTTATAAATTACCAGGAGAACAGGCCATGAACTATGAATACTACTTAAGGTGCCATACGGATTCATGCCATCGGTAGCAAGTCCAAGCCTAAGGTTTCTTTTCTCATTGGCGAAATCCGGAAATAAACTATCAATTCTCTTCCATTGCAAAGAATCAGCCGGATGGCGAAGCTGTCCATCACATTTTCTCTCATCTGCATGCCACCTAATGTTTTTTGCGTCATTTACATTAGCGAACAATCGCTTGAACCTTGGAATGCATGGAAGATACCATAACACCTTCGCAGGAGGACCCTTTGTGATCACATCACAATTTGAATCACCATCGTTCACTTTGTAGCGTGATACCCCACACCTTGGACACTCGTGCATCTTTTCAAAGTCATTCCTATACAATATGCAATCATTAGGACATGCATGTATTTTCTTATACTCCATACCCATCGGACACAATATCTTCTTCGCCTCATAGTTACGGTTCGGCAATGTGTTACCTTCTGGAAGCATCTCTTTCAACAACTCAAGCAATTCGGTGAAGCTTTTATCACTCCACCCATTTCTCGCCTTCACAACTACCAATCTTAACACCGCTGACAACCGTGTGAAATTAGAGCACCCAGGATACAAAGGCTTATCTGCATCACTGCACAAAGTATCATACACATTTGCTCGTTGAAATGACTCTTGTCCAATATCGCGGATCATGTCCTCTAGTCGATCGTCCATATCTACGTCATCAACCTCCTCTCTTTGGGACACACTTGGTTTGTCTAACAATTCACCATGCCATATCCATCTTGTATAACTCTTACATATCCCTTCACAAATAAGATGCTCTCGTATTTTCTCAGCTTCCAGTCGTCTCTCATTCAAACAATTAACACAAGGACAATAAAACCTTCCATTACTATCGGGAACATTTCTTTTAGCAAATTCTAAAAACTCTTCCACTCCATTCTCATACTCATGACTTGTGCGTCTAGCATCGATCCAATTACGATCCATAACTACAACAACACCAACTTCACTTAGTCCAAGATCTTCAACTCCTTTTTATCACAGGGTATGGCCCTATCCCATTCGAGAAGAAACTTCTTCAACACTCAGTTAACAATTAGTCCTTAACTTTCATGCCCATACTTAACGAAATTTCGACAGCATTTCCCATTGGTCTCCGACGTACACGACTTGACCGCGGTGACATCCACCGCGACAAAGTGTGCACCCGGAGAACAAAAGGAAATGCAGCAGACAGAAATTTCTTCAAGTATAAGATATGAGAATTAAGGAATAAGTATTAACCAAATGAAGAATAAGTTTTTCCCCAAACTGTCCAACTTGGACAATTCAAGATTCAATACAATGAGTAGTACCTTAATAAAGTACACATATGCTCATTAATATTGAATCTCAAACGGGAAACTAAGGTTTTGCTAATTTATTAACACTAAAAGATAATCCAACAGTCCAATTAATCCCTAAGTTAAAGCAGCAAATAGTAAAACTAATACATTAATACTTTTTCTCTTCCTTTCTCCTTTTAATTTCATAAGAAAATCTAATCAGAAGGAGAAGTGTTTTTCTTCATTAGAATGTCACGTATGGATTTCCTGCCAAGTTACATGCGATATTGTAAAACTAATCAAGTTACATGCCATATGCATACTGTAAAACTAATCAAGTTACATAGCAAAACCAAAGTAACAGGTAGCAGACAACAACAAAAATGTAGAGAGAAAGAAAGAGAACTGTATGGAAGTTTCACTCAGTTTACTAAGCAGACCACTGCATGGAAACACTCATATAAATGTCATGAGCAAGACTGGAAACGACTCCATATGACATGAGCACACTAACAGAGTGAAGCATTGGGTTCAACAGAATAGAATGGGGAAGCAATTAATAATCAAAATAAGGATATTAGATACGTACCTTCAAATTTTCCTCAGGTTAGGGAATATCAAGAATGGATTCAGATCTTCTTCAGGTGGCTTTTCTGGAGTAGCAACAGGTGCTGCCTTGTCCTAAGTAGAATTGAAAATAAACTATAAGCCAAAAACGAAATGAAAAAATAAAGCCATTACGAATAAACTATAATATCATAAAACCTAAAGCCAAAAACGAAAAAATAAATGTAAACAAACTCACCTCAGAGGTGAAGCCGTGGGCAAAGTTTGGTACAAAGGTTCAGAGGAGAGGGTGAAGGATGAAGGAGAAGGAGCAAACGAGAGAGAGGTGATGAAGGATGAAGGATGAAGGAGCCGTGGGCAGTGTATCAGCGATGAAGGAGCAGCAACGAAATGTGAGGAGAAGGAGAAGGATGGTGCTAGGTTACGGTGGTGAAGGATGAAGGAGAAGGAGCAAACGAGAGAGAGGGCAAACAGTGAGGAGGGAAAGATATGAAAGATTAACGTTGGAGAAATGGGTTTAATGAAGATTTGAAATCGGTTAGTTAATAGAACCGATGTTGAAAGTTTAATAATGAGATCGGTTGTAAAATAACCGAGTTTGAAAGTTTACTAATGAGATCGGTTGTGTAATAACCGATGTATATACTTGGCGGGAATAAATAAATAGTTTTTTATTTAAATTGTATTCATCGGTTGAAATATTTAACCGATGTTAAATGTTTTATACATCGGTTTCTTTATGAACCGATGTAAATAATTTTGAACTTATTTTCAAAATTGCCACCGCCTCTTTTTTTAAATCGGTTCCTTTTCAACCGATCTAGAAACCTGTTGTAGAATCCATATTTTGCACTAGTGTGGATTCAGTGACTTTGATATTTGATACCTTTCATGTCTTTAGGCATTTTTTCTTTCATTTGATATATTCTCTCATCTTGTATCATTTTTCGCTCTCATTTTTTTTCTCTTCAAAAATGTCTAAAGACATCAAAGGTACTAAATCTTAAAATCACTCAATCCAAATCTCTACTATTTGGTCACAAGATTTAACGGAGGTGTCAATGCCCCCGTTTTGTGGTTGTGCAGGGTTTTTGCCCTTCCTTTCTGAAAAAAGGCCTCTGTTTAATTACAATACTAGTCTGTTACGGATTAAGTTTATGTATTTTGCATAATTTTGAGGTGCCTTGGAGGCCTTCTAACCGAAAACATTTGTTAACATATGCCACGATAGGGGTGTTTGTTTCAAGGTTTATTAACTTATAATCTAGGAATATGATTAGAATTAACATGTATATGAATAATATTGTTGGTAATTTGTCAAAATTTGTTTGATTAAATTTGAATATCGTTGAAAATATTAGACAACATTTTTAATTAGGAATCTTGATAACCATACTTGCATTGATGCATTCATTGAAGATAATATTCCTAGGAATGTGTAATAAATTTTCGAAACTGCCCTTGATAAAAACAAATGCAGAATAAGACAAATCAAATTTGTAATTTATTTAAGGGTTAATTATGCTTTTGGTCCCCGTAAAATAGAGTAAATTCATTTTTAGTCTCATTTTTTAAAAGTCCTTTGTTGGTCCCTCAATTTTCAAAATAGCTCACTTTTGGTCCCTAACGTCAGCTCAATTTTCAAAATAGGAACCAAAGGTGAGCTATTTTGAAAATTGAGGGACCAAAGAAGGACATTTTGAAAATGAGGGACTAAAAACGAATTTTCGTTATTTACAAGGACAAAAAACATATTAACCCTTCTAATATTCTTCTTCAGTATTTTTTTCGTGAAATTTAATCAAAAGGATATACAACTCATAATCGTTCTCTGCGAATAAAAAATAATTATATAATGCAATTATTATATAGTTTGGGTCTTAAATTGAATAACCATATTATAAACTTATTAAATAATCGTATAATGCAATTACTTTTTTCTTATTTTTCAGAAATGTCTTTTATTAAATAAACCCAAACAATAAAACTTAAAACAATAGAGAGAATCGATATTATTCATCCATATTATTACAAAAAATGATTTCCAACATCAGTGTCTTATTTTTGTTTATTAAATTATAATTGTCAATTATTCATTTAATAATCTAAAGTAATATAAAAAATAAAAATATAATTATTAATATATTTTATTAAGGATGAAAAGCTTACAGATAAACTTGTAAAAGATAATATTATAAATAAATTTTACTCACCTATCAAATAGTTTTCACCTATTTAAATATGTTTTTGGTTACTGTAAAATAATGAAAATTCGTTTTTAGTCCCTCATTTTCAAAAAAATTCCTTTTTAGTCCCTAATTTTCAAAATGTCATTTTTTGGTCCCTTAATTTTCAAAATAGCTCACATTTGGTTCCTATTTTGAAAAATTGAGATAACGTTAAGGACTAAAAGTGAGCTATTTTGAAAATTGAGGGACCAAAAAATGACTTTTGAAAATTAGGGACTAAAAATGAATTTTCGCTATTTTATAGGGACCAAAAACATATTTAACCCTTTATTTAATTGTGTTAAATACTTTCTTAAAACAATTTAATTGTTATACACTGTCAGTATAAATCTTTTTGCACTGTCAACCAATCAGACAGAAATCATGATAAGTGATTTTTAAGGTAGCTAGGATAAAAGTCAAACATTTTAGCTTATGTAGCAATTTCTGATTAGTTGACACTGTAAAAAACCTTTACACTAAGGATGCATACCAATTAAATCCTTCTTAAAATGTATATTAACAAAGTTTTTCGAATGCAATCAAAACACCCAAAGTAATTTTTATTTTTTTTGTACTAATATTTTTTGGGGTGCTTAAATGGGGCTTAAAAGCCAAAAAAAACAAAAGAAAATTACAAACATATATTAAAATTTTGAAATTTGATTTTAAATGAATAAATAAATAAGTATTTTTACTAATTCCTGATCATGGTGGGGATAAAAGTATTTCTAGTAGTGCATGAGAAATAGTATGCTTTGAATTGACGTGGGAGTTGCATATTGATAGGGGTATTTTTGTATTTTTAATAAGTGATATAGAAGCTACATTGATGTGGAAGTGAAATCGATGGATTTAATGTATGTAATATAATGTAATATTAGAGCATATTTGGGCACCTTAAAGTTTTAGATTTCAGTTGTTTTATCCCAAAAAGCTGTTTTCAAAATAATATAACTTGTTTGGTATTTTACTTAGATTTATAAAAAAAGTATTTTTTGGGGAGAAAAATGTATTTTATGTCATCTAATTTGTTTTAATTTAAAATTATTGTGATTTGATTATTTTTCATTCTCAAAACTCTCTTTCCTGTTTATTCCTACAAAACTAACTTCCAAACAAATATTATTAAATTATATAAATAATTTCATATATTATTTTCGTAATTTATCATGTAAAAATGATTTTTTTTACACCACCCAAACAAAATAGATTATCTTAAAATTGCTTTTGCGTAAACATACCCAGACAAAAACAGATCCTGATTATAATCGATTATCATAGTAATCGATTACACATCAACATATTCTATTTTTTCTAGCTTTCTCAAATACACTTTTAGTGTAAAGATTTTTTACATTGACAATCAATCAAAAAGTGATATATCATTATAAATGTTTGACTCTTATCTTAACTACCTTAAAAATTATTTATAAGTCATAACATGGTTTCTATTTCATTGACGGCATAAAAAACTTTTTACTGACGTTGGATACTAATTAAACTCATGAGTTATATATAAAATTCCCAACTACTCTCATGGAATGAAAATGGAGCAAGATATATTGTACATCCTGTTTTTTCTTTTTTAAATAACTAGTTAAATCCAACAAACAATCTGTTAGTTATATCATCAGCTAAATGTTGAGAGGATTCATCAAAAAAAAAAAAAAAAAAAAGGGCTAAATGTTGAGAGGTTTCGTATACCCGGAATAAAGCCGTTGTTTCTCCTCCTGCAGGTAACCGTCCCACGATAGAGGAGGAGGAGGAGCCATCCAGTACATATATGGCTCAGTTACTCACGTTTCCATATTAGTAACGGTCATCACTGATGTGATACACCCCACCATTCGCCAACAAACTCCTCTACCGTGCACATACACATCCCATCAACGTAAATAACCCAAAGATGCAATTTGTAGAAACCATATTTCCAAACACCACACTATAAATCACTTATAAAACAGTTTCCATTTTGTTTTTCAACCCTCGTGCATTAGCTCACAAAACACCTCCCTCCTCCAACTCCATCAATCAAATCAATTTCAATTTCACTTCAAGCTACGACAACATATGTTCCGCATAAGCAACACCTTGGTCGGTATCCTCAACATACTGACCTTACTCCTTGGTCTTGCCGCCATGGGTGTATCTGTCTACATCCACACCAACGGTGCCAACGCCACCGATTGCCAGAGAGTGCTGCTGTACCCTCTTTTGTTCGGTGGCGTTTTCATATTCATTGTATCAGTGCTGGGAATTGTGGGCTCTCTGTGCCGCGTTAACGTAGCCCTCTACATATACCTTCTTGTGACCTTCATCTTCATTGTGGGGCTCATGCTATTCACTGTTTTGGCGCTTTTCGTCACCAACAAGAAGGTAGGGGAGCATGTATCTGGCAAAGGGTACAAGGAGCATAGGATCGGAGATTACTCGCGCTGGTTGCAGCACTATGTGATCAACGAACAAAACTGGAATGAGATCAAGAGTTGTTTGATGGATGCACGTGTGTGTCAGAATATCGCCGTCAATGGTGGACCCAACAATGACTCTCCCATTTTCACACAGTTGTCTACCACACAGGTTAGTCCCCCTCGTTACTTAATCTGGAAAGCTCTCAAATTTTCAGGTTTTGATCAAACAAATCAAGAAAAGGAATGCTTGATTTGTTAACTAAAACTTTGGGTTCTAAATCATAGTTGCAAGGTTTTAAATTGCGCTTGCAAGTCGATTTTCCATTATTACGAATAATTGCGGAAAAAATATGATCGATATGATTATAAATAAAGTTGTGATATAATTTCAAAGCCTATCAAAACTTTAACATATCACGTCCACAATTACGATTACGAATTAATCCAAATTTAAAACCTATTATATATTGTAATAATGCAGTTGTGGCACAATTCGCAATTGCAACAATGGGGAAATTGTCATGGATGTGGTTGTGTAATTTAAAAACCATCCACAAATATTAATTGATAAATATTGTCACATCATTATTAAACCATTAATTTAGTATTTATTATTTATTTATTTATTTTGCTTAGTTTAATTAAGTTCTAAAATTTGGTAATAATAGGTGTATGAAATTGCAATGGATTTTCTAATTTTTGCTCCTTTGCTTTGTTTAGGAGGAAAAAATAAAAAATAAAATAATAGTTTTGGTAATTAGTAAATAGATTTGACCGTGAGTCTCCCTTAGATAAGAATTATTTATGAGTTTAATTTTAATATATTTTCCTTAAAAAGTTTAATTAAATCCATTATTTATATAGAAATTTCCTCCTTTATTTTATATGCGCAAGTTAGTCAATGGATGTTTCTGGTTTTTCTTTTTTCTTTAAGCAGTTTGGGTGCTGTAAGCCACCTGTGCAATGTGGATTCACAATGAAGAACGCTACGTACTGGGAAGTGCCAAAAACAAGACCAGCCGTTAATGATTCTGATTGTACCATATGGAATAATAGGCATGACAAACTGTGCTACGACTGCAATTCATGTAAAGAAGGAGTGTTGGCTAACATCAGGAACCAGTGGAGACATCTCAGCATATTCAATGTCTGTGTGCTTATACTCGTCACCAGCATTTATGTTTTGGGCTGTTATGCCATAAGGAACAATAAATCGGACTCCAAGTACAACTACCAGAGGCATTGGCAGAGAGCATAGCATTGATGTTAATTTAGCGTAGAAAGCAACCTTGTCAAAATTGTGACATGTACTGTTGTGTAATCATCTTTAGGCTTTACCATGTTTAGAGGTACAACTATCATGGCTTTTGTACGTTGGTGTCTTTTGGCTTTCAATTTTCTCTCGTATTTTTACCATAGGTAGCATTTAGCAATTAGAAATTTTAATGTTTGTACTGTACATTCTGAATTGATCGGACTAGTTTCAATCAACAATGCTAATGATCGGGTTTGTGTTATGAATCGCATCTCGCTTATGATTAGGTGTTCGCGGATGAATCGGTTTTGAGTCAAAAAGTCATCCGATCCAAAAATAAAAACAAGTTGCGGTTTGGAACTTACAATTACGAACTAACAACTATCAATTTATGTTAATTTGGAACATTAACAATGGTAGAAATACACTCATTTCAACACTCTCTCCAACACATTCTCATATGGAACCCATTATCACTATGCCAGATTATGCTTTTGGAAGCGCACTTTCAATAGCGTTTTTTAGTGAAACGCTGTATTTAATGATGCAGAGAATATGCAATAGCGCTTCTCCTAACAAGCGTTTTTAGATGAATGAGAATAGACAGAGCTTGATCAAGGAAACGCTGTTAAAAGGTTGATAAAAGAATAGACAGCGCTTTCTTAAGGAAGCGCTGTCTAATGTATGGGAATAGACAGCGCTTTTTCAAGGAAGCGCTGTCTAAGGTCACACTAAGATAGCGCTTCCTTTAGTAAGCGTTGTCTATTCTCCTTTACCCTTGCATTAAATTTTCATAACGTATACTTCCTCCTCGCGCGCTCACACAAAACACTTACGTACTGTTCATTCCCTCCTCCACGACCTAAGTTCAGACACCACTCATCCTCATCATTGCCACCATTCTCGAACCTTAACCTCCGCGAGAACCACCGCAAACACCATTAATTCTCAAACCACCGCAACAACCACCTCTCATCAAGTGCATTGTTTGTGCGGCCTGCTCTCTGCCCAACGCGAGAACCATCGCGAGAACCACCTATTCACCCAACGCGACAACCACCTTCTCTCTGAAAGCCCTCGTCACTACAAGCTCCCAGGTAATCCATCATTCCCTGCAACCCTGTCTTCACTGCAAACCCTCCTCTTCCCTGTAACCCCTTCATTCCCTATATACTGTAAAATTTGAATTTTTAAAATAGTAATATAGATTATCTTATTAGGCTGTTGAATTCTTGTATTTTACATTTTCAGCTTATATATTTGAATTAAATGATAAGAATGAGGACAACACCCCTGCTCTGATTTGGTTTTGTTAGCAAATGACATTGGTACAGAACAGAGAATTGGTAATGCAGTGAAAAAAATGCAATGTGTAGAAAGATTTTTTTGTTATGGAATGTCTAATCCATCATAGCTCACTCGTGACACATTTTCAATACTGTCATAGGGATAGTTCTTGACTTTTTTTAATCCGTCATCTCTTACATTTGCCAAGAAGCAGACACTGTCATTTCCCTGGAGTTGATAATCATGAATTTGGCCCTTGTGGTGTTGGTTGTACTATTGAGTAATGTGCATACACAATGACTTTTGTTTCATGTTCGAATTCAATTTTTTTTTTCCTAACCATAATGTGTATAAAATGGTTAGTATTTTTATGCTTTACAAGAGCATTGAACCTAAGACCTATGTCTCAACTTATCTCAGGTTGGATTTATGTTTCTGATGTAGTTGTGTGTTATTTCCAGTGCAGCGATTTGAAATCTTGGGCCAGTTGGGTTGCATTCCGAACTACTTGCTTGCACCTCCTAAAAAGCATCTTGTTAAAAAGGTAAGTATGGTTTGATTTGGTCTACTTTGTTATACATTGCTTCTTAGTTGATAGGTTAGTGATCAATTATGAGTTCTGATATGTGTATGTGTATGATCGTGTTTGCTTGATTTCAGTTTTCTCATTGTTGGTGTTTGCTCGATTAGAGCAAACTTGTTGGTGTGCTCGGTTGCCTCCTCTCTTAGGTAGTTTACTTGACTAGCTCTTGGTACTTCCTTTAAAATTTGGTATTTGATTTCGGAAGAAATAAAGAAACTAATAAAACGTTGCTTCTCTCAGGCACCTCTGTCAATCATAAATATAAATAGTGATCATGATTATGTAACTTAATGAAGTTGTTTGATTTTGAAATCAGGGCTTTGCTAATTCATCGTGCCTGCAATGGAGGAGCCAAGTCGAGATATTCTAAGTCATCCAAGACTAAATGGATATCTATAGAGATATTTACAAAAACTCATATGCAATTATTTAGGTTAAAAATTAACTTGAAACTTTTAATTTATTATTTTCGGTTTTATAGTGCCCCGCCAACCGAATAGCGACGATTGTGGCTACTATGTCCTGAAGTTTATCAAGGATATCGTCGTTCAAAACCAAACGCAAATCCCAACGACGGTTTGTAATTTTAGCTCTAGTTTAATAATTAAATTACACACATTTTATCATTAATTGAATGTACTTTAATTCTAATTGATTTAATTTTCATTTCGCAGTACTTTCCTGAGTGTAAATGTGACAGATATTATGATGATCAACTTATTGAACTCAGGGAAGAGTGGTGTCGCTATGTTGTTACGAATTTTATCCAAAAATAAAGGTAGAGTACACATATACTATGATGTTATAAGTTAGAGTAGTGCCTCTCCTATTAGGTTTGTGTGCATTGTGCAAGTGATTGTGTGTGTGTATATCTAATTTGTTGATGTGTTGTGAATTTAAGTTGTGTGTATCTTGTGTGCAGGGGCAGCAACAAGCTTGGATATATATGAAGTGCACCTACATGTAGCTAGCTAGTATTAAATAGTGAAGCTATAGTATATAGTGTAAAGTGTTGTTATAGTGTACATGGTGTATAAGTGTTGTTAGTGAACATCTGTTAGTACTGTTAGTGTAGTAGAAATTTTAAGAGCAGATTTCTTTTTGTATATGCAACTAAGTTAACCTTACTTTTGTATACTGTGTTAGTAATTAAGGTATAGAATTTATACTTGAATGGTTATTTTGGTATATATGTACTGATTTTGATGAGAAATTACAGCTGGTATGTATTAGTTTTGCTGAGTGCAGGGGGATGGATAATTGAAAAAAGAATGTAAAATTTAAAAAAAAAAAAAAAAAAGGGTATAGACAGCGCTTTCTTAAGGAAGCGCTGTCTAAAATACACAAAACACAGCGCTTCCTCAAGAAAGCGCTGCCTAAAAGATAATTAAGAAGCGTTGTGTTTGTGTATGGTATATAGACAGCGCTTCCTTGAGGAAGCGCTGTCTTAGTCACAACAAAGGAAGCGCTGTCTAATTATCTTTTAGACAGCGCTTCAGAATCACTGCTTTTTCCTTCCAACCTACCACAGCAGCTACATGAACAGCGCTGTTGTAGGCAAAAAATGAACGTTGTCTAATCCCTTTTCTGTTGTAGTGTATATAGAGAGTAAGCCCATGTTATTTTGTGGATTCCAAACGAAATTCACCAAATAACAAAGAATGTGTTGGAGAGTGTTGAAAAGAGTGTGTTGCTAGTATTTCTCTAAGTATTATTAGGAAAACAAAAATCAACAAATAATTTTCTCTAATTTAATTAATATGGCGTTATGGTAGGGTAATCCATAATCCACTAATAGTTTAATACGTTGTCACATACTAATAATAGAATAAACAAGTATTAAATTTTGTATATGCGGTTTGGTTTGATTTGGTTTGATTCGATTTCAAAAATAGAATCTTAAAACCAATCCGATCTGATCAGTTTTCACAATAAAAATACAATAAAAATCGGTTTTGTTCAGTTTCCGATTTTTTTGGATTGGTTTTCGATTTTTCTTTGGATCTATTTAGATGTGAACACCTCTACTTATAATTACAGTCATGATATATTGGTTCCTCTCTTAAATATATTTAATGAAATCATGGCTAGATGAACTTTTTAGTCCCTAGAAAGTAGACAAATTTTGATTTTTGTCCCTAATAATTTTTTTAGGATTTGATGTCTGCAAGTTCAAAAATATTGGATTTAGTCGTTGTCGTTAACTTCCTTCTGTTAAGTGCTTATGTGTCTAACAGGATGCAACGTCAACATTGACACATTGACAAAAATAATATTTTTTTAATGCCACCTGCCATTTTATAATAATTAGGTGTCTTCTCCGATACCCCAATAATTTTGGGGTAAAAGTCCTGGCCAATCAGAATGCGCTACCTCAATTAAATGGATCATGTTAATGAGTCAAATCATATGGTTCTCACCATCTGATTGGGTCACCTAGGCAGGGTAAAGTAACCATTAGGGTACTAGAGAATTCACCTAATATTTATTAGGGTGTAAAACCTTTTTACAGAGATATCCAATCATAAATTATCACATCGGTCAATATTTGACTCCCTATCTGTTGAGTCTCCAAAATGTCTGATGTGCATTTACCTAAGTTTTGATGAAAACTAAGTATTTGTTGAATGATTTAATCGAACTCGTGTGTGGTTGCTGACCTGTCTACTTTGTGTGCAAATTAATATAATAAGTTTTTAGCCACTTGTCTGTGCTAAGTCAAAGTTGGAGATCACTCGTCTGGTGATGAAGCATGACTTGTCTTATTTAAGGAAGTTCACCCGTCTAAAGCTTATATGAAGTAGTTGACTTTCTATTTGAAGGTCAACTTGTCTAAAGAAGATCTTCACCCGTTTGCTGACTTTCAGTGAAGAACCTTGTCAAGATTAAAGACCTTTGTGAAGCTGTCCACTCAAGTCAGAATATGCTAAAGATTTCTCTCACGAAGATCAAGAAATCAGAAGTCCAACTAATAAAGTATCCTCGTAACTAAGAATAGAAGTACAACAAAAGAGCTTTATTCCCTATTACAACTAAGATTTACACGCAAAGGGAAACACTGAGTGCAAAGAACAAAAAGCATCCTTAAAAGTTTGAAATGGCTGATGCTACATCAGATAGCCCTATCCCTCCTATGTTAGAGAACAAGCAACGTTCCTCAAGCATTAGTGGCTACCCAGAACGACTCTATTTGCATTTAATGAAGATTTACAAAAAGCCAAGCTTTCAAGGAATGTCTCTAACGGATACAAATTGTTGAAGGCTATTTAATGAACAAGTCATTGAAGATACAAAAAAAGTACTCACAACAGAACACAACATTCAAAGGGCAATTACTATGTGCATTTATATCTTCATTCTTTCATTCTTTATTCTTCAGTCATTTGAAGTTAATACGCAGTCTTTCAAACCTTCACATTTAATACACTCTTCTGAGTGCTTGTGAAAGACTTGTGTAACACCCTTTCCGGGGGCATCACATAACGAACATTTTATAAAACTATAATACCGAAAAATGGGTTAATTAAAATCATTTAGGAAAGATGGGGTAAATTTTTCCTTGTCACAAGACATAATTATAAAAGCTTGTAATCATTTATGCGTGTAAGGTAAATAGAAATATTTCATAATATAAAGTCATAAGCTCATAAAGGATTTACATGAAAACTCAACCCAACTACATAAAGTAAACATAAGGATACAGACTCAACATAAAGAACAGGAGACGCAACTCCTAAGCATAAGGTACTTGGAGATGCAGTTCCACAAAAGATAAAAGAAAGGTACAGACACTCTAACACCCTACACTGGCCGACAATCGACTACACGGGAAGACATCCCTCGGATCAACTGTTGAATGCTTCCTCTAACTTCTCCTTTACGGAGAGACAAGCGAGACCTAACCGGAACCATAGCAGGGATTGCTGCATGCATTCCTATGGAAGACATAGTATGAGTTGACTCAGAAGCAACTCTGCTAACAAGAAGCCTAACCTCAAGAGAGGGAGATGGCACTGAACGCATCATTGGAAAGGTCCATCGAGCATTCCACTTACGACTACAACCTTGACAGCAGACCACGTGAAGACATGTAGTGGAGCAGTTAAGAACCCTTCATCTAAGACTCCTGCAGATGGTGAGTGTGGCTCTTCCCATGTACTATGATATAAGCCCATCATAGCTAGATGTCCAAACGCCGAAACCACTGGGAGAGTCAACAGAGCGATGCATCCAAAGCGTCGGGTGAAGTCTCGATAACACGACCTTCTCGGGAGATAACCATAGAAGCACACAACGATGCAATACAAAATAATGAGTTGAGATTCCCATTCATCAATACAACACATGGCAGAAGTAAAAACAGTACGACACGCAAGATAACGACACACTAATCATGCATATCATACATCTCAATATCTCATATTATTCGATCAACAACATAAGACATCATCAACACAGGATAAAAATGTATAACATATAAATGTATCCATCAACAGTCATGCAATGCAATACGATGTACATGACTCAATGTCATATGCCACAAGGGTAAAACTGTGACCCCTACTCCATGGAGCTAACAAATGTCGGATAGAGTGAATGGGAGGACATGTTCCGTGTATGCCAGCCATGGGCAAGATGTTACAACATTCGTAACGTGCACGTATTTGGCTTTTACGGAAACACTCTACACCAACATGAAAAGTATGGCATCTAGTCAAAGATGTCACAGCAGTGCATGGAATACCACGACATAGAAGAATCACCAACTGGTCACTTATGGAATCTCCAACCCTGACATCCTCAAGACCATTTAAGATCGTTACCGTAAGATTCGCACCTGCATCAAGGTGTATGCTCATCTTCTAGGCTCAAGGCCTTACAGACTCATGCAACATAATGTCAATGCTTACACAAAGCAGATGCGATAAAATGTCTATCCATCGGATAAACCTCGTGATTCCACAGGAATCTTGCCATTATAAGGCTTACACAGATATCATGTATTAACATTTATTCAGAGAATAAAACTCATAATTCCATAGGAATCTTCTCATATAGATCTTTCATTGTTAAAGTATTTTAAACTTTTACCCACTGGATAATCTCGTAATCCCTCCGGGATCGAGTCATCACAAAACTATACTGTTAGACAATGTCCTCGGGTACGACTCACCGACCCGTCATCGAACTACTGTTCCAAACCAAAATGTTTCATGTTTGTGTTCATGTATTATGATATATTTTCTCAAGTCCTAAATGTCTTATGAAGAAGGATTGAGGATCCTGCCGTTAAGTCTTAGATCCTTTCTAAGTTAGAGGGTAGTTGTCTTTCAAGTAATGAAATACATCTTGATTCAGTAAGTCTTATGAATCGATTGACAAGTGAATCATCAATGGTGTAGCATATGGTCTTGTTCCACCACACATTACACTTTCTTATCTCTTTCTTTCACTATAAGTCAATTATTTGACATTGGGTTTTAACTTAGGAAAATCCTTAGTTTTGAGTTCAATCTTTTTATTGGACAAATCCAAATCTCTTTAAAAAAAACATCATTTAACTTTATGAAACCCCATCATAAGTGTAATGAATACTTATGATGGCTTAAAAGATTTTCCTTTTCGAATACCTCACTTTGTTCAAAAACAATTTGAATGTACCATTGCTTTTAAAAGAGGATGAGTGTATAAACTCTTTGTAAAGAAGTGAGTAAAACTCCTTTGTTTTAACTAAGAAGATGAATCTTCTTAAGTCCAAATTCCTTTTAACTCAAAATCATTTATATTTAAACTTGAAAATAGATATTGCATTGAAATCAAAAGATAAGTTTTACGTTCAAAACCTACTTAGTAACCGAATGTTGCATAAGATTTCCTCAAAGTTGTTTGTTATTGAGAACATTTGATTCATTAATTTTCAAAACATCATTTGATTTACTTAAGCCATAACTGAAGATCAAAATATTTTTCCCTTGTTTTAAGAATCTCTTGAATGAATATAAGGTTGTGTTTCATTCAAATAATGTTTCTTTGTTTTGCTTTGGTTCATCGTTCATTGATTCCATTTTAGAGTTGTAAAATCATTTAAGTTTTGAAGATTGAAATTGAAAATCCTTTTTATTTATATGCTTTGGCCGAATCCTATACTAGTTTTAATGTGAAGATTTTGCTTCACCAACATCCATCATAAGCAAGAGTAATCATCAATGTATCAATATGAATAACAACATAACATCCAATTCGAAAAATCAACACAAAACCCGTATGCATAAATTTTTCAGCATCCAAGTACCAAATTGTGACAAACATTTGATTGACCAAACGAACTTAGATTTGAGAAAATGAAGACTCATATGAAAGCTTAGGATGTTTACTTTTTGGCTATGAAATTTGTTTTCACAAAAAGTTAACACATTAATACATTTTTACGAAAACACGCCACTGTGGTCCGAATCCAAAACAGAGTTTTATGCTTGGATTGAAACAGATTTTCAAGGGTCAAATCTTCATGAAACCCCATGAAATTTGTGTTCAAAAGGAAGCCCAGGATGTATGGTTTTAGGATCAAAAACAAATTTTGAAATCCAAGGTCTAGGCTGAGAGAAAAACTGAAATGACTCACATAAGGTCAGATCCGAAAATCACATTTTCACAAACTGTTTTCAACAAAAAGATGGAGGAACCCTAGGTTAGGCTTTTCCAACATATAAAAGCCATTTTCAACCATTCAAACACATCAATGAACACAAATCAAGCAATAAATAATTATTACAGCAATGTTCTCATAGAGAGCCACATATAGAAAGTGGCAAAACCCTTGGTTTAGGGTTTTCCCCAAACCAAACCCATAAACCATTTCCACCACCATCAATGTGGTGTGATGTGGTTCATTCCCCCGTTACCTTAATGAAGATATTTAGGATGAGAAAAACTTCAAGCTTTGGAATCAAGAGATGGCCGAACCTATAGGTATCGGAAAAACAAGATTTGAAACTTGTTTTGCAAAAACAATGAACTAGAAGAAGTCCACTCATGATTTAAAGTAAGGACATGAAGAGAAGAATGAAGATCAAGGCTTACCCAAGGAAGAACACTTTGAAGATCGAGGTGGTGCTCTTCAAGTTCAAGAACCAACTTCCTCCAATCAAGAAACTTTCTTCACCAAAGTTGTTCTAGGGACCAAGACTAACAAAGCTATGGTCTTAGAATTAAAAGATGAAGTTTGGTTGATTGGGTTCTAGAGAGAACCAAACAGAGAAGGGTTAGAGAGAGAGAAGAGAGAGTTTTTGAAGAACTTAATAAAATAGAGCTTTTGATCTTGGTAAGTGAAGAATGAGAAGTGTTTTGGTGTTATGGAGGGGGGAATGGCCGAATGGCCTAATGAACTTGGTCACCAAAACTTAGTTGATGTGTTTATGACATGGATGTGATCATGTGTAAGTAATTTGGATGGCTAGGATTTAGAGAGTACACTAGGTGTTGAGTTCTCATGCAAAGTGTAGAGATTAACCATAAATATGTTAATTAGCTTTCTCCATAAAAGGTAAGGTTGATAGGTTATTAACTAAGAGTCATAGGAGTTTAAACCATTGATTAAAGGAATGAAAAGGTGATGGATGGTTGACATAAAGTTGACAATGTCTCGTAAAGCGTGAAAAGCAGTCATAAACTACTCCCGGCTCCAGGCTAGGATAACTTCCCCTGCCCTGGCACGCATCCCAAGGTAAAATGGTCCTGATTAAAATAATAATATTTTTACCGTTTTTTGACTCAAAACAACACAATAGGCTCAAAATAACATTTTATGATTATTACGCTCATAATTGAAATTTGGATATGAATTTCCAATCGTTAACCATTATTATGATTAAACTTAGTCGAATTGTATTCTCAGTCAAGTTATTCACACAAACAGTTATAGTTGTAATTAATTTACATCTTCTCCCAAGCAAACCTGAGTGAGCTTGGAGAGGCTAAGTGTGCAAACAATACTTGTCTCGGAGCCTGGAGAGGCTAAGTGTGTGAAAAATACTTTTTTGTCCTGTAACCTGATCTGTTATAGTTGAGAAATCTCGGTGCTGCCAAGGACTGGACGTAGCCTCAGTTGTTAAGAGATGAACCAAGATAAATCTATTGTGTTCAGTCTCTCTATCCGTTATCTCTTCAGTTTGATTATTTATCTTAACTGTTATTTAACTAAAGGGGTTAAATCTGTGATTATCAAATAAGTTTTTATCTTGTGTGATAGTGTGTGTTTTCTATTGAAAACTCTCAGACAAGTTACTTGTCTGCCTGCTCTGTTTTTGAACAACTCGTCTACTCCCTTCTAGTGCCTGTGAAAAAGATTTTAAATTTCTCTTAAATCTGGTAAACACAATTCAACCCCCCTTCTAGTGTTTACACCTGTCTATTTCACTATCCTAACTACCTTTAAAGTCACTCATCCAACGATTGGTGATTGGTTGATAGTGTAAAAACTTTCCACTGGTAGTGTATAATAGTTAAACTCTATTTATTATAGTTTTAGTAATTTTAATTACTATTATAAATTATACATAAATATTAAAATATTTTATTGTTTATTACAATAAATATTGAGTAAATCGCCAATTTGGTCCCTGAAATAGTAAGGTCGTATTAATTTGGTCCTTGCGGCAATTTGGTCCATGAAATTGTAAGGTTCGTATCAACTTGGTCCCTGTTGGAGGGACTAGATTGATTAAGTTTTGATAACTTCAGGGATGTTGGTTGTGGCTTCACACTCAAGAGGGGGGTCAATTGAAAATGTTGAAAATTTTGTCAACCTATGTAACTTTTACAAATTTCAGAATTAGGCGCAGCAATTCAATTATGTATGCAAGCAATGACGTATTAACAACACAACAAAGATGATACTTTGATAAAATAGATCAAGATTGAAACACTTCTAAGACATACAAATAAAAAAAAAAAAAACAGAATTTAGGTTTAAAGTAAGAAGAATGCACAAACCGATTTATCCTGGCTCAGTTTTCTCCACTAAATTTCAAGTGTAAACCAGGCGCTTCATCAGCCTTTACAAGATTCTTTACAAGTGTCACCTTTTGGTTCCTTCTACCCTTGTGAACACTTTCCTAAGAAATCTTGATTCACCCCAAGGATTACTTCTATCCTTGTACACCCAAGGATTCCTTCTATCCTTATACAGCTATAGAGAGATACCTTCTCTCTTTCAGAAAATTGAAAACAAAAAGAGATTCTAACTCCCAATGCGACACCCATTACCCGTTCATGATAATTTATACAAAAGATCATACAAGTCTTTAAATTAAAAACGTGTTAAAATAAAAACTTGTTTAAAGAGTAGCAAGTATCACATTACCCAAAACAATTAACCGTATAACCCAAATAAGTTTTAAAACATTTAAAACTCAACAACTACGGAAATAATCTAACCCGAAACCTGATGTCACATATCAGAGCTAGAATACAATACACTGATAATACATCGGATAAAACGGAAAATAAACTAGCAAACTAGCAACCTAACTACGAGCAAGCGATCTCCTCGGGATCACTCCTCAGCAGCTGGCTCACCCTCCTCTGCATAAACAAGGTACATGCATAGAACAACAAAAGTAGGGAGTGAGAAGTCGTATACATATGAATATAAACGGTAATAGAGTAGTTAATAAGATGAACATACAACAGATAATCATATAAACATAATATATCATGTTAAAGAATGCGTGCAATGCTATGCAACGTCACTACTCCATGCACATGTGGATTCATCAACTCTAACTCTGGAAAGACGACTAGGAGTACATATCTGTTTAACCAACAGGGGCACATCACCATACTAGATGATCGCCACAGATACTCTCACTAATCCTGAAAACGTACAGTGGTTCGTCAGGGTAGTCAGGTTGTCAATAGGACGCTCCGGCCACGGGTTGCAAGTCCATGCCATAAGGAACCTCCTTACCCAACTCTACCCTCAAGGCCGGGATAACACCCATCGTGGCCTCCACCGTCGCGATTCATCGTTTGCTTTCCACCCATCAGACATCTTTTATGCAATGATGCGTGCAATGTCAAACAAACATGCAATCACATGTCCAACCATCATTCATCGTAATCATTCACAATGATTAATAACCTTGACCATCAACGATGATCACAATCAGCATATGACGATAACCCATTGTTACCGTCTTTATCAACACCACTAAGAGTAACACATCGTTACTACTAGCATCATTATCTTTATTAAGTTTTAATCTGAGTTAAGTAAGCCTCTACCCCTATTTTGCTTACCAATATTCTCACTAATATTCTCATCTTAATTTCATTATTATCCTCAAACTTATTCTTTAGATTATCACATTCTTCACTTACTTTATTTATTTATAAATGTAAGTTCATGTAATTACATTCATGCCCGATAATCGATTATTACCTATTAAAATCAATTATTGCTGACTTAGTAATAAATTATTGCTAACCTTAAGCATTTCTAACACTCATAGATCAACATTTATGTTTTGGAACTATAATCCTTGGGTTATCAACTTCACCTCTCATACTAACTCCATTTATTTTGAACTTTCATGGACCTATAACTGGGTCTATAGCATAGGATTAATTTAACATCAACTATCAAGGCTTAATCAACGTAGCCACTCATCATAATTCATCATCATCAACATGAAACATGAATCAATGCATATAATTATGCCATAACAATAACAATTCACATCCAATAATCACAAGAATCAAGAATATCACATATAGTCATTTAACAACACCCCTAGGCATACATGAATACATAGATAAGGTTCAAAAGTCATATATCATATATCAACATACAATTAGGGTCATGGGTTAACCCTTCATCTTATGCTACCCCTACACCTATATTCATATTGACCTTCTCCCCCCATACCTGGTTTGACAAAATGAAATCAGAGGAAGAAGAGAGTGCGAGATTCGTTCTTGGTTCCGTCTCAGGGCTGAAGCGCTTGATTACAATACAACACAACGAAAGGAATAGATTCAATTCCTAATCCAATAAAAATTAAAGGAAAAAGGATGAACTATATGGTTGGTTATCTTACCTTGATCACAACTAGAAGACTCAAACTAGAACAAAGGAGAGAAAGAGTTGCCTTGTCCTTGGTTCAATACACTTGCATTATGATGGTGCCAAATAGAGCCCAAAAACGTTCATAATCAGTCCCTAAATCAAGAAAACTCAAGGAGAATTGGAGAAGAGACAAGGGTAAACGAATTTACCTCAACCCTAACCTATTAAAGTTAACAAGAACGAGGAAGAATGGCTGCACAAGGGCTTCGTATTAGCTGCGGTGATTTTCCAGCGAAAGTGGGTAAAACGGTTTACGTTTTTTGATGAATCTCAAAGGGATTAAGAGAGAATCGTAAGCGATTGGGAGAGAAGTTTTTCAGAGGTTTAGAGGCTGCTAGACTAGGGTTTATTTTGTGCTTAAAGAGTTATAAAATGATTTAAGACGAAATGGGCCGAAATAAGGATTTAAAACCCGTTTCTGCAGAAAAACGCAGTCATAATTGATGATAATCAATTATGACTATTCTGACTTGACAATTAGAGTTCGCGAATACCATAATCGATTATCTCTGATTTGTTTTCTTAATTCATAATCGATTATCATAGTCGATTACGGCTATTCTGACTTGTTTCGCTATTATTCATAATCGATTACCGTAATCGATTATGAATGTTCTGACTCCTTTTCACTAACTCCCATAATCGATTATGGTCTGGTTTGACAGCATATGCCCCCTTTTCAAGGCTAAGCCACCCAAAACAAGTGCTTAAACATCCAACATTAAATTAAGAACATAAATTAACATATACACATATATTAACACACGTATCAACGAAAATTGGGGTGTTACAACTCCACCCCCGTTATAAAAATTCGTCCTTGAAATTTCTACTAAACTTGAGCAAACAGATGCGGATATGACTCCTTCATCTTGCTTTCCAACTTCCAAGTGGCACTTTCTTCTGTAGCTCCACCCCAGACAACCTTGACCAATGAAATCTCCTTTCCTCTCCGCTGCTTAATCCTTCGATCCTCAACCCAAAGTGGTAGTGCCTCAAAAGCCAAGTTCTCCTTTAACGGAATCATATCGGGTGTTATCATATGGCTTGGGTCATGAATGTACTTTCTGAGTTTAGACACGTGGAAAACATTATGGAGGTTTGACAAAAACGGGGGTAAGGCTATTTGGTAGGCAACTTCACCGATCCTTTTCAGAATTTGGTAAGGGCTAATGAATCTCGGAGTAAGTTTCCTCGATTTCATTACTCTACCAACCCCAGTTGTAGGAGTAACTCGCAAGAACACATGGCCCCCTTCCTGGAATTCGAGAGCTTTCCTTCTCTTATCATGGTAACTCTTTTGCCTACTCTGTGCCACTCTCATCTTTTCTTGTATCATTCTCACTTTTTCTATAGTCTCATGCACTACCTCAGGTCCTAACACAACATTCTCACCAGGCTCATTCCAACATAAGAGTGTCCTGCATCTCCTCCCATACAAAGCTTCATAGGGTGTCATCCCAATACTGGAATGGAAACTATTGTTGTAGGTGAACTCTATAAAGGGTAAGAACTTATCCCAACTACCAGACTGCTCTAACACATAAGCTCTCAACTGAACCTCTAAGGATTGGATGGTTCTCTCAGGCTGACCATCGGTTTGCGGGTGGTAAGTTGAACTCAGTCTAAGCTTGGTCCCTAAAGCCTCATAAAAACTGTTCCAAAACCTAGAGGTAAATCTAGGATCTCTATCTGATACTATGCTAGAGGGTACACCATGCAATCTAACTATCTCCTTGGTATACAAACTAGTCAGCTTCTTTAGTGGATATTCCATGTTCATAGGAATGAAATGGGCAGATTTAGTCAACCTGTCCACAACAACCCATATGGCATCACAACCAGCTGGAGTCCTAGGGAGTCCAGACACAAAATCCATAGAGATACTATCCCACTTCGACTCAGAGATACTCAAAGGCTGCATCTTACCCAAAGGTTTCTGGTGTTCTATCTTAGCCTTCTGACACACTAAGCATGCATAAACGAACTCAACCATATCCTTCTTCATCGTAGGCCACCAAAACATGCGCTTTAGATCCTGATACATCTTCGTGTCTCCTGGGTGAACACTCAAACCACTTCTGTGCCCTTCCTTAAGGATCAATTTCCTAAGGTCTGGAACATCAGGTATGCAAACTCTATCTTGGAACCTCAAAATTCCATCGGTTCCTTCTTTAAAACTAAGGTTTCTACCCTGGGTAATCAACTCTCTTTGATCTAAAAGGTATACATCTATTTTCTGTCCTTCTCTAATTTGGTCCACCAAACTGCTAGTGATCTTCAGCGTTCCAAGCCTAATACTCTTAGGGGTAACTTCCCAAGCTACGCTCAAGTCTCTAAACTCCTCGATCAAGTCCATCTCCCCAACCATCAAAGGTGACACATGCAAGGTCTTCCTACTCAAGGCATCAACCACTACATTGGCTTTTCCTGGGTGATAATTCAGCTCAAAGTCATAATCCTTGAGAAACTCCATCCACCTACGTTGCCTCATATTCAACTCTTTCTGATCAAACACATATTTCAAACTCTTATGACCACTAAAAACCTCAAACCTAGCTCCATAAAGATAGTGCCTCCAGATCTTTAAGGCAAACACTATGGCTCCTAATTCCAAGTCATGGGTAGGGTAGTTCTTCTCATGGATCTTTAACTGCCTAGAAGCATAAGCTACTACCTGGCCATTCTGCATCAACACACCACCTAAACCTTGCTTTGAATCATCACAGTATACTACAAAAGGTTTACTAGGGTCGAGTAAAACTAACATTGGAGCGGATGTCAACCTATCCTTTAACTCCTAAAAGCTTGCCTCACACTTAGAGTCCCAAAAAAAGATTTGTCTTTTCTTAGTAAGGCGGGTCAAAGTAAAGATATCTTAGAAAACCCTTCTATAAACCTCCTATAGTACCCGACTAAACCCAAGAAACTCCTAATCTCGGTCACTGACTTAGGTGCTTCCCAATGGAGCACGGTTTCTACCTTAGCTGGATCCACAGCTATCCCTCCTTTTGAGATGATGTGTCCTAAGAAATTCACCACCTCTAACCAAAACTCACACTTGGACAACTTAGCATACATCTGTCTTTCCTTAAGGGTCTACAAGACTATCCTCAAGTGCACCTCATGTTCTTCCTTAGTCTTAGAGTATACTAAGATATCATCTATGAAGACAACTACGAACCTATCCAAGTACGAGTGAAAGATCTTGTTCATGTAGTCCATCAACACAGCAGGGGCGTTAGTCACACCAAAAGGCATAACTAGGTACTCGTAGTGGCCATAACGCATCCTGAACGCAGTCTTTGGAATGTCCTCAGACTTGACCCGAATCTGATGGTAACCTGATCTCAAATCTATCTTAGAAAACACGCAGGCTCCTATCAGTTGATCTATAAGATCATCTATCCTAGGAAGAGGGTACCTATTCTTAACTGTCACCTTGTTGAGTTGCCAATAGTCGATACACAACCTCATGCTGCCATCCTTCTTTTTCACCAACAACACCGGCGCTCCCCATGGGGACACACTAGGCCTAACAAACTGCTTCTGAAGCAATTCCTCTAACTGTTTCTTCAACTCTGCTTGCTCTAGAGGGGACATTCTATAAGGTGCTATAGAGATAGGCCCTGTGCCTGGCAGTAAGTCTATGGTCAACTCAACATCTCTCTCAGGCGGTAGACTATAAACATCCTTAGGAAAAACCTCAGGAAACTCTCTCACAACAGGCACATCCTCACCCGTAGATTTTCTTCTACTTCCAGGGAAGTCAGAATCATGTATACTTGGGCTTATTCTCTCATAGAAGCCTTCATTTGGTTGGCAAAAAGAAATTTAGGATCCTTAGGATTTATAGCAGTCCCAAAAGCAATAGTTTTATCAAAGCAGTTTATGAGGACATGATTGGTAGACAACCAATCCATTCCAAGAATAACATCAAGCTGTTTCAAATGCAGACACATGAGGTCTACTACAAATTTCCTATCATCAATGGTAATGGGACAACTTTTGCAAACATGAGAAGTAAGGACAGGCTTATTTGTAGGTGTGGCAACAATCAAGTCATGGTCAAGATAGGTAACTGGCAACTTTAAGTCTCTATCACAGTCATGTGATACAAAGGAATAGGTTGCACCTGAATCAAACAACACAATTAAAGGAGTTCTATTTATGAGACATTTACCTTGGATAAGATCTTCGGACTCGGAGGCTTCAGCTTTGCTGAGAGTAAAGACTCTTCCACTGGTCTTCAGTCGATTAGCTTGAGGATTCTGGGTCTTGTTAGCACTTTACGATTCCGGCTTCGCCCCTCCACAGTCACGGTTGATGTGACTAGACTTCCCACACTTGAAGCAAATAACATCAGCTTCCTTGCACTCACGGGTGAAGTGACCTTTCCCACACTTGCTGCATCTCGCTGGATTAGGAGTATAAGAATCTCCTCCAGTAAACTTGCCCGTAGCATACTGTGGCTTCTTGCCATATTACTTGAACCCACGGCCAACTGGTGCTAGATGTTGCTTCCCTTTGTCCTGTTGAGTAGTCTTCTTGCTACCTTGAGTACCAGAATTCTTGAAGTGAGCAACTCTGGACTTGTAATCGTCTTCAAAAATTCTGCACTTGTTCACTAAGGTAGGAAATACATGGATCTCCTGATAGCTAATGGCTTGCTTAATCTCTGGTCGCGAACCATTCTCAAACTTTACGCACTTGGAGCGATCATCCATCGCATGCTGATACAATGGATAGTAACTGGAAAGTTCCTCAAACTTAGCCGCATACTCCCCATCCGACATGTTCCCTTGAGTCAAGGCCAGAAACTCAATCTCCTTCTTGTCGCGGATGTCAGCTGGAAAATACTTCCCCAGAAACCTCTCCTTGAAGGCATCCCAAGTAACAGCGGCGCCTTCGGCTTCCAAACGTTGGCGGCAATTCTCCCACCAATGTTCAGCTTCCTCTACCAGCATGAAGGTAGCAAAGGTAACCTTCTGGGCATCGGTGCATGCCATGGCCCGAAAGATCTTCTCAAGCTCCCGGATCCATGTCTGAGCACCTTCAGGGTCATAAGCTCCCTTGAAAGATGGTGGATTATTCCTCTAGAACTTGTCCAAACCTTGAAACTCAGCAGGTCCACCTCCGTTGTGATTCTGATTCTGCCCTATGGCATTAGCCAATGCTTCTAGGGCATCAGCAATCGCGCGATCGTTTCTACCTGCCATGTCTTCCTGCATTGCCCAAGCAAATCGCTCAATACAAGAAGTTAAGCCAAAAATAGAAATAAAGCCCTAACAATCCTATATCATCATCTACACTGAGCACAGATAATCATATAAGAGTACACAGAAGAGAGCACAACAGACACATACCCCTGTCTATAGGACATACCGGCTTTGAAACCACTAAATGTGACACCCACTACCCCGTTCATGATAATTTATACAAAAGATCATACAAGTCTTTAAATTAAAACCGTGTTAAAATAAATACTTGTTTAAAGAGTAGCAAGTATCACATTATCCAAAACAATTAACCATATAACCCAAATAAGTTTTAAAACATTTAAAACTCAATAACTGCGGAAATAAACAAAACCCGAAACCCGATGTCACATATCAGAGCTGGTATACAATAAACCGATTATACATTGGATAAAACGGAAAATAAACTAGCAAAGTTGCAACCTAACTACGAGCAAGCGATCTCCTCGGGATCACTCCTCAGCAACTGACTCACCCTCCTCTGCATAAACAAGGTACATGCATAGAACAACAAAAGTAAGGAGTGAGAAGTCATATACATATGAATATAAACGGTAACAGAGTAGTTAATAAGATGAACATACAACACACAATCATACAAACATAATATATCATGTTAAAGAATCCGTGCAATGCTATGCAATGTCACTACTCCATGCACATGTGGATCCATCAACTCTAACTCTGGAAAGACGACTAGGAGTACATATCTGTTTAAACAACAGGGACAAATCACCATACCAGATGATCGCCACAGATACTCTCACTAATCCTGAAAACGTATAGTGGCTCGTCAAGGTAGTCAGGTTGTCAATAGGACGCTCCGGCCACGGGTTGCAAGTCCATGCCATAAGGAGCCTCCTTACCCAACTCTTCCCTCAAGGCAAGGATAACACCCATCGTGGCCTCCACCGTCGCAATTCATCGTTTGCTTTCCACCCATCAGACATCTTCTATGCAATGATGCATGCAATGTCGAACAAACATGCAATCACATGTCCAACCATCCTTCATCGTAATCATTCACAATGATTAATAACCTTGACCATCAACGATGATCACAATCAGTATCTGACGATAACCCATCGTTACTGCCTTTATCAACACCACTAATAGTAACACATCGTTACTACTAGCATAATTATCTTTATTAAGTTTTATCTGAGTTAACTAAGCCTTTATCCCTATTTTGCTAACCAATATTCTCACTAATATTCTCATCTTAATTTCGTTATTATCCTCAAACTTATTCTTTAGATTATCACATTCTTCACTTACTTTCTTTATTTAGATATGTAAGTTAATGTAATTACATTCATGCCCGATAATCGATTATTACCTATTATAATCAATTACTGCTGACTTAATAATACATTACTACTAACCTTAAGCATTTCCAACACTCATAGATCAACACTTATGTTTTGGAACTATAATCCTTGGGTTATCATCCTCACCTCTCATACTAACTCCATTTATTATGAACTTTCATGGACCTATAACTAGGTCTATAGCTTAGGATTAATTTAACATCAACTATCAAGGCTTAATCAATGTAGCCACTCATCATAATTCCTCATCATCAACATGAAACATGAATCAACGGATACAATTATGCCTTAACAATAACAATTCACATCCAATAATCACAAGAATCAAGAATATCACATATAGTCATTTAACAACACCCCTAGGCATACATGAATACATAGATAAGGTTCAAAAGTCATATATCATATATCAACATACAATTAGGGTCATGGGTTAACCCTTCATCTTATGCTACCCCTAAACCTATATTCATATTGACCTTCTCCCCCCATATGTGGTTTGAAAAAATGAAATCCGAGGAAGAAGAGAGTACAAGATTCGTTCTTGGTTCCTTCTCAGGGCTCAAGTGCTTGATTACAATACAACACAACGAAAGGAATAGATTCAATTCCTAATCCAATAAAAATTAAAGGAAAGAGGATGAACTATATGGTTAGTTATCTTACCTTGATCACAACTAGAAGACTCAAACTAGAACAAAGGTGAGAAAGAGTTGCCTTGTCCTTGGTTCAATACACTTGCTATATGATTGTGCCAAATAGAGCCCAAAAACGTTTATAATCAGTCCCCAAATCAAGAAAACTCAAGGAGAATTGGAGAAGAGACAAGGGTACACGAATTTACCTCAACCCTAACCTATTAAGGTTAACAAGAACGAGGAAGAATGGCTGCACAAGGGCTTCGTATCAGCTGCGGTGATTTTCCAACGAAAACGAGTAAAACGGTTTACGTTTTTTGATGAATCTCAAAGGGATTAAGAGAGAATACTAAGAGATTGAGAGAGAATATTTTCAGAGGTTTAGAGGCTGCTAAACTAGGGTTTATTTCTTGCTTAAAGATTTATAAAAGGATTTAAGACGAAACGGGTCAAAATAAGGATTTAAAACCCGTTTGTGCTGAAAAACGCAGTCATATAATCGATTATGACTGTTTTGACTTGACAATTAGCGTTCGCGATTACCATAATTGATTATCATAATCAATTATGGCTTCTCTGACTTGTTTTCTTAATTCATAATCGATTATCATAATTGATTACGGCTGTTCTGACTTGTTTTGCTATTATTCATAATCGATTACCGTAATCGATTATGAATGTTCTGACTCCTTTTCACTAACTCCCATAATCGATTATATGCCCCCTTTTCAAGGCTAAGCCACCCAAAACAAGTTATTAAACATCCAACATTAAATTAAGAACATAAATTAACATATACACATATATTAACACACGTATAAACGAAAACTGGGGTGTTACACCCAAAGTTGAATATACAAATTGAAGTTCTAATGGGTTTCTCACTTTTCCTCAAGATAAGCTCTCTTTGATTTTCAATGTGTGATTGTAATTCAGCGATCCTAGATCAGAAAAAGTGTTTGTCTATTGTCCTTATAATAATAGATCCGATGGACATTTAAAACAAATCAGTTAAGATCAAAACATATTAGATTCTTGACTTTCAGTCATCAGTACATCTGTGTAGTACACATGTGTATTAAACAAGATATGAACTTTTACACTTGAATACACAGATTACGTTCTTGTGTACATCTGTGTACTTCTTGTTTGTTCTTGTGTACATAGATTATTATTTGGTGTATATCTGTGTATTAATGAACATTTAACCCAGAAACACATGTACACAGATTGAGTACATCGATTGAAATCTTGAACTCAAATCTTGATGCTTCTGACTTGAACTTTACACGTCTATATGATTTGTGTATAATGTGACACCTGCTACCCCGCATGCGATAATATAAAATATATCATATAAAATAATCAATAAATTAAAGCCAAAAGGGTAATAAGTACCACATGATCCAAAACGTTCAACATAAATAGCAACTGCGGGAAATATAAAGAAAACAAAACCTGAATCCCGATGTCACATAATCTCCTCGGGATCACTCCTCACTGGCTACTCACCATCCTCTGTATAACCAAAGGTACAAGCAAAAGGACAACAATAGCAAGGAGTAAGAGATTGTACGCATGAACATAAACGGTAATAGAGCAGTTTAGCAAGATGATCACACAATATGTAAAAGATCATAATATAACATATTATAACATATTCCATCATATCACATTATAAACGTGCTATGTGATGCAATACTACTCCGCTACTCCATATGCAATGCGGATCCAATAACTAACTCAAGAAGACGATTGTTGGAGTTACATATCCACATTGGCCAATAAGCACCAACGCCGGTAGTTCACCAAACTCTCGGATGAACCCCTTGGATAGCCGATCCACCATACTCTTGAATGGACCACCACGGATACGCTTGATTCACCTAACTCTCGGATGAATCACCGCGAATAGCCAGTTCGCCATACTCTCGGACGAACTCCCCAGTCATCATAACTTCCCCCCAAACTAACAACTCCATGTCATGATGCATACAATGCGTTAATACGAACAACATGGCAACCACCTTCGTCATCACCATTAACAAGGCTATCAACTTTGAGCAATAAGCATCAAAGTGATTTATCAACATCAAACGTGACCAATATAACACCCTTCCGGGGGCATCACATAACAAACATTTTATAAAACTATAAGGCCGAAAAACGGGTTAATTAAAAACATTTAATAAAGACGGGGTAAATTTTTCCTTTTCACAAGACATAACAGTAAAAACTTGTAACCGTTTATGCGTGTAAGGTAAATAGAAACTTTTCATAATATAAGGTCATAAGTTCATAAAGGATTTACATAAAACCCAACCCGACTACGGAAATAAAACAGAAAAATATAAACTCAACATAAAGGATTGGAGACACAGCACCTAAACAAAAGATACTTGGAGACGCAGCTCCACAAAAGATAAAAGAAAGGTACAGACGCTCTGACACCCTACACTGACCGACAACATACTACACAGGAAGACATCCCTCGGATCAACCGCCGAATACTTCCTCTGAATTCTCCTTTACGGAGAGATAAGCTAAAGAAATAGGAAGGTGTGGATAGATCACCTCACTCCTAGTCTCTTCACTTATTGCCTTCCTACCAGAACCCATCAAACAAGACCTAACAGGAACCCTAGCAGGGACTACTGCTGGTATTCCTACGGAAGACATAGCAGGAGTTGCCTTAGAAGCAACTTTGCTAACAAGCCCCTTATCCCTAACAGAGGGAGAATGCATTGAACACATTAGTGGAAAAGTCCATCTAGCATTCCACCTACGACTACAACCCAGACAGTAGACGACATGAAAACAAGTGGTGAAGCAGTAAGAACCTTTCCTCTGCGATCCTTGCGGATGGTGAGTGCGGCTCTTCACATGTACGTTACTAGAAGCCCATCATGACTAGATGTCCAAACGTCGTAACCACTGGGAGGCTCAACAGAGAGATGCATCCGAAGCGCCGGGTGAAGTCTCGGTAATACAACCTTCTCGGGAGACAACCAGAGAAGCACACAACGATGCAATACAAAGAAATGAGGTGAGATTCCCATTCATCAATACAACACATGGCATAAATAAAAACGGTACGATACGCAAGACAACAAAATACTAGTCATGCAAACCATACATCTCAATATTTCATATTATTCAATCGATAGCATAAGACATCATCAACACAGGATGATAATGTATAACATGTAAATGTATCCATCAACAGTCATGCAATGCAATACGATGTATATGACTCAATGCCAAATGCCACAAGGGTAAAACTATGACCCCTACTCCATGGAGATAACAAACGTCGGAGAGAGTGAATAGGAGGACATATTTTGTCTACGCCAGCCTTGGGCAAGATGCTACAACATTCGTAACGTACACGTATCTGGCTTTTACGGAAACACTCTACACCAAACACGAAGAGTACGACATCTAGTCGAGGATATCAGTGTATTGCTCGGAGTCGCCATGACATAGAAGAGTACCAACTGGTCACATGTCAGCCTTTCCAACCCTGATACCTCCAAGAATATTTAAAACGTCACCGTAAAATTCCCACTGTAACATCTCGGTTTTTCTGTGAACTCTGATCGAGCTGGATAATCTTGATAGGAGCTTTGGATGATTGTGTGAATTGTTGTGTGTTAGTTTTAGACCTAGTCTGAAGCTTAGGAATAGGCTTGAACAAGGTTTGAAGTGCCTAAGGCGTAAAACGAGCAACTGTGGAAGTCAGAAGGCTGGAAGTTCTTCTCTCGCTGAGCTTGACGCTAAAGCGTGGGAGGACTCCACGCTCAAGCTTTGAGACACTTAAGCGCGGGAGGAATTGGACGCCTCAGCGTGCTGAGTGCGCTGAGCAGCTGGTTTGAGTTTGGATGCGTGTGAGACACGTGTCAGGTTAGGGAGCAGGTGGAGTGGACGAGGTCCCACGCTCGAGCGTGGAGAGATCCCACACTAGAGTGTGGCAACGCTCAAGCGTACAAAGTGATGAACGCTTAAGCGTGGACAGTAGAAACCATAAGTGGAGCTTCCACTTTCATCTTCTCATTTTGCACGAAACTTAGAGTTTTTCTGCAACTAGAGAGAGAAGCTCTGAGGTTCTAGTGAGCGAAAGCTTGAGGTTAGGGGTGATCGAGCCATCGAAACGCGATTCCAACTATACCATTGCAATCGCGGCGAAGTTTTACACAACTCCAGCGGATTAGTTTCTTGATTCGCCCCATGTAAACTTGAACCCCTAACATGCGTTCTTCGTGTTATTGGCGTTCTTCGAGTCTTTACCTTTTTCTTTGATCTTTTGGGCTTGCCCTAAGGCTAACACTGTTGTATATGTGTTGTGCTCGTTATTAGGGCAAAGTCCGTGCTCGTGATTTCCCGCAAATTGAGGACTAAGGCCGCGACTGCCAAGAGGATTGGGGCTGTTCTTGGAGCAGCGATTGAAGGGGGCTGCGAGCTTGAGGAAGAAGGACTGAGCCGGTGATCGCGTGGATTTGCGTGTCGACAGTTCAGGTGGGGAGAAAGAGTACTGCTGCCGTCGGGAAGGCAAGAGTAATGTAGTTGTGATTTCTGGTAAGCGTAGGGAAGCCCTAACCCTACTAGTGGTTGAGCCCTGATAAAGTATCTAGACCCTCGGTTTAGCTTACTTTGGGCTATCGCCGTTAAGGTTGGAAACCCTAGGTTAGCAAACTGTTGATTAAGGATGCTTGCTGTCGTATGACTGAATGTGCCTATTGTTGATGTTGCTATCTGTCTAAATGCCTACGTGCTACTTGGTATATGTGATATGTTGCTTATACGATGTTGTTGATATTACTGCTATCATGTTAATGTTATTGCTGCTATTATTGTGCTGTATGCGAAAATATTGAGAATTGTGGCGGAATGCCGTTGAATAAGTTTGGCTATGTGCCGTGTAACGCCCCGATTTTCACGTTTTCTAATTCTTCAGTATTTTAATGTCTTTATTTTATTTGAGGTCTTAGGAATAGAAATAAAATATTCCAAGACCATAATCATGCTCGACGATATCGTAGGAAGCTACGATTAAGTTTTGAGTTAAAAACTCAAACGGAGTCCGGTCTGCGTTTTTACACTGACAGTATGATTTTACTGCTCAGAAGACCTCAGATAGACCCATGAACGAGACAGTAAGTCTTAGAATTCGATTCTCTACGTTTTGGTTAAATTTCGTAAAAATTTCAGAAAAATCACTTCCTGACCTTCGTTCGAGCGAAATCCTCAATCGGGTGACGAACGGAGCCACATATGGACTTACCGAGACTCGCCAACGGATAATCTTGATATCACATCATCCTAGGACACTTGGGAGAGTATGCCAGAGTCGTCATGACGTTCAGAAATATTTTAACGCAAAATGACCAAAATGCCCCTAGCCTTAGTCTTTTACCCTTTTACCATTTTACCCTTTTGGGCAAATGACCTTTTTACCCTTAAGTGAGCTCTTAAGAGGCTGAACTCAGCCCCTTAGTCTCTCATTTTCGCACAGCCCCTCCAAACATAGAGCTCCATAGTTGTTCCTGAGAGAAAACACCATTGTTGGTCTTGAAGCTCGTTGATTTCTTGTTGGAATCACTTGATTCCTTGAGCAATCTTCCTTCATTTCAAGGTAAGATCACTTCTATGATCTCTTAGCTTCTTGAATCTTTATTTATTTCAAGATCAATCTTCATTTTCATGAAAAGAATTTCTTAGATCCAAAACTTTGAAAATCCATAGGAAATTGTAGAAAAATCCTTTTGAGGTAAGACCAAGTTCTTTGAACTCACATCATCAATCTCTACCTAAACCCAAGATCTTATGATTCAACTCCCATCATAGCCCAAAATCTCTTTTTGGCCGAACCCTACTTGATGATGATGAATAGTGTTTTCATCAATTTTTGATTTCTAACACTTGATTTCATCCTTAGCTTTCCTAGTGCCTTTGAATCCATGAAATGGGAAACCAAGATCAATTCCTAACATTTTAACCTAGGGTGGCCGAAATCCTCTTTGTTAGAATTGTTGAGATTGGCTTTGATTGTTATTTAATGTTTGATTGTTATGTTGTTGTAGTTGTTGATGATTGCCAGGAGGTTCACAAACCGATCAACCGACTTTGATCCGGGAATCTGTTCATCAACAGGTATGGGGGATGAACCTCATTCACACCAAGATGGTGGTAGTGAAGATGGTTGTTTAAGTTATGTGTGGGTGAAACCCTTTA
Source organism: Ammopiptanthus mongolicus (assembly GCA_039655645.1). Lineage (NCBI taxonomy): Eukaryota > Viridiplantae > Streptophyta > Magnoliopsida > Fabales > Fabaceae > Ammopiptanthus > Ammopiptanthus mongolicus. The sequence goes on from CM077345.1 coordinate 39,498,070, forward strand.
GTTTGGGTTCACTTTTAATGGTTAAGTTGTGTTAAGTTCTCTTGGAAAACAATGTGTGATATTTGTAGTTATGCTTGTATGCCTTATCATGTGTTTTATGATGATGTTGTCCAGGTGAGAAAATGAATTCTTGCATGATGAAAAACCTACTTTGATTACTAGATCAAGTATGGACTTTTGTGCTTATGTGCTTAAGTATGGACTTTTGTGCTTAGGTGCTTAATTATGATGCAATGTTGTGCGTTATTGTTGATCATAATTGTGTAAGTTTTGTGAGCCATAATTTGATTAGTTGGTGAAGTAAAACTTCACATTGGTTCCTAGTTGGTTTTTAGCCATGACCTTGAGAAAAGGAGGGTAATGTGTAGTTCTTGAATCATTCAAGTTTTGATGTAAGAAAAATGTTTTTGGTGGTTTATGCCTTAAAAAAAACCATAAATGATTTTGATCCAAAGATCAAACAAAGTTGCAATCTCAAAGTGTTTTCACCAAAGTGAGACATATTTTATACCTTATCCTTAGTTCATCTAGTTAATCAAGTAACTTAAAAGTGGATTAATGAAAAGTTTCATGAGAATCAATATAGTTCCATAAGGCTTTTCTTTAACAAGGTTAATGTCTTATTTCAAGGCAATTTTCGCTAAGCGAATCCAATTTCGCTGGGCGAAAACAGAGAAAATACAAGTTAGGCATCACTGCCTCCTTTTCACTAAGCGAAATAATCTTCGCTAAGCGAATGAAGCGAATTTCGCTGAGCGAGCCATTTCTCGCCCAGCGATACAGGGGAGTTTTCAAAGAGGTATTACTGCCTCATTTTTGCTAAGCGAATTTAACTCCGCTATGCGAATTTCCTTTTTTCAGAAAGTGCTAGAAATAGAGTCAGTGGTTCAAAAGTTGTTTCAAATCAAATGAGTTTTCAATTGAGAAGTTGTTTTGGTTTACAACGGAGTTTTTAACTCAACTCGTAAAGTTTTACGCATTAAAAACGTAAGTTAAGTAATTGACTTAGAGTTGAAGACAAGGGATAATTAAGTATGATATGTGGTGGAACAAGACCATATACTATATCATTGATGACTTAGTACATCAATGACTTCGTAAGACATAAACACAAACATGAAACTTTTTGGGTTTTGAAACAGTAGTTCGACGATGGATCGGTGACTCGGACCCCGATCAGTCGTTCAATTGTTTCAGTCTTGTGATGACTCGATCCCAGAGGGATCACGAGATTTATCCGGTGGATAAAGGTTTTGTTTTTCAAAAGACGCGTATAGTTCCTAAGGAAGAGAACCTTAGTAGACTTCGAGGTTTATCCAGGGGATAGACATTGCTTGATCGCATCTGCTTTGTGTAAGCATTGGCATTTCATTTGCATAGTTGTAAGGCCTTGAGCCTAGGAGTTGAGATTACACCTTGATGCGGGTGCGAATCTTACAGTGACGATCTTCAATGGTCTTTTTGGAGGTATCAGGGTTGGAAGGGCTGACATGTGACTAGTTGGTGATTCTTATGTGTCGTGACGAATCCGTGCAATACACTGATATCCTTTACTAGATGCTGTACTTTTCATGTTTGGTCGAGAGTGTTTCCGTAAAGCCAGATACGTGCACGTTACGAATGTTGTAGCATCTTGCTCATGGCTGGCAGAAACCGGAACATGTCCTCCCATTCACTCTCTCAGAATGTTTTGTTAGCTCCATGGAGTAGGGGTCAGAGTAGTACCCAGTGACATTGACATTGAGTCATATACATTGCATTGCATTGCATGGCTATTGATGTTTACATTTACTGTTATACATCGCTGTATTGTTTACGAATGCCTTATATTATGCTGTTAAATGTTTAGCATGATATTATGTTGTTGACTGCTTAATATGATTTATATTGAGAACCTTTGTAAGCATGTTGGGTACGTTGTTACCCGGTGAGTCGTCCCGTTTCTACTACTGCTATTTTGTTGTGTTGATGAACGGGAATCTCACCCATATCTATATGTTTTCTGTTGGTACTTGCTATTGCTGCTTGAACAGATGGACGTGACGATGGTTCAGTTCAGTAGTCTCCTTGAGCCCAGAGGCGGACTCTTTTTGCTGTTTTAGTTTTGTTGTCGGCCAGACTATGTTAGTTTTGTAGTACCTTTTGGGAGCTACGACTCTTAGTACTTATTGTATTTTCTTATGTCAGTTATACATTAGATGTATGTCTGTCTACAGTAATGTTGACGTTTCTATTTCTGTTTCTGTACTGTGTTTATTATACATCATGTTCTAGAAATGCATGGCGAACCTAAGTTCGTTTATTAGTATTATTTACCTTTACTAAATCCCATTACATCTTGTGAAAAAAAAAAAAAAAGAAAACCGTATTTTCCGCATTAAATAATATTTTTGGCCTTATAAACGTTCGGGAATGTGACACTCGAGAAAGGGTGTTGCATGCCGTGTTGTTGTCGGGTTGATACCGTGGATGGTGCCGTTGCTGTTATGCTGACTTCTTGAGGCTGTGGTCGTGTTGCTTGAGCTGTGGCTCGTGGGCACGTGGCGTCGAGCCTGTGGCCATGTGGATGCAGTGGCATCGTGATGTTTTGATTTGGTTGAGAGCTTAGGCGTGAGATCCGATATCAAGTCCGTTGAGGATGTTTGCTGCATATCATTTTCAGTTGCCAAGTGGCGAGGCCGTATGACAGGTAGTATGGGCTGTCAGTGTAATACGAGGTTAGTTGTACCTAAGTGCGGGTACGGAAATTAGATGGGGCGGTCAAGTGAGTGACCTTGGGGATGTTGCCGGTCTCGGGAATAGTTTACAGTGACGGATGAGGTAGCTCCTATCATGTCGTGACGCCCGATCCAGTCCGGTTTGCCCGACTAATCCCAGAGCTTTCCAGTTGTTCCAGGCTAACGTTCCAAGGCGACCGAGATACCCCGGTTCCGGTATGGAAGGGGGATGCACTCTTATTGGTCACGGTGAGCGGTTCGGTTTCTTGGGCGAGCTAACTCCATTCTGACACAGAACTTTTTCCGGTGTGGACTTGTTCGGGTGTGGAACCGTTCCAGTTGGGAACCTGCATAAGTGCATTTTTCGGCCGACATGCTGCATGGGATTAGTATCCCGGTCTAGAGGATTGATCTGAGTGTGAGATTCATGGGATGGATGTCTGTTGCATTTGTTGTCTCGAGAGATGTGTGCTGGAATTGTAAAACCCGCCAAAAATGGCATAAGGTATATATATATATATATATATATATATATATATATATTTTATAAAAAATAATAAATATATAGGAAAAGTTAATGAGTAAATATCCAATTTGGTCCCTGAAATTGTAGGGTCGTATCAACTTAGTCCCCCACATTATCAATATTCCAAAATGATCCTTGGAATTTCAAAATGTAGCAAATTCATCCTTGACATTGTTCACTTAGTTTCAAATCCATCCCTGATATTAGCAACTTAATGTCAGTATAGTCCATGCAAATATTAGTGGAGGGACGAATCTGATTAAGTTTCTGCAATTCCAGAGATCATTTTGGAATATTGATAATGTGGGGGACTAAGTTGATACGACCCTACAATTTCAGGGACCAAATTGAGTATTTACTCAAAAGTTAATATTTGTTTATCATGTTATTAATTATTTATAACATGAGGATATTTGTAGAGTGTAAATAATAAGTACTAATATACTTAAGCAATTCGAATAAAATAATATAAAATTATTAATCATGATAAAGGTATGTACATGTTACCTTTTTACCCAAGTGCTAAGTTATGAGTTAACTTAACATACCAAGGGCTTTTCAGTAAAGTGATGAGGTATAAATAGTTAGAGAAAGGAGGCCTAGGGTGGGGGCAACCATTAGCAACCCTAGCAGAAAAGAAAAGGTGAAGAAGAAGAAAGAAAAGAAGGAGAAGAGGAAAGAGTAGCAACGACAGAAGGAGAAAGAAAAGAGATATTCATAAACTTCAAACAAGGTGAGGGATTTGTGATTTATTTTAGGTAATTTTTGTAGGTGTTAGAATGAGATATGAAATGAGTTGATGATGATTGAAATAATGATGTTTGTGAGTTGCTTAGGGTGAAATTCTTTCACGAAATTCATTTGGAACATGTGTAGGTTGATTAATCTTTGATTTATATGTTGTTGGCGAGTTTTTATAGCTGTTTGTTGGTGGAAAAACATGAAAATAGAATTTTGGGACGAAAATGGCAAAGCAGCAGTGTCCTGCTGTGTTTCTGCGATTTTCATCCAGCGCTGGCCGCCCCTTGTGGAGCGTTGGGTGCTGGCGGACACGAAAGGGGGTCTGGGAAGATGATACCAGTGCTGAGCGCTGGGCGCTATAGACAGAGACAACAAACTTTAAACATTCATAACTTTTTCATTTACAATCTGTTTTGGGTAAATGACCCATTGTTGGAAAGCTTTGTGAATTTACTTTCATATGAAACTTGTTTGAAGCTAAAATTCCAAGTATTTTGAAAGTTATGATCAAAATAGTGATCAAAGGTCAATGTTTTGATTTCTAAAAATGTGTTGTTTTGCTCATTTAAGGCGTGAAAGGTTGGATATACTTATTTGTTATGAATTATACAATAATAAAAGGGTTTTAAAAAGTGGAACCTAATGTATTTGGTACCTTGTTATAAATTTGTTGAGGTGAGTTAGGTAAATGGTGGATTTGGTGTAAGTTTAGTTATTATCATGTCTAGCTTCATTATAAAAAGAATAATATGTTTCTTGGATTTTGATGTGATGATTTGAGATGCTTAAAGATTGTGAACCTATGATAGTTAGATGATATTATGAATTATAGATTTTAATGAGATGTTTTGATGAGTTACTATGAGTGAACAACATTGCTGACTATGTTTATAGGATATGAGATTATTAAACACAAAGGGTTAGGGAGGAATGCAGAGTTATATGACGGTGAAATAGAGTTATATGACGGTGATTTAAATAAATGTAGTGGTAGGATTATTATATGGTACAAGTGTTTGTTTAGAGTGTGATAAGCAATGTTTCTTGTTGAATCTAAAAGTGGTTGTTGAATATGTGAATTATTGTTGTGTTCTATACTTATGATGGTCTATGGGCAATGACATTTTTATTCACGTGTTTATTGAATTATGAGTTTATTGTACTTTTGTATATTGAGTTTGAAGTTTCGAAAGCGAAGTGAATGCTTTTTTGTGATGAACAAAGTTTGCTGTGAAATTATTGACAAACAGCAAGGTAAGATTTATTGATTCAACTTTGTATTTGAGTACGAAGCAAATGTTGAAACCGGGTTGGTAAGATACTTCTAGTTTATGAATGAAATGACTATAATGTTACCTACATGTATTTTTGATTGAGGTCATTATGTAATTTATTGATTACCATTGAAATGGTTATGTAAGCTATGTTGAGGTACATAGTAGACATGTGATATTGTGAGTTGATTTGCATGAACACGGCATGCGTATGAAAAAGGGGTTTGATTTTTTGACATTGAGCAATACATGGTGTATCCGACCGGTCAGCGGACTCGACCGGTATATAAATGTGACCGTTGGAGCAAGGGCCTCTAGTGAAAGAACCTTGGAGTTTGGAGGGATGTTGTGCAGTGACCGAGGTCACTTGCCGGTCAGCGGTTTCGACCGGGATAGAAATGCGACCGTCGGAGTGGGAGCCTCTAGTGAACAACTCCAAGGGGATACACAAGCATCTTGCCCAATGCTAAATTGACATCATGGCAAGAAATGATCTGCTATGTATGGTTTTGTACGTCCTAATTTTCAGATTGACATATGCTTAAATATATGGTTATATGTTTTACTATTTGATGTTATGTTTTGTTTATCCCTCACTGAGTTCTGGGACTCACCCCCGCCCTTTTGGTTCAGATTCAGGTACTTCATGAAGGAAGTCATCTCAGGAAATCCTCGCACTTGTGTTGTGCTTGGGTAGCTGCTGCTGGTTCCTTTAGTTTGGTTTTGTCATATGGGAAATCTCCTCGTTTTAGAGTTTTGAATCTCCTTTGGATTTGTAAACTCTTCTGGTTTGCTTTTTTTTTTTTTAAACTTTAGTATGTTAACTCAGGGTCGCCATGGCTTATGTTTTGTGTAATCGTTTACTCTGATATTTACTGTTGATATGCTACATATCTTGCTATGATGTGACTTATACGTTCTTGAAAGGCCTTGAGAATGGAACAACGGAGTTCCATTCTGGCCGGTCAGGGACGCCTAAGTTGGGTCCTGACAGGAATGCAGTAAATGTTATAAATGTGATATCTGTCATATGCTACCTGTTGTGTGTTTACTACATTACTACTGTTTTCCGACTTTATGATGCGCTGTATTTCTTATCTCCCTTCCGTTTTTCCTTGTTGTCTTTTATGGGATCGCTTGAAGACGATGAGCCAGCGGAGATTCAGCATGGACCCGAGGCTTCACCCGTTCATCACGGGGGCACCGCGGACGCCGGTGCTAGGCGACATTGAGATTATCTACCATGATGAGAGGCGATGGTGGGTAGACCCATCTACCTTTTTGGTGGTTTACACAGGACCAGTCAGCCTAATTTTCCGGAGCGGTACACCTCCTTATGTAGATATCATTAGTCCTTATCGCATCTACCAGTTCCTCCCCTTTCCGAGGATGTGGCAGCCTCCGAGGCAGAGGGAGCAGGACTACACATTGGTGGCACCCCAGTCATCAGTCGTGACCCGCAGGAGAGGTTACGTCTACCGAGGCCAGCGCAGGAGGACCTAGCAGTACTTGAGGGCTTACCGCAGGCGTAGGATCATGGTGTCCAGTTCTTCGTCAGAGTATGAGCCGATTGTGCGTTACAGGCGTACTCATGGCGAGGATCAGGGTAGCTCAGGGCATCCTCACCACTAATGGTGAGAGCCTGCCAGTACGTCCTAGGGAGTAAGCTGAGAGCTTTTGATGTATCTTTTGAGAGGGGACGAGGGATTACTGGTGAGCTCCGAGTGTTTTCTCTTGCTCTTGATGTATTTTTGGTTTCTACTTGACCGTATGTATATGTATGTATAGCGCCTTACTGATGGGGCTAACTTATGCATGTTATTATATAGTTATGCTTTTTTTTTTTTTCGCGCTTTATACTCTGATCGTCATTTGCTATGCTTACCGTTCTTGTTTACGTTGTTTTCTTTTCCGCAACGCTGCTGGTATACCACGCTATCGCTTTATATACGGCTAGGCATAGTTAACAATAATGATAATAATAAGAGGTTGGGACTAATGGGATTATCCTTGTAAGAGAGGAGGGTCGTCTCATTTTGGTGGTATCAGAGCAGTTCGATTCTAAATTGGACTGTGAAGGTTAAGTGTACTGGCTTTGACGGTTGATAACCGAGTCGTATCAACTGTGTCGGGTTTGGGTAGAGTGTCCGATACACGTGTTATCGAAGTGTGATCACTGTTTTCATTCATAAGGCATATGATATGTTTAACTGTTAATTGCTATTATATGTCTTATGAATCGGCACTGATGGCTCCTTTTTACAGGAAGCTAAATGGCATGTGGAAGAGGAAGGCCGACAACTAGACATCATGACGAGAACAATAATGGTGACCACTCTGGGATAGGGAGTGGTGGTGACATATCTGAATCCATGCAGGCCATGAGGGACTTGGCTACCACCATGATGCAGCAGACTCAACTAACTGCCCAGTATATGCAAAGGCAGGAAGAGAAGGAAGTCAGGCAGGATCAGCTGCATGCTGTAAGGGAGAATGAGATGGTGAATACCGGTCTCAATGCCTTCATGAAGGGAAATCCTCCCCAGTTTCACGGAGAGTATAACCCTGAGGCTGCGAAAATGTGGTTGCAGGAGATAGAAAAAGTTTTCATGGCCACACACTGTAGAGAGGACAGAAAGGTTACATACGCTGCCTTCATGTTAGTAGGAGCAGCAGAGGCTTGGTGGAGAACCAAGGCCTGACTGCTAGAGGCCGGAGTACGGGTGTTGACATGGCAACTGTTTAGGGAGTGTTTTCTGGAGAAATACTTTCCGAGGAGCATCCGACAGGAAAAAGAAAAGGAATTCCTGAGTCTGAAACAAGAACAGCTATCAGTGGGTGAGTACGTGATGAGGTTTGAAGCGCTACTCAAATTCTCTCAATTCTATCAGATCCATCCGGACGAAGAATGGGTCTGCAGGAGGTTTGAGGATGGGTTGAGGCCCGAGTTGAAGCGAGCAATGCTGCCTTTCAGTATTGGATCTTTTCCCGAGTTGGTGGAGAAATGCACGATGGTTGAGGGACATGACCAAGCAGGGATTGTCATCCAACAAACGACAAGTGGCAGACCTGTTCAAAGTAGTCAAAGTGGCAGAAGCAGCAAGTTCCAAAGGAGAGTAGAGCCGTATGATCGCCCAACTCGATTCAATGTCAACCATGGAGTGAGTGGCTCCAGTTAGACACAGCAAGGGATCAAGACTTGTTTTCGATGCGGAGGACCGCGTTTGGTCAAGGGTTGTCCGAGGACCCAACATATCAGATGTTTTAATTGCAATCAGATGGGTCACTATGCGTCAGACTGCAAGCCCGAAGTGAGCAGAAGGGCTCAGTTTCAGCAACAGAGTGGTAGGACTCAGAGTGATGGAGCGAGATCAGTCGTGGTAAGTCAGCAGAGCAGGCCACAGATGACCAGAAGGCTGTTTGCCGTGCGAGGTTCTGAAGTCTCCCACAGTCTTGATCTGATCCAAGGTAAGTGCTTAATTTCTGTTAAGCTTTTGTCGGTTCTGTCTGATTCGGGGGCTACACATTCTTTCATATTAGTAGAGTGTATGGATCATTTAGGGTTGCTTGTTTCTACTTTGCCATATGACTTAACTGTTTCAACACCTACCGGTGATTCTTTAACAACCCTATCCGTATGCCGTAAATGTCCTGTTACGGTAGAAAACCGTCATTTTCTTGTTGACCTTATCTGTTTGCCTATGCAACAGATAGATGTAATCCTAGGCATGGATTGGCTTTCGGCCAACCATGTAATGTTAGACTGTTCAAACAAAACTCTCAGTTTTTCTAAGCAATCTGGATTGATGCCTGCCAACGAGAGTACTCCGACGGGTGAACGATCGGACGAGTATGTGGTGCTGTTCTCTTTGGAAGTGAAGGAGACTCCTAGTGTTGAAGCTTTGCCTATCGTGCGAGAGTTTCCAGATGTGTTTCCCGATGACGTTCCTAGATTACCACCAAAGAGAGAGGTGGAGTTTGCCATAGACCTGGTACCGGGAACTGGACCTATATCGATAGCACCATATCGGATGTCTCCAGTGGAGTTGATGGAGTTAAAGAAGCAGTTGGAAGAGATACTAGGCAAGGAATTTATCAGACCTAGTGCATCTCCGTGGGGAGCTCCGGTATTGTTTGTGAAGAAGAAGGACGGGAGTTCGAGGCTATGCGTAGACAATCGTCAGTTGAACAAAGTGACGATAAAGAACAAGTATCCGTTACCACAGATAGATGATTTGATGGATCAGCTGAAAGAGGCAGCTGTGTTTTCTAAGATCGACCTGCGATCTGGATACCATCAAATTCGGGTTAAGAAAGAGGATGTGCCAAAGACTGCTTTTCGGAGTCGGTATGGTCACTACGAGTGTTTGGTTATGCCGTTTGGTGTGACTAATGCTCTAGCCGTGTTCATGGATTATATGAACAGGATCTTCCGACCGTTCCTCGACAAGTTTGTTGTCGTTTTTATCGATGACATCCTTGTATACTCTTCGAGTAAAGAGGAACACCAAGAGCATCTGAGGGTGGTTTTGCAAGTGCTAAAGGACCGGCAGTTGTATGCTCAACTGTCAAAGTGTGAGTTTTGGTTAGAGGAAGTTCAGTTTCTAGGCCATGTGATAAGTGAGGATGGAATCGCAATGGATCCTGTGAAAGTTGAGGCCGTAGTGAGTTGGGAAAGCCCTAAGTCTGTAAACGAGGTAAGAAGTTTTCTTGGTTTAGTGGGCTACTATCAGAGGTTTATAGAAGGATTCTCTACGATTGCATTACCTATGACGCAGTTGACGAGAAAAGGGAAAACGTTTGAATGGTCAGAGGGTTGCGAGCAGAGTTTCCAGGAGCTGAAAGGAAGACTAACCACGTCACCTGTGCTGGTGTTACCAGATCCTTTAGGACGATTCGATGTATACTGTGATGCATCTTATCAAGGCTTGTGATATGTGCTCATGCAAGACAGGAAAGTGGTGGCTTATGCCTCCAAGCAGTTGAGAGTACATGAGCAGAACTGCCCAACGCATGATCTGGAATTGGCTGCGATAGTGTTTTCATTAAATATATGGAGACACTATCTTTATGGTGCTAAATTCAGTGTGTTTAGTGACCATAAGAGCCTGAAGTATCTGTTCGACCAGAAAGAGTTGAACATGCGACAGCGGAGGTGGATGGAATTCATAAAGGACTATGAATTCGACCTGTAATACCATCCAGGTAAGGCGAATGTTGTAGCAGATGCGTTCAGTAGGAAGTCCCTACACGTATCTGCGATGATGGTAAAGGAGCTAGAGCTTTTAGAGGCGTTTAGAGATCTGAACCCAGAAGCGGAAATCGTCGAGGATAAGTTGAATTTGGGGATGGTTAGAGTAACTAGCGATTTCCTGAGCCTGTTGTGGAAGAAGCAAGCTGAGGATAAGTACCTCGAGAGTGTGAACCGGTTGATAGAAGAAGGCAAGACTTCGGAATTCAGAAGAGGTATAGATGGTCTGCTTAGGAATAGTGACCGGGTTTGTGTGCCGGTGGATAGAGAAGTTAAGGATATGATCTTGGAGGAAGCACACAAAATCAAGATGAGTTTCCATCCGGGGGCTACCAAAATGTTTCATGATCTGAAGAAGCTGTTTTGGTGGCCGGGGATGAAGAAAAACGTAGAAACTTATGTCTTAACCTGCTTGGTGTGTCAGAAAGCGAAGATTGAACACCAGAAGCCAGCAGGGTTGTTGCAATCGCTGGATGTCCCAGAATGGAAATGGGATAGTATTTCCATGGATTTTGTTTCTGGGTTGCCGAGGACTCAGAAAAGTTTGTGATGCAGTCTGTGTAATCATCGATCGATTGACGAAGTGTGCTCACTTCTTACCAATCAACCAGAGTTACCCTCTGGAGCGATTAACTCAGATTTACATCAAGGAAGTTGTAAGGCTGCATGGGGTACCTTCAAGTATCGTTTCGGACCGCGATCCAAGGTTTACCTCAAGGTTTTGGGGAAGCTTACACAGTGCAATGGGAACTAAGTTAAGTATGAGTTCTGCTTATCATCCTCAAACGGATGGTCAGTCTGAATGAACAATTCAGTCATTGGAGGATCTCTTAAGAGCGTAAGTGTTGGAAAACACGGGAAGTTGGGACGATTCTTTTCCATTGGTCGAGTTTACTTACAACAACAGTTTCCATTCTAGTATTGGGATGGCGCCGTACGAAGCACTGTATGGACGGAAGTGCAGGACTCCGTTGTGCTGGTTTGAGATGGGAGAAAGTCAGCTGTTAGGCCCAGAGTTGGTACAGCAAACAATGGAACAAGTCCGTAAAATACGGGAAAGGATGAAGGTTGCAAGGGACAGGCAAAAGAGCTATGCTGACAAGAGGAGGAGGCCTTTGGAATTTCAAGAAGGCGACCATGTCTTCATGAGAGTTACCCCAAGAGTTGGAGTGGGAAGCACAATTAGATCCAGAAAGCTAACACCTAAATTCATAGGATCGTTTCAGATTCTTCAACTAATCGGCCCTGTAGCCTATCAGGTAGCTTTGCCACCAAATCTTTCAAACATTCATGACGTCTTTCATATCTCTCAGCTCAGAAAATATCATCCCGATCCATCACACGTGTTAGAGCCCGACTCAATTCAACTGAAAGAGAATCTGGAGTATGAAGCTTCACCTGTTCAGATCTTGGATAGAAGAATCAAGGAGCTACGCGGTAAGCACATTCCGTTAGTAAGAGTGGGATGGAATCCGGTGACTAGTGATTCAATGTGGGAATGCGAAGCTGAGATGCGCCAGAGTCATCCTTATTTGTTCACAGGTATACAATGGAAATTTCGGGGACGAAATTTTCTATAAGGGGGCGGTAATGTAACATCCCGGTTTTTCTGTGAACTCTGATCGAGCTGGATAATCTCGATTGGAGCTTTGAATGATTGTGTGAATTGTTGTGTGTTAGTTTTAGACCTAGTCTGAAGCTTAGGAATAGGCTTGAACAAGGTTGGAAGTGCCTAAGGCGTAAAACAAGCAACTGAGGAAGTCAGAAGGCTGGAAGTTCTTCTCTCGCTGAGCTTGATGCTCAAGCGTGGGAGGACTCCACGCTCAAGCGTTGAGACGCTTAAGCGTGGGAGGAGTTGGACGCCTCAGCGTGTTGAGTGCGCTGAGCAGCTGGTCTGAGTTTGGATGCGTGTGAGACACGTGTCAGGTCAGGGAGCAGGCGGAGTGGACGAGGTCCCACGCTAGAGTGTGGCAACGCTCAAGCGTGCAAATTGATGAATGTTAAGCGTGGACAGCAGAAACCATAAGTGGAGCTTTCACTTTCATCTTCTCATTTTGCACGAAACTTAGAGCTTTTATGCAACTAGAGAGAGAAGCTCTGAGGTTCTAGTGAGAGAAAGCTTGAGGTTAGAGGTGATCGACCGCCAGAACGCGATTCCGACTACACCATTGCAATCGCGGCGAAGTTTTACACAACTCCAGCGGATTAGTTTCTTGATTCTCCCTAGGTAAACTCGAACCCCTAACACACGTTCTTCATGTTCTTGGCGTTCTTCGAGTCTTTACCTTTTTCTTTGATCTTTTGGGCTTGCCCTAGGGCTAACACTGTTGTATATGTGTTGTGCTCGTTATTAGGGCAAAGTGCGTGCTCGTGATTTCCCGCAAATTGAGGACTAAGGTCGCGGCTACCAAGAGGATTGGAACTGTTCTTGGATCTGCCATTGAAGGGGGCTGCGAGCTAGAGGAAGGAGGAGTGAGCCGGTGATCGCGTGGATCTGCGTGCCGACAGTTCAGGTGGGGAGAAAGCGTACTGCTGCCGTTGGGAAGGCAAGAGTAATGTAGTTGTGATTTCTGCTAGGCATAGGGAAGCCCTAACCCTACTAGTGGTTGAGCCCTGATAAAGTATCTAGACTCTCAGTTTAGCTTACTTTGGGCTATTGCCGTTAAGGTTGGAAACCCTAGGTTAGCAAACTGTTGATTGGGGATGCTTGCTATTGTATGACTGAATGTGCCTATTGTTGCTGTTGCTATATGTCTAAATGCCTACATGCTGCTTGGTATATGTGATATGCTACTTATATGAAGTTGTTGATATTACTACTGTCATGTTGATGTTATTGCTACTGTTATTATGCTGTATGCGGTAATATTGAGAGTTGTGGCGGAATGCCGTAGAATAAGTTTAGCAGTGTGCCGTGTCGTTGTCGGGTTGATACCGTGGATGGTGCCGTTGCTGTTATGCTGACTTCTTGAGGCTGTGGTCGTGTTGCTTGAGTTGTGGCTCGTGGGCGCGCGGCGTCGAGCCTGTGGCCGTGTGGATGCAGTGGCATCGTGATGTTTTGATTTGGTTGAGAGCTTAGGCGTGAGATCCGGTATCAAGCCCGTTGAGGATGTTTGCTGCATATCATTTTTAGCTGCCAAGTGGCGAGGCCGTATGACAGGTAGTATGGGCTGCCAGCGTCATACGAGGTTAGTTGTACCTGAGTGCGGGTACGGAAAGTAGATGGGGCGGTCAAGTGAGTGACCTTGGGGATGTTGTCGGTCTCAGGAATAGTTTACAGTGACGGATGAGGTAGCTCCTATCCTGTCGTGACGCCCGATCCAGTCCGGTTTGCCCGACTTATCCCAGAGCTTTCCAGTTGTTCCTGGCTAACATTCAGAGGTGACCGAGATACCCCGGTTCCGGTATGGAAGGGGGATGCACTCTTATTGGTCACGGTGAGCGGTTCGGTTTCTTGGGCAAGCTAACTCCGTTCCGACACAGAACCTGTTCCGGTGTGGACTTGTTCGGGTGTGGAACCGTTCCAGTTGGGAACGAGCATAAGTGCATTTTTCGGCCGACATGTTACATGGGATTAGTATCCCGATCTAGAGGATTGATCTGAGTGTGAGCTTCATGGGATGGATGTCTGTTGTATTTGTTGTCTCGAGAGATGTGTGCTGGAATGCAGTAAATGTTATAAATGTGATATCTGTTATATGCTACCTGTTGTGTGTTTACTGCATTACTACTATTTTCCGACTTTATGATGCGCAGTATTTCTTATCTCCCTTCCGTTTTTCCTTGTTTTCTTTTATGGGATCGCTTGAAGACGACGAGCCAACGGAGATTCAGCATGGACCCGAGGCTGCACCCGTTCATCACGGGGGCATCGCGGATGCCGGTGCTGGGCGACATTGAGATTATCTACCATAATGAGAGAGGATGGCGGGTAGACCCCTCTACCTTTTTGGTGGTCTACACAGGACCAATCAGCCTGATTTTCCGGAGCGGTACACCTCCTTATGTAGATATCATTGGTCCCTATCGCATCTACCAGTTCCTCCCCTTTCCGAGGATTTGGCGACCTCCGAGGCAGAGGGAGCAGGACTACACATGGGTCGCACCCCAGTCATCGGTCGTGACCAGCAAGAGAGGTTACGTCGACCAAGGCCAGCGCAGGAGGACCGAGCAGTACTTGAGGACTTACTGCAGGCGTAGGATCGTGGTGTCCAGTTCTTCGTCAGAGTATGAGCCGATTGTGCGTTACAGGCGTACTCATGGCGAGGGTAGGGTAGCTCAGGGCATCCTCACCACTGATGGTGAGAGCCTGCCAGTGCGTCCTAGGGAGTGAGCTGCGAGCTTTTGATGTATCTTTTGAGAGGGGACGGGGGGTTACTGGTGAGCTCCGAGTGTTTTCTCTTGCTCTTGATTTATTTTTGGTTTCTACTCGACCGTATGTATATGTATGTGCAGCGCCTTACTGATGGGGCTAACTTATGCATGTTATTATATAGTCATGCTTTTTTTTTTTCCGCTCTTTATACTCTGATCGTCGTTTGCTATGCTTGCCGTTCTTGTTTACGTTATTTTGTTTTCCACAACACTGTTGGTATACCACACTATCGCTTTATATACGGCTAGGCATAGTTAATAATAATAATAAGAGGTTGGGTCTAATGGGATTATCCTTCTAAGAGAGGAGGGTTGTCTCATGCACCCGCATCAAGGTGTAAGCTCAACTCATAGGCTTAAGGCCTTACAGACTCATGAAACATGATGACAATGCATACGCAAAAGCTGATGCGATAAAACAATGTCTATCCACCAGATAAACTTCAAGATTCACCAAGGTTCTCTTCCTTAGGATCTTCACACATTTTAAGTGTTTTAAACTTTTATCCACTGAATAAACTCCAAGATTCACCAAGGTTCTCTTCTTTAGGATCTTCACATATTTTAAGTGTTTTAAACTTTTATCCACTGGATAAATCTCGTGTTCCCTCCGGGATCGAGTCATCACAAGACTATATAATTAGACGATGTCCTCAGGTTCGACTCACCGGCCCATCATCGAACTACTGGTCCAAACCAAACGTTTCATGTTTGTGTTCGTGTCTTATGATATATTTCTCAAGTCCTAAATGTCTTATGGAGAAGGATTGAGAATCCTCTAGTTAAGTCTTAGATCCTTTCTAAGTTAGAGTGTACTTGTCTTTCAAGTAATGAAATACATCTTGATTAATTAAGTCTTATGAATCGATTGATGAGTGAATCATCAATAGTGTAATATATGGTCTTGTTCCACCACACATTACGCTTTCTTATCTCGTTCTTTCACTCTAAGTCAATTATTTGACTTAGGTTTTAACTTAGGAAAATCCTTACTTTTGAGTTCAAAACTCTTTTGTCTTTTTATTTGACAAATTCAAATCTCTTTACAAAAACATCATTTAACTTTATGAAACCCCATCATAAGTGTATTAAATACTTATGATGGCTTGAAAGATTTTCCTTTTCGAATACCTCACTTTGTTCAAAAACTTAATTTGAATGTACCATTGTTTTGGTTAAAAGAAGATGAGTGTATAAACTCTTTGTGAAAAAGTGAGTACATAAGACTTATTTGTTTTATACCTTGGCAAAGTGCCTTAGTATCTTTCATTCAAGTCTTATGCTTTGAAAACATTATTTCAAAAAGCTTGTAGTTTCAATTAAACTTAAAGTTGGAAGTTTGGAGTTTAAAACTATTTTGTGTAAACTAAAGAAGAGAAAACTTCTTAAGTCCAAATTCCTTTTAACTTGAAATCATTTATACTTAAAATTGAAAATAGATATTGCATTGAAATCAAAGATTGGTTTTATGTTCAAAACCTACTTAGTAACCGAATGTTACATAAGATTTCTCAAAGTTATTTGTTATTGAGAATACTTGATTCATTAGTTTTCAAAACATCATTTGACTTACTTAATCCATAACTTAAGATCAAAATACTATTCCCTTATTTTAAGAATCTCTTGAATGAATATAAGGTTGTGTTTCATTCAAATAATGTTTCTTTGTTTTGCTTTGGTTCATTGTTCATTGATTCCATTTTAGAATTGTAAAATCATTTGACTTTCAAAGATTGAAGTTGAAAATCCTTTTTGTTTATACATTAGCCGAACCCTATACTAGGTTTAATGTGAAGATTTTGCTTCACCAACATCCATCATAAGCAAGAGTAATCATCAATGCATCAACATGAATAACAACATAACATCAAATTCCAAAAATTCAACATCAAACCCATATACAGAATTTTCAGCATTTCAAGCATCAACTTGTGACAAATATTTGATTGACCAAACGAACTCGGATTTGAGAAAATGAGGACTCATATGAAATCTTAGGATGTCTAATTTTTGGCTATATAAAATTTATTTTCACAAACAGTAAATGAGTTAGTACAGTTTCACGAAATAAGTCACTGTAGTCAGAATTCAAGACAAAATTTTATGTTTAGATTGAAACAGGTTTTAAAGGGTCAAATCTTAATGAAACCACACGAAATTTGTACTCAAAATGAAGCCCAAGATGTATATTTTTAGGATCAAAAACAAGTTTTGAAATCCAAGGTCTAGGTTGAGAGAAAAACTGAAATGACTCACACAAGGTCAGATCCGAAAATCATATTTTCTCAAACTCTTTTCAACAAAAAGATGGAGGAACCCTAGGTTAGGATTTTCCAACACATAAAAGTCATTTTCAACCATTCAAACACATCAATGAACACAAATCAAGCAATAAATAATTATTACAACATTATTCTGATAGAGAACCAAATAGACAAAGTAGAAAACCCATGGTTTAGGGTTTTCCCAAACCAAACCCATAAACCATTTTCACCACCACCAATGTGGTGTGATGTGGTTCACTCTCTCATTACCTTAATGAAGATCTTTAGAATGAGCAAAACTCAAAGCCTTGGAATCAAGGGGTGGCCGAACCTACTAGATAGAAACAACATGGTTTTGAAAGTTGTTTTGCAAAGATAATGAAATAGAAGAAGTTCACTCATGATTCTAAGAAAAAATATGAAGAGAAAGGTAAGATTAGAGACTTGGTGAAGAACACTTTGAAGATCAAGATGGTGTTCTTGAAGATCAAGAACTAAGTTGCTCCAAATTAAAAACTTTGTGAATCAAAGTTGCTTAGAAGGTCAAGGTAACCAAGAGTATGGTGTTTAAATTTTGAAACAAAGCTTGGTTGATCCAAGAATGATCATGGCCGAAAATGAGAGTGAGGAGAGAGAAGAGAGGATTCCTCAAAACTTAAGAAATGAAAGCTTTGATTTTTAGAAGAGTAAAATGCAAATGGTGCAATGTTTTTGGAGGTGATGGCTGAATGGCCTTATGCATATTGGTCAACAAATTTGTTGATGTGTTTATGACTAGTGATGTGATGAAGTGTAAGTATGTGGAAGGCTTGGATTAAACCAAGTACACAGGTGTTGATCATAGGATTAAAGAGGGCAAGATTAACCATAAGTAGATTAGCTTGCTTTCTCTATAAAAGGTAAGGTTGATTGGTTATTAACTAAGAGCTATAGAAAGCTAATCCATTGGTATGAAAAGATGATGGATGGTTGACATAAAGGTGATAATGTCTCGTGAAGCGTGAGATACAGTCATGAACTACTCCTGGCTCCGGACCAGAATAACTTCCTCGGCCAGGGCACACATCCCAAGGTAAAGCGGTCTCGATTAAAATAATAATATTTTTACCGATTCTGACTCAAAACAACACAACATGCTCAAAACAACATTTTGTGATTATTAAGCTCATAAGTGAATTTTTTTTTTTTAATGAACAATGGGAGCCTCATTAAAATCTTATGATGCAAAACCCTCCTTAGCGAAAAAACACCATTAAGGAAAAAGAGTACTCCTATTGGCTATCTTATTAATAAAGCAAAAAAATACAAAGAAAAATGGGGGGCATAAACCAAACCCATGAAAGAATTATTTAAACCTATAGGAAGGTAAACTAATCCTATTTCTAAAGAAATCATCCTTGAGATTACTAGGAAGAACTTCCATCCAAACAAAACCTTGATCATTTAAACCATAAATGGCTAGCTTGTCAGCACAAGCATTTCCTTCTCTATAAATATGGGATGAAATAAATCTCATTCTCTTTGTGAACTCCAAACAGTTGTCCATCTATTTCGAAGTCTCCAAGGGACCAACTCAACATTAGAGAAAGCAGCAATGACTAGAGCATAATCACACTCAAGCCAAAGCGTATACTATCCTCTCAAAAAAGCTTGCTCAATAGCAACCATGGCTCCAATGAGCTCAGCATGAAGAGCTATGCAGATTCCCAAATTTTGGGCAAAGCAACCCATGAAGACAGCGTTAGAGTCTTTAAAAATACCACCACAAGCAGCAGGACCGGGGCAACCATCAGCAGCACCATCAGTATCCATGATACAAAAGGGAGGCTTCCAAACAACCTCTTTAATCACAGGAGCAGATGAAGGATGAACAAGGACCTTAAAATTCTTAAGAATGACAAGCTCATTAATTGAGTTATACATAGTGCCCTTGCTGAGATTACCAGAAAGAGAAACCTAAGCTATAATATGAGAAACAGCTCTATAGATATAAAATCTCTTGTTATCAACCCGAATTTGATTCCTACTACCCCTAATGGACCAAATGACATGAATGATACCCGACATAATTACATCTAAAGCTTGAGCACTCCAATTCCTGTTACAAATCTGCGGGAGGCCATCAAATGAAGAAGTATCCAAGTGTTGACCAAACTGGCTGCTTAGCCATCTCCACAACTGTTGAGCATAAGGGCATTGCAGAAAAAGATGCAGAGAAGTTTCTTCATCACTTCCACATAAGCTGCATCTTGAGATCACATTGCAACCTTTGTTTCTAAGATTCTCATCTGTAGGCAATAGCATCAATCTCCAATTTAAGAAGGATCTGGAAAGAGGGATACAGTTCTCCAAATCAGCTTGGTCCAAGGAACAACAGGACCATCAGAGAGTTGAAATAGGTAAGCATCCTTGAAGGTCAAGATACCTGAATTAGACAAACTCCATCTCAGCTTACCATCACAATGGATAATAGGGATCACCATCTTCTCAATTTCATCTCTCAAAACCGGGAAAGAATCAACAAAACTTGGGGGAAGATTCCATTTACCATTGGCAATAAAATCACATACCTTGCAATCTAAGGAATCTAAAAGGTCTGCAGGCACATCCTGAATATCAAATTCAGTAGATAACCATTTATCCTTCCAGAATCTAATTTTCCCCCCATCTCCTAACTACCACATCCCATGATCTTGAGTAGTAGAAATGATGGATTTGATACCACTCCAAATAGAAGAGCTGATGTGGTGATTAATCATACCTTGTTTGGAAGAAACTCTAGCTTGCAGTAGGGAAGCCCATTGTGTATCAGATTGAAGAAGAGTCCAAGCTAACTTAAGCATGCCTGCCTTATTAATGCTCTTGAGATTTCTGTGATTCAAACCACTTTCCACAAAAGGAACACAGACCTTATGCCAGGCCACTGTAACCATCTTCTTTGCATTAGCATTACCAGCCCAAATGAAATTTCTAATCCATTTGTTTAACATATTGAGAAGAGATGCTGGCCAAATGTAAAGTCAAAAGCTGTATATAAGCATACCATGAAGCACAGACTTGACTAGTTGCACTCTTCCTATACTTGAAAGCAAGTGCCCTTTCCAATTAGAAATCTTGTTTTTAATTCTATCAGCAATAGGCATGAGATGAAGTTTTCTAGGCTTACCTTTAAAGAGAGGAAATCCTAAGTAGGAGAAAGGGAAACAACCAGCAGAAAACCCAAGCAAGTCTCTGATGTGATTAAGTCTGGTATGAGAGATGGAACCAGCATAGAACTTGGATTTCTCTGCACTGATAACTTGTCCTGACGCTGCTGCATAATCTGAAAACAGATTCTTCAAATTAACAATGGTCTGCTTGGAAGCTCTACTAAAAATCAGAATATCATCAGCATAGAGGATATGACGAGGCATAGCAAATCCTCTAGGCCCAGACAGGAGCTGCACCTTACCATCATGCACAAGCTTAGAGATGCCGCTACTTAATACCTCTTCAGCCAGGCAAAAGAGAAAAGGAGAGAGAGGATCTCCTTGTCTAACCCCTCTCTTGCAATTAAAGAAACCAGTAGCTATACCATTGATTGAGATTGATAACTTTGCTGAGTGAAGAATTACCTTGATCCATCTACAAAACTGCTCATTGAAACCAAAGCCTTAAGAACCTTCATAAGGAAAGTCCAATCAATTGTATCAAAGGCCTTTTTGACATCAATCTTCATTGCAACTTGACCACCAAAAGCCTTTTTATCCAATAAATTAATTGACTCAGAAACTAAGCAAATACAATCAACAATATTCCTCCCCTTAATGAAACCTCTTTGGTTCTCAGATATGATCTTTGGAGGAGCAATCAAAGCTAATCTGTCAGCAAGCACCTTTGTTATAATCTTGAATTGGAAGTTTGCAAGAGCTATAGATCTGTACAACTCAATTCTATCAGCTTCTCTGCACTTTGGAATAAGAACAACAAGGTTTGAATTGAGGTTTGTTGGCAACCAACTGTGAATGAAGTAATATCTTGTAGCATTTATCACATCTTCCATAATAATCTCCCAAAAATGCTGAAAGAAGAAACCTCCAAACCCATCTGGCCCGGAGCACCATTAACATTCATAGAGAAGACTGCTTGCTTGATCTCCTCAACTGATGGAATAGTTGTGAGCTGCCAATTGTCTTGAATAGAGATAGAGACTAGAGAAGGGATGACATTCTCAATTAAATCAAAATTAGAACAATAGTTATCAGCTGCAAAAAGGCCTTGATAATACTGCACTATGTGCTGCTCAATGGCTGCATAAGAATCAAGCATCTGCTCTCATGATTTGAGAATAGAAATCTGCATGGTAGTTTGTCTAATCTTTGCCATTCTGTAAAAGAATTATGTGTTCCTATTTCCATTGATATGCCAGTCAACTCGAGCTTTCTCTTGCCAAAAATCTTCTTCATAAGTCAAAGCTTCTTGCAAACCTCTTTGAGCCACCTTTTCTTCTTGAAAGAGCTCATCAGAACCTCCATTAGCATCAATTCTGCCTTGGACATCCCCTACCAAAGACACAACATTTTTCACCTTTTGATGAACATCACCAAAAACATTCCAATTCCAATCCTTCAGCTTATTCTTTAGTCTCTTCAGCTTTTGAGAAAGAATTGTAATATGGTTACCATAGATAAGAGCGTTCCAATCCTTTGCAACAATAGTATTATATTGAGGATGTTTAGCCCACATTTTTAGAAATTTGAAATGAGAATGGTTCTGCCTATCATCTAACTTCATAGACAGCAAAATTGGGTTATGATCAAACTGGCATTTCACCAAAGTACAACAATCAACACTTGACCAATGATCAGTCCAATTGGCATTACAAATGGCCCTATCAAGCCTCTTATCAGTATGGAATTGTCTCCTTCTCCCATTAGACCATGTGAATTGAGATCCTCTCGTATTAATGTGAATCAAATTATCCAAGTCAGACTAATCTTGAAATTCCTCGCAGGAGAGTTTATGAGTCAGACACCTAACCCTTTGCTCATGAGCCCCAAGAATAGCATTAAAGTCACCAATGAAGCACCAAGGGCCTTTACGAGTTATCTGAAGAATGTGCAATCCTAATTGAAATTCAGATATGAATTTTCAATCATTAACCATTCTTATGATTAAACTTAGTCGAATTGTATTCTCAGTCAAGTTATTCACACAAACAATTAAGTGAAACAAAAGTTTATTAAATCTCTTTTATCATTATCCTAGTTCATTAATTAACTATTCTCAAGGTCACGTTTTATAATCTCTTATGCCATATTTTTATCCCAAAAGGTTATTAAATCTCTTTTATTTAAAATTGTGAAGTTTTCTTAATTCTGACAGTGGCACTGCCTGAGCACGGGCAAGCTGACTGTTAAGCACCGACATGCACACTGAGAGCATGGGCGTGCTCATCAGCGTCACTTTACTCGTTTTTTCGACACGGGCGTGCTGGATAAGAGCATGGGCATGCTGGCTTCACTGAGCATAGAGCATGGGCGAGCTCAACGCTATTGCAACGTTCTCAGTTCTGGAACTTAGAGTTTTTTCTAATCTTTCAACACTCCAAATCAATCCTAAGGTTCTTGACTAATCCGTTGGGATTAATCTCACCACTCATCAACATCTTTAAGTTTTATGCACATCAATTAGATTAATCCTAGTTTTGGGTTTGGCGCTAACATCCCTATGTCTTTTATTAACATAGCTTAACAACAGCAGTTTCAACATATCAATTCGTAAAATCATGGCATACCAACAACATCATCAACAACATCATATTCTTCATGCCAAGGTCATATAAACCAATTAAACAATTATCATCATGTATAAACAACAATAATAATTTCATACATCAATTAAGGCAGATAGCACACAAATAGGGTCATGGGTTAACCCTCATCTTACGGTACCCTAGAACCTATATGTTCATACTAATCCCTTCTCCCCATATCTGGCATGACGATTCCAGCCTAGAAGCCAACTAGAGCGAAGTCCACGATTGGCTCCTTCGAACGGGTTCAATAGGTTCAGCAAGCTTTGGCGAAGGACATTAAGAAAAGGACAACTAATTCCCCAAACAAGAAAAAGGAAAGGCAATTAACACAAGGATTACAAACAGATCTCGTTTAGATCCTTGGGGAACTTATCTGCTAGTTGTCATTCACAGCACTGACACACAAACAACGAAGTCTGGTTCGATCGAAAGAGAACGGTTTAACATTAAACATAAAGGATAAAAACAAAAGAACGAATAGGGTTGGTGACCTTACCTCAAAGTAACACTAAACGAACGGCTTAACTCCAATCCCAACGGAAAACACCACAGGGATGTGTTCTTGACAAAGAACACCCAAACAAGGATTGGAGGTTGAAGAACGCTCAAGGATTCAATGGGAACCTAAGAGCAAGGTTGATGACGACTGTTTCTAACTCTAGGGATGACGACTATGAGTTTTAGGTCAAGCAAAAGAGGTATAAAAAGGATTAGGGCGAAACGGGTCGACCTAAAGCCAAAAATGTGTTTCTGCAGCGTGCGTAGAGCACAGGTGTGCTGTCCCTAAGCACGGGCGTGCTGACCAACAAGCACAGGCATGCTAGACGGGAGCACAGGCATGCTCACCTATTAGAATCACTGATTTGGCTTGTTTTAAGGTTGACTACCCTAAAACACGTCCATAAACATCTATCACAAGCATAAAAAAAAACATATAACATATATACAATAAACACATACAAGTATAGAGGTGAAAAGCAGGGTGTTACAATTCCATCCCCTTATAAAAATTTCGTTCTCGAAATTTCTACTCACCTTGAACAAACAACTGCGGATAAGACTCCTTCATCTTGCTCTCCAACTCCCACGTAGCACTCTCTTCTGTAGCTCCACTCCAAACAACTTTGACCAAGGGAATTTCCTTCCCCCTGAGCTGCTTAGTCCTTCAGTCCTCAACCCGAAGTGGTAGTACGTCAAAAGTCAAGTTCTCCTTTAATGGGATTGTATCGGGTGTTATTACATAGCTAGGGTCATGAATGTACTTTCGAAGCTAAGACACATGGAACACATTGTGAAGGTTTGACAAGAAAGGTGGTACGGCTATTTGGTAGGCAACTTCACCAACTCTTTTTAGTATCTAGTAAGGGCCAATGAATCTAGGAGTAAGTTTCGGGGCTTTCATCACTCTATCAACGCAGTAGTTGGAGTAACTCGCAAGAACACATGATCACCTTTTTGGAATTTGAGAGCTTTTCTTCTCTTATAATGATAACTCTTTTGCCTACTTTGTGCCATTCTCATCTTATCCTGGATCATCCTCACTTTTTCTGTAGTCTCTTACACTATCTCAGATCCTAGAACAACATTCTCACTAAGTTCGTTCCAACACAAGGGTGTCCTACACCTCCTCCCATACAAAGCTTCATAAGGTGCCATCCCAATACTGGAATGGAAACTATTGTTGTAGGTGAACTGTATCAGAGGAAAGAACTTATCCCAACTACCCGACTGCTCTAACACACAAGCTCTCAAAAGATTCTCTATGGATTGGATGATCCTCTCAGACTAACCATCGGTCCGCGGGTGGTAAGCTGAACTCAATATAAGCTCGGTCCCTAAAGCCTCATGCACGTTGTTCTAAAACCTAGAGGTAAATCTAGGGTCTCTATCTGATACTATGCTAGAGGGTACACCATGCAGTCTAACTATCTCTCTGATATACAACCTGGTCAACTTCTCTAGTGGATGTTCCATGGTCATAGGAATGAAATGGGCCGATTTAGTCAACCGGGCCACAACAACCCATATGGCATCACAACTACCTGGAGTCCTAGGGAGTCCAGACACGAAATCCATAGAGATATTCCACTTCCACTCCAGGATACTCAAAGGCTGCATCTTACCCAAAGGTTTATGATGTTCTATCTTAGCCTTCTGACATACTAAGCAAGCATAAACGAACTCGGTCACATCTTTCTTCATCCTGGGCCACCAAAACATACGCTTCAGATCCTTATACATTTTCGTGGCTCTTGGGTGAACACTCAAACCACTCCTATGGCCTTCCTCAAGGATCAACTTCCTAAGCTCCGGAACATCGGGTATACAAACTCTATCCTGGAACCTCAAAACTCCATCAGCTCATTCCTTAAAACTAAGGTTTCTACCCTGAGCAAGCAGCTCCCTCTGGTCTAAAAGGTAAACATATATCTTCTGACCCTCTCTAATCTAACCCATCAAACTATTAGTGATCTTCAACGTTCCAGGCCTAATAATCTTAAGGGTAACTTCCAAAGCTAAGCTCAAGTCTCTAAACTCCTCGATCAAGTCCATCTCTCTAACCATCAAAGCTGAAACATTTAAGGTTTTTCTAATCAAAGCATCAGCCACTACATTGGCTTTTCCTGGGTGGTAACTAAGCTCAAAATCATAATCCTTAAGAAACTCCATCCACCTACGCTGCCTCATATTCAGCTCTTTCGGATCAAACAAATATTTTAAACTCTTATGGTCACTAAAAACCTAAAATGTAGCTCCATAAAGGTAATGCCTCCAAATCTTCAAGGCAAACACTACGGCTACTAGTTCCAAGTCATGGGTAGGGTAGTTATTCTAATGGATCTTCAATTGCCTAGAAGCGTAAGCTACTACCTGACCATTCTGCATCAACACTGCAGCTAAGCCTTGCTTCGAAGCATCACTATACACTACAAAAGGTTCACTAGTTTTGGGTAAAACTAGCACAGGTGCAGATGTTAACCTATCCTTCAACGTTTGAAACTTTCCTCACACTTAGAGTCCCACACAAAGATCTGACCTTTCTTAGTAAGGCGGGTCAAAGACAAAGCTATCTTAGAGAACCCTTCTATAAACCTCCTATAGTACCCTGCTAAACCCAAGAAACTCCTAATCTCGGTCACGCACTTAGGTGCTTCCCAATGGAGCACGGTCTCTACCTTAGCTGGGTCAATGACTATCCCTCCTTTAGAGATGATGTGTCCTACAAAACTCACCTCCTTTAACCAAAACACACACTTAGACAACTTAGCATACAACTATTTTTCCTTAAGGGTCTACAAAACTATCCTCAAATGTTCCTCATGCTCTTCTCTAGTCTTAGAATATACTAAGATGTCATCTATGAAGACCACCACAAACTTATCCAAGTAAGGGTGAAAGATATTGTTCATGTAGTCCATGAACAGAGTAGGAGCGTTAGTCACACCAAAAGGCATAATCAAGTACTCGTAGTGACCATAACGTGAGACGACCCTCCTTTCTCAGAAGGATAATCTCATTAGTCCCAAGCTTATATTATTAACTATGCCTAACCGTGTTAAAACGATAGCATGGTATTTAAACAGCATAGCGGAAACCAACGTAAAGAAACATACAACATACAGAAAGCATAGAAAACTACATCAGAGCAAAGTGCAAGTAAAACAACCGCATATACATATATATAATCATGCATAGCTTGGCCCCATCAGTAGGGCACTGTACATAGATGTACAAACTGACTGTACAAAAACCGAAAGATACATCAAAACAAAAGAAGAAAGAACCCTCAGAACTCGCCAACACTCGATCCCAAACCCATATTCAAAAGTACATCAAAACCTCGCTACTCAGCCCTGGAGATGCACTGGCAAGCCCTCACCATCAGTGATGAGGATGCCTTGAGCTACCTTGGCCCTCTCCGTGTGTATGACTATAAACGCGCATAGGCTCGTACTCGGAAGAGGAACTTGACACGATAATACGACGTCTCCTATACGTCCTCAGATACTACTCGGTATTCCTCCTCTGCCCTCTATAGACGAAGCCTCGCCTACTGGATACCACTGATGACTGTGGCACCGCTTACCGATAGTCCTGCTCTCTCTGCCTCGGTGGGTGCCTGATTCTCGAAAAGGGAAGAAACTGCACAACTTTGAACGGCCCTATGAGATCATCCACGTGCGATGCCCCTCCTCTAAAAAGTATGCAGACCGGTCCTGTGTAGACCGTCAAGTAGGTAGAGGGGTCCATGCGCCACCCTCTCAAGTCATGGTAGACGATCTCGATCAACTCCAACACTGGTATCCTCGATACTGACATGATAAAAGGGTGTACCCTCAGGTCCATCAGCTGGCTCCTCGTCTTCATGCAAACCAAGAACGAAACAGACATACAAGAAGCAGTAGGGAGATAAGAAATACAACATAAGCAAAGTCTTAATAACAATAGCAATGCAGTAAAATAATAGCATGTAACAATTAGTAGGTATAGCATACATATAATAGTTACTACACTTAAACAAACGTCTCCCGAGACAATGAGACGACCCTTCTTTCTTAGAAGGATAATCCCATTAGTCCCAAGCTTCTATTATTATTAACTATGCCTAGCCGTATATGAAGCGATAGCGTGGTATCCAAACAGCATTGCGGAAGCAAACAAGCAACAACGGCAAGTATAGAGAAACTATTAGAGTAAAAGTGCAACAGCATAACCAAAAGATATATAGATATTATGCATAACTGTAGCCCCATTAGCAGGGCACTATACATACATATACATGCTATGTAAACGAAACTGAAAATACATCAACATCAAGAGAAACGACTCTCGGAGCTCACCAGCACACCCGCCCCCACTCAAAAATACATGAAAAGCTCTCAGCTCACTACCTAGGACGCACTGGCAGGCTCTCACCATCAGTGGTGAGGATGCCCTAAACTACCCTAGCCCTCGCCATGAGTACGCCTGTACCGCACTAAAGGCTCATACTCAGATGACGAGCTGGACACCACAATCCTACGCTGACAATAGGTCCTCAGATACTACTCCATCCTCAGGCGCTGGCCTCAGTAGACGTAGCCTCTCCTGCTGGTCACAACTGAGGACTGGGGTGCCACCCACGTGTAGTCTCGCTCCCTCTGCCTCGAAGGTCACCACATCCTATGGAAATGAAGAAACTGGTACACGCGGTAAGGTCCAATGATATTTACATAAGGCGGCGTGCTGCTCCGAAAGATCAGACTGACGAGTCCTGTGTAAACCACCAAAAAGGTCGAGGGGTCCACCCGCCATCCCCTCTCATCATGGTAGATGATCTCAATGTTGCCTACCACCGGCATCCGCGGTGCAACCGTGATGAACGGGTGAAGCCTCGGGTCCATCCTATGCCTCGGCTGGCTCGTCGTCTTCAAGCGAACCCAAAAACAAAATAACAGGGAAAACAATAGGGAGATAAGAAATACAGTGCATAGCGAAGTCGTAAAACAATAGCAATGCAGTAAACAACAACATGTAGCATATAGCAGATATAACAGGTGTAGCAGTTACTGCATTCCAACAAACATCTCTCAAGACAACACATGCAACAAGTATCCATCTCCATGAGTCTCACACTCATATCAATCCTTTAGACCGGGATACTGACCCTATGCAGCATGTCGGCCGAAACTCACAAAGCTGGTTCCCACTGGAATGGTTCCAAGCCCGAACAAGTCCACATCGGAATAGGTTCTGTGTCAGAATGGAGTTAGTTCGCCCAAGAAACCAAACCGCTCGTCGTGACCAATAAGGGTGCATCCCCCTTCCACACTAGAACCGGGGTATCTCGGTCGCCTCGGAACATTAACATGGAACAATGGAAAGCTCTGGGATTAGTCGGGCAAATCGGACTGGATGGGCATCACGACAGGATAGGAGCTACCTCATCCGTCACTGTAAACCGGAATAGGTTCTGTGTCATAACGGAGTTAGTTCGCCCAAGAAACCGAACCGCTCATCATGACCAATAAGAGTGCATGCCCCTTCCGCACCGGAACCGGGGTATCTCGGTCGCCTCGAAACTTTAACTTGGAACAATGGAAAGCTCTGGGATTAGTGGGGCAAATCGGACTGGATGGGCGTCACGACAGGATAGGAGTTACCTCATCCGTCACTGTAAACTATTCCCGAGACCGACAACATCCCCAAGGTCACTCACTTGACCGCCCCATCTACTTTACGTACCCGCACTTAGGTGCAACTAACCTCGTATGATGCTAGCAGCCCATACTATCTGTCATACAGCATCGCCACTTGGCAGCTGATGATGATATGCAACAAACATCCTCAACGGGCTTGATACCGGATCTCACGCATAACAGTCAGCATAACAGCAATGACACCATCCACGGTATCAATCCAATAACAAACACGGCACACAGCCAAACGTAATACTAATCGGCATTCCACCATCACATTTAACCTCATAGCACATAACACAACAGCAATAACAACAACAGTAATAATATCAACAACAACACATAGCAGCATATCACATACCAAGTAGCATATAGGCACGTATACAGATAACAATAACAAATATAAACATCACAACACTCATACGAAGCATATCATCCTCAATCATCAGTTATCTAACCTAGGGTTTCCAAACTTAACGACGATAGCCCAAAGTATGGTAAACTTCGGGTTTAGGTACTTGATCGGGCTCAAACACTAGTAGGGTTAGGGCTTCCCTACACACAGCAGAAAATACAACTACTCTACTCTTACCTTCCCGACAACAATAGTACTCTTTCTCCCCACCTGAACAGTCGTAGAACAAACTCCAAAGCAAGCTCCTCCGCACGTAGCTGCAAGCTCAGCCACCAACCTACCACCACACATAGAGATCCTCCCCTCTGCCACACACAACCACGAGCACGAACCTTGCCCTAATCACGAGCACAACACATATGCAATGGTGTTAGCTCTAGGGCAAACTCAAAGATCAAAGAAGAAAGGTAGGAACTTGAAGAATCACGAAGACCACGAAGAACGCATGTTAGGGATTCGAGTTTACCTTTGGCGAATCGAGAAAGTAATCTGTCAAAGTCGTAGAAGACTTCGCCGCGATCACAACCATATAGCCGGAATTTCGATCTGAAGCTCTGAAGTCCTTCAATCCAAGTTTTCTCTCTCTAAGCAAAGTCCCCTTCTCTCTCTAGTTGCAGAGAATTCTTGAAAACTCAAATTTATTTTCGTGCAAATGAGGAAGAGAAAGGAAAGCCCTTAAGATGTCCTGCCGAGAACGCTAAAGCGTTAGGGACTTGCACGTTTGAGCGTGGAGCCTCGTCCACTCCGCCTTCAGCCTGGCCTGGCACGTGTCTCACATGTGTCAAAAAGCACACTAGCTGGCAAACGCACTCAGCACGCTTGAGCATGCAACATGCCAACGCTTGACCGTTAGCACGCTAGGGCGTGCTCCCTTCCCACGCTTGAGCCTGCTGCTTAGCTGGGAAGAGCCTTCCACACTTTTGACTTCTCCAGTTTCTCGTTTAAAACCTGAGGCACTTCCAACCTTGTTCATGCCTGTTCCTAAGCTTCCAACTAGGTCTTAAACTAACGCAAAACAATTCACACAAGCATCCAAAGCCTTAATAGAGATCAACCAACTCGATTAGAGTCATAGAAAATTGGGATGTTACATTACCACCCCCTTACAGAAAATTCCGTCCTCGAAATTTTCGCCTCATACCTGAGAATAGATAAGGATAATTCCGACGCATCTCAGCTTCACACTCCCATGTCGAATCTCTCGTCACCGGTCCCACTCCCCTCGCACCAGAGGGATATGTTTGCCGCGCAGTTCCTTGATCCTTCTATCCACGATCCAAATAGGTGAAGCCTCATATTCAAGGTTCTCTTTCAGTTCGATTGATTCAGGCTCTAGTACATGTGATGGATTAAGGTGATACTTTCTGAGTTGAGAGATAGATTCGGGGGTAAGGCTATCTAATAGGCTAAAAGATCGATTTGCCGAAGAATCTGAAACGATCCTATGAATTTAGGTGTTAGCTTTCTGGATCTGATTTCCCTGCCTACTCTAGCTCTTGGGGTAACTGTCATGAAAACATGGTCGCCCTCTTGAAATTCTAAGGGTCTTCTCCTCTTGTCGGCATAGCTTTTCTGCCTATCCCTTGCGGTCTTCATCTTTTCCCGTATCTTTCGGACTTGTTCTGTCATTTGCTGTACCAGCTTCGGACCTAACAGCTGACTTTCTCCAGTCTCAAACTAATATAATGGAGTCCTACACTTCCGTCCATACAGTGCCTCGTATGGCGCCATACCAATACTTGAGTGGAAACTGTTATTATAAGTAAACTCGATCAATGGAAGGAACTCGTCCCAGCTTCCTGTATTCTCCAACACATACGCTCTTAAGAGATCCTCCAATGACTGAATTGTTCATTCAGACTGACCATTTGTTTGAGGATGATAAGCAGAACTCATACTTAGCGTAGTTCCCATAGCACTATGTAAGCTCCTCCAAAACCTCAATGTAAACCTCAGATCACGATCCGAAACGATGCTTGAAGGTACCCCATGCAGCCTCACAACCTCCTTGATGTAAATCTGAGTCAGTCGCTCCAAAGAGTAACTCTGGTTGATAGGTAAGAAGTGAGCACACTTTGTCAACCTGTCAATGATTACCCAGACTGCATCACACCTTTTCTGAGTCCTCGGCAACCCAGAAACAAAGTCCATGGCAATTCTATCCCACTTCCATTCTGGGACATCTAGCGATTGCAACAACCCTCCTGGCTTTTGGTGTTCGATCTTCGCTTTCTGACACACCAGGTAGGTTAGGACATACGCCGCCACCTCTTTCTTCATCCCTGGCCACCAGAACAACTTCTTCAGGTTCTGATACATCTTGGTAGCCCCCGGATGAAAACTCAGCTTGCTTTTGTGTGCTTCCTCCAAGATCATATTCTTAACTTCGATATCCGCTGGCACACAAACCAGTTCGCCATACCTAAGCAGACCATCAGTACCTCTTCTGAATTCTGAAGTCATACCTTCTTCTATTAACTGGTTCACACCCTCGAGGTACTTATCCTCAGCTTGTTTCTTCAACAAAAGACTCAGGAAATCGCTAGTTACTCTAACCATCCCAAGATTCAACTTATCCTCGACGATTTTCGCTTCTAGATTCAGATGCCTAAACGCCTCTAACAATTCTAGCTCCTTTACCATCATGGCAGATACGTGTAGGGATTTCCTACTGAGCGCATCCGCAACTACATTCGCCTTACCTGGATGGTATTGCAGGTCAAATTCATAGTCCTTTACGAATTCCATCCACCTTCGCTGCCTCATGTTCAACTCTCTCTGGTCGAACAAATACTTCAAGCTCTTATGGTCGCTAAACACACTGAATTTAGCACCATAAAGATAGTGTCTCCATATCTTCAATGCAAACACTATCACAACCAATTCCAGATTATGCGTTAAGTAGTCTTACTCATGTACTCTCAACTTCCTGGAGGCATACGCCACCACTTTTCCTTCTTGCATGAGCACACTTCCAAAGCCTTGATAAGATGCATCACAGTATAAATTGAATCATCCTACTGAATCTGGTAGCACCAACACAGGTGATGTGGTCAGTCTTCTCTTCAGCTCCTGGAAACTTTGCTCGCAAGCCTCTGACCACTCAAACGCCTTCCCCTTTCTCGTCAACTGCGTCATAGTTAACGCAATTTTAGAGAATCCCTCGACGAACCACCGATAGTAGCCCGCTAAATCAAGAAAGTTTTTCACCTTGCTTACAGACTTAGGGCTTTCCCAACTTACTATTGCCCGAATTTCGCAGGATCCATTGCGATTCCATTATGACAGATCACATGACCTAGAAACTGAACCTCCTCTAGCCAGAACTCGCACTTCGGTAGTTTAGCATACAATTGCAGGTCCTTTAGCACTTGCAACACCGCCCTTAGATGCTCTTGGTGTTCCTCTCTACTCGAAGAGAATACAAGGATGTCATCGATGAAAACAACAACAAACTTGTCAAGGAACGGTCGGAAGATCCTATTCATATAATCCATGAACACAGCAGAAGCATTACTCACACCGAAAGGTACAACTAAGTGCTCATAGTGACCATACCGACTCCGAAAAGCAGTCTTTGGCACATCCTCCTTCTTAAACCGGATCTGATGTTATCTAAATCGCAGATCGATCTTAGAAAACACAGTTGCTCCTTTCATCTAATCCATCAAATAATCTGTCCGTGGTAACAGACACTTATACCTTATTGTCACTTTTTCAGCTGACGACAGTCTACGCACAGTCTCGAGCTTCCGTCTTTCTTTTTCACAAACAGCACTAGCGCTCCCCACGGAGGTGCACTAGGTCTGATGAACTCTTTGCCTAGCATCTCATCCAACTGTTTCTTCAGCTCCGTCAACTCTACTGGAGACATCCGATATGGCACTATAGAAATAGGCCCAATCCTCGGAATCAAGTCTATAGCAAACTCCACCTTCCTCTCCGGTGGTAGTCCAGGAACATCATCGAGAAACACTTCCGGAAACTTTCGCACGATAGGTAAAGCTCTGACACTAGGAGTCTCCTTTGCTTCCAAAGAGAACAGAACCACGCATCTGTTTGATCGTCCACCCGTCAGAATACTCTTATCGGCAGGCATCAATCCAGATCGCTCGGAAAAACTAAGGGTTTTGTTAGAATAGTCTAACATTACATGGTTGGCCGAAAGCCAATCCATGCCTAGGATTACATCTATCTGTTGCATAGGTAAACAGATAAGGTCAATAAGGAATTGACGGTTCTCTTTAGTGATAGGACATCTAAGGCATACAGATAGGGTGGTTAGAGAATTTCCAGTAGGCGTTGAAACAGTCAAATC
Source organism: Ammopiptanthus mongolicus (assembly GCA_039655645.1). Classification (NCBI taxonomy): domain Eukaryota; kingdom Viridiplantae; phylum Streptophyta; class Magnoliopsida; order Fabales; family Fabaceae; genus Ammopiptanthus; species Ammopiptanthus mongolicus. Next base: position 39,531,926 of record CM077345.1, read on the forward strand.
ATAGGGTAATGAAGAAACAGGCAATCCTAAGTGATCCATGCACTCTAACGATATGAAAGAATGAGTAGCCCCCGAATAAAAAAAAAAAAACAGATAAAAGTTTACCAGAGACTAAGCATTTACCTTGTATCAGGTTAGGGCTTCGAGAGGCTTTAGAACCCCTCACGGAAAACACTCTTCCGGTCATCTGTGGCCTACTCTACTGACTTGCTACAGCTGATCTTGCTCCACCACTCTGAGCTCTCCCACTCGGCTGTTGAAGTTGAGCTCTTCTGCTAAACCCTGTTGACAAGTGACTCCAAACACAAGAGGGGGGTGAATTGTGTGTAATGTGTATTTTAAAACTTTTTGCACAACAAAGCACTTAAAAAATAAATTACTTGAATTTAAAGTGCATTGAATAAGTTGAAATAAAATAAAAATCGCAGAAAAATAAATTGCAATAATAAGGAGTAAGGAAGATAACGAAACTCTTAGTTTTATTCTAGTTCGGCTACCAAATACCCCAGTAGCCTACGTCCAGTCCCCAAGGTTAACCACCAAGGGTTTTCACTCAATAACTAGCTTTTAAATCAGGTTTAGCTAGAAACCTTCACAAAGAAGAGCACTCCTCACAGACCTGGGATATCACCTCCCCCAATGAAAGAGTCTCAAGAGAAAAACCTTCTCTTTCAAAACTATGGGATTCACACCCAAATAAGAACAACAATATAAATGAAACTGTAGCACTCAAAAGTGTAGATAAGAAATTACAACTTGAAGCACAATTACAATCTCTCTTATATGGACTATAAAGCTCTCAAAATATAAATGGCAAGGTGCAAAACTAGTGAGAGTGATTAGTAAGAAATTTGATAGAGTATTAGCGCAATTAGGATTAGAAAAGCAAGTGTTGTATTGAAACACTCCCCAAGGCTTCCTATTTATAGAAAAAGGAATGAGTCCATTGGAGTTAGGTTAAGCCCATTTTCAAAATAAGTGTTTCTCGCGCTATAATCGATTATATTAATTCCATACTCGATTATTTTCTTTTTAGCCAAAACGCGTTAAGAGACAGTCGCATCATAATCGATTATGATAATCGATTATGGTTCTTTGTTTTAAAGCTCGCTTAAAAGCGTAAAAGTATAATCGATTACTCAATCGATTATTTATATAATTGATTATGTTAATCGATTATATCTTCACTGTTTTAAAAAAAACAGCTTTTCAGATATATGATAATTGATTATGAGAAATCCCTAATCGATTATTATCATTTAGAAACCATCTGATTTTAAACTTAACGGCTGTTAATTGATTTTTCCAATTAAAGAGCTTACAGCCAATTAAGTTTTCTTTCCAGTTCTTATATTATGTGTGTGTGATTGATTTTAGATTTGAGAGCTTTATCTACCATGTATAACATGATCTAAAACACCCAATACAAATACTAAAATTCCCTTTACCCCTTCTGAACGACTTGATCATTTGAGATAACCTTTTCCGCTTTTTGCAATCTAGTCCTTCTGGGATGTTTCTTTCGTCATCCATTAAAACTTAAATAATCTTGTCAAGGCATATATTCACATTCTCCCCCTTTTTGATGATGACAAACGTCTCAAGGAGGGATTTTCTCAAGAAACGAGTTAGATCGAGCATTTAACATTTAATAATCAGAGTTATGCGCATATAATATATGCTTTACTCCCCCTCACTTTATGCAAACATTAAAAATCCACTCCTCCTGAATTATGCAACCATATATAACTCTCCCCCTTTTGGCATTATAAAAAAAAGCGGGAAAGATGTTAAGATGCAAGGCATATATTAAAAGTAAAAGAAACATGCACCAAAGAGTAAAACAGTAGTAAAATATAGGTAAAATCATCCAAAAAAGAGTCATAAAAAAATAAGAGGATGTAGTCCTTATCCAACTCATCATCACCATCATCAGCAGCAGCAGGCTGGGGCGGTGCTCAAATAGGACTGTCAAACATGATCTCCGCCTCATTCATACGCTGCTCCATGCGTTCCACCTAAAGAGAGAGATTACCTATTGCACTGATGTTAGCACAGACCTCCATAAGAATGTTTTGCAGCATGTCCATCATTTCAAGAGAAATAGTGGAAGGATTTGCTTGTGATGAGGATGCTTCAGCAATGTGAGAAGACTCTTGAAAATAATCAACTTGTTTTCTGCTCTTGGGCTTGTATACCCATGCATTGCCATATAACTCTTCCTATTTGGTTGATTGTCCCTTGATTGAGCATTCCATGGAATTTTTGGATGTCTAGCTTGACCTCACCAATAAGGTTAACCCTTATATGCCAAAGGATGCGAGTAATCAAATGCCCGTAGGGCAAAGATCCTCCATTCCTATTATCAGCCATGTGCTGCATAACTAAGCTAGCCCAATCAATAGTTTTATTATTTTCAAGCAGCCAAATCAACACTACATCTAGTTTCAGAAGCTGAGAAAAGTTGTGTCGCCTAGAAAATAGAAGCCTAGCAATGACATATTGTAACAACCTACTCTCTACCTTCATTTGGCCAGCAGTGATTTCCCTACAAGTTGCTTTAGTAGAATTCCTCAGAATAGCCTTAGTGGCATCCAACCTTGCAAACTCATTTGGTAAGGGTGCAACAGGACCCTCAGCAGTAACCTTGGTGCCACCAGAGGGCACCCCCACAACTCTCGCAAAAGCTTCAGCAGTAAAACAGATAGGTTTATGGCATACCTTAGACATGAGTACACCGTCAACTAGGCGGAGGTTGCAGTAGAAGACTCTAAGCAGCTCTAGGTATATGTCCTCTGAGAAGGTGAGGAAATCAGTTAGACCAGCAGCGTCCAAGAGCTATATGAATTTGAATTTTTCTCTCCTCAAGTACTCAACATCCAGAAAGTAGGGTTGTTGGACTTCCCTATTTTGGAAGTTGCTTACAAACTCAGTACATTGACCCCCATTGGAGACGAACTTGTTCAACTGGCCTTGAGAGATGGGACCAGGGTTCACTATAGCTGTTCTTATGCGGTTAGGAGGCATGATGATGAGCGGAGATGAAGTTGGATGAAGAAACCAAAGGAAGTATGCAAAGAGAGAGATAATGTAGCAGAAATGAGAGCTAGGGCATGAAGCGTACCTTTTAAGGAGATGCATAATCAATTATTTTCAGTGCTATAATCGATTGTGTGCTGAGATGGAGCTCTCTGAGTGGTCAGTTTGTAGTATATAATCGATTATTTGATCTTTAGTAATCGATTATTCTGTGAGCTTCTGACCTTTGGATTCTGCGAAATCGATTAGGTAATCGATTATTTACTGTGTTCATGGTGTAATCGATTTGGTAATCGATTATTATTGATGACTCTTCAACCCTATAATCGATTATATAATCGGTTATTTTGTTTCCTGGGTTTCTTCTTGTCTGTAATCGATTATTAGCCTTCTGACTTCTGGTGATATTCTGCATTATAGACATAATCGATTATGCCAATCGATTATGAAACTTCTGACTTTTGACACTTTTCTGTCTAATTCACGTAATCGATTATTGTAATTGATTATAAGTTTTCTGCCTTCTAATAATCGATTATCCTAATCGATTATATATTGCTTTTTCCTAAGTTCCCAATTTCTTTGGGATGCATCCTATTTCTTATTCACACTGATATTCCTAATTCAGTTCTTATGAAAAAGAAGCTTTCTTTAGGTAATGGTTTTGTAAAAATGTCTGCTAGTTGTTTCAATGATTCAACAAACTCAATCATGCAATCACCTTTTTCAACATGATCCCTAATGAAATGGTGCCTAATCTCAATGTTCTTGATTCTAGAGTGATAAACTGGATTTTTCGTGAGATTTATGGCATTAGTGTTGTCACATTTAATGGGAACAGTTTTAAGATTAATTCCATAGTCATTCAACTGTTGTTTCATCCAAATTATTTGTGCACAACAACTACACGCCACAACGTAGTCCGCTTTGGCGGTGGACAAGGCCACACTAGTTTGTTTCTTACTATGCCAAGAGACTAAGGCGTTTCCTAGTAAGTGACATGTCTTCAAACCCTTCTAACAACTTAGTTTTACTCAGGAACTCCTCTTTTCTGCTTATATTCAGCTTAGACAAAACTGCTAAGAACATTTTCTTATAAATCTTCAAACTCATACAATTAATCTTAACTACAGACATTGATCATTACCCTAGGTTCTCCAACTACTAGTCTGCCTTGATCAATCTCATGGTAATTGTCTCACTTTCTCAGATTGATCTTAAAGATTCACATCTTATCAATCACAACTATATCTTCAACAAAACTTCCATCACTTCTTGTCTATCCTGCTGAAAGGATGTTCGCAGTTAGCTACTATACTTACTCCTAACCAACCAAGATCAAAACGTCCTTCTTGCTCGTCCACTTGAGTTAAGGATGATCAGTTGAACTCGGTCTCTACTCAGTCGTTGAAGATTAAGCAAAGAAATTTTCAACAAAGGAAATTTTTCCTGGTCTTACTCTCATAAGAAAGTATACAGAATAATTTTACCACTCAGAAAGAATACAGGAATATCCAGTATGTAACAAGATTCTTCAGTAGGTTTGTGAGTGTAAAAATGCATAGCTAATACATGTTTACAACCATGACTCTAATAAAGTCCCTTCTTTCATAAGAACCTCCTAATAGAGTTGGGAATCAAAAGATAAACAGTCTGGCCAAAAATCAGACTTGATCACATTTACCAAAAGTAAAAGTGAATAGACTAAGTTCCATCAAGTAACTTCCAGTATCAAGAAGTCATTTATGTTATAACTCAAGAAATAGTCATAACAAATCTCTCAGTGAAATAATATAAAAATGTCCAGACCAATGGACACCATTTAACCAATTCACTCAATTATCTAATACACTGAGGAATATGTAGGAGTGTGAACACAAATGTTCCCCTGAGATCAAGCAGCACTAACAAAGGTGAAGTCATCAACCTTCTCTTTAATCCTTGGAAACTTTCCTCGCAGGCTTCAGCCTAAGTCCTTGAAAATTGAAAGTATCGAAACAGAGAGTCAACAATGTCTTCAGATAGTTGTTGTTGCAAACGAGTCCAAACTTATCTTTCATACTTATCTATATCGGTCACTGTCTTAAGTTCTCTTAACGAAGTACTACTCCTATCTCTGCAGGGTCCATTGTAATTCTTTCCCCTACGGATACCAGTCCTAAGGACATCCATTCTATATCCAAAATTCGTACTCCCATTTTTGTTCACTCAGTCTCAGATCATTCATAATCTTATGATAAGTTGTACTTAGGTATGATACGTACTCTTCACCATCATCAGCTTGGATTACAAATCCACTCATAACATGTAACTCTCAATCTGTCCTAATGCAAACATATGTCTTATCCATCAAATCCACAAACATCAGAGATTCTAATCATTTCTTAAAAATGCTATCAGAAGAAACTTCACGTGATTACCACACTTCGAGGGAAATCATCGTTGAACTATCATCAGGCTCCTAAGCTTTTCACAACATTATAAGATTATCTATCCTTTCAAACAAAGATCATCATCAGGTATAACTAACTCTAGAAAGTCCAAGAATATCGGCCTATTCAAGTCATTACAGCTCCCTCTACTGTCAATAAGCTATTGGTTAGTCAATGTGACAACTGATCATCAAGTATTAGGAAAACTATTGTATAGGCTAACAGAAATCATATGGTTAACCATCGTCGAATCATCACAAAACAATTATACAAATCCTCACTGTTCAGATCACCAAGTTTTCATTCTCCTACCTGTCTAAGGCATACTTGTTCAAATGTCTGACACTATCCCAAAAGGATAACCGACGTGTCAACATGAATACAAGTACCATTTACTAAACATGAGTTCTCACAAGTCCTAAACCCAATTTGAACCCATCAAAACACACATACTTGCGTGTCAACACACATTGTTTCGACAAGGAAACAATTCAATCAAGTTCGGCCAAAGATCACACAACAAAACCACAACAGACCTATTCCCCAAGGTTCCCAAAAGACTCGACCAGCTCTGATACCAACTAATGTAACACCCCCCATGGGCATTACATAAAGAACATGTGCGGAATTAAATTTAGAAGATAAATGCTGGTTGCTTTCGGAAAAGAATAATTTACTTTAAGTCAGAAAACTCGGGTGTAAAAAGTTTTCTGCATAAAACCTCAGAAAGTGATACACACATCACAATAATAAAATCACATTATACTCGACAATACACATAACTGGGTCTATTCACAAACCCTAAACCATCACATACAAGTTTTCTTGAAATTGTCTTTCATACAGAAGTTTTCAAAACCACATATACCGACTTTCTCAATATTATTCATTAAAATCCTAAGAGCTGGTTGATAAAAGAACTCTACGGACAATAGAGCCTACTACCTAGTATATGTCGTACTAATGAGACTGGGTCTCGTCGTCGATAGTCCACACATATTCGTCGTCGGCATCACGAAACACAAGCTACGGGGTCTTGAAGTGACCCAAAGGACCGTTGAAAAGTATCTGTACACGTATCCAAAAGCACAACAAGGTGTCCAACATGTACAGGCAAGGGTGAGTAACCAATATATGGATTTAAACATGAGAACTACATGCACGACACATCAAACAGCATGTGAACATATGTAGCATCAACACAGCACAATAGTAGAAGTAACACAGGGCGATACACCAGGTAACAACATGTCCAACATGCATGCCATAAATCACAATATATCATATTAATCAATTAGTAGCATAAGACATCTTTGAAAGCAGAATAGTGATGTACAATAAGTAAATGTATTCATCAATAGCCATGCAATACAGTGTAATGTACATGACTCAATGCTATATGCCACAAGAGTAAACTCTGACCCCTACTCCATGGAGCTAACAAATCGTCAGAGAGAGTGAATGGGAGGACATGTTCTGGTTAATGCCAGCCATAGGCAAGATGCTACAACAAATGTAACGTGCACGTATCTGGCTTTACGGAAACACTCTCGACCAAACATGAAAAATACAACATCTAGTAGAGGACATCAATGTATTGCTCGGATTAACCACGACATAGAAGAGCTACTAACTGGTCACATGTCGGCCCTTCCAACCCTGATACCTTCAAAGACCATTGAAGATCGTCACCGTAAGATTCGCACCCGCATCAAGGTGTAAGCTCAACTCCTAGGCTCAAGGCCTTACAACTATGCAAATGAAAAGCCAATGCTTACACAAAGCAGATGCGATAAAGCAATGTCTATCCATCGGATAAACCTCAAGGTTCACTAAGGTTCTCTTCCTTAGGAACTATACGTGTCTTTGTATTTATAAAGATTTTATCCACCGGATAAATCTCATCATTCCACAGGAATGTTGCCGTTACAAGGCTTTCACATATATCAAGTGTTTATACTTATTCACTGAATACACCTCATGATTCCTTAGAAATCTTCTCATTAGGAGTTCTTACATGATTTTAAGTGTATAAACGTCTTTTATCCATCGGATAAATATCTCATGATTCCTCTGGGATGATCCGGGCTGCTCTCAGAATTGCCGACTGTCCCCACAAACCAACACGGGTCTTTTCAGCGTGTTTTGTCCTCACTCACACGCTTTCTAGGAAACTTCCCAGAAGGTCACCCATCCCACAATTCCTCCAAGTCAAGCACGCTTAACTATGGAGTTCTTACGTTCTGGGCTTCCAAAAAGAAGACGAATCTTGTTGGTATAGGTAGTACCAATCAATTCTTATAAGCCTTCCTTCAACTATACAGTCTCATACCTGCACAGCCTCAGGATTCCTTCAACTATACAATCCTATACCTGCACAGCCTCAGGGTGCCTCTCATCCCGATCATTGCAAGACTGAAACAATCGAATGACTGACCTTGATCCAAATCACCGGTCCGTCATCGAACTATTGTTTCAAAACCCAAAACGTTTCATGTTTGTGTTTACGTCTTATGAATCACATCTCAAATCCTAAATATTATGAAGAAGGATTGAGAATCCTCTTAGATAAGTCTTTAAGCCTTTCTAAGATATTACTCCTTGAGTTTCAATTAATGAAATAAGTGTTGATTCACTTAAGTCTTATGAAGTCATTGATGTACTAAGTCATCAATGGTATAGTACATGGTCTTGTTCCACCACATACCATACTTAATTATCCCTTGTCTTCAACTCTAAGTTAATTACTTAACTTGGGTTTTTCACGCGTAAAACTTTACGATTTAGAGTTGAAACTCTCTTTGTAACCAAAACAATTGTTTTCAATTGAAAACTTACTTGATTTGAAATACGTTGCACTTGCTTAAAGCAAAGTACCTTGACAAATTTGAAAAGAGTTTTTCTTTACTAACTTAGTGTAAAATCATGTTCTAAGTTAATGGAAAGGAAATGTAATCTCATCTAACTTCCTTAATTATGATTCATTTTAATCAACTTAAGGATAAAAGGTCTCCATTATTTTTGAAAAAGGAACATTGTCTTTGGTCTAAGATAAAGGAAATGTCTTATGAAACTATGTTAACTTTCATGAAAACATTTCATTATTTCACTTTTTAAAACACTTGGTTTATTAGGTGATATATGGATAAGGTAAAAGACATGTTTCACGCACTTTGGTGAAAAAACTTAAAGTTTGAAACTTTACTTGATCTTTGGATCAAAGTCACTTATTGTTTTTCTTTGAAACATAAGTCTTTAAAACACTTTTCTTACCCAAAACTTTAATTGTTCAAGAACAACACATGTTCTTCCTCATTTTACTCACTAAGGCCGCAAGCCTCCTCAAGGTAAAAGTGAAGATTTTGCTTCACCAACTAGCCAAGTTATAGCTCAAAATGCTCACACAATTATGACAAACAATAATCAGGCATCATTTTATCATAATCAAGCATAAAAATCCTTACTTGATCTAGAGGTCAAAGTATAGTTTTTCAACATACATGAAAATATTTTTCATTCAATCAACATCATCATAAACATATGCTAAAGCATATTAAAGCACACTAAGACAAACCATTATTACAATCACAAAGAAGCTCAAATAGAGCTACACAAATCAATCATGGATAACATATAGTTATCCTCCGCGCAAAAGTCGTCCGATCGGCTCGCGAATTCTCCCGATTCCTCGTCCGATTACTCAACCACAACTACATACACATAATCAATCCAAACATCAATATTACACAACACAAATTCTTCTAATCCAAAAATTCTTATCTTTTGGATTCCTTCCTTACTAGGTGTGGTAAGGCTAGATCAAAGCCTATTACACCAAAACTTGAACCAAAATCCCATCCACCAACACATGGAGGTTTCGGCCAAGAAAACCCATATGAGCTAGGAAGCTCATTTGGTTTCCAACTCTTGGATCAATGATCCTCAAGTATACACAACACTAGATTAAGTCTTATTATTCAAAACTTGAATAAAAAACTCAACCTTTTTCAAGTTAGGTGGTTCGCCCACTTTAAGAAGAAATGGCTAGAAAACTTATTTGATTTCATGCTCTTAGGTAATGAAAGAGAATGATGAAACTAGATCATAGAAATTGATTTGGTATTAAAAGGATTTTTCTACACTTTTCTATGAATTTTCGACGTTCATGAATCAAAGTTGGATCTTCATGAATCAAGAGATTCAAGAGATGAAATAGAGTGATTAAGAAAGCTAGGATGGAGTCAATACCTCCTAGATGATGAAGCTTAAGAGAAACTAGGTTGAATCATCAGTTGCTTGTTGTTCACGGATCGTCTTTGTCAGTCCACTAAATACCTTGATCAATCCCAAACTAATCTTCTCGTTGTTCACTTCCACAGTTAGATTGAGATCACGAAACTGTTCTATCAATTCTAGCTCTTTGACCATCATAGCAGAAATGTGCAGGGGCTTCCGGCTCAGAGCGTCTGCAACGACATTTGCTTTACCAGGGTGGTACAGCAAAGTGAAGTCGTAGTCTTTAAGAAACTCCATCCAGCGTCTCTGTCTCATGTTAAGTTCCCTCTAGCGAGTGATTCAAACTTCGCCGCATATTCCCCGAAAGTCATGTCCCTCTGCTGCAGCTTCAGAAATTCCTGATCTTTCTCAGTTCTGGCACTTTGGGGAGAGTAATTGTCCAGAAACTTGGTGCGAAATACTCCCCAAGTGATCTCTTGGTTGTTGGCTTCCAGCAGTTGTTTGGTTCCTCCCCACCAATACTTTGCATCACCCAGAAACAGGAATGTGGCAAAGTCCACCTTCACTCCCTCGAGGCAGTGCAGAACAACAAAAATCTTCTCTATTTCTTGCAGCCATAAGTCAGCCTTCTCCTGGTCATAGTCCCCGTGAAACTGTGGAGGATCATGACGCCGAAAATCGACTAACCCTCTGGCACCAGCAGCAAGATAAGCTCTTTGTTGATTCTGTTGATTCTGTTGAGCCATCATAGCTGTCTATTGAGCAACGGCAGCCGCCATATCAGCCACGGCCTGGATAGCTCGATTCATGTTGTTGTCATCAGCATTGTTGTCAGTAGTGCCGCGACCTCCACCACGTCCACCTCGAAGATTCATGTTTCCCTACAAGGCAAACCAATCATAACTTAAAAAGGGAACATAAACTTGTGCGTCAAGCAATAGTGTGTCAAGTGCTAGTGTGTCAAATACTAGTGTGTCAACACACATTGCTTCAACAGAGAAATAATTCAAACAATGTTCACACCGAGATCACACAACACAAACACAACAAACTCACTTCCCAAGGATTCCCGAAAGACTCGACCAGCTCTGATACCACTAATGTAACACCCGCCTCGGGTGCTATATACTCGAACTCAAATGCGAAATAAATCAAGAAAATAAAACGCTGGTGTTTTCGAAAAATACTTTAATTAAGTAGCTACGTTCGAAAACGCGGTTCTAAAAATTTTCTGCATGCATAGGTAATATGTCTCAAGATAACGAAATAACTTCATATCACACGTTGATATTCACTGTTCATGAAAACATAAACATAACATAAAACCTGGTCTAATATATAACATATTACAGACGTCAGACATAAGTTCCAACGTGTGTATAGCAATAATATATGACTGCTACAAAATAAAAGACTCCTAAGCTGGTCGGCTTAAAGTAGCCATTGTGATACACCCCAAAGTCAACTCCTTTAGAACGTTATGTCATCCGAGTCCTCACGTACCCGCGGGGACCTATGAACAACATCTGTACATGTGTTCCAAAAACACAACAAGGTGTCCAACATGTACAGGCAAAGGTGAGATACTCATATAATAAGTTTATCACGATAGCCGCACTAGCGACAAACAGCAGTGTAAACATACACAGGTATATGCAGTTATAAGAGCAGTTATCTATATAACACAGTATAATATCTCAAACACTATCATGAGTTATAATAATGCATGAGACTTCTATATTATCTTTCTAATTCATGTACTCCGGAGATTCTAACTTCTCAACATCGAGCGATAGGCCGTATTAACACCCATAGCACAATTGTCCTCATGAGTCGGACTCTCTATTTAGGTCCGAACTCCAATGGTTCCAGGGTACCACATCATAACCATATCCTGAATACTCCAGTCTCTGATCGAGTTCATTCGTGTTTGGCAGCCGATTTACCACGGCACGGGGTTGCTACGCCACCGGCCTGCTGTGGGATCTCGAACACAGAATGCCCCTATAGACCTAGTGGTCTTAACTGGTTGAATTCTCAAGTACTTGAGTTGTAGCTCGGTTCCAAATGGCACGTCTGCCGGTTCATGCATGTACACAGAAAATTTTCTGTTTTCTTTTTCATTCATTCTTTAAATTGTCGAGACATAAAGTCCACGACCAGTTTCAAAAGGTATTAAGCCTGTTCATATCAAAACACAGGACACGGAGTCCGAGTGCTCAATCCACAAAACACTAGCCCGACGTCTCGGCCACTAGGTTTGGGTTCATCTCAAAGGTTCATCATTTTTCTTTTGGGTTCATTTTCTCAAAACACTTTGGGAAACAAAACACACTTTGGGTTTTCTTGAAATAAAACATCTTTTTAATCCAAGGGAACATTTTCCGGTAAAAACACCTTTCTTGAAACAAAAATCGTTTTCTAGGGTTTCACGCCTTTTAAAACGCTTTACTGAAATAAAATACGTTTTGCACCTTTCCACAAAACCACTTTTTCTTTTTCAAAAGGACATTACTTTTTCAAAAGGAAGATAACTTTTCTTGAAAAGGCAACACGTTTTCCAAAAACCACTTTTTGATTTCAAAACGCGTTTTTCAAAACTTTGATTTCGGATTTCGAGTCTTTTAATAATTATCGAAACATAGCCAGTCCTATGCTCATCCAGGATATATATATATATATATATATATATATATATATATATATATATATATATATATATATATATATATATATATATATATATAGGCATCAACAGCTCAACAATAGCATATACTTCAATCAAGGCATCCATGCCACAGTTATATCAAATAACCAATTATGCACAACACTTAACATCCAGTCAACCCAGGATATAAGTATACATATACATCAAGTTTTAATTCAATCATAACACACTAATCAATTATATGCCATGAGGCTACCAAACTCAAAATGAACTACCTCCCTTTACCTCTCTAGGATGCTCAACCAAAACTCGAAAGATTCTCGGTACGGCTTTGGTTTCGTCCGCATCGCCTAAGACAATCAAACACAATACAATTCAAACAACAAATCAACATCAATATACAACATCAAAACATAAATTTTCTTCCCCTAAAAGGTATAGGGTTCGGCCATGAAAAGGTAAAAAGACTAGGGGTCTCATTTGGTTCCAAACTTTTGGATGGTTGGTTCATGAACTTAGTTAACACTACTCCAAGTCCTATGACTCAAAAATATGAAACATTGCTCATGGATTTTTCTCATGAAGGTCTCGGCCATTTTGGGAAAAAGGGGTTAGAAATTGATTTGGTTTTCCATCACTTGGATTCAAGGACAATAGGAAAGCAGAGGATGGAATCAAGAGTTAGAAATAAAAAATTTGATGAAAAACAATATTCATCACCACTACTAGGGTTCAGCCACTTTGGGGGTTAAGAGCTAGGATGAGAATTGGATCATGAGCTCTTGGGTTTAGGTAGAGGATGATGAGGTGAGTTCAAAGAAATTGGTTTCCCATTAAAAGGATTTTTCTACAATTTCCTATGAATTTTCAAAGATTTGGATCATAAAATGGATTTTCATGAAAATGGATTGTGATCATGAGATTGAGAGAGATTCAAGAATCTAGAAGATCATAGAAGTGATCTTACCCAAGAATGAATGAAGATTGATCAAAGATTCAAGGTTTTTCTTCAAAGATTCAAGGATTTCTCAAGGATTTCAATGGAGGTTTTCAAGGAGGAAGAAGATGGTGTTCTTGAGGCTGTGTGGTGCGTGAATGGGGGCTGAGAGGGGCTATTCCAGCCTTCTAATAAGTTCATTAAGGGTAAAAAGGTCATTTGGTTCAAGGGTAAATTGGTAAAAGGTGAAAAGGCTTAAGTTAGGGGTATTTTGGTAATTTTGCATCTCGAAATTCCCGATCGTCATGACGACTCTGGCATACCCTCCCAAGTGATCTAGCATGATGTGGTATCAAGATTATCCATTGACAGGTCTCGTTGAATCCATTTACGACTCCAAACGTCTTCCGGTTCGATTATACGGCCGACTATAATATATTATTTTTATTTTTCGGACGTCAGGACGATCTTTTTCAAAAACTTGTGAAACGTGATTCTAAGACTAACTGTCTCGTTCACGGGTCAAAATTAGGTCTTGATAGTAGTAAAACACTACTGTCAATGAAAAACACAGACCGGGCTCCGTCTGAGTTTTCGGCTCAAAACTTAGTCATAGCTTCCTACGATATCACTGAGCATGACTATGGTCTCGGAATATTTATTTCCATTTCTAAGACCTCGAATAAAATATAAGTTCATAAATACTGATTAATTAGGAAAAACTCGAAAATCGGGATGTTACAGTGCATGGTGTTGTTTTTTTTTTATTTGGAAGCCGAGGAGACTCCGAGTCTTGATACTTTGCCGGTGGTGTGTGAATTTCCAGATATTTTCCCGGATGATGTGCCAGGATTACCGCCTAAGAGGGAGATAGAGTTCGCGATCAATCTTGCACCTGGAGCTGGACCGATCTCGATAGCACCCTAACGGATGTCCCTAACAAAGTTGGTAGAGCCTAAGAAGCAACTGGACGATATGCTGCAGAAGCAGTTTATCAGACCAAATGTTTCACCGTGGGGAGCACCTGTGCTGTTCGTCAAGAAGAAGGACGGCAATTCAAGGTTGTGTGTGGACTATCGACAACTCAACAAGGAGACGATCAAGAATAAATACCCGTTGCCAAGGATTGATGATCTTATGGACCAGTTGAGGGGAGCAACGGTATTTTCTAAAATTGATCTGAGATCCGGTTATCATCAGATAAGGGTGAAGGAAGATGATATACCGAAGACGGCTTTCAGGAGTCGGTACGGGCACTACGAGTATCTAGCTATGCCTTTTGGTGTGACTAATGCTCCTGCAGTGTTCATGGATTATATGAGCAGAATCTTCAGACCGTACCTTGATAAATTTGTTGTTGTTTTTATCGATGACATCCTTATCTACTCCTTAGACAAGGAAGAGAATCAAGAGCATTTGAGGGTTGTACTTCAAGTTCTTAAGGACAGACAACTCTATGCCAAGTTGTCGGAGTACGAGTTCTGGCTGGAGGAGGTACAATTCCTTGGACATGTGATCGACAAGGATGGTATAGCAGTAGATCCTGCAAAAGTAGAAGCTGTGGTTAAATGGGAAAGCCCTAAGACGGTAACCGAGATCAGAAGCTTTCTCGGACTAGGCGGATACTACAGGAGGTTTATCGAGGGATTCTCGAAGATTGTGTTACCTCTGACGCAGTTAACAAGGAAAGGGAAAGCGTATGAATGGACAGAAGAGTGTGAGGCTAGTTTCCAAGAGCTTAAAAGGAGGCTAACTGATGGACAAAATTAGCAAGTGTACTAATTTGTTGCAAGTAATAGGAACTGAAGAGTTCCGAGTATCGAACACAGGGATTGGAGTAGCCAAGTACCACTTCTCACTATCAATAACTATTTGAACGCCCAAATTGAGTCTTCAGAATTATAAGCTAAAAGACTAATTTTTCTAGAATTAAAGAAAATCAAGATTAAAATAGCAAGAATGAAAGATAGTGTTTACTTCAGATGGAGAAAGCTCTAGGGCTCCGACTTCACCAACCTATGAATCCGGATTCTCATAGACAAGAATCCCTCTTCATATACGAATTCCAGTTTGGATCAATTACGGCATAACATTCTAATTTCTTATCAAAATCAATTATCAACAAGATTCCTAATTTACTCTAATGTCTTTTCCAAGAACACTAAGCACACCCCTTAATCTCTAATCAACTATATTCCTATGATGATCATTTATCAAGAAGCTCATTAAGATTTATGAATCTCTATAAAATTGCATAGAACCCTATCTCCTTCCGGTCTCAATTTATCCTATGGCTTATCCTCAATGCTCTTAACACATAAATCTCCTTCCGGTCTCAATATGATAAGCAGCTCAGTCAATTATATTTGCAACTATAATCGAAAGCATGAAATTAAGAAGATAAACATAAAAGATAAGAAGAGAAACTAGTATTATGCCATAAAATCACCAAACCTTCATAAGTGGTTACATCTTCACCCTAGAATAGGGAGTTTAGTTCATGATGGTAGAAGAAAACATCAATTGAATTGAAAGGAATCCATAATCCATCACCATCCTCAATCCAAAGTAGCAAAAACAATGTATTAACGGCGCTAATCGCAGCTTAAGAAAAAGGAAGATCCCCCAATTAGGATTAGAAGTTAAGCTAAATACAATTCTGGACGCATCGATTCGCTAAGCGGATTACATTCGCTAAGCGGATGGGCTTTTTCCAGCAACTCCAGCTCCTCTTCCTTCTCTTCTTCCTTGCTTCCAAAGCTCCACTTCTTGGACTATAATTGAGCATCTGAAAGCATAAACACCCAATTACGACTAACTGACTCAAAATTATGGAAAAAAAAATACTAAAACAACTAAATAAGACTCAAGACACTACTTAAGAACAATCAAAGACAAATATGGGCACACTTGAGAGTTTACTCAACGTTTATTATCAATTCCACGGATAAATCATAGTTAAAACTAGATAATCCAGTGGGTTATCACTAACTACTTCTCCGGTACTAGTCCTGCCAGATCCATCAACATCGTTCGATGAGTACTGTGAGGCATCATATCAAGGTTTGGGTTGCGTGCTCATGCAAGAAAGGAAAGTGGTAGCCTATGCTTCCAGACAGCTAAAAGTGCACGAACGGAATTACCCAACCCATGACCTAGAGCTGGTTGCAATAGTGTTTTCATTGAAGATATGGAGACACTATCTCTATGGCGCTAAATTCAGTGTGTTTAGCGACCATAAAAGTTTAAAGTATTTGTTCGACCAAAAGGAGTTGAACATGCGGCAAAGAAGATGGATGGAATTCATAAAAGATTATGAATTTGATCTACAGTACCACCCAGGAAAGGCCAACGTGGTGGCAGATGCATTGAGTCGGAAATCTTTGCATATGTCCGCTATGATGGTAAAAGAACTGGAACTGCTAGAATAGTTCAGGAATCTTAATCTAGACATGGAGTTATCCAGAGATAACATAAGTTTAGGAATGGTCACTATCACTAGCGACTTTCTGAACTTGATCAGGAAGAAGCAAGGAGAAGATCAGTACCTACAAGAAAAGAACCAGATGGTAGAAGAAGGAAAGACTTCAGAGTTCAAGAAAGGTACTGATGGAATCCTGAAGTTTGGAGATAGGATATGTATGCCTAAGGATGGTGAAGTAAGGAACATTATCTTGGAAGAAGCACACAAGAGCAAACTGAGTTTTTACTCCGAATCTACGAAGATGTACCAGGACCTAAAGGAATGTTTTGGTGGCCTGGGATGAAGAAGGAAGTAGCAGAATATGTCCAATCCTGTCTGGTGTGTCAAAAGGCAAAGATTGAACACCAGAAACCAGCGTGGTTATTGCAATCACTGGACGTCCCAGAATGGAAATGGGATAGCATTGCAATGGATTTTGTTTCCGGACTACCAAGGACGCAAAAGAAGTGCGATGCAATTTGGGTAATCGTTGGCAGGCTTACGAAATGTACTCATTTCTTGCCGATCAACCAAAGGTATTCTTTGGAAAGATTAACCCAAATGTACATCGAGGAGGTAGTAAGATTGCATGGGGTGCCTTCGAGTATCATTTCGGACAGGGATCCGAGATTTACTTCTAGGTTTTGGCAAAGTTTAAATAGTGCTTTGGGAACTAAGCTCAGAATGAGTTCAGCTTATCATCCACAAACGGATGGTTAGTCTGAAAGGACAATTCAATCTTTGGAGGATCTTGTAAGAGCATGTGTTTTGGAAAACACAGGAAGTTGGGACGATTTCCTTCCATTGATTGAGTTCATGTACAACAATAGTTTCCACTCAAGTATTGGCATGGCGCCATATGAGGCACTGTATGGACGGAAGTGCAGAACACCGCTCTGTTGGTATAAGACCGGGGAGAATTAGTTGATAGGCCCAGAGATTGTGCAGCGAACGACGGAGCAAGTTAAGAAAATTCGGGAAAAGATGAAAGTCGCACGGGATCTGCGGAAGAGCTACAGTGACAAGAGGAAGAGACCTTTGGAGTTCCAAGAAGGCAATCATGTCTTTATGAGAGTCACTCCAAGAACTGGAATCGACAGGCAATCAAATCCAAAAAGCTTACACCTAGATTCATTGGAGCATTTCAAATTCTTCGCCTAATTGGTCCAATTGCTTATCAAATTACTTTACCTCCTAACCTATCCAATATTCATAATGTATTCCATGTATCCCAACTCATAAAATACCATCCTGATCCATCACACGTGATAGAGCCCGAATCAATCCAGGTAAGGGAGAACTTAGAATACGAAACATTGCCTGTACGGATTAAAGACACGAGGGTGAAAGAACTCCGTGGGAAGCAGATTCCCTTAGTCAAGTTCATATGGGATGCTACAACAGGAGATGCAACCTGGGAACGCAAGGAAGATATGCAGTAGCAATATCCACATCTATTCTAAGGTACGTCGAATTTCGAGGACAATTCTTTTAAAGGGGGGTAGTAATGTAACGCCCGATTTTCTAGATTTTCTTATTTGATCAATATTTTGGTGTCTGTATTTTATTAGAAGGTCTAGAGAGTGAAATAAATTAATCCGAAACCATAGTCACGCTCTACGCTATCGTAGGAAGCTATGGTTAAGTTTTGGTCGAAAACTCAGACGGAGCCTGGTCTGCGATTTTCACTGACAGTAGTGTTTTACTACTATCAGGACCTAATTTGGACTCGTGAACGAGACAGTTAGCCTTAGAATCACGTTTCCTATATTTTCGAAAAAGTTCATCCTGACGTTCGAAGATGAAAATAATATATTATATTCGGGCCAATAATCGATCTGGGAGACGATTTGAGCCGTTTAAGGGCTTTATGAAGCCCATGACGGATAATCTTCATGTCAAGGCTGTGTCAGGTCATCCAGGGACATACCAGTGTCGTGACAATTTTCAAAATGTCGGGACGCGAACTGACCAAATTGCCCTTTGTCTTTTTACTAAATTACCCTTTTTACCCTTGCTTAACTCTTAAGTAAAAACTTAAGAAAATATCCCATCTCACTCATTTTCTCGGCCCTCTCTCTTTCTCTCTCCGCCATTCTCTTCTTCTTCTTCCTCCATTTTTCTTTTTTTCTCCATTTCTTCATCTCCATTTTTCTTCAACTTCCACAAGGTTTTTCAAGAAAGTTTGTGAAGCAAAGTTGATCCTCTCATCCTCCTCTATCACCTAAGAGGTATAGATTTCATCCTTGAGCTCTCAATCTTCAGTTTTCTCCATTGATTTTCATGAGTTCAAGTTTTTAGATCTAAACTTCAAAAATCTCTAGAAAATTGTAGAAAAATCATTTTAATGCCAAACCAATTTCTACAATCTAGTTTCATCCTCTATTATCATAATCCAAGAGCTTGAAATCAAATAATATCTCTAGCCTATTTAATTTGGAGGAACCGAACCCTAACAATTTGGGGGGGGGGGGAATGGGTTTTTGTTCAATGTTCTTGATTTCACCTATTTCATTCCAAGTGATTAGGAAGCTAAATCAATCTTCCACCTATTTTTTTTTTGGGTAATGGCCGAAACCTCAAGATTTTGGATTAAGGGGTTTTGGTTCAAATCTTTGAAATTGATCATGGATTATGTGTTGTGTATACTTAAGGATCATTGATCCAAGAGTTAGGAAGTTTTAGACATCTCTAGCCTATTTTAAAAATAGGGGTAGCAGCCTAGTCCTAAGGTTAGGGGAGTTTTTGTTTTAACTGTATTAATTTCTGATTGTGTTTTGTGGTATAGAATCTGACAGGACTCGAACATCCAACCGCGCACCCGACTGACTGTTACGGAGTCGTAGCCGGAGCTGCACGTAAAAATTACTAAGGTGGGGAGAAAGAACCGATATCATCGGGAAGGCAAGCTTAGTATAGAGTATATATATATATATATATATATATATATATATATATATATATATATATATATGTGTGTGTGTGTGTGTGTGTGTGTGTGTGTGTGTGTGTGTGTGTGTGTGTGTGTGTGTGTGTGTGTGTGTGTAGGGGAACCCCTAAACCCTGCTAGAGGTTGAGCCTTGGATAAAGTGTCGGGACCCTGGGTGTAGGTACTTTTGGGCTATCACCACTAAGTTGATAATATGACTATTGTGATTGATTGAGGTTGATGTGTTGGATTGTTTATTTGATTACTTGTTGGTTTTATTTTGTTGAACTGCCTGCATGACGAACTGTTGACTGACTTTATAATGATAACTGTACTGGTGGAATTACTGTTGTAATATTATTGTGATTTGACTGGTTGAGTGTTGATGAGAGTATGGTGAGTGATGATGTTGTTCGGGTTGATACCGTTGTAGTCCCGACCATGGAGCTGTGGCTCGTAGACGCAGGGTGTCGTGATGTTGATGATGATGCTGATGTTGATGCTTATGTTGATGTTGCTGTTGATGTGATGTTGATGTTGATGTGGATGCGATGTGTCGTGATCGTGGTTGAGTATCAACCTGCGATGAATGTTTGTTGCATAGCATATCATTTCATACCACAGCATGTTGTCCCAAAGGGGGATGTCCAATTGGGGACCTGTTACTTAAATTCCGAGGCAGGATGTGGTGTGATGTAATCCCGACGGGGATGTCCAACTGGGGACGTGATGTATCGGCCGACATGCATATAGGGTAGTCAGCATATACATAGGGACTAGTATCCCTCTTATAGGGTTATTTGAGGGAATGATGTTTGAAATAATTGTAATAGGTGACTTAAGAGATGGGTGATATTGTGTTCTATATGTTAAATGTGTTGTGTGATGCATGTATATATATGTTGTACTAATGCCCCTCTCCCATATTGATGATATGTGTTTCTTATCTCCCGCTATTTTCTGTATGTGTTGCTCTTATTTTATGGGAAGACCCCGAGGAGGAACCAGTTGCTGAGGAGCTAGACTGCATTCCTTACAAGCCTGATGCCGGAGGACGTGCCACGGACCCTAACCTCGAGAGGTTGGGCAATGATCGTGATTAGCCGGAGAGTCGTCTCACGGCCTATTTTCGTACTTTCATTCTGAGTTGTATTAATATACTCTGTATGTATTACTTTAATACTGTAGCCCTACTGATGGAGCAGTGATGTATGTGGTATATTTTCTTTATATTTAAAGTTGTTTACTCTGAGGCGTTGCGTGCCGTAAATTGTTTTGCTTCAGTGCTCAATTTTCTGCTTCGCTTCATAGTAATAAGGCGCGCTAACGATTATAATGCGATTAAGGTTAGTTAATATCTTAAGTTCTCCAATGGGATGATGGGTCGTCTCATAACACTCTAAGCTGGTCTATGCCTAGTGAAACCCGTTGGACAGTCCTCCGAAGGAGGGTCCAACATCTACGTCAGAGGGAGGATCAAGGGAATCTACATTCCCATTCTCCTAAGGTTGAGGCTCGGGGGCCTCCAAATGATGGTACTCAGGGGTCTCCTAAGGATCCTCCTCAGGGTTCTCCTCAGGCTCCTCTCCTTGCCCCTCCGCTACCAAAACGAACGGCGGGGGAGGAGTTGAGGGTGAGTGCTGCTGCATGGGCTGTGCAGTTGGGATGTAGTGCTGAAGCTGCCCCTGATCCACCAAAAACTGTAGAATCATCCAGATGAGCGGTAGAGGTATCTGAATGGTCTCCACTGTGTGAGTCCTCTCCTGGGGCACCACTTCGACGGTTCCTCTCAGAGTGCAGACAGGTCCAGTATAAGCTGCACTACTGGCACCTGGGTGAATGACCCATGCAGCTGGGTTCTCCCTGTGACACCCGCTACCCCGCATACGATAAAGTTAAATAAAGCGTGCAAGTTAAATAAAAACTTTAACATAAAGGTAGCAAGTACCACATGATCCAAAACATTTAAAACATAATTTAGCAACTGTGGAAAAACATAAAGAAAACAAAACCCAAAACCCGATGTCACATATCAGAGCTGGTATACAAAAATACTGATAACACATCGAATAACAACTGAAACATAAACTAACAATCTAACTACGAGCAAGCGATCTCCTCGGGATCACTCCTCAGCAGCTAGCTCGCCCTCCTCTGCAAAAACAAGGTACATGCATAGAACAACCAAAAGCAGGGGGCAAGAAGTCATACACATATGAATATTAACGATAACAGAGTAGTTAATAAGATGAGCATACAACACACAATCATCCAAACATATCATATCATGTTAAAGAATGCGTGCAATGCTATGCAACATCACTACTCCATGCACATGTGGATCCATCAACACTAACTCTGGAAAGACGATTAGGAGTACATGTTCGGTTATCAAGGTGGATGATATGCCAGACCAGGGGCCATCCCCGAACACTCTCACCAATCCTGATAATGTATAGTGGCTAGTCAAGGTACTCAAGCTTATTCATTAGGTCACTCCGACAATAGGTAGCTAGCCCATGTCACCTGGAACTTCCATACCCAATGTACCCGCAAGGCCGGGTTAACACCCATCGTGGCCTCCACTATCGTGATTCATCGTTTGCTTTCCGCCCAAGCTATCATCTCTATGCAATGATGCATGCAATGTTCAACCAATATGCAAACACATGTCCAACCATCCATCATCAACACCATTACATGGCTATCAACTTTGACCAACAAGCATCAAAGATGATTTATCAACATCAAACTTGACCAAAAAGCATCAAGAATGATTTAACGAACAATATTGGTAACAGTACGTCGTTACCAATAACATCATCATCTTATTAATTGTTCTCTTTATTAAGTCTTAACTTAACATTATCTTTATTAAGTATTATACTTAATCTTATTATCTAATCCTCAATTCATATCTTATTAAGATTATAACTTAATCTTAATATCTAAACCTCAATTCATATCTTATTAAGATTATAACTTAATCTTAATATTTAAACCCCAAGTCATATATTTATTAAGATTATAACTTAATCTTAATATCTAAACCTCAATTCATATCTTATTAAGATTATAACTTAATCTTAATATGTAAACGCGGAACTCATATATTTATTAAGATTATAACTTAATCTTAATATCTAAACCTCAATTCATATCGTATTAAGATTATAACTTAATCTTAATATTTAAACCCCAAGTCATATATTTATTAAGATTATAAATTAATCTTAATATCTAAACCTCAATTCATATCTTCATGTTTTATGAACATCAGTTAACCAATTCTAGTTTAGGTTCAACACTAACATCCTTATGTCTTTGATTAATATAGCCAATTAACAACACATCATCATCATAACGTATACCATTTTATCATCAACATATATCATCACAATATATCATGGCGCATCAAAACAAATTATCACATATAACCAACAATCAATCATTCAACATTTCATGTTCATGCAACAAGATATACACATATAGATGAACATACAAATATGCCAATCAGGATTCAAACATCAAATACATCATGTGACAACATACAAACATGCCAATCAAGATTTTAACATTAAATACATCATATAACAACATATAACTAGGGTTATGGGTTAACCCTTCATCTTATGCTACCCCAAAACCTATATATTCATATTGACCTCTTCCCCCCATACCTGATGTGACGATCTCAAAGAGAAAAGGAAGAGGAATGGTCCACAGGGTCGTGTCTCACGAACGCTTTATGTCACGAACGCTCAACCTCACGATCATAGCCTCAAGAGATCACGAACGAAGGTGAGAACCAACAACGAAAAGCAGGCGTGACAGCAGCGACGTCCCTCACGCGAAGAACAACGAAGAATGATGAACAACATGGTTGATATCCAAGAATCCTTGGAAAGGGGTTTACGAATCCTTGTTGGAGAGAGAGAGAGAGAAGGCAAATTTTATGAGTCTGAGGGGTTTGTGACTAGTCTAGGTCGAAAGCTTAGATATATAAAAAGATTGTGTCGGGACGTCGGGCACCCTACGCTACTGTTTTGGCTGTAAATTGAGCTACGTGTGTCCAATTTATGTGTTCTTGGTGGTGTTGGAAAGCTAAGAGAATTTCCTACAAAATCTTGTTTCACAATCTATTCCTAATTCGGACTCTAATAGGGTAAAAAAATTAATATACGTTCAGAATTAAAAGGATAGTTGTTTCTAGATAGGATTTTTAGGAGATTAAGATAGGATAATCTCATCTATTCAACGATTGAATCTGTATGACATCTGATTGATCTTATATCAGCACGACTACAATTACCATAAATATAGATATCTTATAATAATATAAACATGATCTAAATATGAATACAGATAATCATATATTATTATAATTCTATTGCGCATTTATACCAGTGATTCGGTATTAATATAAACATATATATAATCGATGACATATAAATAAATATACGATCACACATTAATTACACACATCATATTAGTCCATACAAAACCACATATAAGCACACGAGATCACACACTTACATACTAATATAATCAATTATATATTCATGTAGATAAGATCACATATTAATACATGCAGTATAATTAATAATATAAATATAATTATGCACAATTATCTATTAATACAGTCAATCGTATATTAATATAAGAATAATTAATATAAATCATTTACATATCAATAATAATCAATTATGTATTATATATATATATATATATATATATATATATATATATATATATATATATATATACATACATACAAAATATATAATAGCACTTTAATATATAAAATGTAAACACACTTATAATCATACAAACATAAGCATGCATGTTATCACTTAAAATATACACACATAAATATACATCCATATAGATACTTATAAAATGCAGTGACGATGTAAACAAACATATTGTCAAATATTATACTACTAATAATTGTAATAATAATAATATTTATAATTACAGCAACACATATACACCTATATGAAAAACGGGGTGTTACACTCCCGCTGATCAAATACGAGTGAGCGCACCCCCGAATGGGCTAGGATCTCGGGTACTGGGTCCATCTGTGAACAAATAATAATATATGCCAAAAGAAAACAGCATGGCCAAAGGTACAGCAAGGGTGAGAAACCAATATATGAATTCAAAGTACGACAACTACATGCCCCAAACACAAACAACAGTTTCATATATCAAGCACAGTTATTGAGCATGATAAACACATCATAGAATATCATTATAATAAATAAAAACACAAGGGTATCGTGCCCAACAATCATCGTCGTTTTCAAAACGTATGCATGGCATTTCCACATATATCATCTAACACTTAGTTCTTAATTTCAGGAAATCCCATCACCTTTCAAAGAGCATATTAGGCTCACAATTCATTGGCCCTCAGGCAACAATGACTAGCACCATCGTGCTAAACAGAAGTAAATGAATCCCATGACACTACGCGATTCTCACATGGGGGCACAATCAGAGGTACTTAACAATTTGTAATCAGGTCATACTACATTGTCCAACACAAGGCACAATGTGTTCGAAAACGTATGACACCATTGTCCATCAAGGCACAATGATACGCAATGACTTAAAGTCATCACAGGGTTCCCTACCGTCAAGGTTCCTCATCTAGATGGCACGTCTGCCAGACAACACAGTGCATGAGAAAACCTTTGTTTTCGTAAGTTTTTCTTTCTCGTATCATTATTCCTTTGTTGAAGCACTAAGCTATCAACCACCGCAACATTTTGACTCTTAAATCTTTATGACATTTCTCAAAAGGACCACTTAGCTAACACGGATCCTTGATCCACGTTCTACAGAACACCAGAACCCCGACGTCTCGTTTTCTCCGAAGCTTACACACAAAGCCCTCGGGATCGGTTTTCCATAAAAATAACCCTTGGATCAAAACCACCTTTCTTTTTGAAGTATTTTGGTAAACCACAACACTTTGAAATACGGTTCGTGAAAAAACCTTTTTTCTTGGATGAAATAATTTGTTTCAAAAATTGGGTTACTTGAAAACACTTTTTCTTGACATGAATTGTTTTATTACTTTAAAAACGGTTGGTGTCTCCAAAACGCACTTTTTACTTCAAAATCTTACTTTTCTTGAATTAAAGCTGTTTTTCCCATTTATGTCTTCTCGTTCCTTAATAAAGTATGTTTTGTTTTACTCATTCTCAAAATAATATCAATTCCTTTTGTTTTCAAAATCCTTTGAAACCTTAGACTTTTATTTTCTTAATTTATGTTCCAAGCTTTTTGAAGCTTTTAACTTTACTCGATTTTGAACCCTAACCGATGTTAGGTCCCTTAGCACAATATCGATCATGGCAAGCATACATAATGTTATCCACCATAATTAAGCATAACAAAGAAAAATCATGCATAATCAGGCATAACCAAATATGAGCAAACATAAATAAATCACTCCACATCAACACAGCACATTAACAATATTACAAACCATATACACAAATACAGCACGCAGTTGTCAGAAATTGAATTCCTCAAGTTTTCCCCTTACCCGTTGAAGTTATCCTCCGAGCAAAAGTCGTCAAATCGGCCTGCGAATTCTCCCGATTCCTCGTCCGATTACTCAATCACAACTACATACACATAATCAATCCAAACATCAATATTACACAACATAAATTTCCTCATTCCCCTCTACCTAGGGTTCGGCCAGTCTCTAATAAAATAGGCTAGGGAAGTTTTTTTATCACATGATTTTGGATTCAAAGGCCTCTAAGTGTAATAGGACCGAATCACTAGTTCTTAGACAAAAATTGAACCAAACTCCATTGATTCACCAAGAGGGGGATTTCGGCCACCCTATGCCCATATGGGTTAGAGAGCTATTTTGGATACAAGCTCTTGGATTATGAGAGAGGGCAATGAAACTAGCTCATAGAAATTGGTTTGACATTAAAAGGATTTTTCTGCAATTTCCTATGAATTTATGAAGTTTATGCTTCAAACTTAAACATAACTTGAAAATGGAGTTTTCAAAGGAAGAAACATGAAGATTGAGAGCTCAAGGATGAGTCTATACATCTTAGAAGATGAAGGTGAGTGAAGTGATCAACTTTGCTTCTCAAAGTTCTTGAAGATCCTTAAGAAAAATAAAGAGAAAGGAAGGAGAAAGAAAGGAAGGAAAGTGTTATGAAGAAGAAAGAAAAGTGAGAGGTGAAAATGGATGAAGGGGGCGTGGGGGAGAGGAAAGGAGGGATAAGGAGGTCTCACATTTCTCACTTAAGGGTAGAAAGGTCATTTCACACAAGGACCTAAGTGCAATTTCTATAAAAGGTCAAGGGCATTTTGGTCATTTCGCGTCCAGATATTTTAAAAACCATCATGACTCTGGAACACATTCCTAGTTGACTTGAACTAACGTGACTTCAACATTATCCGTTAGCAGGTCCCGGTAAATCCCTATCCAGCTCCGTTCGTCACCCGGTTTGAGATCTTGCCCGAATAACTTATATTATTCAACTTTTTAGTGCGAAAAATCAATTTTAGCAAAAAGGTGAGAAATTCGATTCTAAACCTAATTGTCTCATTCACGAGTCAAAATTAGGTTTTCTGAGTAGTAAAATACTACTGTCAATGAAAAACGCAAACCGGGCTCCGTTTGAATTTTCGACCCAAAATTTAACCGTAACTCCCTACGATAGCATAGAGCGTGACTATAGTCTCAGTTTATTTTAATTCACTCTCTAGACCCTCCGATAAAATGCAAACTCATATACACAGTTTATTGACCTTAGAAAGCTTGAAAAATCGAGGTGTTACAGTATAAGTCCTCAATTTTAGTTTTCAAAACGTTGCATTCACTACACTTTGAAATTTCATTCTTTTTGTTTTCGCAAGATAGGCATGATGAAGTTTCTTTTGAAGTAGTTAGTTTCTCTTTAATGGTATCCATCTTAGTATTCAAAAAGTCGATTTTAGATTCAAGACTATAGATGGTTTTCTTTGATAAAGAGATAATTTTTCTAAGACTCATAGTTTCATCATCTAATTCTTCACATGCGACAAGTAAATCATTATATGACAATCCGATTTCAAGTTGAAGTTCATTTACCGCATCTTTCTCATGATTAGCCATGAGGCATAGATTTGCCTCCTTGTTGTCTGATTTGTCTGATGAGCTCATATCATTGTCTTCCCATGCAATGTAAGCTCTTCTTCCTTTTCTATCCTTTTGTAGCTTCTTTTCATCCTTCTCATATTTCTTTTTTCCTTGAGGACAATCGGGTTTAATGTGGCCCTTTTTGACACAATTGAAGCATGTTAGATTGTAAGAACCTCCTTCTCCCTCATTCTTCCTTTGAGGAGTACAGAATTGTTTTGCTTTGCCTTTGTACCTTAGAAACTTTTTGAACTTGTGTACCATCAAGCTCATATTTAACTCATTTTCATTTAGGCTTTCACAATCGTCAAAATCAATTTCTTCTTCCTTTTCATTAACACTTGCTTTAGGTGCAAGTCCTTTCTTTTTCTTGTCACTTTCTTCACTTTCAATGAGTCGGTTTAATTCGAGCTCATGTTCCTGCAGTTTTCCAAATGAAGTTGCCAAAGTCATAGTGGATAAATCTCTAGATTCAGCTATAGCAATTACTTTGGGTTGCCAACTTCTATTTAAATATCTAAGCACTTTATTAATCAAATCTTCATTACTAAAGGATTTCCCAAGAGCCCTAAGATGATTAATAATGTGAGTAAAACGTTTCTGCATATCTTGTATGCTTTCATCCTAATTCATCCTAAATAGCTCATATTCATGGGTTAATGTGTTCATTCGAGCCCTTTTGACCTCAGTAGTACCTTCATGGGTCAGTTGAAGGGTGTCCCACATTTCCTTGGCAGTCTTGCAATTTGAGACTCTGTAGAACTCATCGCAGCTTAAAGCTGAAGTGATGATGTTCCTTGCCCTCAAATTGTATTGGACCATTTTCCTCCCTTCGCCAGTCTAGAGACTTCATGGTTTGTCCACCACCACATTATTGACAGACTGGGTGGGGACAAATGGACCATTCTCCACAGCATCCCAAACTTCGAGGGCCACAGCCTCAAGAAAAATTTGCATTCTTTCTTACCATTAACCATACCCTTCACCACTGAAAGGTGGGGGTCTGATGGAATGTCCCTCATGATTAAAATTGTTTGAAGTCATGTTACCTCTTGAGACGGTTAAGCCTATAAGCAAGAGTTAAGCTCTGATGCCACTTGTTGACAAGTGACTCCAAACACAAGAGGGGGTGAATTGTGTGTAATGTGTATTTTAAAACTTTTTGCACAATAAAGCACTTAAAAAATGAATTACTTGAATTTAAAGTGCGTTGAATAAGTTGAAATAAAATAAAAATTGCAAAAAGTAAATGACATAAAATAAATTGCAATAATAAAGAGTAAGGAAGAGAATGAGACTCGCAGTTTTATCTTGGTTCGGCTACCAAATACCCCAGTTGCCTACGTCCATTCCCCAAGGTCAACCACCAAGGGTTTTCACTCAATAACTAGCTTTTAAATCAGGTTCAGCTAGAAAACTTCACAAAGAAGAGCACTCCTCACAGACCAGGGATATCACCTCCCCCAGTGAAAGAGTCTCAAGAGAAAAACCTTCTCTTTCAAAACTATGGGATTCACACCCAAATAAGAATAACAATATAAATGAAAATGTAGCACCCAAAAGTGCAGATAAGAAATTATAACTTGAAGCACAATTATAATCTCTCTTATATGGAGTGTAAAGCTCTCAAAATATAAATTCCAAGGTGTAAAACTAGTGAGAGTGATTAATAAGAAATTTGACAGAGTATTAGCGCAATTAGGATTAGAAAAGCAAGTGTTGTATTGAAACACTCCCCAAGGCTTCCTATTTATAGAAAAAGGAATGAGCCCATAGCAATTAGGTTAAGCTCATATTCAAAATAAGCTCGCGCTATAATCGATTATATTAATTCCAAAATCGATTGTTTTCTTTTTAGCCAAAACACGTTAAGGGACATTCGTATCATAATCGATTATGGTTCTCTGTTTTAAAGCTCGCTTACATGCGTAAAAGAATAAGCGATTAATCAATTGATTATTTATGTAATCGATTATGATAATCGATTATATCTTCACTATTTTAAAAAACAGCTTTTTAGATATATGATAATCGATTATCAGAAATCCCTAATCGATTATTATCATTTAGAAACCATCTGATTTTAAACTTAATGGCTGCTAATTGATTTTTCCAATTAAAGAGCTTACGACCAATTAAGTTTTCTTTTTACTTCTTATATTATGTGTGTGTGTTTGATTGATTTTAGATTTGAGAGCTTTATCTACCATGTTCAACATGATCTAAAACACACAATACAAATACTAAAATTCCCTTCACCCCTTCTGAAAGACCTGATCATCTGAGATAACCTTTACCGCTTTTTGCAATCTAGTCCTTCTGGAATGTTTCTTTTGTCATCCATCAAAACTTAAATAATCCTGTCAAGGCATATATTCACAACCCCCGGTTTGCAATCTGAGGAATAATGTGTAACACCCCAGTTTTCGCTTGCTTGTTATAAAGTGTTGTTATATATGTTATCCTTGTTGTTATATATATGCTATGTGTTGTTAAGCTTGCGTTAGATGTTTAGGGATGTGTTTTGGGGTAGTTAACCTTAGAACGAGTCAAATCAGTGATTCTGATAGGTGAGCACGCCCATGCTCTCGTTCAGCAAGCCCGTGCTGGTTGTTCATCACGCCCGTGCTGGTTGTTCAGCACGCCCGTGCTAGTTGGTCAGCACGCTCATGCTCAAGGTCAGCACGTCCGTGCTCTACGCGCTCACCAGAAATGCGTTTTGGGCTTCAGGTCAACCCGTTTCGTCCCAATCCTTTTTATACCTCTTTTGCTCAACATAAAACTCATAGCCGTCTTTCCTAGAGTTAGAAACAGCCGCCATTGACCTTTCTCTTGGGTTCTCATTGAATCCTTGAGCGTTCTTCAATCCTTGTTGGGTGTTCTTTGTCAAGAACGCATCCCTGTGTTGTTTTCTGTTGTGTTTAGGGTTAAGCTGCTTGCCTAGTGTTACTCCGAGGTAAGGTAACCAACACTGTTCATCCTTTTCTTTGAATCCTTTAAGTTTAGTGTTGAATCATTTTCTCCCTATCAACCAGACTTCGTTGTTCGTGTGCCAGTGCTGTGAACTGTAGCAAGCAGATTAATTCCCCAAGGATCTAATCGAGGTATGTTTGTAACCCTTATGTTAATTCCCTTTCCTTTTCTTGTCTGGGGAATTAACTCATCCTTTTGCGTTGGCGTTCTTTGTCAAAGCTCTTTGAACCTGTCAAACCCGTTCGAAGGAGTCAAGTGTGGACCTCGTTCTTGTCGGCTCATAGGTTGGAATCGTCACACCAGGTATGGGGAGAAGGGATTAGCATGAACATATAGGTTCTAGGGTAGCGTAAATTGAGGGTTAACCCATGACCCTATTTGTTTGCTATATGCTTTAGTTGATGTATGAAGTAATTATGAATGTTTATACATGAAGTTAATTGTTTAATTGAGTTATATGACCTTGGCATGAAGTTTATGATGTTGTTAATGATGTGGTTGAGATGCCATGATTGTATGAATCGGTATGATGGAAACTGCTCTTAAAACTATGTTAATAAAAGACATAGGGATTGTAACACCCCTCTCGGGTGCTACGTACTCGAACTCAAAATGCAAAAAATATCAAGAAAATAAAACACTGGCTGCTTTCGGAAAATACTTTAATTAAGTAGCTACGTTCGAAAACGCGGTTCTAAAAATTTTCTGCATGCATAGGCAATACAAACTCAAGACAAAGGAATAGACTCCTTACAGCACATTAGTGTTTACTGTTCCTAAAGCATAAATCCAGGTCTAGTATAAACTATTACAGACTTGAAAACACAAGTTCCAAATACGTGCAGCAAAATAATATAAGATTGCTTCAAAAAGAAAGACTCCTAAGCTGGTCGGCCAAGAGTAGCCATTGGGATATAACCCAAAGTCGGCTCCTTCAAAAGTCTCCGTCATCCGAGTCCTCACTTGTCCGCGGGGACCAATGATCAACATCTGTACATGTGTTCCAAAAACACAACAGAGTGTCCAACATGTACAGGCAAAGGTGAGATACTCATATAATAAGTTTATCACGGTAGCCGCACAGGCGACAAACAGCATAAACATCCTCAAATAATTACAGTTATAAGAATAGTTAATTATGTAATCACAATATAACATCTCAAACACCATCATGAGTTATAATAATGCATGAGACTTCAATATCATCTTTCTAATTCATGTAATCCGGACATTCTAACTTTCCAACATCGAGCGATAGGCCGTAGTAACACCCGTAGCATAATTGGCCTAATGAGTCGGCCTCTCAATTTAGGTCCGAACTCCAATTGTTCCAGGGTACCATGTCTCACCATATCCTGAATACTCCAGTCCCTGATCCAGTTCATTCGTGTTTGACAGCCGATTTACCACGACAAGGGGTTGCTACACCACCGGCCACTTGTGGGATCTCAAACACAGAATGGCCCTATAGGCCCAGTGGTCTTAACTGGTGGAATTCTCAATTGTGTAAGTTGTAGCTCGGTTCCAAATGGCACGTCTGCCGGTTCATGCATGTACACAGAAAGTTTTCTGTTTTCTTTTTCATTCATTCTTTCAATTTTCGAGACATAAAGTCCACGACTCGTTTCAAAAGGACATTAAGCCCGCTCAAAATAAAAAACACAGGACACGAAGTCCGAGTGCTCAATCCACAACACACTAGTCCGACGTCTCGGTCACTAGGTTTGGGTTCATCTCAAAAGATCCATTATTTTTCATTTTGGTTTTATTTTCTCAAAACAACCTTGGAAAAAAAAACACTTTTATTGTCCTTGAAATAAAACATTTCCTGATCAAAGAGAAATTTTTCGGAAAAACACTTTCTTGGAAACAAAAACCGTTTTCTAAGGTTCCACGTCTTTTTAAAAAGCTTTACAGAAAGAAAACCACTTTTTATTTTCAAAAGAACAAAACTTTTTCAAAAAGGAAACTTAACTTTTCTTGAAAATCAACACGTTTTCCAAAAATCACTTTTTGATTTCAAAACGCGTTTTCCAAAACTTTGATTTCAGTTTTCGAGTCTTTTAATAATTATCGTGACATAGCCAGTCCTATGCTAATCCAGGATATAAATATATACATATATATTTATATATAGGTATCAAGGCATCCATGCCACAGTTATATCAAATAACCAAGTATGCACAACACTTAGCATCCAATCAATTCAGGATATAGATATACATATACACCAAGTCTTAATTCAACCATAACACACCAATCAATTATATGCCGTGAGGCTACCAAACTCAAAATGAAATACCTCCCTTTACCTCTCAAAGTGCTCAATCCAAACTTGAACGATTCTCGGCTCCGGCTCCGATTTCGTTCGCGTCGCCTAAAACAATCAAATACAATTCAATTCAAACAACAAACTAACATCAAAATACAACATCAAAACACAAATTTTCCTTCCCCAAAAGGTTCAAGGTTCGGCCAAGAAAAGATAAAAATTCGGCCAAGAAAAGATAAAAAGGCTAGGGATCTCATTTGGTTCCAAGCTTTTGGATGGTTGGTTCATAAACTTTGTTAACACTAAGGCAAGTCTTAACACCCAAAAATATGAACCATGACTCATGATTTTGGCATATGAAGGTCTCGGCCATTTTGGGAGAAAGGGGTTAGAAATTGATTTGGTTTTCCATCACTTGGATTCAAGGACAATAGGAAAGCTAAGGATGGAATCAAGAGTTAGAAATCAAAAATTTGATCAAAAACACTATTCATCTTCTCTCCTAGGTTTCGGCCATTTTGGTGTAAATGATCTAGGATGAGAATTGGATCGTGAGCTCTTGGGTTTAGGTAGAGGATGATGAAGTGAGTTCAAAGAAACTGGTTTCCCATTAAAAGGATTTTTCTACAATTTCCTATGAATTTTCAAAGTTTTGGATCATAAAATGGATTTTCATGAAACAGGATTTTGATCTTGAGATTGAGAGAGATTCAAGAAGCTAAAAGATCATAGAAGTGATCTTACCTAAGAATGGATGAAGATTGATCAAAGATTCAAGGTTTTCTTCAAAGATTTCAAGGATTTCTCAAAGAAAAAAAAAACGGTGGTTTTCTCTCTAAGGAAGAAGATGAAGTTCTTGGTGTTCTTGGGGCTGACTTGGTGCTGGAATGGGGCTTTTCAGCCTTTTAAAAAACTCACTTAAGGGCAAAATGGTCATTTGCTTCAAGGGTAAAATGGTAAACGGTGAAAAAGGTTAAGTTAGGGGTATTTTGGTAATTTCGCGTCCCGATAATCCCGAACGTCATGACGACTCTGGCCTACTCTCCCAAGTGATCTAGCATGATGTGGTATCAAGATTATCCGTTGGCGGGTCTCGTTGAATCCCTTTATGACTCCAAACGTCTCCCGGTTCGATTATACGGCCGAATATAATATATTATTTTTATTTCTCGGACGTCAGGACGAACTTTTTTGAAAATGTATGAAACGTGATTCTAAGACTAACTGTCTCGTTCACAGTCAAAATTAGGTCTTGATAGCAGTAAAACACTACTGTCAATGAAAAACGCAGACCGGGCTCCATCTGAGTTTTCGACCCAAAAATTGACCATAGCTTCATACGATATCGTTGAGCATGACTATGGTCTCGGAATATTTTATTTTCATTCCTAAGACCTCGAATAAAATATAAGTTCATAAATATTGATTAATTAGGGAAAACTTGAAAATCAAGGTGTTACATGAGACGACCCGCCGTCCCATCAGTAGAACCTAAGATATTAACTAATCTTAATCGCATAATAACGTTAGCGCGCCTTATTAAAACGAAGCGAAGCGGAAAATCTAGCGCGGAAGCAAACAAATACACGGCACGCAACACTTCAGAGTACGCAGCTTAAAATATAAAGAAATATATCACATACAGTATTGCCCCATCAGTAGGGCTACAGTAATACAGTAATACATACGAGTATACTCTTACAAACCAAAATAAAAGTATGAAAAGTAGGCCGAGAGATAGCTCTCCGACTAATCACGATCATTGCCCAACCTCTCGAGGCTAGGGTCCGCGACACGTCCTCCAGCGTCAGGCTCATAAGGAATGCCGTCCAGCTCTTCAGCAACCGGTTCCTCCTCGAGGTCTTCCCATAAAATAGGAGCAACACATACAGAAAAATAGCGGGAGATAAGAAACATATATCATCAATATGGGAGAGGGGCATCAGTACAGCATATATATATACATCACACAAACAAATAACATATATAGCACAACCTCATCCATCTCTTAAGTCACCAATCACAATCATCTCAAACATCGTTCTCTCGAATAAGCCTATGGGAGGGATACTAATCCCTATGTATATGTTGTCTTCCCTATATGCATGTCGGCCGATACATCACGTCCCCAATTGGACATCCCCGTCGGGATCACATCACATCACATCACATCATATCCCGCCTCGGGATTTTACGTAACGTCCCCAATTGGACATCCCCCTTTGGGACCAAATGCTGTGGTATGAAATGTTATGAAAATGCAACAAACATCCATCGCAGGTTGATATCGGAACCTCACGCCTAAACACTCGTCCACGACCACGACACATCGCATCACATCAACGTCAACATCAATCATCAACATCAACATCACATCATCATCAACATCGCATCAGCATCAGCATCACGACGCCTTGCGTCTATGAGCCACAGCTCCACGGTCGGGACCACAACGATATCAACCCGAACAACATCAACGCTCACCATACTCTCATCAACACTCAATCAATCAAATCACATTATCATCACAACAGTAATTCTACCAGTACAGCTATCATTATGAAGTCAAACAATAATTCATCATGTAGGCAGTTCAACAAATAAAACCAACAAATAATCAAATAACCAATTCAACACATCAACCTCAATAATCAAATAACCAATTCAACACATCAACCCCAATAAACTACAATAGTCATATCATCAACTTAGTGGTGATAGCCCAAAAGTACCTACACCTAGGGTCCAGGCACTTTTCCAGGGCTCAACCTCTAGTAGGGTTTTAGGGTTTCCCTACACAGATATATATATATATATATATATATATATATTCTATACTAGCTTGCCTTCCTGACGATATGAGTTCTTTCTCCCCACCTTAGTGATTTCCTCGAGCAGCTCCGGCTACGACTTCGCAGCTGTCAGTCGGGTGCGCTGTCGGATGTTCGAATCCTGTCTGAGTCTATACAACAAAACACAACCAGAAATTAAAATAAGGAAACCATAATCTACCTAATCTCTAGGATTAGCTACTGCCCTTAATTACTTAAGTAGGCTAGGGATATTGAAATTCTACCAACTCTTGGATCAATGACCCTTAAGCATACCTAATGCATAATCAATGATCAATTATCAAAGATTTGAACCAAAACCCCTTAAACAATCAAAGTAGGGTTTCGGCCCTCACCATGAAAAATAGGTGAGAGTTTGATTTGGCCTCCTAATCACTTGGATTACATGATTAAGGGATGAACTAAGTGAAATCAAAAACAAAGAACAAAAACCCATTCCCCCCCCTAAAACAACCCATTCGGCCCCTTTTAGATAAATAGGCTAGAGATTTTATTTCATTACAAGCTCTTGGATTATGATAGTAGGGGATGATACTAGCTCATAGGAATTGGTTTGGTCTCAAAATGATTTTTCTACAATTTTCTAGAGATTTTTGAAGTTTAGATCTAGAAATTGACATTCATGAAAATAAATGGAGAAAATAAAAATTGAGAGCTCAAGGATGAAATCTATACCTTCTAGGTGATAGAGGAG
Source organism: Ammopiptanthus mongolicus (assembly GCA_039655645.1). Classification (NCBI taxonomy): domain Eukaryota; kingdom Viridiplantae; phylum Streptophyta; class Magnoliopsida; order Fabales; family Fabaceae; genus Ammopiptanthus; species Ammopiptanthus mongolicus. The sequence goes on from CM077345.1 coordinate 39,568,591, forward strand.
GATGAGAGGAGCAACTTTGCTTCACAAACTTGGTTGAAAATCCTTGAGGAAGCTTGAGAAAAATGGAGGTGAAAATGGAGGAAGAAAAGAGAAATGGAGGAAGAAGAAGAAGAAGAAAGAAGGAAGAAGAAGAAGTTGGAGGTGATAAGGAGAGAGAGAGAGCTCGAAATTATGGAGAGAGAAAGTGAGGGTGAAGATATTTTCTTTGAGTTTTCTTAAGAGTTAAGAAAGGTAAAAAGGGTAAAAAGGTAATTAGTAAAAATAACCAAGGGCAATTTGGTCATTTCACGTCCCGACATTTTGAAAATCCTCAAGACACTTGTAGGAGTCCCCAAATGATTTATCATAGCTCTAGTATGAAAATCATTGGCTCAAGGTTCTCGAAAAACCCTAAGATAGCTCGAATCGTCTCCTAGAACGATTATCGGCCTGAATATAATAATATTATTTTTATTTTCGAACGTCAGGACGAACTTTTTCGAAAGTGTAGGAAATGTGATTCTAAGACTAACTGTCTCGTTCGCGGGTCCAAATTAGGTCTCGATAGTAGTAAAGCACTACTGTCAAGGAAAAACGCAGACCGGGCTCCGTCTGAGTTTTCGACCCAAAACTTAACCATAGCTTCCTACGATAGCGTAGAGCGTGACTATGGCCTCGGAATAATTTATTAAAGTTTCTAGACCCTCAAATAAAATATAATTAATTAATTACTGATTAATTAAAAGATTAAGAAAAATCGGGGTGTTACATTACTACCCCCCTTAAAAAGAATTTCGTCCTCGAAATTCGACGTACCTTAGAATAGATGTGGATACCGCTGCTGCATATCCTCTTCGCGTTCCCAGGTGGCATCTCCTGTTGTAGCATCCCATATGACCTTGACTAAGGGAATCTGCTTTCCGCGGAGTTCCTTCACCCTCGTGTCTTCAATCCGTACAGGCAATGCTTCGTATTCTAAGTTATCCCTTACCTGGATTGATTCGGGCTCTATCACGTGTGATGGATCGGGATGATATTTTCTGAGTTGGGATACATGGAATACATTGTGAATATTGGATAGGTTGGGAGGTAAGGCAATTTGGTAGGCAACTGGACCAATTCGGCGAAGAATTTGAAATGGTCCAATGAATCTAGGTGTAAGCTTTCTGGATTTGATGGCCCTGCCGATTCCAGTTCTTGGAGTGACTCTCATAAAGACATGGTCGCCTTCCTGGAACTCCAAAGGTCTCCTCCTCTTATCACTGTAGCTCTTCTGCCGATCCCGTGCGACTTTCATCTTTTCCCGAATTTTCTTAACTTGCTCCGTCGTTCGCTGTACCATCTCGGGTCCTATCAACTGATTTTCCCCGGTTTCATACCAACAGAGTGGTGTTCGACACTTCCGTCCGTACAGGGCCTCGTATGGCGCCATGCCAATACTCGAGTGGAAACTATTATTATATGTGAATTCAATCAATGGAAGGAATTCGTCCCAACTTCCCGTGTTTTCCAAAACACATGCTCTTAAAAGATCCTCCAACGATTGAATCGTCCTTTCAGACTGACCATCCGTTTGTGGATGATAAGCTGAACTCATCCTGAGCTTCGTCCCCAATGCACCATTTAGACGCTGCCAAAACCTAGAAGTAAACCTCGGATCCCTGTCCGAAATTATACTCGAAGGTACCCCGTGTAATCTTACCACTTCTCTGATGTAAATCTGGGTTAATCTTTCTAAAGAATACCTTTGGTTGATCGGCAAGAAATGAGGACATTTCGTAAGCCTGTCAACGATTACCCAAACTGCATCGCATCTCTTCTGCGTTCTTGGTAGTCCGGAAACAAAATCCATTGCAATGCTATCCCATTTCCATTCTGGGACGTCTAGTGATTGTAATAACCCTGCTGGTTTCTGGTGTTCAATCTTTGCCTTTTGACACACCAGACAGGATTGGACATATTCTGCTACTTCCTTCTTCATCCCAGGCCACCAAAACATTCCCTTTAGGTCCTGATACATCTTTGTAGATCCGGGATGAAAACTCAGTTTGCTCTTATGTGCTTCTTCCAAGATCATGTTCCTAACTTCACTATCCTTCGGCACACATATCCTGTTTCCAAACTTCAGGATTCCATCAGTACCCTTCTTGAACTCTGAAGTCCTTCCTTCTTCTACCATCTGGTTCTTTTCCTGTAGGTACTGATCTTCTCCTTGCTTTTTCCAGATCAAGTTCAGAAAATCACTAGTGATAGTGATCATTCCTAAACTTATCTTATCTCTGGATAACTCCACCTCCAGGTTCAGATTCCTGAACTGTTCCAGCAGTTCCAGTTCCTTCACCATCATAGCGGACATATGCAAAGATTTCCGACTCAATGCATCTGCCACCACGTTGGCCTTTCCTGGGTGGTACTGTAGATCAAATTCATAATCCTTTATGAATTCCATCCATCTCCTCTGTCGCATGTTCAACTCCTTTTGGTCGAACAAATACTTTAAACTTTTATGGTCGCTAAACACGCTGAATTTAGCGCCATAAAGATAGTGTCTCCATATCTTCAATGAAAACACTATTGCCGCCAACTCTAGGTCGTGGGTTGGGTAATTTTGTTCATGCACTTTTAGCTGTCTGGAAGCATAGGCTACCACTTTCCTTTCTTGCATAAGCACACAACCCAAACCTTGGTACGATGCGTCACAGTACACATCGAACGACATTGATGGATTTGGCAAGACTAGTACCGGAGATGTAGTTAGCCTCCCTTTCAGCTCTTGGAAACTAGTCTCACACTCTTCTGTCCATTCGTACGCTTTTCCTTTCCTCGTTAATTGCGTCAGAGGTAACGCAACCTTCGAGAATCCCTCGATGAACCTTCTGTAGTATCCTGCTAGTCCGAGAAAACTTCTGATCTCGGTTACCGTCTTAGGACTTTCCCATTTGACCACGGCTTCTACTTTTGCAGGATCTACTGCGATACCATCCTTGTCGATCACATGCCCAAGGAATTGTACCTCCTCCAGCCAGAACTCGCACTTGGACAACTTGGCATAGAGTTGTCTGTTCTTAAGAACTTGAAGTACAATCCGCAAATGCTTTTGACGTTCTTCCTTGTCTAAGGAGTAGATAAGGATGTCATCGATAAAAACAACGACAAACTTATCGAGGTACGGTCTGAAGATTCTATTCATGTAGTCCATGAACACTGCAGGAGCATTAGTCACACCAAAAGGCATAACTAGATACTCGTAGTGTCCATACCGACTCCTGAAAGCTGTCTTTGGTATATCATCTTCTTTCACCCTTATTTGATGATAACCGGATCTCAAATCAATCTTAGAAAATACCGTTGCTCCCCTTAATTGGTCCATAAGATCGTCGATCCTTGGCAACGGGTACTTATTCTTGATTGTCACCTTGTTGAGTTGTCTATAGTCCACACACAACCTCGAACTGCCGTCCTTCTTCTTGACGAACAGCACTGGTGCTCCCCATGGTGAAACACTCGGTCTAATAAACTGCTTTTGCAGCATGTCGTCCAATTGCTTCTTCAGTTCTGCCAACTCTGTTAAGGACATTCGATAGGGTGCTATCGAAATCGGTCCAGCTCCGGGTGTAAGGTCAATTGCAAACTCCACCTCTCTCTTGGGTGGCAATCCTGGCACATCATCCGGGAATACATCCGGAAACTCACGCACCACTGGCAAAGCATCAAGACTTGGAGTCTCTTCGGCTTCCAAAGAAAACAGCACCATGCACTCTCCTGATTGTACACCTCCCGATACACCATCACTGGCAGGCAATGATCCAGATTGCTTGGAAAAGCAGAGGGTTTTATTTGAACAGTCTAGTACTACATGGTTGGCCGAAAGCCAATCCATGCCTAGGATAATATCGATCTGCTGCATAGGCAGACAGACTAGGTCCACAAGAAAAGATCGGTTTTCTAACATAACCGGGCATTTTAAACAGACAAATAGAGTTGTCTGGGAATCACCCGTAGGTGTAGAAACAGTCAAGTTATATGGTAAGGATGAAATAGGTAAATTCAAATGATCCACACACGCTAAAGAAATAAAGGAATGTGTAGCCCCCGAATCAAATAAAACAGATAAGAGTCCCCCCGCAACTAAGCACTTACCTTGTATCAGATTGGGACATTGAGAGGCTTCAGACCCTCTCACGGCGAACACTCTTCCCGTTGTCTGCGGCCTGTTTTGCTGGCCCACCATTTGTTGTCCAGTCCCAACACTCTGAGCCCTCCCGGCTTGCTGTTGAACTTGGCCCTTACCGGCGTCCCCTGTTCGACATTCGTTGGCATAGTGGCCCACGTGCCACAACGGAAGCAAGTGACATTCGGTGCCTGAGCACAGTCTTTCACTGGATGCGGCCAGCCACATCGAAAGCACTTGGAGAATCCTGGTTGCCCTTGACTGGCATTTCCTCTTCCATAGTTTGCTGGTTGCTGATTCGGGCGACTGTAAGGCTTCGCCCTCGGTTGGAACTTTCCTCCTCGACCTTTCTGACCAAAGCTCCTGGTTGGTCCACCACTTGTTACTGGAGTTTGTGTAATTCGCTCTTGATCGTGTCCTTCCAGTATGGTACATTTTTCCACTAGCTCGGGAAATGATCGGATACTCAACGGCAGCATGGCTCTCTTCAGCTCGGACCTTAGTCCGTCTTCGAACCTTCGGCACACCCAGTCTTCATCCGGGTGCACTTGGTAAAATTGGGAGAATTTCAGTAGCGCCTCGAACCTCATTGCGTATTCTCCAACCGACTTCTGGCCCTGCTTCAGGCTTAGGAATTCTTTTTCCTTTTCTTGACGAACACTCCTCGGAAAATATTTCTCCAAGAAGCTCTCGCGGAATGCCTCCCAAGTCAGTAATCTTCCCCCAGCCTCTAGCAGTCTCTGTTTGTTTCTCCACCATGCTTCAGCTGCTCCGACTAGCATGAAAGCAGCGTAAGTAACCTTCCTATCCTCTCTGCACTGGATAGCCACAAAGACTTTCTCGATTTCTTGCAGCCATAGCTCAGCAGCCTCCGGATTATAGTCTCCATGGAATTGGGGAGGATTCCCCTTCATGAAAGCAATCAGTCCAGTGTTTACAACTTCACCTCCTCCGACCGGATTCTGTTGTTGTCTAGCATCCCTCTCTTCCTGTCGCTGCATGAACTGAGCATTCTGCTGTGTTTGTTGCAGCATTGCAGCGGCCAAATATCTCATGGCCCTCATCGCTTCGTCCTGATCTCCGCTACCTCCAACTCCCGAGGTATCCCTACTACTGTCGAGGCTCCCGGTTCCAACTAGTGCTCCCCTTCCTCTACCACGTCCTCTGGCCATTCCTTCCTGGTAAAAGATTAGTTAGGGAATGAAGAAAACAAAATTAATATCTAGTTTGTTAGTTATGAAAGAAAATGAAGAAAACAAGAGAAAAGGCAAGAACAAGGTTTCGCTTTGCGAGATCAATCCGCTTAGCGAATCTGAGTGCATTTCGCTTAGCGAGGATCCATTCGCTTGGCGTAATTGAGACAGCGATGCACCATTTGAAACCTGTCTGGATCGCGTAGCGAGATCAATTTCGCTTAGCGAAATTGATTGGAACCTCTCTGGATCGCTCGGCGAGATCATTTCGCTTAGCGAAATTGATTGGAACTTCTCTGGATCGCGCAGCGAGGCAAAATTCGCTTAGCGAAACAATATTTCGCTTAGCGAAACAATATTTCGCTTAGCGAAATTCCCCAGATCCTTAGTTATTCCCGACAAGAATAGAACACAGTTGGTACCCAATGTGGACATAACCGTCAATGCTGGTATACTTCCTAAACCACACAGTCCGATATTAGAATTCAAACTGCTCTGATACCAATAAATGAGACGACCCGCCGTCCCATCAGTAGAACCTAAGATATTAACTAATCTTAATCGCATAATAACGTTAGCGCGCCTTATTAAAACGAAGCGAAGCGGAAAATCTAGCGCGGAAGCAAACAAATACACGGCACGCAACACTTCAGAGTACGCAGCTTAAAATATAAAACCGTCAATGCTGGTATACTTCCTAAACCACACAGTCCGATATTAGAATTCGAACTGCTCTGATACCAATAAATGAGACGACCCGCCGTCCCATCAGTAGAACCTAAGATATTAACTAATCTTAATCGCATAATAACGTTAGCGCGCCTTATTAAAACGAAGCGAAGCGGAAAATCTAGCGCGGAAGCAAACAAATACACGGCACGCAACACTTCAGAGTACGCAGCTTAAAATATAAAGAAATATATCACATACAGTATTGCCCCATCAGTAGGGCTACAGTAATACAGTAATACATACGAGTATACTCTTACAAACCAAAATAAAAGTATGAAAAGTAGGCCGAGAGATAGCTCTCCGACTAATCACGATCATTGCCCAACCTCTCGAGGCTAGGGTCCGCGACACGTCCTCCAGCGTCAGGCTCGTAAGGAATGCCGTCCAGCTCTTCAGCAACCGGTTCCTCCTCGGGGTCTTCCCATAAAATAGGAGCAACACATACAGAAAAATAGCGGGAGATAAGAAACATATATCATCAATATGGGAGAGGGGCATCAGTACAGCATATATATATACATCACACAACACAAATAACATATATAGCACAACCTCATCCATCTCTTAAGTCACCAATCACAATCATCTCAAACATCGTTCTCTCGAATAAGCCTATGGGAGGGATACTAATCCCTATGTATATGTTGTCTTCCCTATATGCATGTCGGCCGATACATCACGTCCCCAATTGGACATCCCCGTCGGGATCACATCACATCACATCACATCATATCCCGCCTCGGGATTTTACGTAACGTCCCCAATTGGACATCCCCCTTTGGGACCAAATGCTGTGGTATGAAATGTTATGAAAATGCAACAAACATCCATCGCAGGTTGATATCGGAACCTCACGCCTAAACACTCGTCCACGACCACGACACATCGCATCACATCAACGTCAACGTCAACATCAATCATCAACATCAACATCACATCATCATCAACATCGCATCAGCATCAGCATCACGACGCCTTACGTCTACGAGCCACAGCTCCACGGTCGGGACCACAACGATATCAACCCGAACAACATCAACGCTCACCATACTCTCATCAACACTCAATCAATCAAATCACATTATCATCACAATAGTAATTCTACCAGTACAGCTATCATTATGAAGTCAAACAATAATTCATCATGTAGGCAGTTCAACAAATAAAACCAACAAATAATCAAATAACCAATTCAACACATCAACCTCAATAATCAAATAACCAATTCAACACATCAACCCCAATAAACTACAATAGTCATATCATCAACTTAGTGGTGATAGCCCAAAAGTACCTACACCTAGGGTCCAGGCACTTTTCCAGGGCTCAACCTCTAGTAGGGTTTTAGGGTTTCCCTACACAGATATATATATATATATATATATCTATACTAGCTTGCCTTCCTGACGATATGAGTTCTTTCTCCCCACCTTAGTGATTTCCTCGAGCAGCTCCGGCTACGACTTCGCAGCTGTCAGTCGGGTGCGCTGTCGGATGTTCGAATCCTGTCTGAGTCTATACAACAAAACACAACCAGAAATTAAAATAAGGAAACCATAATCTACCTAATCTCTAGGATTAGCTACTGCCCTTAATTACTTAAGTAGGCTAGGGATATTGAAATTCTACCAACTCTTGGATCAATGACCCTTAAGCATACCTAATGCATAATCAATGATCAATTATCAAAGATTTGAACCAAAACCCCTTAAACAATCAAAGTAGGGTTTCGGCCCTCACCATGAAAAATAGGTGAGAGTTTGATTTGGCCTCCTAATCACTTGGATTACATGATTAAGGGATGAACTAAGTGAAATCAAAAACAAAGAACAAAAACCCATTCCCCCCCCTAAAACAACCCATTCGGCCCCTTTTAGATAAATAGGCTAGAGATTTTATTTCATTACAAGCTCTTGATTATGATAGTAGGGGATGATACTAGCTCATAGGAATTGGTTTGGTCTCAAAATGATTTTTCTACAATTTTCTAGAGATTTTTGAAGTTTAGATCTAGAAATTGACATTCATGAAAATAAATGGAGAAAATAAAAATTGAGAGCTCAAGGATGAAATCTATACCTTCTAGGTGATAGAGGAGGATGAGAGGAGCAACTTTGCTTCACAAACTTGGTTGAAAATCCTTGAGGAAGCTTGAGAAAAATGGAGGTGAAAATGGAGGAAGAAAAGAGAAATGGAGGAAGAAGAAGAAGAAGAAAGAAGGAAGAAGAAGAAGTTGGAGGTGATAAGGAGAGAGAGAGAGCTCGAAATTATGGAGAGAGAAAGTGAGGGTGAAGATATTTTCTTTGAGTTTTCTTAAGAGTTAAGAAAGGTAAAAAGGGTAAAAAGGTAATTAGTAAAAATAACCAAGGGCAATTTGGTCATTTCACGTCCCGACATTTTGAAAATCCTCAAGACACTTGTAGGAGTCCCCAAATGATTTATCATAGCTCTAGTATGAAAATCATTGGCTCAAGGTTCTCGAAAAACCCTAAGATAGCTCGAATCGTCTCCTAGAACGATTATCGGCCTGAATATAATAATATTATTTTTATTTTCGAACGTCAGGACGAACTTTTTCGAAAGTGTAGGAAATGTGATTCTAAGACTAACTGTCTCGTTCGCGGGTCCAAATTAGGTCTCGATAGTAGTAAAGCACTACTGTCAAGGAAAAACGCAGACCGGGCTCCGTCTGAGTTTTCGACCCAAAACTTAACCATAGCTTCCTACGATAGCGTAGAGCGTGACTATGGCCTCGGAATAATTTATTAAAGTTTCTAGACCCTCAAATAAAATACAATTAATTAATTACTGATTAATTAAAAGATTAAGAAAAATCGGGGTGTTACATTATATTACTACCCCTCTAAAAAAAAATTCGTCCTCGAAATTACATACCTTGAAAAAGATCGGGAGACTTTAATCTCATCTTGTCCTCGAGCTCCCAAGTTGCATCTCTAGTTGCTTGATTCCAAACGACTTTGACTAAGGGAACTTGTTTTCCCCTGAGTTGCTTGATCCTCTTATCAATGATTCGCACAGGCGATGTCTCATAAGACAAGTTTTCTCGTAAATGTACTATATCAGGTTCGATTACAAGGGACGAATCAGGAATATACTTCCGAAGTTGTGAGACATGGAAAACATTATGAATGTTAGACAAAAAAGGTGGTAAAGCAATTTGGTAAGCTACTAGACTAATACGTTGAAGAATCTGGTAAGGTCCAATGAATTTGGGAGTGAGTTTTCTGGACTTAATAGCTCTACCTACCCCATTCGTAGGTGTGACTCTCAGGAACACGTGTTCACCTTCTTGAAACTTGAGGGGTCGTCTTTGTTTGTCTGAGTAGCTCTTTTGCCAGCTCTGTGCCGTTTTCATCTTTTCACGGATCTACTTAATCTTTTCCGTTGTTTGTTGCACAAGTTCGGGGCCTACAATTATATTCTCTCCATCCTAGTACCAACACAACGGCGTCTTGCACTTTCTACCATACAAGGCTTCATAGAGTGCCATCCCTATACTGGAATGATTGCTGTCGTTGTAGGTGAATTCGATAAGAGGCAACAGATCATCCCAACTTCCACCATGGTCTAGAACACAAGCTCTCAGCAATTCTGTTGGTGTAAGCCCTAGTGGCCAATCTATTTTGAATAGATCATCATTTGCATCATGACTTTGATCATATATTTGATATATGAATAAGGCATTAATTTATTATGTTATTAGTATTTAACATGATAAAGTCCTTAAAATAGACAATTAGTTTAATGGAACATCAAATGTGACTTGATCGTGAGATCCCATTAAACTATAGAACACTATTCTTAAAATATCCGTAGTCGAGTATTATTGTTAATTAGGACAATAATACATAAAGACTATTGTGTGAGTAGACTGATGACCACATCTCATAGGTCATGGATATGTGATATCAAGTCAACACATAGGTGCAAGTATTAGGAGTAATATTTGTACTGGATTGACCCACTATGAGAACGCTGCATAATAGTTATGTAAGTGTCATAAGCGCTTCTGATGGCGACCATAGTGAAGTAGTCCTTCGACTTGAAGTCACTATGATTCCTACATGTGGAGTTGTAGGCTTTAATACTATCAAACGTCATTCGTAACAGGGTGATCATAAAGGTAGTTATTGGGCCTGCAATGAAACATGTTGAGGGATGTGAGTGATGTAGATAGGATTCGTCCCTCCTATGTAATAGGAGTAATGTCATAGGCCTCTCGATAGAGTAAGACATGAAATATGCGTGGCCACGCAGAAATGGACCAATATGTGATATTGGGCCCATTTGTGATTACACGTCTACTCAGATATTGAGAAATGAATAATTGAACTTAACAAGGATGACACATTTATGCCTTATGTTGAATTAAGACATATGGATGAAAGGACATTTACTGCACGGTTATTTTGGTTACCGTAAGGTATATATCGTATCACCGATATTCTCACTAATTGGGTAACAATGATGTATTGCTAGCTGCCGCTCATTGTTTATAATATTAAATGTGATTTAATATTATTGCCAATTTATTGAGAACCTATAGAATCACACGCATAGAGCAAATAGTCGAAGAATGAATTAATTTATTAAATATGATTTAATAATATTAATTATAGATTGGGCCTGTAGCGTACAAGCCCAATGAGGTTAGGTTAAGTGGGTGGCAGCTTATAATGCTGTGCACGTCACTTAAGCGATATAGAGCTTGCTGCGCATAACCTAGCAGCCGTCACACCTTCTTGGTAGGCGCGCCCCACCCCTGCCATCAGCTAGCACGACGTTTTGTGGACTACGTAGAGGTGCTGCTCCATTGCGGTACTGGTGATAGCATTCATCCCCCTCCTCAAAGCAGTGTTCGTAGTGCTCATGATCAAGAAAAAAGAATTGTTCTTCCCCTCACAGTGTTCGCAGTAAAGCTTCGCTACAAGAGGTAAACACTACAATGATGAGTCATGACCATTCGCATGGATCTTTTGGTGGGAATTTTTCCGCTGCGTTTTTTGTTTTTAATACGCACATTCCCAACAGTGGTATTAGAGCCGCTTGCGAAACCATGATTCTCTTGTGTGTTTATTTATTATAACATGTTTTGTTTTTGAAAGATATGATCTTTAACATGTTATGTTTGAAAATCGTAAAAGTGTTTTGCGAAAAACGTTTTTCTGAAATCCTTGTTTTGATTTGCGGCGACGGCCCTCCGCTTCACCACCCCTGACTGTATTGTCCGGGTATTCCAGAGGTCTGGAACACTCAAAATATACAGTCAGTCAGGGTATGGAGCCAGCATCAGTCGTATGGCATGCCTATAAGGGTCACCACTCCTTATAGGCGGAAGGGCTAAGGCAGCCGAGCAATCCTGCCCGCACCTTCCAATTGCAGCCTTCTCGTCCTTTCTCGATAGACACGGGAACCAGGGCCTTTCGTCAGGTAGGATTCTAACCTACCTAGGGGTTGCTCGAGTTCCAACAGTGTTGTTGTCATGCGCACCTGACATCCAGACGCGTCATAATCGATTATGTAATCGATTATGAGGGCTCAAGTGTTGAACCCTAATCGTCGTGGAAGCAAGGCAATTCTGGTCAGAACCACAATAATCGCTTATGTAATCGATTATATAATCGATTATGTAAAGAGTTTGCATGAACGTTCGTATAACAGATTACATAATGGATTATGTAATCAATTATACGACGGATTATGGTGGTACAGTAATCGATTATGGTAATCGATTATGAAATTTTCTGAGGAGTCAGAATAGCAGTAATCGATTATGGTAATCGATTATGAGAATATCAGAAGCGTTGTTTTGAATGGTTTTTGAAATCACTTAAAAATAATAATTAATAATAATAAATATTTTATTATTAATTTTTGTTATGTATTTGGTTGTGTCTGGTGAATGGTTATGGCCTTAGTCCTTTTTCTTCTTTCTTTGGTTATTTTGAAATACGGCCTGTGTGCCGTGCCTTTCTCTTAAATTCTATATGTATATTCTTGTCTCACCTTATTCCCCTCGAATGTAAAAGAGTTTCTTTCAATTGTAATGTTATGGTGGAGACAAGAAGACGACTTCAGAAGAGGACAACTCGGTAGGTGATCTTGCTTGGTGAAGCTTGTATGCTACTAGGGTTTTAGATTAAATTCCCTCATTGGCTTGGAAGAATCAATGCGTTAGGGGCCATAACCATGTCACATTCGTTATATGTTATATATGTATGAGATGCATGTTAGTATATAGTAGGTTAAACAGTTTATCTTATGGTGAGATCAAATTTATAAATAAATCCCTCAAAAGGAAATATTAAGTCACGTTTGAAAATGCCTTCCGATGCGTAGCACTCGTCAAGGCCAGAATCGAATAAGTGTGGGTCTGCCAAAGCAGGGCACCTTACTATATTTTGGTGAGGCGCGATGGGATAATTGTAATATCCAATTGCCAACCATTGGGTTTGACTTAACTAAGAGAATTCAATAGCATTGAAATGGCTTAGAGGCAAAGGAGTTGGGCATCAATTTCTTAGATAAATTGGAATAAGGAGTTATTCACCCAACTGATCCAAGAGTTGCATAAGATGCAATTGGAAAGGAGTTTCCTACCTAAATAGCCAAGTTCTAGGTGATCAGCCAAAGCTGACTTAGAATGAAGTGAAATATGGATCTTGGTCCTACTAGAAAATCTTCCAATGGGATTTTCCGAGTCAATGGTGAGGGTCATTGATTTGAGTAAAATAGTGGGAGGCGTATTTAATAAAAGACCTTATTAAATATGTTTTATCATGATACAAATCTTCTGCATGTTTCTATGTTTAGTATTACCATGGTATTACACTGAATTAACTGCGAAATGTCTGAAGGACAAGATATCCAGAATTAAATTTCTGGATTGGTACAGGAGTTTGAGGATTGTTCTCATGTACGAGAAAAAGGTTGTATGTTCTCGGGCATATGATTCCTGAGCGACCACTTTCTACTAGGATCGAAAAGGATACTTATGAGAAGCATCAAATCGATGTCCTGGATGTAGGATACCTTATGATTGCAACTATGGAGGCGCGCGATATGATCATGCACCTCATGATGCTCTATTGAGAGCATGCAATGCATAAGAACATCAAGGTTTCCAGACCCCTTTTCAAATGCGAACTGGCAGAAGGGAAATCCAGACAGTTATCATGTGCTTCATACTATTGAGTACTTTGAGAATCTGGTAAACTAGGCTTTCCTTTAGGCCAAATGTTGGCCAAGTAATATGATCCGGTAATTGTTGTCGGATAATATAGTCAATTCATTATGAATGATTCTGACAAACCTCTTCCAGAGATTGTAGGTAACTAGAGAACTATCGAGCAAAGTCTCTACAGTAGAAAAGGGTAGACTATAGTTATAGTCCATAATGGAAAGTCTTAAAAATGCTAAACAAGGAGAAGAACTAGGGCAAGAACGAGTTCAAATCCCAGTACTTCTGTCTTGAAGTTGATAAGCAGGGTTGCAAAGGAAGACAATTGTTTTCATTGCGGTTTGACAAAACATTGGAAAACTACCAAAGGTACCAGAAAGAGTATAAGAAGAAGAAAGGAAGTATGACTTCCTCTTGGAACATTGTGTTATAGAAGTCAACCTACTTAAAAATCATGGGTATTTAACATCGCGTGTAGATCTCACATTAATGTGAAGGATCAAAGGGAGTATGATGTTGACTAAAGGCAAAGGTCGACGTATGAGTGAAAATGGAAGCAAGAGTTCTATGAGTTTGAATTTTCCTTATGGACCTTCATGGAAATAAATAATTATTATTTTGTTCCAGTTGGTAATAGAAATGTCACTTCCATTTCTTGTATATGGACAAGAGAGGATTTTAAGTAGTAATAAAAGGACAATCGTTGTTCCATTTATTCAACTGATGTTTTCTATACTAGTGTTCATATGAGATATGGACTTGGTGTCCTTGATCTCGATATGCCCATCTATAACATAAATGTGAATAGGGTCAAACCAAGTGATTTGGATCCTCTATGCCTTTAGCAAAATATTTTAAACCATTTAAGTAAGAAACACATTTCCAAGCTCCACTAAAATGGACTCTTTGACTCATCCGATTGTGAATCGTTTGAGATATGTAAATCTTCCTTGTTGGGAAATATGACTAAGCTGCATTACAAGTAAGGTAAGAGGGCTAGTGATATTATGGCATGATGCATATTGATGTATGAGGGCCACTAAGCAAGTTTTCTAAAAGGTAGGTTTTCATACTTCGTCGCATTTACTAATGACATGAATTTGTGTATGACACAAGTCGGAAGTCTTTGAAAGGTTCAAAGAATTCAAGAATGAAGCGGAGAATAAAACCAGGCAAGAGTATTAAGGTCATACGATCAGATCGTAATGATGAATACTAAGGCCACGAGCTTGATGACTATCTTAATCGTACCCTGCTAGTCATGGTCTGATCTATGATGAGTCAGTCAGAACTCTATCAATCTTTCTGAAGATATGCTTTACTTACAACTGTTTCTTACCATTAACTGCGTTCCATCAAAAACGGCTGAAATGACACCTTATATGATATAGGTGGCCCGAAGAACCAGTATGACATTTATGAAGATTTGGCTTGTCAGGTTTATTTGATTTCAGATAAACTTGGACCCAAATCAGATAAATGTACTTTTGTAAGATATCAAAGGATATTATTTCTATAACCCTTTCAAGGACAAAATGTTTGTCGCTAAGACTGGAGTGTTCCTTGAGAAGGAATACATCTCCAAAGAAGACAGTGGGGGGAATGTAGAACTTGGAGAAATCCAAGTGCCACAAAGTACTGATCCGCCTGCAATAGAACAAGAACTGGTTCTACAAGATGTTGTAGTTCAATCACCGGTTCAAGTAACACAAGAATTGTGTAGGTCTAAAAGGTCACGTCACCAACCTGAGAGATATGGACTTCTCTTGACTCAAGAAGGTGATGTGATGCTCATGGATCAAGATGAGCTTGTAATCTACCAGGAGGCCGTAATTGGCCCAGAATCTGATAAGTGGCTTGAGGCCATGGGATCTGATATGGAATCCATGTACACTAACCAGGTTTAGACCTTGTTTGAGCCTCCCGAAGGGATAAAACCCATAGGGTGCAAGTGGGTCTTCAAGAAGGAGACTAACATGGATGGTAAGGTGAATACCTTTAAGGCGCGACTGGTCGCGAAAGGTTTCAAACAAATTTATGGTGTAAACTATGAAGAGATCTTCTCCCCAATTGCAATGTTTAAATTCGTTCGGATTCTACTTGCTATTGCTGCATATTACGACTATGAAATCTGGCAGATGGATGTCAAGACTGCATTCCTTAACGGGAAACTTCTTGAGGATGTGTACATGACACAACCCGAGGTTTTTGTCGATCCAAAGGATGCTGGAAAGGTGTGTAAATTGCAGAGATCTATTTATGGATTAAAGCAAACTTTCAGAAGCGGAAATCTTCGTTTTGATCAAGTTGTAAGACAGTTTGGATTCATCAAGAACAGGGATGAACCTTGTGTGTAAAAGAAGGTTAGTGGGAGTGAGATTGTATTTCTCTTATTGTATGTGGATGACATACTGCTTATCGGAAACGATATCCCTACACTACAAAATGTAAAAATATGGTTAGGGAAATGTTTCTCGGTGAAGGACCAAGGCGAGACCTCCTAAGCGTTAGGACTCAAGATCTATAGAGATAGATCGCTGAGGGTGCTCAACCTTATTCCGAATACATATGCTGACAAAGTGCTCAGGCACTTTATATATGCATGATTCTATGTACTAGACTTATTATGCTTTGATCATGACAGGAAGGTACCATATTGATTTCAGTGAAGGTCACTGTAGTCAAGAACAATCTTAAGTACATGACAAGAACTGAAGATACATTCTTGACAAATGAAGGTGAGGAAGAGGTCATTGTAAGGTGTTACATCGACGTTGTTTCCAAACCGATAAAGATGATTCCAGATTGTAGTCTGGATTTGTGTTTTGCCTAGATGGTGGCACTGTGGGCTTGAAAAGGTTTCAAGCGTAAGACAGTTGCTTATTTTATCACAGAGGTCGAGTATATAGTTGCTTCAAATGCAGATTTTGAGGCCGTCTGGATCGGGAAGTTCATTTATGAACAAAGCATAGTTCCTAACTTTGCGAACTCCATTGATCTCATTGCCATGATGATGCAGTAATCGCGTAAGCAAAGGAAACTTGATCTCACCAGCGATCCAGACATATACTTAGGCGCTTCCATCTCATTCGATAAATGATCCATAGAGGAGATGTGAGGATGTGCAGAATGACAACACTGAACAATCAGCTAATGGAGTATCATGCTCAATAGTAGCATGACACTCACACTAGATCGATGGGTGTGGTGTTAAAGTTATAAGCTTTAAGTTTTATCCTTTGTTTGTTAGGTACCCTTGTCCTCTTGGACTTTTCTTGGTGGATCTTCTCTTGGAGCACTTTAAGGGAGCTTCATTTAAGGTAATGGGGAGTGATCCTCATCACACCTTACGGTGGATGAGAATCATTTTTTAATGGAGTCGATGGAAACCCACTATTTGTGGGGTTCTCCATTTATTTGGTTTTTGATTCCTTGTATTGGTTGTAATAGTTATTTAGTTGTTTTATTCCTTTATGATAGGTTGTGAATATGCATGACCAAAACAATTTTTGATGGAGATAAAACCATCCTTTGACTCATGTCAAGGAATTGAATTTTGAATGGTAGTTGTTAGTGATCTTTTTGGTTGTATGTTTATCTATTGTTATTGTATGAATGTACGTATGACCATAGGATTGGTGAAGAAAAAAATCTCACATTTCCTTCCTTATGTGTCACGGCTTAGAGAGTGTGTAAGGGAGGAAATTAGTCTGATTAAAAGTCATTACTTTTGAGTGTTGAAAATAGTTTTACTAAACCATGAAAACAAAGAGTTTTGGAACAAAGTTTCAAGTTGAAACACCTTCATGATTTCGGCCATGAAGTGCATTTTGGGCCATTGAAAATTATTGATTTTACTTACCAAAGTTTAAGTGGACGAAATGTGTTTCCAAAATACTAAAGTAAAGTAAGTCTTTCAATGAAGCAATCTCACCCCAAAGGGTGAGTAGGTTCGGCTATTACAAGTTAAAAGAGAATGAAAATACTTTTCAACTTTTAACTAATTACTTATGATTTCCAAAATGAGTTTCTGCTTTAGTAAATTCAAAGGAAAACTATTTTGAAAGTGGAACTAAGATTTGAGTTTTTGGAAAAGAAAAGTTATGTCTTCAAACCCTTTCAAATACATTTTAAAAAGGATTTACCTTAAGTTTTAGTACCAATGTACCTACCCTCGAATCTTTTATGATAAGTTTATCTTGTCTTTTGGAAGACAACTAAAGTTTTTAAAGTACGAAAACCAAATGCTTTTACTAAGTTAAGAACCTAAGTCAAGAAGTGACTTAGATAAGATAAAAGTTAAGTAAGTGTAACGTGTGGTATAACGCAACCATATGTCATACCCTTGATGATTTGATCATCTAGGATCCATAAGAATTAACTAAACCAAGAGCTATTTTCAAATTACTTGAGAAGCAACAAACTTATCTTAGTAAAGATCAAAGACTATTAATGGTTGGATTTGTGAAATCCTTCTTCATAATGCACATAGGACTTGAGATCCTCAAATAAGACACAAATACAAACTTAAGTTGGTTGTGCAACGATAATCGTCCAATTATGTGTTGGATCCAAAAGTTTGGACTATTTGCGATCCTAAGATGGATTAATTCTAATGAATCACGAAGTTTATTTGAAGAATAAACATTTCATTCACATTGGCATTGCTGGCTTGACTATATTGCATTGAAAGTCTATTGAGGTCATTGTGCTTAGGAGTTGAGGTTACACCTTTGTGCAGGTGCGAATGGTATCAGTGATAGTCGGTTTGGCCTTGGAGGTATCAGGGTTGGAAAGATTCCATAAATGACAAGTTGGTAGCTCTTATGTGTCGTGGTGATCCGTGCATTGCTTCTATATCCTAGACTAGACATTATCCTATTCACGGTTCAGTGGAGAGTGCTCACGAAAAGCCAGGGCTCCTGCAAGTTTACGAATATTGCAGCACTTTACCGAAGGCTGGCATATGTGATACATGTACTCCCAGCTACTCCCTTTGATTGTTATGAGTTAGCTCCATGGAGTAGGTGTCTGAGTCTCATGAGTTGCATGTTGGATTGCATCATGACATCATCTTACATGACTTGGACATGTTTTCTGGTTGATATTAATTTGTTAGTTGATATCTATCGTATCGTTGATAACATGATATGGATATGTATATGATTGTGTGTGTGTGTGTATGTGTGTGTGTGTGTGTGTATGTATGTATATGATTGTGTGTGTGTGTATATATATATATATATATATATATATATATGATGTGATGTAACTGTGAGTTGTACCATTTCCATCTACCCATTTTCTAAATTTGGGGGTTTTGTAGAAAAACGAAATTAATGTTTAATTAGGAGATTATTGCTATGAATGGTCTGAATGTATGCTTGATTGATATGTTTTAACTGCTGATTGGCTTGCTTTAAAGGTGATATGTTGAATATGGTATGGAATTAGCATGACCTTTTATCATTGTTATTGATGCATGGAGTTTGAGAACCTTTTTGTTAGTCATCTAGGATGACATACTGCCTTACACAGGAGTTGGTATCGACTTTCGAGGAGAGATGATAGTTAAACCACTACATGAAAATGAGTAATTAGTGGCGCAAAGTTGGCGGCGGTTCACTAAAGGGCCGCCGGTTAATAATTTCTCAGCACATTAACGGCGGTTTTATAAATCGCCGTTAATGAAATTATAATGGAGGCGGTTATGGCCCAAACCACCACAAAAGTATTATATTCGCGGCGGTTCCAGTTAAACCGCCGCAATGGTGAAAATTTCTTCCTCCCCCGCGCCAATTTTCTCTTCCCTCCCCTTTTTTTTTCCTTTCTATTATCTCTTTTTACAAAATTATTTCAAATCCTAACTTAGAACCCTTCGACCAGGTAATTTCTTTCTTCAATAATTCAAACCTTTTCTCTATTTTCATTTCACACTTCTTAATTCAAACCTTCTCTCCCTCTCTCTCTCTCTCTCTCGCTCTCTCTCTCTCTCTATGTTTGAGTCCTGGCGCACCCTAACTGTTTGAGGATATGTTAGATTTGAGTAGGTATCTTGTTGGGGGACATTCAGATCTGACTTAGGCCAGGGGATGCGCGAAAGGTTGTGGTTGTTATTCATAATCTGGGTGATTTGAGTAGGTATCTTGTTGGGTGTAAGCTGGGAAGTTGGGATTTAGTAGTGCATACTAATGAGTTTACTTCCAATAGTTCTATTAACAGGACAATTGATGTTCGTGATTTAGAGGGAAATAAATCGCACTTGCTGTTTGTTATGCTTGATAGATTGCTATTGCAATTATTATTTTCTTACTCTTACTGTTAGGGTTACGGTAGTTGCGAGTAATAGGATCCCATTCATTTGAAATGACTTAGTTTTCTAATCATATCACAAATCCTCAGATGTAAGACAGACACTAAATAAAATGCTTTGTGAATGATTTGAGCTTTTAGCCAAACAAGTGGCATGTATGAAGAGATTAGGTTTATTATGTCTGATTTTTGGCAGTAGCTATGCGCTTCTGTATCCAGCCCCAGGCGGCAAGGTCATAGGAGAAGAGGGTTATTAGTTAGAGTCTCCAATCGGGCTGTTTCTTTCTCAGATTTTGATAAATCACCCGCATCTTGTGCCTGCTGCAGTAGACCAGCAGCTTGAGCAGCTTCAAACCGACCGTGATGCTGATCAACAAAAGCAAGATCCTGCTGCTTCTGCCACTGGTTTAGTTTGTACAGGTTTGTTGCATACCTCATGATATCTTACATTCTGTACTGCATCATTACCATGTTATTGCTTTCTTGCTGATAAATCTCGCAAGTTAAATTCTTTCTCATTTCTAGAATTTAAATGAACGGCAATCCGTTGGGAACCTTCTGAAATACAAAAAAAAATACAGTTTAGAATTTAGTATATAAAGTATTATAAAATTAGCCTGACGGCACAGGGCACACTCAAACTTTCGTGCCGCAATTTATGTTCTATTTGGATTGCTGTTATACTTTCAGAGTATATCAGACATTCTCCTAAACTAAACACTTCACTTTATTTTATGCCAAAAGTCATCACTAGAATGACCAAGACCCCAAAAAAGCAAAAATAGGAACCGATGGCAACCAACCAACAACCAAAGCCTTTCTTCAATAAGTGGGGTTGGCTGTATGGATCAAATGATATAGGAACTGATATCCAAAAAATAAATTATAGGGATTAGGGCAAATTGGTCGAAACTATAACAATAAAAACATCAAAGCCTTTTTCCACTAGATGGCTCTATTGTGTTCTGCCATCAACCATGTCCTTAGAAAGGCCATTTTAATCTAAGTCATTTTTGATGGTTTCACCTATTATTTTTCCTGGTCTTTCACTACGTCTAACTATTTGGATATCCTTACATGATCAACTCTTCTTACTAGGGCTTCTAATGGTCTTTTCTGCACATGCACATACTACCTAAAGCGAGATTCTACTATCTTTTTTTAAGTAGGTGATATCCAAACTTT
The DNA here is from genome assembly GCA_039655645.1 of Ammopiptanthus mongolicus. Classification (NCBI taxonomy): domain Eukaryota; kingdom Viridiplantae; phylum Streptophyta; class Magnoliopsida; order Fabales; family Fabaceae; genus Ammopiptanthus; species Ammopiptanthus mongolicus. The sequence goes on from CM077345.1 coordinate 39,589,364, forward strand.
CTCTATGATGTATTCATTCTTAATCCTATCTTGTCATGTATGTTCACTCATTCCTCGCAACATCATCATCTCTATAACATTGAGTCTATGGTTTTGTTGTCTTTTTACCGGGTAGCATTCAATACCATAAAGCATTGCGGGTCAGATGTGCAGTAAAATTTTTCTTTAAGCTTGATAGACATTTTTCTATCACCAACAACACCTGAAGCACTTGTCCATTTCATCCTCCCAGCTTGAATACTATGGTTTACATCTCACTCTATTTCTCTGTCATTTTGTATGATAGAACCAAGGTAATTTCCTGTCTATTATGCAGGAATATAAGCTCTGGTTTAGGATCTTCTCTATAGTTTATTGTTGTTGTCTTGAATCTTCTGCAACTCAAGTAAGTAAATTGCTAATTATAATTAGTTTACACTTATTATTCTTGACAATGTAAATGAATGCTTAAGACTACTTGTTTGTACTTCTTTTTCATCACCACTGCCTCTTTATTTGTATGATGAATAGTCTTGGTGAATTTAACTAGGACTCTTATTTTATTACCTTAAGACACAACGTATCATTTTACTGAATAGTGAATCTTTAGAAACCAGTCAATAGTACTTAGTTATTAATTGATTATGATACTGTTTTGCTCACTAATTGAATTCATTAATTTAAAAAAAGAGCTCCTGATTTATACTCAGATATGCTTACCTGATCCTAACCAATTAGCCAAATTATGTTATTAATGTCACTAACTTGCTAACATTTTATTACTAACTTTGTTTAAATTCAGAAGGAAAGTTCACAAGTAATGGATAAATCATGGATTACAAAGCCACGAAACTCTGTTGAGTATGAGCAAGGGGTTAGGGGATTTATTGATTTTGCCTTTGAACATCGTTCAGTTAATGGCAAAACAATATGCCCTTGTAAACGGTGTGGTTTTAAAAAGTGGCAGAATAGGGATGTGATGTATGATCACCTAATATGTACACCATTCCCCGAAGGATACACTTTTTGGTTCTATCACGGAGAGCTTAGGATAGGAGAAACTAGTAATGTCTCAACTAGTAATGCTCCAAATGTAGTTCAAGACAACACTGTTGCTGAAGATCCTATTCGGAACATGATTAACGACGCTTTTGGCGTTGATAGGCACCATGGAAACGAAGTGCCTGTTACATCAAATGTAGATATTGACAGGGATGGAGTGAGACCAAATGTAACTCAAGAAGGGCATGGAGATGAAGAGTTTTATGAATTAGCAAGAGATGGAGAACAACCCTTGTATGAAGGGTGTACAAAATATTCTAGACTATCTTTTTTGGTGAAGTTGTATCATATCAAATGCTTGTGTAGGATGAGCGACAAAGCCATGACAATGATATTAGAACTATTGCATGATGCATTTGAGCATGCAAAGATTCCAAGTTCATTCTACGAGGCAAAGAAAACTATCAACAAGCTTGGTTTGAACTATGAAAAAATACCTGCATGCCCGAATAATTGTATGTTGTATTGGGGTAATCAAGAGGATGAAGAGAGGGAAACATGCAAAGTCTGTAACTTATCTAAATGGAAATCAAGGACCAAAGGTGGTAAGACTGAAGTGTCAAGTGATGGCAATAATAGGAGTAAAGTGCCTGCAAAAGTTCTTCGTTACTTTCCACTAAAACCTCGATTACAGAGATTGTTTTTGTCTTCAAAAACCTCCAAGGATATGAGATGGCATGCTACAAAAAATAACAATGACGGAATGATGAGGCATCCTAGAGATTCAGAAGCTTGGAAGATGTTTGATTCAAGACACACTTCGTTTGCATCAGATCCGCGAAATGTGCGTCTTGCATTGGCTAGTGACGGTTTTAATCCATTTGGTGTTATGAATGCAAGTTACAGTATCTGGCCAGTAGTTCTCATTCCATACAACACTCCTCCATGGGTGTGTATGAAGCAGGCATCTTTTATTGTTTCAATGATAATTCCGGGCAAAAGAATGCCAGGAAATGATATAGATATATACTTACAACCTTTAATCAGAGAGTTGAAGGAATTATGGAATGAGGGTGTGGATGCCTATGATTCTTTTAGTGGAGAGATGTTCAAATTACATGCAGCTTTGATGTGGACAATTAGTGATTTTCCTGGGCTAGGAACCCTCTCTGGGTGGAACACATACACCGGACTTGCTTGTCCATCCTGCAACTTTGACACTATTCCTTGTCGTCTTCCTCATAGTAAGAAATCTTGTTTTATGGGTCATCGTCGTTTTCTTGATCAAAGGCATAGATTTAGATTGAACAGAGTTCGGTTTAATGGAGAGCAAGATATGCGCCAACCACCAAAAACATTATCTGGTATTGAAATTCTTGAACAAGTTCAGAACATTAATATCACATTTGGACGAAGGCCAAAGATAGAAAAAAAGGGAAAAAGAACACATGGTGGACGTGTTGCGCAAGATTGCACCCAACAATGGAAGAAGAAAAGCATATTCTTCGAACTTCCATATTGGAAGCATAATTTGTTGCGTCACAATCTTGACATGATGCACATTGAGAAGAATGTGTGTGATAATGTGATCTACACTTTGCTTAATGATAGTGCAAAGACCAAAGATCATATCAATGCTCGAAGAGACCTTAAAGCTATGGGCTTTAAATCAGATCTTTGGCCAAATGAAAATGGAAAGTATCCTTTAGCTGTCTACACAATGACTAATATAGGCAAGAAGGCATTTCTAACGACTTTAAGGAACATCACCGTGCCAGATGGTTATTCAAGCAACATATCTAGGTGCATTGATTTAGATAATCTTAAGCTGAATGGAATGTTGAAAAGTCATGATTGTCATATATTGATGGAGCAATTGCTACCGTTAGCCATGCGAACAGGGTTGCCCGATGAGGTGTCAGCAGTGTTAATCGAGTTGTGCTCATTCTTTAGACAATTATGTGGTAAAGTGTTGAACGTTGAATATTTAGACAAATTGCAATCTAAGATCGTCCTCACTTTATGCCACATGGAAATGTTATTTCCTCCTTCATTCTTCACTGTCATGGTTCACTTGGTTGTTCACCTTGTTGAAGAAGCTAAGCTTGGAGGTCCTGTGCATTATCGTTGGATGTATCCTATGGAAAGGTAAAAGAAATGTGATGACATTTATTTTTCTTTTTAAATAAAATTAGTAGTGTATAAGGTTGTTATTAATAACATTTGTTGTGGTTTATTAGGTACTTAGGACAACTAAAATCATACGTTCGTAATAAAGCACGTCCGGAAGGGTCTATAGCAGAAGGCTACCTTATGCAAGAGATTCTTACATTTTGTTCAAGGTATTTAGATAATATTGAGACACGGTGGAATCAACCTGGCCGTGTAGACGATGAACCTAATGATGTACAACCTCAATCACGATTATCTGAATTGTTTCCTCAAGTTGGAAAACCAATTGGTGGCTCTTCATATTTTATCCTTACACCCACTCAAAAGTTACAGGCTCATAGACATGTGTTAACCAACTGCCTTGCAGTTGATTATTATCTTCAGTGAGTAATTCTAGTATTTGTATAACTTATCAAGTTTTTGTTTTCATACATCTGATATGATACATCTATATAGGCAATATAGAGATATTGTACGAAGGCAACTAAGGAGTCGTACAAGGAATGCTTCTGAGGTAGACAAAAAGGTTCATAGAGATTTTGTTCGTTGGTTCGCCAATCGTGTGAGTGAAAACACATTTGTGAATGTATATATGGCATTTATTTTGGTGATAGACATGTCACTAACAATAGAAATTATTGTTTCTAGATTGCCAACAATCTCGACAATCTTAACGGACCAGATAAAGATGTTCTTATTAGTCTTGCTCAAGGTCCTTCTGACCAAGCCCGGAGGTTCACTGCATATAATGTTAATGGATTCAAATTTCGAACACTGGAACGAGACAAATGCTTAAAAACTCAAAATAGTGGAGTTTTTGGCACATTTGGAACAAGAAGTTACTCAAGCAACAGTGATGCCCAAATGAGGTTTGGAGGGGTGCCTTATTATGGAAAATTGATAGACATCATTGAGCTTTACTACATTGGCTTCACAATAGCCTTGTTTAAATGCAAATGGGCTAATACCACTAATCCTAGAGGTATGAAAACAGATAAGTTGGGTTTTACCTCGATCAATTTTGCAAGATTAATACATACTGGTGAACATGAAGATGACGAGCCATACATTAAAGCTTCTGAAGCTCAAATGGTTTATTATGTGGAGGATGAGAAGGAAGAAGGTTGGAGCATACCAGTGCATTTGAAGCCAAGAGACTTATACGAAATGGGTGAAGATGATGAAGAAATTATGTCATCCATTGAGGCTTGCCCATCACAAAACTTAGAACAATTTTTCTCTGACGGTACCACACATATTCAATTGGCAAGAGTGGCTATAGATGATGAACCTCAAAGTTCAACCATTAATGAAAATGTTGAGGATGATAATGATGATATGAGTTTATGATTACCATGGGTAAAATTTAGGTTTTAGTTCTTTTTTATGTATTGTTCTAAGGATGTTCCATGTTATTCATATCTTCCACATTCATTTACAATTGTACATTATTGTTTTTGAATGATATTATTAACATAATGGTTTGATAGGTATGGCTCGGACAAAAAGACATGCTCCTCCCAGGTCTCGATCAACACCAAATCACCAAAATCAACCATATTCGAGCACTTCCCAACCTGCATCTACTAGTCGACCTCTGAGTGAGCCTGTAGCTCACATAGGTTCATCCATTCAAGATGAGTTACGGACTGTCCCAAGCACTCAGTCGGTAACCCAGTCTGGATCTGAAAATGTTGGACACCATGAACCTGAAGTAGGAGGGAATTCTTCATCAATAAATCAGAGACTATCCCGTACATCTTGGATAGTGGATGTTATTAGTATGTGATTTACATGTTCCTAGTTTCTCTCAAATATTTTTTATCTTGTTATATTTTTGGATAGTAATAGTTTGGTTTACTTTATGTGTTAGATGGGGAAGGTGTTATTACACAAACACATCTGAAAGTTAAAGATGTGTTTGCAATTCATGATGGGAGACGAGTCGTGACCGAGTGGAATGAGGAAGGTCAAGCAATAAGGGAGTCTGCTGGTTTACTAGCAGGATTTTTGGGGTCAATTGCGAGCAACTTTGACTATTTCCCCATTATGTTTGAAAGTTGGCGTAAAGTTCCCACAACGTACAAGGATAATGTTTATGACCGATCTGTAAAGGTATCAAGTATAATTAATTGAATGAATATTGATTTCTTATTTATATTATTTACTACCGATAACTTTTATTATGTTTGCCTTGTAGACTAAATTTGTTGTCGATGATGGGGACAACAAAAGATTTATCTTAGCTAGCTTGGGGAAAAAATGGAAGGACAATAGGTGTAGGTTGTTTACTGACTTTTATAACTGGGAGCTTAGTTTCGAGCAAAATTGTCAGTTGCACCCACCAAGGATTCCCCCCCGACCATTGGGTTGTCTTTCTGCAACATAGACTAAGTGAAAAATCTCTGGTAATAAGCATAAATTTGATTTTTTTTCCTAACTCAATACATCATTTATTGAATGTCACTTTTGTTAATTATGTAGGAAATAGCTGAAAAAAATGCGGCAAATCGCCAAAAGCAAATAATTGCCCACACATTGGGGTCAAAGACACTTGCAAGAAAGAAGGATGAAATGGTATAGTCATAATATATTGTTTTAATGTTGAATAATTTTTTGAAATGAAGTGATTATATGATAAAATTACTGCTTCTATGGTACAAAAACTTAGGAAATACAAGATCGGCGACGCTATAGTAAAGGTGATATGTATCCGGTTGCTCATAAGAGAAAGGATGGATCCTATGTTAGTGAGGAGGCCAAACGCAAAGCCGTAAGTTTAATTGTTATTTATGATTTTATCGCTTAGCTTAATCTTGAACTGGATAATTCACTATATTGCCATCTTGAAATGTATTTGAAAGGGTTTTTAATAAACTGTGTTCTGTACTCTATATTGCCATCTAGAATACAAGCTAAAACTTACAAGTGAGCACAAGAGAAGCTCATTTTAGTTACCCTGTGCAATGAATTTGTGTTTTAAACTTTTAATAGGATCAGTGGGTTTATATGTTGTTTAGGGTTTACAGCTTAGTACTGTTGCACCTCTCTGAGTACTGTTATCAATCATTGGGTTTACACGTTTTCCATGCCACTGCATGTTTTGAAAATTGTTATTAATTTAGGTTTTCCTGTTGTTTTGATCACTGTGTGCAGTTCTAAGTTAGAGGTTATCATTCTTCCTCTGCATTAATAAGATGCATGGTGTGGTTCTCTAATTTGCTTCTGAGGTTTGGTTTGAGTCAAGTCTCTTTACCTGCTTCTTCTAAATTTGACTCAATGTTTTATCATATGTTTGGATTGGGGGGAGGGGGAGTTTGTTGCCATTCATTACTGTGTAAAACTGCATGGAGGATGGAACTTTGTCCTCAATTATAAAGTTATAAAGCTGGTACTGAATTTGGGTTGGGAGCACTTTGGAGTTGTAGTAGCTCCAGTAATAATGCTTAACAACTTTAGCCAACATATTTGATTTCATATTAAAAGAATACAAGTAGGATAGATTGCTTCAATGGTTATCCTCCCAAAACATTCTCCCCGTGCCTGACATAAAGAGAAGCACATATACAAGTAGGTTGATATAAGATTTCATGGAGTTCGTGAGAAAATATCCAAAATCCACAATAACAAAGTTATTAGTTTCTAGAAGGCTATGAGGCATTAAACTTTAAACAGGACTTGAACACAATTATGCAATCTATCTTCTGGTCCCACACTGAACTTTACATTAATACTTAAAGGAAGCTAGAAACAAATCAATTTACAACTAAGACTTGCTATGAGCTGAAATGTCTACAAGTCAGGCAGCAAATCCCATTTTGCAAATCAATAAAAAGATATTCTTAGAACGATCTTGCTAACCAGTGTCTAGGACACTCATTATCGAATAAAAAGATGGGAAGTTTTTATTAGAAATTACAACTTTTAAATTTTCCATATATTAAATACACCATTTTCCCTTAGGGGAAAGCCTTCACTATGAATGGGAGTTCCCTGTCTCACAAGTCATAACTAGGGGTCATCAAGTGCATCAGTGGTAATGGTGTAACCAACTCTGAAAGTGGGAACAGTCAAGCTGTCCAGCATATTCCTACTCACAGCACTCTGCATTGTGGTGAAAGGCACCACACTTCCCAACTCAACCCCTGAAGGAACCGCCTCTGTAACAGTGACAGAAGTTAATTATAGGGAATTTTTAGATAAGGAAAGAAGTTAAACTTATAGAATGTGTAAGTATAGGAATTAAAGTTAGAGAATCATTGTGTAACTCCTTTTTACTCTTTTTTATAAGCTGTAACTCCTCTTGATGGGGTTCAGGTACTATGTCCTTATAAGCTGATTACACGCTGGTTATAAGGCCAAGTTCAATTCATTCGCAAATTACACGCTGATTTCACAACCTCTTCTTTATAAGCAAATTCAGGGTCATTGACAAATGGTGGGTGGGGTGGGGTTCAGGTACTAGGAATGATGTATTTCTTGATTGTTGAGCTAGTTCATTACTTATTTGTACTTTGTAGCTCTCACAAGTGCATCCATATGTTTCCTATTCTTCACTCTTGAACTTATGTAGAGTTTGGTCATAATGGTTTGTTAACATTGTTTGGTTATATGCAGGAACAATTAGAGCATGAAATTAATGAGTGTTCTTCTGAGAATGAGGCTTTTGTAAAAGTTTTTGGAAAAGAGCATCCTGGACGTAGGCGTGGAATGGGATTTGGGGTTACCCTACCTCATCGGTCTAGTGGGTCGTCATCAGATAGTGTCAGGATTGAAAAGCTACAATCCGAAGTTGATGAGTTAAAGACTAAACTTGCTGGCGTTGATGACTTGAGGGCACAACTTGCTTTTTTCATGCAAAATTATAACGGAAATCAGGTAATTATTTGTTGATTTTATGGATGTCTATGTTGTGAAATTAGTGGTTTCAATCTAATTTGTGGTTTATATTTTTTAATTCCAGGCGGCGGACATACAATCGCCTAGAGAAGTAAGACGATCTTCTGCCTCTAGTCATGACCCTCAAGATCATGGAGCTTCATCATCACATGAGTTTAACTAGATATACTAGATTTAAATTGTGTTAGGAACTATATTTACATATATTTTTATGTTAGGATATTTGAATTACTTTTGAACAAATTTGTCATATTCGCGGATTAATTATTAGCATTTTAGTTCATTAATGATAATATTTTGAAGCATATTTGTGTATCAATTTGATAAATATTTTATTAGTTATTCTTTGAAAGGTTTAATTACAAGTCACCGTCTTAAAATTTAAAAAAATTAAATCTGAAATTTTGTGGTGGTTTGAACGGTCGCTACATTTTTCAAATAATGAAGACGTGATATTTTGCGGCGGTTCAAACCGTCGTTAACATTTTTATAGCATTTCAAGATTTCTTATTTACGGCGGTTTATAACCGCCGCTACTATTTTGTAGCATTCCAAAATTCTTATTTGCGGCGGTTATGAACCGCCGCTCAATACCAATCATTTTGCGACAATTATTCCAGCGGTTTCCCCAAACCGCTGCAAATAACTTCTCGACGGTCAGGATTGTGGCGGTTTAGAAATCGCCGCGAAAGTGTTTAGAGGCGGTTTTAACCGCCGTTAAGGTTAACAAAAACCGCCGCAAAACAGCGCCTTTTTTGTAGTGAACATTCTATTCCAGGAATAGGATGGTAGGAATATAGATACCTCCTTATGGGAAGGGGAATATAGATACCTCCTTCTGGGAAGGGGAATATAGATACCACCTTCTGGTAAAGGGAAGATAGATACCTCCTTCGAGGAAGGGGAAGGTTGATACATCCACTGGGATAGGGAAGGCAGTGAGACGCCATTGCGTGGATATAAGCTCATAGACTTTAGTGAATCTGGGATTCACACTGATCCTGGGAACCAAAGAGTCAAGTCAAATGATTCTAAAAATCACCGAGTTATGTTCATGGGTTGCATTGCATAAAGTATGCATGGTTGACATGATTAAATGTATTGAAATGTGGATGGATTGGTTATTGAGATATTTGGTTTATTTTTGTATAATGTTAAACAATATTATGCTATTTTCGAAAAGGATTATTATGTTTGTATTTTGCGGGTACCATGGTTGATTTTTCGGTTATCGCGCCAACTAAAAATAACACTATTTACGCAACTTTTTATAAAATTGTTTGAAAACATCACTGAGGTTTTGATGAGACTTGAAGACTTAGTGCTTTTATTTAGTTATATTATATCTAGCTTGGTTAGTATTTTATTTGAACAAGGAGCCGTTTGTGGCTAAAACATGTTTATTTATTTATCGTTGAGTTTATTTTTAGTATACGCCCGATTTTGAGGTAATGGTTTATTTAATGTAAGGATTTTGTAACATTATTTATTTATTAAATTCTTGAGGTCTTATTCTGATTATTAAATTATAAAACTGTTATTTTCAAAATGCTCATGTTTTACTAATTATTTTAAAGGACTTTTATTATTTTTATCATGGGTTACAAATATAACGAAGGACGAAAAAAGGAAGAGTATGGAAGGATTGGTGTTCCCGCGCAAGGACTACCGCCGCCGCCGTCTAAGCCTCCAGACGATGATGGCAGAGGTAAATATGCTCCAGTGAAATGCTCCTATAGAGATAAGTTGATTGGGAACAAGGCTCCAACACCTCCGAGAGAGAAAACCGATCTACTTTCGAAAGGTTTGGTAAGAACAGAATTGGAAGGGGGTAATAGACTCCTTCCCAAGGTGCACATTGATGAGAGTTTAATCCAGGAAGTGTGTATTCCTTGGACAGATGCAGTAGTTGTAAAACTCTTGGGAAAAAATATTGGCTATAAGATGATGAGACAAAAGTTGGTCTCTACGTGGAAGCTTGTGGGAGACTTTGATCTTATGGATGTGGACAATGGTTTCTATATGATCAAATTTGAAGTGCCAGAGGATAGAGAGAAAGTTATTGGTTGTGAACCATGGATGATTTTTTATCATTACTTGGCGTTGGCGAACTGCAGTGTTGACTTTGCCTCTTCAGCGGCAAAGATAGAGAAAACAGTGGTGTGGGTGCGGTTTCCAGGGATGAACCTAGCTTTTTATGATGAGAGCATTCTCCTTGCCATGGCTATTGCGGTAGGGACTCTCATTAAGGTGGATGAGAATACTCTGAAAGTGGAGAGAGGCCGTTTTGCAAGAATATATGTGGAGATTGATTTGAATCAACCCGTTGTGGGAAAGGTCTGGGTTCGTGGGGCTTGGCACAAAGTCGAATATGAAGGTCTCCACGTTATTTGTGGAAGGTGTGGTTGCTATGGTCATGTTACACGACAATGCACTTCAATTCCTTCAGCGACGATGGCGGCACCAGTGCACGTGATGGCAGGCGGAGGCCTGGCCGTTGAGGTGACACAGAATGAGCAAAACCCTAGTGCAGTGCCATGCGATAATCACGTGCAACCAGCTGTGAGCATTAATGCAGATGTGGCGGTTACAGAAATTAAATCCGCTGAGGAGGTGCATGGTGATTGGCTGGTAGTTCAAAGAAGGAAAAATAGCTCAAAAGGGAAACCAATCATCAAGGAATCAGGTAAAGGAGCTAATTTTAAGGGGAATAGTAACAGATTCAATGTTTTTTCAAAAGCCAATGGTTTAAATGGCATGGGGTCCACCAATGTGCAACAAAATAAATCAGGTATTGCGGCTACATCAGGGACCCAGGCAGCACAACAAACGAGGTCTCCCTATAACAGCAAGCTGTGGATGAAAAAACGCCCAAGAAGGGAGGAGAAATTACACCCATTGCCACCACTCTAATAGCTAATGCCCAACCGAAGAAACATGTGCAGAGAGAAAGGAAAAGCGGTGGCCCAAACCCCTTTTAATACCTCTGTGGAGCATGTAACAAAGTATCTCTCCTCACTGAAGTCCAATCTCGTTGGAACTAATGCTACGAAGACCATTGATCCCATGCAAATTGGTGTGGCTTTTAAACCTACAACACCTATTTCCCACGTGAATTTGTGCATGGCCTCGGCAAGTGGGACTAAGGAAAAGCCACCTGATCTTAATATCAAGCCTAGTGAAGATATGATTTTGGAGAATGCTCACGTGTTGAACCCTACCGCCGGTGGGAATGATATGCCTGATTCATCAGGGACAGGGTCAACATCCATGCAAATTGGTTCATCATGAAGCTCCTTTTTATGATGATCAAGTTCTTATACACAGATTTAATGGTTGCTTTCCAAGATTTTAGTATTCTTTGTTGGAATGTTAGAGGTGCCATCAATAGGGTGGGAAGGAGACATGTTCGTGAACTTGTGAGGAAGCATAAGACCCCTATAGTTATTCTTCTAGAGACCCATTGTCTTTTCAGCAAAGGTGAGAGTTTCTGGAATGGGCTTGGATATGAGGCCTGTGGTATTTCTGAAGCGCAGGGACATTCAGGAGGTATCTGGGTTCTGATGGAAAAGTACAGGAATTTTTCTGTCTATGTTCTGGATATCACCCATCAATGTGTTACTATTAGTATTTCTTAGGGTAATAATGTGTGGCACTGCTCAGCTATTTATGGTAGTCCCATGCCTTTTATCTGTGAGCTTCTTTGGTCTTATCTGGTGCAACTCAGATCCTCTATTACTGGTTCTTGGATGATGATAGGGGACTTTAATGAAATTTTGTTGCCTTCAGAGGTTAGAGGTGGCCATTTCTCTTTTAGTAGAGCTACCAAGTTAGCTTCTATGCTGGAATCCTGTGGTCTTATGGATTTGGGCGCTATAGGTAATAAGTTCACTTGGGTTAGTAGGCCAAATGGGGGTAGAGCAGTGTCTAAAAGGCTGGATAGAGCTTTGTCTGATTGTGATTGGAGGAACCGTTTCCCTGAGGCCTATGTTGAAAATCTGTATCGTCATCAATCGGATCATTGTCCGCTTCTTCTCCGCTGCCATACTCCCGTTCCTACTTTACATTCTCGTCCTTTTAGGTTTCAAGCAGCTTGGACTACCTATAAGGACTTTATTAATGTTGTAAAGAAGGCTTGGAATAACGGGCAGATTTCTATGACTGATAGTTTGGAAGGGTTCGTGAAGACTCTCTTGATTTCAATACGAGAGTTTTTGGTAACATTTTCCACAGAAAAAGGAGGCTGGAAGCTCGTCTTCATGGCATTCATCGTGTTCTTGAAAATATAGATTCTTTGAGACTTGTTGATCTTGAAGTGGAGCTGAAAAAAAAATATAATGATGTGCTTAAACAAGATGAGCTTTTTTGGTATCAGAAATCTCGTGAGAAATGGGTTAGATTGGGTGATCGTAATACAAATTTTTTTCACACTCAGACGGTTGTCCGCAGGAAGAGGAACAAGGTCCATGGCTTAATTTTAGATAATGATGAGTGGTTTACTGATAATGAATTACTACAGGTAGAAGCACTTTTATTTTATAAAAAACTCTTCTGCCCCCCTTGTGACTTGTCATCCATTGAGCTTCAAGACTTACAGGTGCCGCTAATCTCCCAGATTGGTATCTCCTCTCTTTTAGCGCCTGTTTGTAAAGAAGAGGTTCATAAAGCTCTTTCTAGTATGAAGTCTTATAAAGCGCATGGTCCAGATAGGTTTCAACCTTTCTTTTTCAAGCATTATTGGGATGTGGTTGGTAATGACTTATGGGTTTTGGTAAAAGATGCTTTTGTGAATGGGTTTTCTGATGAGATAATTGCTGAGACTTTGATTGTTCTTATTCCTAAGGTGGATAATCCAGTGCATTAAAAGAGTTTCCGACCAATTAGCTTGTGTAATGTTATTTATAAAATCATTACCAAGGTTTTGGTTCAGCGACTCCGTCCTTATTTGGATGAATTGATTGGCCCCCTTCAGAGTAGCTTTATCCCAAGGAGGAGCACCGTAGATAATGCAATTCTTGCTCGGGAGGTCATCCATTACATGCGGCATAACAAATCCAAGAAAGGGATAATTGCCTTCAAAATTGACCTTGAGAAGGCTTATGATAGGATGAGATGAGACTTTCTTGAAATAACTATTGGGGTTTGGGTTTCGGCATCGCATAGAGGAGTTACGTATGTGGTGCGTCAAATTAACCAAACTTTCTATCTTGTGAAATGGCTCCAAGTTGGATAGCTTTCCTGCTAGGGGTCTTAGGCAGGGAGACCCCCTTTCCCCTTATCTCTTTGTGTTATGTATGAAGAAACTAGCTTTGAATATTCAGAAAAAAGTGGACAATGGTCAATGGCACCCTATTCGTGTTTCTCGTGGTGGTCCTGGCTTGTCTCACCTTCTCTTTGAAGATGATGTCCTTCTTTTTTGTAAAGCTACCAATGCTCAAGTCCAGTTAGTTAAGGACACTTCGGAGGAATTTTGGGCAGCTTCTGGTACGAAGGTTAGTTTTGAGAAGTCCAGGGCTATGTGTTCATCTAAGGTTACTAGACAACGGCGTCATATCTTATCCTCTATCTCTAATATTCATTGTGTTGGGGAGCTTGGTAAATATTTGGGTTTCAATTTGACTCAAGGAAGAGTGAATAAGAGCATGTTCAACCCTATTCTTGAAAAAATCCAAAGCAAATTAGTAGCTTGGAAAAGGAGGTTGCTTAATAGAGCTGGTAAAATTTGCTTGGCAAAATCTATTACAGCTTCTATACCTATTTATTCTATGCAAGTGCAGTATTTTCCTTAGAGTATTTGCACTAAGATTGATGCTTTAACTAGGAACCTGATTGGGCTAAGAATGGAGCTACAAGGAGTTGGAATCTTATTAATTGGGATACTATTATAACTCCTTTGAATTTTGGTGGGCTGGGTAATAGGGACTCAAGGATTTCAAATTTTGCTCTCTTGGGTAAATTGATTTGGAGTCTCCTTAACGATAGACATAGACTTTGGGTCCAAGTTTTTCATCATAAATATGTTAGAGATGGGTCTATTTGGACCAGCCTTGCGCAAAAAAAGCCTCTTTCTTCAGTTATCTGGAAGGCTATCTCGAAAGCTAGTGGTGTTTTGCGGGAGGGTTTCTCGTTCAAATTTGTCTCAGGAGATACTTCTCCATGTTACCTTGATTGGATGGGTCATGGTCCTCTTTGCAATAAGGTTGATTTTGTTCATATATCTGACACCACAATGTCCCTGTGAGATGTGTGGGATAATGGTTCTTGGTCCCTTCATAACCTGTCCACCATGATGCACGCTCACACTATAGGTCAGATTACAAGCTTCCCTGCTCCATCTCATTTGGATCCTAACATTAGAGATTGCTGGGTTTGGAAAGGCTCCAAACACGGGATGTATACAGCTTCATCTGGGTACTCTTGGCTTCTTAACAGGTCGCGGTCTTGGGACACTTCCTTGGACTGGAATGGGTGTGGAAATTACGTGGTCCAGCTAAGGTACCCAATTGTTGGTTTGGCAAGTCATGCATGAGGGTCTTCCCACTAATGAAATGAGATTTAAGAGAGGCCTTTCTTCTTCTCCTAGTTGTTTGAGATGCTCTAGTGCAGTGGAAAGTTCCATTCATTGTCTTAGAGTGTCCTCACTCAAAGGAGGTTTGGATGCATTTGGGTATGTGTAGTGAGAATTTGTTCTTTGCTCATTCTGATACTACTGCCTGGGTTTCTACATTTGCTGAAAGTGATGTTTCTACCTTGTTTGTGACGGGTTTATGGTGGATTTGGAGATGGAGAAACAACTCCATTTTTTATGATGAGAAGTGCAGCTGCACTATGTTCTTCGCAACATCTACACCTCCCATGAAGATTTTCTCAACTTTCTTCCTTCTAAGCATCACTCTGTTTATGACAACAGCAGGTTAGATCATTGGACTCCCCCTCCTATTGGTTTTGTAAAGCTGAATGTGGATGGTAGCTTTGTGGAGGATTTGGACTGTATGGGATCAAGTGGGCTCTTGAGGGATGTGCATGGTAATTGGCTTGCTGGGTTTTCTTCTTATGATGGTAATGGTGATTGTTTATTAGCTGAACTGTTAGCTATAAAGCATGGTCTTTCATTATCTAGGTCCTTGGGTTATAAGTTGGTGGTGTGTGAGAGTGATTGTATGGATGCTGTGAAAGTTTTTCCGCAGAATCATCACACTGATTTCCATGTTCATGCGTCTACCATTGTTGAAGTCCTAGATTTACTTTCAAGGAACTGGCAGGTAAGTGTTATTCATGTCCCAAGGGATGTAAACCACTGCGCAGACTACTTGGCTCGTTTTGGTGCTAGGCACTGTGATGGCTGGAAGTTTTGGCAAGAAGCTCCATCAGTCATGGGTTCCAAATTACTTGCTGATGAGCTTGGTTTAGTTTCTCCTTAGCTTTTGTTGTCTTTCCTTGTACGCCAAAAAAAATATAACGAAGGATGTTACAACATGGCAATGTAATGACCGTACATCAATGTGCACCCGAAATTTTGGTTGACATCTACAACAGGTCTCAGGCTTGGGCTCGTGTTGACGGTTCTCCAATGTTAAACCTCTGACCTCCCTAAATCCCTGTCTGTGACAGACAAATGTTTGCTGCAAAATGTCTCATTTCTTGTTTATGATCATCTTGCTTTTCGGGCGGCAAATTCATTCAATCTAGTTACCAATTATAGAACTCATACGCCACCTCCAGACTAGTAAATGCAACTTTCCTCATTTCATGAGGAGTAAGCCCCGTAAGGCCTATGGTGACAATGTCGTTCAAACTATCACTATTAATAATTTGTCAACAAGAGCATGATTTGTCAATGGCACATTGATTGTTCCAATGAAATCTTTCCCATCAGGGAAGCCACTACCATTGTCTTTACTAGTCTCAAAGGTAAATTCGTCTTCTTCCGCAAACGCTAAGTGCTCCTGACCCTACGGCAACGAAAATACGACATATAATGCAAAAACAAACTTCTCATATATGCAATACACAGTTAACCATTCCTATAAAAATATATAATCAAGTCTATCTTTTACCTCCATCGCTTCAATTGATTCATTCAACTAATTGAATACGGCCTGATATTCTGAAGAGCACGATCATGCTAAGTGAAGAGCACGCCCGTGCTGATGGCACAAAAGATCTAATTCAAGGCCCAGTCCACATATTTTGTTATAAATAGAGACCCTCTGTGTCACTTAAGAGACATCTTTGAATCTTTCATTTTTTCATCTCTTTATTTCTTTGAGTATTATACTTTTGCTTTAATTTTAGTTTATAGTTTTGATTTTTAGAGTAGGATTTGGCACCTGAAAATTAAGTTGGAGACAACTTCTCCCTCTTCAATTATCTAGGATGCGTTTCCCTTTGTTGATTTTGGTTTTCTCTATTATTATGAGTAGCTAAATTCACCACTAGAGTTGCGGTGGATCTTGTGTTAGTAGAAACCCTTTTCGCTATGTCTTAGCTTTAATTCAATTCTATTTGGTTTCAAGGTTTCAATTTGAATAATGTTATTGTGTTGTCCTTCATCCCATACTAGGATTGCGCACCCTTTGTATGCTCTTAATCAATTAATTGACATTTTGGCTATCAAGCCCAATTAAATTGGTAGATCTATAGGATAACCGGGGTTTAATATCTAGATTTGAGAAAACGTGATTTATTCTTTTCAATCATTCAAATTCTTTATGATTTATGCTTTCTAATCATTTAAACTCTTTGCCAGACAACCATTGGGTTTATTTGGGAAAAAGAATATTAATTGTCCGACAAACAATTAATAGTTTTCGTAGAGGGATTAATATTCGAAAAGCAACTGCGAAATTGAATAAAATTAGGATTTAAGGAGTATCGAAAGCACAAGTGAAACCATTGCTCTAGGCTCTTTACTCTTGATCTCTTAAATCTCTTTATCTCTTTCATTATCTTTTACTACTACTCTACCATTATTTATTTTCTAAATTCTTGATTAGTCTAAATAGCATAAGGATTTCCCTATTCCAGTACTTGCTTTTTCACTTAGTTATCTAAATTAATCTCTTGGGTACGATATCTGGACTTCCGTATATTACTTCTACAACAGGGTACACTACCCTTAAGTGTGTTTTGAAAGCAACAAGTTTTTGGCGCCGTTGTCGGGGATTAATTTTTGATATTTTGTGATTTCAGTTATTTTGGAAGAAAAGAAATTCTAGTTAATTTAGACATTTTTTTTTTATTCTCTATCTTTGTATGCTAACACGTTCTAAAGATCTTGATCTAGTTTTTGACAGGGAATTTGAAAGGACTTTTCACAGGTTGCGGAGGCAAGAAAGAGAGGAGAATACCATGGGGGGAAAAATGACATTGCTGGATTACTTTACCCCCTCTGCTGAGGTGACAGATAGCATCACCAACCCCGCGGTGGATGCCAACAACTTTGAGTTCAAGCCTGCTTTGGTCTCTATGCACTACAAGAAAAATGTTGTTTAGCTACCGAATTTTCCGGTAGCTAATATCCAAAATTCGGTAGCTAAATTGTTTAGCTACCGAATTAGCGACCGACTGGAGTTGGTAACTAAAGTGCTGGTAGCTAATCGATTTAGCTACCGAATTTCACTCCGGTCGCCAATAGCTACGGAATATGTCGGTAGCTAAATATAAATATTGTGGTCGCTGAAATGGTCACCCATACCATATCTGTTACCAGTTTAGCGACCGAATCGGCGACGAATAAAATTCGGTAGCTAAATATATATTTTTGGTTTAGCGACCGAATCCTATTCGGTCGCTAAATATATATTTTTGTTTAGCTACCGAATCCTATTCGGTAGCTAACTTTTAAATTTACAAATTTTATTTAGCTACCGAATCCTACCACCTATTCGGTAGCTAAATTTTAAATTTGCAAATTATATTTAGCTACCGAATCCGATTCGATAGCTAAATATCATTTTTTTTTTTGCAATAATACCAAACTTTTACCAAAATTACCATACTGCTTAATCATACAAAACAGAGATAAATTACATAAAATTATACTCAACTCAAACATCAATATAAATCCACCATATATATAAACATCTAATACAATATCCAATATCCAAATAGAAACAACACATGTAGTACAATAGTGGTAGTAACTAAATGTAACAAATATAATATCAATGTGCTGGGGGGTGGGGGGATCCAGCCATTATCGTCCTCATCATTGGCACCTGGATCAACATGCGAATCATCTTGTGGAACGACACTAGAGGAGCCGGGCTTGTATCCTAAGTGCCGGAACAATGCGTACATCTCTCTCTGTGTCTGATCCATCGTCCTCTCCAAGTGGTTTATCCTATTGTCCTTCGTTGCTAGCTCAGCATTGAGATTGGCGATAACCTCTTGTACGTCGGGGGTAGGGCCAGGATCGGATTGAGTATGTGACGTCGATGAGGTCAAGTACTCATCCCCCATCCGACCCAACCCATACACAACACCCTTCTTGTTCTTACCACCCACCACCTCCAAGAAAATGGCGTTGTCAGATGCAGCAGAGTGCTCTTGTCCCTGACTGGTGGCATCACCCCGTCTTTCATGAAACTTTTCCTGCATAATAAATCACATTAGGATTTTTAAATATTAAAAATAATAAAACATATAATCACACAATACCAGACATAATTAATGAGTCAACGAAACTGTATTGTAGGTAGAGCAAATGGCAATATATGAAGCCAATCAAGGAGGGAAGATGCCACTGACATGGAGCCAGACCAGAAATATGCCAATTACTTATAGGGTATGGTATATATAGAGATACATATATACACTGTTAAAAATGTAATGCAAAGTATTTCCAAGTCTCGGTTTAATTCTAATGCAACTTCATGAATGGATTTCTTAGAAGGATATTATTGTATTGCAGGTGATATTGGAAAGCCTTAGGATGGCAAGCATCATATCTTTTACCTTTAGGGAAGTTGTGGTTGATGTAGAAGTTAATGCACTAAAACAATCTCAGTTAGAACCAGTGATAGTTATCAACAGTTGATTGCAAATTGTTGACCCAAATCTTACAGACTTTCATCTATCCTACCACCTCATGAATAACTAAAATACTTCTAGGCTTCTAGCAGATCCTAGAAATCACAGACATCCAAGGTCCTTCTTGTATTTCTATATATAAAAAAAAAACAACAGAAATGATACTGGCCCTAAATTCACAAAATTCATTAGCCATGGAAACTGGACAAACATAACCACCAATCTAGATCAAGTTCTATCCAAGACAAAAGTTCAACTAAGATAACAAAAAGACAATAAAATCTGTATCCTAAACACTTGCAAGTTGCAACATTAAAAACAAAATACAATGAGATTGAGACCCCAAACCACCTATACTACCACCCATATCATAATTTCCACAAACCCATGTGGATAAAATTCTCATTTTGCTCATTCTACAAACCTCACTATGCATCATCACCACCCAAATCAACAAGTGTCACTTTGAGGACAAGATGTTAGCTTTACCACTCAAATCACAAGTAATATAACAGATATATCCTCTATTTCAGAAGGAAACTTGAATAAAAACCATTCACGTAAGTTGTTAAGTAAGTAATTATTTATTTAATTGACAATAATTATGTTGTAACAATAACTTACAGCAATCTTCTTGGACTTCCCGACCCAAACCCCATCCTTCGTCGTCTTGGTCTCCTCCAAGACCGCAAATGCTGTGGGGAGTCTCTTCTTCGCTTTTGTCTGCATATATAAAGTAGCTATTAAATTTGTAATTAATAATAAAGAGCACAATATATATGAATATATAAATCAACATAAATTTAAATTAACTTACCAATCTTTTATGATGGCCGGGAATAGACACAGAGCCACCTGTGTACAAAGGAGCTCCAGAGTCCACGGCCCTATTTTGCTTGCCGACCGCGCTCCTATGGGCGAACTCCTCATCGGCGGCCCAGTAATCCCTCAAGCGCTGGAGCACATGGAGGCGGATCCAATCGCCCTTATCTTTGTTCTCTCTGATCTTGTTCATAGCATTCTTGACTATTGAAGACCCTCTGGTCTCAAATGCTTGGCGGATCTCTCGTTCATGTTCAGGCAACCACTTGAAATGTACCTGGAAGACAAGAAAATATCAAACCAAGTAAAGAAAATGAACATATAGAAATTGAAATAAATTAAACTAAGTAAATGTAGAAATTGAAATAAATCAAAATAAATAAATGATGAAACTTAAATGTAATCAAACTAATTATAAAGTCTAGGAGTTTAAATGAAACTTACACCGAAATCGTGAGTGAACCAGTTTTTCCGAACGGCATCTGGGAATTTCTTCCATGTGGGCCAGGGCTCATTATATTGGCCCCTGACACACCTAGAAATCTGTTTATTAGGCCCCTCTGGAGGATCAAAACTTTTGACACATAATATATAATACACAACTAAGCATTAGTAATAATTAACCAAAATTATAAACCATAAAATCAACCATAATTAATAAATAACTTACTCATTGGTTCCATATGGGCGAAGCCAGATCCTCCGATCCGTGGGATCTCTCGTCCCTGGCTGCTCAGCTGACACCGTCTCGTTATTCTGCACGGACGATGCTGGTGTGACCGGTGTGGCGGGGGTGGCTGGTGTGGTCGGTGTGGGTGCTGCGACAGCGTCACCTGTGCTCACTCTGAGTTGGTCGGATGTTGAGGGTGGATGGGTGGAACCCTGTCTCCCACCACGACGACCACGACTATAACGTCCGCCACGACGACCACGACCAGCGTCGTCTGGCATCTGTTTGGAAGAAAAAATAAAACCAAGTATTACAATGTAATCCACATATATCTATGTATATATATCAATAAGTGACAAACATTTGTTGGAACCTAACCTTTGGTTTTCTACACCAAAACATTAGAGTCATCTTCTCACTCACGTTTATTGTTTCTTATTCAATTCACAATATAATCAATCTAGTGGATATACAACAAATAACAAAACTTAACAAAAGCAGTTGATATGTGTTTATATATAAATTACCTATGTAGAATCTCTATCACTAAATTCACCCTCACTCTCCTCACCATCGGATGTTATATATGTATCTTCGCTAGATTCGTCCATGTCATATTGATCCAGTAATACGGTGTCAATTATCTCATCCCCAGGCCGAGCATCCGCAAGAATATCATTGTAATCGTCCGGATCAATATGCAACACTACTTGGATTTCGTCAATTTCATGAACATCTTGGTATGGAGCCTCTGTCTCCGGTTGACTAACTACATTATCCGTGATTGCACTGCATGCCTTTATCTTGATAACACCCAACCAGTCTTGATGTCCCTCGGGATATGGTGTGTAATAAACTTGCTCAGCTTGTTGTGCAAATATGAACGGGTCATATACTTGATATCTTCGTGACTGCTTAACTTCAACAGTTCCATACCTATTGTCTACTTTTGTGCCCCTGTTGGGAGTAGTATCAAACCATTCACACCTGAATAGGACTAAGTTTTTACTAGGATAACCATAATACTCTAATTCAATAATATCAGTCAATATCCCAAAAAAGTCATCCTCTAATTGTCCGTTGGTCCCTTGTACACAAACACTGGAATTAGAAGTTTTCATGCCTTGACCCCATCCCTTTGTGTGAAACTTGTAGCCATTTATAATATAAGTTTCGTATGTTTCAACCCTTCTTTTTGGGCCCCATGCCAAAGCTTTCAAGATCGGATCTTCAATTTGGTTTTCAATATCTAGAACCTACATAATGAATATGAAATTAAGTTGGAGTATATAAAGCATGTTACGAGGACATAGTACATAATGAATTACAAAGTAACTTACGTAATTTTTGAACCAATTAGGAAAATGGTTGGCAATCTCCTGTTGAATTTGGGAGTCCGAAATGTCGGCATCTAGCTCTTTTAGCTCATTGGCATATTTACTAAGAAGAACCAAGAAGAAATTAATGAATCGGAAATAATAGTAGGAACAACAAGAAATTATATGAATACAGACCTACCCTAAATATGGCTCCACCTCGTCACAATTTTGAAGCACATATAACTCAGCAACTTTCTCATCACGTACGTCCAACCAAGCTGTTTTTGATGCACCACACGCACGGCCCGGATAATTAAAAATTGATATCTGAGGACTAGATGAACAACCTTCACCTGCGTCAACATTACGTGGTATTCTAGTCCTCCTGGTCTCTATGCCAGATGGATAGTAAAAAGAAGCAAAAGTAGATGCCTCCTCCACTAAATATGCTTCACAAATAGATCCTTCTATTCTAGCCTTGTTTTTCACTTTTTCTTTCAACGAACGCAAGAACCTGGAATATTGGTTGGTTGTTTGAAGATATTGTGATTAATGAATATATATATATATATATATATATATATATATATATATATATATATATATATATATATATGACTAACACGTTTTATGATTAAAAGGGATGTATACCTCTCAAAGGGATACATCCAACGATATTGAACTGGACCACCAACTCTTGCTTCATATGGTAAGTGGATGGGAAGATGTTCCATTGCATCAAAGAAGCTCGGAGGAAATATTTGTTCCAACTTACATAACAAGACAGGGATCTCACGTTCCATAACCAGCAATTGTTCAACATTTAATGTTTTGGAAGTCAACACTCTGAAAAATAAACTGAGCTCAACAAGCGGCTTCCAAATATCATTCGGTAAAGAGGCAAATGCAATGGGAAGCAACCGTTGCATGAATACGTGACAGTCATGACTTTTCATACCATGCAACTTTCCTTCCTTAGAGTTGACACATCTTGATAAGTTGGATGCATATCCATCTGGCAACTTGAGTTGTTTAACCCATTCACATATAGCTACCCTTTGGGGTTTACTCAATACATATTTTGCCTTTGGTTTTCGAAACTTGCCACCTCCAATGTCCATCAACTCAAGCTCCTGTCGTTTACATATTTCTGCTATATCTAAGCGAGCCTTATATGTATCCTTCGTCTTACCCTTGATATCCATCACCGTGTCAAACACATTCATAAACACATTTCGCTCAGTGTGCATGACATCAATGTTATGGGGGAGGAGGTGCGTTTTCCAATATGGTAAACTCCAAAATATACTTTTTTTTGTCCAATTATGTTCAGTGCCATACCCAGGTATCGGTTCTCCTCCAGACTCATGAATAAACGGGAGTGACTCAATCATCTTCCAAATCTCTTCTCCAGTTAAACGTGTGGGAAGGCGAGCAGTCTCGACACGCCCTTTCTTAAATGCAGTTCTATTCTTTCTGTAAGGATGGTTTTGTGGAAGGAATTGGCGGTGACAATCAAAATAAGAAGTCTTGCGACTGTGGTTAAGAGTGTAAGCCTTTGATTGCCCCATACAACAAGGGCAACCAAGCCTCCCCGCGGTCATCCAACCCGACAACATCCCATACGCCGGAAAGTCATTGATCGTCCACATCAAAACTGCTTTCATCATGAAATTCTGCCTCAATGATACATCATATGTTGCGGCACCATGACTCCACAAACTGGTCAACTCTTCTATCAAAGGCTGCATGTACACATCAATCTTACTTTTCGGATTCGAAGGACCCGGAATTAGAACTGTCAGGAACATAACCTCCCTCTTCATGCACATCCCAGGCGGAAGATTATACGATCATAATAACCGGCCAACACGAGTAAGCTTTACCATACTGGCCGAAAGGATTGAATCCATCCGTACATAACCCCAATCTGACGTTTTGAGCCTCTTGAGAAAACTCAGGGTACATCCTATCAAAATGCTTCCATGCTTCTCCATCTGACGGATGACACAATACACTTTGATCTCTTTGTTTGTTATCATGCCATCGCATGTGAGGTGCGGTAGCCATTGAAGAGTACATTCTTTGGAGTCTAGGAGTAATCGGGAAGTACCACATTCTTTTTAAAGGGGTTCTTTTTTCAATTCCCTTTCGATTGGTTTTGATCTTATACCGATCAGTGCCACAAAATCTATAAACAGTAACCGTCTCAACCGCATATTCGTTACGATATAACATGCATCCATTCGGGCAACATTCAATTTTCTCAACACCCAAACCCAAATTTGCCACCGACTTCTTAGCTTGATAAAAATTTTGAGGCATTCGATTTTCACTTGGCATAACCTCGCCCATAAACTGAACCATACGATCGAAACAACCCTCCGACATATTATAGTCAGACTTGAGGCTAAGAGCAACCAAAGAAGCCGACAATTCTGAGTAATCCTGACAACCATCCCACAACGGGGCTTGCGCAGCCGCCAGCATGTCATAAAATCTTTGTGCATCAGGATTTGGATCCTCTTCTATGTGTACCACATTCTGTTGAATGACCCGACCAACTTCAGGGCCAGCATGATCCATAACCATATGCTCGAAAGGATTAAATTGTTCCCTCTGTTCACCAGGACCGTAATATGCATCGTCCACCGTAACCGGGGATATCTGTGGCACGGATTCACCATGGCTGGTCCAATAGTAGTAATTCGGCATGAAACCTTTGTTGTAGAGATGTACCATCACATCATCCCCATAGTGGTATCGTCGACACTGACATTTCTTACAAGGACACCTCATTTTTGGATTCACTTGATTTAGATAGCTCTCTTCATTGCTAGCAAACTGAACGAACTCAAGCACCCCCTCTACAAACTCGGGGGTCAAATGTCCACAATCTTTCCTTCTATCCATCCACCTCCGATGCTCAGGTGCTTCCATCTCTGCTAACTAGAACAAGAATTCTTAGTCCAAGTTCTCCACCTTATTAAAATACACGTGCTCATAATATGGAATCTCAAATGGAAAACTAAGACTTTAATAAAATAATTTAAAACTTTAATCCTTAGTACTTGAAATTAAATTTCATATGTTCAACTTAACAAGGAGCAAGGAGACCATGACAATGAAACATTACATATCATGGTAGTTAGCAAATATAATAGTAACATTCACTTTAAACAATCGAGATTTCAAGATCTCAAAGCTAAATCACAGGAAGGTGTGAGAGTGTTGCTCCTTGTGTGGGATGATCCTACTTCTAGAAGCTTGCTTGGATATAAAACAGTAATGAACTTGGAATTATGTTTCTAAATTCTCTTATATACAGCAGCAGCAGCAGAAGCAAAAACAACAACAGTAGCATCAGAAGCATAAGTAACAACACAAACAGAGAAGAAATTAAAGAGAAAATCTAAGTCCACCCCACCCCAACACTTACAAGATCTCTCTACTTTCCCCTCTTAAATTCTTCTCCCTTCCCTTCAAAATTAAAGCTTCACTTCCCTTTTCTCTCCCTAGAAATTCATTCTCTCTCTGATATACTTGCAGAGAGATAGATACCCCCCATGAATGAATAACACCCACATTAGATACACATCCAGCTACCATACACATAGATTTACCTTCTATTCCAACCTGCTCATCACAAGATCTATCTAAACCTAACCTGACCTTTATTATTTTTCACAGTATAAACAAACAATGTTAGATTGATTGGGTTTTTGAGATAGATAGATAGATATCAAACACTTTCAGTTGTGATGCAAATTAAACTAACAAAACATATGCTAACCAAAGTTATAAAAAAAAATTACCAGGGAAGACAGGTGTACCAAGACTCACTCCAAGACTTGAGAATTACAAACAAAATATCACGAAATAATTTCAGACAGAAGAACCCTTAACAAAATACCTTCTAAGTGAAAGCAAATTGCCAAGGGTGAATGTTATCGCAAACTTGATTGGTTTGAAGAAAACAAACATTGACTGTAAGATGAGACAAAAAATAATGCCATTACATTAGTGCTTATTCATGTCTGCCAATATTAATTTGAGTTAAAAAGTTAATACGCTACATAAGGTAAAAAGAGTAACATTTGAGAGCCAAGTTTTCAGAGAGGCAGTTAAATAAATTATATTATCGTCGTTACATGACAAAAGTGAGAACTCGTTAAGAGATTTGTTCATTATCCTTGCATAGTATATATGTAGCTTGTATTCTATTTATTCTATTCCAACTGTCAATTTGAGTAAAAAATACAAAAGTATAGAAGTTTACTATTTATGCATTATAATTATGAGGAGAATTCTGCAGCACCTCTGCCTTGGAGCAATGGCAAAGTTGCTACTTTGTGACTATGGTGGTCATGGATTCTAGTCGTAAAACCAGCCTCTCCACTCACAGGGGTAAGGCTACATACATTTGACCCTCCCCAAAACCCACACTAGTAGGAGCCTCGTGCACCCCGTCCTTTAGTATTGGTCAGATGCCGAAAATAAATTTTGAATATGAACTTAATCATATATTGGAAATTAAATTATATTTTGCATCTACCTTTTACAGAGTGAAAAGCTTTGCAAGTTGTGTTTGTCACAGTCATATTGACAAGGAGAAAGTAAAACTAACATGGTACCTACCTTAACTGCATGGACATAGAAGAATAAAGAAAACCTTAGCATATAAGTTTCTTTTTTCCTCAAATAAAAACATTGAGTCAGTCTTCCTAAAAATATATAGATAAAAAGTAGGAGTACTCAAATCCATATACAAGAAGGACCAAAAAAGAAAAGGCCCTATGTAAGTAGCATACTGCATCAAACAAGACCAGTATAGTTATTATATAGGTCTAACCCCTTAGCCACCAACTGATATAAACAATAAAATCAGATCATACCAACGCCTATATCCTGTTACAGATGGATTCTAAACGAATACAGCCCTATAGAAAAAAAAAAAAAAAAGAACTTGATGGTTCCTCTTTGCTGCCAGTGCCACCTCCAAAACCAGTGGCAGCAGGAACATACTTAAACATCTGTAGCAAAGCTGTCACAACCTTAAAGCTATTTCTTCCCATTATTATAGATATAACAACCCACATTTTTAATACCCCATCTTCCAAACACCTCGCATCTGAAGAAAAACTGGAACATACTCATAACAGGCCACACCACACACATATCATCAATACAATGTCGATCTATTTCCCCGACCAACCTGCAGCAATTTGTTTCCACACAAAACACCTCAGCAGAGGCTGAAGCACGTTGGAAGACACAGAAAACAGATGCCTATGATCAAGGCTTATAGTAGATCAAGAAGGTAAGAACTGCATGATATAGTAGCCATTCCACGGAGCTCAACATATAAGTAGTATAAAAACTGGATCACATGCTAAACACCATAGGCTCCTCTGTTTAGCCAGAGTAAAAACACTCACTAGGACCCTCTAGTGTTTCACACCCTCACCAAAATTAACAACGGCCTCATCAGTATTTCTTTTCAGGCTACGATACTCAATCTCAGGATGAGTTGTCAAACATTTCATTGGCTATTAGTTATTTTATGCCTTTATTATGAAATTAACATTAAGGGAATGCTTAACAACTCACCCTAGTACCATACCAATCAAGAACTTGAAAATTCTCGTTATAATTTTATCTATGTGTTTCATTCAGTAAAAGTAAAACAATGATAAGGTATAGCTAATATTGTTATAGATTTCCTTATCTTTATCTTTGAACCTGAATGTTGTTAGGCTACTAGGCTGGCTTGATTTAAAACTTTTACTGATTTAAAACCAAGAGGGCCAGTGCCAGTAGTGCCGTCCCAGCCCCAGTCCCAGTCCCAGTCCCAGTCCCAAATTTTTACTGATTTACAGACAGACGCACTATATAATTTAGCAATCGGGAATCTGCCATCACGTTACCATGGCTAATCAATCCTTAACAAAACTTATGTTTCTTTCTCTAATTTCTGAAACCCTAGGGCACCAAAACTCCCTCTTCAATCTCTGCTCACCATTGTTAAGAGTTCTTGGATGTGGACGGTGGAGCTTAGAAGCAAGGCTGGAGTGTGATTTATAGAGGGAATGAGAAACTGTGCGTGGACGGTGGAGCTTAGAAGCAACGGTGTTTGTGGCACATTCACATAATGAATGAAAAAGGGAGAGGGAGGGATGAGCATACCTGTGCGTGGACGGAACCGAGGCGAGGGGCAGCGATGGAGAGAGAGAGTCAACCGGTGATGGAGAAAGAGAGAGAGAGTCGATCGGAGGCAGCGGCGCAGAGAGTGAGAGTGAGAGGCAGAGTGCGAGAGAGAGTGAGCGTGGGAGGCAGAGTGCGAGAGAAAGAAGAAAATGGGAGGAAGGTGAACATTTAGGGATTTAGTTTAGCGACCGCAATTTCGGTCGCTAAATGCGTCTCTAACTATTAAATATTTAGCTACCGATACATTTTCGGTCGCTAATGTAAAAATATGACCGTTGAAATAGGATTCGGTCTCAGATTCGGTAGCTAAAAAGTCAACAAATTTGACCTTAAAAATCTCAGCTTTGGCGACTGTATTAGCGACCAAATATTTGCGACCCCAAATTTCGGTAGCTAATCCCTTAGCTAAATGTCAATATTTATTAGTTTTTAGAAAACTAAAATATGGTAGCTAATACGGTTGCCATTAGCTACGGAAAACTTTCCGTAGCTAATTTCGGTCGCTAAAAACACATTTTCTAGTAGTGATGATCCAAAATTCTGGATTATTTGGGGGATTGCCAACTGAGGACCCCAACTGCCATCTGAAGAAGTTCCTCAGGATCACAGATCTTATCAAGTACAATGGAGCTTCAACAGATGCAATCAGACTCAGACTGTTCCCGTTCTCACTATCTGACAAAGCAAATCAGTGGCTTTCTTCTTTGCCAGCTGGTTCTATCACTACTTGGGATTAATTAACACGCCAATTTTTGGCCAGGTACTTTCCACCTTCTAAATCTGCTAAATTTAGAACTGACATTTCGAACTTTATGCAATATGACCAGGAATCTCTCTATGAGGCATAAGAGCGATATCAGGATTCAATCCTGAGGTGTTCATACCATGGTTTTACAGTCCCCATTCTGGTGTAGATGTTCTATAATGGACTTTCACAAACAAATAGGTCCAGCATAGATGCTGCTTATGGGGGCACAATTTTAAAGAAGACACCTGAAGAAGCGCAAGCCTTGATCTAGGAGATGGCAACCAATCATTACCAGTGGCCGCTCAGGGACAGACATACCATCAAGAAGCCAATCGGTGTGTATGAGGTAAATGCCACAGAGGCAATGGAAACCAAGGTTGACGCTCTAACAAAACAAATAGAAACACGGATGCAAGTTCAAGCACAGATTATGACACAAGCCAGTGCATCAGTGTCTCCATTCCCATGTAACCATTGCGGTCTGACAGGTCATGAGAGCAAGGATTGCCAACTGGGAAATTCTTTTTCTCCACCAGTTGAGAAAGCCAAATTCATGGGTAATGCTATTCAGAATCAAAATAATTATTACAATCCTGGTTGAAGAGGTCGTTTGAATTACTCTTGGGGAGGTCAGCAAAACAGTCAAGGATCAAATTCAAACGACTACAGACCACCCCACTTACAAAACCAAAGCGCAAAACCAGAAAATAGGAAGCCCGGTCCTAATGAATTGATAGCATAATACATAAAGGAAACTGATAGCAAGTTTCAAGCCATCCAGTCACAGATAACTGCTCTTACCACTTTGCTCTCAAAAAGGCCTCAAGGAGCATTGCCTACCCAGACTGAGCCAAACCCAAGGGAACACGTCAATGCAATCTCTCTTTAGCAGGCAGAAAAAGGGAACCTTCCTTCCGTGGAAGAAAACAACATTGTTGAAGAAGATAAGTTAGAGGAAGAGTACGGCCGTGCAACACTTCAGGCATGGCCGTGCCATCTGCCCAATAAGCAGAATCAGGTAACAGTCACTAGCGAGGTACAAATTTCTCTTCCAATTCTTCTTATTGAGAATAATAGCATGCAAAATGATGAATTCTTGAGAACTAATATGAAATTGTATGTTAAACCACCTCCTGATAAAGATGAACATCTTTCAAAAGAATATGGGGTAGTGCAAATTAATGAGGAATGTTCTGCTTTTATTTTGAATAAATTACCTCATAAAATAAAAGACCGAAGGAGTTTTACTGTTCCATGTTCCATTGAGAACGCTCATTTTGATAAAGCATTATGTGATCTAGGTGCTAGTATAAATCTAATGCCTTATTCTGTATAAAAAAGGCTTGGTTTACAGGAACCTCAGAGCACCAAAGTCTCATTGCAATTAGCTGACAGAACCATTATCCATCCCCGAGAAATAATAGAAGACGTGCTAGTAAGGGTGGGGAGATTCACATATCTGGTGGACTTCGTAATTTTGGACATGAAGGAGGATGAGGAAGTCCCTATCAACTTGGGACGACCTTTCCTGGCCACCAGTGATGCTAAGATAGAGGTCAAACAAGGCACCTTAACCTTAAGGCACAAGGGTGAAGAAGCTATCTTCAAGATCTCCCCAAGACCACCATGATCAGTACTCTAAACAAGTCATCAAGCTCGTGACGTAAAACAAGCGTTGCGCAGGAAGCAACCTGTGTTTTATTTTAGCATGTTTTATTTGTTATTTTTTTTCTTCTTATTCTGAAAAAAAAAAAAATCAGAGAGCGAAATAAGTGTGGGAAGGTTTGCAAAATTATAAAGTATTCCCTATTTTTGAAACTGAAATTTAAAATCTGAAAAATAGGAGAGCATGGCTGTGCTCCCTGTGGGCACGATCGTACCACTCGTGTGAGGTGTTCAGAATATAAGAAAGGGGCAGAGCATGGGCTAAGCACAACCCTTGCTCACCCTGTGCCCCCCATAAACTGTGCATAATCACTAAAGCTCAGCCTCATTTCTTGCTTATTCACTTCTCTAAGGTAAAATGTCACTCCCTTTTCCTTTAATTTGTATGATTTGGTGTTAGGTTAGGTTAGGGTTAGGATTGTTTTATCCCCTTTTGATTTTCTTGCATGTTTGCAGCTGATCTGTTGGCTTTTAATAATAATTGATAATAGGAAATGTTAGTCTAGTGTTGAATTTGAGTTTCTGCATTTTTGGGCTATGATTTCTGAGTTATTTTGGGTTTTGCGTGTGGCACGGGCTATAGCACGGCTTTACTGTTCCAAGAACAGGCCGTGCTGCTCATATTTCGAGAATTTTGCATTAGCACGAGCACTAGCACGGTCGTTCTATTCCAAGAACAGGCCGTGTTGTTCATATCAGTTGAAATTCTGGAAACTGCATTCAGCACGGTCGTCCCTTGTTAGCAGGGTCGTGCCCATTTAAATTTCTGTAAAATAATTTCAGCATAGTCGTGCCATTCGAGAGCACGGCCGTGCCAATCCCAGAATGCTTAAAACTGAATTATTTTATCTAGGAATTCAAACCATTTGTCTTATGCCTATGTTGATTATGATCAATGCTTATGTTTTGCCTATTATTATGATTATTCTTGATACTAATGATTGATTTTTGGCTTATACAAGACTATAGCACCCAAACGCCCGAAGTCTTCCCGTGCCTCATCCTCTTCCCCACCTGTTCCTCCTGTTCCAGCACAATACAGGGAAAAATATTCACAGTTGCAGACCTTAGATTGGCATCCAACTCGATTCTTGGTACCAACTTATCTTGCCGACTTTGGGATACAGCACGAGGTAGACTCTTATTTATAGAGAATTGGTTGGGAACGGGTTGTAGAGGTTAGATGTCCTACATTTAAGGAGCCAACCCTTGAGTTTTTGGCCACCTGCATAGAAATCAGAGCTGATGCAGAGATCAGTGTGTGCTTTTAGTTATTGGGTCAATGGCATGAAATCTCTTTGTCCGAGTTCAATGTTGCCTTGGGCTTTGAGACAGAAGCAACTATACAGGCAGATGACTATGACTGGGGCTTGACTGAGATCTTTCTTGAGTTTAAGGAGGGAATTTTCTGGTATACACTCACTGGTGAACTTCATTATAACCCCAGTAGCTCAAGAGCTAGCAAACTACGCCATCCAACTGTCAGAGCAGTTCACAAATGGTTATCCCGGTTAATAAATGGGAGAACCTAAAGTGAGGGGTCAGTATCCCGAAGCAACTTATATCTCCTTTGGTGCATGATGGACGGTGAGGGACACTGTTGTAATGCCGGCATTATGCTCCTTTGCACTTGCATAAACTTAGGAAGGAGACTGCAGTCCGAAAACGAAGGCCACATCGTTATTGGCTCATTCATCTCTTGGTTAGCTCAGCATTATGGCTATATGCCCGGTCCGACTGCGATTCAAATTTCTATGGCAAGCCTGGGGTTACAGACTTTAACTGCCATTGGAGTGCTGCGCCGCGATGCTCGCGATAATTACATTCTTAATCAAGGGGAGCATCTCGGCATTGAAGGAGCAAGCATAGCAGAAGAGGATCTGGTTCATCCAAAGCAGGGGCAGATTTCTGGGGCCCCAGATTCAGCAGAGCACTCTCAGTCAGAGTTAGAGTTTCATAGACTTGCAGCATGGATAGACCAACTTGAGCTGCACATGACTCAGCGTCTTGATTAGCAGCAAACCTCCCTGGCCACTATTTTACAACTGCTTCAGGCTCACTATCCTCCTCCACCTCAATGATTCCCCGATATGATACTTTAAGAGTATGTGCTATTGTATCAGGGGTTATTTTGTAAAAATTTCTCTTCTCCTTTCCCTCTCCACTTGTATTTCTTGATTAAAATGTGTGCATTGAGGACACTAAATTAGTTAAGTGTGGGGAGGAAAAATATATTCATATTTGATTTTGCTGCATCCAATTATTTGGCTTAGCTCTTTTATAATGAAAATTAAGGAAACTCCTTACAAAAATATTTTGATAAATTGCTTTGATAGTCTCATAAGTATGATTGAAAAACTTAGTCTTTTGAAAACTGATAATTAGTAGAAAATTCTTTGATTGAAAACTGATAATTAGACTTAACTTCTAAATGTGAGATTTGGGCTTTTATGGGGTTGAGTTACATTGACAATATTATTTTAACACTTTTTTTTATGAGTGCGATTCTCGAGTAATATATTCTAGAACTTGTCCTGAGACCTTCTCAAGGCAAATTTGACTTATGCATGTGGAACTCTGGTTTGAGCACTCTTAGGTATTTTTCTGGCCTGCATTCTTTCTTAAACACTCCCTTTAGTTGCCTAATTTTGAGCCTATATGAAAATTCTCTTCTTTGATCCCTATTCTAAAAATTGAAAAATTTATTTTTTCGGTGACCTCTTGGAAGTATAATGGAGCAACAATAGGAATGTATAACGGAGGATTCTTTTCAAAAAACAAATAAGCTGACAGTAATAAGAAAATATATATATATATATTGCTTTTCTCTTCTCAAAAAGAAAAAGGAAAAGAATACATATATTTATGAATATAGAAAAATAATTATTAGAGAGAAAGCAAGAAAAAGAAAAAGCTTATAGCAACGGAAAGAAGGAAAGGTTGAAGAAAAGTAGTAGATCCTTGAAATATTTTATGAAAAAGGTGTCAATGCACTTATGCTCTTTTATGCTTCTAAGGGTCATTACTTTCTTTTATTGATTTAGCCCTTTGATTATCCATTTTCTTTCTCTACCTCACCTGACATTCATGGCTTGGTCCCATGACAACCCATGAAAGACCCCAACCTTCTTCTACATTCATGTGATTTATATTGTGGAGATTTGGTCGATGAACAAGCCTATGGTAATGTATTTATTTGAAAATCTTGAGTGCTTTTAAGTCTTTACCCCAATATACTGAGAGATTGTGAGTAGAGTGACCTATATTCTTTTAAAAAGTTTGATTTTAAGGAATTTAAAAGTTCCAATTGGGTAATCTCTTGACTATCTTTTGAAAATTATACTTGTTTGATTATCTTCGCAATTTTGAAAACTGTGTTTGTTTTGGGTTCCCTTAATTTAAGTTTGAAGCTTCTTTTTGAAAATTATTCTTAAGCCAGATAATTGCTTGAGGGCAAGCAATGTTTAACTATGGGAAGTGTAACACCCCGATTTTTCTTAATCTTTTAATTAATCAAGTAATTAATTAATTGTATTTTATTTGAGGGTCTAGAAACTTTAATAAATTATTCCGAGGCCATAGTCACGCTCTACGCTATCGTAGGAAGCTATGGTTAAGTTTTGGGTCGAAAACTCAGACGGAGCCCGGTCTGCGTTTTTCCTTGACAGTAGTGCTTTACTACTATCGAGACCTAATTTGGACCCGCGAACGAGACAGTTAGTCTTAAAATCACATTTCCTACACTTTTGAAAAAGTTCGTCCTGACGTTCGAAAATAAAAATAATATTATTATATTCAGGCCGATAATCGTTCTACGAGACGATTCGAGCTATCTTAGGGTTTGTCGAGAACCTTGAGCCAATGATTTTCATACTAGAGCTATGATAAATCATTTGGGGCCTCCTACAAGTGTCGTGAGGATTTTCAAACTGTCGGGACGTGAAATGACCAAATTGCCCTTGGTTATTTTTACTAATTACCTTTTTACCCTTTTTACCTTTCTTAACTCTTAAGTAAACTCAAAGAAAATATCTTCACCCTCACTTTCTCTCTCCATAATTTCGAGCTCTCTCTCTCTCCTTATCACCTCCAACTTCTTCTTCTTCCTTCTTTCTTCTTCTTCTTCCTCCATTTCTCTTTTCTTCCTCCATTTTCACCTCCATTTTTCTCAAGCTTCCTCAAGAATTTTCAACCAAGTTTGTGAAGCAAAGTTGCTCCTCTCATCCTCCTCTATCACCTAGAAGGTATAGATTTCATCTTTGAGCTCTCAATTTTTATTTTCTCCATTTATTTTCATGAATGTCAATTTCTAGATCTAAACTTCAAAAATCTCTAGAAAATTGTAGAAAAATCATTTTGAGACCAAACCAATTCCTATGAGCTAGTATCATCCCCTACTATCATAATCCAAGAGCTTGTGATGAAATAAAATCTCTAGCCTATTTATCTTTTAGGGTCCGAATGGGTGGGTTTTTGGGGAAGAAAATGGGTTTTGTTCTTTGTTCTTGATTCCTCATGTGTCATCCCTTAATCATGTAATCCAAGTGATTAGGAGGCCAAATCACACTCTCACCTATTTTTCATGGTGAGGGCCGAAACCCTACTTTGATGGTTTAAGGGGTTTTGGTTCAAATCTTTGATAATTGATCATTGATTATGCATTAGGTATGCTTAAGGGTCATTGATCCAAGAGTTGGTAGAATTTCAATATCCCTAGCCTACTTAATTAATTAAGGGCAGTAGCTAAACCTAGAGATTAGATAGATTATGGTTTCCTTATTTTAATTTCTGGTTGTGTTTTGTTGTATAGACTCGGACAGGATTCGAACATCCGACAGCGCACCCGACTGACAGCTGCGGAGTCGTAGCCGGAGCTGCTCGAGGGAATCACTAAGGTGGGGAGAAAGAACTCATATCGTCGGGAAGGCAAGCTAGTATAGAATATATATATCTGTGTAGGGAAACCCTAAAACCCTACTAGAGGTTGAGCCCTGGAAAAGTGCCTGGACCCTGGGTGTAGGTACTTTTGGGCCATCACCACTAAGTTGATGATATGACTATTGTAGTTTATTGAGGTTGATGTGTTGAATTGGTTATTTGATTATTTGTTGGTTTTATTTGTTGAACTGCCTACATGATGAATTATTGTTTGACTTTATAATGATAGCTGTACTGGTAGAATTACTGTTGTGATGATAATGTGATTTGATTGATTGAGTGTTGATGAGAGTATGGTGAGCGTTGATGTTGTTCGGGTTGATATCGTTGTGGTCCCGACCATGGAGCTGTGGCTCGTAGACGCGAGGCGTCGTGATGCTGATGCTGATGCGATGTTGATAATGATGTGATGTTGATGTTGATGATTGATGTTGACGTTGATGTGATGCGATGTGTCGTGGTCGTGGACGAGTGTTTAGGCGTGAGGTTCCGATATCAACCTGCGATGGATGTTTGTTGCATTTTCATAACATTTCATACCACAGCATTTGGTCCCAAAGGGGGATGTCCAATTGGGGACGTTACGTAAAATCCCGAGGCGGGATATGATGTGATGTGATGTGATGTGATCCCGACGGGGATGTCCAATTGGGGACGTGATGTATCGGCCGACATGCATATAGGGAAGACAGCATATACATAGGGAATTAGTATCCCTCCCATAGGCTTATTCGAGAGAACGATGTTTGAGATGATTGTGATTGGTGACTTAAGAGATGGATGAGGTTGTGCTATATATGTTATTTGTGTTGTGTGATGTATATATATATATATATGTTGTACTGATGCCCCTCTCCCATATTGATGATATATGTTTCTTATCTCCCGCTATTTTTCTGTATGTGTTGCTCCTATTTTATGGGAAGACCCCGAGGAGGAACCGGTTGCTGAAGAGCTGGACGGCATTCCTTACGAGCCTGACGCTGGAGGACGTGTCGCGGACCCTAGCCTCGAGAGGTTGGGCAATGATCGTGATTAGTCGGAGAGCTATCTCTCGGCCTACTTTTCATACTTTTATTTTGGTTTGTAAGAGTATACTCGTATGTATTACTGTATTACTGTAGCCCTACTGATGGGGCAATACTGTATGTGATATATTTCTTTATATTTTAAGCTGCGTACTCTGAAGTGTTGCGTGCCGTGTATTTGTTTGCTTCCGCGCTAGATTTTCCGCTTCGCTTCGTTTTAATAAGGCGCGCTAACGTTATTATGCGATTAAGATTAGTTAATATCTTAGGTTCTACTGATGGGACGGCGGGTCGTCTCAGGAAGTTTGATAAACCTCAATTCTGTGCATTTTATAGGGGGTATTTGGGTTGAATTTCGATACATTTTAAGATAAATATTATTGTATTTCATCATTTGACTTAAGTTTTGACAGAATTGACGTTCAGAGGCAGTTTTATGGACTTTGGGAAGAAGAAAAAAGAGAAGGTTTTAGAACTTAAAATGGCAGAATAATGAAGTTCTGAGGTTAGCACAGTCGTGTCATGCGAGAGCATGCTCGTGCCAACCTTCCAAATCCATTCATCAAAACAAAGCCTTACAAAATACTCAAAGCTGACCTCTGGGGACTTAGCATGGTCGTTCCATGCGAGAGCAAGATCGTGCCACATTGAAGAAAGGGCTGACTCAGAGAAGCAAGACCTGACAAAAGCTAGCACGGTTCCAATTGCAAAGAGTGCGGCCGTGCCAGATGAAGAACACGCCCGTTCTGCAGCACGCGCTGTAGCCCGTGCCTTAAAACGTTGTTCTACGAAGTTTGTAAGCACTGACACAATTGAGCACGGCCTGATATTCTGAAGAGCACGACCGTGCTAAGTGAAGAGCACACCCATGCCAAGTGAAGAGCATGCCCGTGCTGAAGGCACAAAAGATCTAATTCAAAGCCCAGTCCACATATTTTGTTATAAATGAAGGCCCTCTATACCACTTAAGAGACATCTTTGAATCTTTCATTCTTTCATCTCTTTATTTCTTTGAGTATTATACTCTTTCTTTAATTTTAGTTTGTAGTTTTGATTTCTAGAGTAGGATTTGGCATCTGGAAATTAAGTTGGAGACAACTTCTCCCTCTTCAATTATCCAGGATGTGTTTCCCTTTGTTGATTTTGGTTTTCTCTATTATTATGAGTAGCTAAATTCACCACTAGAGTTGTGGTGGATCTTGTGTTAGTAGAAACCCTTTTCGCTATGTCTTAGCTTTAAGTCAATTCTATCTGGTTTCAAGGTTGCCATTTGAATAGTGTTATTGTGTTGTTCTTCATCCCATATTAGGATTACGCACCCTTTGTATGCTCTTAATCAATTAATTGACATTTTGGCTATCAAGCCCAATTAAATTGGTAGATCTATAGGATAACCGAGATTTAATATATAGATTTGAGAAAACGTGATTTATTCCTTTCAATCATTCAACTTCTTTATGCTTTATGCTTTCTAATCATTTAAACTCTTTGCCTGAAAACCATTAGGTTTATTTGGGGAAAAGAATATTAATTGTCTGACAAACAATTAATAGTTTTCGTAGAGGGATTGATATTCGAAAAGCAACTGCGAAATTGAATAGAATTAGGATTTGGGGGGTATCGAAAGTACAAGTGAAACCACTGATCTAGGTTAATGTTGATCTCTTAACTCTATTTATCTCTTTCATTATCTTTTATCACTTAGTTATCTAAATTAGTCTCTTGGGTACGATATCTTGACTTCCGTCCTACCTTACTTCTGCGACAAGGTACATTGCCCTTGAGTGTGTTTTGAACGCAACAACCCTCATATGGGGGAGTCAACTACGACGACGGCAAGGAAGCCGGACGATTGCGGCTTTGGTTCGGTGTGCAAAATGTGTTTCGTCGATGGGGGATGCACAGTACTTACCTTTTCAAACTCGGTCGCCAAACATAAGAAGCAAAGAAACAATTTGGACATGTAAGCAATTTCCAATTTTATAAGTTAGACCAGAAAAAAGTTATATTTATGAAGAGGGCACTGAAATTACATCCTCTAGCGAGTCATTTTCACGGTCCACCTATAGATCATTTGTAAGATGGTCCACCCTAGACAACACCTATTTTTTATGTACATTTTGAGTAGGGATGGTGAGTGTTGCCAGCATGAGAGTTTTCGGATCTTTTGATGTATTTTTGTTCATGGTCACTTTGATGTACTCCACATGTATATATTACCGTAGCCCTATTGATGTGGCAACTGATGCATGTATATATTCCTTTATGTTTTTATCTGGGTTGCTCTGATTTTGTGCGTGCTTTGGTTTATCTCTCGTTCAGTTTTTATTATCTTTCCGCTCCGGTTCGTCTTGTTAATAAAGCATGCTA
Source organism: Ammopiptanthus mongolicus (assembly GCA_039655645.1). Lineage (NCBI taxonomy): Eukaryota > Viridiplantae > Streptophyta > Magnoliopsida > Fabales > Fabaceae > Ammopiptanthus > Ammopiptanthus mongolicus. The sequence continues at coordinate 39,628,217 of CM077345.1, forward strand.
ACGTTTATATACGGTTAAGGTTAGTTAATATCTTAGGTTCTTTAATGGGACAACGAGTCGTTTCATTTAGTGGTATCAGAGCGTTAAGAATGTTCTGAGACTAATATGGTGACTTCATGTATGTGGGGTTGTCTCATTCACTAATATTTCATCGTATTTGTAGTGTTCTTTTCAACATGGTTAATTTTAAAATAATATAATAGATAAATATATTTTCTAAGATTAGTTAACCTAGATAGGGAAAAGATTAGAAATAAATCAAATAGTGATAATTTATAATTTTACTATAAAATTCACTATAAAATTGAATCTTGAAAGAAAAGAGGGGTGGAGGTGGGGCTTTGTTTGGGGGTGCGTCTATCTTACGTAGCTTTAGAAAGGAGAAATATTTTATATATAAATAAAAACGTAGGTAGTAAGAATAGAAATAAAACAAAATAAATCTTTTTGTAAGAAATAAGATTTTTGGGATAGAAGAGTGGATATAACACTTGACAACTATTAAAAATCTGTTTATAAATGTATATTTTATTTTTATTTATCAATTGTTATTCCAAGTATACAAAAATCTTAGAAATTAACTTATAAGAAGATTTATTTTTTATAATTTACATAACAACATTTTTAAATATTTTTGCCTCAAAAATAAAAGTTTACAGTTTGTTATGTTCAACACATACAGTCACGACATACGTTTTGAATTATAATCATTCATAATATAATCGGTGCCAGCACAGGATCAAAGTCTAGTATTATCCAAGTCTATGTCCATGTGAATCTTCTTGGGAGGAAAATAGGAGCAAACTCTAAATAATTGATATAAAGTTAATTTAATTTATTGTTTGTAAAATAACAGTTGTCCAATTATATATAAATTGAGTTTAATTATTATGTATTATAAGTGTAAAATTTTTTATACTGTCAACTAAGCAGAAATCATGGTATGAATAACTTTTAATATAACTAGTATAAAAGTCAAACATTTTAGCTTTTATAGTAATTTCTGATTGATTGACAGTATAAAATTTTTTTATACTGATAATCTATATTAATTAAATCTATATAAATTTGACAAAAAGACAAATGATAATGATATACCACAAATTATCAAACATATAAATAGAAACATGATTTTATTTTTTAAAAAATGATTTATTTCCCACTCAAAAATAATTTCACAACTACACACAGTAGCAAACGCATGCATATTGCATATTGCATATTTGCATAGCATACTAACACACCTACCACGCCACCCACTCTTGGAGTCATGGCGTCCCCAACAACTCCAAAAGGCGTTGTTTAGAGGGCACTTCCCCTTATTTTTTCGAGTTTAAGTTTCATCGCCCCTTGGCGGAGTTTCCCACAAACACCACCCCAAAACCTTCATATAAACCCTTCCACTTCACAGAGTTTGCGACGGTCTAATAAACTCAAAACACTAGAAAAAAAAAAAAAAAAGAAAATAATGGCTTTGAGTTTCACACCTCAACCTACCAAAACCGTTCTCCGAACACCCGCTTCCTCCATCACCTCTCGCCCTCTCTCAACGCCTCACACCCTTCCTTTCCGCAACTCACGGAAACTTCGCTGTCCCCTCACCGTACGCAGCTCTGCCACCGCCGCTGCGCCGTCGTCTTCGGCATTGAAGGTCTCGGGGGAATTCGCCGTGAAGTCAGTGAAGGCTAGGCAGATCATAGACAGCAGAGGGAATCCGACGGTGGAGGTCGATCTGGTGACCGACAGTCTTTACCGATCTGCTGTACCGAGTGGGGCCTCTACCGGGATTTACGAGGCTTTGGAGCTAAGAGATGGGGACAAGAGTGTCTACGGAGGGAAAGGCGTTCTTAACGCCGTTAAGAATATCAATGAGGTTTTGGCTCCCAAGCTTGTTGGTGTTGATGTTAGGTAAATGATTCTTTCGGATTCTGAGATTCCCTTTTGAACAATGTTGTAGTTGGACAAGGTTTCTCTAATGTAAGTTTGCGTCTATATGATCTACCATTGATTTGATAAAGTGCATAGAAAATTTAACCCTTACTTGCACAAACTCATTTTAGATGAGTTTCTTCCGTTGTAGTTGAACCATGCTAGTTATTGTTGTAGTTAACGATTTTGTGTCTATTTATTTTGTTACACGGGAAGACAGGTACGCTTGTCACTTTGACTACGCGGTGTCTAGGTTAAGTATCATAGTTGAGGTGGAATTTGAACAGAAATAAATTGAATACTAGGTGGATTGGTTGAGATAACAGCAAGAGTATGTTCTGTAATCATAAGGGCTGGTAGCATTTGTTGTTGCTAGATTCACACTTAGTGCTATCTTGTGAACATTTCAGAGGTAACTCAACTGTTTTGCGAATCAACCCCTATATTCTCAAATACTTTTTTTTACTATATTTTTGGTTAAGGATGTATAAATTTGTGGTTAATCAACTATATTAGATAGTTACTGGTTGTTTAATGGATACATTGGTTAATCCATTAACCATAGTTATCAATCCCAGAAAGGGGCTTATAGCAACCAACCCCAAAAATGTTATAGCAGGATAGCACATAGCGGGAAGCCTGCTATACTGAATTTTTTTTATGCTGGTCAAATAATTTCTCTTATATATATATATATATATATATATATATATATATATAAATGCTCAAAATTTAACAAAATTACCCAAAGTTTATGACATATTAAAATGCCATAGGTCTTAAGCAAAACATGCAAGTTAATGACAACAAAAGTCAAGGAAACAAATAAGTTTAAGCCTCTAAAGCAACCTGCGGGGCAGTGAGAAGACAAGGAAAAACAGAGCACTTAGCCATAAATTTGCAGAGCCGATGGACAGAGAGAGTTGGTTGCCAGAAAACACTAGGTACAGGCCGAAAAACACCAGGCCATGGCCGGAAACTCAACAGAGAGCAATGGATTTGATGTGTTGCACAGTAGCAGTGAAAGGAACGCATGTACGAGGCTGAGGCTGAGGCTGAGGCTGAGGATGAGAGGCACAAATGGTTTTCTCCCAAACCCTTATGAAACCTTTTTTTTATTATCAGAAAACCCTAAATTACCCCCAAATGCCTCTTAAAGTTCAGATTTGATGCCAATTAATAGGTTTTTTGCCCATTTCAAAGTTGCGGCCAAAACTCGTGCGAAATGCTGCGATTTCCGCCGCTATAGCGGCTGTGACAGCCGTGATTCAGAAATGCAATGCGACGAACTTAGAATAGTGGCCACCTTCCGTGATGCAACGCAACGCCACTCGGCGCTCTCACTCGCTATTAACAACTATGCCCAATACTCGTTATTATCTTGAATTTATACATCATTGACAAGATGTAAAAAATGGTGTAAAAATGTAGTGTGGCATGAAAAATTTTCTTTGGGAATTTAAAGCTCAACAACTATCCATACGATTATGCCTTTATAACCAGGTATTTGATACTGGATTGTCAATCAAAGGATTCAAGTTGTTGAGCCTTTGTAAAATAACACACACACAGATTATACACTTGATCTGCATAGTTGATATCAGTGATCGAAAGAATACAACGTGTTTTACTGTGTTGTTAATAATGTAGTATAAGTTGGAAACCTATGATCATGCTGCAGCTGTATATAGAAACACTGTAGAGGCAGCGCCTTTTATAGCATCAAATTGATGTGAAATATGATATAAAGATAGTTTGCTGATGTAATTCTGTTAGGACCCAAAACATAGCTGCAGGTCCAAAAGGACAGCTGATCCAGCAATTGTCACATGGGCCCAAGATTTGGCATGTTTACACTAGGAAAAGGAAAAAGGGAATTAGAGAGGAGTGAGGTAATAAGCTGTGTTGGCAGAGAGAGAAAAGGGTGTAACGGTTTAGTAGTTTTGCAGTAACAAATAGGGGAGAGAAAGGTGAGCAGGGGACTTTTGGTTAATCATTTGGTTAGTTATGGATAGAGAGCAATAGCTCTCTATAGGAGCCCAGATCTGTGGCAGTAGGAAGTTTTCCTCTGTAAATCCCCCTTTTCATTCAATAATACAACATCCTAATTTCTCTTGCCTTTTTGTTTGTTTCATTGATGAGTGTTTTTCCTCTGGTTCCTAACAAACTGGTCCGACCTGCCGGATTCGTAAGGAGGGACCGGCGCGAGAAGGAGATCGGTGGGTGAATCCTGGCGAAGAAGAAGAGTGATCGAGCTATGGAGGCCAAGGTTACAGCGTTAGAGGCTGAGATGGCTGAGATCAAGTTGGCTTTAGCAGAGATACAGAGCAAAGCTGATGAGAATCATGAAAAATTAATGACAATGCTGGCCAAGAGTCTAGGTCAGAAGCCTCCAGGAGAGGAAGAAGAGAATCACGATGATAATGGAGAGCAGACAAAGCCAACTGAAACGGTGAAGAGTGATGGTGGTAAGAACTCGACGTCAAAAAATGCGAAGTCGGCGTCAGGTTTGAACAAGCTCCAAGGAGAAGCGTTCGAGGAGTTCCGACAATCGGTGAAGAAGGTCGAGCTCCCCATGTTCGACGGAGCAGACCCTGCGGGCTGGATTTCTCGTGCGGAAGTCTATTTCCGGGTCCAAGAGACTAGCTCGGAAGTACGCGTGAACTTGGCTCAACTATGTATGGAGCGACCCACAATCCACTTCTTCAACTCTTTGCTTGACGAAGATGAGGTTCTGACATGGGAACAATTGAAGGTCGAATTGCTCGAGAGGTATGGAGGAATGGGGGATGGAGACGTGTTCGAGCAACTAACGGCGTTGCGTCAGAGAGGGATCGTTGATGAATACGTTCAGAACTTTGAACGGTTGACAACGCAAGTGAGGAGGCTGCCTGATGATCAATACCTCGGTTATTTCCTCCATGGTCTGAAGGAGGAGATCAGAGGTCGAGTGCGCAGTTTCATCGCCCTCGGTCCTCTATCGTGTTCACGGCTGATGAGTGTTACGCGAGCAGTAGAGACAGAATTACGTGGGAAGGAGGTAGGTGTGGGCCCCGCGAGGCAACTGGGTAGTAGATCGGGGTTCGGGTCGGGTGCGATGCTTCGGCCCAGTTCGAACAACCAGGGTCACAAGAATGGGACAGATTGGGTTTTCGTGAGAGGGGGCAAGGAGTCAGGACAAGGAGGGAATGGGCCCAGAGGAGGTCAATATGGGCCAAAGTTGAAACAAGAGTATTCTGATGAGAAAAAAAGAGGAGGGCCACGTGATAGGGGAGTTACCCATTTGTCCTACCAAGAGCTTATGGATAGAAAACAAAAGGGCTTGTGTTCCAAGTGTGGTGGCCCTTTTCATCCACTGCACCAATGCCCGGACAAGCAATTAAAAATAATGGTACTAGATGAAATAGAGGAAGGAGAAACAGAGGGCAACATTTTAGCTGTTGAAATGGAGGAAGAGGAGGAAATGGATGGTGAATGTAGTGTGATGAGTTTGGGAAGTTTAAATTCAGAAAAGGTGGACAAACCACAAACAGTAAAGCTGAAGGGAAAGATCCAAGGAGTACCTATTCTTGTGTTGGTGGATAGTGGGGCAACACACAATTTTATTTCCAAACAGTTGGTGACTAAGATGGGGTGGCCAATGGAAGATACTCGAGCAATGAAAATCAAATTGGGTGATGGTTATCAAGCTATAGCTAGAGGAAAGTGCAGGGGAGTAGAGATTGAAGTGGGAGAAATTAGCATTTCAGCAGATGCCTTCTTGTTTGACTTAGAAGGTATTGATGTGGTTCTTGGGATATCATGGCTTGCAACACTTGGTGAGATGTTGGTTGATTGGGGGAGACAGACTATGAAGTTCCTTTGGAAGGGTCGATGGGTGACAATAAATGGAGCAGGGAACAGTAACAGTACCCTGACAGCCCTGCAAAGTATACTAGGAAAACCAAGACCAGTTTTTGGAGGGATGGTGCTTCCCACAGAAATACAATTTGCCCATTTAACAGGAAAAGAGGCATCAGTTGTGATGCTTAGTAAGGAACAGCAAAAGCAGTTGGAGCAAGTGCTTACACAGTTTGCAGAAGTATTCAAGGAGCCTACCGGTTTGCCACCAATGAGAGAAAAAGAGCATTCTATTACCTTGTGTGAGGGGCATGGGCCCGTGAATGTTAGGCCTTATCGCTACCCACATCATCACAAGAATGAGATCGAGAAGCAAGTCAAGGAAATGCTAACATCCGGAATTATCAAACACAGCCAAATTTCTTTTTCCAGCCCAGTAATCTTGGTCAAAAAGAAAGATGATACATGGAGGATGTGTGTGGACTATCGTGCTTTAAACAAGGTAACTGTCCCGGATAAATTTCCCATACCCGTGATTGATGAATTGTTAGATGAGTTGCATGGTGCTCAATTTTTCTCTAAATTGGATCTTAAATCGGGGTATCATCAGGTTAGGGTTAAAAAGGAGGATGTGCATAAAACTGCTTTTAGAACCCACGAAGGACATTATGAATACCTTGTAATGCCTTTTGGGTTGATGAATGCACCATCTACTTTCCAAGCTCTAATGAATGAAGTGTTTAGATCCATGTTGAGGAGGTTTGTGTTGGTGTTCTTTGATGATATTTTGGTTTATAGCCCTAATTGGAGGACACATTTAGTACATTTAGCAGCAGTTTTAGAGGTGTTGCAGCACCATCAACTTGTAGCAAACCCGAAAAAATGCCAGTTTGGACAACTTATTGTGGAGTATCTTGGTCATTTGATATCCAAAGAGGGTGTGACTATGGATCCTAGCAAGATCAAGAGTGTCATTCAGTGGCCTACACCAAAAAATTTAAAAGGGGTACGAGGTTTTTTAGGCTTGACTGGTTACTATCGCAAGTTCATACAAGATTATGGGAAGATTGCAAAGCCACTAACTGAGTTAACTAAGAAGGAAGGTTTTAAATGGGGTGCCAAAGAACAAACAGCTTTTGAAGGGTTGAAGGAGAAAATGACAACAAATCCAGTACTTGCATTACCCGACTTCACTAAGGAATTCTGGATTGAATGTGATGCATCAGGTTTAGGGGTAGGGGCTATTCTAATGCAAGAGAGGAAACCTATAGTATATTTCAGCAAGGCTTTAGGTCCAAGAAACCTGTCCAAATCTGCATATGAAAAAGAATTGATGGCAGTTGTTTTAGCCATTCAACATTGGCGACCTTACTTGCTAGGGAGGCATTTCACTGTGTCCACAGATCAGAAAAGCTTGAAACAGCTGCTGCAGCAAAGGATTTCAACCATGGATCAACAAAACTGGGCAGCCAAGTTACTTGGGTACAGATTTGATATAGTTTACAAGCCTGGGAGTGAAAACCGTGGGGCTGATGCTTTGTCTAGAGTGACTGAGACAGGCGAACTGAGTGCTTTGGTGTCTTACCCGATTTGGGATGAAGCTAGCCAAGTGGTCAAGGAAGTACATAAGGATGTGGAATTGCTCAAAATTACTGACGACCTTAAAACAGATGCAGGGTCCAGACCAGGATTTTCATATAAACAAGGAGTCCTATTTTATGAAAACAGGTTGGTTGTTCCAGCCAAATCCCCTTGGATTTCACAGCTGCTGCACGAATTTCACTCCTCTCCTCAAGGTGGTCATTCTGGGTTCTATAGGACTTATAGACGTTTGGCTGCTAATGTGTATTGGTTGGGAATGAAGAGTAGAATCCAAGAGTTTGTGAGAGCATGTGATGTGTGTCAGAGGCAGCAATATGTGGCAGCATCACCTGGAGGCTTACTTCAACCTTTGAGTATTCCAGAAAGAGTATGGGAGGAGATTTCGATGGACTTTATAACAGGGTTGCCAAAATCCAAAGGATATGAGGCTGTTTTTGTTGTAGTGGACAGATTTTCCAAATACAGTCATTTTATTCCTTTTAAACATCCTTATATAGCGAGGATGGTTGCAGAAGTGTTTGCTAAGGAGGTGATCCGGTTACATGGGGTTCCTACCACAATTGTTAGTGATAGGGATCCAATTTTTGTGAGCCATTTTTGGAGGGAGTTGTTTAGACTACAAGGAACTCACCTAAAAATGAGTTCCGCTTATCATTCGGAAACAGATGGGCAAACCGAAGTGATCAATAGATGTCTGGAGACTTTTCTGCGATGCTTTATAGCTGATCAACCCAGAAATTGGTCCCAATGGCTGCATTGGGCAGAGTATTGGTATAATACTACTTATCATGCCGCTACTGGAGTCATCCCCTTTGAAGTGGTTTATGGAAGGAAGCCCCCAATAATCACTAGGTTCCTACAAGGTGAAACACGAGTAGAAGCTGTGCAAAGAGATTTGTTGGACAGGGATGAGGCTCTTAGACAACTCAAATATCATCTCCAAAGAGCTTAAGAAAGAATGAAGCACCAAGTGGATAGCAGACGAACAGAGAGGAGTTTTGACATTGGTGAGTGGGTTTTTCTGAAATTGAAACCCCATAGGCAGCAATCAGTAGTTGCCAGGATCAATGCTAAGCTTGCTGCTAGATACTATGGCCCCTTTCAAATAATAGAAAGGATGGGAACAGTAGCCTACAAGCTAAAACTGCCCGCAACTTCTCGGATACACCCTGTTTTTCATGTGTCCCTTTTGAAGAAAGCTGTAGGAGATTACCATGTGGAAGAGGAACTACCTGCCGGTTTGGAAGGAGATTTTGTTTTAACCTGCCACTGTTCTAGCCACACGAACAGTAGACAAAAGAGGGGATCAAGTTCACCAGGTACTGGTACAGTGGAAGGGAAAATTGGCAGAGGAGGCCACATGGGAGGATGTACTCACTATCCAGAGTCAATTTCCGACTTTCAGCCTTGAGGACAAGGCTGGTTCTGAAGGGGAGGGCAGTGTTAGGACCCAAAACATAGCTGCAGGCCCAAAAGGACAGCTGATCCAGCAATTGTCACATGGGCCCAAGATTTGGCATGTTTACACTAGGAAAAGGACAAAGGGAATTAGAGAGGAGTGAGGTAATAAGCTATGTTGGCTGAGAGAGAAAAGGGTGTAACGGTTTAGTAGTTTTGCAGTAACAAATAGGGGAGAGAAAGGTGAGCAGGGGACTTTTGGTTAATCATTCGGTTAGTTATGGATAGAGAGCAATAGCTCTCTATAGGAGTCCAGCTCTGTGGCAGTAGGAAGTTTTCCTCTAAAAATCCCCCTTTTCATTCAATAATACAACATCCTAATTTCTCTTGCCTATTTGTTTGTTTCATTGATCAGTGTTTTTCCTCTGGTTCCTAACAAATTCTAAGCTAGTCTTTGTATGTAGCCTGTTATACATTGTGAATTGCACACCACTTTGAGTGTTTAATCTTTTGCTATCTTTTCTGCTTCTAACATCATTTCTTCTTCTTGTTATTCTTTTTGAAAGAGAAAGAAGAAATATAAACTCCTGTTTGCTTTGTTTCTGTAAGGTACGGGCCTATTGGGCCTATCTTAGGCTTGTTAGTAATAAAGAAGTTAGTTAGAATTAGTTAGTTAGTGAGTTGCTTATAAATAAGAGGATAGATAGAGAGAGAGGGCATCTTGGAATTTGAGTGGAAAGGGGCCTTTTGGGCATTAGGGAGGTGCAGACCCTCAAAGTTCTGCAACATTGTTCATGTAATCAGGGGATTTTCCCCAATTTCTTAGTAATAGCATATTAGTTTCTATCAACTGGTATCAAAGCACTCGATTTACGGGAGTGTGGAGAGTGCTACAAGGTTCAAACTCTAAGAATGGATGCAAGAATCGAAAACTTGGAGCGCGGGTTTAAGAGTCTGAGGAAGGCTTGGGAGGAGGATAAGCAAGAATGGAGGCGAGTTATGGAAGAGGAAAGGGCGGAAAGTGGCAGGCAATTCCGTGCGATAATGGAAAGGTACAATCGAAAATTGCGAAACAGAGGAGGCCACAAGCATAACGGGGGTGGTAGTTCATCCTCAAGAATGAGGATAGGTTCAGAATGGTTGGAAGTAGAGCGGGAAAACAAGAAGCAGTTACAAGAATACCGAAGGAAGCTTCAAGAAGCCGAGGTGAAGGAGAAAGAAGGCGGCAGCGGCGGCGGCGGTATCGGAAATCGCAATGATTCCCGGAGCCGTGAAGAGGAACGATGGTGTAAACCTAAATTCTCGGGTGAAGATGTGCACGGGTGGGTTAGTCGAATCGAGAAGTACTTCCATTGGAAGGAAGTAACCGATCAAGAAAAGATTCAAGAGGCCATGATAGCAATGGAGGGAGAGGCTGTGTGGTGGTCCAAATGGTGGGAGATATCAGCCCTAAATCACACATGGGAGGATTTCTGATCTACCGTAATACGGAGGTTCCAACCTTCACAGCAGAGCCAAGATGAAACGACACCACCGGGGGAGCCTAGAATTGAAAATAAAGAGGAATCAAGGAGAGAGGCAGAAACGAAGATGATCTCGATGGTGATACAAGAGTCCAAGAAGGGGCAAGAGGAGACAGAAACAGAGAAGGAAGATGGTGATGTATCTAAGAGTCAGAAATTCCAGAATTCAGATCAAGTTGACCGGAGGAGAGAAGAGGAAGAACACCAGAAAATTAGTATCAACTTGCGAAGAAACTCATCTCAGTCTTGGTCATATATGGTTGGCGGAATGAGAATGAAGACAGGGAACGATCAGGCACCGATTGTAGAACAGGGGCAGAAACACCTCACGATGATGAGAATTAAGTGTGTTTTCAAAACAGTGGCTAGATCACGGCCACCGTCGGAACCACCAGATAGGAGTTCGGTCTGGCCCCCACCACCACCGAACCAAGATACCGGAGCGACGGCGCGGGGGGAAGAGATGTTGGTCGCTCGGCAACCCAATACCACAAGCAGCACAAAGACGGAGGAGACTCTACTGGTCAGGCCACCACCGAAACCGCCAGACCAGGACTGTCACACAGCGGCTGATGGGCCACTCGCGATGGAGACTAGGGTGGAGATAAGAGCCACCTTGTATTCCCACAGCTGCAGCACCGCTGGAAAGAAAGAGACAAGGGCAGAAATGAGATTACAACAAAACAGGTCAGTTTTTGACCTAATGGGCCAAGCCCAATCCTTCAATAAGGGGCATGATGTTATCAAAGGAAGTGCTAGCTGTGCTTTGTTTATTACTACGGCCATGGATCAGAATTCATGCACGATTGGGCTCATTTATCAAAGTTACTTCAATAATGGGCCCCAATCCAAAACATTACCCACTTATCAGAAAGTGGTACTGCATTTCTCAGTAAATCAGCAACAGCTTTGCCTAGCACCACCACCTCATGTTGTTCTCTCTGTCCTTTTGCATTTCCCTTTAAACCAGCAACAGCAATGCCAAGAGAAGTTGCCCGAAGATGCTGCAATTTCCCTTGAGAGGTTACTTGCTATTCACCTTGAGGACAAGGTGAAAGTTTAGGAAGGGAGTATTGTAAGGTACGGGCCTATTGGGCCTATCTTAGGCTTGTTAGTAATAAAGAAGTTAGTTAGAATTAGTTAGTTAGTGAGTTGCTTATAAATAAGAGCAGAGATAGAGAGAGGGGGCATCTTGGAATTTGAGTGGAAAGGGGCCTTTTGGGCATTAGGGAGGTGCAGACCCTCAAAGTTCTGCAACATTGTTCATGTAATCAGGGGATTTTCCCCAATTTCTTAGTAATAGCATATTAGTTTCTATCAGTTTCCAGTTTCCTATTTTCATTAATAATTGTAAAAATGCCACATTGTTTTCATTTTGTTTACTATTTTCAAAGATTTGTACAGGAAAAGTGAAAACAACAAAAATGTGTTTTCACTGTTTCCTGCGCAAATCTTTGAAAACAGGAAACAAAATGAAAATGTGACATTTTTGCAATTATTAATGAAAACTGAAAATAAAGCAAATGGACCCTAACTGATTTTATATTTTACATACACTCTTAAATGTACTAGTGTTCTGTTTTTGACATTTTGTGCTCTACAAGCTGAAATTTATTTCTTTGTGTTTAACAAGGAATCAAGCTGACGTGGATGCTATTATGCTGGAAATAGATGGAACTCCTAACAAGTCTAAACTAGGGGCTAATGCAATATTGGGAGTTTCGCTGAGTGTGTGTAGAGCTGGTGCAGGAGCAAAGGGAGTGCCCTTGTACAAACACATCCAAGAGATTTCAGGAACAAATGAACTTGTTATGCCGGTTCCAGCTTTTAATGTTATAAATGGGGGCAGCCATGCTGGAAATAATCTGGCTATGCAAGAATTTATGATACTCCCAGTTGGAGCGACTTCATTTGCTGAGGCACTCCGTATGGGCAGTGAAGGTTAGAAGCCGAATGTTTTTATGACTGTAATCACACTGAGGAAGTATGGCTGTGAATTTATATGGACTGTGGCTGCAACCACACATCTTTTGTGTGCATTTTCTCATTTCCGTATTCAACATGATTTGATATGACTTGTGATATTAATTTTCATTCTGTTACTAGGTTCTTCCTACAGGTTTGGCATCTGTTTTGATGGCTGATCTAAACTCAAATTTTCCTGACTGCATATTATATGGCATATTTTTATTTTTTAATGATATTTTCAGTTCCATATCCTATCACCGATGATCTATTTAGGCTGACAAACAGTTAACTTGGTTATTTCTTGTGGAACAGTTTATAATGTATTGAAGGGCATAATCAAGGCAAAATATGGACAAGATGCATGTAATGTTGGAGATGAAGGAGGATTTGCTCCCAATGTTCAAGATAACAGGGAGGGACTGGTTTTACTCATCGATGCCATTGAGAAGGCTGGCTATACTGGCAAGGTAGGCAGTGCTTTCTTTATTTCTGCTGTTGCATAATTTGAATTTCCACTTGTATTGATCAGGCAATAAAAAACAATGGTGCAGATTAAAATAGGAATGGATGTTGCAGCTTCAGAGTTTTACACTAAGGATGGGAAGTATGATTTAAACTTCAAGAAGCAGCCAAATGATGGAACTCATGTTCACTCTGCTCAGGGTCTTGGTGAACTTTATAAAGACTTTGTGAAAGAATTCCCCATTGTGTCAATTGAGGATCCATTTGATCAAGATGATTGGGGTTCATGGGCTTCACTACTCTCTTCAGTTGATATTCAACTTGTAGGAGATGATTTGTTAGTTACAAACCCAAAGAGAATAGCCGAAGCCGTCCAGAAGAAGGCTTGCAATGGTTTGCTTCTAAAGGTGAGCATTCTTGAATATTTTTTTGCTCTCATTATGCTAATATAATATTTAACAGAATTTTTATTTCATATTTATGTTTATATATTTAGTTTAATTTGCCCACCATTTCCTGTTTACAGCTGGCTTTAAGTTTTTTCTGTCTGCCATCTAATTAAAATTAATCAAACACCCCAGAATTTGCTGGGGAGACATGCCGATTAATGCTTCAACTGTTTTATCTGTTATCCGTTGATTGCAGGTTAACCAGATCGGCACAGTTACTGAATCTATTCAGGCTGCACTTGACTCAAAGGCTGCAGGTTGGGGTGTCATGGTTAGTCATCGGAGTGGTGAGACTGAGGATAACTTCATTGCTGATCTCTCTGTTGGCTTAGCCAGTGGACAGGTTCTATATCCTTAATCATTTTGTTTGGTGAATTTAATATTTTTATTGTTCTGTAAATTGTGTCACGCCATGATGTTATCACTTTCACGCTGATTATCCAAGTTCTGTCCTCCAGATTAAGACTGGTGCTCCTTGCCGAAGTGAGCGATTGGCGAAGTACAATCAGGTAAATGGAATCGCGTGTTAACTTCTTCCTCCTCTTCGTTTCAAGGTTTAACTCAACCTATGACATGAATATTTTAAAAGTACACTCGTATGACTAAACCGATGCAAGTTGTTCCTTGACCTATTTTAACTTGTCTCTTTTATTTGGCATTGACTGGACATGCGGTTGCAACACATGGTATGGTAAAGATTGATATAAGTGAAACGAAGATATTGAATATTATTATGTGTTCGAATAAACAGCTCATAGTTTTGTTTGACATACATGATCATGTGCAAGTTGTGTACTTCATTTAATTTGCTGGTTCTCATGGCCATTTTAATCTGCTTAGTTGGATAGCATGCACAATAAAAAACACTTCGATTTCAAATTTTTCTATATAGCATGTCTTAGTTTCAAACTTTAACTTTTGTTTAGATAAAACAGCAGTATCCTTGAAACAGTGTTTAGAGTGCTTAAGTATATTAAGTTGCTGACTTCTATGTGAATGATTAGCATTGTAATGGAGTGAACTAATATACACATTTCCCTTCATGAATGTGTTAAATTTCTTTTCAGCTTCTTCGCATTGAAGAGGAACTTGGAAGTGTGCAATATGCTGGTGAAGCTTTCAGATCACCTTAGAGTGAATGAGTATTGATCTCCAAATCTTACCTGGAAATTGTTCTGCATCAGAATCATTGTCATCATTGATTTGATTAAGAAAACAAACGGGACCAAGGAAAATCCAGAGTTTTGATATAGCTACTCACCTGGGTTTTTTCAAAAGATATAGGTGATAAGTTAGCCTTCAAATGTGTTTGTTTTGAACTGAAATAATTTCTAAGTTAATAAGTAACTTATGCTTGAAGCCACTGTTGTAATGTTTGAGTAGTTAATGTAACATTATGCTGTGACAATGCTGCGTGGCTGTAATTTTCAAAAATATCACTCTGATGAGTTATCATCTGCTCACAGGAATGATCTGTGTGTACCGGGCCGTCCTTTGGTGAGGGTAGGTCTCTGATGAGTTAGCCTTCAAATATGTGTTTGTTTTGAACTGAAATAATTTATAAGTTAATAAGTAACTTATGCTTGAAGCCACTATTGTAATGTTTGATGAGTTAATGTAACATGCTGTGTGTTACAGCATTTTACTGCTGTAACATGAATTATATTTACCATATGCTTTTACCTTTTTGCAAGCTTTATATATGCTTTTATTAGTTCCTTAAGCTTTACATGTAGGCCCTTGGGTTGCTTCTAGATTATCAGCTAGCTCTAGATTTAGCTGAGGTGGCCTTAGTTAGTTATGGGGTTTCTAGAAGGATTCCCACAGGGATTCCCCTCTCTCCTTTAAGCGTGTGTAACCGTGTGGTGTATTAAGCAAGGAGTGAGCTCCATATGCAATATAATTATCATTTCAGAAAATATACTTCTCTCTAAACTCTATTTTATCTCTACACCATTTGCATCGGAGGTCATTCTTAATTTGATTTTCCTGCTCTTGGTATTGGAAATCTCGGTTCTACTCCCTGAAATTCAAATTCCTTCACAATTGGTATCAAAGCTTCATTATGAGGCTTGGGCTATGGCACACGGAACACGCGGTCAGCTGACTCTTCAAGAGGTGGAGCTAGCACTGGTAACCACCAAAATCCAAGGTACGCTTAGCTTCCATCCGCCTGGAGGGTAGCGCGCTTCAATGGCACCTCAACTACATGAGCTCCAAATTTGATCTATACCCGAGCTGGCCAGAGTATATTTCTGATGTTTCCTTGAGGTTTGGTGAAGTCTATGAAGACCCATTGTCAGCTCTCATCCAGATCAAACAATCGGGTACGGTTCAGGACTATGTAGATGCCTTTGAATTAGCCTTGACTCAAATTTCCTTACCACCAGAACATTCTTTGAGCATTTTCTTAGCGGGGTTAGAGCATAACACCCAGATGCATGTTAGGATGTTTAATCCAAACTCCATTACCCATGCTGCTAATTTGGCAAAGTTACATGAATCATGCAAACCACTCACGGGAGGCAATAGATTTACTAGTCGCCCCAATACTAGTAACTTTAAACCTGTTGTGCTGACCAACACACCTATGGTAGGGCCCAATGCGAGCCCCAAAACAGGCCCTGCTAAGTCACTGCTGGGCAAAGCCCCTAGAACTTTTAATGCGACTGAAATGGCTGACAGAAGAGCAAAGGGTCTATGCATGTTCTGTGATGAACCTTTTGTTCTGGGTCATCAGCTGAAGCATAGGAAAACTCAATTGCTAATTATGGAAATGGAGGATGATGACTCTCTCGTTGAGGAGGTTGAGGTAATGGAAGGTAATGAACCTCAGCAATCAGACAACCCCCCATTTTATTGTCCTCAATTGTCCTTGAATGCTTTGAATGGAATTTCCAACTATCAAACTATGAGAGTGAGTGGCCTGCACAACAAGAAACTACTGCAAATATTGATTGACAGTGGAAGTACACATAATTTCCTTGATTTGGAGTTGGCTAAGAAGTTAGGTTGCAAGCTGGAATCCATAGACCCTATGACTGTTACTGCTGGTGGTGGTACCAAATTACAAGCTCCTTACATCTATAGAGGGTTCCAGTGGCAATTGCAGCAATCGGTTTTCACTGCTGATGTGTTGGTATTACCACTCGGCTGCTGCGATCTAATATTGGGAGTACAATGGCTATCCTCACTGGGTCCAATAATTTGGGATTTTACTAAGCTACAAATGGAATTTTCAGTGAAAGGTAAGAGGTTTGTCTTGCGAGGTGCCAAGCCCAGCGGCATTAAGCTGATCAATAACAAGACCTTCACACAAGCAGTGCAACAAGGGGCTCAAATGTGTTTCTTGTACGTGGACAAGTTCAACCATCACTTTAACATACCTTCCTGTAACAGTCATGTAGTGGTTGACCCGACTTACACAATTCCTTTGGAAATTGGTGACCTGTTGGCTGATTTTGCTGATATTTTTTTGTGAGCCTAAGCTCCTGCCGCCCCATAGACCTGGTTTTGATCATCAAATTCCTCTCAAGGATGGATCTCAACCATTTAATCTGAGGCCATACAGGTATTCCATCATCCAGAAAGACATTGTTGATAAACTGGTGGAAGATATGCTGTCTCAAGGCATCATCCAGCATAGTAATAGCCCCTATGCTTCCCCTGCTGTCCTCGTTCGGAAAAAGGATGGGTCTTGGCGACTTTGTGTGGATTACAGAAGATTAAATGAGCACACTATCAAGGATAGGTTTCCCATTCCACTCATTGAAGACTTGATGGATGAGTTGGGAGGTTCGGCCATTTATTCCAAGCTTGACTTAAAGTCCGGGTACCACCAGTTGAGGTTAGTACCAGGAGAAGAGTACAAGACGGCTTTTAAAACTCATGCCGGTCACTTTGAATATCTGGTTATGCCATTTGGGCTAACCAATGCTCCTGCTTCATTCCAAGCACTTATGAACCACGTTTTCCACCCGTTCTTCAGAAGGTTTGTGATCATCTTCTTCGATGATATTTTGATATATAGCTCCACATTACAGGAACTCATATCCCACCTCAAGGCAGTCTTCCAGGTGTTGCGGGAGCAACACTTATGCCTCAATAAGGCTAAATGTTGCCTTGCTACTCGTAAGGTAGAGTACTTAGGCCATTTTATCACTGTTGATGGAGTGTTTACTGATCCTGCCAAGATTATCGACGGGTATTTCTTGGTCTAGCCGGGTATTATCGACGGTTCGTACAAGACTTTGGCAAGATCGCCAAACCTCTCACTGATATGTTGAAAAGGGACAACTTCATCTGGTCAGATTCATCTACTGCCACATTTCAGAAATTGAAAACTGCCTTGGTTACAGCCCTTGTGTTGGCACTCCCTAATTTTGCTTTGCCCTTCTTGGTTGAAACGGATGCTTCAGGGTCTGGTATCGGTGCTGTCGTTATGCAAAACAAGCACCCTTTAGCCTTCATTAGCAAATCTCTCGGGCCCAAACAGCAGTCCATGTCGGTCTATGAAAAAGAACTGCTGGCCATTGTGTATGTAGTCCAGAAATGGGGAGCTTACTTGGCTCATGGGCACTTCATAATCAAAACTGACCAGAAGAGCATTAAATGCATGCTGGAACAGAGATTGAACACTCCACTTCAGCAAGTTTGGATGTCCAAACTTATGGGATTCGACTTTGAAATTCAGTACAAGGAGGGCAGTAAAAATATAGCAGCTGATGCTTTGTCTCGCATACCAGGGGCTGAGCTCTTACCCTTGTTGCTCAGTAATGCCCATGAGGACCTATTTGAGTTGATTAAGCATGGTTGGTCCACTAATATGTCCCTGCAACAGCTGATACAGGAACTTATTCTTGACCCTCATAAGCATCCTAAGTACACTTGGAAAAATGGGGAGTTGAGAAGAAAAGGTAAACTGGTTGTAGGGGCTGATCCTAATCTTATTGCCTTGATATTACATTGGTTGCATGACTCTCCAATTGGTGGCCACTTGGGCAGGGATGTTACTGCTGCGAGAATTAAAGCCTTGTTCTTTTGGAAAGGCATGGCTAAAGACATTCAAGCACATGTGAGAAGGTGAGACACTTGCCAAAGGTGTAAACCTGACCTTGCAGCATCTCCTGGCCTACTGCAGCCTCTCCCTGTCCCTACTCGCGTTTGGGACGATATTAGTATGGATTTCATAGAGGGATTGCCATCCTCCCATGGCAAGCAGGTTATCTTTGTGGTGGTGGACAGGTTGATTAAGTATTATCATTTCTTGGCCTTAGCGCATCCTTTTGCTGCCTTAGATGTTGCTCAACTGTTTATGGATAATGTGTTCAAGTTGCATGGCCTTCCTTCCTCCATTATAAGTGACAGGGATCCACCGCATATCTGGAGTGAGCTATTTCAGATTCAAGGGGTTTCACTAAACAAGTCTACTGCATATCATCCCCAATCCGATGGTCAAACTGAGATTGTGAACAAGTGCCTTGAGACCTACTTGCGTTGCATGTGTAATGATAAACCTGCATCTTGGTCACAGTGGTTAGCATTGGCCGAATGGTGGTACAACACCAATTTCCATACTTCTATTAACACCACACCTTACGAAGTGGTGTATGGACAGGCTCCCCCTATCCATCTCCCTTACTTACCAGGTGAAGCTTCTAATATTTCTATGGATCGTTCCTTGAGTGCCCGAGAAGCTGTGATCCAGGTCCTCAAATTCCATCTGCTGCGAGCACAAAATCGTATGTCTTAGCAGGCAGATAAGCACCGCAGTGACAGGGTTTTCACCATTGGGGATTTTGTGTATCTCAAACTCCAGCCATACAAACAGGCCTCTGTGAGACAGCAGGTCTATCATAAGCTCATGCCCAAGTTCTTTGGCCCCTTCCAAGTCCTCGATCGTATTGGTTCTGTAGCTTACCAACTTCAGCTGCCACCTACTTCAGAAATTCATAATGTCTTCCATGTCTCCTAATTGAAGCGTTGCAGTAACCCTCTGGACAGTCCCTTTCACCCACTGCCTGCTCACAGCCCAGCCTCTCAGTCCCGCGAACCGGAGGCTATTTTAGATCGAAAAATGGTGAAACATGGCCGCAATCCTGCTACTAAGGTCCTAGTCAAGTGGAAGGATACCCCAGCTGACCATGCTTCTTGGGAATTCTATTATGATTTGCTGCTGAAGTTTCCCAAATTCCATCCTTGAGGACAAGGATTCTCTTGGAGGAGAGGGTATTGTTACAGCATTTTACTGCTGTAACATGAATTATATTTACCTTATGCTTTTACCTTTTTGCAAGCTTTATATATGCTTTTATTAGTTCCTTAAGCTTTACATGTAGGCCCTTGGGTTGCTTCTAGATTATCAGCTGGCTCTAGATTTAGCTGAGGTGGCCTTAGTTAGTTATGGGGTTTCTAGAAGGATTCCCACAGGGATTCCCCTCTCTCCTCCTTTAAGCATGTGTAACCGTTTGGTATATTAAGCAAGGAGTGAGCTCCATATGCAATACAATTATCATTTCAAAAAATATACTTCTCTCTCTAAACTCTCTGTTTTATTTCTACACCATTTGTATCGGAGGTCATTCTTAATTTGATTTTCCTGCTCTTGGTATTGGAAATCTCAGTTCTACTCCCTGAAATCCAAATTCCTTCACACTGTGACAATTATTTGTTGTACGTCTCTACATTTTTTATTAAAAACCTGACAGCCTGTTACGGTCGAACAAAAGGGGTCCACCTCTGTCAAGGCCTACGGCCACCCAAACTAGCCCCTTTCTATGCCCACATATATATTAGGAAAAGATTTCTTGATCATCGAAACAGGGATATATTTCGTGCTGCTTTGTTTTTTAATTAGTGTATGGAACAGTGCATATATTCTAATTTTTTAAGATTTCATAAAAAAAAAAACTACGTAATTATTGATTTCACGTTTTTGAATTAAATATTTGTGGGGAATTATATATGAAAAATGGTTAAAAAATTATTGTTCGGGTCGATCACAAAGTGTAACTGTTATTGATATTATAATATAGATAATGACTCTTAAGTGTAAATAGTAAGTATATATTGTTCACTACACAATTTTAGTATTAAAAATATAATTTAAAAAAATAAGAAATGTATAAAGAATATATAATATATACCATGTTATTATTAAAAAAATAAATATTATAATAAAAAACGTATACACAAAAGCGATACTTTTCTCCTCCTCTCCTATTCTCTCTTCTCTCTCCACTACCAAACATCACAAACTGCACTTATATCTTCTTTTTCGGTTAACTCAGCCCACCTTTCACCAAACAAACACCATAACCTTACTCTCCTCACCTTCATCTACATTTCTATTAGATCAGTTTCGCGAGTGGACACCGTTGATGGAGGTACCACCACCAACCATGAAACAACCCCTCCTCGAAGGTCCCATTAGTAATCTGAACTAGTTAACGTAAAGGGATATTAGTAAAACATTGGTACCAAAGCACGCATACATATATAATATAAAACATGAAACATAAGTATCGGTTCCCTCAGTAGAGCCTACATGTGACACCCTAATCTGTCATCACATGCTGACCCAAAACAACATGAAATATGAAATAACAGTTTGCTGGTTACTTTCGAAAACAGATTTTCTTTACTTAGATCTTACTTACTCCAGAAATCGTGATAAAAATGTTTCTTCTTACAACGTTAAGCTACATCTACTAAAAATGATCATCAACACTACTCATATACATATATATGCATCATTAGTTAACCTTATACATAGTGGAACCTTGGACAAAACTCGCCCATTTCCAAAAGACACACTAACAGAAGTAAAAGGCTCTAAGTCTAAAAACTAGGTAGCAATAGTCTGAGAATCATATCTCTAAGATCATGGCTATCAGTAGCCGATAACAGACTATCCAAAATTCACTACCTCAGAAGAAACCCTCAGCTGGTTCGACAAAACTAGTGGAACCCGTTGGAAAGTCCCCCGAATGTATGACCCAAGCAGTAGGGTCCTCACGTCGCTCAAATATTATGGAGTGAACCCCCGAATTGGCTAAGCTTTCTTGTTCTGGTCTCATCTGTATACAGATAATAATATATGCCAAAAAGGAAACAGCACAGCCCAGAAATACAGCAAGGGTGAGAAACCATATGAACTCAAAATACGACAACTACATACATCAAGTACAAACAGCCAGTTCATATATATGTATCAAACATTATTCTTAAACATGATAAACATATCACAAAATATCATCATAATAAAGATAAAGCACAAGGGTCTCGTACCAAATAGTCATCGTCATTTTTAAACGTATGCATGACACTTTCACATATATCATCTAACATTTGATTTTTAATTTCCGGAAATCCCATCACCTTATAAATGAGCTAATCAAACTCAATTGCCAAATATGGCACACAGTATTTACCATATCACGCTGTCCAACATAGGGCACAATATGGATTTGTTTACCATATCACACTGTCCAACACAAGGTACAATGCTTCACATTATATGGATTTTATTAACATATCACACTTACCAACATAGGGTACAATGCTTCATATTAGATGGATTTCATTACCATATCACACTGACCAACATAGGGTACAATGCTTCACATTATATGGATTTCATTACCATATCACACTGACCAACATAGGGTACTGTAACACCCCTATTTTTCACTGCTTTTAAATATCAATAAGTAGAATAATTAAGTTTATATTTTATTCAAGGTCTTAAAAAATGAAATAAAATAAACCTAGACCATATTCATGCTTAACACTATCGTACGAAGTTATGATTAAATTTTGAGCTGAAAACTCAAACAGAGCCCGGTCTGCGTCTTTACATTGAAAATAAGATTTTACTGCTCAGGAGACCTCAAATTGACCCATGAATGAGACACTAAGTCCTAGAATTTAATTCCCTACGTTTTGGTTAAATTCCAAAAAAATCACTTCCTGACCTTTTTTCGAGCAAAATCCTCAATCGGGTGATGAACGGAGCTGCATATGGATTTACCAAGACCCGCTAATGGATAATCTTGATGTCACATCAAGTCACATCATATGGGAAAGCGTGCCAGAGTCATCATGACGTTTGAAAATATCTGGACGTGAAAAGACCAAAATACCCGTAACCTTTTCTTTGATGACATTTGGTCCTTGAAGGAAAAGACCAAAATGCCCTTAAGTGAGTTGATTTAAGGCAGTTCAGCCCCCCTCATTCACGCCCCAAACCTGAACTTGTGAGCCTTCTTCACACTTCATCTCCTTCCTTGAGAAAAACTCCATTTTTCCTTAGAGAAAAACTTGAAACCATGAGATAAAAGCTTGAATCCTTGATCAATCTTCATCATTCTTTCGGTAAGATCACTTCTATGATCTCTAAGCTTCATGAATCTCTTCCTATTCCAAGTTTGAAATCTTGATTTCATAGTTTTCAAGTTTATGATCCAAAACTCCAAAAATTCATAGGAAATTGTAGAAAAATCCTTTTAATGGGAAACCAATTTCTTTGAGCTAGCTTCATCATCCTCTACCTAAACCCAAGAGCATATGATCAAACTCTCATCCTAGCCTATTCTTCTAAAAGTGGCCGAACCCTAGGGAAGATGAATGAATGGTGTTTTTGTTCAATTTTTTATTTCTAACTCTTGATTCCATCCTTACCTTTCCTATTGTCTTTGAATCCAAGTGATGGAAAACCAAATCAATCCCTATCCATGCTTTTCTCCTTATGGCCGAGATCTTCAATGAGTAGAACCTTGCGTTTTGTTTGAAATTTTTGGGTATTAGGACTTGTATTAGTGTTAACCAAGCTTATGAACCAACTATCTAAAAGTTTGGAACCAAATGTGTTCCCTAACCCTTTTTACCTTTGTGGCAAAACCTTGGACCTTTTAGGAGGAGAAAATTTATGTTTTGATGTTTTTTTCTTGTGTTGATTGTTGTTGAGAATTGAATTGTGTTTGATTGTTTTAGGCGATGCGGATGAAACCGAAACTGGAGCCGAGAATCGTTCGAGTTTTGATTGAGCAACTTAGAGAGGTAAAGGGAGGTATTTCATTTGAATTTCGCAGCTTCATAGTGTTTGATTGATAAATATGATGAGGTAGTTTTGATTGATGATTTGGAGTTATGTTTGAATGAGATATGAAGTTGTTTTACTTAATGAAGCATATTTGTATACTTGATCATGATTTGTGGCATTGATGCCTTGGATGAACTTTTGATGTGATACTGGACTGTTGGATACCTATATATATATATATATATATATATCCTGGACTGGTAAAGAGCATAGGACTGCCTATGACTCGACAAATAATTAAAATACTCGAAAACCAAAATCAAAGTTTTGAAAATCGGATTTTGAAATCAAAAAGGTGTTTTTGGGAAAACGTGTTGCTTTTTCAAGAAAATGAAATTGAGTTTTGTTTTTCAAAGTTGTTTTGAGAAAATATGACCGAAGGAAAAACGATGAATCTTTTGAGATGAACACAAACCTAGTGACCGAGACGTCGGGCTAGTGTTTTGTGGATTAACCACTCGGACTTCGCGTCCTGTGTTTTGATTTGAACGGGTTTAATGTTCTTTAAAACGAGTCGTGAGCTATATGTCTCGACAAATGAAAGAACGAACGAAAAAGAAAACAGAAAACCTTTAGTGTACATGCATGAACCGCTAGACGTGTCATTTGAAAACGAGCTACAACTTATGTAGTTAAGAATTGAGCCAATTAAGACAACTAGGTCTATAGGGGCATTATGTGTTCGAAACTCCACAAGTGGCTGGTGGTGTAGCAACCCCATGCCATGGTAAATCAGTTGCCCAACACGAATGAACTCAATCAGAGACTGAACTATTCAGGATATGGTTATGACGTGATACCCTGGAACAATTGGAGTTCGGACCTAAATTGAGAGGCCGACTCATGAAAACAATTGTGTTGCGGGTGTTATTGCGGCCTACCGCTCAATGAAGGGAAGTAAGAATCTCCGGAGTACACAAATTAGAAAGATGATATTGGAGTCTCATGCATTATTATAACTCATGATAGTGTTTGAGATATTGTGTACATGAATAACTGTTATTATAACTGTATTTGTGTGTGATTGTATTTGTTATTTGTTGCTTGTGTGGCTATCGTGATGAACTTATAAAATGAGTATCTCACCTTTGCCTGTACATGTTGGACACCCTGTTGTGTTTTTGGAACACATGTACAGATCTTGATCATAAGTTCCCGCGGACACGTGAGGACTCAGATGAAGGAGACTTTTGAAGGAGATGAACAGAGGATCCCTCCGAGTTCCTCTGGGAATTGGAGCTGACTTTGGGGTTGTATCCCAATGGCTACTTTTAGCCCGACCAGCATAGGAGTCTTTTATTTTTGAAATAGTCTTATATTTTAATTGTTGCACGTATGTTAAACATATGCCTTTGAGTCTATAATAGGATATATTAGACCTGCACTTATGTCCTAATTATATTAGTATGTACCTTATTTACTAATATGCGTTATGAAGTTTATTCCTTTGTCTTGGGTTTGAATTGCCTATGCATGTAGAAAATTTTTAGACCCGCGTTTTCGAACGTAGTTACTTAATTAAAGTATTTTCCGAAAGCAACCAACGTATTTTATTTGATTATGTTTTCCGCAATCGAGTCCGAGCATGTAGCACTCGAGGGGGCTTTACATTAGTGGTATAAGAGCTGGTCTAGTCTTTCGGGAATCCTTGGGGAATAGGTCTGTTGTGTTTGTGTTGTGTGATAACTATTTTGTTCGTAGGGCACATGATATATATATATATATATATATATATATATATATATATATATATATATATATATATATCGGGTGATTTATATTGAATGTTGCTTCATTCTTCTAAGACTGGCCTTCTGGATCGCGAAGCGAGTATTAGTTTCGGGTCGCAAGGTCGAGAGGCTGTACTTTGCTGCCCAGGCTGATCTTCTGGCTCGCGGGGCGAGCATAGGATCGCCTGGCGAGTACCCTGTTTTGTCTTTTTCCCTTGTTTTCTTCATTTTCCCACTATTACTTGACACACGAGTTTATGTTTCCTTATTAAGGTATGATTGGTTTGCCTTGTAGGGGAACATGAATCTTAGAGGTGGTTGTGGTGGTGGTCATGGCACTGCTGACAACAATACTGATGACAACAACATTAATCGGGCCATCCAGGCCATGGCTGATATGGCGGCTGCTGTTGCTCAACAAACGGCTACGATGGCTCAACAGAACCAAAAGAATCAACAAAGAGCTGATCTTGCTGCTGATGCTAGAGGGTTAGTCGACTTTCGGCGTCATGATCCTCCGCAGTTTCATGGAGACTGTGACCCGGAAAAGGCTGACTTATGGCTGCAAGAGGTGGAGAAGATTTTTGCTGTTCTGCACTGCCCTGAGGGAATGAGGTTGCACTATGCCACATTCCTGTTTCTGGGTGATGCAGAGTATTGGTGGGGAGGAACCACACAATTACTGGAAGCCAACAACCAAGAGATCACCTGGGGAGTATTTCGCACCAAGTTTCTGGACAAGGTCTTTCCCTAGAGTGCCAGGACCGAGAAAGAGCAAGAATTTCTTAGGCTGCAGCAGAGGGACATGACTGTCGGGGAATATGTGACGAAGTTTGAATTGCTCCCCAAATATTTCTGCTTTTTCCAACCTCCACCTGATGAGGATCGGAAATGCGAGAGATTTGAAGGAGGTCTGCGCTTCGAGATCAAGGAGTCTGTGTTACCGCTGGAGATCCATAACTTTCAAGCCTTGGTGGAGAAGTGCAGAAAAGTCGAGAAGTTGAGAAGAAGAAGAGAGAACAAGAGTACTGCGGGAGGACCGTCTAGGTCCAGGAATCCGACTCGTACCAGAACCAGAAAGGGAAGCAGTCCCAGAAGAAGCCGTATTCCCGACCTCAAGGGAATAGTCAGAAACAACAATCTTATCGTCTTGTCGCTTCTGCTTACAGTGGAAGAAGTGGAAACAACCAGAATCAAGGGCAAGTTGAGAGATGTTTCAAGTGTGGGAAACAAGGACACCCAACTGATAACTGTGAGCTGAAGGGAGTTCTATGTTTCCAATGCGGGAAGATACGACATTTCGCGAGGGAATGTCCTACGCCAAAACCTGAGCCGACTGTCAACAATGTACGGACTGCTAGACCAACAGCGGGGGGAAGAGTGTATACCATGATTGGCGCTGATGCTTCTAAATCGGATTATCTCATACAAGGTAGTTGCATCATAGCTGGTAATCTCCTAGCTGTACTATTTGATTCGGGTGCGACACATTCGTTTATCTCCTTGAATTGTGTGAGACTGTTAGACTTGCCTGTTTCTTCGCTGTCTTTTGATTTGATTGTCACTACTCCAACTGCTAAACCTGTTACTGTAAATACAGTATGTTTGAACTGTCCTATTATTGTTCATGATAGGAACTTTCTTGTTGACTTAATATGTTTGCCTTTGACTCAATTGGATGTGATCCTAGGCATGGATTGATTATCTTCCAACCATATCCTTTTAGACTGTGCACATAGAACCTTAGTTTTTCCTGACCCTGAGATTTCTGGATTTTTAACTGCCAACCAAGTAAGAGCTTCTTTGAAAGAAGGAGCTCAGGGATACATGCTTCTATCCTGTTTAGAAATCGAGAGGGACGTTGTCTTGAGCGATGTGCGGGTTGTGAAATATTTTCCGAAAGTTTTTCCTGAGGACGTTCCAGGTTTGCCACCTGTGAGAAACATCGAGTTTTCGATTGACTTAGTTCCAGGATCCGGTCCGATCTCTATAGCTCCTTATAGGATGTCACCTACGGAGTTAGCTGAGCTGAATACCCAACTAGAGGATCTGATGTCCTAGCGGTTTGTGAGGCCAAATGTGTCCCCGTGGGGAGTACCAGTGTTGTTGGTGAAAAAGAAGGACGGGAGCTCCAGATTTTGTGTGGATTACCGTCAACTCAACAAGATAACGATCAAGAACAAGTATCCTTTACCCCGCATAGATGATTTGATGGATCAACTTCAGGGAGCCGCTGTTTTTGCAAAGATTGACCTGAGATTTGGTTATCACCAAATTAGAGTAAAGAACGAGGACATGCCTAAGACTGCATTCAGGATTCGTTATGGTCACTATGAGTACCTCGTGATGCCTTTTGGAGTGACGAACGCGCCTGCTATCTTTATGGACTACAAGAACCAGATTTTCCGTCCGATCCTGGATAAGTTCGTTGTCGTGTTCATAGACGATATATTTATCTACTTAAAAAGTCCCGAGGAGCATGAAGAACATCTACGACAAGTTTTATAGATTCTTCATAAGGAGAAACTATACGCAAAGCAGCCCAAGTACGAGTTTTGGCTGGATGAAGTCAAATTCTTGGGACACGTGAATACGAAGGAAGGGATTGTCGTTGACCCTAAGAAAGTAAAAGCAGTACTTTTATGGGAGAGACCCAAGACCGTGACAGAAATCCGAAGTTTCGTTGGACTGGCTGGTTATTACAGAAGATTCATCGAAGGATTTTCAAAGATTGCTGCGCTGCTGACTCAACTGACGAGGAAGGACCAACCGTTTATGTGGACTGAGAAATGTGAGGAAAGCTTCCAGACGATGAAGGAACGTTTAACAACCTCACCAGTGTTAGTGTTACCTAAACCAGATGAACCTTACGAAGTGTATTGTGATGCCTCGCATCAGGGATTACGATGTGTACTTATGCAGCATCGGAAGGTTGTAGCGTATGCTTCGCGCCAGTTGAAAACTCATGAAAGGAATTACCCGATGCACGACCTTGAGTTAACTGCTGTGGTTTTTGCCCTGAAGATCTGGAGACATTACTTGTATGGATCTAAGTTTAATGTCTTCAGTGACCACAAAAGTTTGAAGTACCTGTTCGATCAGAAGGAACTTAACATGAGGTAGAGACGTTGGATGGAATTTCTCAAGGACTATGACTTCACTTTGCTATACCACCCTGGGAAATCAAATGTCGTTGCAGATGCTCTAAGTCGGAAGACCTTGCACATCTCTGCAGTGATGGTTAAGGAGTTAGAGTTGATAGAACAGTTTCGTGATCTCAATATAGTTATGGATGTGAACCACGAGAAGATTTGCTTGGGAATGATCAAGGTATCTAGTGGACTGATGGAAACGATCCGTGAACAGCAAGCAACTGATGAGTACCTCCAAGAGAAAAAGGAGTTACTTGGACAAGAAAAGGCTGCAGAGTTCAACTTGGGAACTGATGGCATCTTGAGATGCAATGGATGGGTTTATGTGCCTAGCAACCCAGAGATGAGGAGAATGATTGTAGAAGAAGGACATAAGAGCAAGCTGAGCATTCATCCTGGGTCAATCAAAATGTACCATGATCTGAAACAAAAGTTTTGGTGGCCAGGAATGAAGAAGCAAGTGGCTAAGTATGTAGCATCATTTTTGACCTGTCAGAAAGCAAAGGTAGAACATCAACGACCTGGAGGAATGCTTCAATCCTTGGATGTACCCGAATGGAAATGGGAGAGCATCTCAATGGATTTTGTGGTAGGATTACCGAGAACTTCTAAGAGTTTTGATTCAATTTGGGTGATCGTTGATAGATGAACGAAGTTAGCACACTTCTTACCTGTTAAGATCAATTACTCAGAAAAATGTTTTAGAGACTTATGCTTCAAAGAAAGGCCATAAGTGATTTTGATCCAAAGATCAAATAAAGTTTAATCTTGAAGTGTTTTCACCAAAGTGAAATATGCCTTTTATTTTAATCTTAGTGTTTTCACCAAAGTGAAACATGTCTTAGATCTTATCATTAGTTCATCTAGTTAATCAAGTGATTTAAAAGTGGATTAATGAAATGTTTTCATGAAAGTCAACATAATTTCATAAAGACATTACCTTTGTTTTAGAACAAAGTTCATGTTCCTTTTTCAAAAATAGAAATCTTTTATCCTTAAGTTGATTAAAATAAATCATAGTTAAGGAAGCA
Source organism: Ammopiptanthus mongolicus (assembly GCA_039655645.1). Taxonomy (NCBI): domain Eukaryota; kingdom Viridiplantae; phylum Streptophyta; class Magnoliopsida; order Fabales; family Fabaceae; genus Ammopiptanthus; species Ammopiptanthus mongolicus. Next base: position 39,657,403 of record CM077345.1, read on the forward strand.
GATGAAATTACATTTCTTTTCTATTAACTTAGAACATAGTTTTTACACTAAGTTAGTAAGGAAAACTCTTTTTAAAAGTAGTTAAGGTACTTTGCTTTAAGCAAGTACAATGTTGTTTCAAATCAAATAAGTTTTGAATCGTAAACGTTGTTTTGGTTTACAAAAAGAGTTTTTAACTCAAATCATGAAGTTTTACATATAAAAACCTAAGTTAAGTAATTAACTTAGAGTTGAAGACAAGGGTTAATTAAGTATAGTATGTGGTGAAACAAGACCATATATTATACCATTGATGACTTAGTACATCAATGACTTCATAAGACTTAAGTGAATCAACACTTATTTCCCTAATTGAAAATCAAGGAGTAATATCTTAGAAAGGCTGAAAGACTTATCTAAGAGAATTCTCAATCCTTATTCATAATGTTTAGGACTTGAGACTTAATTCACAAGACATAAACACAAACACGAAACGTTTTGGGTTTTAAAACAGTAATTCGATGACGGACCGGTGATTCGGATCTAGGTCAATCGGTTACTTGTTTCAGTCTTGTGATGACTCGATCCCGGAGGGATCACGAGATTTATCCGGTGGATAAAGGTTTTGTTTTTCAAAGACGCGTATAGTTCCTAAGGAAGAGAACCTTAGTGGACCTCGAGGTTTACCCGGGGTAGACATTGCTTTTTCACATCTGCTTTGTGTAAGCATTGGCATTTCATTTGCATAGTCGTAAGGCCTTGAGCCTAGGAGTTGACCTTACACCTTGATGCGGGTGCGAATCTTAAGGTGACGATCTTCAATGGTCTTTTTGGAGATATCAGGGTTGGAAGGGTTGACATGTGACCAGTTGGTAGCTCTTCTGTGTCGTGGCTAATCCGAGCAATACACTGATATCCTCTACTAGATGCTGTACTTTTCATGTTTGGTGCAGAGTGTTTCCGTAAAAGCCAGATACGTGCACGTTACGAATGTTGTAGCATCTTGCTTATGGCTGGCGCTCACGGAACATGTCCTCTTATTCACTCTCTTCGACGTTTTGTTAGCTCCATGGAGTAGGGGTCAGAGTAGTACCTAGTGGCATTGGCATTGAGTCATGTACATTGCACTGCATTGCATGGCTGTTGGTGTTTACATTTACTGTTATACATCGCTGTACTGTTTAAGAATGCCTTGTATTATGTTGTTAACTGTTAACTATTTAACATGATTTATATTGACAATTCTAGTAAGCATGTCGGGTACGCTGTTACCTGGTGAGTCGTCCCGTTTTTACTACTGTTGTTTTGTTGTGTTGATGAGCAGGACTCTCACCCATATCTGTATATTTTCTGCTGGTACTTACTGTTGCTGATTGAACAGATGGACATGACGACAGTTCAGTTCAGCAGTTCCTTTGAGTCTGGAGATGGATTCCTTTTGCTGTTCTATTTTGTCAGGGCCAGACTGTGTCGGTATCTGTAGTACCTTTTGGGAGCTACGGCTCCTAGTACTTATTTTATTTCTTGTGCCAGTTATACATTAGACTTATGTCTGTATACAGTATTATTTTTGTTTTCTGTTTCTGTATTTATAATACAGTATGTTCTAGAAATGCATGGTGAACCTAAGTTCATTTATTAGTATTATTTTCCTTTACTAATCCCATTACATCTTTGTGAAAAGAAAATTGAAGAAAACCGTATTTTCCGCATTAATAAGTATTTTCGGCCTTATAAACGTTCGGGAATGTGACACTCGGGAAAGAGTGTTGCATAGACCATGGTGGAAGTTGGGATGATCTTTTACCTCTTGTCGAATTCACCTATAACAACAGCTATTATTCTAGCATAGGAATGGCACCCTATGAGTCCTTGTATGGACGAAAGTGCCAAACACCGTTGTGTTGATACCAGGATGGAGAAATATGATCGTAGGCCCCGAATTTGTACAACAAACAACGGAAAAGATTAAGCAAATCTGCAAAAAGATGAAAACGGCAAAAAGCAGACAAAAGAGCTATTCCAATAAACGAAGACGACCCTTCGAGTTTCAAGAAGGTGAACAAGTGTTCCTAAGAGTCACACCCACGACTGGGGTAGGTAGAGTTATTAAGTCCAGAAAACTCACTCCCAAATTCATTGGACCCTACCAAATTCTTCGACATATTGGTCCAGTAGCTTACCAGATTGCCTTACCACCTTTTCTTTCCAACATTCATAATGTTTTCTGTAACACCCCAATTTTCACGCTTTCTAAGACCGGTAAACTATAAAAATGAGTTTACATTTTTATCTGGGTTTTAGCAAATGATTTTGGGAAAAATAAAATCATATTCATGCACCAAATAATCGTAAGAGCCTACGGTGAAATTTTGGGCCGAAAACTCAAACGGAGCCCGGTCTATGTTTTTTGGATGATAGTCCTCTTTTTGACTAACGGTCAGGACCATTAGTCTTAGAATTCAATCCTTTACCTTTTTGTTAAAATGTGTCCTAACGTCCAAAAATATAAATAATATTTTATATTCGGGCCGATAATCGATCGGGAAGACATTTCGAGCTGTCTTAGGGTTTTTCGAGAACCTTGAGCCAATAATTTTCATACCAGGGCTATGTTAAATTATTTGGGGACTCCTATCAGTGTCGTGTGGTTTTTCAAAATGTTGGGATGTGAATTGACCAAATTACCCTTGGTTAAGTTTTTACTAATTACTTTTACCTTTTCACCTTCACTTAAAACCTCCTATTTAATACACTAATTCTTCACTGAATTTCCCCAAAAATTTTCGAGCAAACCCACCTTCCAGCAGCCCCAACACAGCCTGTAACGCCCCAATTTTCACGTTTTCTAATTTTTCAGTATTTTAACGTATGTATTTTATTCGAGGTCGTAGGAATGGAAATAAAATATTCCGAGACCATAGTCATGCTCGACGATATCGTAGGAAGCTACGATTAAGTTTTGAGTCAAAAACTCAAACGAAGTCCGGTCTGCGTTTTTACCCTGACAGTATGATTTTACTGCTCAGAAGACCTCAGATGGACCCGTGAACGGGACAGTAAGTCTTAGAATTTGATTCTCTACGTTTTGGTTAAATTTCGTAAAAATTTCAGAAAAATCACTTCCTGACCTTCGTTCGGGCGGAATTCTCAATCGGGTGACGAACGGAGCCACATATGGACTTACCGAGACTCGCCAACAGATAATCTTGATATCACAACATCCCAGGACACTTGGGAGAGTATGCCAGAGTCGTCATGACGATCGGAAAAATCTAGACGCGAAATGACCAAAATGCCCCTAACCTTAGTCTTTTGCACTTTTACCATTATACCCTTTTGGCAAATGACCTTTTTACCCTTAAGTGAGCTTTTAAGAGGCTGAACTCAGCCCCTCACTTCATCATTTTCGCACAGCCCCTCACCCCAAAGAGCTCCATAGTTGTTCTTGAGAGAAACTCCATTTTCATCCTTGAAAAGCTTGAATCACTTGTTAGAATCACTTGATTCCTTGAGCAATCTTCCATCATTTTAAGGTAAGATCACTTCTATGATCTCTTAGCTTCTTGAATATCTCTTTATTTCAAGATCAAGATCCATTTTCATGAAAATTATTTCTTAGATCCAAAACTTTGAAAATCCATAGGAAATTGTAGAAAAATCCTTTTGAGGTAAGACCAAGTTCTTTGAACTCACCTCATCATTCTCTACCTAAACCCAAGAGCTTATGATTCAACTCTCATCATAGCTCAAAAAGCACATTAGGGCCGAACCCTTCTTGATGATGATGAATAGTGTTTTCATCAATTTTTGATTTTTAACACTTGATTTCATCCTTAGCTTTCCTAATGCCTTTGAATACATGAAATGGAAAACCAAGATCAATTCCTAGCTTTATTCTCTTTAGGGTGGCCGAAACCCTCTTTGTGAGAATTGTTGAGTTTGGTTTGATTGTTGTTTAATTATTGATTGTTTGGTTGTTTGTAGTTGGTGACAACTATCAGGAGGTTCACAAACCGATCAACCGACTTTGATCTGGGAATCTGCTCTTCAACAGGTATGGGGAGAAGAACCTCATCACACCAAGATGGTGGTGGTGAAGATGGTTGTTTACTTTATGTGTGGGTGAAACCCTTTAGTTTGGGTTCACTTTTAATTGTTATGTTTTGTTAAGTTCTCTTCAAGAACAAGATTGTTATGATGAGTTTATGCTTGAGTATGTTGTAGTGTGTTTTAGCATAAGTTGATGATGATATGATTGAATAAAAATCATTTCCATGTATGTTGGAAAACCTACTTTGATCACTAGATCAAGTATGGACTTTTATTGTTGATTATGAGACCATAATGTGTGATGGACTTGGATGTTTGATTATGATGTAGTAATGTGTATTATGGTTATCATGATTGTGTAAGTGTTGTGAGCTATACTTTGATTGGTTGATGAAGTAAAACTTCACATTGATTCCTAGTTGGCTATTAGCCATGACCTTGAGGAAAGGAAGGATATGAATAGTTCTTGGACAAGTCAAGTTTTGATGTAAAGAAAGTGTTTTCAATAACTTGTGTTTTTCAAAGAAAAACCTAAGTGACTTTAAATGGAATTAAATCTCAAAGTGCTTTCACCAAAGTGAAACATGTTTTATACCTTATCCTTAGTTCATCTAGCTAATCAAGTAACTCAAAATGAGAAAAGAAGTGTTTTCATGAAGAGAATCAAAATGGTTCCATAAGGTTGATGTCTTGTTTTAAGGCAACATTTCGCTAAGCGAATTCATATTCGCTAAGCGAATCCAATACATTTCGCTACGCGAATTACTTCTCGCTGAGCAATCCAGAGAAGTCTCCAAAAGAGGTGTAACCGTCTGAACTTTCGCTAAGCGAAATCATTCTCGCTAAGCGAATAAAGTGAAATTTCGCTACACGATGGATGTTTCGCCGAGCGATCCAGAGGAGTTCCAAAGGAGGTATTACTGCCTCATTTTCGCTAAGCGAATGGAATTCCGCTAAGCGAATTTCATGTTTCAGAAAATGCTAGAAATGAAGTAAGTAGTTTAAATGTTGTTTCAAATCAAATGAGTTTTTAATTGTAAAAGTTGTTTGGTTTACAAAAGGAGTTTTCTAACTCAATCGTAAGAGTTTTATACGTAAAAACCTAAGTTAAGTAATTAACTTAGAGTTGAAGACAAGGGTTAAATAAGTATGGTATGTGGTGGAACAAGACCATGTACTATACCATTGATGATTTAGTACATCAATGAGTTCATAAGACTTAAGTGAAATCAACACTTGTTTCCTTAATTGAAAGACAAGGGATTAATATCTTAGAAAGGCTTAAAGACTTATCTAAGAGGATTCTCAATCCTTATTCATAATGCTTAGGACTTGAGACATAATTCATAAGATGTAAACACAAACACGAAACGTTTTGGTTTTCGAAACAGTAGTTCGATGACGGACCGATGATTCGGATCTAGGTTAATCGTTCAATTGTTTCTGTCTTGTGATAACTGGAATGAGAGAGATCCTGAGGCTGTGCAGGTATGGGACTGTACAGTGGAAGGAATCCTGAGGCTATGCAGGTATGGGACTGTATAGTTAAGGGAAAACATATAAGAATTGATTGGTACTACCCATATCAACAAGATTTATCTTCTTTTCGGGAACTTAGAACATAAGAACTCCATAGTTAAGCGTGCTTGACTTAGAGTAATTATGGGATGGGTGACCTTCTGGGAAGTTTCCTAGAAAGCGTGTGAGTGAGGACAAAACACGCTGAAAAGACTTGTGTTGGTTTGTGGGGACAGTCGGCGATTCTGAAAGCAGTCTGGATCATTCCAAAGGAATCACGAGATATTTATCCGATGGATAATTGTTTTATCCGATGGATAAATGTTTTATAAAACAAAGACGCGTGTGGTTTCTAAGGAAGAGAACCTTAGTGAACCTTGAGGTTTATCCAATGGATAGACATTGCTTTATCGCATCTGCTTTGTGTAAGCATTGGCATTTCATTTGCATAGTTGTAAGGCCTTGCGCCTAGGAGTTGAGCTTACACCTTGATGCGGGTGCGAATCTTACGGTGACGATCTTCAATGGTCTTTTTGGAGGTATCAGGGTTGGAAGGGCTGACATGTGACCAGTTGGTGATTCTTCTGTGTCGTGGCGAATCCGTGCAATACACTGATATCCTCTACTAGATGCCGTACTTTTCATGTTTGGTCGAGAGTGTTACCGTAAAGCCAGATACGTGCACGTTACGAATTTTGTAGCATCTTGCTCATGGCAGCATCTTGCTCATGGCTGGCAGAAACCGGAACATGTCCTCCCATTCACTCTCTCCGAATGTTTTGTTAGCTCCATGGAGTAGGGATCAGAGTAGTACCCAGTGACATTGACATTGAGTCATATACATTGCATTGCATTGCATTGCATTGCATGGCTATTGATGTTTACATTTACTATTATACATCGCTGTATTGTTTAAGGATGCCTTAAATTATGCTGTTAAATGTTTAGCATGCTATTATGTTGTTAACTGCTTAACATGATTTATACTGAGAACCTTTGTAAGCATGTTGGGTACGTTGTTACCCGGTGAGTCGTCCCGTTTTTGCTACTGCTGTTTTGTTGTGTTGATGAACGGGAATCTCACCCATATCTGTATGTTTTCTGCTGGTACTTGCTGTTGCTGCTTGAACAGATGGACGCGACGATGGTTCCGTTCCGCAGTCCCTTTGAGTTCGGAGGTGGACTCTTTTGCTGTTTTAGTTTTGTTGTTGGCCAGACTATGTCAGTTTTTGTAGTACCTTTTGGGAGCTACGACTCCTAGTACTTATTGTATTTTCTTATGTCAGTCATACATTAGACTTATGTCTATATACAGTAATGTTGATGTTTCTGTTTTCTGTTTTCTGTTTCTGTATTTATAATACAATATGTTCTAGAAATGCATGGTGAACCTAAGTTCACTTATTAGTATTATTTATTACCTTTACTAATCCCATTACATCTTTTATGAAAAGAAAAGAAAAAGAAAAATCGTATTTTCCGCATTAATAAATATTTTCGGCCTTATAAACGTTCGGGAATGTGACACTCGGGAAAGGGTGTTGCACAGCCCCATCTTCTTCTTCCTTTCCTTTCTCGTTTCTTCACCATTTCTCCATTTTTGGAGATTGAAAAGCTTGAGTTTTGTGAAGTATCTTCACTCATTTTTGAAGGAGATCATCGTAGGAGGTAGCTAGCTCTCTCTATCTCTCTCAATTTCTCTTTATTCTCCATTAATTTCTATGGTTAGATATGTTAGGGTTTTTAACCCCAAACCTTCAAAATTCAATGAAAAATTATAGAAAAATCGTTTTGATACCAAACCAATTTCTATGGCCTAGGTTCATGACATACTTGCATGATCCAAGAGATTAGAGCCAAGAAGTCTCTCTAGCTATATTTTCTAGGAAGAGGCCGAAACCCCCTATATGTGTAGGGTAGGGTTTTTGGTTGGTTTTTGATGTTTTGAACTGATATCTAGAGTTATCACATTTAGTTAGGATGTTATCTAAGAAATGAGAATTTTTGGAGCTCCCTAGCTATTTTTAGTGTAATAGGGCCGAACCATAGGGGTGTTGCAGTAGGAGAAATCTATGTTTTTTTTGAGTTAATGCCTTTATGGATTGTGTGTATGTAGTGATCGGCAGCTAGCTAAACCAGTTGTCAGATTTATCGGGTGCCTCTAGCTTACCTTGGGATTACAAGCGGTAAGGGGATAAACATGAGGAGTCCAAATTTTGACAGTTATATGCTGCTTTGGGTGTTTGTAATGTAAACAAATATTTATATCTGATTATTGGTTGATTGTTTTATTTACTGCTGTTGATTTGCTTATGCATGACATAACTGCTGATATATGTGGATACATGCTATAATTGTTAAAGAATTGTATAGAAGTATCGTGTGCCCTGCTGTGAGATTTAAGGCATTAGAGGACCTAATTTCGATTAGGATCCGACATCGTGTAACTTAAAAGCTTTAAAAACTTGAAATGTGAAATCGAGAAAATAAACATGTTTTATTGTTCCTCAACTTAATCTAAGAGGAAATAAGTAATTATCTCTTTTGAAATAAAATATAATGAACAGCAGCTTTTAAGGAAAATCAACTTAAAAGAGCAGAGTTGTAAATATGTGTTTTTAATAATGAAAAATGATGTTTTTAAATTAAATAGGGTGTTAGAAACCTTTATTAGTCTTTAAATTAATAAAGTTAACCGTTTGAGCAAAAGTGTTTTAAGAAACGTGATTTTCAAATAAATTTGTTTCATCCGAGGAAAAAGGTTTTTACAAGCTTTGTTTTTAAGGTTTGTGTTTTACCGAAAAACGACGAAAGGAAAAGGAAGTGGTCTTTAGACCAAGTTTTGTTTTATGAAAAACCGATCTCGAGGACTTTGTGTAAGTATCGGAGATTTGGGTTTTGGTTCTTTTGAGTTTTGAGAAAAAGTGGTTTTTAACTTAGAAACTAGAAACTGAGACGTCGGGGTTCTAGGGTTCTGCAGAAACACGTGGATCAAGGATCCGTGTTAGTTGTGGTCCTGTTGGCTTAGGGACGATCTTTGTGGTCCTGTAAGCTTGAGGATGTTTTTGTGCTCTTGAATCCAAAATCCTAAACTGGTGCATCGGTTAGGGATGTTTGGGTTCAAGCTGTTTTGGACTAGATGTCTTGTTTTAAGAAAAATGTTGTTAAGGCTTAAAGAGTCTAAGACATTATGGTGGTTGTTAGCGTTGATGCTACAACGAGGAAAGATTGTTACGACAAAGATAAACCGATGGAAACTAAGTAGTTTTCTCATGCATTTTGTGTGGGGCAGACGTGCCGTGAAACGGGGGACCTTGATGATAGGAAACCCCGTGATGACTGTAAGTCATTATGTGTCATTGTACCTTGATGGGCAATGGATAAAATCCATATAATGTTAAGCATTTGTACAGTGTGATATGGTAGTGAAATCCATGTAGAGTGAAGCGTTATGCCCTGTGTGGATAGTGTGATATGGTACTGAAGTCCATGTAATGTGAAGCGTTATGCCTGGGTTGGACAACGTGACATGGTAAATAAATCCATGCAATGGAAAACATTATGCCTAGATTGGACAACGTGGTGTGGTAATGAAATCCATATAAGGAAAAACATTGTACCCTGTGTTGGTCAGTGTGATATGGTAAATACGGTGTGCCTTGATTGGCAATCGAGTCTGATGAACTCATTCTTTTGGTGATGGGATTCCCGGAAATCTAGAATTGAGTATTTGTTGAGATATATGGAAATGTTCATGCATACGTTTAGAGAATAACGTTGATTGTGGGGTATGAGACCCTTGTGTTTTTACTGTTAGTACATGGATATATATGTTGTACTATGTGATGCATGATGATATTTGGTGAGATATATTTGTATGTATCTGTTGTTTGTGTTTGGGCATGTAGTTGTCGTTTTTGGGTTCATATATTGGTGTCTGACCCTTGCCTGTACGTGTTGGACACCCTGTTGTGTTTTTGGATACATGTACAGATATTCTGTTAGCAGTTCCTTGGACCGTTCTAACTTGAGAGCTGGAAGTCGACAACGAAGAGGTGTGGACTGGTGACGACGTGACCCTGTCCTTTTGGTACGGCTGAAGTCGGGGTAGTGCACTTTATTATCTGTAGACTTCTTTTGTCAGACCAGCTTAGGTTTATTTTGTGGTAATTTCTTTTGGGTTAGTCTATTATCGGCTTCGGATGGCCGTGGGATAGACTGATAGATTTTAATAGATGATGTTTACTTATATATATATATATATATATATATATATATATATATATATATATATATGTGGTATTGTGAGTATGTTAATGTTATTATGAGTATAGGTTCTTTAATATAATAAGAAGAAACAAATTTTATCACGATTTTCATGATAAGTAAGATATGAGTAAAGAAAATCTTTTCCGAAAGTGAACCAGCAAATCTTTTCCTACTTTATAGTATTGGGGTTACGAAAGTGGCACCCGAGATGAAGGGGTGTTAGATTTTCCACATCTCACAACTTAGAAAGTATATTCCTGATTCGTCCCATGTAATCGAACCTAATATAGTACATTTACAAGAAAACTTGTCTTATGAGACATCGCCTGTGCGAATCATTGATAAGAGAATTAAGCAACACAGGGGAAAACAAGTTCCCTTGGTAAAGCGACTGGAGGCACACGTGGGAGCTCAAGGACAAGATGAGATTACAGTATCCCGATCTTTTTATAATTTCGAGGACGAAATTTTTTTTTTAGAGGGATAGTAATGTAACACCCCGATTTTTCACTGCTTTTAAATATCAATAAGTAGAATAATTAAGTTTATATTTTATTCGAAGTCTTATAAAATGAAATAAAATAAACCGAGACCATATTCAAGCTCAACACTATCGTATGAAGCTACAATTAAATTTTGAGCTGAAAACTCAAACGGAGCCTGGTCTGCGTTTTTACACTAATAGTAAGATTTTGCTGCTTAGGAGACCTCATATTGACCCGTGAACGAGACAGTAAGTCTTAGAATTTAATTCTCTACGCTTTGGTTAAATTCCAAAAAAATCACTTCCTGACCTTTTTTCGAGCAAAATCCTCAATCGGGTGACGAACGGAGCTGCATATGGATTTATCAGGACCCGCTAACGGATAATCTTGATGTCACATCACATGGGAAAGCGTGCCAGAGTCATCATGACGTTTGAAAATATCTGGACGTGAAAATACCAAAATACCCCTAACCTTTTCTTTAATGATATTTTGGTCCTTGAAAGAAAAGACCAAAATGCCCTTAACTGAGTTGATTTAAGGCATTTCAGCCCCCCTCATTCACACCCCCAACCTGCACTTGAGAGCCTTCTTCACACTTCATCTCCTTCCTTGAGAAAAACTCCATTTTTCCTTGGAGAAAAACTTGAAACCTTAAGATAAAAGCTTGAATGCTTGATCAATCTTCATCATTCTTTAGGTAAGATCACTTATATGATCTCTAAGCTTCATGAATCTCTTCCTATTTCAAGTTTGAAATCTTGATTTCATAGTTTTCAAGTTTATGATCCAAAACTTCAAAAATTCATAGGAAATTTTGAAAAAATCATTTTAATGGGAAACCAATTTCTTTGAGCTAGCTTCATCATCCTCTACCTAAACCCAAGAGCATATGATCAAACCGTCATCCTAGCCTATTCTTCTAAAAGTGGCAGAACCCTAGGGAAGATGAATGAATAGTGTTTTTGTTTAATTTTTGATTTCTAACTCTTGATTCCATCCTTACCTTTCCTATTGTCTTTGAATCCAAGTGATAGAAAACCAAATCAATCCCTAGCCATGTTTTTCTCCTTATGGCTGAGAACTTCAATGAGTAGAACCTTGAGTTTTGTTTCAAATTTTTGGGTATTAGGACTTGTATTAGTGTTAACCAAGCTTATGAACCAACCATCCAAAAGTTTTGAACCAAATGTGATTCTAACCCTTTTTACCTTTGTGGCCAAACCTTGGACCTTTTAGGAGGAGAAAATTTATGTTTTGATGTTGTTTTCTTGTGTTGATTGTTGTTGAGAATTGAATTGTGTTTGATTGTTTTAGGCGACGCAACGAAACCGGAACCGGAGCCGAGAATCGTTCGAGTTTTGATTGAGCAACTTAGAGAGGTAAAGGGAGGTATTTCATTTGAGTTTGGTAGCTTCATAGTGTTTGATTGATAAATTTGATGTGGTAGTTTTGATTGATGATTTGGAGATATATTTGAATGAGATATGAAATTGTTTTACTTAATGAAGCATACTTGTATACTTGATCATAATTTGTGGCATTGATGCCTTGGATGAACTGTTTATGTGATAATTGGACTGTTGGATGCCTATATATATATATATATATATATATATTTATTTCTATCCTGGACTGGTGAAGAGCATAGGACTGGCTATGACTTGACAAATAATTAAAATACTCGAAAATCGAAATCAAAGTTTTGAAAATCGGATTTTGAAATCAAAAAGGTGTTTTTGGGAAAACGTGTTGCTTTTTCAAGAAAATGAAATTGAGTTTTGTTTTCCAAAGTTGTTTTGAGAAAATAAGACCGAAGGAAAAACGATGAATCTTTTGAAATGAACACAAACCTAGTGACCGAGACGTCGGACTAGTGTTTTTTGGATTGAGCACTCGGACTTCGCGTCCTGTGTTTTGATTTGAATGGGCTTAATGTCCTTTAAATCGAGTCGTGGGCTATATGCCTCGACAAATGAAAGAACGAATGAAAAAGAAAACAGAAAACTTTCTGTGTACATGCATGAACCGGCAGACGTGCCATTTGAAAAGGAGCTACAACTTACGTAGTTGAGAATTGAGCAAGTAAAACCTCTAGGTCTAAAGGGTCATTCTGTGTTCGAAACTCCACAAGTGGCCGGTGGCATAGCAACCCCGTGCCGTGGTAAATCGGTTGCCCAACACGAATGAACTCAATCAGAGACTGAACTATTCAGGATATGGTTATGACGTGATACCCTGGAACAATTGGAGTTCGGACCTCAATTAAGGGGCCGACTAATGAGGACAATTGTGTTATGGATGATATTGCGGTCTATCGCTCGATGAAGGGAAGTAAGAATCTACGGAGTACATGAATTAGAAAGATGATATTGGAGTCTCATGCATTATTATAACTCATGATAGTGTTTGAGATATTGTGTTGATGAATTACTGTTATTATAACTGTATTTATGTGTGATTGTATCTGTTGTTTGTCGCTTGTGCCGCTATCGTGATGAACTTATAAAATGAGTATCTCACCTTTGCCGGTACATGTTGAACACCTTGTTGTGTTTTTGGATCACATGTACAGACGTTGATCATAAATTCCTGCAGACACGTGAGGACTCAGATGACGGAGGCTTTTGAATGAGCTGAACAGAGGATCCCTCCGAGTTCCTCTGGGAATTGGAGCTGACTTTGGGGTTGTATCCCAATGTCTACTTTTAGCCCGACCAGCATAGGAGTCATTTATTTTTGAAACAGTCTTATATTTTAATTGCTGCACGTATGTTAAACATATGCCTTTAAGTCTGTAATAGGATATATTAGACCTGCACTTATGTCCTGATTATATTAGTATGTCCCTTATTTACTAATGTGTGTTATGAAGTGTATTCCTTTGTCTTGGGTTTGAATTGCCTATGCATGCAGAAAATTTTTAGAACCACGTTTTTGAACGTAGTTACTTAATTAAAGTATTTTCCGAAAGCAACCAGCATATTTTATTTGATTATGTTTTCCGCAATCGAGTCCGAGCATGTAGCACCCGAGGGGGGTGTTACAGGTACAGTGCTTCACATTATATGGATTCCATTGCCCATCAAGGCACAATGGTACACAATGGACTTAAAGTCATCACAAGGTTCCTTATCATCAAGGTCCCCCATTCTATGGCATCTGTGCCAAAAACAAATGCACGAGAAAACCTTTTATTTTCGTATGTTTTTCTGGGTCGTATAGTTATTTCCTCGTTGAAGCTCAAAGCTATCAACCACCACAATTTTTAGACTCTTCAGTCTTTTCAACACTAAAACAAAAAGGACACACAGTCCAATCGCCCAGACCCAAAACCATCAACCGATGCACCAGTCTCGGATTTTGGATTTTAGAGCACATAAAACGTCCACAAGCCTACCGGACCACACAAATTGTCCACAAGCTTACAGGACCACATCACTAACACGGATCCTTGATCCACGTGTTCTGTAGAACACTAGAACCCCGACGTCTTGGTTTCAAGGTTCGCTTTCAAATTAACTTTTCCTTTTGAAATACCAAAAACAAAACCCGCATCAACGAAGCTTACACACAAAGTCATTGAGATCGGTTTTCTATAAAACAGAACTCCTTATCAACACCACTTTTCTTTTGGAAACAAAATTTCGTAAAACGGCAACACTTTGCAAACATAGCTTGTGAAAAAACTCTTGGTCAAAACTACTCTCTTTTGAAATACCTTGGTAAACCACCAACACCTTGAAATATAGTTCGTGAAAACTCTTTTCCTTTGATAAAACAAACTTGATTCCAAAACTAAGTCCTTGAAAATACTTTTGCTCGAAGAGATTCGTATTATCGCTTTAAAAATGACTCATGATTTTTTAAAGCACTTTTTTTTTTAAAAACTTACTTTTCTTGAACTAAAAATATTTTCCCCCTTTATGTCTTCTCATTTCTTAATGAAGTATATTTCATTTTCTTATTCCCAAAAAGATGTCAATCCACTTTGTTTTCAAAATCCTTTAAAGACTCTTAGCCTTTTATTAACTTACTTTACATCCCAAGCATTTTGAAGCTTTTAACTTTACTCGATTTTGAATCCTAATCGATATTAGGTTCCTTAGCACAATACCTATCATTTTTCAGTCAAAACATCATGCTAAGCATACATAAACATAATCAAACATGCTTGAGCACAATTAAACATAAGCAAACATACTTAAGCACAATTAAACACAACCAAGCATAATTGAGCAATAAGTAAAACACTCCACAAATAAATATAATACACCACAAATGTACGTTCCTCCACACAAATAGTACATAGCCATCGGAAATTGAATTCCTCAGGTTATCTCCCCATACCTTGCAAGGAAATTTTCTGACAGAACTTTGTCCGAATCGTTTCGCTAGTTCGCCGACTAATCGCCCGAAAGATATCCACAACCAATACCTTCACACAATCAATTCAAACATCAACACTAACAACATAAATTTCCCTATTTCCTTAGAAGCTAGGTTTGGCCATGGTGCTCCAAAATTAGCTAGAGATGTCTAAAAATTCCTAACTCTTGGATGAATGATCCTTAGGTATACCTAACAACAAAACAAGTCTCTTTACTCAAAACTTGAATCAAAAACCCAAGATTCCTCACCCTATAGGTTTCGGCCAAAGCTTAGAAAAATAGGGAGGAAATTTTTTTTGATTACAAGCTCTTGGATAATGATAGAGGATGATGAAACTAGCTCATAGAAATTGATTTCACATTAAAAGGATTTTTCTACAGTTTTCTAGAGATTTATGAACTTTGGTGTTAGAAGTTGATCATGGTTGAAAAACAAGATTTTGAAGGAAGATCATGAAGCTTAAGAGATCAAAGGAAGAGTCCATCCCTCTTGGAGGATGAAACTGAGCAAGATCACCAACTTTTCTTCACAAAATCTCCTGAACGCTTCTTGAGAAAATGTGGGGAAAAGATGAGTTATGAAGAAGAAATGGTGGAATGCTTTCATGAAGTGGGGCATGAGGCCTAAGGGGCAAGGGTAGGAAGGTCCAAAAAATTTTCACTTAAGGGCAAAATAGTCATTTCACCTAGGGACAAAATTGGAATTAAGGCAAAAGACCAAGGGCAAAATGGTCTTTTCAGCCTTAAAGTAACAAAATATCTAGATATTTTTTAGAGGTAATGATGAGAGTGAGGGCAAAATGGTCTTTTCCTTTAGGGACAAAAATGTCGTTTAGGAAAAAGGCCAAGGGTATTTTGGTCTTTTCATAGTGTGAACGCGTTCAGATATTTTCAAACATCATCATGACACTGGTGAGTCATGGCACGCTTTCCTGGGTGACTTGACCTGACGTGACTTCAAGTTTGCGGGTCCTGGTAAATCCATATTCAGCTTCGTTCTTCACCCGATTTAAAATTTCGTCCCAATAACTTATATTATTTCACATTTTAGTGCGAAAAACCAAATTTATCAAAATTGTTGGAAATTCGATTCTAAACCTATTTTGTTCACGAGTCAAAATTAGGTCTTCTGATCAGTAAAATCTTACTGTCAGTGAAAACGCAGACTGGGTTCTGTTTGAATTTTCAACCCAAAATTTAGCCGTAGCTTTCTACTATAGTGTAGAGTATGAATATGATATTGGTTTACCCAAAATCATTTTCTAAAACTCAGATAAAATATAAACTCATTTATATACTTTACTGATCTTAGAAAGCCTGAAAATCGGGGTGTTACATTACTACCCCACTAAAACAAATTTCGTCCTCGAAATTTCGTACTTGGGAAAAATAAGGATATGGTTGGAAGATAACCAATCCATGCCTAAAATCACATCTAATTGTATTAATGACACTATTTGAGTAACAAGAAACTGTTTATCCTGAATAACAATAGGACAGTTCAAACATATTGAGTTTATAGTAACTGGCTCAACAGTTGGGATGGAAACAATCAAGTCATGTGACAAGGAAGAAACAGGTAACTCTAAACGTTTCACACAATCCATCACAATGAAAGAATAAGCTGTACCGAATCAAAAGTACGGTTAAGAGATTATTGTCTATGTCGCAATCACCTTGTATGCGATCGTTGGAACCCGAAGCCTTCGCGCCACTCATGGTATAAACTCTTCCCTTCGTCGTCGGCCCTTTGGTTCCGGTGTGGTTATTGGCAGCTGGGACATTTTTCTGTGCCTGGCAGTATCTCACTATATGCCCCGTTTGTCCACAAGTAAAACATTCACCACTCCGCATAGGGCAGTTGTTGGCCATGTGTGATGGATCTCCACACTTAAAAAATTTCCTCTCTTGGCCTTGATTCTGATTCCTCTGGCCTCGACTGCCTGATGCATAAGCAACAAGATGATACTGTTGTTGGTTCTGATTATTCCATGGGGGTCGGGAATAAGGTTTCTTCTGACTCTGTTCTCCTCTCTGGTTCTGATATTGATTCTTAAAGCGGAAAGGTCCTCCAACGTTCCCTTTATCGGCCCTTCTGTGCTTCATTAGCTCCACTTGTCTACTCTTTTCGACTAATGCCTGGAAATTTCGGATTCCCTGCGGTAGCACTGATTCCTTAATTTCATACTTCAAACCTCTCTGGAAACATTCACACTTCCAGTCTTCATTAGGATTGTTCTGGAAGAATCGGAAATACTTAGCAAGCGATTCAAACCTCGCCACATATTCCCCAACGGACATCTCCCTTTATTGCAACCACAAAAATTCTCTCTCTTTCTCAGATCTGGCACTTTGTGGAAAATAATTCCCCAGGAATCAGTGTCTAAACAGATTCCAAGTGATTCTTGTTGATTCGCCTCTAGCAGTTGTTTGGTTCCCTTCCACCAGTACTCAACATCTCCTAGCAGTAGGAAAGTTGCATACGGTACCTTCAGTTCTTCAGGGCTGTCGATCAGCTCGAATATCTTTAATTTCCTGGATCCAAAAGTCAGCCTTCCCGGGATCCACATCGCCATGAAACTGTGGCAGATTCTGGCGTCTGAATGCAGTCAGGTTTCGACCCTCAGTGGCTTGTTCAGAACGAGCCTGCTCTTGTGCATTGTGAGCAACCATTGTAGCAGTCTGTACAGCAATAGCAGCGGCCATGTTCTCCATTGCTTGTGCAGCAAAGTCCATCCCATTAGCACCATCAGTGTCCTCAGCATGAACACCAACTCCTCTTCCGCGACCGCGGCCACGTCCACGTACAGCTCTAGTTTCAGTTCCTAGTTCCATGTTTGACCTACAAGATTGAAATCAGTCAAATTCCAACTAGAAACCAAAACATAGGCTCACTTATCAACACATATCACTCCTAGAAAGTCATTCAATTAAGTCTTAATCAGAGATCACACAACATCAACACAACAGACCTATTCCTAAAGGTTCCCGAAAGACTCGACCAGCTTTGATACCACTAATGTGACATCTTAATCTGGCATCACATGGTGACCCAAAACAACATGAAATATGAAATAACAGTTTGCTGGTTACTTTCGGAAAACAGATTTTCTTTACTTAGATCTTACTTACTCCCAAAATCGTGATAAAATTTTTTCTTCTTACAACGTTAAGCTACATCTACTAAAAATGATCATCAATACTACTCATATACATATATATGCATCATCAGTTGACCTTATACATAGTGGAACGTTGGACAAAACTCGTCCGTTTCCAAAAGACACACTAACAGAAGTAAAACTCTATAAGTCTAAAAACTAGGTAGAGAGAGTCTAAGAATTATATCTCTAAGATCATGGCCATCAGTAGCCGATAACAGACTACCCAAAAATCATTACCTCAGAAGAAACCCTAAGCTAGTCTGACAAAACTAGTGGAACCCGTTGGAAAGTCCCCCGAATGTATGACCCAAGCAGTAGGGTCCTCACGTCGCTCAAATATTATGGAGTGAACCCCCGAAAGGGCTAAGCTTTCTTGTTCCGATCGCATCTGTATACAGATAATAATATATGCCACAAAGGAAACAGCCCAGCCTAGAAGCACAGCAAGGTTGAGAAACCAATATATGAACTCAAAATACGACAACTACATACATAAAGTACAAACAGCTAGTTCATATATATGTATCAAACACCATTCTTAAACATGATAAACATATCACAGAATATCATAATAATAAAGATAAAGCGCAAGGGTCTCGTACCCAACAGTCATCGTCATTTTTAAACGTATGCATGGCACTTCCACATATATCATCGAACATTTGATTCTTAATTTTCGGAAATCCCATCACCTTATAAATGAGCTGATCAAACTCGATTGCCAAATAAGGCACACAATAATTACCATATCACGCTGTCCAACATAGGGCACAGTGCTTCGCACTAAATGGATTTGTTTACCATATCACACTTTCCAACACAAGGTATAATGCTACACATTAAATGGATTTCATTATCATATCACATTGACCAACATAGGGTACAGTGCTTCACATTATATGGATTTCATTACCATATCACACTGACCAGCATAGGGTACAATACTTGACCAACATAGGGTACAATGCTTCACTTTATATGGATTTCATTGCTCATCAAGGCACAATGGTACACAATGACTTAAAGTCATCATAGGGTTCCCTATCATCAAGGTCCCCCATTCCATGGCACGTTTGCCAAAACCAAATGCATGAGAAAACCTTTTGTTTTCGTATGTTTTTCTGTGTCGTATAGTTATTTCTTCGTCGATGCTCAAAGCTATCAACCACCACAATTTTTAGACTCTTAAGTCTTTTCAACACTAAAACAAAAAGGACACACAGTCCAACGGCCCAGACCCAAAACCATTAACTGATGCCCCAATCTCAGATTTTGGATTCTAGAGCACGCAAAACGTCCACAAGCCTACAGGACCACACAAATTGTCCACAAGCTTACAGAACCACATCACTAACACGGATCCTTGATCCAACTGTTCTGCAGAACACTAGAACCCCGACATCTCGGTTTCTAGGTTCGCTTTCAAAATAACTTTTCCTTGTGAAATACCGAAAACAAAACCCACATCATCGAAGCTTACACACAAAGTCATCGAGGTCGGTTTTCTATAAAATAAAACTCCTTATCAACACCACCTTTCTTTTGAAAACAAGCTTTAGTAAAACAGCAACACTTTGCAAACATAGATCGTGAAAAATCTTGGTCAAAACTACTCTCTTTTGAAATACCTTGGTAAACCACCAAAACCTTGAAATATAGTTCGTGAAAACTCTTTTCCTTTGATAAAAAAAACTTGATTCCAAAACTAAGTCCTTGAAAATAATTTTGCTCGAAGAGATTCGTTTTATCGTTTTGAAAACAACTGATGATTTCTAAAACACTTTTTATTTTAAAAATCTACTTTTCTTGAACTAAAAATATTTTTCCCGTTTATGTCTTCTCATTTCTTAATGAAGTATATTTCATTTTCTTATTCCCAAAATGATGTCAATCCACTTCATTTTCTTAATCCTTTAAAGACTCTTAGCCTTTTATTTACTTACTTTACGTCCCAAGCTTTTTGAAGCTTTTAACTTTACTCGATTTTGAACCCTAACCGATGTTAGGTTCCTTAGCACAATACCAATCATCTTTTCAGTCAACACATCATGCTAAGCATACATAAACATAATCAAACATGCTTGAGCACAATTAAGCATAAGCAAACATACTTAAGCACAATTAAACACAACCAAGCATAATTGAGCAATAAGTAAAACACTCCACAAATAAATATAATACACCACGAATTTACTATCCTCCACACAAACAGCACATAACCATCGGAAATTGCATTCGTCAAGTTATCTCCCCATACCTCTCAAGGAAATTTTCTGACAGAGCTTTGTCCGACTTGTTTAGCTAGTTCGCCTACTAATCGCCCGAAACAAATCCACAACCAGTACCTTCACACAATCAATTCAAACATCAACACTAACAACATAAATTTCCCTACTTCCTTATAAGCTAGTTTCGGCCATGGTGCTCCAAAATTAGCTAGAGATGTCTAAAAATTCCTAACTCTTGGATGAATGATCCTTAGGTATACCTAATAACAAAACAAGCCTCTTTACTCAAAACTTGAATCAAAAGCCCAATATTCCTCACCCTATAGGTTTCGGCCAAAGCTTAGAAAAATAGGGAGGAAATTTCTTTTGATTACATGCTCTTGGCCAATGATAGAGGATAATGGAACTAGTTCATAGAAATTGATTTCTCGTTAAAAGGATTTTTCTACAATTTTCTAGAGATTTATGAACTTTGGTGTTAGAAGTTGATCATGGTTGAAAAACAAGATTGTCAAGGAAGGTCATGAAGCTTAAGAGATCAAAGGAAGAGTCCATACTTCTTGGAGGATGAAAATGAGCAAGATCCCCAACTTTTCTTCACAAAATCTCTTGAATGCTTCTTGAGAAAATGAGAGAAAATGTGGGGAAAAGATGAGTTATGAAGAAGAAATGGTGGAATGCTTTCATGAAGGGGGGCGTGAGGCTTAAGGGGCAAGGGTAGGATGGTCCAAATTTTTTTCACTTAAGGGCAAAATAGTCATTTCACCTAGGGACAAAATTGAAATTAAGACAAAAGGCCAAGGGCAAAATGGTCTTTTCACCCTTAAAGTAACAAAATATCTAGATATTTTCTAGAGGTAATGATGAGCGTGAGGGTAAAATGGTATTTTCCTTTAGGGACAAAAATGTCATTTAGGAAAAAGGCCAAGGGTATTTTGGTCTTTTCGCAGTGTGAACGTGTTGAGATATTTTCAAACGTCATCATAACACTGGTGAGTCATGGCACGCTTTCATGGGTGACTTGACCTGACGTCACTTCAAGTTTATCCGTTAGCAGGTCCCAGTAAATCCATATTCAGCCCCATTCTTCACCCGATTTAAGATTTCACCCGAATAACTTATATTATTTCACTTTTTGGTGCGAAAAACCAAATTTATCAAAATTGTTGGAAATTTCATTCTACACCTAACTATTTCGTTCACGAGTCAAAATTAGGTCTTCTGATCAGTAAAATCTTACTGTCAGTGAAAACGCAGATCGGGTTTCGTCTGAATTTTCAACCCAAAATTTAATCGTAGCTCTCTATGATAGTGTAGAGTATGAATATGATCTTGGTTTGCCCAAAATCATTTTGTAAAATTCCTATAAAATATAAACTAATTTATATACTTTACTGATCTTAGAAAGCCTGAAAATCGGGATGTTACACTACGCTACAACACAACAACCTCAGAGTATGCAAACTGACATATATGTATAAAACAGAAGCATGGAAAGAAAAGATACAAAGGACTTCCTCTCCTGGCCCCCAAAATACATATTCGCTCAGACACATACTGGCTATACAAAAACTAGAACTGCCCACCCGACACTGACTCTAATGGGGATAACGAGAATTCCCCACTGAAGCTCACTGCCTCCAACGATAGACCTGAAGTGCCTTGTACTCAGTGGAGCTCTCTGACATCATCACCCTCCATCGGTGGTATTCCCTCATCCTCCGCTGTGAACGACGGTGTCTGCCCCGAGCTACAAAACCTCTACGCGAAGAAGCATGAGATCTCTAATGGCATCATCCGCGCAATGCGAAAATCTCCGACCAGGTAGCTCCTCGATGAACCCCATGCTCTAAGGTATATGGTAGTAGGCCCAGTATATACAACATGGTACCGTGAGTAGTCAATCTCCCAGTAAAGCTCGTCATCCTCGTATAAGAGCACAAAATCCCCTAAGACCAGGATCCGTGGCTCTCCCTCCAGCATCAGGCTCAGTAGGTGTGCCATTTATCTCCTCGGGCAGATCCTTAACAGAGTCTTCTCATGCGGTTGTAAAGAAACATAACACGACATAGAGAAATAGGAGATAAGAAACAACAACACATCACAATATGGGAAATAAGAAATAAAACAATATATAAGGATAGCTACAAGCACAACCAAGTATACAAAGGCAAGAAACCATCCTCAAGGATATTCTTTCCTGACTAACATCTCTTACACTGATGCATCTAACTGCCACATGAACGTAGCCTCGATGCGACATCTCCAGCAAGTCAAGATGTCACTCTCATCATTATGCCAACACCCGTAATGCAAGATGCTCTTTGTGAAGGAACCTGTTTGAAACACAAGAAGGGGGTTGAATTGTATTTCCTAAGTTCTTAAAAATTTTCGCAAGCAGATATATATTTTCGCAATTGGTTGGATGCTAAAAAGACTACGAACGCAACAAACGTTTGCAAACTATAACATCCTAAAATTTCAATATAACTATTTTAATAAAGAAAATTAAGTTGTTATGAGGTTTAGAGTAGAAAATTGTCAGTATAAATTTTTTTTGAAATTGTTTAGTAATTAAAATAATGGAAAATGGAAATTAAAAATTTTAGATTTATTAGGGGATACTTAATTCTCAAAATTTATATATTACCTTCATCCAAAATTGAATGTCAATTTAAGGGGGGAGGGTTTGATACTTCACGTAATAAGAATTCAATATGAATTCTTAAGAAAAAGGTTCAGCGGCCCACTTTAAGCAAAAATAAAATATATTTAAAAAAAACAATAAATATGCAAGTGACAAGCTAGTCACGTAAGACTTGCAAAACTTATATTTGATAAAAGAGGTGTGCCGAATTGTTGAGAAACCACACAACAGTGCCGCAAGCAAAATGAAACAAAAAAGAGTGGTTCTTGCACATAGGAGTGTCGATTTAAAAGTTGAGCAGGGAGTTGCACAGATCTAGAACATCACTAAAGAGAAGAAGGAGTATCGGTGAAACGATAGGATTTGTCCTATATAATATTTGGAGCTTTTGGAGGTCTTCAAGAGTTGAGTAAAAATACTTTTTTCTCACCCTTTCATGGTACAAAGATTTGGGGTTTTGGGTCTTAAAACCAATAATGAATTTGGGAGATTGATTTGGGAAAATTGGGTTTTTCTATGTTAAGGTTCAAGAACGCTAAATTGATTTGGGGGTTTTCGATTAAAAAGAAAGTTTATTAAATTGAGTATTTATCTTTGTGATTGATGATATGAGATGTATGATTAGTATGTGTATTGGTTGATTGACATGTTTCACTTGAGTTATGTGATGGTATATATTTGATTTGACATGTTTAGTTGATTATTATGCATGTGGCATGACGTTTGAGAAATACCGCCTATGAAAGAGGTATCGAAAGTAACATCGTCATTAAATTGGGATGTCGAAATTATGTAATACCGCCAGTTGATGAGGTATCGAAAGCAACATCACCATATATTGGGATGTCGAAAAATGAATAATATCGCCAGTGCACATGGTTGGTATCAAAAATTGAGTAATGTCACCGATGAGAAGGTGACATCGAAATACATCTGTTGAGTGATGTTTAATAGTCATATAACATGTGGTTTGTGACGCCTAAGGCTAACAAGGGCGGGGAGTGATCGCCGGTGCTTGAGGCACGGACAAGGAGCGGCTCCTGGCGGGCTTCTAGGCAAAGGGACACATGAATGAACTGGATTCACATCAGAATGAGAGGGATCCTGATGCTATGCAGGTGTGGGACTGTACAGTTGAAGGAAGGCATATAAGAATTGATTGGTACTACCTATATCAACAAGATGCATCTTCTTTTCGGGAGCCCAGAACATAAGAACTCCATAGTTAACCGTGCTTGACTTGGAGCACTTGTGGGATGGGTGACCTTCTGGGAAGTTTTCTAGAAAGCGTGTGAGTGAGGACAAAGCACGCTAAAAAGACCTGTGTTGGTTTGTCGGGACAGTCGGCAATCTTAAAAGCAGTCCGAGCCATTATTTAATGGTATCAAAGCAGATCTCTCCCCGTACGATGTGGTTCGGGGACGAACCAGGTGGAAGCTGGTGGGTATGTAATGCCTGAGGCTGACGAAGGCAGGGAGTGATCACCGGTGCTTGAGGCACGGACAAGGAGCGGCTCCTGGCAGGCTTCTAGGCAAAGGGACACATGAATGAACCGGATTCACATCGGAATGAGAGGGATCCTGAGGCTGTGCAGGTATGGGACTGTACAGTTGAAGGAAGACTTATAAGAATTGATTGGTACTACTTATATCAACAAGATGCATCTTCTTTTCGGGAGCCCAGAACATAAGAACTCCATAGTTAACCGTGCTTGACTTGGAGCACTTGTGGGATGGGTGACCTTCTGGGAAGTTTTCTAGAAAGCGTGTGAGTGAGGACAAAGCACGCTGAAAAGACCTGTGTTGGTTTGTCGGGACAGTCGGCAATCTTAAAAGCAGTCCGAGCCATTATTTAATGGTATCAAAGCAGATCTCTCCCCGTACGATGTGGTTCGGGGACGAACCAGGCGGAAGCTGGTGGGTATGTAATGCCTGAGGCTGACGAAGGCAGGGAGTGATCACCGGTGCTTGAGGCACGGACAAGGAGCGGCTCCTGGCAGGCTTCTAGGCAAAGGGACACATGAATGAACCGGATTCACATCGGAATGAGAGGGATCCTGAGGCTGTGCAGGTATGGGACTGTACAGTTGAAGGAAGACTTATAAGAATTGATTGGTACTACTTATATCAACAAGATGCATCTTCTTTTCGGGAGCCCAGAACATAAGAACTCCATAGTTAATCGTGCTTGACTTGGAGCACTTGTGGGATGGGTGACCTTCTGGGAAGTTTTCCAGAAAGCGTGTGAGTGAGGACAAAGCACGTTGAAAAGACCCGTGTTGGTTTGTGGGGACAGTCGGCAATTTTAAAAGCAGTCCGGGCCGTTACATGGTTTATTAGAGATTTATGAGATTTTGACATACTTAATTTATGATGTGTTTACGATGATTGAGTATTGTCAATAATAATTAATATTATTATTATTATTATTATTATTATTATTATTATTATTATTATTATTATTATTATTATTTTCATATTGCTATTATTTTGGAAAATAGCGGGTACCATGAATTGTTTTTCCGGTTGCCGCGCCGGCTGAGAACAATGCTTTTACGAAAATCTTTATAACTATATTTTATTCACTAGGATTATAAATCTCATTAGTAGTATTGTTTTCAGAGTTGAGGACGTCACAGTTGAGCATATGAAGACTTGAAGATTATTTTTCTTAGTTTTAGTATTTGGTTAGTATGTTATGGCTTATGCCAAGAGAACCTATGTCATCGTCATGTATTTTTTTTTTTATCATGCGAGTTGTAGGAGACGCCCGGTTTTGAGGCTTTTGAACTAAATATGTTTATTTCAGTATTTTATAGGTTTATTGATGTAAACATTATTTTGATATTATTATATAAAATATTTATTCAGATTTATTATTAAGAAAGTTATTATTTCTCCATATTTTATTTAAATATTATTTGGGTTACTAATGTAATGAAGGACGTTACATTTTTGGTATCAGAGCAGTTCATTCCTAAATTGGACTGTGGTAATGGGTCTTTCAAAAATCAAAACTTGGGCACATAGGACTGCAGTTTGAGTTATAAAGACTGCATGCTATTCTTTTAGATGTTGGGCCTGGCCACCCAATATTTGATTGGTGGTGTACAGATTTATGACGACTAACAGGCAAGAGTATGAGTTTTGTTAGAGACAAAAAGATTATAAATTTGTTGTGTGATTAATTTTGGAGTTGACTGGTGCTTGATTGTTTTTTTTGTTGTTGTTGTTATTCTTGCAAAGGATAACTATGTTACCTCCACTTCCTGTTTAAATTGTTCTCTGGTGTATAAGACTTGTCCTTTGCTGTTGATTTTTATTAATTAATTAATGGTTGTGAGTAAACCTACATGAGATTGTTTGTTGTGCTGAAAATTTATTGTGTTGACCATAATTCATGTCTCTACAGTACATGTAAATCACAAAGGGACTAGTATAAATTTCTATTAAACAAATAAGTTAACTGAATATGTGTGTGAGATATTGTGTGCATTTGTTATTAATAAATGCGAAATAAATTATTTTGTGCTTAGTCATACCGTAGTTATAACACTTTGTCTTAAGTGCTTAGTTGAGGGGCACAAGAAGATTTATTCTTATTGTTGGCTAAGATAAAGGCGAATTTTGACAATAATACCTATAGGGCTAAGTGAACTTAAGGGACAATTATATGAGCATATCAATATGAACCGAATGTGTTTTATGTTTGCTTGCTTAGATGTATAAAATGTTAATTTTGAGGACGAAATTCTTAAAAAAGGGGAAAAAAATGTAACATCCTAAAATTTCAATATAATTATTTTAATAAAAAAAATTAAGTTGTTATGAGGTTTAGAGTAGAAAATTATCATTATAAAAATTTATTGGAATTGTTTAGTAATTAAAATAATGTAAAATAGAAATTAAAAATTGGAGATTTATTAGGGGATACTTAATTCTCAAAATTTATATATTACCTTCATCCAAAATTGAATGTCAATTTAAGGGGGGAGGGCTTGATATTTCATGTAATAAGAATTCAATATGAATTCTTAAGAAAAAGGTTCAGCGGCCCACTTTAAGCAAAAATAAAATATATTAAAAATAATAATAAATATGCAAGTGACAGGCTAGTCACGTAAGACTTGCAAAACTTATATTTGATAAAAAGAGATGTGCCGAATTGTTGAGAAACCACGCTGCAGTGCCGCAAGCAAAACGAAATAAAATAGAGGGGTTCTTGCACATAGGAGCGTCGATTTACGTGTTGAGCATGGAGTTGCACAGATCTAGAGCATCACTGAAGATAAGAAGGAGGATCGATGAAACGTTAAGATTTGTCTTATATAATAATTGGAGCTTTTGGAGGTCTTTAAGAGGTGAGTAAAAATACATTTTTCTCACCCTTTCATGGTACAAAGATTTGGGGTTTTGGGTCTTAAAACCAATAATGAATTTGGGAGATTGATTTGAGAAAATGGGGTTTTTCTATGTTAAGGTTCAAGAACGCTAAATTGATGTGGGGGTTTTCGATTAAAAAGAAAGTTTATTAAATTGAGTATTTATCTTTGTGATTGATGATATGAGATGTATGATTGGTATGTGTATTGGTTGATTGACATGCTTTACTTGAGTTATATGATGGTATATATTTGATTTGACATGTTTAGTTGATCATTATGCATATGGCATGACATTTGAGAAATACTGTCTATGAAAGGGTATCGAAAGTAACATTGCCATTAAATTGGGACGTTGAAATTATGTAATACCGCCAGTTGATGGGGTATCGAAAGCAATATCGCCATATATTGGGATGTCGAAAAATGAGCAATAACGCCAGTGTAGATGGTTGGTATCGAGAATTGAGTAATGTCACCGATGAGAAGGTGACATCGAAATACTTCTCTTGAGTAGAGGTAGGCAATGGAATGTCATTGTTGAGTGATGTTTGATAGTCATATGACATATGTGGTTTATTAGAATTAATTGACATATGAGATTTTGAGATACTTTATTTATGATGTGTTGACGATGACTGAGTATTGTCAATAATAATTTTTATTATTATTATTATTATTATTATTATTATTATTATTATTATTATTATTATTATTTTGGAAAATAGCAGGTACCATGAATTGTTTTTCCGGTTGCCGCGCCGGTTAAGAACAATGCTTTTGCGAAAATCTTTATAACTGTATTTTATTACTGGGATTATAAATCTCATTAGTAGTATTGTTTTCAGAGTTGAGGACTTCGCAGTTGAGCATACGAAGAGTTGAAGATTATTTTCTTAGTTTTATTATTTGGTTTGTATGTTATGGCTTATGCCAAGGGAACCTATGTCATCGTCATGTATTTTTTTTTATTATGCGAGTTGTAGTAAACGACCGGTTTTGAGGCTTTTGAACTAAATATATATGTTTCAGTATTTTATAGGTTTATTGATGTAAACATTGTTTTGATATTATTATATTAAATATTTATTCAGATTTATTATTAAGAAAATTATTATTTCTCGATAATTTATTTAAATATTGTTTGGGTTACTAATGTAACGAAGGACGTTTCACAAACACTAGTTGGACGCTCGTTGTGAAAGAAAATGTTTAAAGAACAGACGCGTTAAGAAAGCAATTCAGTCTCAAGGAGTTAGTCAAAAGACAAGTTAAGATAAAAGCAAGGGAAAGAAAGAAAACACATAGATATTATCCTGGTTCACTCTTCACCAAAGAGCTACGTCCATTCCCCTCTACTTGAGAGCTTTTTCCACTATAACAAAATCCGTTGTTACAAGTATTCAACATCTCTTCAGGCTAGTATTCAACACCTCTTCAGGCAAGTATTCAACACTTCTTCAGGCAACACTAAGTATTCTTTTCAAGTCAAGCCTCTTCAGGCTCAAGTATTCTTTCTATACATGCCTCTTCAGGATCAACCAACTAAGGTTTGAAAAAGAGTTTTTGTTCTAACAACTCAATAAGTGTGAGGGTTTGAAACTAAGCTTAAAACTCTAAACAATACTCTTTGCAGAGAGTAATATGAAAGTTAAGAGCAGAGTAGCTTTGAACGCTTTTGATTTCTCTTGATTGTGTTGTTCACTTGTATGCTAGTTTTCAGTTCAAGTTCGGTCACTTTGTATCTTCAAAGGTGGGGGTATTTATACCCATCAAGTCTTGAGCATTCTTCAGTCTTCAATGAATGGAAAAAGAACCGTTTTGATTGAGCACTAAATGCTTTGATCCGTTGAGTCTGATAACTTGTTGAAGCTTCTGAAAAGCAAAGTTGACTATCAGGCTAATAGCTCAAAGTAGCACTAACAACTTTCCTTGTACACGAAAGTTGCCTTTTGTCTTTCCTTTTGTAGATAGTCAAATCCTTTGTGTCAGGGACAGACTGGCTTCAGCGTTCGATGGTACCAAGACTACAAAGAATGTTTGTCCAAAGGATACAAGCTTTTACACGTTGAATAAAAGATTCAAACACTTTACAAATTCATTCGCGCTTAAACATATTAAAACATAAAGCATTGGACTCAGTTAAGAAAACTTTTAACAAAAAGAGCCTTTGGACTCAGATACAACGATTAAGGTTTATAGTCCAGAAAGCGCAAGAACCTTAGGCTTTGGACGAACTGTAAGTCTTTGGACTTAGATTTTCCGGCACACTTAAGATAAAGCATTAGTCCATAGCTAATCTTTGTTCACTTAAATTAGTCTTTTGTTAACATCAAAATCTTAAGGGATTAATGGACCATAACCACTTTGGTTCCAACAATCTCCCCCTTTTTGATGATGACAAAATATACTAATTTGATTGAACAAAGTTTTCCTAAAGAGCTGATAAGCTCCCCCTAAGAAAAAGATTTCTAACAACCAAGCATTTAGACAAGCTAACGCAGGCATAACGAAAGCAATCATATAACAAACATATCATGAGATGCAATGCCAGTAAACACACACACACACACACACAGATATATATATATATATATATATATATATATGTAAAAGAAAGCTTATAAAAGGAAGAAATTTTAAGAAGGTGGAGGAGGAGGAGGTTTTGAAGGAAGTTCTGAAACATGGCTGCAATCTGTTGCAGCATAGCTGGATTACTGGCTTCAATGGACTGTTGAACAATGTAACATCCCTGTTTTCTGAAACCCAAATTAAGGTGGATGACCTTGATCTGGTGTTTGTATGGTTGTGTGAATGTTTATGTGCTAGTTTAACACCTAGTTGGAAGTTTAGGAATAGGCTTGAACAAGGTTGGAAGTGCTTAAGGTGTAACACGAGAAATTGGGAAGTCAGAAGACTGGAAGTCCTTTCCCAAATGAGTTGGACGTTCAAGCGTGGGAGGGCTCCACTCTCAAGCGTTGCAACGCCTAGGCGTGAGAGAGCTTGCACACTTTAGCATGCTGAGTGAGTTGTGCAAGCTGTTCTGAGTCTGGACGCATGTGAGACACGTGTCAAGCCCGAGAGAAGGCGGAGTAGACGAGGCTCCACGCTCAAGCGTGGAAGGAGACCACGCTTAAGCGTCGGAACGCTTGGACGTGCTAAAAGTTGCATGCGCAGCAGGAACCATAAGTGGGGTTTCCACTTTCATTTCGACACTTGCACAAATTTTGGGTGAAAAACTTGGAGCTTCAGAGCTGAGAGAGAGAGAGAGAGAGAGCTCAGAGGTTAGAGAGAGAAAGCTAGAGTTTGAGAGACTTTAGAGCATTGAATTGAGATTTCGACTACATCGTGGTGATCGTGACTTCGTTATCTTCGATTCCGATCGATTAGTTTCTCGATTCGCCCAAGATAAACTCGAATACCTAACACGCGTTCTTCGCATTCTTCGCGTTCTTCGAGTCTTTACCTTCTCCTTTGATCTTTGAGCTTGCCCTAAGGCTAACATTAATGTCTACGTGTTGTACACGTGATTAGGGCAAAGTTTGTGCTCATGATTCTGCACGTTGGCGAGGTTGAGGTCGCGGCTGTCTTGGAGTTGCCATTGGAGAGTAGCTGCGAGCTTGAGGTTGGGGAAGACGTGATCGTGTTGGTGTTCGTGCGACGACTGTTCAGGTGGGGAGAAAGAGTTACACACGTCGGGGAGGCAAGAGTAATCTATATAGCCTTGTTGTATGTTTTATGTTGTGTAAGGGAACCCTAAACCCTACGTGAGGTTGAAGCCTCACAAAGTACCTAAACCCTAGGTTTAGTTTACTTTGGGCTATCACTGCTATGCTTAATACCCTACGTTACCAGATTTGTGATGCTTGATGATATGTGTTGTATGCCGCTATGTGCGTATCTACTAATTGATATGTGTGGAACATGATGGCTGTATGCTATGTGTAATGAATGTTATGTCTACTGCTTTACTTAGCATGTTGATAATGAACTGATGTATGTATCTTGAAATGTGTGTATGCATGAGACTTGGAGGTTTAGTATGATTAGGGCTTTGACCCCGTTGTGGACGTTTGAGCTGATAATAGAGATTCGAGGTTCTAGTTGGAGCTTGGAGCTCGTAAGTTTATGATGAGAGCTTAGAGCTCAGATGATTACAAGTGGAGCTTGGAGCTCATATGGTTACAGTGGAGCTTGGAGCTCATATGGTTACAGTTGGAGTTTGGAGTTCGTGTTGCTAAGAGCAAGTTGCATGTGTTGCTATATCAGGTCAAGAGAGATGGATGATATGCATAACATATGCATATGATGCCAACTGCCGAGCCGTGTGCCGTGAGGCATACGAGGTTGATGCATTGAGTGCGGGTGCGAAAAACGGAAAGGAAGGTCTATGTGACCTCGAGGATATATTGGACACAGCTGTACCCACATGAGACCGGTATGGTAGCGTCTATCGTATCGTGGCGGTCCTGGGCACGTCCTACAATCTCGACTGGACCCTGAGTCTTTCTGATTGCTAGGGGATCTTCCGAGGAGGCCCAGATAACCCTCTTTGTTTGGGACAGTTGAGCGGTGATGCACTCTTATGGGTCACGGCGAGCGCAACGGATTACCGGAACAAACCAACTTGTGGTCCGATGAGCGGATGTGATGTTGCCCTTAGTAGGGTGTTTAGTACCGGCCAGCTTGCATAGAAAGAGTATGTGTTACATCTAGCTAGGGAATGACCGTGGTTTCGAGACATTGTGAGATGGTTGTGTTTGCTATATACTCTGCATTGCATCATCCCTATGTTTGATGTGCTGTATATCTTATCTCCCTATCTTTTCTTTGTATGCGTATGTTCAACTCGCGAGCAGACGACGAGCCAGTAGAGCCGCAGGACGGACCCAAGACTTCACCCCTTTATCACGGGGGCACCATGGATGCCGGTGCTATGGGATATTGAGATCGTCTATCATGACGAGAGGGGATGGCGCAGCTTGATCTTCCGGAGCAGTACACCACCGTACGTGGACATCATCGGACCCTACCGCGTATATCAATTTCTTCCCTTCCCTCGGATGTGGCGTCCTTCGAGGCAGAGAGAGCGAGACTACTTGTGGGTGGCACCCTAGTCCTCGGCAGTATCCAGCAGGAGAGGCTTCGTCTACAGAGGTCAGCGTAGGCGTACAGAGCGGTGTCTGAGGGCATCTCAGAGGCGTAGGATTGTTGTGTCGAGTTCCTTTTTCGAGTATGAGCCTATACGGGTTTGTAGGCGTACCCACGGAGATGGACAAGGTAGCTCTTGACTCTCACGTCACAGAGGACGTGACGTCGCTAGTGTGTCTGTTTTAGGGTGTGAGTTGAGACTATTTTGATGTATTTTGAACGAGGGTGGGGAGAGCAAGCAAGTATGAGCACTGGAGTCCCTTTGGATGTATCTGTTTTTATTTTCAGTTTCAGCTATATTCATGTCTTTATATGTACCTAGCCCTATTGATGGGGCAACCACGTATGTTACAGTACTGCATGTATATATGTTTTATCTTTCCTGCTACGCCTTACTCTGATGCATGTGCGCGTTTATGTTTTGAATGTTTGTATCCGTTGTTTTAAATAAGCGCATACTTACATCGCTAAGTTAAAGTTAATATTGTAAGTGGGGTTCCATGGGATTATCCTACGTAAGTGGGGTCGTCTCATTTTGGTGGTATCAGAGCATTGAGAACGTTCTATAGCCAATGGGATGATTTCATATATACATATATGGGGTCGTCTCATTTTTATGGTATCAGGGCAGTTTGGAAGTCCGTGACCAAGAACTGCGAGTGTTAGGAAGTTGAACTAGCTAAATTTGTCGTCTCTGCAAGAGAGTATGGCTATGTCTAGAAGGGTAGAAAGAGTGCGATCGATTGTTCTGATGTTCTATATGGATGATAAGTAGATATATGTATTTATGTTGTTTATCATGTTTGAACTCTGAGCTAACAGTTACTTGAATCAGGAACCTCCAGGTAGAGGTATAGGTAGAGGTAGAGGCAGAGGTAGGACTGGTCCAAATGGAGGTCAAGAGGCTGCTGCTTCACATACTGGAAACGGAGCTGAATCTTTGGAGCCCTAAGGACTATGAAGGACATGGCTGCTGCAATGTTACAACAAACTCAACAGAACGCCCAATTCATTCAGCTGACTCGTGAAAACCAACAACAGCAATAGCAACAGAGGGATGTCAGGAATGAGGAAGCTAGGTTAGATGCTTTCATGAGAAGGAAACCTCCTCAGTTCAACGGGGACTATGATCCTGTAAGAGCAAAGCTGTGGGTACAAGAGTAAGAAAAGATCTTCGCAACAACACACTATGACGACGCTCAGAGAGTCTCTTATGCCTCTTTTATGCTAGTTGGAGGGGCAGAGATGTGGTGGATAGGAAAGCAGAGACTGTTTGCGACAGAGGGAAGAACGGTTACATGGCAGTTATTCAAGGAGTGTTTCCTAGATAAGTACTTTCTTCGGATGGTCAGAAGGGAGAAGGAGAAAGAGTTCATGGACCTGAAACAAGGCAATATGTCAGTGGGAGAATATGCAACAAGGTTTGAAGCGCTGCTCAAATTCTCAGAATTTTATCAGAGGTACCCTGATGAGGAGTGGATATGTCGCCACTTTGAAGATGGTTTAAAGTATGAGGTTTAGAAGGCAATCATACCACTGGGGATAGTCCGATTCCCTGAAATACTTGATCGGTGTTCAACCATAGAGAACATCGAGAGGATGAGAGATTCGGCAACCAGGAGCGGAGGACCCATCCGTAGTAACCAGAGAGGAAGGGGTGGAAAGTTCCAGAGTACTCGAGGACCTTACCAGAGGCCAACAAAGAAGGTAGGGGATGCTGGAAGTCAAAGACCGGGTGCAACTCAGGGGTTGCAAGGGTATTTCAAGTGTGGGGGACCACACATGGCACGAGACTACAGAAGCTAGGCACCAGGGAGAGCTATGACCTGTTATGCATGCGGGAAACCAAGACACATGGCAAAGGACTGCAGGCATGGGAATGCCAGACCAACCGGGGTGACTAGACAGATTGTCAGACCAAAGCTCCAGGGAGAGTGCTTGCTATGAGGGGAGCTAAATCCTCTCGATGCCCGGATCTGAGTCAAGGTAAGTGTTTGGTTTCAGGCAAACTCTTATCTGTGTTATTTTATTTGGGGGCTACGTACTCGTTTATTTTTTTGGAATGCATGGATCACTTAGGGTTACCAGTTTCGTCTTTACCATATGATCTTACTATTTCCACACCTACGAGTGATTCTTTGACTACCCTGTTTGTATGCTTAAAATGCCCTATTACTATAGAAAACAAACATTTCTTTGTGGACTTAGTTTGTCTGCCTATGCAGCAGATCGATGTTATCCTAAGCATAGATTGGCTTTCGGCCAACCATGTGGTACTTGACTGTGCAAACAAAACCCTTTGTTTTTCTAAGCTATATGGATTAACGCCTGCTAACGTAGGTATTTTGAAGGGTGTACGATCTGAAGAGTACGTGGTGTTGTTCTCCTTGGAAGCGAAGGAAACTCCGAGTGTGAGAGTGTTGCCTGTTGTGCGGGAATTTCCGGAGGTGTTTCCAGATGATTCCAGGGTTGCCGCCAGAGAGGGAGATCGAGTTCGCAATAGATCTTGTAGCAGGAACTAGACCTGTTTCGATAGCACCTTATCGAATGTCTCCAGTAGAGTTGGCGGAGTTGAAAAAGCAGTTGGATGAGATGCTAGGAAAAGAGTTCATCAGACCTAGAGCATCGCCATGGGGATCTCCGATGCTATTTGTTAAGAAGAAGGACCGAAGTTCAAGGTTGTGTATGGACTATCATCAGCTGAACAAAGTGACGATAAAGAACAAGTATCCGTTGCCGAGGATAGACGATTTGATGGATCAGTTGAGGGGAGCAACTGTGTTTTCTAAGATCGACCTGCGATCTAGTTACCATCAAATCGGGGTGAAGAAGGAGGATATACTGAAGACTACTTTTCGGAGTCGGTATGGGCACTATGAGTATTTGGTTATGCTTTTCGGTGTGACTAATGCTGCAGCCGTCTTCATGGACTATATGAACAGGATATTCTGACCGTTCCTAGATAAGTTTGTTGTGGTGTTTATCGATGACATCCTTATTTAAACTCCAAGTAAAGAGGAACACCAAGAGCATCTTCGAGTGGTACTGCAGGTGTTGAAGGACAGACAATTGTATGCAAAGCTGTCAAAGTGTGAGTTCTGGCTGGAAGAAGTGCATTTCTTAGGACACGTGATCAACAAGGATGGAATCACGGTGGATCCTGCTGAGGTTGAAGCGGTGGTTAAGTGGGAAAGCCCGAAGTCTGTGAGCGAGGTTAGCAGTTTTCTTGGTTTAGCGGGTTATCGGTGGTTTATCGAGGGATTCTCTAAAATTGCGTTGCCTATGATGCAGTTGACAAGAAAAGGGAAGACGTTTGAGTGGTTGGAAGCTTGTGAGCAGAGTTTCTTAGAACTGAAGCGGAGGTTGACCATGTCGCCGGTGTTGGTTTCGCCAGATCCGTTAGGACGTTTTGACGTATATTGTGATGCGTCGTATCAAGGATTAGGCTGTGTCCTCATGCAAAAAGGAAGAGTGGTGGCGTATGCCTCCAGGCAGTTGAGAGTGCATGAACGGAACTACCTAACTCACGATCTGGAGCTAGCTGCGATTGTGTTTGCATTGAAGATATGGAGACACTATCTGTATGGTGCTAAATTCAGCATATTTAGCGACCATAAGAGCCTAAAATATTTGTTCGACCAGAAGGAGTTGAACATGAGGCAGAAAAGGTGTATGGAATTCATAAAGGACTATGAATTCGACCTGCAATACCATCCAGGCAAGGAGAATGTTGTAGCGGATGCGCTCAGTAGGAACTCCCTACACATATTTGCAATGATGGTACGAGAGCTTGAGTTGTTAGAGCAGTCTAGGGATCTAAATCAAGATGTGGAAATCGTTGAGGGTAAGATGAATCTTGGGATGATTGAGGTAACTAGCGATTTCTTGAATCTGCTTTGGAGAAGGCAAGCTGAGGATGTGTATCTTAAAGAGGTTAACCGGTTGATCGAGGAAGGTGAGACGTCTGAGTTCAGAAGGGGTGCTGATGGTTTGGTTAGGTATGGTGATCGAGTCTGTGTGCCTGCGGATAGTGAACTTAAGAATATGATCATAGAGGAAGCACACAAGAGCAAGTTGAGCTTTCATCCAGGGGTTACCAAGATGTACCAGGATCTGAAGAAGCTATTCTGGTGGCCGGGGATGAAGAAGGAAGTAGCAACATATGTCCTATCCTGCTTGGTGTGTCAAAAGTCGAAGGTTGAACACCCGAAGCTAGCGGGATTGTTGCAATCACTGGATGTCCTGAAGTGGAAGTGGGACAACATTGCAATGGACTTTGTCTCAGGGTTACCAAGGACTCAGAAGAGGTATGATGCAATTTGGGTTATCATAGATAGGTTGATGAAATGTGCTCATTTCTTACCTATCAACCAGAACTATTCTCTGGAAAGGTTGACTCAGATTTACATCAGGGAGTTGGTGAAGCTACATGGTGTGCCTTCGAGCATTATCTCAGACCGAGACCCGAGGTTTACTTCGAGGTTTTGGAGAAGTCTAAACGGTGCGTTGGGAACTAAGTTAAGGTTGAGTTCCGCTTATCATCCCCAGACGGATAGTCAGTCAGAATGGATGATTCAATCGTTGGAAGACTTGCTAAGAGCATGTGTGTTGGAACACACAGGAAGTTGGGATGAGTTTCTTCCTTTGATTGAGTTTCTTCCTTTGATTGATTTTACCTATAACAACAGTTACCACTCAAGTATCAGGATGGAGCCGTATGAAGCTTTGTACGGGGGGAAGTGCAGGACTCCGTTGTACTGGTTTGAGACTGGAGAGAATCAATTGTTAGGTCTTGAGTTGGTGCAGCAGACAACGGAACAGGTTAAGTTGATCCGGGAAAAGATGAAAGCCGCAAGGGATAGGCAGAGGAGCTACACTGACAAGTGGAGGAGACCATTAGAATTCTAGGAGGGCGATCATGTGTTTCTGAGAGTTACTCCAAAGACGGGCGTTGGCAGGGCAATTCGATCTAGAAAGCTTACACCCAGATTCATAAAACCATTTCAGATTCTTCACTGAATTGATCCAGTAGGTTACCAAATAGCCTTACTGCCTAATTTGTCAAATCTCCACGACGTCTTTCACGTCTATTAACTTAGAAAGTACTACCTTGATCCATTGCATATGTTAGAGCCCGAATCAATCCAGCTAAGAGAGAACCTTGAATACGAGGCTTTACCGGTTTGGATAATGGATAGAAGGATCAAAGAGCTTCGCGGTAAGCAGATTCCCCTGGTGAGGGTCGAGTGGGACCCAACAACCAGAGATTCAACATGGGAAAGAGAAGCACAGATGCGCTAACAGTATCTGTCGTTGTTTATAGGTATGAACGAGGAATTTTAGGGATGAAATTCTCTTTAAGGGGGGTGGTAATATAACATCCCTATTTTCTGAAACCCAAATTAAGGTGGATAACCTTGATCAGGTGTGTGTATGGTTATGTGAATGTTTATGTGCTAGTTTGACACCTAGTTGGAAGTTTAGGAATAGGCTTGAACAAGATTGGAAGTGCTTAAGGTGTAACACGAGAAACTGGGAAGTCAGAAGGCTGGAAGTCCTTTCCCAGTTGAGTTGGATGCTCAAGCGTGGGAGGACTCCACGCTCAAGCATTGCAACGCTTAGGCGTGGGAGAGCTTGCATGATTTAGCGTGCTGAGTGCATTGTGCCAGCTGTTCTGAGTTTGGACGCGTGTGAGACACGTGTCAGGCCTGGGAGAAGGCGGAGTGGATGAGGCTCCACGCTCAAGCGAGGAAGGAGACCATGCTTAAGCGTGGGAACGCTGTTGGATCGAGCGCTTACCACTAGGCCAAAAGCTATAGCTGTTAGTCAGGGCGCAACCTTTTCTACTTAACCGTAACAGCCCAAGCACCACGTGTCGACAGTGACTTGACCCCACTTGGGCCTCCGCCACGGGACAATGATGCCACAACCCGGCAACAATCTCCCCCTCAGCAATTGCTCCCTCTGGGAATCGAACACGTGGCCTTGGCTCTGATACCAATTGTTGGATCGAGCGCTTACCACTAGGCCAAAAGCTATAGCTGTTAGTCAAGGCGCAAACCGTTCTACTTAACCGTAACAGCCCAAGCACCACGTGTCGACGGTGACTTGACCCCACTTGGGCCTCCGCCACGGGACAATTGATGCCACAACCCGGCAACAAACGCTTGGACGTGCTAAAAGTTGCACGCTTAAGCGTGCACAGCAGGAACCATAAGTAGGGTTTCCACTTTCATTTCCACACTTGCACGAATTTTGGGTGAAAAACTTGGACCTTCAGAGCTGAGAGAGAGAACTCAGAGGTTAAAGATAGAAAGCTTGAGTTTGAGAGACTTCGAAGCATCGGATCGAGATTTTGACTACATCGTGGTGATCGTGACTTCGTTATCTTCGATTCTGACCGATTAGTTTCTCGATTCGCCCAAGGTAAACTCGAATCCCTGACATGTGTTCTTGGCGTTCTTTGAGTCTTTACCTTCTCTTTTGATCTTTGAGCTTGCCCTAGGGCTAACACTATTGTCTACGTGTTGTGCTCGTGATTAGGGCAAAGTTTGTGCTCGTGATTCTGCACGTTGGCGAGGTTAAGGTCGCGGCTGTCTTGGAGCTGCATTGGAGAGGGGATGCGAGCTTGAGGTTAGGGCAGACGTGATCGCGTTGGTTTTCGCATGACGACTGTGATGCTTTGGGCTATCACCGCTAAGTGAGGTTGAGACCTGACAAAGTACCTAAACCCGAGGTTTAGTTTACTTTGGGCTATCACCGCTATGCTTAATACCCTAGGTTACCAGATTTGTGATGCTTGATGATATGTCTTGTATGCTGCTATGTGCGTATTTGCTAACTGATATATGTGGAGGATGATGGCTGTATGCTATGTGTATTGACTGTTAAGTCTACTGCTTTACTTAGCATGTTGATAATGAACTGCTGTATGTATCTTGAAATGCATGTATGCATGAGACTTGGAGGTTTAGTATGATTAGGGCTTTGACCTTGTTGTGGACGTTTGAGCTGATGATAGATATTCGAGGTTATAGATGGAGCTTGGAGCTCGTAAGTTTATGATGGGAGCTTAGAGCTCAAATGATTACAAGTGGAGAGCTCGTATGGTTACAGTGGAGCTTGGAGCTCGTATGGTTACAGTGGAGCGTGGAGCTCGTATGGTTACAGTGGAGCTTGGAGCTCATATGGTTACAGTTGGAGCTTGGAGCTTGTGTTGCTAAGAGCAAGTTGCATGTGTTGCTATATCATCTTAAGAAAGATGGATGACATGCATAGCATATGCATATGATGCCAAGTGGCGAGCCGTGTGTCGTGAGGCATACGAGGTTGGTGCATCGAGTGCGGGTGCGGAAAACGGAAGGGAAGGTCGATTTGTGTGACCTCGGGGATATATTGGACACATGTGTACCCACATGAGACCTGTATGGTAGCGCCTATTGTGTCGTGCCGGTCTTGGGCACGTCCTACTATCCCGATTAGACCCTGAGTCTTTCCAGTTATCGGTGGATCTTCTGAGGGGCCCCAGATATCCCTCTTTGTCTGGGACAGTTGAGCAGTGATGCACTCTTATAGGTCACAGCGAACGCAATGGATTACCGGAACAAACCAACTTGTGGCCCGATGAGCGGACGTGATGTTGCCCTTAGTAGGGTGTTTAGTACCGGCCGGCTTGCATAGAAAGAGTATGTGTTACATCTAGCTAGGGAATGATCACGGTGTCGAGACATTGTGAGATGGTTGCGTTTGCTATATACTCTGCATTGCATCATCCCTATGTTTGATGTGCTGTATATCTTATCTCCCTATCTTTTCTTTGTATGCGTATGTTCAACTCCCGACCAGACGCGCGAGCCAGTAGAGCCGTAGGGTGGACCCTAGACTTCACCCGTTTATCACGGGGGCACCACGGATGCCGGTGCTAGGGGATATTGAGATCTTCTATCATGACGAGAGGGGATGGCGGGTGGACCCCTCGACCTTTTTGGAAGTATATACAAGATCCGTCAGATTGATCTTCCGGAGCAGTACATCACCGTACATGGACATCATCGGATCCTACTGCGTGTATCAGTTTCTTCCCTTCCCTCGGATGTGGCGTCCTCTGAGGCAGAGAGAGCGAGACTACTTATGGGTGGCACCCCAGTCCTCGGCAGTATCCAGCAGGAGATGCTTCGTACAGAGGTTAGCGTAGGCGTACAGAGCGGTATCTAAGGGTAGCTTAGAGGTATAGGATTGTCGTGTCGAGTTCCTCTTTCGAGTATGAGCCTATGTGGGTTTATAGGCGTACCCACGAAGAGGGACATGGTAGCCTTGGACTTTCACGTTATAGAGGACGCGACGTCGCCAGTGCGTCTGTTTTATGGCGTGAGGTGAGACTATTTTGATGTATTTTGATCGAGGGTGGGGAGAGCAGGCGAGTATGAGCGCTGGAGTCTCTTTGGGGAAACAACATATGTTACAGTACTGCATGTATATATGTTTTATCTTTCATGTTGTGCCTTACTATGATGCATGTGCGCTTTTATGTTTTGAATGTTTGTACTCGTTGTTTTAAATAAGCTCGTAATTACATCACTAAGTTATAGTTAATACTGTAAGTGGGATTCCATGGGATTATCCTACGTAAGTGGGGTTGTCTCAAACAAACTCTTGAACCTCCGGAGGGATATCAGGGACAGAACTCTCGGCTGTGGCCGTTGTTGCCTCAGGATTCTTTCGACTAGAAATCACACTTAAAGAATTGGACGGTGATGGGTCAACAGGATGTACCACAGAGAGATGGATTGGTTCACTATAAGAAATTTCGTTATTTCCCACGGCCTTGAAGCCGTGTGTAATTTTGACATTTCCCACGGTCTAAGCCGTGAGAAATCAGTCATTTTGTTTCCCTCATACATTCGGCCTAAGCCCTCGGAATTGTAACCACTAAAGTTTCCCACGGGCAAGCCGGGGATAATGTATTACGCAAAGCGACACGAAATACTCTGTCAAATTTCCCATGGCTTTCCCATGGCCTGCCTATGGGTAAGGGTTTTTTGGATTTCCCACGGCTTGCATAAGTTATCTATATGCGCTCCCTCCATCCTCTCGTTCTCTTTCCTCTCTTCACTGCCTCCACCACCAGTTTCTCCTATTCTCTTCACGATCTCCCTCTCTTCACCACAGCCACCACCACCACGCAATGTTGGCGTCAAGATCCAGTCTCCCGCCACGACCATCGTTCGCATCAACCTCCGGCCACCGTTTGTAGAGAAGGTAATCTTTGCTCCTCTCTTCTCTCTATTTTTTTTTTTTTTTCATTTTCATTACCTATTTTCTCCCCATTTTCAGTACCCAATCTCAGCCGAATTTTCTTCCTCTGTTCATGAGAAGCTGTTGTTCGTTTAGCAGGGACTGGAATGGCAAGAGGGTTATGGAATGTTCTGGAAAGTGAGCGGTCCCCATAAAGCCCAAACCCTAACCTACACAGTGTTTGAGTTTGAGTGTTAGAACCTTATCCAGACCAGCCACAATCGAATCGAATGGCCTCAGCCAACGCTCTCTTATCCGCTTCCATTCTCAGCTCTCCCAAAAAAAGGTACCATACAAAATCTCAAAAAAAAACCATCTTGAAACTGAGATTTTGAATTTGGTTGCAGTGATTTAATTGATTGATTGATTGATTTGATTTAGGCAGAGGTTGAAGTTGAGCAGGAGGGTGAACCAAAGCGGGAGAGTGAATTACAGACAGAACGCCACTCGTTGATAGATGAGTTTGGAAATCCTAGAGTTGTCAATGATGGAGACATGGAGTCACCATTGCCCGAGCTATCGAGCTACCTGTTCCCATGGAAAATGCTGGTGCAGCTCTCATTTGGGAGGTATCTTATCTTCAAACTCCCTTAACAGTATTAAGTTAACACTTTAAATCATTTCACTGTTTCTGCATACTCATCATGGATGAATGGATTATAACTCTGTTAAACAAAATAGGTTGCTAGTAAAACCAACGATTCTGCTGGGGATGCGACGAGGACCCCGTCGGAGTAGGGGAGGGAGGGCGGTGGAGGGTGATCGGAGAGAGAGAAGGTGAAGGGTTTGGTGCGTCCATTTTTGAATGAAAGAAGAGAAGTAGTGTTTTGTTTTTGTTTTTGTCTGGTTTCTGAATTTGAAGTGCTTTTCTCTATTATTTTCTTCATTTGAAGTAGTAGCACTTCCATTGCACCATTTTTTCCCTATTTCTAACATATAGACTTTCTAGTTCTAGTTTCAAGTTCCTGTCCGGTCTAAAAGCTTCAAGTCTTCAACTAAATTTAAGTAGATAAAAAATAAAAAAATACAAAAGCATTTGCATAATTATTAATGATTAATATTAATATTATACTTTCACCATTGAATTATATTTCTTATACTTTGTTCACTTAGTACTTTATTTGGATTTTGTTCAGAGGTTCAGATTCTTTGCGACCCACTATAGATCAGCAGGTATAGCTGATTATTATTCATGTTATTTTGCTTATTTCCCTTTTCTTAATTTACAACCTATTGTTTGTTGAGAAAGAGTTGATTCACCACTTTTTAGATACATTTATGGATACAATACGCTTCATTTTGTTAATAATTTCAGCCATTTCTTCACTGTGCTCATTAACTTGGTTGCATTATCTCTGCACCTTCTTCACTAATTTTTCATTATATTATTCTGAGAGTAATACTCTTAATTTTATAATTGTCCAAATTTATTTTAATATTATTCTCAATATAACCGCCTGTATAAGTGCTACCTTGATGGGTATCTAAGAACAGAGAACAACAAATGGAATAATCCCCTTGTATTATGTACTCCAATTCGGAGGATCTCTCCGAATTGTGTGAAGGAATTACAAGAAGAATGATAATGCAATGAAATAGTGAAAATGGTTACAGAGAATAACCAATTCCCAGCCCAATTCCCAATCTCAATTCAAGCCTAAAATCTGCTATCTACCCAATGATGCTATATGTATCTTCTCACTCCTCTACCACCTAAATATTCCCTCCCCTACATCATGACTACCGCATGACTATTGCCACGTAGGCAATAGTTTGTTATATGATATCAATTCTGATCCTGTGGTCCCCATTTAAATGGTTTCCACTTTCCTTTCTCATAAACCTTAGTGAATTTCCCCTTCTGTCCCTCAGTAACTTGGTTCGCATCAACACCTTCCCCTTCAAAATTCACCTTGTCCTCAAGGTGAAGCTCTGGGAAACTCTCCATCATCTTGGTCAAGGACTCCCAAGAATTTTCACACTCTGGC
Organism: Ammopiptanthus mongolicus; assembly: GCA_039655645.1. Classification (NCBI taxonomy): domain Eukaryota; kingdom Viridiplantae; phylum Streptophyta; class Magnoliopsida; order Fabales; family Fabaceae; genus Ammopiptanthus; species Ammopiptanthus mongolicus. Next base: position 39,700,951 of record CM077345.1, read on the forward strand.
ATATTTTTCCACTTAACAAGAACCTCCATTTCAGTCACCTGAGTTCCCCTTATGGCCAGAATCTCTTCTGGTTGGCTCTGAAGTTCCAACTCCTCAGAAACATAAGCCGGCAGGGGCTGCACTACCGCATCTGGTTTGATCGTCGATTTCAAGAGAGATACATGGAAAACTGGATGCACTTTACTGTCCTCAGGCAATTTCAACTTGTAAGCCACTACTCCTATCTTCTCTATTATCTCATAAGGTCCATAGTACCTTGGACTCAGCTTTTGGTTCACTCTTTTAGCAAGCTTCTTGAGTTTATAAGGCTGGATTTTCAAGTACACCATATCCCCTACCTTATACTCCACTTCTCTTCTATGTAAATCAGCTTGTTGTTTCATTCTATTCTGGGCTTGAACCAAGTGTTCCTTAAGAGATCTTAAAACCTCATTTCTGTCTTGTGTCATCCGAGTCACTTCCTCCATAGGAGTCACACCAACATCACCTCTAATGACTAGAGGTGGTTCTCTGCCATATAGAGCTTTAAAAGGAGTCATCTTTGTAGCAGAATGATAGTTGGTGTTGTACCAAAATTCTGCCCAACTAAGCCATTTGTGCCACTGCTTGGGTTTGGTACCAGTCATGCATCTCAAGTAAGTCTCTAGGCATCGATTTACTACCTCTGTCTGACCATCCGTTTGTGGGTGATAAGCTGAACTAAATTTCAGTTTTGTGCCTGCCAACTTGAACAATTCAGTCCAAAAAGAACTAATAAAAACCCTGTCCCTGTCAAAGACTATGGACTCAGGAAATCCATGAATTTCACCACTTCTTTCAAAAACAATTCAGCTACATCTTTAGCACTATAAGGGTGAGTTAATGCCATAAAATGAGCATATTTAGTCAATCTATCAACAACCACCAATACAGTATCCATACCACCTGCCTTAGGTAATCCACCAATAAAATCCATAGTGATATCCGACCATATGTGCTTGGGAATAGGTAAAGGCTGAAGCATACCTGCTGGACTTAGTGCTTGATACTTATTTCTTTGACAAACTTCACACTTCTTGACATAATCTTGGATGTTTTTCCGCATCCCTTCCCAAAAGAACAACCCTGCTATCCTTTTGTAAGTGCGAAAATAACCTGAGTGTCCACCAACAGCACTGTCATGAAACTCTTTCAAAACGAGCAATTTTTGAAGAGTTACTGGGAATGACCAGCCTGCTATGGTAATACAATCTGCCCTGCTGCATTCTGTACCCAGGATGAGCATTAGGATTCACCAACAAATCCTGTATCTTCCCTTTCATCTTCTCATCCTTCTCTACTTCAGTTTCCATATCCTCCCAGTCAAAAAACTGCACAGTTGTCAAAGCTGAATACTGCAGTTTCCTTGAAAGAGCATCAGCAGCCTTGTTTTCAATTCCGGGTTTGTATTTGATTTCAAAATCAAATCCTAACAGCTTAGGGATCCATTTATGTTGCTCCTCTCCCATCGATCTTTGGTCAGCCAGAAACTTTAAGCTCTTTTGATCAGTACGAATGATAAAATGTCTCCCTAACAAATAATGCCTCCACTTTTGCACAGTTAGTACCACAGCCATCAACTCCTTGTCATAGACCGATTTGTTCAAAGCCCTGTCAGATAAGGTTTGACTCATATAGGCCACTGGTTGGCCCTCCTGCATTAGGACAGCCCCTAATCCTTTCCCTGATGCATCAGTTTCAATCACAAAAGTCTTCTCAAAATTAGGGACAGCAAGAACAGGTACTGTTATCATAGCATTTTTCAACTTCTCAAATGCTTCTTGAGCTGGTGAATCCCATTTGAATTTGTCTTTCTTTAATTGCTGAGTTAGAGGCCAAGCAATCCTACCATACCCTTCCACAAATTTTCTGTAGTAACCAGTTAGCCCAAGGAATCCTCTAAGTTCCTTCACATCTTTAGGAGTAGGCCAATTTACCATAGCTTGAACCTTAGCAGGGTCAGCAGCAACACCCTGTGCAGAAATTATGTGGCCCAAATACTCTAAACTCCCTTTGCCAAAAGAACACTTCTTCTTGTTGACAACTAACTCATGCTCTCTTAAGGCCAACAGGACAGTTTTCAAGTGCTCAAGATGAGTATCTAAGTTCTTACTATAAACTAAGATATCATCAAAGAAAACTAAAGCAAATTTCCTCAAGTATGGGTTGAGTACCTGATTCATAAGAGCTTGAAAGCTTGATGGTGCATTGGTGAGCCCAAAAGGCATCACCACAAATTCATAATGTCCTTCATGTGTTCTAAATGCTGTCTTAGGAATGTCTTCATCCTTCATTCTTATCTGATGATACCCTGACTTCAAGTCCAACTTAGAAAAAATCTGGGCTCCTCTCAATTCATCCAATAATTCATCAATCACAGGAATGGGAAACTTGTCAGGTACTGTGATTTTGTTTAAGGCACGATAATCCACACAAAACCTCCATCCTCCATCCTTCTTTTTCACCAAGATAACAGGACTGCTATACGGGCTGCTGCTGGTTCTTATGATCCGAGCAGAGAGCAGAGAGCATTTCTCTCACAAACCTCTCTATTTCATTTTTTTTGGTAATAAGCGTATCTATATGGTCGAATGTTAGGAACATTGCCCCCTTCCTTCAAAGTGATGGCATGATCACACCCTCTTCTTGGTGGTAAGTCAGTAGGTTCACGGAATAAATCATCAAATTCCTGCAACACAGCTCCCAGAGTTGGCTCAATCAACTCACTGTTCTTCTCTGCTTGCCTGCTTTCTGCTTGATAGGACAGTACATACCCCTCACCTTTATTTTGGAGAGCTTTCAACATAGCTTTCCAAGAGGCTTGAGTCTTGCACAGTGAAGGTTCCCCTCTCATCATTTTCCTGTCCCCTCTCTTTCCCCAACTCAGAACCAAATTTCTGAAATTAGCTTGCACATCTCCAAGACTAGCTAACCAATCCATTCCAAGCACCAAGTCAGTACCTCCCAATTCCATGAGAAAGAAGTGCTGCACAATGGAAATGCCCTGTATTTCTACTTCCAACTTCTGGCACATGCCTGTGTTTCTAACCTTCTCTCCATTCCCCACTTCAACTACAAACTCAGGACTTTTTGTGATGCCTAAGTTCAAATTCTCCACCAACTTCTTAGAGATAAAATTGCTAGAAGCCCCACAATCCACCAAAACCAGCACCTCATGACCCCCAATCTTCCCTATGACTTTGAAAGATCTATTAGAAGTCAATCCCTCCTTGCTCTTCAGTGAAAGTTGCATCACTTTGGCAGACAAAACCTCTATAACCTCTTCCTCTTCATTGCTCTCACCTCCTTCCTCCTCTTCAGAGTTCTCAACCAATACAAACTTGTAATGCTTCATTTTACAAACGTGGTCACGACCCCAATTCTTCCCACATTTGAAGCACAAGCCCTTTCTACTTCTCTCTCTCAGTTCTGCTTGAGACAATTTGCCACCAGAGGTTATCTTCTTCTCAGGAGAGTTCCCTTCTTCTCCCTTGCTCGTGCCCTCTTTAATTCCACCCCTCTCAAGTCTAGGAGAGGTCCATCTATCTCTGATGTACCCTCTACTACTCTTGCTGCTCTGTTTTTCAAGATCACGCCACCCATTATTCTCTTCAGCCATTAATCCACTCTTCCTCAGGGCATAATTCTTTTCCTCCAACAATAATGCTCGATCCATCAACTCATCCAATGTACCTGAAGCGTGGAGCTTCAATTCCGCTTGCATTTCTTCCTTCAAACCGTTGATGAAGATCCCCTTGAGCATAACACGTTCCTCTTTCTTCAACGGAGCTGGTTCACTTTCAAATTTCTCTCTATACTTCATCACAGTGCTCGTCTGCTTAATACTCAATAGTTGGCCAAACGGGTTCTGCACTAACCCGGGTTGAAAACGGCGAATCAGCGCGGCTTTGAACTCTTCCCAGCTCAATTCAGTGTTCTGCTCTTCCCACCATTGATACCAGTTGAGGGCCTTGTCTTCTAGAGCGATTACGATAGCATCCAGCTTAACTTCTTCGTCAACCATGTTCAGCTTGAAGTATCGTTCAGCGCGAACGATCCACCCGTATGCGTCGTCACCTCGAAATATGGGAATCTTCAATTTCCTTCCTCCGAAATCACGCGAAGAGTCACGACTGTTGCTTCACGTAGGTGAACGAGAGTTATGGCCTTCCACTCCGCTTCCTTCCCCGTCCGAATGTCGCCTTCGTGGTCGTCGCCGATGAGAACGTCCCCTGCGAGAATGACTTCGTGACACAATGAGGCTCTTGAGCTCTGCGATTTGTTGTTCCAACCCATCAATTCTTTTTTCCATCGTGCTGCGAGTGCTAACCATACACTATCAGGATCAAATTGCTTTGATACCGCTTGATGGGTATCTAAGAACAGAGAACAACAAATGGAATAATCCCCTTGTATTATGTACTCCAATTCGGAGGATCTCTCCGAATAGTGTGAAGGAATTACAAGAAGAATGATAATGCAATGAAACAGTGAAAATGGTTACAGAGAATAACCAAGTCCCAGCCCAATTCCCAATCTCAATTCAAGCCTAAAATCTGCTAGCTACCCAATGATGCTATATGTATCTTCTCACTCCTCTACCACCTGAATATTCCCTCCCCTACATCATGACTACCGCATGACTATTGCCACGTAGGCAATAGTTTGTTATATGATATCAATTCTGATCCTGTGGTCCCCATTTAAATGGTTTCCACTTTCCTTTCTCTTAAACCTTAGTGAATTTCCCCTTCTGTCCCTCAGTAACTTGGTTCGCATCAGCTACCTACCACAATTTTATTGGAGTAGTGTAATGCTTTCGATGATGAATATTAGTGGATGAAGTGTCTTTGTCAGTTCCAAAAAACTTGTGGTTGGCGATGCATTTATATTCTTAAGGCAAGTTGACTAATAGGCTAATAGCAGAAGCTACTACCATGCTTCCATTCCCGTAGGGAGGCAAGAAAAAGCACTTTGCATTTTTTTATTGCTTTTGTTGCTTAAAGTTGTTAGTGATTGTGGTTGGTTTATGTTGCATGCTATATTCTAGGGATCACAATGAAGAGCTACGAGCTGGAGTCTGAAGGCTCATGAGACAGCAAAGCAATGTACCATCTTCTGTTATATCTAGTCACAATATGCATCTTGGTGTTCTGGCAACTGCGTCTCATGCCATTGCCACTGGAACATTGTTTTCTGTATTTTACAAGCCCAGGTCTTATATTTAACAATACAAAGTTATTATTGTTCTAATATTTAACATTCTTAGTTCATGATGCTAGTGTTTTCATATTTTGTTATCGATACCTTGAACTACACATTTTTGTTCTTACATGTGCCTTCCTGCTTTCTGTAATTAATTAATTACTATTTTTTGGGTGAAATAATTTGATTGGGATGATATTTGAGTTGTCTTTGTTGCTTTATTGATTTGAGAATTTATGCTGATTTGATCAATATTTGTATTAGAACAAGCCGGTCAGAGTTTATTTTGTGTCAACAAGTATCTGGAAGCTCAGAGTCATGAACTCTCTGTTGGGATGAGATTTGAGGGTGATGAAGTTTCAGAAAGAAAGTGCATGAGCTAGTTAGCTTGCAGTTGATGTTTGGATATTAGCACATTATGCTTTCTGACAATCTCCCGACCATCGCAGGTTCAGTGGCATAATTGTGGGTGTCATTATTAGTGCAGTGCTCACTGCACCTCATTGATGCAGGCCCTAATTTTTGGTGTGAAGCCTCTGAAATATAGCCCTGAAGAGATGATGGCAGCCTGATACCTACAAGTTAGTTTTGAGCTGATTTGGTGTGAAGCGTCTGAGATATAGCCCTAATTTGTGTTGAGTTGATTTGTTTTGACTCATAAAATTTACACATAAAACTATTTGGGTGTTCTTTTTTCTCAACCATTTTGTGATGCTACCTTTAATTTGCTTCCCTTTAATTTCGTATTTATTCGGGATGCATAGAAGCTATATGATGCAATCCCTATAAGACAAGTGTATGTTTTCATATTGAATGTATTTATATACTTATTATTTGTGGCATTTTTTTCCAGGTTGATATTTAATTACTTTTCTTCATATTGAATGTATTTATAATATAAATATTTTTTAAAAAATATTTTTTTTTTATTTCCCAGGGCCAAGGTCGTGGGAAAATCCCCAAGGGATTGACCGCGGGTAATTTCCGAGGGTTAGGCCATGGGAAATGCTCTTGGTAAGTTACCCAGGGGCTTAGCCATGGAAAATTTCCCAGGGGCGTGACCGTGGGTAATTTCCCACGGCTTTTTGCATAATACCCGTGGGAAAACATTTTCGACGCCCGTTATTCCGACCGATCTGAAGCCGTGGGTTTTTCGTGGGAAAAGTGAGTTTTCCCACGGCATTTGGTCTTTTCTTAGGGCTTTTGGCCGTGGGAAATTCCGAATTTTCTTGTAGTGGTTGAGACCTAGTGCGTTCTTTTTCTAAGTCCGCAACCTGCTCAACATGCTCTTCCGGATAGGGATCTTCATAGATGATCTCGGTGTTCCTAGATTCTTCAGTAAATTCTTGGACTGGAGTTGCTGGATGTCTTAGAATTAGGATCTTCTTGAACAACTGGTTTTGGCGGTGGTGGTAGAACTTCAAGAATGATCTCAGCATCATCAAATCTACTTTCACTCCTCCATATGGGTGTAGGGGCTGGAAGCACATCTGTTGGATACAAGGGAATCCCTAAGATGTCATCCATAATCATGAAGTCAGCATCGGAGATTCTGAACTGTCTTTAGAATGTTCGAGTTCTACTCTTCTCTTCGTCTGATAGACCAGACGTTGAAGCTTCCTTTGCACATCTCTGAATGAAGTTTTCCCAATAAATTCGAGCATCGTTTTCATCTTTTTCCATGGGATCCTTTTTCATGATAAGTTCCAGATTGAGTGAGTCATCTCTGGGTCTTGTCCAGAACAAGGGATCAAAAGAAGTTTTGTAAGGCAATGTCCATGTTTCAAACCTTCTTCTTCCATCTTTATTCTTGTTAGGGTCCAACATCGGGATCCTTGGACAAACTTGAGGAGGAACAACTCCTACTATTGTATCAGAGGTTCTGCTCCAAAATTTCTTAGGCAGATTGTGAAGAATTTTGGCTTCCCTTGATATGTCACACTCCTTTTTGACAGCATAGTAAGGTAAGAAGTCTCTTACATCGGAGTATTCTTTCCACTCAGAGGGATAGCTTAGAATGCAGCTCACATCACGATGAAAGAGAAACTTCTTGAAGCCAAAGGACCTTATCTTCTTTCTTCAGTCCTTTTACAGCCTTCCTTTTCTTCATTAAGTGGAATCACATGTCTGGCGTCGTTGTAGTGACACCATTGGAATGCTTTGTCCTTAATGAGATTAGGATATAGCTTCTTTGGAGGACACTTCTTTTGCTCCAGACGGACTAGAAGAGGTCCGTGAGCGTTTTAGAGTTGACTTGGCAATGGTCCACTTGGAGTATAAGGAATAGGATAGTAATCATGTTCGGGGGGCGGACCGCAGGGGTTATGTGGTGGTGGAGAAGGTGTTTCGTATTGATATTCTGGTGGAGGGATTGGAACTTTTGGATGTTGGGAAGTGGAGGGAGGTGTGTGTCTGAGGAAAAGAGGAGGAAATCTTCTCTTAAAGTCCGCCCAGTATGAGCTTTCGTTGGCAAATGTAACACCCCCTTGTGCATTACATCTTAAACACGTGTGGCATTAAATTTAAAAGATAATTTCTGGTTGCTTTCGGAAAAAGGATAATTTACTTTAAGTTGGAAAACTCGGGTATAAAAATTTTCGGCATAATACTCGGAAAAGTAATACACACATCACAATAATACAAATCACATTATACTTAATCACACACATAAACTGGGTTTATTCACAAAAACTAAACCATCACATATAAGTTTTCCTGAAATTGTCTTTCATATAGAAGTTCCAAACTATACAAAGGTTTTCAAAACTACATATACCAACTTTCTCAATTTAACCATTGAAAATTCTAAGAGCTGGTTTGATAAAAGAACTCTACAGACAATAAAGCCTACTACCTAGTACACATCGTACCAATGAGACTGGACCTCGTCATCCGCAGTCCACAAATCTTCATCGTTGGCATCAAGAAACGCAAGCTACAGGGTCCTAAAGTGAACCAAATGACCGTTGAGAAGCATCTGTACACGTATCCAAAAACACAACAGGGTGACCAACATGTATAGGTAAGGATGAGTAACCAATATATGGATTTAAACACAATAACTACATGCACGACATACAAGACAACATATGAACATATGTAGTATCAACAGCAGAAGTAACATAGGAGGACACACCAAGTAATAACATGTCCAACATGCATATCATAAATCACAATATATCATATTATTCAACTAGCAACATAAGACATCTTCGAAAGTAGAATAGTGATGTCCAATAAGTAAATGTAATCATCAACAGCCATGCAATGCAATGCGATGTACATGACTCAATGTCATATGCCACAAGGGTAAAACTCTGCCCCTACTCCATGGAGCTAACAAATCGTCGGAGAGAGCGAATGAGAGGACATGTTCCGGTTAATGCCAGCCATAGGCAAGATGCTACAACAAATGTAACGTACACGTATCTGGCTTAAAACTTTGCCCCTACTCCATGGAGCTAAAAAATCGTCGGAGAGAGTGAATGAGAGGATATGTTCCGATTAATGCCAGCCATAGGCAAGATGCTACAACAAATGTAACGTGCACGTATCTCGCTTAACGGAAACACTCGACCATACATGAAAAGTACCGCATCTAGTAAAGGATATCAGTGCATTGCTCAGATTTGCCACGACACAGAAGAATCACCAACTTGGCTTATGTCAGCCATTCTAACCCTGATACCTCCAAAGACCATTTAAAATCTTTACCGTAAGATTCGTACCAGCATCTAGGTGTAAGCTCAACTCCTAGGTTCAAGGCCTTACAAACTCATGCAATGAAATGCCAACGCTTACACAAAGCAGGTGCGATAAAGCAATGTCTATCCACCGGATAAATCTCAAGGTTCGCTAAGGTTCTCTTCCTTAGGAAATATACGTGTATTTGTATTACAAAAATTTTATCCACCGGATAAATCTCACGATCCCTTTGGAAGGATCCGGACTGCTTTCAGAATTGCCGACTGTCCCCACAAACCAACACGGGTCTTTTCAGCGTGCTTTGTCCTCACTCAAACGCTTTCTGGGAAACTTCCCAGAAGGTCACCCATCATACAAGTGCTCCAAGTCAAGTACGCTTAACTATGGAGTTCTTATGTTCTGGGCTTCCGAAAAGAAGATGAATCTTGTTGGTATAGGTAGTACCAATCAATTCTTATAAGCCTTCCTTCAATTGTACAGTCCCATACCAGCACAGTCTCAGGATTCCTTCAACTGTATAGTCCCATACCTCCACAACCTCAGGATCTCTCTCGTTCCGGTTATCACAAGACTGAAACAATCGAACGACTTTTCTTTGATCCGGACCACCGGTCCATTATCGAACTACTGTTTCAAAACCCAAAACATTTCATGTTTGTGTTTATGTCTTATGAATCACATCTCAAGTCCTAAGTGTTATGAAGAAGGATTGAGAATCCTCTTAGATAAGTCTTTGATCCTTTCTACGATGTTAATTCCTTGAGTTTCAGTTAATGAAATAAGTATTGATTCACTTCAGGCTTATGAAGTCATTGATGAACTAAGTAATCAGTGTGATAGTGCGTGGTCTTGTTCTACCATTTACTCTACTTAATTATCTCTTTTCTTTTGCACTAAGTTAATTACTTAACTTAGGTTTTTCTTGCGTATAACTTTATGACTTAGAGTTGAAAACTCTCTTTGTAACCCAAATCCTTTCTATTTGAAAACTCATTAGATTTAAAGAACTTGATTACTTTCTTGAAGTAAAGTACCTTAACCAATTTGAAAAGGTTTTTCCTTACTAACCTAGTGTAAAATCATGTTCTAAGTTAGTGTAAGGAAATATAATCTTATCTAATTTTCTAACTATGATTTATTTTAATTCAAACATAAGGACAAGGTCCTCTTTGTATTTGAAAAAGCGAATGTTATCTTAGTCCTAAGATAAAGGTAATATCTCCTTAAAAACTATGTTAACTTTCATGAAATCACTTCATCGTTTTTCTTTTTAAAACACTTAGTTGATTAGTTGGACTGTGGCTAAAGTAAAAGATATTTTCACCTTAGTAAAAACGCTTGGATGTTGAAACTTTATTTGATCTTTGAATCAAAGCCACTTATTGTTTTTCTTTGAAACATGAGTTATTAAAACACTTTCTCACTTCAAAAACTTTGAATGCTCAAGAACAACTCATGTTCTTCCTTTTCTTTTTAATTAAGGCTGAAAGCTCCCTCAATGGGATGTGAAGATCTTGCTTCACCAATTTGACAAGTCATAGCTCAAAATGCTCACAATATTATGACAAACAACAATCATATATCATTGCATCATAATCAAGCATAAAAATCCTTACTTGATCTAGAGATCAAAGTATGGTTTTTCAACATACATGAAAATATTTTTCATCCAATCAACATCATCATAAACATATGCTAAAGCATACTAAAGCATAAACCATTATTACAATCACAACGAAGCTCAAATAGAGCTACACAAATCAATCACGGATAACATATAGTTATCGGGAAAATCCCTCAGGCAAACTCCCCTTACCCGTTGAAGTTATCCTCCGAGCAAAAGTCGTCCGATCGGCTTGCGAATTCTCTAGATTCCTCGTCCGATTACTCAACCACAACTACATACACATAATCAATCCAAGCATCAATATTGCATAACACAAATTCTTCTAATCCTATCTATATAGGATTCGGCCATGGAGGTATAATAATAGCTAGGGATGTCCAAATCCCTATCTCTTGGATTCCATCCTTACTAGGTGTGGTAAGGCTAGATCAAAGCCTATTACACCAAAACTTGAACCAAAATCCCATCCGCCAACACATGGAGGTTTCGGCCAAGAAAACCCATATGAGCTAGGAAGCTCATTTGGTTTCCAACTCTTGGATCAATGATCCTCAAGTATACACAACACTAGATTAAGTCTTATTACTCAAAACTTGAATAAAAAACTCAACCTTTTTCAAGCTAGGTGGTTCGGCCACTTTAAGAAGAAATGGCTAGAACATTTATTTGATTTCATGCTCTTGGATAATGATAGAGAATAATGAAACTATATCATAGAAATTGATTTGGTATTAAAAGGATTTTTCTACACTTTTCTGTAAATTTTCAAAGTTAAGAATTAAAGTTTGATTTTCATGAATCAAGAGATTCAAGAGATGAAATAGAGAGATTAAGAAAGCTAGGATGGAGTTAATACCTCCAAGATGATGAACTTTAAGAGACTAGCTTGAATCACCCAAAAACTTCAAGTTTTCAAAGGTTTCAAAGGAAAAACAATGAAGAACAAAGAAAGAAAATGAAGAACAAGTGAGAGAAGAGAGAGAGAGAGAGAGAGAAAGGGCCGTGTGGCCTAGAGAGAGAGAGAGTGAAGGTGAGATTTTATTTTGTCTCAATGGCAAACTTGTAGTTAAGCTTAGGACATTTTGGTAATTTCCTTAAAAGATCAGGGGCATAATTGTCATTTCTCCTATAAATATCTAGATATTTTCTAGAAGTAGTGATGACATTGGTGAGTCACAGGGTCAAAAGGGTCATTTCATAAATTCTCAAGGGCAAAACGGTCTTTTCATCCTAGGGCAAATGGTAATTATGGAAAAAGTCAGGGGCATTTTCGTCTTTTCGCGTCCAGATATTTTCTAAACGTAATCATTATAGTGGTGAGTCATGACACACCTTCCTAGGTGATGTGACATCAACCTTATCCGTAGCGGGTCCTGGTAAACCCCGTATTCAGCTCCGTTGTTCACCCGATTTAGGTTTTCGCCCAAGAAAGTCATGAGAACTTATTTATTTTGAATTTTGTTCAAAATCATCGATCTCGTTTGCAATTTTATTTAAAAGCTAACTGTTTCGTTCGCGATTCAAAATTAGGTCTTGATAGTAGTAAAATACGACTGTCAATGAAAAACGCAGACCACGCTCCGTCTGAGTTTTTGACCAAAACTTAACTATAACTTCCTACGATAGCGTAGAGCTTGACTATGGTCTCAGATTATTTTATTTCACTCTCTAAACCCTCCAAAAATACAAACACATAAATATTGTTTAATTAGAAAATCGGGGTGTTATCTTACTACCCCACTTAAAAAAATTTCGTCCTCGAAATTTCGTGACTCAAAACTAAATAGGATTTCTTAAACCCTTGGTTCCACATTATATTTTCTGTATGTAATTCACCCTTAGGTAACATTACTTCATACTTATCCTCCGTTTGATTTACCATTAAAAATCAAATCGTTTATCCTCAATCCATACCCCTTCTCCTTAATACCTTACCTTAATTCCTTCACATGTGAGAAATATAATCAAACTTAACCACCTTTCCTTCAATACTAATCCACTTAGGAAAATCTTCGTCCGACATCTTAACTCTTACTGTTAACACCATGATTTAAACTATGGTACACATTTCTTTTACAACACATCCATCAATTCCGATCCAAGATATCCAATCTTAGTCTTAGTTCCTTTTGAACGTAGTCCACCTCTCCAATTTACATCATGATTATGAATCTCAATCTTAAAGAACAAGATTGCACCTCTTAATGCAACTACAAAAAAAAAAAAGAAAGAAAGAAATCGCATCTGGTAGATTTATCCAAATTCATAAGTCTTGAACTCTTCTAACATCTTAGTTTTACTTAGGAACTCCTCTTTTCTTCTTATATCCAGCTTAGGTAAAACTGCTAAGGACACTTTCTTATAAATCTTCAAACTCATACAATCCATCTTATCCTCATACATTGATCATTAACTTTCAACTACTATTCTGCCTTGATCAATACTTGACTTATAGTAATTGTTTCACTTTCTTAGATTGATCTTAAAGGTTCATATCGTATCGATCATAACTATACCTCAATCAAAATTTCCATCACTTCTTGTCTATCCTGCTAAAAGGATGTTTGCAGTTAGCTACTACACTTACTCCTAACCAACCTTCCAAAGATCAAATCGTTTTTCTTGCTCGTCCACTGGAGTTAAGGATGATCAGTTGAACTCGGTCTTTACTCGGTCCTTGAAGATTAAGGAAAGAAATTTTCAACAAAGGAAAATTTTCCTGGTCTTACTCTCATAAGAAAGTATATAGAAGAATTTTACCACTTTGAAAAGAATTCAGGAATATCCAGTATGTAAAAAGATTCTTCAGTAGGTTCGTGAGTTTAAAAAATGCATAGCTAATACATGTTTACATCCATGACTCTAATAAAGCCCTTTCTTTCACAAGAATCTTCCAGTGGATTTGGGAATCAAAAGATAAACAGTCTGGCCAAAAAAATCAGACTGGATCACATTTACCAAATGTAAAAGCGATTAGACTAAGTTTCATCAAGAAACTTCCAGTATCAAGAAGTCGTTTATGTTATAATTCAAGAATTAGTCATAACAAATCTTTCAATGAAGTAATATGAAAATGTCCAGACCAATGGACATTATTAAACCAATCCACTCAAATGTCTAATACACTGAGGATTATGTCAGAGTGTGAGTACAAATGCTCCCTTGGGATCAAGCAGCACTAACACAGGTGAAGTAATCAACCTTCTCTTTAATCCTTGAAAACTTTCCTCGCGTGCTTCAGTCCAAGTCCTCGAAAATTGAAAGTATCGAAACAAAGAGTCAACAATATCTTAGGATAGTTGTTGTTGCAAGCGAGTCCAAACTTATTTGTCTTACTTATCTACACCGGTCACTATCTTAAGTTCTCTTAACGAGATACTACTCCTATCTCTGTAGGATCCATTGTAATTCTTTCCCTACGAATACCAGTCCTAAGGACATCCATTCTATATCCAAAATTCATACTTCCATTTTTGTTCACTCAGTCTCTGATCATTCGTAATCTTAGGATAAGTTGTAGTTAGGTATCATACGTAGTCTTCACCATCATTAGCTTGGATTACAAATCCACTCATAACGTGTAACTCTCAATCTGTCCTAATGGAAACATATGTCTTATCCATCAAATGCACAAACATCAGAGATTCTAATCATTTCTTAAAAATACTACCAGAAGAAACTTCACGTGATTACCACACTTCGAGGGAAATCATCGTTGAACTATCATCAGGCACCTAAGCTTTTCTCAACATTATAGGATTATCTATCCTTTCAAACAAAGATCCTCATCAGGTGTAACTAACTCTAGAAAGTCCAAGAATATCGGCCTATTCCAAGTCATTACAGAACCTTCTACTGTCAATAAGCTATTGGGTAGTCAATGTGACAACTGATCATCAAGTATTCGGAAAACTATTGTATAGGCTAACTTAAATCATATGGTTAAACCATCATCAAATTACCACAAAACAGTTATACAAATCCTCACTGTTCAGATCACCAAGTTTTCATTCTCCTACCTGTCTAAGGCATATTTGTTCAAATGTCTGACATAATCCCAAAAGGATAACCGACATGTCAACATGAATAAAAATACTATTTACGAAACATGAGTTCTTACAAGGCCTCAACCCGGTTAGAACCCATCAAAACACACATACTTGCTTGTCAACACACATTGTTTCGACAAGGAAACAATTCAATCAAGGTCCAACCAGAGATCACACAACAAAACCACAACAGACCTATTCCCCAAGGTTGCCGAAAGACTCGACCAGCTCTGATACCACTTTTGTAACAGCCCCCGTGGGCATTACATCTTAAACACGTGCGGAATTAAATTTAAAAGAGAATTGCGGGTTGCTTTCGGAAAAAAGATAATTTACTTTAAGTTGGAAAACTCGGGTATAAAAAATTTCGGCATAATACTCGGATAAGTAATACACACATCACAATAATACAAATCAAATTATACTTAACCACACACATAAACTAGGTTTATTCACAAACACTAAACCATCACATAAAATTTTTCCTAAAATTGTCTTTCATATAGAAGTTCCAAACTATACAGAGATTTTCAAAACCACATATACCGACTTTCTCAATTTAACCATTGAAAATCCTAAGAGCTGGTTTGATAAAAGAACTCTACGGACAATAGAGCTTACTACCTAGTACACATCGTACCAATGAGACTGGGCCTCGTCGTCCGCAGTCCACACATCTTCGTCGTCGGCATCAAGAAACGCAAACTACAGGGTCTTGAAGTGACCCAAATGACTGTTGAGAAGCTTCTGTACACGTATCCAAAAACACAACAGGGCGTCCAACATGTATAGACAAGGGTGAGTAACCAATATATGGATTTAACGCAATAACTACATGCACGACATACAAGACAGCATATGAAGTAGCAGAAGTAACACAGGAGGACACACCAAGTAACAACATGTCCAACATGGATACCATAAATCGCAATATATCATATTATTCAACTAGCAGCATAAGATATCTTCGAAAGTAGTATAGTGATGTACAATAAGTAAATGTAATCATCACAGCCATGCAATGCAATGCGATGTACATGACTCAATGTCATATGCCATAAGGGTAAAACTCTGACCCCTACTCCATGCAGCTAACAAATCGTCGGAGAAAGTGAATTGGAAGACATATTCAGGTTAATGCCAGCCATGGGCAAGATGCTACAACAAATGTAACGTGCACGTATCTGGCTTAAGGGAAACACTCTCGACCAAACCTGAAAAGTACGGCATCTAGTAGAGGATATCAGTGTATTGCTCGGATTCGCCATGACACAGAAGAATCACCAACTTGGCTCATGTCAGCCCTTCCAACCCTGATACCTCCAAAGACCATTTAAGATCGTCACCGTAAGATTCGTACCAGAATCTAGGTGTAAGCTCAACTCCTAGGCTCAAGGCCTTACAAACTCATGTAATGAAATGCCAAAGCTTACCCAAAGCAGGTGCGATAATGCAATGTCTATCAACCGGGTAATTCTCAAGGTTCGCTAAGGTTCTCTTCCTTAGGAAATATACGCGTCTTTGTATTATAAAAATTTTATCCACCGGAGAAATCTCATGATCTCTTTGGAACGAGCCGGACTGCTTTCAGAATTGCCGACTGTCTCCACAAACCAACACAGGCCTTTTTAGCGTGTTTTTTTTCTCACTCACACGCTTTCTGGGAAACTTCCCAGAGGGTCACCCATCCTACAAGTGCTCCAAGTCAAGCACGTTTAACTATGGAGTTCTTATGTTCTGGGCTTCCGAAAAGAAGATGAATCTTGTTGGTATAGGTAGTACCAATCAATTCTTATAAGCATTCCTTCAACTGTACAGTCCCATACCCGCGCAGTCTCAGGATTCCTTCAACTGTACAGTCCCATACCTCCACAACCTCAGGATCTCTCTCGTTCCGGTTATCACAAGACTGAAACAATCGAACGACTTTTCTTTGATCCGGACCACCGGTCCATTATCGAACTACTGTTTCAAAACCCAAAACGTTTCATGTTTGTGTTTATGTCTTATGAATCACATCTCAAGTCCTAAGTGTTATGAAGAAGGATTGAGAATCCTCTTAGATAAGTCTTTGATCCTTTCTAAGATATTAATTCCTTGAGTTTCAATTAATGAAATAAGTATTGATTCACTTAAGGCTTATGAAGTCATTGATGAACTAAGTCATCAATGTGATAGTGCATGGTCTTGTTCCACCATTTACTCTACTTAATTATCTCTTTTCTTTTGCACTAAGTTAATTACTTAACTTAGGTTTTTCTTGTGTATAACTTTACGACTTAGAGTTGAAAACTCTCTTTGTAACCCAAATCCTTTCTATTTTAAAACTCATTAGATTTAAAGAACTTGATTACTTTCTTGAAGTAAAGTACTTTAACCAATTTGAAAAGGTTTTTACCTACTAACTTAGTGTAAAACCATGTTCTAAGTTAGTGTAAGGAAATATAATCTCATCTAATTTTCTAACTATGATTCATTTTAATTCAAACTTAAGGACAAGGTCCTCTTTGTATTTGAAAAAGGGAATGTTATCTTAGTCCTAAGATAAAGGTAATATCTCCTTAAAAACTATGTTAACTTTCATGAAATCACTTCATCGTTTTTCTTTTTAAAACACTTAGTTGATTAGTTGGACTGTGGCTAAAGTAAAAGATATTTTCACCTTAGTAAAAACGCTTGGATGTTGAAACTTTATTTGATCTTTGAATCAAAACCACTTATTGTTTTTCTTTGAAACTTAAGTTATTAAAACACTTTCTTACTTCAAAAACTTTGGATGCTCAAGAACAATTCATGTTCTTCCTTTTTTTTTTAACTAAGGCCGAAAGCTCCCTCAATGGGATGTGAAGATTTTGCTTCACCAATTTAACAAGTCATAGCTCAAAATGCTCACAGTATTATGACAAACAACAATCATACATCATTGCATCATAATCAAGCATAAAAATCCATACTTGATCTAGAGATCAAAGTATGGTTTTTCAACATACATGAAAATATTTTTCATCCAATCAACATCATCATAAACATATGCTAAAGCATACTAAAGCATAAACCATTATTACAATCACAACAAAGATCAAATAGAGCTACACAAATCAATCATGGATAACATATAGTTATCGGGAAAATCCCTCAGGCAAACTCCCCTTACCCGTTGAAGTTATCCTCCGAGCAAAAGTCGTCCGATCGGCTCGCGAATTCTCCCGATTCCTCGTCCGATTACTAAACCACAACTACATACACATAATCAATCCAAACATCAATATTACATAACACAAATTCTTCTAATCCTACCTATATAGGATTCGGCCATGGAGGTATAATAATAGCTAGGAATGTCCAAATCCCTATCTCTTGGATTCCATCTTTACTAGGTGCGGTAAGCCTAGATCAAAGCCTATTACACCAAAACTTGAACCAAAATCCCATCCACCAACACAAAACCCATATGAGCCAGGAAGCTCATTTGGTTTCCAACTCTTGGATCAATGATCCTCAAGTACACACAACACTAGATTAAGTCTTATTATTCAAAACTTGAATAAAAAACTCAACCTTTTTCAATAGGGTGGTTCAGCCACTTTAAGAAGAAATGGCTAGAAAATTTATTTGATTTCATGTTCTTGGATAATGAAAGAGAATGATGAAACTAGATCATAGAAATTGATTTGGTATTAAAAGGATTTTTGTACACTTTTCTATGAATTTTCAAAGTTAAGAATCAAAGTTGGATCTTCATGAATCAAGAGATTCGAGTGATGAAATAGAGAGATAAAGAAAGCTAAGATGGAGTTAATACCTCCTAGATGATGAAGCTTAAGAGAAACTAGCTTGAATCACCCAAAAACTTCAAGTTTTCAAACGTTTCAAAGGAAGAACAAAGAGAGAAAATGAAGAACAAGTGAGAGAAGAGAGAGAAACAAAGGGCCATGAGGCCTAGAGAGAGAGTGAAGGTGAGATTTTATTTTGTCTCAATGGAAAACTTGTAGTTAAGTTTAGGACATTTTGGTATTTTCCTTAAAAGATCAGGGGCATAATTGTCATTTCCCCTATAAATATCTACATATTTTCAATGATGGCATTGGTGAGTCACAGGATCAAAATGGTCATTTCATAAATTCTCAGGGGCAAAACGGTCTTTTCATCCTAGGGCAAATGGTAATTATGGAAAAGGTCAGGGGCATTTTCGTCTTTTAGCGTCTAGATATTTTCTAAACGTAATCATTACAGTGGTGAGTCATGGCACACCTTCCTAGGTGATGTGACTTCAACCTTATCCGTAGCTGGTCCCGGTAAATCCCGTATTCAGCTCCATTGTTCACTCG
Source organism: Ammopiptanthus mongolicus (assembly GCA_039655645.1). Classification (NCBI taxonomy): domain Eukaryota; kingdom Viridiplantae; phylum Streptophyta; class Magnoliopsida; order Fabales; family Fabaceae; genus Ammopiptanthus; species Ammopiptanthus mongolicus. The sequence continues at coordinate 39,719,883 of CM077345.1, forward strand.
ATTTAGGTTTTCGCCCACGAAAGTCGTGAGAACTTATTTATTTTGAATTTTTTTCAAAATCGTTGATATCGTTCACAATTTTATTTAAAAGCTAACTGTTTCGTTCACTAGTTAAAATTAGATCTTGATAGTAGTAAAATACTACTGTCCATGAAAAACGCAGACCAGGCTCCGTCTGAGTTTTTGACCAAAACTTAACCATAGCTTCCTACGATAGCGTAGAGCTTGACTGTGGTCTCAGATTATTTTATTTCACTCTCTAAACCCTCCAAAAAATACAAACACATAAATACTGTTTAATTAGAAAATCGGGGTGTTACAGCAAAGGTTATTCTAGGTATGCGTTTGAATTTTCTTTGGGGGTAGAGCATTTTGGGAAAGGGTCCACAAGGTTTGAAGGATTGAAGGGTAGGTGGAGGTAGGGTTGTCATTTGTGGTGAGGGGGTGGATGGAGTTTGAGTCTGAGGTGAAAATGGGTTGAAATGCCTATGGACGGTTGTAAGTCCATTGTCAAATTGCTCTACACCAGGTGTAATAACTGAACTAGATTGAGGTTCAGTGTTACCTTGTGTTTTGGACCGTGTGGACCTTGGCCTTCTCAGAGGTGGCTTGGACTGAGGTTCATCAGCTTTTCCCTTGATTGCCTTAGCAATAGGCTCATCATCATCGTCTTCTTCTATAGACTGAAGAATCATTCTTCGTCTTTTCTTTTTCTGGACAAAACGAGCAGATGGACCTTCAGAGACTTGCCAAGCTGTTGGATTGACAACAGGTTCAGTTGAGACAGCTTGATCAGACGGTTCTTCAGCATCTTGCGTATGATCCTTTTGAACACTTTTCTGTTTACCTTCCTTCTTGGACTTTTGAAGACAGTCCAATTTCATCGTCATCAGACTTTGCCTTCCAAAGACAGGTTGAATTAAATGATCAATCCTGTTGGTGCCAAAATACTTGATTTTATCATCAGCTTCGAGGGTTAGCAAGGTGTCATGCACTTGGTGTTGTTCAAAAATCTTTAAAGCAACGTAGCATAGGGTATAGCTATGCTCTTGCCAGACCTTGGAATGTTTGTCTTGAAGTTCATGAATAGCAAGTGAGGCAGATTCACTTGCCTTTCCAGCAGAAGATTCACCAAGCAGAACTGATGCAACTTTGACACTGAATCCTTAGAACTAGCTTTATGGATGATGGATTTGTTGAGAATATGATGCAAAACTCTAGCTTGATCTGTCATCTTGGAACTTATCAGTTTATCAGAAATATTCTTCAAGTGACATCCCTTAATGGCCTCAGTGCTACCGAGCGCTTCTTCCCATTCGTCTTCACTCGTCATTACGCTCTGAGGACACCCAGTAGCATTTGAAATGGTGGCCTAAGATACAATGACCTCAGTGTCAAGAATAGTGTTCTTGATATCTCTGGCAGAAATGGTGGGATTCTTACAAAACTCTTTAACCAAAGCAGGATAGATCACGGGAGACCCTTTAAAGAAACTCGTCCATCCAACTGCTTGAATGTAGGGAGCGATGTCTGTCCCATGCTGAGCAAAGAACCCTAGATCAAACTTTGATTCCACCATGAGAACAGCGTTGTCAGCATTGTTGGACTTTTGTTTGCCTTTTGCAGGAGCAGAAACAGAAGATGAAGACGCCATTGTTTCAGAAAGGGAGCTTTTCGTAAAAGAGGGTTTTTCAAAAAGAGAGAAAAGATGAAGATGAAGAGGTTGTAAAGGTTCTGCCTTATCCAATATGGTTTTATAGAAGAAAACAGTTCACATTTTCAAAAGAAACAAATTTTAATCGAAAAGAAAAGGGTGAAGAGACGTGCATTAAATGCTTGATGCACGTTCCAAACTTTGAAACCGTAAAAAGCAGTTTTGTAATTATGAAAAACGGAACTGACTCAGTTAGGGAATGTTAATTAAATTTGCCTTCGACAAAGATTTAGTTCAATTAATGCAATGGACAAATCAATTAACACATATATTGGCCGGACTCTCATATATAGAACTAAAACAGTTATTGGACGCATGCATTGGACTTATAATTAATCAGTGAAATGCATGTTCAAATGTTTTCTTATGAATGTGAATCTATCTTCAACTAGAGGTTTTGTGAAGATATCTACCCATTGATGGTCAGTATCAACAAATTGAATATCAATTATTCCTTTTTGCACATAATCTCTAATGAAATGATGCTTGATTTCTATATGCTTTGCTCTAGAATGCAATATGGGATTTTTTGACAAATTAATAGCAGCTGTGTTATCACACATTATTGGAATGTTACTCACAAATACATTGCAGTCTTCCAACTGATCTTTAATCCATAGAAGTTGTGAGCAGCAACTTGTAGCAGCAATGTACTCAGCTTCAACAGTTGATAAGGCGATTGTGCTTTGCCTTTTGCTTGACCATGAGACTAAGTTGGCTCTAATGAAGTGATAGCTTCCACTCGTGCTTTTTCTTTCTATTCTGTCTCCAGCATAGTCAGCATCTGGGAATCCAACTAATCTGTATTCTTCAAATTTCTTATACAACAAACCCAGATTAGTAGAACCTTTGAGATATCTAAAGATTCTTTTAACTGCTGAGAGATGAGACTCTCTTGGATCAAATTGAAAACGAGCACCTAAACAAACACTAAACATTATATCAGGTCTTGACGTAGTTAGATATAAGAGGGAACTAATCATACCTCTATATACCTTTTGGTCTACCTTTTTATCTTTGTCATCTTTGTGTAGTACGAACGTTGGATGCATTAGGGTATTCATTGGTTTGCAGTCATCCAACTTGAAGCGTTTCAGAAGCTCCTTCGTGTACTTCGTTTGATGAATATATACTCTGTCCGATGTTTGTTTGACTTGAAGTCCGAGGAAGAATTTTAGTTCTCCTATCATACTCATTTCAAATTATTTCTGTATAAGCTCAAAAAACTCTTGGCAAAGAAATTCATCAGTTGCACCAAATATTATATCATCAACATAAATTTGAGCAACAATAAAATCCTTTTTATATGTTTTTCTGAAAAGAGTTGTGTCCACTTTTCCTCTTGAGAAGCCATTCTCCATTAGGAAGGTGCTCAGTCTCTCATACCAAGCTCGAGGAGCTTGTTTGAGTCCGTATAAAGCTTTCATAAGCTTATATACATGCTTAGGGTGGTTTTGATCCTCAAAACCAGGTGGTAGTACAACATATACTTCTTCATTAATGAAACCGTTTAAGAAAACACTTTTACATCCATTTGGAAAAGCATGATGTTATGATGTGCAGCATATGAGAGTAAAATGCGTATGGCTTCTAGTCTAGCTACAGGAGCAAAAGTTTTGGTATAATCAATACCTTCTTCTTGTGAGTAGCCTTGAGCAACTAACCTTGCTTTATGCCTTACAACTTTGCCATCTTCATCCAGCTTGTTTCGATAGACCCACTTGGTTCCAATGACAGACTTATCATTTGGCAATGGGACCAGCGTCCAAACGTCACTACGTTGAAACTAGTTAAGTTCTTCTTGCATAGTGAGGATCCAACATTCATCCAATAATGCTTCCTCCACAGACTTTGGTTCCAATTCAGAGATAAAGGCTGAATCAGCTTGTTCTATGAAGGTTTACCTTGTCCGAACTCTATCATTTGGCTTGCCAATGATTTGATCCTCAGGGTGGTAAGACCTGAATTGCCATGAACGTGAGGTGTTAGCAACTTGCTGAGACGTTGATGCGTCTGATGTGTTTTGAGTTGCGTCTGGTGCTCCATCTTCTTTAAGTGTTGGACGATCTTCTACATCATTCATACTCATATCTGCAAAGGATTCATCTAGCTCTGATAATCTCTTATCAGGCTGTTTGTCATCAAACTTAACATGGATCGATTCCTCAACAACTAAGGTCCTAGAGTTATAGACTCTAAAAGCTTTGGACGTTTCATAGTACCGTAACAATTTTCCATTGTCTACTTTGGCATCAAAGTTACTGTTGCTATAAAAATGGTTGATGTGCTTGTGCAAGTATACACAATCGTTTATCAAGTAATGAAGTGTAAGAGAGATCGTTCCCACGAGGATTATATGGTGAATCAAGTACCGAGATATAATTAATGGTTCTATTAATCAAGATTAACAAAGAGTAACAAATAATTTGTGTGTGTATATCCAGGACAGTTTTGGGAAATAAATGTTAGAGCAATAAAAACGGATTTGTTAACAGAATGGATAAAACAGCTACGGGGAAGTATCCCTTGCAACTTCAGTCTAGTTCAGTTATGCGTTTGCAATTCTACGGCAATTTGGCTCCTGGAAATGAAAGTTTGTTTTCCAACAGTTTTGAGATGAACTTCACTAAACGTCTCCTATTCCTAGGTCCATATTAGTTACATTCACGCCTCACTTAAGCTCGTTCCAGCTAGCCTAAGAGTTAGAATGTTCATTCCTAAATCACTCTTCATCATAATTTTCCAATTAATGATTTTACTCTTATCTATAAAACAGTTCTGCTACACTTAGCTTTTTCAAGCAGCCGTGAGCTCAAGTTCTAACTAAGGTGATCAAGCGCAATTAAAACATAACCGAATCAGATTTATAGAAAATGCAATAGCAAGGCATAACATAACATTCACTAGAAATCCATTACAAGTTCAACATCCCATAGCTATAAGAGGTTTAGCTCATATTGAGCTTACAAAAACAAAGAGAAAAATAAAAAATGGAAGAAGAAGCCATTACAATGGAGGAGAGAGAGAGAAAGGGGCGCAGCTGTTGTCCTTGCTCCAGTAGGGAAGAAGAAGATGTCTGGTCCCTCTCCTGCTGTCCCCTATTTAGGGTTTTTCTGCCAGCATATCTCAAGGCCCTCTCCTCTCTCATCCTTTTTGGGCTAAAGACTGATTAGGACAAGTGTCCTTGGCCCAGTTCCCTGACTTTAATGCACCAAATATCAGTCCCACGTGTAGGACACTGTCCTTATCAGCGAAGGACAACTCAATGTGTAAGAGAATGTTTTGAGCCTTTTTCCTTGTCCACAGTCAACTTCAGCTACGATTGCTACAACATATCCCAGAGAAACGTTTCCATTTTAGCGCATAGATCTCCACAAATTGCCCTGCACAGAAAACTTGCACTCAAATACTAAAAACAGTTCCAAAAGACACCAAAACAGTAAAACTCATACAAGTCTCTTATAAAACACAAATTACACAAAAACACCCTAAAACACTAAAAACATAAACTCAAACTACTCAAACACCACAAAAATACAAGTGAAAAAGGTATAAATAACTCTTCATAAAAAGAATTATCAGTTACCAAGTTGATCCGTAGTATTCAAAATAAAACATTGACATCCGAAGGGGTGGAAATAAGAAATGTTGGTTTGCATCCTTTCCAAAATTCATACGGAGTCTTATTCAAGATAAGTCTTATGTATATTTTGTTTTGAATGTAGCAGACAGCATTTACAGCTTCAGCCCAAAAGTGTTTGGAAACAGAATTATCACTGAGCATTGCCCTAGCCATCTCTTGAAGAGATCGGTTCTTTCTCTCAACAACACCATTCTGTTGTGGTGTTCTAGGAGCAGAGAAATTGTGATGAATACCACTTTCATCACTGAACCTTTGGAAAAGCTCATTTTCAAATTCGCCTCCATGGTCACTTCTGATTGAGCTTACACATATGCCTTTTTCATTCTGGACAAGCTTATAGAATATAGTAAGGACCTTTATAGACTCATCCTTGTGAGCAAGGAACTTAACCCATGTCCATCTTGTGTAGTCATCTACTATGACAAGCCCATATTTCTTACCACTAATAGAAGCATTCCTTGTTGGACCAAACAAATTAAGATGCAACAACTCTAGTGGCCTTGAAGTACTAACAATGTTCTTGGACTCAAAAGAGTTCTTAACTTGTTTTTCTTTTTGGCATGCATCACAGAGAGCGTCCGATCTATACACCATCTTTGGTAGATCTCTTATGAGGTTATGCTTGTTTAGTCTTGAGATTAATCTCAGACTTGCATGACAAGTCTTTTGTGCCAGATCCATCGCTCATCCTCAACAAACACTAGGCATGATACACTCTGATTTGAGAGTTCCCCCAAGTTAATCTTATACAGATTGTTTTGCCTCTTAGCAGTGAATAAGATGGACCCATCAGGGTTCTTGACTATACACTCACCTTTATTTAAGGAAACATCAGATCCACTATCACATAATTGACTTATGCTAAGTAAGTTGTGTTTTTAACCCTTCAATCAACAGAACATCATCAATAGAAGGAAAATGATGCTTACCAATTTTACCGATTCCAACTATCTTTCCTTTTTGGCTGCCTCCAATTGTAACCAATCCTCCAGTCTTTTCACGTAGGTCTTGGAACATAGACTTTTCTCCCGTCATGTGACGTGGGCATCCACTGTCTAAGTAACAGGACTGAGGTCTTCTTTGTGTTGCTAAGAAAATCTGCAATAGGGAATATCATGTTTTTAGGTACCCAAATAGACTTGGGTCCTTTTTGGTTAGTCTATGGTCTTCGTCCATGCATAACGTTTTTCTTTTTGTGTATTCATTTTGAGAAGGTGTGACCACTTTTCCCATATAAGTTGCAATAAACGCAAGATGCGTGCTGTTTGGTTTCTTTTTTATTTTTATGAAATTTGGAAACCTTATGATAGTGGTTGGATCTTGATACTATGTGAGAGACTTCTTGTTTCTCAGAGTCATAGCCGAAGCTAGATTTATCGTGAGGAGATCTTGAGTACCTCAATATCAAGTTTAGCTTCTCTGATCCCCCAACAAGCTTTGATACGCTTTTGGTTAGGTCAGATACCTCTTGTTTGAGTCTGGTTACCTCGTGAAGTTCACTGGATGCAGAGGTGAGTTTATCAGTTAGACTAATATTCTCAACCTTCAGCTTATTGTTCTCTTCAATAAGCTGCTTATTTTGATTGCTGGTGTCTTCCAGCTCTTTGTTTATTTTAGAAAACTTCCTTTTAAGCATGATATATTGATGATGCAGTAAGGAGGAATCATTAAGCAGTTCATCATATGCCTTTTGAAGAGAGTCAGAAATAGATACCTCATCTTCTTCTGATTCATCGTCTGGTGAAGTGTTTGCCATCAGACAGAGGTTAGAAGCAGGAGAACTTCTTGGTCCGAATAAATGATCTAAGGTTGCCAACTTCTCTTTTGCAGTTTCGAACTGCAACAACAACTCCAATATTGGTCGATCTAGAGCATTGATGAGACACCAGTTGGCAAGAGCAGTCAGACCATATCGTTTGATATCTTCGCCCATCAATCAGCCTTAGGCTTAGACGCTGTTAAGCCGTCTTTAAGAGTTATTGTTGGACAATGATCTCCATCAATGAACACATTCCATATCTCAAAGTCTTGAGCTTGGACGTATATTTGAAGTACATATCTCTAGTAAGGATAGTATGTTCCATTGAAAATGGGTGGAAGATTCCATCGTCTTTCAGGAGTAGCTTAACGAGTTCTTTCTTCGGGGACAACAAGTTGTTCATCATCCGAAGAGTCTTCATTTTGAGCATTGGACCATAGACAGAGGTTAGCTTTCTCATTTGCTTTTTCTTCTTCGTCAGAAGAATCAAGGTCTTCCCAGGTTTCCACGAAGTTCTTCTTCTTCTTTTCTAAGAACTTCTTCTTGTCCTTTAACATAGGACAGTCAGCTTTGAAATGGGCTGGTTTGTTGCATTTGAAACAAACCAACTAACTTTTGTCCTTGGACTCAACATGGTCCTTGAAGTTTTTCTTCTAAAATGGCCTCATTTTTAACCCATTTTTCTTTCTCCAAATATTTTGGATTTTTTGGAGATGAAGGATAGCTCGTCATCATCGGATACTTCATTATCAGTTTGATCAGCATCATCGCTTGACTCATCAGCTTTTAAAGCTTTTGAGTTGTTGGACTTTTGAGCTTTTAAGGCAATTCCTTTATTTTTCTTTCCAGGATTATCAAGATGAAGCTCCTGTTCATGAACTTGCAGCGTTCCTACTAGATCATCCTAGGTCAAAGTTGAGAGATCTTTGGCATGGGTGATTGCAGTAACAAGTGGCCTCCATTCTTTAGGCAAACTTCTAAGGATCTTAGTGACATTCTCCTTAGTAGTATAAACTTTCCCAAGGGATTTTAAGTTGTAGGTGATCGTCTGAAAATGACCCATCATATCCAGAATGGACTCTCCTTTAGCCATAGTGCACATGTCATACAGGCCAACCAGCATTGTAATACCCCCTCGCGGGTGCTACATATAAATCAAGAAAATAAAACGCTGGTTGCTTTCGGAAAATACTTTAATTAAGTAGCTACTTTCGAAAACGCGGTTCTAAAAATTTTCTGCATGTATAGGCAAACAACTCAAGACGGGGGAATAAATTTCATATCACACATTGATATTCACTGTTCATAAAAACATAAACATAACGTAAAACTTGGTCTAATGTATAACATATTACAGACTTAGAAATAATTCAACATGTGTGCAGTAATATAATATAAGACTGCTCAAAAACAAAAGACTCCTAAGCTGGTCGGCTAAAAGTAGCCATTCGGGTACAACCCAACGTCGGCTCCTTCAGAAGTTTCCATCGTCCGAGTCCTCACGTCTCCGCGGGGACCTAAGATCAACATCTGTACATGTGTTCCAAAAACACAACAAGGTGTCCAACATGTACAGGCAAAGGTGAGATACTCATATAAAGTTTATCACGATAGCCGAACAGGCGACAAACAACATAAAAACAGTTATATGAACAGGTATTTCTATAATACAGTACAACATCTCAAACACATTCATCAGTTATAATAATGCATGAGACTTCAATATCATCTTTCTAATTCATGTATTCCGGAGATTCTAACTTCCCAACATAGAGCGATAGGCCATAGTAACACCCGTAACACAATTGTTCTCATGAGTCCGCCTGTCTATTTAGGTCTGAACTCCAATTGTTCCAGGGTACCACGTCCTAACCATATCCTGAATACTCCAGTCTCTGATCGAGTTCATTCATGTTTGGCAGCCGATTTACCACGGCACGGGGTTGCTACGCCACCGGCCACTTGTGGGATCTCGAACACAGAATGCCCCTATAGACCTAGTGGTCTTGACTGATTTTTTTCTCAACTACTAGTGTTGTAGCTCAGTTTCAAATGGCACGTCTGCCGGTTCATACATGTATGCAGAAAGTTTTCTGTTTTCTTTGCGTTCATTCTTTCAAATGTCGAGACATAAAGTCCACGACTCGTTTCAAAAAGGCATTAAGCCCACTCAAATCAAAAACACAGTACACGAAGTTCGAGTGCTCAATCCACAAAACACTAGCCCGGACGTCTCGGCCACTAGGTTTGGGCTCATCTCAAAGGTTCATCATTTTTCCTTTTCGGTCAAACTTTCTCAAAACAACTTTGGAAAACAAAATACACTTTTGTTTTCTTGAAATAAAACATCTTTTTAATCAAGGGAGCAATTTCCGGGAAAAACACTTTTTCAGAAACAACCATTTTCTAAAGGTTCCACGCCTTTTTAAAACGTTTTACTGAAACGAAACACATTATTTTGCACGACTTTCGACAAAGCCACTTTTTCTTTTCAAAAGAACTTAACTTTTTCAAAAAGGAAGATAACTTTTCTTGAAAAAACAATGAGGTTTTCCAAAAATCACTTTTTAATTTCAAAACACGGTTTTCAAAACTTTGATTCGATTTTTCGAGTCTTTTAATAATTATCGAGACATAGTCAGTTCTATGCTCATCCAGGATATATATATATATATATATATATATATATATATATATAGACATCAACAATCCATAATCATCATCATAATATCAACTAAGGCATCCATGCCACAAATTATCCACAAGTGTACAAATTTGTTTCATTAAGTAAAACAAGTCTATACATCATTCAAATTCATCTCCAATTCAATAATCAAGTCATCATATACATATATCAAACATGCACTATGAAACTACCAAACTTAAATGACTATCTCCCTTTACCTCACAAAAGAAGTTCAATGCAAACTCGATCGGTTCTCGGCTCCGGCTTCGGTTTCGTTCTCGTCGCCTAAAACAATCAAACACAATTCAATTCAAACAACAATTCAACATCAATAAACAACATCAAAACATAAATTTTCTTCCCCTACAAGGCATAGGGTTCGGCCGTGAAAGGGTAAAATGGGTTAGGAATCTCATTTGGTTCCAAACTTTTAGATGGTTGGTTCATGAACTTAGTTAACACCATTTCAAGTCCTATGACTCAAAAATGTGAAACAACACTCTTGGATTTTCCCCATGAAGCTCTCGGCCATATTGGGAAAATAGGCTAGGAATTGATTTAGTTTTCCATCACTTGGATTCAAGGACACTAGGAAAGCTAAGGATGGAATCAAGGGTTAGAAATCAAAAATTTGATGAAAAACACTATTCATCATCACTCTTAGGTTTCGGCCACTTTGGGGTTTTAGAGCTAGGATGAGACTTGGATCATGGGCTCTTGGGTTTAGATAGAGGGTGATGAGGTGAGTTCAAAGAACTTGGTTTCACATCCAAAGGATTTTCATACAATTTTCTATGGATTTTCAAAATTTTGGATCTAAGAATGAGTTTCATGAAAATGGAGTTTTGATCTTGATATTTAAAGAGATTTAAGAAGATATGAGACCATAGAAATGATCTTACCTTAAAATGGAGGAAGATTGGTCAAGAAATCAAGTGATTTCAACAAGATTTCAAGGTTTTCTCAAGGATTCAATGGAGGTTTTTTCTCTAAGGAAGATGAAGTGTTCTTGGTTCTCCTTGGGGCTGTTTGTGCGTGGAAATGGGGCTGGAGGAGGCTGTTCCAGCCTTCTAAAGAGTTCATTAAGGGTATAAAGGTCATTTGGTTCAAAGGGTAAAATGGTAAAAGGTGAAAAGGCTTAAGTTAGGGGTATTTTGATAATTTCGCGTCCCGAAATTCCCGATCGTCATGACGACTCTGGCATGCTCTCCCAAGTGCCTTGACATGATGTGATATCAAGATTATCCGTTGTCGGGTCCTGGTAAGTCCATACGTGGCTCCGTTCTCCACCCGATTGAAGATTTTGCTCGAACGGAGGTCAGGAAGTGATTTTTTTGAAATTTTTATGAAATTTAACCAAAACGTAGAGAATCGAATTCTAAGACTTACTGTCTCGTTCACGGGTCCATCTGAGGTCTCCTGAGCAGTAATCATACTGTCAGTGTAAAAACGCAGACCAAACTCCGTTTGAGTTTTCGACTCAAAACTTAATCGTAGCTTCCTAAGATATCGCTGAGCATGATTATGGCCTCGGAATATTTTATATCCCTTTCTAAGACCTCGAATAAAATATAATTTCATAAATACTGATTAAAAGAAAAACTTGAAAATCTGGGTGTTACATTACTATCCCTCTAAAAAAAATTTCGTCCTCGAAATTACGTACCTTGAAAAAGATCGGGATACTGTAATCTCATCTTGTCCTCGAGGTGCCACGTTGCGTCTCCAGTTACTTCGTTCCAAACGACTTTGACTAAGGGAACTTGTTTTCCCCTGAGTTGCTTGATCCTCTTATCAACGATTCGCACAGGCGATGTCTCATAAGACAAGTTTTATCGTAAATGTACTATATCAAGTTCGATTACATGAGACGGATCAGGAATATACTTCCGAAGTTGTGAGACATGGCAAACATTATGAATGTTAGATAGAAAAGGTGGTAAGGCAATCTGGTGAGCTACTGGACCAATACGCCGAAGAATTTGGTAAGGTCCAATGAATTTGGGAGTGAGTTTTCTGGACTTAATCGCTCTACCTACCCCAGTTGTAAATGTGACTCTCAGGAACACGTGTTCACCTTCTTGAAACTCGAGGGGTCGGCTTCGTTTATCTGAGTAGCTCTTCTGTCTGCTCTGTGCCGTTTTCATCTTTTCCCGGATCTGTTTAATCGTTTCCGTTGTTTGTTGCACAAGTTTTGGGCCTACGATCATATTCTCTCCATCCTGGTACCAACACAACGGTGTCTGGCACCTTCGTCCATATAAGGCTTCGTAGGGTGCCATCCCTATACTAGAATGGTAGCTGTTGTTGTAGGTGAATTCTATAAGAGGCAACAGATCATCCCAACTTCCACCATGGTCTAGAACACAAGCTCTTATTAGATCTTCCAATGACTGTATCGTTCTCTCTGTCTGTCCATCAGTCTGAGGGTGATAGGCTGAACTTAGCCTTAAATTTGTTCCTAAAGCTTGATGCAGGCTTTGCCAAAAATGTGACGTAAAATTTGGGTCTCTATCAGAGACTATGCTTGACAGCACTCCATGTAGTCTGATTACTTCTCTGAAATACAGCTCAGTTAACTTCTCCACTGCGTCGTTGATCTTTACAGGGAAGAAGTGTGCTGACTTCGTTAACCTATCAACGATCACCCAAATCGAATCAAAACTCTTAGAAGTTCTCGGTAATCCTACCACAAAATCCATTGAAATGCTCTCACATTTCCATTCGGGTACATCCAAGGATTGAAGCATCCCTCCAGGTTGTTGATGTTCTACCTTCGTTTTCTGACAGGTCAAACAGGACGCTACATACTCAGCCACTTGCTTCTTCATTCCTGGCCAATAAAACTTTTGTTTCAGATCTTGGTACATTTTGCTTGATCCAGGGTGAATACTCAGCTTGCTCTTGTGTCCTTCTAGAATCATCTCCCTCATCTCCGGGTTGCTTGGTACACAAACTCGTCCATTGCATCTCAAGATACCATCAGTTCCCATACTGAACTCTGCAGCTTTTTCTTGTCCAAGTAACTCCTTTTTCTCTTGGAGATATACATCAGTTGCTTGCTGTTCACGGATCATCTCCATCAGTCCACTAGATACCTTGATCATTCCCAAGCTAATCCTCTCGTGGTTCACTTCCACAGCTAGATTGAGATCACGAAACTGTTCTATCAATTCTAGCTCTTTAACCATCATTGCAAAGATGTGTAGAGTCTTCCGACTCAGAGCATCTACAATGACATTTGCTTTCCTAGGGTGGTATAGCAAAGTGAAGTCGTAGTCTTTAAGAAACTCCATCCAACGTCTCTGCCTCATGTTAAGTTCCTTCTGATCGAACAAGTACTTCAAACTTTTGTGGTCGCTGAAGACATCGAACTTTGATCCATATAAGTAATGTCTCCAGATCTTTAGTGCAAAAACTACAGCAGCTAACTCAAGGTCGTGCATCGGGTAATTCCTCTTATGAGTCTTCAACTGGCATGAAGCATACGCTACAACCTTCCAATATTGCATAAGCACACATCCTAATCCCTGATACGAAGCATCACAATACACTTCTTATGGTTCGTCTGGCTTAGGTAGTACTAACACTGGTGATGTTGTCAAAAGTTCCCTTATCGTCTGAAAACTCTCCTCACATTTGTCAATCCACATAAACGGTTGGTCCTTCCTTGTAAGTTGAGTCAACGGCGCAACAATCTTCAAAAATCCTTCGATGAACCTTCTACCAGCTAGTCCAACACTACGGATTTCTGTCACAGTCTTGGGTCTCTCCCATAGAAGTACTGCTTCTACTTTCATAGGATCGACGACAATCCCTTCCTTCTTAATCACGTGTCCTAAGAATTTGACTTCATCCAGCCAAAATTCGCACTTGGGTAGCTTTGCGTACAGCTTCTTCTTGTGAAGGATTTGTAAAACTTGTCGTAGGAGTTCCTCATTCGCCTCGAGACTTTTCGAGTAGATGAGAATATCGTCTATAAACACGACGACAAACTGATCCAAAAATGGACAAAAAATCGTATTCATATAGTCCATGAAGATAGCAGGCGCGTTCGTCACTCCGAAAGGCATCACGAGGTACTCATAGTGACCATAACGAGTCCTAAAAGCAGTCTTAGGTACGTCCTCGTTCTTCACTCTGATCTGGTGATAACCGGATCTCAGATCTATCTTTGAAAAGGCAGCGGCTCCTTGAAGTTGATCCATCAAGTCATCTATGCGGGGTAGAGGATACTTGTTCTTGATCGTAATCTTGCTGAGTCAACGTTAATCCACACAGAGTCTTGAACTCCCGTCCTTCTTCTTCACCAATAACACTGGTGCTCCCCACGGGGACACACTTGGCCTCACAAACCACTTGGACATCAGATCCTCCAGTTGAGTCTTTAGTTCGGCTAACTCCGTAGGTGACATCCTATATGGAGCTATAGAAATCAGACCGGATCCTGGAACTAAATCGATCGCAAACTCGATGTCCCTCACAGGTGGCAAACCTGGTACGTCCTCTGGAAAGACTTCCGGAAAATCTTTCACAACCGGCACATCGCTCAAAACAACGTCCCTCTCGATTTCTAAACAAGATAGAAGCATGTATCCCTGATCTCCTTCTTTCAAAGAAGCTCTTACTTGGTTGGCAATTATAAATCCAGAAATCTCAGGGTCAGGAAAAACTAAGGTTCTATGTGCACAGACTAAAAGGATATGGTACATCCAATTGAGTCAAAGGCAAACATATTAAGTCAACAAGAAAGTTCCTATCATGAACAATAACAGGACAATTCAAACATACTGTATTTACAGTAACAGGTTTAGCAGTTGGAGTTGTGACAATCAAATCAAAAGACAGCGAAGAAACAGGCAACTCTAATTGTCTCACATAATTCAAAGAGATAAACGAATGTGTCGCACCCGAATCAAATAGCACAGTTAGGAGATTACCAGCTATGATACAACTACCTTGTATGAGATCATCAGATTTGGAAGCATCAACACCACTCATGGTATAAACCCTTCCCCTCGCTGTGGGTCTAGCAGTCCGCATGTTGTTGACAGTCGGCTCGGGCTTTGGTGTAAGGCATTCCCTCGCGAAATGTCCTATCTCTCCGCATTGGAAACATAAAACTCCTTTCAGTTTGCAGCTATCAGCTGGGTGTCCGGGTTGCCCACACTTGAAACATCTCTGGGCTCGGCCTTGGTTCTGGTCATTTCTGCTCCCATCACGATAAGGTTGCTGTTTCTGACTATTCCCTTGAGGTCGGGAATACGGCTTCTTCTGGGACTGCTTCCCTTTCTGTTGCTGGTACTGGTTTGGGTTCCTTGACCTAGACGGTCCTCCTGCAGTACCCTTGTTCTCCCTTCCGCTTCTCATCTTTTCCACTTTTCTGCACTTCTCCACCAGAGCTTGGAAGGTACGGATCTCCAGTGGTAACACCGACTCCTTGATCTCGAAGCGCAGACCGCCTTCGAACCTTTCGCATTTCTAGTCCTCGTCAGGTTGGGCTTGGAAAAAGCGGAAATATTTGGCGAGTGATTCAAACTTCGCCGCATATTCCCCAACAATCATATCCCTCTGCTGCAGCTTTAGAAATTCCTGCTCTTTCTCCGTTCTGGCACTTTGGGGAAAGTACTTGTCCAGAAACTTGGTGCGAAATACTCCCCAAGTGATCTCTTGGTTGTTGGCTTCCAGCAGTTGTCGGGTTCCTCCCCACTAATACTCTGCGTCACCCAGAAACAGGAATGTGGCATAGTCCACCTTCACTTCCTTGGGGCAGTGCAAAACAGCAAAAATCTTCTCTATTTCTTGCAGGCACAGGTCAGCCTTTTCCGGGTCACAGTCCCCGTGAAACTGTGGAGGATCGTGACGCCGAAAATCGACTAACCCTCTAGCACCAGCACCAAGATCAGCTCTTTATTGATTCTGTTGGTTCTGTTGAGCCATCGTTGCTATCTGTTGAGCAACAACAGCCGCCATATCAGCCATGGCCTGGATAGCCCGATTCATGTTGTTGTCATCAGCATTGTTGTCAGCAGTGCCGCGACCTCCACCACGACCACCTCTAAGATTCATGTCTCCCTACAAGGCAAACCAAACATACCTTAATAAGGAAACATAAATCAAAACTAGTGTGTCAACACACATTGCTTCAACAGAGAAACAATTCAAACAAGGTTCACAGAGATCACACAACATAAACATAACACACTCACTTCCCAAGGATTCCCGAAAGACTCGACTAGCTCTGATACCACTAATGTAACACCCTCCTCGGGTGCTACGTACTCGGACTCTAACGCGGAATAAAACAAGAAAATAAAACGTTGGTTGCTTTCGGAAATACTTTAATTAAGTAGCTACGTTCTAAGACGCGGTTCTAAAAATTTTCTGCATGCATGAGCAAAAAACTCAAGACGAAGAAATAAATTTCACATCACACGTTGATATTCACTGATCATAAAAACATAAGCATAACATAAAACTTGGTCTAATATATAACATATTATAGACTTAGAAGTAATTTCAACATATGTGCAGTAATATAATATAAGACTGTTCAAAAACAAAAGACTCCTAAGCTGGTCGGCTAAAAGTAGCCATTGGGGTACAACCCAACGTCGGCTCCTTCAAAAGTTTCCATCGTCCGAGTCCTCACGTGGGGACCTATGATCAACATCTGTACATGTGTTCCAAAAACACAACAAGGTGTCCAACATATACAACAAAGGTGAGATACTCATATAAAGTTTATCACGATAGCCACACAGGCGATAAACAGCATAAAAACAGTTATATGAACAGGTATTTCTATAATACAGTACAACATCTCAAACACATTCATCAGTTATAATAATGCATGAGACTTCAATATCATCTTTCAAATTCATGTACTCTGGAGATTCTAACTTCCCAACATCGAGCGATAGGCCGTAGTAACACCCGTAACACAATTGTTCTCATGAGTCGGCCTCTCTATTTAGGTCCGAACTCCAATTGTTCCAGGGTACCACGTCATAACCATATCCTGAATACTCCAGTCTCTGATCGAGTTCATTTGTGTTTTGCAGTCGATTTACCACGGCACAGGGTTGCTACGCCACCGGCCACTTGTGGGATCTCGAACATAGAATGCCCCTATAGGTCTAGTGGTGTTAACTGGTTAAATTCTCAACTACTATAGTTGTAGCTCGGCTTCAAAGGGCACGTCTGCCTGTTCATGCATGTACACAGAAAGTTTTCTGTTTTCTTTGCGTTCATCCTTTCAAATGTTGAAACATAAAGTCCACGACTCCTTTCAAAAAGGCATTAAGCCCACTCAAATAAAAAACACAGGACATGAAGTCCGAGTGCTCAATCCGCAAAGCACTAGCCCCGACGTTCGGCCACTAGGTTTGGGTTCGTCTCAAAGGTTCATCATTTTTCTTTTGGTTCATTTTCTCAAAACACTTTGGAAAACAAAACATACTTTGCTTTTCTTGAAACAAAACACCCTTTTTGATCAAGAGAACATTTTTTCGTGAAAAACACCTTTCTTGAAAACAAAAACCGTTTTCCATGGTTTCACGTCTTTTTAAACAGCTTTACTGAAATAAAATACGTTTTGCACGACTTTCCACAAAACCACTTTTTCTTTTCAAGAAACATACTTTTCAAAAGGAAACTCAACTTTTCCTGAAAAGCAACACGTTTTCCAAAAATCACTTTTTAATTTCAAAACGCGTATTTCAAAACTTTGTTTCCGATTCCGAGTCTTTTAACAATTATCGAGACATAGCCAGTCCTATGCTCATCCAGGATATATATATATATATATATATATATAGTTCAATATCACAACAATACCAATCAAGGAATCCATGCCATAGTTATATCAAATAACCAACTATGCATAACACTTAACATCCAATCAATCTAGGATATAAGTATACATATACATCAAGTCTTAATTCAATCATAACACACTAAACAATCATATACAATGAGGCTACCAAACTCAAAATGAACTACCTCCCTTTACCTCACAAATCAAGTGATTTCAACAAGATTTCAAGGTTTTCTCAAGGATTCAATGGAGGTTTTTTCTCTAAGGAAGATGAAGTGTTCTTGGTTCTCCTTGGGGCTGTTTGTGCGTGGAAATGGGGCTGGAGGAGGCTATTCCAGCTTTCTAAAGAGTTCATTAAGGGTAAAAAGGTCATTAGGTTCAAAGGGTAAAATGGTAAAAAGTGAAAAGGCTTAAGTTAGGGGTATTTTGGTAATTTCGCGTCTCGAAATTCTCGATCTTCAGGACGACTCTGGCGTGCTCTCCCAAGTGAGTTGACATGATGTGATATCAATATTATCCGTTGTCAGGTCCTGGTAAGTCCATACGTGGCTCCGTTCTCCACCCGATTGAAGATTTCACTCGAACGGAGGTCAGGAAGTGATTTTTTTGAAATTTTTGCGAAATTTAACCAAATCATAGAGAATCGAATTTTAAGACTTACTGTCTTGTTCACGGGTCCATCTAAGGTCTCCTGACCATTAAAATCATACTGTCAGTGTAAAAACGCAGACCAGACTCCGTTTGAGTTTTCGACTCAAAACTTAATCGTAGCTTCCTACGATATCGCTGAGCATGATTATGGTCTCGGAATATTTTATATCCCTTTCTAGGACCTCGAATAAAATATAAGTTCATAAATACTGATTAAAAAGGAAAACTCGAAAATTGGGGTGTTACAGAAAGAAAAAGCACCAGTGGAGGTTGTCACATCATTGGAGCCTATCTAGTCTCATGGTCAAGCAAAAGGCAAAGCACAATTGCCCTATCAACTGCTGAAGCTGAGTACATTGCTGCCGCAAGTTGCTGCTCACAACTTCTTTGGATTAAACATCAGTTGGAAGACTACAACGTGTTTGTAAGTAACATTCCAATAATGTGTGATAACATTGCTGCCATTAATTTGGCTAAAAATCTCATACTGCATTCCAGAGTAAAGCATATAGAAATCAAGCATCATTTCATTAGAGATTATGTACAAAAAGGAATAATTGATATTCAATTTGTTGATATTGACCATCAATAGGCAGATATCTTCACCAAGCTTTTGGCTGAAGATAGGTTCACATTCATAAAAAAACATCTGAACATGCATTTTATTGATCAATTGTGAGTCCAATGCATGCGTCCAATTTTTGCCTTAGTCCAATACATATGAGTCCAATATGTGTCGATTGCTCGTCCAATGCATTAATTGAGCTAAATCTTTGTTGAATGAAAATTTATTTCTCAATATTCCCTTAACTGAGTTAGTTCCGTTTTCTTTATTTGCAAAATTGATTTTTACAGTTTCAAAATCTAATACGTGTGTTAGACATTTAATGCACATCGCCTCACCTTTCCTTTTCGTTGAAAATTTCTTTTTGTAATACAAACGGTTTTTGGCCTAAAGCATTCTTTGTTAAAGGAGCAACCTTTACACAACTCCTCACCTTCTTCTTCCTCTTTGAAAATAAAAAATCTTTGTGAATAACCCTCTTCTCTAAAACAATGGCATCTTCATCCTCTATCACTGTTGCTTCTAAGGGGAAAGGAAAGGCTCTCGATGTTAAGACCGCTGAAGTTCTGGTAGAATTTAAATTCAATCTGAAATTCTTTGCTGATCATGGGATAGATATCTCACAAAACATTCACGCCGCTGGATGGTCAAGTTTCTTTGAGGGTACTCCTATCATCTACCCTACTCTTGTAAGGGAGTTCTGGACCAACCTTATAATCTCTGCTAGGGAAATCCAGAACAGGGTGATTGATACTGAAGTAATAGTTTCTGAAGCAACTATTTCAAATGCCATTGGGTGTGCCCAATTTGGAATCACTTGTGAAGATAAATGGGAATAAGAACTCGTTGTTTTTGACACCATCAAAGAATGTCTTTTGAAGAATTTATTTGACAAACTAATAGCCTCAAGAATGACTGACAAGGCTAGGGTTCTTCATCAAATGTTAAACAAGTCCATCCTTCACAAAGCTGGATCGAAGGACTCTGTATCAAAAGCTAATCAGTTCTGCTTAGTCCATTTAACTCTGGAGAGGCAGATAAATCTTCCACACCTTTTCTTCTTACACTTCAAATATGCCATTAAAGGCTCTGGGAAGAATACTTCCATCATCTATGCTGCCCTTCTCTCAAGAATCTTCAAAAAGCATGTGGTTTATAATGACCTCAAGCATCTGATTCCATAACAAAGATTCAAATATTATGGTGTTCATGGCATTGATCGTGCGTTTCAACCAGAGTTCAGCAAACAAAGCCTGATGATGATGAAGTTGGACTGTATTGATAAATCCAAGAAAGAAGGAAAGCTGAAAGGTATTCAGACGCAAGGTACTGATAAAGCGTCTGATCAACAAGTCTTTGTTGGACGCTCAATAGAGCCTGCTCGTCCAAAAGCTAAGACATCTTCTGCTCGTCCAACAGCCTCTGTCCAACCCACAAGAAAAAGGAAGTTGGTTCTAGCTTCTGTTGTTGAGGACGATCAGCCTATCTCTAAAGTAATCAAAGGTCCTACAAGGGAGTCTACTTCTGAAGCCTCTCGGTCTAATCCTGCTGCAACAAGGGCGAGATCCACTAGATCTAAAACTAAAGGTAATACTGAACCTCAAACTAGTTCAATTATTACTCCTATTGTAGAGCAACCATTTGAAGTTGAAGACTTGACTTTTGACTCTCAACCGTCCACTGTTTTACCCTCCACCTCACCTCACATACAAACCATTCCTTCACCACAAAGACCATCATCACCCTCACCATCTGAACCTCAAGACTGGTTTACACCATGGGAAACTATCCCTTTAAACCCTATGGAGCACCTTATCCCAGAATGCTTTACCCAAAAAGAAAATACAGACGCATACCCAGAATCACTTTTGCCAATGAAAGCTCCAACTGGGCTGACGTTAAAAGAAGATTTCTTGTTCTGTTTTTTAAGCATTCACCTCCCTCCACCTCTCAACATCCTCAAGGTCCTATTCCTCCACCAGAATACCAATATGAAACACCTTCCCCCCACCTCAAAACCCCTCTGGTCCACCTCCTGAACATGGTTACTATCCCATCCCTTACACACCCACCGGTCTTCTGCCAAGTCAACTCTGCTAGTCCATCTTGAGCAGAAAAATTTCCCTCCAAGGAAGATCTATCCTAATCTCATTAAGGACAAGGCGTTCCAATGGAGTCATTACAATGTTGGTAGACATGTGGTACTCCTTAATGAAGAAAAGGAAGGTTGCAAAACCACTGAGGAAAGAAGATCAAGGACTTACGGTTTGACCAACATCTTTCTTGATCAAGACATCCAGTTCATTCCAACCTATCCCTCAGCCTGGAAAGAATACTCTGATGTTAGGGACTTCTTACCATATTATGCTGTCAGAAAAGAGTGTGATATGTCACGAGAAGCCAAAATCCATCACAATTTGCCAAAGAAATTTTGGGGAAGAAGTTCTAAAACAATAGTATGAGTTGTTCCTCCTAGAGCTTGTCCAAGAATTCCTATTCTGGACCCAAATAAAAACAAAGATGGACGGAAAAGGCTTGAAACATGGACGCTGGCTTACAAATTTGCTTTTGATCCTCTCTTCTGGACTAGACCAAGAGACGACTCAGTAGAGCTAGCCCACATCTGGAAAAAGGATCCTCTCAAGAGGTATGACCCAGACGCTTGAATCTACTGGGAGAACTTCATTTGGAGATGCTCTCAAGAAGTGTCCACATCTGGTTTATCAGTCGAAGAAAAAATGAAGATTCGTACATTTCCAAGACAATACAGAATCTTTGAGGCTGACTTCTTGATAATGGACAACATCTTTGGAATACCTTTGTACCCAACAGACCTTCTTCCAGCCCCTAAACCCAGATGGAGAGAAAATAGGTTTGATGACGCTGAGATCATCCTTGAGGTACTTCCACCTCCACCTAACTCTGAGGCACCCCCAATTGCACCTATACCAGTTATTTCCGAAGAAACTCGGGACACAGAGATCGTCTATGAGGAACCTTCCCCTGAAGAGCATGCAGAAGAAGTTGAACAAGTTGCAGACTCAGCACTCTCTAAGTCTCAACCTATTCCTCTTTCGGTGGTCCATCCTGTTGATCCATCTCCTTCTCAAGCATTGAGTATCGTTCCTGATCATCAAAATCTTGAGGCAACGAAGGCCACCGCTGAAAGTTCAATCTTTGTTGTTCCTCTGGAATTTCAAGAGTTCGTCCAAAGGTCCAATGAAGCAAACAATGCAGTGCTGCTTCAACAGATTGCCTCTATGTTTTAGAACTTTTTCGGAAACCTCCTCCACCTCCACCTTCTTAAATTCTTTTTTTTTTTAACCTTTTTAAACTGACTATGACGTGGTTTTCTCTCTTTTGCTGATGACAAAAAGGGGGAGAAAGGGTTTGATTGAATAAAAATTAAAATTCATAGAAATTAGTAGTCGTATAACTGCTTGATTGCTTGCATTCTCTCTTACATGCTTTATATGCTTATAATATTTGTCTTAGGGGGGGCTTCTCGGCTCTTTAGGAAAATTTGTTCAATCAAATTAGTATGTTTTGTCATCATCAAAAAGGGTGAGATTGTTGGAACCAAAGTGGTTATGATCCACTAATCCCTTAAGTTTTGATGTTAACAAAGACTAATTTTAGAAGAACAAAGATTATTTATGGACTAACGCTTTATCTTAAGTGTGCAGGATAATATATATAAGTGCAAAGACTATCTAAGTCCAAAGACTTACGCTCGTCCAAACTCCAAAGTGGATTAGCTCTCGCTCTGTCAAGACGATAAAATCTTGAGTCCAAAGACTCTTCCTTTTATTGTGTTGTAAGCTTTATTTGTTTTAGCGCGAACACATATGCAAAGCTTTAGACAAATATTCCTTGTAATCTTCGTATCATCGAAAGCTGAAGCCAGACTGTCCCTGACACAAAAAGGATTTGACCTTCTTCAAAAGGAAAGACAAAAGGTAACTTTCGAATACAAGGAAAAAGTGTCAGCATCTCTTTAAGCTATCAAGCCTGATAGTCTACTTTGCTGATCAGAAGCCTCAAACAAGTTATCAGACTCAACAGACTAATGCATTTAATGCTTAATCAGAACGGATTCTTTTCCAACCGTTGAAGACTGAAGTTGATCAAAACAAGATTGCTATAAATATCTCTCATCTTGAAGATACAAATAAGAGATGCACATCTGAATCAAAACAAAACAAAAAAAGATATTCAAGCACACAAGAAAACAAGCAATCAAGAGAAAAATATCAAAGCTTGCAAAGCCTACTCTGTTCTTATCTTTCAAATCACTCTCTGCGTAGAGTATTGTTCAAGAGTTCTAAGCTTTAATTTCAAACCCTCACACTTAATGATTTAGTAGAGCAAAACCCTTTTCAAAACCTAGTTGGTTGAGCCTGAAGAGGCTTGTGTAGAAAGAATACTTAGTGCGCCTGAAGAGGTGTTGAATACTTGTAACAAAAATGTTTTTGTTATAGTGGAGAAAGCTCTCAAGTAGATAGGACTGGACGTAGCTCTTTGGTGAATAGTGAACCAGGATAACATTCGTGTGTTCTTTTCTTTCCTTTATTATTGCTTTAGTCTATTCTCTAACTAACTCTTTGGGATTGAATTGACTTCTTAAAATATACCTGTTCTTTTATTATAACCCTTCAGAAAGCGTCCAAAGTTTTTAGAAATGCTCTTTGCGTCCATCGCTGTTTCTTTGATTAACATCTTTGCAAAAATATATATCTGCTTGCGAAAAGTTTTAAAAACATATAAAACACAATTCAACCCCCCTTCTTGTGTTTTAAATAGGTTCCTTCAACTCTATCCAATCTGCATGAAGGAACATCAAAGGTCAAAGACTCAAAAATCATTATACTCGTAGGTCAATACGAAATGTTTATAATGGAGAATGGAGAAACCATCCGTGAAATGATTGGTCATTTCCAAACCATCATAAACAATTTGAAATCTCATGGAAAGTTTATACAACCAAGGAGAATGTCACAAAGATCCTTAGAGCTTACCAAAGGAATGATGGCCACTTATCACTGCAATCACCCAAGCAAAGGATCTGTCAACCTTGACTTTGGATGATCTTGTGGGTACTCTTCAAGTTCATGAGCAAGATCTCTGTTGGGAATGAGCATGATCCCTTTTAAGGATCTCAACGAATGAGCATGACCATTACTATAGGGGTTTACCTTTGAAGCGAAGCTTTACCATGATTGCTATAGGGGTTTACCTTTGAAGCGAAGCTTTACCACGAACACTGTGAGCGCGTCAGGTACACTAATTGATAACGAACAATAACGATCACGGCAACACCTTGATCAACCTCGTGACTATACCCACCATGAGAGGAAGAAGATGATGAAGAACTTTATCACCAAGTGCTGCAAGGTAGCAACACCCCTACTCAGTGAACACAAGTAAACCATCGTCGGAGATAGTGTAGTGCTAGCTATCAGGAAAGGGGAGAGGGCGTGGCACACACAAGGAGAGCGGCCACCAGGATTAGCAACTCTTATGTAACTTGTGTTGGTTGCATTGTGTACTTAAGTGAGGTGCATAGCTTTATATAAGCTATCACTCACTTACCTTATCCCTAATGGGCTCTTGTACACTACAAGCCCATTATTTAATTATTAATTAAATTGTATTTAATTAATTAATTAATTAAACTACTTCTCCGATCATTTGCTCTATGCGTGTGACCCTATAGGTTCTCATTAAGTTGGCAATAATATTAAATCTCATTTAATATTATAAACAATGAGCGGCATCTAGCAATACATCATTGCTACCCAATTAATGAGAATATCGGTTATACAATACAACCTTGACTGTGACCATACATACAGTGTAGCCAATGTCCCTTAGTCACAATGTCTTAATAGAACACAAGGCATAAACGTGTCATTCTTGTTAAGTCCAATTATATGTTTCTCGATCAAGGAGTAGATGTGCAATTATTTGGGCCCAGTATCTCATATTGTCCTAACTTAGCATGGTCATGCATTTCCACGTCTCACACCATTGAGTGGCCATAGACATTACACTCGTTATGTGGGAGGGACGAATCCTATCTATATCACTCATATCCCTCTGCATGATTCATTGTAGGCCCAATTATTACCTTTATTATTATCCTGTTACAGATAACGTTTGATAGCATTAAAGCCTACGACTCCTCATTTAGGAGTCATAGTGACTTCAAGTCGAAGGACTACTTCACCATGGTCACAATGAGAAACGCTTATGACACTTACCTAACTATTATGTAGTGTTCTCATAGTAGGTCAATCCAGTACAAATATTCCACAAATATTTATACCCCAAAAATAAGAAAAGAGGAAAGAAAAAAAAAAGAGAAAAGGTAAAGGAAAGAGGATGAGGAGAATGAAGGTGATGCTAAAAAAGAAAAAAAGAAGAATGTAGACAATGTTATTGAAATAAAAAGGGAGAAGAAATGAACAAAAAGGAAAAAAAAAGAGTTTTTGGGTTCAAGATAAAGCAAGCAATGTCCTTGATGATGCAAAAGCAATCTTACCTTTGTAAGAAAGCCAAAGATCCTTGGTCTCATTCACCCTTAAACACTTGTTTGAGCCTTTTATACCTTTCTTTCCTTAACCTTTAACCATGGCCACATTACAACCTTTAAAAATAGATTCTGATCAATGAGGGGTTGCTCTTATTTTCATAAAATCTTAATCTTGAGACAAAGTATTCACACCTTCTTTTTGAAGTATTTTGCTCCATAAAAAAAGGGTAAAAAAAAAAAGAAAAAAAAGGAAAGCCCGTTAGGCTGAAAACCCGCAAGGGCAGTCTAAGCAAAAGTTAGGGTATATAAAAAAAAATTAAAAAATGAAGAGGGTTTACGCAAGAACAACTTTCTACATAGCTCAATCCAACACTCTTCTAGGGTGAAATTTTTGGTTGAATGTGGCCCTATACTGCGCAAATTTCTGCGTCGTACAGTTCAACTCCACATTGGGGCAAATTCCCCCGTTGTTCATCCAACCCTCGACTAGGGAAAATCTTTGTTTGAATGTGGCCCTACACTTGGGCAAATTAAATTTCTGCTTTGTTCGACCCTACACAGATGCAAATTCCCGCGTTGTTCACTCTGACCCTACACTGGGGCAAATTTCTGTGTTGTTTAATTCAGCTATAAACTGAGGGAAATTGCTGCGTTGATTCAATTCAGCTCTGCTGGGGCAGATTCCCATGTTGTTCAATTCAGCCCTACATTGGGGCAATTTTGTTTTGGCTCTCAATGGGTCATATATGTCAGTAATTCTTGATCAATTGATTTCCACGTTGTCTCACCTTGTATGGATTCCTTTTCTTCTCTAATTCTCCCATCCAAGCCTTCATATCAGTCTCCTTCTTGAGTCACTTGCGATCCATGGATGTCCATTAGGTAATTCTTCATGATAAGTGAACATAGATTCAACGATATGACTCAACAATCTAATGGCAATCACTTGAGGAACCAAGCCACAAGAAGTTCAAAATCTCGAGTGGGGGTTGAAAATGACTTTCTCCAGAAGTGATCAAGATTATGAGGTAGCTTCAATTTGAGGCTAGAGAAAATAAAGGGAAAGTGAAGTTTCATATAGACTCATGAGGTGTCCAAATACCGGTTTGATTGGTTGACTTTGTTAAGAAGCACCAAGTTCAATTTATCTGCAAGGTTACTCTTTACACTCACAATTTCTCTTTTTGTGAGTCGATGTCGAGTTGGCCCGTCGTTGCAAATGACCAAAATCTAAGTTTCTCTTTTGTAAGTCGGTGCCAAGTTGGCTCGCCATTGCAAATGGTCAAAAAGTGATGAAAGTAAGAAATAAGAAACTATGAGTCTGAGTCAAGATGACTCCCAAGTTGATAAGGTTTTTTTTTTGGCTCAAAGGCTAACCGCAAAAGTTTCGGGCTCAAGGCCTATTTCATAAATCTTCGGCTCAAGGCCTACTTCGTGAATTTTTGGTTTATGGCCCAATTCGTAAGTCTTTTGACTCAAGACCCATTTCATAAATATTTTTGGCTCATGACCTAGGTCATAAAATTGTTGTTGGCTCAAGGCCCTCTTCCAAATAATTTTCGGTTCATAACGTAAAGAATCTGCAAGATTCAATTTATCTGCATGGTTACTCTTCACTCTCTTAGTTTCCTTTTTGTAAGTCGGTATCAAGTTGGCCCGCCATTACAAATGACCAAAATCTAAGTTTCTCTCTTGCGAGTCGGTGTCCAGTTGGCCCGCCAATGCAAATGTTTTGAAGAAAATGAACAAAAATAAAAAAGAGAGGAGAGGAAAATTGTGAGTCGAATCAAATTGCCTCCCAAGTTGAGATTTTGTTTCAAAAAAATGTAAGTCTGAGTCAAATTGAATCCCAAGCTGAGAGTTTGTTTCCAGTTCACTTGCGAATGACAAGAAAGAGAAGAAGAAAAAAAAGAATTGTAATTTTGTTGACTCATAATTTCTATGTCTTAAGGCATATGGCCTAATTCAAAATTTTCTCTGGCTCAAGGCCAATTTCTACTTGTTTAAAGGCTCACGGCCCTCCTTTTTGGGCTCAAGTCTGTTTCATAAATTTTCGGCTCAAGGCCAATTGTTAATTTTTGGGCTCAAGTCTGTTTCATAAATTTTCTGGCTCCAGGCCAATTGCATATTTTTCGATCCAGGCCTACTTCATATTCTGCCTCAAGGCCCGTTGCATAAAGTTATAGGCCAATTGCGTAATTATTTTGGCTTAAGGCCTACTAACTGTTACATGAAGTTTTCCAGCTCATGACTCGATTTATAAAGTTTTTCGGCTCAACGCCAATCACATAAGTCATTTTTCGAGCTAGGAGACTCGTCACTTTTCTTCGAGCTAGGAGGCTCGTTGATTTCTTTTTCGAGCTAGGAGGCTCACTGCATTCGAGCTAGGAGGCTCATTGCATTTATTTTTTCGAGCTAGAAGGCTCGTTGATTTCTTTTTCGAGCTAGGAGGCTCGCTGCATTCTTTTTCGAGCTAGGAGGCTCACTGCATTCGAGCATTGAATGGATAGAATCACATGCAATTTTAAAAATAACTCCAATGGATCCAGTTCTGTTGATAACGATATAACTATCATGGGAGTGTACCAGGAAACAGATCATCAAATTTATAAATGATACTCTAAGGAGTGAATTGATATTTGGTCTATAAGATTATACTAAGAATGCATGATTTCGTATCTTTGCATGTCCGATTAAATATCTTGATACATAAGCGTAGAACAAAAATCTGCTGAGGGGAAAAACATAAATGTGTCTTTCCTTCATTGGCTGAGGACTTATTTGTATTTCTTCTTATTGTAGCATGGCTAAAATCGTAGTTTCTAGATTAATCCCTAAGATTTAATGTAAATTATTGATCATATGGTATTTGAAATAATCTGATATCTACTGCTAATTAGTTAGGAATAATTTTATATAGATGACATAATCTCTCCTCTTTTTCATTAGAATGAGGTAGAGTTTATGATAAGAAACAAACCCAAATGGATAAGCCTTTACTGGTTTATACACGTAGGCCCAAAGCTAGTGAGGCCCGAAGCTTCTGATTCACTAAACAGCTGGTGAGAGAATGGAATAAGGGGAATGGGAATTAGTTACAGGAGAGAGAAAATGGATCTAATAGTATATAGAATAGCATGAGAAGAGTGGGGAGGCATCTTTGGGAAATCAATTGTTGATTGGGAGTCCTGAGAGTGAAATCTCAGACTTGGGGGCTACGGCTCATTCTTTCCTTCTTAATTGTAAATTCACACTCATACATCAATACAATCATACTCCCCATTTCATCCCTTTCTGTTTCACTGCAATTTTATTTCCAAAAAAACCTATCAACTGGTGCTTTCATTGAGAGCTTTATATGCGCTCGAACATGGCTGCACAAAGATTGGACGCTTTGGAACCGCGAGTTGCTGTTGTTGAGTCCATGCTCAGAAACCAAGAGGCATTGCTACGGGGACAAGATCAATTGGTGCGCTCACACGATGTGACGTTGAAGGAGCACTCGGTTCAGCTGAGTTCCTTGATGACTAATGTCACGGAGATCACCAAGTCCCTGCAAGCATTACATGCTGAGGTGCGAGAAGGATTCCAGCGTCAACAGAACGGTACCTATCGGTCCAGCTCTGGGCCGAATGGAGATTCAAACGGAAGTCCCGGTCCGACGTTCACAGTCCACGACGAGTTCCGTTTATCTGCGAAACGAGTCGAGCTGCCTTCGTTCGGTGGAGACGATCCGGTCGGGTGGATCGCTAAAGCGGAAACGTATTTCGCGGTACAGGGCACGCCGCCTGAGATGCGAATCCCGCTTGCTCAGATTTGCATGGAAGGTATGACTTGGCATTGGTTTAAAATACTTTATGATTCTGAGCCGCAGCTTGACTGGGAAATCTTCAAGCGGTCACTGATGGATCGTTACGGAGATCACCAATCGGGAAATCCATTTTCCCAACTCAAGCTTCTGCAGCAAACAGGAATAGTTGACGAATTTGTTGAATCGTTCGAAATCTTGATGGCTCAAATCCCTCCTGTTACGGAGGAACAATATATGGGTTTTTTTCTGGGAGGATTGAAGGAGGATATTAGACTTGAGGTGCTGGCGTTTGAACCCCAGAATCGTCACAAATTGATCTCTGTTGCAAGGTTAATTGAGCGCAGGCTTCATCGCAATGAGCGGCCACCCCAATCGAATGGATGGAAGAATTCGAATCAGCATCTCAAGAAACCCTTCTCCCCAATTAACCCGACCCGACACCAAAGAGACGCACAAGCAGGGACCAAAGGGCCATTCACTGAGAATGAGAAGGAGCAGAAGGGAAGCCAATCTCAGCCTAGAAAGGGAGTGCGGAATTTGCCCTATCACTAGTTGATGGAGAGGAGAAACAAGGGACTCTGTTTTAAATGTGGGCAAAATTGGAGTCTTACCCACCAATGTCCAGATAAGAATTTGAGGCTTCTCATATGGGAAGGTGATGAGCAAACTGATGAGACCCTACTGGCAGTGGAAGAGGTGGATGAGCAAGGGGACATGTCTTGCCAAATGCTTGATTACAGACAGTTTAATCCGAATGAGATGGTGAAATCCAAAACCCTTAAGTTGGAAGGGAGACTTATGGGATATCCTATCCTATTTCTTGTTGATAGTGGGGCTAGCCATAATTTTGTGGCAAGGGAATTGGTGGTGTCCTTGGGGTTGGAGGTTACTCAAACTCAAGAGTATGGTGTTACTTTGGGTAATGGCAGCAGGTGCTCGTCACAAGGGGTGTGCAAGGAGCTCAAGGTTAAGGTGGGACAGAATATTATAACAGTGGATGCCTATGTTCTGGACTTGGGAGGAGTCGACCTTGTTCTAGGAGTTGCTTGGATGGAAACTCATGGAAGGACAACGTTGGATTGGGAAAATAAGGCAATCATTTTTGAGGATAAAGGAAAGATAATTACCTTGCAAGGTTACCACTTCCAAGACGAACAGCCTACTCAGGCCCTGCAGGGGCTGCTTCGGGACACCAGTGAGGAGGGAATTTCCGTGTTGGCTATAATGGAAAATGAAGAAGGACTCATTGGGGGTAAGAAAAACAGCCCAGATGCAGAACAAACTGCAGAGTTGCAGATACTTTTAGAGAAACATGCTGTGGTTTTTGAGGATAGGAAGGGTCTACCACCACATAGAGCTCAAGATCATGCAATTACCTTGCAACCTGGCTCAAACCCAGTAAGTGTGCGACCTTATCGTTATGCTTACCATCACAAAAATGAAATAGAAAGGCAAGTGGAACAGTTGTTGGCTGAAGGCGTGATTAAGCAAAGTATAAGCCCTTTTTCTAGCCCCGTAATCCTAGTAAAAAAGAAAGATGGAACATGGAGGATGTGCGTAGATTATAGAGCGTTAAACAAGGAGACAGTGCCTGATAAATTCCCAATCCCTACCATTAATGAGCTTCTTGATGAGCTCCACGGTTCACGGTACTACTCCAAAATTGATTTAAAGTCATGTTTTCACCAAATCCGAGTAAGAGATGAGGTTACACATAAGACGGCTTTTCGTACCCACGAAGGCCACTATGAGTACCTTGTAATGCCCTTTGGCCTCATGAATGCTCCCTCTACTTTTCAGTCCACTATGAATTCGGTTTTCCGCTCGTTATTGAGGAAGTTTGTGCTCGTTTTCTTCGATGACATCCTGGTGTACAGCTCTACTTGGCAAGAACACTTGGCCCATTTACATGAGGTACTCTCTATCCTTGCTCATAACCAATTTGTTGCTAACAAAAAGAAATGCTTGTTTGGACAGACCTCTATTGACTACCTTGGGCACATAATCTCCTTTAAGGGAGTGGAAATGGACCCCTCCAAGGTTCAAGCAGTAATCAGCTGGCCTACCCCTAAGAATGTTAGGGAAGTGAGAGGATTCCTTGGCCTTACAGGATACTATAGGCGTTTTATCAAGGGATATGGTAAAATTGCTCAGCCACTTACAATTTTGACTAAGAAGGAAGGCTTCCAGTGGAATGAGGCAGCCCAGCGAGCCTTTGCCCAGCTCAAGAATTGCCTTGCCACCTTCCCTGTTTTAGCACTTCCCGACTTTTCTAAGGAATTTATCATCGAGTGTGATGCTTCAGGATACGGAATTGGTGCAATTTTGATGCAGAACCGCCAACCAATAGCCTATTTTAGCAAGGCCTTGTCATCACAGACTTTGTCTAAATCTGTGTATGAAAAGGAAATTATGGCATTGGCCCTAGCGGTCCAACATTGGCGCCATTATTTTCTAGGAAGGAGCTTTACTGTGTTCACTGACCATAGAAGTTTGAAACATCTTCTTCAACAAAGAATCACCACTGCGGACCAACAATGTTGGCTTTCTAAACTTATGGGATACCAATTTGAGGTGCAATACAAACCAGGGCCAGAGAATAAGGCAGCAGATGCCTTATCTAGGAGAGGAGGGGAAGTTGAGCTACAAGCTACCACTATGAGCCCATTTTGGGTGGATTTTCCCAAGCTAAGGGAGGAAATTGTTCAAAATGAGGGCCTGCAGCAGCTTAGAGAGAAGATTAAAGCAAATTCAGGGGCATTTCAGCATTACGCACTGAAGGAAGATTTGATTTTCTTCAAAGGAAGGTTGGTATTGCCACGGGAATCACCTATGATTCCTTTACTGATGGCAGAATTTCATGCAACGCCCATTGGAGGCCACTCGGGGTTTACTAAGACCTTCAAGAGGATTTCAGCCCATTTCTTTTGGCAAGGGATGCAGAAGCAAATTATGGAGTTCATAAGGGGATGTGAGGTGTGCCAAAAGAATAAATATCAAGCTTTAGCATCTGCTGGCCTGCTGCAACCGATCCCTATTCCTGAGATGGTTTGGGAAGATATCTCCATGGATTTTATTACCGGATTGCCAAGGTCACAAGGTTATGAGGTCATCTTTGTGGTGGTTGATCGTTTGTCCAAGTATGGACATTTTATCCCCTTGAAACACCCATTTACTGCAAAAACAGTAGCGGAGAATTTTGTCAAGGAGGTTGTGAAGTTGCACGGGTTTCCCAAGTCTATAATCAGTGATCGTGATCCTCTTTTCTTGAGCAAGTTTTGGAAGGAGCTCTTTAGAATTCAAGGAACTCAGTTGAGGATGAGCACCTCTTACCACCCACAAACAGATGGGCAAACAGAGGTGGTAAATCGCTGCCTTGAAACCTTCTTGAGATGCTTTGCTTCTGAACAGCCCAAGCAGTGGTCATTGTGGTTGTCTTGGGCTGAATTCTGGTATAACACTTCCTTCCACACTTCAACAGGCACAACTCCTTTCGAGATAGTATATGGTAGACCTCCCCCACCACTGATCCGTTACTTGAAAGGGGAAACTGCAGTAGATTCAGTGGCTAGAGTCCTTGTGGATCGTGATGAAGCCTTACGCCAGCTTAAATATCACCTACACCGTGCTCAGCAGACCATGAAAAAGCACGCAGATGCTCATAGAAGACAGCTCAGTTTTTCAGTGGGAGATTGGGTTTACATCAAGCTTAGACCACATCGTCAGCTCACAGTGGCCAGAAGAATTAATACTAAGCTGTCTCCTCGATATTTTGGGCCCTTCCAGATCATTTCCCGTGTGGGAGAGGTGGCATATACGGTCCAATTGCCAGACTCCGCGAAGGTTCATCCGGTGTTTCATATTTCACAGCTCAAGAAAGCAGTCAAGGATGGTGCTGCAGCTACTGCCTTGCCCCCTGAAATGTCAATTGAAGATCTGGAACCAATCATGCCTGAAGCCGTGCTTGCTGTTAGGGAGGGAAAAGTCAATGGTAAAGTGATGGAAGAGTGGCTTGTGCTCTGGCAGTCCTTGCCAGCAGAAGAAGCCACTTGGGAGACAGCAGCTGATGTCAAGGAGAGATTTCCTTCTTTCTGCCTTGAGGACAAGGCAAATGTTATAGGGGGTGGTATTGATAAGAAACAAACCCAAATGGATAAGCCTTTACTGGTTTATACACGTAGGCCCAAAGCTAGTGAGGCCCGAAGCTTCTGATTCACTAAACAGCTGGCGAGAGAATGGAATAAGGGGAATGGGAATTAGTTATAGGAGAGAGAAAATGGATCTAATAGTATATAGAATAGCATGAGAAGAGTGGGGAGGCATCTTTGGGAAATCAATTGTTGATTGGGAGTCCTGAGAGTGAAATCTCAGACTTGGGGGCTACGGCTCATTCTTTCCTTCTTAATTGTAAATTCACACTCATACATCAATACAATCATACTCCCCATTTCATCCCTTTCTGTTTCACTGCAATTTTATTTCCAAAAAAACCTATCAGTTTACATGGAAACAAAGTAGGATTGAGGGGAGGGCAGGGGCTGCACTGAATGCTAATGGAGATATTTGAAGTGCCACTCAAGACCCTGGTTTTACAGTTGATATGATAGACTCAATCTTCAACGATATATCAAATTATGCTGCAAATGATGAGGAGTGCAATATGAGGTTTTCTGGTTCTATGCCATGTATGGATCACTAAATTCTTTATTTATTTGGAGTTCCTCATATATTTTTCATAACCATACAAACGCAGTAGTGAGTGAGAAACTAGAGCATGAGAACGTTGACATAGGAAACATCCAGGGATGCGGTGTAGAGTGTCCCGTTAAACTCTTGAACTTCACTGACTGATTCAGTACCATATTCCTCGACAAGAGGTACAATCTGTAAAACGATACCCTCCTCATTGACTCTGAGTCCTAACGGCAAAACAGGAGGTATTGGTGGTGGAGGTGGACCAAAAGGATAGTTCATTGCCACCCAAAACTCGTTCATGGAATTCCTCTTGATGTGATATGGTCTTCCTGGAAGCTGCAAGAATATATCTGATGTATCTGCTCTCGGTCCTGTAAGCCAGAATCTCGGAATTCTGTTTGCCATGTACTCGCTAACAAGGACAAATGAACTATTGTTACTTACTGCCACCCCAGCTGCCACAGTAAGATCACTGAGCAACAATGAAGTTTGGTTGGTTGTTGGATCATATCTGAAAAGGTTTCCAGAATTATCCGTGCTATTTAGCAGTTTCTGTAGATCCCTGCAAAAATTAAGTGCCACAATTATTATTGGCCTAGAATAGATAGAATATGTACCCGTTTGTCCATATTTTTTGGTATAATATTGGAGTTGCAAGCACTTGTGTAGGGGAGAGGAATCATTGGTATATGTATATATATGTAGTACTTTTTATAAGAAATATATTAATCAAAATATTTGTTATATATATATATATATATATATATATATATATATATATATATATATATATATTTATTTATTTATTTGGTTCCTCCCTGTAAGTTTTTCTCGATCTATCCCGGGATATCCTCGTCATATTCCAGTCTTGAAGACTGTGAGGCAGTGCTAAGTGAGCTACAATTGCAAACACCTTGACACATTGCCCATATTTTCAATGGCTAACATCACCAGCTAACTATACAAACGGGTGAAAAACCATACGAAGATGAACGGGTTACCTGATTTTGTAACTAGAGCTAGCTTCGGTAAAATAAACATTTCCAGTTCCAGGGTCTACATCCACACCGGCAAGGAACCCAAAAGGATTACCTTGTGCATCAGCAACAAGTTGGGATGCAGCACCCCCATCAAAACCAACCTTCACAAGCCCAAAATAAGCATCAGCTATATATAAATCACCTGTCTGATGATTGAAACTCAATCCCAAAGGCCTTCCACATGTTTCTTGAAGTGTTGAGAAGTCAGAAATGCCATCACACATTGTCTTGTTTCTGGACCAACAATGGCATGGTTTAAGTAGATTTGATTACTTGAATAGAAATAAATAATATACATACCCATCATAATCTTGAATCTTTTTAGTACACACATACCTGTCTGGTGAAGTATAAGCAAATTCAGTGAAAAAAGAATTTGGTTCCTCATATTTTAGAATTCTTCCATCAGAAGCACCAGTGTAAGGCCCACCACCGAGACAGTCAAATGCAATGGAGTCAGGGCCTGTCAGTGATGGTGGGAGAAAGAGCCTGTTGAGTAATCTATTTGAGGCAACTATAGATGGTGAACAGAGGAGGGAGATGCAAATCCCAAGGATAGCTATTATAGTGTTCAGCATGATTGTTAAATAAACTAATGCACGAAGCAAAACAAACAAGTAATATTATGTATAGACTATAGAGCAAAGTTATTTTGGTCCCTACTTCCCCAATCCCCTGAACCCTCCTTGTCATCATATGAACCAGAAAGAGCCAAAGAGAGGTTTCGGGGCGATCTTCGTGGAAAGAAGACACGGCAAAGTTTAAAATTCTGTGTCAGAAGCGTTCATAGTTTGTTACAAGTATGGATTGATTTATGACCAGCAACAATATTTCCAAAATCAAGAAGTGATAATGCATCTAGAATATTTCACGGCAGCCCCATACCCTATCAAAGTAGCTACAAGAGTCTCCACAGCAGTTCAATTTTGAAGTAGATCCATTCAGATTTCTCCACTGATTTATGTTTAGAGTGCCATACTTATTTTGGATCTGTCATATAATCTATAATCTATCATCAATAATCTATAATCTATATCTATAATCTATAATTTTATATTCTATAATGTATATAATATATACATTCACAAGTTTTTTTCAAAACATCATTTTACATTTGTCGGCCTATGGCACAACCTAACAGATTTTTTTTACATGTGTCGATTTGTGAATGTTTCTTGGATAATTAATATTATTTTTTTATTCTAAATAATTACTAATTTTTATGTGGGAATGTTTGGTGATTTATTTATATTTAATGCATTTGGAGAGTGAATGTCATTAATTGGTGAGAATGTCAATAATAAAATTAATAAAAATAATAAAGAAAACAATTTGAAATTATTCATTTTAAATGTGATTAATTTTGAGATGATTTGATTTAATAAGGTTAAAAGATATATTTCTCCATCAATTAATATATTTGAAATTCTGATTGTTGAATAGAATATTCCAAACCACAAATCTATAATCTATAATAATATATGCATTCACAAGTTTTATCAAACCAACATTTTACACGTGTCAGCCTATGACACAACCTAGCAGATTTTTTTTCACGTGTCAATTTGTGGGTGTTCTTAGATAATTAATAATTTTGTTTTATTCTCAATAATTACTAATTTTTGTGTGGAAATATTTGGTGATTTATTTACATTTAATGCATTTGGAAACTGAATGTCATTAATTGGTCAGAATGTCATTAATAAAAATAATAGTGAAAACAATTTGAAATTATTCATTTTAAATATGATTAATTATGAGGTGATTTGATCTAATAAGGTGAAAAGATATATTTCTCCAATAATTATTATATTTGAAATTCTGATTGTTAAAGAGAATATTCCAAACCACAAATCTCGGATAAATCACCATAATATTCCATACCCACAATTTAAAATAAATCTTTTTTTAAGAAAAAACAACAAAAGGAGCCTCGTTAAAACCTTCTGATGCAAAATCGTCCTTGGGGATAAAAATATCAAGAAGGAAAGACTACTCCTAATGCTTTTTATTAAATAAGGAAAAAATTACAAAGAAACATGGGGGGGACATAAAACCAAAATCCATGAGGAATAAAAATCATGCTATCTAAATCTATAATTGGGTAAACCAACCCTATTATGAAAGAATTCATCACTAATAAACCTAGGAATTAAGTTCCACCAAAAATCCTTGAATTGTTGTGCCATAATTAGCAAGCTTGTTGGCACAGATATTACCCTCTCTATATATATGAGAGTAGACAAACCTCATCTTAGAAGTAATCTCTAAACAATTCAACCAACGGTTTCTTAACTTCCAAGGAACCAAGTCTACATTCTGAAAAGCATCAGCAACAAGCTTAGAATCACTTGCCAACCATAAATTCCTCCATCCTTTGTCAAAAGCTATTTCAATGGCAATCATAGCACCTGTTAACTCGGCATGATAGGCAAAAGAGTTCCCAATGCTAGCTGAGAAACAACCTAGAGTAGCTGCTCTATAATCTCTAAATATTTCACCACAAGCAGCTCTACCTGGAGCACCTTTAGCAGCACCATCAGTGTTACATTTGAACCAATAGCAAGTTGGAGGCATCCACAAAGCTTCTTTAATCATTGGAGCTTTACAAAGATGACCCTTAATCTTGAAAAACTTCAAAATCACCAATTCTGAGATAGATGAACTCATAAATCCAGTGCTGAAAGTCCCACATGGCGAGGCATTAGCAATGATCATATTTATAGTAGCCTTAACATTAATAGAGTTACTCTCAAATCTGACTGGTTTCTGCAATACCAGATAACCCAGAGAGAATTGAGAATTTCAGCAATCACCATATCTTGAAGCTGACTACTCCAATTTCTGTTAGAAAGAGACAAGATTTGCAAAAAAATCTGCTGTATTTACCTGAAAATTCAGAACAGTACCAAGCCAAAACCAGATTTTATGTACAAACTCACAATGCAGAAGCAGGTGAGAGGTAGTTTCAATAGCTTTACCACATAAATCACATCTAGAAACAGTGATGCAACCTCTCATAGACAAATTTTCATTGATGAACCTCAATTCTGTGTATTTTATGAATTGATGTTTGGAGACAGTTTAATGGACTTTTGAATAAAAGAGAAGGTTTTAGAGCTTAAAATGGTATAATGCTAAAGTTATGAGGTTAGCATGGCCGTGGCAGACGACCCCATACATATGAAGCCTTCCCATTAGTCCCAACCTCTTATTATTATTATTATTATTATTATTATTATTATTATTATTATTAACTATGCTTAGCCGTATATAAAGCGATAGCGTGGTATACAAGCAGCGTTGCGGAAAACAAAACAACGTAAACAAGAACGGCAAGCATAGCAAACGATGATCAGAGTATCAAGCACAAAATAAGCATAACTGTATAATAACATGCATAAATTAGCCCCATCAGTAGGGCACTATACATACATTTACATACAGTCAGGGAGAAACCAAAAATACATCAAGAGCCAAAAGAAAACACTCGGAGCTCACCAGCAACCCCCGTCCCCTCTCAAAAGATACATCAAAAGCTCTTAGCTCACTCCCTAGGACGCACTGGCAGGCTCTCACCATCAGTGGTGAGGATGCCCTGAGCTACCATGACCCTCGCCATGAGTACGCCTGTAACGCACAATCAGCTCATACTCTGACGAAGAACTGGACACCATGATCCTACGCCTGCAGTAAGTCCTCAAGTACTGCTCGGTCCTCCCGCGCTAGCCTCGGTAGACGTAACCTCTCCTGCTGGTCATGACCGATGACTGGGGTGCTGCCCAATCGTAGTCCTGCTCCCTCTGCTTTGGAGGTCGCCATATCCTTGGAAAGGGAAGGAACTGGTAGATGCGATAGGGACCAATGATATCTACATATGGTAGTGTACCGTTCCGGAACATCAGGCTGACTGGTCCTGTGTAGACCATCAAAAAGGTAGAGGGGTCTACCCGCCATCCCCTCTCGTCATGTTAGATAATCTCAATATCGCCCAGCACCGGCATCCGCGGTGCCCCCGTGATGAACGGGTGAAGCCTCGGGTCCATGTTGAATCTCCGCTGGCTCGTCTTCTTCAAGTGATCCCATAATAGACAACAAGGAAAAAACAGAAGGGAGATAAGAAATACAGCGCATCATAAAGTTGGAAAACAGTAGTAATGCAGTAAACACACAACAGGTAGCATATAACAGATATCACATTTATAACATTTACTGCATTCCAACACACATCTCTCGAGACAACAATTGTGACAGACATCCATCCCATGAGTCTCACACTCAGATCAATCCTCTAGACCGGGATACTAATCTCATACAGCATGTTGGCCGAAAAACGCACTTATGCAGGTTCCCAATTGGAATGGTTCCACACCCGAACAAGTCCACACCGGAACAGATTCTGTGTCGGAACGGAGTTAGCTTGCCAAGAAACCGAACTGTTCGCCATGACCAATAAAAGTGCATCCCCCTTCCATACTGGAACCGGGGTATCTCGGTCGTCTCGGAACGCTAGCTTGGAACAGCTGGAAAGCTCTGGGATTAGTCGGGCAAACCGGACTGGATCGGGCATCACGACAGGATAGGAG
Organism: Ammopiptanthus mongolicus; assembly: GCA_039655645.1. Classification (NCBI taxonomy): domain Eukaryota; kingdom Viridiplantae; phylum Streptophyta; class Magnoliopsida; order Fabales; family Fabaceae; genus Ammopiptanthus; species Ammopiptanthus mongolicus. The sequence continues at coordinate 39,759,387 of CM077345.1, forward strand.
CTACCTCATCCGTCACTGTAAACTATTCCCGAGACCGGTAACATCCCCAAGGCCTCTCACTTGACCGCCCCATCTACTTTCCGTACCCGCACTCTGTAACATCCCAATTTTCCAATCGGTAAAGTATCCAAATCTTATCTGAGTCATAGTGGCAAAGTTATAAATATCAAGATATCTTGGAGAAGTAATCATGACTACTTTAGAAAAGTAATCATGATATGGATGACTCATGATGATGAGTCATGGCGGAGTAATCATGATGGTGATAAGTCATGGTAATGACTCATCCTTTGACTAATCACATTCTGGAACCACGTCTAATGTCCGGTGTTTGATTTTATCTTTACATATCCACTTTCTGGATACCACACAGATATTGTTTTACTCTACATTACTAGTAGAGAATTATGGTTAAGGTTTGGGTTGAAGACTCTGACGAAACCCGGTCTGCGTACGAGATCACCGGAACCAGTAATGGATAAGCCTCACGTCGCTTTCACGCCACCTCACCTAGACATCTCACCACCTTATCCATATGTAATCATTACATGGTGACTCATCACCATGGTAATGATGACAAGGGGTGAGTCACATAGTTGACTCACCATAGTCATGATGACCTAATGTAAAATGATAATTTTGCCCCTAAAGGAAATGACCTTTTTGCCCTTAAGTAAGTTTTATCACATCCTTACCTTTCCTATATATATAGCCACGCCATTCCCCTCATCCATTCCTCTTTCACTTCTCTTTCTTCTTCATGTTCAAAGTCTTCAAGGTTCCTACTTCAATTTCTCTCCATTCTTCAAGAACTTTGAGAAGTAAACTTGACAAGCTTGATCATCTTCATCATCTAGGAGGAAGTAATATAATGGAATGAGAGTGAGAAGGAAGCAATATAATGGAATTAGCTTCCATATTTTCGTGAGCTAGAAGAAAGAGAAGGCAAGGTGAAAGAAAGAGTGAAACCATTGTTGGAAGCCTTGAAGCTTGGTTGAAGCAGTTTCAGTAAGATCATTGGAATAAGTTCATCAACCGTTGGATTATAATGGAATGAGAGTGAGAAGGAAGCAATATAATGGAATGATCTTCCATATTTTCATGAGCTAGAAGAAAGAGAAGGCAAGGTGAAAGAAAGAGCGAAACCATTGTTGGAAGCCTTGAAGCTTGGTTGAAGCAGTTTCAGTAAGATCATTGGAATAAGTTCATCAACTGTTGGATCAATTTCAAACATGGTAAGGAGGTTCAGAACATGTGGTTATTCAGTTTGACCGTTCGGATTTTCGGTTCAAGGTCTAGAGTGGGAGATATGCAGCTTACATCGTGGTCCTAATGGGTGAGAAACTCATCCCGTATATCACCTAACCTACGACAGTAAAACCATCGCCAGAGCTCGCCAACCGTTGGATCGGGCTGAAATTTGGGAAGTAGGCTTAGGACACGTTGATCTTAATCTTCACCGTTCGGATTTCCAAGAAGAAGGCTGTAGCTTGAGATATGGAGCTAGGACCGTATCCTTGTTTTTGGTACCTCTTTCCCTAGATTCTTGAGCTAACTTTTGAAGCTGCGTTCTCCTAAGTCCAGCCGTTGTTCTCTATCCTTGGAAGTGTCTGGGAGCTGCGTGATGAGCTCATAGTGTTTGTGGCTATGCTCGTCGCGTTCGTGAGATCGAGGGTCAAGAATGTCCGTGGATACAAGAGTGCGTGGGAACGGATTACCAGGTGAGGGGGAAGAACCTACATATATCTGGGAATCATAGGCGTATATAATTTTTAACATGTGTAGGGCTCCTCAAACCCTACTAGTGGCAATGTGTGTTTACTTATGGTATTTGTGGTAATTGATAACATGATTAAATGATATCCTACATAATAACATGCTAGATGAGATGTTTGTGATAATAACTTGCTTGTGGTGATAACATGTTTAATTGCGTTTTGGTATGTTTATAAGAATGCTATACTGCATGCTATGACATGTGATGTGTTTGTGACCGATATGATCTTGGTTGACTTTGGAGATGATTGGTATATTGTTAGGATTATAGGAGAATGATTGACTTCGGAGATGATTATTGAGGTTAGACTAGTAAACTAAGAATGTGGATCTATGTTGTAAGTGGCTCTCATAGTTGGAGAGCGGCATCCTCGCAGTTGGAGGATGTGGGCTTTGAGGCATTAGTTAGTTGTTGTTGAAATGATGGATGCATAATCATAACATTTGCATTGTTGTGGTGGAAAGCCGCGAGATTTACTGCAACAGCTGTCTGAACAGTTATCACACGAGGTGGATTACTTGTGACAATTGCAACAGCAGTTTGAGTGGTTGTCACAAGGGGCTATATGACTAACTGCAATCATATATGTTGGTACACAACTGCAACAGCAGTTTGAGTGGTTGTGTATAGGGTTTCGTGTGTGTACTTGCCACAGCAGCTTGCCAGCAGTGATCACGCAAGGTCGGGACTTGTGACAATTGCAACAGCAGTTTGAGTGGTTATCACAAGGAGCTGTATGAATAGCTGCAACAGCAGTTTGAGTGGCTATCATATGAGCTGGTACCTATATACAGCTGCAACAGTAGTTTGAGTGGTTGTATACAGGGAGCCGTGTGTACAGTTGCAACAGCAGTTTGTGACTGTCACATGAGGTCGAGGTGGACGTTCTGGGAACCAGTAACCTGGACTACCAACTCTATGCCCTTATAGTTGGAGGGTGACTGTAACGTCCCGATTTTCACGTTTTCTATTTCTTTAGTATTTTAATGTCTTTATTTTATTCGAGGTCTTAGGAATGGAAATAAAATATTCCGAGACCATAGTCATGCTCGACGATATAGTAGGAAGCTACGATTAAGTTTTGAGTCGAAAACTCAAACGAAGTCCGGTCTGCGTTTTTACACTGACAGTATGATTTTACTGCTCAGAAGACCTCAGATGGACCCGTGAACGAGACAGTAAGTCTTAGAATTCAATTCTCTACGTTTTGGTTAAATTTCGTAAAAATTTCAGAAAAATAACTTCCTGACCTTCGTTTGAGCGGAATCCTCAATCGGGTGACGAACGGAGCCACATATGGATTTACCGGGACTCGCCAAAAGATAATCTTGATATCACATCATCCCAGGACACTTGGGAGAGTATGCCAGAGTCGTTGTGACGTTCGGAAATTTCTGGACGCAAAATGACCAAAATGCCCCTAGCCTTAGTCTTTTACACTTTTACCATTATACCCTTTTGGCAAATGACCTTTTTACCCTTAAGTGAACTTTTAAGAGGCTGAACTCAGCCCCTCACTTCATCATTTTCGCACAGCCCCTCATCCTTAGAAGCTCCATAGTTGCTCTTGAGAGAAAACTCCATTTTCACCTAGAAAAGCTTGAGTTTTTGTTGGATTCACTTGATTCCTTGAGCAATCTTTCTTCATTTCAAGGTAAGATCACTTCTATGATCTCTTAGCTTCTTGAATCTTTCTTTATTTCAAGATCAATCTTCATTTTCATGAAAAGAATTTCTTAGATCCAAAACTTTGAAAATCCATAGGAAATTGTAGAAAAATCCTTTTGAGGTAAGACCAAGTTCTTTGAACTCACATCATCAATCTCTACCTAAACCTAAGAGCTTATGATTCAACTCTCATCATAGCTCAAAAAGCATTTTTGGCCGAACCCTCTTGGAAGATGATGAATAGTGTTTTCATCAAGTTTTGATTTTTAACACTAGATTTCATCCTTAGTTTTCCTAATGCTTTTGAATCCATGAAATGGAAACCAAAACCAATTTCTAACCTTTTTAACCTAGGGTGGCCGAAACCCTCTTTGTTGTAATAGTTGAGTTTGGCTTTGATTGTTGTTTAATGTTGAATTGTTGTGTTGTGTAGTTGTTGACGATTATCAGGAGGTTCAGAAACCGATCAACCGACTTTGATCCGGGAATCTGCTCATCAAGAGGTATGGGGAGAAGAACCTCATCACACCAAGATGGTGGTAGTGAGAATGGTTGTTTGAGTTTATGTGTGGGTGAAACCCTTTAGTTTGGGTTCACTTTTATGTGTTAAGTCTTGTTAAGTTCTCTTGGAGAACAAGATTGTTATGATGTGTTTATGCTTGAGTATGTTGTAGTGTGCTTTAGCATAAGTTGATGATGATATGATTGATGAAAATCATTTTCATGTATGTTGGAAAACCTACTTTGATCACTAGATCAAGTATGGACTTTTATTGTTGATTATGAGACCATAATGTGTGATGGACTTGGATGTTTGAGTATGATGTAGTAATGTGTATTATGGTTATCATGATTGTGTAAGTATTGTGAGCCATATTTTGTTTGGTTGATGGAGTAAAACTTCACATTGATTCCTAGTTGGCTTTTAGCTATGGCTTTGAGAAAAGGAAGAACATGAGTAGATCTTGATTAAGTCAAGTTTTGATGTAAAGAAAGTGTTTTCAATAACTTGTGTTTTTCAAAGAAAACCCTAAGTGTCTTTGAATGGAAATTAAAGCTCAAAGTGCTTTCACCAAAGTGAAACATATTTTATACCTTATCCTTAGTCCATATAGTTAATCAAGGGACTCAAAATGAGAAAAGAAGTGGTTTCATGAAGAGAATCAAAATGGTTCCCTAAGGTTGATGTCTTGTTTATGGCAACCATTTCGCTAAGCGAATTTTCTCTCGCTACGCGAAAACAGGGGAAAGTCTAAGTTGGGCATCACTGCCTCACTTTCGCTAAGCGAATTCATATTCGCTAAGCTAACCAAACGAGTTTCGCTACGCGAATTACGTCTCGCTGGGCGATCCAGAGAAGTCTCCAAAGGAGGTATAACCGCCTCCATTTCGCTAAGCAAAATTATTTTCGCTACGCGAATACAATGCATTTCGCTACACGAATTCCGTTTCGCCGAGCGATCCAGAGGCGTTTACAAAGAGGTTTAACCGTCTGAACTTTCGCTAAGCGAATACAATACATTTCGCGTTTACAGAGGTTTAACCGTCTGAAATTGCGCTAAGCGAATTAATATTCGCTACGCGAATACAATACCATTCGCTACGCGATTTATGACTCGCCGAGCGATCCAGAGGAGTTCCAAAAGAGGCATTATTGTTTCAATTTCGCTAAGCGAATGAAATTTCGCTAAGCGAATTACATGTTCAGAAAATACAAAAAAATAGAGCAAGTAAGTGTTTCAAAGATTGTTTCAAATCAAATGAGTTTTCAATTGAGAAGTTGTTCTGGTTTACAAATGTTTTGGGTTTTGAGACAGTAGTTCGATGACGGACCGGTGATTCGGACCCCGCTCAGTCGTTCAATTGTTTCAGTCTTGTGATGACTCGATCCCGGAGGAATCACGAGATTTATCCGGTGGATAAAGGTTATGCTTTCAAAAGACGCGTATAGTTCCTAAGGAAGAGAACCTTAGTAGACTTTGAGGTTTATCCGGGGGATAGACATTGCTTGATCGCATCTGCTTTGTGTAAGCATTGGCATATCATTTGCATAGTTGTAAGGCCTTGAGCCTAGGAGTTGAGCTTACACCTTGATGCGGGTGCGAATCTTACGGTGACGATCTTCAATGGTCTTTTGGGAGGTATCAGGGTTGGAAGGGCTTACATGTGACCAGTTGGTAGCTCTTCTGTGTCGTGGCGAATCCGTGCAATACACTGATATCCTCTACTAGATGCCGTACTTTTCATGTTTGGTCGAGAGTGTTTCCGTAAAGCCAGATACGTGCACGTTACGAATGTTGTAGCATCTTGCTCATGGCTGGCAGAAACCGGAACATGTCCTCCCATTCACTCTCTCCGAATGTTTTGTTAGCTCCATGGAGTAGGGGTCAGAGTAGTACCCAGTGACATTGACATTGAGTCATATACATTGCATTGCATTGCATGGCTAGTGATGTTTACATTTACTGTTATACATCGTTGTACTGTTTAAGAATACCTTATTTTATGATGTTAACTGCTTAACATGATATTATGCTGTCAACTGCTTAATATGTTTGACATTGAGAATTCTTGTAAGCATGTTGGGTACGTGGTTACCCGGTAAGTCGTCCCGTTTTTACTATTGCTGTTTTGCTGTGTTGATGAACGGGAATCTCACCCATATCTGTATGTTTTCTGTTGGTACTTGCTTTTGCTGTTTGAACAGATGGACGTGATGATGGTTCAGTCCAGTAGTTCCTTTGAGCCAGAGGAGGACCTTCTTTTTGTGGTCTAGTTTTGTTGTCGGCCAGACTATGTCGTTTTTGTAGTACTTTTGGGAGCTACGACTCCTTGTACATATTGTATTTCTTATTGTATTAGTTATACATTAGACCTATGTCTGTATATAATAATGTTGACGTTTCCATTTCTGTTTCTGTTCTGTGGTATGTTCTAGAAATGCATGGCGAACCTAAGTTCGTTTATTAGTATTATTACCTTTCCATTGCATCTTGTGAAAAGAAAAAAAAAAGAAAACCGTATTTTCCGCATTAAGAAATATTTTCGGCCCTATAAACGTTCGGGAATGTGGCACTCGGGAAAGGGTGTTGCATTGTTTGGTATCAGAGCTGGCCGAGTCTTTTTGGGGTTTGTAGGTTATGGTCTGTCTTGTTTATGTTGTGTTCTCTGTGTGATTCTCTGTTGTTTGCTTTAGTTTTGTTGTGGTTCTTGTGTTTGATAGTTCTGGTTTTGAAGGTAGCAATGGCTGCTCAAAACCTGACTGCTGCTGTGAATGCCATACGGGACATGGCTGCTGCTATGGCTCAACGTGATGAACGAGCTGCTGGAGGTAGAGGACTGGACGAATTTCTTCGTCGGAATCCACCTCAATTCAAAGGTGAATTCAATCCTGAGTTGGCTGAACGCTGGATCCAAACGCTGGAGAAGATCTTTGGAGCGATGAGATGTACTGAGAATGACAAGGTTGTCTATGCAACCTATATGCTGGTGGAGGATGCTGAATACTGGTGGGAAGGAGCCCGTCAGATGCTGGTGCATGACCAACAAGCTGTTGACTGGAATGCTTTTAAGGGAAAATTCCTGGAGAAGTATTTTCCTGCAAGTGCAAGGCACGAGAAAGAGATGGAGTTCCTCCAGCTGAGACAAGGGGGAATGACCATAGCTGAATACGGGGCTAAGTTTGAAAGTCTAGCAAAGTTCTCAAATTACTTTCTGGACAACCCAAGAGAGGAGTGGAAGTGCAGAAAATTCGAAGGAGGTCTAAGGATCGACTTGAAGAGAGCTGTAGTTCCATTGGAAATTTCTGTTTTTCCGAGGTTAATGGAAAAGTGTCGTTTGATCGAGAGTTTGGAGCCCAAGGACAAGCGGGTACTGAGTTCTGGACCGAGCAAGTTCCAGAGAGGAAGCGGTGGTCGAGACAACAAATCTCGATGGAAGCCGTATGCAAAGCAACAAGATCGACAACAACGTTCTGTTAGAGGAAGCAGTGGGAGTTTCAGTCAGTCTGGAAATGCCCCAAACAAGTGCATGAAGTGTGGGAAGAGCAATCACATCACCAGAGATTGTTCGATCAAAGGGATTATCTGCTTCAAGTGTGGGAAGCCGGGACACATCTCACGTGAATGCATGCAACCAAAATTGGAACATTCTGTTAACAATGTCCAAGCTGCAAGGCCTAAGATGAAGGGCAGAGTCTACACTATGGGTGGTGCTGAAGCTTCTCAGAATGAAGACTTGATCCAAGGTCAGTGTGTCATGGGAGGTGAAACCTTAACTGTACTATTTGATTCAGGCGCAACGCATTCTTTTATTGCCTATGACTGTGTGAATCTGTTGGGATTACCTGTGTCTTCTTTACCTTTTGATTTGGTAATTTCTACGCCTACTGCAAAGCCTGTTGTAACTGCTAAAGTTTGTTTGAATTGTTCTATTTCTGTTAAAGATAGAAGGTTTTTGATTGATTTGATCTGTTTGCCTCTCTCGCAAATGGATGTAATCTTAGGAATGGATTGGTTGTCTTCTAATCATATCCTGTTGGACTGTGCAAATAAAACCTTAGTTTTCCCTAGTTGTGAGAATTCTGGATTTTTGACTGCCAATCAAGTAAACGCTTCTTTGAGAGAAGGAGCTCAGGGATACATGTTACTATCTTCTTTGGAGGTCAAGAGCGAGCTAGTCTTAGAGCGCATACCTGTCGTGAATGAGTTTCCGGAAGTCTTTCCTGAAGACGTACCAGGTTTGCCGCCAGTTCGGGACATCGAGTTTGCAATTGATCTTGTGCCAGGAATAGGACCAGTGTCTATGGCACCGTATCGTATGTCACCTGCTGAGTTGGAAACGTTGAAGGAACAGTTGGTAGACTTATTGGGGAAGCAGTTTGTTAGACCCAGTGTGTCACCGTGGGGAGCACCTGTGTTGTTGGTGAAAAAGAAAGATGGAACATCTCGGTTATGTGTGGATTATCGCCAGTTGAATAAAGTTACTATTAAGAACAAGTATCCACTTCCGAGGATAGATGACTTGATGGATCAGTTGAGGGGAGCGGCAGTTTTCTCCAAGATTGATTTGCGATCGGGTTATCACCAGATTCGTGTGAAGGCAGAAGATGTACCGAAGACAGCGTTTCGAACACGCTATGGGCACTATGAGTATCTTATGATGCCGTTTGGTGTGACGAATGCTCCAGCTATATTCATGGACTATATGAATAGGATCTTTCGTCCGTACCTAGATCAGTTTGTCGTTGTCTTCATAGATGACATACTTATCTATTCGCGAGACCAGGAAGAACATGCTGAACATCTTAGTGTGGTTCTTCAAGTTCTGAAAGAGAAACAGCTGTATGCAAAACTGTCCAAGTGTGACTTTTGGCTCGACGAAGTGCAGTTTTTGGGTCATGTAATTTCAAGGGAAGGAATTGCTGTAGATCCGTCGAAGGTTGAAGCAGTTCTTGAGTGGGAAAGACCAACCACAGTGACTGAAATACGCAGTTTTGTGGGTTTGGCTGGGTATTATCGGAGGTTCATTGAGGGATTCTCTAAGATTGTAGGACCTCTTACCCAATTGACGAGGAAGGACAAAGCGTTTGAATGGACTGAAGCCTGTGAGCAGAGTTTTCAGGAGTTGAAGAAGAGGCTGACTACATCGCCAGTGTTGATATTGCCAGATCCAAACGAATCTTTTGAAGTGTACTGTGATGCTTCATACCAAGGATTAGGCTGTGTTCTGATGCAGAATCGGAAGGTAGTAGCGTATGCCTCGAGACAGTTGAAAGTGCACGAGAAGAACTACCCAACTCATGATCTGGAGTTAGCAGCGGTAGTCTTTGCGTTGAAGATTTGGAGGCACTACTTGTATGGTTCGACGTTTAATGTCTTCAGTGACCATAAGAGCTTGAAGTATCTGTTCGATCAGAAGGAGCTCAACATGAGACAAAGACGGTGGCTGGAATTTTTGAAGGACTATGACTTCCAGTTGCAGTATCATCCGGGAAAAGCTAATGTGGTTGCGGATGCCCTGAGTAGAAGGGTGTTACATGTGTCTGCCATGATGGTTAAGGAACACGAGCTGTTGGAAAAGTTCAGAGATATGCATCTGTCTGTGGTTAGTATGCCAGGAAGACTATGTGTAGGTATGGTTACGGTATCTTGTGATCTGATGGATCAGATTCGGGAGAAACAAGTATACGACCAGTATCTGGAGAAAGAGCGAAGGAATCTAAAGAAGGGGATGACGTCGGAATACAAAGAAGGAGCAGATGGAATCCTAAGACGAGGAGAACGGGTTTGTGTGCCAAACAACCCGGAGATAAGGAGGTTAATTCTGGACGAAGCTCATAGAAGCAAGTTAAGTATGCATCCAGGGTCAACCAAGATGTACCAAGACCTGAAGCGGTTGTTTTGGTGGCAAGGGATGAAAAGAGATGTAGCTGATTATGTGGCATCTTGCTTGGTGTGTCAGAAAGCAAAGGTTGAACATCAGAGGCCAGCTGGAATGTTACTTCCGTTGGATATCCCAGAGTGGAAATGGGACGGTATAGCAATGGATTTCATGACATGTTTGCCAAGGACACCTAAAGGATACGATTCCATTTGGGTTATAATTGATAGGCTTACGAAATCAGCTCATTTTCTACCGATTAATCTCAAGTATTCTATGGAAAAGCTTACTCAGATTTATATCAGTGAGATTGTGAGACTGCATGGAGTACCTTCAAGCATCATATCGGATAGAGATCCGCGTTTTACTTCGCGTTTTTGGCAAAGTTTACATGAAGCTTTAGGAACAAAGTTACGATTAAGTTCGGCTTACCATCCTCAAACTGATGGACAATCGGAAAGGACGATTCAGTCTTTAGAGGATCTGTTGAGGGCGTGTGTGTTGGAACATGCCGGTAGTTGGGAGAATTTCCTACCGTTGATAGAGTTTACCTACAACAACAGTTATCATTCGAGTATAGGGATGGCACCCTACGAAGCTTTATATGGACGATGTTGCAGAACACCTTTGTGTTGGTACCAAGATGGAGAAAGTGCTTCATTAGGACCTGAACTAGTGCAACAAACAACCGAGAAGGTGAAACTGATTCAAGAAAAGATGAGGACGACTCAGAGCCGACAGAAGAGTTATGCGGATAAAAGACGTAGGCCACTTGAGTTCGAGGAAGGGGATCATGTGTTTTTGAGAGTCACTCCGATGACTGGGGTGGGCAGGGTCTTGAAGTCCAGAAAACTCACTCCAAAATTCATTGGACCTTATCAAATTCTTCGTCGGATAGGTCCAGTAGCTTACCAAATAGCTTTACCGCCTTTTCTATCCAACCTTCATAATGTTTTTCATGTTTCGCAATTGCGGAAGTATATTCCTGATCCCAGTCACGTCATAGAGTTTGATTCAGTACAGCTGAAGGATAATCTAACCTATGAGACATTGCCGGTTAAGATCGAGGACAGGAGGATAAAGAAACTGCGAGGGAAGGAGATAGCTCTGGTTAAAGTTATCTGGAACGAGACTACAGGTGATGCTACCTGGGAAAGAGAGAAGGACATGCAACAACAGTATCCGAGTTTGTTTTAAGAGGTACGTATAATTTCGAGGACGAAATTCTTTTAAGAGGGGTAGGAATGTAACGCCCCGATTTTCACGTTTTCTATTTCTTTAGTATTTTAATGTCTTTATTTTATTCGAGGTCTTAGGAATGGAAATAAAATATTCCGAGACCATAGTCATGCTCGACGATATAGTAGGAAGCTACGATTAAGTTTTGAGTCGAAAACTCAAACGGAGTCCGGTCTGCATTTTTACACTGACAGTATGATTTTACTGCTCAGAAGACCTCAGATGGACCCGTGAACGAGACAGTAAGTCTTAGAATTCAATTCTCTACGTTTTGGTTAAATTTCGTAAAAATTTCAGAAAAATAACTTCCTGACCTTCGTTTGAGCGGAATCCTCAATCGGGTGACGAACGGAGCCACATATGGATTTACCGGGACTCGCCAAAAGATAATCTTGATATCACATCATCCCAGGACACTTGGGAGAGTATGCCAGAGTCGTTGTGACGTTCGGAAATTTCTGGACGCAAAATGACCAAAATGCCCCTAACCTTAGTCTTTTACACTTTTACCATTATACCCTTTTGGCAAATGACCTTTTTACCCTTAAGTGAACTTTTAAGAGGCTGAACTCAGCCCCTCACTTCATCATTTTCGCACAGCCCCTCATCCTTAGATGCTCCATAGTTGCTCTTGAGAGAAAACTCCATTTTCACCTAGAAAAGCTTGAGTTTTTGTTGGATTCACTTGATTCCTTGAGCAATCTTTCTTCATTTCAAGGTAAGATCACTTCTATGATCTCTTAGCTTCTTGAATCTTTCTTTATTTCAAGATCAATCTTCATTTTCATGAAAAGAATTTCTTAGATCCAAAACTTCGAAAATCCATAGGAAATTGTAGAAAAATCCTTTTGAGGTAAGACCAAGTTCTTTGAACTCACATCATCAATCTCTACCTAAACCTAAGAGCTTATGATTCAACTCTCATCATAGCTCAAAAAGCATTTTTGGCCGAACCCTCTTGGAAGATGATGAATAGTGTTTTCATCAAGTTTTGATTTTTAACACTAGATTTCATCCTTAGTTTTCCTAATGCTTTTGAATCCATGAAATGGAAACCAAAACCAATTTCTAACCTTTTTAACCTAGGGTGGCCGAAACCCTCTTTGTTGTAATAGTTGAGTTTGGCTTTGATTGTTGTTTAATGTTGAATTGTTGTGTTGTGTAGTTGTTGACGATTATCAGGAGGTTCAGAAACCGATCAACCGACTTTGATCCGGGAATCTGCTCATCAAGAGGTATGGGGAGAAGAACCTCATCACACCAAGATGGTGGTAGTGAGAATGGTTGTTTGAGTTTATGTGTGGGTGAAACCCTTTAGTTTGGGTTCACTTTTATGTGTTAAGTCTTGTTAAGTTCTCTTGGAGAACAAGATTGTTATGATGTGTTTATGCTTGAGTATGTTGTAGTGTGCTTTAGCATAAGTTGATGATGATATGATTGATGAAAATCATTTTCATGTATGTTGGAAAACCTACTTTGATCACTAGATCAAGTATGGACTTTTATTGTTGATTATGAGACCATAATGTGTGATGGACTTGGATGTTTGAGTATGATGTAGTAATGTGTATTATGGTTATCACGATTGTGTAAGTATTGTGAGCCATATTTTGTTTGGTTGATGGAGTAAAACTTCACATTGATTCCTAGTTGGCTTTTAGCTATGGCTTTGAGAAAAGGAAGAACATGAGTAGATCTTGATTAAGTCAAGTTTTGATGTAAAGAAAGTGTTTTCAATAACTTGTGTTTTTCAAAGAAAACCCTAAGTGTCTTTGAATGGAAATTAAAGCTCAAAGTGCTTTCACCAAAGTGAAACATATTTTATACCTTATCCTTAGTCCATATAGTTAATCAAGGGACTCAAAATGAGAAAAGAAGTGGTTTCATGAAGAGAATCAAAATGGTTCCCTAAGGTTGATGTCTTGTTTATGGCAACCATTTCGCTAAGCGAATTTTCTCTCGCTACGCGAAAACAGGGGAAAGTCTAAGTTGGGCATCACTGCCTCACTTTCGCTAAGCGAATTCATATTCGCTAAGCTAACCAAACGAGTTTCGCTACGCGAATTACGTCTCGCTGGGCGATCCAGAGAAGTCTCCAAAGGAGGTATAACCGCCTCCATTTCGCTAAGCGAAATTATTTTCGCTACGCGAATACAATGCATTTCGCTACACGAATTCCGTTTCGCCGAGCGATCCAGAGGCGTTTACAAAGAGGTTTAACCGTCTGAACTTTCGCTAAGCGAATACAATACATTTCGCGTTTACAGAGGTTTAACCGTCTGAAATTGCGCTAAGCGAATTAATATTCGCTACGCGAATACAATACCATTCGCTACGCGATTTATGACTCGCCGAGCGATCCAGAGGAGTTCCAAAAGAGGCATTATTGTTTCAATTTCGCTAAGCGAATGAAATTTCGCTAAGCGAATTACATGTTCAGAAAATGCAAAAAAATAGAGCAAGTAAGTGTTTCAAAGATTGTTTCAAATCAAATGAGTTTTCAATTGAGAAGTTGTTCTGGTTTACAAATGTTTTGGGTTTTGAGACAGTAGTTCGATGACGGACCGGTGATTCGGACCCCGCTCAGTCGTTCAATTGTTTCAGTCTTGTGATGACTCGATCCCGGAGGAATCACGAGATTTATCCGGTGGATAAAGGTTATGCTTTCAAAAGACGCGTATAGTTCCTAAGGAAGAGAACCTTAGTAGACTTTGAGGTTTATCCGGGGGATAGACATTGCTTGATCGCATCTGCTTTGTGTAAGCATTGGCATATCATTTGCATAGTTGTAAGGCCTTGAGCCTAGGAGTTGAGCTTACACCTTGATGCGGGTGCGAATCTTACGGTGACGATCTTCAATGGTCTTTTGGGAGGTATCAGAGTTGGAAGGGCTTACATGTGACCAGTTGGTAGCTCTTCTGTGTCGTGGCGAATCCGTGCAATACACTGATATCCTCTACTAGATGCCGTACTTTTCATGTTTGGTCGAGAGTGTTTCCGTAAAGCCAGATACGTGCACGTTACGAATGTTGTAGCATCTTGCTCATGGCTGGCAGAAACCGGAACATGTCCTCCCATTCACTCTCTCCGAATGTTTTGTTAGCTCCATGGAGTAGGGGTCAGAGTAGTACCCAGTGACATTGACATTGAGTCATATACATTGCATTGCATTGCATGGCTAGTGATGTTTACATTTACTGTTATACATCGTTGTACTGTTTAAGAATACCTTATTTTATGATGTTAACTGCTTAACATGATATTATGCTGTCAACTGCTTAACATGTTTGACATTGAGAATTCTTGTAAGCATGTTGGGTACGTGGTTACCCGGTGAGTCGTCCCGTTTTTACTATTGCTGTTTTGCTGTGTTGATGAACGGGAATCTCACCCATATCTGTATGTTTTCTGTTGGTACTTGCTTTTGCTGTTTGAACAGATGGACGTGATGATGGTTCAGTCCAGTAGTTCCTTTGAGCCAGAGGAGGACCTTCTTTTTGTGGTCTAGTTTTGTTGTCGGCCAGACTATGTCGTTTTTGTAGTACTTTTGGGAGCTACGACTCCTTGTACATGTTGTATTTCTTATTGTATTAGTTATACATTAGACCTATGTCTGTATATAATAATGTTGACGTTTCCATTTCTGTTTCTGTTCTGTGGTATGTTCTAGAAATACATGGCGAACCTAAGTTCGTTTATTAGTATTATTACCTTTCCATTGCATCTTGTGAAAAGAAAAAAAAAGAAAACCGTATTTTCCGCATTAAGAAATATTTTCGGCCCTATAAACGTTCGGGAATGTGGCACTCGGGAAAGGGTGTTGCAGTGACTTCCTACCTTGGAAAATGACTACTTCACAGTTGAGTTGAAGGACAGTATTTCCAAGGGCCAGGAACTTAGTTGTGCATATAGAATAGGCGAAGATCCCTAGATGTGATACTTTGAGGTTGATTGTTGTAGAATTGATGGTGATCTCTAGTTGTGATATTTTGAGGTCGACTATTGTGATGTGTAGAATAGGCGATGATCCATAGTTGTGATACTTTGAGGATGATTGTTGTAGAATAGGCGATGATCCATAGTGGTGATACTTTGAGGTTGATTGTTGTGCTGAACTCGAGAGATGGATGTGTTTGCTGATTGTGTGCTATTGTACATGTTGATGTGTTATATGCTACGTGATTTCCCTTTTGTATGATAGTGTAGCGTTTCTTACCTCCTATGCATATTTCTCCGTGTTTACATATATGTGGTTGTTCGGACCGTGATCCGAAGACGGAAGTGCCTATTGGTCATCGGAAGTGCTACAACAGGTGGAGTTGACCCAAGGTGCACTCTATCGTCAGTAACAAGTGTGGCGTTAGCGCTTCTCAAATAGATAGAGATGTCAGAGGTATCTTTGAGTCTCTTGTGAGTTGTACCACAGCCAGTGGGGTGTTTATGTTTGTTGTTGTTATTTTTACGCCATGGCTTGTAGGCGAAACTCTGATGTGAAATTCTTGAACTGTGATAAGTTCTTATCTGCTTAACTGTTGCAGTGAAAATTTTTGGCTGTGTTTTAAGGTATCAGAGAGAGTGAGGTTAAAATTTGAAAGCGTCTAATGGGATTATCCTACGTAAGTGGGGTCGTCTCACACTCAGGTACCGCTAACCTCGTATGACGCTGGCAGCCCATACTACCTATCACACGGCCTCGCCACTTGGCAGCTGATGATGGTATGCAGCAAACATCCTCAACGGGCTTGATAACGGATCTCACGCCTATGCTCTCAATCAAAACAACACGATGCCACTGCATCCACACGGCCACAGCCTCGACGCCACGCGTCTACGAGCCACAGCTCAAGCAACACGGCCACAGCCTCAAGAAGTTAGTGCAACAGCAACGGCAACATCCATGGTATCAACCCGATAACAACACGGCACACAACCAAACTTATTCTATGGTATTCCGCCACAACTCTGAATATTACAGCATACAGCATAGCAACATCAATAATATCACCATAGTAGCAGTAACCTCAACAATAGCATATAAGTAGCTAGCAGCATATCACATATACCAAGTAGCATATAGGCAGACAGATAGCAACAACAGCCAACAGAATACAATAGTTATACATCAGCAAACATCCTCGATCAACAGTTCTCTAACCTAGGGTTTTCAAACTTAACGACGATAGCCAAAAGTAAGCTAAACCTAGGGTCTAGATACTATATCAGGGCTTAACCACTAGTAGGGTTAGGGCTTCCCTACGCATAGCAGAAATCACAACTACATTACTCTTGCCTTCCCGACGGCAGCAGTACTCTTTCTCCCCACCTGAACTGTCGGCATGCAAATCCATCGGCTTGCTTCCTCTCCCTCAAGCTCGTAGCCCACCTTCAATGGCAGCTCCAGGAACAGCCCAAGAACAGCTCCAAATCTAGCACCACCACGAGCACGAACTTTGCCCTAATCACGAGCACAACACATGCACCATAGTGTTAGCCCCAAGGCAAGCTCAAAAATCAAAGAAAAAGGGTAAAGACTCAAAGAACACCAAGAACACGTGTTAGGGATTCGAGTTTACGTCAGGCGAATCGAAAAACCAATCCATCAGAGTTGTAGATAACTCAATCGCGATCACAACGGTGCTGTCAGAATCGCGTTTCGGTACTTCGATCGTCTCGAAACTGAGCTTTCTCTCTCTAGAAATCTCAGAGCTCCTCTCTCTAGCTTGCAGAACACTTAGTGATTTTCGTGCAAAATGAGAAGATAAAAGTGGAAGCTCCACTTATGGTTTCCGTTGTCCACGCTTAAGCGTTCTTCACACTCACGCTTGAGCGTTGGCACGCTCTAGCATAGGATCCATACACGCTTGAGCATGGGACCTCGTCCACTCCGCCTGCTCCCTGTCCTGACACTTGTCTCACACGCGTCCAAACTCAGAGCAGCTGGTCAGCTGCTCAGCACGCTGAGGCGTCCAACTCCTCCCACGCTTGAGTGTTAAGCTCAGCGAGAGAAGAACTTCCAGCCTTCTGACTTCCTCAGTTACTCGTCCTATGCCTTAGGCACTTCCAACCTTGTTCAAGCCTATTCCTAAGCTTCAAACTAGGTCTAAAACTAACACACAAAAATTCACACAATCATCCAAAGCTCCAATCGAGATTATCCAGCTCGATCAGAGTTCACGAAAAAATCGGGATGTTACATTACCACCCCGCTTACAGAAAATTTCGTCCCTGAAATTTCCGTTGTATACCTATGAACAAATAAGGATGACTCTTGCGCATCTCAGCTTCGCGTTCCCACATTGAATCACCAGTCACTGGGTTCCATTCCACTCTTACCAACGGAATGTGCTTACCGCGTAGTTCCTTGATCCTTCTATCCAAGATCTGAACAGGTGAAGCTTTGTACTCTAGATTCTTTTTCAGTTGAATTGATTCGGGCTCTAACATGTGTGACGGATCAAGATAGTATTTTCTGAGCTGACAGACTTGAAAGACGTCATGAAGATTTGAAAGATTTGGTGGCAAAGCTATATGATAGGCTATAGGGCCGATTCGTCGAAGAATCTGAAACGGTCCTATGAATTTAGGTGTTAGCTTCCTGGATCTGATTGCCCTCCCCGCTCCAGCTCTTGGGGTAACTCTCATGAAAACATGGTCGCCCTGTTGGAATTCCAAAGGCCTCCTCCTCTTGTCAGCATAGCTCTTCTGCCTGTCCCTTGCAACCTTCATCTTTTCCCGTATCCTACGGACTTGTTCCGTCGTCTGCTGTACCAACTCTGGACTTAACAACTGACTTTCTCCCGTCTCAAACCAGCACAACGGAGTCCTGCACTTTCGTCCATATAGTGCTTCGTATGGCACCATCCCAATACCAGAATGGAAACTGTTGTTCTAAGTAAACTCGATCAATGGAAGAAACTCGTCCCAACCTCCCGTGTTTTCCAACACGTACGCTCTTAAGAGATCCTCCAATGATTGAATTGTTCGTTCCGATTGACCATCCGTTTGAGGATGATAAGCAGAACTCATACTTAACTTAGTTCCCATTGCACTGTGTAAGCTCCTCCAAAACCTTGAGGTAAACCTTGGATCGCAGTCCGAAATGATACACGAAGGTACCCCATGCAGCCTTACAACCTCCTCGATGTAAATCTGAGTTAATCGCTCCAGAGAGTAGCTCTGGTTGATTGGTAAGAAGTGAGCACACTTCGTCAATCGGTCGATGATCACCTAGACTGCATCACACCTTTTCTGAGTTCTCGGCAACACAGGAACAAAGTCCATGGCAATACTATCCCATTTCCATTCTGGGACATCCAACGATTGCAACAATCCTACTGGCTTCTGGTGTTGAACCTTCGCCTTCTGACACACTAAGCAGGTTTGGACATAAGCTGCTACATCTTTCTTCATCCCCGGCCACCAGAACAGCTTCTTCAGATCATGATACATCTTGGTAGCCCCCAGATGGAAACTCATCTTGCTTTTGTGTGCTTCTTCCAAGATCATATCCTTGACTTCTCTATCCACCGGCACACAAATCCGATCACTATACCTAACCAGACCATCTATACCTTTTTTGAATTCCAGAGTCTTACCTTATTCTATCATCCGGTTCACGCTTTCGAGGTACTGATCCTCAGCTCGCTTCTACCACAATAGGTTCAGGAAATCGCTAGTTACTCTAACCATTCCCAAATTCAACTTATCCTCAACGATTTCCGCTTCCAGGTTCAGATCTCTAAACGTCTCTAAAAGCTCTAGCTCCCTTACCATCATCGCAGGTACGTGTAAGGACTTCCTACTGAGCGCATCCGCTACAACATTCGCCTTACTTGGATGGTATTGCAGGTCGAATTCATTCCATCCATCTTCGCTGCCACATGTTCAACTCCTTCTGGTCGAACAGATACTTATGGTCGCTAAACACACTAAATTTAGCGCCATACAGATACTGTCTCCATATTTTTAATGCAAACACTATCGCAGCCAATTCCAGATCATGCGTTGGATAGTTCCGCTAATGTACTGTCAACTGCCTGGAGGCATAAGCCACCACTTTCCTGTCTTGCATGAGCACACATCCCAAGCCTTGATAAGATGTATCATAGCATACATCGAATCATCCTAAAGGATCTTCTAACACCAGCATAGGTGATGTGGTCAGTCTTCCTTTCAGCTCCTGGAAACTCTGCTCGCAAGCCTCTGACCACTCAAATGTTTTCCCTTTTCTCGTCAACTACGTCATAGGTAACACAATCTTAGAGAATCCTTCTATAAACCTTCGATAGTAGCCCTCTAAACCAAGAAAACTTCTCACCTCGTTTACAGACTTAGGGCTTTCCTAACTCACTATGGCCTCAACTTTCGCAGGATCCACTGCGATTCTATCCTTACTGATCACATGGCCTAGAAACTGAACTTCCTCTAACCAAAACTCACACTTCGACAGTTTAGCATACAACTGCCGGTGCTTTAGCACTTGTAACACCGCCCTCAGATGCTCTTGGTGTTCCTCTTTACTCGAAGAGTATACAAGGATGTCATCGATAAAAACAACAACAAACTTGTCGAGGAACGGTTGGAAGATCCTGTTCACTTAATCCATGAACACCGCCGGAGCATTAGTCACACCAAACGGCATAACCAAATACTCTTAGTGACCATACCGACTTCGAAAAGCAGTCTTTGGCACATCCTCCTTCTTAACCCGGATTTGATGGTATCCAGATCGCAGATCGATCTTAGAAAACACAGCTGCCCCTTTCAGATGATCTATGAAATCATCTATCCGTGGTAACGAATACTTGTTCTTTATCGTCACTTTGTTCATCTGACGATAATCTATGCACAGTCTTGAGCTCTCGTCCTTCTTCTTGACAAACAGTACTGGCGCTCCCCACGGAGATGCACTAGGTCTGATGAACTCTTTGCCTAGCATCTCATCCAACTGTTTCTTTAGCTCCATTAGCTCCACTGGAGACATCCGATACGGTGCTATCGATATAGGTCCAGTTCCCGGTACCAGGTCTATGGCAAACTCCACCTCTCTCTGGTAGTAATCCAGGAATGTCATCGAGAAACACATCCGAAAATTCTCACATGATAGGCAAAGGTTCAACACTAGGAGTCTCCTTCACTTCCAAAGAGAACAACACCATATACTCGTCCAATCGTTCACCCGTTGGAGTACTCTCGTTGGCAGGCATCAATCCAGATTGCTCGGAAAAACTGAGAGTTTTATTTGAACAGTCTAACATCACATGGTTGACCGAAAGCCAGTCCATGCCAAGGATAACATCTATCTGTTGCATAGGCAAATGGATAAGGTCAACAAGAAAATGATGGTTTTCTACCGTAACAGGGAATTTATGGCATACAGACAAGGTAGTTAAGGAATCGCCAGTAGGTGTTGAAACGGTTAAGTCATAGGGCAAGGTAGAAACAAGCAACCCTAAATGATCCATACACTCAACCGATATGAAAGAATGCGTAGCCCCCGAATCAAGCAAAACTGACAAAAGCTTACCAGAAACTAAGCATTTACCTTGGATCAGATCAGGACTTTGGGAGACTTCAGAAGCTCGCACGGCAAACACCTTTCTGGTCGTCTGCGGCCTACTCTGCTGACTTGCCACGACTGATCTCGCTCCACCACTCTGAGTCCTACCACTCTGCTGCTGAAACTGAGCCCTTCTACTCACTTCGAGCTTGCAGTCAGACGCATAGTGACCCATCTGATTGCAATTAAAACATCTGATGTGTTGGGTCCTCGGACAGTTCTTGACCAAGTGTGGTCTTCCACACCCAAAACAAGTCTTGATCCCTTGCTGCGTCTGATTGGTGTCGCTCACTCCATGGTTGACATTGAATCGAGCAGGATGATCATACGACCCTACTCTCTTTTGGAACTTGCCGCTTTTGCCATTTTGACTGCTCCGAACAGGTCCACCCCTTATCTTTTGTTGCGCGACAGTCCCTGCTCGAGCATGTCCCTCGACCACTGTGCATTTTTCCACCAACTCGGGAAAAGATCCAATACTCAAAGGCAGCATTGCTAGCTTCAACTCGGGCCTTAACCCATCCTCGAACCTTCTGTAGGCCCATTCTTCATCCGGATGGATCTGATAGAACTGAGAGAATTTGAGTAGCGCTTCAACTCATCGTGTACTCACCCACGGATAGTTGTTCCTGTTTTAGACTCAGGAATTCCTTTTATTTTTCCTGTTGGATGCTCCTCGGGAAGTATTTCTCTAGAAAACACTTCCTGAACAGTTGCTAGGTCAATACCCTTCCTCCGGCCTCTAGCAGTCTGGCCTTGGTTCTCCACCAAGCCTCTGCTGCTCCAACTAACATGAAGGCAGCATATGTGACCTTTCTGTCTTCTCTACAGTGTGTGGCCATGAAAACTTTTTCTATCTCCTACAGCCAGATCTCCGCAGCCTTAGGGTTATACTCTCCGTGGAATTGGGGAGGATTTCCCTTCATGAAGGCATTGAGACCGGTATTCACCATCTCATTCTCCCTTACAGCATGCAATTGATCCTGCCTGACTTCTCTCTCTTCCTGCCTTTGCATATACTGGGCAGTCTGTTGAGTCTGCTGCATCATGGCGGTAGCCAAGTCCCTAATGGCCCGCATGGCTTCAGAGGTGTCACCACCACTCCCTATCCCTGAGTGGTCACCATTATTGTTTTCATTAATAGGTCTAGTTCTCGGCCTTCCTCTTCCACATGCCATTTAGCTTCCTGTAAAAAGGAGCCATCAGTGCCGATTCATAAGACATATAATAGCACTTAACAGTTAAAAATATCATATGCCTTATGAATGAAAACAGTTATCACACTTCGATAACTCGTGCATCGGACACTCCACCCAAAACCCGACACAGTTGATACAACTCGGTTATCAATCGTCAAAGCCATTACACTTAACCTTCACAGTCCGATTTAGAATCGAACTGCTCTGATACCACCAAAATGAGACGACTCTCCTCTCTTAGAAGGATAATCCCATTAGTTCCAACCTCTTACTATTATTATTAATTATGCCTAGCCATATATAAAGCGATAGTGTGGTAAAACAAGCAGCGTTGTGGAAACAAAACAACGTAAACAAGAACGGCAAGCATAGCAAACGTCGATCAGAGTATAAAGCGCAGAAAAAAAAAAGCATAACTGTATAATAACATGCATAAGTTAGCCCCATCAGTAGGGCACTGTACATACATATACATACTATCGGGTAGAAACCAAAAATACATCAAAAGTCAAAAGAAAAGCATTCGAAGCTCACCAACAACCCCCATCCCCTCTCAAAATACATGAAAAAGCGCTCAGCTCACTCCCTAGGACACACTGGCAGGCTCTCACCATCAGTGGTGAGGATGCCCTCAGCTACCCTGACCCTCGCCATGAGTATACCTGTAACGCACAATCGGCTCATACTCTGACGAAGAACTGGACACCACGATCCTACGCTTGCGGTAGGTCCTCAAGTACTGCTCAGTCCTCCTGCGCTGGCCTCGGTAGACGTAACCTCTCCTGCTGGTCACGACCGATGACTGGGGTGCTGCCCAGGCATAGTCTTGCTCCCTCTGCCTCGGAGGGCGCCACATCCTCGGAAAGGGAAGGAACTGGTAGATGTGATAGGGACCAATGATATTTACATATGCTGGTGTACCGCTCCGGAACATCAAGATGATTGGTCCTGTGTAGACCATAAAAAAGGTAGAGGGGTCTACCCGCCATCCCCTCTCATCATGGTAGATAATCTCAATACCGCCTAGCACCGGCATCCGCGATGCCCCCGTGATGAACGGGTGAAGTCTAGGGTCCATGCTGAATCTCCGCTGGCTCGTCGTCTTCAAGTGATCCCATAAAGAACAACAAGGAAAAACAGAAGAGAGATAAGAAATACAGCGCATCATAAAGTCGAAAAACAGTCGTAATGCAGTAAACACACAACAGGTAGCATATAACAGATATCACATTTATAACATTTACTGCATTCCAGCACACATCTCACGAGACAATAATTACAACAGATATCCATCCCATGAGTCTCATCCTCTAGACCGTGATAATAATCCCATGCAGCTTGTCGGCCAAAAAACGCACTTATGCAGGTTCCCAACTGGAACGGTTCCACACTCGAACAAGTCCACACCGGAACAGGTTCTGTGTCGGAACGGAGTTAGCTTGCCCAAGAAACCTAACCGCTCGCCGTGACTAATAAGAGTGCATCCCCCTTCCATACCGGAACCGGGGTATCTCGATCGCCTCGGAACGTTAGCCTGGAACAACTGGAAAGCTCTGGGATTAATCGGGCAAACCGGACTGGATCGGGCGTCACGACAGGATAGGAACTACCTCATTTGTCACTGTAAACTATTCCCGAGACCGGCAACATCTCCAAGGCCACTCACTTGACCGCCCCATCTACTTTTTGTACCCGCACTCAGGTACCGCTAACCTAGTATGATCCTGGCAGCCTATACTACCTGTCACACGGCCTCGTCAATTGGCAGCTGAAAATGATATGCAGCAAACATCCTCAACGGGCTTGATACCGGATCTCATGCCTAAGCTCTCAATCAGAAACAACATGATGCCATTGCATCCACACGTCCACAGCCTCGATGCCACGCGTCCACGAGCCACAGCTCAAGCAACACGGCCACAGCCTCAAGAAGTCAGTATAACAGCAACGACACCATCCACGATATCAACCCGTCAATAACACAGCACACAGCCAAACTTATTCTACGGCATTCCGCCACAACTCTCAACATTACCATATACAGCACAATAACATCAACATGATAGCAGTAATATCAGCAACTCATATAAGCAGCTAGCAGCATATCACATATACCAAGTAGCATATAGGAAGACAGATAGCAACAACAGGAAATAGGATACAGTCATACGACATCAAGCATCGTCAATCAACAGTTCGCTCACCTAGGGTTTCCGATCTTAATGGCGATAGCCCAAAGTAAGCTAAACCTAGGGTCTAAATACTTTGTTAGGGCTCAACCACTAGTAGGGTTAGGGCTTCCCTACACATAGCATAAATCACAACTACATTACTCTTGCCTTCCCGACGCCAGCAGTATTCTTTCTCCCCACCTGAACTGTCGGCATGCAAATCCACGCGATCACCGGCTCACACCTCCTTCCTGAAGCTAGCAGCCCCCTTCAATGGCAGCTCCAAGAATTGCCCCAAATCTCCTTGGTAGTTGTGGCCTCAGTCCCCAATTTGCGGGAAATCACGAGCACGCACTTTGCCCTAATAATGAGCACAACATATATACAACAGTGTTAGCCCCAGGGCAAGCTCAAAAATCAAAGAAAAAGGGTAAAGACTCGAAGAACACCAAGAACACGAAGAACATGTGTTAGGGATTCGAGTTTACCTCTGGCGAATCGAAAAACCAATCCGTCAGAGTTGTAGATAACTCAGCCGCGATCACAACGATGTAGTTGGAATCGCATTCCGGTACTTCGATCACCTTCAACCTTGAGCTTTCTCACTCTAGAAACTTAGAGCTTCTCTCACTAGCTGCAGAAAACTTGGGCTATTTTCGTTCAAATGAGAAGATGAAAGTGGAAGCTCCAGTTATGGGTTCTGCTGTCCACGCTAGCATGGGATCTCTCCACGCTCGAGCGTGGGACCTCGTCCAGTCCGCCTGCTCCCTGACCTGACACTTGTCTCACACTGTCCAAATGCAGAACAGGTGCTCAGCGCACTCAGCACGCTGGAGCGTCCATCTCCTCCCACGCTTAAGGGTCTCAACGCTTGAGCGTGGAGTCCTTCCACGCTTGAGCGTCAAGCTCAGCGAGAGAAGAACTTCCAGCTTCCACAGTTACTCGTTTAACGTCTTAGGCACCTCCAACCTTGCTCAAGCCTATTCCTAAGCTTCAAACTAGGCCTAAAACTAACACATAACAATTCACACCATCATCCAAAGCTCCGATCGAGGTTAACCAGCTCAATCACAGTCATAGAGAAACCGGGATGTTACAAGGACGAAAGATCCTATTCATGTAATCCATGAATATGGTAGGTGAATTCGTCACTCTGAATGGCATTACCAAATACTTATAGTGTCCATTACGTGTTCTGAATGCCGTCTTTGGAACGTCCTCCGTCTTGACTCGGATATAATGGTAACCCGACTATAGATTTATCATAGAAAACACAGCCGCTCCCCTCAGCTGATCCATCAGGTCATCAATCCTTGGAAGTGGGTACTTGTTCTTGATAGTAATCTTGTTCAAATGATGGTAGTCCACACACAAACGAGACGTCCCATCCTTCTTCTTCACAAGCAAAACTGGGGCACCCCACGATGAAACACTGGGTGTAACAAAATGTTTGAACATTAGCTCTTCCAACTTTTTCTTTAGCTCTTCTAGCTCTGCTGGCGCAATCTATTGGTTGTGGCAACCATTACCCAAGAGGGGGGTGAATTGGGTTTTGATATAAAAACGAAAACTTTTTGCACAATCAAAAACCTTTTATTAATAAAGCAGAATTTGCAGCGGAAAACAATTTGTTTAAATACAACATAAAAAGATGAAGGAAGAAAAGCAGGACACAAGTATTTTATCCTGGTTCAGCCACGCACCGCCAGTGGCCTTGTCCAGTCCCCACTCCACCTGTGGGATTTTGTTCCACTATAAAGACAACCTTAACTGGTGCTTGCAACTGTTTTACAAAACCAAGCTTAACAGGTGCTTATAAGCTTCACAATAATAGAGCACTTCTCACAGAATAGGGATATCATCTCCGCCAGTGAGAAAGCCTCAAATAATCACAAGCTTAATAGGTATTTACAACCTTCGGAGTACTCCTCATAGACCAGAGATATAACCTCCCCCAGTGACAGAGCCTCAACCAAGCTTAACAGGTGCTAGCAACCTTTCGAGCACTCCTCACAGACCAGGGATGTAACCTCCCCCAGTGACAGAGCCTCAACCAAGCTTAACTAGTGCTGGCAAACTTCCGAGCACTCCTCACAGACCAGGGATATAACTTCCCCCAGTGATAGAGTCTCAACCAAGCTTAACAGGTGCTGGTAACCTTCAGAGCACGTTGGTACTAAAAGAAATGGATAGAGTCGTTTGACTCTACCAATATAATGCACTCACAATAGTGCAAATAAACAACTTAAAGATCAAAGGATAACTATGTGCAACAAATACACTCAAGAACTTATGATAATCAAAATGTAACAATGGCTCGAGTGATTTTCAGAAACGAAGAGAAAAGAGTAAAGAATGATTGGTTCAAAGTGTTAGCGCGTACTCTCTTTTTCTTTCTCTCAACTTCTTCTCAAAGGCCCTCAAGATATATTTATAAGCTTTTGAAATATGGCCATTAGGAATTATAAAAGATATTTTATTAATTAATACAAATTCCTTTTCTGGTAAATCAATTTGAAAAACTAGCCGTTGGAGCCATTAAATGTACTGCATCGGGCGCTATAACATGCGTGGGATTTGGGATATACTTTCGCAATTGCGAAACATGAAACACATTATGAAGGTTTGAAAGAAAAAGGGGTAAGGCGATTTGATACGCCACTGGGCCAATTCTATGAAAAATTTGATAAGGTCCAATGAATTTTTGTGTGAGTTTCTTGGATTTTATCACTCTACCTATCTCAGTCATGGGCGTGACTCTCAAGAATACGTGGTCCCTTTCCTGGAACTCGAGCAGTTGACACCTCTTATCGGCATATCCCTTTTGTCTACTCTGAGTATCCCTCATCTTATCCTGAATCAACTTCACCTTCTCCGTAGTTTGGCGTACGAGCCCCGATCCTAGAGTAAGGTGTTCTCCGTCCTGGTACCAACATAACGGTGTTCTGCAACGCCTCCCATATAGAGCCTGAGATGACCCCACTTATGTAGGATAATCCCATTAGTCCCAAGCTCCTACTATTATTAACTATGCCTAGCCGTATTAAAGCGATAGCGTGGTATTCAAACAACGTTGCGGAAACAAACGATAAACAGGTAAACAATAATGGCAAGCATAGAAAACCATCAGAGTAAAGCGCAAACACATAACACTATATATATATATATATATATATATATATATATATATATATATATATATATATATATATATATATATATATATATATATATATATATATACAGAACATGCGTAACTTAGCCCCATCAGTAGGGCACTATACATGCATATACAAACTTTACAAAACCAAGCCAAAAGAAACAGAAGTACATCCAAAAGCTGAAGATAGAAACCCTCGCAGCTCACCAGCACTTGTAACGCCCCGATTTCCACGTTTTCTAATTCTTCAGTATTTTAATGTCTTTATTTTATTCGAGGTCTTAGGAATAGAAATAAAATATTCCGAGACCATAGTCATGCTCGACGATATCGTAGGAAGCTACGATTAAGTTTTGAGTCGAAAACTCAAACGGAGTCCTGTCTGCGTTTTTACACTGAAAGTATGATTTTACTACTCAGAAGACCTCAGATGGACCTGTGAACGAGACAGTAAGTCTTAGAATTCGACGCTCTACGTTTTGGTTAAATTTCGTAAAAATTTCAGAAAAATAACTTCCTGAACTTCGTTCGAGCGGAATCCTCAATCGGGTGACGAACGGAGCCACATATGGATTTACTGGGACTCGCCAACAAATAATCTTGTTACCACATCATCCCAGGACACTTGGGAGAGTATGCTAGAGTCTTCATGACGTTCGGAAATATCTGGACGCAAAATGACCAAAATGCCCCTAACCTTAGTCTTTTACCCTTTTACCATTTTGCCCTTTTGCAAATGACCTTTTTACCCTTAAGTGATCACTTAAGAGCTGAACTCAGCCCCTCACTCTCTCATTTTATCACAGACCCTCCAAGCATAGAGCTCCATAGTTGTTCTTGAGAGAAAACACCATTGTTGGTCTTGAAGCTCCTTGATTTCTTGTTGGAATCACTTCATTCCTTGAGCAATCTTCTTTCATTTCAAGGTAAGATCACTTCTATGATCTCTTAGCTTCTTGAATCTTTCTTTATTTCAAGATCAATCTTCATTTTCATGAAAAGAAATTCTTAGATCCAAAACTTTGAAAATCCATAGGAAATTGTAGAAAAATCCTTTTGAGGTAAGACCAAGTTCTTTGAACTCACATCATCATTCTCTACCTAAACCCAAGAGCTTATGATTCAACTCCCATCATAGCCCAAAATCCCATTTTGGCCGAACCCTATTTGATGATGATGAATAGTGTTTTCATCAATTTTTGATTTCTAACACTTGATTTCATCCTTAGCTTTCCTAATGCCTTTGAATCCATGAAATGGGAAACCAAGATCAATTCCTAAACTTTTAAACTAGGGTGGCCGAAATCCTCTTTGTTAGAATTGTTGAGATTGGCTTTGATTGTTGTTTAATGTTTGATTGTTATGTTGTTGTAGTTGCTGACGATTGCTAGGAGGTTGACAAACCGATCAACCGACTTTGATCCGGGAATCTGCTCATCAACAGGTATGGGGGGTGAACCTCATCACACCAAGATGGTGGTAATGAAGATGGTTTTTGAAGTTTATGTGTGGGTGAAACCTTTTAGTTTGGGTTCACTTTTATTTGTTAAGTTCTCTTGGAGAACAGGATTGTCATGATGAGTTTATGCGTTAGTATGTTGTAGTGTGCTTTAGCATATGTTGATGATGGTACGATTGTATGAAAATCATTTTCATGTATGTTGAAAAACCTACTTTGATCACTAGATCAAGTATGGACTTTTATGCATGATTATGAGACCATGATGTGTGACGGACTTGGATGTTTGATTATGATGTAGTAATGTGTATTGTGGTTTATGATAATTGTGTGAGCTTTTGAGCTACATTTGCTTTGTTGGTGAAGCAAAGTCTCCATTTTTCATTGGCGTAGGCTTGTGGCCTTAGTAAGAGGAAAATATAAGAACATATGTTGTTCTTGTTTTGGCAAGGTTTTGATGCAACAAAACATGATTTCATAACCTATGTTTTCAAAGAGAAACAAAAGTGATTTTGATCCAAAGATCAAATGAAGTTTTAACCTTTAAAGTGTGTAACCAAAGTGGGAAAATGTCTTTTCTTTAGCCATAGGGCTTTTAAGCAAACTAAGTGTTTCAAAAGGAGAATTAATGAAGGAGTTAGGGAAATTGAAATACAGGGCACTCGCCCAGCGAACCCCATCTCGCCGCGCGAGATAGAGGGAAAACAAGGCATTCGCCAGGCTAACCTTGCCTCGCCTCGCGAGACAGTGGGCTAGCCCAAGCAGCGAAGATGCAGCTCCTCGGCCTCGCGTCGCGAAGTCATTATAACCTCGCGAACTGCCTAAGCAGTGAAGATGCAGCTTCTCTACCTCGCGTCGCGATATAATCCTCGCCTCCAGAAGTAGAAAGACTGTCCAAACAGTAAAGATAACTTATCAGCCTCGCGTCGCGATATAGACCTTCGCCTTGCGAGAAATGGTTTGTTTACAAAGAGTGTTTTTCAACTCAGACTGTAAAATTTTACGTATCAAAACCTAAGTTAAGTAATTGACTTAGAGTTGAAGACAAGGGATAATTAAGTATAATATGTGGTGAAACAAGACCATATACTATACCATTGATGACTTAGTACATCAATGGCTTCATAAGACATAAACACAAACATGAAACGTTTTGGGTTTTGAAACAGTAGTTCGATGACGGACCGGTGATTCGGATCCCAATCAGTCGTTCAGTTGTTTCAGTCTTGTGATGACTCGATCCCGGAGGGATCACGAGATTTATCCTGTGGATAAAGGTTTTGTTTTTCAAAGACGCGTATAGTTCCTAAGGAAGAGAACCTTAGTAGACTTCGAGGTTTATCCGGGGGATATACATTGCTTAATCGCATCTGCTTTGTGTAAGCATTGGCATTTCATTTACACATTTGTAAGGTCTTGAGCCTAGGAGTTGAGCTTACACCTGATGCGGGTACGAATCTTACGGTGACGTTCTTCAATGGTCTTTTTGGAGGTATCAGGGTTGGAAGGGCTTACATGTGACCAGTTGGTAGCTCTTTTGTGTCGTGGCGAATCCGTGCAATACACTGATATCCTCTACTAGATGCCGTACTTTTCATGTTTGGTCGAGAGTGTTTCCGTAAAACCAGATACGTGCACATTACGAATGTTGTAGCATCTTGCTCATGGCTGGCAGAAATCGGAACATGTCCTCCCATTCACTCCCTCCGAATGTTTTGTTAGCTCCATGGAGTAGGGGTCAGAGTTGTACCCAGTGGGCATTGGCATTGAGTCATATACATTGCACTGCATTGCATGGCTGTTGATGTTTACATTTACTGTTATACATCGCTGTATTGTTTAAGAATGTCTTATATTATACTGTTAACTGCTTAACATGATATTATGCTATCAACTGCTTAATATGTTTGATATCGAGAATTCTTGTAAGCATGTTGGGTATGCCATTACCCGGTGAGTCGTCCCATTTTTACTATTGCTGTTTTGTTGTGTTGATGAACTGGAATCTCACCCATATCTGTGTGTTTTCTGCTGGTACTTGCTGTTGCTGATTGAACAGATGGACGTGACGATGGTTCAATTCAGTAGTCTCCTTGAGCCCGGAGGCGGACTCTTTTTGTTGTTTTAGTTTTGTTGTCGTCCAGATTATGTCAGTTTTTGTAGTACCTTTTGGGAGCTACGACTCCTAGTACTTATTGTATTTCTTATGTCAGTTATACATTAGACTTATGTCTGTATACAGTGATGTTGACGTTTCTGTTTCTATTCTGTGTTTATTATACAGCATGTTCTAGAAATGCATGGTGAACCTAAGTTCGTTTATTAGTATTATTTACCTTTACTAATCCCATTACATCTTTGTGAGAAGAAAAAGAAAAATAAAACCGTATTTTTCGCATTAATAAATATTTTCGGCCTTATAAATGTTCGGGAATGTGACACTCGGGAAAGGGTGTTGCAGCACTACCCGTCCCCACTCAAAAATACATGAAAAGCTCTCAGCTCACCACCTAAGACGCACTGGCAAGCTCCCACCATAAGTGGTGAGGATGCCCTGAGCTAACCTAGCCCTCGCCATGAGTACACCTATACCTCACCAAAGGCTCATACTCCGATGACGAACTCGACACAATAATCATACGCCGACGGTAGGTCCTCAAATATTGCTCCGTCCTCCGGCGTTGGCCTCGGTAGACGTAGCCTCTCCTGCTGGATACTGCCAAGGACTGGGGTGCCACCCACAAGTAGTCTCGTTCTCACTGCATCGGAGGATGCCATATCCTAGGGAAGGGAAGGAACTGATACACGCGGTAGGGTCTAATGATGTCCACGTATGGTGGTGTACCGCTCCGAAAGATCAAGCTGACGGGTCCTGTATATACCACCAAAAAGGTCGAGGGGTCCACCCGCCATCCCCTCTCGTCGTGATAAACAATCTCAATGTCGCCTAGTACCGGCATCCACGGTGCCTCCTAGATGAACGGGTGAAGTCTCGGGTCCATTCTGTGTCTCAGCGTCTTCAAGCGAACCCAAAAACAATCAAACAGGGAAAACAGTAGGGAGATAAGAAATACAGCCCATAGCAATGTCAGAAAACAACAGTAATACTGCAGTAAAACACAACATGTAACAGATAGCAGCTATAGCATGTATAACAGTTACTGTACACAACCAAACGTCTCTCAAGACAACCCATGCAACAAGCATTCATCTCTATGAGTCTCACTCTCAGATCAAACCTCTAGACAAGTATACTAATCCCATGCAGCAGGTCGGCCGAAAACTCTCAAAGCTGGTTCCACACCGGAACGGTTCCACACCCAAACAAGTCCACATCGGTACAGGTTCTATGTCGGAACGGAGTTAGCTTGTCCAAGAAACTGAACAGCTCGCTGTGACCGATAAGAGTGCATCCCCCTTCCACACCAGAACCGGGGTATCTCGGTCGCCTCGGAACGTTAGCCTGGAACAATGGAAAGCTCTGGGATTAGTCGGGCAAACTGGACTGGATCGAGCGCCACGACAGGATAGGAGCTACCTTATCCGTCACTGTAAACTATGCCCGAGACCAACAACATCCCCAAGGCCACTCACTTGACCGCCCCATTTACTTTCCGTACCTGCACTCAGGTACAACTAATCTCGTATGATGTTGGCAGCCCATACTACCTGTCATACGGCCTCGACACTTGGCAGCTAATGATATGCAACAAACATCCTCAACGGGCTTGATACCGGATCTCACACCTAAACGCTCAATTAGTAACAACACGATGCCACTGCATCCACATGGCAATAGCCTCGATGCCACGCATCCCCGCGCCACAGCCTCGAACATTCAGCATAACAGCAATGGCACCATCCACGGTATCAACCCGACAGCAATAGGGTACACAACCAAACTTAACTCTATGGCATTCCGCCACCATACAACGATTACCACAAACAACATAACAACAACAGTAATAACATCAATAGTAGCACATAGCAGCATATCACATACCAAGTAGCATGTAAGCACTAAGACATATAGCAACAATAGAATTCCATATCACACCACTAGTAGGGTTAGGGCTTCCGTAAACACAGCATAAACACAACTACACTACTCTTGCCTTCCCGACGGCTGCAGTACTCTTTCTCCCCACCTAACAGTCGACACGTAAATCCATGCAATCATTGGCACGCTCTCCCACGCAGCCACGAATAGATCCAAGCTCCCCCTACAGCTGCGGTTCCCAGCTCCAAACGTTGAGAAATCACGCGCACAAACTTTGCCCCAATCACGAGCACAATATGTATGCAATAGTGTTAGCCCTAGGGCAAGCACAAAGTCCAAGATAAAAAGTAAAGACTCAAAGAACGCCAAGAACACGAAGAACACGTGTTAGGGATTCGAGTTTACCTTAGTCGAATCGAGAAATGGATCCGTCAAAGCCGTAGAAAACTTCGCCACAATCACTCCGGTGTAGTCAGAATCTCAATCCGACATCCCGAAGCCTTGAAATCTCTAGTTTCTCTCTCTAGAACTGTCAGCCCCTCACTCTCAACCGTAAAACGTAGGGAGACTTAGGAAAATTCAAGTGAAAGTGAAAGTGAAAGTGAAAACTCACTTAAGTGATCTTGGTCGGCACGCTTTGGCATGAAAAAAGGCCACGCTTTAGCGTGCCCACGCTTGAGCGTGAGGTTCCCTCCATGCTTGAGCATGGAGACTCGTCCCCTCTGCCTTTACCCTGGCCTGACACGTGTAGCACATGCGTCAAAAAGCACACCAGCTGGCAAACGCACTCAGCACGCTTGAGCGTGCACATGGCCAATGCCTGAGCGCTAGCACACTAAGGCGTGCTCCCTTCCCACGTTGGAGCGTGCTGCTCAGCTGGGAAGAACCTTCCAAATTTGGTACCTGGATAGTGGATGCTCACGTCACATGACGGAAGAAAAGTCTATGTTCCTAGACCTAAAGCCAAAATCTGAAAGGTCAGTTGTCTTCAAAGGCAATCAAAAGGAAAAGATTGTGGGTATTGGTAACATTGGTAAGAATAATTCTCCCTCTATAAATAATGTATTATTAGTTGAAGGGTTAAAACACAATCTGCTTAGCATAAGCCAATTATGTGACAACGGATTTGTGGTTTCTTTCAATAAAGATAAATGTGTAGTCAAGTATGCTGATGGGTCAACTCTATTCACTAGTCAGAGGCAAAACAATGTATATAAAATTGACTTGGAGGACCTCTCTAATCAAAATGTATCATGTTTGATGTCTGTAAATGATGAACAATGGATTTGGCACAAGATCGACTTGGTCATGCAAGCTTGAGATTAATCTCAAAGCTACAAAAGCATAACCTCGTAAGAGGATTACCAAAGCTTGCCTATAAATCAGATGTTCTCTGTGATGCCTGTCAAAAGGGGAAACAAGTTAAAAATTCTTTTAATTCAAAGAATATTGTTTCTACATCCAGACCTTTAGAATAGCTACATTTAGATTTGTTTGGTCCAACAAGAACTGCCTCCCTAAGTGGAAAGGAATATGGGCTTCTCGTTATTGATGACTATTCTAGATGGATATGGGTAATATTCCTAGCTCATAAAGATGAGTCTTTTGAAGTATTCTCAATATTCTGTAAAAGAATTCAAAATGAGAAAGGTATATGTATAAACTCAATCCAAAGTGATCATGGATGAGAGTTTGAGAATGAAAACTTTCAACTATTCTGTGAAGAAAATGGTATTCTTCACAATTTCTCTGCCCTTAGAACACCTCAACAAAATGGGGTCATTGAGAGAAAGAATAGGTCTCTTAAAGAGATGGCAAGAACATTACTCAATGATAACTATGTCTCTAAGAATTTTGGGCTGAGGCTGTTAACACAGCATGCTATATTCAAAATAGAGTATACATAAGACCAATACTGAAAAAGACTCCATATGAATTGTGGAAAGGACGAAAATATCATATTTTCATCCTTTTGGATGTGCTTGTTTTATATTAAATACTAAAGACAATCTAGGTAAATTTGATGCCAAAGTTGATAATGGTATTTTCTTAGGATACTCCGAAACATCTAAAGCCTTCAGAATTTATAATTGTAGATCTTTAATTGTCGAAGAATCTATTCATGTTAAATTTGATGACAAGAAGCTTGATAAAGTATTATCAGAGCTGGACGAATCTTTTGCAGATCTTGATCTTAATGATCTTCGTCCAACCCACAAAAATAATGAACTCTTCGAGGAAATTAAAGCTGATGAGTCCACTCCTCAATCATCAAATGATAATCAGAAAGCTTGGCAATTCAAAACCGACCATCCTGAAGATGAAATTCTTGGTCAACCCAATGACAAAGTAAGAACAAGGTCAACCTTCAGAAATCAAGCTGACTCAGCTTTCATCTCTGAGTTAGAACCAAAAATAGTGGACAAAGCTCTTTTGGACGATGGATGGATTTTGACCATGCAAGAGGAACTCAATCAGTTCAAAAGAAACAAAGTTTGGACCTTAGTTTAAGAACCTAAAGAAAAATCCATAATTGGAACGAAATGGGTATTCAGAAATAAAATGGATGAAGATGGAAAAGTTGTGAAAAACAAAGCAAGGTTAGTAGCACAAGGTTATTCTCAAGAAGAAGGTATTGATTATTCTGAAACTTTTGCTCTTGTTGCTAGATTAGAAGCAGTACATATTTTATTATCTTTTGCTGCTCACCATAACATAACATTATATGAAATGGATGTTAAAAGTGCTTGTCTAAATTGAATAATTAATGAAGAAGTCTATTGTAATGCAACCTCCGGGGTTTGAAGATCATTCCCATCTTGAGTATGTATATAAGCTTCAGAAAGTTTTATATGGACTCAAACAAGCTCCTAGAGCTTGGTATGAGAAACTCAGCTCTTTCCTTATGGAAAATGGTTTCTATATAGGAAAAGTAGATACTATCTTGTTTAAGAAAACAAATAAAGAAAATTTCATAAAAGTTCAAATTTATGTTGACGATATTATTTTTGGGTCTACTAACGATTCTCTATGCAAGGAATTTTCTAAACTCATGACAAAAGAATTCGAAATGAGCATGATGGGAGAACTCAAATTCTTTTTGGGTCTGCAAGTGAGACAAACCTCAAAAGGTGTGTACATTCATCAGACCAAATACACTAAAGATCTTCTAAAGAAATTTCAAATGGACGATAGTAAGCCAATGAGGACACCTATGCATCCAACGTCCATTCTAACCAAGGACAACAAAGATAAAAAGGTAGATCAAAAGGTATACAGAGGTATGATTGGATCTCTCTTATATCTTACTGCGTTCAGACCTGACATAATGTTTAGTGTATGTCTTTGTGCGCGTTTTCAAGCTGATCCCTGTGAAAATCATCTAACAGCTGTCAAAAGAATCTTTAGATATTTAAAAGGTTCTTCTAATCTGGGTTTATTCTATGAGAAATCAAATGAGTACAGATTATTGGGATACTGTGATGCTAACTATGCTGGAGATAGAATTGAACGAAAAAGCACAAGTGGTGGTTGTCACTATCTTGGAACAAATCTTATATCATGGTCAAGCAAGAGACAAAGCACCATAGCTCTATCAACTGCTGAAGCTGAATATATTTCTGCCGCAAGTTGCTATTCACAACTCTTGTGGATTAAACATCAGCTGGAAGACTACAACATTCATGAAAGTAAGATTCCAATCTATTTTCATAATACTGCTGTAATTAATCTATCAAAAAATCCTATATGGCATTCAAGGGCTAAACATATAGAAATCAAACATCACTTTAGTAGAGATTACATTCAAAAAGGTTTGTTTGATATAAAATTTGTTGATACTGACCATCAGTGGGCAGATATCTTTACAAAACCTTTTGCAGAGGATAGGTTTTCTTTCATAAGAAAACAGCTCAACATGCACTATGTTGAATGACCTTGCGTCCGAAAAAAGCTTGCGTCCAATGTGTTTGCGTCCAATTATTGCACTTCTCTCATCACATGCTTACGTCATTTATTGCAATAAATGTTGAATAATTTGAAAATCAAGAATTATTTAATAAATTATTTTTAGAAATATCTCTCTAGCATCCACACGTTCCTATGCTGAGTCAGCACTCGTTAGTCATTCAAACGTCGTGCATCTGTTACTTCCCTCTTAAATAGCCACCCTCGGTAACTAAGTCATCATGACTCTTTAACCACGGTTACTTTCTGACGGTTGGTTAACCTCACTACTCTCTTTATAAGCCTAACCCATGAGTTGAAAATCACAACAAACGTTTCCTTCTCTGAAATCCTTCTCTCACTTTTTCCTTTAACTGTTCATCTTCTTCAAAGCTCTCTTTTCTGAAAATGGGAAAAAATCTTCGTTCAGCCGGTGAAGGTAGCAGCAACGTCCCTCAAGAAGGCTCATCACCTTTGGGTCATCCAACTCTTGATGTTCCAGATAACTGTAAAATCAACTTTGAACATCAGATAGACTTGAATCTGTTAGCTAGACTAGGAGCAGATATCAGAATCTACATTGTTGGAGCAGGGTGGGATCACTTCTTCACAAACTATCCAGAAGTCTATCCGAGACTTCTTATTGAATTCTGGAGGACTGCTCACTTGGAAAAGGAAGGTCACATCTCTGGTTACGTTTTGGGGACACAAAAGGTTGTCGTCTCCAAAGTAAGCATTGTGTCTGCAATTGGGTGTATGTCTTTTGGAGCAACCTTCTCCAAATCATGGCACAAAAAGTTTGGGGGAAAAGACAACGTTTTCAACTTTCTCAAACATCCCAATGCTCACCCTAATGCTCTCTTTTGTGATGCTATTATGAAGGACGAAGCAAGGATTCTGAATCAGATTTTGAACAAGGTTGTTCTGCATAAAGCTGGGACTAAGGACTCAGTCTCTGAGGTGCATGCTTTTCTTCTTTCTCATCTCCTTTATAGCATGAAGATAAATCTTCCCTCCCTTCTCTTTGATCGTTTCAAAGAAAATTGCATAGATGTTGCCTCTGTTAAGACAATCACTTATGCAATTCTTCGTTCTTGAGTTTTTGAGAATCAAGGAATTTATCGGATTCTGAGTAAGGTCCACCCGAGCATAAGGCATATCTACCAGACCATAGATTGCCCACAGTTTAGAAGAGCAAACCTCTCTAAGATGCAACTTAAATCTATCATTGCTTTTGAAGAAGCTCAGTCCAACATTGCACAATCTCAACGTATGGAAGCTCTTCAAAGCAGACAAAAAAGGAAGAAACAGATTCCAAATGTTGCTACTCGACCTCAAGTCTCTTCTGATTCATCCTCGTTGGAAGGACTGTTTGAACAATCTCAGGGCGAGACTCATGATGTTTTTGAAGAATATGAGGTAAAGCCAAACCGGGAGTTTGCTTCAATGATCGAAGGTATTGCGTACACCATTAATGGAGAAACTTTCATCAAGCTGAATGGTATTATCAGACCTTATGTGGAAGAGGTTGATGGACCCATGCTCAAAGCAAACTTTGGCTCAACAGCTAAAAAGCAAGCTTACGCCAGTGCATCCTCTCAAGCTCAACAGTAACCTATGGCTCAGGAAGCTGGTCCATCTAAGCCCAGATATGGAAAAAGGAACCTTCTTGTAGAGGAAAAAGATGAGGAAGACGATGAGGATGATGTTCCAATTGCCCTTCTTCTTGCTAAGAAAACTAAGGTAACACCATCCCCTTCCAACCTACCCAACCCTCCTACCTCTTCTATACCCTGTATCACACCTGAAGCCCCATCTACTACTCCAACCACCAACCCTAGCCCTTCTATGACCTTACCTCCAACACTTAGAAGGATGAGATTTAAAACTGTAGCTAGAAAGCCACCCAGACCTAAAATCACAGACCTAACTCAAACCACTTCCTCCTCCACCACTCCTTCACTACAACCACATATACAACCCATATCACCACCCTTACCACCAACACCTACACAAACTCAATCTTCCGACCCTACACCTCCACCACCCTTCTCACCCGTCGCCTTATCCTCTAATGAACACAAAGGATTTAGTGAAGATCTACCCTCTACCTCTCATACACAGGTCTCGGAATCATCATCTTCTCTTCCTCTTGTCCACCTGTTACCATGGTACTCACATGAGGAAGCTACTACCTCAGAGATTCCAGCAGCTAGAGAAAATGAAGAAGTTATTGAAGCTGTGACCCGAGCCTTTGGTCAAGCATCTCTTCACTTCTCTCAGTTTGCTGAAGATTGTTGTGCTGAGTCTACTGGTGCTCAATTTGATGCAAGATGTGAAGACTTTGTTTTTCCTGAAACTCAAGCAGAAGCAAGTTCCATCTAACGCACTGATCGTCTTGATCATGACTCCACTTGGTCAGATTAGACTGTGGAACTGCATCTTGATGATGAAGATGACGAAGTCAACACTTCTGCTACTGAAGAAGCTCACCCTGCTCAAGCTTCAGCACCTCCTCTACATCTTGGACTTTCTCAGGACATTGCTGACTACTTGGTAGAACGAGTTTCTACAAGGGTAACTCAAGAGGTGAATCGAAGGATGGATAAACTGTTGCACTATCTTCACCAAATCTTTCCTCACATTCCTCCTCCGCCTCCACCATCCCCTTGTGTCTTTTATAATTTCTTTCTTTTCTTTTCTTAGTTGACTATGATGTTCACACTCCCAATTCCTTTTTGTCTGATGACAAACAGGGGGAGAATATGGAAAATGTATGATTAAAGGTTTTATATGGAAATGTGGAAATATATGCATAACTGAATCTCTCTATTATGTGTTAGACTCTTTATAATAATGCTTTGATCATATTATGTTCTAAGTTATGTCATCTATGCTTAATTTGAATGTTTAAAACATATCTCTAAGTGATGCATAATCTTAGGGGGATCTTTTGCCCACCAAAGAATCTTTTTCAAACAAACTTTATAATAATGTTTGTCATCATAAAAAAGGGGGAGATCGTTAGAACCAAAACAGGAATGGTTTATGACCCCTCAAAGTTTTAATGATTAACAAAATTATTATATGCTTATGAAAATAATTGAAGATCAGTTGCTACTAATTCATAAGGTCAAAAGACCTTTTCTTTGTCTTTGACTTCAGATATATTCTCAAAATAGCACTAAGCTTCAACGTCCAAAGTTATATCTGGCTCATACTGGACGATAAGCTTAAAAGCATTCTCTGCGTCCAACGGTATAAGTTTGTAGTTCGTCCAACTGGTACTTGAGCCTTATTCTTAAAGTATAAGTGTCTTACGTCCAGATGTCACAAAGTATATTATGCGTCCAATCTTTTACATTACTTGTGCGTCCACTAACTTTGGTTTGCAGATGATGTGGCACAATTATCAAAAGTTTTAACTGGATTACAAAATAAAAATATATTTTCATAAAGACAAAACAAGGTACAACGTTGTACATGTCGAGCCACGTAAAGCAGAAAGCATGATGGCCAAAAAGTAAAGGACAGTCTGCTCTGATTCAACCTGCTGCAAGCAGCTATCACTGCTATGCTATCAAAAGCAAAGTTGCATGCCTGCTCTCACAAGGAAAGGACAACTACGAACAAAAAAAGCTAGCAAATGGACATGTGTCTAACGGATATTTCACTAAGTCTAAACGGACAAGTTTTCTACCGTTTGAAATACGAAAGATAGTCAAGGCTATTTAAAAGACCATAATTTGAAGAAACAAGCAGAGATACATACAAGAGAAAATTCATTCGCAACAAAAAGCTTTCAAGCAAACACTACTCTCTAGTCAAAAGATCTATAAACTTTCATATTCTTTCTTTGTAAAGTTTCAAACAGATTCAAAGAGCTATATCTTGTAATACTCTCACACTTAGTGAGTTTGTAAAATGCTCAAAATCCTTCTCAAAATATTAGGATTGGTTGAGCCGGAAGCGGCGTGTCTATAAAAGAATACTTGGTGCCTAGAAAGGTGTAGAATACTTGGAGTTGTAAAGTCTGGAGTGATAGGAAACAAGTTGTGAAAAGTGCTAAGTGTTTTAGTGGAAAGACATTCAGGAGGAAGGGATTGGACGTAGCTCTTC
Source organism: Ammopiptanthus mongolicus (assembly GCA_039655645.1). Lineage (NCBI taxonomy): Eukaryota > Viridiplantae > Streptophyta > Magnoliopsida > Fabales > Fabaceae > Ammopiptanthus > Ammopiptanthus mongolicus. The sequence continues at coordinate 39,800,064 of CM077345.1, forward strand.
GATTTGAAAGAGTGAACCAGGATACATCTCTGTGTGAATATCTCTATCTCTATCTTGTCAAGTTTATTTATTTACTAACTTGGGGATTGAAAACAAAGTTTCTTAAGGTTTGTGAAAAATTTGTTTTCGATTTGATCTGTTTATACATCCTGCTTGCTTAAAACGCTTTATAGAAAAGGTTTTGAAAAAGGGTTTAAGAAACAGAATTCAACCCCCTTCTTGTGTTTCCCTATTTCACTTTCAGGTATGGCACCTTACGAAGCGTTGTACGACAGAAAGTATAGAAAACCCTTGTGCTGGTATGAGACAGGAGAAAGTCAAGTACTAGGACCGGAGGTAGTACAATAGATGATGGAACATGTCAAGAGGATAAGGGAAAAGATGAAAGTCACACAGGATAGACAAAAGAGTTATAGCGATAAAAGGAGAAGACCTTTAGAATTCCAGGAAGGAGACCATGTATTTCTGAGAGTAACTCCAAGAATTGGAATCGGCAGAGCAATGAAATCTAGAAAGCTTACTCCTAGATTCATTGGACCATTTCAAATTCTTCGTCGAATTGGTCCTGTAGCCTATCATGTTGCTTTACCACCAAACCTATCCAATCTCCATGATGTCTTTCATGTTTCTCAGTTGAGGAAATATTACCCTGATCCATCACACGTCTTAGAACTAGAGTCAATAATTTGAGAGAAAACCTTGAGTGTGAGGCTTTACCTGTAAGGATCGCGGATAGAAGGATTAAGGAACTTCGAGGTAAAAATATTTCGTTGATCAAAATCATATGGGATGAAGTTATAGGAGATGCTATCTGGGAACGTGAAGAAGATATGCAACATCAATATCCGCATTTGTTCTAAAAGGTACGTCGAATTTCGAGGACGAAATTCTTTTTAAGGGGGTAGCAATGTAACACCCCGATTTTCATGCTTTCTAAGATCAGTAAATTATATAAATGAGTTTATATTTTTATCTGAGGTTTACAAAATGAATTTAAATTAACTAAGATCACATTCATACTCTACGTCATCCTAGAGAGCTACGATTAAATTTTCGGTTGAAAATTCAGACGGAGCCCAGTCTGCATTTTCACTGACAGTAAGATTTTACTGATTAGAAAACCAAATTTTGACTCGTGAACGAAACATTTAGGCTTAGAATTGAATTTCCAACAACTTTGGTAAAATCGATTTTTCGCACTAAAAAGTGAATCAATATACATTATGCGGGCAAAACCTTAAATCGCGTAATTAATGGAGCTGAATACGGATTTACAGGGACCCGCTAACGGATAAACTTGAAGTCGCATCAAGTCAAATCACATAGGAAGGTGTGCCAGTGTCATGATGACGTTCTAAAATATCTGAACGCGTTCACATTAAGAAAAGACCAAAATACCCTTGGTCTTTTTCCTAAATGACATTTTTGTCCCTAAAATAAAAGACCGTTTTGGCCCTAGGAACTTATGAAAACCCATCCTTGCCCTCACCCTCATCATTACCTCTAGAAAATATCTAGATATTTATGAAGTTAGAGGAGAAAAGATCATTTTGCCCTTAACCTTTTATTCTAATTCCAATTTTGTCCCTAAGTGAAATGACCATTTTTCCCTTAAGTGAACAACTTTTGGACCTCTTTGTCCCCTCATTCCTCACGCATCAAGCTAGCTTCATGAAGCCATTCACTCCATTTTTCTCCAAACTCCATTTTCTCTTAACTTTCTCTCATTTTCTCAAGAAAGCCATAAGCCAAATTTGTGAAGAAACCACTTGATCTTTGCTCATTTTCATCACTCAAGGAGGTAAGATTACTTCCCTTTATGCATGAGTTTCTTGTTCTTCACTTAGTTCCTGTTTTAAAGCCATGATCATATAAGTTTCAACTTCTAACTTCCATCTTCAAAAAGCTCTATAAAATCATAGAAAAATCCTTTTAATGTGAAATCAATTTCTATGCTCTAGTTTCATCATTTTCTATCACTATCTAGGAGCATGTAATCAAATAACATGCCTAGCCTATTTATCTAGAAGTGGCCGAACCCTAAGCTTTTTGGGGAAGATGAGTTTTGCTTCAATTTTTGTGAAATGATACTTGATTTCACCTCTTTCATATGATGATTGAATCCAAGTGATTAGAAAACCAAATCAAATTCTAACCTATTTTTCTCAATTATGGCTCAACCCTACCCTTGTTGGTTGAAGGGGTTTTGGTTCAAATCTTTGACAAGTAATTATGGATTATGTCTTTATCATGCCTAAGGATCATTCATCCAAGAGTTAGTAAAGTTTTAACACCTCTAGCCTAATTTTTTTTTTTTTCCTAAAAAGGGCCGAACCCTAGTTCATATGAACTAGAGGGGTTTTGATTGGATTGTATTAATTTCTGGATGTGATTGGTCGCGAAGGATCAGACGGTGCTTGATTATTCTAAAGCGTGTACAGTTACCAGTTGCGGAGCCGCAGTCAGAGTTGCACGGGAGAGCACACGGGACAACTGTTCAGGTGGGCGAAAGAACCATAATATCGTCGGGGAGTCAAGAATAAAATAATTTATATTAATATGCTTAGGGCGACCTAAGCCTTACTAGTGGTCGAGTGACCGATAGGTTGATTTTATGCTATATTGAGGTTCTATGCTGTGTGTTAGTATGCTTAATATGGTATATGTGATATGTATGTTGTACCTAGTAACATGCTTAGGATTACTTGAATATATTTCAATGAGTTGATGAGTTGATATGCTTACATGAGTTAGTAGGATGAACATGTTTATTGAACATGAATATGGTTGCTTATGATATGATGTTGTGATTACTGTTGTATGAGTAGAGATATGCAGTAAATTCTGATAAGTTGGGAGATGAATATGTGGTGAGAATTTGAGGATATATATGATGTAGTGCTCAACCTAGAGATTCTGTTAATGTAATTTTGTTGAGACATAAAGTTGATATCCGGTTATGCGGGAGAAAGTTGGTCGTAGTTGTGTACAAGTTGTGGTTGAGACACTACGTTATTGATCCCGAGATGAGTTGTTGAGGTTCATGTTGTATCGTTGTTGTTCATCACTGTGTTGGCGTATGTTCGATCGATCTTGCCTGCGGGGAGATGATCGTACCCATTAGTTGTGAACGGGCGAATGTCCCGACCTGGCCTGCGGGCGGGAGGATATGTCGTTACCGTTAGCTGCGTTGTTGGCGGGCGAATATTCCGACCTGGCCTGCGGGAGAGGGAATATGTCTTACGCATGAGATGAGTTGAGCCTACGGGCTGTTGGCCGAACCCTGCATTATGGGGGGTGGCACAGAGATGAACGAGACATCTTGATCTGTTGGGGATGTCAGTCGTGATCGCGTCCATATAGTTGTTAGTTGCATGAGTGTGAGAGAAAGTAGTTAAGAAAAAAGAACTTGGGAGATGATTGCTTGATACTGCTGTGCTGTTGTATGTTGCTATCTATATAGCTTATTTTATAGTTGTTTCCCTTTTTATGATGTATTGTTGTTTCTTATACTATATTTCTCTATGTCGTATTTTATTTATTCTCGATCACACGAGAAGATCCTGTTGAGGAATTGCCAGAGGAGATTGATGGCATACCTGTTGAACCTGATGCTGGCGGGAGTGCCTAGAATCCCAGTGCTGGGAGACTTCGAGCTGCTATATTCAAAGGATGATTGTTTCTGGGAGATTGACTACTCTCAGCGAAGAGTAGTCTATACGGGCCCGACTACCATATACGTTAGAGCTTCAGTTGGGAGCATCTGTTACCCTCGTTAGAGTCATGGTTGGGTAGACAGTCTTAGTCTTATTATGGCCAGTACATGGGTTTGAGCGAATGTATTTTTGGGGCCAGGAGAGGAAGTCTTCTGTATTTTATTTTGTTGCCATGCATTCAGTTTATATGTGTTGCATACTCTAAAGGTTTGTAGTTGGTATCGGTTGTTGTAGGCTATACTGATAGAGCCAGTACTTTTATATGTATGTTATATATAGTCGTGATATCAGTGTTGGTTGTTTTAATATTTTCGCATTTTTATTTAATCACGCTATGCTGCAACGTTAAGAATATAAGTTTGGGTTACTAAATGGGACCTCCGAGGAGGGGCTATCACATTGAGTGGTATTAGAGAAGTTTGATTCTTAATCAAGGACTACTTGGGTTAAGTTGTGATTTCTGGCCGTGTCTAGTTGAACCCGCATTGGGTATTAACTATGTTTAGAAGTTGGGTAGAGTGTCTGATACGTGAGTTATTGTAAGAGATAACTGTTTCGAGCATTGGAAGGCATATAATGCATGTATGTGATAATATAGTGTTGTATGTCTTACAAATGTGAGCTGATAATATCTTCTACGGGAAATTAAATGGCTCGCGGACGAGGTAGAGGACGTGGCGAAAGAGCCACTGAGGGTGTAGCAGAACCCAGGAATGTTAATGGAGAGAATTCCCACGTCGAGGGTGGGACAGGGTCAATTGAAACCCTAAGGAATGTTTAGGAGCTGACAACGGAAATGTTGCAACAGACGCAGCAAAACGCTCAACTGTTACAAGTGACTATGCAGCAGCAGCAGAGGCGGAATCAGAGAGGTGGAGTAGAGACGAAAGATTTTGGATTGAGTACTTTTCTGAAAAGGAAACCGCCACAGTTTAATGGTGACTTCAATCCTGAGGGAACAGAACTTTGGATACAGGAACTAGAGAAAATCTTTGTGGCAATGCACTGTCATGAGGATAAGAAGGTAACATATGCATCCTTCATGCTGATGGGAAGTGCAAAATTATGGTGGAAAGGCAAGCAGAGAATGCTTGAAGCAGAAGGAAGAGTGATTAACTGGGGACTATTTCGGGAATGCTTTCTAGAGAAATATTTCCCCATATTGATGAAGAGAGAGATAGAATTCGCTATAGATCTCGTACCAGGAACTGGACCGATTTCGATAGCACCTTATCAAATGACTCCAGCGGAGTTAGCAGAGTTGAAGAAGCGGTTGGATGGCATGTTGGATAAAGAGTTCATATGACCAAGTGCTTCAGAGCGCCGGTTCTATTCGTCAAGAAAAAGGACGGAAGTTCAAGGCTATGCGTGGATTATCGGCAGTTGAACAAGGTGACGATCAAGAATAAGTATCCATTACCTAGGATTGACGACTTGATGGGCCAGTTGAAAGGAGCGGTAGTGTTTTCGAAGATTGACTTGAGATCTGGTTATCATCAGATTCGAGTCAAGAAGGAGGATGTACCGAAGACGGTGTTCAGGAGTCGGTATGAACACTACGAGTATCTGGTTATGCCCTTTGGTGTGACTAATGCTCCAGCAGTGTTTATGGATTACATGAACCAGATTTTCTGACCGTTCTTGGATAAGTTTGTAGTTGTGTTTATCGACGACATTCTTATTTATTCCCTTAATCGGGAAGAACATCAGGAACATCTTAGGATTGTGCTTCAAGTGTTAAAGGACCAACAACTTTATGCAAAGTTGTCCAAGTGTGAGTTTTGGTTGGAAGAAGTGCAATTCTTAGGTCATGTGATTAATCGAGATGGGATAGCGGTAGATCCAGCAAAGGTTGAAGTTGTGGTACAATGGGAACGTCCAAAGTCGGTAAGTGAGATACAGAGTTTTCTGGGCTTATCTGGATATTATCGAAGGTTCATCAAAGGATTCTCGAAGATTGCGTTGCCTATGACGCAGCTATCTAGGAAAGGAATGTCTTTCGTATGGACGGATGAATGCGAGAAGAGTTTCCAAGAACTAAAAAGGAGGCTGACTACATCGCTAGTTTTGACGTTGCCAGATTCTTTAGGAAAGTTTGACGTATACTGTGATGCGTCAAACCGAAGTTTGGGCTATGTCTTAATGCAAGAATGGAGAGTCGTGGCGTATGCTTCGCGGCAGCTAAGAGTTCATGAGAGGAACCATCCAACTCATGACTTGTAGTTAGCAGCTATAGTGTTTGCTTTGAAGATACGGCGACACTATCTTTATGTAGCTAAGTTTACAGTGTACAGTGACCATAAGAGCTTAAGGTATCTGTTTGATTAGAAGGAGTTAAACATGAGACAAAGGAGGGGGATGGAATTCATAAAGGTTTATGAATTTGACCTACAGTACCATCCAGGAAAAGCGAATGTAGTAGTGGATGCGTTAAGTAAGAAATCCTTGCACGTATCTGCTATGATGGTCAAAAAGTTGGAATTGATTGAACAATTCAGAGATCTGAATCTAGGTATGGGATTATCTGGAGATAAGATACACCTAGGAATGATTACCGTAACGAGCGACTTTTTGAAAACGGTTAAGGAGAAGCAAGAAGTTGATCAGTATCTTCAGAAGGTGAAGGAACAAGTGACGGAAGGCGGAACATCTGAGTTTAGAATGAATCAAGATGGAGTCTTGAGGTATGGAGATAGGATCTGCGTGCCGATGGATATAGAACTAATAAGGATGATCTTGGAGTAGGCTGAGTTTTCATCCAGGAGCTACCAAGATGTACCAAGACTCGAGGAAGATGTTTTGGTGACCTGGAATGAAGAAGGAAGTAGCTGAGTATGTGTGGGCTTGCTTGGTTTGTCAGAAGACGAAGATAGAGCATCAGAAGCCAGCAGGGTTGTTACAATCCTTGGATATCCCAGAGTGGAAATGGGATGTTATATCTAGGGATTTTGTGGTTGGTTTGCCAAGGACTAACAAGAAGCATGATGCAATTTGGGTAATCATCGATAGGTTCACGAAGAATGCTCACTTCTTACCTATTGGTGAGAGTTATACGTTGGAGAAGTTAACCCAAATCTATATCATTCTAGTAGTAAGGTTACGCGGAGTGCCTTCTAGTATTGTTTCCAACAGAGACCGATTTACATCTAGATTCTGGAAGCAATTACATATGGCTTTGGGAACTAAGTTGAGGTTGAGTTCTGCTTATCATCCTCAGATGGATGGTCAGTCGGAACAAACAATTCAATCATTGGAAGATCTCTTGAGAACTTGTGTTTTGGAACACACAGGAAGTTGGGATGAGTTCTTACCGTTGATTGAGTTCACTTGTAACAACAGTTTTCATTCAAGTATAGGTATGGCACCTTACGAAGCGTTGTACGACAGAAAGTATAGAACACCGTTGTGCTGGCATGAGATAGGAGAAAGTCAAGTGCTAGGACCGAAGGTAGTACAACAGATGATGGAACAAATCAAGAGGATAAGGGAAAGGATGAAAGTCGCAGAGGATAGACAAAAGAGTTACAAAGATAAAAGGAGAAGACCTTTAGAATTCCAAGTAGGAGACCATGTATTTCTGAGAGTAACTCCAAGAACTGGAATCGGCAGAACAATCAAATCTTGAAAGCTTACTCCTAGATTCATTGGACCATTTCAAATTCTTCGTCGAATTGGTCCTTTAGCCTATCATGTTGCTTTACCACCAAACCTATCCAATCTTCATGATGTCTTTCATGTTTAACCAAACCTATCCAATCTTCATGATATCTTTCATGTTTCTTAGTTGAGGAAGTATTACCCCGATCCATCACACGTCTTAGAACCAGAGTCAATACAATAGAGAGAGAACCTTGAGTGTGAGGCTTTACCTGTAAGGATCGCGGATAGAAGGATTAAGAAACTCCGACGTAAAAATATTTCGTTGGTCAAAATCATATGGGATGAAATTACAAGAGATGCTACCAGGGGACGTGAAGAAGACATGCAGCAGCAATATCCGCATTTATTCTAAAAGGTACGTCGAATTTCGAAGACGAAATTCTTTTTAAGGGGGTAGTAACGTAATACCCCGATTTTCATGCTTTCTAAGATCTGTAAATTATATAAATGAGTTTATATTTTTATCTGAGGTTTAGAAAATGAATTTAAATAAACTAAGACCACATTCATACTCTACGTCATCGTAGAGAGCTACGATTAAATTTTGGGTTGAAAATTCAGACGGAGCCCGGTCTGCGTTTTCACTAACAGTAAGATTTTACTGCTCAGAAAACCTAATTTTGACTCGTGAATGAAACAGTTAAGCTTAGAATCGAATTTCCAACAACTTTGGTAAAATCAGTTTTTCACATTAAAAAATGAATCAATATACGTTATGCGGGCAAAACCTTTAATCGCATAATTAACGAAGCTGAATACAGATTTACCGGGACCCGTTAACGGATAAACTTGAAGTCACATCAAGTCAAATCACATGGGAAGGCGTCCCAGTGTCATGATGACGTTCTGAAATTTCTGAAGGCGTTCACACTAAGAAAAGACCAAAATACCCTTGGTCTTTTTCCTAAATGGCATTTTTGTCCCTAAAAGAAAAGACCGTTTTGGCCCTAGGAACTTATGAAAACCCATCCTAGCCCTCATCCTCATCATTACCTCTAGAAAATATCTAGATATTTATGAAGTAGAGGAGAAAAGACCATTTTGCCCTTAACCTTTTATTCTAATTCCAATTTTGTCCCTAAGTGAAATGACCATTTTTCCCTTAAGTGAACAACTTTTGGACCTCTTTGTCCCCTCATTCCTCACGCATCAAGCTAGCTTCATGAAGCCATTCACTCCATTTTTCTCCAAACTCCATTTTTTCTTAACTTTCTCTCATTTTCTCAAGAAAGCCATACGCCAAATTTGTGAAGAAACCACTTGATCTTTGCTCATTTTCATCACTCAAGGAGGTAAGATTACTTCCCTTGATCCATGAGTTTCTTCTTCTTTATTTAGTTCTTGTTTTAAAGCCATGATCACATAAGTTTCAACTTCCAACTTCCATCTTCAAAAATCTCTAGAAAATCATAGAAAAATCCTTTTAATGTGAAATCAATTTCTATGATCTAGTCTCTATCACTATCTAAGAGCATGTAATCAAATAACATGCCTAGCCTATTTATCTAGAAGTGGCCGAACCCTAAGCTTTTTGGGGAAGATGACTTTTGCTTTAATTTTTGTGAAATGATTCTTGATTTCACCTCTTTCACTCTTATGATGATTGAATCCAAGCGATTAGAAAACCAAATCAAATTCTAACCTATTTTTCTGAATGATGGCCGAACCCTACCCTTGTTGGTTGAAGGGGTTTTGGTTCACATCTTTGACAAGTAATTATGGATTATGTCTTTATCGTGCTTAAGAATTATTCATCCAAGAGTTAGTCATGTTTTAACACCTCTAGCCTATTTTTTTTTTCTAAAAAGGGTCGAACCGTAGTTCATATGAACTAGAGGGGTTTTGATTGGATTGTATTAATTTCTGACTGTGATAGGTTGTGAAGGATTAGATGATGCTTGATTATTCTAAAGCGTACGGTTGCCAGTTGCGGAGCTGCAATCAGAGTTGCACGGGAGAGCACGTGGGAAAACTGTTCAGGTGGGGGAAAGAACCACAATATCGTCAGGGAGGCATGAATAAAATAATTTATATTGATATGCATAGGGCGACCACAACCCTACTAGTGGTCGAGGTTGATTTTATGCTAAGTCGAGGTTGTATGCTGTGTGTTAGTATGCTTAATATGGTATATGTGATATGTATGTTGTAGCTAGTAACATGCTTAGGATTACTTGAATATATGCCTATGAGTTGATGAGTTGGTATGCTTACATGAGTTAGTAGGATTAACATGTTTATTAAACATGATTATGGTTGCTTATGATATGATGTTGTGATTACTGTTGTATGAGTAGAGATAGGCAGTAAATTCTGATAAGTTGGGAGATGAATGTGTGGTGAGAATTTGAGGATATATATGTTGTAGTGCTCAACCTAGAGATTCTGTTGATATAATTATGTCGAGACATAAAGTTGTTACCCGGTTATGCCGGAGAATGTTGGTCTAGTTGTGTACAAGTTGTGGTTCAGACACTAAGTTGTTGATCCGGAGATGAGTCGGTGAGGTTCATGTTGCATCGTTGTTGTTCATCACATGTCGATCGATCTTGCCTGCGGGGAGATGATCGTACCCATTAGTTGTGAACGGGCGAATGTCCCAACTTGGCCTACGAGCGGGGGATTATGTCATACCCATGAGACGAGTTGAGCCTGCGGGCTGTTGGCCGAACCCTGCATTACGGGGAGTAGCACGGAGATGAACGAGACATCTTCATCTGTTGGGGATGTTGTGCCATGATCGCATCCATATAGTTGTTGGTTGCATGAGTGTGAGAGACAGTAGTTAATAGAGAAGAACTTGGGAGATGATTGCTTGATACTGCTATGTTGTTGTATGTTGCTATCTATATAGCTTATTTTATAGTTGTTTCCCTATTTATGATGTATTGTTGTTTCTTATCCAGTATTTCTCTATGTCATATTTTATTTATTCTCGATCGCACCATAAGATCCTGTTGAGGAATTGCCAGAGGAGATTGATGGCATACCTGTTGAACCTGATGCTGGTGGGAGAGCCTCGGATCCCGGTGCTAGGATACTTCGAGCTGCTCTATTCAGAGGAGGATTGTCTCTGGAAGATTGACTACTCTTGATCGAAGTGTAGTGTATATGGGCCCGACTACTGTCTACATTAGAGCTTCGGTTGGGAGCTCCCGTTACCCTCGTTAGAGTCGTGGTTGGGTAGACAGTCTTAGTTTTATAATGGCCAGTACATGGGTTTGAGCGAAATATATTTTTGGGGCCAGGAGAGGAAGTCTTATGTATTTTATTTTGTTGCCATGCTTTCATTTTATATGTGTTGCGTACTCTGAGGGTTTGTAGTTGGTATCAGTTGTTGTAGGCTCTACTGATGGAGCCAGTACTTTTATATGTATGTTATATATAGTCGTGGTATCAGTGTTGGTTGTTTTAATATTTCCTCATTTTTATTTAATCACGCTACTCTGTAATGTTAAGAATATGAGTTCAGGTTACTCAATTGGACCTCCGAGGAGGGGCTGCCTCATTGAGTGGTATCAGAGCAGTTTGATTCTTAATCAAGGACTGCTTGGGTTAAGTTGTGATTTCTGGCCGTGTCTAGTTGAACCTACATTAGGTATTAACTATGCTTAGAAGTTGGGTACAGTGTTTGATATGTGAGTTATGGTAAGAGATAGCTGTTTCGAGCATTGTAAGGCGTATAATGCATGTATGTGATAATATAGTGTTGTATGTCTTACAAATGTGAGCTGATAATTTCTTCTACGGGAAAATAAATGGCTCGCGGATGAGGTAGAGGACGTGGCGGAATAGCCACTGAGGGTGTAGCTGAACTTAGGAATGGTAATGGAGAGAATTCCCTCGTTGGGGGTGGGACAGGGTCAACTGAAACCCTAAGGACAGTTAGGGTGCTGACAACGGCAATACTGCAATAGACGTAGGAAAACACTCAACTGTTGCAAGTGACTATGAAGCAGCAGTAGAGGCGGAATCAGAGAGGTGGAGTAGAGATGGAAGATATTGGATTGTGTACTTTTCTGAAAGGGAAGCCGCCACAATTTAATGGTGACTTCAATCCTGAGGCAACAGAACTTTGGATACAGGAACTAGAGAAAATCTTTGCGGCAATGCACTGTCATGAGGACAAGAAGGTAACATATGCATCCTTCATGCTGATGGGAGGTGCAGAATTGTGGTGGAAAGGCAAGCTGAGAATGCTTGAAGCAAAATGAAGAGTGATTAACTGGGGACTATTTCGGGAATGCTTTCAAGAGAAATATTGCCCCATATTGATGAAGAGAGAGATAGAATTCGCTATAGATCTCGTACCATGAACTGGATCGATTTCGATTGCACCTTATCGAATGGTTTTAGCAGAGTTAGCAGGGCTGAAGAAGCAGTTGGATGACATGTCGGGTAAAGAGTTCATAAGACCAAGTGCTTCACCCTGGGGAGTGCCAGTTCTATTCGTCAAGAAAAAGGATGGAAGTTCAAAGCTGTGCATGGATTATTGACAGTTGAACAAGGTGATGATCAAGAATAAGTATCCATTACCTAGGATTGACGACTTGATGGACCAGTTGAAAGGAACGGTAGTGTTTTCGAAGATTGACTTGAGATCTGGTTATTATCAGATTCGAGTCAAGAAGGAGGATGTATCGAAGACGATGTTCAGGAGTCGGTATGGACACTATGAGTATCTGGTTATGCCCTTTGTTGTGACTAATGCTCCAGCAGTATTTATGGATTACATGAACCGGATTTTCCGATCGTCCTTGGATAAGTTTGTAGTTGTGTTTATCGACAACATTCTTATTTATTTCCTTAGTCGGGAAGAACATCAGGAACATCTTACGATTGTGCTTCAAGTGTTAAAGGACCGAAAGCTTTATGCAAAGTTGTACAAGTGTGAGTTTTCATTGGAAGAAGTTCAATTCTTAGGTCATGTGATTAATCGAGATAGGATAGCGGTAGATCCAGCAACGGTTGAAGATGTGGTATAATGGGAAAGTCCAAAGTTGGTAAGTGAGATACGGAGTTTTCTGGGCTTAGCTAGATATTATCGAAGATTCATCGAAGGTGAGACGACCCGCCGTCCCATTAAAGAACCTAAGATATTAACTAACCTTAATCGTATAATAATCGTAGCGCGTCTTGTTGTTACAAAGCAATGCGGAAAATTAAGCGCGGAAGTGAAATGAATTTAAGGCACGCAACGTTCAGGGTACACAGCTTTTAAAATATAAAGAGATATGTGAATCACATACATCATTTGTCCCATTAGTAGGGCTACAACATTAACGTAATACATACAGAGTATATTAATACAGACCAAAATAAAAATAGGGAAATAGGTCGAGAGACAATTCTCTGGCTAACCACGATCACTTCCTAACCCCTCGAGGTTAGGATCCTGAGCTCGTCCACCGGCATGTGGCTCATACGGAATACCATCCAATTCTTCAGCAAGTGGTTCCTCCATGGGGTCTTCCCATAAAATAAAATAACACTTATAGAAAATAACGGGAGATTAGAAACATATATCATCAATATGGGAGAGGGGCATCAGTACAACATATATATACATGCATCACACAACATATATAAACTATACAACACAACATCGCCCATCTCTTAAGTCATACACCACAACCATCTCAAAAGTCATTCTCCCAGATAAACCTATAAGAGGGATACTAGTCCCTATGTATATGCTAACCTCCCTATATGCATGTCGGCCTTTACATCACGTCCCTAGTTGGACATCCCCGTCGTGATAACATCACGTCCCCAATTGGACATCTTCGAAAGGATTAAAATACATCACGTCACCCATTGGACATCCCACCTCGGTATTAAAAACATCACGTCCCCAATTGGATATCCCCCTTTGGGACAAATATGTTGTGGTATGAAATGCTATGATATGTAACAAACATCCATTGCAGGTTGATACCGGGACCTCACACCTAAGCACTCGGCCACGACCACGATGCACTGCATCCACATCAACATCGACATCATCAACAACATCAACATCAGCATAACGACGCCTTGCGTCTTCAAGCCACAGTTCCATGGTCGGGACCGCAACGGTATCAACCCGAACAACACCAACACTCACCATACTCTCATCAACACTCAACCAGCCAATAACAATTAAATATCGCAATAGAAATTTATTCCTATATAGATATCATCACAATGCCAGACAACAGTTCATCACAGAGGCAGTTCAAAAAAATAAACCAACAGATAATCAAGTAAACAGTTCAACACATCAACCTCAATCAATCACATCATCCATATTATCAACTTAGTGGTGATAGCCCAAAAGTACCTACACCTAGGGTCCAGACACTTTATCTAGGGATCAACCTCTAGTAGGATTTAAGGGTTCGCCGACGATATTATTTCTTTCGCCCCACCTTAGTAATGTTCCTGGTGCAACTCCGACTGCGGCTCAGCCACTGTCATTCGTGCGTGCTGTGGAACGCTCGAACACCGTCAACTCCTTTAAAACAAAACACAATCAGAAATCAATACAGTTCAATCAAAAAAATTCCCTAATATTTAGGACTAAGGCTACTGCCCCTATTTAATTAAATAGGCTAGAGAGGTTGAAATTCTATCAACTCTTGGATCAATGACCCTTATGCATGCACAACACTAGAGTAAGTCTTTTTACTGAAAAACTTGAAGCAAAACTCAAGCTTTTCTCACCATAGGGTTTCGGCCATCACCATTAAAAATAGGTGAGAGCTTGATTTGGTTTCCTAATCACTTGGATTACGTGATCATGGAATGAAATGGGTGAAATCAAGAATCATTTCACAAAATTTGAATCAAAACCCATTTCCCCAAAATAAGCATAGGTTCAGTTCCTCTTGGTTAATTAGGCTAGGAAGATTATTTGATTTCAGTCTCTTGGATTATGAAATTAGAGGATGAAACTAGATCATAGAAATTGGTTTGGCATTAAAAGGATTTTTCTACAATTTTCTAGAGATTTTTGAAGTTTGAAGAACAATCTTGAAATCATGAACTTTCAATGGATAAAAATGAAGATTGAGAGCTCAAGAGTGAAGTTTATACCTATAATATAATAGAGGAGGATGAGGTGATCAACTTTGCTTCACAAAGTTTCTTGAAAATCCTTGCGGAAGCTTAAGAAAAATGGAGGAAAAGTGATGGAGAAAAATGGAGGAAATGGAGAAGAAGAAGAAAAGAAAGGAAGAAGAAGAAGATGGAGGGGGAGAGAAGAAGAGAGGCAGCCGAGTGAAAAAGGGAGGGGAGGGGCAACTTTGTCCAAGATTTTTAGATATTTTAGGACAGAAATGTCCATTAGGAAAAAGACCAAGGGCATTTTGGTCTTTTCGCAGTGTGAACGCGTTCAGATATTTTCTAACGTCATCATGACATTGGCACACATCCCAATGTGATGTGACTTGCTGTGACATCAATTTTATCCGTTAGCGGGTCCCGGTAACCCATACGCAGCTCCGTTCGTCTCCCGGTTTGAATTACGCCCGAATAGTTTATTATTATTTCAATTTTTAACATCAAGAACTGATTTTTGCAAAAATGTAGGAAATATGATTCTAAGACTAACTGTCTCATTCACAATTCCAAATTAGGTCTTGATAATAGTAAAACACTACTGTCAGTGAAAAACGTAGATCAGGCTCCATCTGAGTTTTCGACCCAAAATTTAACCATAGCTTCCTACAATAGCGTAGAGCTTGACTATGGTCTCAGTTTATTTTATTTCACTCTCTAGACTCTCTAATAAAATACAAACACACAAATACTATTTAATTAATATTAGAAAGCTTTTAGAAAGCTTTTTAAAAAAACGGGGTGTTACATTACTACCCCCTTAAAAAGAATTCCGTCCTCAAAATTCGACGTACCTTAGAATAAATGTGGATATCGCTGCTGCATATCTTCTTCACGTTCCCCCGTGGCATCTCCTGTTGTAGCATCCCATATGACCTTGACTAAGGGAATCTGCTTCCCGCGGAGTTCTTTCACCCTCTTGTCCTCGATTCGTACAGGCAGTGCTTCATATTCCAAGTTCTCCCTTATCTTATCTAGATTGATTCAGTCTCTATCACGTGTGATGGATCAGGATGGTATTTTCTGAGTTGGGATACATGGAATACATTATGAATATTGGATAGATTGGGAGGTAAAGCAATTTGGTAGGCAACTGGACCAATTCGACGAAGAATTTGAAATGGTCCAATGAATCTAGGTGTAAGCTTTCTGGATTTGATTGCCCTACCGATTCCAGTTCTTCAAGTGACTCTCATAAAGACATGATCACCTTCCTGAAACTCCAAGGGTCTGCTTTTGTCACTGTAGCTTTTCTGTCGATCTCGCGCGACTTTCATCCTTTCCCGAATTTTCTTAACTTGATCCGTTGTTCGCTGCACCATCTCCGGGCCTATCAACTGATTCTCCCTGGTTTCATACCAGCAGAGCGGTGTTCTTCACTTTCGCCCATACAGTGCATCGTATGGCGCCATGCCAATACTCGAGTGGAAACTATTGTTGTACGTGAATTCAATCAATGGAAGGAATTCATCCCAACTTCCTGTGTTTTCCAAAACACATGCTCTTAAAAGATCCTCCAATGTTTGAATCGTCGTTTCAGACTGACCATCCGTCTGCGGATGATAGGCTGAACTCATCCTTAGCTTGGTTCCCAAAGCACTGTTTAAACTCTGCCAAAATCTTGAAGTAAATCTCGGGTCCCTGTCCGAAATTATACTTGAAGTTACTCCATGCAATTTTACCACCTCCTTGATGTAAATCTGGGTTAATCTTTCCAAAGAATACCTTTGGTTGATCGGCAAGAAATGAGTACATTTCGTAAGCCTGTCAACAATTACCCAAATTGCATCGCACCTCTTCTGCGTCCTTGGTAGTCCGGAAATAAAATCCATTGCAATGTTATCCCATTTCCATTCTGGGACGTCCAGTGATTGCAATAACCCTGCTGGTTTCTGGTGTTCAATCTTCGCCTTTTGACACAACAAACAGGATTGGACATACTCCGCTACTTCCTTCTTCATCCCAGGCCACCAAAACATTCCTTACGATTAAATTTTGGGTTGAAAATTCAGACGGGGCCCGGTCTGCGTTTTCATTGACAGTAAGATTTTACAGATTAGAAAACCGAATTTTGACTTGTGACCGAAACAGTTAGGCTTAGAATCGAATTTCCAACAACTTTGGTAAAATCGATTTTTCACACTAAAAAGTGAATCAATATATGTTATGCGAGCAAAACCTTAAATCGCGTAATTAAGG
Organism: Ammopiptanthus mongolicus; assembly: GCA_039655645.1. Taxonomy (NCBI): domain Eukaryota; kingdom Viridiplantae; phylum Streptophyta; class Magnoliopsida; order Fabales; family Fabaceae; genus Ammopiptanthus; species Ammopiptanthus mongolicus. The sequence goes on from CM077345.1 coordinate 39,816,740, forward strand.
AGCTGAATACGGATTTATCGAAACCCGCTAACGGATAAACTTGAAGTCACATCAAGTCAAATCACATGGGAAGGTGTGCCAGTGTCATGATGACGTTCTAAAATATTTGAACGCATTCACATTGAGAAAAGACCAAAATACCCTTGGTCTTTTTCCTAAATGACATTTTTGTCACTAAAGGAAAAGACTGTTTGCCCCTAGGTCCTTATGAAAACCCATCCTTGCCCTCACCCTCATCATTACCTCTAGAAAATATCTAGATATTTATGAAGTTAGAGGTGAAAAAACCATTTTGCCCTTAACCTTTTATTCTAATTCCAATTTTGTCCCTAAGTGAAATGACCTTTTTGCCATTAAGTGAACAACTTTCGGACCTCTTTGTCCCCTCATTCCTCACACCTAAAGCTAGCTTCATGAAGCCATTCACTCCATTTTTCTTCAAACTCCATTTCATCTTAACTTTCTCTCAATTTCTCAAGAAAGCCATAAGCCAAATTTGTGAAGAAACCACTTGATCTTTGCTCATTTTCATCACTCAAGGAGGTAAGATTACTTCCCTTGATCCCTGAGTTTCTCATTCTTCACTTAGTTCTTGCTTTAAAGCCATGATCACATAAGTTTCAACTTCTAACTTCCATATTCAAAAATCTCTAGAAAATCACAGAAAAATCCTTTTAATGTGAAATCAATTTCTATGATCTAGTTTCATCATTCTCTATCACTACCTAAGAGAATGTAATCAAATAAAATGCCTAGCCTATTTATCTAGAAGTGGTCGAACCCTTATCTTTTTGGGGAAGATGAGTTTTGCTTCAATTTTTTGTGAAATGATACTTGATTTCACCTCTTTCACTCTTATGATCATTGAATCCAAGTGATTCGAAAACCAAATCAAATTCTAACATATTTTTATCAATGATGGCCGAACCCTACCCTTGTTGGTTGAAGGGGTTTTGGTTCAAATCTTTGACAAATAATTATGGATTATGTCTTTGTCATGCTTAAGGATCATTCATCCAAGTGTTAGTAAAGTTTTAACACCTCTAGCCTATTTTTTTTTTCTTTCTAAAAGGGTTGAACCCTAGTTCATATGAACTAGAGGGGTTTTGATTGGATTGTATTAATTTTTGGCTGTGATTGGTTGTGAAGGATAAGACGGTGCTTGATTATTCTAAAGCGTGTACGATTGCCAGTTGCGGAGCCGGAGTCAGAGTTGCACGGGAGAGCACACGGGAAAACTGTTTAGGTGGGGGAAAGAACCGCAATATCGTCGGGGAGGCAAGAATAAAATAATTTATATTGATATGCGTAGGGCGACATAAACCCTACTAGTGGTCAAGTGATCGATAGGTTGATTTTATGCTATGTCGAGGTTGTATGCTGTGTGTTAGTATGCTTAATATGGTATATGTGATATGTATGTTGTACCTAGTAAAATGCTTAGGATTACTTGAATATATGCCTATGAGTTGATGAGTTGGTATGCTTACATAAGTTAGTAGGATAAACATGTTTATTGAACATGATTATGGTTGCTTATGATATGATGTTGTGTGTAACACCCCAATTTTCGTTATACGTGTGTAATACATGTTTACATGTTGATTTACATTCTTAGTTTAATGTTGGATGTTTAAGCATTAGTTTTGGGTGACTTAGCCTTGAAAAGGAGGCATATGCTGTCAAACCAGACCATATAATCGATTATGAGAAATAGTGAAAAGAAATCAGAACACTCATAATCGATTATGAATAATACCGAAATAAGTCAAAACAGACATAATCAATTATGATAATTGATTATGAATTTAGGAAAACAAGTCAGAGAAGCCATAATCGATTATGGTATTCGAGAACGCTGATTGTCAAGTCAGAACAATCATAATCGATTATATAACTGCGTTTTTCTGCAGAACGGATTTTAAATCCTTATTTCGGCCCGTTTCGTCTTAAACCCTTTTATAACTCTTTGGGCACGAAATAAACCCTAGTGTAGAAGCCTCTAAACCTCTGCAAACCTCCTTTCTCAATCTCTTAGGATTCTCTCTTAATCCCTTTGAGATTCATCAAAAAAAACGTAAACCGTTTTACCCGTTTTCGTTGGAAAATCACCGAAGCTGATACGAAGCCTTTGTGCAGCTGTTCCTCCTTGTTCTTGTTAACCTTAATAGGTTAAGATTGAGGTAAATTCGAGTACCCTTGCCTCTTATCCAATTCTCCTTGAGTTTTCTTGATTTGGGGACTGATTATGAACATTTTTAGGCTCTATTTGGCACCATCATACAGCAAGTATATTGAACCAAGGACAAGGCAACGATTTATATCCTTTGTTCTAGTTTGAGTCTTCTAGTTGTGATCAAGGTAAGATAACCAACCCTAGAGTTCGTCCTTTTTCCTTTAATTTCTGTTGGATTAGGAATTGAATCTATTCTTTTCATTATATTGCATTGTAATCAAGCGCTTGAGCCCTGAGACGGAGCCAATAACGAATCTCACACTCTCTTCTTCCTCGAATTTCGTTGTGTCATTCCAGGTATAAGGGAGAAGGTCGATATGAATATAGGTGTAGGGGTAAATTAAGATGAAGCGTTAAGCCATGACCCTAATAATATGTTGATGAGTGATGCATGATTTTTGAGATATTATCTATGTATTCATGTATGTCTAAAGATATTGTTAACTGACTATATGTGATATTCTTGATTCCGAAGATTATTGAATGTGATTTATCACTGTTATCACATGATTATGTGTGCTGATTGCATGTTTCATGTTGATGATGATGAACTATGATGGATGGCTACGTTGTTTAAGCCTTGAAAGTAGACATTAAATTAATCTTAAGTCATAGATTAAGTTAAAGGTCCATGAGAATTCATAATAAATAGAGTTGGTATGAGAGGAGAGGATGATAGCCAAGGATTTTTAGTTCAAATATATAGGAGTTGATCTGTGAGTGTTAAAAATATTCAAGGTTAGAAATACACTTAAAACTAGGTATGACAACTGCTGTAACAGGGGTGATAATCGATTACTACATAGAAATAATCGATTATCAAGTTAGCAATAATCGACTACCAAGTTGGTAGTATTCAACATAATGGGAAACAGTTGATTATTGGATATGAGTGAAACCACATGATCGTGTATATTAATTTAAATAAAGGAAGTAAGTGAAGAACGTGATAATCTAAAGAATATATTTGAGGATAGTAATGAAATTAAGATGAGAACATTAATGAGAATAATAGTAAGAAAAATAGAGATAGAAGCTTAGTTAACTTAGATAATACTTAATAAAGATAAAGATGCTAGTAGTAATAATGTGCTACTATTAGTGGTGTTGATGAAGGCGGTAACGATGGGTTATCGCCAGATGTTGATTGTGATCATCGTTGATGGTCAAGGTTATTAACCATTGTGAATGATTACAATGAAGGATGGTTGGACATGTGATTGAATGTTTATTTGACATTGCATACATCATTGCATAGAAGATGTTGATGGGTGGAAAGCAAACGATAAATCGCGATGGTGGAGGCCACGATGGGTGTTATCCCAGCCTTGAGGGTAGAGTCAGGTAAGGAGGTTCCACATGGCATGGACTGGCAACCTGTGGCCGGAGCGTCCTATTGACAACCTGACTACCCTGACGAGCCACTGTACGTTTTCAGGATTAGTGAGAGTATCTGTGGTGATCATCTGGTATGGTGATGCATCCTTGTTGGTTTAACAGATAGGTACTCCTAGTTGCCTTTCCAGAGTTAGAGTTGATGGATCCTTATGTGCATGGAGTGGTGACGTTACATAGCATCGCACGCATTGTTTAACATGATATATTATGTTTGTATGATTGTGTGTTGTATGCTCATCTTATTAACTACTCTGTTACCGTTTATATTCATATGTATATGACTTCTCACTCCCTACTTTTGTTGTTCTATGCATGTACCTTGTTTATGCAGAGGAGGGTGAGCCAGCTGCTGAGGAGTGATCTCGAGAAGATCGCTTGCTCGTATTTAGGTTGCTAGTTTGCTAGTTTATTTTCCGTTTTATCCGATGTATTATCGGTGTATTGTATACCAGCTCTGATATATGACATCGGGTTTCGGGTTTAGTTTATTTCCGCAGTTGTTGAGTTTTAAATGTTTTAAAACTTATTTGGTTTATACCATTAATTATTTGGATAATGTGATATTTGCTACTCTTTAAACAAGTTTTTATTTTAACACGTTTTTAATTTAAAGACTTGTATGATCTTTTGTATAAATTATCATGAACGGGGTAGTGGGTGTCACATTTAGTGGTATCGGAGCCGATCTGTCCTACAGGCCGGGGTATGCGTTTGTTATGTTCTCTTCTGTGTAGTATTATATGATTTTCTATACCTAGTATAGATGATGATATAGGATTATAGGACTTAGTCTTCCCTTATTTTTGACTTCTTGTATCAAGTGGTTTGCGTTGGACGATGCCGGAAGTTTTGGAAGGTAGTAATAATCGCTTGATTGGTGACGCTCTGGAGTTACTGGCTAATGTTATGGATCTGAATCAGAACTGCCATGAGGTAGACGTTGTTAATCCTAAGGATTCGAGATTTCTTTCTGCCAACCAAGTGAAGGCTTCTATGAGAGAATAGGCCCAAGTATACATGATTCTGATTTCCCTGGAAGTAGAGAGCAAATCTAAGGTTGGGGATGTGCCAGTTGTGAGAGAGTTCCCAGAGGTTTTTCCTGAGGATGTTTATAGTCTACCGCCAGAGAGGGATGTTGAGTTTACCATAGACTTAGTGCCAGGCACAGGGCCTATCTCTATTGCACCTTATAGGATGTCCCCTCTACAGCTAGCAGAGTTGAAGAAGCAGTTATAGGAGTAGTGAATGGGCGAATGTCCCGACCTGGCCTGCGGGCGGGGGGATATGTCGTTACCGTAAGTTGCATTGTTGACTGGTGAAGATTTCGACCCGGCCTGCGGGCGGGGGAATATGTCGTACCCCTGAGACTAGTTGAGCCTCTGGGCTGTTGGCTGAACCCTGCATTTAGGGGAGTGGCACAGAGATGAACGTGACATCTTGATCTGTTGGGGATGTCGCGTCGTGATCGCGTCCATATAGTTTTTAGTCGCATGAGTGTGAGAAATAGTAGTTAAGAGAGAAGAACTTGGGAGATGATTGTTTGATACTGCTCCGCTATTGTATGTTGTTATATATATAGCTTATTTTATAATTGTTTCCCTATTTATGATGTATTATTGTTTCTTATCCCATATTTCTCTATGTCGTATTTTATTTATTCTCGATCGTACGAGAAGATCCTGTTGAGGAATTGCCAGAGGAGATTGATGGCATACCTATTGAACCTGCTGGCGATAAAGCCTCGAATCCCAGTGCTGGGAGACTTCGAGCTGCTCTATTCAGAGGATGATTGTCTCTGGGAGATTGACTACTCTCAGCAAAGAGTAGTGTATACGGGCCCGACTACCATATATGTTAGAGTCATGGTTGGGTAGATAGTCTTAGTTTTGTTATGACCAGTACATGGGTTTGAGCGAAATGTATTTTTGGGGCCAGGAGAGGAAGTCTTATGTAGTTTATTTTGTTGCCATGCTTTCAATTTATATGTGTTGCGTACTTTGAGGGTTTGTAGTTGGTATCAGTTGTTGTAGGCTCTATTGATGGAGCCAGTACTTTTATATGTATGTTCAAATCATTTTTCTTACTCGTTAAAAATAGTCATAAGCATTTTTCGCTGTGTAAAGGGTACATGCAATGGATCCATGTAGTAGATTGTGTCTTCATTGGGATTGATCGCTAGTAATACCCAATGTCCCCTACAAAATTAGAAAATGAGTTAGCAAATCGTAAGCAGATAATTAATCACAATAAAATATAGTGCCATGTCATTAATTAACTAAATGACTCACACTGCGTTCACAGGTGCCAGAAACAAGGAATTGCCATCTGGACTTGCTAGCTCAAGGCGTTCAGCTATATACTGTTTTTCCCCAGATATATATGGATGTAAAGCTGTTTTATCTATACATAAGAATACAAACCTCCCGGTGTTCTTCGCGTGGATCAACATCTCTTTGTATAAGTACCTTAAAACATGTATAATAAGCGTTAATATATATTTAACTTATGAAGAATAAATGAAATTATATACTTTAAAGTTTGATGTATTACCTGAGATATACGCTAATACCAGTCTGACTAGTTTCATCATGAGTGATAATCTCCTCGATTTCATCTTTACCCACTGATAGCGTATGTTGATAGCCCAGAATTTCTTCATCCATCTCCAATTCTATTACGCGGCTCAAGCCTTTTTTTACCAGGATCACTCATGTAGGATATAAAATCATATGAGCTTGCTGCTATAGGAGGCCGGAAGGAGGACTGCTACTGCTTAGGGGATTTAATGGACCCCTTTGTATGCTCCTTGTTAATTATAGGAGGTCGGGACTCCACAATCTTCTGATCCTTGTCCTTGGATTTGGATTTTTCAGAGATAACCTACATATTGCAATAAAGTAGTTAGTGACCACCTAGTTTAATAAATATATACAAATATCATAATGGTGTGATGTTGTGACTGCTGATATTTGAGTAGAGATAGGTAGTAAATTTTGATAAGTTGGGAGATGAATATGGGGTGAGAAAGTCGAGGATATATATATATATGTTATAGTGCTCAACCTAGAGATCCAGTTTATTTGTTTGCATTGTGATTTATAGTTGATACCCGGTTAAGTCGGAGAAAGTTGGTTGTGGTTGTTATAAGTCGTGGTTAAGACACTAAGTGTTGATCCGAGATGAGTCGGTGAGATTCATGTTGCATAGTTGTTGTTCATCACTGTGTTGGCGTACAGGCAATCGATCTTGCCTGCTGGGAGATGATCATACCGATTAGTTGTCGACGGATGAGCGAATGTCCCAACCTGGCCTGCGGGCGGGGGGATATGTCGTTACCGTAAGTTGCGTTGTTGATGGGCGAATATTCCAACCTAACCTGTAGGCAGGGAAATATGTCGTACCCATGAGACGAGTTGAGCCTACGGGCTGTTAGCCGAACCTTGCAATACGGGGGTTGACACAGAGATGAACGAGAAATCTTGATCTGTTGGGGATCTCACGTCGTGATCGCATCCATATAGTCGTTAGTTGCATGAGTGTAAGAGACAATAGTTAAGAGAGAATGATTTGGGAGCTGATTGACTGACACTGTTGTGTTGTTGAGCGATGCTATCTATATAAATTATTTTGTAGTTGTTTTCCCATTTATGATGAGTTGCTATTTCTTATCCCCATATTTTCTCTATGTCATATTTTATTTTTCTCGACCGCATGAGAAGATCCTGTTGAGGAATTGCCAGAGGAAATTGATGGCATGCCTGTTGAACCTGATGCTGGCGGGAGAGCCCGGATCCCAATGCTGGGGGACCTTGAGCTGTTCTATGCAGAGGAGGACCGTATCTGGGAGACTGACTACTCTCACCGAAGAGTAGTGTATACGGGCCTGACTACCGTAGACATTAGAGTCGTGGTTGGGTAGACAATCTAAGTTTTGTTATGGCTAGTACATGAGTTTGAGTGAAATGTATTTTAGGGCCAGGAGAGGAAGTCTGATGTATTTTATTTTATTGCCATGCTTTCATTTTATTTACTAGTTGCATACTCTAAGGTCTTTTTGATTTAATGTCGGTTGTTGTAGGCTTTACTGATAGAGCCAGTAATTCTTATGTCTGTATATATTTTTATGGTATCAGTATTGGTTGATAGTTTTTAATATTTCCGCATTTTTATTTAATTACGCTACGTTGCGACGTTAAGAATTCGAGTTCGGGTTACCAATGGGACCTCCGAGGAAGGGGTTGTCTCATTTTAGTGGTATCAGAGCAGTTTAATTCTTAATCAAGGACTGCTTGGGTTAAGTTGTGATTTCTGGCCGTGTCTAGTCGAACCCGCATTGGGTAATGACTATGCTTAGAAGTTGTGTAGAGTGTCTGATACACGAGTTGCCATAAGAAGTAACTGTTCAAACATTTGTGAGGCATATGATGCATGCATATGATAATATGGTCTTGTATGTCTTACAAATGTGAGCTGATAATTTCCACAGGAAAATAAATGGCTCGCGGACGACCCAGAGGACATGGCGGAAGGGTCATAGAAAGTGTTGTTGAACTTTGAAATGGTCACGAAGGAAGTTCCCACATTGGTGATGGGATAGAGTCAACTGAAACCCTAAAGACAATTAGGGAGTTGGCAACGGCAATGCTGCATCAGACGTGGCAGAATGCTCAACTGTTGCAGTTGACCATGCAACAACAATAGACACAGAATCAGCGAGGCGCAGTGGTAATGGAAGACACTGGACTGAATACATTTCTGAAGGGGAAGCCGCCGCAGTTTCATGGTGACTTTAATCCGGAGGGAGCTGAACTCTTGATTCAGGAACTTGAGAAAATCTTCACGGCAATGCATTGTCGTGAGGACAGGAAGGTAACTTATGCATCCTTCATGCTGATGGGAGGTGCAGAACTATGGTGGAAAGGCAAGCAGAGGATGCTTGAAGCAGAAGATAGAATTATTAACTGGGGACTGTTTCGGGAATGCTTCCTAGAGAAGTATTTCTCCAGAATGGTGAGAAAGGAGAAAGAGAAAGAGTTCATGGGTCTGAAACAAGAGACCATTTCTGTTGGTGAGTACGATGCGAGGTTTGAAGCACTATTCAAATTCTCTGAATTTTACCAGAGGTTTCCCGATGAAGAGTGGGTGTGTAGGCGTTTTGAAGACGGCCTGAAGTATGATCTGCAAAGGGTGATTGCATCGCTGAATATCACCCGACTGCCTGAGATGTTAGAGAGATGTTTAATCATTGAGAACATTGACAAGAAGAGAGAGCTGCAGCAAGGCAGAACTGGAGGACCTACTTAGAGGTTTGACCAGAGAGGTCGAGGAGGAAAAGGAAGGTTTCAGACAGGATAGAAGCCTTATGACCGTCAAACAACAAGACCAGCTGAAGGACAACTCCAACCAAGTGGATGCTTTAGGTGTGGGGGATCACATCCAATCGAGATTGTCCGATCAGAGAGACTCACCAGTGTTTCCGATGTGGCCAAGTAGGTCACATAGCTCCAGAATGTTCACAAGGAGCGAGGTATAATACAAGCGGGCAGGGCCCAGCGACCAAAACCGAGGGAGCAGAACAGCAAGCAGCGAGACCACAAGCCACCGGAAGGGTGTTTACCATAAGAGGAGCTAAATCCTCTCAATCCCCTGATCTTATACAAGGTATGTGCCTAGTATCAGGTAAACTCTTATCAATATTGTTTGACTCGGAAGCTACGCATTCCTTTGTATCCCAAGAGTGTGTGGATCATTTGAACTTACCTGTTTCTTTGCTTCCTCATGACTTAACTGTTTCTACTCCTATCAATAATTCTTTGACAACTGTAACTGTTTGTTTAAATTGTCCTATTATCGTTGAGAATCAAACTTTTCTTGTTGACCTTGTTTGTTTACCGATGCAACAACTTGATATAAATTTAGGCAAGGATTGTCTTTCGGCTAACCATGTAGTGTTAGACTGTTCTAAAAAGACCTTGTCATTCCCTGAGCAATCTAGATTGATGCTTGCCAATGATAGTAAACTAGGTAGTAAATCTCAGAAACACGTGTTGCTATTTTCTTGGAAGCTAAGGAACCTCCTAAGTTGGATTCATTGCCTATAGTGCGAGAGTTTCCGGAGGTTTTCCCTGATGATGTTCCGGGTTTACCATCGGAAAGAGAGATAGAATTCGCTATAGATCTCGTACTAGGAACTGGACCGATTTCGATAGCACCTTATTGAATGGCTCCAGCAAAGTTAGCAAAGTTGAAGAAGCAGTTGGATGACATGTTGGGTAAGGAGTTTATAAGATCGAGTGCTTCACCTTGGGGAGCACCAGTACTGCTCGTCAAGAAAAAGGATGAAAGTTCAAGACTGGGCGTGGATTATCAGCAGTTGAACAAGGTGACGATCAAGAATAGGTATCTATTACCCAGGATAGACGACTTGATGGACCAGTTGAAAGGAGCGGTAGCATTTTCGAAGATTGACTTAAGATCTGGTTATCATCAGATTCGAGTCAAGAGGGATGATGTACCGCAGACTGCGTTTAGGAGTCGGTATGGACACTACGAGTATCTAGTTATCCCTTTTGGTGTGACTAATGCTCCACCAGTGTTTATGAATTACATGAACCGGATTTTCCGACTGTTCTTGGATAAGTTTGTGGTTTATCGACGACATTCTTATCTATTCCCTTAATTGGGAAGAACATCAGGAGCATCTTAGGATTGTGCTTCAAGTGTTAAAGGACCGACAACTTTATGCAAAGTTGTCCAAGTGTGAGTTTTGGTTGGAAGAAGTGCAATTCTTAGGTCATGTGATTAATCGAGATGGGGTAGCGGTGGATCCAGCAAAGGTTGAAGCTGTGGTACAATGGGAAAGTCTTAAGTTAGTAAGTGAGATACTTCGTAGGACTAGCTGAATATTATCGAAGGTTCATCGAAGGATTCTCGAAGATTGCGTTGCCTATGATGCAGCTAACGAGGAAGGGAATATCCTTTGCATGGACGGACAAATGGGAGGAGAGTTTTCAAGAGCTGAAAAGGAGGTTGACCACTTCGCCAGTATTGACGTTACCAGATTCTTTAGGACAGTTTGATGTATACTGTGATGCATCATACCAAGGATTAGGTTGTGTCCTAATGCAAGAAAGGAGAGTGGTAGCATATGCTTCGCGGCAGTTAAGAGTTCATGAGAGGAATTATCCGACTCATGATTTGGAACTAGCAGCTATAGTGTTTGCTTTAAAGATTTGGCGACACTATTTATATGGAGCTAAGCTTACGGTGTATAATGACCAGAAGAGTTTGAGGTACCTGTTTGATCAGAAAGAGTTAAAGACGAGGCAAAGGAGGTGTATGGAATTCATAAAGGATTATGAATTCGATCTACAATACCATCCAGGAAAAGCGAATGTAGTAGCAGATGTGTTAAGTAGGAAATCCTTGCACGTGTTTGCTATAATGGTAAAAGAGCTGAAATTGATTGAATAGTTTAGAGATTTGAATTTAGGTACGGAATTATCTAGAGATACGATACACCTAGGAATGGTCACAGTAACGAGCGACTTTTTGAAAACGATCAAAGAGAAGCAAGAAGTTGATCAGTATCTTCAGAAAGTGAAAGAACAAGTAACGGAAGGCGGAACATCTAAGTTTAGGATGAATCAAGATGGAGTCTTGAGGTATAGTGATAGGATTTGTGTGCCAATGGATATAGAACTAAGAAGGATGATCTTGAAAGAAGGGCACATGAGTAGGCTGAGTTTTCATCCAGGAACTACCAAGATGTACCAGGACTTAAAGAAAATGTTCTAGTGGCCCGGAATGAAGAAGGAAGTAGCTGAGTATGTGTTGGCTTGTTTGGTTTGTCAGAAAGCGAAGATAGAACACCAAAAGCCAGCAGGATTGTTACAATCTTTAGATATCCCAGAATGGAAATGGGATGGAATATCTATGGATTTTGTGGTTGGGTTGCCAAGGACTAACAAGAGGCATATTGCCATTTGGGTAATTGTTGATAGGTTGACGAAGTGTGCTCACTTCCTACCTATTGGTGAAAGTTATACGCTGAAGAAGTTAACCCAAATCTAAAGGAACTAGTAAGGTTGCATGGAGTGCCTTTTAGTATTGTTCCTGACAGAGATCCAAGATTTACATCTAGATTCTGGAAGCAGTTACATAAGGCTTTGGGAACTAAGTTGAGGTTGAGTTCTGCTTATCATCCTCAGACGGATGGTCAGTCGGAACGAACGATTCAATCATTGGAAGATCTCCTGAGAGCTTGTGTTTTGGAACACACGGGAAGTTGGGATGAGTTCTTACCGTTGATTGAGTTCACCTATAACAATAGTTTTCATTCAAGCATAGGGATGGCACCTTATGAAGCGTTGTACGGCAGAAAATGAAGAACACCATTGTGTTAGTATGATACGAGAGAATGTCAAGTGTTAGGACTGGAGATAGTACAATAGCTGACGGAATAAATCAAGAGGATACGGGAAAAGATGAAAATCGCACAGGATAGACAAAAGAGTTAAAGCGATAAAAGGAGAAGACCTTTAGAATTCCAGGAAGGAGACCATGTTTTTCTGAGAATGACTCCAAGAACTGGAATTGGCAGAGCAATCAAATCTAGAAAGCTTACTCCTAAATTCATTGGACCATTTCAAATTCTTCGCCGAATTGGTCCTGTAGCCTATCATATCACTTTACCACCAAACCTATCCAATCTTCATGATGTCTTTCATGTTTCTCAGTTGAGAAAATATTACCCCGATCCATCACACATCTTAGAACCAGAGTCAATACAATTGAGAAAGAACCTTGAGTATGAGGCTTTGCCAGTAAGGATCACGGATAGAAGGATTAAGGAACTCCAAGGTAAAGACATTCTATTGGTTAAAGTCATATAGGACGAAGCTACAAGAGATGCTACCTGGGAACATGAAGAAGACTTGCGACAGCAATATCCGAACCTATTTTTAAAAGGTACGTCGAATTTCGAGGACGAAATTCTTTTTAAGGGGTAGTAATGTAACACCCGACTTTTACTGCTTTTTATATCAGTAATTTATATAATTAATTTTTATATTTTTATTTGAGGTTTAGAAAATGAATTTAAATAAACTAAGACCACATTCACGCTCTATGCTATCGAGAATGTTACGGTTAAATTTTGGGTCGAAAACTCAGACGGAGCCCGGTTTGTGTTTTTTCACTGACGGTAGTATTTTACTACTCAGAAGACCTAATTTTGACCCGTGAACGAGACAGTTAGTCTTAGAATTGAATTTCCAACGTTTTCGTTAAATTTGAAAAAATCAGTTCCTACGCTTTATTCGAGCGAAATCTCAAACCAGGGGACGAACGGAGCTGCGTATGGATTTACCGGGACCCACGAACGGATAATCATGAAGTCACATCAAGTCACATCACCTAGGAATGTGCGCCAAGTGTCATGATGATTTTCAAAATATCTGGACACGAAAAGACCAAAATGCCCCTGACTTTTCCTATATGTAAAGATTTTTGTCCTTCTATGAAAAGACAAAACTACCCTTAAGTGAGATTTTTGACTCAGCCTCACCCTCCCTATCCCTCATAATCGAACCACTCTTTCTCTCCCTCCTCCTTCATTTCTTTTCTTCTTCTTCTTCCTCTTCTTCTTCTTCGTCTTCTTCTTCTTTCTTCCTCCATTTTCTCTCATTTCCTTAAAGATTTTCAAGAACTTTTGAGAAGCAAAGTTGAGAACCTCATCCATATTCATCATCTAGGAGGTATGAAATTCATTCTTGAGCTCTCAATCTCCCTACTTCTCCATTAAATTCTATGGTTCATGCTAAGTTTTCAAGTTTATGATCCAAACTTCAAAAATCTCTAGAAAATTGTAGAAAAATCCTTTTAATGTCAAACCAATTTCTATGAGCTAGTTTCATCCTCTTCTATCACTATCTAAGAGAATGAAATCAAATAAGCTTCCTAGCCTATTTAACTTAAAGGGGCCGAACCCTAACATTTTTGGGGGAAATGGGTTTTGGTTCAATTTTATGAAATGATTCTTGGTTTCACCTTTTTCGTTCTATGATCATGTAATCCAAGTGGTTAGAAAACCAAATCAAACTCTCACCTATTTCTAACCATGATGGCCGAAACCCTAGTTTGTTGGATGAAGGGGTTTTGGTTCAAATTTTTGACAATTGATCATAGATTATGCCTTAGTCATGCTTAAGGATCATTGATCCAAGAGTTGGTAGAATTTCAACATCTCTAGCCTATTTAAAAAAATAGGGGCAGAACCTTGGTCATAAGGATTAGTGAAATTTTTATTTAACTATATTGATTTCTGGTTGTGGTTTGTTGTGAAGGATCCGACGGTGTTCGAACATTCGAAAGCACGCACGAGTGACAGTTGCGAAGCCGCAATCGGAGTCGCACGGGAACACTACTAAAGTGGGGGAAAGAACCACAATATCGTCAGGGAGGCAAGATTTAAAACAATATATATTGATATGCGTAGGGCGACCTAAACCCTACTAGAGGTCGATTGGCCGATAAGTTGATTTTACTATATGTCGAGGTTGCTTGTTTTGTGATTGGATGTTTAATATAATATATATGATATGTTGTTGTGCCTATTATATGTGTATAATTACTTGAATTTATCTATGAGTTGATATTATCATTGAATCTATTTCTCATTGCTTTATGATGTGATGTTGTAACGAGTAAATACCCAATTTAGTCCCTGAAATTGTAGGGTCGTATCAACTTAGTTCCCCATATTATCAATATTCCAAAATGATCCTTGGAATTTCAAAATGTAGCAAATGCATCCCTGACATTATTCACTTAGTTTCAAATGCATCCCTAACATTACCAACTTACTGTCATTATAGTCCATGCAAATATCAATGGAGGGACGAATCTGATTAACTTTCTACAATTCCAGGGATCATTTTGAAATATTGATAATGTGAGGGACTAAGTTGATACGACCCTACAATTTCAAGGACCAAATTGGGTATTTTATCGATGTTGTAACTGCTGATGTTTGAGTAGAGATAGGCAGTAAATTCTGTTAAGTTGGGAGATGAATATATGGTGAGAAAGTCGAGAATATATATATGTTATAGTGCTCAACCAAGAGATCCATTTGATCTGTTTGTGTTGTGATTTAAAGTTGAAACCCGGTTAAGTCGGAGAAAGTTGGTCGTGGCTGTTATAAGTCGTGGTGGAGACACTAAATATTGATCCGAGATGAGTCGGTGAGATTCATGTTGCATAGTTGTTGTTCATCACTGTGTTGGCGTACGGGCGATCGATCTTGCCTGCGGGGAGATGATCATACCGATTAGTTGTGGATGGACAGGCGAATGTCCCGACCTGGCCTGCAGGCGGGGAGATATGTCGCTACCGTAAGTTGCGTTGTTGATGGACGAATATTCTGACCTGGCCTGCGGGCGGGGGAATATGTCGTACCCATAAGACGAGTTGAGCCTGCGAGCTGTTGGCCGAACCTTCCATTAGAGGGGGTGGCAAAGAGATGAACGAGACATCTTGATCTGTTGGGGATGTCGCGTCGTGATCGCGTTCATATAGTCGTTAGTTGCATGAGTGTAAGAGACAATAGTTAAGAGAGAATGATTTGGGAGTTGATTGATTGACACTGCTGTGTTGTTGAGTGATGCTATCTATATAAATTATTTTATAGCTGTTTTCCCATTTATGATGAGTTGCTGTTTCTTATCCCCATATTTTCTCTATGTCGTATTTTATTTACTCTCGACCGCATGAGAAGATACTGTTGAGGAATTGTCAGAGGAGATTGATGGCATACCTGTTGAACCTGATGCTGGCGGGAGAGCCTCGAATCCCAATGTTGGGGGACCTTGAGCTGTTCTATGCAGAGGACAACTATCTTTAGGAGACTGACTACCGTATACATTAGAGTCGTGGTTGGGTAGACAGTCTTAGTTTTGTTATGGCCAGTACATGGGTTTGAGTGACATGTATTTTGGGGCCAGGAGAGGAAGTCTGATGTATTTTATTTTATTGCATGCTTTCATTTTATTTACTAGTTGTGTACTCTGAGGTCTTTTTGAATTAATGTCGGTTGTTGTAGGCTCTACTGATAGAGCCAGTACTCTTATGTCTGTATATATTATTATGGTATCAGTATTGGTTGATTGTTTTTAATATTTCCGCATTTTTATTTAATTACGCTACACTGCGACGTTAAGATTTCGATTTCGGGTTACCAATGGGACCTCCGAGGAAGGGGTTATCTCACATCATTTATTGTAAAATCCCCAATTCAATTTAGTGTTTTTGAACCCTAACATAGAAAACGCCAATTTTTCCCAATCAATCTCTTAAAATAACATTAATTGTTTTAAGAACCCAAAACCCTTTTTTCAAAATACCATAGAGGTGTGAGCAAGATGGTGTTTTACTTACATCTTGTAGACCTCCAAAGATGTGCTCCAAGAACTTCTTGCATTACTCCTCGGATCTCCCTACTTCATGCCTAAGGTCCCTTTTCTCCCCAAAACCTTGTAATTCTTCTCTTCTCAGCCGCTTCTGAGTTTCTAGGTGTAACTAGGGTTCAAAACCGCAACCTAAGGATGTTAATCTTCAACTTATAGAGCCCGAAAATCCCAAAATGCATAAAAACGCGTCAAGATACATTTACCTAGCGTCCACCTTGGTATTTCACACTTATCTTATAGAAATCTAAAAATTATTCTTTTTATACCATTGGAAAGATAAAAGAAAGCTCTACATGCTTAATGAAGGGCACAAAATCTTAAACGGGGATAGAAGTTAGAAAAGCGGTGCTGGCGCTGGAACCTATACAACATGTATGAATTTGGCCATAACACTAACTACAAGAATCCAATTTAGACGAACTTGGTGTCTATGGAAAGCTAAGAGACCGAGCTACAATCCATATGGAGATGATAAGTTCAAAAGAGGTCATTTTGACTGGTAAAAAGTTTATTTCCGTTGGATTTAGGATAAGAAGAGGCCCAAATTTTGTGACGTTACATTTTCCCCCTCATTAAAGAAATTTTGTCCCTGGAATTTCGACATCTAATGCTTATACCAACAAGCAAGCCAACAACCAAGGGTTAAACGGTATTGCATACCTGAGTGAAGGTGTCCCTCTTCTGCGCATCTTGGCATTGCGACCATGTCTTCATCACTGAAGCCCACGTTCCGATTCGCAAACTTTGATCAACCACATTTGACGGAGAACCTCCATCTTTCAAAAGCCATAAAATCTGCTCACTACCAATGAAACATTGAGTTGGCCAGACTCAATATCCCAAAGCAACAACAGTCCTATATGCCTAATTTTTGTTTTAAATGACTCACTACCACAGTTCAATTTAGGATTGAACTGCTCTGATACAAACAATGTAACGTCTCAAGATATTACCTAGAAATAAAATAATTATCCATTTGTGGCATCAGAAATTATGATAAAATTAAAACTTCCACTTTATTACATAAAAACTCTTTAAGTTAGTCAATAAAAAAAAATACAATTCTTTAACAACAAATTTAGATTCAAAACATGGGCAACTAAAAACATCCAAAAATAAAATAAAACATCACTATTACTAAGGTCTTCAAAACTCGAAGACTTTCTCAAGTCTTTACGTCATCTCTAACATCACCTGTGAACTCTGAAAGACAACACCGCTAATGAGATTTATAGTCCCAGTAAGCAAACACAGTTCAAAAATATTTTTGGAAAGATGTTGCTTTCAGCCAGCACGGTAACAGGAAAGACAACCATCGTAGTCCGCCAACTTCAAAATAATATAATATCAAAGTATTTTTAATAATAACATAAATAAGCCATAGCACATACAATAACATCAACAACCCAAACATATGAATGCAATGACATCTCATTGACTTCTCCATGTAGAAGGCCCTTTGCCATCGCCTCGCATTAGGCCAATATGTCCTCGCTATGAGTTAGGCCTTTTGCCATCTCTATGAAGGAGATTCTCCATAACCTTGCAATGTCGAACATTCCCTTCTCCTTGAGTTATGCCATTTGCCAGCGCCTCGCATTAGGCCAAATCTGCCATTGCTATGAGTTAGGCCCTTTGCTATCGCCTCAAAGGAACCATACAATGTTTTTACATTGTCTTCCCCTTGAGGGAGGCTCTTTGCCATTGCCTGGCATTAGGCCAATCTGCCATCGCTACGAGTCAGGCCCTTTGCTAACTACACTCATTACATAGGGTACTCATACATTAATACAAAAAGTAATTACAAACATGCATCACAATAATCCATTATATTATCTAGACACGATGATATGGTCATTTACAATGACACCAAACATGCCAACAAGCTCCATGCATTAATAACAATGATAAATCTCATGCCAAAACAAACACATAGAAATTCCAAATCACATATAACATATACATATTAATTCCAAACCACCATAAGTCTTAAAACATGTAATCATACAAACCTGACATCAAATAACATATCAACTCATCATTTATTGTTAAACTCCCAATTCAATTTAGCGTTCTTGAACCCTAACATAGAAAACCCCAATTTCTCCTAATCAATCTCCCAAAAATAACATTAATTGTTTTAAGAACCAAAAACGCTTCTTTCAAAATACCGTAGAGGTGTGAGCAAGATGGTGTTTCACTAACCCCTTGAAGACCTCCAAAGTCGCAGTCTAAGAACTTATAGGATTACTCCTTTGATCTCTTTAATTCACGTCTAAGGTCTTTTCTTCTCCCCAAAACCTTGTAATTATTCTCTTCTTAGCTGCGTTTGAACTTCTAGTTGTAATTAGGATCAAAACGGCACCCTAAGTGTGTTAAGGTTCTATTTATAGAACCCCAAAAGCCCAAATCATATAAAAACGCATCGCGGCCCACTTACCCAGCATCCATCTTGGTAATTCGCACATAATTTGAGTTATAGGCATCCAAAAATTATTCTCTTTATATTATTGGAAATATAAAAGAAAGCTTTACAACTTTCATGAGGACCGTGAATCTTAAACGGACTTTTAGAGGATCAAAACTGGGCTAGAAGTTAGAAAAGCGGTGCTGGCATTGGAACCTATACAACGTGTACGAATTTGGCCATAACACTAGCTACAAGAATCAAATTTAGACGAACTTGGTTTCTATGTAAAGCTTAGAGACCGAGCTACAATCCATATGGAGATGTGGAAAAGAGGTTGTTTTTACTGGTAAAAACTATATTTCCATTGGATTTAGGATAAGAGGAAGTCCAAATTTTGTGATGTTACATTTCTCCCCTCATTATAGACATTTTGTCCCCGACATTTCGACATCTAACGCTTATACCAACAAGAAAGCCAACAACAAAGGGTTAAACGGTATTGCATACCTGAGTCAAGGTGTCCCTCTTCTGCGCATCTTGCCATTGCGACCATGTCTTCATCACTGAAGCCCACGTTCCAATTAGCAAACTTTGATCAACCACATCTGACGGAGAACCTCCATCTTTCAAAAGCCATAAAATCTGCTCACAACCAATGAAACATTGAGTTGACCAGGCTCAATATCCCAAAGCACAGCATGCAGAATTCATGACGACACACTAACAACAGTCCTATATGCCCAATTTTTATTTTAAATGACCCACTACCACGGTCCAATTTAGGATTGAACTGCTCTGATCCAACCAATGTAACGTCTCAAGATATTACCTAGAAATAAATAATTAAATAAAATAATTATCCATATGTGGCATCAGAAATTATGATAAAATTAAAACTTCCACTTTATTACATAAAAACTCTTTAAGTTAGTTAATAAAAAAAATGCAATTCTTTCACAACAAATTTAGACTCAAAACATGAGCAACTAAAACGCTCCAAAAATAAAATAAAACATCACTAATACTAAGGTCTTCAAACCTCGAAGACTTTCTCAAGTCACTGCGTCATCTCTAACATCACTTGTGAACTCTGAAAGACAACACCTCTGATGAGATTTATAGTCCCAGTAAGCAAACACAGTTCAAAAAGGTTTTCAGAAAGATGTTGCTTTCCGCCGGCGCGGTAACCGGAAAAACAATTTTGGTAGTCCGCCAACTTCAAAATAATATAATGTCAAAGTATTTTTAAAAATAACATAAATAAGCCATAGCACATACAATAACATCAACAACCCAAACATATGAATGCAATGACATCTCATTGCCTTCTCCATATAGGTGGCCCTTTGCCATCGCCTCGCATTAGGCCAATATGTCATCGCTTTGAGTTAGGCCTTTTGCCATCTCTATGAAGGAGATTCTCCATAACCTTGCAATGTCCCACATTCCCTTCTCCTTGAGTTAGGCCATTTTCCAGCGCCTCGCATTTGGCCAAATCTGCCATCGCTATGAGTTAGGTCCTTTGCGATCGCCTCAAAGGAACCATACAATGTTTTTACATTGTCTTCCCCATGAGGGAGGCTCTTTGCCATTGCCTGGCATTAGGCCAATCTGCCATCGCTACGAGTCCGGCCCTTTGCCAATTGAACTCATTACATAGCGTACTCATACATCAATACAAAAATTAATTGCCAACATGCGTCACAATAATCCTTTATAATATCCAGACATGATGATATGATCATTTACAATGACCCCAAACATGCCAACAAGCTCGATCATTAATAACAATGATAAATCTTATGCCAAAACAAACACATAGACATTCCAAATCACATATAACATGTACTTATTAATTCCAAACCACCACACAAGCCTTAAAACTTGTAATCATACAAACCTGACATCAAATAACATATCAATTCATCATTTATTGTTAAACCCTCAATTCAATTTAGCGTTCTTAGACCCTAACATAGAAAACCCCAATTTTTCCTATTCAATCTCCCAAAAATAACATTAATTGTTTTAAGAACCTAAAACGCTTCTTTCAAAATACCGTGGAGGTGTGAGCAAGATGGTGTTTTACTTACCTCCTGAAGGCCTCCAAAGTCGCCGCCTAAGAACTTTTAGGATTATTCCTTTGATCTCTCTAATTCACGGCTAAGGTCTTTTCTTCTCCCCAAAACCTTGTAATTATTCTCTTCTTAGCTGCGTTTGAACTTCTAGGTGTAATTAGGATCAAAACGGCACCCTAAGTGTGTTAAGGTTCTATTTATAGAAACCCAAAAGCCCAAATCGCGTAAAAACGCGTCATGACCCACTTACCCCGTGTCCATGTTGGTAATTCGCACATATTTTGAGTTATAGACATCCAAAAATTATTCTCTTTATATTAATGGAAATATAAAAGAAAGCTCTACAACTTTCATGAGGACCATGAATCTTAACGGACTTTAACAGGATCAAAACTGGGCTAGAAGTTGGAAAAGCGGTGCTGGCGCTGCAACCTATACAATGTGTACGAATTTTGGCATAACACTAGCTACAAGAATCCAACTTAGACGAACTTGGTGTCTATGGAAAGCTAAGAGACTGAGCTACAATCCATGTGGAGATGCTGAGTTCAAAAGAGGTCGTTTTGACTGGTAAAAACTATATTTCCATTGGATTTAGGATAAGAGGAGGCCCAAATTTTGTGATGTTACATTTCTCCCCTCATTAAAGAAATTTGTCCCCGAAATTTCGACATCTAACCCTTATACCAACAAGCAAGCCAACAACCAAGGGTTAAAAGGTATTGCATACCTGAGTCAAGGTGTCCCTCTTCTGTGCATCCTGCCATTGGGACCATGTCTTCATCACTGAAGCCCACGTCCCGATTCACAAACTTTGATCAACCACATCTGACGGAGAACCTCCATCTTTCAAAAGCCATAAAATCTGCTCACTACCAATGAAACATTGAATTCGCCATGCTCAATATCCCAAAGCACATCATGTAGAATTCATGACGACACACTAACAACATTCCTATATGCCCAATTTTTGTTTTAAATGATCCACTACCACGGTCCAATTTAGGATTGAACTGCTCTGATACAAACAATGTAACGTCTCAAGATATTACCTAGAAATAAATAATTAAATAAAATAATTATCCATTTGTGGCATCAGAAATTATGATAAAATTAAAACTTCCACTTTATTACATAAAAACTCGTTAAGTTAGTTAATAAAAAAAATGCAAATCTTTAACAACAAATTTAGACTCAAAACATAGGCAACTAAAAACATCCAAAAATAAAATAAAACATCACTAATACTAAGGTCTTCAAACCTCGAAGACTTTCTCAAGTCGCTACGTCATCTCTAACATCACTTGTGAACTCTGAAAGACAACACCTCTGATGAGATTTATAGTCCCAGTAAGCAAACACAGTTCAAAAAGGTTTTCAGAAAGATGTTGCTTTCCGCCGGCGCGGTAACCGGAAAAACAACCATGGTAATCTACCAACTTTAAAATAATATAATATCAAAGTATTTTTAATAATAACATAAATAAGCCATAGCACATACAATAACATCAACAACCCAAACATATGAATGCAATGACATCTCATTGCCTTCTCCATGTAGGAGGCCCTTTGCCATCGCCTCGCATTAGGCCAATATGTCATCGCTTTGAGTTAGGCCTTTTGCCATCTCTATGAAGGAGATTCTCCATAACCTTGCAATGTCCCACATTCCCTCCTCCTTGAGTTAGGCCATTTTCCAGCGCCTCGCATTTGGCCAAATCTGCCATCGCTATGAGTTAGGCCCTTTGCGATCGCCTCAAAGGAACCATACAATGTTTTTACATTGTCTTCCCCATGAGGGAGGCTCTTTGCCATTGCCTGGCAATAGGCCAATCTGCCATCGCTACGAGTCCGGCCCTTTGCCAATTGAACTCATTACATAGGGTACTCATACATCAATACAAAAATTAATTACCAACATGCGTCACAATAATCCTTTATAATATCCAGACATGATGATATGATCATTTACAATGACCCCAAACATGCCAACAAGCTCGATCATTAATAACAATGATAAATCTTATGCCAAAACAAACACATAGACATTCCAAATCACATATAACATGTACATATCAATTCCAAACCACCACACAAGCCTTAAAACTTGTAATCATACAAACCTGACATCATATAACATATCAATTCATCATTTATTGTTAAACCCCCAATTCAATTTAGCGTTCTTGAACCCTAACATAGAAAACCCGAATTTTTACTAATCAATCTCCCAAAAATACATTAATTGTTTTAAGAACCCAAAGCGCTTCTTTCAAAATACCGTGGAGGTGTGAGCAGGATGGTGTTTTACTTGCCTCTTGAAGAGCTCCAAAGTCGCAGCCTAAGAACTTATAGGATTACTCCTTTGATCTCTCTAATTCACATCTAATGCAACACCCTTTCCCGAGTGCCACATTCCCGAACGTTTATGAGGCCGAAAACAATATTAATACGGAAAAGGCGGTTTTTTTTTTCTTCGCACAAAGATGTAATGGGATTAGTAAAGGTAAGTAATAATAAATGAACTTATATTCACCATGCATTTCTAAAAGACATTCAGAAGTAAAGTACTGAAATAGAAACAACATTGTATACAGACATAGGTTCAATGCATAACTGACATAAGAAATAAATAGTACTACGAGTCACAGCTCCCAAAAAGGTACAACAGACACTGACACAGTCCGACCAAGACTCAACAGCAAAAGGAGTCCCCCTCCGGACTCAAAGAAATTGCTGAACTAAACCATCATTGTCACGACCATCTGTTTAGGCAGCAACAACAATACCAGCAGAAAAGACATACAAATATGAGTGAGATCCCGATCATCAACACAACAAAGTAGCAGAAGTAAAAACGGGACGATTCACCAGGTAACGACGTACCCAACATGCTTACCATATATCTCAAACTACATCGTGTCAAACATTTTGCAGCATAATATAAGGCATTCTCAAAAACAGAACAGCGATTTATAACCAGTAAATGTAATCATCAACAGCCATGCAATGCAGTGCAATGTACATGACTCAATGCCATATGCCACAGGGTAAAACTCTAACCCCTACTCTATGGAGCTAACAAAACATCGGAGAGAGTGAATGGGAGGACATGTTCCGTGTACGCCAGCCTTGGGCAAGATGCTACAACATTCGTAACGTGCACGTATCTGGCTTTACGGAAACACTCTGCACCAAACATGAAAAGTACGACATCTAGTCGAGGATATCAGTGTATTTCTTGGAGTCGCCACGACACAGAAGAGCTACCAACTGGTCACATGTAAGCTTTTCAAACCCTGATACCTACAAGACTATTTCAATCGTCACCGTAAGGTTCGCACCCGCATCAAGGTGTAAGCTCAACTCCTAGGCTCAAGGTTTAACACCCCGATTTTCGAATTAAACAGTATTGATGTGTTTGTATTTTATTGGAGGGTCTAGAGAGTGAAATAAAATATTCTGAGAACATAGGCATGCCCTCCACAACCATAGGAAGCCATGGTTAAGCTTCAGGCGAAAGCTCAAACGGAGCCCGGTTTGCGTTTTTCACGGATAGTAGTCTTTTTCTACTATCAAGACCTAATTTGGACTCGTGAACGAAACAGTTAGGTTTCATATTTTATTTCCAACAATATTGGTTATTTTGAAAATATTCAAAATAAATAAGTTCTCATGACTTACTTGGACGAAAACCAAAGTCGGGTGAACAACCGAGCTGAATACGGGATTTCAGTGACCCGCTACGGATAAGGTTGAAGTCACATCACCTAGGAAGGTGTGCCATGACTCATCAGTGTAATGATTACGTTTAGAAAATATTTGAACATGAAATGACCAAAATGCCCCTGACCTTTTTCATAATTACCATTTGCCCTAGAATGGAATGATCATTTTGCCCCCGAGAATTTATGGAATAACCCTTTTGACCCCGTGACTCACCATGTCATCATTGCATTCTAGAAATATCTAGATATTTATAGGAGAAATGATAATTATGCCCCTAGTCTTTTAAGAAATTACCAAATTACCCTTTTGGTTATTTACAAGTTTGCCATGACATCAAATAATATCTCACCTTCACTCTCTCTCTCTAGGCCACACGGCATCACTCTTTCTCTCTCTTCTCTTCATTTTCTCTCTTTGTTCTTCATTGTTCTTCCTTTGGAACCTTTGAAAACTTGAAGTTTTTGGGTGATTCAAGCTAGTCTCTTAAGCTTCATCAGCTAGGAGGTATTGACTCCATCGTAGCTTTCTTAATCACTCTATTTCATCTCTTGAATCTCTTGATTCATGAAGATCCAACTTTGATTCATGAACTTTGAAAATTCATAGAAAAGTGTAGAAAAATCCTTTTAATACCAAATCAATTTCTATGATCTAGTTTCATCATGCTCTTTCATTATCCAAGAGCATGAAATCAAATAAGTTTTCTAGCCATTTCTTCTTAAAGTGGCCGAACCATCTAACTTGAAAAAGGTTGAGTTTTTTATTCAAGTTTTGAGAAATAAGACTTAATCTAGTGTTGTGCATACTTGAGGATCATTGATCCAAGAGTTGGAAACCAAATGAGCTTCCTAGCTCATATGGGTTTTCTTGGCCGAAACTTCCATGTGTCGGTGGATGGGATTTTGGTTCAAGTTTTGGTGTAATAGGCTTTGATCTAGCCTTACCACACCTAGTAAGGATGGAATCCAAGAGATAGGAATTTTTGGACATCCCTAGCTATTTTTATAGCTCCGTGGCTGAATCCTATATAGGCAAGATAAGAAGAATTAGGGTTGTGTAATATTGATGTTTCGATTGATTATGAGTATGTAGTTGTGGTTGAGTAATCGGACGAGGAATCGGGAGAATTCGCGAGCCGATCGGACGACTTTTGCTTGGAGGATAACTTCAATGGGTAAGGGGAGTTTGCCTGAGGGATTTTTCCCGATAACTAAATGTTATCCGTGATTGATTTGTGTAGCTCTGTTTGAGCTTCGTTGTGATTGTAATAATGGTTTATGCTTTAGTACGCTTTAGTATGTTTTAGTATGCTTTAGTATGTTTTAGCCTATGTTTATGATGATGTTGATTGGATGAAAAATGTTTTCATGTATGTTGAAAAACCATACTTTGATCTCTAGATCAAGTAATGATTTTTATGCTTGATTATGATACAATGACGCATGATTATTGTTTGCCATAATTTTGTGAGCATTTTGAGCTATGACTTGACAAGTTAGTGAAGCAAAATCTTCACTTTTATTTTGAGTAGGCTTGTGGCCTTAGCAAGAAAAAGATGGAAGAACATGTGTCGTTCTTGAACATTGAAAGTTTTGAAGTAAGAAAAGTGTTTTAGAGACTTATGTTTCAAAAGAAAACAATAAGTGACTTTGACCCAAAGATCAAGTAAAGTTTCAACCTTTAAGTGTTTTCACCAAAGTCAAACATGTCTTTTACTTTAACCTTAGTTCATCTAAGTGATCAAGTGATTTAAAAGTGAAACAAAGAAGCGTTTTCATGAAAAGTTAAACATAGTTTCATAAGGCATTTCCTTTATCTTCGAACGAAGACAATGTTCTTTTTTTTAAGCATAATGGAGACCTTTTATCCTTAAGTTGATTAAAGTGAATCGTAGTTAAGGAAGTTAGATGAGATTACATTTCCGTTACTCTAACTTAGCTCATGGTTTTACACTAAGCTAGCAAGGAAAATCCTTTTTCAAAATAGTTAAGGAACTTTACCTTAATCAAAGTAACAAAGTTCTTTCAAGTCATGAGTTTTCAATCAAAAAGGATTTGGTTTACAAAGAAAGTTTTTAACTCTTAATCGTCTAGTTTTACGCGTAAAAAAACTAAGTTAAGTAATTAACTTAGAGTTAAAGACAAGGGATAATTAAGTATGGTATATGGTGTAACAAGAGCATGTACTATACCATTGATGACTTGGTACATCAACGACTTCATAATACTTAAGTGAACCAACATTTATTTCATTGATTGAAAATCAAGGAGTAATATCTTAGAAAGGATCAAAGACTTATCTAAGAGGATTCTCAATCCTTCTTCATAATACTTAGGATTTGAGATGCGATTCATAAGACATAAACACAAACATGAAACGTTTTGGGTTTTGAAACAATAGTTCGATGACGGACCGGTGATTTGGATCAAGGTCAGTCGTTCAATTGTTTCAGTCTCGCACTGAGCGGGATGAGAGGGACCCTGAGGCTGTGCAGGTATGGGACTGTATAGTTGAAGGAATCCTGAAGGCGGTGCAGGTATGTTTCTCGATGCCGACGACGAAGATTTGTGGACTGTCGACGACGAGACCCAGTCTCATTGGTACGACGTATACTAGGTAGTAGGCTCTATTGTCTGTAGAGTTCTTTTATTAAACCAGCTCTTAGGAATTTAATGTATAATGTTGAGAAAGTTGATGTATGTGATTTTGAAAACCTCTGTATAGTTTGGAACTTCTGTATAAACGACAATTTCAAGAAAACTTGTATGTGATGGTTTAGGGTTTGTGAATAGACCCAGTTATGTGTATCGTCGAGTATAATGTGATTTTATTATTGTGATGTGTGTATCACTTTCTGGAGTATTATGCCGAAAACTTTTTACACCCGAGTTTTCTGACTTAAAGTAAATTATCCTTTTCCGAAAGCAACCAGCATTTATCTTCTAAATTTAATTCCGCACGTGTTCTTTATGTAATGCTCAAGGGGGGTGTTACACAAGGCCTTACAACTCATGCAATGAAATGCCAATGCTTACATAAAGCAGATGCGATAAAGCAATGTCTATCCATAGGATAAACCTCAAGGTTCACTAAGGTTCTCCTCCTTAGGAATTGTACGTGTCCTTGTATTACAAAACTTTTATCCACCGGATAAATCTTGTGATCCCTCCGGGATCGAGTCATCACAAGACTGAAACAATTGAACGATTCACCTAGATCCGAATCACCGGTCCGTCATTGAACAATTGTTTCAAAACCCAAAACATTTCGTGTTTGTGTTTATGTCTTATGAATTATGTCTCAAGTCCTAAGCATTATGAATAAGGATTGAGAATCCTCTTAGATAAGTCTTTGAGCCTTTCTAAGATATTAACTCCTTGATGATTAATGAAATAAATGTTGATTCACTTAAGTCTTATGAAGTCATTGATGAACTAAGTCATCAATGGTATAATACATAGTCTTGTTCCACCAAATACCATACTTAATTGTCTCTTGTCTTCAATTCTAAGTTAATTACTTTAACTTAGGTTTTCACGTGTAAAACTTTACGATTTGAGTTGAAAAAATCTTTTTGTAAACCAAAACCGTTCTCATTGAAAACTCATTAATTTGAAGGAACCTTGTACTTGCTTAAAGCAAAGTACCTTAACCAATTTTGAAAAGGGTTTTTCCGTACTAACTTAGTGTAAAACCATATCCTAAGTTAATGTAAAGGAAAATATAATCTTATCTAATCTTCTAACTATGATTCATTTTAATCAACTTAAGGATAAAGATCTTCATTATGTTTGAAAAAGGAACATTATCTTGGTTCTAAGATAAAGGTAGTGTCTTATTAAAACTATGCTAACTTTCATGAAACCACTTCATTATTCCTCTTTTTAAAACACTTTAGTTAATTAGATGAACTATGGTTAAAGTAAAAGACATATTTACTTTGGTGAAACACTTGAAGGTTGACGCTTTATTTGATCTTTGGATCAAATCACTTATTGTTTTTCTTTGAAACATAAGCCATTAAAACACTTTTCTTACTTCAAAACTTTAAATGTTCAAGAACAACACATGTTCTTTCCCTTTTTCCGTACTAAGGCCGCAAGCTTCCATACAAGGGAAGTGAAGATTTTGCTTCACAAAAATAGACAAGTCATAGCTCAAAATGCTCACAAAATTATGACAAACAACAATCACGCATTATTGCATCATAATCAAGCATAAAAATCCATACTTGATCTAGAGATCAAAGTAGGTTTTTCAATATACAGGAAAACAATTTTCATCCAATCAACATCATCATAAACATCTGCTAGAGCAAACTAAAACATACACTAATTATTACAAACTTTGTTTTCCAAGAGAACTTAACAAATAAAGTGGTGAACCCAAACCAAAGGGTTTCACCCACACCCAAACTTAAACAACCATTCCCACCTCCACCAACTTTGGTGTGATGAGGTTCACCCCCATACCTTTTGGTGAATGATCCTCCGGGTAAACGTCGGTTGACCGGTTCGCGAATCTGCCGATTAATCGTCTGAATACTCGTCACTAACTACAAGCAACGTAACTAATCAATCATTAACATCAAACAACACAAAAATCTCCTATTCTCACCAACTAGGGGTTCGGCCCCTCTATGTGAAAATAAGCTAGAGATGTCCAAAAATTCTAATCTCTTGGATGGATGATCCTTAGGTACTCCTAACACTAAAACAAGTCTTATTACTCAAAACTTGAATAAAAAACTCAACCTTTTTCTACACATAGGTCCCGGCCATTTTAAGGAGAAAAGGCTAGAAAACTTATTTGATTTCATGCTCTTGGATTATGAAAGAGAATGATGAAACTAGTTCATAGAAATTGATTTGGTATTAAAAGGATTTTTCTACACTTTTCTATGAATTTTCAAAGGTATGAATCAAAGCTTTGATCTTCATGAATCAAGAGTTTCAAGAGATGAAATAGAGAGATTAGGAGAGTTAGGATGGAGATCATACCTCCTAGAAGAGAAAAGAAACTTGATTTCACAAAAAGCTTCAACTTTTTCAAGATCAAAGATGGTTTTTGGTGAAGTACTTATGAAGAACAAGTGAAGAACTTTAAGAACTTGGAAGAAGGAGTGAGAGAAGAGTGAGAAAGAGAAAGGGCCGAATGGCCTAGAGAGAGAGTGAAGGAGAGATATTATTTTGTCTCAATGGCAAACTTGTAGTTATGCTTAGGACATTTTGGGAATTTCATTAAAATACTAGGGGCATAATTGTCATTTCCCCTATAAATATCTAGATATTTTCTAGAAGTAATGATGACATTGGCGAGTCACAGGGTCAAAAGGGTCATTGCATAAATTCTCAAGAGCAAAACGGTCTTTCATCCTAAGTCAAATGGTAATTATGGAAAAGGTCCGGGGCATTTTGGTCTTTTCGTGTCCAGATATTTCGTAAACATAATCATTACAGTGGTGAGTCATGGTAAACCTTCCTAGGTGATGTGACTTCAACCTTATCCGTAGCGGGTCCCGGTAAATCCCCTATTCAGCTCCGTTGTTCACCCGATTTAGGTTTTCGTCCAAGAAAGTCGTGAGAACTTATTTATTTTGAATTTTTTTCAAAATCGCCGATATCGTTCACAATTTTATTTAAAACCTAACTGTTTGTTCACGGGTCAAAATTTGGTCTTGATAGTAGTAAAATACTGTCAATGAAAAACACAGACCGGACTCCGTCTGAGTTTTTGACCAAATTTTAACCATAGCTTCCTACGATAGCGTAGAGCATGACTATGGTCTCAGAATATTTCATTCACTCTCTAGACCCTCTAATAAAATACAAACTTTTAAACACTGAAGAATTATAAAACTTGAAAATCGGGGCGTTACATTACTACCCCTCTTAAAAGAATTTTGTCCTCGAAATTTAACGTACCTCTTAAAATAAACTCAGATACTGTCGTTGCATGTCCTCTTCTCTTTCCCAGGTAGCATCACCTGAAGTCTCGTTCCAGATAACTTTAACCAAAGGTATCTCCTTCCCTCGCAGTTGCTTTACTCTTCTGTCTTCGATCTTAACCGGCAGTGTTTCATAGGTCAGGTTATCTTTTAGCTGTACTGAATCAAACTCTATGACATGACTGGGATCAGGAATATACTTTCGTAATTGGGAAACATGAAAAACATTATCAAGGTTGGATAGAAAAGGCGGTAAAGCTATTTGGTAAGCTACTGGACCTATCCGACGAAGAATTTGATAAGGTCCGATGAATTTTGGAGTGAGTTTTCTGGACTTAAGGACCCTGCGCACCCCAGTCGTTGGAGTGACTCTCAAAAATACATGATCACCTTTTTTGAACTCAAGTGGCCTACATCTTTTGTCCGCATAACTTTTCTGTCGGCTCTGAGTTGTCCTCATCTTTTCTTGAATCAGTTTCACCTTTTCAGTTGTTTGTTGTACTAGTTCAGGTCCTAATGAAGCACTTTCTCCATCTTGATACCAACACAAAGGTATTCTGCAACGTCGTCCGTATAAAGCTTCATAGGGCGCTAACCCTATACTCAAATGATAACTATTGTTGTAGGTGAATTCTATCAACGGTAGGAAATTCTCCCAGCTTTCGGCATGTTCCAACACACACGCCCTTAATAGGTCCTCTAAAGACTGAATCATCCTTTCTGATTGACCATCTGTTTGAGGATGATAAGCCGAACTCAGTCGTAACTTCGTTCCTAACGCTTCATGTAAACTCTGCCAAAATCGCGAAGTAAAACGTGGGTCTCTATTTGATATGATACTTGAAGGTACTCCATGCAGTCTCACAATCTCACTGATATAAATCTAAGTAAGCTTCTCCATAGAATACTTGATATTGATAGGTAGAAAATGAGCTGATTTCATAAGCCTATCAATTATTACCCAAATGGAATCGCATCCCTTAGGTGTCCTTGGCAAACACGTCACAAAATCCATCGCTATGCTATCCCACTTCCACTCTGGGATATCCAACGGAAGTAGCATTCCCGCTGGTCTTTGATGTTCAACCTTCACTTTTTGACACACCAAGTAAGACGCCACATAATCAACCACGTCTTTTTTCATGCCTTGCCACCAAAACAACCACTTCAGGTCTTGGCACATCTTGGTTGATCCTGGATGCATACTCAACTTGCTCCTATGAGCTTCGTCCAGAATTAACCTTCTTATCTCTGGGTTGTTTGGCACACAAACCCGTTCTCCTCGTCTTAGGATTCCATCTCCTCCTTCTTTGTATTCAGACATCATCCCTTTCTTCAGATTCCTTCGCTCTTTCTCTAGATACTGGTTGTATACTTGTTTCTCCTGACTCTGATCCATCAGTTCACAAGACATAATAACCATACCCACACAAAGCTTCCCTGGCATACTGACCACGGACAGATGCATATCTCTGAACTGTTCCAATAGCTCGTGTTCCTTAACCATCATGGCAAACACATGTAATACCTTCCTACTCAGAGCATCTGCTACCACATTCGCTTTTCCCGGATGAAACTCTAACTAGAAGTCATAGTCCTTCAGAAATTCCAGCCACCGTCTCTGCCTCATGTTTAGGTCTTTCTGGTCGAACAGGTACTTCAAGCTCTTATGATCACTAAAGACATTGAACGTCGAACCATACAAGTAGTGCCTCCAAATATTCAATGCAAAGACCACCGCTGCTAACTCCAGATCATGAGTAGGGTAATTCTTTTCGTGCACTTTCAACTGTCTCGAGGCATATGCTACCACTTTCCAATTTTGCATCAGAACACAACCTAATCCCTGGTATAAAGCATCACAATACACTTCAAAAGGTTCGCTTGAATCTGGCAATACCAACACTGGTGATGTAGTCAGCATCTTTTTCAGCTCCTGAAAACTCGACTCACCTTCAGTCCATTCAAAAACTTTTTCCTTCCTCGTCAATTGGGTAAGGGGTCCTACAATCTTAGAAAATCCCTTAATGAACCTCCGATAATAACCAGCCAAACCCACAAAACTGCGTATCTCAGTCACTGTGGTTGGTCTCTCCCACTCAAGAACTGCTTCAACTTTTGATGGATCTACAGCAATTCCTTCCTTTGAAATCACGTGACTCAAAAACTGCAATTGGTCGAGCCAAAACTCACACTTAGATAGCTTTGCGTACAACTGTTTCTCCTTTAGAACCTGAAGAACCGCACTAAGATGTTCAGCGTGTTCTTCCTGGGTTCGGGAATAGATGAGTATGTCGTCTATGAAAGCAACGACAAACTTATCTAGATAGGGACGAAAAATCCTATTCATATAATCCATGAATATGGCTAGAGCATTCGTCACCCCAAACGGCATTACAAGTACTCATAGTGCCCATAACGTGTTCGAAACGCTGTTTTTGGTACATCCTCTGCCTTCACATGAATCTGGTGACAACCTGATCGCAAATCAATCTTGGAGAAAACTATCGCTCCCCTCAATTGATCCATCAAGTCATCTATCCTCGAAAGAGGATACTTGTTCTTAATGGTAACCTTGTTCAACTGGCGATAATCCACGCATAGACGAGAGGTTCCATCTTTCTTCTTCACCAACAGCACAGGTGCTCCCCACGACGACACACTGAGTCTAACGAATTGCTTCCCCAATAAGTCCACCAACTGTTCCTTCAAGGTTTCCAACTCTGCAGGTGCCATACGATACGGTGCCATAGACACTGGTCCTGTTCCTGGCACAAGGTCGATCGAAAACTCGATGTCCCGAACTGGCGGTAATACCGGTACATCTTCAGGAAAGACTTCCGGAAACTCATTCACGATAGGCACATGCTCTAAGACTAGCTCGCTCTTGACCTCCAAATAAGATATCAACATGTATCCTTGAGCTCCTCTTAAAGAAGCGTTTACTTGGTTGGCAGTCAAAAGTCTTGAATTCTTAGGACTAGGAAAAACTAAGGTTTTATTTGCACAGTCTAACAGGATATGGTTAGAAGATAACCAATCCATTCCTAAGATTACATCCATTTGCGAAAGAGGTAAACAGATCAAATCAATCAAAAACGTTCTATCTTGTATAGAAATAGAACAATTCAAACAAACTTTAGCAGTTATAACAGGCTTTGCAGTAGACGAAGAAATTACCAAATCAAAAGGTAAAGAAGACACAGGCAATCCCAAAAGGTTCACACAGTCATATGCAATAAAGGAATGCATTGCGCCTGAATCAAACAGTACAGTTAAGGTTTTACCTCCCATGACGCACTGACCTTGGATTAAGTCTTCATTCTAAGAAGCCTCAGCGCCACTCACAGTATAAACTCTGCCCTTTGCCTTAGGCCTCTCTGCTTGCACATTGTTGACAGAATGTTCAGCTTTCGGCTGCACACAGTCGCGTGAAACATGTCCTGGCTTCCCACACCTGAAGCATATAATTCCCTTGATCGAGCAGTCTCTTGTGGCATGATTCTTCCCACACTTCATACACTTGATTGGGGTGTTTCCAGACTGACTCAAACCTCCACTGCTTCCTCCTACAAAACGTTGTCGTTGATCTTGCTGCTTTGAATATGGCTTCCATCGAGACTTGTTATCACGACCACCGTTCCCTCTGTGGAATCTAGTCGATCCAGAACTCTGCACTCGCTTGTCCTTGTTAGGCTCCAAGCTTTTGATCAGACGACACTTTGCCATCAGCCTTGGAAAAATAGAAATCTCTAGAGGAACCATATCCCTTTTCAAATCGAGCCTCAGACCCCCTTCGAACTTCCTGCATTTCCATTCTTCTCTTGGGTTGTCCAGGAAATAGTTTGAGAACTTCGCCAAACTTTCAAATTTGGCCCCATACTCAACTACAGACATTCCCCCTTGTCTCAGTTGGAGGAACTCCATTTCTTTCTTGTGCCTTGCACTCGCAGGAAAATACTTTTCCAAAAACTTTCCCTTGAAAGCATTCCAGTCCACAACTTGCTGATCATGTATCAGCACCTGACGGGCTCCTTCCCACCAGTATTCAGCATCCTCCACCAGCATATAAGTTGCATAGACAACGTTGCCATTCTCGGTACACCTCATAGCTCCAAAGATTTTCTCCAAAGTTTGGATCCAACGCTCAGCTAGCTCAGGATTGAACTCACCCTTGAACTGAGGTGGGTTCCTAAGGAGGAATTCGTCCAGTCCTCTACCCCCAGCAGCCCCTTCATCACATTGAACCATTGAAGCAGCCATTTCCCGTATGGCGTTCACAGCAGCATTCAGGTTTTGAGCAGCCATTGCTACCTTCAAAACCAGAACTGTCAAACTCAAAGGACCACAACATAATTAAAGCAAACAATATTACCTCCATTATAGAGATAACACAGAGAAACACACAGAGAACACAACACAAACAACATAGACCATAACCTACAAACCCCAAAAGACTCGGCCAGCTCTGATACCAAATAATGCAACACCCTTTCCCGAGTATCACATTCCCGAACGTTTATAAGGCCGAAAATAATATTAATGTGGAAAATACGGTATTTTTTTTTCTCACAAAGATGTAATGGGATTAGTAAAGGTAAGTAATAATAAATGAACTTAGGTTCACCATGCATTTCTAAAAGACATTCAGAAGTAAAGTACTAAAATAGAAACAACATTGTATACAGACATAGGTTCAATGCATAACTGACATAAGAAATAAATAGTACTAGGAGTCACAGCTCCCAAAAAGGTACAACAGACACTGACACAGTCTCGCCAAGACTCAATAGCAAAAAGAGTCCCCCTCCAGACTCAAAGAAATTGCTGAACTGAACCATCGTCGTCACGACCATCTGTTTAGGCAGCAACAACAATACCAGCAGAAAAGACATACAAATATGGGTGTGATCCCGATCATCAACACAACAAAGTAGCAAAAGTAAAAATGGGACGACTCACCAGGTAGCGACGTACCCAACATGCTAACCATATATCTCAAAATAAATCAAGTTAAACATTTAGCAGCATAATATAAGGCATTCTCAAAAACAGAACAGCGATGTACAACCATTAAATGTAATCATCAACAGTAATGCAATGCAGTGCAATGTACATGACTCAATGCCATATGCCACAGGGTAAAACTCTGACCCCTACTCCATGGCGCTAACAAAACATTGGAGAGAGTGAATGGAAGGACATGTTCCGTGTACGCCAGCCTTGGGCAAGATGCTACAACATTCGTAACGTGCATGTATCTGGCTTTACGGAAACACTATGCACCAAACATGAAAAGTACGGCATCTAGTCGAGGATAGCAGTGTATTGCTCGGAGTCGCCACAACACAGAAGAGCTACCAACTGGTCACATGTAAGCCTTTCCAACCCTGATACCTCCATGACTATTTCAATCGTCACCGTAAGATTCAAACCCGAATCAAGGTGTAAGCTCAACTCCTAGGCTCAAGGCCTTACAACTCATGCAATGAAATGCCAATGCTTACATAAAGCAGATGCAATAAAGCAATGTCTATCCACAGGATAAACCTCAAGGTTCACTAAGGTTCTCTTCCTTAGGAACTATACGCGTCCTTGTATTACAAAAATTTTATCCACCGGATAAATCGCATGATCCCTCCGGGATCGAGTCATCACAAGACTGAAACAATTGAACCATTGACCTAGATCCGAATCACTGGTCCGTCATTGAACTACTATTTCAAAACCCAAAGCGTTTCGTGTTTGTGTTTGAAACAACCCCACTTATGTAGAATAATCCCATTAGACGCTTTCAAAACTTAACCTCACTCTCTCTGATACCTTAAAACACAGCAAAAAATTTTCACTTCAACAGTTAAGCAGATAAGAACTTATCACAGCTCAAGAATTTCACATCAGAGTTTCGCCTAGAAGCCATGGTGTAAAAATAACAACAACAAACATAAACGCCCCACTGGCCGTGGTACAACTCACAAGAGACTCAAAGATACCTCTGAGATCTCTACCTATTTAAGAAGCGCTGACGCTACACTTGTTACTGACGATAGAGTACACCTTGGGTCAGCTCCGCCCGCTGTAGCACTTTCGATGACCAATCGACACTTCCGTCTTCGGATCATGATCCGGACAACCACATATATGTAAACATGGAGAAATATGCATAGGAGGTAAGAAACACTACACTATCATAAAAAGGGAAATCACGTAGCATATAACATATCAACATGTACAATAGCACACAATCAGCAAACACATCCATCTCTCGAGTTCAGCACAACAATCAACCTCAAAGTATCACGACTACGGATCATCGCCTATTCTACAACAGTCATCCTCAAAGTATCACAACTATGGATCATCGCCTATTCTACAAATCACAATAGTCGACCTCAAAATATCACAACTAGAGATCACATCAATTCTACAACAATCAACCTCAAAATATCACAGCTAGGGATCATCGCCTATTCTACATGCACAACTAAGTTCCTGGCCCTTGGAAATACTGTCCTTCAACTCAATTGTGAAGTAGTCATTTTCCAAGGTAGGAAGTCACCCTCCAACTATAAAGGCATAGAGTCGGTAGTCCAGGTTACTGGTTTCCAAGACGTCTCCTAGAACGTCCACCTCGACCTCATGTGACAGTCACAAACTGTTGTTGCAACTGTACACATGGCTCCCTGTACACAACCACTCAAACTGATGTTGCAGCTGTATACAGATACCAGCTCATATGATAGCCACTCAAACTGCTATTGCAGCTATTCATACAGCCCCTTGTGACAACCACTCAAACTGCTGTTGCAATTGTCACAAGTCCCGACCTCCCGTGATCACTGCTGGCAAGCTTCTGTGGCAAGTACACACACGTAACCCTATACAAAACCACTCAAACTGCTGTTGCAGTTGTGTACCGACATATATGATTGCAGTTAGTCATATAGCCCCCTTGTGACAACCACTCAAACTGCTGTTGCAATTGTCACAAGTAATCCACCTCGTGTGATAACTGTTCAGACAACTGTTGCAGTAAATCCTGCGGCTTTCCACCACAACAATGCAAATGTTATGATTATGCATCCATCATTTCAACAACAACTTAACTAATGCCGCAAAGCCCACATCCTCCAACTGCGAGGATGCCGCTCTCCAACTATGAGAGCCACTTATAACTTATATCCACATCCTTAATTTACTAGTCTAACCTCAATAATCATCTCCAAAGTCAATCATTCTCCTATAATCCTAACAATATACCAATCATCTCCAAAGTCAACCAAGATCATATCAGTCACAAACACATCACATATCATAGCATGCAGTATAGCATTCTTATAAGCATAGCAAAATGCAATTAAGCACGTTATCACCACAAACAAGTTATTATCACAAACATATCATCTAGCATGTTATCATGTAGGACATCATTTAAGCATGTTATCAATTACCACAAATAGTCATGTTATCAATCATCACAAATAAACACACATCATCACTAGTAGGGTTTGAGGAGCCCTACACATGTTAACAATTATATACTATGCCTATGAGTCCCGGATATATGCAGGTTCTTCCCACTCACCTGGTGATCCGTTCCCATGCACTCTTGTATCCACGGACAGCCTTGACCTTCGATCTCACGAACGCGACGAGCACAACCATAACCACTACGAGCTCACCACGTAGCTCCTCAACACAAAATAGGGTACTGTGCGAGCCCTATATCTCGAGATACAGACTTCTTCTTCAAAATCCGAACGGTGAAGATGCATATCAACGTGTCCTAAACCTACTGCCCAAATTTCAGCCCGATCCAACGGTTAACGAACCTCTGGCGAAGGTTTTACTGTCGCCGGTTAGCTGATACACGAGATGAGTTTCTCACACACTAGGACCACGATGTAAGCTGCATATGTCCCACTCTAGACCTTGAACCGTAAATCCGAACGGTCAAACTGAATAACCACATGTTCTGAACCTCATTACCAAGTTTGAGCTTGATCCAACGGTTAATGAACATATTCCAACGATCTTACTGAAACTGCTTCAACCAAGCTTCAAGGCTTCCAACAATGGTTTCACTCTTTCTTTCACCTTGCCTTCTCTTTCTCCTAGCCACGAAAATATGGAAGTTTCTCATTCCATTATATTACTTCCTACTAGATGATGAAGATGATCAAGCTTGTCAAGTTTACTTCTCAAAGTTCTTGAAGAATCCTTGAAGAATGGAGAGAAATTCAAGTTGAAAGCTTGGAGGTGTCTTCAAGTGAAGAAGATGGAGAAGAGAAGGGGAAGGTGCACGAAATTGAGAGAGGACCAATGGAAGAGAGTGGCATGATATGTATATATATATAGGATTAAAGGATAAGGATAGGATAGAATGGTTATTTCCTTTAAGAACCAAATTGGAATTTCATCAAAAGTTGTACTAGAAACTTCAACACTTGAACTTAAAGAATCAAGTGAAGGAGAAAAAAATATGAGAGTGTAAATATATCTATGAATGGCGTGGAACATATGTGAAGAAAGGCTAAGGTTGATATAAAATTACTTAAGGACAAAATTGTCATTTCCTATTAGGGGCAAAATTGTCATTTTACACTAGGTCATCATGACTATGGTGAGTCACCTATGTGACTTACCCCTTGTCATCATTACTATGGTGATGAGTCACCATGTAATGATTACTTATGGATAAGGTGGTGAGGTGTCTAGGTGAGGTGGTGTGAAAGCAACGTGAGGCTTATCCGTTACCGGTTCCGGTGATCTCGTACGCAGACTGGGTTTCGTCAGAGTCTTCAACCCAAACCTTAACCATAATTCTCTAATAGTAATGTAGAGTAAAACAATATCTATGTGGTATCCAAAAAGTGGATACGTAGGGATAAAATCAAATGCCAGACGAGAGATGTGGTTCTTGAATGTGATTAGTCAATGGATGAGTTCATCACTATGACTTATCATCATCATGATTACTCTACAATGACTCATCATCATGAGTCATCCATGTCATGATTACTTGTCTAAAGTAGTCATGATTACTTCTCCAAAATATATTGATATTTATAACTTTGTCACTATGACTCCGATAAGATTGGATACTTTACCGATCTGAAAATTGGGATGTTATAGTGTTTATGTCTTATGAATTATTTCTCAAGTCCTAAGCATTATGAATAAGGATTGAGAATCCTCTTAGATAAGTCTTTGAGCCTTTCTAAGATATTAACTCCTTGATTTTCAATTAATGAAATAAATGTTGATTCACTTAAGTCTTATGAAGTTATTGATGCACTAAGTCATCAATGGTATAATACATGGTCTTGTTCCACCAAATACCATACTTAATTGTCTGTTGTCTTCAATTCTAAGTTAATTACTTTAACTTAGGTTTTCATGCGTAAAACTTTACGATTTGAGTTAAACTCTTTTTGTAAACCAAAACCGTTCTCATTGAAAACTCATTAATTTGAAAGAACCTTGTACTTGCTTAAAGTAAAGTATCTTAACCAATTTTGAAAAGGGTTTTTCCTTACTAAGTTAGTGTAAAACCATATCCTAAGTTAGTGTAAAAGAAAATATAATCTTATCTAATCTTCTAACTATGATTCATTTTAATCAAATTAAGGATAAAGGTCTTCATTATGTTTGAAAAAGGAACATTATCTTTGAAAAAGGAACATTATCTTGGTTCTAAGATAAAGGTAGTGTCTTATTAAAACTATGCTAACTTTCATGAAACCACTTCATTATTCCTATTTTTAAAACACTTCAGTTAATTAGATGACCTATGGTTAAAGTAAAAGACATTTTTACTTTGGTGAAACACTTGAAGGTTGAAGCTTTATTTGATCTTTGGATCAGATCACTTATTGTTTTTCTTTGAAACATAAGCCATTAAAACACTTTTCTTACTTCAAAACTTTAAATGTTCAAGAACAACACATGTTCTTCCCCTTTTTCCTTACTAACGCTGCAAGCTTCCATACAAGGGAAGTGAAGATTTTGCTTCACCAAAATAGACAAGTCATAGCTCAAAATGCTCACAAAATTATGACAAACAACAATCACACATTATTGCATCATAATCAAGCATAAAAATCCATACTTGATCTAGAGATCAAAGTAGGTTTTTCAACATATTTGAAAACAATTTTCATCCAATCAACATCATCATAAACATATGCTAGAGCACACTAAAACATACACTAATTTTTGCAAACTTTGTTCTCCAAGAGAACTTAATAAATAAAGTGGTGAACGCAAACCAAAGAGTTTCACCCACACACAAACTTAAACAACCATAACCAATCAATCATTAACATCAAACAACACAAAAATCTCCTATTCTCACCAACTAGGGGTTCGGCCCCTCTATGTGAAAATAAGCTAGAGATGTCCAAAATTTCTAATCTCTTGGATGGATGATCTTTAGGTACTCCTAACACTAAAACAAGTCTTATTACTCAAAACTTGAATAAAAAACTCAACCTTTTTCTACACATAGGTCTTGGCCATTTCAAGGAGAAAAGGCTAGAAAACTTATTTGATTTCATGCTCTTGGATTATGAAAGAGAATGATGAAACTAGTTCCTAGAAATTGATTGGGTATTAAAAGGATTTTTCTACACTTTTCTATGAATTTTCAAAGTTATGAATCAAAGCTTTGATCTTCATGAATCAAGAGTTTCAAGAGATGAAATAGAGAGATTAGGAGAGTTAGGATGGAGATCATACCTCCTAGAAGAGAAAAGAAACTTGATTTCACAAAAAGCTTCAACTTTTTCAAGATCAAAGATGGTTTTTGGTGAAGAACTTATGAAGAACAAGTGAAGAACTTGGAAGAAGGAGTGAGAGAAGAGTGTGAAATAGAAATGGCCGAATGGCCTAGAGAGAGAGTGAAGGTGAGATATTATTTTGTCTTAATGGCAAACTTGTAGTTATAC
The DNA here is from genome assembly GCA_039655645.1 of Ammopiptanthus mongolicus. Taxonomy (NCBI): domain Eukaryota; kingdom Viridiplantae; phylum Streptophyta; class Magnoliopsida; order Fabales; family Fabaceae; genus Ammopiptanthus; species Ammopiptanthus mongolicus. Next base: position 39,857,957 of record CM077345.1, read on the forward strand.
TTAGGACATTTTGGGAATTTCATTAAAAGACTAGGGGCATAATTGTCATTTCCCCTATAAATATATAGATATTTTCTAGAAGTAATGATGACATTGGTGAGTCACAGGGTCAAAAGGGTCATTTCGTAAATTCTCAGGGGCAAAACGGTCTTTCATCCTAGTGCAAATGGTAATTATGGAAAAGGTTAGGGGAATTTTGGTCTTTTCGCGTTCAGATATTTTCTAAACATAATCATTACAGTGGTGAGTTATGGCACACCTTCCTAGGTGATGTCAACATAACCAATCAATCATTAACATCAAACAACACAAAAATCTCCTATTCTCACCAACTAGGGGTTCGGCCCCTCTATGTGAAAATAAGCTAGAGATATCCAAAATTTCTAATCTCTTGGATGGATGATCCTTAGGTACTCCTAACACTAAAATAAGTCTTATTACTCAAAACTTGAATAAAAAACTCAACCTTTTTCTACACATAGGTCTCGGCCATTTTAAGGAGAAAAGGCTAGAAAACTTATTTGATTTCATCCTCTTGGATTATGAAAGAGAATGATGAAACTAGTTCATAGAAATTGATTTGGTATTACAAGGATTTTTCTACACTTTTCTATGAATTTTCAAAGTTATGAATCAAAGCTTTGATCTTCATGAATCAAGAGTTTCAAGAGATGAAATAGAGAGATTAGGAGAGTTAGGATGGAGACCATACCTCCTAGAAGAGAAAAGAAACTTGATTTCACAAAAAGCTTCAACTTTTTCAAGATCAAAGATGGTTTTTGGTGAAGAACTTATGAAGAACAAGTGAAGAACTTGGAAGGAGTGAGAGAAGAGTACGAAATAGAAAGGGCCGAATGGCCTAGAGAGAGAGTGAAGGTGAGATATTATTTTGTCTTAATGGCAAACTTGTAGTTATACTTAGGACATTTTGGGAATTTCATTAAAAGACTAGGGGCATAATTGTCATTTCCCCTATAAATATCTAGATATTTTCTAGAAGTAATGATGACATTGGTGAGTCACAGGGTCATTTCGTAAATTCTCAGGGGCAAAAACGGTCTTTCATCCTAGGCAAATGGTAATTATGGAAAAGGTTAGGGGCATTTTGGTCTTTTCGCGTTCAGATATTTTCTAAACGTAATCATTACAGTGGTGAGTTATGGCACACCTTCCTAGGTGATGTGACTTAAACCTTATCCGTAGCGGGTGTCGGTAAATGCCGTATTCAGCTACGTTATTCGCCCGATTTAGGTTTTCGCCCAAGAAAGTCGTGAGAATTTATTTATTTTGAATTTTTTTTAAAATTGCCGATATCATTCGCAATTTTATTTAAAACCTAACTATTTCGTTCACGAGTCAAAATTAGGTTTTGATAGTAGTAAAATACTATTGTCAATGAAAAACGCAAACCGAGCTCTGTCTGAGTTTTTGACCAAAATTTTACCATAGCTTCCTACAATAGCGTAGAGCATGACAATGGTCTCAGAATATTTTATTTCACTCTCTAGACCCTCTAATAAAATTCAAACTTTTAAATACTGGAGAATTATAAAACTTGAAAATCGGGGCGTTACATCTAAGGTCTTTTCTTCTCCCCAAAACCTTGTAATTATTCTCTTCTTAGCTGCGTTTGAACTTCTAGGTGTAATTAGGATCAAAACTGCACCCTAAGGGTGTTAAGGTTCTATTTATAGAACCCTAAAAGCCCAAATCGCGTAAAAACGCGTCACGGCCCACTTACCCAGCATCCACCTTGGTAATTCGCACATATTTTGAGTTATAGACATCCAAAAATTATTCCCTTTATATTATTGGAGATATAAAAGAAAGCTCTACAACTTTAATGCGAACCATGAAATCTTAAACAGACTTTTAGGGGATCAAAACTAGGCTAGAAGTTAGAAAAACGGTGCTAGCACTGGAACCTGAACAATGTGTACGAATTTGGCCATAATACTAGCTACAAGAATCCAATTTAGACGAACTTTGTGTCTATGGAAAGCTAAGAAACCGACATACAATCCATATGAGATGCTGAGTTCAAAAGAGGTCGTTTTGACTGGTAAAAACTATATTTCCTTTGGATTTAGGATAAGAGGAGGCCCAAATTTTGTGATGTTACATTTCTCCCCTCACTAAAGAAATTTTTTCCCTGAAATTTCGACATCGAACTCTTATACCAACAAGCAAGCCAACAACCAAGGGTTAAACGGTATTGCATACCTGAGTCAAGGTGTCCCTCTTCTGCGCATCTTGGCATTGCGACCATGTCTTCATCACAGAAGCCCACGTTCCGATTCGCAAACTTTGATCAACCACATCTGACGGAGAACCTCCATCTTTCAAAAGCCATAAAATCTGCTCACTACCAATGAAACATTGAGTTGGCCAGGCTCAATATCCCAAACCACAACATGTAGAATTCATGACGACACACAAACAATAGTCCTATATGTCCAATTTTTGTTTTAAATGACCCACTACCACAGTCTAATTTAGGATTGAACTGCTCTGATACAATCAATGTAACGTCTCAAGTTATTACCTAGAAATAAATTGTGGCCCCAGAAATTATGATAAAATTAAAACTTCCACTTTATTACATAAAAACTCTTTAAGTTAGTTAATAAAAAAAAATACAATTCTTTAACAACAAATTTAGACTCCAAACATGGGCAACTAAAAACATCCAAAATTAAATAAAACATCACTAATACTAAGGTCCTCAAAACTCGAAGAGTTTCTCAAGTCGCTGCGTAATCTCTAACATCACCTGTTAACTCTAAAAGATAACACCGCTAATGAGATTTATAGTCCCCGTAAGCTAACATAGTTCAAAAAGGTTTTCGGAGAGATGCTGCTTTCAGCCGGCGCGGTAACTGGAAAAACAACCATGGTAGTCCGCCAACTTCAAAATAATATAATATCAAAGTATTTTTAATAATAACATAAATAAGCCATAGCACATACAATAACATCAACAACCCAAACATATGAATGCAATGACATCTCATTGCCTTCTCCATGTAGGAGGCCCTTTACCATCGCCTCGCATTAGGCCAATATGTCATCGCTATGAGTTAGGCCCTTTGCCATCTCTATGAAGGAGATTCTCCATAACCTTGCAATGTCCGACATTCCCTTCTCCTTGAGTTAGGCCATTTGTCAACGTCTCGCATTAGGCCAAATCTGCTATCGCTATTAGTTAGGCCTTTTGCAATCGCCTCAAAGGAGGTATCCAACCATGCAATGTTTTTACATTGTCTTCCCCATGAGGGAGGCTCTTTGCCCTTGCCTGGCATTAGGCCAATCTGCCATCGCTACGGGTCAGGCCCTTTGCCAATTGAACTCATTACATAGGGTACTCATACATCAATACAAAAATTAATTACAAACATGCATCACAATAATCCATTATATTATCCAGACATGATGATATGGTCATTTACAATGACCCCAAACATGCCAACAAGCTCCATGCATTAATAAAAATAATAAATCTCATGCCAAAACAAACACAAAGACATTTCAAATCACATATAATATATACATATTAATTCCAAACCATCACACAAGCCTTAAAACTTGTAATCATACAAACCTGACATCAAATAACATATCAATTCATCATTTATTGTTAAACCCCCAATTCAATTTAGCATTCTTGAACCCTAACATAGAAAACCCCAATTTTTCCTAATCAATCTCCCAAAATAACATTAATTGTTTTAAGAACCCAAAACGCTTCTTTCAAAATACTGTGGAGGTGTGAGCAAGATGGTGTTTACTTACCTCTTGAAGACCTCCAAAGTCGCGGCCTAAGAACTTATAGGATTACTCCTTTGATCTCTCTAATTCACGTCTGAAGTCTTTTCTTCTCCCCAAAACATTGTAATTATTCTCTTCTTAGTTGCATTTGAACTTCTAGGTGTAATTAGGATCAAAACTGCACCCTAAGGGTGTTAAGGTTCTATTTATAGAACCCCAAAAGCCCAAATCGCGTAAAAACACGTCACAGCCCGCTTACCCAGCGTCCACCTTGGTAATTTGCATATATTTTGAGTTATAGACATCCAAAAATTATTCTCTTTATATTATTGTAAATATAAAAGAAAGCTCTACAAATTTCATGAGGACCATGAAATCTTACACGTACTTTTAAAGGATCAAAACTGGGCTAGAAGTTAGAAAAACAGTGATGGCGCTGGAAACCTGAACAACGTGTACGAATTTTGTAACACCCCGATTTTTCTCTGCTTTATATATATATATATATATATATATATCAATAAAAGGGAAAAATTAAGTGTATATTTTATTCAAGGACATAGAAAATGAAATAAAATATTCTGAGACCATATTCATGCTCAACGTTATCGTACAAAGCTTCGATTAAATTTTGAGCTGAAAACTCGAACGGAGCCTGGTCTACGTTTTTACACTGATAGTATGATTTTAATGCTTAGGAGACCTCAGATGGACCCGTGAACAAGACAGTAAGTCTTAGAATTTAATTTCCTACGTTTTTGTTAAATTTAAAAAAAATCACTTCTTGACCTTCGTTCGAGCGGAAATCCTCAATCGGGTGACGAACGGAGCCACATATGGACTTTTCGGGACCTGACAATGGATAATCTTAATGCCACATCATGTCAAATCACTTGGGAGAGCATGTCGGAGTCGTCATGACGTTCGAAAAAATCTAAACGCAAAAATGACCAAAATACCCCTAACCTTTTTCACTTTTACATTTTACCCTCGAAGGAAATGACCATTTTGCCCTTAAGTGAATTGTTTTAAGGCTGGTCAGCTCCATTCCTCAGCCCTCATTCACACAAGAACAGCCCCAAAGGGAGCTCCAAAACTTTTTCTTCCTCCTTGAGCCAAAGCCACCATTTTCCTTGAGAAAAAGCTTGAAATCTTTGAAGAGAAACTTGAATCTTTGATCAATCTTCATCCTTTCTTAGGTAAGATCACTTCTATGATCTCTTAGCTTCATGAATCTCTTCCAATCTCAAGATCAAATCTTGTTTTCACGAAAATCAAGTTTATGATCCAAAATTTCAAAAATTCATCGGAAATTGTAGAAAAATCCTTTTAATGGGAAACCAATTTCTTTGAGCTCACTTCATCATCCTCAACCTAAACCCAAGAGCATATGATCAAACTGTCATCCTAGCTTATTTTCCCCAAAGTGGCCGAACCCTAGTGTTCATGAGGAATAGTGTTTTTGTTCAAATTTTTGATTTCTAACTCTTGATTCCATCCTTAACTTTCCTATTGTCTTTGAATCCAAGTGATGGAAAACCAAATTAATTCCTAGCCTAATTTCCCCCTTCATGGCCGAGACCTTCATGTGTGAAAACCATGAGTCATGTTTCAATTTTATGAGCATTAGGACTTGTGTTAGTGTTAACCAAGTTTATGAATCAACCATCCAAAAGTTTGGAACCAAATGACATCCCTAGCCTTTTTATCTTTTCTTGGCCGAACCTTAGACCTTTTGGGGGAGGGAAAATTTATGTTTTGATGTTGTTTTCTTGTGTTGATTGTTGTTGAGAATTGAGTTGTGTTTGATTGTTTTAGGCGACATGGACAAAACCAGAGCCGGAGCCGAGAATCGTTCAAGTTTTGATTGAGAATCTTAGAGAGGTAATGTGAGGTAGTTCATTTGAGTTTGGTAGCTTCATGGTGTTAATTTCTATATGTGATGTTGTTATGTGAGGTAGTTCATTTGAGAATCTTGAAGATGTGTTTCAATGAGATATGAAGTTGTTTAACTTAATGAAACATACTTGTATGCTTGTTGATGATTTGTGGCATTGATGCCTTGGATGATATTTTGTCATGATTATGGGCTGTTTGATACCTATATATATATATATATATATATATATATATATATTTATATCCTGGATGAGCATAGGACTGGCTGTGACTCGATAAAATAATTAAAATACTCGAAAATCGAAATCAAGTTTTGAAAAATGAGTTTTGAAAACAAAATGGTGTTTTTGGGAAAACCTGTTGCTTTTTCAAGAAAAGTTATCTTCCTTTTGAAAAGTTATGTTCTTTTGAAAAGGAAAAAGTGGATTTTGTGAAAAGTTGTGAAAAGCGAGTCTTGTTTCAAAAAAGCATTTTAAAAAGACGTGGAACGTTTTAAAAAGTGTTTTTCCCGAAAAATGTTCTTTTGGATAAAGAAATGTCCTGTTTTCAAGAAAAATGAAGTTGAGTTTTGTTTTTCCAAATCTGTTTTATGGAATAAGACCGAAAAGGAAAAACAATGATCTTTTGAGATGAACACGAACCTAGTGACCGAGACGTCGGACTAGTGTTTTGTGGAATGAGCACTCGGACATCGCATCCTGTGTTTTTATTTGAATGGGCAAATGTCCTTTAATATGAGTCGTGGGCTATATGCCTCGACAAATGAAAGAATGAACGAAAAAGAAAATAGAAAACTTTCTGTGTACATGCATGAACCGGCAGACGTGCTATTTGAAAACGAGCTACAACTTACATAGTCGAGAATTGAGCCAGTTAAGACCACTAGGTCTATAAGGGCATTCTGTGTGTCGAAACTCCACAAGTGGCCGGAGGCCTCGTGACCCCGTGCCGTGGTAAGTCGGCTACCCAGCACGAATGAACTCGATTAGAGATTGGACTATTCCTGATATGGTTATGACGTGATACCGTGGAACAATTGGAGTTTGGACCTAAATTGAGAGGCCGACTTATGAGAACAATTGTGTTACGGGTGTTATTGCGGTCTATCGCTCGATGAAGGGAAGTTAGAATCTCCGGTGTACATGAATTAGAAAGATGATATTGAAGTCTCATGCATTATTATAACTCATGATAGTGTTTGAGATGTTGTATTGTATTACATAAATAACTGTTTCTATAACTGTTTTTATCTGTGGATGTTTGTACTGTTGGTTGTCACCTGTGCGGCTACCGTTATAAACTTATGTATGAGTATCTCACCTTTGCCTGTACATGTAGAACACTTTGTTGTGTTTTTTGAGATGTTGATCGTAGGTCCCGCGGACACGTGAGAACTCGGATGACAGAGCCTTTTCAAGAAGCTGACTTTAGGTTGTATCCCAATGGCTACTTTTAGCCCGACCAGCATAGGAGTCCTTTATTTTTTAGCAGTTTTATATTTATTTGCTGAATGAATGTTGACTATGTTTTTAAGTCTGTAATATACTTATATACCAGGCCTGTACTTATGTTGTGATTATGTTTTTATGCACAGCAAACATCGATGTATATGTTATAAGGTTTAATGTTTGTCTTGAGTTGGATTACTTGATGTGTGCAGAAAATTTTTAGAACCACGTTTTTTGAACGTAGCTATCTAATCATATTATTTTTCTGAAAGCAACCATCATTTTATTTTCTTGATGTTTTTCTGCATTTTGAGTTCGAGTACATAGCACCTGATCGGGGTGTTACATTAGTGGTATCAGAGCTGGTCGAGTCTTTCAGGAATCCTTGGGAAGTGAGTCTGTTGTGTTTGTGTTGTGTGATCTCTGTTTCTTGCGGGGCGAGCTTTAGTTTCGCGTTGCAAGGCTGAGAGGCTGTGTTTTGTTTCTCAGGCTGACCTTCTGGCTGTGGGGCGAGCATAGGTTCGCCAGGTGAGTAACTTGTTTTCCCTTTTCCTTGGATTGATTATGTTTCCTTATTAAGGTATGATTGGTTTGCCTTGTAGGGAAACATGAATCTTAGAGGTGGTCATGGTGGAGGTCGCGGCACTGCTGACAACAATGCTGATGCCAACAACATCAATCGGGATATCCAAGCCATGGCTGATATGGCGGCTGCTGTTGCTCAATAGATGGCTATGATGGCTCAATAGAACCAACAGGATCAACAAAGAGCTGATCTTGCTGCGGATGCTAGAGAGTTAGTCAACTTTCGGCGTCATGACCCTCTGCAGTTTCGTGGGGACTGTGACCCGGAAAAGGCTGACTTGTGGCTGCAAGAGATAGAGAAGATTTTTGCTGTTCTGCACTACCCCGAGGGAGTGAAGGTGGACTATGCCACGTTCATGTTTCTGGGTAATGCAGAGTATTGGTGGGGAGGAACCAGACAACTGCTGGAAGCCAACAACCAAGAGATCACCTAGGGAGTATTTCGCACCAAGTTTCTAGACAAGTATTTTCCCCAGAGTGCCAGGACCGAGAAAGAGCAGGAATTTCTGAGGCTGCAGCAGAGGGACATGACTGTTGCGGAATATGCGGCGAAGTTTGAATCACTCGCCAAGTATTTCCTTTTTTTCCAAGCCTAACCTGACGAAGACTGGAAGTGTGAGAGATTTGAAGGAGGTCTGCGCTTCGAGATCAAGGAGTCAATGTTACCACTTACCACTAGAGATCCGTACCTTTCAAGCTCTGGTGGAGAAGTGCAGAAATTAGAAAAGATGAGAAGAGGAAAAGAGAGCAAGAGTACTACAAGAGGGCCGTCTAGGTCCAGGGACCCAAACTAGTACAAGAACCAGAAAGGGGAGCAGTCCCAGAAGAAGCCATATTCCCAACCCCAAGGGAATGGTCAAAAACAACAATCTTATCGTGCCGTCGCTTCTGCTTACAGTGGAGGGAGTGGGAACGACCAGAACCAAGGCCAAGCCCTGAGATGTTTCAAATGTGGGAAACACGGACATCAAGCTGACAACTGCGAGCTAAAGGGAGTTCTATGTTTCCAATGAGGAAAGATAGGACATTTCGCGAGGGAATGCCCTACACTAAAAATCGAGCCGACTGTCAACAATGTGCGGACTGCTAGACCAACAACAAGAGAGAGTGTATACCATGAATGGCGCTGAAGCTTCTAAATCGGATGATCTTATACAAGGTAGTTGCATCATAGCTGGTAATCTCCTAACTGTACTATTTGATTCGGGTGCGACACATTTGTTTATCTCTTTGGACTGTGTGAGACGTTTGGACTTGCCTGTTTCTTCGCTGTCTTTTGATTTGATTGTCACTACTCCAACTGCTTAGCCTGTTACTGTTAATACAGTATGTTTGAACTGTCCTGTTATTTTTCATGATAGGAACTTTCTTGTTGACTTAATATGTTTGCCTTTGACACAATTGGATGTGATCCTAGGCATGGATTGGTTATCTTCCAACCATATCCTTTTAGATTGTGCACATAGAACCTTAGTTTTTCCTGACCCTGAGATTTCTGGATTTTTAACTGCCAACTAAGTAAGATTTCTTTGAAAGAAGGAGCTCAGGGATATATGCTTCTATCCTATTTAGAAATCGAGAGGGATGAGCGATTTGCAGGTTGTGAAAGATTTTCCGAAAGATTTTCCACAGGACGTTCTAGGTTTGCCACCTGTGAGAGACATCGAGTTTGCGATCGAATTAGTTCCAGGATCTGATCCGATCTCTATAGCTCCTTATAGGATGTCACCTACAGAGTTAGTCGAGCTAAAGACCCAACTAGAGGATTTGATGTCTAAGCAGTTCGTGAGACCAAGTGTGTCCCCGTGGGGAGCACCAGTGTTGTTGGTGAAGAAGAAATACGGGAGTTCGAGACTCCGTGTGGACTACCGTCAACTCAACAAGATAACGATTAAGAATAAGCACCCTCTACCCTGCATAGATGATTTGATGGATCAACTTCAGGGAGCCGCTGTCTTTTCAAAGATTGACTAGAGTGAAGAACGAGGACGTACCTAAGACTGCATTCAGGACTCGTTATGGTCATTACGAATACCTCGTGATGCCTTTTGGAGTGACGAACGCGCCTGCTATCTTCATGGATTATATGAACCGGATTTTCTGTCCGTTTGTGGATTAGTTTGTTGTCGTGTTCATCGATGATATTCTTATCTACTCGAAGAATCCTGAGGAGCATGAGGAACACCTGCGACAAGTTTTGCAGATCCTTAACAAGGAGAAGCTGTACGCAAAGCTACCCAAGTGCGAGTTTTGGCTAGATGAAGTCAAATTCTTGGGACACGTGATTACGAAGAACGGGATTGTCGTTGACCCTACACAAGTAGAAGCAGTAATACTATGGGAGAGACCCAAGATCGTGACAGAAATCCGCAGTTTTCTTGGACTAGCTGGTTACTACAAAAGATTCATTAAAGGATTTTCGAAGATTGTTGCGCCGTTGACTCAACATATGAGGAAGGACCAACCGTTTACATGGACTAAGAAATGTGAGGAAAGTTTCCAGACGATGAAAGAACGTTTGACAGCCTCACCTGTGTTAGTGTTACCTAAACCGGACGAACCATACGAAGTGTACTGTGACGCTTCGCATCAAGGATTAGGATGTGTACTTATGCAACATCGGAAGGTTGTAGTGTATGCTTTGCGCCACTTGAATACTCATGAGAGGAATTACCCAATGCACGACCTAGAGTTAGCTGTTGTGGTTTTTACACTGAAGATTTGGAGACATTACTTGTATGGATCCAAGCTTGATATCTTCAGTGACCACAAAAGTTTGAAGTACCTGTTCGGCCAGAAGGAACTTAACATGAGGCAGAGACGTTGGATGGAGTTTCTTAAGGACTAAGACTTCACTTTGCTATACCACCCTGGGAAAGCAAACGCCGTTGCAGACGCTCTGAGTCGAAGACCCTGCACATCTCTGCACTGATGGTTAAAGAGTTAGAGTCGATAGAACATTTTCGTGATCTCAATCTAGTTATGGAAGTGGACCACGAGAAGATTAGTTTGGGAATGATCAAGGTATCTAGTGGACTGCTGGAGACGATCAAGCAACTGATGAGTACCTCGAAGAGAAAAAGGAGGTACTGGGACAAGAGAAAGCTGCAGAGTTCAGCTTGGGAACTGATGGCATCTTGAGATGCAATGGACAAGTTTGTGTACCGAGCAACCCAGAGATGAGGAAAATGATTCTAGAAGAAGGACATAAGAGCAAACTGAGCATTCACCCTGGATCAACCAAAATGTATCAAGATCTGAAACAGAAGTTTTGGCGGCCAGGAATGAAGAAGCAAGTAGCAAAGTACGTAGCATCGTGTTTGACTTGTCAGAAAGCGAAGGTAGAACATCAACGACCTGGAGGAATGCTTCAATCCTTGGATGTACCCGAATGGAAATGGGAGAGCATCTCAATGGATTTCGCGGTAGGTTTACCGAGGACATCTAAGAGTTTTGATTCGATATGGGTGATCGTTGATAGGTTAACGAAGTCAGCACACTTCTTACCTGTTAAGATCAACTACTCAGTGGAGAAGTTAACTGAGCTATATATCAGAGAAGTAATCAAACTACATGGAGTGCCATTAAGCATAGTCTCTGATAGAGACCCAAAGTTTACGTCACGTTTTTGGCAAAGTCTACATCAAGCGTTAGGAACAAAGTTGAGGCTGAGTTCAGCTTATCACCCTCAAACTGATGGACAGACAGAGAGAACGATACAATCTGGAAGATTTGCTGAGAGCTTGTGCTCTAGACCATGGTGGAAGTTTGGATGATTTGTTGCCGCTTATCGAATTCACCTACAACAACAATTATCTTTCTAGCATAGGGATGACACCCTATGAAGCCTTGTATGGAAGAAAGTGCCAGACACCGTTGTGTTGGTACCAGGATGGAGAAAATATGATTGTAGGCCCCGAACTTGTTCAACAAACAACGGAAAAGATTAAGCAGATCCGGGAAAAGATGAAGACGGCACAGAGCAGACAAAAAAGCTACTCAGATAAACGAAGACGACCCCTCGAGTTTCAAGAATTTGAACACGTGTTCTTGAGAGTCACACCTATGACTGGGATAGGTAGAGCTATGAAGTCCAGAAAACTCACAACCAAATTCATTGGACCTTACCAGATTCTTCGACGTATTGGTCTAGTAGCTTACCAGATTGCTTTACCACCTTTTGTGTCCAATATTCATAATGTTTTCCATGTCTCACAACTCATAAAGTATATTCCTGATTCGTCCCATGTAATGGAACCTGATATAGTACACTTACAAGAAAACTTGTCTTATGAGAAATCGCCTGTGCGAATCGTTGATAAGAGGATCACGCAACTCAGGGGAAAACAAGTTCCCTTGGTCAAGATTGTTTAGAACGAAGTGACTGGAGACACGACGTGGGAGCTCGAGTACAAGATGAGATTACAGTATCCTGATCTTTTTCAAGGTATGTAATTTCGAGGATAATTTTTTTTTTTTTAGAGGGATAGTAATGTAACATACTGATTTTTCTCTGCTTTATATATATATCAATCAAAAGGGAAAAATTAAGTATATATTTTATTCAAGGACTTAGAAAATGAAATAAAATATTCCGAGACCATATTCATGTTCAATGTTATCGTATGAAGCTACGATTAAATTTTGAGCTGAAAACTCGAACGGAGCCCAGTCTGTGTTTTTACATTGACAGTATGATTTTACTACTCAGGAGATCTCAGATGGACCCGTGAACGAGACAGTAAGTCTTAAAATTTAATTTCCTACGTTTTTGTTAAATTTCAAAAAAATCACTTCCTGACCTTCGTTCGAGCGGAAATCCTCAATCGGGTGATGAACGAAGCCACATATGGACTTACCGGGACCCGCCAACGGATAATCTAAATGCCACATCATGTCAAATCACTTGGGAGAGCATGCCGGAGTCGTCATGATGTTAGGAAAAATCTAAACGCAAAATGACCAAAATACCCCCAACCTTTTTCACTTTTACATTTTACCCTCATTCACATAAGAACAGCCCCAAAGGGAGCTCCAAAACTTCTTCTTCCTCCTTGAGCCAAAGCCACCATTTTCCTTTAGAAAAAGCTTGAAATCTTTGAAGAAAAACTTGAATCTCTGATCAATCTTCATCCTTTCTTAGGTAAGATCACTTCTATGATCTCTTAGCTTCATGAATCTCTTCCAATCTCAAGATCAAATCTTGTTTTCATGAAAATCAAGTTTATGATCCAAAATTTCAAAAATTCATAGGAAATTGTAGAAAAATCCTTTTAATGGGAAACCAATTTCTTTGAGCTCACTTCATCATCTTCAACCTAAACCCAAGAGCATATGATCAAACTCTCATCCTAGCTTATTTTCCCCAAAGTGGCCGAACCCTAGTGTTCATGAGGAACAGTGTTTTTGTTCAAATTTTTGATTTCTAACTCTTGATTCCATCCTTAACTTTCCTATCGTCTTTGAATCCAAGTGATGGAAAACCAAATCAACTCCTAGCCTAATTTTCCCCTTCATGGCCGAGACCTTCATGTGTGAAAATCATGAGTCATGTTTCATTTTTATGAGCATTAGGACTTGTGTTAGTGTTAACCAAGTTTATGAATCAACCATCCAAAAGTTTGGAACCAAATGAGATCCCTAGCCTTTTTATCTTTTCATGGCGGAACCTTGGACCTTTTGGGGGAGGGAAAATTTATGTTTTGATGTTGTTTTCTTGTGTTGATTGTTGTTGAGAATTGAATTGTGTTTGATTGTTTTAGGCGACGTCGACGAATTCGAAGCCGGAGCTGAGAATCGTTCAAGTTTTGATTGAGAATCTTAGAGAGGTAAAGGGAGGTAGTTCATTTGAGTTTGGTAGCTTCATGGTGTTAATTTCTATATGTGATGTTGATTGTTTGATTGACGTTTTGAAGATGTGTTTGAATGAGATATGAAGTTGTTTAACTTAATGAAACATACTTGTATGCTTGTTGATGATTTGTGGCATTGATGCCTTGGATGATATTTTGCCATGATTATGGGCTGTTATATATATATATATCCTGAATGAGCATAGGACTGGCTGTGACTCAATAAAATAATTAAAATACTCGAAAATCGAAATCAAGTTTTGAAAAACGAGTTTTGAAAACAAAATGGTGTTTTTGGGAAAACTTGTTGCTTTTTCAAGAAAAGTTATCTTCCTTTTGAAAAGTTATGTTCTTTTGAAAAGGAAAAAGTGGTTTTTGTGGAAAGTTGTGTGTAGACTCTGCCCTTCATCTTAGGCCTTGCAGCTTGGACATTGTTAACAGAATGTTCCAACTTCGGTTGCATGCATTCACGTGAGATGTGTCCCGGCTTCCCACACTTGAAGCAGATAATCCCTTTGATCGAGCAATCTCTGGTGATGTGATTGCTCTTCCCACACTTCATGCACTTGGTTGGGGCGTTTCCAGACTGATTGAAACTCCCACTGCTTCCTCCAATAGAACGTTGTTGTCGATCTTTAGACCTCCTTCGAATTTTCTGCACTTCCACTCCTCTCTTGGGTTGTCCAGAAAGTAATTTGAAAACTTTGCTAGACTTTCAAACTTGGCCCCGTACTCAGCTACGGTCATTCCCCCTTGTCTCAGCTGGAGGAACTCCATCTCTTTCTCGTGTCTTGCGCTCGCAGGAAAATACTTTTCCAGGAATTTTCCCTTAAAAGCATTCCAATCCACAGCTTGTTGATCATGAATCAGCATCTGACGGGCTCCTTCCCACCAGTATTCAGCATTCTCCACCAGCATATAGGTTGCATAGACAACCTTTTCATTCTCAGTACATCACATCGCTCCAAATATTTTCTCCAGTGTTTGGATCCAGCGTTCAGCCAACTCAGGATTGAATTCACCTTTGAATTGAGGTGGATTCCGACGAAGAAATTCGTCCAGTCCTCTACCTCCGGCAGCTCTTTCGTCACGTTGAACCATAGCAGCAGCCATTTCCCGTATGGCGTTCACAACAGCAGTCAGGTTTTGAGCAGCCATTGCTACCTTCAAAACCAGAACTGTCAAACTCAAGAACCACAACTAAAGCAAACAACAGAGAAACACACAGAGAACACAACACAAACAAGACAGACCATAACCTATAACCCCAAAAAGACTCAGCCAGCTCTGATACCAAACAATGCAACACCCTTTCCCGAGTGTCACATTCCCGAACGTTTATAAGGCCGAAAATATTTCTTAATGCGGAAAATACGGTTTTCTTCTTTTTTTTTTTCCTTTTCACAAGATGCAATGGGATTTAGCAAAGGTAAATAATACTAATAACGAACTTAGGTCCGCCATACATTTCTAGAACAATATGCATAATAAATACAGGGACATAAACAGAAAAAGGAATAATACTATATACAGACATAAGTCTAATGTATAACTGATACAACAAGTACTAGGAGTCGTAGCTCCCAAAAGGTACTATACAAACTAACATAGTCTGGCCGACAACAAAACTAAACCACAAAAAGAAGGTCCGCCTCAGGGCTCAAGAAAACTACTGGGCTGAACCATCGTCACGTCCATCTGTTCAAACAGCAACAGCAAGTACCAACAGAAAACATACAGATATGGGTGAGATTCCCGTTCATCAACACAACAAAACAGCAATAGTAAAACGGGATGACTCACCGGGTAACAGCGTACCCAACATGCTTACTAAAATTCTCAATGTCAAATATATTAAGCAGTTGACAACATAATATCATGTTAAGCAGTTAACAACATAAAATAAGGTATTCTTAAACAGTACAACGATGTATAACAGAAATGTAAACATCAATAGCAATGCAATGCAATGCAATGTATATGACTCAATGTCAATGTCACTGGGTACTACTCTGACCCCTACTCCATGGAGCTAACAAAACATTCGGAGAGAGTGAATGGGAGGACATGTTCCGTGCGCGCCAGCCTTGGGCAAGATGCTACAACATTCGTAACGTGCACGTATCTGGCTTTTACGGAAACACTCTCAACCAAACATGAAAAGTACGGCATCTAGTAGAGGATATCAGTGTATTGCACGGATTCGCCACGACACAGAAGAGCTACCAACTGGTCACATGTCAGCCCTTCCAACCCTGATACCTCCAAAAAGACCATTGAAGATCGTCACCGTAAGATTCGCACCCGCATCAAGGTGTAAGCTCAACTCCTAGGCTCAAGGCCTTACGACTATGCAATTGAAATGCCAATGCTTACACAAAGCAGATGCGATCAAGCAATGTCTATCCCCCGGATAAACCTCGAAGTCTACTAAGGTTCTCTTCCTTAGGAACTATACGTGTCTTTTGAAAACAAAACCTTTATCCACCGGATAAATCTCGTGATTCCTCCGGGATCGAGTCATCACAAGACTGAAACAATTGAACGACTGATCGGGATCCGAATCACCGGTCCGTCATCGAACTACTGTTTCAAAACCCAAAACGTTTCATGTTTGTGTTTATGTCTTATGAAGTCATTGATGTATTAAGTCATCAATGGTATAGCATGTGGTCTTGTTCCACTACATACCATACTTAATTATTCCTTGTCTTCAACTCTAAGTCAATTACTTAACTTAGGTTTAAAAAGCGTAAACTTTACAGTTTGAGTTTGAAAAACACTATTTCTAAACAAACCATTTCTTGCGAGGCGAAGGTCTATGTCGCGACACGAGGCTGAGAAGTTATTTTTACTGCTTGGAAAGTCCTTCTGCTTCGCGAGGCGAGAATTGTGTCGCGACGCGAGGCAGAGAAGTGATCTTTTCTATTCAGACAGTCTTTCTGCTCCGCGAGGCGAGGATTAGATCGCGACGCGAGGCAGAGAAGCTGCATCTTCACTATTTAGGCGGTTCGCGGGGCGATAACTGCTTCGCTACGCGAGGCCGAGAAACTGCATCCTTGCTGCTTAGGCGGTTCGCGAGGCGAGACGACTTCGCGACGCGAGGCCGAGGAGCTGCATCTTTGCTGCTCGGGCTAGTCCACTGTCTCGCGAGGCGAGGCAAGGTTAGCCTGGCGAATGCCTTATCTTCCCTCTGTCTCGCGAGGCGAGACGAGGTTCGCTGGGCGAGTGCCCTGTTTCTCCTTTTCCCTAACTCCTTCATTAATTCTTCTTTTGAAAAAACTTAGTTTGATTAAAAGACCTATGGCTAAAGAAAGACATTTTCCCACTTTGATGATACTTTAAAGGTTAAAACTTCATTTGATCTTTGGATCAAAAATCACTTTTGTTTTTCTTTGAAATCCTAGGTTATGAAATCATGTTTTGTTGCATCAAAACTTTGCCAAAACAAGAACAACATATGTCCTTATATTTTCCTCTTACTAAGGCCACAAGCCTACTCCAATGAAAAATGGAGACTTTGCTTCACCAACAAAGCAAATGTAGCTCAAAAGCTCACACAATTATGGTAAACCACAATACACATTCCTACCTCATAATCAAATATATCCATCACACATCATGGTCTCATAATCAAACAATAAAAGTCCATACTTGATCTAGTGATCAAAGTAGTTTTTTTCAACATACATGGAAATGATTTTCACTCAATCATATCTTCATCAACATATGCTAAAGCACACTACAACATACTCAAGCATAAACTCATCATGACAATCTTGTTCTCCAAGAGAACTTAACAAAACTTAACATATAAAAGTGAACCCAAACTAAAGGGTTTCACCCACACATAAAATTAAACAACCATTCTCACTACCATCATCTTGGTGTGATGAGGTTCTTCTCCCCATACCTATTGATGAGCAGATTCCCGGATCAAAGTCGGTTGATCGGTTTGTGAACCTCCTGATAATCGTCAACAACTACAACAACACAACAATCCAACATTAAACAACAATCAAAGCCAATCTCAACAATTCTCACAAAGAGGGTTTCGGCCACCCTAGGTTAAAAAGGTTAGAAATTGGTTTTGTTTTCCATTTCATGGATTCAAAGGCATTAGGAAAGCTAAGGATGAAATCAAGTGTTAAAAATCAAAACTTGATGAAAACACTATTCATCATCTTCCAAAAGGGTTCGGCCAAAAATGATTTTTGAGCTATGATGAGAGTTGCATCATAAGCTCTTAGGTTTAGGTAGAGATTGATGATGTGAGTTCAAAGAACTTGGTCTTACCTCAAAAGGATTTTTCTACCATTTCCTATGGATTTTCAAAGTTTTGGATCTAAGAAATTGTTTTTCATGAAAATGAAGATTGATCTTGAAATAAAGAAAGATTCAAGAAGCTAAGAGATCATAGAAGTGATCTTACCTTGAAATGAAGAAAGATTGCTCAAGGAATCAAGTGAATCCAACAAAAACTCAAGCTTTTCTAGTTGAAAATGGAGTTTTCTCTCAAGAACAACTATGGAACTTCTAAGGATGAGGGGCTGTGCGAAAATGATGAAGTGAGGGGCTGAGTTCAGCCTCTTAAAAGTTCACTTAAGGGTAAAAAGGTCATTTGCCAAAAGGGTATAATGGTAAAAGTGTAAAAGACTAAGGTTAGGGGCATTTTGGTCATTTTGCGTCCAGATATTTCCGAACGTCATGACGACTCTGGCATACTCTCCCAAGTGTCCTAGGATGATGTGATATCAAGATTATCTGTTGGCGAGTCCCGGTAAATCCGTATGTGGCTCCGTTCGTCACCCGATTGAGGATTCCGCCCGAACGAAGGTCAGGAAATGATTTTGCTGAAATTTTTACGAAATTTAACCAAAACGTAGATAATCGAATTCTAAGACTTACTATCTCGTTCACGGGTCCATATGAGGTCTTCTGAGCAGTAAAATCATACTGTCAGTGTAAAAACGCAGACCGGACTCCGTTTGACATTTCGACTCAAAACTTAATCGTAGCTTCCTACGATATCGTCGAGCATGACTATGGTCTCGAAATATTTTATTTCTATTCCTAAGACCTCGAATAAAATAAAAACATTAAAATACTAAAGAATTAGAAAGCGTGAAAATCGGGGCGTTACATTGTGAAAAGCGAGTCTTGTTTCAAAAAAGCGTTTTAAAAAGACGTGGAACGTTTTAAAAAGTGTTTTTCCCGGAAAATGTTCTTTTGGATAAAGAAATGTCTTGTTTTCAAGAAAAATGAAGTTGAGTTTTGTTTTTACAAATCTGTTTTATGGAATAAGACCGAAAAGGAAAAATGATGATCTTTTGAGATGAACACGAACCTAGTGACCGAGACGTCGGACTAGTGTTTTGTGGATTGAGCACTCGGACATCGAGTCCTGTGTTTTGATTTGAACGGGCAAATGTCCTTTAAAATGATTCATGGGCTATATGCCTCGACAAATGACATAATGAACGAAAAAGAAAACAAAAAAATTTCTGTGTACAAGCATGAACCGGCAGACGTGCTATTTGAAAACAAGTTACAATTTACGTAGTTGAGAATTGAACCAGTTAAGACCACTAGGTGTATAGGGGCATTCTGTGTGTCGAAAATCCACAAGTGGCCGGAGGCCTACCCAGCCCGAATGAACTCGATCAAAAACTAGACTATTCATGATATGGTTATGACGAGATATCCTAGAACAATTGGAGTTCGGACCTAAATTGAGAGGCCGACTCATGAGAACAATTGTGTTATCGGTTTTATTGGGTCCTATCGTTCGATGAAGGGAAGTTAGAATCTCCAGAGTTCATGAATTAGAAAGATGATGTTGAAGTCACATGCATTATTATAACTCATGATAGTGTTTGAGATGTTGTATTGTATTACATAAATAACTGTTTCTATAACTGTTTTTATCTGTGGATGTTTATACTGTTGGTTGTCGCCTGTGCGGCTACAGTAATAAACTTATGTATGAGTATCTCACCTTTGCCTGTACATATTGGACACCCTGTTGTGTTTTTGGAACACATGTACAGATGTTGATCGTAGGTCCCCGCGGACACGTGAGTACTCGGATGACGGAGCCTTTTGAAGAAGCTGACTTTGGGTTGTATCCCAATGGCTACTTTTAGCCCGACCAGCATATGAGTCCTGTTTTTTTGAGCAGTTTTATATTTATTTGCTGCATGAATGTTGACTATGTTTTTAAGTCTGTAATATATTTATATACCAGGCTTGTACTTATGTTGTGATTATGTTTTTATGCACAATGAACATCGATGTATATGTTATAAGGTTTAATGTTTGTCTTGAGTTGGATTACTTGATGTGTGCAGAAAATTTTTAGAACCACGTTTTTTGAACATAGCTATTTAATTATATTATTTTTTCGAAAGCAACCAGCATTTTATTTTCTTGATGTTTTTCCGCATTTTGAGTTCGAGTACGTAGCACCCGAGGGGAGTGTTACAAGTTTGGCCATAACACTAGCTACAAGAATCCAATTTAGACGAACTTGGTGTCTATCGAAAGCTAAGAGACCGAGCTACAATCCATATGGAGATACTAAGTTCAAAAGAGGTCATTTTTACTGGTAAAAACTATATTTCCGTTGGATTTAGGATAAGAGGAGGCCCAAATTTTGTGATGTTACATTTCTCCCCTCATTAAAGAAATTGTCCCCGAAATTTTGACATCTAACGCTTATACCAACAAGCAAGCCAACAACCAAGGGTTAAACGATATTGCATACCTGAGTCAAGGTGTCCCTCTTCTGCGTATCTTGGCATTGCGACCATGTCTTCTTCACTGAAGCCCACGTTCCGATTCGCAAACTTTGATCAACCACATCTAACGGAGAAACTCCGTCTTTCAAAAGCCATAAAATCTGCTTACTACCAGTGAAACATTGAGCTGGCCAGGCTCAATATCCCAAAGCACAGCTTGTAGAATTCATCATGACACACAAACAATAGTCCTATATGCCCAATTTTTGTTTTAAATGACACACTACCACGGTCCTGTTTGGGATTGAACTGCTCTGATACAAACAATGTAACGTCTCAAGATATTACCTAGAAATAAATTGTGGCATCAAAAATTGTGATAAAATTAAAACTTCCACTTTATTACATAAAAACTCTTTAAGTTAGTTAATAAAAAAAATAAATTCTTTAACAACAAATTTAGACTCAAAACATGGGCAACTAAAAACATCCAAAATTAAATAAAATATCACTAATACTAAGGTCTTCAAAACTCGAAGAGTTTCTCAAGTCGCTGCGTAATATCTAACATCACCTGTGAACTCTGAAAGGCATTACTGCTAATGAGATTTATAGTCCCAGTAAGCAAACATAGTTCAAAATGGTTTTCGGAAAGATGTTGCTTTCAGCCGGCGCGGTAA
The DNA here is from genome assembly GCA_039655645.1 of Ammopiptanthus mongolicus. Lineage (NCBI taxonomy): Eukaryota > Viridiplantae > Streptophyta > Magnoliopsida > Fabales > Fabaceae > Ammopiptanthus > Ammopiptanthus mongolicus. The sequence goes on from CM077345.1 coordinate 39,878,929, forward strand.
CCGAAAAAACAACCATGGTAGTCCACCAACTTCAAAATAATATAATATCAAAGTATTTTTAATAATAAAATAAACAAGCCATAGCACATACAATAACATCAACAACCCAAACATATGAATGCAATGACATCTCATTGCCTTCTCCATGTAGGAGGCCTTTTGCCATCGCCTCGCATTAGGCCAATATGTCATCGCTATGAGTTAGGCCATTTTCCATATCAATGAAGGAGATTCTCCATAACCTTGCAATGTCCCACATTCCCTTCTCCTTGAGTTAGACCATTTGCCAGCACCTCGCATTAGGCCCAATCTGCCATCGCTATGAGTTAAGCTTTTTGCAATCGCCTCAAAGGAGGTATCCAACCATACAATGTTTTTACATTGTCTTTGTAACGCCCCGATTTTCAAGTTTTATAATTATTCAGTATTTAAACGTTTGTATTTTATTGGAGGGTTTAGAGAGTGAAATAAAATAATCTGAGACCATAGACAAGCTCTACGCTATCATAGGAAGCTATGGTTATGTTTTGGTCAAAAACTCAGACGGAGCCTGATCTGTGTTTTTCATTGACAGTAGTATTTTACTACTATCAAGACCTAATTTTGACTCGTGAACGAAACATTTAGATTTTAAATAAAATTGCGAATGAGATCGGCGATTTTGAAAAAAATTCAAAATAAATAAGTTCTCATGACTTTCTTGGGCGAAAACTTAAATCGGGTGAACAACGGAGCTGAATACGGATTTATCGAGAACCGCTATGGATAAGGTTGAAGTCACATCACCTAGGAAGGTGTGCCAAGACTCATCAATGTCAATATGTCATTGCTATGAGTTAGGCCCTTTGGCATCTCTGTGAAGGAGATTCTCTATAATCATGCAATGTCTCACATTCCCTTCTCTTTGAGTTAGGCCATTTGCCAGCGCCTCTCATTAGGCCAAATGTGCCATCGCTATGAGTTAGGCTTTTTGAAATCGCCTCAAAGGAGGTATCCAACCATACAATGTTTTTACATTGTCTTCCCCATGAGGGAGGCTCTTTGCCATTGCCTGGCATTAGGCCAATCTGCCATCTGTAACACCCTGATTTTTCAAAACTCTCTAGAGCTAATTAATGAGTATTTATATGTTTGTATTTTATTGAAGGGTCTAGAGATGGAAATAAAATAATCCGAGACCATATTCATGCTCAACGCTATCGTACGAAGCTACGATTAAATTTTGAGCTAAAAACTCAGATGGAGCCCAGTCTGCGTTTTTACACTGTCAGTAAGATTTTACTACTCCAAAGACCTCAGATTGACCCGTGAGCGAGACAATAAGTCTTAGAATTCGATTCTCTATGTTTTGGTTAAATTTCAAAAAAAATCACTTCCTGACCGTCGTTCGAGCGGAAATCCTCAATCGGGTGACGAACGGAGCCGCACATGGACTTACCGGGACCCACCAACGGATAATCTCGATGTCACATCATGTCATATCACTTGGGAAATCATGCCAGAGTCGTCATGATGTTCAAAAATATCTGGACGCGAAATGACGAAAATACCCCTAACCTTTTCTTTAATGACATTTTAGTACATGAAGGAAATGACCAAAATGCCCTTAATTGAGTTGATTTAAAGGCTGGTCAGCCTCCTCATTCACGTCCCAAACCAGCCAAGAACAAAGCTCCAAGACTTCATCTTCTTCCATGAGAAAAGCTTCCATTTTTCTGAAGGAAGAAGATGAAATCTTGGAGCATAGCACTGGCTATAGCTCAATAATGAAGATTAAGCTAACTAAAAGTCTTAATCAAAGATTTTTGAAATGTTTTGATTTGAGGAATGACAAGCTTCTAAGCTAAAGGTTATAATGGCAAATTTTACTAAAAAGCCACTAAGTTAAGAATCCAAGATGATTTGGAATAAGACTTGGGAAGTCGAGAGTTGGTGAGGAAAATAGTGAAAAGTTGATTTATCATTATTTTCTAAACATGTTGTACAATGAAATAAAACCTTGAAAAGTATTTAGTTTATCAAGAAAAGATCTTCTAAAAGTATTTGATGTTCTGAAAACGAAAAAGTTTCTTCATGAAAGTTGCTCCGATAACAATCTTTAGAAAATGTTTTATAACGAGGGAATCTTTAGAAAAGGCTTTCAAAGCCAAGATCCTTTGAAAATGCATCTTTAGAACTTGAGTTTTGAGAATGATTTGTAAAAGAAAAGTTTTTGTGGAAAATAAGTTTTAGAGCGAAAACGAGTTTTGGTTTACACCAAAGAGAACCTGAGTTTTGCTTTTGAGATTTGAACTACGAAAATGAATTTGGTGAAACTGGTGATTACCCCTTCATGCATGTGAAGCACATGAACCTAGTGACCGCGACGTCGGGCTAGAGTTCTGTGACATGAACGGACTTTGTGCCCTATATGAGAGTCTAGTGTCCGAGATGTCGGCCTACATCATGGATTGAGCACTCAGACCACGTGTCCTATGTTTTAAAAAAGAAAAAGAACGGACTTGGTGTCCTATATACGAGTCTAGTGTCCACGACGTTGGCCTAGTACTTCGTGAATTAAGAACTTGGACTACATGACCTGAAATTCGAATTGAACGGGCTATATGTCCTTTAAAATGAGTCATGAGCCATGTGTCTTGACAGAAAAAGAAAGAATAGAAAACCTTCTGCATACATGCATGAGTCGGCCGACGTGCCATACGAACCGAGCTACAACCCAAGTGGTTGAGAATTGAGCCAGTTAAGACCACTAGGTCTATAGGGGCATTCTGTGTTCGAAACTACACAAGTGGCCAGGGGCCTCGCGACCCCGTGCCGTGGTAAGTTGGCTACGCAACATGAATGAACTCAATCAGAGACTGGACTGTTCAGGATATGGTTATGATGTGCTACCCCGGAACAATTGGAGTTCGGACCTAAATTGAGAGGCTGACTCACGAGAACAATTGTGTTATGGGAGTATTCGCGGCCTATCGCTCGAGGAAGGGAAGTTAGGAATCTCCAGAGTACATGAATTAGAGACCGAATTGAAGTTTCATGCATTTAATTGACATATTTTGAGGAATGGGTATGATATTTGAAAGTGAAATTATCTCATTATGATATTATGATTGAATATTGATGTTTTATCGCATGACTAAGTTGATGCATTATTTGTATGCTGCTTTACTTGTGTGGCTATTACGATAAACTTTTTGAACGAGTATCGCACCCTTGTCTGTACATGTTGGACACCCTGTTGTGTTTTTTGAACACATGTACAGATATTTTCCAGCGATCCTCTGGGTCACTGCGGGACATTGTAGCTGAGTTCCTTGGTGTTGATGACGTAGACGAGTGGACTGTCGAAGACGAGGCCCAGTATTATTTGGGCGATGCATGCTAGGTAGTATGTTTGCTGTTATTAGAGTTTTGTTAGACCAACTCTTAGGATTTTGATTTAAAGTCAGGTCCTTTGACCGTGACTCGATATGATGTGTAACAAGAAATTGAAATGATGTATGCCATAAGGCGAAATTGAATGAGTGATATAAATGATGAGTTGAATTGTTTCTCTATTATTGTTAAAATTTTAAATTGGTATCAGATTTTCCGCAACTAGTCTAATGAGTATTTTCAAAAAGGTTTTAATTAATCGAAAAAGAGATTTTGGGTTACGAACTGTGACGCCTCGAGGGGGTGTTACACCATTGCTACGAGTCAGGCCCTTTGCCAATTGAACTCATTACATAGGGTACTCATACATCAATACAAAAATTAATTACAAACATGCATCACAATAATCCATTATATTATCCAGACATGATGATATGGTCATTTACAATGACCCCAAACATGCCAACAAGCTCCATGAATAAATAACAATGATAAATCTCATGCCAAAACAAACACATAGACATTTCAAATCACATATAACATATACATATTATTTCCAAACCACCACACAAGCCTTAAAACTTGTAATCATACAAACCTGACATCAAATGACATATCAATTCATCATTTATTGTTAAACCCCCAATTCAACTTAGCATTCTTGAACCCTAACATAGAAAACCCCAATTTTTCCTAATCAATCTACCAAAAATAACATTAATTGTTTTAAGAACCCAAAACGCTTCTTTCAAAATACCGTAGAGGTGTGAGCAAGATGGTGTTTTACTTACCTCTTGAAGACCACCAAAGTAGCGGCCTAAGAACTTATAGGATTACTCCTTTGATCTCTCTAATTCACGTCTAAGGTCTTATCTTCTCCCCAAAACCTTGTATTTATTCTCTTCTTAGCTGCATTTGAACTTCGAGGTGTAATTAGGATCAAAACTGCACCCTAAGGGTGTTAAGGTATTTATAGAACCCCAAAAGCCCAAATCGCGTAAAAACACGTCACGGCTTACTTACCTAGCGTCCACCTTGGTAATTCGTATATATTTTAAGTTATAAACATCGAAAAATTATTCTCTTTATATTATTGGAAATATAAAAGAAAACTCTACAACTTTCATGAAGACCATGAAATCTTAAACGGACTTTTAGAGGATCAAAACTGGGCTAGAAGTTAGAAAAAGGGTGCTAGCACTAGAACCTGAACAACGTGTACGAATTTGGCCATAACACTAGCTACAAGAATCCAATTTAGACGAACTTGGTGTCTATGGAAAGCTAAGAGACCGAGCTACAATATATATGCAGATGCTGAGCTCAAAAGAGGTCCTTTTGACTGGTAAAAACTATATTTCCGTTGGATTTAGGATAAGAGGAGGCCCAAATTTTGTGATGTTACATTTCTCCCCTCATTAAAGAAATTTTGTTCTCGAAATTTTGATATTTAACGCTTATACCAACAAGCAAGCCAACAACCAAAGGTTAAATGGTATTGCATACTTGAGTCAAGGTGTCCCTCTTCTGCGCATCTTGGCATTGCGACCATGTCTTCTTCACTGAAGCCCACGTTCCGATTCGCAAACTTTGATCAACCACATCTGATGGAGAACCTCTGTCTTTCAAAAGCCATAAAATCTGCTCACTACCAATGAAACATTGAGTTGGCCAGGCTCAATATCCCAAAGCACAGCATGTAGAATTCATGACGACACCCAAACAACAGTCCTATATGCCCAATTTTTGTTTTAAATGACCTACTACCACGGTCCAATTTAGGATTGACCTGCTCTGATACAAACAATGTAACGTCTCAAGATATTACCTAGAAATAAATAATTAAATAAAATAATTATCCATTTGTGGCATCAAAAATTATGATAAAATTAAAACTTCCACTTTATTACATCAAAAACTCTTTAAGTTAGTTAATAAAAAAATACAATCCTTGAACAACAAATTTTGACTCAAAACATGGGCAACTAAAAACATCCAAAAATAAAATAAAACTTCACTAATACTAAGGTCTTGAAAACTCGAAGACTTTCTCAAGTCGCTGCGTCATCTCTAACATCACCTGTGAACTTTGAAAGACAACATCGCTAATGAGATTTATAGTCCCAGTAAGCAAACACAGTTCAAAAATGTTTTCCGAAAGATGTTGCTTTCAGCCGGCCAAAATGAGATGACCCTCCTCTCTTAGAAGGATAATCCCATTAGTCCCAACCTCTTATTATTATTATTAACTATGCCTAGCCATATATAAAGTGATAGCGTGGTATACAAGCAGCGTTGCGGAAAACAAAACAACGTAAACAAGAACGGCAAGCATAGCAAACGACGATCAGAGTATAAAGCATGGAATAAGCATAACTGTATAATACCATGCATAAGTTAGCCCCATCAGTAGGGCACTGGACATACATATACATACTGTCGGGTAGAAACCAAAAATACATCAAGAGTCAAAGAAGAACACTCGGAGCTCACCAGCAACCCCCGTCCTCTCTCAAAAGATACATCAAAAACTCTCAGCTCACTCCCTAAGACGCACTGGCCGGCTTTCACCATTAGTGGTGAGGATGCCCTGAGCTACCCTGACCCTCGCCATGAGTACGCCTGTAACGCACAATCGGCTCATACTCTGACGAAGAACTGGACACCACGATCCTACGCCTGTGGTAGGTCCTCAAGTACTGCTCAGTCCTCCTAAGCTGTCCTCGGTAGATGTAACCTCTCCTGCTGGTCACGATCGATGACTGGGGTGCCGCTCATGTGTAGTCCTGCTCCTCTGCCTTAGAGGTCGCCATATCCTCGAAAAGGGGAGGAACTGGTAGATGCGATAAACACCAATGATATCTACATACGGAGGTGTACCGCTCCGGATCATCAGGCTGACTGGTCCTGTGTAGACCATCAAAAAGGTAGAGGGGTCTACCCACCATCCCCTCTCATCATGGTAGATAATCTCAATATCGCCCAGCATCGGCATCCGAGGTGCCCCCGTGATGAACGGGTGAAATCTTGGGTTTATGCTGAATCTCCGCTGGCTCGTCGTCTTCATGCGATCACCAAATAGACAACAAAGGAAAACAGAAGGGAGATAAGAAATACAGCGCGTCATAAAGTAGGAAAACAGTAGTAATGCAGTAAACACATAACATATAGCATATAACAGATTTCACATTTATTAAATTTACTGCATTCCAGCACACATCTCTCGAGACAACAATTGCAATAGGCATCCATCCCATGAGTCTAACACTCAGATCAATCCTCTAGACCGGGATACTAATCCCATGCAGCATTTTGGCCGAAAAATGCACTTATGCAGGTTCCCAACTGGAACGGTTCCACACCCGAACAAGTCCACACCGGAACAGGTTCTGTGTCGGAATGGAGTTAGCTTGGCCAAGAAACCGAACCGCTCACTATGACTAATAAGAGTGCACCCCCCTTCCATATCGGAATTGGGGTATCTCGGTCGCTTCGGAACGTTAGCCTGGAACAACTGGAAAGCTCTAGGATTAGTCGGGCAAACCTGATTGGATCAGGATTCATGACAGGATAGGAGCTACCTCATCCGTCACTGTAAACTATTCCCGGGACCGACAACATCCCCAAGGTCACTCACTTGACAGCCCCATCTACTTTCCATACCCGCACTCAGGTACAACTAACCTCGTATGACGCTGGCAAACCTCACTACCTGTCATACGGCCACGCCACTTGGCAGCTGAAAATGATATGCAGCAAACATCCTCAACGGGCTTGATACTGGATCTCATGCCTAAGCTCTCAACCAAATCAAAACATCACGATGCCACTGCATCCACACGGCCACAGCCTCGACGCCACGCGCCCATAAGCCACAACTAGAGCAACACGACCACAGTCTCAAGAAGTCAGCATAACAGCAATGGCACCATCCACGGTATCAACCTGACAACAACACGGCACACAGCCAAACTTACTCTATGGCATTCCGCCACAACTCTCAATATTACTGCCTATAGCACAATAACAGCAGCAATAACATCAACATGATAGCAGTAATATCAACAACATCATATAAGCAGCATATCACATATACCATCACATATACCAAGTAGCACGTAGGCATTTAGATAGATAGCAACATCAACAATAGGCACATTCAGTCATACGACAGCAAGCATCATCAATCAACAGTTCGCTAACCTAGGGTTTCCAACCTTAACAGCGAAAGCCCAAAGTAAGCTAAACCTAGGGTCTAGATACTTTATCAGGGCTCAACCACTAGTAGGGTTAGGGCTTCCCTACGCATAGCAGAAATCACAACTGCATTACACTTGCCTTCCTGACGACAGCAGTACTTTTTCTCCCCACCTGAACTATCGGCACACAAATCCACCGGCTTGCTTCCTCTCCCTCAAGCTCGCTGCCCACCTTCAATGGAAGCTCCAAGAACAGCCCCAATCCTCTTGGTAGCCGCGGCCTTAGTCCTCAATTTGCGGGAAATCATGAGCACGCAGTTTGCCCTAATAACGAGCACAACACATATACAACAGTGTTAGCCCTAGGGCAAGCCCAAAAGATAAAAGAAAAAGGTAAAGACTCGAAGAACGCCAAGAATACGAAGAACGCGTGTTAGGGATTCGAGTTTACCTGGGGCGAATCGAGAAACTAATACGTTAGAGTTGTAGATAACTCAGTCGCGATCACAATGGTGCTGTCAGAATCGCGTTCCGGTACTTCGATCGTCTCGAAACTGAGCTTTCTCTCTCCAGAAATCTCAGAGCTCCTCTCTCTAGCTTGCAGAACACTTAGTGATTTTCGTGCAAAATGAGAAGATGAAAGTGGAAGCTCCACTTATGGTTTCTGCTATCCACGCTTAAGCGTTCATCACTTTGCACGCTTGAGCGTTGCCACGCTCTAGCGTGGGATCTCTCCACGCTCGAGCGTGGGACCTCGTCCACTCCGCCTACTCCCTGACCTGACACGTGTCTCACACGCGTCCAAACTCGGAGCAGCTGCTCAGCGCACTCAGCACGCTGAAGCGTCCAACTCCTCCCACGCTTAAGCATTTGAATGCTTGAGCATGGAGTCCTACCACGCCTGAGCGTCAAGCTCAGCGAGAGAAGAACTTCCAGCCTTCTGACTTCCTCAGTTACTCGCTTAACGCCTTAGGCACCTCCAATCTTGTTCAAGCCTATTCCTAAGCTTCAAACTAGGTCTAAAACTAACACACAACAATTCACACAACCATCCAAAGCCCCAATCGAGGTTAACAAACTCGATCAGAGTTCACAGAAAAACCGGAATGTTACATTACCACCCGCCTTACAGAAAATTTCGTCCTCAAAATTTCCGTCGTATACCTATGAACAGATAAGGATGACTCTGGCGCATCTCAGCTTCGCGTTCCAATATTGAATCACCATTCACTAGGTTCCATTCCACTCTTACTAACGAAATGTGCTTACCGCGTAGCTCCTTGATCCTTCTATCCAAGATCCGAACAGGTGAAGTTTCATACTCGAGATTCTCTTTCAGTTGAATTGATTCGGGCTCTAACATGTGTGATGGATCGGGATAGTATTTTCTGAGCTGAGAGACGTGAAAGACGTCATGAAGATTTGAAAGATTTGGTGGCAAAGCTATCTGATAGGCTACAGGGCTAATTCGTCGAAGAATCTGAAATGGTCCTATGAATATAGGTGTTAGCTTCCTGGATATGATTGCCCTGCTCACTCCAGCTCTTGGGGTAACTCTCATGAAAACATGGTCCCCCTCTTGGAAATCCAAAGGCCTCCTCCTTTTGTCAGCGTAGCTCTTTTGCCTGTCCCTTGCAACCTTCATCTTTTCCCGTATCTTACGGACTTGTTCCGTCGTCTACTATACCAACTCTGGTCCTAACAGCTGACGTTCTCCAGTCTCAAACCAGCATAACGGAGTCCTGCACCTTCATCCATACAGTGCTTCGTACGGCGCCATCCCAATAATAGAATGGAAATTGTTGTTGTAAGTAAACTGAACCAATGGAAGAAACTCGTCCCAACTTTCTGTGTTTTCCAACACGTATGCCCTTTAGAGATCCTCCAATGACTGAATTGTTCGTTCCGACTGACCATTCGTTTGAGGATGATAAGCAGAACTCATACTTAACTTAGTTCCCATTACACTGTGTAAGCTCCTCCAAAACCTTGAGGTAAACCTTGGATCGCAGTCCGAAACGATACACGAAGGTATCCCATGCAGCCTTACAACTTCCTTGATGTAAATCTGAGTTAATCACTCCAAAGAGTAACTCTGGTTGATTGGTAAGAAGTGAGCACACTTCGTCAATCAGTCGATGATTACCCGGACTGCATCACACCTTTTCTTAGTTCTCGGCAACCCAGAAACAAAGTCCATAGCAATACTATCCCATTTCCATTCTGGGACATCTAGCGATTGCAACAACCCTGCTGGCTTTTGGTGTTCAATCTTCGCTTGCTGACACACCAAGCAGGTTAGGACATACGCTGCTACGTCTTTCTTCATCCCCGGCCACCAGAACAGCTTCTTCAGATCATGATACATCTTGGTAGCCCCGGGATGGAAACTCATCTTACTTTTGTGTCCTTCCTCCAAGATCATATTCTTAACTTCTCTATTCGTCGGCACACAAACCCGGTCACCATACCTAAGCAGACAATCTGTACCTCTTCCGAATTTCGATGTCTTACCTCCTTCTGTCAACCGATTCACACTCTCGAGGTACTTATCCTCAACTTGCTTCTTCCATAACAGGTTCAGGAAATCGCTAGTTACTCTAACTATCCCCAATTTCAGCTTATCTTCGACGATTTCCGCTTCTAGATTCAGATCTCTAAACGCCTCTAAAAGCTCTAGCTCCTTTACCATCATCGCAGATACGTGTAGGGACTTCCTACTGAGTGCATCCGCCACAACATTCGCCTTACCTGGATGGTGTTGCAGGTCGAATTCATAGTCCTTCACGAAGTCCATCCATCTCCGCTGTCGCATGTTCAACTCTTTCTGTTCAAACAGATACTTCAGGCTTTTATGGTCGCTAAACACACTGAATTTAGTACCATAAAGATAGTGCCTCCATATCTTCAATGCAAACACTACCGCAGCCAACTCCAGATCGTGCGTTGGGTAGTTCCGCTCATTTTCTCTCAACTGCCTGGAGGCATACGCCACCACTCTTCTGTCTTGCATGAGCACACATCCCAAGCCTTGATAAGATGCATCACAGCATACATCGAGTCGTCCTAAAGGATCCGGTAACACCAGCACAGGTGATGTGGTCAGTCTTCCTTTCAGCTCCTAGAAACTCTGCTCGCAAACCTCTGACCACTCAAACGCCTTCCCTTTTCTCGTTAACTGCATCATTGGTAACGCAATCTTAGAGAATCCTTCTATATACCTCCGATAGTAGCCCGATAAACCAAGAAAACTTCTCATCTCGTTTATAGACTTACGGCTTTCCCAACTCACTGCGGCCTCAACTTTCGCAGGATCCACTACGATTCCATCCTTACTGATCACATGGCCTAGAAACTGAACTTCCTCTGACCAAAACTCACACTTCGACAGTTTAGCATACAACTGCTGGTCCTTTAGCACTTGCAACACCGCCCTCAGATGCTCTTGGTGTTCCTCTTTACTCAAAGAGTATACAAGGATGTCATCGATAAAAATGACAACAAACTTGTCGAGGAACGGTCGGAAGATCCTGTTCATATAATCCATGAACACGGCTGGAGCATTAGTCACACCAAACGGCATAACCAGATACTCGTAGTGACCATACCGACTCCGAAAAGCAGTCTTTGGCACATCCTCTTTCTTAACCCGAATTTGATGGTATCCAAATCGCAGGTCGGTCTTAGAAAACACAGTTGCCCCTTTCAGCTGATCCATCAAATCATCTATCCGTGATAACGGATACTTGTTCTTTATCGTCACTTTGTTCAACTGACGATAGTCTACGCATAGCCTCGAACTCCCGTCCTTCTTCTTCACAAACAATACCGGAGCTCCCCACGGAGATGCACTAGGTCTGATAAATTCCTTGCCTAGCATCTCATCCAACTGCTTCTTTATCTCCATCAGCTCCACTGGAGACATCCGATATGATGCTATCGATATAGGTCCAGTTCCCGGTACCAGGTCCATGGCAAACTCCACCTCTCTCTCTGGTGTTAATCCAGGAAAGTCATCAAGAAACACATCCGAAAACTCTCGCACGATAGGCAAAGCTTCAACACTAGGAGTCTCCTTCACTTCCAAAGAGAACAGTACCACATACTAGTCCGATTGTTCACCCGTCGGAGTACTCTTGTTGGTAGGCATCAATCCAGATTGCTCGGAAAAACTGAGAGTTTTGTTTGAACAGTCTAACATTACATGGTTAACCGAAAGCCAGTCCTTGCCTAGGATTACATCTATCTCTTGCATAGGCAAACAGATAAGGTCAACAAGAAAATGACTGTTTTCTACCGTAACAGGACATTTACGGCATACGGATATGGTTGTTAAAGAATCACCGGTAGGTGTTGAAATAGTTAAGTCATATGGCAAAGTAGAAACAGGCAACCCTAAATGATCCATACACTCTACTGATATGAAAGAATGATAGCCCCCGAATCAAACAGAACCGACAAAAGCTTACCAGAAACTAAGCACTTACCTTGGATCAGATCAGGACTTTGGGAGACTTTAGAACCTCGCACGGCAAACACCCTTCCGATCATCTGTGGCCTGCTCTGCTGACTTGCCATGACTGATCTCGCTCCACCACTCTGAGTCCTACCACTCTGCTGATGAAACTGAGCCCTTCTGCTCACTCCGGGCTTGCAGTCTGACACATAGTGACCCATCTGATTGCAATTAAAACATCTGATGTGTTGGGTCCTCGAACAGTTCTTGACCAAATGCGGTCGTCCGCACCGAAAACAAGTCCCATTTCATTAGACATATAATAGCACTTAATAGTTAAACATATCATATGCCTTATAAATGAAAACAGTTATCACATTTCGATAACTAGCACATCGGACACTATCCGAAACTCGTCACAGTTGATACAACTTGGTTATCAACTGTCAAAGCCAGTACACTTAACCTTCATAGTCCGATTTAGAATCGAACTGCTCTGATACCACCAAAATGAGACAACCCTCCTCTCTTAGAAGGATAATCCCATTAGTCCCAACCTCTTATTATAATTATTAATTGTCCCTAGCCATATATAAAGCGATAGTGTGGTATAGAAGCAGCGTTGCGGAAAACAAAACAACGTAAACAAGAATGGCAAGCATAGCAAACGAAGATCAGAGTATAAAGCGCGGAATAAGCATAACTGTATAATACCATGCATAAGTTAGCCCCATCAGTAGGGCAATGTATAGACATATACATACTGTCGGGTAGTAACCAAAAATACATCAAGAGTCAAAGAAGAACACTCGGAGCTCACCAGCAACCCCTCGTCCCCTCTCAAAAGATACATCAAAAGCTTTTAGCTCACTTCTTAAGACGCACTGGCAGGCTCTCACCATCAGTGGTGGGAATGCCCTGAGCTACCTTGACCCTCGCCATGAGTATGCCTATAACGCACAATCAGCTCCTACTCTGATGAAGAAATGGACACCACAATCCTACAGCTGTGGTAGGTCCGCAAGTACTGCTCAGTCCTCCTACGTTGTACTCGGTAGATGTAACCTCTCTTGCTAGTCACGACCGATGATTGGGGTGCCGCCCATGTGTAGTCATGCTCCCTTTGCCTCGGAGGTCGCCACATCCTCGAAAAGGGGAGGAACGGGTAGATGCGATAGGGGCCAATGATACCTACATATGGAGGTGTACCACTCCGGAACATCAGGCTGACTCGTCCTATGTAGACCATAAAAAAGGTAGAGGGGTCTACCCGCCATCCCCTCTCATCATGGTAGATAATCTCAATATCGCCCAGCACCGGCATTCGCGGTGCCCCTGTGATGAACGGGTGAAGTCTCGTGTCCATACTGAATCTCCACTGGCTCGTCGTCTTCAAGCGATCACCAAATAGACAACAAAGAAAAATAGAAGGGAGATAAGGAATACAGCGCGTCATAAAGTAGGAAAACAGTAGTAATGCAGTAAACACATAACAGATAGCATATAACAGATTTCACATTTATTACATTTACTACATTCCAGCACACATCTCTCGAGACAACAATTGTAACAGACATCCATCCTATGAGTCTCACACTCAGATCAATCCTCTAGACCGGGATACTAATCCCATGCAGCATGTCGGCCGAAAAACGCACTTATGCAGGTTCCCAACTGGAACGGTTCCACACTCGAACATGTGCACACCGGAACGGATTCTGTGTCGGAACGGAGTTAGCTTGCCCAATAAACCGAACCGCTCATCGTGACCAATAAGAGTGCATCCCCCTTCCATATCGGAATCGGGGTATCTCGGTCGCCTCGGAACGTTAGCCTGGAACAACTGGAAAGCTCTAAGATTAGTCGAGCAAACCAGACTGGATCGGGCATCACGACAGGATAAGAGCTACCTCATCTGTCACTGTATACTATTCTCAAGACTAGCAACATCCCCAAGGTCACTCACTTGACCGTCCCATCTACTTTCTGTACTCGCACTCAGGCACAACTAACCTCGTATGACGCTGGCAGCCCATACTACCTGTCATACGGCCTCGCCACTTGGCAGCTGAAAATGATATGCAGCAAACATCCTTAACGGGCATGATATCGGATCTCACGCCTAAGCTCTCAACCAAATCAAAACATCACGATGCCACTGCATCCACACGGCAACAGCCTCGACGCCACGCACCCACGAGCCACAGCTCAAGCAACACGGCCACAGCCTCAAGAAGTCAGCATATCAGCAACGGCACCATCCACGGTATCAACCCGACAACAACATGGCACACAGCCAAACTTATTCTGCGGCATTCCGCCACAACTCTCAATATTATCGCATACAGCACAATAACAGCAGCAATAACATCAACATGATAGCAGTAATATCAACAACATCATATAAGCAGCATATCACATATACCAAGTAGCACGTAGGCATTTAGACAGATAGCAACAGCAACAATAAGCATATTCAGTCATACGACAGCAAGCATCCACAATCAACAGTTCACTAACCTACGGTTTCCAACCTTAACGGCGATAGCCAAAAGTTAGCTAAACCTAGGGTCTAGATACTTTATCAGGGCTCAACCACTAGTAGGATTAGGGCTTCCCTACGCCTAGCAGAAATCACAACTACATTACTCTTGCCTTCCCGACGACAGCAGTACTCTTTCTCCGCACTGAATTGTTGGCACACAAATCCACCGGCTTGCTTCCTCTCCCTCAAGCTTGCAGCCCACCTTCAATGGCATCTTCAAGAACAGCCCCAATCCTCTTGGTAGCCGCGGCCTTAGTCTTCAATTTGCGGGAAATCATGAGCATGCACTTTGCCCAAATAATAAGCACAACACATATACAACAATGTTAGCCCTAGGGCAAGCCCAATAGATCAAAGAAAAAGGTAAAGACTCGAAGAACGCCAAGAAAATGAAGAATGCATGTTAGGGATTCGAGTTTACCTGGGGCGAATCGAGAAACCAATCCGTTAGAGTTGTAGATAACTCAGTCGCGATCACAACGGTGCTGTCAGATTTGCATTCCAGTACTTCAATCGTCTCGAAACTGAGCTTTCTCTCTCTACAAATCTCATAGCTCCTCTCTCTAGCTTGCAGAACACTTAGTGATTTGTGTGCAAAATGCGAAGATGAAAGCGGAAGCTCCACTTATGGTTTCTGTTGTCCATGCTTAAGCATTCATCACTTTGCACCCTTGAGCGTTGCCACGCTCTAGCGTGGGATCTCTCCTCGCTCGAGCGTGGGACTTTGTCCACTCTGCCTGCTCCCTGACCTGACACGTGTCTCACACGCATGCAAACTCGGAGCAGCTGCTCAGCGCACTCAACACGATAAAGCGTCCAACTCCTCCTATGCTTAAGCATCTAAACGCTTGAGCGTGGAGTCCTACCACGCTTGAGCGTCAAGCTCAGCGAGAGAAGAACTTCCAGCCTTCTGACTTCCTCAGTTACTCATTTAATGACTTAGGCACCTCCAACCTTGTTCAAGCCTATTCCTAAGCTTCAAACTAGGCTTAAACTAACACACAACAATTCACATAACCATCAGAAGCCCTGATCGAGGTTAACCAACTCAATCAGAGTTCACAGAAAAACCGGGATGTTATAGCGTGGTAACCGGAAAAACAACCATGGTAGTCCGCTAACTTCAAAATAATATAATGTCAAAGTATTTTTTTAATAATAATATAAATAAGCACATACAATAACATCAACAACCCAAACATATGAATGCAATGACATCTCATTGCCTTCTCCATGTAGGAGGCCCTTTGCCATCGCCTCGCATTAGGCCAATATGTCATCGCTATGAGTTAGGCCTTTTGCCATCTCTATGAAGGAATGCCCCACATTCCCTTCTCCTTGAGTTAGGCCATTTTCCAGCGCCTCGTATTAGGCCAAATCTGCCATCACTATGAGTTAGGCCCTTTGAAATCGCCTCAAAGGAGGTATCCAACCATACAATGTATTTACATTATCTTTATAACGCCCCGATTTTCAAGTTTTATAATTATTCAGTATTTAAACATTTGTATTTTATTGGAGGGTTTAGAGAGTGAAATAAAATAATCTGAGACCATAGTCAACCTCTATGCTATCGTAGGAAGCTATGGTTAAGTTTTGGTCAAAAACTCAGACGGAGCTCGGTCTACGTTTTTCATTGACAGTAGTATTTTACTACTGTCAAGACCTAATTTTGACTCGTGAACGAAACATTTAGGTTTTAAATAAAATTTCGAACGATATCGACAATTTTGAAAAAAATTCAAAATAAATAAGTTACCACGACTTTCTTGGGCGAAAACCTAAATCGGTTAAACAACGGAACTGAATACGGAATTTACCGGGACCCGCTACAGATAAGGTTGAATTCATATCACCTAGGAAGGTGTGCCAAGACTCATTAGTGTAAATATGTCATTGCTATGAGTTAGGCCTTTTGCCATCTCTGTGAAGGAGATTCTCCATAATCATGTAATGTCCCACATTCCCTTCTCCTTGAGTTAGGCCATTTGCCAAGGCCTCACATTAGGCCAAATCTGTCATCGCTATAAGTTAGGCCCTTTGCAATAGCCTCAAAGGAGGTATCCAACCATACAATGTTTCTACATTGTCTTCCCCATGAGGGAGGCTTTTTGCCATTACTTGGAATTAAGCCAATCTGCCATCTGTAACATCCCGATTTTTCAAAACTCTCTAGAATTAATTAATCAGTATTTATATGTTTGTATTTTATTGAAGGGTATAGAGAGGGAAATAAAATAATCCGAGACCATATTCATGCTCAACGCTATCGTACGAAGCTATGATTATATTTTGAGCTAAAAACTCAGATGGAGCCCGGTCTGCGTCTTTACACTGTAAGTAAGGTTTTACTACTCCAAAGACCTCAGATTGACCCGTGAACGAGCCAATAAGTCTTAGAATTCGATTCTCTATGTTTTGGTTAAATTTCAAAAAAATCACTTCCTGACCTTCGTTCGAGTGGAAATCCTCAATCGGGTGACGAACGGAGCCGCATATGGACTTACCGGGACCCACCAACGGATAATCTCGATGTCACATCATGTCATATACTTGGGAAAGCATGCCAGAGTCGTCATGATGTTCGAAAATATCTGGACGCGAAATGACGAAAATACCCCTAACCTTTTCTTTAATGACATTTTAGTCCTTGAAGGAAATGACCAAAATGCCCCTAAGTGAGTTGATTTAAAGGCTGGTCAGCCCCCCTCATTCACGCCCCAAACTAGGCAAGAACAAAGCTCCAAGACTTCATCTTCTTCCTTGAGAAAAGCTTCCATTTTTCCTTAGAGAAAAGCTTGAATCCTTGAAGGAAAAGCTTGAATCCTTGATCAATCTTCATTATTCTTTAGGTAAGATCACTTCTATGATCTCTAATCTTCAAGTTTATGATCCAAAACTTCAAAAATTCATAGGAAATTGTAGAAAAATCCTTTTAATGGGAAACCAATTTATTTGAGCTAGCTTCATCATCCTCT
This sequence comes from Ammopiptanthus mongolicus, assembly GCA_039655645.1. NCBI lineage: Eukaryota > Viridiplantae > Streptophyta > Magnoliopsida > Fabales > Fabaceae > Ammopiptanthus > Ammopiptanthus mongolicus. Next base: position 39,896,482 of record CM077345.1, read on the forward strand.
ACCTAAACCCAAGAGCATATGATCAAACTCTCATCCTAGCATATTCTTCTAAAAGTGGCCGAACCCTTGGGAAGATGAATGAATAGTGTTTTTGTTCAATTTTTGATTTCTAACTCTTGATTCCATCCTTACCTTTCCTATTGTCTTTGAATCCAAGTGATGGAAAACCAAATCAATTTCTAGACTTGTTTTCTCTTCATGGCCGAGACCTATATGTGGGAAGAAACATGAGTCATGTTTCATATTTTTGGGTAATTGGACTTACGCTAGTGTTCATCAAGCTTAAGAACCAACCTTCCAAAAGATTGGCACCAAATGAGATCCCTAGCCCTTTTCACCATTTTTGGCCGAACCTTAGACCATTTTTAGGGAAAGAGAATCTATGTTTTGATGTTGTTAATTATGTTGCTATTTTTTGATGATTGGTGTGGTTGTGTGTTTGTAGTTGTTGTCAGATACTCGGACGAGGAATCGGGAGAATTCGCGGACCGATCGGGCGACTTTACCTTCGGAGGATGACTCCTAAAGGTAAGGGGAGATTAGCTCCAATGAGTTTGATAGCTGCATGAGGTTGGTTATGGTATGTTTGTGATTGAATAAAAAGGTGTAAATTGTGGTGTTATTGTCTTGAATGAATTATTTGATATGGAAATATAAGTTGCGGCATTTTTGCCTTGGATTGAACATATGTATGAACTTGATGAAGTATATGTCTGGATGATTGAAATATGAATTGCGGCATTGATGCCTTGAATGAGATATGATGTGTATATATTTATATTTATATCCTGGACTGGTTAAAAGCATAGCACTGGCTATAGCTCAATAACGAAGATTAAGCTAACTAAAAGTCTTAATCAAAGATTTTTGAAATGTTTTGATTTGAGGAATAAAAAGCTTCTAAGCTAAAGGTTATAATGGCCAATTTTACTAAAAAGCCACTAAGTTAAGAATCCAAGATGATTTGGAATAAGACTTGGGAAGTCGAGAGTTGGTGAGGAAAATAGTGAAAAGTTGCTTTATCATTATTTTCTAAACATGTTGTACAAAGAAAGAAAACCTTGAAAAGTATTTAGTTTGTCAAGAAAAGATCTTCTGAAAATATTTGATGTCCTGAAAACGAAAAAGTTTCTTCATGAAAGTTGCTCCGATAACAATCTTTAGAAAATTGTTTTAAAACGAGGGAATCTTTAGAAAAGGCTTTTAAAGCCAAAATCCTTTGCAAATGCATCTTTAGAACTTGAGTTTTGAGAATGATTTGTAAAAGAAAAGTTTTTGTGGAAAATAAATTTTAGAGCGAAAACGAGTTTTGGTTTACACCAAAGAGAACCTGAGTTTTGCTTTTGATATTTGAACTACGAAAATGAATTTGATGAAATTGGTGATTACCCCTTCACGCATGTGAAACACATGAACCTAGTGACCGAGACGTCGGGCTAGAGTTCTGTGATATGAACGGACTTTGTGCCCTATATGTGAGTCTAGTGTCCGCGACGTCGGCCTAGTACATCGTGGATTGAGCACTCAGACCACTTGTCCTATGTTTTGAAAAACAAAAAGAACGGATTTAGTGTCCTATATACGAGTCTAGTGTCCGCGACGTCGGCCTATTACTTCGTGAATTAAGAACTTGGACTACATGTCCTGAAATTCGAATTGAACGGGCTACATGTCCTTTAAATTGAGTCATGAGCCGTGTGCCTTGACAGAAAAAGAAAGAATGAAAGAAAAGAAAGAAAAGAAAACCTCCTGCATACATGCATGAGTTGGCCGACGTGCCATATGAACCGAGCTACAACCCAAGTGGTTAAGAATTGAGCCAGTTAAGACCACTAGGTCTATAGGGGCATTCTTTGTTCGAAACTCCACAAGTGGCCGCGGGCCTCGCGACCCTGTGCCGTGGTAAGTCAGCTACCTAACATGAATGAACTCAATCAAAGACTGGACTGTTCAGGATATGGTTATGGTGTGGTACCCCGGAACAATTGGAGCTCGGACCTAAATTGAGAGGCCGACTCACTAGAACAATTGTGTTATGGGAGTATTCGCGGCCTATCTATCGAGGAAGGGAAGTTAGGAATCTCCGGAGTACATGAACTAGAGAGTCGAATTGAAGTTTCATGCATTCAATTGACTTATTTTGAGGAACGAGTATGATATTTGAAAGTGAAATTATCTCATTATGATAATATGATTGAATATTGATGTTTCATCGCATGACTAAGTTGATGCATTATTTGTATGCTGCTTTACTTGTGTGGCTATTACGATAAACTTGTGAATAAAGTATCTCACCCTTGCCTGTACATGTTGGACACTCTGTTGTGTTTTTTGAACACATGTACAAATATTTTCCAGTGGTCCTCTGGGTCACTACGCGACCTTGTAGCTAAGTTCCTTGGTGTTGCCGACGAAGACGAGTGGACTGTCGAAGACGAGGCCCAGTATTATTTGGGCGATGCATGCTAGGTAGTATGTTTACTGTTCTTAGAGTTTTGTTAGACCAGCTCTTAGGATTTTGATTTAAAGTCAGGTCCTTTGACCGTGACTCGGTATGATGTGTAACAAGAAATTGAAATGATGTATGCCATAAGGCGAAATTGGATGAGTGATATAAATGATGAGTTGAATTGTTTCTCTATTGTTGTTAAAATTTTAAATTGGTATCAGATTTTCCACAACTAGTCTAATGAGTATTTTCGAAAAGGTTTTAATTAACCGAAAAAGAGATTTTGGGTTACAAACTGTGACACCTTGAGGGGGTGTTACACCATCGCTACGAGTCAGGCCCTTTGCCAATTGAACTCATTACATAGGGTACTCATACATAAATACAAAAATTAATTACAAACAAGCATCACAATAATCCATTATATTATCTAGACATGATGATATGGTCATTTACAATGACCCCAAACATGCCAACAAGCTCCATGCATTAATAACAATGATAAATCTGATGCCAAAACAAACACATAGACATTCCAAATCACATATAACATATAAATATTAATTCCAAACCACCACACAAGCCTTAAAACTTGTAATCATACAAACCTGACATTAAAAAACATATCAATTCATCATTTATTGTTAAACCACCAATTCAATTTAGCGTTCTTGAACCCTAACATAGAAAGCCCCAATTTTTCTTAATCAATCTCCCAAAAATAACATTAATTGTTTTAAGAACCAAAAACGCTTCTTTCAAAATACCGTGGAGGTGTGAGCAATATGTTGTTTTACTTACCTCTTGAAGATCCCCAAAGTCGCGGCCTAAGAACTTATAGGATTACTCCTTTGATCTCTCTAATTCACATCTAAGGTCTTATCTTCTCCCCAAAACCTTGTAATTATTCTCTTCTTAGCTGCGTTTGAACTTTTAGTTTTAATTAGGATCAAAACTACACCCTAAGGGTGATAAGGTTCTATTTATAGAACCCCAAAAGTCCAAATCGCGTAAAAACACGTCACGGCTTACTTACCCAGTGTCCACCTTGGTAATTCGCACATATTTTAAATTATAGACACATCGAAAAATTATTCTCTTTATATTATTGGAAATATAAAAAAAATCTCTACAACTTTCGTGAAGACCATGAAATTTTAAATGGACTTTTAGAGGATCAAAACTGGGCTAGAAGTTAGAAAAACGGTGCCAGTGCTGGAACCTGAACAACGTGTACGAATTTGGCCAAAACACTAGCTACCAGAATCCAATTTAGACGAACTTGGTGTTTATGGAAAGCTAAGAGACCGAGCTACAATCCATATGGAGATGTTGAGTTCAAAAGAGGTCATTTTGACTGGTAAAAACTATAATTCCGTTGGATTTAGGATAAGAGGAGGCCCAAATTTTTTGATGTTACATTTCTCCCCTCATTAAAGAAATTTTGTCCCCGAAATTTCGATATCTAACGCTTATACCAACAAGCAAGCCAACAACCAAGGGTTAAATGGTATTGCATACTTGAGTCAAGGTGTCCCTCTTCTGCGCATCTTTGCATTGCGACCATGTCTTCTTCACTGAAGCCCACGTTCCGATTCGCAAACTTTGATCAACCACATCTGATGGAGAACTTCCGTCTTTCAAAAGCCATAAAATCTGCTCACTACCAATGAAACATTGAGTTGGCCAGGCTCAATATCCCAAAGCATAGCATGTAGAATTCATGACGACACACAAACAACAGTCTTATATGCCCAATTTTTGTTTTAAATGACCCACTACCACGGTCCAATTTAGGATTGAATTGCTTTGATACAAACAATGTAACGTCTCAAGATATTACCAAGAAATAAATAATTAAATAAAATAATCATCCATTTGTGGGATCAGAAATTATGAGAAAATTAAAACTTCCACTTTATTACATAAAAACTCTTTAAGTTAGTTAATTAAAAAAATAAAATTCTTGAACAATAAATTTAGACTCAAAACATGGGCAACTAAAAACATCCAAAAATAAAATAAAACATCACTAATACTAAGGTCTTCAAAACTCAAAGACTTTCTCAAGTCGATGCGTCATCTTTAACATCACCTATGAACTCTGAAAGACAATACCGCTAATGAGATTTATAGTCCCAGTAAGCAAACACAATTCAAAAAGGTTTTCGGAAAGATGTTGCTTTCAGCCGGCGCGGTAACCGGAAAAACATCCATGGTAGTCCGCTAACTTCAAAATAATATAATATCAAAGTATTTTTAATAATAACATAAATAAGCCATAGCACATACAATAACATCAACAACCCAAACATATGAATGCAATGACATCTCATTGCCTTCTCCATGTAGGAGGCCCTTTGCCTTCGCCTCGCATTAGGCCAATATGTCATCGCTATGAGTTAGGCCATTTGCCATCTCTACGAAGGAATGTCCCACATTCCCTTCTCCTTGAGTTCGGCCATTTGCCAGCGCCTCGCATTAAATCAAATCTGCCATCGCTATGAGTTAGACATTTTGTAATCGCCTCAAAGGAGGTATCCAACCATACAATGTTTTTACATTGTCTTTGTAACCCCCCATTTTCAAGTTTTATAATTATTCAGTATTTAAACTTTTGTATTTTATTGGAGGGTTTAGAGAGCGAAATAAAATAATCTGAGACCATAGTCCAGCTCTACGCTATCGTCGGAAGCTATTATTAAGTTTGGGTCAAAAACTCAGACAGAGTCAGGTCTACGTTTTTCATTGATAGTAGCATTTCACAACTACCAAGACCTAATTTTGACTCGTGAACGAAACATGTAGGTTTTAAATAAAATTGCGAACGATATCGGGAATTTTAAAAAAAATTCAAAATAAATAAGTTCTCACGACTTTCTTGGGCAAAAACCTAAATCGGGTGAACAACGGAGCTAAATACAGGATTTACCGGGACCCGCTACGGATAAGGTTAAAGTCACATCAACTAGGAAGGTGTTCCAAGACTCATCAGTGTAATGATTACGTTTAGAAAATATCTGAACGTGAAAAGACCAAAATGCCCCTGACCTTTTCCATAATTACCATTTGCCGTAGGATGAAAAGACCGTTTTGCCCCTGAGAATTTATGAAATGACCCTTTTGACCCTGTGACTCACCAATGTCATCATTACTTCTATAAAATATCTAGATATTTATAGGGGAATTGACAAATATGCCCCTGGTCTTTTAATGAAATTCCCAAATTGTCCTTTGGTTATTTACAAGTTTGCCATAACATCAAAATATCTATAACACTCATCCTCACACTTGGCCATTCAGCCATATCACTCTCCCCTCTCTTCTCTCTCTTGTTCTTCATGTTCTTCAAGTTCTTCATGTGTTCTTCATAAGTTATTCACAAAAACTACCTTTGATCTTCATAAAAGTTGAAGTTTTAATGAAAAGTTGTTTCTTTTCTCATTAGTCTTTGATTCTAGGAGTTATGATCTTCATACTAAATCTCTTAATCTCGCTAATTAATCTCTTGAATCTCTTCATTCATGAAGATCCAGGTTTTGATCCAAAACTTTGAAAATTCATAGAAAAGTGTAGAAAAATCCTTTTAATACCAAATCAATTTCTAGCCTTTTTATTCAAAAGTGGCCAAAACCATCATGATAAGAAAGGTTCAGTTTTTTATTCAAGTTTTGAGTAATAAGACTTGTTTTGGTGTTAGGAGTATCTAAGGATCATCCATCCAAGAGATAAGAAATTTTGGACATCTCTAGCTAATTTTTATAGATGATGGTCGAACCTCAAGTTTGGGGAAATAGGAGATTTTGGTGTTGTTTGATGTTTAATGTTTGTTTGATGATGTTGTTTGTAGTTGGTGACGAGTAATCGGGAGATTCACGAACCGATCGACCGACTTTGATCCGAAGGAATTTTCATAAACAAGTATGGGGGATGAACCTCATCACACCAAAGTGGTGGTGGTGAAAATGGTCGTTTAATTTGTGTGTGGGTGAAACCCTTTGTTTTGGGTTCACCACTTGATTTAGTTCTCTTGGAGAACAAAGTTGTAATAATGGTAGTTTATGCTTTAGTATGATTTATTATGTTTATGATGATGTTGATTGGATGGAAAACATTTTCATTTATGTTGTAAAACCTACTTTGATCTCTAGATCATGTATCGTTTTTTTTTGCTTGATTATGATGCAATGATGTGTGATTGATGTTTGTCATAATCATGTGAGCATTTTGAGCTATAACTTGGTTAGTTGGTGAAGCCAAACCTTCACTTTTACCTTGACGAGGCTTGCGGCCTTAATGAGTAAAAAGAGGAAGAACATGTGTTGTTCTTGAACAATTAAAGTTTTGAAGCAAGAAAAGTGTTTTAATAACTTATGTTTCAAAGAAAAACAATAAGTGATTGGATCCAAAGATCAAAGAAAGTTTCAACCTTAAGTGTTTTCACCAAAGTGAAACATGTCTTTTATTTTAACCTTAGTTCATCTAATTAACCAAGTGATTTAAAGTGAAATAAAGAAGTGTTTTCATGAAAATTAAACATAGTTGCATAAGGCATTACCTTTATCTTAGAACAAAGATAATGTTCCTTTTTTCTAAACAAAATGGAGACCTTTATCCTTAAGTTGATTAAAAGAATCATAGTTAAGGAAGTTAGATGAGATTATATTTCTTTTCCATTAACTTAGAACATGGTTTAACAATAGGTTAGAAAGGAAAATCCCTCTTCAAAATCAGTTAAAGCATTTTGTGTTAAGTAAGTACAAAGTTATTTCAAATCAAAATGTGCTTTCAATTGAAAAACGGTTTTGGTTTACAGAAATGAGTTTTCAACTCTTAATCGTAAAGTTTTACGCGTGAAAAACCTAAGTTAAGTAATTAACTTAGGGTTGAAGTCAGGAGATAATTAAGTATGGTATGTGGTGGAATAAGACCATGTACTATACCACTAATGCCTTAGTTCATCAATGACTTCATAAGACATAAGTGAATCAACATTTATTTCATTCATTGAAAAACAAGGAGTTAATATCTTAGAAAGGCACAAAGACTTATCTAAGAGGATTCTCAATCCTTATTCATAATGCTTAGGACTTGAGACATAATTCATAAGACATAAACATAAACATGAAACGTTTTGGGTTTCGAAACAGTAGTTCGATAACAGACTGGTGATTCGGATTCAGGTCAATCATTCAATTGTTTCACTCTTGTGATAATCGGAACGAGAGAGATCCTAAGACTGTTCAGTTATGGAGCTGTATAGTTGAAGGAATATTGAGGCTGTGCAGGTATGGGACTGTATAGTTGAAGGAAGGCTTATGAGAATTGATTGGTACTACCTATACCAACAAGATTCGTCTTCTTTTCGGGAGCCTAGAACATAAGAACTCCTTAGTTACGCGTGCTTGACTTGGAGTTATTGTGGGATGGATGACCTTCTGCGAAGTTTCCTAAAAAGCGTGTGAGTGAAGACAAAACACGCTGAAAAGACCCGTGTTGGTTTGTGGGGACAGTCGGTAATTCTGATAGCAATCCGGATCATTCCAAAGGAATCATGAGACATTTATCCGGTGGATAAATGTTTTATAATACAAAAACACGTATAGTTCCTAAGGAAGAGAACCTTAGAGAACTTTGAGGTTTATCCGATGGATAGGCATTTATTTATCGCATTGGCATTTCATTGCATGAGTTTGTAAGGCCTTAAGCCTAGGAGTTGAGCTTATACCTAGATGCTGGTGCGAATCTTACGGTGACGATCTTCAATGGTCTTTTGGAGGTATCAGGGTTGGAAGGGCTGACATGAGACCAGTTGGTGATTCTTTTGTGTCGTGGCAAATTCGTGCAATACAATGATATCCTTTAATAGATGTCTGGTCGAGAGTGTTTCCGTAAAGCCAGATACGTGCACGTTACGAATGTTGTAGCATCTTGCTCATGGCTGGCAATAACCGGAACATGTCCTCCCATTCACTCTCTCCGACACTTTTGTTAGCTCCATGGAGTAGGGGTTAGAGTTTTATCCTTGTGGCATATGGCATTGAGTCATTGCACTACATTGCATAGCTGTTGATGATTTCATTTATTTGTTGAACATCGCTGCTCTGTTTTTGAGAATGCCATATATTATGCTGTTAACTGTTTAATATGATTTATATTAAGATTTATAGTAAGCATGTTGGGTACGCTGTTACCTGGTGAGTCGTCCCGTTTTTACTTCTGCTATATTGTTGTGTTGATGAATGGGAATCTCGCCCATCTCTGTATATTTCCTTGTCGGTATTGCTGTTGCCACTTGAATAGATGGACGTGACGATGGTTCGGTTCAGCAATTACTTTGAGTCCGTAGGTGGACTCCTTTTGCTGTTTAGTTTTATCTTGGCCAAGCTGTGTAAGTATCTGTTGAACCTTTTGGGAGCTGTGACTCCTAGTACTTATTATATTCCTATGTCATTTATGCATTAGTCCTATATCTATATACAGTACTATTTCTATTTTCTGTTTTCTGTTTCGGTATTTTAATACACTATGTCTTTTAGAAGTACATGGTGAACCTAAGTTCAGTTATTATTTATTTACCTTTACTAATCCTATTACATCTTTGTAGAAAAAATAAAAAGAAAAAAAAATCGTATTTTCCGCATTAATAATACTTTCGGCCTTATAAACGTTCGGGAATGTGACACTCGGGAAAGGGTGTTGCATTATTTGGTATCAGAGCTGGCCTAGTCTTTTGGGGTTTGTAGGTTATGGTCTGTCTTGTTTGTGTTGTGTTTTCTCCGATTGTTTTTCTATGTTATTGTTTCTGAGAGAAGACAATGTTGGACGGGATGATGACTTCGGTCTATCCTTTTGTGTTATTTGTTCTTTGTGTTGTGTTTCTGTAAGGAAGACAACAATTGTTTGTTATTGTCTGCATTATTGTTTCTGAAGAGGAATGATATTGGACAGGATAGTGATGCTTTTGCTTTCTTGTAAGTTGTCACTCACAGAGTTCTTCATAACGAGTATTTTCCGATGGGTGCAAGACGAGTTGAAAGACATGGAGTTCCTACAGCTACGTCAAGGAGAAATGTCTGTCAAAGAATATGCTGATCGTTTTAAGTCCCTGTTGAGGTCTTCAAGGTATTTCCATCTTCATCCCAATGAGGAGTGGAAATGCACAAAGTTCGAAGAGGGTTTAAGGGACGAGATTCGAGGAGCGGTGCTACCTCTCGAGGTCAAAGAGTTCTCAGTGTTGATAGATGAATGCTTCCTAATCGAAGATCTGATGAAGACTCGTTAAAGAAGGCAACGTCACTGTGGACCAACTAGGTTCCATAAAGGCAACAATGGTCGTGATAATAGATCTCAATGGAAACCATATTCAAAACAGCGGGGTCAACAACAACGTTCTATAGGAGGAAGCAGTGGGGGTTTTAGCCAGTCTGGAAACGCCCCAAAGAGGTGTATGAAGTGTGGCAAGAACAATCATGCCACCAGAGAATGCTTAATCAAGGGGATAATATGCTTCAGGTGTAGGAAGTCGGGGCATACTTCACGCAACTGTGTGCAATCAAAAGCTGGACATTCTGTCAACGATGTGCAAGCAGCGAATCCTTAAGGCAATGAGTAGAGTTTATACTAAGGATGTTGACGAGACTTCTCAAAATGAAGACTTGATCCAAGGTCACTACGTTGTGGCAGGTAAAACCTTAAGTGTGCTATTTGATTCAGGTGCAACGTATTCCTTTATTGCATATGAGTGTGTGAACCTTTTGGGATTATCTGTGTCTTCTTTACCTTTTGATTTAGTGATTTCTACGCTTACTGCAAAGCGTGTTATAACTGCGAAAGTTTGTTTGAACTGTTCTATTTCTGTAAAAGATAGAACGTTTTTTATTGATTTGAACTGTTTGCCACTTTCGCAAGTGGATGTAATCATAGGGATGGATTGGTTATCTTGTAACTGTATGCTGTTAGACGGTGCAAACAAAACCTTAATCTTTCCTAGTTCTGGGAATTCTGAATTTTCGACTGCCAATCAAGTAAACACTTCTTTGAGAGAAGGAGCTCAAGGATACATATTACTATCTTCTTTGGAGATCAAGAGTGAGCTTGTCTTAGAGCATGTTCATGTCGCGAACGAGTTTCCTGAAATCTTTCCTGAAGACGTACCGGGTTTACCGCCAATTCGGGACATCGAGTTTGTGATCAATCTTGTGCCAGGAACAGGACCAGTGTCTATGGAACCGTATCATATGGCACCTGCAAAGTTGAAGACCTTGAAGGAACAGTTGGTGGAATTATTGGGGAAACAGTTCGTTAGACCAGGTTTGTCGCCGTAGGGAGCACCTGTGCTGTTAGTGGAGAAGAAAGATGGAACTTCTCGCTTATTTGTGGATTATCGCCAGTTGAACAAAGTTACCATTAAGAACCCATATCGTCTCCCGAGGATAGACGACTTGATGGATTAGTTGAGGGGAGTGACAGTTTTCCCCAAGATTGATTTGCGATCGAGTTATCGCCAGATTCGTGTGAAGGCAGAGGAGGTACCAGAGACATCGTTTCAAACATGCTACGGGCACTATGAGTACCTTGTAATGCTGTTTGGGGTGATGAATACTCTGGTTATATTCATGGATTATATGAACAGGATTTTTTGTCCATATCTAGATAAGTTTGTCATTGTTTTCACAGACGACATACTCATCTATTCGCGAAACCGGGAAGGACATGCGGAACATCTTAGTGTGGTTCTTCGGGTTCTAAAGGAGAAACAGTTGAACGCAAAACTGTCTAAGTGTGAGTTTTGGCTTGATGAAGTGCAGTTTTTGTGTCACGTGATTCCAAGGAAGGAATTGCTGTGGATCCGTCAAAAGTTGAAGCAGTTCTTGAGTGGGAAAGACCAACCACAGTGACTGAGATACGTAGTTTTGTGGGCTTGGCTGGATATTATCGGAGGTCAATTAAAGAATTTTCTAAGATTATAGGACCCCTTACCCAATTGACGATGAAGGATAAAGCTTTTAGATGGACTGAAGCCTGTGAGCAGAGTTTTCAGGAGCTGAAGAAGAGGCTGACTACTTCGCCAGTATTAGTATAGCCAGATCCAAGCGAACCTTTTGAAGTGTACTGTGACGCTTCAAACCAGGGGCTAGGCTGTGTTCTGATGCAGAATCGGAAAATGGTAGCTTATGTCTCGAGACAGTTGAAAGTGCACGAGAAGAATTATCCTACACATGCTCTGGAGTTAGCAACGGCGGTCTTTGCGTTGATGATTTGGAGGCACTGCTTGTACGGTTCGACGTTCAATGTCTTCAGCAACCATAAGAGTTTGAAGTACCAGTTCGATCAGAAAGAGCTCAACATGAGACAGAGACGGTGACTGGAATTTCTGAAGAACTATGATTACCAGTTGTTACAATATCATCCGGGAAAAGCTAATGTGGTAGCGGATGCTCTGAGTAGGAAATTGCTACATGTGTCTGCCATGATGGTTAAGGAACATGAGCCGCTGGAACAGTTCAGATCTATGCATCTGTCTGTGGTCAGTAGGCCAGGGAAACTTTGTGGGCATGGTTATAGTGTCATGTGATCTAATGGATCAGATTTGGGAAAAACAAGTGTATGACCAGTATCTGGAGAAAGAGCAAGGAAATCCGAAGAAAAGGATGACGTCTGAATACAAAGAAGGAGCAGATGGAATATTAAGATCGAGGACAGAAGAGTAAAGCGACTGCGAGGGTAGGAGATACCTTTGGTCAAAGTTATCTGGAATGAGGCTTCGGGTTTTTTTAGAGGTAGGTTAAATTTCGAGGATGAAATTCTTTTAAGAGGGGTAGTAATGTAACGTCCCGATGTTCAAGTTTTATAATTATTCAGTATTTAAACGTTTGTATTTTATTCGAGGGTTTAGAGAGTGAAATAAAATAATCTGAGATCACAGTCAAGCTCTACGATATCGTAGGAAGCTATGGTTAAGTTTTGGTCAAAAACTCAGATGGAGCCCGGTCAGCATTTTTCATTGACAGTAGTATTTTACTACTATGAAGACCTAATTTTGACTCGTGAACGAAACGGTCAGGTTTTAAATAAAATTGCGAACGATATCGGGTGAATAACGGAGCTGAATACAGGATTTATTGGGACCCGCTACGGATAAGGTTGAAGTCACATCACCAAGGAAGGTGTGCCAAGACTCATCAGTGTAATGATTACGTTTAGAAAATATTTGGACGCGAAAAGACCAAAATGCCCCTGACCTTTTTCATAATTACCATTTGCCCTAGGATGAAAAGACCGTTTTGCCCCTGTGAATTTATGAAATGACCCTTTTGACCCTGTGACTCACCAATGTCATCATTACTTCTAGAAAATATCTAGATATTTATTGGGGAAATGACAAATATCCCCTGGTCTTTTAATGAAATTCCCAAATTGTCCTTTGGTTATTTACAAGTTTGCCATGACATCAAAATATCTATAACACTCACCCTCTCACTTGGCCATTCGGCCATATCACTCTCTCATCTCTTCTCTCTCTTGTTCTTCATGTTCTTCAAGTTCTTCATGTGTTCTTCATAAGTTCTTCACAAAAACTACCTTTGATCTTCATAAAAGTTGAAGTTTTAATGAAAAGTTGTTTCTTTTCTCATTAGTCTTTGATTCTAGGAGTTATGATCTTCATATTAGCTCTCTGAATCTCTCTAATTAATCTCTTGAATCTCTTCATTCATGAAGATCCAAGTTTTGATCCAAAACTTTGAAAATTCATAGAAAAGTGTAGAAAAATCCTTTTAATACCAAATCAATTTCTACGAACAAGTTTCATCATTCTCTTTCATAATCCAAGAACATGAAACCAAGTAATTTTTCTAGCCTTTTTATTCAAAATTGGCCAAAACCTTCATGATAAGAAAGGTTCAGTTTTTTATTCAAGTTTTGAGTAATAAGACTTGTTTTGGTGTTAGGAGTATCTAAGGATCATCCGTCCAAGAGATAAGAAATTTTGGACATCTCTAGCTAATTTTTATAGATGATGGTCGAACCTCAAGTTGGGGGAAATAGGAGATTTTGGTGTTGTTTGATGATGTTGTTTGTAGTTGGTGACGAGTAATCGGGAGATTCATAAACCGATCGACCGACTTTGATACGGAGGAATTTTCATAAACAAGTATGGGGGGTGAACCTCATCACACCAAAGTGGTGGTGGTGAAAATGGTCGTTTAATTTGTGTGTGGGTGAAACCATTTAGTTTGGGTTCACCACTTGATTTAGTTCTCCTGGAGAACAAAGTTATAATAATGGTAGTTTATGCTTTAGTATGATTTATTATGTTTATGATGATGTTGATTGGATGAAAAACATTTTCATTTATGTTGTAAAACCTACTTTGATCTCTAGATCATGCATCGTTTTTTTTGCTTGATTATGATGCAATGATGTGTGATTGATGTTTGTCATAATCATGTGAGCATTTTGAGCTATAACTTGGTTAGTTGGTGAAGCAAAACCTTCACTTTTACCTTGACGAGACTTGCGGCCTTAGTGAGTAAAAAGAGGAAGAACATGTGTTGTTCTTGAACAATTAAAGTTTTGAAGCAAGAAAAGTGTTTTAATAACTTATGTTTCAAAGAAAAACAATAAGTGATTGGATCCAAAGATCAAAGAAAGTTTCAACCTTAAGTGTTTTCACCAAAGTGAAACATGTCTTTTATTTTAAACTTAGTTCATATAATTAACCAAGTGATTTAAAAGTGAAATAAAGAAGTGTTTTCATGAAAATTAAACATAGTTGCATAAAGCATTACCTTTATCTTAGAACAAAGATAATGTTCCTTTTTTCTAAACAAAATGGAGACCTTTATCCTTAAGTTGATTAAAAGAATCATAGTTAAGGAAGTTAGATGAGATTATATTTCTTTTCCATTAACTTAGAACATGGTTTAACAATAGGTTAGAAAGGAAAATCCCTCTTCAAAATCAGTTAAAGCATTTTGTGTTAAGTAAGTACAAAGTTATTTCAAATCAAAATGTTCTTTCAATTGAAAAACGGTTTTGGTTTACAAAAATGAGTTTTCAACTCTTAATCGTAAAGTTTTACGCGTGAAAAACCTAAGTTAAATAATTAACTTAGGGTTGAAGTCAAGAGATAATTAAGTATGGTATGTGGTGGAATAAGACCATGTACTATACCACTGATGCCTTAGTTCATCAATGACTTCATAAGACATAAGTGAATCAACATTTATTTCATTAATTGAAAAACAAGGAGTTAATATCTTAGAAAGGCACAAAGACTTATCTAAGAGGATTCTCAATCCTTATTCATAATGCTTAGGACTTGAGACATAATTCATAAGACATAAACATAAACATGAAACGTTTTGGGTTTTGAAATAGTAGTTCGATAACAGACTGGGGATTCGGATTCAGGTCAATCATTCATTTGTTTCAGTCTTGTGATAATCAGAACGAGAGAGATCCTAAGACTGTGCAGTTATGGAACTGTATAGTTGAAGGAATCCTGAGGCTGTGCAGGTATGGGACTGTATAGTTGAAGGAAGGCTTATGAATATTGATTGGTACTACCTATACCAACAAGATTCGTCTTCTTTTCGGGAGCCTAGAACATAAGAACTCCTTAGTTACGCGTGCTTGGCTTGGAGTTATTGTGGGATGGATGACCTTGTGGGAAGTTTCCTAAAAAGCGTGTGAGTGAAGACAAAACACGCTGAAAAGACCCGTGTTGGTTTGTGGGGACAGTCGGTAATTCTGATAGCAATCCGGATCATTCCAAAGGAATCATGAGACATTTATCCGGTGGATAAATGTTTTATAATACAAAAACACGTATAGTTCCTAAGGAAGAGAACCTTAGAGAACTTTGAGGTTTATCCGATGGATAGGCATTTATTTATCGCATTGGCATTTCATTGCATGAGTTTGTAAGGCCTTAAGCCTAGGAGTTGAGCTTATACCTAGATGCTGGTGCGAATCTTACGGTGACGATCTTCAATGGTCTTTTGGAGGTATCAGGGTTGGAAGGGCTGACATGAGACCAGTTGGTGATTCTTTTGTGTCGTGGCAAATTCGTGCAATACAATGATATCCTTTACTAGATGTCTGGTCGAGAGTGTTTCCATAAAGCCAGATACGTGCACGTTACGAATGTTGTAGCATCTTGCTCATGGCTGGCAATAACCGGAACATGTCCTCCCATTCACTCTCCCCGACACTTTTGTTAGCTCCATGGAGTAGGGGTTAGAGTTTTATCCTTGTGGCATATGGCATTGAGTCATGTACATTGCACTACATTGCATAGCTGTTGATGATTTCATTTATTTGTTGAACATCACTGTTCTGTTTTTGAGAATGCCATATATTATGCTGTTAACTGTTTAATATGATTTATATTAAGATTTATAGTAAGCATGTTGGGTACGCTGTTACCTGGTGAGTCGTCCCGTTTTTACTTCTGCTATATTGTTGTGTTGATGAACGGGAATCTCGCCCATCTATGTATATTTCCTTGCCGGTATTGCTGTTGCCACTTGAATAGATGGACGTGACGACGGTTCGGTTCAGCAATTACTTTGAGTCCGTAGGTGGACTCCTTTTGCTGTTTAGTTTTGTCTTGGCCAAACTGTGTAAGTATCTGTTGTACCTTTTGGGAGCTGTGACTCCTAGTACTTATTATATTCCTATGTCATTTATGCATTAGTCCTATGTCTATATACAGTACTATTTCTATTTTCTGTTTTCTGTTACGGTATTTTAATACACTATGTATTTTAGAAGTACATGGTGAACCTAAGTTCAGTTATTATTTATTTAGCTTTACTAATCCCATTACATCTTTGTAGAAAAAATAAAAAGAAAAAAAAAATCGTATTTTCCGCATTAATAATACTTTCGGCCTTATAAACGTTCGGGAATGTGACACTCGGGAAAGGGTGCTGCATTATTTGGTATCAGAGCTGGCCTAGTCTTTTGGGGTTTGTAGATTATGATCTGTCTTGTTTGTGTTGTGTTTTCTCTGATTGTTTTTCTATGTTATTGTTTCTGAGAGAAAACAATGTTGGAAGGGATGATGACTTCGGTCTATCCTTTTGTGTTGTTTGTTCTTTGTGTTGTGTTTCTGTAAGGAAGACAACAATTGTCTGTTATTCTCTGCATTATTGTTTCTGAAGAGGAAAGATATTGGATAGGATAGTGATGCTTTTGCTTTCTTGTAAGTTGTCACTCACAGAGTTCTTCATAACGAGTATTTTTCGATGGGTGCAAGACGAGTTGAAAGACATGGAGTTCCTACAGCTACGTCAAGGAGAAATGTCTGTCAAAGAATATGCTGATCGTTTTAAGTCCCTGTTGAGGTCTTCAAGGTATTTCCATCTTCATCCCAATGAGGAGTGGAAATGCACAAAGTTCGAAGAGGGTTTAAGGGACGAGATTCGAGGAGCGGTGCTACCTCTCGAGGTCAAAGAGTTCTCAGTGTTGATAGATGAATGCTTCCTAATCGAAGACCTGATGAAGACTCGTGAAAGAAGGCAACGTCACTGTGGACCAACTAGGTTCCATAAAGGCAACAATGGTCGTGATAATAGATCTCAATGGAAACCATATTCAAAATAGCGGGGTCAACAACAACGTTCTATAGGAGGAAGCAGTGGGGGTTTTAGCCAGTCTGGAAACGCCCAAAAGAGGTGTATGAAGTGTGGTAAGAACAATCATGCCACTAGAGAATGCTTAATCAAGGGGATAATATGCTTCAGGTGTAGGAAGTCGGGGCATACTTCACGCAACTGTGTGCAATCAAAAGCTGGACATTCTGTCAACGATGTGCAAGCAACGAATCCTTAAGGCAATGAGTAGAGTTTATACTAGGGATGTTGCCAAGACTTCTCAAAATGAAGACTTGATCCAAGGTCAGTACGTTGTGGAAGGTAAAACCTTAAGTGTGCTATTTGATTCAGGTGCAACGTATTCCTTTATTGCATATGAGTGTGTGAACCTTTTGGGATTATCTGTGTCTTCTTTACCTTTTGATTTAGTGATTTCTACGCTTACTGCAAAGCGTGTTATAACTGCGAAAGTTTGTTTGAACTGTTCTATTTCTGTAAAAGATAGAACGTTTTTTATTGATTTGAACTGTTTGCCTCTTTCGCAAGTGGATGTAATCATAGGGATGGATTGGTTATCTTGTAACTGTATGCTGTTAGACGGTGCAAACAAAACCTTAATCTTTCCTAGTTCTGGGAATTCTGAATTTTCGACTTCCAATCAAGTAAACACTTCTTTGAGAGAAGGAGCTCAAGGATACATATTACTATCTTCTTTGGAGATCAAGAGTGAGCTTGTCTTAGAGCATGTTCATGTCGCGAACGAGTTTTCGGAAATCTTTCCTGAAGACGTACCGGGTTTACCGCCAATTCGGGACATCGAGTTTGTGATCGATCTTGTGCCAGGAACAGGACCAGTGTCTATGGAACCGTATCATATGGCACCTGCAAAGTTGAAGACCTTGAAGGAACAGTTGGTGGAATTATTGGGGAAACAGTTCGTTAGACCAGGTGTGTCGCCGTAGGGAGCACCTGTGCTGTTAGTGGAGAAGAAAGATGGAACTTCTCGCTTATGTGTGGATTATCGCCAGTTGAACAAAGTTAGCATTAAGAACCCGCATCTTCTCCTAAGGATAGACGACTTGATGGATTAGTTGAGCGGAGCGGCAGTTTTCCCCAAGATTGATTTGCGATCGAGTTATCGCCAGATTCGTGTGAAGGCAGAGGAGGTACCAGAGACATCGTTTCAAACATGCTACGGGCACTATGAGTACCTTGTAATGCTGTTTGGGGTGATGAATACTCTGGTTATATTCATGGATTATATGAACAGGATTTTTTGTCCATATCTAGATAAGTTTGTCATTGTTTTCACAGACGACATACTCATCTATTCGCGAAACCGGGAAAGACATGCGGAACATCTTAGTGTGGTTCTTCGGGTTCTAAAGGAGAAACAGTTGAACGCAAAACTGTCTAAGTGTGAGTTTTGGCTTGATGAAGTGCAGTTTTTGTGTCACGTGATTCCAAGGAAGGAATTGCTGTGGATCCGTCAAAAGTTGAAGCAGTTCTTGAGTGGGAAAGACCAACCACAATGACTGAGATACGTAGTTTTGTGGGCTTGGCTGGATATTATCGGAGGTCAATTAAAGAATTTTCTAAGATTGTAGGACCCCTTACCCAATTGACGAGGAAGGATAAAGCTTTTAGATGGACTGAAGCCTGTGAGCAGAGTTTTCAGGAGCTGAAGAAGAGGCTGACTACTTCGCCAGTATTAGTATAGCCAGATCCAAGCGAACCTTTTGAAGTGTACTGTGACGCTTCAAACTAGGGGCTAGGCTATGTTCTGATGCAGAATCGGAAAATGGTAGCTTATGTCTCGAGACAGTTGAAAGTGCACGAGAAGACTTATCCTACACATGCTTTGGAGTTAGCAACGGTGGTCTTTGTGTTGAAGATTTGGACGCACTGCTTGTACGGTTCGACGTTCAATGTCTTCAGCAACCATAAGAGTTTGAAGTACCAGTTCGATCAGAAAGAGCTCAACATGAGACAGAGACGGTGACTGGAATTTCTGAAGAACTATGATTACCAGTTGTTACAGTATCATCCGGGAAAAGCTAATGTGGTAGCGGATGCTCTGAGTAGGAAATTGCTACATGTGTCTGCCATGATGGTTAAGGAACATGAGCTGTTGGAACAGTTCAGATCTATGCATCTGTCTGTGGTCAGTAGGCCAGGGAAACTTTGTGTGGGCATGGTTATATTGTCATGTGATCTAATGGATCAGA
Organism: Ammopiptanthus mongolicus; assembly: GCA_039655645.1. Taxonomy (NCBI): domain Eukaryota; kingdom Viridiplantae; phylum Streptophyta; class Magnoliopsida; order Fabales; family Fabaceae; genus Ammopiptanthus; species Ammopiptanthus mongolicus. The sequence goes on from CM077345.1 coordinate 39,915,765, forward strand.
TTTGGGAGAAACAAGTGTATGACTAGTATCTGGAGAAAGAGCAAGGAAATCCGAAGAAAAGGATGACGTCTGAATACAAAGAAGGAGCAGATGGAATTTTAAGATCGAGAACAGAAGAGTAAAGCGACTGCGAGGGTAGGAGATACCTTTGGTCAAAGTTATCTGGAACGAGGCTTCGGGTTTTTTTAGAGGTAGGTTAAATTTCGAGGATGAAATTCTTTTAAGAGAGGTAGTAATGTAACGTTCCGATGTTCAAGTTTTATAATTATTCAGTATTTAAACGTTTGTATTTTATTGGAGGGTTTAGAGAGTGAAATAAAATAATCTGAGATCACAGTCAAGCTCTACGATATCGTAGGAAGCTATGGTTAAGTTTTGGTCAAAAACTCAGATGGAGCACGGTTAGCATTTTTCATTGACAGTAGTATTATACTACTATGAAGACCTAATTTTGACTCGTGAACGAAACAGTTAGGTTTTAAATAAAATTGCGAACGATATCGGGTGAATAATGGAGCTGAATACAGGATTTATCGGGACCAGCTACGGATAAGGTTGAAGTCACATCACCAAGGAAGGTGAGCCAAGACTCATCCGTGTAATGATTACGTTTAGAAAATATCTGGACGCGAAAAGACCAAAATGCCCCTGACCATTTTCATAATTATCATTTGCCCTAGGATGAAAAGACCGTTTTGCCCCTGAGAATTTATGAAATGACCCTTTTGACCCTGTGACTCACCAATGTCATCATTACTTCTAGAAAATATCTAGATATTTATAGGGGAAATGACAAATATCCCTTGGTCTTTTAATGAAATTCCCAAATTGTCCTTTGGTTATTTACAAGTTTGCCCTAACATCTATAACACTCATCCTCACACTTGGCCATTTGGCCATATCACTCTCTCCTCTCTTCTCTCACTTGTTCTTCATGTTCTTCAAGTTCTTCATGTGTTCTTCATAAGTTCTTCACAAAAACTACCTTTGATCTTCATAAAAGTTGAAGTTTTAGTGAAAAGTTGTTTCTTTTCTCATTAGTTTTTGTTCTAGGAGGTATGATCTTCAAATTAACTCTCTTAATGTCTCTATTTAATCTCTTGAATCTCTTGATTCATGAAGATCCAAGTTTTGATACAAAACTTTGAAAATTCATAGAAAAGTATAGAAAAATCCTTTAATACCAAATCAATTTCTATGAACTAGTTTCATCATTCTCTTTCATAATTCAAGAGCATGAAACCAAATAAGTTTTCTAGCCTTTTTATTCAAAAGTGGCCGAAACCTTCATGATAAGAAAGGTTGAGTTTTTGATTCAAGTTTTGAGTAATAAGACTTGTTTTGGTGTTAGGAGTAGTTAAGGATCATCCATCCAAGAGATAAGAAATTTTCGACATCTCTAGCTAATTTTTCTAGATGATGGCCGAACCTCAAGTTGGGGATAATAGGAGATTTTTGTGTTGTTTGATGTTTAATGTTTGTTTGATGATGTTGTTTGTAGTTGGTGACGAGTAACCGGGAGATTCACGAACCGATCGACCGACTTTGATCCGGAGGAATTTTCATCAACTAGTATGGGGGGGGTGAACCTCATTACACCAAAGCGATTGTGGTGAAAATGGTTGTTTAACTTGTGTGTGGGTGAAACCCTTTGGTTTGGGTTCACCCCTTGATTTGGTTCTCTTGGAGAACAAAGTTATAATAATGGTAGTTTATGCTTTAGTATGGTTTATTATGTTTATGATGATGTTGATTGGATGAAAAACATTTTCATGTTAGTTGGTGAAGCAAAATCTTCACTTTTACCTTGAGGAGGCTTGCGGCCTTAGTGAGTAAATAGAGGAAGAACATGTGTTGTTCTTGAACAATTAAAGTTTTGAAGTAAGAAAAGTGTTTTAATAACTTATGTTTCAAAGAAAAACAATTAGTGATTTGATCCAAAGATCAAAGAAAGTTTCAACCTTATGTGTTTTCACCAAAGTGAAACATGTCTTTTATTTTAACCTTAGTTCATATAATTAACCAAGTGATTTAAAAGTGAAATAATGAATTGTTTTCATGAAAATTAAACATAGTTTCATAAGGCATTACCTTTATCTTTGAACAAAGATAATGTTCCTTTTTTCTAAACATAATGGAGATCTTTATCTTTAAGTTGATGAAAATGAATCATAGTTAAGGAAGTTAGATGAGATTACATTTCTTTTCCATTACCTGAGAACATGGTTTAACATTAAGTTAGAAAGGAAAATCCCTTTTCAAAATTAGTTAAAGCATTTTGCTTTAAGCAAGTACAAAGTTATTTCAAATCAAAATGTGCTTTCAATTGAAAAACGGTTTTGGTTTACACAAATGAGTTTTCAACTCTTAATCGTAAAGTTTTACGCGTGAAAAACCTAAGTTAAGTAATTAACTTAGAGTTGAAGACAAGAGATAATTAAGTATGGTATGTGGTGGAACAAGACCATGTACTATACCATTGATGCCTTAGTTCATCAATGACTTCATAAGACTTAAGTGAATCAACACTTACTTCATTAATTGAAAAACAAGGAGTTAATATCTTAGAACGGCACAAAGACTTATCTAAGAGGATTCTCAATCCTTATTCATCATGCTTAGGACTTGAGACATAATTCATAAGACATAAACACAAACTTGAAACGTTTTGGGTTTTGAAACACTAGTTCGATAACAGACCGGTGATTCGGATCCAGGTCAATCGTTCAATTATTTCAGCCTTGTGATGACCGGAACGAGAGATATCGTAAGACTATGGAGTTATGGGACTGTATAGTTGAAAGAAGGCTTATGAGAATTGATTGGTACTACCTATAGCAACAAGATTCGTCTTCTTTTCGGGAGCCTAGAATGTAAGAACTCCTTAGTTAAGCGTGCTTGACTTTGAGTAATTGTGGGATGGGTGACCTTCTGGGAAGTTTCCTAGAAAGCGTGTGACAAAACACTCTGAAAATACCCATGTTGGTTTGTGGGGACAGTCTGTAATTCTGATAGCAGTCCGGATCATTCCAAAGGAATCACGAGACATTTATCCGATAGATAAATGTTTTATAATGTAAAAACATGTATAGTTCCTAAGGAAGAGAACCATGAGGTTTATCCGATGGATAGGCATTTATTTATCGCATCCGCTTTGTGTAAGCATTGGCATTTCATTGCATGAGATTGTAAGGCCTTAAGCCTTGGAGTTGAGCTTACACCTAGATGTTGGTGCGAATCTTACGGTGACGATCTTCAATGGTCTTTTGGAGGTATCAGTGTTGGAAGGGCTGACATGAGACCAGTTGGTGATTTTTCTATGTCGTGACGAATTCTGTCAATACACTGATATCCTCTACTAGATGTCGTACTTTTCATGTTTGGTCGACAGTGTTTCCGTAAAGCCAGATACGTGCACGTTACGAATGTTGTAGCATCATGCTCATGGCTGGCAATAACCGGCACATGTCCTCCCATTCACTCTCTCCGACACTTTTGTTAGCTCCATGGAGTAAAGGTTAGAGTTTTACCCTTGTGGCATATGGCATTGAGTCATGTATATTACACTGCATTGCATGGCTGTTGATGATTTCATTTATTTGTTGAACATCGTTGTTCTGTTTTTGAGAATGCTATATATTATGTTGTTAACAGTTTAACATGATTTTTATTAAGATTTACAGTAAGCATGTTGGGTACGCTGTTACCTGGTGAGTCGTCCCATTTTTACTTCTGCTATTATGTTGTGTTGATGAATGGGAATCTCACCCATATCTGTATATTTCCTTTCTGGTATTGTTGTTGCTACTTCAACAGATGGATGTGACGACGGTTCGGTTCAGCAGTTACTTTGAGTCTGTAGGTGGACTCCTTTTGCTGTTTAGTTTTGTCTTGACCAGACTGTGTCAGTATCTGTTGTACCTTTTGGGAGCTGTGACTCCTAGTACTTATTATATTTCTATGTCAGTTATGCATTAGTCTTATGTCTGTATATAGTACCATTTCTATTTTCTGTTTTCTGTTTCGGTATTTTAATACAGTATGTCTTTTAGAAGTACATGGTGAACCTAAGTTCAGTTATTATTTATTTACCTTTACTAATCCCATTACATCTTTTGAAAAAGAAAAAAGAAAACCGTATTTTCCACATTAATAATACTTTCGGCCTTATAAACGTTCGGGAATGTGACACTCGGGAAAGGGTGTTGCATTATTTGGTATCAGAGTTGGCCTAGTCTTTTGGGGTTTGTAGGTTATGGTTTGTCTTGTTTGTGTTGTGTTTTCTCCGATTGTTTTTCTATGTTATTGTTTCTGAGAGAAGACAATGTTGGAAGGGATGATGACTTCGGTCTATCCTTTTGTGTTGTTTGTTCTTTGTGTTGTGTTTCTGTAAGGAAGACAACAATTGTTTGTTATTGTCTGCATTATTGTTTCTGAAGAGGAATGATATTGGACAGGATAGTGATGCTTTTGCTTTCTTGTAAGTTGTCACTCACAGAGTTCTTCATAACATATACATATTAATTCCAAACCACCACACAAGCCTTAAAACTTGTAATCATACAAACCTGACATCAAATAACATATCAATTCATAATTTATTGTTAAACCCCCAATTCAATTTAGCGTTCTTGAACCCTAATATAGAAAACCCCAATTTTTCCTAATCAATCTCCCAAAAATAACATTAATTGTTTTAAGAACCCAAAATGCTTCTTTCAAAATACCGTGGAGATCTGAGCAAGATGGTGTTTTGCTTACCTCTTGTAGACCTCCAAAATCGCGGCCTAAGAACTTATAGGATTACTCCTTTAATCTCTCTAATTCACGTCTAAGGTCTTTTCTTCTCCCAAAAACCTTGTAATTATTCTCTTCTTAGCTGCATTTGAACTTCTAGTGTAATTAGGATCAAAACTGCATCGTAAGCGTGTTAAGGTTCTATTTATAGAACCCCAAAAGCCCAAATCACGTAAAAACACGTCACGGCCCACTTACCCATTGCCCACCTTGGTAATTCGCACATATTTTGAGTTATAGACATCCAAATATTATTCTTTTTATATTATTGGAAATATAAAAGAAAGCTCTACAAATTTCATGAAGATCATGAAATCTTAAACGGTCTTTTAGAGGATCAAAACTGGGCTAGAAGTTAGAAAAACGGTGTTGGCGCTGGAACCTGAACGTGTATGAATTTGGCCTTAACACTAGCTACAAGAATCCAATTTAGACGAACTTGCTGTCTATGGAAAGCTAAGAGACTGAGCTACAATCCATATGAAGATGCTGAGTTCAAAAGAGGTCGTTTTGACTGGTAAAAACTATATTTCCATGGGATTTAGTATAAGAGGAGGCCCAAATTTTGTGATGTTACATTTCTCCCCTCATTAAAGAAATTTTGTCCTCGAAATTTTGACATCTAACGCTTATACCAACAAGCAAGCCAACAACCCAGGGCTAAACGGCATTGCATACCTGAGTCAAGGTGTCCCTTTCCTGCGCATCTTGGCATTGCGACCATGTCTTCTTCACTGAAGCCCACGTTCGGATTCGCAAACTTTGATCAACCACATCTGACGAAGAACCTCCATCTTTCTAAAGCCATAAAATCTACTCACTACCAATGAAACATTGAGTTGGCCAGGCTCAATATCCCAAAGCACAACATGTAGAATTTCTGACACCCTTAACCCCAACATACGTTTATTATATAAATATTAATTTGCGAAAAGATTCTTTGCAGAATAAAGATACGAGTTCTACCATTAATAAACATTTTCGCAATTGTTAAGAGTATCACCATTCATAAACTCAACTTCAAATCCAATTAAATTAAACATATTGTCATAAAACGTTTACAAGTTTCGCATAAATAATAAATAGTTTAAACAAGATGATCCCCTAGCCCGATGTCACTTGGATCAGAGCTAAACAAAAACCCGTAAAGAAGTAAATAACATGATCCAAAGTGTAACACCCCCATTTTCGAGTTTTTCTTTTAATCAGTATTTATGAACTTATATTTTATTCGAGGTCTTAGAGAGGGATATAAAATATTCTGAGACCATAATCATGCTCAGCGATATCGTAGGAAGCTACGATTAAGTTTTGAGTCGAAAACTCAAACGGAGCCAGGTCTGCGTTTTTACACTGACAGTATGATTTTACTGCTTAGGGGACCTCAGATGGACCCGTGAACGAGACAGTAAGTCTTAGAATTCGATTCTCTACGTTTTGGTTAAATTTCAAAAAAATTTCAAAAAAATCATTTCCTGACCTCCGTTCGAGCGAAATCTTCAATCGGGTGGAGAACGGAGCCGCGTATGGACTTACCAAGACCCGACAACGGATAATCTTGATATCACATCATGTCAACTCACTTGGGAGATCATGCCAGAGTCGTCATGACGATCGGGAATTTCGGGATGCGAAATTACCAAAATACCCCTAACTTAAGCCTTTTCACCTTTTACCATTTTACCCTTTGAACCAAATGACCTTTTTACCCTTAATGAACTCTTTAGAAGGCTGGAACAGCCCTCTCAGCCCCTCATTCCAAGCAGCCCAGCCCCCCAAGAACACCAAGAACACTTCATCTTCCTTAGAGAAAAAACCTCCATTGAATCCTTAAGAAAACCTTGAAAGCTTGTTGAAATCACTTGATTTCTTGACCAATCTTCATCCATTTTAAGGTAAGATCACTTCTATGGTCTCATATCTTCTTAAATCTATTTCAATATCAAGATCAAAAATCCATTTTCATGAAACTCATTCTTAGATCCAAAACTTTGAAAATCCATAGGAAATTGTAGGAAAATCCTTTAGAGGTGAAACCAAGTTCTTTGAACTCACCTCATCACCCTCTATCTAAACCAAGAGCTCATGATCCAAGTCTCATCCTAGCTCTAAAACCCCAAAGTCGTCGAAACCTAAGAGTGATGATGAATAGTGTTTTTCATCAAATTTTTGATTTCTAACTCTTGATTCCATCCTTAGCTTTCCTAGTGTCCTTGAATCCAAGTGATGGAAAACCAAATCAATTCCTAGGCTAGATTGCCCTATATGGCCGAGATATTCTTGGGGAAAATCCATGAGTTTTGTTTCACATTTTTGAGTCATAGGACTTGAAATGGTGTTAATTAAGTTCATGAACCAACCATCCAAAAGTTTGGAACCAAATGAGATCCCTAACCCTTTTTACCTTTCATGGCCGAACCCTATACCTTTTAGGGGAAGGAAAACTTGTGATCTTATGTTATAGATTGATGTTGATTTGTTGTTTGAATTGATTTGTGTTTGATTGTTTTAGGCGACGCGAATGGAACCGGAGCCGGAGCCGAGAACCGACCGAGTTTGCATTGAAATTCTTTTGTGAGGTAAAGGGAGGTAGTCATTTAAGTTTGAGTAGCTTCATAGTGCATGTTTGGTATATGTATTATGATGACTTGATTGTTGAATTGGAGATGAGTTTGAATGATGTATGGATTTGTTTTACTTAATGAAACATAATTGCACTCTTGTTGATAATTTGTGGCATGGATGCCTTAGTTGATATTATGATGATGATACATATATCCTGGATGAGCATAGGACTGGCTATGTCGCGATAATTGTTAAAAGACTCGAAATCCTAAATCTATGTTTTGAAAACCGTGTTTGAAATTAAAAAGTGATTTTTGGGAAAACGTATTGTTTTTTCAAGAAAAGTTGTCTTTCTTGTTGAAAAGTATTTTCTTTTGAAAAGTAAAAAAAAATGGTTTTATGAAAAGTCGTGCGAATCGTGTTTTATTTCAGAAAAGCCTTTTAAAAAGACGTGAAACCTTAGAAAGCGGCTTTTGTTTTCAAGAAAGGTGTTTTTCACGGAAAAATGTTCTCTCGATCAAAAAGGATGTTTTGTTTCAAGAAAACCAAAGTATGTTTTGTTTTCCAAAGTGTTTTGAGAAAATGAAACCAAAAGGAAAATGATGAGCCTTTGAGACGAACCCGAACCTAGCGGCTGAGACGTCGGGGCTAGTGTTTTGTGGATTGAGCACTCGGACTTCGTGTCCTGTGTTTTTGATTTGAGTGGGCTTAATGCCTTTTTGAAATGAGTCGTGGACTTTATGTCTCGACATTTGAAAGAATGAACGCAAAGAAAACAGAAAATCTTCTGTGAACATGCATGAACCGGCAGACGTGCCATTTGGAATCGAGCTACAACTTTCGTAGTTGAGAATTCAGCCAGTTAAGACCACTGGGTCTATAGGGGCAATCTGTGTTCGAGATCCCACAAGTGGCCGGTGGCGTAGCAACCCCGTGCCGTGGTAAATCGGTTGCCAAACACGAATGAACTCGATCAGAGACTGGAGTATTCATGATATGGTGAGACGTGGTACCCTGGAACAATTGGAGTTCGGACCTAAATAGAGAGGCCGACTCATGAGAACAATTGTGTTACGGGTGTTACTACGGCCTATCGCTCGATGTTGGGAAGTTAGAATCTCCGAAGTACATGAATTAGAAAGATGATATTGAAGTCTCATGCATTATTATAACTGATGATAGTGTTTGGGATGTTGTACTGTATTATATAAATAACTGTTCATATAACTGTATTTATCTGTGGATGTTTATACTGTTGTTTGTCGCTTGTGCGGCTATCGTGATAACTTTATATGAGTATCTCACCTTTGCCTATACATGTTGGACACCTTGTTGTGTTTTTGGAACACATGTACAGATGTTGATCATAGGTCCCCGCGGAGACATGAGGACTCGGACGATGGAAACTTCTGAAGGAGCCGACGTTGGGTTGTACCCCAATGGCTACTTTTAGCCGACCAGCTTAGGAGTCTTTTGTTTTGAATAGTCTTATATTATATTACTTCACACATGTTGAATTATTTCTAAGTCTGTAATATGTTATACATTAGACCAGGTTTTACGTTATGCTTATGTTTTTATGAACAGTGAATATCAATGTGTGATGTGAAATTTATTCCTCCGTCTTGAGTTGTTGGACTATGCATGCAGAAAAATTTTAGAACCGCGTTTTCGAACCTAGCTACTTAATTAAAGTGTCTTCCGAAAGCAACTAGGGTTTTATTTTCTTGATTTATTCCGCATTAGAGTCCATGTGTACGTAGCACCCGCGGAGGGGGGTGTTACATTAGTGGTATCAGAGCTGGTCGAGTCTTTCAGGAATCCTTGGGAAGTGAGTCTGTTATGTTTATGTTGTGTGATCTCTGTGAACCTTGTTTGAATTGTTTCTCTGTTGAAGCAATGTGTGTTGACACACTAGTTTTGATTTATGTTTCCTTATTAAGGTATGTTTGGTTTGCCTTGTAGGGAGACATGAATCTTAGAGGTGGTCGTGGTGGAGGTCGCGGCACTGTTGACAACAATGCTGATGACAACAACATGAATCGGTCTATCCAGGCCATGGCTGATATGGCGGCTGCTGTTGCTCAACAGACAGCAACGATGGCTCAACAGAATCAACAGAACCAACAGAGAGCTGATCTTGCTGCTGGTGCCAGAGGGTTGGTCGATTTTCGGCGTCATGATCCACCATAGTTTCACGGGGACTGTGACCCGGAAAAGGCTGACCTGTGGCTACAAGAAATAGAGAAGATTTTTGCTGTTCTGCACTGCCCCGAGGAAGTGAAGGTGGACTATGCCACATTCCTGTTTCTGGGTGATGCAGAGTATTGGTGGGGAGGAACTAGACAACTGCCGGAAGCCAACAACCAAGAGATCACTTGGGGAGTATTTCGCACCAAGTTTCTGGACAAGTATTTTCCCCAAAGTGCCAGAACTGAGAAAGAGCAAGAATTTCTGAAGCTGCAGCAGAGGGATATGTCTGTCGGGGAATATGCGACGAAGTTTGAATCACTCGCCAAATATTTCCGCTTTTTCCAAGCTCAGCCTGACGAGGACTGGAAATGCGAGAGATTCGAAGGCGGTCTGCGCTTCAAGATTAAGGAGTCGGTGTTGCCACTAGAGATCCGTACCTTCCAAGCTCTGGTGGAGAAGTGCAGAAAAATGGAAAAGATGAGAAGTGGAAAGGAGAACAAGGGTATTGCAGGAGGACAGTCTAGGTCAAGGAACCCGAACCAGTACAAGCACCAAAAAGGGAAGCGGTCCCAGAAGAAGCCGTATTCCCGACCTCAAGGGAATAGTAAAAAACAACAACCTTATCGTCCTGTTGCTTCTGCTTACGGTGGTGGGAGCAGAAACGACCAGAACCAAGGCCGAGCCCAGAGATGTTTCAAGTGTGGGCAACCCGAACACCCACCTGATAGCTGCAACCTGAAAGGAGTTCTATGTTTCCAATGCGGAGAGATAGGACATTTCGCGAGGGAATGCCCTACACCAAAGCCCGAGCCGACTGTCAACAACATGCAGACTGCTAGACCCACAGCGAGGGGAAGGGTTTATATCATGAGTGGCGCTGATGCCTCCAAATCTAATGATCTCATACAAGGTAGTTGCATCATAGCTGGTAATCTCCTAACTGTACTATTTGATTCGGGTGCGACACATTCGTTTATCTCTTTGAATTGTGTGAGACAATTAGAGTTGCGTATTTCTTCGCTGTCTTTTGATTTGATTGTCACAACTCCGACTGCTAAACCTGTTACTGTTAATACAATATGTTTGAACTGTCCTATTACTGTTCATGATAGGAACTTTCTTGTTGACTTAATATGTTTGCCTTTGACTCAATTGGATGTGATCCTAGGCATGGATTGGTTATCTTCCAACCATATCCTTTTAGACTGTGCACATAGAACCCTAGTTTTTCCTGACCCTGAGATTTCTGGATTTATAACTGCCAACCAAGTAAGAGCTTCTTTGAAAGAAGGAGATCAGGGATACATGCTTCTATCCTGTTTAGAAACCGAGAGGGACGTTGTTTTGAGCGATGTGCCGGTTGTCAAAGATTTTCCGGAAGTTTTTCCAGAGGACGTACCAGGTTTGCCACCTGTGAGGGACATCGAGTTTGCGATCGACTTAGTTCCAGGATCCGGTTCGATCTTTATAGCTCCTTATAGGATGTCACCTACGGAGTTAGCCAAGTTGAAGACTCAACTAGAGGATCTGATGTCCAAGCGGTTTGTGAGGCCAAGTGTGTCCCCGTGGGGAGCACCAGTGTTGTTGGTGAAGAAGAAGGACGGGAGTTCAAGACTCCGTGTGGATTATCGTCAACTCAACAAGATAACGATCAAGAACAAGTATCCTCTACCCCGCATAGATGACTTGATGGATCAACTTCAAGGAGCCGCTATCTTTTCAAAGATAGATCTGAGATCCGGTTATCACCAGATCAGAGTAAAGAACGAAGACGTACCCAAGACTGCTTTTAGGACTCGTTATGGTCACTATGAGTACCTCGTGATGCCTTTCGGGGTGACGAACGCGCCGGCTATCTTCATGGACTATATGAACAGGATTTTTCGTCCGTTTTTGGATCAGTTTGTTGTCGTGTTTATCGATAATATTCTCATCTACTCGAAAAGTCCCGAGGAGCATGAGGAGCATCTACGACAAGTTTTACAAATCCTTCACAAGGAGAAGTTGTACGCAAAGCTACCCAAGTGTGAATTTTGGCTGGATGAAGTCAAATTCTTAGGGCATGTGATTTCGAAGGAAGGAATTGCCGTCGTTCCTATGAAAGTAGAAGCAGTACTTCTGTGGGAGAGACCCAAGACTGTGACAGAAATCCACAGTTTCGTTGGACTAGCTGGTTATTATAGAAGGTTCATCGAAGGATTTTCGAAAATTGTTGCGCCGTTGACTCAACTTACGAGGAAGGACCAACCGTTTATGTGGACTGACAAGTGTGAGGAAAGTTTTCAGACGATGAAGGAACGTTTAACAACCTCACCAGTGTTAGTACTACCTAAGCCAGACGAACCGTACGAAGTGTACGGTGATGCTTTGCATCAAGGTTTAGGATGTGTGCTTATGCAACATCAGAAGGTTGTAGCGTATGCTTCACGCCAGTTGAAGACTCATGAGAGGAATTACTCGACGCACGACCTTGAGTTAGCTGCTGTGGTTTTTGCACTAAAGATGTGGAGACACTACTTATTTGGATCTAAGTTCAATGTCTTCAGTGACCACAAAAGTTTGAAGTACCTGTTTGATCAGAAAGAACTTAACATGAGACAGAGACGTTGGATGGAGTTTCTTAAAGACTATGACTTCACTTTGCTGTACCACCCTGGGAAAGCAAATGTCATTGCAGATGTTCTGAGTCGGAAGACCCTACACATCTCTGCAATGATGGTTAAAGAGCTAGAATTGATAGAACAATTTCGTGATCTCAATCTAGCTGTGGAAGTGAACAATGAGAAGATTTGTTTGGGAATGATCAAGGTATCTAGTGGACTGATGGTGACGATCCGCGAACAACAAGTAACTGATGAGTACCTCCAAGAGAAAAAGGAGTTACTGGGACAAGAAAAAGGTGCAGAGTTCAGTATGGGAACTGATGGTATCTTGAGATGCAATGGACGAGTTTGTGTGCCAAGCAACTCGGAGATGAGGAAGATGATCCTAGAAGAAGGACACAAGAGCAAGCTGAGTATTCACCCTGGATCAACCAAAATGTACCAAGATCTGAAACAAAAGATTTGGTGGCCAGGAATGAAGAAGCAAGTGGCGGAGTATGTAGCGTCATGTTTGACCTGTCAAAAAGCGAAGGTAGAACATCAACGACCTGGAGGGATGCTTCAATCCTTGGATGTACCCGAATGGAAATGGGAGAGCATCTCAATGGATTTTGTGGTAGGATTACCGAGAACTTCCAAGAGTTTTGATTCGATTTGGGTGGTCGTTGATAGGTTAACGAAGTCAGTACACTTCTTACCTGTTAAGATCAACTACTCAGTGGAGAAGTTAACTGAGCTGTATATCAAATAAGTAATCAGACTACATGGAGTGCCTTCAAGCATAGTCTCTGATAGAGACCCAAAGTTCATGTCACGTTTTTGGCAGAGTCTGCATCAAGCTTTAGGGACAAAGTTGAGGCTAAGTTCAGCCTATCACCCTCAGATTGATGGACAGACAGAGAGAACGATACAGTTGTTGGAAGATCTGCTAAGAGCTTGTGTTCTAGACAATGGTGGGAGTTGGGATGATCTGTTGCCTCTTATAGAATTCACCTACAACAACAGCTATCATTCTAGTATAGGGATGGCACCCTATGAAGCCTTGTATGGACAAAAGTGCCAGACACCGTTGTGTTGGTACCAGGATGGAGAGAATATGATCGTAGGCCCAGAACTTGTGCAACAAACAACGGAAAAGATTAAACAGATCCGGGAAAAGATGAAAACGGCACAGAGCAGACAACAGAGATACTCAGATAAGAGAAGACGACCGCTCGAGTTTCATGAAGGTGAACACGTGTTCCTGAGAGTCACATCTACGACTGGGGTAGGTAGAGCGATTAAGTCCAGAAAACTCACTCCCAAATTCATTGGCCTTACCAAATTCTTCGGCGTATTGGTTCAGTAGCTTACCAGATTGCCTTACCACCTTTTCTGTCCAACATTCATAATGTTTTTCATGTCTCACAACTTCGGAAGTATATTCCTTATCCGTCTCATGTAATCGAACCTGATATAGAACATTTACGAGAAAACTTGTCTTATGAGACATTGCCTGTGCGAATCGTTGAGAAGAGGATCAAGCAACTCAGGGGAAAACAAGTTCCCTTAGTCAAAGTCGTTTGGAATGAAGCAACTGGAGACGCAACGTGGGAGCTCGAGGACAAGATGAAGTTACAGTATCCCGATCTTTTTCAAGGTACGTAATTTCGGGGACGAAATTTTTTTTTTTTAGAGGGGTGGTAATGTAACACCCCGATTTTCGAGTTTTTCTTTTAATCAGTATTTATGAACTTATATTTTATTCGAGGTCTTAGAAAGGGATATAAAATATTCTGAGACCATAATCATGCTCAGCGATATCGTAGGAAGCTACGATTAAGTTTTGAGTCGAAAACTCAAACGGAGCCCGGTCTGCATTTTTACACTGACAGTATGATTTTACGGCTCAGGGGACCTCAGGTGGACCCGTGAACGAGACAGTAAGTCTTAGAATTCAATTTTCTACGTTTTGGTTAAATTTCAAAAAAAATTCAAAAAAAATCATTTCCTGACCTCCGTTCGAGCGAAATCTTCAATCGGGTGGAGAACGGAGCCGCGTATGGACTTACCAGGACCCGACAATGGATAATCTTGATATCACATCATGTCAACTCACTTGGGAGAGCATGCCAGAGTCGTCATGACGATCGGAAATTTTGGGACGCGAAATTATCAAAATACCCCTAACTTAAGCCTTTTCACCTTTTACCATTTTACCCTTTGAACCAAATGACCTTTTTAACCTTAATGAACTCTTTAGAAGGCTGGAACAGCCCTCTCAGCCCCTCATTCCACGCAGCCCAGCCCCCCAAGAACACTTCATCTTCCTTAGAGAAAAAACCTCTATTGAATCCTTGAGAAAACCTTGAAAGCTTGTTGAAATCACTTGATTTCTTGACCAATCTTCATCCAGTTTAAGGTAAGATCACTTCTATGGTCCCATATCTTCTTGAATCTCTTTTAATATCAAGATCAAAACTCCATTTTCATGAAACTTATTCTTAGATCCAAAACTTTGAAAATCCATAGGAAATTGTAGGAAAATACTTTGGAGGTGAAACCAAGTTCTTTGAACTCACCTCATCACCCTCTATCTAAACCCAAGAGCTCATGATCCAAGTCTCATCCTAGCTCTAAAACCCCAAAGTGGCCGAAACCTAAGAGTGATGATGAATAGTGTTTTTCATCAAATTTTTGATTTCTAATTCTTGATTCCATCCTTAGCTTTCCGAGTGTCCTTGAATCCAAGTGATGGAAAACCAAATCAATTCCTAGCCTAGATTTCCCTATATGGCCGAGAGCTTCATGGGGAAAATCCATGAGTTTTGTTTCACATTTTTGAGTCATAGGACTTGAAATGGTGTTAACTAAGTTCATGAACCAACCATCCAAAAGTTTGGAACCAAATGAGATCCCTAACCCTTTTTACCTTTCATGGCCGAACCCTGTACCTTTTAGGGGAAGGAAAACTTGTGTTCTTATGTTATAGATTGATGTTGATGAGTTGCTTGAATTGATTTGTGTTTGATTGTTTTAGGCGACACGAACGAAACCGGAGCCGGAGCCGAGAACCGACCGAGTTTGCATTGAAATTCTTTTGTGAGGTAAAGGGAGGTAGTCATTTAAGTTTGAGTAGCTTCATAGTGCATGTTTGGTATATGTATTATGATGACTTGATTGTTGAATTGGAGATGAGTTTGAATTGCAACACCCTTTCCCGAGTGTCACATTCCCGAACGTTTATAAGGCCGAAAATATTTATTAATGCGGAAAAATATGATTTTTCTTTTTCTTTTCTTTTCATAAAGATGTAATGGGATTAGTAAAGGTAATAAATATTACTAATGAGTGAACTTAGGTCCACCATGCATTACTAGGACATACATACAGTATTATAAATACAGAAACAGAAAACGGAAAACAGAAACATCAACATTACTGTATACAGACATAAGTCTAATGTATGACTGACATAAGAAAATACAATAAGTACTAGGAGTCATAGCTCCCAAAAGGTACTACAAAAACTGACATAGTCTGGCCGACAACAAAACTAAAACAGCAAAAGAGTCCACCTCCGAACTCAAAAGGACTGCGGAACCGAACCATCGTCGCGTCCATCTGTTCAAGCATCAACAGCAAGTACCAGCAGAAAAACATACAGATATGGGTGAGATTCCCGTTCATCAACACAACAAAACAGCAGTAGCAAAAACGGGACGACTCACCGGGTAACAGCGTACCCAACATGCTTACAAGGTTCTCAATATAAATCATGTTAAGCAGTTAACAACATAATAGCATGCTAAACATTTAACAGCATAATATAAGGCATCCTTAAACAATACAGCGATGTATAACAGTAAATGTAAACATCAATAGCCATAAACATCAATAGCCATGCAATGCAATGCAATGTATATGACTCAATGTCAATGTCACTGGGTACTACTCTGACCCCTACTCCATGGAGCTAACAAAACATTCGGAGAGAGTGAATGGGAGGACATGTTCCGGTTTCTGCCAGCCATGAGCAAGATGCTACAACATTCGTAACGTGCACGTATCTGGCTTTACGGTAACACTCTCGACCAAACATGAAAAGTACGGCATCTAGTAGAGGATATCAGTGTATTGCACGGATTTGCCACGACACAGAAGAATCACCAACTGGTCACATGTCAGCCCTTCCAACCCTGATACCTCCAAAAAGACCATTGAAGATCGTCACCGTAAGATTCGCACCCGCATCAAGGTGTAAGCTCAACTCCTAGGCTCAAGGCCTTACAACTATGCACATGAAATGCCAATGCTTACACAAAGCAGATGCGATAAAACAATGTCTATCCATTGGATAAACCTCAAGGTTCACTAAGGTTCTCTTCCCTAGGAACTACACACAACTTTGTTTTATAAAACATTTATCCATCGGATAAAACAATCATCCATCGGATAAATATCTCGTGATTCCTTTGGAATGATCCAGACTGCTTTCAGAATCGCCGACTGCCCCCACAGACCAACACAAGTCCTTTCAGCGTGTTTTGTCCTCACTCACACGCTTTCTAGGAAACTTCCCAGAAGGTCACCCATCCCATAATTACTCTAAGTCAAGCACGCTTAACTATAAAGTACTTATGTTCTAAGTTCCCGAAAAGAAGATAAATCTTGTTGATATGGGTAGTACCAATCAATTCTTATATGCTTTCCTTTAACTATACAGTCCCATACCTGCATAGCCTCAGGATTCCTTCCACTGTACAGTCCCATACCTGCACAGCCTCAGGATCTCTCTCATTCCAGTCATCACAAGACGGAAACAATTGAACGATTAACCTGGATCCGAATCACCGATCCATCATCGAACTACTGTTTCAAAAACCAAAACGTTTCGTGTTTGTGTTTACATCTTATGAATTATGTCTCAAGTCCTAAGCATTATGAATAAGGATTGAGAATCCTCTAGATAAGTCTTTAAGCCTTTCTAAGGTATTAATCCCTTGTTTTTCAATAAAGGAAACAAGTGTTGATTTCACTTAAGTCTTATGAAGTCATTGATGTACTAAGTCATCAATGGTATAGCACATGGTCTTGTTCCACCACATGCCATACTTAATTAACCCTTGTCTTCAACTCTAAGTTAATTATTTAACTTAAGTTTTTCACGCGTAAAACTTTACGATTGAGTTAGAAAACTCTTTTTGTAAACCAAACAACTTTTACAGTTGAAAACTCATTTGATTTAAAACAACATTTGAACTACTTACTTCATTTCTAGCATTTTCTAAAACATGAAATTCGCTTAGCGGAATTTCATTCGCTTAGCGAAAATGAGGCAGTAATGCCTCCTTTGGAACTCCTCTGGTTCGCTCGGCGAGACACAAATCGCGTAGCGAAACTTCAATTTATTCGCTTAGCGAGAATGATTTCGCTTAGCGAAAGTTCAGACGGTTACACCTCTATTGGAGACTTCTCTGGATTGCTCAGCGAGATGTAATTCGCGTAGCGAAATTTGCTGGGTTCGCTTAGCGAATATGAATTCGCTTAGCGAAAGTGAGGCAGTGATGCCCAACTAAGACTTTCCCTGTTTTTCGCGTAGCGAAAGTAAATTCGCTTAGCGAAAAGTTGCCTTAAAACAAGACATCAACCTTAGGGAACCATTTTGATTCTCTTCATGAAACCACTTCTTTTCTCATTTTGAGTCACTTGATTAGCTAGATGAACTAAGGATAAGGTATAAAACATGTTTCACTTTGGTGAAAACACTTTGAGATTTAATTCCATTCAAAGTCACTTAGGGTTTTTCTTTGAAAAACACAAGTTATTGAAAACACTTTCTTTACATCAAAACTTTGACTTGTCCAAGAACTATTCCTATCCTTCCTTTCCTCAAGGTCATGGCTAATAGCCAACTAGGAATCAATGTGAGGTTTTACTTCATCAACCAATCAAAGTATGGCTCACAACACTTACACAATCATGATAACCATAATACACATTACTACATCATAATCAAACATCCAAGTCCATCACACATTATGGTCTCATAATCAACAATAAAAAGTCCATACTTGATCTAATGATCAAAGTAGGTTTTCCCAACATACATGAAAATGGTTTTTCATTCAATCATCTCATCATCAACATATACTAAAGCACACTACAACATACTCAAGCATAAACTCATCATGACAACCTTGTTCTTGAAGAGAACTTAACAAAACTTAACACATAAAAGTGAACCCAAACTAAAGGGTTTCACCCACACATAATTTAAACAACCATCTTCACCACTACCATCTTGGTGTGATGAGGTTCTTCTCCCCATACCTGTTGAAGAGCAGATTCCCGGATCAAAGTCGGTTGATCGGTCTGTGAACCTCCTGATAGTTGTCACCAACTACAAACAACCAAACAATCAATAATTAAACAACAATCAAACCAAACTCAACAATTCTCACAAAGAGGGTTTCGGCCACCCTAAAGAGAATAAAGCTAGGAATTGATCTTGGTTTTCCATTTCATGGATTCAAAGGCATTAGGAAAGCTAAGGATGAAATCAAGTGTTAAAAATCAAAAATTGATGAAAACACTATTCATCATCATCAAGAAGGGTTCGGCCCTAATGTGCTTTTTGAGCTATGATGAGAGTTGAATCATAAGCTCTTGGGTTTAGGTAGAGATTAATGATGTGAGTTCAAAGAACTTGGTCTTACCTCAAAAGGATTTTTCTACAATTTCCTATGGATTTTCAAAGTTTTGGATCTAAGAAATAATTTTCATGAAAATGGATCTTGATCTTGAAATAAAGAGATATTCAAGAAGCTAAGGGATCATAGAAGTGATCTTACCTTAAAATGATGGAAGATTGCTCAAGGAATCAAGTGATTCCAACAAGAACTCAAGCTTTTCTCAAGACAACAATGGTGTTTTCTCTCTAAAGTTGAAGATGGTGTTCTTGGCTCTTCAAGAAGGGCTGGGCTGCGTGAATGAGAGGGTGTGAGGGCTGAGTTCAGCCTTAAAACAAGTCACTTAAGGGCAAAATGGTCATTTGCCAAAAGGGTAAAATGGTAAAAGTGCAAAAGACTAAGGTTAGGGGCATTTTGGTCATTTCGCGTCTAGATTTTTCCGATCATCATGACGACTCTGACATACTCTCCCAAATGTCCTGGGATGTTGTGATATCAAGATTATCTGTTGGCAAGTCTCGGTAAGTCCATATGTGGCTCCGTTCGTCAACCGATTGAGAAATCCGCCCGAACGAAGGTCAGGAAGTTATTTTTCTGAAATTTTTACGAAATTTAACCAAAACGTAGATAATCAAATTCTAAGACTTACTGTCTCGTTCACGGGTCCATCTGAGGTCTTATGAGCAGTAAAATCATACTGTCAGTGTAAAAACGCAGACCGGACTCCGTTTGAGTTTTTGACTCAAAACTTAATCGTAGCTTCCTACGATATCGTCGAGCATGACTATGGTCTCGGAATATTTTATTTCCATTCCTAAGACCTCGAATAAAATAAAGACATTAAAATACTGAAGAATTAGAAAACGTGAAAATCGGGGCGTTACATGAATGATGTATGGATTTGTTTTACTTAATGAAACATAATTGCACTCTTGTTGATAATTTGTGGCATGGATGCCTTAGTTGATATTATGATGATGATTATGGATTGTTGATGTATATATATATATATATATATATATATATATATATATATATCCCGGAATAGCATAGGACTGGCTATGTCTCGATAATTGTTAAAAGACTCGAAATCCTAAATCTATGTTTTGAAAACCGTGTTTGAAATTAAAAAGTGGTTTTTGGGAAAACGTGTTGCTTTTTCAAGAAAAGTTGTCTTTCATGTTGAAAATTATTTTCTTTTGAAAAGTAAAAAAAATGGTTTTATGAAAAGTCGTGCAAATCGTGTTTTATTTCGGAAAAGCGTTTTAAAAAGATGTGAAACCTTAGAAAGCGGTTTTTGTTTTCAAGAAAGGTGTTTTTCATGGAAAAATGTTCTCTTGATCAAAAAGGATGTTTTGTTTCAAGAAAACCAAAGTATGTTTTGTTTTCCAAAGTGTTTTGAGAAAATGAAACCAAAAGAAAAATGATGAGCCTTTGAGACGAACCCGAACCTAGCGGCCGAGACGTCGGGGCTAGTGTTTTGTGGATTGAGCACTCGGACTTCGTGTCCCGTGTTTTTGATTTGAGTGGGCTTAATGCCTTTTTGAAACGAGTCGTGGACTTTATGTCTCGACATTTGAAAGAATGAAAGCAAAGAAAATAGAAAATCTTCTGTGAACATGCATGAACCGGCAGACGTGCCATTTGGAACCGAGCTACAACTTTCGTAGTTGAGAATTCAGCCAGTTAAGACCACTGGGTCTATAGGGGCATTCTGTGTTCGAGATCCCACAAGTGGCCGGTGGCGTAGCAACCCCGTGCCATGGTAAATCGGTTGCCAAACACGAATGAACTCGATCAAAGACTGGAGTATTCATGATATGGTGAGACGTGGTACCCTGGAACAATTGGAGTTCGGACCTAAATAGAGAGGCCGACTCATGAGAACAATTGTGTTACGGGTGTTAGAATCACCGGAGTACATGAATTAGAAAGATGATATTAAAGTCTCATGCATTATTATAATTGATGATAGTGTTTGGGATGTTGTACTGTATTATATAAATAACTGTCAATATAACTGTATTTATCTGTGGATGTTTATACTGCTGTTTGTCGCTTGTGCGGCTATCGTGATAACTTTATATGAGTATCTCACCTTTGCCTGTACATGTTGGACACCGTGTTGTGTTTTTGGAACACATGTACAGATGTTGATCATAGGTCCCCGCGGAGACGTGAGGACTTGGACGATGGAAACTTCTGAAGGAGCCGACGTTGGGTTGTACCCCAATGGCTACTTTTAGCCGACCAGCTTAGGAGTCTTTTGTTTTGAATAGTCTTATATTATATTACTGCGCACATGTTGAATTATTTCTAAGTCGGTAATATGTTATACATTAGACTAGGTTTTACGTTATGCTTATGTTTATATGAACAGTGAATATCAATGTGTGATGTGAAATTTATTCCTCCGTCTTGAGTTGTTTGACTATGCATGCAGAAAATTTTTAAAACCGCGTTTTCGAACGTAGCTACTTAATTAAAGTATTTTTCGAAAGCAACCAGCGTTTTATTTTCTTGATTTATTCCTCATTAGAGTCCGTGCGTAGCACCCGCGGAAGGGGGTGTTACACAAAGCCTAAAGAACAACATCAAAATGAAAACAACTCCTAATAGAGCATCCACAACTCCACGTAAGCTCCAATGCACTACTCCTCAATCACTTGAGAATCATCTGTACAAATCGTACATTATACAAGAAGAGACACAAATACAACGGGGTGAGAGGACATACTCATATACATATGTTATGGAAGTAAAATGGAAATTAAGGCGAGTGCACACCCATATATACATAGTCATAGCACACATATATACAACATATATAAGTATTAAGCACTGCCATACGTAATGCAATTATTATCTCAAATCAAGTCAAATCATCTCATAATAGTTTGGCATACATTGTATCATCTTACTATATCTTGTATACATGTCGCATTACAATCACAAGCAGACAATGTCCTCATGAACCCACATAACACACATACTTGAGTACCCACAACAGGCTCTCTAGGGGCTGGGTCTTATCCACGGGCTCTTAGCGATTGGATCCCAACTCAGGCCATTCCATGGCTGGGTCCATAAACGGGCCATTCAGAGCTGAGTCCCATCTCGGGCCTTGTAGAGCTGGGCATCACACAAGCAATCACAAATGAGTACCCATCATGGGCTCCTTAGAGCTGGGTCTCACACACAACATCCACAAATGAGTACCCATCAAAGGCTCCTTAGAGCTGAGTCTCACACATAAACAATACATCACATTTCAATATAGTCAGAATCATAGTTCACATACATTCGTCCTTAACTATAACTCAATATTCACATATTATAATCCCAAACCAATAGTCATATAATTCATGATCAAAACACCGTCATGATAACATTAACAACACTATATCACTTATAGTAACACATACATATTTATAACATCATTATAACAGTGCATACATGTTTTCATGATACCACAATCATATAATAGATTCGATACAATAATCATATCACACAATCATGTAAGCCATTGCTCCAACAATGGTATCAACAAATCACTCAAGGCACAAGGGGATCATGGGAATCCCCAATCATCTCAATCCCATCCTCACATTCCCATATGATATGAGCATCTTTTCCCCCCATACCTGGTATGACTAAACGCACAGCCTAAGGGTAAGAGAAACAAGGATTCGCTCTTGATTTCCTCCTCACGGTCCAGCGCTTGATCACGATCTACCCAGCAAGAACAGGATTCATTCGTTCAAGAAGTGTTCTTAATGAAGATCAACCAAAACAAGGATTTCCCTTTGGTGGTTTAAGAAAGAGATCAAAGGAATTTCATGAAAGATGAAGAGAGGCCGTTTTTCTGAGTCGAAGATAGCGAATAATAGGGTTTAGGTCATGCTAAAATGTTTAAAAAGGAGTTAAGATGAAACGGGCCGAATTAAGGGTCCAAAACTCGTTTCTGCAAAAAAACACAGTAATAATCGATTATGACTGTTTTGACTCAACAATTAGCATTCTTGAATACCCATAATCGACTATGGGAAACCAATAATCGATTATGGTTGTTCTGGAACTCATAATCGATTATAATAATCGATTATGGCTACTCTGACTTGTAAACAATTCTCTAAGATATCCAACGCATCCATGATCGCCTCAATCGGACATCTAGAACTCAAGATACGTCCAAAACCGTAAAACGGGTTTCGTGACCGTTTCTAGAGATTAAACTGCCCAAAACATACACTTAAACACCTAATATGGAACTAAGGACATAGATCATCATATGAAAACATATATAAACACATTGATATACATATAAACGAAAATTGAGGTGTTATAGAATTCATGACAACATACAAACAATAGTCCTATATGCCCAATTTTTGTTTTAAATGACCCACTACCACGGTCCAATTTAGGATTGAACTGCTCTGATACAAACAATGTAACGTCTCAAGATATTACCTAGAAATAAATAATTATCCATTTGTGGCATCAGAAATTATGATTAAAATAAATCTTCCACTTTATTACATAAAATCTCTTTAAGTTAGTTAATAAAAAAATTACAATTCTTTAACAACAAATTTAGACTCAAAACATGGGCAACTAAAAACATCCAAAAATAAAATAAAACATCACTAATACTAAGGTCTTCAAAACTCGAAGACTTTCTCCAGTCAATGCGTTATCTCTAACATCACCTGTGAACTTTGAAAGGCAACTCCGCAAATGAGATTTGTAGTCCCAGTAAGCAAACACAGTTCAAAAAGGTTTTCGGAAAAATGTTGCTTTCAGCCAGCACGGTAACCGGAAAAACAACCAAGGTAGTCTGCCAACTTCAAAATAATATAATATCAAAGTATTTTTAATAATAACATAAATAAGCCATAGCACATACAATAACATCAACAACCTAAACATATGAATGCAATGACATCTGATTGCCTTCTCCATGTAGGAGGCCCTTTGCCATCGCCTCGCATTAGGCCAATATGTCATCGCTATAAGTTAGGCCCTTTGCCATCCCTATGAAGGACATTCTCCATAACCTTGCAATGTCCCACATTCCCTTCTCCTTGAGTTACGCCATTTGCCAACGCCTCGCATTAGGCCAAATCTTCCATCGCTATCAATAAGGCCTTTTGCAATCGCCTCAAAAGAGGTATCCGACCATACAATGTTTTTACATTGTCTTCCCCATGAGGGAGGCTCTTTGCCATTGCCCGACATTAGGCCAATCTGCCATCACTACGAGTCAGGGCCTTTGCTAATTGAACTCATTACATAGGGTACTCATACATCAATACAAAAATTAATTACAAACATGTAGCACAATAATCCATTATATTATCCAAACATGATGATATGGTCATTTACAATGACCCCAAACAACCCAACAAGCTCCATGCATTAATAACAATGATAAATCTCATGCCAAAACAAACACATAGACATTGCAAATCACATATAACATATACATATTAATTCCAAACCACCACACAAGCCTTAAAACTTGTAATCATACAAACCTGCATCAAATAACATCTCAATTCATCATTTATTGTTAAACCCTCAATTCAATTTAGGGTTCTTGAACCCTAACAAAGAAAACCCAAATTTTTCCTAATCAATCTCCCAAAAATAACATTAATTGTTTTAAGAACCCAAAACGCTTCTTTCAAAATACCATGGAGGTCTGAGTAAAATGGGGTTTTACTTACCTCTTGAAGACCTCCAAAGTCGTGGCCTAAGAACTTATAGGATTACTCCTTTCATCTCTCTAATTCACGTCTAAGGTCCTTTCTTCTCCCCAAAGCCTTGTAATTATTTTCTTCTTAGCTGCGTTTGAACTTCTAGGTGTAATTAGGTTCAAAACTGCACCTTAAGGGTGTTAAGGTTCTATTTATAGAACCCAAAAGCCCAAATCGCGTAATAAGGCGTCACGGCCCACTTACCTAGCATCCATCTTGGTAATTCGCACATATTTTGAGTTATAGACATCCAAAAATTATTCTCTTTATATTATTGGAAATATAAAAGAAAGCTCTACAACTTTCATGAAGACCATGAAATCTTAAACAAACTTTTAGAGGATCAAAACAGGGCTAAAAGTTAGAAAAACGGTGCTGGCGCTGGTACCTGAACAACGTGTACGAATTTGGCCATAACACAAGCTACAATAATCCAATTTAGACAAACTTGGTGTGTATGGAAAACTAAGAGACGGAGCTAAAATCCATACGAAGATGCTGATCGGTTTGAAAGAGATCGTTTTGACTGGTAAAAACCATATTTCCATTGGATTTAGGATAAGAGGAGATCCAAATTTTGTAATGTTACATTTCTCCCCTCATTAAAGAAATTTTGTCCACGAAATTTCAACATCTAACGCTTATACCGAAAAGCAAGCCAACAACCAAGGGTTAAACGGTCTTGTATACCTGAGTCAAGGTGTCCCTCTTCTACGCATCTTGGCTTGCGACCATGTCTTCTTCACTGAAGCCCACGTTCCGATTCGCAAACTTTGATCAACCACATCTAACGGATAACCTCCGTCTTTCAAAAGCCAAAAAATCTGCTCACTACCAATGAAACATTTAGTTGGCCATGCTCAATATCCCAAAGCACAGCATGTAGAATTCATGACGACACACAAACAATAGTCCTATATGCCCAATTTTTGTTTTAAATGACCCACTACCACGGTCCAATTTAGGATTGAACTGCTCTGATACAAACATGTAATGTTTCAAGATATTACCTAGAAATAAATAAGTAAATAAAATAATTATCCATTTGTGGCATCAGAAATTATGATAAAATTAAAACTTCAACTTTATTACAAAAAAACTCTTTAAGTTAGCTAATAAAAAAAATACAATTCTCTAACAACAAATTTAGACTCAAAACATAGGCAACTAAAAACATCCAAAAATAAAATAAAACATCACTAATACTAAGGTCTTCAAAATTTGAAGACTTTCTCAAGTCGTTGCGTCATCTCTAACATCACCTATGAACTCTGAAAGACAACACTGCTAATGAGATTTATAGTCCCCGTAAGCAAACACAGTTCAAAATGGTTTTCGGATAGATGTTGCTTTCAGCCGGCGCAGTAGCTGGAAAATCAACCATGGTAGTCCGCCAACTTCAAAATAATATAATATCAAAGTATTTTTAATAATAACATAAATAAGCCACAACACATACAATAACATCAACAACCCAAACATATGAATGCAATGACATCTCATTGCCTTCTCCATGTAGGAGGCCCTTTACCATCGCCTTGCATTAGGCCAATATGTCATTGCTATGAGTTAGGCCCTTTGCCATCTCTATGAAGGAGATTCTCCATAACCTTGCAATGTCCCACATTCCCTTCTCCTTGAGTTAGGCCATTTGCCAGCGCCCCACATTAGGCCAAATCTGCCATCGCTATGAGTTAGGCCCTTTGCAATCGCCTTAAAGGAGGTATCCAACTATACAATGTTTTTACATTGTTTTCCCATGAGGCCTCTCTTTGCCATTGCCTGGCATTAGGCCAATCTACGAGTCAGGCCCTTTGCCAGTTGAACTCATTACATAGGGTACTCATACATCAACACAAAAATTACTTAAAAACATGCATCACAATAATCCATTATATTATCCAGACATGATGATATGGTCATTTACAATGACGCCAAACATGCCAACAGGTTCTATGCATTAATTACAATGATAAATCTCATGCCAAAAGAAACACATAGACATTCCAAATCACATATAACATATACATATTAATTCCAAACCACCACACAAGCCTTAAAACTTGTAATCATACAAACCTGACATCAAATAACATATCAATTCATAATTTATTGTTAAACCCCCAATTCAATTTAGCGTTCTTGAACCCTGTCATAGAAAGCCCCAATTTTTCCTAATCAATCTCCCAAAAATAACATTAATTGTTTTAAGTACCCAAAACGCTTCTTTCAAAATACTGTGTAGGTGTTAGCAAGATGGTGTTTTTTTACTTATCTCTTGAAGACCTTCAAAGTCGCGGTCTAAGATCTTATATGATTACTCCTTTGATCTCTCTAATTCACGTCTAAGGTCTTTTCTTCCCCCCAAAACCTTGTAATTATTCTCTTTTTAGCTGCGTTTGAACTTCTAGGTGTAATTAGGATCAAAACTGCACCCTAAGGGTGTTAAGGTTCTATTTACAGAACCCTAAAAGCCCAAATCACGTAAAAACGCATCACGGCCCACGTACCCAGCGTCCACCTTGGTAATTCGCACATATTTTGAGTTGTAAACATCGAAAAATTATTCTCTTTATATTATTTGAAATATAAAAGAAAGCTCTACAACTTTCAAGAAGACCATGAAATCTTGAACGGACTTTTAGAATATCAAAACTGGGCTAGAAGTTAGAAAAATGGTGTTGGCACTGGAACCTGAACAACGAGTACGAATTTGGCCATAACACTAGTGACATGAATCCAATTTAGATGAACTTGTTGTCTATGGAAAGCTAAGAGACCAAGGTACAATCCATATGGAGATGCTGAGTTCAAAAGAGGTCGTTTTGACTTGTAAAAACTATATTTCTATTGGATTTAGGATTGAGTTGGCCAGGCACAATATCCCAAAGCACAACATTAGAATTCATGATAACACACAAACAACTGTCTTACATGCCCAATTTTGTTTTAAATTACCCAATACCACGGTCCAATTTAGGATTGAATTGCTCTGATACAAACAATGTAACGTCTCAAGATATTACCTAGAAATAAACAATTAAATAAAATAATTATCCATTTGGGACATCAGAAATTATGATAAAATTAAAACTTCCACTTTATTACAAAAAAACTCTTAATGTTTGTTAAGGTATAAAACAACACTAATGCTAAGGAATTCAAAACTCGAAGACTTTCTCAAGTCATTGCGTCATCTCTAACATCACCTGTGAACTCTGAAAGACAACACCGCTAATGAGATTTATAGTCCTAGTAAGCAAACACAGTTCAAAAAGGTTTTTGGAAAGATGTTGCTTTTAGCCGGCACGGTAACCGAAAAAACAACCATGGTAGTCCACCAATTCAAAATAATATAATATCAAAGTATTTATAATAATAACATAAATAAGCCATAGCACATACAATAACAACAACAACCCAAGCATATGAATGCAATGACATCTTATTGCCTTCTCCATGCAGGAGGCCTTTTGCCATCGCCTCGCATTAGGCCAATATGTCATCGCTATGAGTTAGAACCATTGCCATCTGTATAAAGGAAATTCTCCATAACCTTGCAATGTCCCACATTCCCTTCTCCTAGAGTTAGGCCATTTGCCAGCACCTCGAATTAGGCCAAATCTGCCATCGCTATGAGTTATGCCCTTTGCAACCGCCTAAAAGGAGGTATCCAACCATACATGTTTTTACATTGTCTTCCTCATGAGGGAGGCTCTTTGCCATTGCCGAGCATTTACGCCAATCTGCCATCGCTACGAGTCAGGCCCTTTGCCAATTGAACTCATTATATAGGGTACTCATACATCAGTACCAAAATTAATTACAAACATGCAGCACAATAATCCATTATATTATCCAGACATGATGATATGGTCATTTACAATGACCCCAAACATGCCAACAAGCTCCATGCATTAATAACAATAATAAATCTCATGCCAAAACAAACACATAGACATTCCAAATCACATATAACATATACATATTAATTCCAAACCACCACACAAGCCATAAAACTTGTAATCATACAAACCTGACATCAAATAACATATCAATTCATCATTTATTGTTAAACCCCCAATTCAATTTAGCATTCTTGAACCCTGACATAGAAAACCCCAATTTTTTCTAATCAATCTCCCAAAAATAACATCAATTGTTTTAAGAACCCAAAACGCTTCTTTCAAAATACCGTGGAGGTGTGAGCAAGATGGTGTTTTACTTACCTCTTGAAGACCTCCAATGTCGTGGCCTAAGAACTTATAGGATTACTCCTCTCATCTCTCTAATTCACGTCTAAGGTCCTTTCTTCTCCCCAAAACCTTGTAATTATTCTCTTCTTAGCTGCGTTTGAACTTCTAGGTGTAATTAGGATCAAAACTGCACCCTAAGGGTGTTAAGGTTAAATTTATAGAACCCCAAAAGCCTAAATCGGTTAAAAACGCGTCAGGGCCCACTTACCCAGCGTCCACCTTGGTAATTCGCACATATTTTCCGTTATAGACATCCAAAAGTTATTCTATTTATATTATTGGAAATATAAAAGAAAGCTCTACAACTTTAATGCGGACCATGAAATCTTAAACGGATTTTTAGAGGATCAAAACTGGTCTGGAAGTTAGAAAAACGGTGTTGGCGCTGGAACCTGAACAATGTGTACGAATTTGGCCATAACACTAACTACAAGAATCCAATTTAGACGAACTTGGTGTCTATGGAAAGCTAAGAGACCGAGCTACAATCCATATGGAGATGCTGAGTTCAAAGGAGGTCGTTCTGATTGGTAAAAACTATATTTCCGTTGGATTTAAGATAAGAGGAGGCCCAAATTTTGTGATGTTACATTTCTCTCCTCATTAAAGAAATTTTGTCCCCGAAATTTCGACATCTAATGCTTATACCAACATGCAAGCCAACAACCAAGGGAGAAACGGTATTGCATATCTGAGTCAAGGTGTCTTTCTTCTGCGCATCTTCGCATTGCGACCATGTCTTCTTCACTAAAGCCCACGTTCCGATTCGCAAACTTTGATCAACCACATCTGACGGAGAACCTCCGTCTTTCAAACGCCATAAAATCTGCTCACTAGCAATGAAACATTGAGTTGGTCAGGCTCAATATCCCAAAGCACAGCATGTAGAATTCATGACGACACACAAACAACAATCCTATATGCCGAATTTTTGTTTTAAATGACCCACTACCACGGTCTAATTTAGGATCGAACTGCTACGATACAGACAATGTAATGTCTGAAGATATTACCTAGAAATAAATAACTAAATAAAAAAAATTATCCATTTGTGGCATCAGAAATTTTGATAAAATTAAAACTTCCACTTTTTTACATAAAAACTCTTTAAGTTAGTTAATACAAAAAATACAATTCTTTAACAATAAATTAAGCCTCAAAACATGGGCATCTAAAAACATTCAAAAATAAAATAAAACAACACTAATACTAAGGTGTTCAAAACACGAAGACTTTCTCAAGTCGCTGCATCATCTCTACAATCACCTGTGAACTCCGAAAGACAACACCGCTAATGAGTTTATAGTCCCGATAAGCAAACACAGTTGAAAAAGGTTTTCGAAAAGATGTTGCTTTCGGCCGGCGCAGTAACCGGAACAGCAACCATGGTTGTCCGCCAACTTCAAAATAATTTAATATCAAAGTATTTTTAATAATAACATAAACAAGCCATAGCACATACAATAACATCAACAACCCAAACTTATGAATGCAATGACATCTCATTGCCTTCTCCATGTAGGAGGCCCTTTGCCATCGCCTCGCATTAGGCCAATATGCCATCGCTATGAGTTAGGCCCTTTGCCATCTCCATGAAGGAGATTCTCCATAACCTTGCAATGTCCCAAATTCCCTTCTCCTTGACTTAGGCCATTTGCCAGCGCCTCGCATAAGGCCAAATCTACCACCGCTATTAGTTAGGCCCTTTGCAATCGCCTCGAAGGAGGTATCCAACCATACAATTTTTTCACATTGTCTTCCCCATGAGGGAGGCTCTTTGCCATTGCCTGGAATTAGGCCAATCTGCCATCACTACGAGTCAGGCCCTTTGCCAATTGAACTCATAACATTGGGTACTCATACGTCAATAGGAAATTAATTACAAACATGCATCACAATAATCCATTATGTTGTCCAGACATGATGATATGGTCATTTACAATGACCCCAAACATGCCAACAAGCTCAATGCGTTAATAACAATAATAAATCTCATGCTAAAACAAACACATACACATTCCAAATCACATATAACATATACATATTAATTCCAAACCACCACACAAGCCTTAAAACTTGTAATCATTCAAACCTGACATCAAATAACATATCAATTCATCATTTATTGTTAAACCCCTAATTCAATTTAGCATTCTTGAACCCTAACATAGAAAACCCCAATTTTTCCTAAGCAATCTCCCAAAAATAACATTAATTGTTTTAAGAACCCAAAACGCTTCTTTCAAAATACCGTGGAGGTCTGAGCAAGATGGTGTTTTACTTACCACTTGAAGACCTCCAAAGTTGCGACCTAAGAACTTAAATGATTACTCCTTTCATCTCTCTAATTCACGTCTAAGGTCCTTTCTTCTCCTTAAAACCTTGTAATTATTCTCTTCTTAGCTGCGTTTGAACTTCTAGGTGTAATTAGGATCAAAACTGCACCCTTAAGGTGTTAAGGTTCTATTTATAGAACCCCAAAAGCCCAAATTGGTTAAAAACGCGTCACGGCCCACTTACCCAGCGTCCACCTTGGTAATTCGCACATATTTTGCGTTATAGACATCCAAAAGTTATTCTCTTTATATTATTGGAAATATAAAAGAAAGCTCTACAACTCTAATGCGGACCATGAAAGCTTACACGGATTTTTAGAGGATCAAAATTGGGCAAGAAGATAGAAAAATGGTGCTGGAGTTGGAACCTGCACAATGTGTATGAATTTGGCGATAACACTAGCTACAAGAATCCAATTTAGACGAACTTGGTGTCTATGGAAAACTAAGAGACTGAGCTACAATCCATATGGAGATGCTGAGTTCAAAGGAGGTTGTTCTGACTAGTAAAAACTATATTTCCGTTGGATTTAGGATATGAGGAGGCCCAAATTTAGTGATGTTACATTTCTCCCCTCATTAAAGAAATTTTGTCCCCGAAATTTCGACATCTAATGCTTACACCAACAAGCAAGCCAACAACCAAGGGAGAAACGGTATTGTATACCTGAGTCAAGGTGTCCATCTTCTGCGTATCTTGGCATTGCGACCATGTCTTCTTCACTGAAGCCCACGTTTCGATTCGCAAACTTTGAACAACCACATCTGACGGAGAATCTTCGTCTTTCAAAAGCCATAAAATCTGCTCACTACCAATGAAACATTGAGTTGGTCAGGTTCAATATCCCAAAGCACAGCATGTAGAATTCATGACGACACACAAACAACAATCCTATATGCCGAATTTTTGTTTTAAATGACCCACTACAGCTGTCCAATTTAGGATCGAACTGCTCTGATACAGACAATGTAACGTCTCAAGAAATTACCTAGAAATAAATAACTAAATAAAAAAAATTATCCATTTATGGCTTCAGAAATTATGATAAAATTAAAACTTCCACTTTATTACATAAAAATCTTTTTGTTAGTTAATAAAAAAAATACAATTCTTTAACAACAAATTAAGCCTCGAAACATGGGCATCTAAAAAAATTCAATAATAAAATAAAACAACACTACTAAGGTGTTCAAAACTCGAAGACTTTCTCAAGTCGCTGCGTCATCTCTAAAATCACCTGTGAACTCCGAAAGACAACACCGCTAATGAGATTTATAGTCCCGGTAAGCAAATACTTGCTTTCAGCCGGCGCGGTAAGCGGAACAACAACCATGGTTGTCCGCCAACTTCAAAATAATATAATATCAAAGTATTTTTAATAATAACATAAATAAGCCATACCACATACAATAACATCAACAACCCAAACTTATGAATGCAATGAAATTTCATTGCCTGGAATTAGGCCAATCTGACATCACTACGATTCAGGCCATTTGCCAATTGAACTCATTACATAGGGTACTCATACATCAATACCAAAATTAATGACAAACATGCATCACAATAATCCATTATATTATCCAGACATGATGATATGGTCATTTACAATGACCCCAAACATGCCAACAAGCTCAATGCATTAATAACAATAATAAATCTCATGCTAAAACAAACACATACATATTCAAAATCACATATAACATATACATATTAATTCCAAACCACCACACAAGCCTTAAAACTTGTAATCATACAAACCAGAAATCAAATAACATATCAATTCATCATTTATTGTTAAACCCCCAATTCAATTTAGCATTCTTGAAGACCTCCAAAGTCGCGGCCTAAGAACTTAAAAGATTACTCCTTTGATCTCTCTAATTCACGTCTAAGGTCTTTTCTTCTCCCCAAAACCTTGTAATTATTCCCTTCTTAGCTGCGTTTGAACTTCTAGGTGTAATTAGGATCAAAACTGCACCATAAGGGTGTTAGGGTTCTATTTATAGAACCCCAAAAGCCCAAATCGCGTAAAAACACGTCACGGCCCACTTACCCAGCGTCCACCTTGGTAATTTGCACATATTTTGAGTTATAGACATCCAAAAGTTATTCTCTTTATATTATTGGAAATATAAAAGAAAGCTCTACAACTTTCATGAAGACTATGAAATCTTAAACAAACTTTTAGAGGATCAAAACTTGGCTAGAAATTAGAAAAACGGTGCTGGCGCTGGAACCTGAACAACGTGTACAAATTTGGCCATAACACTAGCTACAAGAATCCAATTTAGACGAACTTGGTGTCTATGGAAAGCTAAGAGACTGAGCTACAATCCATATGGAGATGCTGAGTTCAAAAGAAGTCGGTTTGAATGGTAAATTTAGAAGATAAATGTTGGTTGCTTTCTGAAAAGGATAATTTACTTTAAGTCAGAAAACTCGGGTGTAAATAGTTTTCGGCATAATACGTCAGAAAGTGACACACACGTCACAATAATAAAATCACATTATACTCGACAATACACATAACTGGGTCTATTCACAAACCCTAAACCATCACATACAAGTTTTCTTGAAATTGTCTTTCATACAGAAGTTCCAAACTATACAGAGGTTTTCAAAACCACATAGACCGACTTTCTCAACATTATACATTAAAATCCTAAAATCTGGTTTGATAAAAAAAACTCTACGGATAATAGAGCCTACTACCTAGTATACATCGTACCAATGAGATTGGGTCTTATCGTTGATAGTCCACACATCTTCGTCGTCGGCATCAAGAAGCACAAGCTACAGGGTCTTGAAGTGACCCAAATGACATTGAGAAGCATCATCCAAAAACACAACACGGTGTCCAACATGTACAGGCAAGGTTGAGTAACCAATATATGGATTAAAACATGATAACTACATGCACGACACACAAAACAGCATATGAACATATATAGTATCAGCACAGCATAATAGCAGAAGTAACGTAGGGCAATGCACCAAGTAATAACGTGCCCAACATGCATACCATAAACCTTAATGTAACATATTAATCAATTAGCAACATAAGACATCTTCGAAAACAGAATAATGATGTGCAATAAGTAAATGTAATCATTAATAGCCATGCAATGCAGCGCAATGTACATGACTCAATGCCATATGTCACAAGGGTAAAACTCTGACCCTACTCCATGGAGCTAACAAATCGTTTGAGAGAGTGTATGGGAGGACATGTTCCGGTTATTGCTAGCCTTGAGCAAGATGCTACAACATTCGTAACGTGAAATACGGCATTATGGAAACACTTTCAACCAAACATGAAAAATACGGCATCTAGTAGAGTATATCAGTGTACTGCTCGGATTCACCATGACATAGAAGAGCTACCAACTGGTCACATGTCGGCCCTTCCAACCCTGATACCTCCAAAGACCATTGAAGATCGTCACCATAAGATTCGCACCCGCATCAAGGTGTAAGCTCAACTCCTAAGCTCAAGGCCTTACAACAATGCAAATGAAATGCCAGTGCTTACACAAAGCAGATGCGATAAAGCAATGCCTATCCATCAGATAAACCTCAAGGTTCGCTAAGGTTTTATTCCTTAGGAACTATACGCGTCTTTGTATTATAAAACAGTTATTCATCGGATAAATATCTCGTGATTCCTCTGGGATGATCCGGGCTGCTTTCAGAATTGCCGACTATCCCCACAAACCAACACAGGTCTTTTCAGCGTGTTTTGTCCTCACTCACACGCTTTCTAGGAAACTTCCCCGAAGGTCACCCATCCTACAATTCCTCCAAGTCAAGCACGCTTAACTGTGGAGTTCTTACGTTTTGGGCTTCCGAAGAAAAGACAAATGTTGTTGGTATAGGTAGTACCAATCAATTCTTATAAGCCTTCCTTCAACTATACAGTCCTATACCTGCACAGCCTCAGGATTCCTTCAACTATACAGTCCCATACCTGCACAGCCTCAGGGTCCCTCTCATCCCGATCATTGCAAGACTGAAACAATCGAACCACTAACCTTGATCAAAATCACCGATCCGTGATCGAACTATTGTTTCAAAACCCAAAACGTTTCATGTTTGTGTTTATATCTTGTGAATCACATCTCAAATCCTAAGTATTATGAAGAAGGATTGAGAATCCTCTTAGATAAGTCGTTGATCCTTTCTAAAATATTACTCCTTGATTTTCAATCAATGAAATAAATGTTGGTTCACTTAAGTATTATGAAGTCATTGATGTACCAAGTCATCAATGGTATAGTACATGTCTTGTTCCACCACATACCATACTTAATTATCCCTTGTCTTTAACTCTAAGTTAATTACTTAACTTAGGTTTTTTTACGCGTAAAACTTGACGATTAAGAGTTAAAAACTCTCTTTGTAAACCAAATCCTTTTTGATTGAAAACTCATGACTTGAAAGAACTTTGTTACTTTGATTAAGGTAAAGTTCCTTAATTGTTTTGAAAAAGGATTTTCTTTGCTAGCTTAGTGTAAAACCATGAGCTAAGTTAGCGTAACGGAAATGTAATCTCATCTAACTTGCTGAACTATGATTCACTTTAATCAACTTAAGAATAAAAGGTCTCCATTATGCTTAAAAAAAAAAAGAACATTGCCTTTGTTCGAAGATAAACGAAATGCCTTATGAAACTATGTTTAACTTTTCATGAAAACACTTCTTTGTTTCACTTTTAAATCACTTGATCACTTAGATGAACTAAGGTTAAAGTAAAAGACAAGTTTCACTTTGGTGAAAACAATTAAAGGTTGAAACTTTACTTGACCTTTGGATCAAAGTCACTTATTGTTTTCTTTTGAAACATAAGTCTCTAAAACACTTATCTTACTTCAAAACTTTGAATGTTCAAGAACAACACATGCTCTTCCATCTTTTTCTTGCTAAGGCCGCAAGCCTACTCAAAAGAAAAGTGAATATTTTGCTTCACTAACTTGTCAAGTCATAGCTCAAAATGCTCACAAAATTATAACAAACAATAATCATGCATCATTGTATCATAATCAAGCATAAAAATCCTTACTTGATCTAGAGATCAAAGTATGGTTTTTCAACATACATGAAAACATTTTTCATCCAATCAACATCATCATAAACATATGCTAAAACATACTAAAGCATATTATAACATACTAAACCGTACTAAAGCATAAACCATTATTATAATCACAATGAAGCTCAAACAGAGCTACACAAATCAATCATGGATAACATATAGTTATCGGGAAAAATCCCTCAGGCAAACTCCCCTTACCCGTTGAAGTTATCCTCCGAGCAAAAGTCGTCCGATCGGCTCGCGAATTCTCCTGATTCCTCATCCGATTACTCAACCACAACTACTACACATAATCATTCCAAACCTCAATATTACACAACACAAATTCTTCTAATCCTACCTATATAGGATTCGGCCATGGAGCTATAAAAATAGCTAGGGATGTCCAAAAATTCCTATCTCTTGGATTCCATTCGTACTAGGTGTGGTAAGGCTAGATCAAAGCCTATTACACCAAAACTTGAACCAAAATCCCATCCTCCAACACATGGAGGTTTCGGCCAAGAAAAGCCATATGAACTAGGAAGCTCATTTGGTTTCCAACTCTTGGATCAATGATCCTCAAGTATACACAATACTAGATTAAGTCTTATAACTCAAAACTTGAATCAAAAACTCAACCTTTTTCAAGTTAGGTGGTTCGGCCACTTTAATAAGAAATGGCTAGAAAACTTATTTGATTTCATGCTCTTGGATAATGAAAGAGAATGATGAAACTAGATCATAGAAATTGATTTGGTATTAAAAGGATTTTTCTACACTTTTCTATGAATTTTCAAAGTTCATTAATCAAAGTTGGATCTTCATGAATCAAGAGATTCAAGAGATGAAATAGAGTGATTAAGAAAGCTAGGATGGAGTCAATACCTCCTAGTTGATGAAGCTTAAGAGAAACTAGCTTGAATCACCCAAAAACTTCAAGTTTTCAAAGGTTCCAAAGGAAAAACAATGAAGAACAAAGAGAGAAAATGAAGAACAAGGAGAAGAGAGAGAAAGAGTGAGGCCGTGTGGCCTAGAGAGAGAGAGTGAAGGTGAGATATTATTTGATGTCATGACAAACTTGTAAATAACCAAAAGGGCAATTTGATAATTTCTTAAAAGACAAGGGGCATAATTGTCATTTCTCCTATAAATATCTAGATATTTCTAGAAAGCAATGATGACATGGTGAGTCATAGGGTCAAAACGGTTATTCCATAAATTCTCGGGGGCAAAACGGTCATTTAATTCTAGGGCAAATGGTAATTATGAAAAAGGTCATGGGCATTTTGGTCATTTTACATCCAGATATTTTCTAAACGTCATCATTACACTGAAGAGTCATGGCACACCTTCCTAGGTGATGTGACTTCAACCTTATCCGTAGTGGGTCACTGAAATCCCGTATTCAGCTCCGTTGTTCACCCGACTTTGGTTTTCGCCCAAGAAAGTCGTGGGAACTTATTTATTTTGAATATTTTCAAAATAACCAATATTGTTGGAAATAAAATATGAAACCTAACTGTTTCGTTCACGAGTCCAAATTAGGTCTTGATAGTAGAAAAAGACTATCTGTGAAAAACGCAGACCGGGCTCCGTTTGAGCTTTCGCCCGAAACTTAACCATGGCTTCCTATGGTTGTGGAGGGCATGCCTATGTTCTAAGAATATTTTATTTCACTCTTTAGACCCTCCAATAAAATACAAACACATAAATACTGTTTAATTCGAAAATCGGAGTGTTACATTACTACCCCACTTAAAAAAATTTCGTCCTCGAAATTTCGTGACTCAAAACTAAACAGGATTTCTTTATCCCTAGGTTCCACATTGTACCCCATACGTAATCCTTCCCTAGGTAGCATTGTAACCTAATGACAACTTCATACTTATCCTCTGTTTGATTTACCATTAAAAAAATCAAATCGTTTATCCTTAATTCATACTTTAATATCTTACCTTAGTTTCTTTCAACACTAGTCCACTTAGGAAAATCTTCCTCTGACATTTTTAACTCTTACTGTTAACACCATGATTTAAACTATGGTACACTTTTCTTTTACAACACATCCATCGGTTCCAATCCAAGATATCCAATCTCAGTCTTAGTTCCTTTTGAACGCAGTCCACCTTTCCAACTTACATCATAATCATGCACCTCGATCTTACAGAATCGGATTGCACTTCTTAATGCAACTACAACCAAAAGAAATCGCATCGGGTAGATTCATCCAAATTCATAAGTCTAAACCCTTCTAACAACTTAGTTTTACTCAGGAACTCCTCTTTTCTCCTTATATTAAGCTTAGACCAAACTACTAATAACATTTTCTTATAAATCTTCAAACTCATACAATTAATCTTAACTACAGACATTGATCATTACCCTAGGTTCTCCAACTACTAGTCTGCCTTGATCAATACTTCACTCATAGTAATTGTCTCACTTTCTCAGATTAATCTTAAAGATTCACATCTTATGAATCACAACTATATCTTCAACAAAACTTCCATCACTTCTTGTCTATCCTGCTGAAAGGATGTTCACAGTTAGCTACTATAATTACTCCTAACCAACCTTCCAAAGATCAAAACGTCCTTCTTGCTCGTCCACTTGAGTTGAGGATGATCGGTTGAACTCGGTCTCTACTCAGTCCTTGAAGATTAAGGAAAGAAATTGTCGACAAAGGAAATTTTTTCCTGGTCTTACTCTCATAAGAAAGTATATAGAAGAATTTTACCACTCTGAAAGAATTCAGGAATATCCAGTATGTGCCAAGATTCTTCAGTAGGTTGGTGAGTGTAAAAATGCATAGCTAATACATGTTTACAACCGCGACTCTAATTAAGTCCCTTCTTTCATAAGAACCTCCCAATAGAGTTGGTAATCAAAAGATAAACAGTCTGGCCAAAAATCAGATTGGATCACATTTACCAAATGTAAAAGTGATTAGACTAAGTTTCATCAAGTAACTTCCAGTATCAAGAAGTCGTTTATGTTATAACTCAAGAAATAATCATAAGAAATCTTTCAGTGAAATAATATGAAAATGTCCAGACCAATGGACACCATTTAACCAATCTACTCAAATGTCTAATACATTGAGGAATATGTAGGAGTGTGAACACAAATGTTCCCTTGAGATCAGGCAGCACTAACACAGATGAAGTAGTCAACCTTCTCTTTAATTCTTGGAAACTTTCCTTGCAGGCTTCAGCCCAAGTCCTTGAAAATTGAAAGTATCGAAACAAAGAGTCAACAATATCTTAAGATAATTGTTGTTGCAAGTGAGTCCAAACTTATCCTTCTTGCTTATCTACACCAGTCTCTTAAGTTCTCTTAACGAAGCACCATTCCTATCTCTGTAGGATCCATTGTAATTCTTTCCCCTACGGATACCAGTCCTAAGGACATCCATTCTATATCCAAAATTCATATTTCCATCCTTGTTCACTCAGTCTCTGATAATTCGTAATCTTCGGACAAGTTGTACTTAGGTATCATATATACTCTTCACCATCATTAGCTTGGATTACAAGTCCACTCATATCTGTCCTAGTGGAACATATGCCTTATCCATCAAATCCACAAACATCAGAGATTCTAATAATTTCTTAAAAATACTTTCAGAAGAAACGTCATGTGATTACCACACTTCAAGGGAAATCATTGTTGAACTATCATCAGACTATTAAGTCTTACCCTTTCGAACAAAAGATCCTCATCAGGTGTAACTAACTTTAGGAAGTCCAATCATATCGGCCTATTCAAGTCATTACAGCTCCTTCTACTGTCAACAGGCTATGGGTAGTCAGTGTGACAACTGATCATCGAGTATTCGGAAAACTATCACTATTGTATAGGCTAACTTAAATTATATGATTAAACAAACATCGAAACATCACAACACAGTTATATAAATTCCCATTTTTTAAATCATCAAGTCTTCATTCTCCTATTCCATCCCCATGACTTAAGCGGTGGTCTAAAAATACAAGGGAATTAGTAATTTCTTAGTGGTTTTCCAATAGATTTCTGCTTCTGAGAATGCTCAAGCTCACAATCACCATCATAACTATCCTCGAGGTCCACTAAGGTCTTAATACGCTTCCAATGCTCTACCTGGATTCCATTCCAGTCTTTCAACTCTATTAAGGAGCATGTCGTTATCTTGCCATTCTTTTAGTCGCTCACTAGCTACCTATGCCTCTACTTTAAAAACTTTATGTATTCTTCTATCTGGCTAAGGCATACCTGTCCAAATGTCTGACACAATCCCAAAAGGATAAACAACGTGTCAACATAAATACAAGTACCATTTACTAAACATGAGTTCTCACAAGGTCTAAACCCGATTTGAACGCATCAAAACACATATGATTGTGTGTCAACACACATTATTTCAACAAGGAAACAATTCAATCAAGTTCAGCCAGAGATCACACAAAAAAATCACAACAGACCTATTCCCCAAGGTTCCCGAAAAACTCGACCAGCTCTGATACCACCAATGTAACAACCCCCTTGGGCATTACATAAAGAACACGTGCGGAATTAAATTTAGAAGATAAATGCTGGTTGCTTTCGGAAAAGGATAATTTACTTTAAGTCAGAAAACTCGGGTGTAAAAAGTTTTCGGCATAATACTTGAGAAAGTGATACACACATCACAATAATAAAGTCACATTATACTCGACTGATATGAGCCCAATAAGGTGTATGGACCAAGAAGCACTTCAAGGACTTGGTGGGCCTATGACCAGATCAAGAACCAAGAAAGCCCAAGAAGTCCTAGAACAAATGGTGACAGCCTTTAAGGAAGCAAGCCCAACTTCAGGCCTAGAAGGAATGGAATCCAAGATGGTGACTTATCTTTGATATGAGCCCAAAGAAGGAGCTTGGACCAAGGAGCACTACAAGAACATGGTGGACCTATGACAAGGGCAAGGATCAAGAAAGCCCAAGAAGTTCTAAATCAAATGATAACAATCTTCATGGAAGCAAGCCCAAAGTCAAGACTAAATCAAATGGAGCCCAAATAGGTTACTTGTCTCATCCAACTAAATCAAATGGAGCCCAAATTGGTTACTTGTCTTATCCATCTTGAAGATATATGATGTTGATGGGCATGAGCTTCTTCAAACCCCATTTACTAGTTTTATTTCTAGTTGAATAAAGTGTACAAGACTTTGTATGGATCCAATTTTGGGGGAACTTCACTTTGGTGTCCATGAAGTGTGGGCTACACTAAGTTTGTATGATGACCAAGCCCACTTCATGAGGATGCACGAAAATGGGAAGCTTCTAGGAGGGCAACCTTTGGCTTGCATGCCTAGGTAACTCCTTTAGAAGTTATGGAACCACTTTTTATTAGTCACTTAAGTAGGATAGTTATTTAGCCACTTAGTGGATGAGTAAAAGCTTTATTACACCACTTAGTGGGATGTTCATGAATGGGGTTTTGTCATCTAGTGATGACCCTTTGTATGCATATTCTATGCAGCCCCATCTCCTATATAATTTGAGTATGATGAATGGAAAAGGGAACTAAGAAGTTGATTTTGGATTGAATCCAATTGTGAGGGTATTATCTCTCTAAGGTTCTTGATTGAGCCACCCCCTTGATCTTATCAAGGGTCCAAGACTTTTGTGGTGATCTTCACTAGGCTTATCAAATCCCCTTGGATTTGTGGCGCCTCTCCCCCATTCTCATCTCCATCCATTTTCTTGTTTCTTTCTTTCTTGAATTGAACACTACTTGTTTTCCTAAGTTTCATTGGTAGTCTAACCAATTGTGCTTGATAATTCAACCTAAGATCATCACCAAGGCAACCCACTAATTTGGTTGTCATCAAGTGGTATCAAAGCTCAGGTTTGGTTGAATTATTTTTGTATTTTGTTCTTCAATTTTCTTCTTGTTCTTCATCTTCAACCTTTCTTCTTTTCTATCCAAATATTACTTTGATTCTGTTTTGAAGGGAATTTTTGTTGCTTTTATGTTTCTGCCCCAAAACAAGTTTGCAAGTGTTTTTCTCTTCATGGAAGTGTAAAAAAAAAAAAAAAAAGAAACCAGCGCCAAAAAAAAAAAACAGAGAAAGAATAGGAAAAAAAAAAAAATCTTATTTGGGCAAATTGTGTTCATGACAAAGTTTCCCTTCATTCTTGTTTGTATTCTTGTGAAAGCTTTTCCTTGTCTTGCTTTTCCTTTGTTCGTGATAAGTCTTGTCGAATATTGCTATTTGGATTTGGACATTTTTGTGTGGATTGGAGGTTGACTCCTTTAAGAACTATAAGAGGACATATTGAGAGGAAAAAGGCAAGAGTGCAAAATTACATATTGTGTGGAAAAAGCCTAATTGAGTGTATCACAATTTTGAGTGAAACACGTGAGGGAGTGTGGTGAGAAGTTTAAAATTCTTGTTATATTTAATCTTTTGTTTCAAGTGATGGCAGATGATAGCCCACCTCTTTCTCCAAGGTCCACAATTCTCCAAGCTAGGATGACAAATCAAATCCGCACCCTTACAAGGCAAATGGAGGCAATGCAAGCAAATTATGATAGACAACTTGCCATCCTTCAAACCCGTGATGAGTCAAGTGGATATGAAAGTGAAAGAGGAAGACCTAGAGGAGGAGGACACAGAGGAAGGAGGCGTGATAGAGGGGATAGAATTGAAGGAGTCAAGATCAAAGTTCCTACCTTCCATGGGAAGAATGATCCCGAAGCCTACTTGGAATGGGAGATGAAGATG
The DNA here is from genome assembly GCA_039655645.1 of Ammopiptanthus mongolicus. Classification (NCBI taxonomy): domain Eukaryota; kingdom Viridiplantae; phylum Streptophyta; class Magnoliopsida; order Fabales; family Fabaceae; genus Ammopiptanthus; species Ammopiptanthus mongolicus. The sequence goes on from CM077345.1 coordinate 39,958,775, forward strand.
GAGCAAGTGTTTGATTGCAACAATTACAATGAAAGGAAGAGAGTGAAGGTAGACGCTCTTGAATTTAAAGACTATGCACTTGTTTGGTGGGATCAATTGCAAAAAGAAAGAAGAAGGTATGAGAAGGAGCCAATTGACACTTGGGCCGAAATGAAACAAGTCATGAGGAGAAGATATGTGCCATCCCATTGCCATAGAGATCTACACAACAAATTCCAAAGATTGACCCAAGGATCCAAGAGTGTTGTTGAGTACCACAAAGAGATGGAGTTGGCCTTGATTAGGTCCAACATTAGTGAAGAGAGGGAGGCTACTATGGCTCGGTTCTTACATGGTTTAAATGAAGAGATTCAAGACATAGTGGAGCTTCAAAACTATGTGGAGATTGAGGATTTGGTCCAACAAGCTATCAAGGTGGAACAACAACTCAAGCGGAAGAAGTCCAAATTTTCTTCTTCTTCCTCTTCTAAGTTTTCATCTTCAAGTTGGAAGGACAAATCAAAGAAGGAGGGCACCTCAACTTCCAAGGATGCCTTGACTAGTACACATGAAACGAAAGCTATGGAAGCCTCTTCCACCCCTAGAAACCGTGATGTAAAATGCTTCAAATGTTTGGGTCGTGGACATATTGCATCTCAATGTCCAACTAAAAAGGTGATGATATTGAGAAATGATGAAGTTGTAACACAATCCGAGGCCTCTAGTGAAGAAGAAAGTGAGGGAGAAATAGTTCCGGAAGGAGATTTGCTCATGGTGAGGAGACTTTTAGGGAGCCAAATCAAAGAGCATGATGAAAGCCAAAGAGAAAATATCTTCCGTACAAGGTGCATGATCCAAGGGAAGGTATGTTCTTTAATTATTGATGGTGGGAGTTGTGCTAATGTTGCTAGTTCTAGAATGGTTTCTAAATTGAATCTTGTGACTAAACCACACCCACGGCCATATAAGCTCCAATGGATTAATGAAGTTGGTGAGATGACCGTGAACAAGCAAGTTAAAGTTTGTTTCTCCATTGGAAAGTATCATGATAATGTTCTATGTGATGTGGTACCCATGGAGGCAAGTCATATGTTGCTTAGGAGACCTTGGCAATTTGATAAAAAGGCCAACCATGACGGATGTACAAACAAGTTCTCTTTTATACACCAAGACCGCAAGGTCACTCTTACACCCTTGTCTCCAAGAGAAGTAAGTGAGGATCAACTTAAATTGAGAGATAGAAAAATGCAAGAGGAAAAAGAAAAAGAGAGTGAAAACAAGAGTGATGGTCGAATGAAAAAGGATCAAAAAGAAGAGAGCAAAAATGAGAAAAAGAGTGAGAAGAATAGTGAGAAGAAAGAGAGTTATTTGGCAACAAAAAGTGAGGTGAAGAGGGCTTTGATTTCTAGGCAGCCCCCATACATGCTTCATTGCAAAGAATATTGTTTGAATGCTAATGCTTCTAATGAACTCTCTTTGCCTAGTGGTGTTGAAACTCTTTTGCAGGAATTTGGTGATGTGATTCCAAAGGAAGTGCCACATAGCCTACCTCCTTTAAGAGGGATTGAACACCATATTGATCTCATTCCGGGTGCATCATTACCCAATAGGCCAGCCTATAGGAGTAATCCTCAAAAGAAGAAAGAAATACACAAGCAAGTGAAGGCTCAAAGTGAGAAGAAGACCCAAAGTTATGGGAGACAAGCCAACAAAGGGAGAAGGAAGATGGTATTTGAACTCGATGATTGGGTTTGGGTGCAAATGACAAAAGAGAGGTTTCCTTCACAAAGGAAATCCAAGCTTCAACCAAGAGGAGATGGTCCATATCAAGGGTTGTCCAAGATTAATGATAATGCTTATAAAATAGCCCTACAAGGTGAGCATAGTGTTAGTGCTACTTTTAATGTGGCTGATTTGTTTCCTTTTGATGTAGGTGATGAAGACTCCAATTCGAGGTCGAATTCACTTAAAGAAGGAGGGGATGATATGAGCCCAAAGAAGGAGCTTGGACCAAGGAGCACTATAAGAACATGGTGGACCTATGACAAGGGCAAGGATCAAGAAAGCCCAAGAAGTTCTAAATCAAATGATAACAATCTTCATGGAAGCAAGCCCAAAGTCAAGACTAAATCAAATGGAGCCCAAATAGGTTACTTGTCTCATCCAACTAAATCAAATGGAGCCCAAATTGGTTACTTGTCTTATCCATCTTGAAGACATATGATGTTGATGGGCATGAGCTTCTTCAAAGCCCATTTACTAGTTTTATTTCTAGTTGAATAAAGTGTACAAGACTTTGTATGGATCCAATTTTGGGGGAACTTCACTTTGGCGTCCATGAAGTGTGGGCTACACTAAGTTTGTATGATGACCAAGCCCACTTCATGAGGATGCACGAAAATGGGAAGCTTCTAGGAGGGCAACCTTTGGCTTGCATGCCTAGGTAACTCCTTTAGAAGTTATGGAACCACTTTTTATTAGTCACTTAAGTAGGATAGTTATTTAGCCACTTAGTGGATGAGTAAAAGCTTTTATTACACCATTTAGTGGGATGTTCATGAATGGGGTTTTGTCATCTAGTGATGACCCTTTGTATGCATATTCTATGCAGCCCCATCTCCTATATAATTCGAGTATGATGAATGGAAAAGGGAACTAAGAAGTTGATTTTGGATTGAATCCAATTGTGAGGGTGTTATCTCTCTAAGGTTCTTGATTGAGCCACCCCCTTGATCTTATCAAGAGTCCAAGACTTTTGTGGCGATCTTCACTAGGCTTATCAAATCCCCTTGCATTTGTGGCGCCTCTCCCCCATTCTCATCTCCATCCATTTTCTTGTTTCTTTCTTTCTTGAATTGAACACTACTTGTTTTCCTAAGTTTCATTGGTAGTCTAACCAATTGTGCTTGATAATTCAACCTAAGATCATCACCAAGGCAACCCACTAATTTGGTTGTCATCAATCTTAGTCAAGTAGAGGCCCATAATGATGACAAGGGGGGGCGTGACTTTGCTTCCATAGTTATTGTTTTGTTTTTCAATTCAATAAAGTGTAATGGATTATGTGCGTGGATCCAATTAAGCATTCTCTATTAGTGGGCTACACTAAGAGTTGCATGAAGGTCTAGCCCATAATATCCATGCTACACGTTGAGTAGGGAGTCTTGGGGAGGGAATCTTTAGCTTGCATGCTATACGAAACTCCTCATTAAGTTGAGTCAATAAATTGTAAGTTATGGGTGTTACACTTTTAATTTGCAAAGCAAAGTGTAACCACCCATCATGAAGGGAAAGTAGGCGTGACATTGAGTGCTTGGGGCTGACTTCAATTGCTTCATGGTGAGTTATGAGTGTCTTGGTGGCTGCCTTCAATTGTTTGAGTGTTAAACTTTTAATTTGACAAACAAAGTGTAACCACCCATGAAGAACAAGTGGTAGGCGTGACATTGAGTGTCTTGGGGCTGAATTCAATTGCTTGATGGTGAGTTATGAGTGCTTGATGGGCTGCCTTCGATTGTTTGAGTGTTACACTTTTAATTTGACAAACAAAGTGTAACCACCCATGAAGAAGGAAGGGTAGGCGTGTATGAATGGGTTTGGGGGCTGAATTGATTTTGTTTTAGTGGTCATCAAGTTAGGAATTAGGCCATTCAAAGTGGGGATTATGCCTTGTCTTTGGATGCCAAGAGTTGGATGACTATTATATGTATGCACCTAAAACCTTGAGAAATAGAACTTGGATGTTGAATTTGGATTAATTCCATTTGTGAGAAAATTGTTCTCTTAGGTTCTTGGTTGAACCAAACTTAGTTCTTATCAAGAATCCAAGGTTCTTGTGGCGAACATCACTTGGCTTATAAAACCTTCTTGGTTTGTGGCGCCTTCATCATCTCTTTCTTTCCATTTTCTTAATTTCTTCTCTGTTATGTTGTTTCATTTTGTTCCTATACAAAGAGCACGAAATTATCATGCTTGAAATTCAACCATAAGATCTTCAAAAGGCAACCTCACCATTTGGTTGTCATCAAGTGGTATCAAAGCTTAGGCTTTGGTTGAATTTTTGTTTTTGTTCTTGATTCTATTTTCTTCTTCATCTTCTACTCTTTCTTCTTTTCTTCTCAAAACCAAAAACAAAAGTTACTTTGATCTTTTCTTGAATGGAAAATTCGTGGTTGCTCCAAAAACAAAGTTTTCAAGAGTAATTCTCTTCAACAAGTTATAAAAAAAAGAAAAGAAAATAAATTCGTGTAAAAAAAAAAAAAAAAGAAAAAGAAGAGAAAGCTTCACTTGAGCAAGTTGTGTCTTGAAAAATTTTCCCTTCTTCCTTTGTTTCTTATTTCTAGCCTTTTCTTTGTTGTTCTTGTTTTGATAAGTTTAGTGATTTTGTTACTTGAATTTTGGTATTTTTGTGTTTTGTTCTTGATTCCTCTAAGAACTAAAGGAGAACATTTGAGAGGAAAAAGGCTAGAGTGCAAATTTACATCTTGTGTGGAAAAAGCCAAAAGAGTGAAATTCATTTGTGTGACAAGTGAGGGAGTGTAGTGAGGAAACACAAATCATGGCACACAATGGAGATAGTCCACCACCTTCACCAAGGTCCGCGGTCATTCTTGCACGAATGACTACTCAAATGCAAGCCCTTCAAAGGCAAATGGAGACAATGCAAGCCAACTATGATCAACAACTTGCCAACCTTCAAAATGATGAGTCTAGTGGCAATGAAAGTGAAAGAGAAAGGCCTAGAAGACATAGAGGAGGAGGACATAGAGGAAGGAGGCGTGATGAAAGGCTTTAGGGGGTCAAAATCAAAGTTCCTCCCTTTCTTGGGAAGAACGATCCGGAGGCTTACTTGGAGTGGAAGTTAAAGATAGAACAAGTCTTCGATTATAATTCTTACAATGAAGGCAAGAAGGTGAAAGTAGCCGCTCTTGATTTCAAAGAATATATGCCCTTGTGTGGTGGGACCAATTACAAAAAGAGAGGAGGATACTTGGAAGGGAGCCTATAAACACTTGGGAGGAGATGAAGTATGTCATGAGGAAGTGGTTTGTTCCAAATCATTATCAAAGGGACATTCACAACAAATTACAAAGACTTACCCAAGGGAACAAAAGCGTTGATGAGTATTTCAAGGAGATGGAGTTGGCCTTACTTAGGTCAAATTTTCAAGAAGATAAGGAGGCTACCATGGCAAGATTATTACATGGCTTGAATCAAGATATTCAAGACATTGTAGAATTACAAAATTCTGTGGAGCTTGAAGATTTGGTGCAACAAGCAATCAAGGTGGAGCAACAAATTAAGAAGAGGAAGTTCAAATATTCTTCTTCTTCTTCTTCAAAGTTTCCATCATCAAATTGGAAGCACAAGCAAAAGAAGGAGGGTGCACCAACCAAAGAAGCCGTGAGCACCTCTCAAGGCAAGAAACCAATGGAGACAACCACTAGGAGCCGTGAAGTAAAGTGTTTCAAATGCCTTGGCCATGGGCACATAGCCGCCACAATTTCCAACAAAGAGAACCATGGTGACCATGAATGGTGAAGTAGTATCACAATCCGAGGCTTCAAGTGGGGAGGAAAGTGAAGAAGATATGTTCATGCCGGATGGTGATTTACTTATGGTAAGGAGGCTATTGGGGAGTCAAGTGAAAGAACATGATGCAAGCCAAAGGGAGAATATCTTTCATTTAGATGTCTAATTCAAGGAAAGGTATGCTCTTTAATTATTGATGGAGGAAGTTGTGCCAATGTTGTAAGTACTAGATTGGTGTCAAAACTAAATCTTGTAACTAAAGCACATCCAAGACCATATAGGCTTCAATGGTTAAGTGAGGTAGGAGAAATGGTGGTGAACAAACAAGTGGAGGTTCCATTCTCAATTGGGAAGTATAAGGATAGTGTTCTTTGTGATGTGGTGCCTATGGAGGCAAGCCACTTGTTGTTGGGAAGGCCTTGGCAATATGACAAGAAGGCCATCCATGATGGGTTCTCAAATAAGTAAACTCTCATGTATCAAGGCCGAAAGGTCATACTTTCTCCTTTATCTCCAAAGCAAGTTAGTGATGATCAAATAAAAATGAGAGAAAAGAGAGAGCAAGAGAGAAAAGAAAAAGAGGGTGAAAAAGAAATTGAGAAAAAGAATGAAGAAAAATAAAAACAAAATCATGAGAAAAAGGAAGTGAAAAATAGAGTGGAAAAAGAGAGTAAAGAGAGCTTTCTTGCAACAAAGAGTGATGTGAAGAGTGCCTTAATTTCAAGGCAGCCCCTATACATACTTTATTGTAAGAAATTTTGTTTAAATACTAACATTCCTACTGATAATTCTTTGTCTAGTGGTGTTAAAAATCTTTTGCAGGAATTTGATGATGTTTTTCCTAAGGAAGTGCCACATGGCCTTCCCCCTCTTAGAGGAATTGAGCATCACATTGACCTAATTCCGGGTGCATCATTGCCCGATAGGCCAGCCTAGAGGAGCAATCCACAAGAGACTAAAGAGATCCAAACACAAGTGGAGGAGTTGATACAAAAAGGTTGGGTGCAAGAAAGTTTGAGTCCATGTGCTGTCCCGGTAATTTGAGTGCCAAAGAAAGATGGGACTTGGAGGATGTGCACGGATTGTAGGGCCGTGAACAACATCACAATTAAGTATAAACATCCTATCCCTAGACTTGATGATTTGCTTGATGAATTGCATGGTGCTTGTGTTTTTTCTAAAATTGATTTGAAAAGTGGGTACCATCAAATTAGAATAAGGGAGAGGGATGAATGGAAAACTGCCTTTAAATCTAAATATGGTTTGTATGAATGGTTGGTAATGCCTTTTGGTTTAACAAATGCACCTAGCACTTTTATGAGGCTTATGAACCATGTTTTGAGGCAATTTTTGGGCAAGTTTGTTGTGGTGTATTTTGATGACATCTTGATATATAGCAAAAACTTAGATGAACATCATGAACATTTAAGGGTTGTTTTGCTTGTATTAAGAAAAGAAAAATTGTATGCTAATTTGGAAAACTGTACTTTTTGTGTGGACCATGTGATTTTTCTTGGATTTGTGATAAATGCTAAAAGGGTCCATGTTGACAAAGAGAAAATTAAGGCCATTCAAGATTGGCCAACCCCCAAAAATGTAAGTGATGTGAGGAGTTTTCATGGCTTGGCTAGTTTTTATAGGAGATTTGTTAAGGACTTTAGCACCTTGGCTGCACCTCTTAATGAAATTGTCAAAAAAAATGTTGGGTTTAAATGGGGGGAGAAGCAAGAACATGCTTTCAAAGAACTTAAGGAAAAACTCACCCATGCACCAATACTTGTTTTGCCTAATTTTGCTAAATCTTTTGAGATTGAATGTGATGCTTCAAATGTTGGTGTTGGGAATGTTTTGATGCAAGAGAGGCATCCAATTGCTTATTTCAGTGAGAAATTAAGTGGAGCTTCCCTTAATTATCCAACCTATGATAAGGAATTGTATGCCTTAGTAAGAGCTTTGCAAACTTGGCAACACTATCTTTTGCCCAAAGAATTTGTCATTCATACTGACCATGAGTCTTTGAAATATTTGAAAGGGCAAGGAAAGTTAAATAAAAGACATGCAAAGTGGGTTGAATTTCTTGAACAATTTCCATATGTGGTGAAACACAAAAAAGGTAAGGCCAATGTTGTTGCAGATGCACTTTCAAGAAGGTATTCTTTACTTTCTACCCTTGAGACGAAGTTGTTGGGTCTTGAATGCATTAAAGAATTGTATGAGCATGATAAGGAATTTTCTCATATCTATGCTAATTGTGTGCATTCGTCCCAAAATGGATATTTTAGGCACCAAGGATTTTTGTTCAAAGAAAAACGTTTATGTGTGCCTAAAAGTTCTATAAGGGAATTGTTCTTAAAAGAGGCGCATGAAGGGAGATTAATGGGGCACTTTGGGGTCCAAAAGACTTTAGGCATGTTGCATGAACATTTTCATTGGCCTCACATGAAGCATGATGTGCAAAAATATTGCGAAAATTGCATTGTATGTAAAAAGTCAAAATCCAAAGTGATGCCCCATGGACTTTATACTCCTTTACCTATTCCTGACTCTCCTTGGATAGACTTATCTATGGATTTTGTTGTGGGATTGCCTAGGTCAAGGAATGGTAAAGATTCCATTTTTGTTGTGGTGGATAGGTTCTCCAAAATGACACATTTTATTCCATGTAAAAAAGTTGATGATGCTTGTCATGTGGCAGACTTATTTTTTAGGGAAGTGGTGAGACTTCATGGTCTCCCAAGGAGTATTGTTAGTGATAGGGACACCAAGTTCCTAAGTCACTTTTGGAGGACTTTGTAGGGAAAGCTAGGTACAAAGCTTCTTTTCTCCACTACTTGCCATCCTCAAACGGATGGGCAAACTGAAGTTGTGAATAGAACACTTTCTTCCCTTTTAAGGGCTGTGATTAAAAAGAACATTAAGTCTTGGGAGGAGTGTTTTCCTCATGTGGAATTTGCTTATAATAGGGTTGTTCATAGCACCAGTCAACATTCTCCTTTTGAGGTTGTTTATGGTTTTAATCCCTTAACTCCTCTTGATTTATTGCCATTGCCTAACTCTTCAATTTTAAAGCATAAAGATGGTAGGGCCAAGGCTGAATATGTGAGGAAGTTACATGAGCAAGTGAAGGTCCAAATTGAAAAGAGGACCCAAAGTTATGGAAGACAAGCCAACAAAGGAAGGAAGAAGGTGGTATTTGCCCGGAGATTGGGTTTGGGTTCACATGAGGAAGGAAAGGTTTCCTTCCCTAAGGAAATCTAAATTGCAACCAAGAGGAGATGGGCCATTTCAAGTGGTGGCCAAGATCAATGATAATGCATACCATTTGGATCTTCCTGGTCAGCAAGGTGGAATAAGTGCTACTTTCAATGTAGCTGATTTATCTTTTTTTGATGTAGGTGATGAAGAATTCAATTCGAGGTCGAATTCACCTAAAGAAGGAGGGGATGATATGAGCCCAATAAGGAGTATGGACCAAGAAGCACTTCAAGGACTTGGTGGGCCTATGACCAGATCAAGAACCAAGAAAGCCCAAGAAGTCCTAGAACAAATGGTGACAACCATTATGGAAGCAAGCCCAACTTCAGGCCTAGAAGGAATGGAATCCAAGATGGTGACTTATCTTAGTCAAGTAGAGGCCCATAATGATGACAAGGGGGCGTGACTTTGCTTCCATAGTTATTGTTTTGTTTTTCAATTCAATAAAGTGTAATGGATTATGTGAGTGGATCCAATTAAGCATTCTCTATTAGTGGGCTACACTAAGAGTTGCATGAAGGTCTAGCCCATAATATCCATGCTACACGTTGAGTAGGGAGTCTTGGGGAGGGAATCTTTAGCTTGCATGCTATAAGAAACTCCTCATTAAGTTGAGTCAATAAATTGTAAGTTATGGGTGTTACACTTTTAATTTGCAAAGCAAAGTGTAACCACCCATCATGAAGGGAGAGTAGGCATGACATTGAGTGCTTGGGGCTGACTTCAATTGCTTCATGGTGAGTTATGAGTGTCTTGGTGGCTGCCTTCAATTATTTGAGTGTTACACTTTTAATATGACAAGCAAAGTGTAACCACCCATGAAGAACAAGTGGTAGGCGTGACATTGAGTGTCTTGGGGCTGAATTCAATTGCTTGATGGTGAGTTATGAGTGCTTGATGGGCTGCCTTCAATTGTTTGAGTGTTACACTTTTAATTTGACAAACAAAGTGTAACCACCCATGAAGAAGGAAGGGTAGGCGTGTATGAATGGGTTTGGGGGCTGAATTGATTTTGTTTTAGTGGTCATCAAGTTAGGAATTAGGCCATTCAAAGTGGGGGTTATGCCTTGTCTTTGGATGCCAAGAGTTGGATGACTACTATATGTATGCACCTAAAACCTTGAGAAATAGAACTTGGATGTTGAATTTGGATTAATTCCATTTGTGAGAGAATTGTTCTCTTAGATTCTTGGTTGAACCAAACTTAGTTCTTATCAAGAATCCAAGGTTCATGTGGCGAACATCACTTGGCTTATAAAACCTTCTTGGTTTGTGGCGCCTTCATCATCTCTTTCTTTCCATTTTCTTAATTTCTTCTCTTTTATGTTGTTTCATTTTGTTCCTATACAAAGAGCATGAAATTATCATGCTTGAAATTCAACCATAAGATCTTCAAAAGGCAACCTCACCATTTGGTTGTCACCATCGACAATACACATAACTGGGTCTATTCACAAACCCTCAACCATCACATACAAGTTTTCTTGAAATTGTCTTTCATACAGAAGTGCCAAACTATACGGAGGTTTTCAAAACCACATACACCGACTTTCTCAACATTATACATTAAAATCCTAAGAGCTGGTTTGATAAAAGAACTCTACGGACAATAGAGCCTACTACCTAGTATATGTCGTACCAATGAGACTAGGTCTCATCGTCGACAGTCCACACATCTTCATCGTCGGCATCAAGAAACACAAGCTACATGGTCCTGAACTGACCCAAATGACCATTAAGAAGCATCTGTACACGTATCCAAAAACAAAACAGGGTGTCCAACATGTATAGGCAAGGGTGAGTAACCAATATATAGATTAAAACACGATAACTACATGCACGACACATAAAACAACATATGAACATATGTAGTATCAACACAGCGTAATAATAGAAGTAACACAGGGCGATGCACCAAGTAATAACGTGCCCAACATACATACCATAAACCGTAATATAACATATTAATCAATTAGCAATATAAGACAACTTCGAAAACAGAATAATGATGTGCAGTAAGTAAATGTTATCATTAACAGCCATGCAATGCAGTACAATGTACATGACTTAATACGACCCCATTTACGTAGGATAATCCCATTAAGTTCAGAACCCGCCTACTATGTTATTTTTAACTATAACCTAGTGATATCATTACACGCTTATTAAATGAACGACAAAACGGTAAAACATACACGATAAGCACATACATAAAAGCATGCATCCGAGTAAGCACAACCGGAAAGATAAAACATATACATGCATTATATAAGTATTTACGTGGTTGTCCCCCTCAGTAGGGCTACTGTAATACATACATCATTGTACAACTGAAACTGAAAGATAAAACATATACATCAGGACTCCAAAAGAAAGAAAAAGCTCTCAGACATCCTCTCCAGCGCTCCCCAGCCCTGCACTCAAAATACATCAGCCTCTCCACTCTGTCCTAGAAGAAGACGCATTGGCTAACCCTCACCATCACTGGTAGGGATGACCTGAGCTACCCTGTCCCTCTCCGTGTGTATGCCTGTAAACCCGCACAGGCTCGTACTCGGAGGAGGAACTCGACACTACTATGCGGCGCCTCATGGCCGCCCTCATGTACCGGTCTGAACGTCTCCTCTGGCGTCTATGCACAAAGCCCCTCCTATTGGATATAGCTGAAGTCTATGCTGCCACCCATTGGTAGTCCTGCTCTCTGGCTCGGTGGTCGCCACATCCGTGGAAAGGGAAGGAACTGGTAAACTCGGTAGGGTCCAATGATGTCTGCATAAGGTGGAGTACCTCTCCTGAAGATCAGGCTAACTGGTCCTATGTATACAACTAAAAAGGTCGAGGGGTCCACCCGCCATCCCCTCTCGTCGTGATACACAATCTCAATATCTCCTAGCATCGGCATCCTCGATGCTCCGGTGATAAACGGGTGTCTCCTCTGGTCCATCCTCTAGTACTGCTGGCTCTTCATCTGCTCATAGAACGAACATACCCATACAAAGGAAAGAACACAGGGAGATAAGATATAAAACACATCAAATACAGTGATGATGCAATGCAGCATATATAGCAGACGCAGCCATCTCTCAACGTCTTGACGCCACGGTCCTTTCCTAACTAGATGTGACACGTACTCATTCTATGCATGCCGGCCGGTACGAAACACCCTACTAAAGGCAACATCTCGTCCGCTCAACGGACCATAAGTTGGTTTGTTCCAATAATCCGTTCCGCTCACCGTGACCCATAAGAGTGCATCACCGCTCAACTGTCCCAGACAAAGAGGGCTATCTGGGCCTCCTCAGAAGATCCACCGGCAACTGGAAAGACTCAGGGCTCTAGTCGGGATAACCATACGTGCCCAGGACCGCCACGACACGATAGGAGCTACCTCATCGGTCTCTTGTGGGTACACCTATGTCCAGTATATCCCCGAGGTCACACAGACCTTCGCTTCCATTTTCCGCACTCGCACTCGGTGCACCAACCTCGTATACCTCATGGCATACGGCTCGCCACTTGGCATCAATGCATATGCTATGCATGTCATCCATCTCTCTTGAGCTGATATCACAACACATGCAAACTTGCTCTTAGCAACATGAGCTCCAAGGATCCACACACACACACACACGAGCTCCAAGCTCTACTTAACACATATGAGCTCCCAGCTCCCATCATGACCTTATGAGCTCCAAGCTCCGACTATAACTTCAAATATTGACTATCAGCTCAAACATCCACCATGGGATCAGAACCCTAATCAAACTAAACCTCCTATCTCAGGGCACACGCATATCGAGATACATACAACAGTCGATCAATAGCAGTATTATCAATGCAACAACAAATATCTCATGTGCAACAGTAAACATCTCATGTAACGGCATGTCATCATATCATGCAGATATACAATATGCCACAGTTAACAGATAAGCAGATACTCACGAAAACAGCCATACAGCCATCACGTCAACCATTATAAATCTGCTAACCTAGGGTATCAACATAGCGGTGCTAGCCCGAAGTAGACTAAACCTAGGGTTTATATACTTCCTCAAGGCTCAACCTCACGTAGGGTTTAGGGTTCCCCTACACACATATAAACAACACTATATAGACTACGCTTGCCTCCCCGACGTGTGTAACTCTTTCTCCCCACCTGAACAGTCGACACGCAAATCTAGGCAACCACCGGCTGCTCCTCCTTCCTCAAGCTCGCAGCCACCCTCCTATGGCAGCTCCAAACAACCCCTCAACCGTGGCCTCAGCTCCAAGCCACGCACCACCGCAAGCATGAACTTTGCCCTAATCACGAGCACAACACGTATACAACAGTGTTGGCCCTAGGGCAAGCTTAGTAGATTAAGACAAAGGTAAAGACTCGAAGAACACCAAGAACATGAAGAACACGTATTAGGGATTCGAGTTTACCTGTGGCGAATCGAGAAACTAATCCGCTGGAGTTGTGTAAAACTTCGTCGCGATTGCAACGGTGTAGTCAGAATCGCGTTCCGGCGGCTCGATCACCTCTAACCTCAAGCTTTCTCTTTCAAGAACTCAGAACCTCTCTCTCTAACTCGCAGAAAAGCTCTAAGTTTCTTGCAAAATGAGAAGATGAAAGTGGAGGCTCCACTTATGGTTCCCGCTGTCCACGCTTAAGCGTGGTTCACTTTGCACGCTTGAGCATTGCCATGCTCTAGCGTGGTATCTCTCCACGCTCGAGCATGGAACCTCATCCACTCCGCCTGCTCCTTGGCCTCACACGTGTCGCACACGCGTCCAAACTCAGAACAGCTGCACAGTGCACTCAATACGCTGAGCCGTCTGTCTCTTCCCACGCCCTAGCATCATAACGCTTGAGCGTGGCGTTCTCCCACGCTTGAGCGTCAAGCTCAGCGAGAGAAGAACTTCCATCCTTCTGACTTCCCCAGTTTCTCGTGTTACACCTTGGGCACTTCCAACCTTGTTCAAGCCTATTCCTAAACTTCCAACTAGGTGCCAAACTAACACACAAGGAATCACACAACCACACAAACACCCGATCAAGGTCATCCACCTTAATTAGGGTTACATAAAACAGGGATGTTACATTACCACCCCCTTAAAGAGAATTTCATCCCCGAAATTCCTTGCTCATACCTGTAAACAAAGACGGATATTGTTGGCGCATTTGTACTTCTCGTTCCCATGTTGAATCTCCGGTTGCTGGGTCCCATTCAACCCTTACTAGAGGAATCTGTTTACCGTGAAGTTCCTTGATCCTTCTATCCACTATCCGAGCAAGTAAAGCCTCGTATTCAAAGTTCTCTCTTAACTGGATTGATTCGGGCTCTAACACATACGATGGATAGGGGTAATACTTTCTAAGTTGAGAGACGTGAAAGATGTCGTGAAGGTTTGACAAATTTGGCGGTAAGGCTATCTGGTAGGCTACTAGACCAATTCGGCGAAGAATCTGAAATGGTCCTATGAATCTAGGTGTAAGCTTTCTGGATCGAATTGCCCTGCCGACTCCAGTCCTTGGAGTAACTCTCAGAAATACATGATCGCCCTCCTGGAACTCTAAGGGTCTCCTCCGCTTATCGGCATAAGTCTTCTACCTATCCCTTACGACTTTCATCTTTTCCCGGATTAACTTAACTTGTTCTTTCGTCCGTTGCACCAACTCTGGACCTAACAACTGATTCTCTCCTGTCTCAAACCAGCACAACGGAGTCCTGTACTTCCTTCCATATAGAGCTTCGTACGGAGCCATCCCGATACTGGAATGGTAACTATTGTTGTAGGTAAACTCAATCAAAGGAAGAAATTCGTCCCAACTCCCTGTGTGTTCCAACACACATGCTCTTAACAAATCTTCCAGTGATTGAATCATCTGCTCTGACTGACCATCCATTTGCGGATGAGACGCATAACTCAACCTTAACTTAGTTCCCAACTCTTCATTCAGACTCCTCCAAAACCTAGTAGTAAATCTCGAATCTTGGTCTGAGATAATACTTCAAGGTACAGCATGTAGCTTCACCACTTCCCTGATGTAGATCTGAGTCAATCTTTCCAGAGAGTAGTTCTGGTTGATAGGTAGGAAATGAGTACAATTCGTCAATCTATCTGTGATGACCCAAATTGCATCACACCTCTTCTAAGTCCTTGGTAACCCATAAACAAAGTCCATTGCAATGCTATCCCACTTCCACTCCGGAACATCTAGTGATTGCAATAATCCCGCTGGCTTCTGGTGTTCAACCTTCGCCTTTTGACACACCAAGCGGGATAGGACATAAGCCGCCACATCTTTCTTCATCCCCGGCCACCAGAACAACTTCTTCAGATCTTGGTACATCTTAGTAGCCTCTAGATGAAAGCTCAACTTACTCTTGTGTGCTTCCTCCAAGATCATGTCCTTAACTTCTCTATCCGCAGGCACACAAACTCGATCACCATACCTAACCAAACCATCAGCACCCCTTCTGAACTCAGACGTTTCACATTCTTCGATCAAACAGTTAATCTCTTTAAGATACCCATCCTCCGCTTGCCTTCTCCAAAGCAAATCCAGGAAATCGCTAGTTACCTCAATCATCCCTAGATTCATCTTATCCACGACGATTTCCACATCCAGATTCAAATCTCTAAACTGCCCTAGCAACTCAAGCTCCCGTACCATCATGGCAGATATGTGTAGGGACTTCCTACTAAGCGCATCCACTACTACATTCGCCTTACCTGGATGGTATTGCAGGTCGAATTCATAGTCCTTTATGAATTGTATCCACCTCCTCTGCCTCATGTTCAACTCCTTTTGGTCGAACAGATACTTCAAGCTCTTAAGGTCGCTAAATACGCTAAATTTAGCACCATAGAGATAGTGTCTCCATATCTTCAATGCAAACACTATCGCAGCCAACTCCAGATCATGAGTCGGTTAGTTCCGTTCATGCACTCTCAATTGCCTGGAGGCATACGGCACCATTCTCCCTTGTTGCATGAGGACACAACCCAATCCTTGATATGACGCATCACAGAATATGTCAAAACATCCTAACGGATCTGGTAAAACCAACACCGGCGACTTAGTCTGTAACACCCCCTCGAGGTGTCACAGTTCGAAACACAAATTTTCCTTTTCGGTTAATTAAAACCTTTTTTGAAATTACTTATTAGATTTATTGCGGAAATTCTGATACCAATTTAAAACTTTAATAACAAGACAGAAACAAATACAACTTATCATCTACAAAACTCATGCACTTCGCCTTAAGGCATACATTACGTCACTTTCTTAATACACGTCGTACTGAGTCACGGTCAATGGACCTGACTTTAAATATCAAAATCCTAAGAGCTAGTCTAACAAAACTCTAATAATAATAAAGTAATAAAGCATACTACCTAGCATGCATCACCCCAATAAAGCTAGTCCTCCGTCTTCATTGTCAAACGCCAAGGAACTCAGTTGCAGGGTCCCACAGTGGCCCAGAGGACTGCTGGAAAATATCTGTACATGTATTCAAAAAACACAACAAGGTGTCCAACATGTACAGGCAAGGGTAAGATACTCTTTCACAAGTTTATCGTAATAGCCACATGAGTAAAGCAGCAGAATACAAATAATGCATCAAGGCAGTTATACGATAAAATATCAATGTTCAATATAATATCACCATGAGATAATTCTACTTTCAAAAACATCATACTCATACATCAAGATAATTCAAATGAATGCATGAGACTTCAACTTCGACCATGTACTCCTAAGATTTCTAATTTTCCCTTCCTCGAGCGATAGGCCGTAGTAACACCCGTAACACAATTGTCCTCACGAGTCGGCCTCTCAATTTAGGTCCGAACTCCAATTGTTCCATGGTACCACGTCTCACCATATCCTGAATAGTCCAGTCCCTGATCGAGTTTATTTGTGCTGGGTAGCCGACTTACCACGGCACGGGGTCGTGAGGCCACCGGCCACTTGTGGAGTCTCAACACACAGAATGCCCCTATAGACCTAGTGGTCTTAACCGATTCCATTCTCAACTACGTAAGTTGTAGCTCGGTTCAAATGGTACGTTGGCCGACTCATGCATGTATGCTGGAGGTTTTTCTATTCTTTCTTTTTGTTTGTTTTTTCTTTCTTTCGTCAAAGCACATGGCTCATGACTCGTTCAACTCAAATTTCATAATATGAAGTACTAGGCCGACGTCGCGGACACTAGACTCGCATATAGGACACTAAGTCCATTCTTTTTCCAAAAAACAGGACACGTAGTCCGAGTGCTCAATCCACGATGTACTAGGCCGACGTCGCGGACACTAGACTCGCATATAGGACACAAAGTCCGTTCTTCCTCAAAACACAGGACTTGAAGTCCGAATGCTCAATTCACAGGACACTAGCTCGACGTCTCGATCACTAGGTTCATGTGCTCCACATGCGTGAAGGGGTAATCACCAGTTTCATTTCGTTTTCGTAGCTTGAAATCCCAAAAACAAAACATAGGTTCTCTTTGGTATAAACCAAAACTCGTTTTCGCTCTAAAATAGTTTTCCACAAAACTTTTCTTTACCAAACATTCTCAAAGACTCAAGTTCTGAAGATGCATTTTCAAAGGATTTTGGCTTTAAAAGCCTTTTCTAAAGGTTCCATCGTTTTAGAACATTTTTCTAAAGATTGTTATCAAAGCAACTTTCATGAAGAGGCATTTTCGTTTCCGGAACATTAAATACTTTTAGAAGGTATTTTCTTGACAACTAAATATTTTTCAAGGTTTTCTTTTCTTTGTTCAACATGTTTAGAAAATAATGATAAAGCAACTTTTCACTATTTTCCTCACCAACACTCAACTTCTTAATTCTTATTCAAAATCATTTCAAGTACTTAATCTTAGTGGCTTTTAAATAAAAACAGCTAGTATAACGTTTAGCTTAGAAGCTTTTCGTTCCTCAAAATCAAAACATTTCAAAACGTTGATTAAGTCTTTTAGTTAGCGTAATCTTCGTTATTGAGCTATAGCTAGTGCTATGCCCTTAACCAGTCTAGCATATATATATATATATATAGTCATATTTCAAACATACAAGCATATTCTTCATAAAATAAATCAAGTATATACACCACATATAACATGTCTTCAAATACCAAACAAGCATATAGATCACATAATGCATCAACTAGGCAAAACATCAACTTCACACC
This sequence comes from Ammopiptanthus mongolicus, assembly GCA_039655645.1. Classification (NCBI taxonomy): domain Eukaryota; kingdom Viridiplantae; phylum Streptophyta; class Magnoliopsida; order Fabales; family Fabaceae; genus Ammopiptanthus; species Ammopiptanthus mongolicus. The sequence goes on from CM077345.1 coordinate 39,976,734, forward strand.
ATAGATACAACATTCAACAAGAAACTCATAAGGCTATCAAACTTATTGGAGCTAATCTCCCCTTATGTAACGCCTCGATTTTCACGTTTTCTAATTCTTCAGTATTTTAACGTCTTTGTTTTATTCGAGGTCTTAGGAATGGAAATAAAATATTCTGAGACCATAGTCATGCTCGACTATATCGTAGGAAGCTACAATTAAGTTTTGAGCTGAAAACTCAAACGGAGTTCGATCTGCATTTTTACACTGACAGGATGATTTTATTGCTCAGGAGACCTCAGATGGACCCGTGAACGAGACAATAAGTCTTAGAATTTGATTCTCTACGTTTTGGTTAAATTTCACAAAAACTTCAGAAAAATCACTTCCTAACCTCTGTTCGGGCGGAATCCTCAATCGGGTGATGAATGGAGCCACATATGGATTTACCGGGACTCGCCAACGGATAAGCTTGATACCACATCATCCCAGGACACTTGGGAGAGTATGCCAGAGTCGTCATGATGTTCGGAAATATCGGGACGCAAAATGACCAAAATGACCCTAACCTTAGTCTTTTACACTTTTACCATTTTACTCTTTTGGCAAATGACCATTTTGCCCTTAAGTGAGCTTTTTAAAGGCTGAACTCAGCCCTTCCAGCCCCTCATTCATGCACAAAAAGCCCTCCTTCCACACTCCATCTTCAACCTTGAGAAACTCCATTGTTGTTCTTGAGAAAAGCTTGATTACTTGTTAGAATCACTTGATTCCTTGAGCAATCTTCCTTCATTTTTAGGTAAGATCACTTCTATAATCTCCTAGATTCTTGAATCTCTCTTTATTTCAAGATCAAACTTCATTTCCATGAAAATCATTTCTTAGATCCAAAACTTTGAAAATCCATAGGAATTGGTAGAAAAATCCTTTTGATGTGAAACCGATTTCTTTGAACTCACTTCATCATTCTCTACCTAAACCCAAGAGCTTATGATTCAATTCTTATCATAGCCCTAAATCCCAAATATGGCCGAACCCTACAAGGTGATGATGAATAATGTTTTTCATCAATTTTTGATTTCTAACACTTGATTTCATCCTTAACTTACCTATTGCCTTTGAATCCATGAAATGGAAAACCAAAATCAATTCCTAGCTTTATTTTCTTTAGGGTGGCCGAAACCCATAGGTAGAATTGTTGAGTTTTGTTTTGATTGTTGTTTAATGTTTTATTGTTTTGTTGTTGTAGTTGGTGACGATTGTCAGGAGGTTCACAAATCGATCAACCGACTTTGATCTGGATATCTGCTCTTCAACAGGTATGGGGGTGAACCTCATCACACCAAAATGGTGGTGGTGAAGATGGTTGTTTAGTTTATGTGTGGGTGAGACCCTTTGGTTTGGGTTCACCAATTAGTTTGGTTCTCTTGGAGAACCATGTGTAATATTTGAAGTTTATGCTTATATGCCTTATCATGTGCTTTATGATGATGTTGTCTAGGTGAGAAAATAATTTCTTGCATGTTGAAAAGCCTACTATGATCACTAGATCAAGTATAGACTTTTGTGCTTAATTATGATGTAATGATGTGTGTTATTGTTTATCATAATTGTGTAAGTTTTGTGAGCCACAATTTGGTTAGTTAGTGAACCAAACCTTCACATTTGTTCCTAATAGGCTTTTGGCCATGACCTTGAGAAAAGGAAGAGTACGAGTAGTTCTTGAACAATTAAGTTTTCAAGTTAGAAAAGTGCTTTAGTGGCTTCTGTTTCAAAGAAAAACCGTAAGTGATTTTGATCGAAAGATCAAACAAAGTTTCAATCTCAAAGTGTTCTCACCAAAGTGAAACATGTTTTATACCTTATCCTTAGTTCATCTAGTTAATCAATTGACTTAAAAATGAGACAAGAAGTGTTTTTCATGAAGAGAACAAAATGGTTCCATAAGGTTTTCCATTAACAAGGGTAATGTCTTGTTTCATAGCAAATTTCGCTACGCGAATTTACCCTCGTTAAGTGAAAACAGAGGAATTCCAAGTTGGGCATCACTGCCTCACTTTTGCTAAGCGAATTAATATTCGCTAAGCGAATCCAGCGAATTTCGCTACGCGAATTATGTTTCGCCAAGGGATGCAGAGGAGTTTCAAAGGAGGTATCACTGCCTCAATTTCGCTAAGCGAATGTAATTCCGCTAAGCGAATTTCATGTTTTCAGAAAATGCTAAAAATAGAGTAAGTGGTTCAAAAGTTGTTTCAAATCAAATGAGTTTTCAATTGAGAAGTTGTTTTGGCTTACAAAGGAGTTTTAACTCAACTCATAAAGTTTTACGTATGAAAACCTAAGTTAAGTAATTAACTTAGAGTTGAAGGCAAGGGTTAATTAAGTATGGTATGTGGTGGAACAAGACCATATACTATACCATTGATGACTTAGTACATCAATGACTTCATAAGACTTAAGTGAATCAACACTTATTGCCTTAATTGAAAGACAAGGGATTAATATCTTAGAAAGGTTCAAAGACTTATCTAAGAGGATTATCAATCCTTATTCATAATGCTTAGGACTTGAGACATAATTCATAAGACGTAAACACAAACACGATGGGTTTTGAAACAGTAGTTCGATGACGGACCAGTGATTCGGGTCCAGGTCAATCGTTCAATTGTTTCAGTCTTGTGATAACCAGAATGAGAGAGAGATCCTAAGGTTGTGCAGTTATGGGACTGTACAGTGGAAGGAATCCTGAGGCTATGCAGATATGGGACTGTATAGCTAAGGGAAAGCATATAAGAATTGATTGGTACTACCCATACCAACAAGATTTATCTTCTTTTCGGGAGCTTTGAACATAAGAACTTTATAGTTAAGCATGCTTGAGTTAGAGTAATTATGGGATGGGTGACCTTCTGGGAAGTTTCCCAGAAAGCATGTGAGTGAGGACAAAACACGCTGAAAAGACTTGTGTTGGTTTGTGGGGACAGTCGACGATTCTGAAAGCAGTCTGGATCATTCCAAAGGAGTCACGAGATATTTATCCAATGGATAAATGTTTTACAAAACAAAGGCGTATGTAGGTCCTAAGAAAGTGAACCTTGAGGTTTATCCAATGAATAGACATTGCTTTATCGCATCTGCTTTGTGTAAGCATTGGTATTTCATGTGCATAGTTGTAAGGCCTTGAGCCTAGGAGTTGAGCTTACACCTTGATGCGGGTACGAATGTTACGGTGACGATCTTCAATGGTATTTTTGGAGGTATTAGGGTTGGAATGGCTGACATGTGACCAGTTGGTGATTCTTCTGTGTTGTGGCGAATCCATGAAATACACTGATATCCTCTACTAGATGCCGTACTTTTCATGTTTGGTCGAGAGTGTTTCCGCAATGCCAGATACGTGCACGTTACGAATGTGGTAGCATCTTGCTCATGGCTGGCATAAACCGGAACATGTCCTCCCATTCACTCTCTCCGACATTTTGTTAGCGCCATGGAGTAGGGGTCAGATTAGTACCCAATGACATTGGCATTGAGTCATATACATTGCACTACATTGCATGGCTGTTGATGTTTACATTTACTGTTACACATCGCTGTATTGTTTAAGAATGCCTTATTTTATGCTGTTAACTATTTAACCAGATATTATGTTGTTAACTGTCTAACATGATTTATATTGAGAACTTTAGTAAGCATGTCGAGTACGCTGTTACCTGGTGAGTTGTCCTGTTTTTGCTATTGCTGTTTTGCTGTGTTGATGAACGGGAATCTCACCCATATCTGTATGTTTTCTGCTGGTACTTGTTGTTGCTGCTGGAACAGATGGACATGACGATGGTTCAGTTCCGTAGTTTCCTTGAGCCCGGAGGCGGACTCTTTTGCTGTTTAATTTTTGTTGTCGGCCAGACTATGTCAACTTTTGTAGTACCTTTTGGGAGCTACGACTCCTAGTGCTTATTGTATTTCTTATTATCAGATATGCATTAGGCCTATGTTTGTATACAGTAATATTGATGTTTCTTTTTCTGGTTCTGTATCTTATAATGCAGCATGTTCTAGAAATGCATGGTGAACCTAAGTTCATTTATTAGCATTAATTACCTTTACTAATCCTATTACATCTTTGTGAAAAGAAAAGAAAAAGAAAACCATATTTTTCGCATTAATAAATATTTTCGGCCTTATAAACGTTTGGGAATGTGACACTCGGGAAAAGGTGTTGCACCTTACCTTTAGGAGTCATCCTCCGAAGGTAAGTCGCCCGATCGATCCACGAATTCTCCTGATTCCTCGTCCGAGTACCCGATAACAAATACAAACATAAAACCAATCCATTTGTCAACAATTAACAAGATAATTAGCAATATCAAAACATAGGTTCTCCTTCCCCAAAATATGACCCAAGGTTCGGCCATAGAAGGATAAAAAGGCTAGGGATCACATTTGGCTCCAATCTTTTGGAAGGTTGGTTCTTAAGCTAGGTGAACACTAGTGTAAGCCCTAATACCCAAAAATATGAAACAAAACTCAAAGTTTCTCATACTCATAGGTTTTGGCCATGAAAGCAAAATTGGGCTAGGAATTGATTTGGTTTTCCATCCTTTGGATTCAAGGACAATAGGAAAGGTTAGGATGGAATCAAGAGTTAGAAATCAAAAATTGAACAAAAAACTATTCACCTTCTTCTCTAAGGGTTCGGCCACTTTTGGGATTATTGGCTGGGATGAGAGTTGGATCATAAGCTCTTGGGATTAGGTAGAGGATGATGAAGTGAGCTCGAAGAAATTGGTTTCCCATTAAAAGGATTTTTCTACAATTTCCTGTGAATTTTCAAATATTTGGATCTCAAAATGGGTTTTCATGAAAATGGATCTTCATCATGAGATTGAGAGAGATTCAAGAAGCTAGGAGATCATAGAAGTGATCTTACCTAAAGAGTGATGAAGATTGATCAAAGAATCAAGGTTTTCTAACAAGATTTCAAGGATTTTCTCAAGGATTCAATGGTGGTTTTCAACGAGGAAGAAGATGAAGTTCTTGGCTGCCTTTGGGGGGCTGTTCAGTGTGAAAATGGGGGCTGAGAAGGGCTGCCCAGCCTTCTTAACAATTCATTAAGTGCAAAAAGCTCATTTGGTTCAAGGGTAAAATGGTAAAAGTGCAAAAGGTTAAGACTATGGGTATTTTGGTAATTTCGCGTCCACATTTTTCCAAACGTCATGACGACTCTGGCATACTCTCCCAAGTGCTCTGGCATGATGTGGTATCAAGATTATTCCTCGGTGGGTCTCGCTGAATCCCTTTACGACTCCAAATGCCTCCCGGTTCGATTATACGGCCGAATATAATACATTATTATTATTTTTCGGGCATCAGGACGGATCTTGAGACAACCCTTCTCTCTTAGAAGGATAATCTCATTAGTCCCAACCTCTTATTATTATTATTAACTATGCCTAGCCGTATATAAAGCGATAGCGTGGGAAAACAAACCGCGTTGCGGAAACAAAACAACGTAAACAAGAATGGCAAGCATAGCAAACGATGATCAGAGTATAAAGCGCAAAATATATGTATACATAACTGTACAATAACATGCATAAGTTAGCCCCATCTGTAGGGCACTGGACATAAATATACATACTGTCGGGTAGAAAACCAAAAATACATCAAGAGTCAAAAGAAAACACTCGAAGCTCACCAGCAACCCCCGTCCCCTCTCAAAATACCTGAAAAAGCGCTCAGCTCACTCCCTAGGACGCACTGGCAGGCTCTCACCATCAGTGGTGAGGATGCCCTGAGCTACCTTGACCCTCGCCATGAGTATGCCGGTACCGTACAATCAGCTTATACTCAGACGAAGAACTGGACACTACGATCCTCCGCCTGCGGTAGGTCCTCAAGTAATGCTCAGTCCTCCTGCCCCGGCCTCGGTAGACGTAACCTCTCCTGCTGGTCACAAACGATGACTGGGGTGCTGCCCAAGTGTAATCCTGCTCCCTCTGCCTCGGAGGTCGCCACATCCTCGAAAAGGGAAGGAACTGGTAAATACGATAGGGACCGATAATATCTACATATGGAGGTGTACTGCTCTGAAACATCAGGCTGACTGGCCCTGTATAGACCACCAAAAAGGTAGAGGGGTCTACCCGCCATCCCCTCTCATCATGGTATATGATCTCAATGTCTCCCAGCACCGGCATCCGCGGTGCCCCCGTAATGAACGGGTGAAGTCTCGGGTCCATGATACGCCCCAGCTGGCTCGTCGTCTTCAAGTGAATCCATACCAGACAACAAGGAAAACAGAAGGGAGATAAGAAATACAACGCCTTATAAGGTCGGAAAACACTACAACAGAAAAGGGATTAGACAGCGTTTATTTTTTGCCTACAACAGCGCTTACAAGCGCTGTTCATGTAACTGCCGTGGTAGGTTGGAAGGAAAAGGCAGCGATTCTGAAGCGCTGTCTAAAAGATAATAAGACAGCGCTACAGCGCTTCCTTTAGGAAGCGCTGTCTATATACCATACACAAACACAGCGCTTCCTCAAGGAAGCGCTGTCTAATTATCTTTTAGACAGCGCTTCCTTCAAGAAGAGCTGTGTTTTGTGTATTTTAGACAGCGCGCTTCCTTGAGGAAGCGCTGTCTATACCCTTATTTTTTTTTTTTAATTTTACATTCTTTTTTCAATTATCCCCCTCCACTCAGCAAAACCAATACATACCAGCTGGAATTTCTCATCAAAACCAGTACATATATACCAAAATAACCATTCAAGTATAATTTCTATACTTTAATTACTAATACAGTATACAAAAGTAAGGTTAACTTAGTTGCATATACAAAAAGAAGTCTGCTCTTAAAATTTGTACTACACTAATAGTACTAACAGAGGTTTACTAACAACACTTATACACTATGTACACTATAACAACACTTTACACTACATACTATAGCTTCACTACTTAATACTAGCTAGCTGCATGTAGGTGCACTTCATATATCCAAGCTTGTTGCTGCCCCTGCACGCCCCTGCACACAAGATACACACAACTTAAATTTACAACACATCAACAAATTAGATATACACACACAAAATCAATTGCACAATGCATACAAACCTAATAGGAGAGGCACTACTCTAACTTATAACATCATAGTATATGTGTACTCTACCTTTATTTTTGGATAAAATTCGTAACAACATAGCGACACCACTCTTCCTTGAGTTCAATAAGTTGATCATCATAATATGTGTCACATTTACACTCAGGAAAGTACTGCGAAATGAAAATTAAATCAATTAGAATTAAAGTACATTCAATTAATGATAAAATATGTGTAATTTAATTATTAAACTAGAGCTAAAATTACATACCGTCGTTAGGATTTGCGTTTGGTTTTGAACGACGATATCCTTGATAAACTTCAGGACATAGTAGCCACAATCGTCGCTATTCGGTTGGCGGGGAATTAAATGGCTGACCCTTTACATTCCAAGTAACCTAAAAATATTTGATGAAATGTATAAATTAAAGATAACAAACTATAGAATCAAACCATTAACTGCTGTTGAGTTAGTAATATATTACCTCAAGTCTCACTCCTCTACTCCTATGACGGACGATATTCTTCTTAAAAGTCGATCCACGGCGCCTCATATTTTTCTTGGGCTCGGCCCCACTATGATGACTGGGAGATGCCATTTACCTGTAACAAAATTAGACACACAAGTAAAAACGTCAATTCACAATCATACAAGTTTATTTACAGAAATCGATGAATGAAAATTTAATTGATCAAGAAATTAAAAAAAATATAATGACTACATACATGTTTAAGTCTATCTTTTTCTTTTCCTTGTTGGATTGAGATTTGCATCTCTCTTTTTGGTACGAAATAATGGATTGACCCAAAGCCCCTAATCATGATCATTTCTAATATACATATCATCCTCTCTAGTTGGATTAGCCTCGAGTGATTGTGATGTCCCGGAGAAAGGATCATCCTCAATATCAGCATCTTCATGTGTTTGATCATTAATCTTATTAAGAATCATTTTGTTAGACAATAGAACAATGGACCAATTTGTATTAGCTTGATCGGTGACATAGAACACTTGATGAGCTTGCGATGCTAAGATAAAAGGTTCATCTTTATACCCCACTTTATTGAAATCCACCCGCATGAACCCTAATTCATCCATTTGTACACCGTTATTATTGTCAACCCACTTACAATGGAACACTGGCACCCGAAACATAGTGTAATCCAACTTCCATATGCGTTCAATGACCCCGAAGAATGACATGTTTGCATATATAGGGTTTCTGTCTTTGGCACTTGAGAAATGCATAGATTGAGCTACAAGAGTCACCCCACTATTTTGCATTGTACTCCGATCATCTTGTTCTTTTGTATAGAATGTGTATCCATTCATCAGATAACCGGTGTAAGAGAAAACATGCACAGTTGGACCCTTCGCTAACCATCTTAATCTCTCCGAAACTGAAGTAGGATTTATAGTCAACTTTGCAGAAATATGATCTTTAAGCCACGTTATAAAACAACGATTGTGTTCTCTTGTTAACCAAGTTTGAGTCTTATTTGGATAAGAACTCTTAAGTAGGTCCTTGTGTTTTACAACAAATGGCTCAACCTCATCGGCATTATGAAGAACATATAAATGTGCTTGCTCCCATTCTGTCCTTGGTATAGTCAATATTTCAGTTCAAGTAATCCCTTGCCCTATGGTTCTTTCTCTGTGACGAGACATTGGCAGCCCTACGGAATATTCAGTATTGGATAGGTATTCGGTATAGAATTCAACCGCTTCTTCGACTATGTACCGTTCAACAATACAACACTGTGGTCGAGATCGGTTTTTCACATACCCTTTAAATATTTTCATGTAACGCTCAAACGGATACATCCATCTCATATAAGCTGGCCCACATAATTGTGTCTCTCTGACCAGATGAACAGTTAGATGAACCATTATGTCAAAGAATGAAGGTGGGAAATACATCTCAAGCTCACACAGAGTCACAACAATTTCTTTTTGCAATGCTGGCAACTTTCCAGGGTCAATCACTCTGCTGCAAATTGCCTTGAAGAAGAAACAAAGTTTAGTTAAGGTCTCCCGCACTTTCTTGGGCAAAATGGATCGCATACCGATGGGTAGCAAATTTTCCATGATAACATGGCAATCATGGGACTTTAGACCCTTTAACTTGAGATCTTTCATTGATATGAGGTTCCTAATGTTTGAAGAGTATCCCTCTGGAACCTTAACTCCATGAAGAAACTTACACAAAACAATTTTCTCTTTTCTAGATAGAGTATAAGCGGTCGGAGGTAAATATTTACGTTTCCCCTTCTTTACCGGTCCCAATTCTCGTCTCAATCCCATACTAACCAAGTCCAGCCTTGCATTGATGCCATCTTTAGTCTTCCCTGGCACATTGAGTAAGGTACCAATGACACTGTCAAATATATTTTTTTCAACATGCATCACATCAATGAAATTTCTTACGTATAATGACTTCCAATAAGGGAGCTCAAAGAAAATAGACCTTTTCTTCCACCCTCGTGTAACAAGCTCTCTCGCAAAAGGTTTCCCAAATTCAATATTCAAATCTTCTACCTTTTCAAATAGTTGCACACCCGTCAATGGCAAAGGAGCTCTACGTTCTTTTGTATTCCCATTGAATGCTTTTCTCCAAAATCTATAATGATGACTCGAATGCAAAAATCTACGATGCCCAAGGAAGACATTCTTCTTACCATGTTCCAACCGCATCCAATCCGTACCATCTTCACATATAGGGCATGCACACTGACCTTTGGTACTATATCCTGATAGATTACCATATGCCGGAAAATCATTAATTGTGCCGAAGATCATACATTTCAAGGTGAAACTTTCTTCTCTATACCCATCATACACATCTATACCTGTCTCCCACATTTGCTTCAAGTCTTTAATTAAAGGAGCCAAGTATATGTCGATATCATTTCCTGGCTGTTTGGGCCCAGAAATTAACAAAGACAACATCATATATTTGTGCTTCATGCATAGCCATGGAGGTAGGTTATAAATCACCAAAATCACAGGCCATGTACTGTGAGAGCTACTTTGAACACCATGCGGGGTAAATCCGTCAGTAGACAATGCAAGTCGTAGGTTTCTTGGTTCTTGCCCGAAATCAGGATAATCATGATCAATTCTTTTCCATTGAGGAGAATCTGCCGGGTGACGCAGCTTGCCATCTTTAATCCTTTCATCCTCATGCCATGTCAAGTTTTTTGCATCTTCTGAACTACGATACATGCGCCTAAATCTGGGAATTATGGGAAAATACCACAAGACCTTCTCTGGAGCCGATTCTTTCTTCTTATACCTTGATGCATTACACTTAGGACACGTCTTTAACTTTGCATAGTCATTCCGAAATAAAATGCAATTGTTAGGATAAGCGTGTATCCTCTCATAGCTCATGCCAATAGATCGTAACATTTGTTTAGCCTCATATGTCTGATTAGGAAGCACATTATCCTCCGGCAACATATCTTTCAATAGTGTGAGTAAGTCTGTAAAGCTGTTGTCAGTCCATCCATTGCCCGATTTCAAGTTATACAACTTTAGCATCGCTGACAATCTTGTGCAGTTAGTACAACCCTCATACAACGGTTTCTCAGCATCACTTATCAACTTCTCAAACATCTTAGGACAATCACGGATATCTTCTTCAACCGCATGTGTCATCTCCTCAAAACGGTCGCCCTCAAATGTATTTGTACCTGTATCATCTGACACATATCTCCCACTATTACCCATATCACTAGATTCACCTCTCTTCTCACCATGTTTTATCCAACAGGTATAACTTTGATCAATTCCATAGCACACTAAATGTCCTTCCAACTCCGCTACACTGACTCGTCTTGTATAAAAACAACTTAAACAAGGACATACGATTCTACTAGGGTTTTTTGCATGCCCAACTGCAAACCTAATAAAATCTTGCACTCCGTCCTTATATTCCTTCGACAAATGATTGGCAGACATCCACTTCCGATCCATATTTTCACAATCTACCACAAGTTTAGAGAGATTGATGTCTACATTCAATGAGTACGACATGCATGCATGGTGCATATGTCTACATGATACTACAAGGTGGGGTTCCTATCCTATCCATGATTGTAAATTTCGCATTATATTATTGTATATCTTAGATACTTCTTGTTCTAAGAAAAATTTGGCAGCATTTCCCCTTGGTTCTCCAGGCACACAACTTAATTCAGGTGATTATGACCCAAATTAGGTATATACCCAGAGAATAAAGAGAAAATACAAACCAATGACATTCTTAGGTCAAGAAGGAAATAAGACATACAATAATATGGATTGAATGTGAAGTTAAAATCTCAAACTGTCCACTTTGGACAATTCAAGAACAACTTGTATATTGTGCCCAAAACAATATACAAATCGTTCTTGAACAGGAAACTAAGGTTAATGCATGTGTATACCCATGCTAAAATAAACATGTCTAATGTTACAAATAAATGATTAAAAAAAGTCATGGGAATAGCAAGTACCGTAGTGAAGCCAAGAAGCTTGAACAGCAGAGAGTTGATTGACAGAGGTGCCTCAGAGAAACAACGTTTTATTAGTTTCTTTATTTCTTTCGAAATCAAATACCAAATTTTAAAGGAAGTACCAAGAGCTAGTCAAGTAAGCTACCTGAGAGAGGAGGCAACCGAGCACACCAACAAGTTTGCTCCAATCGAGCAAACACCAACAATGAAACTAAAACTGAAATCAAGCAAACACGAGCACACACACATACACATATCAGAACTCATAATTGATCACTAACCTATCAACTAAGAAACAATGTATAACAAAGTAGACCAAATCAAACCATACTTACCTTTTCAACAAGATGCTTTTTAGGAGGTGCAAGCAAGTAGTTCGGAATGCAACCCAACTGGCCCAATATTTCAAATCTCTGCACTGGAAATAACACACAACTACATCAGAAACATAAATCCACCTAAGATACGTTGAGACATAGGTCTTAGGTTTAATGCTCTTGTAAAGCATAAAAATACTAACCATTTTATACACATTATGGTTAGGAAAAAAAAAAGTTGAATTCGAAAATCAAACAAAAGTCATTGTATATGCACATTACTCAACAGTACAACCAACACCATAAGGGCCAAATTCATGATTATCAACTCCATGGAAATGACAGTGTCTGCTTCTTGGCAAATGTAAGAGATGATGGATTAAAAAAACTCAAGAACTATCCCTATGACAATATTGAAAATGTGTCACGAGTAAGCTATGATGGATTAGATATTCCATAACAAAAAATCTTTCCACACATTGCATTTTTTTTCACTGCATTACCAATTCTCTGTTCTGTACCAATGTCATTTGCTAACAAAACCAAATCAGAGCAGGGGTGTTGTCCTCATTCTTATCATTTAATTCAAATATATAAGCCGAAAATGTAAAAGACAAGAATTCAACAGCCTAATAAGATAATCTATATTACTATTTTAAAAATTCAAATTTTACAAGAATGAAGGGGTTACAGGGAAGAGGAGGGTTTGCAGTGAAGACGGGGTTGCAGGGAATGATGGGTTACCTGGGAGCTTGCAGTGAAGAAGAGGGCTTTCAGAGAGAAGGTGGTTGTCGCGTTGGGTGAAGAGGTGGTTCTCCCGGTGGTTCTCGCATTGGGCAGAGAGCAGACCGCACGAATAAGGCACTTGATGAGAGGTGCGGTGGTTTGAGAAGTAATGGTGTTTGTTGTGGTTCTCGCTGAGGTTAAGGTTCGAGAATGGTGGCAATGATGAGGATGAGTGGTGTCTGAACTTAGGTCGTGGGGGAGGGAATGAACAGTACCTGAGTGTTTTGTGTGAGCGCGCGAGGAGGAAGTATACGTTATGAAAATTTAATGCAAGGATGGAGAATAGATAGCGCTTACTCAAGGAAGCACTGTCTTAGTGTGATCTTAGACAACGCTTCCTTGAAAAAGCGCTGTCTATTCCCTCACATTAGACAGCGCTTTCTTAATAAAGCACTGTCTATTCTCTTATCAACCTTTTAACAGCGCTTGCTTCATAAAGCGCTGTCTATTCTCATTCATCTAACAGCGCTTGCTAGGAGAAGCGCTATTGCACATTCTCCGCATCATTAAACACAGCGTTTCACTAGAAAAGGCTATTGAAGGTGCGCTTCCAAAGGCATAATCTGGCGTAGTGAAACAACAGTAATGTAGTAAACATGTATAGCAAATAACACATAGCAGATATAGCATCTACTGCATTCCAACACGCATCTCCCAAGACAACATATGCAACAAGCATCCATCCCATGAGACTCACACTCAGATCAAACCTTTAGACCGGGATACTAATCCCATGCAGCATGTTGGACGAAAAATGCACTTCTGCAGGTTCCCAACTGGAACGGTCCCATACCTGAACAAGTCCACAGCGGAACAGGTTCTGTGTCGGAATGGAGTTAGCCTGTACAAGAAACCGAACCGCTCGCCATGACCAATAAGAGTGCATCCCCCTTCCATACCGGAACCGGGGTATCTCGGTTGCCTCAGAACGTTAGCCAAGAACAGCTGGAAAGCTCTGGGATTAGTCGGGCAAACTAGACTGGATTGGGTATCACGACAGGATAGGAGCTACCTCATCCGTCACTGTAAACTATTCCCGAGACCGGCAACATCCCCAAGGCCACTCACTTGACCGCCCCATCTACTTTCCGTACACGCACTCAGGTACAGCTAACCTGGTGTGACGCTGGCAGCCCATACTACCTGTCACATGGCCTCGCCACTTCGTAGCTGAAAATGATATGCAGGAAACATCCTCAACAGGCTTGATACCGGATCTCACTCCTAAGCTCTCAACCAAATCAAAACATCATGCCACTGCATCCACACGCCACTGCCTCAACGCCACACATCCACGAGCCACAGCTCAAACAACATGGCAAACAGCCTCAAGAAGTCAGCATAGCAGCAATGGCACCATCCACGGCATCAACCCGACAACAACATGGCACACAGCCAAACTTATTCTACGGCATTCCGCCACAACTCTCAATATTACAGCATACAGCATAGCAACAGCAATAACATCATAGTAGCAGTAACATAAACAATAGCATATAAGCAGCTAGCAGCATATCACATACACCAAGTAGCATATAGGCAAATAGATAGCAACAACAACAGCCAACATCATACAGTCATACGTCAGCAAACATCCTCGATTAACAGTTCTCTAACCTAGGGTTTTCAAACTTAACGGCGATTGCCCAAAGTAAGCCAAACCTAGGGTCTAGATAATTTTTTTAGGCCTCAACCACTAGTAGGGTTAGGGCATCCCTACACATAGCAGAAGTCACAACTACATTACTCTTGCCTTCCCGACGGCAGCAATACTCTTTCTCCCCACCTGAACTATCGGCACGCAAATCCATGCGATTACTGCCTCGCTCCTCCTTCCTCAAGCTCGCAGCCCTCCTTCAAGAACAGCCCAAGACAGCCACGAACTCCCCCTCACAGCCGCGGTCTCAAGCTCCAAACATTGCACCACCGCGAGCACGAACTTTGCCGTAATCACGAGCACAACACATGCACTATAGTGTTAGCCCTAGGGCGAGCTCAAAAATCAAAGAAAAAGGGTAAAGACTTGAAGGACACCATGAACACGGAGAACACATGTTAGGGGTCTGAGTTTACCTATGGCGAATCGAAAAACCAATCCGTAAGAGTTGTAGATAACTTAGCCGCGATCACAACGGTGTAGTCGGAATCGCGTTCCGGTACTTCGATCACCTTCAACCTCGAGCTTTCTCACTCTAGAAATTCAGAGCTTCTCTCACTAGTTCCAAAAAACCTTGGGAGATTTGTGCAAATGAGAAGATGAAAGTGGAAGCTCCACTTATGGGTTCCACTATCCACGCTTAAGCGTTCATCAATTTGCACGCTTGAGCGTTGCCACGCTCTAGCGTTGGGTTCTCTCAACGCTTGAGCGTGGGACCTCGTCCACTCCGCCTGCTCCCTAACTTGACACATGTCTCACACACGTCCAAATGCAGAACAACTGCTCAGCGCACTCAGCACGCTGAGGAGTTCAATTCGTCCCATGCTTAAGCGTCGTAACACTTGAGCGTTGAATTCTCACACGCTTGAGCGTCAGCTCAACGAGAGAAGAACTTCTAGCCTCCACAGTTACTCATTTAACGTCTTAGGCACCTCCAACCTTGTTCAAGCCTATTCCTAAGCTTCAAACTAGGTCTAAAACTAACACACAACAATTGATACAATCATCCAAAGCCCCAATCGAGGTTAACCAGCTCGATCAGAATCATAGAGAAACCGGGATGTTACATTACCACCCCCTTTGTAGAAAATTTTGTCCTCGAAATTTCCGCCACATACCTGTGAACAAATAAGGATGACTCTGGCGCATCTCAGCTTCACGCTCCCACGTTGAATCACCAGTCACTGGGTTCCATTCCACTCTGACTAATGGAATGCGCTTACCGCACACCTCCTTGATCCTTCTATCCAAGATTCGAACAGGTGCAGCTTCGTACTCCAGGTTCTCTTTTAGTTGGATTGATCCAGGCTCTAACACATGTGATGGATCGGGATAATATTTTCTGAGCTGATAGACGTGAAAGACGTCATGAAGATTGGATAGACTTGGCAGCAAAGCTATCTGGTAGGCTACAGGACCAATTCGTCGAAGAATCTGAAACGGTCCTATGAATTTAGGTGTTAGCTTTCTGGATCGGATTGCCCTGCCCACTCCAACTCTTGGGGTAACTCTCATGAAAACATGGTCGCCCTCTTGGAATTCCAAAGGCCTCCTCCTCTTGTCAGAGTAGCTCTTCTGCCTGTCCCTTGCAACCTTCATCTTTTCCCGTAGCTTACGGACTTGTTCCGTCATCTGCTGTACCAACTCTGGTCCTAACAGCTGACTTTCTCCCATCTCAAACCAGCATAACGGAGTGCTACACTTTCGTCCATATAGTGCTTCGTACGGCGCCATCCCAATACTTGAATGGAAACTGTTATTGTAAGTAAACTCGATCAATGGAGTCAACTCGTCCCAACTTCCTGTGTTTTCCAACACGTATGCTCTTAAGAGATCCTCTAATGATTGAATGGCTTGTTCCGACTGGCCATCCGTTTGAGGATGATAAGCAGAACTCATACTTAACATAATTCCCATAGCACTGTGTAAGCTTCTCCAAAATCTTGAGGTAAACCTTGGATCACGATCCGAGATGATACTCGAAGGTACCCCATGCAATCATACAACCTCTTTGATGTAAATCTGAGTTAATCGCTCCAGAGAAAAACTCTAGTTGATTGGTAAGAAGTGAGCACACTTCGTCAATCTGTTGATAATTACCCAGACTGCATCACACCTTTTCTAAGTTCTCGGTAACCCAGAAACAAAGTCCATAGCAATACTATCCCATTTTTATTCTGGGACATCCAGCGATTGCAACAATCCTGCTGGTTTCTGGTGTTCAATCTTTGCTTTCTGACACACCAAGCAGGTTAGGACATAAGCTGCTACGTCTTTCTTCATCCCTGGCCACCAGAACAGCTTCTTCAGATCATAATACACCTTGGTAGCCCCCCGGATGGAAACTCATCTTGCTTTTGTGTGCTTCCTCCAAGATCATATTCTTAACTTCTCTATCTGCTGGCACACAAATCCGATCACCATACCTAAGCAGACGATCAGTACCTCTTTTGAATTCTAGGATATTACCTTCCTCTATCAACTAGTTTACGCTCTCGAGGTACTTATCCTCCGCTTGCTTCTCCCATAAAAAGATTCAGGAAATCACTAGTTACTCTAACCATCCCCAGATTCAGCTTATCCTCAACGATTTCCGCTTCCAGGTTCAAATCTCTAAACGCCTCTAAAAGCTCTAGCTCCTTTACCATCATAGCAGATACGTGTAGGGATTTCCTACTGAGCGTATCCGCCACAACATTCGCCTTACCTGGATGGTATTGCAGGTCGAATTCATAGTCCTTTATGAATTCCGTCTACCTTCGCTGCATCATGTTCAACTCTTTCTGTTCGAACAGATACTTCAGGCTCTTATGGTCACTAAAGACACTGAATTTAGCACCATAGAGATAGTGTCTCCATATCTTTAATGCAAACACTATCGCAGCCAATTCCAGATCATGCGTTGGGTAGTTTCGCTCATGTGCTCTCAACTGCCTGGAGGCATACGCCACCACTTTTCTGTCTTGCATGAGCACACATCCCAAGCCTTGATAAGATGCATCACAGTATACATTGAATCATTCTAAAGGATCTAGTAACACCAACACAGGTGACGTGGTCAATCTTCCTTTCAGCTCCTGGAAACTCTGCTCACAAGCCTCCGACCACTCAAACGTTTTCCCTTTTCTCGTCAACTGCATCATAGGTAACGCAATCTTAGAAAATCCTTCTATAAACCTCCGATAATAGCCCGCTAAACCAAGAAAACTTCTTACTTCGTTTACAGATTTAGGGCTTTCCCAACTTACTACGGCCTCAACTTTCGTAGGGTCCACTGCGATTCCATCCGTACTGATCACATGGCCTAGGAACTGAACTTCCTCTAACCAAAACTCACACTTCGACAGTTTAGCATACAACTGCCGGTCCTTTAGCAATTGCAACACCGCCCTTAGATGCTCTACATGTTCCTCTCTACTCGAAGAGTATACAAGGATGTCGTCGATAAACGCAACAACAAACTTGTCAAGGAACTGTCGGAAGATCCTGTTCATATAGTCCATGAACACAGCCGGAGCATTAGTCACCCCGAACGACATAACCAAGTACTCGTAATGACCAAACCGACTTCGAAAAGCAGTCTTTGGCACATCCTCCTTCTTAACCAGGATTTGATGGTATCTAGATCGCAGATCGATCTTAGAAAACACAGCTGCTCCTTTTAGCTGATCCATCAAATCATCTATCCATGGTAACGGATACTTGTCTTTATCGTCACTTTGTTCAGCTGACGATAGTCCACGCACAGCCTCGAGCTTCCGTCCTTCTTCTTCACAAACAACACCGGAGCTCCCCACGGAGACGCACTAGGTCTGATGAATTGTTTGCCTAACATCTCATCCAACTGTTTCTTTAACTCCATCAGCTCTATTGGAGACATCCGATATGGTGCTATTGATATAGGTCCAGCTCCTAGTATGAGATCTATAGCAAATTCCACCTCTATCTATGGTGGTAATTGAGGAACGTCATCGAGAAACACATCCGGAAACTCTCGTACGACAGATAAAGCTTAAACACTAGGAGTCTCCTTCACTTCCAAAGAGAACAACACCATATACTCGTCCGATTGTTTACCCGTCAGAGTACTCTCATTGGCAGGCATCAATCTAGATTGCTTGGAAAAACTGAGAGTTTTATTTGAACAGTCTAACATCACATGGTTGGCCGAAAGCCAGTCCATGCCAAGGATAACATCTATCTGTTGCAGAGGCAAACAGATAAGGTCAACAAGAAAATGACAGTTCTCTATCGTAACAGGACATTTACGGCATACAGATAAGGTAGTTAAGGAATCACCAGTAGGTGTTGAAACGGTTAAGTCATAAGGTAAGGTAGAAATAGGCAACCCTAAATGATCCATGCACTCTACTGATATGAAAGAATGTGTAGCCCCCGAATCAAACAGAACCGACAAAAGCTTACCGGAAACTAAGCACATACCTTGGATCAGATCAGGACTTTGGGATGCTTCGGAACCTCGCACGGCAAACACCCTTCCGGTCGTCTGTGGCCTGCTTTGCTGACTTGCCAAAACTGATCTTTGTAACGCCCCGATTTTCATGTTTTCTAATTCTTCAGTATTTTAACGTCTTTATTTTATTCGAGGTCTTAGGAATGGAAATAAAATATTCCGAGACCATAATCATGCTCGACGATATCGTAGGAAGCTACGATTAAGTTTTGAGTCAAAAACTCAAACGGAGTCCGGTCTGCGTTTTTACACTGACAGTATGATTTTACTGCTCAGAAGACCTCAGATGGACCCGTGAACGAGACAATAAGTCTTAGAATTCGATTATCTATGTTTTGGTTAAATTTCGTAAAAATTTCAGAAAAATCACTTCCTGACCTTCGTTCGGGCGGAATCCTCAATCGGGTGACGAACGGAGCCACATATGGACTTACCGAGACTCGTCAACAGATAATCTTGATATCACAACATCCCAGGACACTTGGGAGAGTATGCCAGAGTCGTCATGACGATCGGGAAAATCTAGACGCGAAATGACCAAAATGCCCCTAACCTTAGTCTTTTGCACTTTTACCATTTTACCCTTTTGGCAAATGACCTTTTTGCCCTTAAGTGACTTGTTTTAAGGCTGAACTCAGCCCTCACACCCTCTCATTCACGCAGCCCAGCCCTTCTTGAAGAGCCAAGAACACCATCTTCAACTTTAGAGAGAAAACACCATTGTTGTCTTGAGAAAAGCTTGAGTTCTTGTTGGAATCACTTGATTCCTTGAGCAATCTTCCATCATTTCAAGTTGGTGACAACTATCAGAAGGTTCACAAACCGATCAACCGACTTTGATCCGGGAATCTGCTCTTCAACAGGTATGGGGAGAAGAACCTCATCACACCAAGATGGTGGTGGTGAAGATGGTTGTTTACTTTATGTGTGGGTGAAACCCTTTAGTTTGGGTTCACTTTTAGTTGTTATGTTTTGTTAAGTTCTCATGGAGAACAAGAATGTCATGATGTGTTTATGCTTTGGTATGTTGTGTTGTGCTTTAGCATATGTTGATGATGAGATGATTGAATGAAAAACCATTTTCATCATGTATGTTGGAAAACCTACTTTGATCACTAGATCAAGTATGGACTTTTATTGTTGATTATGAGACCATAATGTGTGATGGACTTGGATGTTTAATTATGATGTAGTAATGTGTATTATGGTTGTCATGATTGTGTAAGTGTTGTGAGCCATACTTTGATTGGTTGATGAAGTAAAACCTCACATTGATTCCTTGTTGGCTATTAGCCATGACCTTGAGGAAAGGAAGGATATGAATAGTTCTTGGACAAGTCAAGTTTTGATGTAAAGAAAGTGTTTTCAATAACTTGTGTTTTTCAAAGAAAAACCCTAAGTGACTTTAAATGGAATTTAATCTCAAAGTGCTTTCACCAAAGTGAAACATGTTTTATACCTTATCCTTAGTTTATCTAGCTAATCAAGTGACTCAAAATGAGAAAAGAAGTGTTTTCATGAAGAGAATCAAAATGGTTCCCTAAGGTTGGTGCCTTGTTTGAAGGCAACCATTTCGCTAAGCGAATTTACTTTCGCTACGCGAAAAACAGGGAAAGTCTTAGTTGGGCATCACTGCCTCACTTTCGCTAAGCGAAATCATTCTCGCTAAGCGAATAAAGTGAAGTTTCGCTACGCGAATTCTGTTTCGCCGAGCGATCCAGAGGTGTTTACAAAGAGGTGTAACCGTCTGAACTTGCGCTAAGCGAATACATATTCGCTAAGCGAATCCAATACGTTTCGCTACGCGATTTATGTCTCGCCGAGCGAACCAGAGGAGTTCCAAAGGAGGCATTACTGCCTCATTTTCGCTAAGCGAATGAAATTCCGCTAAGCGAATTTCATGTTTCAGAAAATGCTAGAAATGAAGTAAGTAGTTCAAATGTTGTTTTAAATCAAATGAGTTTTCAACTGTAAAAGTTGTTTGGTTTACAAAAGGAGTTTTCTAACTCAATCGTAAAGTTTTACGCGTGAAAAACCTAAGTTAAGTAATTAACTTAGAGTTGAAGACAAGGGTTAATTAAGTATGGTATGTGGTGGAACAAGACCATGTACTATACCATTGATGACTTAGTACATCAATGAGTTCATAAGACTTAAGTGAAATCAACACTTGTTTCCATAATTGAAAGACAAGGGATTAATATCTTAGAAAGGCTCAAAGACTTATCTAAGAGGATTCTCAATCCTTACTCATAATGCTTAGGACTTGAGACATAATTCATAAGACGTAAACACAAACATGAAACGTTTTGGTTCTTGAAACAGCAGTTCGATGACGGACCGATGATTCGGATCCAGGTTAATCGTTCAATTGTTTCTGTCTTGTGATAACTGGAATGAGAGAGATCCTGAGGCTGTGCAGGTATGGGACTGTACAGTGGAAGGAATCCTGAGGCTATGCAGGTATGGGACTGTATAGTTAAGGGAAGGCATATAAGAATTGATTGGTACTACCCATACCAACAAGATTTATCTTCTTTTCGGGAACTTAGAACATAAGAACTTTATAGTTAAGCGTGCTTGACTTAGAGTAATTATGGGATGGGTGACCTTCTGGGAAGTTTCCTAGAAAGCGTGTGAGTGAGGACAAAACACGCTGAAAAGACTTGTGTTGGTTTGTGGGGACAGTCGACGATTCTGAAAGCAGTCTGGATCATTCCAAAGGAATCACGAGATATTTATCCGATGGATAAATGTTTTATCCGATGGATAAATGTTTTATAAAACAAAGACGTGTGTGGTTTCTAAGGAAGAGAACCTTAGTGAACCTTGAGGTTTATCCAATGGATAGACATTGCTTTATCGCATCTGCTTTGTGTAAGCATTGGCATTTCATGTGCATAGTTGTAAGGCCTTGAGCCTAGGAGTTGAGCTTACACCTTGATGCGGGTGCGAATCTTACGGTGACGATCTTCAATGGTCTTTTTGGAGGTATCAGGGTTGGAAGGGCTGACATGTGACCAGTTGGTGATTCTTCTGTGTCGTGGCGAATCCGTGCAATACACTGATATCCTCTACTAGATGCCGTACTTTTCATGTTTGGTCGAGAGTGTTACCGTAAAGCCAGATACGTGCACGTTACGAATTTTGTAGCATATTGCTCGTGGCAGCATCTTGCTCATGGCTGGCAGAAACCGGAACATGTCCTCCCATTCACTCTCTCTGAATGTTTTGTTAGCTCCATAGAGTAGGGGTCAGAGTAGTACCCAGTGACATTGACATTGAGTCATATACATTGCATTGCATTGCATGGCTAATGATGTTTATGGCTATTGATGTTTACATTTACTGTTATACATCGCTGTATTGTTTAAGAATGCCTTATATTATGCTGTTAAATGTTTAGCATGCTATTATGTTGTTAACTGCTTAACATGATTTATACTGAGAACCTTTGTAAGCATGTTGGGTATGCTGTTACCCGGTGAGTCGTCCCGTTTTTACTACTGCTGTTTTGTTGTGTTGATGAACGGGAATCTCACCCATATCTGTATGTTTTCTGCTGGTACTTGCTGTTGCTGCTTGAACAGATGGACGCGACGATGGTTCGGTTCCGCAGTCCCTTTGAGTTCGGAGGTGGACTCTTTTGCTGTTTTAGTTTTGTTGTCGGCCAGACTATGTCATGTAGTACCTTTTGGGAGCTATGACTCCTAGTACTTATTCTATTTTCTTATGTCAGTCATACATTAGACTTATGTCTGTATGTAGTAATGTTGTTATTTCTGTTTCTGTTTTCTGTTTTCTGTATTATAATACTGTATGTATGTCCTAGTAATGCATGGTGAACCTAAGTTCACTTATTAGTAATATTTATTACCTTTACTAATCCCATTACATCTTTATGAAAAGAAAAGAAAAAGAAAAATCGTATTTTCCGCATTAATAAATATTTTCGGCCTTATAAACGTTCGGGAATATGACACTCGGGAAAGGGTGTTGCAATCTTGCTCCACCACTTTGAGCTCTACCGCTTTGCTGTTGAAACTGAGCCCTTCTGCTGACTCCGGGCTTGCAATCTGATGCATAGTGCTCCATCTGGTTGCAATTATAGCATCTTATGTGTTAGGTCCTGGGACAACTCTTCACCAGATGCGGTCCCCCGCAACGGAAACAAGTCTTGACCTCTTGCTGAGTTTGACTGGAGCCGCTCATTTCCTGGTTAACATTGAATCGAGTCGGGCGATCATACGGCCCTACTCTCCTTTGGAACTTGCCGCTTTTGCCACTTTGACTGCTCCGAACAGGTCCATCACTTGTCTTTTGTTGCGCGACAGTCCCTGCTCGGTCATGTCCCTCAACCACTGTGCATTTCTCCACCAATTCGGGAAAAGATCTAATACTCAAAGGCAGCATTGCTCGCTTTAACTCGGGTCTCAGTCCATCCTCAAACCTCCTGCAGACCCATTCTTCATCCGGATGGATCTGATAGAATTGAGAGAATTTGAGTAGCGCTTCAAACCTCATCGCCTACTCACCCACGGATAGTTGTTCCTATTTCAGACTCAGGAACTCCTTTTTCTTTTTCCTGTCGGATACTTCTCGGGAAGTACTTCTCCAAAAAGCACTCCCGGAACAGTTGCCATGTCAGTACTCTTCCTCCGGTCTCTAACAACCTAGCCTTGGTTCTCCACCAAGCTTCTGCTGCTCCTACCAACATGAAGGCAGCATATGTGACCTTTCTGTCTTCTCTACAGTGTGTGGCCATGAAAACTTTTTCTATCTCCTGCAACCACATTTCTGTAGTCTCAGGGTTATACTCTCCGTTGAATTGGGGAGGATTTCCCTTCATGAAAGCATTAAGACCAGTGTCCACCATCTCATTCTCTCTTACAGTATGCAGCTGATCCTGCCTGGCTTCCCTCTCTTCCTGCCTTTGCATATACTGGGCAGTCTGTTAAGTCTGCTGCATCATGGTGGTAGCCAAGTCCCTCATGGCCCGCATGGCTTCAAAGATGTCACCACCACTCCCTATCCCTGAGTGGTCACCATTATTGTTATCATCATTATGTCTAGTTGTCGGCCTTCCTCTTCCACGTGCCATTTAGCTTCCTGTAAAAGGAGCCATCAGTTCTAATTCATAAGACATATAATAGCACTTAGCAGTTAAACATATCATATGCCTTATGAATGAAAACAGTTATCACACTTCGATAACTCGCGCATCGGACACTCTACCCAAAACCCGACACAGTTGATACGACTCGGTTATCAACCGTCAAAGCCAGTACACTTAACCTTCACAGTCCGATTTAGAATCGAACTGCTCTGATACCATAATAATGAGACGACCCTCCTCTCTTAGAAGGATAATCCCATTAGTCCCAACCTCTTATTATTATTATTAACTATGCCTAGCCGTATATAAAGCGATAGTGTGGTAAAACAAATCGCGTTGCGGAAACAAAACAACGTAAACAAGAACGGCAAGCATAGCAAATGATGATCAGAGAATAAAATGCAAAATATATATATATATATATATATATATATATATATATATATATACATAACTGTACAATAACATGTATAAGTTAGCCCCATCAGTAGGGCACTGTACATAGATATACATACTGTCGGGTAGAAAACCAAAAATATATCAAGAGTAAAAGAAAACACTCGAAGCTAACCAGCAACCCTGTCCCCTCTCAAAATACAGGAAAAGCGCTCAGCCCACTCCCTAGGACGCACTGGCAGGCTCTCACCATCAGTGGTGAGGATGCCCTGAGCTACCCTGACCCTCGCCATGAGTACGCCGGTATCGCATAATCGGCTCATACTCAGACGAAGAACTGGACACTATGATCCTTTGCCTGCGGTAGGTCCTCAAGTAATGCTCGGTCCTCCTGCGCTGGCCTCGGTAGACGTAACCTCTCCTGCTGGTCACAACCGATGATTGGGGTGCTGCCCAAGTGTAGTCCTGCTCTCTCTGCCTCAAAGGTCGCCACTTCCTCGAAATGGGAAGGAACTGGTAAATACGATAGGGACCGATAATATCTACATATGGAGGTGTACCACTCCGAAACATCAGGCTGACTGGCCCTGCATAGACCACCAAAAAGGTAGAGGGGTCTACCCGCCATCCCCTCTCATCATGGTATATGATCTCAATGTCTCCCAGCACCGGCATCCGCAGTGCCCCCGTAGTGAACTGGTGAAGTCTCGAGTCCATGATACGCCTCAGCTGGCTCGTCGTCTTCAGGCGAATCCATACCGGACAACAAGGAAAACAGAAGGGAGATAAGAAATACAATGCCTTATAAGGTCGAAAAACAACAGTAATGTAGTAAACAAGTATAGCAGATATAGCTAATATAGCATCTACTGCATTCCAACACGCATCTCCCAACACAGTATATGCAACAAGCATCCATCCTATGAGACTCACACTCAGATCAAACCTCTAGATCGGGATACAAATCCCTTGCAGCATGTTGGCCGAAAAACGCACTTCTGTAGGTTCCTAACTGGAACGGTCCCACACCCGAACAAGTCCACACCGGAACAGGTTCTATGTCGGAACGGATTTAGCCTGTCCAAGAAGCCGAACCGCTCACTATGACCAATAAGAGTGCATCCCCCTTCCATACCAAAACCGGGGTATCTCGGTCGCCTTGGAACCTTAGCCAGGAACAACTGGAAAGCTCTGGGATTAGTCGGGCAAACCGGACTAGATCGGGCATTACGACAGGATAGGAGCTACCTAATCCGTCACTGTACCTAATCCGTCACTGTAAACTATTCCCGAGACCGGAAACATCCCCAAGGCCACTCACTTGACCGCCCCATCTACTTTCCGTACCCGCACTCAGGTACAGCTAACCTGGTATGACGCTGGCAGCCCATACTACCTGTCACATGGCCTCGCCACTTCGTAGCTGAAAATGATATGCAGGAAACATCCTCAATGGGCTTGATACCGGATCTCACGCCTAAGCTCTCAACCAAATCAAAACATCATGGTGCCACTGCATCCACATGGTCCCAGCCTCGACGCCCACGTCCATGAGCCACAGCTCAAACAACACGGCACACAGCCTCAAGAAGTCAGAATAGCAGCAACGGCACCATCCACGGTATCAACCCGACAAAAACACGGCACACAGCCAAACTTATTCTACGGCATTCCGCCACAACTCTCAATATTATAGCATATAGCATAGAAACAGCAATAACATCATAGTAGCAGTAACATCAACAATAGCATATAAGCAGCTAGCAGCATATCACATACACCAAGTAGCATATAGGCAAATAGATAGCAACAACAACAGGCAACATCATACAGTCATACGTCAGCAAACATCCTCGATTAACAATTCTTTAACCTAGGGTTTCCAAACTTAACGGCGATAGCCCAAAGTAAGCTAAACCTAGGGTCAAAATACTTTATTTGGGGCTCAACCACTAGTAGGGTTAGGGCTTCCCTACACATAGCAGAAATCACAACTACATTACTCTTGCCTTCCCGACGGCAGCAATACTCTTTCTCCCCACCTAAACTGTCGGCATGCAAATCCACGCGATTACCACCTCGCTCCTCCTTCCTCAAGCTCGTAACCCTCTTTCAAGAACAGCCCAAGACAGCCACGAACTCCCCCTCACAGCCGCGGTCTCAAGCTCTAAACCTTGCACCACCGCGAGCACGAACTTTGCCGTAATCACGAGCACAACACATGCACCATAGTGTTAGCCCCAGGGCGAGCTCAAAAATCAAAGAAAAAGGGTAAAGACTCGAAGGCCACCATGAACACGAAGACCACGTGTTAGGGGTCCGAGTTTACCTCTGGCGAATCGAAAAACCAATCCGTAAGAGTTGTAGATAACTCAGCCGCGATCACAACGGTGTAGTCGGAATCTCATTCCGGTACTTCGATCACCTTCAACCTCGAGTTTTCTCACTCTAGAAACTCAGAGCTTCTCTCACTAGTTGCAGAAAACCTTGGGAGATTTCGTGCAAATGAGAAGATGAAAGTGGAAGCTCCACTTATGGGTTCTGTTGTCCACGCTTAAGCGTTCATCAATTTGCACGCTTGAGCGTTGCCACGCTCTAGCGTTGGGTTCTCTCCACGCTTGAGCGTGGGACCTCATCCGCTCCGCCTGCTCCCTGGCCTGACACGTGTCTCACACGCGTCCAAATGGAGAACAGCTGCTCAGCGCACTCAGCACGCTGAGGCATCCAACTCCTCCCATGCTTATGCGTCGTAACGCTTGAGCGTTGAATTCTCACATGCTTGAGCGTCAGCTGAGCGAGAGAAGAACTTTGAGCCTCCAAAGTTACTCATTTAACGTCTTAGGCACCTCCAACCTTGTTCTAGCCTATTCCTAAGCTTCAAACTTGGTCTAAAACTAACACACAACAATTCATACAATCATCCAAAGCCCCGATCGAGGTTAACTAGCTCGATCAGAGTCACAGAGAAACCGGGATGTTACAGATCTTAACAAAGATGTAGAGAGTAAAATCCCGAGACTTAGTGTCCGTGAAAAACGCAGATTGAGCTTCGTTTGAGCTTTCACCCGAAACTTAACCATGGCTTCCTATGGTTGTGTAGAGTATTCCTATCTTCTCAGAATATTTTATTGCCATTTCTAGGACCTCGAATAAAATACAAACTCATAAATACTGATTAATTAGTATTAGAGAGTTTGGAAAAATCGGGGTGTTACATAGTCAACCTCCGCTTCAACTCTAAGAAACTTCGCTCACAAGCTTCTGACCACTCAAACGTCTTTACCTTTCTCGTTAACTGCATCATGGGTAACGCAATCTTAGAGAATCCCTCTATAAACCGCCTGTAGTAACCTGCCAGCCCAAGAAAGCTTCGAACTTCACCCACGGACTTTGGGCTTTCCCACTTAACCATTGCTTCGACCTTAGCAGGATCCACCGTGATTCCATCCTTGTTGATCACATGTCCTAGGAACTGTACTTCTTCCAGCCAAAACTCACACTTGGACAGCTTCGTATACAACTGCCTGTCCTTCAGCACTTGCAGCACCACTTGAAGATGCTCTTGGTGTTCATCTCTACTTGAAGAGTAAATAAGGATGTCATCGATAAACACGACAACAAACTTATCTAGGAACGGTCGGAATATCCTGGTCATACAATCCATGAATACGGCTGGAGCATTAGTCACACCAAATGGCATAACCAAATACTCGTATTGCCCATACCGACTCCGAAAAGCAGTCTTCGGTATATCCTCCTTTTTCACCCTAATTTGATGGTAACCTGATCACAAGTCGATCTTTGAAAACACAGTTGCTCCCCTCAACTGATCCATTAAATCGTGTATCCTGGGTAACAGATATTTATTCTTTATCATCACTTTATTCAGTTGACGATAGTCCACACACAACCTCGAGCTTCCGTCCTTCTTCTTTACAAACAACACCGATGCTCCCCACGGAGATGCACTAGGTCTGATGAATTCTTTGCCTAGCATCTCATCCAACTGTTTCTTTAGCTCCGTCAACTCAACTGGAGACATCCGATACGGCGCTATTGAGATAGGTCCTGTCCCTGGTACAAGATCTATGGCGAACTCGATCTCCCTCAGGTGGCAACCCTGGAACTTGATGACAACCAAATGGTGAGGTTGCCTTTTGAAGATCGTTTGGTTGAATTCAAAGAGAGTTAATTTCGTGTTCTTCTTAAGGAACAAAATTGTAGCAACATAAAAGTGAAGAAAACAAGAAAATGGTGAAGAAAGAAATGATGAGGCGCCACAAACCAAGAAGGTTTGATAAGCCAAGTGATGTTCGCCACAAGAATCTTGGATTCTTGATAAGAACTAAGCTTGGTTCAACCAAGAACTATGAGAACAATACTCTCACAAATGGAATCAATCCAAATTCAACATCCAAGTTCTCTTATTCATGGTAGTAGGCGCATACATATAGTTGTGGACATCCAAACTTTTGGCATCCAAAGACAAAGCATAACCTCCACTTGAATGGCCTAATTATGTCACTAATGGCTCACCTTAGGACCAATTCTACTCAGCCCACACGCCCCTCTTTCACCCACACAAAGGAATCCTAGGACAATCTATAACTCCCAATTTAATAGCTTGATTCATGACACTAAAGATCAACTTAAAACCTAACTTAAATAGCCACCAAACAAAAAGAAATCAGCCACTAATCCCCTAGTTATCACGCCTACCATCTCATCATTATGGGTGGTTACACTTGCTTTTCAAATTAAAAGTGTAACACCCATAACTTACAACATTTATTCACTCAACTAAATGAGGAGTTTCTTATAGCATGCAAGCTAAAGATTCCCTCCTCTAAGACTCTCTAAACTCGTGTAACACCATGGGAAATATGGGCTTGACCTTCATGCAACTCTTAGTGTAGCCCACTAACAAAGTAGCCAAAATTGGATCCACTCACATAACCCATTACACTTATTGAATTGAACATAAAACAAACAAATAAGTGATGCTATGCACCCCTTGTCATCATCATAGGCCTTCTAGTTGACTAAGATAAGTCATCAACTTGGGCTCCATTCCTTCTAGGCTTGAGTTTGGGCTTGCTTCCATCAAAGTAGTCACCATTTGTTCTAGAACTTCTTGGGCTTTCTTAGCTCTTGATCTTGTTATAGGCCCTCCAAGTCCTTGAAGTGCTTCTTGGTCCCTGTGTCTTATACGGCTCATATCAGAACTTCATCTGGAAACACTTCCGGAAATTCCCGCACAACAGGCAGTGCTCCCGCACTCGGAGTTTCCTTTGCTTCTAAGGAGAACAACACCACGTACTCTTCAGATCGTACACCCTTCAGAATACCTTCGTTAGCAGACGTTAATCCAGATAACTCAGAAAAACAAAGGGTTTTGTTGGCACAATCAAGCACTAAATGGTTAGCAGAAAGCCAATCCATGCCAAAGATAACATCGATCTGCTGCATAGGCAAACAGACCAGGTCTACAAAGAAATGTCTGTTTTCGATGGTTATAGGGCATTTCAAACATATAAATAGGGTAGTCAAAGAATCACCTGTAGGCGTGGATACAATAAGATCGTATGGTAAAGACGAAACTGGTAACCCTAAGTGATCCATGGATTCCATAGAAATAAACGAGTGGGTAGCCCCCGAATCAAATAAAACAGATAAGAATTTGCCTGAAACTAAACACTTACCTTGAATCAAATCTGGGTGTTGAGAGGATTCAGCTCCCCTCACGGCAAACACTCTTCCTGTAGCTTGTGGTCTCATAGCCTGTCCCGTCACTCCGGTCGGCCTCACATTCCCATGCCTACAGTCCTTTGCCACGTGCCCCGGCTTTCCACACGTATAACAAGTCACAGCTCTCCCTGATACTTGGCTTCTACAATCTTGAGCAAGGTGTGGTCCCCCACACTTGAAGCAACCTTGCAGTCCTTGAGTTGCACTCGGCCTCTGTCCTACGGCCTCCCCTGACCTTTGATTAGGCCTCTAATACGGTCCCCGACCTGCTTGAAATCTTTCACCTCTACCTCTTTAATTAATGCGAATCGGTCCCTTGCTCCGCGAGGTCAGCTCTCTCCTCCTTTCGATGTTCTCGATCGCAGAACATCGGTCCAACATATCAGGGAATCTAGAAATCCCCAATGGCACAATAGCCTTCTGAGTCTCGTACTTCAGCCCGTCCTCAAACCTATTTCACATCCATTCTTCGTCTGGGTACCGCTGATAAAACTCATAAAACTTAAGCAGTGCCTCGAACCTCGCCGCGTACTTCCCCACTGACATATTGCCCTGCTTCAAGCCCTGGAATTCCTTATCTTTCTCCCTTCTGGTCATCCTAGGAAAGTATTTCTTGAGGAAACATTCCCTAAACAACTCCCAAGATACTGCTCTTTCGTCTGCCTCAAACAGCCTCTTCTTTCTCTTCCACCACATTTCTGCTCATCCCACTAGCATGAAAGAAGCATAAGAGACTTTCTGAGCTTCATCACAGTGCGTTGCCACAAAGATCTTTTCCAACTCCTGAACCCATAGTTCTGCACCCTCGGGATTGTAGTCCCCATTAAACTAAGGTGGTTGTCGCCTCATGAAAGCATCCAAACCAGAATCATCATTCCGAGCATTCCGCTGTTGTTGCTATTGGTTCTCCCGAGTCAACTAAATAAGCTAAGCATTCTGCTAGGTTTGCTATAACATTGCCGCGGCCATGTCCCTTATAGTCCTGAGGGTCTCCAAGGATTCAACTCCGTTGCTCGTATGCGAAGTAGCAGCTTCTAGACTTCCACTCGGACCTGTTCTACCTCCGCCTCTACCTTTACCTCTTCCTCGAGCCATTGGTTCCTGATTCAAGTAACTGTTAAATCAGAGTTCAAACATGATAAGCAACATAAATACATATATCCACTTATCATTCATATAGCATTACAATCGATCGCACTCCTCCTACCCTTCTAGACACAGTCGCACTCCCTTTGTAGAGACGACCAACTTAGCCAGTTCAACTTCCTAACACCCGCAGTCCGATTTAGAATCAAACTGCTTTGATACCATAATAATGAGATGACCCCACTTACGTAGGATAATCCCATTAAGTTCAGAACCCGCCTACTATGTTATTATTAACTATAACCTGGTGATATCATTACGCGCTTATTAAACGAACGGCAAAACGATAAAACATGCACGATAAGCACGTACATAAAAGCATGCATCAAAGTAAAGCACAAAGGGAAAGATAAAACATATACATGCATTATATAAGTATTTATGTGGTTGCCCCCCTTATTAGGGCTACTGTAATACATACATCATTGTACAACTAAAACTGAAAGATAAATCATATACATCAGGACTCCAAAAGAAAGAAAAAGCTCTCAGACATCCTCTCCAGCGCTCCCCAGCCCTGCACTCAAAACACATCAGCCTCTCCACTCAGTCCTAGAAGAAGATGCACTGGCTAACCCTTACCATCAGTGGTAGGGATGACCTAAGCTACCCTATCCTTCTCCGTGTGTACGCTTATAAATCCGCACAGGCTCGTACTGAGAGGAGGAACTCAACACTACTATGCGGCGCCTCAGGGCCACCCTTATGCATCGGTCTGAACGTCTCCTCTGGTCTCTATGCACGAAGCCCCTCCTGCTGGATACAGCTGAAGTCTGTGGTGCCACCCATCGGTAGTCCTGCTCTCTCTGGCTCGGTGGTCGCCACATCCGTGGAAGGGAAGGAACTGGTAAACTCGGTACAGTCCAATGTTGTCTGCATAAGGTGGAGTACCTCTCCTAAAGATCAGGCTAACTGGTCCTATGTATACAACCAAAAAGGTCGAGGGGTCCACCCGCCATCCCCTCTCGTCATGATACACAATCTCAATATCTCCGAGCACCGGCATCCTCGGTGCTCCGGTGATAAATGGGTGTCTCCTGGGGTCCATCCTCTGGTAATGCTGGCTCCTCGTCTGCTCGTAGAACGAACATACCCATACAAAGGAAATAACACAGGGAGATAAGATATACAGCACATCATATACAGGGATGATGCAATGAAGCATATATAGCAGACACAGCCATCTCTCAACATCTCGACACCACGGTCGCTTCCTAACTAGATGTGACACGTACTTTTTCTATGCATGCCGGCCGATACTAAACACCCTACTAAGGAAAACATCTCGTCCGCTCAACTGACCATAAGTTGGTTTGTTCCGGTAATCCGTTCCGTTCGCCGTGACCCATAAGAGTGCATCACTGCTCAACTGTCCCAGACAAAGAGGGCTATCTGGGCCTCCTCGGAAGACCATCGGCAACTGGAAAGACTCAGGGCCCTAGTCGGGATAACCATACGTGCCCAAGACCGTCACGACACGATAGGAGCTACCTCATCGGTGTCTTGTAGGTACACCTATGTCCAGTATATCCCCAAGGTCACATAGACCTTCCCTTCCGTTTTTCGCACCCGCACTCCGTGCACCAACCTCGTATACCTCACGGCACACGGCTCGCCACTTGGCATCAATGCATATGCTATGCATGTCATCCATCTCTCTTGAGTTGATATCATAACACATGCAAACTTGCTCTTAGCAACATGAGCTCCAAGCTCCATTTAACACATATGAGCTCCTAGCTCCCATCATGACCTTATGAGCTCCAAGCTCTAACTTTAACTTCAAATATTGACTATCAGCTCAAACATCCACCACGAGATCAGAACCCTAATCATACTAAACCTCCAATCTCGGGGCACACGCATATCGAGATACATGCAGCAGTCAATCAATAGCAGTATGATCAATGCAACAACAAATATCTCATGTGCAATAGTAAACATCTCATGTAACGGCATGTCATCATATCATCCAGATATACCATATGCCACAGTTAACAGATAAGCTGATACTCACGAAAACAACCATGCAGCCATCACGTCAACCATTATAAATCTGCTAACCTAGGGTATCAACATAGCGGTGCTAGCCCAAAGTAGACTAAACCTAGGGTTTAGATACTTCCTCAGGGCTCAACCGCACGTAGGGTTTAGGGTTTCCCTACACACATACAAACAACACTATATAGACTATGCTTGCCTCCTCGACATGTGAAACTCTTTCTCCCCACCTAAACAGTCGGCACGCAAATCTAGGCAATCACCGGCTACTCCTCTTTCCTCAAGCTCGCAGCCACCCTCCTATGGCAGCTCCAAACAACCCCTCAACCGTGGCCTCAGCTCCAAGCCACGCACCACCGCGAGCACGAACTTTGCCCTAATCACGAACACAACACATATACAATAGTGTTAGCCCTAGGGCAAGCTTAGCAGATTAAAGAGAAAGGTAAAGACTCGAGAACGCCAAGAACACGAAGAACACGTGTTAGGGATTCGAGTTTACCTGTGGCGAATCGAGAAACTAATCCGCTGGAGTTGTGTAAAACTTCGCCGCGATTGTAACGGTTTAGTCGGAATTGCGTTTCGGCGGCTCGATCACCTCTAACCTCAAGCTTTCTCCCTCAAGAACTCAGAACCTCTCTCTCTAACTAGCAGAAAAGCTCTAATTTTAGTGCAAAATGAGAAGATGAAAGTGGAAGCTCCACTTATGGTTCCTGCTGTCCACGCTTAAGCGTGGTTCTCTTTACACGCTTGAGCGTTGCCACGCTCTAGCATGGTATCTTTCCACGCTCGAGCGTGGAACCTCATACACTCCACATGCTCCCTGGCCTGACACGTGTCGTACATGCGTCCAAACTCAGAATAGGTGCACAACGCACTCAACACGTTGAGGCGTCCATCTCTTCCTATGCCTAAGCGTCATAACGCTTGAGCGTCAAGCTCAGCGAGAGAAGAACTTCCAGCCTTCTGACTTCCCCAGTTTCTCGTGTTACACCTTGGGCACTTCCATCCTTGTTCAAGCCTATTCCTAAACTTCCAACTAGGTGCCAAACTAACACACAAGCAATCACACAACCACACAAACACCCGATCAAGGTCATCTACCTTAATTAGGGTTACAGAAAATAGGGATGTTACATGACTCAATGCCATATGTCTCAAGGGTAAAACACTGACCTCTACTCCATGGAGCTAACAAATCATCGGAGAGAGTGAATGGGAGGACATGTTCCGGTTATTTCTAGCCATGAGCAAGATGCTACAACATTCGTAACGTGCACATATCTGGCTTTACGGAAACACTCTCAACCAAACTTGAAAAGTACGGCATATAGTAGAGGATATCAGTGTATTGCTCGGATTCACCACGACACAGAAGAGCTACCAACTGGTCACATGTCGGCCCTTCCAACCCTGATACCTCCAAAGACCATTGAAGATCGTCACCGTAAGATTCGTACCGGCATCAAGGTGTAAGCTCAACTCCTAAGCTCAAGGCCTTACAACTATGCAAATGAAATGCCAGTGCTTACACAAAGCAGATGCGATAAAGCAATGTCTATCCATCAGATAAACCTCAAGGTTCACTAAGGTTTTATTCCTTAGGAACTATACGCGTCTTTATATTATAAAACAGTTATTCATCGGATAAATATCTCATGATTCCTCTGAGATGATCCGAGCTGCTTTCAGAATTGCCGACTATCCCCACAAACCAACACGGGTCTTTTCAGCGAGTTTTGTCCTCACTCACACACTTTCTAGGAAACTTCCCATAAGGTCACCCATCCCACAATTCCTCCAAGTCAAGCACGCTTAACTATGGAGTTCTTACGTTTAAGGCTTCCGAAAAGAAGACGAATGTTGTTGGTATAGGTAGGACCAATCAATTCTTATAAGTCTTCCTTCAACTATACAGTCCCATACCTGCACAACCTCAGAATTCCTTCAACTATACAGTCCCACACTTGCACGGCCTCAGGGTCCCTCTCGTCCCGATCATTGCAAGACTGAAACAGTTGAACGACTGACCTTGATCCAAATCACCGGTCCGTCATCGAACTATTGTTTCAAAACCCAAAACGTTTCATGTTTGTGTTTATGTTTTGTGAATCACATCTCAATACCTAAGTATTATGAAGAAGGATTAAGAATCCTCTTAGATAAGTCTTTGATCCTTTCTAAAATATTACTCCTTGATTTTCAATCAATGAAATAAATGTTGGTTCACTTAAGTATTATGAAGTCATTGATGTACAAAGTCATCAATGGTGTAACACCCCCCTCGCGGGTGCTACATACTCGGACTCTAATGCGGAAATAAATCAAGAAAATAAAACGCTGGTTGCTTTCGGAAAATACTTTAATTAAATAGCTACGTTCGAAAACGCGGTTCTAAAAATTTTCTGCATGCATAGACAATACAAACTCAAGATGAAGGAATAAACTTCATATCACATGTTGATATTCAATGTTCATAAAAACGTAAACATAACATAAATCCTGGTCTAAGATATAACATATTACAACTTGAAAACATAAGTTCAAAAGCGTGCAGTAATATAATATAAGACTGCTCAAAATAAAAGACTCCTAAGCTGGTCGGCTAAAAGTAGCCATTGGGGTACAACCCAACGTCAACTTCATCAAAACGGTCCGTCAACTGAGTCCTCACGTCTCCGCGGGGACCAATGAACAACATCTGTACTTGTGCTCCAAAAACACAAAAAGGTGTCCAACATGTACAGGCAAAGGTGAGATACTCATATAATAAGTTTATCATGATAGCCGCACAGGCGACAAACAACATAAATACAGTTACATGAACAATTATGAGTTATAATAATGCATGAGACTTCAATATCATCTTTCTAATTCATGTACTCCGGAGATTCCTACTACCCAACATCGAGCGATAGGCCGTAGTAACACCCGTAACACAATTGGTCTCATGAGTCGGCCTCTCTATTTAGGTCCAAACTCCAATTGTTCCAGGGTACCACGTCATAACCATATCCTGAATATGCCAGTCTCAGATCGAGTTCATTCGTGTTTGGCAGCCGATTTACCACGGCATGGGGTTGCTACGCCACCGGCCACTTGTGGGATCTCGAACACAAAATGCCCCTATGGACCTAGTGGTCTTGACTGATTAAATTCTCAACTACTAGAGTTGTAGCTCGGTTTCAAATGGCACGTCTGCCGGTTCATGCATGTACAAAGAAAGTTTTCTGTTTTCTTTGCGTTCATTCTTTCAAATGTCGAGACATAAAGTCCACGACTCATTTCAAAAAGGCATTAAGCCCACTCAAATAAAAAACACAGGACACGAAGTCCGAGTGCTCAATCCACAAAACACTAGCCCCGATGTCTCGGCCACTTGGTTTGGGTTCGTCTCAAAGGTTCATCAGTTTTCTTTTCGGTCAGACTTTCTCAAAACAACTTTTGAAAACAAAATACAGTTTTGTTTTCTTGAAATAAAACATTTCCACATTTTTCGGGAAAAACACCTTTCTGGAAAACAAAACCGTTTTCTAAGGTTTCACTCCCTTTTTAAACACTTTACTGAATAAAACACATTTTGCACGATTTTTCACAAAACCACTTTTTAAAATAACATACTTTTCAAAAGAACATACATTTCAAAAGAACATACATTTCAAAAGAACATGCTTTTCAAAAGAACATACTTTTCAAAAGAACATACATTTCAAAAGAACATACATTTCAAAAGAACATGCTTTTCAAAAGAACATACTTTTCAAAAGAACATACATTTCAAAAGAGCTTTTCAAAAGAACATACTTTTCAAAAGAACATACATTTCAAAAGAACATACTTTTCCAAAGAACAAACTTTTCAAAAGGGAACTTAATTTTTCTTGAAAAGCAACAAGTTTTCCAAAAACCACTTTTAATTTCAAAACGCTTTCAAAACTTTGTTCTCGATTCCGAGTCTTTTAACAATTATCGAGACATAGCCTGACCTATGCTTATCCAGGATATAAATATATGTATAGATATATAGATCAACAGTTCAATATCACAATAAGATATCATCCAAGGCATCCATGCCACAGTTATATCAAATAACCAACTATGCACAACACTTAACATCCAATCAATCCAGGACATAAGTATACATATACATCAAGTCTTAATTCAATCATAACACACCAATCAATCATATGCCATGAGGCTACCAAACTCAAAATGAAATACCTCCCTTTACCTCACAAAGATGTTAACTCCAAACTAGATCGGTTCTCGGTTCTGGCTCCGGTTCCGTTCGCGTCGCCTAAAACAATCAAACACAATTCAATTAAAACAACAAAGCAACATCAATCTATAACATCAAAACATAAGTTTTATTCCCCAAGAAGGTATAGGGTGTAGCCATGAAAGGATAAAAAGGCTAGGGATCTCATTTGGTTCCAAACTTTTGGATGGTTGGTCCTTAAGCATGATTAACACTAAATCAAGTCCTACGACCCAAAAATTTGAGACAAAACTCATGGTTCTACACCCTATATGTTTCGGCCATGAAGAGGAGAAATAGGTTATGAGCTTTGGTTGATGTTTTGCTCTTGGGTTTAGGGTTCAAAGACATCAAGTAAGCTATAACAAGTGTTACATAGCCAAAAATTGCATCAAAACCCATCCTTACACCATTAATAGGATTCGGCCCTCCCATGGAAGAATAGGGAGAAAATTTCTTTTGGGTTCATGCTTCTAGACACTCAAAGTACACATCATGATGGGTTCATAGAAATTGGTTTCATGATCATAGGATTTTTCTACCATTTTCTATGGATTTTCAAAATTCTAGATCTAAACTTGCATCTTCATGAATCAAATGATTCAAGAGATGAAATAGAGAGGTTGAGAGAGTTAAGATGAGGATCATACCTCCTAGGATCAAAGATTAGTGAAGAAGAAACAAGTTTTCACTCAAAAACTTCAACTTTTGAAGATCAAACTAGGGTTTTTGTGAAGAATTTTTGATGAACACTCAAGAACACTCAAGAACTCAAGAAGAACATGAAGAACAAGAGAGAGAAAGAGTGATGGCCAAAATGGCCAAGAGAGAGAAAGATATATATATATATATATATATATATATATATATATATATATATGATGTCATGGCAAACTTGTAAATAACCAAAAGGGTAATTTGGTAATTCCTTCAAAGACTAGGGGCATTTTGGTCATTTCCCTTATAAATATCTAGATATTTCTAGAAAGGTAATGATGACATGGTGAGTCACAGGGTCAGAATGGTTATTCCATAAATTCTCAAGGGCAAAACAGTCTTTTCATTCAAGGGCAAATGGTAATTATGAAAAGGGTCAAGGGCATTTTAGTCATTTCACGTCCAGATATTTTCTAAATGTAATCATTACACTGATGAGTCACTGATGAGTCATAGCACACCATGTGACTTCAACCTTAACCGTAGCGGGTCACTGAAATCTCGTATTCAGCTCCGTTCTTTACCCGATTTAGGTTTTCGCCCAAGAAAGTCGTATGACGACTTATTTATTTTGAATATTTCCAAAATAACCAATATTGTTGGAAATAAAATATAAAACCTAACTGTTTCGTTCATAAGTCGAAATTAGGTCTTGATAGTAGGAAAAAACTACTATCCGTGAAAAACGCAGACCGGGCTCCGTTTGAGCTTTCGCCCGAAACTTAACCATGGCTTCCTATGGTTGTGTAGGATATTCCTATCTGGTCAGAATATT
The DNA here is from genome assembly GCA_039655645.1 of Ammopiptanthus mongolicus. Taxonomy (NCBI): domain Eukaryota; kingdom Viridiplantae; phylum Streptophyta; class Magnoliopsida; order Fabales; family Fabaceae; genus Ammopiptanthus; species Ammopiptanthus mongolicus. The sequence goes on from CM077345.1 coordinate 40,015,707, forward strand.
TTATTGCCATTTCCAAGGCCTCGAATAAAATATAAGTTCATAAATACTGAATAATTAGGAAAACTCGAAAATCGGGGTGTTACATTACTACACCTCTAAAAAAAAATTTCGTCCTCGAAATTTCGCGACTCAAAACATGACAGGGTCCCCTTGATCCCCAGGTTTCACATCTCATCCACCACACCAAACTTTAACAGAACGCCTAACTCTTTTCGTCTATCCTGCTGACTAGATGTTCGTAGTTAGAGTAATACACGTACTCCCACCCAGTCCTTCAAAGATCGAAACGTCTTCTTGCTCGTCCACTTGAGTTGAGGGCAAACAATTGGATTTGGTCGCTACTCGGCCCTCGAAGATTAAGGAAGAAATCTTCCGACGGAAGAAATTTTCTTGGTCTTACTCTCACAGGAAAGTATATAGAAGGATTTTATCCCTCGGAAACGAGTACAGGAATATCCAGTACATAAAAAGATTCTTCAGTAGGTTCGTGAGTGTAAAAATGCATAGCTAATACATGTTTACAACCATGACTCTAATAAAGTCCCTTCTTTCATAAGAATTCTCCAACAAATCAGGGAATCGAAAGGTAAACAGTCTGGCAAAAATCTCAGACTGGATCACAGTTACCAATAGTAAAAGTGATTCGACTGAGTTTCATCAAGGAACTTTCAGTATCAGGAATTCGTCTGTGTTACAACTCAAGGAATAGTCCTAACAAATCTTTCGATAGAATGACGTGAAAATGTTTAGGCCAAAGGTTACTTTTAAACCAATCCACTCAAATGTCTGATACACTGAGGGTTACGCAGGAGTGCGAGTACAAAGGTCCGTCCATAATCATTCCTCTCATCTCCGGGTTGCTCGGTACACAAACTCGTCCGTTGTATCTCAAGATGTCATCAATTCCCAAACTGAACTCTGCAGCTTTCTCTTGTCCCAGTAACTCCTTTTTCTCTTGGAGGTACTCATCTATTGCTTATTGTCCACGGATCGTCTCCATCAGTCCACTAGATACCTTGATCATTCCCAAGCTAATCTTCTCATTGTTCACTTCCACAGCCAGATCGAGATCATGAAACTGTTCTATCAAATCCAGCTCTTTAACTCAGAGCGTCTGCAACGACATTTGCTTCCCCGGGATGGTACAACAAAGTGAAGTCGTAGTCTTTAAGAAATTCCCTCCAACGTCTCTGCCTCGTGTTAAGTTCCTTTTGATCGAACAGGTACTTCAAACTTTTGTGGTCACTGAAGACGTCGAACTTGGATCCATATAAGTAGTTTCTCTAGATCTTCAGCAGCTAACTCTAGGTCGTGCGTTGGGTAATTCCTCTCACGAGTCTTCAACTGGCGCGAAGCATACGCTATAACCTTCCGATGTTGCATAAGCACACATCCTAATCCTTGATGCGAAGCATCATAGTACACTTCGTAAAGTTCGTCTGGCTTAGGTATTACTAACACTGGTGAGGTTGTCAAACGTTCCTTCGTCATCTGAAAACTTTCCTCACACTTGTCAGTCCACATAAATGGTTGGTCCTTCCTCGTTAGCTAAGTCAACGACGCAACAATCTTCGAAAATCCTTCAATGAACCTTCTGCAGTAACCAGCTAGTCCAACGAAATTGCGGATTTCTGTCACAGTCTTGGGTCTCTCCGATAAAAGTACTGCTTCTACTTTTGTAGGATCGACGGCAATTTCTGCCTTCGAAATCACGTGTCCCAAGAATTTGACTTCATCCAGCCAAAACTCGCACTTGGATAGCTTTGCGTACAGCTTTTCCTTGTGAAGGATTTGTGAAACTTGTCGTAGTGTTCCGTATTTTCCTCGTTCTTTACTCTAATCTAGTGATAACCGAATCTTAGGTCAATCTTTGAAAAGACAAAGGCTCCCTGAAGTTGATCCATCAAATCATCTATGCGGGGTAGAGGATACTTGTTCTTGATTGTAATCTTGTTCAGTTGACGGTAATCCACACAGAGTCTTGAACTCCCGTCCTTCTTCTTCACCAACAACACTGGTGCTCCCCACGGGGACACACTTGGTCTCACAAACCGCTTGAACATCAGATCCTCTAGTTGAGTCTTCAACTCGGCTACTCCGTAGGTGACATCCTATATGGAGCTATTGAGATTGGACCGGATCCGGGAACTAGATCAATCGAAAACTCGATCTCTCTCATAGGTGGCAAACCTGGAACTTCCTCGGGAAAAACTTCCGGAAAATCTTTCACAACCGGTACATCCGTCAAGACAACGTCCCTCTCGATTTCTAAACAGGATAGAAGCATGTATCCCTGATCTCCTTCTTTCAAAGAAGCTCTTACTTGGTTGGCAGTTATAAATCCCGAAATCTCAGGGTCAGGGAGACTAAGGTTCTATGTGCACAGTCTAAAAGGATATGGCTGGAAGATAGCCAATCCATTCCTAGAATCACATCCAATTGAGTCAAAGGCAAACATATTAAGTCAACAAGGAAGTTCCTATCATGAATAGTAATAGGACAGTTCAAACATACTGTATTAATACTAACAGGCTTAGCAGTTGGAGTTGTGACAATCAAATCAAAAGATAGCGAAGAAACAGGCAAATCTAATTGTCTCACACAATCCAAAGAGATAACGAATGCGTTGCACCCGAATCAAATAGTACATTTAGGAGATTACCAGCTATGATGCAACTACCTTGTATAAGATCATCAGATTTGGAAGCATCAACACCAGTCATGGTATAAACCCCTCCCCTCGTTGTGGGTCTAGCAGTTCGAACATTGTTGACAGTCGGCTTGGTTTTTGGTGTAGGGCACTCCCTCATGAAATGTCCTATCTTCCCTCATCGAAAACATAGAACTCCTTCCAGCTCCCAGTTGTTAGCTTGATGTCCGTGTTTCCCACATTTGAAACATCTCCGGATTTGGCCTTGGTTCTGGTCCTTTCCACCCCCCTCCACTGTAAGTAGAAGCGACAGAACGATAAGGTTGCTGTTTCTGACCATTCCCTTAAGGTCGGGAATATGGCTTCGTCTGGGACTGCTTCCCTTTCTGGTTTTGGTACTGGTTTAGGTTCCTGGACCTAGACGGCCCTCCTGCAATACTCTTGTTCTCTCTTCCTTGTCCGAAAGTATGGATCTCCAGTGGTAACACTGACTCCTTGATCTCGAAGCGCAGACCTCCTTCAAATCTCTAGCATTTCCAGTCCCCATGAAACTGCGGTGGATTATGAGCAGCAAGATCAGCTCCTTGTTGGTTCTGTTGATTCTGTTGAGCCATCATAGCTATCTGTTCAGCAATAGCATCCGCCATATCAGCCATGGCCTGGATAGCTCGATTGATGTTGTTGTCATCAACATTGTTGTCAGCAGTGCCGCAACCTCCACCACGACCACCTCTAAGATTCATGTTTCCGTACACGACAGACCAATCATACCTTAATAAGGAAACATAAATTCGTGCATTAAGTGCTAGTGTGTCAAGTAACAGTGTTCTAGTGTACTAGTGTACTAGTGTGTCAACACATATTGCTTCAACATAGAAACAATTCAAACAAGGTTAAAACAGAGATCACACAACACAAACATAACAGACTCACTTCCCAAGGGTTCCCGAAAGACTCGACCAGCTCGGATACCACTAATGTAACACCCCCCTCGCGGGTGCTACATACTCGGACTCTAATGCGGAAATAAATAAAGAAAATAAAACGCTAGTTGCTTTCGAAAAATACTTTAATTAAATAGCTACGTTCGAAAACGCGGTTCTAAAAATTTTCTGCATGCAAAGACAATACAAACTCAAGATGAAGGAATAAACTTCATATCACATGTTGATATTCATTGTTCATAAAAACGTAAACATAACATAAATCCTGGTCTAAGATATAACATATTACAACTTGAAAACATAAGTTCAAAAGCATGCAGTAATATAATATAAGACTGCTCAAAATAAAAGACTCCTAAGCTGGTCGGTAAAAGTAGCCATTGGGGTACAACACAACGTCAACTTCATCAGAATGCTCCGTCATCCGAGTCCTCACGTCTCCGCGGGGACAAATGAACAACATCTATACTTGTGTTCCAAGAACACAACAAGGTGTCCAACATGTACAGGCAAAGGTGAGATACTCTATAATAAGTTTATCATGATAGCCGCACAGGCGACAAACAGCATAAATACAGTTACATGAACAGTTATTTATACAACACAATATAATATCTCAAACACAATCATGAGTTATAATAATGCTTGAGACTTCAATATCATCTTTCTAATTCATGTACTCCGGAGATTCCTACTACCCAACATCGAGCGATAGGCCGTAGTAACACCCGTAACACAATTGGTCTCATGAGTCGGCCTCTCTATTTAGGTCCGAACTCCAATTGTTCCAGGGTACCATGTCATAACCATATCCTGAATATGCCAGTCTCAGATCGAGTTCATTCGTGTTTGGCAGCCGATTTACCACGGCACGGGGTTGCTACGCCACCGGCCACTGTGGGATCTCGAACACAGAATGCCCTTATAGACCTAGTGGTCTTGACTGATTAAATTCTCAACTACTAGAGTTGTAGCTCGGTTTCAAATGGCACGTCTGCCGGTTCATGCATGTACAAAGAAAGTTTTCTGTTTTCTTTGCGTTCATTCTTACAAATGTCGAGAGATAAAGTCCACGACTCATTTCAAAAAGGCATTAAGCCCACTCAAATCAAAAACACAGGACATGAAGTCCGAGTGCTCAATCCACAAAACACTAGCCCCGACGTCTCAGCCACTAGGTTTGGGTTCGTCTCAAAGGTTCATCATTTTTCTTTTCGGTCAAACTTTCTCAAAACAACTTTTGAAAACAAAATACAGTTTTGTTTTCTTGAAATAAAACATTTCCACATTTTCCGGGAAAAACACCTTTCTGGAAAACAAAACCGTTTTCTAAGGTTTCACGCCCTTTTTAAACACTTTACAGAATAAAACACATTTTGCACGATTTTTCACAAAACCACTTTTTAAAATAACATACTTTTCAAAAGAACATACTTTTCAAAAGAACATACATTTCAAAAGAACATGCTTTTCAAAAGAACATACATTTCAAAAGAACATACATTTCAAAAGAACATGCTTTTCAAAAGAACATACTTTTCAAAAGAACATACATTTCAAAAGAGCTTTTCAAAAGAACATACTTTTCAAAAGAACATATATTTCAAAAGAACATACTTTTCCAAAGAACATACTTTTCAAAAGGGAACTTAATTTTTCTTGAAAAGCAACACGTTTTCCAAAAACCACTTTTAATTTCAAAACGCGTTTTTCAAAACTTTTTTTCGATTCCGAGTCTTTTAACAATTATCGAGACATAGCTAGTCCTATGCTCATCCATGATATAAATATATGTATAGATATATAGATCAATAGTTCAATGTCACAATAAGATATCATCCAAGGCATCCATGCCACATTTATATCAAATAACCAGCTATGCACAACACTTAACATCCAATCATTCCAGGACATAAGTATACATATACATCAAGTTTTAAATCAATCATAACACACCGATCAATCATATGCCATGAGGCTACCAAACTCAAAATGAAATACCTCCCTTTACCTCACAAAGGTGTTCACTCCAAACTAGATCGGTTCTCGGTTCCGACTCCGGTTCCGTTCGCGTCGCCTAAAACAATCAAACACAATTCAATTCAAACAACAAAGCAACATCAATCTATAACATCAAAACATAATTTTTATTCCCCAAGAAGGTATAGGGTTCAGCCATGAAAGGATAAAAAGGCTAGGGATCTCATTTGGTTCCAAACTTTTGGATGGTTGGTCCTTAAGCATGATTAACACTAAATCAAGTCCTATGACCCAAAAATTTGAGACAAAACTCATGGTTCTACACCCTATATGTTTCGGCCATGAAGAGGAGAAATAGGTTATGAGCTTTGGTTAATGTTTTGCTCTTGGGTTTAGGGTTCAAAGACATCAAGTAAGCTAGAACAAGTGTTACATAGCCAAAAATTGCTACAAAACCCATCCTTGCACCATTAATAGGATTTGGCCCTCCCATGGAAGAATAGGGAGAAAATTTCTTTTGGGTTCTTGCTTCTAGACACTCAAAGTACACATCATGATGGGTTCATAGAAATTGGTTTCATGATCATAGGATTTTTCTACCATTTTCTATGGATTTTCAAAGTTCTAGATCTAAACTTGGATCTTCATGAATCAAATGATTCAAGAGATGAAAGAGAGAGGCTGAGAGAGTTAAGATGAGGATCATACCTCCTAGGATCAAAGATTAGTGAAGAAGAAACAAGTTTTCACTCAAAAACTTCAACTTTTGAAGATCAAACTAGGGTTTTTGTGAAGAACTTTTGATGAACACTCAAGAACACTCAAGAACTCAAGAAGAACATGAAGAACAAGAGAGAGAAGAGAGTGATGGCCGAAATGGCCAAGAGAGAGAAATATATATATATATATATATATATTGATATCATGGCAAACTTGTAAATAACCAAAAGGGTAATTTGGTAATTCCTTCAAAGACTAAGGGCATTTTGGTCATTTCCCTTATAAATATCTAGATATTTCTAGAAAGGTAATGATGACATGGTGAGTCACAGGGTCAGAATGGTTATTCCATAAATTCTCAAGGGCAAAACGGTCTTTTCATTCAAGGGCAAATGGTAATTATGAAAAGAGTCAAGGGCATTTTAGTCATTTCACGTCCATATAATTTCTAAATGTAATCGTTACACTGATGAGTCACTGATGAGTCATAGCACACCATGTGACTTCAACCTTATCCGTAGTGGGTCACTGAAATCTCGTATTCAGCTCAGTTCTTTACCCGATTTAGGTTTTCGCCCAAGAAAGTCGTATGACGACTTATTTATTTTGAATATTTCCAAAATAACCAATATTGTTGGAAATAAAATATAAAACCTAACTTTTTCGTTCACGAGTCGAAATTAGGTCTTGATAGTAGGAAAAAACTACTATCCGTGAAAAACGCAGACCGGGCTCCATTTGAGCTTTCACCCGAAACTTAACCATGGCTTCCTATGGTTGTGTAGGACATTCCTATCTGGTTAGAATATTTTATAGCCATTTCTAAGGCCTCGAATAAAATATAAGTTCATAAATACTGAATAATTAGGAAAACTCGAAAATCGGGGTGTTACAAATGATATAGTATATGGTCTTGTTCCACCACATACCATACTTAATTATCTCTTGTATTTAACTCTAAGTTAATTACTTAACTGAGGTTTTTTTACGCATAAAACATGACGATTAAGAGTTGAAAACTCTCTTTGTAACCCAAATCCTTTTTGAATGAAAACTCATGACTTGAAAGAACTTTGTTACTTTGATTAAGGTAAAGTTCCTTAACTGTTTTGAAAAAGGATTTTCCTTGCTAGCTTAGTATAAAACCATGAGCTAAGTTAGTGTAATGGAAATGTAATCTCATCTAACTTCCTGAACTATGATTCACTTTAATCAACTTAAGGATAAAAGGTCTCCATTATGATTAAAAAAAAAAAAGAACATTGTCTTTGTTTGAAGATAAAGGAAATTCCTTATGAAACTATGTTTAACTTTTCATGAAAACACTTCTTTGTTTCACTTTTAAATCACTTGATCACTTAGATGAACTAAGGTTAAAGTAAAAGACATGTGTCACTTTGGTGAAAACACTTAAAGGTTGAAACTTTACTTGATCTTTGAATCAAAGTCATTTATTGTTTTCTTTTGAAATATAAGTCTCTAAAACACCTTTCTTACTTCAAAACTTTGAATGTTCAAGAACAACACATGTTCTTGCATCTTTTTCTTGCTAAGACCGCAAGCCTACTCAAAAGAAAAGTGAAGATTTTGCTTCACTAACTTGTCAAGTCATTGTAACGCCCCGATTTTCGCGTTTTATATTTCTTCAGTATTTTAACGTATGTATTTTATTCGAGGTCTTAGGAATGGAAATAAAATATTCCGAGACCATAGTCATGCTCGACGATATCGTAGGAAGCTACGATTAAGTTGAGTCGAAAACTCAAACGGAGTTCGGTCTGCGTTTTTACATTGACAATATGATTTTACTGGTCAGGAGACCTCAAATGGACCCGTGAACGAGACAGTAAATCTTAGAATTCGATTCTCTACGTTTTGGTTAAATTTCACAAAAATTTCAGAAAAATCACTTCCTGACCTCCGTTTGAGCGGAATCCTCAATCGGGTGACGAACAGAGCCACATATGGATTTACCGGGACTCGCCAACGGATAAGCTTGACACCACATCATCCCAGGACACTTTCGAGAGTATGCCAGAGTCGTCATGACGGTCGGGAAAAATCTAGACACAAAATTACCAAAATGCCCCTAACCTTAGTCTTTTGCACTTTTACCATTTTTACCCTTTTGGAAAATGACCATTTTGCCCTTAAGTGAGCTTTTTAAAGGCTGAACTCAGCCCACACAGCCTTTACGCACACAGCCCTCCAAAAGCACACTCCATCTTCAACCTTGAGAAACTCCATTGTTTTTCATGAGAAATTCATGAACCTTGCTAGAATCTCTTGATTCCTTGAGCAATCTTCCTTCATTTTTAGGTAAGATCACTTCTATGATCTCCTAGCTTCTTGAATCTCTTTTTATTTCAAGATCAAACTTCATTTTCATGAAAATCATTTCTTAGATCCAAAACTTTGAAAATCCATAGGAATTGCTAGAAAAATCCTTTGAACTCATGTGAAACCAATTTCTTTGAACTCACCTCATCCTACTCTACCTAAACCCAAGAGCTCATGATTCAATTCTCATCATAGCCGTAAATCCCCAATATGGCCGAACCCTTCAAGGTGATGATGAATAGTGTTTTTCATCAATTTTTGATTTCTAACACTTGATTTCATCCTTAACTTACCTATTGCCTTTGAATCCATGAAATGGAAAACCAAAATCAATTCCTAGCTTTATTCTCTTTAGGGTGGCCGAAACCCTTAGGTAGAATTGTTGAGTTTTGTTTTGATTGTTGTGTTGTTGTAGTTTGTGACGATTGTCAGGAGGTTCACAAACCGATCAACCGACTTTGATCCGGATATTTGCTCTTCAACAGGTATGGGGGGTGAAGCTCATCACACCAAAATGGTGGTAGTGAAGATGGTTGTTTAGTTTATCTGTGGGTGAGACCCTTTGGTTTGGGTTCACCAATTAGTTTGGTTCTCTTGGAGAACCATGTGTAATATTTATAGTTTATGCTTATATGCCTTATCATGTGCTTTATGATGATGTTGTCTAGGTGAGAAATTAATTTCTTGCATGTTCAAAAACCTACTTTGATCAATAGATCAAGTATGGACTTTTGTGCTTACTTATGATGCAATGATGTGTGTTATTGTTTATCATAATTGTGTAAGTTTTGTGAGCCATAATTTGGTTAGTTAGTGAAGCAAACCTTCGCATTTGTTCCTAATAGGCTTTTGGCCATGACTTTGAGAAAAGGAAGCAAGTAAGAAAAGTGCTTTAGTGGCTTATGTTTCAAAGAAAAACCATAAGTGATTTTGATCCAAAGATCAAACAAAGTTTCAATCTCAAAGTGTTTTCACCAAAGTGAAACATGTTTTATACCTTATCCTTAGTTCATCTAGTTAATCAATTGACTTAAAATGAGACAAGAAGTGTTTTTCATGAAGAGAATCAAAATGGTTCCATAAGGTTTTCCTTTAACAAGGGTAATGTCTTGATCAAGGCAAATTTCGCTAAGCGAATTTACCTTCGCTAAGCGAAAATTGAGGAATTCCAAGTTGGGCATCACTGCCTCACTTTCGCTAAAGCGAATTAATATTCACTACGCGAATCCAGCGAATTTCGCTATGCGAATTATGTTTCGGTGAGCGATCCAGACGAGTTTCAAAAGAGGTGTAACCGCCTCCATTTTCGCTAAGCGAATCAATATTCGCTATGCGAATACAAAAAATTCCGCTACGCGATTTATGTTTTGCCGAGCGATGCAGAGGAGTTTCAAAAGAGGTATCACTGCCTCAATTTCGGTAAGCGAATGGAATTCCGCTAAGCGAATTTCATGTTTCAGAAAATGCTAAAAATAGAGTAAGTGGTTCAAAAGTTGTTTCAAATCAAATGAGTTTTCAATTGAGAAGTTGTTTTGGTTTATAAAGGAGTTTTTAACTCAACTCATAAAGTTTTACGTATAAAAACCTAAGTTAAGTAATTAACTTAGAGTTAAAGACAAGGGATAATTAAGTATGGTATGTGGTGGAACAAGACCATATACTATACCATTGATGACTTAGTACATCAATGACTTCATAAGGCTTAAGTGAATCAACACTTATTTCCTTAATTGAAAGACAAGGGATTAATATCTGAGAAGGGCTCAAAGACTTATCTAAGAGGATTCTCAATCCTTATTCATAATGCTTAGGAATTGAGGCATAATTCATAACGTAAACACAAACACGAAACATTTTGGGTTTTGAAACAGTAGTTCGATGACGGACCGGTGATTCAGATCCAGGTCAATCGTTCAATTGTTTCAGTCTCGTGATAACCGGAATGAGAGAGAGATCCTATGATTGTGCAGTTATGGGACTGTATAGTGGAAGGAATCCTGAGGCTATGCAGGTATGGGACTGTATAGCTGAAGGAAGGCATATAAGAATTGATTGGTACTACCCATACCAACAAGATTTATCTTCTTTTCGATGGCTTAGAACATAAGAACTTTATAGTTAAGTGTGCTTGACTTAGAGTAATTATGGGATGGGTGACCTTCGGGGAAGTTTCCTAGAAGGCGTGTGATTGAGGACAAAACACGCTGAAAAGACTTGCGTTGGTTTGTGGGGACAGTCAGCTATTCTGAAAGCAGTCTGGATCATTCCAAATGAGTCACTAGATATTTATCCGATGGATAAATGCTTTATCTGATGGATAAATGTTTTATAAAACAAAGATGCGTGTAATTCCTAGGATTTGAGCTTACACCTTGATGCGGGTGCGAATCTTACGGTGACGATCTTCAATGGTCTTTTTGGAGGTATCAGGGTTGGAATGGCTGACATGTGACTAGTTGGTGATTCTTCTGTGTCGTGGTGAATCCGTGCAATACACTGATATCCTCTAATAGATGCCGTACTTTTGAAGTTTGGTCGAGAGTGTTTCCTAAAAGCTAGATACGTGCACGTTACGAATGTTGTAGCATCTTGCTCATGGCTGGCAGAAACCGGAACATGTCCTCCCATTCACTCTCTCCGACACTTTTGTTAGCTCCATGGAGTAGGGGTCAGAGTAGTACCCAGTGGCATTGGCATTGAGTCATGTACATTGCACCGCATTGCATGCCTGTTGATGTTTACATTTACTGTTATACATCGTTGTTCTGTTTAAGAATGCATTATATGGTGCTGTTAACTGTCTAACATGATATTATGCTGTTAACCGTTTAACATGAATTATATTGAGAGTTTTAGTATGCTGTTTAACATGTTGGGTACACTGTTACCTGGTGAGTCGTCCCGTTTTTACTACTACTGTTTTGTTGTGTTGATGAACGGGAATCTCACCCATATTTGCATGTTTTCTGCTGGTACTTGTTGTTGCTGTTTGAACAGATGGATGTGACGATGGTTCAGTTTAGTAGTTTCCTTGAGCCCGAAGGCGGACTATTTTGTTATTTTATTTTTGTTGTCGGCCAGACTATGTCAGCTTTTGTAGTACCTTTTGGGAGCTACGACTCCTAGTACTTATTGTATTTCTTATTATCAGATATACATTAGACTTATGTTTGTATACAATAATGTTGATGTTTCTGTTTCTGTTTCTGTTTTCTGGTTCTGTATCTTATAATACAATATGTTCTATAAATGCATGGTGAACCTAAGTTCATTTATTAGTACTATTTACCTTTACAAATCCCATTACATCTTTGTGAAAAGAAAAGAAAAAGAAAACCGTATTTTCTGCATTAATAAATATTTTCGGCCTTATAAACGTTCGGGAATGTGACACTCGGGAAAGGGTGTTGCATTATTTGGTATCAGAGCTGGCCGAGTCTTTTTGGGGTTTGTAGGTTATAGTCTGTCTTGTTTGTGTTGTGTTTTCTCTAATTGTCTTTCTGTGTTATTGTTTCTAAGAGAAAACAATATTGGAAAGGATGATGATGACTTCAGTCTATCCTTTTGTATTGTTTGCTCTCTGTGTTGTGTTTCTGTAAGGAAGACAACAATTGTTTGTTATTCTCTGTATTATTGTTTCTGAAGAGGAATGATATTGGGCAGGAGAATAATGTTTTTGCTTTCTTGTAAGTTGTCACTCGTAGAGTTCTTCAGAACGAGTATTTTCCGACGAGTGCCAGACGAGTTGAAAGACATGGAGTTCCTGCAGCTACGTCAAGGAGGAATGTCTGTTAAAGAATATGCTGATCGTTTTGAGTCCTTGTTGAAGTCTTCGAGGTATTTCCATCTTTATCCCGATGAGGAGTGGAAGTCCACAAAGTTCGAAGGAGGTTTAAGGGACGAGATTCGAGGAGCGTTGCTACCTCTTGAGGTCAAAGAGTTCTTGGTGTTGGTAGATGAATGCTTCCTAATCGAAGATCTGATGAAGACTCGTGAAGGAAAGCAACGTCACTCTGGACCGACTAGGTTCCATAAAGGCACCAATGGTCGTGATGATAGATCTCGATGGAAACCATATTCAAAACAGCAAGGTCAACAACAACGTTCTGTAGGAGGAAGCAATGGGGGTATTAGTCAATCTGGAAGCGCCCCAAAGAAGTGCATGAAGTGTGGTAAGAACAATCATGTCACCAGAGAATGCTCTATTAAGGGGATAATATGCTTCAAGTATGGAAAACCAAGGCATACTTCACGCGACTGTGTGCAATCAAAAGCTGGACATTTTGTCAACGATGTGCAAGCAGCGAAGCCTAAGGCAATGAGTAGAGTTTATACCGGGGATGGTGCTGAGACTTCTCAAAATAAAGATCTGATTCACGGTCAGTGCGTCACGGAAGGTAAAACCTTAATATGTTGTTTGATTCAGGCGCAACGTATTCCTTTATCGCATATGACTGCGTGAACCTTTTGAGATTATCTGTATCTTCTTTACCTTTTATTTGATAAATTCTGCACTTACTGCCAAGCCTGTTATAACTGCGAAAGTTTGTTTGAACTGTTCTATTTCTATTAAAGATAGAACGTTTTTGATTGATTTGATCTGTTTGCCTCTTTCGCAAATGGATGTGATCATAGGGATGGATTGGTTATCTTGTAACCATATCCTCTTAGACGGTGCAAGCATTTTTTACTGCCAATCAAGTAAGCACTTCTTTGAGAGAAGGAGCTCAGGGATACATGTTACTATCTTCTTTGGAGGTCAAGAACAAGCTAGTCTTAGAGCGCGTACCTGTCGTGAATGAGTTTCCGGAAGTCTTTCCTGAAAACGTACCAGGTTCACCGCCAGTTTGAGACATCGAGTTTGTGATCAACCTTGTGCCAGGAACAGGACCAGTGTCTATGGCACAGTATCATATGGCACCTGCTGAGTTGAAAACCTTGAAGGAATAGTTGGTGGAGTAATTGGGAAAACAGTTCGTTAGACCCAGTGTGTCGCCATAGGGAACACCGGTGCTGTTGGTGAGAAAGAAAGACGAGACATCTCGCCTGTGTGTGGATTATCGCCAGCTGAACAAAGTTACCATTAAGAAAAAGTATCTTCTTCCGAGGATAGATGACTTGATGGGTTAGTTGAAGGGAGCAGCAGTTTTCTCCCAGATTGATTCGCGATTGGGTTATCACCGAATTCGTGTGAAGGAAGAGGATGTACCAAGACAACGTTTCGAACATGCTATGGGCACTATGAGTACCTTGTAATGCCGTTTGGGATGACAAATACTCTAGCCATGTTCATGGATTACATGAATAGGATCTTTCATCCATATCTAGATAAGTTTGTCGTTGTTTCATAGACGACATACCCAACTATTCGCGAAAACCAGGAAGTACACGCTGAATATCTTAGTGTGGTTCTTCAGGTTCTAAAAGAGGAACAGCTGTATGCAAAGCTGTCCAAGTGTAAGTTTTGGCTCGATGAAGTACAGTTTTTGGGGTCACGTGATTTCAAAGGAAGCATAAAGCGTTTGATTGGACTGAAGCCTGTGAGGAAAGTTTGCAAGGATTAAAGAGAAGGTTGACTACTTCACTTGTGTTAGTGCTGCCTGATCCCAAGGGAACATTTGTGTTCACACTCCTATATATTCCTTAGTGTATTAGATAATTGAGTGAATTGGTAATATGGTGTCCATTGGTCTGGACATTTTCGTATTATTTCACTGAAAGTTTTGTTATTACTATTTCTTGAGTTATAACATAAACAAATACTGGGAGTTTCTTGATGAAACTTAGTTTAATCATTTTTACTTTTGGTGAAGGTGATCTAGTCTGATTTTTGGCCAGACTGTTTATCTTTTGATTCCCAAATCTCTTGGAAGGTTCTTATGAAAGAAGAAACTTTATTAGAGTCATGGATGTAAACATGTATTAGCTATGCATTTTTACACTCACAAACCTACTGAAGAATCTTTTTACATACCAGATATTCCTGTATTCATTCCAGATTAGTAAAAATTTTCTGTATACTTTCTTATGAGACCAAGACCAGGAAAAATTTCCTTTGTTGAAAATTTCTTTTCCTAATCTATTTACGTACGGGGTACAATGTGGAAAGTGGGGATTGAGAAATCCTGATTAGTTTTAAGTCATGAATTTCGAGGACGAAATTCTTTTAAAAGGGGTAGGAATGTAATGCCCCGATTTTCGCGTTTTATATTTCTTTAGTATTTTAACGTATATATTTTATTCGAGGTCTTAGGAATGGAAATAAAATATTCCGAGACCATAGTCATGCTCGACGATATCGTAGGAAGCTACGATTAAGTTTTGAGTCGAAAACTCAAACGGAGTCCGGTCGGCGACTTTACACTGACAATATGATTTTACTGCTCAGGAGACCTCAGATGGACCCGTGAACGAGACAGTAAATCTTAGAATTTGATTCTCTATGTTTCCGTTAAATTTCACAAAAATTTCAGAAAAATCACTTCCTGAACTCCGTTCGAGCGGAATCCTCCATCGGGTGACGAACGGAGCCACATATGTATTTACCGGGACTCGCCAATGGATAAGCTTGATACCACATCATCCCAGGACACTTGGGAAAGTATGCCAGAGTCGTCATGACGGTCAGGAAAAATCTAGACGCGAAATTACCAAAATACCCCTAACCTTAGTCTTTTGCACTTTTACCATTTTACCCTTTTGGAAAATGAC
Organism: Ammopiptanthus mongolicus; assembly: GCA_039655645.1. Classification (NCBI taxonomy): domain Eukaryota; kingdom Viridiplantae; phylum Streptophyta; class Magnoliopsida; order Fabales; family Fabaceae; genus Ammopiptanthus; species Ammopiptanthus mongolicus. Next base: position 40,031,052 of record CM077345.1, read on the forward strand.
CATTTTACCCTTAAGTGAGCTTTTTAAAGGCTGAACTCAGCCCACACAGCCCCATCTTCACGCACACAGCCCTCCCAAAGCACACTCCATCTTCAACCTTGAGAAACTCCATTGTTGTTCATGAGAAATTCGTGAAACCTTGCTAGAATCTCTTGATTCCTTGTCCAATCTTCCTTCATTTTTAGGTAAGATCACTTCTATGATCTCCTAGCTTCTTGAATCTCTTTTTATTTCAATATCAAACTTCATTTTCATGAAAATCATTTCTTAGATCCAAAACTTTGAAAATCCATAGGAATTGCTAGAAAAATCCCTTTGATGTGAAACCAATTTCTTTGAACTCACCTCATCCTTCTCTACCTAAACCCAAGAGCTTGTGATTCAATTCTCATCATAGCCCTAAATCCCCAATATGGCCGAACCCTACAAGGTAATGATGAATGGTGTTTTTCATCAATTTTTGATTTCTAACACTTGATTTCATCCTTAACTTACCTATTGCCATTGAATGCATGAAATGGAAAACCAAAATCAATTCCTAGCTTTATTCTCTTTAGGGTGGCCGAAACCCTTAGGTAGAATTGTTGATTTTTGTTTTGATTGTTGTGTTGTTGTAGTTGGTGACGATTGTCAAGAGGTTCACAAACCGATCAACCGACTTTGATCCGGATATCTGCTCTTCAATAGGAATGGGGGGTGAACCTCATCACACCAAAATGGTGGTGGTGAAGATTGTTGTTTAGTTTATGTGTGGGTGAGACCCTTTGGTTTTGGTTCACCAATTATTTTGGTTCTCTTGGAGAACCATGTGTAATATTTGTAGTTTATGCTTATATGCCTTATCATGTGCTTTATGATGATGTTGTCTAGGTGAGAAAATAATTTCTTGCATGTTGAAAAACCTACTTTGATCACTAGATCAAGTATGGACTTTTGTGCTTAATTATGATGCAATGATGTGTGTTATTGTTTATCATAATTGTGTAAGTTTTGTGAGCCATAAATTGGTTAGTTAGTGAAGCAACCCTGCACATCTGTCCCTAATAGGCTTTTGGCCATGACCGTGAGAAAAGGAAGAGTATGAGTAGTTCTTGAACAATTAAGTTTTCAAGCAAGAAAAGTGCTTTAGTGGCTTATGTTTCAAAGAAAAACCATAAGTGATTTTGATCCAAAGATCAAACAAAGTTTCAATCTCAAAGTGTTTTCACCAAAGTGAAACATGTTTTATACCTTATCCTTAGTTCATCTAGTTAATCAATTGACTTAAAAATGAGACAAGAAGTGTTTTTCATGAAGAGAATCAAAATGGTTCCATAAGGTTTTCCTTTAACAAGGGTAATGTCTTGTTTCAAGGCAAATTTCGCTATGCGAATTTACCTTCGCTAAGCGAAAACAGAGGAATTCCAAGTTGGGCATCACTGCCTCACTTTCGCTAAGCGAATTGATATTCGTTAAGCGAATCCAGCGAATTTCGCCACGCGAATTATGTTTCGCCGAGCGATCCGGAGCAGTTTCAAAAGAGGTGTAACCGCCTCCATTTTCGCTATGCGAATTATGTTTCGCGAGCGATGCAGATGAGTTTGAAAGGAAGAATCACAGCCTCAATTTCGCTTAGCGAATGGAATTCTGCTAAGCGAATTTCATATTTTCAGAAAATGCTAAAAATAGAGTAAGTGGTTCAAAAGTTGTTTCAAATCAAACGAGTTTTCAATTGAGAAGTTGTTTTGGTTTACAAAAGAGTTTTTAACTCAACTCGTAAAGTTTTAGGTACAAAAACCTATGTTATGTAATTAACTTAGAGTTAAAGACAAGGGATAATTAAGTATGGTATGTGGTGGAACAAGACCATATACTATACCATTGATGACTTAGTACATCAATGACTTCATAAGACTTAAGTGAATCAACACTTATTTCGTTAATTGAAAGACAAGGGATTAATATCTTAGAAAGGCTCAAAGACTTATCTAAGAGGATTCTCAATCCTTATTCATAATGCTTAGGACTTGAGACATAATTCATAAGACGTAAACACAACCACGAAACGTTTTGGGTTTTGAAACAGTAGTTCGATGACGGACCGGTGATTCAGATCCAGGCCAATAATTCAATTGTTTCAGTCTCGTGATAACTGGAATGAGGGAGAGATCCTAAGACTGTGCAGTCATGGGACTGTACAGTGGAAGGAATCCTGAGGCTATGTAGGTATGGGACTGTATAGCTAAGGGAAGGCATATAAAAATTGATTGGTACTACCCATACCAACAAGATTAATCTTCTTTTCGGGAGCTTAGAACATCAGAACTTTATAGTTAAGCGTGCTTGACTTAGAATAATTATGGGATGGGTGACCTTCTGGGAAGTTTCCTAGAAAGCGTGTGAGTAAGGAAAAAAAACATGCTGAAAAGACTTGTGTTGGTTTGTGGCGACAGTCGGCGATTCTAAAAGCAGTCTGGATCATTCCAAAGGAGTCACGAGATATATATCCGAAGGATAAATGTTTTATAAAACAAAGACGCGTGTAGTTCCTAAAGAATAAAACCTTAGTAAACCTTGAGGTTTATCCAATGGATAGACATTGCTTTATCGTATCTGCTTTGTGTAAGCATTGGCATTTCATGTGCATAGTTGTAAGGCCTTGAGCCTAGGAGTTGAGCTTACACCTTAATGCGGGTGCGAATCTTACGGTGACGATATTCAATGGTCTTTTTGGAGGTATCAGGGTTGGAATGTCTGACATGTGACCAGTTGGTGATTCTTCTGTGTTGTGGCGAATCCGTGCAATACACTGATATCCTCTACTAGATGCCGTACTTTTCATGTTTGGTCGAGAGTGTTTCCGTAAAGCCAGATACGTGCACGTTACGAATGTTGTAGCATCTTGCTCATGGCTGGCAGAAATCGGAACATGTCCTCCCATTCACTCTCTCCGACACTTTTGTTAGCTCCATGGAGTAGGGGTTAGAGTAGTACCCAGTGGCATTGGCATTAAGTCATGTACATTGCACCGCATTGCATGCCTGTTGATGTTTACATTTACTGTTATACATTGCTATTCTGTTTAAGAATGCATTATATGGTGCTGGTAACTGTCTAACATGATATTATGCTATTAACCGTTTAACATGAATTATATTGAGAGTTTTAGTATGTTGTTTAACATGTTGGGTACACTGTTACTTGGTGAGTCATCCCGTTTTTACTACTACTGTTTTGTTGTGTTGATGAACGGGAATCTCACCCATATTTGTATGTTTTCTGCTGGTACTTGCTGTTGCTGTTTGAACAAATGGACATGACGATGGTTCAGTTCAGTAGTTTCCTTGAGCCCGAAGGCGGACTCTTTTGCTGTTTTATTTTTATTGTCGGCCAGACTATGTCAGCTTTTGTAGTACCTTTTGGTAGCTACGACTCCTAGTACTTATTGTATTTCTTATTATTAGATATACATTAGACCTATGTTTGTATACAGTAATGTTGATGTTTCTGTTTCTGTTTCTGTTTCTATTTTCTGGTTCTGTATCTTATAATACAGTATGTTCTAGAAATGCATGGTGAACCTAAGTTCATTTATTAGTATTATTTACCTTTACTAATCCCATTATATCTTTGTGAAAGGAAAAGAAAAAGAAAATCGTATTTTCCGCATTAATAAATATTTTCGGCCTTATAAACGTTTGGGAATGTGACACTCGGGAAAGGGTGTTGCAGTCATAGCTCAAAATGCTCACAAAGTTATGACAAACAATAATCATGCATCATTGTATCATAATCAAGCATAAAAATCCTTACTTGATCTAGAGATCAAAGTATGGATTTTCAACATACACGAAAACATTTTTCATCCAATCAACATTATCATAAAGATATGCTAAAACATACTAATGCATACTAAAACATACTAAAGCGTACTAAAGCATAAACCATTATTACAATCACAATGAAGCTCAAACAGATCTGCACAAATCAATCACGGATAACATATAGTTATCGGGAAAAATCCCTCAGGCAAACTTCCCTTACCCGTTGAAGTTATCCTCCAAGCAAAAGTCGTCCGATCGGCTCGCGAGTTCTCCCAATTCCTCGTCTGATTACTCAACCACAACTACATACACATAATCAATCCAAACATCAATATTACACAACACAAATTCTTCTAATCCTACCTATATAGGATTCGGCCAAGGAGCTATAAAAATAGCTAGGGATGTTCAAAAATTCCTATCTCTTGGATTTCATCCTTACTAGGTGTGGTAAGGCTAGATCAAAGCCTATTACACCAAAACTTGAACCAAAATCCCATCCACCAACACATGGAGGTTTCGGCCAAGAAAACCCATATGAGCTACGAAGCTCATTTGGTTTCCAACTCTTGGATCAATGATCCTCAAGTATACACAACACTAGATTAAGTCTTATTACTCAAAACTTGAATAAAAAAACTCAACCTTTTTCAAGTTAGGTGGTTCGGCCACTTTAAGAAGAAATGGCTAGAAAACAAATTTGATTTCATGCTCTTGGATAATTAAAGAGAATAATGGAACTAGATCATAGAAATTGATTTGGTATTAAAAGGAATTTTCTACACTTATCTATGAATTTTCAAAGTTCATAATCAAAGTTGGATCTTCATGAATCAAGAGATTCAAGTGATGAAATAGAGTGATTAAGAAAGCTCGAATGGAGTCAATACCTCCTAGATGATAAAGCTTAAGAGAAACTAGCTTGAATTACCCAAAAACTTCAAGTTTTCAAAGGTTCCAAAGGAAGAACAATGAAGAACAAAGAGAGAAAATGAAGAACGAGGAGAGAAGAAAGAGAAAGAGTGAGGCCGTGAGGCCTAGAGAGAGAGAGTGAAGGTGAGATATTATTTGATGTCATGGCAAACTTGTAAATAACCAAATGGGTAATTTGGCAATTTCTTAAAAGACTAGGGACATAATTGTCATTTCCCCTATAAATATCTAGATATTTCTGGAATGCAATGATGACATGGTGAGTCACAGGGTCAAAAGGGTTATTCCATAAATTCTTTGGGGCAAAACGGTCATTTCATTCTAGGGCAAATGGTAATTATGAAAAAGGTCAGGGGCATTTTGGTCATTTCACGTCCAAATATTTTCTAAACGTAACCATTACACTGATGAGTCATGGCACACCTTCCTAGGTGATGTGACTTCAACTTTATCCGTAGCGGGTCACTGAAATCTCGTATTTAACTCCGTTGTTCACCCGACTTTGGTTTTCGCCCAAGAAAGTCGCGAGAACTTATTTATTTTGAATATTTTCAAAATAACCAATATTGTTGGAAATAAAATATGAAACCTAACTGTTTCATTCACAAGTCCAAATAAGGTCTTGATAGTAGAAAAAGACTACTATCCGTGAATAACGCAGACCGGGCTCCGTTTGAGCTTTCGCCCGAAACTTAACCATGGCTTCCTATGGTTGTGGAGGGCATGCCTATGTTCTCAGAATATTTTATTTAACTCTCTAGACCTCCATACGGAGAACCTCCATCTTTCAAAAGCCATAAAATCTGCTCACTACCAATAAAGCATTGAGTTGGCCAGGCTCAATATCCCAAAGCACAGCATGTAGAATTCTTGACTACCCACAAACAACAGTCCTATATGCCCAATTTTTGTTTTAAATGACCCACTATCACGGTCCAATTTAGAATTGAACTGCTTTGATACAAAAAATGTAACGTCTCAAGATATTACTTCGAAATAAATAATTAAATAAAATAATTATCCATTTGTGGCATCCGAAATTATGATAAAATTAAAACTTCCACTTTATTACATAAAATCTCTTTAAGTTAGTTAATAAAAAAAAAAAATTTCTTTAACAACAAATTTAGCCTCAAAACATGGGCAACTAAAAACATCCAAAAATAAAATAAAACATCACTAATACTAAGGTCTTCAAAACTCGAAGACTTTCTTAAGTCGCTGCATCATCTCTAACATCACCTTTGAACACCGAAAGACAACACCGCTAATGATATTTATAGTCCCAATAAGCAAACACAGTTCAAAATGGTTTTCGAAAAGATGTTGCTTTCAGCCGGCGCGATAACAGGAAAAACAACCATGGTAGTCCGCCAACTTCAAAATAATATAATATCAAAGTATTTTTAATAATAACATAAATAACCAATAGCACATACAATAACATCAACAACCCAAACATATGAATGCAATGACATCTCATTGCCTTCTCCATGTAGGAGGCCCTTTGCCATCGCCTCGCATTAGGCCAATATGTCATCGTTATGAGTTAAGCCCTATGCCATCTCTGTGAAGGAGATTCTCCATAACCTTGCAATGTCCAACATTCCCTTCTCCTTAAGTTAGGCCATTTGCCAGCACCTCGCATTAGGCCAAATCTGTCATTGCTATGAGTTAGGCCCTTTGAAATCGCCTCAAAGGAGGTATCCAACCATACAATGTTTTTACATTGTCTTCCCCATGAGGGAGGCTCTTTGCCATTGCCTGGCATTAGGCCAATTTGCCATCGCTATGAGTTAGGCCTTCGCCAAATGAACTCATTACATAGGTTACTATGTTGCGTTCAAAACACACTTAAGGGTAGTGTAGCCTATCGTAGAAGTAATATAGGACAGAAGTCCAAATATCAAGATTAATTTTGTTAACTAAGTGATAAAGCAAATACAGGAATAAGGAAATCCTTATGTTATTCAGACTAAAGAACTCAAAAGAAATAAATAATAAAGCAATAGTAAAAGATAATGAAAGAAGATGAAAATAGAGTTTAGAAATCAAGAGTAAAGAGTCTAGCTCCTTGGTTTGAGTTGTGCTTTCGATACCCCCCAAATCTTAATTCAATTCAATTTCGCGGTTGCTTTTCAGATATCAATCCCTCTACGTAAACTATTAATTGTTTATCAGGCAATTAATATTCTTTTCCCCAGATGAACCCAATGGTTGCCAGGCAATAAGTTTAAATAATTAGAAAGCACAAAGCACAAAATGTTTAATGATTGAAAGAAGTAAATCACGTTTTCTCAAATGTAGATGTTAAACCCCAGTTATCCTATAGGTCTACCAATTTAATTGGGCTCGATAGCCAAAATATCAATCAATTGAGTAAGAGCATACAAATGGTGCGCAATCCTAGTATGGGATGAAGAAAAACAAAACACTATTCAAATTGCAACCTTGAAACCAAATAGAATTGAATTAAAGCTAAGACTTAGCGAAAAAGGTTTCTACTAACACAAGATCCACCACAACTGTAGTGGTGAATTTAGCTACTCATAGTAATATATAAAACCAAGTTCAGTATTGGAAAACACATCCTGGATAATGAAAATTTTGTTTTTCATAAAAGCCCCAAATTCGGAAAATAGGATTTGACTAAACATACATTTTTTCATTGAAATTTCTCCATAAATCATTAGTTAAATCAAACCCCCTTTTCATAAAATCGTTTGCACCATGGAAGGGTGAGAAAAAGTTGTTTTTAATCACCTCTTAAAGAACTCCAAGAATCTCCAAGCGTATCCCTCGAACATGCAAAGAAAGCTCCCATGAATCTCCTTCTTCTTCCCTCCCTATGCTCATTTTTCTTCAAGATCTTCTCCTCCAAGCTCTTGAATTCTCAAAGGCAAGCAAGAGAGTGTTTTAGGGTGCTAATAGGGTTTCTAGCCGCACTAGTATTCTATTAGGATTGTATTTATACCAGTTTTTGCATTTCCCTCTTTTAAATCTCGCGTATTTTGTGTTCTGCCAACGAGCACGTGCGTGCTCTTAATGAGCATGGTCGTGCTCTTTGCTAAGAGCAAGAGTGTGCTTAGCTGAGCAAGGGCGTGCTCAACCGCGTCAAAACTCTTGTTTTTCGATACGGGCGTGCTCCCTTAGGCACAGTCGTGCTTCTTGACAAGAGCAAGGGCGTGCTGCACATGAGCAAGGGTTGTGCTGCACATGAGAGCAAGGGTGTGCTCCAAACGAGCAAGGGCTGAGCTCTACATGAGCACGGGCGTGCTGCACACAAGCAAGGGTGTGCTGAAAATGAGCAATGTTGGGAATTCACGAGAGATAAACAATTTATAACCCGTTGGCAGAAAACAAAAATTCTCTTTTAAGGATATGAACAAATGAGCATGACCATTGTTAAAGGGGTTTACCTTTGAAGCAAAGGTTTACCACGAACATTGTGAGCGTGTCAGGTACACTGATTGATCACGAAGAATCACGATCACGATGACACCTTGATCAACCTCACGGCTACACCCACCACAAAAGGAAGAAGATGATGAAGAACTTTATCACCAAGCACTGCAAGGTAGCAGCGCCTCTACTCAGTCCACGCAAGCAAGACACCGTCGGAGATAGCGTAGTGCTAGCTATCAACAAATGGGAGAAGGCGCGAGACACACAAAGGGAGCAGCCACCAGGATTAGCAAGTGCTATCTAACTTGTGTTATTTCAGTTGTGTGCTTAAGTGACGTGCATAGCTTTATATATGCTATCACTCCTGTACACTACAGGCTCATTATTTAATTATTAACTAAATCACATTTAATTAATCAATTAAACTACTTCTCCGATCATTTTCTTTATGCGCATGACCCTATAGGTTCTCATTAAGTTGACAATAATATTAAAGCTCATTTAATATTATAAAAAATGAGTGACATCTAGCAATACATCATTGTTATCCAATTAATGAAAATATCGGTGATACGATACAACCTTAACTGTGACCATATTTACAGTGTAGTCCATGTCCCTTCGCCATAATGTCTTAATTGAACACAAGGCACAAACGTATCATCCTTGTTAAGTTCAATTATATGTTTCTCGATCAAGGAGTAGACGTGTAAGCATTTGGGCCCAATATCTGTAACATCCCAAAAATCCTATATCACTCTTTTAACTGTTTGTGTGAATAACTTGATTGAGAACACAATATGATTAATTTTAATCATAAAAATAGTTAATAATTGGAAATTCATATTTGAATTTCAATTATGAGCTTAATAATCATAAGATGTTGTATTGAGCCTGTTATGTTGTTTTGAGCCGGAATCGATAAAAATATTATTTTAATCGGGACCGCTTTACCTTCGGAAGCATGGCAATGCCGAGAAGTAATCTGGCCCAGGGCCGAGAAGTTACTCCGACCTAGAGTCGGGAGAAGTTTTATGATTGCTTTTCACATTTCATTAGACGATGTCACCTTTTTGTCAAAATCATGACAACTTTTCAATTTTTCAACTCTGCCTTTTATAGAAAAAGCTAATCTACCTAGTTTTGGTTAATCTTACCACCTTTTAACAAGGAAGCAACACCTATGTACCTTCATCAATCCTAGCCCTCCATTTTCTTACACAATTTCCATCACACTTTAACCTAAGTTTTGGTCATAAACCACTAGGCCATTCGACCATATCACTCCATAAACACCATTCCATTTTCATTTTACTCTTCCTAAAGATCAAACACACCATTTCTTAGGGTTTTCAAAAATTCTCTCTTTTCTCTCTTCACTCATACATTCGGGCACCACCTCTTAATCACTAACCAAATTTCCTTCATCATTTATAAAACCATACTTCACCTTGTCTTAATCTAAGGATCAACTTTGGTGAAGGAAGTTTCTTGTTATGGTGGAGTGTGTTCTTGAGCACCAAGAACATCAAGCTAACCTTCAAGTTGTTCTTGAGTTTGTGAGCTTCTAAATCCTTTTTCTTTTCATTTCCTTACTTTATACCTTGACTAATCATCTTCTAGTTCTTCATTTCCATGAAAACAACTTCAAGATCTTGTCTTTTCGATCTCTCAAAGGGTCGGCCTTCTTGTGCTTTAAGAGCTTGAAGTTTTCTTTCACTAAAACATCTTCACTTAAGGTATGTGGGAGTGAATCTCATCACACCAAAATTGGCTGAAGATGAAAATGGTTATTTTGTGGTTTGTGTGGGTGAAACCCTAGCTTGGGTTCACTACTTTGTTGGTGAAATTATCTATGAGAAAATGTTTGTAATAAGGCTTCTATGTTTTTTATGTGCTTATGATGATATATGCATGGTTGGAAAAATGTTTTCTTGTATATTGAAAACTATACTTTGATCTCTAGATCAAGTAAGAACTTTTATGCTTGTTTATGGTTGCTGGTGTATGATTATTGTTCATAATATTATCGTGAGTATTTTGAGCTATTACTTAACATGTTGGTGAAGCAAAATCTTCACATCCTTGCTAGTGTAAGGTTCGGCCACTAGGCAAAGAAAAGGATAAATATGAACTTGTTCTTGAGCTACAATGTTTTTGGAAGGTAATAAGTGTTTTAATAACTTGTGTTTTCAAAAACATGTTGGTGAAGCATTGACATGATGTTTCATGAGTCTGTAAGGCAATGAGCCTAGGAGTTGAGCTTACACCTTGATGCGGGTGTGAATCTTACGGTGACGTTTTAAATAGTCTTGGAGGTATCAGGGTTGGAAGAGCTTACATGTGACTAGTTGTTAGCTCTTTTATGTCATGGTGATTCCGGGAAAAACACTGATATCCTCGACTAGATGTCGTACTTTTCATGTTTGGTGCAGAGTGTTTCCGTAAAAGCCAAATACGTGCACGTTACAAATGTTGTAGCATTAGCCCATGGCTGACGTACACGGAACATGTCCTCCCATTCACTCTCTCTGTCGTTTGTTGACTCCATGGAGTAGGGCTCAGAGTTTTACCTTTGTGGCATATGGCATTGAGTCATGTACATCGCGTTGCATTGCATGACTTTTGATGCATACATTTATCTGTTATACATTATTATCCTGTCTTGTTGATGTCCTATGTTGTTGATTGAATAACATGGCATAATGAGATGTATGATACGTATGATTGATATGTTGTTGTTTTACTTATCGTACCGTTTTTACTTCTACTGTTTTGTTGTGATGATGAATGAGAATCTCATCCATATCTGCATCTTTTCTCTACTTGTGTTTCAATTTCTGCTTGAGAAGATGGGCATGACGACAACTCAGCTCAACGTCTACCTTGAGCTATAATGCAGCAGAAAAATTCCCACCAAAAGATCCATGCGAATGGTCATGAATCATGATTGTAGTGTTTACCTCTTGTAGCGAAGCTTTACCGCGATAACTGCAGGGGAAGAACAGTTCTTCTCAATTGATCACGAGCACAACGAACACTTCTTTGAAGAGGAGGATGAACGCTATCACCAGTACCGCAATGGAGCAGCACCTCTACGTAGTCCACGCGAACAAATCACCTTCGGAGAAAACGTCATGCTAGCTGACGGCAGGGATGGGGGGCACGCCTACCAAGGAGGCGTGACGGCCGCTAGGTTATGTGTAGCAAGCTATAGACGCTTAAGTGACGTGCACAACATTATAAGCTGTCACCCACTTACTCTAACCCCAATGGGCATGTACGCTACAGGCCCAATCTATAATTAATATTATTAAATCATATTTAATAAATTAATTCATTATCTGACTATTTGCTCTATGCATGTGACCCTATAGGTTCTTAATAAATTGACAATAATATTAAATCACATTTAATATTATAAACAATGAGCGGCATCTACCAATACATTATTGTTACCTGTAACACCCCAATTTTCACTACTTTCTGAGTTACAGTGGCAAAGTTGTAAATATCAAGATATTTTGGAGGAGTAATCATGACTACTTTAGAAAAGTAATCATGACATGGATGACTCATGGTGGTGAGTCATGGTGGAGTAATCATGACATGGTGATGACTCATCCATTGACTCATCACATTCAAGAACCATGTTTCTCATCCGGTGTTTGATTTTATCCCTATGTATCCACTTTTTGGATGTAGAAAATTCATTTTAATATCAAACCAATTTTCTTGATCTAGATTCATGATCTTCTATCATTAATCTAAGAGTTTGTAATCATAAGAGCTCTCGAACCCATTTGGGGTGGAGAGGGCCGAATGCCCTATAAGAAGGAACAATGAAGTTTTGTTTCAATTTTACTTAAAGAAGTGTTGATTTGAGTTCTATCACACTTAGATGTCCTTGAATTCAATTGATTATGATCAAGAACCTTTGTTACCCTAAGTTCCTATGACATGGCCGAACCCTTCCTTTGATGAACTCATGATGCTTTATTCAAGTTTTTGGTTATAACTTCTTGATTTGATCCTATTACACTTAGAAGTCTATGAATCCCAAAAGAATTGAATCAAAATCTTTTCCTACCCTCATTTTCTATGAAGAGACCGAAACCCTATGCTTGGCAAATCTTGAGTTTTGTTTCAAATTCTTGAGTAAAAAGACTTACGGGAGTGTTATCTAAGCTTAAGGATCATTAATCCAAGAGTTTGTCAAATTCTAACACTTCTAGCATTTTTCCTATAAAGGGGCCAAACCCTAGTTCCTAAGGACTAGGTGTGTTTTGTTTGATTTTACTAATTTGGATTGTGATTTATGGTGAAGGATCCAACCATGTGCAAGTGCTCTAAAGGGTGTACGGTTATCTATTGGAGGAACGAGGCTGTGGCCGTGAGAAGCTGTTAGTGAGCTTGTGTACATTGCTACCTTGATATAGGTAGGGAGAAGAAATTTTTATCATCGGGAAGGCAAGCGTAATATAGTTTATATACATGTGTAGGGAAGCCTTAAACCCTACAAGAGGTTGAGCCCTGAACAAAGTACCTAGACCTTAGGTGTAGGTATCTTTGGGCTATCACCATTAAGATGATTACACCCTAGGCTAGATGGCAATTATTGGATGGATGATTGATTGATATACTTGATGATTATGTGCTCTAGGTGTTCTATATGAATTAATTGTGAATATGTGATCTATGTGTTCTATGTGATTTATATGATGCTCTATGCGAGTTAATTGTGATTATGTGTTCTATGTGCTCTATGTGAGCTATATGATTATATATCTAATTGATGATGTTGACATGCTCATTATTGTAATACTTTGTTATTGTGATTGATTGGATGTTTACGAATGAGCATATGATAAGATTGATGAGCATATAATGAGTTTGATAAGCATATGAGCATATGATGAGATTGATGAACATATGACGAGATTATGATATTGTGTGGGTTGATACCGTTGTGATTCTAATTGTTACTGTTATGATTTTAATGGAGCTGTGGGCTTGTGGACTGCTGTGATTTTAATGGAGCTGTGGGCTCGTGGACTGTTGTGATTTGATGGAGCTGTGGGCTCGTGGATGCATGGCGTCATGATATTGATTTTAATGTTGATCCAAGGCATCGTGGCTATGGCTGAGTGCCTAGGTGTGAGGTTCCGGTATCAACCTGCAATGGATGATTGTACATGCATATCATGCCGCATAAGAAACCCCTTCGGAGGACTTCCCAAATGGGGGCGTTATTAAGAAACCCCTGATGCCAGGTCAGGGCGGTCCAAATGGGGACGTTATTGAGAAACCCTCGATTACGAGGCGGCTCAAATGGGGGCGTTATTATTGAGAAACCCTCGATTCCGGGTCGAGGCGGCCCAAATGGGGACGTTATTGACAACCCTCCGAAGGGCAGTCCAATTGGTGACGTTATTAATCCTTTCGAGGATGTCCAAATGGGGACGTGAATTATTGATCCCGAAGGGGATGTCCAATTGGGGACGTTATCGGCCGATCATGCATATATGCATATAAGGATTAGTATCCTTCCTTAGAGGTTTGATCTGAGAGAAATATCTTGGAGATGGATGTGATGTATGCCTAGGGAGATGACTGTTTATTGTGTTAGTTATTGTGTTGTATGATTTCTATATGTTATGTGATACATGTATGTATGCCATGCTACTGCTCCTTTTCCCACATATATGATGATACATCTTTCTTACTCCATGTCTTTTCTTTTTATGTCTTTTATATATATATGAAAAGACTTCATGGAAGATCCAGCTGCGGAGGAGTTGGATGATACTCCATACAAGACTGAGGCCGAAGGACGAGCCTGAGGAGTATTGAGTTGTACCAGTATCTTTTGATGTGTTTATGTTTAAGAGTTGTATTAAGACGCTCTATATGTATTATACTGTAGCCCTACTGATAGGGCAATTGATGTATATGATATATATATCTTTATGTTTTAAAACTTCGTACTCTGATAAGCTGCGTGCATAAAGTTGGTTTTGCTTCCGCAAGGCGAAATTTTCCACTTCGCTTCATATCATAAAGCACGCTAACGATTATAATGCGAATAAGGGTAGTTAATATATTAGGTTCTTTACATGGGATTATCCTATGTAAGTGGGGTCGTCTCATTACCCAATTAGTGAGAATATCGGTGATACGATATATACCTTACGGTAACCAAAATAACCGTGTAGTAAATGTACCTTCGTCCATATGTCTTAATTGAACACAAGGCATAAATGTGTTATCCTTGTTAAGTTCAATTATTTATTTCTCAATTCCCGAGTAGACGTGTAATCACAAATGGGTCCAATATCTCATAATGGCCCATTGTAGCATGGCCATGCACTTTCACATCTCACTCTATCGAGAGGCCCATGATATTACTCCTGTTATGTAGGAGGGATGAATCCTGTCTACATCACTCACATCCCTCAACATGATTCATTGTAGGACCAATAACTATCTTTATGATCATCCTGTTACGGATAACGTTTGGTAACATTAAAGCCTACAACTCCTCCTGCAGGAATCGTAGTGACTTCAAGTCGAAGGACTACTTCACCTTGGTTACCATGAGAAGCACTCATGACACTTACATAACTATTATGCAGCGTTCTAATAGTGGGTCAATCCAGTATAAATATTACTCTAATATTTATACCTATGTGAAGACTTGATATCTCATATCCATGACCCGTGAGATGTGGTCATCAGTCTACCCACATAATAGTCTCGATGTATTATTGTCGTCCTAATTAACAATAATACTTGACTACAGATACTTTAAGAGTAGTATTTTAATTGTCCAATAGGGTCTCACGATCAAGTCATGCACTTGAAGTTTTATTTAACTGAAATAACTATTCTAAGGACTTTACTTCGTTTAAACAATTAATAATATAAACTGAAATGCTTCATATATAAATATATGTGAATCCAAGTCATGATACAAATGTAAATCTCAAAGAAGACTAATGGCCTCTAGGACTTACACCAACAATCTTCCACTAGCACTAGAGCCAATCAGGCATAAATGTAATACCCATTGACCTAGTATGACCATCATGCTTCTGCTGTGCAAGAAGTTTTGTAAGCGGGTCAGCAACATTGTCAAGTGTTGATACAATGCATATCTTCACATCTCCTCTATCAATAATATCTCGAATGAGATGGAAGCGCCTAAGTATATGTTTGGATCGCTGGTGAGATCTAGGTTCCTTGGCTTGTGCAATGGCTCCATTGTTATCCCAATAGGGATCAATGGGATCCACAATGCTAGGAACAATACCAAGTTCAGTAATGAACTTCCTGATCCAAACGGCCTCCTTTGCTGCATTGGAGGCAGCAATATACTCAGCCTCTGTGGTAGAATTAGCAACTGTCTCCTGCTTTGAACTTTTCCAGCTCACAGCGCCACCATTCAGGCAAAACACAAAATCAGACTGCGATCTGGAATCATCCTTATCGGTTGGGAAGCTAGCATTGGTGTAACCCTTTACAACAAGATCTTCCTCACCTCCATAAATCAAGAATGTATCCTTAGTTCTTCTCAAGTACTTGAGGATATTCTTGACAGCAGTCCAGTGACTCTCACCGGGATCAGACTGGTACCTGCTCGTTATGCTTAAAGCATACGAGACGTCTGGTCGAGTATATAATTTGGCATACATGATAGATCCGATTGCAGATGCATACGGAATCTTACTCATGCGATCCCTATAATGCCCCGATTATCACATTTTCTAATTCTTCAGTATTTTAATGTCTTTATTTTGTTCGAGGTCTTAGGAATATAAAATATTCCGAGACCATAGTCATGCTCGACGATATCGTAGGAAGCTACGATTAAGTTTTGAGTCGAAAACTCAAACGGAGTCCGGTCTGCGTTTTTACATTGACAGTATGATTTTACTGCTCAGAAGACCTCAGATGGACATGTGAACGAGACAGTAAGTCTTAGAATTTGATGCTCTACGTTTTGGTTAAATTTCGTAAAAATTTCAGAAAAATCACTTCCTGACCTTCGTTCGGGCGAAATCCTCAATCGGGTGACGAACGGAGCCACATATGGATTTACCGGGACTCGCCAACAGATAATCTTGATATCACATCATCCCAGGACACTTGGGAGAGTATGCCAGAGTCGTCATGACGTTCGAAAATATCTGGACGCAAAATGATCAAAATGCCCCTAACCTTAGTCTTTTACACTTTTACCATTTTACCCTTTTGGCAAATGACCTTTTTACCCTAAAGTGAGCTCTTAAGAGGCTGAACTCAGCCCCTCACTCTCTCATTTTCGTACAGCCCCCTTCCCAAATAGAACTCCATAGTTGTTCTTGAGAGAAACTCCATTTTCATCCTTGAAAAGCTTGAGTTCTTGTTGGAATCACTTGATTCCTTGAGCAATCTTCCTTCAGTTCAAGGTAAGATCACTTCTATGACCTCTTAGCTTCTTCAATCTTTCTTTATTTCAAGATCAATCTTCATTTTCATGAAAAGAATTTCTTAGATCCAAAACTTTGCAAATCCATAGGAAATTGTAGAAAAATCCTTTTGAGGTACGACCAAGTTCTTTGAACTCACATCATCAATCTCTACCTAAACCCAAGAGCTTATGATTCAACTCTCATCATAGCCTAAAATCCCTTTTTGGCCGAACCCTACTTGATGATGATGAATAGTATTTTCATCAATTTTTGATTTCTAACACTTGATTTCATCCTTAGTTTTCCTGGTGCCTTTGAATCCATGAAATGGAAAACCAAGATCAATTCCTAACCGTTTTAACCTAGGGTGGCCGAATCCTCTTTGTTAT
Source organism: Ammopiptanthus mongolicus (assembly GCA_039655645.1). Lineage (NCBI taxonomy): Eukaryota > Viridiplantae > Streptophyta > Magnoliopsida > Fabales > Fabaceae > Ammopiptanthus > Ammopiptanthus mongolicus. The sequence goes on from CM077345.1 coordinate 40,048,035, forward strand.
AATAGTTGAGATTGGCTTTGATTGTTGTTTAATGTTTGATTGTTGTGTTGTTGTAGTTATTGACGATTATCAGGAGGTTCACAAACCGATCAACTGACTTTGATTCGGGAATCTGCTCATCAACAGGTACGGGGGGGTGAACCTCATCACACCAAGATGGTGGTAGTGGAGATGGTTGTTTAAGTTTATGTGTGGGTGAAACCCTTTAGTTTGGGTTCACTTTTATTGGTTAAGTTTTGTTTAGTTCTCTTGGAGAACAAGATTGTCATGATGAGTTTATGCTTTAGTATGTTGTAGTGTGCTTTAGCATATGTTGATGATGATATGATTGAATGAAAAATCATTTCCATGTATGTTGAAAAACCTACTTTGATCACTAGATCAAGTATGGACTTTTATGCTTGATTATGAGACCATGATGTGTGATGGACTAGGATGTTTGATTATGATGTAGTAATGTGTATTGTGGTTTATCATAATTGTGTGAGCTTTTGAGCTACATTTGCTTTGTTGGTGAAGCAAAGTCACCATTTTTCATTGGAGTAGGCTTGTGGCCTTAGTAAGAGGAAAATATAAGAACATGTGTTGTTCTTGTTTTGGCAAGGATGTGATGCAACAAAACATGATTTCATAACCTATGTTTTCAAAGAGAAACAAAAGTGATTTTGATCCAAAGATCAAATGAAGTTTTAACCTTGAAAGTGTGTCACCAAAGTGGGAAAATGTCTTTTCTTTAGCCATAGGTCTTTTAATCAAACTAAGTGTTTCAAAAGAAGAATTAATGAAGGAGTTAGGGAAAAGTGAAAACAGGGTACTCACCCAGCGAACCCCATCTTGCCCCGCGAGACAGAGGGAAGACAAGGCATTCGCCAGGCTAACCTCGCCTCTCCTTGCGAGACAGTGGACTAGCTCGAGCAGCAAAGATGCAGCTTCTCGGCCTCGCGTAGCGAAGTAGTTCTCGCCCCGCGAACCGCCTAAGCAGTGAAGATGCAGCTTCTCTGCCTCGCGTCGCGATATAATCCTCGCCTCGCGAAGCAGAAAGACTGTCTAAACAGTAAAGATAACTTCTCAGCCTCGCGTCGCGATATATATCTTCGCCTCGCGAGCAATGGTTTTGTTTATAAAGAGTGTTTTTCAACTCAAACTATAAAGTTTTACGCATTAAAAACCTAAGTTAATTTATTGACTTAGAGTTGAAGACAAGGGATGATTAAGTATAATATGTGGTGAAACAAGATCATATTCTATACCATTGATGACTTAGTACATCAATGACTTCATAAGACATAAACACAAACATGAAACGTTTTGGGTTTTAAGACAGTAGTTCGATGACGGACCGGTGATTCGGACCCTGATCAGTCGTTCAATTGTTTCAGTCTTGTGATGACTCGATCCCGGAGGGATCACGAGATTTATCCGGTGGATAAAGGTTTTGTTTTTCAAAAGACACGTATAGTTCCTAAGGAAGAGAACCTTAGTAGACTTCGAGGTTTATCCAGGGGATAGACATTGCTTGATCGCATCTGCTTTGTGTAAGCATTGGCATTTCATTTGCATAGTTGTACGGCCTTGAGCCTAGGAGTTGAGCTTACACCTTGATGTGGGTGCGAATCTTACGGTGACGATCTTCAATGGTCTTTTTGGAGGTATCAGCGTTGGAAGGGCTTACATGTGGCCAGTTGGTAGCTCTTCTGTGTCGTGGCGAATCCGTGCAATACACTGATATCCTCTACTAGATTTCGTACTTTTCATGTTTGGTCGAGAGTGTTTCCGTAAAGCCAGATACGTGCACGTTACGAATGTTGTAGCATCTTGCTCATGGTTGGCAAAAACCGGAACATGTCCTCCCATTCACTCTCTCCGACGTTTTGTTAGCTCCATGGAGTAGGGGTTAGAGTAGTACCCAGTGACATTGACATTGAGTCATATACATTGCATTGCATTGCATGGCCATTGATGTTTACGTTTACTGTTATACATCCCTATACTGTTTAAGAATGCCTTATATTATGCTGTAAAATGTTTAACCTTATATTATACTGCTAACTGCTTAACATGATATTATGCTGTCAACTGCTTAATATGTTTGACATTGAGAATTCTTGTAAGCATGTTGGGTACGCTGTTACCCGGTGAGTCGTCCCGTTTTTATTACTGCTATTTTGTTGTGTTGATGAACGGATCTCACCCATATCTGTATGTTTTCTGCTGGTACTTGCTGTTGCTGCTTGAACAGATGGACGTGATGGTGGTTCAGTCCAGTAGTCTCCTTGAGCCCGGAGGCGAACTCTTTTTGCTGTTTTAGTTTTGTTGTCGGCCAGACTATGTCAGTTTTTGTAGTGCCTTTTGGGAGCTACGACTCCTAGTACTTATTGTATTTCTTATATCAGTTATACATTAGACCTATGTCTGTATGTAGTATTATTTCAGTTTCTGTTCTGTGTTTATTATACAACATGTTCTAGAAATGCATGGTGAACCTAAGTTCGTTTATTAGTATTATTTACCTTTACTAATCCCATTACATCTTGTGAAAAGAAAAAAAAAAACCGTATTTTCTGCATTAAATAATATTTTCGGCCTTATAAATGTTCGGGAATGTGATACTCGGGAAAGGGTGTTGCAATCCCTCTCTTCATGATTGGAAAGGGATTGTGCCTTTGAAAGGCATATACCATGTGATATAGGCAAGAGTCCTTTCTTGGATTCATGCATGTTAAACCGTTTTAACACCTTGTCTATGTATGTACTCTGGCTTAGGCCCAGCAATCTCAATGACCTATCTCTATAGATTTTGATACCTAATACATAGGTAGCCTCGCCTAAGTCTTTCATAGAGAAGCAATTCCATAACCACGTCTTTACATTTTGTAGGGTAGGGATGTCATTTCCAATGAGTAGTATGTCTTCCACATATAGTACTAGAAAGACAACAATGCACCCACTAACCTTCTTGTAGACACAAAGTTCATCTTCATTTTTGATGAATCCAAATTGTCTTACAGCATCATCAAAACAAAGATTCCAGCTTCTAGAAGCTTGCTTCAATCCATAAATGGATCGTTGTAATTTGCACACCTTTTGTGTCATGTACACATCCTCGAGTAGATTTCCGTTAAGGAAAGCAGTTTTGACATCCATTTGCCAAATTTCATAATCCTGGGGTGCTGCAATAGCAAGTAAGATCCGAACGGATTTAAGCATTGCAACTGGTGAAAAGATTTCATCATAGTCTATGCCATGAATTTGTTTGAAACCCTTAACAACCAATCGTGCTTTGTAGGTATGTACATTACCATCCATGTCAGTTTTCTCTATGAAAACCCACTTGCACCCTATGGGTTTTACCCCTTCTGGTGGTTCAACCAAGTTCCAAACTTGATTAGTGTACATGGAATCCATTTCAGAACTCATGGCCTCCAGCCATTTCTCAGATTCTGAGCCAGTGATGGCTCCCTGGTAAGTCACAGGCTCATCTTGATCCATGAGTAAAACATAACCTTGTTGAGTCATGGGAAATCCATATCTCTCAGGTTGGTGACGTAGCCTGTTAGACCTACGCGAGTCTTCTGCTACTGGAGCAGATTGTTGTTCCATAACATCTTGCGGAGGTTGCTCCTGTTCCCTCATAGGTTCATTGCTATTTTGTGATTCTCGAACATCTTCAAGTTCTATTTTCCTCCCACTGGTTCCTTTAGAGATAAACTCCATTTCTAGGAATACACCAGTCCTAGCAACAAACACTTTGCCTTCAGAAGGATTGTAGAAACAGTATCCCTTGGTTTCCTTGGGATACCCCACAAATAAGCACTTATCAGATTTGGGTTCAAGTTTATTTGAAACTTGACGTTTCACATAAACCTCACAACCCCAAATCTTCATAAAACATACTGGGTCGTCTGCCAGTACATATCTCATATGATGTCTTTTCAACCGTCTTAGATGGAACACGGTTAAGTGCAAAAGTTGTTGTTAATAAAGCATGTCCCTAGAAGGAGTTTGGAAGGTCTACAATCATCATGGATCGAACCATATCTAATAAGGTCTGATTCCTCGTTTCAGATACACTATTCCATTGTGGTGTTCCGAGAGGAGTGAGTTGAGATAATATCCCACACTCTTTCAGATTATCATCACACTCCAGGCTTAAATATTCACCACCTCGATCTAATCGAAGTGCTTTAATATTCTTGCCCAGTTGGTTTTATACTTCATTCTTGAATTCCTTAAACTTTTCAAAGTATTCGGATTTATGTTTCATTAGATACACAAATCCATATCTACTGAAGACATCAGTAAAATTGATGAAGTATTGAAAACCACCTCTAGCCGAAGTGTTTAGGGGTCCACATACATCACTATAGGCCCAAAAGATCACTTGCCCTTTCACTATTACTAGTGAATGGGGTTTTAGTCATCTTTCCCAATAAACAAGACTCGTATATCTCATATGATTCATAATCAAAAGAGTCCAATAATCGATCTTTATGGAGTTTGGAAATGCGCTTATCATTTATGTGGCCCAAGTGACAATGCCAAAGGTAAGTCGGGTTCAACTCGTTCGGTTTGACCCTGTTGGTATTAATGTTATAGATAGGCATATCAAGATCAAGGATATAGAGTCCATTATACATTTGTGCACAAGCATAGAAAATTTCATTTAAATAAATAAAACAACATCTGTCCTTTATTATAAAATGAAAACCACTCTTGTCTAAACAAGAAATAGAAATAATATTCCTGCTAATAGCTGGCACAAAATAACAGTTATCCAATTGAATAATAGGCCCAGTAGGCAAAGTCAGTACATAGTTTCCTACAGCTATAGCAGTAACTTTTGTTCCATTGCCAACTCGTAGGTCAACTTCGCCTTTTGCCAATGGTCTTCTCCCTTTTAGATCCTGCATATTTTTACAAATATGAGATCCACATCCAGTATCTAACACCCATGATGCAGAAGTAGATAAATTGACTTCTATAACATATATGCCTGAGGTGGAAGTCTCACTTCCTTTTTTTCTTGCTCTCTTCCAGGTATTTGGGGTAGTTCCTCTTCCAATGTCCAGTCTGACCGCAGTGGAAGCAAGTGCCCTCCTTAGCAACTCCATCCATGGGCTTTAAGCCAAAAGTGCTAGGTTTGGACTTATGGACGCCCTTGCCTTTGCCCTTATGCTTATCCTTGGGTTTCTTGTGCTGCTTCTTGCCCTTTCCAGCTTGGACCATCACGATGGCCTTCCCCTTTCCTTTATTAATATTTTGTTCAGCAGTTCTCAACATGCTCAACAATTCTGGCAACGGTTTGTCAAGATCATGCATATTGTAGTTCATGACAGACTGACTATAGCTCTCAGGCAACGATTGCAGAACTACGTCAGTGGCCAACTCTTGGCCCAAAGGAAAACCCAGCCTTTCAAGATTCTCAATGTACCCAATTAACTGAAGTACATGAGGACTCACAGGGCTTCCTTCTGCCAATTTAGAGTTGAAAAGGGTTTTGGAAACCTCAAACCGCTCATGGCTTGCCATCCTTGATAAAACATTTTGAGGTGCACGATCATATCGTACGCCTCCATGGTCTCATGTTGCTTCTGAAGCTCAGAGGTCATGGTAGCAAGCATGAGGCAGCCGACGTCTAAGGCATCATCTTGATGCTTCTTATAAGCATCTTTCTCAGCCTTAGAAGCGTTCGCAGCTGGTGGCTCATCAAGGATCTGTTCTTCAAGAACATACAGCTTCTTTTCATGCCTGAGGACAATCCTCAGGTTTCTGTACCAGTCCAGGAAATTTGTTCCGGATAACTTGTCCTTCTCAAGGACAGATCGCGGTGATAGGTTATTTGACGTGTGGTTTGCAGACATGGTTATCTACAACAGAAATATACAAAATATATGTATCATGCATAAACATATTTAACAAGGTCTTTTATTAAATACTCCTCCCACTATTTTACTCAAATCAATGACCCTCACCATTAACTCGGAAAATCCCGTTGGAAGATTTTCTAGTAGGACCAAGATCCATATTTCACTTCATTCTGAGTCAGCTTTGGCTGATCACCCAGAACTTGGCTATTTTGGTAGGAAACACTTTCCAATTACATCTCATGTAATTCTTGGATTAGTTAGGTGAATAACTCTTATTCTAATCCATCTTATGGATTAATGCCCAACTCCATGCCTCTAAGCCCTTTTCAATCCTATTGAAGTTGGCTTGGTTAAGTCAGACCCAATGGTTGACAATTGGATATTACATTTATCCTATCGCGTCTTACTACTATAGACAAAGGTACTCTGCTTTGGCAGACATACGCTCAATCGATATTAGTCTTGACGAGTGTCATGCATTGGAAGGCATATTCAAACGTGACTTAATATTTCCTTTTGAGGGATTTATTTATAAATATGATCTCACCATAAGTTAAACTGTTTAACCTACTATATACTAACATGCATCTCATACATATATAGCATATAACAAATGTGACATGGTTATGTCCCCTAACGCATTGATTCTCTCAAGCCAATGAGAGAATCTAATCTAAAATCCTAGTAGCGTACAAGCTTCACCAAGCATGATCACCTACCACGTCGTCCTCTTCTGAAGTCATCTTCTTGTCTCCACCATAACATTACAATTGGAAGAAACCTCTTTTACATTCGAGGGGAATAAGGTGAGAAAAGAATATACATATGGAAATTAAGAGAAAGGCATGACATGCAGGCCATATTTCAAAATAACCAAAGAAAGAAGAAAGAGGACTAAGGCCATAACCATTCACCATACACAACCAAATACATAATAACAAATTAATAATAAAATATTGTAATATTTATTATTATTTATTATTATTTAGTGATCTCAAAAACCTTTCAAAACAACGTTTCTGATATCCTTATAATCGATTACTGCTATTCTGACTCCTCAGAAAATGACTACCGTACTATCATAATCAATTACCATAATCGATTATTGCTATTCTGACTTCTCAGAAAATGGTTACTGTACTATCATAATCGATAACTGTATCACCATAATCGATTATTTTACTACCATAATCCATTGCATAATCGGTTACACAATCCATTATGTAATCTGTTATACAAACGTTTATGCAAACTCTTAGCATAATCGATTACATAATCGATTATTGTTGTTCTGACCATAATTGCCTTGCTTCCACGATGATTAGGGCATCAAATTTTGAACCCTCATAATCGATTATTGTTCCACCATAATCGATTATGACGCATCTGGATGCAAGGTGCGCCGTCGCAAATCAAAACAAGGATTTCAGAAAACGTTTTTTTTTCGCAAAACAATTTTACGATTTTCAAATATAACATGTTAAAGATCATATCTTTTTAAAACAAAACATGTTATAACATATAAACACACAAGAGAATCATGGTTTCGCAAGCGGCTCTGACACCACTGTTGGGAATTTGCATATTTGAAAACTATAACTTAGCGGAAAAATTCCCACCGAAAGATCCATGCGAATGGTCATGACTCATGATTGTAGTGTTTACCTCTTGCAGTGAATCTTTACCGCGATCATTGCAGGGGAAGAACAGTTCTTCTCAATTAATCATGAGCACTATGAACACTGCTCTGAAGAGGAGGATGAACGCTATCACCAGTACTGCAATGGAGCAGCACCTCTACGTAGTCCACGCGAACAAATCACCGTTGGAGAAAACGTTGTGCTAGCTAACTGCAGGGGTGGGGGGCACGCCTACCAAGGAGGTGTGACGGCCGCTAGGCTATGTGCAGCAAGCTCTAGATGCTTAAGTGACGTACACAGCCTTATAAGCTGTCACCCACTTACCCTAACCCCAATGGGCTTATACGCTATAGGCCCAATCTATAATTAATATTATTAAATCATATTTAATAAATTAATTCATTCTCCGACTATTTTCTCTATGCATGTGACCCTACAGGTTTTCAATAAATTGGCAATAATATTAAATCACATTTATTATTATAAACAATGAGCGACATCTAGCAATACATCATTGTTACCCAATTAGTGAGAATATCGGTGATACGATATATACCTTACAGTAACCAAAATAACTGTGTAGTAAATGTCCCTTCGTCCATATGTCTTAATTGAACACAAGGAATAAATGTGTCATCCTTGTTAAGTTCAATTATTTATTTCTCAATTACCAAGTAGACATGTAATCACAAATGGGCCCAATATCTCATACTGGCCCATTGTAGCATGGCCATGCACTTTCACGTCTCACTCTATTGAGAGGCCCATGACATTACTCCTATTATGTAGGAGGGAGGAATCCTGTTTACATCACTCACATCCCTCAACATGATTCATTGCAGGCCCAATAACTATCTTTATGATCATCCTGTTACGGATAAATTTTTGGTAGCATTAAAGTCTACAACTCCTCATGCAGGAATCGTAGTGACTTCAAGTCGAAGGACTACTTCACCTTGGTTACCATGAGAAGCGCTCATGACACTTACATAACTATTATGCAGCGTTTTCATAGTGGGTCAATCCAGTATAAATATTACTCTAATATTTATACTTATGTGAAGACTTGATATCTCATATCCATGACCCGTGAGATGTGGTCATCAGTCTACCCACATAATAGTCTCGATTATTATTGTCGTTTTAATTAACAATAATACTTGACTACGGATACTTGAAGAATAGTATTTTAATTTTTCAATAGGGTCTCACGATCAAGTCATGCACTTGATGCTCTATTGAACTGAAATAACTATTCTAAGGACTTTACTTCGTTTAAACAATTAATAGTATAAACTGAACTGCCTCATATATAAATATATGTAAATCAAAGTCATGATACAAATGTAAATCTTAAATAAGACTAATGGCCTCTAGGTCTTCCACCAACATACATTATTATCCTGTTTTGTTGATGTCCTATGTTGTTGATTGAATAACATGGCATAATGAGATGTATGATATGCATGATTTATAAGTTGTTGTTTTGTGTGTCGTACCGTTTTTACTTCTACTGTTTTGCTGTGATGGTGAATGAGAATCTCACCCATAACTACAACTCTTCTCTATATTTGTTTCCGTTTCTGCTTGAGAAGATGGGCATGACGACAACTCAGCTCAACATCTACCTTGTGTCTGGAGGGGGACACCTCCATGCTGTTTTGTTTGGCCAGGTTTTATCCAGTTGTCAGTCATATCTTGAGAAGCTGCGTCTCCTAATATCTACTTACGTATTTATTTTCAGTTTGGCTTGGACCTGTGTCTGTATCATGCACACTTTATTGTTTCTGTACTTTAACTATGTTATGACTCTTAGAAATGCATGGTGAACCTAAGTTTATTTATTATTATCTATTTCACAAGTTTCATTTCATCATTATGAAAAGAAAAGAAAAAGAAAACCTTATTTTCTGCATTAATATTATTTTTGGCCTTATAATTGTTCGGGAATGTGACACTCGGTAAAAGGTGTTATAATATCTCATATTGTCAACTTAGCATGACCATACAGTCCCACGTCTCACACCATCAAGCGACCATAGACATTACTCCTGTTAGGATGCACAAATCCTATCTACATCACTCCCATCCCTCTACATGATTTACTGCATATAAAGCTAAAACTAAGAATAAAAGAGTTCAAAGATAAAAATATCTAAAGAAGCAAAATATATCTCTCAAGTGGCACAGAGGGTTTCTATTTATAACAAAATATGTGAACTGGACCTTGAATTAGGTCTTCTGCGCCGTCAGCACGGGCGTGCCAATTAGGTTGAATGGGCATACTATTCACTCAGCATGGTCGTGCTCTTCAGAATATCAGGTCGTGCTCAAATATGTCAGGGTGTACCAACTTCATAGAACAACGTTCTAATGCACAGGCTATAGCACGGGCGTGCCCTCCTGCTGGCACGAGCGTGCTCTTGCTATTGGGACTGTGCTAGCTTCTGTCAGGTCTAGCTTCTTTGAGTGGCTATGAGCCTTGTTTGATCGAGTTGATACCGTGGATGGTTCCAATAAAGTGATGTGCTAAGTTTCGAACTGTGGCTCGTGGACGCATGTCATCGTAGCGGTGGCCGTGTTGATGCGTGGCATCATGTGTGGATTATTTTTTAAGGTTAAGCGTGAGGATCCGGTATCATCTCAGTGAGGATGTTTGCTGCATATCATAGAGGCCAAGTGGCGGGGCCGTATGACAGTAGTATGGGCTGCCCATATCATGCAAGGTTAGTTGTACCTGAGTGCGGGTATGGAAAGTGGAAGGGGCAGTCGGTGTAGCCTTGGGGATGTTGCCGGACTCGAGATTTATCTAGAATGACCGATGAAGTTGCTCCTATCGTGTCGTGATGCCCGAGCCAATCCGGTTTGCCCGACTAATCCCTGTGACGTTCGATGTTCTAGGCTAACGTTCCGAGGCGACCAAGACACCCCGGTTCCGGGCTCGGAAGGGGGATGCACTTTTATTGGTCACGATGAGCGGTTTGGTTTCTTGGACAAACTAACTCCTGTTCCTGTATGGAACTTATGTTGAGAGTTTCGGCCGACATGCTGCATGGGATTAATATCCTAACTTAGTGGTTGATCTGAATGAGAGATCTATGGAGATGGGTGTTTGTTGCCTGTCTTGACTCAAGAGATGTTTGGCTGTATGAATTATCCGTCATACTTGTTATACCTGCTATTTGTTTACAATGCTATTATTGTCGTACTGATATTTGTGGCTTAGTATTCTTATCTCCCCATTGTTTCTTTGTATATTAGTTCTTGTGTTTGTGCTATGAGCAGACGACTAGCCAGAGGAGGGCGCGTATGGACCCGAGGGCACATCCTTACCTCTAGACAGCACCACGGATGCCGGTGCTAAGCGAGCTTGAGATCATCTATCATGATGATCAGGGGTGGCAGGTGGACCCCTGCATGTACCCCTGCATGTTTTTTACCGTGTACACCGGACTCGTGAGTTTGCTGTTCCGAAGCAGTACTCCACTTTGTGCAGACATTATTGGATCGTATAGGGTGGTGTAGTTCCTCCCTTTCTCTCAGATATGGCATCCACCTAAACATCATGAGCAAGACTTCATGCGGGCAATGCCAGTTTAGTCTCACGTGTCCAGCAGGAGAGGCTGTTGGAACCAAAGTGGTTATTGTCTAGTAATCCTTTATGTTTTGATGTTAACAAAGGACTAATTTCATAAGAACAAAGATTTGTTATGGACTAATGCTTTATATTAAGTGTGAAGGATAATATATATAAGTCCAAAGACTATCTAAGTCCAAAGACTTTCACTCGTCTAAACTACAATACTGGTTTAAGTTCTTACTTAGATCAGACGATAGAAAGTTGTATCAATAGAATCATTGAGTCCAAAGACTCTTGCTATCTTTGTGTAAATCGCTATAGCCCAATAATGCTTTAATTGTTCACCGCGAATACATTTGTAAAGCTTTTAATTTTATTATTCCTTGTAAAAAGATTATATCCTATGGACAAATATTCCTTGTAAGACTCGTTCAAACAAAAGCAAAAGCCAGAATGTCCCTGTCACAAAAAGAAGTTGACCTTCTCCTTTGAGAAAGACAAAAGGCAACTTTCGAGTATAAAGAGGATATGTCAGTCCCATTTCTAGCTATCAAACCTGATAGTCTACTTTGCTAATCAGAAGCTTCAAGAAAGTTATCAGACTCAACGGTCTAACACATTAAATGCTCATTCAGAACTGATCGTTTTCTATCCGTTGAAGACCAAAGTTGATTGAATCAAGTATGCTATAAATACCTCGGTTCTTGAAGTTACAAGTAGTGAAGAAAAGTGAAGCATTCAAGAGATACACGAGAACATCAAACGAAGTGATGCACAACTGATTCAAAGATTTGAAAAATAGTCAAGCACGCAAAGCATTCAAAGAAAAATACTCAAAGCTCTCAAAGCTAACTCTGATCTTTATTTTCATATCACTCTCTGCGCAGAGTTTTATTCATGAGTTTTAAGCTTTAGGTTCAAACTCTCACATTCAGTGAGTTAGTAGAACAAAAAATCTTTTCAAAACCTAGTTGGTTAAGCCTGAAGAGGCTTGTTAGAAAGAATACTTAGAGTACCTAAAGAGGTGTAGAATACTTACCTGAAGAGGTTTAGAATACTTGCCTAAAGAGGTGTTGAATACTTGTAACAAAGGGTTTTTGTTATAGTGGATAAAGCTCTCAAGTAGAGGGGACTGGACGTAGCTCTTTGGTGAAGAGTGAACCAGGATAATATCTCCGTTCGTTTCTTTCCCTTATCTTCGCTTTAGTTTATTATCTTCCTAACGTCTTGGGATTGAATTATTTTCTTATTACGCTTGTCTCTTTATCTTAATCGGACTAAATGAGCGTCCAACCAGTGTTTGGAAACGCTTCCAGCGTCCTTTAAACGTTTTATCGTCCAACCTTGCGAAAACATATATATCTGCTTGCGAAAAGTTTTTAAAACTTAAGAAACACAATTCAACCCCCTTCTTGTGTTTCAAACAGGTTCCTTCAATTGGGATCAGAGCTCAGTCTCTGGATTGAGCACTTAGCCATATAGAGGAAAAAGATCCTACAGCAGATATGGCAGGGCAAGGTATGCCAAGTGGGAGTCAACCTGTTATGGAAAGCACTTTCATGACCAGACCTCCGTTCTTCAATGGAACCCACTACCTGTACTGGAAGGAAAGATTCGAAGGCTTCATCTTAAGTACAAACTCCATTCTCTGGGCTAGAATCATGAATGGTCAAAATGTGTGTCTCAATTCTGATAGGACAGACAAAGCAGAAGATGGCTGGACTGATGCTGAGCGAGATAGGATGGAACAAAATCATAAAGCCAGATATGCTTTAATGTGTGCTCTTAGTCCTGATGAATTTTAGAAGATTCACGCATATGAATCAGCAAAGCAAATCTGGGATACCTTATCAAATCTCCATGAGGGGACCACTAAGGTAAAAGATTCAAAAATCATCATGCTGGTTGGTCGGTATGAACTATTCACCATGGTCGAAGGAGAGTCAATTTTGGACACGATGGGTCGTTTTCAGACGATCATCAACAATCTAAAGTCCCTCGGGAAAGTCTAAACTACCAAGGAGAATGTCATGAAAATTCTTAGGAGCTTGCCTAAGAAGTGGAGACCTCTTGTTACTGCAATCACCTAGGCCAAAGATCTTTCTACTTTGACTCTGGATGATCTTGTTGGAACACTTCAAGTTCATGAACAGAAGCTTGATCTTGACAATCCTGGAAAGAAAAATAAAGGGATTGCCTTGAAAACTCAGAAGGCCAGCAACTCAAAAGCCCTAAAACCTGATGAGTCTAGTGATGATATATGCTGATCAATCTGACAATGAAGTGTCAAACGATGATGAACTATCCTTCATCTCTAGAAAGATTCAAAACATGTGGAGAAAGAAAAATGGGATGAAAAGAAGGCCATTCCAAAAGAAAAACTTCAAAGATCACGCTGAACCAAAAGACAAAAATCAGCTGGTCTGTTTTGAGCGCAACAAGCCAGGTCACTTCAAAGCTGACTGCCCTATGTTCAAGGACAAGAAGAAGTTCTTCAAAAAGAAGAAAAAGAACTTCATGGCTACTTGGGAGGATCTTAACTCGTCTGAAGAAGAAGAAGAAGAAACAAATGAGGAGGCTAACTTATGCCTTTGGTCCAACAATCAAAATGAAGACTCTTCGGATGATGAACAACTTGTTCCTGAAGAAAGAACTCAGGAGGCTACCTCTGAAAAAGGATGGAATGTTCCACCCATATTTAAAGGAACAGACTATCCTTATTGGAAATTAGTCTTTCAAATATACTCCAAGCTCAAAATTATGAGTTGTGGAATATATTTACCAATGTAGATCATCGTCCAACAACCACTCTTGAGGACGGCTCAACAGCGTCCAAACCTGAAGCTGACTGGATGAATGAGGATATCAGACGGTATTCGCTGAATGCTCATGTCAACTGGTGTCTCATCAACACTCTTGATCGGACAAGACTGGAGATGGTCTTGCAATTCCAAACTGCTAAGGAAAAGCTAGACACATTAGAACAACTGTTCAGTCCGAGGAGTCCGTCTACCTCAAACTTCTGTCTAATGGCAAACACCTCCTCAGACGCTGAATCTGAAGAAGAAGAGGTATCTATTTCTGATTCTCTTCAAGAAGCATATGATAAACTGCTTAATGATTCTTCTTTATTGCATCATCAATATATTATTCTTAAAAGAAAGTTTTCAAAAGTAAATAAAGAGTTGGAAGATTCCAATAAACAAAACAAGCAGCTCATTAAAGAAAACAATAAGCTGAAAGCTGAGAATGTCAGTCTAACTAACAGACTCACCTTCGGGTCCAATGAACCTCATGAGGTAACTAGACTAAAACAAGAGGTATCTGACCTAACCAAAAGCATATCAAAGCTTGTTGGAGGTTCAGAGAAGCTAAACTTGATATTGAGGTATTCAAGATCACCTCACGATAAGTTTGGCCTAGGCTATGACTCTGAGAAACAAGAAGCTTCTCAGAAAGTATCAAGGTCCAATAAATATCATAAGACCTTTCAAAATTATGGAAAGGAAAAAGAAAACAAACAGCATGCATCCAATACTTTTTGTAATTTATGTGGAAAGAGTGGTCATATCTCTTCAAAATGCATACACAAAAAGAAAACCAAAATGCATGGAAGAAGACCACAAACTAACCAAAAAGGACCCAAGTCTATCTGGGTACCTAAGAACATGATTATCTCTATTGCAGATTTGCTTAGCAACACAAAGAAAACCCCAGTCCTGGTACTTGGACAGTGGATGCTCACATCACATGACGGGAGAAAGGTGTATGTTCCAAGAACTACATGAAAAGACTGGTGGATGGGTCACCTTTGGAGGCAACCAGAAAGGAAAGATAGTTGGAATAGGTAAGATTCGTAAGCATCCTTTTCCCTCTATTGATAATGTTATTCTGGTTGAAGGATTAAAACACAACTTGCTTGGCATAAGTCAATCATGTGACAGTAGGTCTGATGTTTACTTCAATAAAGGTGAATGTATAGTCAAGAACCCTGATGGGTCCATCTTATTCACTGCCAAGAGGAAAAATAATCTTTATAAGATTAACTTGGGGGAACTCTCAAATCAAAATGTGTCATCTCTAGTATCTGTTGAAGATGAGCGATGGATCTGGCACAAAAGGCTTGGTCATGCAAGTCTGAGATTAATCTCAAAAGTAAACAAGCATAACCTCGTAAGAGGTCTACCAAAGATCGTGTATAGATCGGACGCTCTCTGTGACGCATGTCACAAAGGAAAACAAGTTAAGAAATCTTTTGAGTCCAAGAACATTGTTAGTACTTCAAGACCAGTAGAGTTGTTGCATCTTGATTTGTTTGGTCTAACAAGGACTGCTTCTGTCAGTGGTAAGAAATATGGGCTTGTCATAGTAGACGACTATACTAGATGGACATGGGTTAAGTTCCCTGCTCACAAGGATGAGTCTATCAAGGTCTTTACTATATTTTGTAAGCCCGTCCAGAATGAAAAAGGCCTATCTATAAGCTCAATCAGAAGTGATCATAGAGGTGAATTTGAAAATGACCTTTTCCAAAGGTTTTGTGATGAAAGCGGTATTCATCACAATTTCTCCGCCCCTAGAACACCACGACAGAATGGTGTTGTTGAGAGAAAGAACCGATCTCTTCAAGAAATGGCCAGGGCAATGCTCAGTGATAATTCTATTCCTAAACACTTCTGGGCTGAAGCTGTAAATACTACCTGCTACATTCAAAACAGAATGTACATAAGACCAATAATGAATAAGACTCCTTATGAATTGTGGAAAGGACGCAAACCCAACATTTCTTATTTCTACCCCTTCGAATGTCAATGTTTTATTTTAAATACTAAGGATCAACTTGGTAAGTTTGATGCCAAAGTAGATAATGGAATATTTTAGGATACTCTGAAACGTCCAAAGCTTTTAGATTCAATAACTCTAGAACATTGATTGTTAAAGAATCCGTCCATGTTAAGTTCGATGACAAACAGCTTGATAAGAGATTATCAGAGATAGATGATTCTTTTGCAGATCTGAATCTGAATGATACAGAAGATCGTCCAATGCCTAACAAAGACGAAGTATTAGACCCAACTCAGGACGCTTCATCGTCTCTGCAAGTTGTCAACACCCCTCGGTCGTGGCAATTCAGGACTTATCACCCAGAGGATCAAATCATTGGCAAACCAAATGATAGAGTCTGGACAAGGTCAACCTTCAGGGAGCAAGCTGACTCAGCCTTCATCTCTGAAATGGAGCCAAAGTCTGTGGACGAAGCCTTAATGGATGAATGTTGGATCCTCGCTATGCAAGAGGAGCTCAACTAGTTTCAACGTAGTGACGTTTGGACGCTGGTCTCTCTACCAAAGGATAAGTCTGTCATTGGAACCAAGTGGCTCTATAGTAACAAGCTGGACGTGGATGGTAATGTTGTAAGAAATAAGGCAAGGTTAGTTGCTCAAGGCTATTCTCAAGAGGAAGGTATTGACTACACTGAAACTTTTGCTCCAGTAGCTAGACTAGAAGCCATATGCATTTTACTTTCATATGTTGCACATCATAACATCATGCTTTATCAAATGGATGTAAAAAGTGCTTTCTTAAATGGTTTTATTAATGAAGAAGTGTATGTTGTTCAACCACCTGGTTTAGAAGATCAAAACCATCCTGAGCATGTATATAAGCTTAAGAAAGCTTTATATGGACTCAAACAAGCTCCTAGAGCTTGGTATGAGAGACTCAGCAATTTCCTAATGGAGAATGATTTCTCAAGAGGAAAAGTGGATACAACTCTTTTTAGAAAGTCAAGCAAAAACAATTTTATTCATGCACAAATTTACGTTGATGATATAATATTTGGTGCAACTGATGAATCTCTTTGTTAAGAGTTTTCTGAGCTAATGCAGAAAGAATTTGAAATGAGTATGATGGGAGAATTAAATTCCTCCTCGGACTTCAAGTAAAGCAAACAACGGACGACGTATACGTTCATCAGACGAAGTACACAAAGGAGCTTCTGAAACGCTTCAAGTTGGACGATTGCAAACCAATGAATACCCCAATGCATCCAACGTCTGTACTAAACAAAGATGACAAAGATACAAAGGTAGACCAAAAGGTATATAGAGGTATGATTGGTTCCCTCTTATATCTGACTGCATCTAGACCAGATATCATCTTTAGTGTTTGTCTATGTGCTCGATTTAAATCTGATCCAAGAGAGTCTCATCTCTCAGCAGTAAAGAGAATTTTTAGATATCTCAAAGGTTCTACTAATCTGGGTCTTTTGTATAAGAAATTTGATGAATACAGATTAGTTGGATTCTGTGATGCTGACTATGCTGCAGACAGAATAGAAATAAAAAGTACCAGTGGAGGTTGTCACTTCATTGGAGCCAATCTAGTCTCATGGTCAAGCAAAAGGCAAAGCACAATTGCTCTATCAACTGCTGAGGCTGAGTACATTGCTACTGCAAATTGCTGCTCACAACTGCTTTGGATTAAACATCAGTTGGAAGACTACAACGTGTTTGTTAGTAACATTCCAATTATGTGTGATAACACTGCTACAATTAACTTGTCTAAAAATCCCATATTGCATTTATAGAGCAAAGCATATAGAAATCAAGCACCATTTCATTAGAGACTATATGCAAAAAAGAGTAATTGATATTCAATTTGTTGATACTGACCATCAATGGGCAGATATCTTTACTAAATCTCTAGCTGAAGATAGGTTCACATTCATAAGTTTTAACATGCGTTTCGTTGATTAAATGTGAGTCCAATGCATGCGTCCAATATTTGCCTTAGTCCACTGCATTATCGTCCAATATGCATCTATTGTTCGTCCAATGCATTAATTGAACTAAATCTTTGTCGAGTGTAAAATTAATTCTCATTCCCTTAACTGAGTCAGTTTAGTTTTCAATAAATTTCAAAACTGCTTTTTATGGTTTCAAGGTCTGGAACGTGTGTCAGTCATTCAATGCACGTCGTTTCACCACCCTCTCTCTTTTTGAAAATACGAACGATTTTATCTCCTCTGTTTTATAAAAACCAAAACTTGTTAAAGATTGCATCCTTACAATCTCTATCTCTCTGAAAAACCTCTCTTTGCAAAAATCCCTCTTTTCAAAAATCTCTTCTCTGAAACAATGGAAACTTCTTCCTCCACCGTTGCTGCTAAGAGTAAAGGAAAGACCTTTGATGCCCAGACTGCTGACGTTCTGGTAGAGTTCAAGTTCAACCTTCAATTTCTTGATGATAATGGGATAGATGTCTTCCCAAACATTCACGCCGCTGGGTGGTCGACTTTCTTTGAAGGTTCCCCTGTTATCTACCCTGTTCTAGTTAGGGAGTTCTAGACAAACCCTATGGTTTCTGCAAGGGAAATACGTAACAAGGTGATTGACATTGAAGTCATTGTCTTTGAAGCAACTATTTCCAAAGCCATTGGGTATGCTCAATCAGGAATAACTTGTGAGGACAAATGGGAAGAAGAACTCGGAGGTTCTGATGCCATTACAGAATGTCTCTTGAAGAACTTGTTAGACAAGCTAATAGCCTCAATAATGACTGATAAGGCTAGTGTTCTTCATCAGATTTTGAACAAGGCTATCCTTTACAAAGCTGGGTTGAAGGATAATGTTTTTAAGGCACATCAGTTCTACCTAGTTCATCTGATTCTAGAGAGGCAGATTAATCATCCACACCTTCTGTTTGCCTTCTTCAAATATGCCATTGAAGGCTCTGGAAAGCAGACCTCTATCATCTATGCAGCTCTTCTCTCAAGAATATTTGAGAAATTTATGGTTTATGAGGATCTCATTCATCTGACTCCAGAACAAAGGCACAAATACTATGGTATTCATGGAATAGATCGTGTGCATCAACCAGAATTCAGCAAACAAAGCTTGGTGATGATGCAACTGGACTGTTTTAAGAAGTCCAAACAAGAAGGAAAGCTGAAGGGTGCTCAGACGCAAGGTTCTGACCAAGCGTCTATCCAACAAGTCTCAGCTGGATGCTCATCTTCCCCTGCTCGTCCAATAGCTAAGACTTCCTATGCTCGTCCAAAGCTTACCGTCCAACCTGTAACACCCCGATTTTTGAGTTTTCCTAATTATTCAGTGTTTATGAACTTATATTTTATTCGAGGCCTTAGAAATGGCAATAAAATATTCTGACCGGAAGGAATGTCCTACACAACCATAGGAAGCCATGGTTAAGTTTCGGGCGAAAGCTCAAACGGAGCCCGGTCTGCGTTTTTCACGGATAGTAGTTTTTTCCTACTATCAAGACCTAATTTTGACTCGTGAACGAAACAGTTAGGTTTTATATTTTATTTCTAACAATATTGGTTATTTTGGAAATATTCAAAATAAATAAGTCGTCATACGACTTTCTTGGGCGAAAACCTAAATCGGGTAAAGAACGGAGCTGAATACGAGATTTCAGTGGCCCGCTACGGATAAGGTTGAAGTCACATGGTGTGCTATGACTCATCAGTGACTCATCAGTGTAATGATTACATTTAGAAAATATCTGGACGTGAAATGACTAAAATGCCCTTGACCCTTTTCATAATTACCATTTGCCCTTGAATGAAAAGACTGTTTTGCCCTTGAGAATTTATGGAATAACCATTCTGACCCTGTGACTCACCATGTCATCATTACCTTTCTAGAATTATCTAGATATTTATAAGGGAAATGACCAAAATGCCCGTAGTCTTTGAAGGAATTACCAAATTACCTTTTTGGTTATTTACAAGTTTGCCACGACATCAATATATATATATATTTCTCTCTTGGCCATTTCGGCCATCACTCTTTATCTCTCTTCTCTCTCTTGTTCTTCATGTTCTTCATGAGTTCTTGAGTGTTCTTGAGTGTTCATCAAAAGTTCTTCCCAAAAACCCTAGTTTGATCTTCAAAAGTTGAAGTTTTTGAGTGAAAACTTGTTTCTTCTTCACTAATCTTTGATCCTAGGAGGTATGATCCTCATATTAACTCTCTCAACCTCTCTATTTCATCTCTTGAATCATTTGATTCATGAAGATCCAAGTTTAGATCTAGAACTTTGAAAATCCATAGAAAATGGTAGAAAAATCCTATGATCATGAAACCAATTTCTATGAACTCATCATGATGTGTACTTTGAGTGTCTAGAAGCATGAACCCAAAAGAAATTTTCTCCCTATTCTTCCATGGGAGGGCCGAATCCTAATCATGATAAAAGGATGGATTTTGTTGCAATTTTTGGCTATATAGCACTTGTTCTAGCTTACTTGATGTCTTTGAACCCTAAACCCAAAAGCAAAACATCAACCAAAGCTCATAACCTACTTCTCCTCTTCATGGATGAAACATATAGGGTGTAGAACCATGAGTTTTGTCTCAAATTTTTGGGTCATAGGACTTGATTTAGTGTTAATCATGCTTAAGGACCAACCATCCAAAAGTTTGGAACCAAATGAGATCCCTAGCCTTTTTATCCTTTCATGGCCGAACCCTATACCTTCTTGGGGAATAAAACTTATGTTTTGATGTTATAGATTGATGTTGCTTTGTTGTTTGAATTGAATTGTGTTTGATTGTTTTAGGCGACGCGAACGGAACTGGAACCGGAGCCGGAACCGAGAACTGATCTAGTTTGGAGTGAACACCTTTGTGATGTAAAGGGAGGTAGTTCATTTTGAGTTTGGTAGCCTCATGGTATATGATTGATTAGTGTGTTATGATTGAATTAAGACTTGATGTATATGTATACTTATATCTTGGATTGATTGGATGTTAAGTGTTGTGCATAGTTGGTTATTTGATATAACTGTGGCATGGATGCCTTGGATGATATCTTATTGTGATATTGAACTGTTGATATATATATCTATACATATATTTATATCCTGGATGAGCATAGGACTGGCTATGTCTCGATAATTGTTAAAAGACTCGGAATCGAAAACAAAGTTTTGAAAAACGTGTTTTGAAATTAAAAGTGGTTTTTGGAAAACGTGTTGCTTTTCAAGAAAAGTTAAGTTCCCTTTTGAAAGGTATGTTCTTTTGAAAAGTATGTTCTTTATGTTCTTTTGAAAAGTATGTTTTTTTAAAAAGTGGTTTTGTGAAAAATCGTGCAAAATGTGTTTTATTTTGTAAAGTATTTAAAAAGGGTGTCAAACCTTAGAAAACGGTTTTGTTTTCAAGAAAGGTGTTTTTCCCGGAAAATGTGGAAATGTTTTATTTCAAGAAAACAAAAGTGTATTTTATTTTTCAAAGTTGTTTTGAGAAAGTTTGACCGAAAAGAAAAATGATGAACCTTTGAGACGAACCCAAACCTAGTGGCCGAGACGTCGGGGCTAGTGTTTTGTGGATTGAGCACTCAGACTTCGTGTCCTGTGTTTTTGATTTGAGTAGGCTTAATGCCTTTTTGAAATGAGTCATGGACTTTATGTCTCGACATTTGAAAGAATGAACGTAAAGAAAACAGAAAACTTTCTTTGTACATGCATGAACCGGCAGACGTGCCATTTGAAACCTAGCTACAACTCTAGTAGTTGAGAATTTAATCAGTCAAGACCACTAGGTCTATAGGGGCATTCTGTGTTCGAGATCCCACAAGTGGACGGTGGCGTAGCAACCCCGTGCAGTGGTAAATCGGCTGCCAAACACGAATGAACTCGATCTGAGACTGGCGTATTCAGGATATGGTTATGACGTGGTACCCTGGAATAATTGGAGTTCGGACCTAAATAGAGAGGCCGGCTCATGATACCAATTGTGTTACGGGTGTTACTACGGCCTATCGCTCGATGTTGGGTAGTAGGAATCTCCGGAGTACATGAATTAGAAAGATGATATTGAAGTCTCATGCATTATTATAACTCATGATTGTGTTTGAGATATTATATTGTGTTGTATAAATAACTGTTCATATAACTGTCTTATGCTGTTTGTCGCCTGTGCGGCTATCATGATAAACTTATTATATGAGTATCTCACCTTTGGCTGTACATGTTGGACACCTTGTTGTGTTTTTGGAACACATGTACAGATGTTGTTCATAGGTCCCCGCGGAGACATGAGGACTCGGATGACGGAGCGTTCTGATGAAGTTGACGTTGGGTTGTACCCCAATGGCTACTTTTAGCCGACCAGCTTAGGAGTCTTTTATTTTGAGCAGTCTTATATTATTGCACGCTTTTGAACTTATGTTTTCAAGTTTGTAATATGTTATATATTAGGTGAATACTGATGTGCTGTAAGAAGTTTATTTCTTCACCTTGAGTTTGTATTGCCTATGCATGTAGAAAATTTTTAAAACCGCGTTTTCAAATGTAGCTACTTAATTAAAATATTTTTTCGAAAGCAACCAGCGTTTAATTTTCTTGATTTATTTTCCGCATTAGAGTCCGAGTATGTAGCACCCGCGAGGGGGGTGTTACACAACCCTCAAGAAAAAGGAAGCTGGTTCTACCTTCTATTGATGAGGAAGATGAGGACGATCAGCCTATCTCCAAGGTTATCAAAGGTCCAAGGAGGGAGTCTGCTTCTAAAGCTTCTCAACCTAAGCCTGCTGCAACAAGAGCTAAAACCAAAGCTAATACTGAGCCTCAATCTAGTTCAGTTATTACTCCTGCTGTTGAGCAACCTCTTGAGAATGAAAACCTGACCTTAGACTCTCAACCGTCCTTACCCCTTTCACCCTCCACCTTACCTCACACACAAACCCTTCCCTCACTATCCGAACCTCAAGACTGGTTCACCCCTTACCCCAAAATGATTTACAGAAAAAGAAAATACAGACGCATTCCTAGGATTACCTTCAGAAACAAAAGCTCCAACTGGGCTGACGTTCAAAGAAGGTTTCCTGTTCTCTTCCACAAACACGCACCTCCCTCTACCTCTCAACATCCCAAAAGCCTTATTCCTCCACCAGAATACCAATACGAAACACCTTTTCCTCCACCTCAAAACCCCTCTGGTCCACCCCCTAAACATGGCTGCTACCCTATTCCACACACATCCATTGACCCTTTGCCAACTCAATTGTACACTGCTCTTGGAACCTTGGTTGTTTGCCTTGAGAAGAAGAAGTTTCCTCCAAAGAAAATTTACCCAAATCTTATCAAGGACAAGGCATTCCAGTGGTGCCATTACAATGTCAAAAGGCATGTAGTAATTCTGAATGAAGAGAAGAAAGGTTGCAAAACCACATACAAGAGAAGATCAAGGATGTATGGTTTGACCAACATCTTTCTTGATCAAGACGTTAAATTCATTCCAAGCTATCCCTCAGCTTGGAAGGAATATTCTGATGTTAGCGACTTTCTTCCCTACTACGCTGTCAGGAAGGAATGTGACATGTCCAAAGAAGCCAAGATCCATCACAACTTGCCGATGAAGTTTTGGTCCAGAAGCTCAGAAACTAGAGTAGGAGTTGTTCCTCCTAGAGCTTGTCCAAGGATTCCAATACTGGACCCAAACAAGAATAAAGATGGACGCAAAAGACTTGAAACTTGGACGCTGCCTTACAAGCACGCCTTTGATCCTCTCTTCTGGAAAAGACCAAGAGATGATTCATTAAAGCTAGCCCACATCTGGCAGAAGTATCCTATCACAAGGTTTGACCCAGACGCAAAAATCTACAGGGAAAACTTCATCTGGAGATGCTCTCAAGAAGCATCCTCGTCTGGTCTCTCTATCAAAGAAAAGCAAAAGATTCGTGTCTTCCCAAGACAATATCGAATCTCTGATGCTAACTTCCTGATCACGGACTACATCTTTGGTATACCGCTGTATCCAAGAGACGTGCTTCCAGTACCTAAACCTAGATGGAGAGAAAATAGATATGATGATGCTGAGATCTTCCTTGAAGTGCTTCCACCTCCACCCAAACCTGTCATTGATCCTAACTCTGAAGCACCTCCACCTACCCCAACACCGGTTATTCCTGAAGAAACTGGGGACACTGAGCTCATCTATGAGGACCCTTCTCCTAAAATTAATGCTGAGGAAATGGAACAAGTTGCAGACTCAGTACCCTCTAAGTCTCAACCTATCCCTCTTTCAGTGGTCCATCTTGCTGATCCATCTCCCTCTCAGGCTCTCAGTGTGATTCCTGATCAGAGAAATGTGGATGCAACTAAGGCCACAACTGAAAGCTCTGTCTCTGCGATTCCTCCGGAGTTTCAAGAGTTCGTCCAACGGTCCTTTGAAGCCAACAATGTTGTGCTGCTTCAACAAATTGCTGCCATGTTTCAAAATTTCCTTCCTAAACCTCCTCCTTCTCCTCCTCCTCTTCCTCCATTGTCTTAAGCCTTTTTTTTATTATTTCAAGACTGACTGTGATGTGGTTTTCCTTCCTTTGTCTGATGACAAAAAGGGGGAGAAAAGGGTTTTTGATTGAAATAGTATATCTTAAATCATAGTAATCATAGTATATCTTGGTTGCATATTCATTATACGGTCTTGTTATATATCCTTGATTGCTTGCTCTATCTTACATGCTTTACATGCTTAGAATATTTGTCTTAGGGGAAGCTTTTCAGCTCTTTAGAAAACTTTCTTCAATCAAATTAGTATGTTTTGTCATCATCAAAAAGAGGGAGATTGTTGGAAACAAAGTGGTTATGGTCCAGTAATCCCTTATGTTTTGATTTTAACAAACGACTAATTTCAGAAAAACAAAGATTTGTTATGGATTAACGCTTTATCTTAAGTGTGCAGGATAATATATATAAGTACAAAGACTATCTAAGTCCAAAGACTTTTACTCCTCTGAACTACAAAAATGGTTTAAGTTCTTACTCAGATCAGATGATAGAAAGCTGTATCAATAGAATCATTGAATCCAAATACTCTTGCTATCTTTGTGTAAATCGCTATAGTTCAATAATGCTTTAATTGGTCAGCGCGAATACATTTGTAAAGCCTTTAATTTTATTATTCCTTGTAAAAAGGTTATATCCTTTAGACAAATATTCCTTGTAACATTTGTTCAAACAAAAGCAAAAGCCAGACTGTCCCTGTCACAAAAAGAAGTTGACCTTCTCCTTTGAGAAAGACAAAAGGAAACTTTCGAGTACAAAGAGGATATGTCAGTCCCATTTCTAGCTATCAAACCTGATAGTCTACTTTGCTGATCAGAAGCTTCAAGGAAGTTATCAGACTCAACGGTCTAACACATTTAATGCTCATTCAGAACGAATCGTTTTCCATCCGTTGAAGACCAAAGTTGATTGAATCAAGTCTGGTATAAATACCTCTATTCTTGAAGTTACAAGCAGTGAAGAAAAGTGAATCCTTCAAAAGATATACTAGAACATCAAACGAAGTGTTGCACAACTGATTCAAAGATTTGAAAAATAGTGAAGCACACAAAGCATTCAAAGAGAAATACTCAAAGCTCGCAAAGCCAACTCTGACCTTTATTTTCATATCACTCTCTACGTAGAGTTTTATTCAAGATTTTTAACCTTTAGGTTCAAACTCTCACATTCAGTGAGTTAGTAGAACAAAAAATCTTTTCAAAACCTAGTTGGTTAAGCCTGAAGAGGCTTGTTAGAAAGAATACTTAGAGTAACCGAAGAGGTGTAGAATACTTACCTGAAGAGGTTTAGAATACTTGCCTGAAGAGGTGTTGAATACTTGTAACAAAGGATTTTTGTTATAGTGGATAAAGCTCTAGAGGGGACTGGACGTAGCTCTTTGGTGAAGAGTGAACCAGGATAAAATCTCCGTGTTCTTTTCTTTCCCTTATCTTCGCTTTAGTTTATTTTCTTACTAACGTCTTGGGATTGAATTGTTTTCTTATTACGCTTGTCTCTTTATCTTAATCGGACTAAGTGAGCATCCAACCAGTGTTTGGAAACGCTTCCAGCGTCGTTTAAACGTTTTATCGTCTAACCTTTTGAAAACATATATATCTGCTTGTGAAAAGTTTTAAAAACTTAAGAAACACAATTCAACCCCCTTCTTATGTTTCAAACAGGTTCCTTCGAAGGCTTCGTGCTGAGGGGCCGGAGGAGGAGGTCCTAGCCGTGCCTGTGAGGGTATATAAGATACTCACAGAGAGGGACAGGGTAGTTCTCAGTTTCCACGTCAATGATGGCGTGATATTGTCGGTGTGTCGTAGGTTGTGAGACGAGCGTTTTGATGCACTTCGTGAGATCGGTGGGGGAGTGCTGGTGAGCTTCTGGGAGATTTTCCTTCTTTTGGTGGTACATGTTTGTAGCTTTGATTTTTATGTATAGATGTATGTATATGTATAGTATGAGTTCCCTACTAATGGGGCCATAGCTATGCATGATATATGTATGTAGTTACCTTTTTTTTTTTTTTTTTTTTACGTTTACTTTGATTGTTTTATACCTTTCCGTACGCGTGTTTGTATGTTTACTGATTTTCTTTGCTACGCTTCCTAAATAACACGCTAGCACTATAACACGGTTAAGGTATAGTTAATAATGTAAGTTGGGGCTAATGGGATTATCCTACATAAGTGGGGTCATCTCAAAGTCAAGTTAGTTGTTTCAGCTATGTGCCAGGAACAGAGAGGCGTTTGTATGTTTGAGGGTACTATGTTTCAGAGTGTACTTTTACATGATAGACAATATTTTGAATATTGCATTTAACAATTACGCGCTTAAAACGTTAGTCCAATAAACAATAGAATATATATAAAGCAACAGGACGTTAAACAAAAAAACTTTGCGTGACTGGATGAGTCATTGGACTCACGCTTGTTTGCTTTTAAGTATGATCACAATCCAGAGATTGAGTCCATTAATCGTGTTGTTTAAATAACCATAGACTTTATTGATCATTAAGTCTTTGGACTTTTATACCAGCACACTTAAGAGAGATCCATTTATCCATAAAAGTCTTTGTCCATCTAAATTAATCCTTTTGTTAACATCAAAACTTTGAGGGATCATGAACCATAACTGCTTTGGTTCCAACAAAATGAATTCTAGGTCATCAACTTCTGGTTATTAATTAAAATTAGTTGAATTTTGTTATCAGTCAATTTATGCATAGCAGACAGGTAAAACGACAGACAAAGATTTTTTGGGTGTTACATTTAGGCTTTAGTGTCCGATGGTCGGGCGGGTGGTTTAGGGTCTCATGGTCGAGCGATCGTCTAGCGGTCTATGTTTAAGGGCCCGTTGGTGTTAGGCAGTTGGTTTAGAGTTTAGGATCCGACTGGCGGTGAGTCGAACAAGTTGGGTGGTAGTGTGTTGGCCAATCCGTGGATCGATCAAGCCATCAAGCGATCGGGCGGGTGACAATCAGTCATTCGGGCAATTAATCGTTCGATTGGGCATGCGGGTGGGCCGTCAATCGGGCTGTCAATCAGTTGGCCTGGCCGTTGATCGACCCGTCTGCCGGCGGGCGATTTACGATTTAGGGTCCGACGGTCATGAGGCGGGAGGGGGTCGGTCTGGAGTCGGGCGGTGGGTTTAAGGTTTAGAGTCCGTTAGGTGGGGGACGATCCATCAGATCGTTTAGGGTTTAGGGTCTGGTAGTCAGGCGACGGTCTGGCGATCGGTTGAACGAGAAATTTTAGAATTCCTCCTAATTAAGAGGAATTTTAATTTTTTTTTTTATTTTAGTTATAAAAGATGTCATATTAAAATACCCTTCATTTTCAAAATTCTTCCTCATGATATTCAAACAAATCATTTAACATCAAATCATTTTAATTCCTTTATATAAATACATTACCTTCATAAATTTCCAAACTTTATGTTGACATATAAAATAAATTTATTGGTGAGCCCAATCAAAATTTATAAAGTTTTATTTATAATTTTTTTTATATATTTTTCTTCTCAAGACATGACCATATTAGAGAAAAGAATGACATGAGGTAATTCATTCATGCATTTGCCTTGTTTCAAAGTAGAAAATATCTTTTTAACTAAAATCAAATATTGGAGAGCAATTATCTTCTTACCAATTAAGAGAGATTGTGGAGAAAAAACAATGTTCAAGATTTCGCACTCTAATTTAATATATACGGGTTGATAGTAAGAATATTGTTATTGTTATATGCTCATCAAAGTTTTCTTAGATCTTTCCTCTAACACGGTAAAGTGCTCAACCCAGAGGCTAAGCTCTGATACCAATTAAAGGAACCTGTTGAAAACACAAGAAATGGGGTTGAATTGTGTAACACGTGAATTTTTCGTGCTAAAGACAATAAACTCAATTAATGAGTTTATATTTTTATCTTGTTTTAGAAAATGATTTTGGGAAAACTAAAATCATATTCATGCTCCATGCGATTGTAGGAAGCTATGGTTAAATTTTAGGCCGAAAACTCAAACGGAGCCCATCTACGTTTTCACGGATAGTAGTGTTTTACTACTATAAAGACCTATTTTTGACTAGCAGACAGGACCGTTAGTCTTAGAATTCGATCCTCTACAAATTTGCTAAAATCAGTCCTGACGTTAAAAAGTGAAAATAATATAAAATATTCGGGTGAATACTCGAACTGGCAGACGATTGGAGCTGTAGAAGGATTTAACGGGACCCGCAAACGGATAATCTTGATGTCACATCAGTTTAAGTCACCTAGGGACTCGTGCTAGTGTCATGATGATTTTCAAAATATCTGAACGCGAAATGACCAAAATGTCCTAAGCTTAACTACAAGTTTGCCATTGAAACAAAATAATATCTCACTCACCTCCTAGGCCATTCTGCCAAACCATCTTCTTTACTCTCCAAAAAGACAACAATTCCTTCTGTTTTCAAAATCCTTTGAACTTTACCCTTTTTATTTCCTTATTTTACTTTTCAAGCTTTTTGAAGCTTTTAACTTTACATCATTACGAACTCTAACCAATGTTAGGTTCCTTAGCGTAATACCAATCACTATTCAATCACCATACCATGTTAAGAATACATAGGCATAATCCAACATGCTTGAGCATAATAAAATGCAATCACATATACTTAAGCAAAAACAAGCATAAGCACATATAGTTAAGCAATAAATAAACCACTCTACAAAACAATTAATATTACACACCACTACACAAATTTCCACCAAATACACATCACAGACAGTATACAGCTGTCGGAAATTGAATTCCTCAGGTTATCTCCCCTTACCTCTTGGAGTTCCAAGTGTAGCGGTAATCTCCGATCGATTCGAACTTCGCCCGATCTTTCACCCGATTATCCGATAATCACTACACACATACAATCAAGCAATGCATTAACACAAAACACAAAAGTTCTCCCTAATCTTCCACCTCTAGGGTTCTGCCTTGTGCCACTAAAAATAGCTAGGGAGCTCCAAAAATTCCCATCTCTTGGATTCTACCCTAAGTAAATGCGATAACCCTAGATTCAAGCTTAAAACACCAAAAACCAACAAAATCCTAACCAACCACAAATGGGGTAAATTCGGCTCCTAAATACCCATAAGGGTTAGGGAAATTTCTTGTCTTTAAGCTCTTGGATCATGAAAGGATACCATGAACCTAGATCAAAGAAATTGGTTTGGGATTAAAAGGATTTTTCTACAATTTTTCATGGATTTTTGAAGATTATGGGTTAAAACTCTAACCTCCATGAATCATGAATTTTAAGAGATGAAAAGAGAGATTGAGAGAGCTAGAGGAGAGTTAATACCTCCTTGATGAACTTCCTTGAGAGAAATCAACTAGAATCACCAAATTTCTCTAAGTTTTCTAAGGTTCTAAGTGAAGAACTCTTTGAACTTAAGAAGAAATGAAAAGAAATGTGTTAGAAGAGTGAAGAAGATGGTTTGGCAGAGTGGCCTAGGAGAGTGAGTGAGTGAGATATTATTTTGTCTCAATGGTAAACTTGTAGTTAAGCTTAGGATATTTTGGTAATTTTGTTAAAAGATCAAGGGCATTTTGGTCATTTCGCGTCCAAATATTTTGAAAATCATCATGACACTGGCACGAGT
This sequence comes from Ammopiptanthus mongolicus, assembly GCA_039655645.1. Classification (NCBI taxonomy): domain Eukaryota; kingdom Viridiplantae; phylum Streptophyta; class Magnoliopsida; order Fabales; family Fabaceae; genus Ammopiptanthus; species Ammopiptanthus mongolicus. The sequence continues at coordinate 40,078,058 of CM077345.1, forward strand.
CCCTAGGTGACTTGACTGATGTGACATCAAGATTATCAGTTTGTGGGTCCCGTTAAATCCTTCTACAACTCAAATCGTCTCCCAGTTCGAGTATTCGCCCGAATATTTTATATTTTTTTCACTTTTTAACGTCAGGACTGATTTTAGCAAATTTGTAGAGGATCGAATTCTAAGACTGACGGTCCTATCCACTAGTCAAAATTAGGTCTTTATAATAGTAAAACACTACTATCCGTGAAAACGTGGACCGGGCTCCGTTTGATTTTTCGGCCCAAAATTTAACCGTAGCTTCCTACGATCGCATAGAGCATGAATATGATTTTAGTTTTCCTAAAATCATTTTCTAAAACACTAATAAAAATATAAACTCATTAATCGAGTTTATTGTCCTTAGAAAGCATGAAAAATCGGGGTGTTACATTACTACCCCCTAAAAATAATTTCGTCCTCGAAATTATGTACCTGTGAATAAACAGGGATATTGCTCTCTGATCTTGTCCTCGATCCTTACAGGTGTAGTCTCATAAGACAGGTTCTCTTTCAAAGGTACTTGCTCAGGTTCGATTACATGAGATGGATCAGGAATATACTTCCTTAACTGTGAAACGTGAAAAACATTGTGTAGGTTCGAAAGAAAAGGGGGTAAATCAATTTGGTATGCTACTGGACCAATACGATGAAGGATTTGGTATGGTCTAATGAATTTGGGAGTGAGTTTTCTGGTTTCATCACCCTACCTACCTCAGTCGTTGGATTGACTCTCAAAAATACATGTTCACCTTCTTGAAATTCGAGAGGTCGTTTTCGCCGATCCAAGTAACTCTTCTGCCTGCTCTGAGATGCCCTCATCCTTTCACGAATTTGCCTAACTTTATCAGTCGTCTGCTGCACAACCTTGGGGCCTAGAATTGTACTCTCTCCATCATGATACCAACAAAGAGGAGTCTGACACCTCCTCCCATAAAGTGCCTCATAGGGTGCCATCCCTATGCTTGAGTGATAGCTATTGTTGTATGTGAATTTAATCAGAGCTCATCCCAACTTCCTCGATTATCCAAGACACACGCTCTTAATAAATCCTCTAATGATTGAATCGTCCTTTTGGTTTGTCCATCTGTTTGAGGATGATATGCCGAACTTAAGCGTAACTTGGTTCCTAGAGCCTGGTGTAAACTTTCCCAAAAACGTGAAGTGAACTTTGGATCTCTATCCAAAACAATACTTGAGGGTATTCCATGAAGTCTAATCACTTCTCAAATATACACTTCAGTCAGTTTCACTACCGTGTAGTTGATTTTGATAGGTAAGAAATGTGCCAATTTCGTTAACGTATCTATGATTACCCAAATCGAATCAAAATTCGTCGGAGGTCGAGGTAAAATCCCTACGAAATCCATTGATATACTTTACCACTTCCATTCCAGTATGTCCACGGATTGTAGCATCCCTCCAGGTCTCTGATGTTCTACTTTTGCCTTCTGGCAAGTCAGACACGACGCAACGTATTCTACAACTTGCTTCTTCATGCTTGGCCACCAGAATTTCTGCTTCAACTCCTGATACATCTTGGTTGCACCAGTATGAATGCTTAATCCACTCTTGTGGGGTTCCTCTAGAATCACCTTTCTCATTTCAAGGTTGTCGGGTACACAGACTCGTCCACTGCACCTTAAGATTCCATCTGTTCCCAAACTAAACTCATCAGTTATCCTTTGTTTTCCTAAACTAGACTCATCCGTAACTTGTTGTTCACGGATCTCTTCCATCAGTCCACTAGAAATCTTGAGCATTCCAAATCTTAGCTTCTTGGGACTTATCTCCATTCCTAAGTTGAGATCACGGAACTCTTCGATCAATTTTAATTCTCTCTCCATCATAGTTGAAATATGAATGGCTTTCCGGCTCAAGGCATCTGCTACTACGTTCGCCTTTCCTGGATGGTATTGCAACGTGAAATCGTAGTCCTTTAAAAATTCCATCCTGGCCTCTACCTCATGTTGAGCTCCTTCTGGTCAAACAGATACTTTAGACTCTTGTGGTCACTAAAGACGTCAAACTTAGCACCATACAGATGGTGTCTCCATATGTTTAGGGCAAAAACCACTGCAGCTAGCTCCAGGTCATGTGTGGGATAGTTCTTCTCATGAGTCTTTAATTTTCTTGACGCATACGCCACCACTTTGCGGTGTTGCATCAGCACACAACCTAAACCTTGATGCGAAGCATCATAGTACACCTCGTACGGTTCACTAGGTTCTGGAAGTATTAACACGGACGAAGTCATCAAAAGTTCCTTAATCTTTTGAAAACTCTCTTCACACTGGTCAGTCCAAATAAAAGGTTGATCCTTCCTCGTAAGTTGAGTCAACGGTGATACAATCTTGGAAAATCCTTCAATGAATCTCCGATAATATCCAGGCAATCCAACAAAACTCCTTATTTCAATTACAGTCTTTAGCTTTTCCCAAGAAAATACAGCCTCCACTTTAGCAGGGTCAACAGCTATTCCTTCCTTTATGATGACATGACCCAAAAATACGACTTCCTCTAGCCAAAACTCACACTTAGAGAGTTTCACATACAGCGTCTTCTCACGCAAAACTTGAAGAACTTGCCGCAAGTGCTCTTCATGTTCCTCACGATTCTTAGAATAAATGAGGATATCGTCGATGAACACCACGATGAACTTATCAAGAAATGGACGAAAAATCCGATTCATGTAGTCCATAAATATAGCATGTGTGTTCGTTACCCGAAAAGGCATCACGAGGTATTCGTAATGGCCATGACGAGTCCTAAAAGCGGTCTTAGGTATGTCTTTCGTCTTTACTCGAATCTGATGGTATCCCGTCTTTAAGTCGATCTTCGAGAAAATAGCAGCACCTCGTAATTGATCCATCAAATCATCAATATGCAGTAAAAAATACTTATTCTTGATCGTCACTTTATTCAGCTGACAAAAATCCACGCAAAGTCTCGAACCTCCGTCTTTCTTTCTCACGAAGAGAACTGGCACTCCCCACGAGGAAACGCTTAGTGTAATGAACTGTTTCGGCAACAGGTCCTCGACTTGAGCTTTTAACTCAGCAAGCTCAGTAGGTGACATGCGATATGGAGCAATCGATATTGGTCCAGCTCCTGGAATCAGGTCGATGGGGAATTCTATGTCCCTCACAGGTGGCAAACCCGGAACATCATCTAGAAACACCTCAGGAAACTCCCTTGCAACCGGCATCTTACTCAGCTCGATCTTCCCCTCTACTTCTAAGTTGGATTGAAGCACGTATTCCTGATCTCTTCTTTCGAAGAAGTTCTAATGCGGTTGGTGGCTAAAAATCCAGAAATCTCTACACGGGGAAAAACTAGGGTTTTAAGTGCACAATCTAATAGGATATGGTTGGAAGATAACCAATCCATGCCTAAAATTACATCTAATTGTATTAAACGCAAGCATATTAGATCAACAAGAAATTGTCTATCCTGAAGAAAAACAGGACAGTTTAGGCATATAGAAGTAACAGTAATAGGTTCAGCAGTTAGGGTAGAAACAATTAAGTCAAATGACAAAGAAGAAACAGATAATTCTAAACGTTTCACACAATCCATAGAAATGAATGAATGGGTTGCACTCGAATCAAAAAGTACTAATAAGAGGTTACCGTCTATGTCGCAAACAACATGTATGAGATCTTCCGAGTTTAAAGCCTCAGCACCACTCAGGGTATAAACTATTCCCTTTGCCGTCGGCCTTTTGGCTCCACCATTTTTGTCTGCAGCTTGGAATGGGACAATGGAAACAGCTATCATTCCGCACTGAATAGGTGTTCGCCTAGTGTGACAGATCCCCACACTTGAAGCGCTTCCTCTCTTGGACTTGACTTCCTTGGCCTCCACTGCCTGATGCACGAGCAACAGGACGGTATTGTTGTTTTTGAGAATTCCATGGAGGTCGGAAATACGGTTTCTTATGACTCTGCTTCCCCTTCTGGTCATAATATTGACCCTTGAATCGGGAAGGTCCTCAAATGCTTCCCTTGTTATCTCTTCCGCGTTTCATCAGTTCAATTTGTCTGCACTTTTCTACCAGTGCCTGGAAATTTTGAATTCCTTGCGGCAGCACTGATCCCTTTATCTCATATCTCAGCCCTCTCTCAAAAGCTTCACACTTCCAATCTTCCTCTGGGTTGTTTTGGAATAATCAAAAGTATTTGTCCAATGACTCGAACTTGGCCGCATATTCTTCGACTGTCATATCTCGCTATTGCAGCCGTAAGAACTCTTGTTCTTTTTCAGCCCTTACACTCTGTGGAAAATATTTCCCCAAGAATTGATGCTTGAACAGATCCCAAGTGATTGCTTGGTGATTTGGCTCCCACAGTTGTCTTGTTCCTCTCCACCAATATTCTGCGTCTCCCATAAGTAGGAGAGTGGCATATGGTACATTCACCTCTTCCGGGTTGTGAATCAGCTCGAAAATTTTCTCAATCTCCTAAATCCACAGACCAGCTTTCTCTGGATCCACATCGCCATGAAACTGTGGCGTATTCTGGCGTCTAAACACAGTCAGGTTTCGGCCCTCAGCGGCCTACTCAGCACGGGCTTGCTCTTGTGCATTATGAGCGGTCATTGTAGCAGTCTGTATAGCAATAGCAGCGGCCATATTCTCCATTGCTTGTGCAGAAAAATCCATTCCTTCAGCATCATTAGTGTCCTCAGCATGAATACCGACTTCTCTCCCGCGGCCACGTCCATGGCCACGTCCACTTCCAGCTCTAGTTTCAATTCTTGGTACCATATTTGACCTACAAGATCGAAATCAGTCAAACTGCACCCAGAAAACAAAACATAGGCTCCCTTAACAACATACCTTACTTCTAAGAAGTGAGTCAACCAAGTCTTAATCAGAGATCACAAAACATCCACACAACAGACCTATTCCCCAAGGTTCCCGAAAGACTCGACCAGCTCTGATACCACTAATGTGACGCCCTCAATCCGGCATCACATTTGTTACCCATCATATACAAACACTAAGATGTACGGTGATAGGATTTGTGTGCCAATGAATATAGAGTTAAGAAAGATGATCTTGGAAGATGCGCACAATAGTAGGCTGAGTTTTCATCCAGGAGCTACCAAGATGTACCAGGACTTGAATAAAAGTTTTGGTGGCCCAGAATGAAGAAGGAGGTAGCTGAGTATGTGTTGGCTTGCTTGGTGTGTCAGAAAGCGAAGATAGAACACCAAAAGCCAGCAGGATTGTTACAATCTTTAGATATCCAAGAATGGAAATGGGATGAAATATCTATGGATTTTGTGGTTGGGTTCCCAAGGACTAAAAATAGGCATGATGCCATTTGGGTAATCGTTGATAGGTTAACGAAGTGTGCTCACTTCCTACCTATTGGTGAAAGTTATACATTGGAGAAGTTAACCCAAATCTACATCAAGGAAGTAGTAAGGTTGCATGGAGTGCCTTCTAGTATTGTTTCCGACAGAGATCCTAGATTTACATCTAGATTCTGGAAGCAGTTACATAAGGCTTTGGGAACTAAGTTGAGGTTGAGTTCTGCTTATCATCCTCAAACAGATAGTCAGTTGGAACGAAAAATTCAATCATTGGAAGATCTCCTGAGAGCTTGTGTTTTGGAACACATAGAAAGTTGGGATGAGTTCTTACCGTAGATTGAGTTCACCTATAACAATAGTTTTCATTCAAGTATAGGTATGGCACCTTACGAAGCGTTGTATGGTAGAAAGTGTAGAACACCATTGTGTTGGTATAAGACGGGAGAAAGTCAAGTGTTAGGACCGGAGGTAGTACAACAGATGACGGAACAAATCAAGAGGATAAGGGAAAAGATGAAAATCGTACAAGATAGACAAAAGAGTTACAGCGATAAAACGAGAAGACCTTTAGAGTTCCAAGAAGGTGACCATGTCTTTCTGAGAGTAACTCCGAGAATTGGAATCGGCAGAGCAATAAAATCTAGAAAGCTTACCCCTACATTCATTGGACCATTTCAAATTCTTCGCCGAATTGGTCCTGTAGCCTATCATATCGCTTTACCACCAAACCTATCCAATCTTCGTGACGTCTTTCATGTTTCTCAGTTAAGAAAATACTACCCTGATCCATCACACATCTTAGAACCAGAGTCAATACAATTGAGAGAGAACCTTGAGTATGAGGCCCTACCCGAAAGGATCGCGGATAGAAGGATTAAGGAACTCCGAGGTAAAAACATTCCGTTGGTCGGGATCATATGGGATGAAGTTACCAGAGATGCTACCTGGAAGCGTCGAATTTCAAGGACGGAATTCTTTTAAGGGGGTAGTAATGTAACACCCTGATTTCTTCTCAAGTTTTCTAAATAAACAGTATTTATGTGTTTTTATTTTATTGGAGAGTCTAGAGAGTAAAATAAAATAAAATGAGAGCATAGTCAAGCTCTACACTATCGTAGGAAGTTATGCTTAAATTTTGGGTTGAAAACTCAGACGGAGCCCGTTCTGCGTTTTTCATTGACAATTAGTATTTTACTACTATAAAGACCTAATTTGGTCTCATGAACGAGACAGTTAGTCTTAGAATCACATTTCCTACATTATTGCTAAAATTGGTTTTGTCCTTCAAAAGTGAAAATAATATAAACAATTCATGCGAAGACTCGAACCGGGAGACAAACGGAGCTGCGTAGGGTTTTAGCGGGACCCGCTAATGGATAAACTTGATGTCACATCAATTCAAATCACCTTGAATTTCATGCCTGTGTCATGATGACATTCTCAAAATATCTGGACGTGAAATGAGCGAAATGCCCTTGGACTTTTAAGAAAAAGACCATTTGGTCCTTAGGCAAAAAGACCAAACTCCCTTAATGAATTTTTTTGTGGACCTCCTTGCCCCACACCCCATCATATTCAAAACCCCCTCCATCTTCCTCCTCCATCACTTCTTTCCTTCTTCTTCATTTCTCCATAACTTTCTCTCATTTTTCTAAAGCTTAAGAAGCAAAGTTGATCACCTCATCCTTCTCTATCATCTAAGAGGTATAGACTTCAACCTCTTTCATTCTATGATCATGTAATCCAAGTGGTTAGAAAGCCAAATCAAACTATCAACCATTTCTAACCATGATGGCCGAAACCCTAGTTTGTTGGTCGAAGGGGTTTTGGTTCAAATATTTGACAATTGATCATAGATTATGTCTTAGTTATGCTTAAGGATGATTGATCCAAGAGTTGGTAGAAATTCAACATCCCTAGCCTATTTAATTAAATAGGGGTAGTAGCCTAGTCATAAGGGTTAGGGGAATTTTTGGTTAAACTGTACTGATTTATGGTTGTGTTTTGTTGTAAAGGATCGGACAGTGTTCGAACGTTCGACAGCGCACCCGATTGACAATTGCGGAACCGCATCTGGAGTCGCACGAGAACATCACTAAGGTGGGGGAAAGAACCACAATATCGTCGGGGAGGCAAGATTTAAAATAATATATATTGATATGCGTAGGACGACCTAAACCCTACTAGAGGTCGTTTGACCGATAGGTTGATATTAGCGTATATCGAGGATATATGTTCTGTGATTGGATGTTTAATATAATATATATGATATTTATGTTATGCCTATTATATGTTTATGATTAATTAAATATTATTTATCTATGAGTTGATATTCTTTATTGAATCTATTTCTAGTTGTTATTGATGTGCCGTTGTGGCTGCTAATGCCTGAGAAGAGATAGGCAGTAAATTCTAATAAGTCAGGAGATGAATATGTGGTGAGAAAGATGAGGATGTATATATGTTGTTGTGCTCAACCTAGAGATATAGTTGATCTGTTGACGTTGTGATATAAATCGATACCCGGTTAAGCCGGAGGAAAGTTGGTCATGGTTGTTTATAAGTTGTGGTTGAGGCACTAAGTGTTGATCCTGAGATGATTCGATGAGATTCATGTTGCATAGTTGTTGTTCATCACTGTGTTGGCATACAGGCAATCAATCTTGCCTGCGGGGAGATGATCGTACCCATTAGTCGAATTGTAGACGGACGGGCGAATGTCCCGACCTGGCCTGCGGGTAGGGGGATATATCGTTGTCGTAAGTCGAGTTTTTAACGGACAGGCGAATGTTCCGACCTAGCCTGCGGGCGGGGGAATATCGTAGCCGTGAGTTGAGCCTGAGGGCTTTTGACGTAACCCTGAATTACGGGGGGTGGCATAGTGATGAATGGGACATCTTAATTTGTTGGGGATGTCACGTCGTGATCGCGTCCATATAGTTGTCAGTTGCATGAGTGTAAGAGACAGTAGTTAAGAGAGAATGATTTGGGAGTTGTTTGGTTATCACTGCCGTGTTGTTGAGTGTTTCTATCTATATAAATTATTTTATATAGCTATTTTCCCATTTATGATGAATTGTTGTTTCTTATCCCCTATATTTTTCTATGTCGTATTTTATTATTTCTCGATCGCACGAGAAGATCCTGTCGAGGAGTTGCCATAGGAGATCGATGGCATAGCGGTTGAACCAGATGTTGGCGGGAGAGCCCTGGGTCCCAGCAATGGAGGACTTTAGAGTTTGGGGGGCTTTCATTACCCTATTATGGTCGCATTGGGGTTAGTGGTCTTAGTTTGTTATGGCCAGTACATGGGTTTGAGCGAAATGTATTTTTGGGGCCAGGAGAGGAAGTCGTATGTATTTTATTTTGCTGCTATGCTTTCATTTTATTTACTAGTTGCGTACTCTGAAACTTTTATAATTGACATCAGTTGTTGTAGGCTCTACTGATGGAGCCAATACTCTTACTTATGGATAAGTCGTTATGGTATCAGTGTATTGAATATTTTAATATTTTCGCATTTTATACTATCATGCTATGCTATAACATTAAGAATTCGAGTTCGGGTTACCAATGGGACCTCCGAGGAAGGGGTTGTCTCATTTAGTGGTATCAGGTTGGGGGAAAGAACCACAATATCGTCAGGGAGGCAAGATTTAAAATAATATATATTGACATGCGTAGGGCGACTTAAACCCTACTAGAGGTCATTTACCGATATGTTGATATTAGCGTATATCGAGGATGTATGCTCTGTGATTGGGTGTTTAATATAACATATGTGATATTTATGTTATGCCTATTATATGTTTATGATTAATTAAATATTATTTATCTGTGAGTTGACATTATTGTCGAATCTGTTTTTGGTTGTTATTGATGTGCTGTTGTGACTGCTGGTGCCTGAGTAGAGATAGGCAGTAAATTCTGATGAGTTGGGAGATAATTGTGTGGTGAGAAAGTCGAGGATATATATATATATATATATATATATATATATATATATATATATATATATATATTATAGTGCTCAACCTAGAGATACAGTTGATCTATTGATGTTGTGATATAAAGTCGATACCCGGTTAAGTCGGAGGAAAGTTGGTCGTGGTTTTTAGAAGTCGTGGTTGAGACACTAAGTTGTTGATCCCGAGATGAGTCGGTGGGGTTCATGTTGCATAAATGTTGTTCATCACTGTGTTGGCATATGGGCGATTCCAATCTTGCCTGCGGGAAGATGATCGTACCTATTAGTTGTTAACGGACGAGCGAATGTCCCGACCTGGCCTGCGGGCGGGGGGATATGTCGTTACCATAAGTTGCGTTGTTGATAGGCGAATATTCCGACCTGGCCTGTAGGCGGGGGAATATGTCTTACCTATGAGACGAGTTGAGTCTACGGGCTATTGGCCGAACCTTGCATTACGGGGGGTGGCACAGAGATGAACGAGACATCTTGATCTGTGTGTCCATACCGACTCCTAAACACTGCTAGCTTTCGGCTAACCATGTAGTGTTAGAATGTTCTAAAAAGACCTTATCATTACTTGAGCAATCTAGATTGATGCCTGCCAAGGATAGTAGGCTAGGTAGTAAATCTTAGAAACACGTATTGCTACTCTCTATGGAAGCTAAGGAATCTCCTGAGTTGGATTCGTTGCCTATCGTGCGAGAGTTTCTGGAAGTTTTCCCTGATGACGTTCCGGGTTTACCACCGAAAAGAGAAATTGAATTCGTTATAGATCTTATACCAGGAACTAGACCGATTTCGATAGCACCTTATCGAATGGCTCCAGCAAAGTTAGCGGAGCTGAAGAAGCAATTGGATGACATGTTGGGTAAGGAGTTTATAAGACCGAGTGCTTTACCTTAGGGAGCGCCGGTGCTATTTGTTAAGAAAAAGGATGGAAGTTCAAGATTGTGTGTGGATTATCAGTAATTGACAAGGTGACGATCAAGAATAAGTGTTCGTTACCCAGGATTGACGACTTGATGGACCAGTTGAAAGGAGCGGTGGTGTTTTCAAAGATTGACTTAAGATCTAGTTATCATCAGATTCCAATCAAGAGGGAAGATGTACCAAAGACGGCATTTAGGAGCCGGTATGGACACTACGAGTATCTGGCGATGCCCTTTGGTGTAACTAATGCTCCCAGCAGTGTTTATGGATTACATGAACCGGATTTTCTGACTACTTATAGATAATTTTGTAGTCAAGTTTAACGACGACATATTCATTTATTCCATTAACCGGGAAGAACATCAGGAACATCTTAGGATTGTGCTTCAAGTGTTAAAGGACCGACAACTTTATGCAAAGTTGTCCAAGTGTGAATTGTGGTTCGAAGAAGTGCAATTCTTAGGTCATGTGATTAATCATGATGGGATAGCAGTGGACCCAACAAAGGTTGAAGCTGTGGTACAATGGGAAAGCCCTAAGTCAGTAAGTGAAATATGAAGTTTTCTGGGCTTAGCTGGATATTACCGAAGGTTCATCGAAGGATTCTCGAAGATCGCGTTGCCGATGACGCAACTAACAAGGAAGGGAATATTCTTTGTATGGATGGAGGAGTGTGAGAAAAGTTTTCGAGAGCTGAAAAGGAGGTTGACTACATCACCACTACTAACGTTACCGGATTCTTTCGGACAATTTGACGTGTACTATGATCCGTCATATCAAGGATTGGGCTGTGTCCTAATGCAAGAAAGGAGAGTCGTAGCATATGCTTCATGGCAGCTAAGAGTCCATGAGAGAAATTATCCGACTCATGATTTGGAATTAGCAGCCATAGTGTTTGCTTTAAAGATTTGGCGACACTATTTATATGGAGCCAAGTTTACGGTGTATAGTGACCATAAGAGTTTGAGGTACCTGTTTGATCAGAAGGAGTTAAATATGAGGCAAAGCAGGTGGATGGAATTCATAAAGGATTATGAATTCGATCTACAATACCATCCAGGAAAGGCGAATGTAGTAGCGGATGCGTTACGTAGGAAATCCTTACGCGTATCTGCTATGATGGTGAAAGAGCTAGAACTGATTGAACAGTTTAGAGATCTGAATCTAAGTATGGAATAATCTAGAGATAAGGTACACCTAGGAATGGTCACAGTAATGAATGACTTCTTTAAGACGATAAAGGAAAAGCAAGAAGTTGATCGGTATCTTCAGAAGGTGAAAGGACAAGTAACGGAAGGTAGAACTTCTGAGTTTAGGATGAATCAAAATGGAGTCTTGAGGTATGGTGATAGGATTTGTATGCCAATGGATATAGAGTTAAGAAGGATGATCTTGGATGAAGCCCACAAGAGTAAGCTGAGTTTTCATCCAGGAGCTACCAAGATGTACCAGGACTTGAAGAAAATGTTTTGGTGACCCGGAATGAAGAAGGAGGTAGTTGAGTATGTGTTGGCTTGCTTGGTGTGCCAGAAAGCGAAAATAGAACACCAAAAGCCAGCAGGATTGTTACAATCTTTAGATATCCCAGAATGGAAATGGGATGGAATATCTATGGATTATGTGGTTGGGTTGCCAAGGACTAACAAGAGGCATAATGCCATTTGGGTAATCGTTGATAGGTTGACGAAGTATGCTCACTTCTTAGCTATTGGTGAAAGTTATACGTTGGAGAAGTTAACACAAATCTACATCAAGGAAGTAGTAAGGTTGCATGGAGTGCCTTCAAGTATTGTTTCCGACAAAGATCCTAGATTTACATCTAGATTCTGGAAGCAGCTACATAAGACTTTGGGAACTAAGTTGAGGTTGATTTCTGCTTATCATCCTCAGATGGATGGTCAGTCGGAACAAACGATTCATTCATTGGAAGATCTCTTTAGAGCTTGTGTTTTAGAACACACAGGAAATTGGGATGAGTTCTTACCGTTGATTGAATTCACCTATAACAATTGAGACGACCCCATACATATGAAGCCTTCCCATTAGTCCTAGCCTCTTATTATTATTATTATTATTATTATTATTATTATTATTATTATTATTATTATTATTATTATTATGCCTAGCCATATATAAAGCGATAGTGTGGTATACAAGCAGCATTGCGGAAAACAAAACAATGTAAACAAGAACGGCAAGCATAGCAAACGATGATCAAAGTATAAAGCAAAAAATAAGCATAACTGTATAATAACATGCATAATTTAGCCCCATCAGTAGGGCACTGTACACACATATACATACGGTCAGGTAGAAACCGAAAAAAATACATCAAGAGCCAAAAGAAAACACTCGGAGCTCACTAGCAACCCCCGTCCCCTCTCAAAAGATACATCAAAAGCTCTCAGCTCACTCCCTAGGACGCACTGGCAGGCTCTCACTATCAGTGGTGAGGATGCCCTGAGCTACCCAGACCCTCGCCATGAGTACGCCTGTAGCGCACAATCGGCTCATACTCTGACGAAGAACTGGACAGCACTATCCTACGCCTGCGGTAAGTCCTCAAGTACTGCTCGGTCCTCCTACGCTAGCCTCGGTAGACGTAACCTCTCCTGCTGGTCACGACCGATGACTGGGGTGCTGCCCAAGCGGTAGTCCTGCTCCCTTTGCCTCGGAGGTCGCCACATCCTCGGAAAAGGAAGGAACTGGTAGATGCGATAGGGACCAATGATATCTACATACGGTGGTGTATCGCTTCAGAACAGCAGGCTGACTGGTCCTGTGTAGACCATAAAAAAGGTAGAGGGGTCTACCCGCCATCCCCTCTCATCATGATAGATAATCTCAATATCGCCCAGCACCGGCATCCGCGGTGCTCCCATGATGAACGGGTGAAGCCTCGGATCCATGCTGAATCTCCGCTGGCTCATCGTCTTCAAGCGATCCCATAATAGACAACAAGGAAAAAACGAAAGGGAGATAAGAAATACAACGCATCATAAAGTCGGAAAACAGTAGTAATGCAATAAACACACAACAGGTAGCATATAACAAATATCATGTTTATAACATTTACTGTATTCTTGCACACATCTCTCAAGACAACAATTGCAACAGACATCCATCCTATGAGTCTCATACTCAGATCAATCCTCTAGACCAGGATACTAATCCCATGCAGCATGTCGGCCGAAAAACACACTTATACAGTTTTCCAACTGGAACGGTTCCATACCCGAACAAGTCCACACCAGAACAAGTTCTGTGTCGGAACGGATTTAGCTTGCCCAAGAAACCGAACCACTCGCCATGACCAATAAGATTGCATCCCCCTTCCATACCGGAATTGGGGTATCTCGGTCGCCTCGGAATGTTAGCCTGGAACAACTGGAAAGCTTTAGGATTAGTCGGGCAAACCGGACTGGATCGAGCGTTGCGACAGGATAGGAGCTACCTCATCCGTCACTGTAAACTATTCTCGAGACCGGCAACATACCCAAGGCCACTCACTTGACCGCCCCATCTACTTTCCGTACCCGCACTCAGGTACCGCTAACCTCGTATAACGCTGGCAGCCCATACAACCTGTCACATGGCCTCGCCACTTGCCAGCTGATGATGATATGTAGTAAACATCCTCAACGGGCTTGATACCAGATGTCACGCCTAAGCTCTCAATCAAAACAACACGATGCCACTGCATCCACATGGCCACAACCTCAACGCCACGTGTCCACGAGCCACAGCTCAAGCAACACGGCCACAGCCTCAAGAAGTTAGTACAACAGCAACGGCACCATCCATGGTATCAACCGGATAACAACGCGGCACACAACCAAGCTTATTCTACGGCATTCCACAACAACTCTTAATATTACAGCATACAGCATAGCAACAACAATAATATCACCATAGTAGCAGTAACCTCAACAACAACATATAAGCAACTAGCAGCATATCACATATACCAAGTAGCATATAGGCAGACATATAGCAACAACAGCCAACAGCATACAGTCATACATCAGCAACCATCCTCGATTAACAGTTTTCTAACCTAGGGTTTTCAAACTTAACGGCGATAGCCCAAAGTAAGCTAAACTTAGGGTCTAGATACTTTATCAAGGCTCAACCACTAGTAGGGTTAGGGATTCCCTACACATAGCAGAAATCACAACTACATTGCTCTTGCCTTCCCGAAGGCAACAGTACTCTTTCTCCCCACTTGAACTGTCGGCATGCAATCCACCGGCTTGCTTCCTCTCCCTTAAGCTCGCAGCCCACCTTCAATGGCAGCTCCAGGAACAGCCCAAGAACAGCTCCAAATCTAGCACAACCGCGAGCACGAACTTTGTCCTAATCACGAGCACAACACATGCACTATAGTGTTAGCCCCAGGGCAAGATCAAAAATCAAAGAAAAAGGGTAAAGACTTTAAGAACACCAAGAACACGAAGAACACGTGTTAGGGATTCGAGTTTATCTCAGGCGAATCGAAAAACCAATCCGTCAGAGTTGTAGATAACTTAGTCGCGATCACAACGGTTGCAACACCCTTTCCCGAGTGTCACATTCCCGAACGTTTATAAGGCCGAAAATATTTATTAATGCGGAAAATACGATTTTCTTTTTCTTTTTCTTCTCACAAAGATGTAATAGGATTAATAAAGGTAAATAATACTAATAAACGAACATAGCTTCGCCATGCATTTCTAGAACATGCTGTATAATAAAAACATAACAGAAACAAAAACGTCAACATCACTGTATACAGACATAAGTCTAATGTATAACTGACATAAGAAATACAATAAGTACTAGGAGTCGTAGCTCCCAAAAGGTACTACAAAAACTGACATAATCTGGCCGACAACAAAACTAAAACAGCAAAAAGAGCCCGCCTCCGGGCTCAAGGAGACTACTGAACTGAACCATCATCACGTCCATCTGTTCAATCAGCAACAGCAAGTACCAGCAGAAAACATACAGATATGGGTGAGATTCTCGTTCATCAACACAGTAAAATAGCAATAGTAAAAACGGGACGACTCACCGGGTAACGGCATACCCAACATGCTTACAAGAATTCTCAATATCAAACATATTAAGCAGTTGATAGCATAATATCATGTTAAGCAGTTAACAGTATAATATAAGACATTCTTAAACAATACAGCGATGTATAACAGTAAATGTAAACATCAACAGCCATGCAATGCAGTGCAATATATATGACTCAATGCCAATGCCACTGGGTACTACTCTCACCCCTACTCCATCGAGCTAACAAAACATTCGGAGAGAGTGAATGGGAGGACATGTTCCGGTTTCTGCCAGCCATGAGCAAGATGCTACAACATTTGTAATGTGCACGTATCTGGCTTTACGGAAACACTCTCGACCAAACATGAAAAGTACGGCATCTAGTAGAGGATATCAATGTATTGCACGGATTCACCACGACACAGAAGAGCAACCAACTGGTCACATGTAAGCCCTTCCAACCCTGATACCTCCAAAAAGACCATTGATGATCGTCACCGTAAGATTCGCACCGGCATCAAGGTGTAAGCTCAACTCCTAGGCCAAGGCCTTACAACTGTGCAAATGAAATGCCAATGCTTACACAAAACAGATGCGATCAAGCAATGTCAATCCCCTGGATAAACCTCGAAGTCTACTAAGGTTCTCTTCCTTAGGAACTATACGCGTCTTTGAAAAACAAAACCTTTATCCACAGGCTAAATCTCGGGATCCCTCCGGGATCGAGTCATCACAGGATCCGAATCACCGGTCCGTCATCGAACTACTATTTCAAAACCCAAAACGTTTCATGTTTGTGTTTATGTCTTATGAAGTCATTGATGTACTAGGTCATCAATGGTATAGTATATGGTCTTGTTTCACCACATATTATTCTTAATTATCGCTTGTCTTCAACTCTAAGTCAATTACTTAACTTAGGTTTTTGATGCGTAAAACTTTACAGTTTGAGTTGAAAAACACTCTTTATAAACAAAACATTTCTCGCGAGGCGAAGGTCTATATCGCGACACGAGGCTGAGAAGTTATCTTTACTGTTTGGACAGTCTTTCTTCTTCGCGAGGCGAGGATTATATCGCGACGCAAGGCAAAGAAGCTGCATCTTCACTGCTTAGGCGGTTCGCGAGGCGATAACAAATTCGCGACGCGAGTCCGAGGAGCTGCATCTTTGCTGCTCGGGCAAGCCCACTGTCTCGTGAGGCGAGGCAAGGTTAGTCTGGCGAATGCCTTGTTTTTCCCTCTGTCTCGCGGGGCGAGACGGGGTTCGCTGGGCGAGTGCCCTGTTTTTCATTTTCCCTAACTCCTTCATTAATTCTCCTTTTGAAACACTTAGTTTTATTAAAAGACCTATGGCTGAAGAAAAGACATTTTCCCACTTTGGTGACACACTTTAAAGGTTAAAACTTCATTTGATCTTTGGATCAAAATCACTTTTGCTTCTCTTTGAAAACATAGGTTATGAAATCATGTTTTGTTGCATCAAAACCTTGCCAAAACAAGAACAACACATGTTCATATATTTTCCTCTTACAAAGGCCAGAAGCCTACTCCAATGAAAAATGGAGACTTTGCTTCACCAACAAAGCAAATGTAGCTCAAAAGCTCACACAATTATGATAAACCACAATACACATTACTACATCATAATCAAACATCCAAGTCCGTCACACATCATGGTCTCACAATCAAGCATAAAAGTCCATACTTGATCTAGTGATCAAAGTAGGTTTTTCAACATACATGAAAATGATTTTCATTCAATCATACCATCATCAACATATGCTAAAGCACACTACAACATACTAAAGCATAAACTCATCATGAAAATCTTGTTCTCCAAGAGAAATTAACAAATAAAAGTGAACCCAAACTAAAGGGTTTCACCCACACATAAACTTAAACAACCATCTTGGTGTAATGAGGTTCACCCCCCATACCTGTTGATGAGCAGATTCCCGGATCAAAGTCGGTTGATCGGTTTGTGAACCTCCTGGCAATCGTCAACAACTACAACAGCATAACAATCAAACATTAAACAACAATCAAAGCCAATCTTAACAATTCTAACAAAGAGGATTTCGGCCACCCTTGGTTGAAAAGTTTGGAATTGATCTTGATTTCCCATTTCATGGATCCAAAGGCATTAGGAAAGCTAAGGATGAAATCAAGTGTTAGAAATCAAAAATTGATGAAAACACTATTCATCATCATCAAATAGGGTTCGGCCAAAAATTGATTTTGGGCTATGATGGGAGTTGAATCATAAGCTCTTGGGTTTAGGTAGAGAATGATGATGTGAGTTCAAAGAACTTGGTCTTACCTCAAAAGGATTTTTCTACAATTTCCTATGGATTTTCAAAGTTTTGGATCTAAGAATTTCTTTTCATGAAAATGAAGATTGATCTTGAAATAAGGAAAGATTCAAGAAGCTAAGAGATCATAGAAGTGATCTTACCTTGAAATGAAGGAAGATTGCTCAAGGAATCAAGTGATTCCAACAAGAAATCAAGGAGCTTCAAGACCAACAATGGTGTTTTCTCTCAAGAACAACTATGGAGCTCTATGTTTGGAGGGGCTGTGCGAAAATGAGAGAGTGAGGGGCTGAGTTCAGCTCTTAAGAGCTCACTTAAGGGTAAAAAGGTCATTTGCCAAAAGGGCAAAATGGTAAAAGGGTAAAAAGACTAAGGTTAGGGGCATTTTGGGCATTTTGCGTCCAGATATTTCCGAACGTCATGACGACTTTGGCATACTCTCCCAAGTGTCCTGGGATGATGTGGTAACAAGATTATCTGCTGGCTAGTCCCGGTAAATCCATATGTGGCTCCATTCGTCAACTGATTGAGGATTCCGCTCGAACGAAGGTCAGGAAGTTATTTTTCTGAAATTTTTATGAAATTTAACCAAAACGTAGAGCATCGAATTCTAAGACTTACTGTCTCGTTCACGGGTCCATCTGAGGTCTTCTAAGCAGTAAAATCATACTGTCAGTGTAAAAACGCAGACCGGACTCCGTTTGAGTTTTCGACTCAAAACTTAATCGTATCTTCCTACGATATCGTCGAGCATGACTATGATCTCGGAATATTTTATTTCTATTCCTAAGACCTCGAATAAAATAAAGACATTAAAATACTGAAGAATTAGAAAACGTGGAAATCGGGGCGTTACATTCCTACCCCTCTTAAAAGAATTTTGTCCTCGAAATTATACGTACCTCTAAAACAAACTCGGATACTGTTGCTGCATGTCCTCCTTTCTTTCCCAGATAGCATCACCTGTAGTCTTGTTTCAGATAACTTTGACCAAAGCTATCTCCTTCCCTCGCAGTTTCTTTATCCTCCTGTCCTCGATCTTAATCGGCAATGTCTCACAGGTTAGGTTATCCTTTAGCTGTACTGAATCAGACTCTATGACGTGACTGGGATCAGGAATATACTTTCACAATTACGAAACATGAAAAACATTATGAAGGTTGGATAGAAAAGGAGGTAAAGCTATTTGGTAAGCTACTGGACCTATCCGACGAAGAATTTGGTAAGGTCCAATGAATTTTGGAGTGAGTTTTCTGGACTTCAGGACCCTACCCACCCCAGTCATCGGAGTGACTCTCAAAAACACATGATCCCCTTCCTCGAACTCAAGTGGCCTACGTCTTTTATCCACATAACTCTTCTGTCGGCTCTGAGTTATCCTCATCTTTTCTTGAATCAGTTTCACCTTCTCGGTTGTTTGTTGCACTAGTTCAGGTCCTAATGAAGCATTTTCTCCATCTTGGTACCAACACAAAGGTGTTCTACAACGTCGTCCATATAAAGCTTCGTAGGGTGCCATCCCTATACTCGAATGATAGCTGTTGTTGTAGGTGAACTCTATCAACGGTAGGAAATTCTCCCAACTTCAGGCATGTTCCAACACACACGCCCTCAACAAGTCCTCTAAAGATTGGATCGTCCTTTCCGATTGTCCATCAGTTTGAGGATGGTAACCGAACTTAATCATAACTTCGTTCCTAACGCTTCATGCAAACTTTGCCAAAAACGCGAAGTAAAACGCGGATCTCTATCCGATATGATACTTGAAGGTACTCCATGCAGTCTCACAATCTCACTGATATAAATCTGAGTAAGCTTTTCCATAGAATACTTGAGATTAATTGGTAGAAAATGAGCTGATTTCGTAAGCCTATCAATTATAACCCAAATGGAATCCTGTCCTTTAGGTGTACTTGGCAAACATGTTATGAAATCCATCGCTATGCCGTCCCATGTCCACTTCGGGATATCCAACGAAAGTAACATTCCAGCTGGCCTCTGATGTTCAACCTTTGCTTTCTGACACACTAAGATGCCACATAATCGGCTACATCTCTTTTCATGCCTTGCCACCAAAATAACCACTTCAAGTCTTGGTACATCTTGGTTGACCCTGGATGCATACTCAACTTGCTTCTATGAGCTTCGTCCAGAATTAACCTTCTTATCTCTGGGTTGTTTGGCACACAAACCCGCTTTCCTCGTCTTAGGATTCCATCTGCTCCTTCTTTGTATTCCGATGTCATCCCTTTCTTTAGATTCCTTCGCTCTTTTTTCAGGTACTGGTCATATACTTGTTTCTCCCGAATCTGATCCATCATATCACAAGATACCATAACCATACCCACACACAGTCTTCCTGGCATACTAACCACAGACAGATGCATATCCCTGAACTGTTCCAATAGCTCGTGTTCCTTAACCATCATGGCAGACACATGTAACACTTTTCTACTCAGGGCATCCGCTACCACATTAGCTTTTCCCGGATGATACTGTAACTGGAAATCATAGTCCTTCAAAAATTCCAGCCACCATCTTTGCCTCATGTTGAGCTCTTTCTGATCGAACAGGTACTTCAAGCTCGTATGATCACTGAAGATATTGAACGTCGAACCAAACAAGTAGTGCCTCCAAATCTTCAACGCAAAGACTACTGCTGCTAACTCCAGATCATGAGTTGGGCAGTTCTTCTCGTGCACTTTCAACTGTCTCGAGGCATATGCTACCACCTTCCGATTCTAGCCTAATCCTTGGTATGAAGCGTCATAGTACACTTTCAAAAGGTTCGCTTGGATCTAGCAATATCAACACTGGCGATGTAGTCAGTCTCTTTTTCAGCTCCTGAAAACTCTGCTCACAGGCTTCGGTCCATTCAAATGCTTGGTCCTTCCTCGTCAATTGGGTAAGAGGTCCTATAATCTTAGAAAATCCCTCGATAAACCTCCGATAATACCCAGCCAAACCCACAAAACTGTGTATCTCAGTCACTGTGGTTGGTCTTTCCCACTCAAGAACTGCTTCAACTTTCGACGGATCTACAACAATTCCTTCCCTTGAAATTACATGACCCAAAAAATGCACTTCGTCGAGCCAAAACTCACACTTAGACAGTTTTGTATACAACTGTTTCTCTTTCAGAACCTGAAGAATCACACTAAGATGTTCAACATGTTCTTCCTGGTCTCGCGAATAGATAAGTATGTCATCTATGAAGACAACGACAAACTTATCCAGGTATGGACGAAGGATCCTATTCATATAATCCATGAATATAGCTGGAGCATTCGTCACACCAAACGGCATTACAAGATACTCGTAGTGCCCATAGCGTGTTCGAAACGCTGTCTTCGGTACATCCTCTGCCTTCACACGAATCTGGTGATAACCCGATCACAAATCAATCTTGGAGAAAACTGTCGCTCCCCTCAATTGATCCATCAAGTCATCTATCCTCGGGAGTGGATACTTGTTCTTAATAGTAACCTTATTCAACTGGCGATAATCCACGCATAGTCGAGCTGTTCCATCTTTCTTTTTCACCAACAGCACAGGTGCTCCCCACGACGACACACTAGGTCTAACAAACTGCTTCCCCAATAAGTCTACCAACTGTTCCTTCAAAGTTTCCAACTCAGCAGTGCCATACGATACAGTGCCATAGACACTGGTCCTGTTCCTGGCACAAGATCGATCGCAAACTCGATGTCCCGAACTGGCGGCAAACCTGGTATGTCTTCAGGAAAGACTTCCGGAAACTCGTTCACGACAGGTACACGCTCTAAGACTAGCTCGCTCTTGACCTCCAAAGAAGATAGTAACATGTATCCTTGAGCTCCTTCTCTCAAAGAAGCGTTTACTTGGTTGGCAGTCAAAAATCCAAAATTCTCACAACAAGGGAAAACTAAGGTTTTATTTGCACAGTCTAACAGGATATGATTAGAAGATAACCAATCCATTCCTAAGATTACATCCATTTGCGAAAGAGGCAAACAGATCAAATTAATAAAAAATGTTCTATCTTTAACAGAAATAGAACAGTTCAAACAAACTTTAGCAGTTATAACAGGCTTTGCAGTAGGCGTAGAAATTACCAAATCAAAAGGTAAAGAAGGCACAAGTAATCCCAACAGATTCACACAGTCATAGGCAATAAAGGAATGCGTTGCGCCCGAATCAAACAATACAGTTAAAGTTTTACCTCCCATGACACACTGACCTTGGATCAAGTCTTCATTTTGAGAAGCTTCAGCACCACCCATAGTGTAGACTCTGCCTTTCGCCTTAGGCCTTGCAGCTTGGACATTGTTGACAGAATGTTCCACTTTTGGTTGCTTACATTCCCGTGAAATGTGTCCCGGCTTCCCACACTTGAAGCAGATAATCCCTTTGATTGAACAATCTCTGGTGATGTGGTTACTCTTCCCACGTTTCATGCACTTGGTTGGGGCGTTTCCAGACTGACTGAAACTTCCACTGCTTCCTCCAACAGAACATTGTTGTCGATCTTGTTACTTTGCGTAGGGCTTCCATCGAGATTTGTTGTCTCGACCACCGCTTCCTCTCTGGAACTTACTCGGTCCAGAACTCTGTACCCGCTTGTCCTTGGGCTCCAAACTCTCGATCAGACGACAATTCTCCATTAGCCTCGAAAAAACAGAAATTTCCAAAGGAACAACAGCTCTCTTCAAGTCGATCCTGAAACCTCCTTCAAATTTTCTGCACTTCCACTCCTCTCTTGGGTTGTCCAGAAAATAATTTGAAAACTTTGCCAGACTTTCAAATTTGGCCCCATATTCAGCTACGGTCATTCCCCCTTGTCTCAGCTGGAGGAACTCCATCTCTTTCTCGTGCCTTGCACTCGCAGGATAATACTTCTCCAAGAATTTTCCCTTAAAAGCATTCCAATCCACAGCTTGTTGATCGTGAATCAGTATCTGACGGGCTCCTTCCCACCAGTATTCAGCATCCTCCACCAGCATATAGGTTCCATAGATAACTTTGTCATTCTTAGTACATCTCATCGCTCCAAAGATCTTTTCCAGCGTCTGGATCCAGCGTTCAGCTAACTCAGGATTGAATTCTCCCTTGAATTGAGGTGGATTCCGACGAAGAAATTCGTCCAGTCCTCTACCTCCGGCAGCTCGTTCGTCATGTTGAACCATAGCAGCAGCCATTTCCCGTATGGCGTTCACAGCAGCAGTCAGGTTTTGAGCAGCCATTGCTACATTCAAAACGAGAACTGTCAAACTTAAGAAACCACAATAAAACTAAAGCAAACAACAGAGAAACACACAGAGAACACAACACAAACAAGACAGACCATAACCTACAAACCCCAAAAAGACTCGGCCAGCTCTGATACCAAATAATGCAACACCCTTTCCCGAGTGTCACATTCTCGAACGTTTATAAGGCCGAAAATATTTATTAATGCGGAAAATATGGTTTTCTTTTTCTTTTTCTTCTCACAAAGATGTAATGGGATTAGTAAAGGTAAATAATACTAATAAACAAACTTAGGTTCGCCATACATTTCTAGAACATGCTGTATAATAAACACAGAACAGAAACAGAAACGTCAACATCACTGTATACAGACATAAGTCTAATGTATAACTGACATAAGAAATACAATAAGTACTAGGAGTCGTAGCTCTCAAAAGGTACTACAAAAACTGACATAATCTGGCCGACAACAAAACTAAAACAGCAAAAAGAGTCCGCCTCCGAGCTCAAGGAGACTACTGAACTGAACCATCGTCACGTCCATCTGTTCAATCAGCAACAGCAAGTACCAGTAGAAAACATACATATATGGGTGAGATTCCCGTTCATCAACACAGCAAAACAAAAATATTAAAAACGGGACGACTCACCGGGTAACGGCATACCCAACATGCTTACAAGAAATTCTCAATATCAAACATATTAAGCAGTTGATAGCATAATATCATGTTAAGCAGTTAACAGTATAATATAAGACATTCTTAAACAATACAGCGATGTATAACAGTAAATGTAAACATCAACAGCCATTCAATGCAGTGCAATGTATATGACTCAATGCCAATGCCACTGGGTACTACTCTAACCCCTACCCCATGGAGCTAACAAAACATTCGGAGAGAGTGAATGGGAGGACATGTTCCGGTTTCTGCCAGCCATGAGCAAGATGCTACAACATTCGTAACGTGCACGTATCTGGCTTTACGGAAACACTCTCGACCAAACATGAAAAGTACGGCATCTAGTAGAGGATATTAGTGTATTGCACGGACTCGCCACGACACAGAAGAGCTACCAATTGGTCACATGTAAGCCCTTCCAACCCTGATACCTCCAAAAAGACCATTCAAGATCGTCATCTTAAGATTCGCACCCCCATCAAGGTGTAAGCTCAACTCCTAGGCTCAAGGCCTTACAACTATGCAAATGAAATGCCAATGCTTACACAAAGCAGATGCGATCAAGCAATGTCTATCCCACGGATAAACCTCGAAGTCTACTAAGGTTCTCTTCCGTAGGAACTATATGCGTCTTTGAAAAACAAAACCTTTATCCACAGGATAAATCTCGTGATCCCTCCGAGATCGAGTCATCACAAGACTGAAACAATTGAACGACTGATCGGGATCCGAACCACCGGTCCGTCATCGAACTACTATTTCAAAACCCAAAACATTTCACGTTTGTGTTTATGTCTTATGAAGTCATTGATGTACTAAGTCATCAATGGTATAGTATATGGCCTTGTTTCACCACATATTATACTTAATTATCCCTTGTCTTCAACTATAAGTCAATTACTTAACTTAGGTTTTTGATGCGCAAAACTTTACAGTTTGAGTTGAAAAACACTCTATAAACAAACCATTTCTCATGAGGCGAAGGTCTATATCGCGACGCGAGGCTGAGAAGTTATCTTCACTGTTTGGACAGTCTTTATACTTCGCGAGGCGAGGATTATATCGCGACGCGAGGCAGAGAAGCTGCATCTTCACTGCTTAGGAGGTTTGCGAGGCGATAACGACTTCGCGACGCGAGGCCGAGGAGCTGCATCTTTGCTGCTCGGGCTAGCCCACTGTCTCGCGAGGCGAGGCAAGGTTAGCCTAGCGAATGCCTTGTTTTCCCTCACTCTCGCGGGGCGAGACGGGGTTCGCTGGGCGAGTGCCCTGTTTTTCATTTTCCCTAACTCCTTCATTAATTCTCCTTTTGAAACACTTAGTTTGATTAAAAGACCTATGGCTAAAGAAAAGACATTTTCCCACTTTGGTGACACACTTTAAAGGTTAAAACTTCATTTGATCTTTGGATCAAAATCACTTTTGTTTCTCTTTGAAAACATAGGTTATGAAATCATGTTTTGTTGCATCAAAACCTTGCCAAAACAAGAACAACACTTGTTCTTATATTTTCCTCTTACTAAGGCCACAAGCCTACCCCAATGAAAAATGGAGACTTTGCTTCACCAACAAAGCAAATGTAGCTCAAAAGCTCACACAATTATGATAAACCACAATACACATTACTACATCATAATCAAGCATAAAAGTCCATACTTGATCTAGTGATCAAAGTAGGTTTTTCAACATACATGAAAATGATTTTCATTCAATCATACCATCATCAACATATGCTAAAGCACACTACAACATACTAAAGCATAAACTCATCATGACAATCTTGTTCTCCATGAGAACTTAACAAATAAAAGTGAACCCAAACTAAAGGGTTTCACCCACACATAAACTTAAACAACCATCTTGGTGTGATGAGGTTCACCCCCCATACCTGTTGATGAGCAGATTCCCGGATCAAAGTCGGTTGATCGGTTTGTGAACCTCCTGGCAATCATCAACAACTACAACAACATAACAATCAAACATTAAACAACAATCAAAGCCAATCTCAACAATTCTAACAAAAAAGATTTCGGCCACCCTAGGTTAAAATGTTAGGAATTGATCTTGGTTTCCCATTTCATGGATTCAAAGGCATTAGGAAAGCTAAGGATGAAATCAAGTGTTAGAAATCAAAAATTGATGAAAACACTATTCATCATCATCAAATAGGGTTCGGCCAAAAAGGGATTTTGGGCTATGATGGGAGTTGAATCATAAGCTCTTGGGTTTAGGTAGAGAATGATGATGTGAGTTCAAAGAACTTGGTCTTACCTCAACAGGATTTTTCTACAATTTCCTATGGATTTTCAAAGTTTTGGATCTAAGAATTTCTTTTCATGAAAATGAAGATTGATCCTGAAATAAAGAAAGATTCAAGAAGCTAAGATATCATAGAAGTGATCTTACCTTGAAATGAAAGAAGATTGCTCAAGGAATCAAGTGATTCCAACAAGAAATCAAGGAGCTTCAAGACCAACAATGGTGTTTTCTCTCGAGAAAAACTATGGAGCTCTATGTTTGGAGGGGCTGTGCGAAAATGAGAGAGTGAGGGGCTGAGTTCAGCTCTTAAGAGCTCACTTAAGGGTAAAAAGGTCATTTGCCAAAAGGGCAAAATGGTAAAAGGGTAAAAGACTAAGGTTAGGGGCATTTTGCTTCCAGATATTTCCGAACGTCATGACGACTCTGGCATACTCTCTCAAGTGTCCTGGATGATGTGGTAACAAGATTATCTGTTGGCGAGTCCCGATAAATCCATATGTGGCTCCGTTCGTTATCCGATTGAGGATTCCGCTCGAACGAAAGTCAGGAAGTTATTTTTCTGAAATTTTTAGCATCGAATTCTAAGACTTACTATCTCGTTCACGGGTCCATCTAAGGTCTTCTGAGCAGTAAAATCATACTGTCAGTGTAAAAACGCAGACCGGACTCCGTTTGAGTTTTCGACTCAAAACTTAATCGTAGCTTCCTACGATATCGTCGAGCATGACTATGGTCTCGGAATATTTTATTTCTATTCCTAAGACCTCGAATAAAATAAAGATATTAAAATATTGAAGAATTAGAAAACGTGGAAATCGGGGCGTTACAACGGTGCTGTCAGAATCGCGTTCCGATACTTCGATTATCCCGAAACTGAGCTTTCTCTCTCTAGAAATCTTAGAGCTCCTCTCTCTAGCTTGCAGAACACTTAGTGATTTTCGTGCAAAATAAGAAGATGAAAGTGGAAGCTCCACTTATGGTTTCCACTGTCCATGCTTAAGCGTTCTTCACACTGCACGCTCTTGCGTGGGATCCATACACGCTTAAGCGTCTTAACGCTTGAGCGTGGAGTCCTCCCACGCTTGAGCGTCAAGCTTAGCGAGAGAAGAACTTTCAGCCTTCTCACTTCCTCAGTTACTCGTTCTAAGCATTAGGCACTTCCAACCTTGTTCAAGCCTATTCCTAAGCTTCAAACTAGGTCTAAAACTAACATGCAACAATTCACACAATCATCCAAAGCCCCAATCGAGGTTAACTAACTCGATCAGAGTTCACAGAAAAATCGGGATGTTACATTACCACGCCCTTTACAGAAAATTTCGTCCCCGAAATTTCCGTCACATACCTGTGAACAAATAAGGATGACTTTGGCGCATCTCAGCTTCATGCTCCCACGTTGAATCACCAGTCACTGGGTTCCATTCCACTCTGACTAACGGAATGCGCTTACTGCTCACCTCCTTGATCCTTCCATCCAAGATCCGAACAGGTGCAGCTTCGTACTCCAGGTTCTCTTTTAGTTGGATTTATTCGGGCTCTAACACGTGTGATGGATCAGGATAATATTTTCTGAGCTGATAGACGTGAAAGACGTCATGAAGATTCGATAGACTTGGTGGCAAAGCTATCTGGTAGACTACAGGACCAATTCGTCGAAGAATCTGAAATGATCCTATGAATTTAGGTGTTAGCTTTTTGGATCGGATTGCCCTACCCACTCCAGCTCTTGGGGTAACTCTCATGAAAACATGGTCGCCCTCTTGGAATTCCAAAGGCCTCCTCCTCTTGTCAGAGTAGCTCTTCTACCTATCCCTTACAACCTTCATCTTTTCCCGTATCTTACGGACTTGTTCCATCATCTTCTGTACCAACTCTAGTCCTAACAGTTGACTTTCTCCTATCTCAAACCAGCATAACGGAGTGCTACACTTTCGTCCATACAGTGCTTCGTACGGCGCCATCCCAATACTTGAATGGAAACTGTTATTGTAAGTAAACTCGATCAATGGAAGAAACTCGTCCCAACTTCCCGTGTTTTCCAACACGTTTGCTTTTAAGAGATCCTCCAATGATTGAATGGCTCGTTCTAACTGACCATCTGTTTGAGGATGATAAGTAGAACTCATACTTAACATAGTTCCCATAGCACTGTGTAAGCTTCTCCAAAATCTTGAGGTAAACTTTAGATCACGAACCGAGTTGATACTCGAAGGTACCCCATGGAATCATACAACCTCTTTGATGTAAATCTGAGTTAATCGCTCCAGAGAAAAACTCTGGTTGATTGGTAAGAAGTGAGCACACTTGAACTTGGGACCTCGTCTACTCCACCTTCTCCCTGGCCTGACACATGTCTCACAGGCGTCCAAACTCAGAGCAGCTGCTCAGCGCACTCAGCACGCCGAGGCATCCACATCCTCCCATGCTTAAGCGTCTTAACGCTTGAGCGTGGAGTCCTCCCACGCTTGAGCGTCAAGCTCAGCGAGAGAAGAACTTCCAGCCTTCTGACTTCCTCAGTTACTCGTTCTACGCCTTAGGCACTTCCAACCTTGTTCAAGCCTATTCATAAGCTTGAAACTAGGTCTAAAACTAAAACATAATAATTAACACAATCATCCAAAGCTCCAATCGAGATTATCCAGCTCGATCATAGTTCACAGAAAAACCGGGATGTTACATTACCACCCTCTTATAGAAAATTTCGTCCCCGAAATTTCCGTTGTATACCTATGAACAAATAAGGATGACTCTGGCACATCTCAGCTTCGCGTTCCCACATTGAATCACCAGTCACTGGGTTCCATTCCACTCTTACCAATGGAATGTGCTTACCGCGTAGTTCCTTGATCCTTCTATCCAAGATCCGAACAGGTGAATCTTCGTACTCCAGATTCTCTTTCAGTTGAATTGATTCGGGCTCTAACACGTGTGATGGATCAGGATAGTATTTTCTGAGCTGAAAGACGTGAAAGACGTCAAGAAAGATTTGAAAGATTTGGTGGCAAAGCTATCTGATAGGCTATAGGGCCGATTCGTTGAAGAATCTGAAACGGTCCTATGAATTTAGGTGTTAGCTTCCTGGATCTGATAGCCCTGCCCACTCCAGCTCTTGGGATAACTCTCATGAAAACATGGTCGCCCTCTTGGAATTCCAAAGGCTTCCTCCTCTTATCAGCGTAGCTCTTCTTCCGGTCCCTTGCAACCTTCATCTTTTCCCGTATCCTACAGGCTTGTTCCGTCATCTGTTGTACCAACTCTGGATCTAACAGCTGATTTTCTCCCATCTCAAACCAGCACAACGGAGTCCTGCACTTTCGTCTATACAGTGCTTCGTACGGCGCCATCCCAATACTAGAATGGAAACTGTTGTTGTAAGTAAAATCTATCAATGGAAGAAACTGTACCAATTTCCCGTGTTTTTCAACATGTACGCTCTTAAGAGATCCTCCAATGATTGAATTGTTCGTTCCGACTGACTATACGTTTGAGGATGATAAGCAGAACTCATACTTAACTTAGTTCCCATTGCACTGTGTAAGCTCCTCCAAAACCTTGAGGTAAACCTTGGATCGCAGTCCGAAACGGTACACGAAGGTACCCCATGCAGCCTTACAACCACCTTGATGTAAATCTGAGTTAATCGCTCCAGAGAGTAACTCTGGTTGATTGGTAAGAAGTGAGCTCACTTCATCAATCGGTCGATGATCACCCAGACTGCGTCACACCTTTTCTGAGTTCTCGGCAATCTAGAAACAAAGTCCATGGCAATACTATCCTACTTCCATTCTGGGATGTCTAATGATTGTAACAACCCTGCTGGCTTCTGGTGTTCAATCTTCGCTTTCTGACACAACAAGCAAGTTAGGACATAAGCTACTACTTCTTTCTTCATCCCCGGCCACCAGAACTGCTTCTTCAGAGCATGATACATCTTGGTAGCCCCTGCATGGAAACTCATCTTGCTTTTGTGTGCTTCCTCCAAGATCATATTCTTAACTTCTCTATCCGCCGGTACACAAACCCGGTCACCATACCTAAGCACACCATCTACACCTCTTCTGAATTCCGAAGTCTTGCCTTCTTCTATCAACCGATTCACACTCTCGAGGTACTTATCCTCAGCTTGCTTCTTCCACAACAGGTTCAGGAAATCGCTAGTTACTCTAACCATCCCCAAATTCAACTTATCCTCGACGATTTCCACTTCTAGGTTCAGGTCTCTAAACGCCTCTAAAAGCTCTAGCTCCTTTACCATCATCGCAGATACGTGTAGAGACTTCATACTGAGCGCATCCACTACAACGTTCGCCTTACCTGGATGGTATTTCAAGTTGAATTCATAGTCCTTTATGAATTACATCCATCTTCACTGCCGCATGTTCAACTCCTTCTGGTTGAACAGATACTTCAGGCTCTTATGGCCGCTAAACACATTGAATTTAACACCATAAAGATAGTGTCTCCATATCTTCAATGCAAACACTATCACAGCAAATTCTAGATCATGCGTTGGGTATTTCCGCTCATGTACTCTTAACTGCCTGGAGGCATTAGCCACCACTTTCCTGTCTTGCATGAGCACACATCCCAAGCCTTGATAAGATGCATCACAGTATACATCGAATCTTCCTAAAGGATCTGGTAACACCAGCACATGTGACATGGTCAGTCTTCCTTTCAGCTCTTAGAAACTCTGCTCGCAAGCCTCTGACCACTCAAACGTCTTCCCTTTTCTCGTCAACTGCGTCATAGGTAACGCAATCTTAGAGAATCCTTCTATAAACCTCTAATAGTAGCCCGCTAAACCAGGAAAACTTCTCACCTCGTTTACAGACTTAGGGCTTTCCCAACTCACTACGACCTCAACTTTCGCAAGATCCACTGTGATTCGATCCTTACTGATCACATGGCCTAGAAACTGAACTTTCTCTAACCAAAACTCACACTTTAACAGTTTAGCATACAACTGCCGGTGCTTTAACACTTACAACACCGCCCTCAAATGCTCTTTGTGTTCTTCTTTACTCGAAGAGTATACAAAGATGTCATCGATAAAAACAACAACAAACTTGTCGAGGAACGGTCGGAAGATCCTGTTCATATAATCCATGAACACGGCTGGAGCATTAGTCACACCAAACGGCATAACCAAATACTCGTAGTGACCATACCAACTCCGAAAAGCAGTCTTTAGCACATCCTCCTTCTTAATCCGAATTTGATGGTATCCAGATCGCAGGTCGATCTTAGAAAGCACAGCTGCTCCCTTCATCTGATCCATCAAGTCATCTATCCGTGATAACGGATACTTGTTCTTTATCGTCACTTTGTTCAACTGACGATAGTCTACACACAGTCATGAGCTACCATCTTTCTTCTTCACAAACAACCCCGGAGCTCCCCACGGAGATGCACTAGGTCTGATAAACTCCTTGCCTAGCACTCGTCCAACTGCTTCTTTAAGTCCATCAGCTCCACTGGAGACATTCGATACGGTGCTATTGATATAGGTCTAGTTCCCGATACCAGGTTTATGGCAAACTCCACCTCTCTCTCTGGTGGTAATCCAGGAACGTCATCGAGAAACACATCCAGAAATTCTCGCACGATAGGCAAAGCTTCAACACTAGGAGTCTCCTTCACTTCCAAAGAGAACAACACCATATCCTCGTCCGATCGTTCACCTATCGGAGTACTCTCGTTGGCAGGCATCAATCCAGATTGGTCGAAAAAAATGAGAGTTTCATTTGAACAGTCTAACATTACATGGTTGGCCGAAAGCCAGTCCATGCCTAGGATTACATCTATCTGTTGCATAGGCAAACAGATAAGGTCAACAAGAAAATGACTGTTTTCTAACGTAACGGGACATTTACGGCATATAGATAGGGTTGTTAAAGAATCACCGGTAGGTGTTGAAACAATTAAGTCATATGGCAAAGTAGAAACAGGCAACCCTAAATGATCCATACACTCTACCGATATAAAAGAACGCGTAGCCCCCGAATCAAACAGAACCGATAAAAGCTTACCGGAAACTAAGCACTTACCTTGGATCAAATCAGGACTTTGGGAGACTTCAAAACCTCGCACGACAAACACCCTTCCGGTCGTCTGTGGCCTGCTCTGCTGAGTTGCCACGACTGATCTCGCTCCACCACTATGAGTCCTACTGCTCTGCTACTGAAACTGAGCCCTTCTGCTTACTTCGGGCTTGCAGTCTGACGCATAGTGACCTATCTAATTGCAATCAAAACATCTGATGTGTTGGGTCCTCGGACAACTCTTGACCAAATGCGGTCCTCCGCACCGAAAGCAAGTCTTGATCCCCTGCTGTGTCTGATTGGAGCCGCTCACTCTATGGTTGACATTGAATCAAGCCGGGCGATCATACTGCCCTACTCTCCTTTGGAACTTGCTGCTTCTGCCACTTTGACTGCTCCGAACAGGTCCACCACTTGTCTTTTGTTGGATGACAGTCCCTGCTCGGTCATGTCCCTCAACCACTGTGCATTTCTCCACCAACTCGGGAAAAGATCCAATACTCAAAGGCAGCATTGCTCGCTTCAACTCGGGCCTCAACCCATCCTCGAACCTCCTGCAGACCCATTCTTCATCCGGATGGATCTGATAGAACTGAGAGAACTTGAGTAGCGCCTCAAACCTCATCACGTACTCACCCACTGATAGCTGTTCCTGTTTCAGACTCAGGAATTCCTTTTCTTTTTCCTGCCAGATGCTCCTCGGAAAGTATTTCTCCAGAAAACACTCCCTGAACAGTTGCCATGTCAACACCCTTCCTCTGGCCTCTAGCAGTCTGGCTTTCATTCTCCACCAAGCCTCTGCTGCTCCTACTAACATGAAGGCAGCGTATGTAACCTTTCTGTCCTCCCTGCAGTGTGTGGCCATGAAAACTTTTTCTATCTCCTGCAACCACATTTCCGTAGCCTCAGGGTTATACTCTCCATGAAACTGGGGAGGATTTCTCTTCATGAAGGCATTGAGACCGGTATTCACCATCTCATTCTCCCTTACAGCATGCAGCTGATCCTGCCTGACTTCCCTCTTTTCCTGCCTTTGCAAATACTGGGCAGTCTGTTGAGTTTGCTGAATCATGGCGGTACCCAAGTCCCTTATGGCCCGCATGGCTTCAGATGTGTCACCACCACTCCCTGTCCCTGAGTGGTTACCATTATTGTTATCATCATTATGTCTAGTTGTCAGTCTTCCTCTTCCATGTACCATTTAGCTTCCTTTAAAAAGGAGCCATCAGTGCCGATTCATAACACATATAATAGCACTTAACAGTTAAACATATCATATGCCTTATGAATGAAAACAATTATAACACTTCGATAACTCGCGCATCGGACACTCTACCCAAAACTCGACACAGTTGATATAACTCAGTTATCAACCGTCAAAGCCAGTACACTTAACCTTCACAGTTCGATTTAGAATCAAACTGCTCTGATACCACCAAAATGAGATGACCCCATACATATGAAGCCTTCCCATTAGTCCCAACCTCTTATTATTATTATTATTATTATTATTATTATTATTATTATTATTATTATTATTATTATTATTATTATTATTATTATTATTATTATTAACTATGCCTAGCTGTATGTAAAGCGATAGCGTGGTATATAAGCAGCGTTGCAGAAAACAAAACAACGTAAACAAGAACGGCAAGCATAGCAAATGATGATCAGAGTATAAAGCGCAAAATAAGCATAACTATATAATAACATGCATAAGTTAGCCCCATCAATAGGGCACTGTACATACATATACATACGGTCAGGTAAAAACCGAAAAAAATACATCAACAGCCAAAGAAAACACTCAGAACTCACCAGCAACCCCCGTCCCCTCTCAAAAGATACATTAAAAGCTTTCAGCTCACTCCCTAGGACGCACTGGCAGGCTCTCACCATCAGTGGTGAGGATGCCCTGAGCTACCCTGACCCTCACCATGAGTACGCCTGTAACACACAATCGGCTTATACTCTGACGAAGAACTGGACACCACGATCCTACGTTTGCGGTAAGTCCTCAAGTACTGCTCAGTCCTCCTGCGTTGGCCTCTGTAGATGTAACCTCTCCTGTTGGTCACGACCGATGACTGGGGTGTTTCCCAAGCGTAGTCCTGCTCCCTCTGCCTCGGAGGTCGCCACATCCTCGAAAAGTGAAGGAACTGGTAGATGCGATAGGGACCAAAGATATCTACATACGGTGGTGTACCGCTCCGGAACATCAGGCTGACTGGTCCTGTGTAGACCATCAAAAAGGTAGAGGGCTCTACCCGCCATCCCCTCTCATCATGGTAGATAATCTCAATATCGCCCAGCACCGGCATCCGCGGTGCCCCCGTGATGAACGGGTGAAGCTTCGGGTCCATGCTAAATCTCCACTGGCTCGTCGTCTTCAAGCGATCCCATAATAGACAAACAAGGAAAAATCGGAAGGGAGATAAGAAATACAGCGCATCATAAAGTCAGATTACAGTAGTAATGCAGTAAACACACAACAGGTAGCATATAACAGATATCACGTTTATAACATTTACTGCATTCCAGCACACATTTCTCGAGACAACAATTGCAACAGACATCCATCCCATGAGTCTTACATTCAGATCAATCCTCTAGATAGGGATACTAATCCCATGTAGTATGTCGGCCAAAAAATGCACTTATGTAGGTTCCTAATTAGAACGGTTCCACACCCAAACAAGTCCACATCGGAACAGGTTCTGTGTCGGAACGGAGTTAGCTTGCCCAAGAAACCGAACCGCTCGCCATGACCAATAAGACTGCATCCCCCTTCCATACCGAAGCCGGGGTATCTCGGTCTCCTCGAAACGTTAGCTTGGAACAACTGGAAAGCTCTAGGATTAGTCGGGCAAACCGGACTGGATCGGGCATCACGACAGGATCGAAGCTATCTCATCTGTCACTGTAAACTATTCCCAAGACCGGCAACATCCCTAAGGACATGACCGCCCCATCTACTTTCCGTACCCGCACTCAGGTACCGCTAAACTCGTATGACGCTGGCAACCCATACTACCTGTCACACGGCCTCGCCACTTGGCAGCTAATGATGATATGCAGCAAACATCCTCAACGGGCTTGATATCGGATCTCACGCCTAAGCTCTCAATCAAAACAACACGATGCCACTGCATCCACACGGCCACAGCCTCGACGCCACGCGTCCACGAGCCACAGCTCAAGCAACACAGCCATAGCCTCAAGAAGTCAGTACAACAGCAACGGTACCATCCATGGTATCAACCCGATAACAACACGGCAGAGAGCCAAACTTATTCTACGGCATTCCGCCACAACTCTTAATATTACAACATACAACATAGCAACAACAATAATATCACCATAGTAGCAGTAACCTCAACAACAGCATATAAGCAGCTAGCAGCATATCACATATAGCAAGTAGCATATAGGCAGACAGATAGCAACAACAGCCAACAGCATACAGTCATACATCAGCAACCATCCTCTATTAACAGTTCTCTAACCTAGGGTTTTCAAACTTAACGGCGATAGCCCAAAGTAAGCTAAACCTAGGGTCTAGATACTTTATCAGGGCTCAACCAGTAGTTTAGGGCTTCCCTACGCATAGCAGAAATCACAACTACATTACTCTTGCCTTCTCGACGGCAGCAGCACTCTTTCACCCCACCTGAACTGTCAGCACGCAAATCCACCGGCTTGCTTCCTCTCCCTCAAGCTCGCAGCCCACCTTCAATGGCAGCTCCAAGAACAGCCCAAGAACAGCTCCAAATCTAGCATTACCGCGAGCACGAACTTTGCCCTAATCACAAGCACAACACATGCACCATAGTGTTAGCCCAGGGCAAGCTCAAAAATCAAAGAAAAAAGGTAAAGACTCGAATAACACCAAGAACACGAAAAACACGTGTTAGGGATTCGAGTTTACCTCAGGCGAATCGAAAAACCAATCTGTCAGAGTTGTAGATAACTCAATCGCGATCACAAAGGTGCTGTCAGAATAGCGTTCCAGTACTTCGATCGTCTCGAAACTGTGCTTTCTCTCTCTAGAAATCTCAGAGCTCCTCTCTCTAGATTGCAGAACACTTAGTGATTTTCGTGCAAAATGAGATGATGAAAGTGGAAAATCCACTTATGGTTTCCGTTGTCCATGCTTAAGCGTTCTTCACACTCACGCTTGAAATTATAGTGCTCAACGTAGAGATACAGTTGATCTGTTGATGTTGTGGTATAAATTCGATACCCGATTAAGCTGGAGGAAAGTTGATCGTGGTTGTTATAAGTTGTGGTTGAGACACAAAGTTGTTGATCCCGAGATGAGTCGGTGAGGTTCATGTTGCATAGTTGTTGTTCATCACTGTGTTGGCGTATGGGCGATTCCGATCTTGCCTACGGGGAGATGATCGTACCTATTAGTTATTAACGGACGGGCGAATGTCCTGACCTGGCCTACAGGCGGGGGAATATGTTGTACCCATAAGACGAGTTGAGCCTGCGGACTGTTGGCCGAACCTTGCATTACGGGGGTGGCACAGAGATGAACTAGACATCTTGATCTGTTGGGGATGTCGTGTCGTGATCGCATCCATATAATTGTCAGTTGTATGAGTGTGAGAGACAGTAGTTAAGAGAGAACTATCTGGCAGTTGTTTAGTTATCACTGTTGTGCTTCTGAGTGTTGCTATCTATATAAATTATTTTACTGTAGCTGTTTTCCCATTAATGATGAATTACTGTTTCTTATTCCCTAGATTTTCTCTATGTCGTATTTTATTTATTCTCGACCGCACGAGAAGATCCTATTGAGGAATTGCCAGAAGAGATTGATGGCATACCCGTTAAACCTGATGTTGGCGGGAGAGCCTCGGATGCCAATCCTAGGGGACCTTGAGCTGCTCTATGCAGAGGACGACCGTTTCTGGGAGACTGACTACTCTCAGCGAAGAGTAGTGTATACGAGCCCGACTACCGTATACGTTAGAGTCATGGTTGGGTAGACAGCCTTAATTTTGTTATGGCCAGTACATGGGTTTGAGTGAAATGTATTTTTGGGGCCAGAAGAGGAAGACTGATGTATTTTATTTTATTGCCATGCTTTCAGTTTGTTTAAGTTGCGTACTCTGAAATTAATAGCTGGTTATGATGTCGATTGTAGGCTCTACTGAGAGAGCCAATATTCTTATATCTGTATAAGTTATTATGGTATCATTGTTTGATAGTTTTTAATATTTCCGCATTTTTAATTAATCACGCTATGCTGCAATGCTAAGAATTCGAGTTCGGGTTACCAATGGGACTTTTGAGGAAGGGGTTGTCTCATTTTAGTGGTATCAGAGAAGTCTGATTGGGATAGAGTGAACATTGAGAGCTCAAGAGTGAAGTCTATACCTCTTAGATGAAAGATAAGGATGAGGTGATCAACTTTGCTTCTCAAAGTTTCTTGAAAATCCTTAAGGAAAGCTTAAGAAAAACGAGAGAAAGTTATGGAGAAATGGAGAAATGGAGGAGAAATGAAGAAGAAGGAAAGAAGTGATAGAGGAGGAAGATGGAGGGGGAGGTTCGAATATGAGGAGAATGGGACAAGGATGTCCAACTAAAATTTCATTAAGAGTAGTTTGGTCTTTTCGCCTAAGGACCAAATGGTAATTTTGAATAAAGTCAGGGACATTTTGGTCTTTTCGCGTCTAGATATTTTGAAAATATCATCATGACACAGGTACGAAATTCAATGTGATTTGACTTGATGTGACATCAAGTTTATCTGTTAGAGGGTCCCGCTAAATCCCTACGCAGCTCTGTTTGTCTCCCGGTTCGAGTCTTCGCCCGAATAGTTTATATTATTTTCACTTTTGAAGGTCAAAAACCAATTTTAGCAAAAATGTAGGAAACGTGATTCTAAGACTAACTGTCTCGTTCACGACTCCAAATTAGGTCATTATAGTAGTAAAATACCACTGTCAATGAAAAACGCAAATCGGACTCCGTCTGAGTTTTCGACCCAAAATTTAACCATAGCTTCCTACGATAGCATAGAGCCTGACTATGGTCTCAGTTTATTTTATTTTTCTCTCTAGACCCTCCAATAAAATACAAACACATAAATATTGTTTATTTAGAAAACTTCAAAAGAAATTGGGGTGTTACATTACTACCCCCTTAAAAAGAATTTCGTCCTCGAAATTCGACATACCTTTTTAAAATAAACTTGGATATTTCCGCTGCATGTCCTCTTCACGTTCCCAAGTAGCATCTCCGGTAACTTCATCCCATATGATCTTGACCAACGAAATGTTTTTACCTTAAATCCTTCTATCCGCGATCCTTACGGGTAGAGCCTCATACTCGAGGTTCTCTCTCAATTGTCTTGACTCTGGTTCTAAGATGTGTGATGGATCGGGGTGATACTTTCTCAACTGAGAAAAATGAAAGACATCATGAAGATTGGATAGGTTTGGTGGTAAAGCGATATGATAGGCTACGGATAAGCTTTCTAGATTTTATTGCTCTGCCTATTCCAGTTCTCGGAGTTACTCTAAGAAAAACATGGTCTCCTTCTTGGAATTCTAAAGGTCTTCTCCTTTTATCGCTGTAACTCTTTTGTCGATCCTGTGCGATTTTCATCTTTTCCTGTATCCTTTTGATTTGTTCCGTCATCTGTTGTACTACCTCCGGTCCTAACACTTGACTTTGTCCCGTCTCATACCAACACAATGGTGTTCTACACTTTCTGCCGTACAACGATTCGTAAGGTGCCATCCCTGTGCTTGAATGAAAACTATTGTTATGGGTGAACTCAATCAACGGTAAGAACTCATCCCAACTTCCTGTGTGTTCCAAAACACAAGCTCTCAAGAGATCTTCCAATGATTGAATTGTTCGTTCCGACTGACCATCCGTCTGAGGATGATAAGCAGAACTCAACCTTAACTTAGTTCCCAAAGCCTTATGTAACTGCTTCCAGAATCTAGATGTAAATCTAGGATCTCTGTTGGAAACAATACTAGAAGGCACTCCATGCAACCTTACTACTTCCTTGATGTAGATTTGGGTTAACTTCTCCAACATATAAATTTCACCAACTTAACCCAAGCAGTCCATTATTAAGAATAAAACTGCTCTGATACCACTAAAATGAGACAACCCCTTCCTCGGAGGTCCCATTGGTAACCCAACTCGATTTCTTAATGTCGTAGCGTAATGTGATAGTACAAAATTGAGGAAATATTAAAACAAACAATACACTGATACCATGATAATTTATACAGATATAAGAGCAGTGGCTCCATCAATAGAGCCTACAATAACTGATATTAAATATACAACCTCAGAATACGCAATTAATAAAAATTGAAAGCATAGCAGCAGAAATAAAAATACATACGACTTCCTCTCCTAGCCCCAAAATACATTTCACTGTATCCCATACACTGGCCATAACAAACTAATACTACTAACCCCAAGACGACCATAATAAGGGTAATGAAAAACCCCCAACCTCTAAAGTCCTCCAGTGTCAGGATCGGGGGCTCTCCCGCCAGCATCTGGTTCGACAGGGATGCCATCGATCTCCTCTGACAACTCCTCAACAGGATCTTCTCGTGCGATTGAGAAATAATAAAATAGTACATAGAAAAATATTGGGGATAAGAAACAGCAATTCATCATATATGGGAAAACAGCTATATAAAATAATTTATATAGATAGCAACACTCAATAGCACAACAGTGACAACCAAACAACTCCCGGATAATTTTCTCTAAACTACTGTCTCTCACACTCATGCAACTAACGCCTATATGCACGCGATCATGACGCGACATCCCCAACAGATCAAGATGTCTCGTTCATCCATGTGCCACCCCCTGTAATGCAAGGTTCGGCCAACAGCCCGCAGGCTCAACTCATCTCATGGTTACGACATATTCCCGAGTCCGCAGGCCAGGTCGGAATATTCACCCGTCAACAACGCAACTCAACTTACGGCAATGACATATCCCCCTGCTCCCAGGCAGGGTCGGGACATTCGCCTGCCCGTCGACAACTAATAGGTACGATCATCTCCCCGTAGGCAAGATCAGAATCGCCCATACACCAACACAGTGGTGAACCACAACTATGCAACATGAACCTCACCGAATCATCTTGGAATCAACAACTTAGTGTCTCAACCACGACTACCACGACCAACTTTCCTCCGGCTTAACCGGGTATCGACTTTATATCACAACATTAACAGATCAACTGTATCTCTAGGTTGAGCACTATAATATATATATCCTCGACTTTCTCACCACACAATCATCTCCCAACTCATCAGAATTTACTGCCTATCTCTACTCAGGCATCAGCAGTCACAACAACACATCAATAACAACAAGAAACAGATTCAAAAATAATATCAACTCACAGATAAATAATTAAGTAATCACAATAGGCATAATACATATATCACATATAATATATTAAACATCCCATCACAGAACATACATCCTCGACATATAGTAAATATCAACCTATCGGCCAAATGAGCTCTAGTAGGGTTTAGGTCGCCTTACACATATCAATTTATATTATTTTAAATCTTGCCTCCCCGACAATATAGTGGTTATTTCTCCCACCTTAGTGATGTTCCCGTGCGACTCCGGCTGCAACTGTCAATCGCGCGCGCTGTCGAACGTTCGAACACTGCCCGATCCTTTACAACAAAACACAACCAGAAATCAATACAGTTAAATCACAAATTCCCTAATCCTTAGGACCAGGATACTGCCCCTATTTAATTAAATAGGCTAGAGATGTTGAATTTCTACCAACTCTTGGATCAATGATCCTTAAGCATAACTAAGACATAATCTATGATCAATTGTCAAAGTTTTGAACCAAAACCCCTTCAACCAACAAGCTAGGGTTTTGGCCATCAAGGTTAGAAATGGGTGAGAGTTTGATTTGGTTTTATAACCACTTGGATTACATGATCATAGAATGAAAGAGGTGAAACAAAGAATCATTTCACAAAAATTGGACAAAACCCATTTCCCCCCAAAATACCCTAGGTTCGGCCTCATCAAATTAATTAGGCTAGGAAGCTTATTTGATTTCATGCTCATAGAAAGTGATAGCAGAGGATGAAACTAGATTATAGAAATTGGTTTGGCATTAAAAGGATTTTTCTATAATTTTCTAGAGATTTTTGAAGTTTGAATCATAAACTTGAAACCATGAAATTTCAATGGAGAAAAATGAAGATTGAGAGCTCAAGAGTGAAGTCTATACCTCTTACATGATAGAGAAGGATGAGGTGATCAACTTTGCTTGTCAAAGTTTCTTGAAAATCCTTAAGGAAAGCTTAAGAAAAATGAGAGAAAGTTATGGAGAAATGGACAAATGGAGGAGAAATGAAGAAGGAAAGAAGTGATGGATGTGACAGCCCCTTCTAGGACACCACATGGTTACCCGTTGCAGAAAATAAAACTTTTTTAATTTTTCTGGTTACTTTCGAAAAATAAGATTTTCTAAGTATTTAACTTATTGTGAAAATCCGTGATAAAATTTTTCTTCTAACTTAGCTTAACATACATCAGCGTAAGCATCCTGTAATACATACATATGATGTTATCATAAATTCATATGTAAAGCCATATACATACAGCTATTCAAAACAGTCATGGCTTTCAGTTGCCAGAGCAATTAACTAACTGTTGTTCAAAATAAAATAGGACATATCCTATAGCTGGTCATACTACTAAAACACTGTGACTTCTCATACGTCACCCTCCTTCCGTGCCCTCAAGTGTCAGGGAATGGATCCACGAATGTTCCGGTGGCATCTTGGAACTCATCTAAAGATGTAAGGGTGAGATACCAATATATGGATTCACTCATGATAACAACATGTATATCACATCAATAACACATAAGCATAGATAATTATCATGTGTAAGGTCCTACTAATAAACAAGTAGTATATCATAGGGTTTCATACCCAACAATCATCATCATTTATAAAAATGCATGATACTCCAATATTCATCATCTAATTCTTTACTTAATATCCGGAGATCTCAACACCGATGTATAAAAACTGAGCTTATCAGGCTCAAGGTACATTGGCCCCAAGCAGCAATGACCAACACCTAAGTGCTTATTCAGAGGTACATGAACACCATGAGGTCGCGTTTACATGGAATTACATTCAGCGGTACTTTATAAATCGTAAATGGTCATACTCTATTGTCCAACTCAGGGCACAATATTCATCGTTTGTATGTACACCATTGTCCATCAAGGCACAATGATACTCATCGTCTTGAATATCCTACCATCAAGATATCCAGATTAAGATCGTTGGCACGTCTGCTGAATATTTTAATGCATGAAAAAACGTTTCAAGTCTTGCCACTTGTTCTTTGTGTTCGTTCTTTCGTTATCGTAGCTCGAAGGCTCCCGACTATTCAAAATTACACCGTTTTAAAACTTCTCATCGTTAACGAAGGACGGAACTTCCGAGTGCTCAACTGCAGAACCCTAGACCGATGCACCAGCCCAAGGTCCATGGTAATAGAAAACATCATTCACCTTTAATCACATTTCTTCATAACAAGAGGAGGACACATAGTCCATGGGACACACAGTCCATAAGATCGTTGCACGGCTTTTCGTGCTATTTTTACAGAACACTAGCATCCTGACGTCTCGTATGCTAGGTTCAGGTTTTCATCATTTTTCACTGTTTTTTCTGTGGAACACAAATCCAAAATGAAAACTCTGTAACTCATCCAAGTTGTCGGATTTTACACCGTTGGGAAAACTCATTTACAGAAAAACTTTTCTGTTTTGAAAATGGTTTGAAAACCACCATATTTCAGATGAAACTTAACTTTTATTGAAAGTCCCTTCCCCAAAAACCAAATTTTGAAAGGAAATAGCTGAGACCAAAAACATCGTCCCGGAACAACATTTCTATTCTTCAAAAATAATTTTCGTAAAACTTTTCGGAATTAAAACATCGTTATAGCATTAAAAACGTCCTAAGTTCCAAAAACTTGACTTTTCCTCTTAATGTCACTATTTCTACATAAGGATTAATTTATTCTTAAAAACTAACTTTTCCTACTAACTTCAAAAATTACTCTTGGATCTCCTTTTTCTTAGAAAACTTGCATCGTTGAAAATCCCCAACGTTTCCCAAATAAATCTTTGGCATTTAATACAAAGCCTTTTAAAACTTTTATCCCCGTTAATTAATTGAGCACTGACCACTGTCAGGCTTCCCAATCAATAATCAACATCATAATATGTTTATAGCAGATAATACAGTTAGAATACATATTCAACTACTATAACACATATTAACCAACAATTATCAACTAATCAAATCATTGCCGAAAGTAAATAAATCAATCACCACACAGATAAAATGCACAAGTACAGACCAAATATGATGACATGCAGTCATCGGGAGAATCCTTCAGGCACTTCCCCCTTACCTCTTGTAGTTTCCCGGTAAGCGAAAAGTCGTTCGATTGATCCGGTTCCTCGTCCAATTACTCCTCGACAACTACACACACACAATTAATCAATATATCAACTTTAAAACACAAAAATCCCTACTATCATTATCCTCCTAGGTTCGGCCATGGCTAGATAAAATAGCTAAGGATGTCCAAATATTCCTATCTCTTGGATTCCATCCTTACTAGGTGTTGCAAGACTAGATCAAAGTCTATTACACCAAAACTTGAACCAAAACTCTACCCACCCATACATAGGGGTTCGGCCCAAAAATACACATATTGCTAGGAAGCTCCTTTGGTTTCCAACTCTTGGATTTAGGTAGACAATCATGAACTAGGTTCATAGAAAGTGGTTTGGCATTAAAAGGATTTTTCTACAATTTCTTATGGATTTTTGAAGTTCTAGGTTCATAACTAAACTTCCATGAAACTTAAAGAGAGAAATAGAGAGATTAAGAGGTGAGGAATGGAGTTGTTACCTCCTTGATGATGAAGCTTGAGAAGAAATCAACAAAAATCGCTCAAAAGCTTGAAGATCTATGAAGAAAAAGTGAAGAAAAGCTTGAAGAATAAGAAGAAATGGAGAGAAAAGAGTGAGACGGGGAAGAAAGGGATTTTGGCCGAGAGGCCTAATGGGGAGGAGAAGAAATAGAGAATTTTTTCTCGTATGGAAAACTTGTAAATAATTGGAAGGGTAGTTTGGTCATTTCCTTAAAAGACTAAGAGTATTTTGGTCATTTTGCGTCTAGATATTTTGAAAATCATCATGACACTGGCACACATCCCAAGATGATGTTGACCTGATGTGACTTCGAGATTATCCGTTAGCGGTTCCGGTAAATCCACCAATAGCTGCAAACGTCTCCCGGTTCGAGTGTAAGTCCGAATATAATATATTATTCTTATTTTCGAAGGTCAGGACACATTTTTTTGAAAATGTAGAGGATCGAATTCTAAGACTAGTGGTTCTAACCGTTAGTCAAAATTAGGTCTTTATAGTAGTAAAACACTACTATTCGTGAAAACGTAGACCAGACTCTGTTTGATTTTTCGGCCCAAAATTTAACCGTAGGCTCCCCACAATTACCTGGAGCATGAATATGATTTTAGTTTTCCCAAAATCATTTTCTAACACACGGATAAAATATAAACTCGTTAATCGAGTTCATTGTCCTTAGAAAGCACGAAGAATCGGGGTGCTACAATGGAGGAGGAAGATGGAGGGGGAGGTTCGAATATGAGGAAAATAGGACAAGGATGTCCAACTAAAATTTCATT
Organism: Ammopiptanthus mongolicus; assembly: GCA_039655645.1. Lineage (NCBI taxonomy): Eukaryota > Viridiplantae > Streptophyta > Magnoliopsida > Fabales > Fabaceae > Ammopiptanthus > Ammopiptanthus mongolicus. Next base: position 40,122,666 of record CM077345.1, read on the forward strand.
AAGGGTAGTTTGGTCTTTTTGCATAAGGACCAAATGGTAATTTTGAAGAAAGTCAGGGGCATTTTGGTCTTTTGGCATCCAGATATTTTGAAAATGTCATCATGACACAGGCACGAAATTCACGGTGATTTGACTTGATGTGACATCAAGTTTATCCGTTAGCGGGTCTCGCTAAATCCCTACGCAGCTCCGTTTGTCTCCTGGTTCGAGTCTTCGCCCGAATAGTTTATATTAGTTTCACTTTTGAAGGTCAAAACCCAATTTTAGCAAAAATATGAGAAACGTGATTCTAAGACTAACTATCTCGTTCACGAGTCCAAATTAGGTCTTTATAGTAGTAAAATACTTGTCAATGAAAAACGCAAATCGAGCTCCGTTTGAGTTTTCGACCCAAAATTTAACCATAGCTTTCTACGATAGTGTAGAGCTTGACTATGGTCTCAGTTTATTTTATTTTACTCTCTAGACCCTCCAATAAAATACAAACACATAAATATTGTTTACAAGTGGTATCAGAGCTGGTCGAGTCTTTCAGGAACCTTGGGGAATCGGTCTGTTGTGTGGATGTGTGATCTCTGATTAAGACTTGCTTGACTTACTTCTTAGAAGTATGGTATATTGTTAAGGGAGACAATGTTTTGGTTTCTGGGTGTAGTTTGACTGATTTCGATCTTGTAGGTCAAATATGGAACAAGGAATTGAAACTAGAGCTGGAAGTGGATGTGGCCATGGACATGGCCATGGACGTGGTCGTGGGAGAGGAGTCAGTGTTCATGCTGAGGACACTGATGGTGCTGAGGGAATGGATTTTGCTACACAAGCAATGGAGAATATGGTCGCTGCTACTGTTGTACAGACTGCTACAATGACCGCTCATAATGCACAAGAGCAAGCCCGTGTTGAGCAGGCTGCTGAGGGCTGAAACCTGACTGTGTTTAGGCGCCAGAATCCGCCACAGTTTCATGCCGATGTGGATCCTGAGAAGGCTGACTTTTGGATCCAGGAGATTGAGAAAATCTTCGAGCTAATTCACAGCCATGAAGAAGTGAAGCTATCGTACGCAACTTTCCTATTACTGGGAGATGCTGAGTATTGGTGGAAGGGAACCAAATAGCTGCTGGAGGCTAACCAATAGGAAATTACTTGTTTAAGCATCGATTTCTGGGAAAATACTTTCCACAAAGTGCCAGAGCTGAGAAAGAGCAAGAATTCTTACGGCTGCGACAGAGGGAGATGACCATCAGGGAATATGCGGCAAAATTTGAATCACTTGCCAAGTATTTCTGATTCTTCCAGAACAACCCTGACGAAGACTAGAAGTGTGAGGGTTTTGAGAGAGACCTGAGGTATGAAATCAGGGAGTCCGTGCTGCTGCAGGGGATTCGAAATTTCAAGGCTTTAGTCGAGAAAAGCAGACAAGTGGAGCTGATGAAACGTGGAAGGGCCAACAGAGAGAACGTCGGAGGACCATCTCGTTTTAAGAATCAGTACCAAGACCAGAGGGGAGAATAGAGTCATAGGAAACCTTATTCCCGACCCCTAGGGAATGATCAGAACCAACAACCCCATCGTTTTGTTACTTACGCATCAGGCAGTGGAGGCCAGAGGAATCATGGTCAGGGCCGAGAGAGGAAATGTTTCAAATGTGGAGATCCATCACACCTGGCCAACAAATGCTCTGTGCGAAGTCCTAAATGTTTTACTTGTGGGCAAACGGGGCACATAGCAAGATACTGCGAGGCACAAGGATCTGTCCCAGCTGCCAATACGAATACCAGAAACAAAGGGCCAACGATGAGGGGAAGAGTTTATACCATGAGAGGTGCGGAAGCTTCAGGTCTCGACGATCGCTTATGAGGTGGTTATGACATAGACAGTAATTTCTTAATCGTGCTTTTCGATTCAGGTACAACTTATTCTTTTATCATGATGGATTGCGTGCAATGTTTAGAATTACCTGTTTCTTCTTTGCCGTATGAGTTTTGTACCCATATTTCTGTATGATCCTCAGTGTATTAGACATTTGAGGGATTGGGTTAATAGTATCCATCAGTCTGGATATCTTTGTAGTACTTCATTGAAGGGTTTGTTATGACTATTCCTTGAGTTATAACACAAACAATTCTTGATGCTGAAGTTTCTTGATGAAACTTAGTCTGATCACTTTTACTTTTGGTAAATGTGATCCAGTCTGATTTCGATCAGACTGTTGACCTTTTGATTCCCTAACCTGTTGGGAGATTCTTGTGGAAGAGGAGACTTTATTAGAATCGCGGTTGTAAGCATGTATTAGCTATGCAGTTTTACACTCATGAACCTATTGAAGAATCTTTTTACATACTGGATATTCCTGTATTTCCTTTTTGAGCTGTGAAATTCTTCCATGGAATTTCTTGTGAGGATTAAGAAATCATGTCTGGTCTTGAGTCTTGAAATTTCGAGGATGGAATTTTTTTAAGTGGGGTAGTAATGTAACACCTCGATTTTCATGCTTTCTAAGACTAGTAAACTATATAAATGAGTTTATATTTTTTATCTGTGTTTTAGAAAATGATTTTGGGAAAACTAAAATTATATTCATGATCTATGTGATTGTAGGAAGCTATGGTTAAATTTTGGGTCGAAAACTCAGACGGAGCCCGGTCTGCGTTTTCACTGATAGTAGTATTTTACTACTATAAAGACCTAATCTTGACTCGCGAACGAGACAGTTAGTCTTTCTCTACAAATTTGCTAAAATCAGTTCTTGACGTTAAAAAGTGAAAATAATATAAACTATTCGGGTGAATACTCGATTCGAGAGACGATTGGAGCTGTAGAAGGATTTAATGGGACCCGCTAATGGATAAACTCAGTGTCACATCAAGTCACATCACCCAGGAATGCGTGCCAGTGTCATGGTGGTTTTTCCAAATATCTGGACGCGAAATGATCAAAATGCCCATGGTCTTTTAATGAAATTACCAAATTGTCCTAAGGTAAATTACCCATTTACCCTTAATGAGAAAATATCTTATGAAATCACTCTCTCACTTAGCCATTTCGGCCCCCTCTTTCTCTCCTCTCTTCTCTCACTTGTTCTTCATTTCTTCCTTTGTTCTTCAACATGTCTTCACTTTGGTCTTGAAAAACTTGAAGTTTTTGGTGAAATCAAGTTGTTTTTCTCTTTAGACTTAGCATCAAGGAGGTATAAACTCTCTTCTAGCTCTCTTAATCTCTCTATTTCTATCTTAGGTTTCTTAATCCATGGAGGTTGGGGTTTTGACCCATAAACTTCAAAAATCCATGAAAAATTGTAGAAAAATCCTTTTAATGTCAAACCAATTTCTTTGAACTAGTTTCATTGCTCTCTCTCTCATAATACAAGAGCTTAGAGCCAAGGAATCCCTCTAGCTCATATGGGTATTTTGGCCGAACCTACCCCCTTTTGGTGTGTAGAGTTTTGGTGGAAATTTTGGTATTCTAAGCTTTGATTTCATCTTGTCACACCTAGTTAGTGTACAATCCAAGAGATGAGAATTTTTGGAGCTTCCTAGCCAATTTCTAGCTATATGGCCGAACCCTATATAAGTGTTAATAGGAGATTTTGTGTTGATTAGAGTTGATGTGTGATTGATTTGTATGATTGTAGTTGTGGTTGGGAGATCGGACGAGAAATCGGACGACTTGCGGATTGATCGGACGATTTATTGCTCTTTGGGAACTCCTAGAGGTAAGGGGAGATAACCTGAGGAATTCAATTTCCGACGGCTGTATACTGTCTGTGATGTGTGTTTGGTGGAAATTTGTGTAGTGGTGTGTAATATTAATTGTTTTGTGGAGTGGTTTATTTATTGCATAATTATATGTGCTTATGCTTGTTTTTGCTTAAGTATATGTGATTGCATTTTATTATGCTCAAGCATGTTGGATTATGCCATGTATGCTTAACATGATATGGTGATTGAATAGTGATTGGTATTACGCTAACGAACCTAACATCAGTTAAAATTCATAATGATGTAAAGTTAAAAGCTTCAAAAAGCTTGGAAACTAAAATAAGGAAATAAAAGGGGTAAAGTTCAAAGGATTTTGAAAACCAAAGGTATTGATGTCTTTTTTGAGAGTAAAGAAGATAAAATGTGCTTTATTGGGAAATGAGTTGACCTAAAGAGAAAAAGGGAGAAAAACGATTTTAGTTTGAGAAAAGTAAGGCTTGTAAACAAAAGGTGCATTTTGGAGACATAGACGTTCTTAACATAACAAAGTGATTTCAAGAAATCTCGTTTTGAGACAAATGGTTTTATCCAAGAGAAAAAGGGTTTTACGAACCGTATTTCAAGATTTTGTGTTTTACCGAAATCCTTCGATAAGGAAAAAGGTGGTTTTTAACCATGGACTTTTTGTTTTGGAAAACCGATCTCGAAGGCTTTATGTATAAGCTTCGGAGATTTGGGTTTTGGTTTTCAGTTTTCAAAAGGAAAATGTGGTTTTTGGTATTAAACCTAGAAATCGAGACGTTTGGGTTTTAGGGTTCTACAAAACACGTGGATCTAGGATTCGTGTTAGTGTGTTGGTCCTGTAAGCTGGACGATGTTCTTTGTGGTCCTAGAGGCTTTGCGGACGTCTTTGAGCTGTAAAATCCAAAATCCGAAACTGGTGCATCGGTTAGGGATTTTTGGGTTTGAGCTGTGTGGACTGTGTCCTTTTTGAGTTTTGGACTGAGTGTCCAGCTTTTGAGAAAATGTTGAAAAGACTTGAGGGTCTAAAAGATGTGGTGGCTGATAGCTTTGAGCTTCAACGAGGAAATAATTATACAACACAGAAAAACAAAAGGTTTTCTCATGCATTTGTTTTTGGCAGACGTGCCATGGGATGGGGGACCTTGAGGATAGGGAACCCTATGATGACTTTAAGTCATTGTGTGTCATTGCACCTTGATGGGCAATGAGAAATCCATATAATGTGAAGCATTGCACCCTATGTTGGTCAATGTGATATGGTGATAAAATCCATATAATGTGAAGCATTTGTATAGTGTGATATGGTAATGAAATCCATATAAGGTGAAGCGCTATTCCCTGTGTTGGACGGCGTGAAATGGTAATGAAATCCATGTAAAGTGAAGCGCTATGCCCTGTGCGGATAGTGTGATATGGTGTAACGCCCCGATTTTTCAACCTTTATAATATGAATTAAACAGTATTTATGTGTTTGTATTTTATTGGAGGGTCACACTCTACGCTATCGTAGGAAGCTATGATTAACTTTGGGTCAAAAACTCAGACGGAGCCCGGTCTACGTTTTTCACTGACAGTAGTGCTTTACTACTATCAAGACCTAATTTTGACTCGTGAACAAGATAGTAAGTCTTAGAATTTTATTCTCTACAAATTTGTTAAAATTCGTCCTGACGTTCAAAATTGAAAATAATATAAAATATTTGGTCATATACTCGAACCGGGAGACGTTTGGAGCTGTAGAAAGATTTAACGGGACCCACTAACGGATAATCTTGAAGTCACATCAGGTCAACATCACATTGGGATGCGTGCCAGTGTCATGATGATTTTCAAGATATCTAGACGTGAAATGACTAAAATGCCTTTGGTCTTTTAATGAAATTCCCAAAATGTCCTTAAGGTATTTACAAGTTTGCCATGGATGAGAAAATATCTATATCACTCACTCTCTCACTTGGCCATTCGGCCATCTCTCTCTTTCCTCTCTTCTCTCACTTGTTCTTCAAGTTCTTCAAGTTCATCAAAGTACTTCATAAGTTCTTCAACAAAAACCACCTTTTGATCTTGAAAAGTTGAAGCTTTTTGTGAAATCAAGTTCCTTTTCTCTTCTAGGAGGTATGAACTCCATCCTAACTCTCTTAATCTCTCTATTTCATCTCTTGAATCTCTTGATTCATGAAGATCAAAGTTTTGATTCATAAACTTAAAAAATTCATAGAAAAGTGCAGAAAAATCCTTTTAATGCCAAATAAATTTCTATGATCTATTTTCATCATTCTCTTTCACTATCCAAGAGCATGTAACCAAAAGCTTTCTCTAACCCATATGGGTATAAAGTGGCCGAACCACCTAGCTTGAAAAAGGTTGATTTTTTTATTCAAACTTTGAGTAATAAGACTTGTTTTAGTGTTAGAAGTACCTAAGGATCATCCATACATCTCTAGCTAATTTTAATATAGAGGGGCCGAACCCTAAGTGGTTGGAAATAGGGGAGATTTGTGTTGTTAGATGTTAATGTTTGATTGATTGTGTTGATTGTAGTTGGTGACGAGTATTCGGACGAATAATCAGGAGATTCACGAACCGGTCAATCCACTTTCATCCAGAGGATTTAATCACCGAAAGGTATGGGGGTGAACCTCATCACGCCAAAGTTGGTCGAGGTGAAAATGGTTGTTTAAGTTTGTTTGGTTCAAACCCTTTTGTTTGGGTTCACCACTTTATTTGTGAAGTTCTCTTGGAGAACAAAATTTGTAGTAATGGTTCTATGTCTAGTAGGTGTTTGTGATGATGTTGATTGGATGAAAAATATTTTCATGTATGTTGAAAAACCATACTTTGATCTCTAGATCAAGTAAGGATTTTTATGCTTGATTATGATGCAATGATGTATGATTGTTGTTTGTCATAATGTTGTGAGCATTTTGAGCTATGACTTGTCTATTTGGTGAAACAAAATCTTCACTTTCCATTTGAGTGAGCTTGCGGCCTTTGCAAAAAAATAGTAGAAGAACATGAGTTGTTCTTGAGCATTCAAAGTTTTGGAGTAAGAAAGTGTCTTAATAACTTATGTTTCAAAGAAAACAATAAGTGATTTTGATCCAAAGATCAAATAAAGTTTCAATATTCAAGTATTTTACTAAAGTGAAAAATGTCTTCTACTTTGGCCATAGGTTATCTAATTAACTAAGTGTTTTAAAAGAGAAATAATAAAGTGATTTCATGATTGTTAACATAGTTTTTAATGAGACATTACCTTTATCTTAGAACTAAGATAATGTTCCACTTTCAAACATAAAGAGGACCTTATCCTTAAGTTTGATTAAAATGAATCATGGTTAGAAGATTAGAAGAGATTATATTTTCCTTTACACTAACTTAGAACATGATTTTACACTAAGCTAGTAAGGAAAAGCCTTTTCAAAATTTGTTAAGGGACTTTACCTTAATCAAGTAACAAAGTTCTTTCAAATCAATGAGTTTTCAATTAAAAAGGTTTTGATATACAAAAAGAGTTTCCAACTCTAAATCGTATAGTTTTACTCGTGAAGACCTAAGTTAAAGTAATTAACTTAGAATTGAAGACAAGAGATAATTAAGTATGGTATGTGGCGGAACAAGACCATGTACTATACCATTGATGACTTAGTTCATCAATGACTTCATAAGACTTAAGTGAATCAATACTTATTTCATTAATTGAAAATTAAGGAGTTAATATCTTAGAAAGGATCAAAGACTTATCTAAAAGGATTCTCAATCCTTCTTCATAATACTTAGGACTTGAGACATAATTCATAAGACATAAACACAAACATGAAACGTTTTGGGTTTTGGAATAGTAGTTCAATGACGGACCGGTGATTCGGATCCAGGTCAATCGTTCGATTGCTTCAATCTTGTGATGACTCGATCCTGGAGGGATCACGAGATTTATCCGGTGGATAAAAGTTTTGTAATACAAAGACGCGTATAGTTCCTAAGGAAGAGAACCTTAGTGAACCCCGAGGTTTATCCGGTGGATAAACATTGCTTTATCTCATCTGCCTTGTGTAAGCATTGGCATTTCATTGCATGAGTTGTAAGGCCTTGAGCCTAGGAGTTGAGCTTAGACCTTAATGCCGGTGCGAATCTTACAGTGACGTTTTAAGTAGTCTTGGAGGTATCAGAGTTGGAAAGGCTGACATGTGACTGATAACTCTTTTTATGAAGAATTATTTATACACTTTTTCACTTGTATTTTTGTGGTGTTTGAGTAATTTGAGTTTATGTTTTTAGTGCTTTAGGGTGGTTTTGTGTAAAGTGTGTTTTATAAGAGTCTTTTATGAGTTTTAGTGTTTTGGTGTTTTTTTGAACTATTTTTAGTATTTGAGTGTGAGTTTTCTGTGCATGGCAATTTGTGGAGATTTATGAACTAAACTGGAAACGTTGCTCTGGGATATGCTGTAGCAATAGTAGCTGAAGCTGACTGTGGACAAGGACAAAGGCTCAAAACATTCTCTTACACATTAAGTTGTCCTTCGTTGATAAGGACAGTGTGCTACACGTGGGATTGATATTTGGTGCATTAAAGTCAGGGAACTGGGCCAAGGACACTTGTCCTAATCAGTCTTTAGCCCAAAAAGGATGAGAGAGAAAACGGCCTTGGGAGATGCTGGCAGAAAAAAACCCTAAATAGGGGACAGCAAGGGAGAAAAGACTAGACATCTTCTTCCCTACTGGAGCAAGGACAGCAGCTGCGCCCCTTTTTCTCTCTCTCCTCCATTGTAATGGCTTCTTCTTCCATTTCTTATTTTTCTCTTTGTTTTTGTAAGCTCAATATGAGCTAAACCTCTTGTAGCTATGGGATGTTGAACTTGTAACGGATTTCTAGTGAATGTTATGTTGTGCCTTGCTATTGCATTTTCTATAAATCTGATTTGGTCATGTTTTAATTGAGCTTGATCACCTTAGTTAGAACTTGAGCTCACAGCTTCTTGGAAAAGCTAAGTATAGCAGAACTGTTTTATAGATAAGAGTAAAATCATTAATTGGAAAATTATGATGAAGAGTGATTTAGGAATGAACATTCTAACTCTTAGGCTAGTTGGAACGAGCTTAAGTGAGGCGTGAATGTAACTAATATGGACCTAGGAATAGGAGACGTTTAGTGAAGTTCATCTTAGAACTGTTAGAAAACAAACTTTCATTTCCTGGAGCCAAATTGCCATAGGATTGCAAATGCATAACTGAACTAGATTGAAGTTACAAGGGATATTTCTCCATAGTTGTTTTACCCATTATGTTAACAAATCTGTTTTTATTGCTCTAGCATTTATTTTTACCAAAACTGTCCTGGATACACACACAAATTATTTGTTACTCTTTGTTAATCTTGATTAATAGAACCATTAATTCAAACTTGGTACTTGCTTCACCATATAATCCTCGTGGGAACGATCTCTCTTACACTTTATTACTTGTTAAACGATTGTGTATACTTGCACAAGCACATCAACCATTTTTATAGCAACAAGTTTTTGGCGCCGTTGCCGGGGATTGTAATGGTGTTTAATGAAAAGTTTTAAATTGATAGTTCTATTAGTTGAGACAACTGATTTGTGGAGTGTTTTGCTATAGCAACAGGTACTTTACTTTGTATGCGCAGGCATAGAGCTCTTGAGTTCCAACTAGACCCAGAAATCGAAAGAACATCCAGAAGGTTGAACAGGCAGAACCAGGGCTTAGTTGAGTTGGGGAGATTGATTCCTAATACCCCTGATAGCTCTACCGCTGCCACTAGTTCTAACAATTCTGAAATGGGTGATGAACCTAATAGTATGGCTTTAGCCAATGATAGAACTAGTTCTATTAGAGGTTATGCCCTGTTTGATCTGGCAACAATGAACACAGGCATAGTGGTGCCCGAAATAACAGCTGGGCATTTTGAGTTCAAGCCTGTCATGTTCCAGATGCTGCAAGCAATTGGGCAATTCAATGGTGCTGCAACCGAGGACCCTCATTTGCGTCTGAAGCAGTTCCTGATTGTGGCTAATAATTTCATAAATCCAGGAGTCACTGAGGATTCCTTGATATTAAGACTGTTCCCATTTTCTTTGGCTGGCAAGGCTAAGAACTGGCTAAATTCTATGGAGCCTAACCCTGTTAATACATGGAATAGGATGGTTGAGAAGTTTTTGACCAAATTCTTTCCTCCTATGAAGAATGCAAAGCTGAGAAATGATATAACCTCCTTTAAGCAACTTGATGATGAGCCTTTATATGAAGCTTGGGAGAGATTTAAGGAGCTTTTAAAGAGATGCCCCCATCATAGCATTCCAATATGCATTCAGATGGAGCACTTTTACAATGGAGTGTTGCCATCCACGAGAATGATGCTTGATGCCTCTGCAGGAGGCACTCTTCTGAACAAGTCCTACAATGAAGCATATGAATTGATTGAAAGTATTGCTGCTAACAGTTATCAGTGGCCTACTGCTAGGCTTACCTCTGGAAAAAGCACAACTGCTGCATGAATGCATGAAGTGAGTGGAGTTACAACACTTACTGCTCAGTTGGCTTCCTTAACTAACAAGGTGAAAAACCTAGCTATTACAAACCAGAGTAACCTGACAGCTCAAGCAGCTGTGACTGAACCAGTTGTAAATGAACAACAGGTGCACCAAGCTAAAACTGTTTCTTGTGTGTATTGTGGAGGAGGACATTTGTTTGAGGACTGTTTCAGCAATCATGCGTCTGCTAATTATGTGAACTACAACAATAGGGGAGATAAACCCTATTTCAATACCTACAATCCAGGGAACAGGCAACCTCCCAATTTTTCGTGGAATAACAATGCTATTGCTCCGCCAGGGAGCTCAAACTTTCTTGCCAGATCCACAACAGCTCCATCTGGATTCACAAATCAGCAACCAAGTCAACAACAACAAGCACAACCGCCAAATCTGTATTGCCCCAATTTTCACGTTTTATAATTTTTCATTATTTTAACGTTTGTATTTTATTGGAGGGTCTAGAGAGTGAAATAAAATATTCTGAGAAGATAGGAATGTCCTACACAACCATAGGAAGCCATGGTTAAGTTTCGGGCGAAAGCTCAAACGAAGCCCGCTCTGCATTTTTCACAGATAGTAGCCTTTTTCTACTGTCGAGACCTAATTTGGACTCGTGAACGAGACAGTGAGTCTTAGGATTTAATTTCCTACATCTTTGTTGAAATTCGTCCCGACGCCCGAATAATAATAATAATATACTATATTCGGCCGTATAATCGAACCGGGAGGCGTTTAGAGTCGTAAAGGGATTCAACGAGACCCGACGACGGATAAGCTTGATACCACATCATGCTAGATCACTTGGGAGATTATGTCAGAGTCATCATGACGGTCGGGAAAATCTAGACGCGAAATTACCAAAATGCCCCTAACCTTAGTCTTTTACACTTTTACCATTTTACCTTTGAAGCAAATAACCATTTTGCCCTTAAGTGACTCTTTTTAAAGGCTGGGCGGCCCCCATTCAGCCCCTCATTCATGCACTAAGAACAGCCCCAAAGAAACTCAAAGCTTCATCTTCCTTCTTTGGCCAAAACTCCACCATTTTCATGAAAGAAAAGCTTGAATCCATGGAGGACAAGCTTGATTCGTTGATCAATCTTCATCCATTCTTATGTAAGATCACTTCTATGATCTCCTAGCTTCTTGAATCTCTCTCAATCTCAATATCAAATCTTGTTTTCATGAAAATCAAGTTTATGATCCAAAACTTTAAAAATTCATAGGAAATTGTAGAAAAATCCAGGAGTTAATATCTTAGAAAGGATCAAAGACTTATCTAAGAGGATTCTCAATCCTTCTTCATAACACTTAGGACTTAAGATGTGACTCATAAGGCATAAACACAACATGAAACCTTTTGGGTTTTGAAATAATAGTTTGATGATGGACCGGTGATTTGGATCTAGGTTAATCGTTCACTTGTTCCAGTCTTGTGATGACCGGAATGAGAGAAATCCTAAGACTGTGCAGGTATGGGACTGTACAGTGGAAGGAATCTTGTGGCTATGGAGGTATGAGATTTATAGCTGAGGGAAGGCTTATCAGAATTGATTGGTACTACCTATACAGACAAGATTTATCTTCTTTTAGGGAGTCTAGAACATAAGAACTCCATAGTTAAGCGTGTATGACTTGGATTAATTGTGGGATGGGTGACCTTCTGGGAAGTTTCCTAGAAAGCGTGTGAGTGAGGACAAAACACGCTGAAAAGACTTGTGTTGGTCTGTAGGGACAGTCGGTAATTCTGAAAGCAGTTCGGATCATTCCAAAAGAATCACGTGATATTTATCCAGTGGATAAACATTTTTTTTTAATACAAAGACGCGTATAGTTCCTAAGGTAGAGAACCTTAGTGAACCTCGAGGCTTATCTGGGGGATAAGCATTTATTTATCGCATCCGCTTTGTGTAAGCATTGGCATTTCATTGAACGAGTTCGTAAGGCCTTGAGCCTAAGAGTTGAGCTTACACCTAGATGCTGGTGCAAATCTTACGGTGACGATTTATTCAGTCTTGGAGGTATCAGGGTTGGAAGGGCTAACATGAGACCAATTGGTGATTCTTCTGTGTCCTAGCGAATCTGTGCAATACACTGATATCCTCGACTAGATGCCGTACTTTTCATGTTTGGTCGAGAGTGTTTCTGTAAAGCCAGATACGTGCACGTTATGAATGTTGTAGCATCTTCTCATGGCTGGCAATAAACGGAACATGTCCTCCCATTCACTCTCTCCGACGATTTGTTAGCTCCATGGAGTAGGGGTCAGAGTTTTACCCTTGTGGCATATGGCATTGAGTCATGTACATCGCATTGCATTGCACGGCTGTTGATGATTACATTCACTTATTGTACACCATTATTCTGCGTTCAAAGATGTCTTATGCTACTAAATGATTAATATGATATACTTCAATTTGTGGTATACTTGTGGACATGCTGTTGCCGGGTGTGATATCCTATGTTACTTTTGCTATCGTGACAGTGTTGATGCATTATTTATATGTTGTTTTACTTGTGTGGCTATTATGATAAACTTGTGCAAGAGTATCTCACCCTTGCCTGTACATGTTGGACACCCTATTGTGTTTTTTGACCACATGTACAGATATTTTCCAGCGGTCCTCTGGGTCACTGTGGGACCCTGCGTTTAAGTTACTTGGTGTCAACGACGAAGACGGTGGACTTTAATGACAAGGCCCAGTGTCTTTTGGGCGATGCATGCTGGGTAGTATGCTTTATTGTTCTTAGAGTTTTGTTAGACCAGCTCTTATGATTTTGATATTTAAAGTCAGGCCCATTGACCGTGACTCAGTATGATGTGCATTAAGAAAGTGACTTGATGTATGCCTTAAGGCGAAGAGAATGAGTTTCATAAATGATGAGTTTGAATGTATTTATTTGTTATTGTTAATGTTTAAATTGGTATCAGAATTTCCGCAATAAACCTAATAAGAAATTTCGAAAAGGTTTTAAATCAATCGAATCGTAAGAATTTTTGAGTTACGATATGTGACACCTCGAGGGGGTGTTAAAAAATCAAGAAATGTCCTTGGAAGCTGTCTTAAAGGCATTCATGTCAGAAACTAAGGCACAGTTCCAGAATCAAGGAGTATCCATGAGGAACCTTGAAAATCAGGTAGGCCAGCTGGCCATTGCACTAAACAGCAGACCCAGTGGTGCACTGCCATCTTCTACTGAAACTCCTTCATCCTCAAGCCCTCAAGGTAAAGAGCACTGCAAAGTAATACACTTGAGAAGTGGAACTGAGTTACCAGCTGTTGTAGAGAAAAAGAGCAAAGTGTGAACTGAAGAGACTGAGACTATTCCAGCAACTGGTGAAACTGTTGAGAAGATAGCTGAGAGAACTACTAAGAAGCCTGAGGCTGTTCCAGAAGCTGAGACCTTGCCCAAATTTATTCCAGAAAGACCACCTCCCCCTTTTCCTCAAAGGTTGAGGAAAGTACAACAAGACAAGCAGTTTAGCAAGTTCATGGAAATTCTGAAGCAGTTGCACATCAATATACCTTTGGTTGAAGCTTTGCAGCAGATGCCTAATTATACAAAGTTCATGAAAGATGTGTTAACAAAGAGGAGAAGGCTTGGGGAGTTTGAAACAGTTGCCATGACAAAGGAATGTAGCCTAATGCTCCAAGCCAAAGTACCTCCCAAGTTGAAAGACCCAGGAAGTTTCACCATTCCCTGTTCCATTGGAGATAACTACTGTGGCAGAGCACTATGTGATTTAGGTGCTAGCATCAACTTAATACCTTTGTCGAATTTTAAACAATTGGGCATCGGGGATGCTAGGCCTACTACCGTGACACTTCAACTAGCAGACAGGTCTATTGCATATCCAGAAGGAAAGATCGATGATGTGTTGATAAAAGTAGATAAGTTTGTGTTTCCAGTGGACTTTATTATTTTAGACTGTGAAGCAGATAGGGAAGTTCCTATTATTCTGGGTAGGCCCTTCCTTGCTACAGGAAGAACTCTCATTGATGTACAGAAGGGAGAGTTGACCATGAGGGTTAATGAGCAACATGTGACTTTCAATGTGTTCAATGCCTTAAACTATCCTGATGAAGGAGTGCAAGAATGTTCATTTGTGCAGTCATTTGATAATCTGTTGCAAAGACAATTCCTGACAGGAATAACAAAATTGAGTGATGATGAGTATGAATTTGGTCCTAATGATCCCTTGTTGGAAGAACTTTCTGAAATAAAGGATTACACTGCAAGGCAACCTACGTGGGCTAGAAAATTTGAGTCATTGGAAGTCACTGATGAGACTTTTAAGGACAACATACCTACAGTTATGAACCCACCTATTCTGGAGCTAAAACAGCTCCCAACTCATTTGAAATATGTTTATTTGGGAGCCATGGAAACCTTGCCTGTGATTATTTCATCGTTCCTAACTGCTAATCAAGAGAACAGTTTGATAGAAACCTTGAGAAGGCACAAGAAAGCAATCGGTTGGCAAATGGCAGATATCAAAGGCATCAGTCCTACTGTGTGTATGCATCGAATATTGCTAGAGCCTGAAGCCAAGTGGCTGGATGCTGGGATTATATACTCCATTTCTGACAGTGTGTGGGTAAGCCCAATCCAGTGTGTGCCAAAGAAAGGGGGAATAACAGTTGTGGCTAACAAGAAAAATGAACTAATCCCCACCAGAACAGTCACAGGGTGGAGGATTTGTATGGATTATAGGAAATTGAATAAATCCACCAGAAAAGATCACTTTCCCTTGCCCTTTATTGATCAAATGCTGGATAGACTTTTTGGGAAGGAGTTCTACTGTTTTTTGGATGGATACTTAGGTTACAATCAAATTGTTGTAGCACCCGAAGACCAAGAAAAGACTACCTTTACTTGTCCCTATGGCACTTTTGCCTTTCGAAGGATGCCATTTGGCCTCTGTAATGCCCCAACAACGTTCCAAAGATGCATGATGGCCATATTCTCGGATGTTATTAGGAAATCCATGGAAATTTTTATGGATGACTTCTCAGTGTTTGGAGAGTCATTCCAGGAATGCCTTGGAAATCTGGAACAGGTCTTGGATCGTTGTGAGGAAACTAATTTG
Source organism: Ammopiptanthus mongolicus (assembly GCA_039655645.1). Classification (NCBI taxonomy): domain Eukaryota; kingdom Viridiplantae; phylum Streptophyta; class Magnoliopsida; order Fabales; family Fabaceae; genus Ammopiptanthus; species Ammopiptanthus mongolicus. Next base: position 40,138,034 of record CM077345.1, read on the forward strand.
GTGTTAAACTGGGAAAAGTGTCACTTTATGGTTCAGGAAGGAATTGTGTTGGGTCACAAGGTGTCTAATAAGGGTATAGAGGTAGACAAAGCCAAAATAGAGGTCATTGAAAAGCTGCCACCACCTACCTCAGTTAAAGGAGTGAGAAGTTTCTTGGGACATGCTGGGTTCTATAGAAGATTTATTAAGGATTTCTCCAAAATCTCCAAGCCTCTGTGCCAGTTACTAGAGCATGATAGACTCTTTGATTTCACACCAAACTGTTTAGAAGCATTTGAAATTCTGAAGAAGACCCTAATTACTGCACCAGTCATAACTGCTCTCGATTGGTCTATGCCATTTGAGTTGATGTGTGACGCTAGTGACTTCGCAGTGGGAGAAGTTGTGGGCCAGAGAAAAGATAAGGTATTTCACTCTATATATTATGCCAACAAAACATTGGTTGAAGCTCAATTGAACTATACCACTACAGAGAAAGAGTTGTTGGCTGTTGTGTTTGCCTTTGACAAGTTCAGACCCTACCTTGTTGGCAAAGGTCATTGTCTATATTGATCACGCTGCCATCAAATACTTGACTGCAAAGAAAGATGTAAAGCCAAGACTGATTAGATGGGTGCTTTTGTTGCAAGAGTTCGACTTAGAAATCAGGGATAAGAAAGGAGTTGAGAATCAGGTGGCAGACCATTTGTCAAGACTGTCTGAGGGGAATGAGGCCACAAAGAATTCTGAGATCAAGGAACTGTTCCCTGATGAGCAGTTGCAATCTATGGAAGATGCGGAAACACCATGGTATGCTGACCTAGTAAACTACCTAGCCAGTGGAATTATCCCTGCAGATTTCAGCCCACAACAAAGAAAAAGGTTCTTCCATCAGGCAAAGCAATTCTGCTGGGACGAGCCATACTTGTACAAGCATTGTGCTGACAATTTGCTTAGAAGGTGTGTGGTAGAAATAGAAGTCCCGGATATTCTCTTACACTGTCATTCATCCCCATGTGGGGGACATTTTGGAGGAATGAGGACGGCTGCTAAAGTCCTCCAGGCCGGGTATTTTTGGCCTACATTATTTAAAGAGGCTTACTGCTTTGCTAAGGGCTTCAACATATGCCAAAGGGTAGGCAATATTTCAGATAGAAACGAGATGCCCCTCAATTCCATCTTGGAAGTTGAGTTGTTTGATGTTTGGGGCATAGACTTCATGGGTCCCTTCCCCCCTTCCTTTGGCAATTTATATATTTTGGTGGCTGTAGACTACGTGTCAAAATGGGTGGAGGCTGTAGCTCTCCCCACAAATGATGCTATATCTGTTGTGAAGTTTGTTCAAAGGCAGATTTTTACAAGATTTGGCACACCAAGGGCATTTATCAATGATGAAGGTACACACTTCTACAACAAGCTATTTGATGGAGTTCTCACAAAATATGGGGTACGGCATAAAGTGGCTACAACATACCATTTGCAGACCAATGGGCAGGCTGAGCTGTCCAATAGGGAAATAAAAAGAATTTTTGAAAAACTGGTGAACCCAACTAGAAAAAATTGGTCTCTGCATTTGGAAGATGCTCTTTGGGCATATAGGACTGCCTACAAGACCCCCTTAGGAATGTCACCCTATAGGTTGGTTTATGGAAAGGCATGCCATTTGCCCATTGAGCTGCAGTATAAAGCCTTCTGGGCAGTAAAAAAAACTCAACCTTGAGCTAGCACAGGCTGGAGCAACTCAGATGCTGCAGCTCAATGAGCTTGAACAACATAAGATGTTTTCGTATAAGGGCGCAGAACTCTGCAAGGCCAAAACAAAAGCTTGGCATGATCGAAAAATCCAGAAGAGAGACTTTGCGCCAGGAGAGCAAGTACTGCTCTTCAACTCCAGACTGAAGCTGTTTCCAAGAAAACTCAAATCTAGATGGTCTAGACCCTTCACCATAGTTCATGTCCACTCTCATGGAGCCATGGAATTGCTTGATGCAGCCTCTGGTAGGACCTTCAACGTAAACGGGCAAAGGGTCAAGCATTACTGGGGTGAGCCATTTGCTAAGGCACAAGCCACCACAGTAATGGTTGATCCTTGAATGTTCAACATGCTCTAAGTCAGGCTGAGGACTTATAAACCAAGCGCTACTCAGAGGCAGCCCAGCAAATTATTTTCCTTAATTTTAGTTGTTATTTTTGTTTTTGTTTTTGTTTTTGTTTTTTTTTTCTTTGGCACTAACTCAATAAGCAGAAAACAAAGAAATTGGAGTTGTGGAAGCAGGTGGTATCCCTGTCTCAGGTGGTGTTGTGGTTGTGCTTTGGGTTGAAACTGGTTGGGGGCCCATGTAACTGATTCGGGATTGTGTTGGTTTTTGGGGGGGAAGAAGTCACGTCAGTCCATAAGCCAGATAAAACAAATTCAAAAGGTTGGAGGGGAAAAGGTGGATCAACTTTTCTTACACTCACCATTCCCCAAGCCCCCCTCACACCATTTATTCTCCCTTGGTATCCGCGCCTCTTCCTAGCCACACACTCTCAACCACCAGCGTCAATCACCATCACTCTCCTATCAAATCTCTCTATAAAGCCCACTTATTCCCCTTCCTTCACACATGCAAACCCACCGCTTCCCTTACCTTCCCTTACCCGAGCCCTAACTTTTTCAGTTTTCCCCCAAATCTCTTCCTCTCCCACCTTCATCTCTTCCTCTCATCTTCGCTCTACCATGCCTCGCGTAAAGCATTTCGTTATGAAGAAGAACAAACCCACATCAAGTGATGAGTCTGAGGGGTATGGTGTTTGTAGATGTTGAAGCTGCAACTCGGTACATTAATGTTACTGCGCTCAGGGAACCTCATGCGAAGAAAGGTTTAACCATCTCCACCAAGGCATCTTATGGCCTCCCCGCTGAAATTGCTGTAGTGATTGACCAGCATAAGTGGAAACGTTTTGCTGGCCACCCAACTGGGTTCTGCACCTCTCTTGTTCGCGAGTTCTATGCGAACATTGGAGTCGCTGAACAAACCTATACTCCATGGTGAGGGGGTGCAAGGTTAGCTTCTTTGCCAAGACCATCAACTTAAAGCTGAACCTGGCTGAAGAGGACGATGAGTACCAGCCTTTACAGAAGAAGGCTACTGTAAAGCAGCTAACTGCTATGAAGGATGTTGTGACTGTCCCAGGGACGAAATGGCTCCCAACTTCTGGAAATCAGTTGAAAATCGCCAGGTCTGCTTTGCAACCCTTCGCCAAGGTTTGGTATCAGTTCCTTAAACACAAGCTCTCCCCCACTGCGCACACTGAAACTGTTAAGAAGGAACGTTTGGTGCTCCTTTACTACATCATGGAGGGAAAGAAAATAAATGTCGGGAGGTTGATACGACAGGAGATCTCCACTTGTGCCACGAGCACAAAAGGTCAATTGGTCTTCCCCTGCTTTATCACGGACCTATGCAAGCGATGTGGCATCGAGCTTCGAAAGGGGGAAGTGGAGGAGAGAAACGGAGGAAGCATTGATATTGGGTTAATAAATCGATTTATATCCAACTCAGCCAAAGCAACCCAGGCCAAAGACCAAGAGCAGATTATGGAACTAGGAGAGCCCTCAAAGCAGCAGGACCGCTCTGCAGGGCTAAAGCAAAAGGTGGAGTCTCTGACTCAGATGCTGCAGCAACACAGGCTGCAGTAGCAATTATATTGGCAATTTGCCCTGGAACAATTCAAATGGCAGCAACGGGTGCTGGAGCTTAACCAATGGAAGAAGGTGCACCCTATACCACAGTTTCCAATGCATATTCTACCTGATCCGCGTCACACCCCTGAGCAGCATAATAGTCCTAGTGCCACAATAGTCCAGGATGGATCAGACTCTTCTTATTGGATGCCACCAGCACCTTCACAACAACAACAACAAACCACCACCACTAAAGACCTGAGAAGCAACAAGAGAAAGAGAAGTGCAAGCCCCCTGCCGGACTTGGGGGCTGAGACTGAAGCAGAGCACAAAGCAACTGAACTTGAAGCAACAACAACATCCCCTACCCCCTCTCCAACTCTTAAGAAGAAAGTACCAGACGTCCCTCTCAGGGACGTGATCACAAAAATAGCAGCTGATTACCCTGCTTCTGATGAGGAGGAGGAGGACAATATGCCTCTTTCAATCAGAAAGTGTAGCCTGCCTGAACAAAGTGCCTCAAAGGGACAGGGTAAACAGCCAGCTACAGCAGTGAGTGAGGGGGCATGGGGAAGTGAAGAGGGCACAGCAGCCTCAGCAACTGATGAAGAAAACCAAGAAGACTTGGTCTTTGTGAAAGAAGTGGGGACCTCAACCCCTACAAGCAAGAAGACCACTGTTGCAAAAAGGAGCATGAAGAGCTCCCGCATCAGGAAGCTGAGCACTTGAGCACATCAGAGCAGGTTGCTGCAACCTATTGTAGCGACTCTATCAGGAGTTTCCTTGTTTCCTTTTTTGGTTATTTCTTCTAGTTTCTAGTTTAAGTTGTTGTTGCTATTTTGTTTTGTTCAAATTGTAGGAAGTAGTTGAAAGTGGGGGTCAGCTGACCTTCACCCCACCTGTTCTTTTTTTCAGCCTAGTATCCTTTATATTTTACTCCACCATGTGCACAACCATCCCCATCATGGGGTTTTGTTTAATGCAACTAGCCCGTTTTAATATTTTACAAGTGCATCTCTCTGGCAATTTTGACTTGATTGTTTTCTTTCGGGCTTGTGTGATTGGAATTAATTGTTTGGCGCTCGAGGCACATGCTGTGGCATTCTGATCTACCTTGTGAGCTCTTGGGCCAAAACAGTTTTCTCCTTCTTTCTGAGTGAATACCATTCTTATGCATAATTCTCTGATTTTGCTTTGCTGCTTTCACACTTGCACACATCTTTGCTGCACACACTTTTGCTAGAGGCCCAAATTTTTTATTTTTTTTTCTCTTGAGCCTAGTATTGCCTCCATAGCCTACCCTTGGATATTACCTTTGTGTGAACCTCTTTGAGCCTACAAGCCCTTTGTTTTAATGAACCCACATTACTAGCCATATCCTGAAAAACCAATGTCCTAACTAGTTGGTGTGGCTGGTGTGCTTCCTGTGTTTACATGCTGTAACATAAGTTTGGGAGTGCTCGAGGGCTAGCACATTTTTAAGTTTGGGGGAGCTATGCCGCAAATATGTGATAAATAAAAATATCATTTGTTATAAAAAAAATGCTGAAATGTAGAGCAGTTGCAATGAAAAATGCTGAAATGTTGTAACAACTGCTCTGAGAGTACAAAAAAGGGAAAGGAATCAAACAAAATGAATCAGATCAAAAAGTCCTCCCTAACTTGTGTGAGTTGGGCCAAGTAGGAATTAGTTGTGAAGCAAAAAGAGGAAGCATACCAAAGCTCCATCTAGTGTAGCCACCTTCCCAAAACTATTCTTACCTGAACCCAAGCCCTATTGCAACCAAATAAAGTCCTCTAGCGTTGTGCAGTTTTGATTATGAGTGGTGTGTTTAGAAGCTTGTCAAGGTCATGTTTGAGTGTGCATTTGAATGATGATTGAGAGTACCTATCTTAGCTTGAGAAGAAAGAAAGAACACACTGTTCTGAGAGTGTAGTGCTGTAGCATGTTGCTGAGAGTTGAAAATGAGGAAATCCAGGAATGCTTAATTGATTGAATTTCATTATTGTTGATGCATTGTCAAGTATGCCTTCTGAAGAAAATGGTTTCCAAAAATTTTGTGTTTGAGCTGAATTAAGCACATGTGTGGAGGTTTAGAAATATTTGTGTCTGTTCTTTTTAGTTTCTTTGTTTCCATTACTTGAGGACAAGCAATGATTCAAGTTTGGGGGTGTGATAACTCTTTTTATGAAGAGTTATTTATACCCTTTTTCACTTGTATTTTTGTGGTGTTTGAGTAGTTTGAGTTTATGTTTTTAGTGTTTTAGGGTGGTTTTGTGTAAAGTGTGTTTTATAAGAGTCTTTTATGAGTTTTAGTGTTTTGGTGTCTTTTGGAACTGTTTTTAGAATTTGAGTGTGAGTTTTCTGTGCAGGGCAATTTGTGGAGATTTATGCGCTAAACTGGAAACGTTGCTCTGGGATATGCTGTAGCAATTGTAGCTGAAGCTGACTGTGGACAAGGACAAAGGCTCAAAACATTCTCTTACACATTGAGTTGTCCTTCGCTGATAAGGACAGTGTCCTATACGTGGGACTGATATTTGGTGCATTAAAGTCAGGGAACTGGGCCAAGGACACTTGTTGTAATTCACACGTTTTTTTTTTAAATAAATTATGATACATGTTATATAATAAAATAATAATAGTAACAATAATGTTTCTTGTATAATTAATGTATTTGAAAATTTTCCTGGGAAGACTTTAAATAGATGATTTTGTTATAAATTAATTTTTGATTGTAGCATCATTCATAAACTAACAAAACAGTTTATGACATATATTTGGTAGTGTATAGTTTGGCACATCCTCAGTAACAAAATTAAAATCTTAATGTTCTAAAATAATTATTAGACATTCCCTAAATAATTTTGAAAGTAAAGATAATTTTATTTAAGTTTTAAAAGTGCATTTAACTATCAAAGGAACTCTCTTTCACTTGCATTTTGGGTTGGTTATGGTTAAAATAACGATGTTTGTGAGTTGTTTTGAGTGAATTCCTTCCATGAGAATCATTTGGAACATGTTTACTTTGATTATTCTTTAATTTATATGTTATTGGTGAGTTGTTATAGTTGTTTGTTGGTTGAAAATCATGAAAATGAGGTTTTGGGATGAAAATAGCGAAACAGCAGCGTTCTGCTGCGTTTCTGCTATTTCTATATAGCGCTGGGCCCTGAGTGTGGAGCGCTGAGCGCTGGAGCACCCGAAAAGAGGTCTGGGAAGATGATACTAGCGCTGGGCGCTAGTAACCTAGCGCTGGGCACTGGAAACAAAGATATCAAACTTTAAATGTGCATATCTTTTTTATTTCTGATCCGTTTTGGGTAAATGACCCCTTGATGGAAAGCTCTTTGAATCTACTTCCATATGAAACAAGTTTAATATTTAAATTCTAAATATTTTAAAAGTTATGGTTGAAATAGTGAACAAAGGTTAGGACCAATGTTCTAGAAAATGTTGATTTCTCATAATATCGACTTTTATTATACTTAACATCGAAAAAACATGCTTTCTGGATATATGATGAGATTGATTTGAGAAATAATAAATGTAATTGGTGCTATCTTTTCTTGAATATGATTGAGGTTATTTATATGTGATAATGCTCTGGTTAAAGTATTGAAATAATTTATGTTGATGTGGCAATGAGTTGAGATATATATATATATATATATATATATATATATATATATATATATATATATATATATTAGGTGTGGAAATTTGGTATACATGGATTATGTTGCAAGGTTATGTTGTTAATGATATTAATCGTTGTATGGATTGATTACCAGTGATAATTTGATAAATGTTGTTATGCGTAGTTGATTATGTTGGTCAATGATAAATATGACATACATTGTTTACGACATGTGAGAGTGATGGAGTAATTTCAATGCATATTATGATAAATTATTTATATGTGATGATGATTGATGTATGTGGTTGGAAACTTTTGGAAAGTACTTGATGGAATGGATTGCCAAGGAAAAGTTGTGAATCTTTGGGTAGGCCGACCGGGGAGCGGGAGCCTCCGGTATATAAATATCACCGTCGGGGACGAGGGGACCCCCTTAGATACCCCGGGCGTTAGGAGGGATGTTGGTGTTTGCCGAAGGGTACGGTATCTCCGAGATAAGAAATCAAAAACCGTCGGGGTATGAGGTCCTCAGTGAACACACCTCGTAGGATACCCAAAGATTCGATGATATTTTGATATGTGATATGTGTACATGAGAAATGTACTGATCCCTTGTGAGGACTTGAGATATAAGAAATAAATGAAATGCAAGGCATTCCACAAGTACTCGACGAATGGACGATATGTCCCATTGAGTTATGTTTGCTATATGAATGTTGTTATGTATTTTATTGCGGTATTTGTTTGAGTTGGATTATGCACGGATATGAGTGAGTGCTTGTGTGACTGTGTGATATTGTTTCTTTTTCTTATCTTGTATGCTTGCATGTGTTTAGGAGAATTCCCTCACTGAGTCAATGGTCTCACCCCACGTTTAACATTTCAGTTGCAGGTATTTGCGAAGCCGTTAGAAGCCTTGGATGCCATGTGGACAGTTTGAGGGGTTGTACCCTTAGTTTTAAAGTTGTTTTTTTTTTTTGTTTAGCAGGACTTTGTAATTTTCTTTATGTTGTTCGTTACTCTGATGTATTATATTCATTATGTAATTAATGAATGTAATCTTTTACTTTGGATGAAATGGATTTATGTATGCTTGTGAGGCTACGAAGAGGAAAAGGGAATCTTTCCCTTGCGGTCGGTCATGGCTACAAAATTCGGGTCATGACACTTGTCCTAATCAGTCTTTAGCACAAAAACGATGAGAGAGGAAAGGGCCTTGGGAGATGCTGGCAGAAAAAACCCTAAATAGGGGACAACAAGGGAGAAAAGACCAGACATCTTCTTCCCTACTGGAGCAAGGACAGCAGCTGCCCCCCTTTTTCTCTCTCTCCTCCATTGTAATGGCTTCTTCTTCCATTTCTTATTTTTCTCTTTGTTTTTGTAAGCTCAATATGAGCTAAACCTCTTGTAGCTATGGGATGTTGAACTTGTAATGGATTTCTAGTGAATGTTATGTTTTGCCTTGCTATTGCATTTTCTATAAATCTGATTTGGTCGTGTTTTAATTGAGCTTGATCACCATAGTTAGAACTTGAGCTCACGGCTGCTTGGAAAAGCTAAGTGTAGCAGAACTGTTTTATAGATAAGAGTAAAATCATTAATTGGAAAATTATGATGAAGAATGATTTAGGAAAATCTAACTTTTAGGCTAGCTGGAACGAGCTTAAGTGAGGCGTGAATGTAACTAATATGGACCTAGGAATAGGAGATGTTTAGTGAAGTTCATCTCAGAACTGTTGGAAAACAAACTTTCATTTCTTGGAGCCATATTGCCATAGCATTGCAAACGCATAACTGAACTATATTGAAGTTACAAGGGATATTTCTCCATAGCTGTATTTCCCATTCTGTTAACAAAGCTCTAGCATTTATTTTTACCAAAACTGTCCTGGATACACACACACAAATTATTTGTTACACTTTGTTAATCTTGATTAATAGAACCATTAATTCAAACTTGGTACTTGATTCACCATATAATCTTCGTGGGAACGATCTCTCTTACACTTTATTACTTGTTAAACGATTATGTATACTTGCACAACCACATCAGCCATTTTTATAGCAACAGTGACCAGCCGGTAGCTCTTCTGTGTCATGGCGAATCCGAGGAATACACTGATATCCTCGACTAGATGCCGTACTTTTCATGTTTGGTGCATAGTATTTGCATAAATCCAGATACGTGCACGTTACGAATTTTGTAGTATCTTGCTCATGGCTGGCGTACACGGAATATGTCCTCCCATTCACTCTCTCTGATGTTTTGTTAGCTCCATAGAGTAGGGGTCAGAGTTTTACCCTTGTGGCATATAGCATTGAGTCTTGTACATTGCATTGCATTGCATGGCTATTGATGGTTACATTATTGTTATAAATCACTTTTCTGTTTTCAACAATGCCCTATGATGCTAGTTGATCAACATGATTTATATTGAGCTTTATGGTAAGCATGTTAGGTAAGTTGTTACCTGGTGAGTCGTCCCGTTTTAATTTCCGCTATTTTGTTGTGTTGATGATCGGGAATCTCACCCATATTTGTATATTTTCTCTGCTGGTATTACTATTCTGCTTAAGCAGATGGACGCAACGACGGTGAAATAGACAGATGCAAACACTAGAAGGGGGTTGAATGGTGTTTGACAAATTTATGCGGAATATAGAAACTTTTTCTCAAGCACAGACGGGTTGTAACAGACGAGTAAACATAGACAGGTCAATCAGACTGATAACTCGTCTGAAGGTTTTCATAGAAAACACACAATCATGCACGATAAGAAAAGTTTTGATAAACACAATTATAAACCCCTTTAGTTAGATGATAGTTAAGGCCAATAATCAAACTAAAGAGTTAAGGCAAAGAGAGATCACTCAGCAGGTTTTATCCTGGTTCACCCCTTAACAATGAGGCTACGTCCAGTCCTTGGCAGCACCAAGTTTTCTCACTATAACTAATTTAGGTTACAGAACAGACAATTATTATTTTCACACCAAGCCTCTTCAGGCTCCAGACAAGTATTGTTTTCACACCTAGCCTCTCCAGGCTCCAGACAAGTATTATTTGCACACTTAGCCTCTTTAGGCTCAGACGGGTTTGTTTGAGGGAAGTTGTAAAAAGATTACACTTTGCAAGTCTTTCACAAGCACTCAGACGAGTGTATTAAATGTGAAGTTCTAAATGACTGCATATTAACTTCAAATGATTGAAGAATAAATAATGAAAGAATGAAGATATAAATGCACAGAGTAATTGCTCTTGATTGCTTTGACCGTTTTCTTCTCTGCTGGAATCTTCAAAGTCTTCTTCATTAAATAGGCTTCAAAATTTTAAAGCCGTTAGACACAAGGTCTGAAGTCTTGGCTTCTTGCAGATCTTCAATAAATGCAATAGAGTCGTTCTGATCAGCCATTAAAGCATAGGGAACTTCGCTTGTTCTCTCTCATCAGAGTGATACAGACTTCTGATATACCTTTGGTCTCAGCAGGTCTGTATACGTGCTTTTTGTTTGCAGAGGGAAGACTTTCCCTTTTGGTGTAAGATGCAGTTGTGTTCAGGCAAAGCACTTTTTTGAAGTTCCTTATCAGAGTCGAGACAGCTTTCATCCAATTTATTTTTCAACGTTAGTCACTAGACGGATGAGTAGCTTCATTAGACGGGTTGACTCTTTAACACATAGATGACGTCAGTTGCAAAGTCTTTTAGACGGGTGAGTCTTCCTTTGATCAGACGGTTAAAGACTTCATTAGACGAGTGAACTTCTCTTAGTTCAGACGATTGAACCTTAGCTAGTTTAGACGAGTGAACTTTAGTTAGTTCAGAAGTGTGAACTTAAGCTAGTTCAGACGTTCGAACAGTTCATATAGACGCTTAATGTTATAATCTACACACTAAGTAGACGAGTTAAATACCACAGACGGGTTCAATTAAATCATTGAATAATTGTTTTATTCTCATCAAAACTAAGGTAAATGCACATAAGACATTTGGAGACTCAACAATCTCCCTCTTTTTGATGATGACAAAACATGTTAAATGATTTAATGAACTTAAGAAAATTCACATAAATCAGTCATGTATATGATTAGTCAGATTAAAACATTGTTCCATAATTATAACATATTCAGACAGATAAGCATTTAAATTTTTATCTTAGTCTTATCTCAGTATTTTCTCCCCCTTTTAACATTATCAAAAGCAATAGAATATAGACAGAGAGATAAGAAAAGATACATCATATTTAAAGGTAAACATTTGTTCATATCAGAAGGTTGTAACATTAAGACATTTTTCATTTAACTTTCTCCCTTTTTTGTCATAATCAAAAAAGAGAAACAGAGGAGGTAATTACATTTAACCATCATTGGCTGTGTACAAGGTACCTTAAAAAGAAGAAAATTACAAATAAGTATTAAAAAGATCAAAAAGAGTTAAAAGCAAGTTTGTCCTTTGTTTTTGCCTAAAGGCTTCTTCAATTGCTCCCCCTGAGCAGATGCATCCTCTTTGATGGTTTTAAAAACGAAGAGAAAGAGATTTGAAAACGTAATAACGAAATATCTTTTAAAATAAAAGAAAGTTTTCCCTTTTAAAGACCAAAGACAGTTGTAATTTTAAATGAAAACAACAAAAAGATGGAGGTTTTTTAAAAAGAATTGATTTAAAATAAACACAGCCATGTACGCATATTGCCTTAGATAAAGAAATGGCATTAAAGATAATAACCATTTAAAAGAAAATATTTCAAATAAAGGGTATGATTCAAAGAGTCAGACGGTTAAACATAGACGGGTATCATAAATACTCATCAGACAGGTTATTCAGCAAAGCAAAGTATATTCAAGTTGTCTCTTATAAACTTAAACCTATCCTCAGGTAAAGGTTTTGTAAAGATATCAACCCATTGATTTTCAGTTTTAACAAACTTAACATCAAATACACCTTTTTGAACATAATCTCTTATGAAGTGATGTTTGATTTCTATGTGCTTAGCCTTAAAATGTTGTATGGGATTCTTGGTTAGCAAATAGCACTAGAATTATCACACCGGATAGGTATATTATGCTCAAATATAGAGTAATCTTCTAGTTGAAGTTTTACCCATAATAGCTGTGAGCAGCAACTTGCAGCAGAGACATATTCTGCTTTTGCAGTTGAGAGGGCGATAGTCATCTGTCTTTTGCTTGACCAGGAGACTTAGTTTGCTCCAATGAAGTGACATCCTCCACTGGTGCTTTTCCTTTCAATTCTATCTCCAGCAAAGTCAGCATCACAAAAACCAACTAATCTGTAATCTTGTGGTCTCAAATACATTAAACCAAGATTAGTGGTTCCAAGCAAATATCTAAAGATTCTTTTAACAGCCTTAAGATGAGATTCTTTGGGATCAGATTGGAATCTAGCACACATACAGACACTAAATTGAATATCAGGTCTGCTAGATGTTAAGTAAAGAAGAGGTCCAATCATACCTCTATAGACAGTTTGGTCTACCTTTTTACCTTCATCATCTTTGCTTAAATTAGCATTAGTTTGCATTGGAGTTTTCATGATCTTTGAGCTATCCATTTTGTACTTCTTTAGAATCTCCTTGATGTACTTTTGTTGATGGATGTAGATTCCATCACATGTCTGCTTGATTTGCAGTCCAAGGAAGAACTTCAATTCTCCCATCATGCTCATTTCAAATTCTGCTTGCATCAACTTAGAGAATTCTTTGCACATTTTTTCATTAGTAGCTCCAAAAATAATATCATCAACATATATTTGAACTACTATGAAGTTATCTTTTGAGCATTTCTTAAACAAAGTTGTATCAACTTTTCCTCTTATAAAACCATTAGTCATAAGAAAAGAACTAAGTCTATCATACCATGCTCTAGGCGCTTGTTTTAAACCATATAAAGCCTTTTTAAGTTTGAAAACATAATCTGGTTTTTCATTATCTTCAAAACCAGGAGGTTGTTTAACATAAACTTCTTCTTCAATTATTCCATTTAAAAAATCACTTTTTACATCCATTTGAAATAGAGTAATTTGATGTTGTGCAGCATATGACATGAGTATGCAAATAGCTTCTATTCTAGCTACAGGTGCAAAAGTCTCAGTATAGTCAATACCTTCTTGTTGGTTGTAGCCTTGAGCTACTAAACTTGCTTTGTTTCTGACAACTTTGCCATCTTCATCTAGCTTGTTTCTGAAAACCCATCTTGTTCCAATAACAGACTTGTCTGTTGGTTTGGAGACAAGTTTCCAGACATCATTCCTTTTGAACTGATTAAGTTCCTCTTGCATAGCAAGAATCCAGCTTTCATCTTCAAGAGCTTCCTCAATATGCTTTGGTTCAATTTCAGATAAAAAAGTCATATTGCTTGACTCTCTTAAGACAGATCTAGTTCTAACACCTTCAGAGGGACTTCCTATGATAAGATCTTCAAGATGATGAGCTTTGAACTTCCAGTCTCTTCTGAGATCATCATTTTGATGTTGATCTGACTAATGACTCGTCTGCTCCACTTGTCTGATAGATTCCTCAGCAGACTCAGTTTTTGATACATCTGGCTGTTGACTCGTCTGCTGGGTAAGATCAAGTCCTGCAAGATCATCTCCTAGATCTAATAGTTCCCAATCAGTCTTTAGATTATCATTGAATTTTACATGAATAGATTCCTCAACAACAGAGGTTCTAGAGTTAAAAACTCTATATACTTTAGACACTTCAGAATATCCAATGAAGATACCATAGTCTACCTTGGAATCAAACTTTCCATGTTGATCCTTGGTATTTAAGATGAAGCATTCGCATCCAAATGCATGGAAATAAGATATGTTGGGTTTTCTATCTTTCCACAATTCATAAAGAGTCTTCTTTAGGATAGACCTTATAAGTATTCTATTTTGCACATAACATGCAATGTTTATTGCTTCAGCCCAGAAGTACTTAGGGAGATTATTTTCATTGAGCATTGATCTAGCCATCTCTTGCAGAGATCTGTTCTTTCTCTCAACCACTCCATTTTGCTGTGGAGTTCTTGGTGCAAAGAAGTTGTGAGAGATTCCATTCTCTTCACAGAACAGTTTGAATTGCTCATTTTCAAATTCTCCCCCATGATCACTTCTAAGGGTAGAAATACAGAAACCTTGCTCATTTTGTACTTTCTTACAGAATACAGAAAAGGCCTTAAAAGACTCATCCTTGTGGGTTAAGAAAAGTACCCAAGTAAATCTAGAGTAGTCATCAACAATGACAAATCCATATTTCCTTCCAACTAAACTGGCAACACTAACTGGTCCAAACAGATCCATGTGTAACAACTGAAGAGGTCTAGAGGTTGATACAATGTTTTTTGATTTGAAACTTGATTTTACTTGTTTACCTTTCTGACATGCATCACATAAAACGTCTTTCTTGAAACTAATATCAGGCAATCCTCTCACAAGGTTATCCTTTTTCAATTTCGAAATAAGTTTCATACTAGCATGTCCTAGTTTCTTATGCCATAACCATCTTTCATCCTCTTTAGACATCAGACAGGTTACACTTTGATCTGAGAGTTCAGTTAGCTCAATCTCATAAAGATTTTGCTGTCTATTAGCTGAAAAGAGGGTCTTGCCACTCTTGTCTTTGACTATGCATTCATTCTTAGTGAAGGAGACATCAAATCCACTATCACATAATTGACTTATGCTAAGTAAATTGTGTCTTAGTCCTTCAACCATAAGCACATTTGAGATAGAGGGAAGAGTGGTTTTCCACCAATTGTACCAACACCAATTACTCTTCCTTTTTGATTGCCTCCAAA
Organism: Ammopiptanthus mongolicus; assembly: GCA_039655645.1. NCBI lineage: Eukaryota > Viridiplantae > Streptophyta > Magnoliopsida > Fabales > Fabaceae > Ammopiptanthus > Ammopiptanthus mongolicus. The sequence goes on from CM077345.1 coordinate 40,153,118, forward strand.
GGCAACAAATCCACCATTCTTAGACTGGAGGTCTTGGAACATAGACCTTTCTCCTGTCATATGTCGCGAGCAGCCACTGTCCAGGTACCAGCAGAGGCGTCTGCTTTGTCCTATTAAGGTTGTCTGCAACAGAAATTATTTTATCTTTAGGTACCCATATTTTTCTGGGTCCTTTTCTGTTAGTTCTAGGAGTTTGTGAAGACTTCCTCTTCTTCTTGTGAAAACACTTAGACATAACATGTCCAGCTTTTCCACAGAAGTTACAGACGGGTCTAAGTCTAACTGGAATGGGTTTAACATAGACAGTTGAAGATTTTGTTGATACTTTATGATCAGCTTGGTGATCATATCCAATGCCTTCTTTGTTAAGAGAGTGTCTCTGACATCCTAGCAGTTTTGTCAGATTATCTCTGCCATTAACAAATCTAGCAAAATCAGAAGTGAGCTCCTTCACTTTCTGTTGAAGTGTGACCACTTCTTCAGAATGTGATGTTTCACTTGAGATCGAAGCTTCATCAGACTTTTCAGTCCTCAGTTGGCTATTCTCTTTGGCCAGCATCTCACACTCTTGAGATTTTTGTTTATGCTCACTGAGGAGTTTAACATAATCTCTCTTGAGGGATTTGAAGGCCTTAGATAAGCCTTTGGATTCCTCTACCAGCTCATCATAAGCATAATGCAATTCCTCAAGTTCAGAATGTACCTCAGTTTCAGGTTTTGAATCTGTATTGGCCATCAAACAGAGATTGGCTTCCTCTTCTGTCTCTTCTCCTTCATGTGTGACAGATAAGGAGTCCAACATTTCTTTAGCAGAATCACAAGCACGAACCTTTTCAAACTCTTCTGGACTGAGAGCACAGATTATAGCATATCTGGCTTTATGGTTTAGATCCCATCTTGTCTTTTCTGCATGTGTCCACTGAGCCTTAGGCTTGTCTGAGCCATCATTCTTTTGAGGAGTATAAGGACCATCAGTAATGATATCCCATACATCAGAATTTGTTGCCAAGATGAACCAGTGAAACATTTCTTTCCAGTAGTTGTAGTTTACACCATCGAAGAAAGGGGGTCAGGTTATAGAGCCTCCTTTAGGTTGGGGGTTCCCACTTGAGCTTGCTCCAGAGTACATTGTCTATTCTTCAGGATATTTTCTCTACACTGTTAGGTGCTCAACCCAGAGGCTGAGCTCTGATACCAACTGAAATAGACAGATGCAAACACTAGAAGGGGGTTGAATGGTGTTTGACAAATTTATGCGGAATATAGAAACTTTTTCGCAAGCACAGACGGGTTGTAATAGACGAGTAAACACAGACAGGTCAATCAAACTGATAACTCGTCTGAAGGTTTTCACAGAAAACACACAATCATGCAAGATAAGAAAAGTTTTGATAAACACAATTATAAACCCCTTTAGTTAGATGATAGTTAAGAGAAATAATCAAACTAAAGAGTTAAGGCAAAGAGAGATCACTCAGCAGGTTTTATCTTGGTTCACCCCTTAACAATGAGGCTACGTCCAGTCCTTGGCAGCACCAAGTTTTCTCACTATAACTGATTTAGGTTACAGGACAGACAAGTATTATTTTCACACCTAGCCACTCTTCAGGCTCCAGACGAGTATTGTTTTCACACCTAGCCTCGTCAGGCTCAGACGGGTTTTTTTGAGAGAAGTTGTAAAAAGATTACACTTTGCAAGTCTTTCACAAGCACTCAGACGAGTGTATTAAATGTGAAGTTCTAAAAGACTGCGTATTAACTTCAAATGATTGAAGAATAAATAATGAAAGAATGAAGATATAAATGCACAGAGTAATTGCTCTTGATTGCTTTGATCGTTTTCTTCTCTGCTGGAATCTTCAAAGTCTTCTTCATTAAATAGGCTTCAAAATTTTAAAGCCGTTAGACACAAGGTCTGAAGTCTTGGCTTCTTGCAGATCTTCAATAAATGCAATAGAGTCGTTCTGATCAGCCATTAAAGCATAGGGAACTTCGCTTGTTCTCTCTCATCAGAGTGATACAGACTTCTGATATACCTTTGGTCTCAGCAGGTCTGTATACGTGCTTTTTGTTTGCAGAGAGAAGACTTTCCCTTTTGGTGTAAGATGCAGTTGTGTTCAGGCAAAGCACTTTTTTGAAGTTCCTTATCAGAGTCGAGACAGCTTTCATCCAATGTATTTTTCAACGTTAGTCACTAGACGGATGAGTAGCTTCATTAAACGGGTTGACTCTTTAACACATAGATGACGTCAGTTGCAAAGTCTTTTAGATGGGTGAGTCTTCCTTTGATCAGACGGTTGAAGACTTCATTAGACGAGTGAACTTCTCTTAGTTCAGACGAGTGAACCTTAGCTAGTTCAGACGAGTGAACTTATCTCAGTTCAGACGAGTGAACTTTAGTTAGTTCAGACGTGTGAACTTAAGCTAGTTCAGACGTGTGAACAGTTCATATAGACGCTTAATGTTATAATCTGCACACTAAGTAGACGAGTTAAATACCACAGACGGGTTCAATTAAATCATTGAATAACTGTTTTAATCTCATCAAAACTAAGGTAAATGGACATCAGACATTTGGAGACTCAACAGACGGTGCAACCCAGCACATATTTGAGTCCAGAGGGGGACTCCTTTTGCTGTTTTTGTTTCGGCCAGGTTGTGTCAAGTGTTTGTTATATCTTTTGGGGAGCAGTGACTTCTAGTACTTATTATATACTTATTGCCAGTTAGGCATTAGACCTATGTCTGTATACAGTACTATTTCTATTTCTGTACTTTATTTCTGAATGTCTTTTAGAAATGCATGGTGAACCTAAGTTCATTTATTACTACTTACCTTTACTAATCACATTACATCTTTGTAAAAAAAAAAAATTGTATTTTCCACATTAATATTATTTTCGGCCTTATAATTGTTCGGGAATGTGACACTCGGCAAAGGGTGTTGCATTATGGTACTGAAATCCATGCATTGTGAAGCATTATGCCTAGATTGGACAACGTGACATGGTAAATAAATTCATACAATGTGAAGCGTTATGCCTGGATTAGACAACGTGATATGGTAAATACTGTGTGCCTTGATTGGCAATTGAGCTTGATCAACTCATTCATTTGATGTTGGGATTTCCGAAATTTAAGAATTGAGTGGTAGAGGATGTATATGGAAGTGTCATGCATATGTTTTGAAAATGATGCTGACTGTTGGGTATGAAACCCTGGATTTATCTGTGTTGGCATGATATTCTGTGTTGTGTCTATCATGTTTCATAACTGTGTTTGATATACCTATACGCATCTGCTGTTTGTGTTTTGGGTATGCAGTAGTTATACTTTGAGTTCATATATTGGTGTCTCACCCTTGCCTGTACGTGTTGGACACCTTGTTGTATTTTTGGATACACGTACAGATGTTTGTTAGCAGTCCTCTGGATCATTCTGGAAACCTGTGGCTTGAGTGCTGGAAGTTGATGATGAAGAGGTGTAGGTTGGTGACGATGTGACCTAATCCCTTTGGTACGACTGATGTCGGGGTAGTGCACTTTGTTACCTGTAGACTTCTTTTGTCAGACCAGCTTAGGTTTATCTTGAGGTAGATACTTTTGGGGCTAGTCTATTATCAGCTCCTGATGGTCATGTTGGTAGACTTATGTATTTTAATGTTCAAATATATAAATACATATATATTTGTGAGTTATGATGATGTTGCCTTGGGCATTTGTTAATCATGTTGTAAAAAAAAAAAAAAAATTCTCATGATTTCCAGGACTTAATGAGACAACCCCTTCCTCGGATGTCCCATTGGTAACCCAATTCAATTTATTTATGTCGCAGCATAATGTGGTAATATAAAAATGCGGAAATATTTAAAACATTCAACACGCTGATACCATAACAACTTATACATAAGTAAGAGTATTGGCTCCATCAGTAGGGCCTACAATAACTGATACCAATTATCTCAGAGTACGCAACTCATATTAAAATATACAACTAAAAGCATGGTAACAAAATAAAATACATCAGACTTCCTCTCCTGGCCCCAAAACCACATTTCGCTCAACCCATGTACTGGCCATAACAAAACTAAGGCTGTCTATCCAACCACGACTCTAACGTATACGATAGTCGAGCCCGTATACACTACTCTTCGCTGAGAGTAGTTAGTCTCCCAGAGATGGTCATCCTCTGCATAGAGCAGCTCAAGGTCCCCTAGCATTGAGATCCGAGGCTCTCCCGCCAGTATCAGATTCAACTGGTATGCCATCAATCTTCCTGGCAATTCCTCAACAGGTTCTTCTCGTACGATCGAGAGTAAATAAAATACGACATAGAGAAAAATATAGGGGATAAGACACAGCAATTCATCATACATGGGAAAACAGCTATAAAATAATTTATATAGATAGCAACACTCAGCAGCACAACAGTGATAACCAAACAACTCCCAGATAATGATCTCTTAACTAATGTCTCTCACACTCATGCAACAGACAACTATATGGGCGCAATCACGACGTGACATTCTCAACAGATCAAGATGTCTCGTTCATCTTTGTGCCACCCCCCATAATGCAAGGTTCGGCCAACAGCCTACAGGCTCGACTCGTCTCATGGGTACGACATATTCTCCCGCCCGCAGGCCAGGTCGGAATATTCGTCTGTCAATAACGTAACTTAAGATAACGACATATCCCCCCGCCCGCAAGCCAGGTCGGGATATTCGCCCGTCCGTTAACAACTAATCGGTACGATCATCTCCCCGCAGGCAAGATTGGAATCGCCCATACGCCAACACAGTGATGAACAACAACTATGCAACATGAACCTCACCAACTCATATCAGGATCAGCAACTTAATGTCTCAACCCCGACATATAACAACCAGGACCAACTTTCCTCCGGCTTAACCGGGTATCAACTTTAAATCACAATGTAAACAGATCAACTGGATTTCTAGGTTGAGCACTATAACATATATATATCGTTGACTTTCTCACCACACATTCATCTCCCAACTCATCAGAATTTACTGCCTATCTCTACTCAGGCATCAACAGTCACAACAGCACATTAATAACAACCAGAAACAGATTCAACAATAATATCAACTCACAGATAAATAATTAAGTAATCATAAACATATAATAGGCATAATACACATATCGCATATGATATATTAAACATCCCATCATAGAACATACATCCTCACATACAGTAAAATCAAACTAACGGTCAAACGACCTCTAGTAGGGTTTAGGTCGCCCTACACATTTCAATATATATTATTTTAAATCTCGCCACCCCGACGATATTGTGGTTCTTTCCCCCACCTTATTTGTGTTCCCATGCGACTCCGGATGCGGCTCCACAACTGTCAATCCCCTAATCCTTAGGACTAGGCTGCTTGCAACACCCTTTCCCGAGTGTCACATTCCCGAACGTTTATAAGGCCGAAAATATTTATTAATGCGGAAAAATACGATTTTTCTTTTTTTCTTTTCTTTTCATAAAGATGTAATGGGATTTGTAAAGGTAGTAAATAATACTAATAAGTGAACTTAGGTTCACCATGCATTACTAGGACATACATACAGTATTATAATACAAAAAACAGAAATAACAACATTACTATATATAGACATAAGTCTAATGTATGACTGACATAAGAAAATACAATAAGTACTAGGAGTCATAGCTCCCAAAAGGTACTACAAAAACTGACATAGTCTGGCCGACAACAAAACTAAAACAGCAAAAGAGTCCACCTCCGAACTCAAAGGGACTGCTGAACCAAACCATCATCGCGTCCATCTGTTCAAGCAGCAACAACAAGTACCAGCAGAAAACATACAGATATGGGTGAGATTCCCGTTCATCAACACAACAAAACAGCAGTAGTAAAAACGGGACGACTCACCGGGTAACGGCGTACCTAACATGTTAAGCAGTTAAACAACATACTAAAACTCTCAATATCAATCAGGTTAAATAGTTAACAGTACAATATAATGCATTCTTAAACAATACAGCGATGTATAACAGTAAATGTAAACATCAATAGCCATGCAATGCAATGCAATGTATATGACTCAATGTCAATGTCACTGGGTACTACTCTGACCCCTACTCAATGGAGCTAACAAAACATTCGGAGAGAGTGAATGGGAGGACATGTTCCGTGCGCGTCAGCCTTGGGCAAGATGCTACAACATTCGTAACATGCACGTATCTGGCTTTTACGGAAACACTCTCGACCAAACATGAAAAGTACGGCATCTAGTAGAGGATATCAGTGTATTGCACGGATTCGCCACGACACAGAAGAATCACCAACTGGTCACATGTCAGCCCTTCCAACCCTGATAGCTCCAAAGAGACCATTGAAGATCGTCACCGTAAGATTCGCACCTGCATCAAGGTGTAAGCTCAACTCCTAGGCTCAAGGCCTTACAACTATGCACATGAAATGCCAATGCTTACACAAAGCAGATGCGATAAAGCAATGTCTATCCATTGGATAGACCTTAAGGTTCACTAAGGTTCTCTTCCTTAGAAACTACACACATCTTTGTTTTATAAAACATTTATCCATCGGATAAAACAATTATCCATCGGATAAATATCTCGTGATTCCTTTGGAATGATCCAGACTGCTTTCAGAATCGTCGACTGTCCCCACAAACCAACACAAGTCTTTTCAGCGTGTTTTGTCCTCACTCACACGCTTTCTAGGAAACTTCCCATAAGGTCACCCATCCCATAATTACTCTAAGTCAAGCACGCTTAACTATAAAGTTCTTATGTTCTAAGCTCCCGAAAAGAAGATAAATCTTGTTGGTATGGGTAGTACCAATCAATTCTTATATGCCTTCCCTTAACTATACAGTCCCATACCTGCATAGCCTCAGGATTCCTTCCACTGTACAGTCCCATACCTGCACAGTCTCAGGCTCTCTCTCATTCCAGTTATCACAAGACAGAAGCAATTGAACGATTAACCTAGATCCGAATCATCGGTCCGTCATCGAACTACTGTTTCGAAAACCAAAACGTTTCGTGTTTGTGTTTACGTCGTATGAATTATGTCTGAAGTCCTAAGCATTATGAATAAGGATTGAGAATCCTCTTAGATAAGTCTTTAAGCCTTTCTAAGATATTAATCCCTTGTCTTTCAATTAAGGAAACAAGTGTTGATTTCACTTAAGTCTTATGAACTCATTGATGTACTAAGTCATCAATGGTATAGTACATGGTCTTGTTCCACCACATACCATACTTAATTAAAACTTGTCTTCAACTCTAAGTTAATTATTTAACTTATGTTTTTCAGGCGTAAAACTTTATGATTGAGTTCGAAAACTCCTTTTGTAAACCAAACAACTTTTACGATTGAAAACTCATTTGATTTGAAACAACATTTGAACTACTTACTTCACTTCTAGCATTTTCTAAAATATGAAATTCGCTTAGCGAGAGTACATTCGCTTAGCTAAATTAAGGTAGTGATTCCTTTCTCGCGGGGCGAACAGAAGTTTCGCGTCGCGAGGCTGAGAGTTATATTTGCTCCTTATACAAATCCTCTGTATCGCGAGGCGAATATTGTCTCGCGTCGCGAGGCAGAGAACTGTATTTCAAACCGACCTTCTGCATCGCGAGGCGATAATTGTCTCGCGTCGCGAGGCAGAGCTGCAATTCTTCACTGCTTAGGCGGTTCGCGGGGCGAGAACTACTTCGCTACGCGAGGCAGAGAAGCTGCATCTTTGCTGCTCGGGCTAGCACACTGTCTCGCGAGGCGAGGCAATGTTAGCCTGGCGAATGCCTTATCTTCTCTCTGTCTCGCGAGGCGAGACGGGGTTCGCTGGGCGAGTGCCCTGTTTTCACTTTTCCTTAACTTCTTCATTAATTCTCTTTTGAAACACTTAGTTTGATTAACAAACCTATGGCTAAAGAAAAGACATTTTCCACTTTGGTGACACACTTAAAAGGTTAAAACTTCATTTGATCTTTGGATCAAAATCACTTTTGTTTCTCTTTGAAAACATAGGTTATGAAATCATGTTTTCATGTTTTTTCTTACTTCAAAACCTCGCTAGATCAAGAACAACACATGTTCTTATATTTCCTCTTACTAAGGCCACCAATGAAAATATAGCTCAAAAGCCTACTACAACACATGAGACTTTGCTTCACCAACAAAGCAAATATAGCTCAAAAGCTCACACCAATTATGACAAACCACAATTACACCTTATTACATCATAATCAAACATCCAAGTCCATCACACATTATGGTCTCATAATCAACAATAAAAGTCCATACTTGATCTAGTGATCAAAGTAGGTTTTCCAACATACATGAAAATGATTTTCCTTCAATCATATCTTCATCAACATATGCTAAAGCACACTACAACATACTCAAGCATAAACTCATCATGACAATCTTGTTCTCCAAGAGAACTTAACAAAACTTAACATATAAAAGTGAACCCAAACTAAAGGGTTTCACCCACACATAAAATTAAACAACCATTCTCACTACCACCATCTTGGTGTGATGAGGTTCTTCTCCCCATACCTGTTGAAGAGCAGATTCCCGGATCAAAGTCGGTTGATCGGTTTGTGAACCTTCTGATGACACCAACTACAAACAACCAAACAATCAAACATTAAACAACAATCAAACCAAACTCAACAATTCTCACAAAGAGGGTTTCGGCCACCCTAAAGAGAATAAAGCTAGGAATTGATCTTGGTTTTCCATTTCATGGATTCAAAGGCATTAGGAAAGCTAAGAATGAAATCAAGTGTTAGAAATCAAAAATTGATGAAAACACTATTCATCATCATCAAGAAGGGTTCGGCCCTAATGTGCTTTTTGAGCTATGATGAGAGTTGAATCACAAGCTCTTGGGTTTAGGTAGAGATTAATGATGTGAGTTCAAAGAACTTGGTCTTAGCTCAAAAGGATTTTTCTATAATTTCCTATGGATTTTCAAAGTTTTGGATCTAAGAAATTCTTTTCATGAAAATGGATCTTGATCTTGAAATAAAGAGATATTCAAGAAGCTAAGAGATCATAGAAGTGATCTTACCTTGAAATGAAGGAAGATTGCTCAAGGAATCAAGTGATTCCAACAAGAAACCAAGCTTTTTCACGAACAACAATGGTGCTTCTTCAAGAGTAACTATGGTGTTCTTCTCTTTTTGAGAGGGCTGTGCGAAAATGAGAGTGTGAGGGGCTGAGTTCAGCTTTAAAACAAGTCACTTAAAGGCAAAATGGTCATTTGCCAAAAGGGTAAAATGGTAAAAGTGCAAAAGACTAAGGTTAGGGGCATTTTGGTCATTTCGCGTCTAGATTTTCCCGATCGTCATGACGACTCTGGCATACTCTCCCAAGTGTCCTAGGATGTTGTGATATCAAGATTATCTGTTGGCGAGTCTCGGTAAGTCCATATGTGGCTCCGTTCGTCACCCGATTGAGAATTCCGCCCGAACGAAGGTCAGGAAGTTATTTTTCTGAAATTTTTACGAAATTTAACCAAAACGTAGATAATCGAATTCTAAGACTTACTGTCTCGTTCACGGGTCCATCTGAGGTCTTCTGAGCAGTAAAATCATACTGTCAGTGTAAAAACGCAGACTGAACTCCATTTGAGTTTTTGACTCAAGACTTAATCGTAGCTTCCTACGATATCGTCGAGCATAACTATGGTCTCGGAATATTTTATTTCTATTCCTAAGACCTCGAATAAAATAAAGACATTAAAATACTGAAGAATTAGAAAACGTGAAAATCGGGGCGTTACACTGCTGCCCCTATTTAATTAAATAGGCTAGGGATGTTGAAATTCTACAAACTTTTGGATCAATGATCCTTAAGCATGCACAACACTAGAGTAAGTCCTTTTACTCAAAAACTTGAAGCAAAACTCAAGCTTTTCTCACCATAGGGTTTTGGCCATCACTATTAAAAATAGGTGAGAGCTTGATTTGGTTTCCGAATCACTTGGATTACATGATTATGGAATGAAATAGGTGAAATCAAGAATCATTGCACACAAATTGAACAAAACCCATTTTCCCACAAATTGGACCTAGGTTCGGTTCCCCATAGAGAAATAGGATAGGAAAATTATTTGATTTCATGCTCTTAGATAGTGATAGAAGAGGATGAAACTAGATTATAGAAATTGGTTTGGCATTAAAAGGATTTTTCTGTAATTTTCTAGAGATTTTTGAAGTTTGAATCATAAACTTGAAACCATGAAATTTCAAAGGAGAAAAATGAAGGAGGAGGGGGGTTCGAATATGAGAAGAATGGGACAAGGATGTCCAACTAAAATTTCATTAAGGTTAGTTTGGTCTTTTTTCCTAAGGACCAAATGGTAATTTTGAAGAAAGTCAAGGACATTTTGGTCTTTTCGCCTCCAGATATTTTGAAAATGTCATCATGAGATAGGCACGAAATTCAAGGTGATTTGAGTTGATTTGACATCAATTTTATTAGTTAGCTGGTCCCTCTAAATCCCTACGCAGCTCCGTTTGTCTCCTGGTTCGAGTCTTCGCCTGAATAATTTATATTATTTTCAATTTTGAAGGTCAAAAACCAATTTTAGCAAAATTGTAGGAAACGTGATTCTAAGACTAATTGTCTCGTTCATGAGTCCAAATTAGGTCTTTATAGTAGTAAAATACTACTGTCAATGAAAAACACAGATCGGGCTTCGTTTGAGTTTTCGACCCAAAATTTAACCATAGTTTCCGACGATAGTGTAGAGCTTGACTATGGTCTTAGTTTATTTTATTTCACTCTCTAGACCCTCCAATTAAATACAAATTCATAAATACTATTTAATTTAGAAAACTTGAAAAGAAATCGGGGTGTTACATTATTGCCCCCTTAAAAAGAATTTCGTCCTCGAAATTCGACGTACCTTTTTAAAATAAACTCGGATATTGCCACTGCATGTCTTCTTCTCGCTCCCAGGTAGCATCTCCGGTAACATCATCCCATATGATCTTGACCAACGGTATGTTTTTACCTCGGAGTTTTTTATTCCATACATCCGCGATCCTTACCTGTAGAGCCTCATACTCAAGGTTCTCTCTCAATTGTATTGACTCTGGTTCTAAGATGTGTGATGGATCAGGATAGTACTTTCTCAACTGAGAAACATGAAAGACATTATGAAGGTTGGATATGTTTGGTGGTAAAGCGATATGATAGGCTACATGACCAATTTGGCGAAGAATTTGAAATGGTCCAATGAATCTAGGGGTAAGCTTTCAGATTTTATTTCTCTACCGACTCCAGTTCTCGGAGTTACTCTCAAAAAAACATGGTCTCCTTCCTGGACTTCTAAAGGTCTTCTCCTTTTATCGTTGTAACTCTTTTGTCTATATTGTGCGATTTTCATTTTTCCCTTATCCTCTGATTTGTTCCATCATCTGTTGAACTACCTCCGGGCCTAACACTTGACTTTCTCCCGTCTCATACCAACACAATGGTGTTCTACACTTTCTGCCGTACAACGCTTCGCAAGGTGCCATCCCTATGCTTGTATGAAAACTATTGTTATAGGTGAACTCAATCAATGGTAAGAACTCATCCCAACTTCCTATGTGTTCCAAAACACAAGCTCTCAGAGATCTTCCAATGATTGAATCGTTCGTTCCGACTGACCATCCGTCTGAGGATGATAAGCACAACTCAACCTCAACTTAGTTCCCAAATCCTTACGTAACTAGTTCCAGAATCTAGATGTAAATCTAGGATCTCTGTTAGAAACAATACTAGAAGGCACTCTGTGCAACCTTACTACTTCCTTGATGTAGATTTGGGTTAACTTTTCAACTTAACCAATAGGTAAGAAGTGAGCACATTTCGTCAACCTATCAATGATTACCCAAATGGCATCATGCCTCTTGTTAGACCTTGGCAACCCAACCACAAAATCCATAGATATTCCATCCTATTTCCATTTTGGGATATCTAAAGACTGTAACAATCCTGCTGGCTTTTGGTGTTCTATCTTCGCTTTCTGACACACCAAGCAAGCCAACACATACTCAGCTACCTCTTTCTTCATCCCGGGCTACCAAAACATTTTCTTCAAGTCCTGGTACATCTTGGTAGCTCCTACTTGAAAACTCAGCCTACTCTTGTGTGCTTCTTCCAAGATCATCCTTCTTAGCTCTATATCCATTGGCACAAAAATCCTATCAACATACCTCAAGACTCCATCTTGATTCATCCTAAACTCAGAAGTTCTACCTTCCATTACTTGTTCCTTCACCTTCTGAAGATACTGATCAACTTCTTGCTTTTCCTCTATCGTCTTCAAGAAGTCACTCGTTACTGTGACCATTCCTCGGTGTACCTTATCTCTAGATAATTCCACACCTAGATTCAGATCTCCAAACTGTTCAATCAGTTCTAGCTCTTTCACCATCATAGCAGATACGTGTAAGGATTTCCTACTTAATGCATCCGCTATTACATCCGCCTTTCCTGGATGGTATTGTAGATCGAATTCATAATCCTTTATGAATTCTATCCACCTCCTTTGCCTCATATTTAACTCCTTCTGATCAAATAGGTACCTTAAACTCTTATGGTCACTATACACCGGAAACTTGGCTCCGTATAAATAGTGTCCTAAAATCTTTAAAGCAACACTATAGCTGCTAGCTCCAAATCATGAGTCGGATAATTCCTCTCATGAACTCTTAACTGCCGTGAAGCATATGCTACCCCTCTCCTTTCTTGCATTAGGACACAACCCAACCCTTGGTATAACGCATCACACTATACGTCAAACTGTCCTAAAGAGTCTGGAAATGTTAATACTGGTGATGTAGTCAACCTCCCTTTCAGCTCTTGAAAACTTTTCTCACACTCCTCCGTCCATACAAAGGATATTCCCTTCCTTGTTAACTGCGTCATCTGCAATGTGATCTTCGATAATCCTTCGATGAACTTCGGTAATATCCAGCTAGTCCTAGGAAACTCTGTATCTCGCTTACCGACTTAGGACTTTCCCATTCTACCAACGCTTCAACCTTCGTTGGATCTGCTGCTATTCCATCTCGATTAATCACATGACCTAAGAATTGCACTTCTTCCAACTAGAACTCACACTTGGACAACTTTGCATAAAGTTGTTGGTCTTTTAACACTTGAAGCACAATCCTAAGATGTTCCTGATGTTCTTCCCGATTAAGAGAATAAATAAGAATGTCGTCGACAAGACAACTACAAACTTACGCAAGAACGGTCGGAAAATCCAGTTCATGTATCCATAAACACTGCTGGAGCATTAGTTACACCAAAGGGCATAACCAGATACTCGTAGTGTCCATACCGACTACTAAACTCCGTCTTCGGTATATCCTCCCTCTTGAGGATACCACTATTGTAACACCCCCTCTCGGTGTCACAGGTATAAAAGGATTTTTCTACAATTTACTAGGTTCATGAACCTGGCTCTGATACCACTATTGTAACACCCTCTTTCGGTGTCACAGTTCATACCCCAAATTTTTTCTTTTGGTTAATTATAACTTTTTCGAAAAGCCCATTAGACTAGTTGCGAAAAATATGATACCAAATGAACACTTTAACAACAAGATGAAAACAAATAGAAACTCATCATTTATAGAATTAATTCAACTTAGCCATAAGGCATACATCCCTTCAATCTCTTAATATACATCCTACAGAGTCACGGTCAAGAGACCTGACTTAAACGTTAAACAATCCTAAGAGCTGGTCTAATAAAAACTCTAAGAACAATAAAGCATACTACCTAGCATGCATCACCCCAATGATACTGGGCCTCATCATCAACAGTCCACTCGTCTTCGTCATCAACACCAAGGAACTCAGCTGCAGGGTCCCGCAGTGACCTAGAGGATAGTTGGAAAATATCTGTACATGTGTTCAAAAAACACAGCAGGGTGTCCAACATGTACTGGCAAGGGTGAGATACTCGTTCACAAGTTCATCATAATAGCCACACAAGGAAAGTAGCATACAAATAATGCATCAACACAGTCATGCGATAAAATACCAATATTCAATCATAATATCATAATGGGATAATTTCCCTTTCAAAATATCACACTCATTCATCAAGATAAGTCAAAAGAATGCATGAGACTTCAATTCGACTTTCTAATTCATATTCTCCGGAGATTCCTACTTCCCTTCATCGAGCGATAGGCTGCGAATACTCCCATAACATAATTGTTCTCATGAGTCGGCCTCTCAATTTAGGTCTGAACTCCAATTGTTCCGGGGTACCACATCACAACCATATCATGAATAGTCCAGTCTCTGATTGAGTTCATCTGTGTTGGGCAACCGATTTACCACGACACGGGGTCACGAGGCCTCTGGCCACTTGTGGAGTTTCGAACACAGAATGCCCCTATAGACCTAGTGGTCTTAATTGGCTCATATTCTCAACCACTTGGATTGTAGCTCGGTTCAAATGGCACGTCGGCTGACTCATGCATGTATGTAGGAGGTTTTTTATTTTCTTTTTCGTTCAATTCTTTCTTTTTTTGCCAAGGCACACAGCTCATGACTCGTTTTAAAGGACATATAGCCCGTTCATTCAAATTTCAGGACACGTAGTCCAAGTTCTTAATTCACGAAGTACTAGGCTGGTGTCGCGGACACTAGACTCGCATATAGGACACTAAGTCCATTTTTTTTTTCAAAACACAGGAAACGTAGTCTGTGCTCGATCCATGAGGTACTAGGCCGACGTCGCAGACACTAGACTCGCATATAGGACACAAAGTCCGTTCATGTCACAGAGCTCTAGTCCGACATCTTGGTCACTAGGTTCATGTGCTTCACATGCGTGAAGGGGTAATCACCAGTTTCATCAAATTCATTTTCGTAGTTCAAATCTCAAAAACAAAACTCAGATTCTCTTTGGTATAAACCAAAACTCGTTTTCGCTCTAAAACTTATTTTCCACAAAAACTTTTCTTTACAAATCATTCTCAAAGGCTCAAGTTCTAAAGATTCGTTTTTCAAAGCCTTTGTTTTAAAGCCTTTTTCTAAAGATTGTTATCGGAACAAACTTTCTTGAAGAGAAATTTTCGTTTTCGGAACATCAAATGCTTTCAAAAGGTTCTTTTTTTGACAAACTAGATATTTTTCAAGGTTTTCTTTCTTTGTAAACATGTTTAGAAAATAATGATAAAACAACTTTTCACTATTTTCCTCACTAACTCTCAATTTCTTAAGTCTTGTTCGAAAATCATCTTGGGTTCTTAACTTCGAGGCTTTTTAGTAAAATTGGCCATTATAACATTTAGCTTAGAAGCTTTTCATCTCTCAAATCAAAACATTTCCAAATTTTTCATTAAGACTTTTATGTAGCTTAATCTTCATTATTAAGCTATAGCCAGTGCTATGCTCTTAACCAGTCCAGGATATATATATATATATATATATATATATATATACATACATACATATCATGTCTCAATTCAACATCATCTCACCAAGGCATCAATGCCACAATTCATATTTCAATATCCAATCGCGCACTTACCAAATAATTCTCGCATATACATCACAAGAGAAATCATTAAAATTGATTCAAATAACATCATCACAATCATACCACAACCAACCTTATGCGGCTATCAAACTTATTGGAGTTAATCTCTCCTTACCTCTCGAAGCTTCTCGGTTAACGGAAAGTCGCCCGACCGATCCGAAAGTCACTCGGCTTCTCGTCCGATTACCCGACAATAACTACAAATACATAACCAATCCAAACATCAATAACTAACAACACAAATTCTCCCTATATACCTTAACCAAGGTTCGGCCATATAGCTAAGAAATTAGCTAGGGATGTCTAAAAATTCCTATCTCTTGGAGTAAAGATCCTTAAGTAACCTTAACATTAAATCAAGTCTCAATTTTGAAACTTTAATCAAAATTTCATATTTTCCCCAAATTGGTGGTTTGGCCATCCTATGATTAAATAGGCTAGGGAAGTTTTTTGATCACATACTTTTGGATTCAAAGCTCTCTAAGTATGATAGAACTAGATCAATGCTTTCTATACAACATTTTGAACAAAACACTAATGATCCGAAAAAAGGGCATTCGGCCTCTTATACCCATATGATCTAGAGAGCTCCTTTGGTTACAAGCTCTTGGATAGTGGAAGAGGATGATGCTACTAGCTCATAGAAATTGGTTTGACATTAAAAGGATTTTTCTACAATTTTTTAGAGATTTTTGAAGTTTGAATCTAGAACTTGAAATCTACTTAAATCATGGTTTTCAAACATGAATTAAGAGAAGATTCATGAGGTTTAAGGATCAAAGAAGTGATCTTACCTCTTGGAGTCAATAAAATGAGTAGGAATCCACACTTGATTCACCAAAAATGGTTAGAGATCAAGCTTGAAAATGAATAAAAAGTAGAGAAGAAAAATGGTGGACGGAGGCCTTCAATGGCGGTTTTATTTTGTGGGGGAGGAGGACATAAAGGTCCAAGATTTGTCCACTTAAGGGCAAAATGGTCTTTTCACCTTAGGAAAAAATGTCATTAAGAAAAAGGTCGGGGGCATTTTGGTCATTTCGCGTCCAAATATTTTCTAAAACCATCATGAATTCGGCATGCTTCCCAATGTGATTTGACTTGATGTGACAATGATTTTATCCATTAGCGGGTCATGGTAAATCCATTTACAAATCTGTTCGCCTCTTGGTCCGAGTTTTCGCCCGAAAAGTTTATATTATTTTCACTTTTTAACGTCACGAACTGATTTTATCAAAATTGTAGAGAATGGAATTCTAAGCTTAGCTGTCTCGTCCACGAGTCAAAATTAGGTCTTTACAGTAGTAAAATACTACTGTCAGTGAAAAATGCAGACCGGGCTCCGTCTGAGTTTTTAGCTCAAAATTTAATCGTAGCTTTCTAAGATAGCGCTGAGCATGAATGTGGTCTCGGTTTATTTTATTTCATTTTCTAAAACCTCGAATAAAATACAAACTTAATTATACAACTTATTGATTTATAAAGGCAGTGGAAATCAGGGTGTTACATTACTACCCCTCTAAAAAAAATTTCGTCCTCGAAATTGTGTGACTCAAAACTGGATAGGATCCTCTTAATTTCCAGGTTCCACATCTTATCCACCACACTATAACTCAACAAAACTCCCATTACTTCTTGCCTATCCTGTTGACGGGATGTTCATAGTTAGATTACTACACTTACTCCCAACCAGTCCTTCAAAGATCGAAACATTTTCTTGCCCGTCCACTTGAGTTGAGGGCAATCAGTTGAACTTAGCCTCTACTCGGTCCTTGAAGATTAAGGAAAGAAATCTTTCAACAAAAGAAATTTTCAACAGAGGAAATTTTCTTGGTCTTACTCTCATAGGAAAGTATATAGAAGGATTTTACCACTTGGAAACGAGTACGGGAATATCCAGTATGTAAAAAGATTCTTCAGTAGGTTCGTGAGTGTAAAAATGCATAGCTAATACATGTTTACAACCATGACTCTAATAAAGTTCCTTCTTTCATAAGAATCTTCCAACAGATCATGGAATCAAAAGATAAACAGTATGGCCAAAAATCAGACTAGATCACAGTTACCAAGTGTAAAAGTGATTAGACTAAGTCTCATCAAGAAACTTCCAGTATCGAGAATCTGTCTATGTTACAACTCAAGAAATAGTCATAACAAATCTTTTGATGAAATGACATGAAAATGTCCAAGTCAAAGGTTACTATTAAACTGATCCACTCAAATGTCTCATACATGGGAGCATGAGTACAAAGGCTCATTCGGGATTGCACACCCTAAGAATTTTTTTTTTTTTACCACCACCAAGTCAAACTCGTACTTACGTGACTTCACGTCAACTCTCCTCGCGTAGGGTTCGTAACACTTGACGCAGAGTCTCCTCATGTTCCTTGTGACTTCTAGAGTAAACAAAAACATCTCCAATGATGACGAATTTCCAAGTACCAAACGAAATTCCATTTCATGTCGTCCAACTCGGGCAGATTTGTAGATGATATTCTACACAAGCGATGGAGATCTAATTCAATCTAGAAACTAGATCAATCGAAAACTCAACGTCCTTTGCTTATTCATCGACTATCGGAAAATCATTCTCTCTTTCACTGACCTGTTAGTCCGTCATTCCCTACTACCAATCCTTCACGAAAGACTTACTTTCATGATTAAGTCAAACACTTAAACTAGTTCTTATTCTGTTACTCTACGTCTCAATCTCACCAACAACTCTAAGGCACTCTAAATCCCAATAAGCTCACTTAAGAGTTCCAATATCTAAGTGAAAATCCATACCTAATATCAAACTTAGTCCAAGTCCTCGAATTTGAAAGTATCAAAACAAGGAGTCAACCATATCCTTAGATAGTGGTTGTTGCCACAGAGTCTAAACTCATCCGTCTTATTCATCTCTGCTGGTCACTATCTTAAGTTCTATTAACAAGACAGTACTCCCATCCATATAGGATACATTATAATTCTTTCCCCTACTGATACCAGTCCTAAGGACACTCGTTCTATAGCCAAAGTTCACATTTAAATTCTGGTTCACTCATTCGGCCATCCCAATTAGTCAGTCTCCCAGAGACGGTCGTCCTCTGCATAGAGCAGTTCAAGGTCCCCCAACATTGGGATCTGAGGCTCTCCCGCCAACATCAGGTTCAATAGGTATTCCAACAATCTCCTCTGGCAATTCCTCCACAGGATCTTCTCGTGTAGTCGAGAATAAATAAAATACAACATAGAGAAAATATAGGGGATAAGAAACAACAATTCATCATAAATGGGAAAACAGCTATAAAATAATTTATATAGATAGTAACACTTAACAACACAGCAGTGTCAATCAATCAACTCCCAAATCATTCTCTCTTAACTACTGTCTCTTACACTCATACAACTAACGACTATATGGACGCGATCACGACGCGACATCCCTAACAGATCAAGATGTCTCGTTCATCTCTGTGCCACCCCCCGTAATGCAAAGTTCGGCCAACAGCCCGCAGGCTCAACTCGTTTCGTGGGTACGACATATTCCCCCGCCCGCAGGCTAGGTCGAAATATTTGCCCGTCAACAACGCAACTTACGGTAACGACATATCCCCCCGCCCGCAGGCCAGGTCGGGATATTTGCCCGTCCGTTAACAACTAATGGGTACGATCATCTTCCCGCAGGCAAGATCGGAATCGTCCATATGCCAACACAGTGATGAACAATAACTATGCAACATGAAACTCACCGACTCATCTCAGATCAACACTTAGTGTCTCAACAACGACTTATAACAACCATGACCAACTTTCCTCCGGCTTACCGGGGATCAACTTTAAATCACAACATCAACATATCAACATAATCTCTTGGTTGAGCACTACAACATATATATATCCTCGACTTTCTCACCACATATCCATCTCCCGACTTATCAGAATTTACTGCCTATCTCTACTCAGGCATTAACAGTCACAACAGCACATCAATAACAACCAGAAACAGATTCAATAAATAATATCAACTCATAGATAAATAACATTTAATTAATCATAAACATATAATAGGCATAACATAAATCTCGCATATATTATGTTAAACATCCAATCACAGAATATACATCCTCGATATATGCTAATATCAACCTATCGGTCAAACGACGACCTCTAGTAGGGTTTAGGTCGCCTTACTCATATCAATATATATATTTTTAAATGTTGCCTCCCCGACAATATTGTGGTTCTTTCCCCCACCTTAGTGATGTTCTCGTGCAACTTCGGATGCGGCTACGCAACTATTAATCGGGTGCGCTGTCCAACGTTCGAACACTGCCCGATCCTTTACAACAAAACACAACAGAAATCAATACAGCTTAATTAAAAATCCCCTAACCCTTATGACTGGGATGATGCCCTTATTTAATTAAATAGGCTAGAGAGGTTGAAATTCTACCAACTCTTGGATCAATGATGTAAGTCTGGTATACAGCCTAAGAGGGGGGTGAATTAGGTTGAACGATTTTCGAGTGACTTTTAGAGATTTTTCGTTCTTTTGTTTTATGGATAGATAGATGGAGTTTGATTGATAAACAAAAGTAAAAAGAATAAGGAAGAAGATTGAGACACAAGAATTTATACTGGTTCCCCTAACCACTTGGGTACATCCAGTTCTTCTGACACCTGCAGAGCAATTCACTATGATAGAAATTCTTGTTACAAGCAAGCCTCACCCCAAGGCTCCCTAACAATCTCTATACAACAAGATAGCACCCCACTATCTTTTCAAACCAAAACCCAACACAAGGATGAGTTTAAAAATTGTGAAGAATGGTAAAGCATATGGCTGTATCAGATCAATATCACTTTGTAACTATACAACTTACTGCTCAAGAACTTTTTCAGAATATGAAAATAGTATCAAAGTTCTAGGCAAGAAAGTTTTGAAGGTTTAGAACTTGTAAAATGATATTGAACTCTTATGATTGAAAGAATGAAAGTTGTGTCCGTTCTGATGTAAAACAAAGGTATATATATAATCATCAGATTGTGTCTGAAGCAAGGTGATCTTTTGGCAACTTTCCTGGGGCAAAAACACACCATTTGAAATCATAACGTTTCAGAAAATTTGATTTTGAAGCAGTGGTAATCGATTACGTCGTTGTGGTAATTGATTACATGTGTACGTTGAAAATCAGCTATTCAAAAATTTAGTTGATGTAATCGATTACACCTTTTAGGTAATCGATTACATCCACATCACCGAGACTTTAGGTAATCGATTACAGCTTTGAGGTAATCGATTACTGCAATTAAAAAAAAGTTTTTTTCTTGAGATTTCAAAAGGATTGCTTCAACACTTAACTTTGAAAATAACTTAGATTAAGTTTTAAACTTAAGGAATGATTTGTTTGAGCACATCTAAGTTATATAATCTCAGCTTGTAATATGTCAAAGATACAAACCATACTTACAGAGAATTGACAATACATAATTAAAGTCTCTGTAGAATCTTTGACTTGATCTATCGGAGGCTTTTCTTCTTTTTGATCAGCAATCTTGTCATCTTCTAAACCCAGCCAAGTTTAAGAAGGAAATCTTCTTCACAATCTCCCCCTTTTTGATGATGACAAACACCAATCTTGTTAACGGTTTGCGAACGGAAAAGCTCCCCCTGTCTTGTATATCTCCCCCTTTGTATTGGAGTTGGAAAACCTGAAAAGTTAGTAAAATACAAGATATACAGATAATATACAGATAATATCTCCCTCCCCCTTTTGACATTATCAAAAAGAAAAAAAAAACATAAACATAATAAAGCGTATATAGTTACTAAGCTCAGTCAAACACAAACTAAATACTTAATATTAAACATCCATACAAACTTGGCAAAGGTCCGACTTAGTAAAGTCCAAATAAAAAATAGAAAGCAAAGTAAAATTAAAGAAAGAATTACATAACTAGAAATCCAACATAAACAAGTATGACATAATGATAATATGATGCATGCATGATGAAGCAAATCAGGCTACTCGTCATCCTCCTCATTGTCATTTCCAAAAGCTTCAAGGCGGTCCATGCAAGCAGACAGTTGATCAAACCGCTCAGCCATGTAACCACGGACACTCCGAAGCTCAGCCAAAATCATTTGATTTGTGACCGCACCATCTTGAGGTTCTTCATCTTCTTGTGCAGGAGGGTGTAGCAGATCGCTGCGATGCTTGTAGACTCGTTCAGCAGCATCCCAGTTTATACCCATCTTTGGTAAGATATCCATATGGATTTCATTTTCAGCAGGTGTCATTACCAAAGAAACCTCATTGTTGGTGTCTACATTGCAGCACTCCAACAATCGGGAGATATGTCTAGCATAAGGCAAACTTGTAGTTCGCTTCTTCAGTGACAACATGTGATTCACAACCAAATAGGCCCAGTTGATAGGTTTGTTATTCTTGATAGCATACATGATTTGCATTTCAAAATCATTGATTTGAGAGTAGTTTGAGGCCTTAGGTACTAAGACATAGCAGAGAACATAATGAAGAAGTCTATCATCAACGTTCAAGTGTCCTACAGAGAGAATATTTCTAGCAGATGAGGCTGCACCAGACCTTTGTCTTTTGTGGGCAATTTCAGTCTCATCATATCGACACATGGATAAATAGAAGTCTCTCTTGTCATACTCCTCCCAATCACATAAGAAATCAGTATGAATCCTGTCTCCCTTAAAAGGAATTTCAAGAAACTCTACAATTTGCTTCAAGGATAATTTAATAGGAACCCCTTTTACCCAAGAAGCCAGACCACTACCCTTAGCCTCTAAATTGCAATAGAACACTCTAACAAGATACGGGTAATAGTTTCCAAAATCAATAGCAAGTGGTGTCACTTCCTAACTTTCTAGCAATGAAGGAAAATTGAATCTAGCAAAGGCAATAAGACTCACATACTTTGGAGTGATGAGTTTCCTACCAATGAACTGTTGGAAGCGAGTTCTTTGATCAGGGTTAGCCAACAGCCTTGATAAGTCCAGAGGATTGGGATTCGCTCGCCTTGAATCATTCACAGAAGGATTCTTGCTTCTGAACTTCCTTGAATGTTCCATGGTGATGATAGTGTGGAAAGAGAGTTTAGGGATTCGAAATTTGGGAAAAAAAAACAGAAGAGGGCCACAAAATGGAAGAGGATTAGGGATTAGAAGTGAAGGATTTGAGCAACAATGGTAGAAAGGAGGATTTGAAGGTGGGTGGTGGAGAAAGGATGAGAGGTAACCAATTGCAAGAAATGAATGAAATGATTTGTAAACTGATTTTTTTTTAAAAAAAAATGAAAAATTATTGATAAAACATGCAATGGATGAGTATCTATTCTATGTAGAACATACATATCACATAGATTTATGATTAAAAACACATACATACACTAGAATGAACAATAAAAACATATAGGTTAAATGAAAGAACCTGTCACCAAATGTGTTGGTCTCATATATCCTTTTCATCCAAAATGCCAAGTTCTCTTCTTATCTTGAAGAAGGGTTCTTTGGCTAATGGCTGTGAAGATGTCTGCTAATTGAGCATGAGTATCAACAAATGTAAGCTCTACGTCTCTTTTTAGAACATGATCTCGTAGAAAATGATGTCGAATGTCTATATGCTTGGTACGAGAGTGCATAACAGGATTCTTTGAAATATTTATAGCACTTGTATTGTCACACCTTAAAGGAATGCATCCATGATTGATTCCATAATCACATAGTTGTTGTTTTAGCCAAAGACTTGAATCACTGAGCATTGTTCTAGCCAGTTCAATTAGAGATCGATTCTTTCTTTCTGCCACGCCATTTTGTTGAGGGGTCCTTGGAGCTGAGAAGTAGTGAGTGATACCATGTTCTTCACAGAATTCCTCAAAAAGAGCATTTTGGAACTCCCTACCATGATCACTTCTAACTGACACAATCTTCATAGATTTTTCATTTTGCACTTGTTTTGCATATTTCGTGAACGCCTTAAATGCATCACCTTTTTGTGCTACAAATAGAGTCCAAGAATATCTAGAGAAATCATCAACAATAACTAAAGCATAAACATTACCTCCAAAGCTTCTAGTTCTTGAGGGACCAAACAGATCCATGTGAATCAACTGAAGTGGTCTTGTAGTTGATACCACATTCTTTGGTTTGAAAGAGGATTTTGTTTGTTTCCCCTTTTGGCATGCGTCACATAATCTATCTTTGACAAATTTCATTTTGGGTAATCCAATAACAAGATCATGTTTGACAAGCTTATTCAAATGTTCCATGTGAATATGTGCTATTCTTTTGTGCCAAAGCCATGCATCATTATTGTTTACCACTAGACATTTAATCTTCAAAGATAAATCATCTAGACATACCTTATAGGAGTTGTCGATTATATTTCCCACTAACTTCTCTTCAGGAGAGGCTTCATTTTCAATGATACATTTTTCCTTGATGAAGTTTACTCTGAATCCTTTATCGCAGAGTTGACTTATGCTAATCAAATTGTGCTTCAAACCTTCGACATATAGGACATCATCAATAGTTGTGAAGGGAGAAGCTCCAATCTTTCCAATCCCAAGAATCTTTCCTCTATTGTTATCTCCATATGTGACATATCCTTTAGATTTCAGCTTCAGAGATGTAAACTTTATACAATCACCAGTGAACAGCCACTATCAAGATACCATGTGTTGCTGGTGCTGTTCAGGCATTTCTACAAAACAGATTTAATGTACGTTAGGTACCCAAAGTGATTTGGGTCCTGATGGGTTAATGCCTTTCCTTACCCATATGAATTCTCCATAAGGAACTCCAAAGTTTCTTATGTAGCAAGCATTGGGGGTATGGCCTTTTGACATGCAGTAATCACAATTCTTATAAATATGAATAGTGATAGAACTACTAGGCTTGTCTCTTTTTACATTTCTATAAATTGAATGATTTCCATTCTTAACCTCATTTCCAGAGTTTGCTTTAGAAGAGTTTCCAATATGCAATTTAGATGATTCTGAGTTGTTGGTAGTTGTGCTTGCTTTGACAAATATAGTTTTGTTAGGACTTGGTGTTTGAAAATTTGAAAAACCAAGACCATGTTTGTTGTTTGAATACCTTTGTCTACTAAGCACTTCTTCTAAACCAATTTGACCTTTTTCATATCTTTTGATCACTTGGTTTAGATCAACAATCTTAGATTCATATCTTAAACATTTATTACATACAGAATTTTTGACATTTTCTAACTCCACACATGTGTCATTAGAACTTCTTTCTAGTTCTAAAATTAATTTCTTTTGTTTCGAAATTGTTCTAGAAAGTATCAAACATTCTTCATGTAACTCCTGAAATGCATTCTGTAATTCTATATAAGATGGTTTTTCATTAGACATAGAAGAACTAACCTCTTGTTCATCATCTGAGTGCTGTGATGCCATTAGTGCTTTGACTTCGGATTCTCCACTTTCTGAATCGGAGGATGTACTTACTTCATTGTCATTCCATGCAATGTAGGCCTTTTTGGATTTGAATTCCTTTTTCCCTTTGAAGTACTTCTTCTTTGTCAGATTAGGACATTCTGCTTTCATATGTCCTTCCTTACCGCATTCAAAACATGTGAAGTTCTGATTTGAAGTGGATGTATCCCTTTTCTTGAAAAATTTCTTTTTGTTATCAAATTTAATATTTTGGTCTTTCTTAAGAAATTTTCCAAACCTTTTTACCAGGAGGGTGATGTTCTCATCTTCATCAGCGCTTTCTTCTTCATGTTGTTTTCTGGTTTCAACCTTTAAGGCAATGCTTTTGTTCTTCTTCTCTTTGACTTCAGTCTCTTCCAATCTTCCAAGTTCCAATTCATGCTCTTGGAGTTTTCCAAATAATGCCGCAGAAGTCATTTTTGACAGACT
The DNA here is from genome assembly GCA_039655645.1 of Ammopiptanthus mongolicus. Lineage (NCBI taxonomy): Eukaryota > Viridiplantae > Streptophyta > Magnoliopsida > Fabales > Fabaceae > Ammopiptanthus > Ammopiptanthus mongolicus. The sequence continues at coordinate 40,178,608 of CM077345.1, forward strand.
TTTCTTTTCAGAAATTGCTGTAACCTTTGGTTGCCATTGCCGAGTCAATGATCGAAGAATTTTAAGATTCAACTCATCATTGGTAAAGGTCTTTCCAAGAGCCATTAAGTGATTTGTCAAATGAGAGAATCTCATTTGCAAATCAAGTATTGATTCACCGGGCTGCATTCTAAACATTTCATACTCTTGTGATAGAGTATTCAGTTTAGATCTCTTTACTTCTACTGTTCCTTCATGGGTTACTTCTAGAGTATCCCAAATCTCTTTAGCAGTTTTACAATGTGAGATACGAAAGAATTCATCCATACCTAATGCTGACTGTAGAATGCTCTTGGACTTTTTGTCGTAGAGCACTCTCTTCTTGTCATCATCTGTCCATGAGGTTTTGACTTTATCTTGCACTTCATTGTTGATGACTGTTGTAGGCACATAAGGACCATTCTCTACAGCATCCCATATTTCTTCTCCTTGTGCTTCAAGATAGAATTGCATGCGAATCTTCTAGAAGTCATAGTGTTCTCCAACGAAACATGGAGGCTTGTTGTTACTGCCACCATCTCTAAAAGTAGGATTGTTGCTTGCGGAAGCCATGGATCGAAGGAGCAGGTTACCTTAACCTGCTCTGATACCAAATGTAAGTCTGGTATACAACCTAAGAGGGGGGTGAATTAGGTTGAACGATTTTCGAGTGACTTTTAGAGATTGTTCGTTCTTTTGTTTTATGGATAGATAGATGGAGTTTGATTGATAAACAAAAGTAAAAAGAATAAGGAAGAAGATTGAGACACAAGAATTTATACTGGTTCCCCTAACCACTTGGGTACATCCAGTTCTTCTGACACCTGCAGAGCAATTCACTATGATAGAAATTCTTGTTACAAGCAAGCCTCACCCCAAGGCTCCCTAACAATCTCTATACAACAAGATAGCACCCCACTATCTTTTCAAACCAAAACCCAACACAAGGATGAGTTTAATAATTGTGAAGAATGGTAAAGCATATGGCTGTATCAGATCAATATCACTTTGTAACTATACAACTTAGTGCTCAAGAACTTTTTCAGAATATGAAAATAGTATCAAAGTTCTAGGCAAGAAAGTTTTGAAGGTTTAGAACTTGTAAAATGATATTGAACTCTTATGATTGAAAGAATGAAAGTTGTGTCCGTTCTGATGTAAAAGAAAGGTATATATATAATCATCAGATTGTGTCTGAAGCAAGGTGATCGTTTGGCAACTTTCCAGGGGCCAAAACACACCATTTGAAATCATAACGTTTCAGAAAATTTGATTTTGAAGCAGTGGTAATCGATTACGTCGTTGTGGTAATTGATTACATGTGTACGTTGAAAATCAGCTATTCAAAAATTTAGTTGATGTAATCGATTACACCTTTTAGGTAATCGATTACATCCACATCGCCGAGACTTTAGGTAATCGATTACAGCTTTGAGGTAATCGATTACTGCAATTAAAAAAAAGTTTTTTTCTTGAGATTTCAAAAGGATTGCTTCAACACTTAACTTTGAAAATAACTTAGATTAAGTTTTAAACTTAAGGAATGATTTGTTTGAGCACATCTAAGTTATATAATCTCAGCTTGTAATATGTCAAAGATACAAACCATACTTACAGAGAATTGACAATACATAATTAAAGTCTCTGTAGAATCTTTGACTTGATCTATCGGAGGCTTTTCTTCTTTTTGATCAGCAATCTTGTCATCATCTAAACCCAGCCAAGTTTAAGAAGGAAATCTTCTTCACAAATGATTCTTAAGCATGCAAACACTAGAGTAAGTCCTTTTACTCAAAAACTTGAAGCAAAACTGAAGCTTTTCTCACCATAGGGTTTCGGCCATCACCATTAAAAATAGGTGAGAGCTTGATTTCGTTTCCTAATCCCTTGGATTAAATGATTATGGAATGAAATAGGTGAAATCAAGAATCATTTTGCACAAATTAAACAAAACCCATTTCCCCCCAAATTGGATCTAGGAAGATTATTTGATTTCATGCTCTTAGATAGTGATAGTAGAGGATGAAACAAGATTATAGAAATTGGTTTGGCATTAAAAGAATTTTTCTACAATTTTTCATGAATTTATGAAATTCATGCATCAACTTCTAGAAAGCTTAAAAATATGGAATTTTAATGGAGAAAGATGAAGATTAAGAACTCAAGATGGTCAGTCTGAATGAACAATTCAGTCATTCGAGGATCTCTTAAGGGCATACGTGTTGGAGAACACGGGAAGTTGGGACTAGTTCCTTCCATTGATCGAGTTTACTTATAACAACAGTTTCCATTCAAGTATTGGAATGGAGCTGTACGAAGCACTCTATGGACGTAAGTGTAAGACTCCGTTGTGTTGGTTTGAGACTGGAGAAAGTCAGCTGTTAGGTCTGGAGTTGGTACCGCAGACAGCGGAACAAGTCTGTAAGATGTAGGAAAAGATGAAGGTTGCAAGGGACAGGCAGAAAAGCTACGCCGACAAGAGGAGGAGACCCTTGGAATTCCAAGAAGGCAAACATGTCTTCATGAGAGTTACCCAAAGAGCTAGAGTGGTCAGGGCAATCAAACCAGAAAGCTGACGACTAGATTCATAGACCGTTTCAGATTCTTTAGCGAATCGGCCCTATAGCCTATCAGATAGCTTTGCCACCAAATTTGTCAAATCTTCACGACGTCTTCCACGTCTCTCAACTCAGAAAGTATCACCCTGATCCATCACACATGTTAGAGCCCGAATCAATCCAGCTGAAAGAGAACCTTGAGTACAAAGCTTCACCTGTTCGGATCGTGGATAGAAGGATCAAGGAACTGCGCGGCAAGCACATTCTGTTAGTCAGAGTGGAATGGAACCCATTGATTGGTGATTCAATGAGGGAACGTGAAACTGAGATGCGTTTATTTGTTCACAGGTATGCAACGAAAATTTCGGGGACGAAATTTTCTATAAGGGGGTGGTAATGTAACATTCCGATTTTCTGTGACACTAATCGAGTTGGTTAATCTCGATTAGGGCTTTGGATGATTGTGTGAATTGTTATGTGCTAGTTTAAGACCTAGTTTGAAGCTGAGGAATAGGCTTAAACAAGGTTGGGGGTGCCTAAGGCATTAAACGAGTAACTAGCATGCCTCAGCGTGCCAATGCTCAAGCGTTGGTAACGGTGCATGCTCAAGCGTGCTGAATACGTTTTCCAGCTGGTGTGCTTTTTGATGCGTGTGCAACACGTGTCAGAACAGGGTGAAGGCGGAGTGGACAAGGCTCCATGCTCAAGCGTGGAGGGAACCCCACGCTCAAGCGTGCAGAAAGTCCATGCTTTAGCGTTCTCAGCAGGACATCTTAAGGGTTTTCCTTTCTCTCCCTCATTTGCACGAAAATAACTTGGGATTTCTGGGAGCTTTGCAACTAGAGAGAGGAAGCAATGTTCTAGTGTGAGAAAGCTTAAGTTTGAAGGTGATCAAGGCGTCGAAACGTGATTCCGACTACATGGTTGCAATTGCGGCGAAATTATCTACAACTCTGACGGATTAGTTTTTTGATTCGTCCAAGGTAAACTCAAATCCCTAACACGCGTTCTTCATGTTCTTGGCGTTCTTCGAGTCTTTACCTTTTTCTTTGATCTTTTGGGCTTGCCCTAGGGCTAATACTATTGTATATGTGTTGTGCTCGTGATTAGGGCTAAGTTCGCGCTCGTGATTTCTTGCAGATGGAAGCTTGAGGACGCGGCTACCAAGAGACTAGGGAGCTGTTCGTGGTTGTTCTTTGTGTTCGTGGGTACATGGGGAGACGTGCTGATGATTGTCTTGGAGTTTGTGCGACGACTGTTCAAGTGGGAAGAAAGAGTATTGCTGCCGTCGGGAAGGCAAGAGTAGTGTAGGATGTTTTTCTGCTATGTGTAGGGAAGCCCTAACCCTACTAGTGGTTGAGCCCTGATAAAGTACCTAAACCCTAGGTTTAGCTTACTTTGGCCTATCGCTGTTAAGATTGGAAACCCTAGGCTAACAAAATATTGATTGAGGATGTTTGGCTTCGTATGACTGTATGCTGCTGATTTCCGTTATTGCTATCTGTCTAAGTGCCTATATGCTACTTGGTATATGTGATATGCTGCTATGTGTTGTTGTTGATATTATTGTTGTTGTTATTATGCTGTATGCTGTGATGTTGAACGTGGTGGCGGAATGCCGTAGAGTTAAGTTTGGCTGTGTGTTGTGTTGTTATCGGGTTGATACCGTGGATGGTGACGTTGCCGTTATGCTGACTTTTCGAGGCTGTGGCCGTGATTGTCTAAGCTGTGGCTCGTGGACGCGTGGCATTGAGTTGTGGCCATGTGGATGCAGTGGCATCGTGTTGTTTCTGAATGAGAGCTTAGGTGTGAGATCTAGTGTCAAGTCCGTTAAGGATGTTTGTTGCATATCATCATCAGCTGCCAAGTGGCGAGGCCGTGTGACAGGTAGTATGGGCTGCCAGCATCATACGAGGTTAGTTGTTCCTAAGTGCATGCAAGGAAAGTAGATAGGGCGGTCAAGTGAGTGACCTTGGGGATGTTGCCGGTCTCGGGAATAGTTTACAGTGACGGATGAGGTAGCCCCTATCCTATCGTGATGCCCGATCCGGTCTGATTTGCCCAACTAATCCCAGAGCTTTCCATTTGTTCCAGGATAACGTTCTGAGGCGATCGAGATACCCCAGTTACGGTGTGCAAGGGGGATTCACTCTTATTGGTCACAGTGAGCGGTTCGGTTTCTTGGGCAAGCTAACTCCGTTCCAACACAGAACCTATTCTGGTGTGGACTTGTTCGGGTGTGGAACCGTTCTAGTGGGAACCAGCTTTGTGAGTTTCGGTTGACATGCTGCATGGGATTAGCATCCTGGTGTAGAGGATTCATCTGAGTGTGAGACTCATGGATATGGATACTTGTTGCATGTGTTGTCTTGAGAGATGTTTGTTGGAATGCAATAACTGTTATATCTGCGATATCTGCTACATTTTATATGTGTTTACTACATTACTGTTGTTTTCCGACTTTATGTTGCACTGTATTTATTATCTCCCTATTGTTGTTTCTGCTGTTCTGTTTTGGGTTCGCTTGAAGACGACGAGCCAGCTGAGGCGCAGGATGGACCCGAAGCTTCACCTGTTTATCATGGGGGCATTGCAGATGCCGGTGCTGGGTGACATTGAGATCGTCTACCATGACGAGAGGGGATGGCGGGTGGACCCCTCAACCTTTTTGGTGGTTTACATAGGACTCGTCAGTCTGATCTTTCGAAGCGGCACGCCGCCATATGTGGACATCATTGGCCCCTACCGCATGTACCAGTTTCTTCCTTTCCATAGGATGTGGCGACCTCCGAGGCAGAGGGAGCGAGACTACATGTGGGTGGCACCCCAGTCTTCAGTTATGACCAGCAAGAGAGCCTACGTCTACCGAGGTCAGCGCCGGAGGACAAAGCAGTATCTGAGGACCTACCAAAGGCGTAGGATCGTGGTGTCCAGCTCTTCGTCAAAGTATGAGCCTTTGGTGCGGTATAGGCGTATTCATAGCGAGGGTCAGGGTAGCTCAGGGCATCCTCACCACTGATGGTGAGAGCCTGCCAGTGCGTCCTAGGTAGTGAGCTGAGAGCTTTTTATGTACCTTTTGAGAGGGGGAGGGTAGTGCTGGTGAGCTTCGAGAGTTTTCTTTTGATGTTTGATGTATTTTCGGCTTTTATTGCACATCATGTATATGTATGTACAGTGCCCCTGCTATTTGGGCTACAGTTACGCATGTTATTTATGTATATATCTATCTTTTGTATGTTGTTGCGCTTTTACTCTGATCATTTTTTATTCTTGCCATTGTTGCTTGTTTGCTTCCGCAACGTTGTTTGAATAGCACGCTATCGCTTTATATACAGCTAGGCATAGTTAATATTGATAGGAGCTTTGGACTAATGGGACTATCCTTCTAAGAAAGGAGGGTCGTCTCACCCATCGGAGCACTCTCGTTGGCAGGCATCAATCCAGATCGCTATGAGAAAAGAAAGTCTTGCTTAAACAGTCTAACATTACATGGTTGGTCGAAAGCCAATCCATGCCTAGGATTACATCTATCTGTTGCATAGGCAAAAAGATAAGGTCAACAAGAAAATGACGGTTCTCAATCGTGATAGGACATTTAAGGCATCCAGATAGGGTAGTCAGAGAATTGCCAGTAGGCGTTGAGACAGTCAAATAATAGGGTAATACAGAAATGGGTAGTCCTAAATGATCCATGCACTCTATGAATATAAAAGAATGAGTAGCCCCTGGATTAAATAAAACTGACAAAATTTTACCAGAGACTAAGCATTTACCTTGTATCAGGTCTGGGCTTCGAGAGGCTTTAGATCCCCTCGCAGCAAACACTCTTCCTGTTGTCTGTGGCCTACTCTGCTGACTTGCCACAGCTGATCTTTCTTCGCCACTGTGAGCTCTCCCGCTCGGCTATTGAAATTGAGCCCTCCTGCTAACCCGCGGCTTGCAGTCTGACGCATAGTGACCCATTTGATTGCAATTGAAGCACCTGATGTGCTGGGTCCTCAGGCAGTTCTTGCCTAGATGTGGTCCCCCGCATCGAAAATAGGTCTTGATCTCTTGTTGCCCCTGGATGGAGTTGCTCCCGCCATGATTGACGTTAAACTGAGTGGGGAGATCGTAAGGCCCCGCCCTTTGTTGAAACCTTCCTCCCTTGCCTCTATGGGTGCTCCGAACAGGCCCGCCACTTCCCACTTGTTGTGGGGTTGCACCTGCTCGGTCATGCCCTTCCACCACTGTGCTTTTCTCCACCAACTCAGGAAAAGAACTGATACTCAAAGGTTACATGGCTCGCTTCAATTCTGGTCTTGATCCGTCTTCGAATCTTCCAAATACCCACTCCTCAACAGGATGAACTTGATAAAACTAAGAAAATTTGAGTAGTGCCTCTAACATCATCGTGTATTCACCAACTAACATCTGTTCCTGTTTCAGACTCAAGAACTCTTTCTCTTTCTCTTGCCTGATGCATCTTGGAAAATACTTCTCTAAGAAGTTCTCTCGAAATAGTTGCCAGGTCACAACCCTTCCTCCGGCCTCTAATAGACTGGCCTTAGTCCTCCACCAAGCTTCCGCTGCTCTAACCATCATGAAAGCAGCGTATGTGACTTTCCTATCCTCTCTATAGTGTATGGCCATAAACACCTTCTCAATTTTTTGTAACTACATCTCTGCAGCTTCAGGGTTGTACTCTTCGTGGAACTGAGGAGGATTCCCCTTCATGAAAACATTGAGACCAGTGTTCACTGTCTCGTCTCCTCTTACCCCGTGTAACTAATCTTTTCTAGCCTCTCTCTCTTCCTACCTCTGCATATACTAGGCAGTCTGCTGGGTTTGTTGCATCATTGCAGTAGCCAACTCCCGCATGGCCCGCATTGCTTCAGAGTTGTCACCACTACTTCCTATCCCTGAATGGTCACCATTGTTATTATTGTTGTTATCATTGCCTCCGGTCGCAGCCGGCCTACCACCTCTTCCTCTTCCATGTCCACGTGCCATCTAGCTTCCTGTAAAAAGGAGCTATCAGTTCCAATTCATAAGACATATAATAGCACTCAATAATTAAACATATCATATGCCTTATGAATGAAAACAGTTATCACACTGAGATAACTAGCGCATCAGACACTCTACCCAAAACCAGACATAGTTGATACAATGCGGGTATCAACCATTGCAGCCAGTACACTTGTTAGACTCGTTGTCTTGGTTCCAGACTTCCACAGTTTCCGGTTCTAATAAGGACTGTGTAGCCTCAACGACCCTCAAGGCCCGTTATGGAACAAAACTGCTCTGATACCATAATAATGAGATGACCCCATATACATGAAATCATCCCATTAGTTGTAGAACGTTCTCAACGCTCTGATACCACCAAAATGAGATGACCCTCCTTTCTTAGAAGGATAATCCCATTAGTCCCCAACTTATATTATTAACTATGCTTAACTGTATGATAGCGATATCGTGGTACTCAAACAGCATAGCGGAACGAGCGCATTAAAAGCACACAATCATACGGACAGCATAGAACACACATCAGAGTAAACGCAAGTAAAATATCTATATAGATACCATGCATAAACATAGCCCTATCAATAGGCACTGTATATACATATACAAACGGTTATACAGAAACCAAAAGAAGCGAAAATACAACCCAAGCAAAAGAAGAAAAAGGACTCTGAGAGCTCACCAGCACTCCCAAACCCACACTCAAAATACATCAAAAACCTCGCCACTCAGCCGTAGAGACGCACTGGCAGGCCCTCACCATCAGTGATGAGGATGCCCTGAACTACTATGTCCCTCTCCGTGAGTACGCCTATAAACCTACGTAGGCTCATACTCGGACAAGAAACTAGAAACGACGATACGACGCCTCCTATAGGTCCTCAAGTACTGCTCGGCACGCCTCCTCTGACCTCGGTAGACGAAGCCTCGCCTATTGGATGCCACTAATGACTGCGGCGCTGCCCACCAATAGTCTTCCTCTCTCTGCCTTGGTGGGTGCCAGATCCTCGGGAAAGGGAGAAACTAAACGACTCTGAACGGTCCTATCATATCCTCCACATGCGATGGCCCTCCTCTTAAGAGAATGCTCACTGGTCTAGTATAGACCATCAAGTAGGTAGAGCGGTCCACGCGCCACCCTTTCTCGTCATGGTAGATGATCTCGATCAGCCCCAGTACCGGCATCCTCGACACCGACATGATAAAGGAGTGTACACTCGGGTCCATTAGTTGGCTCGTCGACTTCACTCGAACCAAGAACCACACAGACATGCAAGAAGCAGTAGGGAGATAAGAAATACAGTGCAAGGCAAAGTCGGAACAACAACAGCAATGCAGTAAACAATAGCAAACAGCAAATAGCAGATATAACAGATATAGCAGTTACTGCACTCAAACAAACGTCTCTCGAGACAACACATGCAACAAGCATCCATCTCCGTAAGTCTCACCCTCAGATCAATCCTCTAGGCCGGGATACTAATCCCATACAGCATGTCGGTTGAAAGTTCACAAAACTTGTTCCACACCCGAACAAGTCCACACCGGAACAGGTTCTGTGTTGGAACGGAGTTAGTTTGTCCAAGAAACCGAACCGCTCTCCCTGACTAATAAGAGTGCATCCCCCTTCCATACCGGAACCGGGGTGTCTTTGTCGCCTCAAACATTAGCCTAGAACATGGAAAGCTCAGGGATTAGTCGGGCAAACCGGACTGGATCGGGCGTCACGGCAAGATAGGAACTACATTGTCTGTCACTGTAAACTATTCCCCAGACCGGCAACATCCCCAAGGTCACTCACTTGACCGCCCCTTTTACTTTTCATACCCGTACTCAAGTATAACTAACCTCTTATGACGCTGGCAGCCCATACTACCAGTCATACAGCCTCGCCACTTGGCAGCTGATGATATGCACCAAACATCCTTAACGGGCTTGATACCGGATCTCACGCCTAAACACTCAATCAAGAACAACACGATGCCACCACATCCACAGGGCCACAGCCTCGACGCCACGCATCCACGAGCCACAGCTCAAACATCACGGCCGTAGCCTCAAGAAACCAGCATAACAACAACGGCACCATCCAGAGTATCAACTGTAACACCCCCTTGGGCATTACATCTTAAACACGTGCGGAATTAAACCTAAAAGAGAATTGCTGGTTACTTTCGGAAAAAGGATAATTTAGTTTAAGTTGGAAAACTCGGGTGTAAAAAGTTTTTGGCATAATGCTTCAGAAACGTGATACACACATCACAATGATAAAATCACATTATACTTAACAACACACATAACTGGGTTTATTCATAAATCATTTCATCAGCACATATAAACCTTCCTGAAATTATTTCCATTCTGAAGTTCCAAACTATATAGAGGTTTCCAAAACCACATTTACCGACTTTCTCAACATTATACATTAAAATCCTAAGAGCTGGTTTGATAAAAGAACTCTACGGACAGTAGAGCCTACTACCTAGTATACATCATACCAATGAGACTGGCCTTGTCATCAACAGTCCACACATCTTCGTCCTGAAGTGACCCAAAGGACCATTGAGAAGTATCTGTACACGTATCCAAAAACACAACAGGGTGTCCAACATGCACAGGCAAGGGTGAGTAACCAATATATGGATTTAAACATGATAACTACATGCACGACACACGAAACAGCATATGAACATATGTATTATCAATACGTCACAATAACAGAAGTAACACAGGACAACATACCAGGTAACAACATGTCCAACATGCATACCATAAATCGCAGTATATCATATTAATCAATTAGCAGCATAAGACATCTCTTAAAGCAAAATGGTGATGTACAATAAGCAAATGTAGACATCAACAGCCATACAATGCAATACATGACTCAGTGTCATATGCCACAAGGGTAAAACCCTGACAACTATTCCATGAAGCTAACAAATCGTCGGAGAGAGTGAATGGGAAGACATGTTCCAGTTAATGCCAGCCATAGGCCAGATGCTATAACAAATGTAACGTGCACGTATCTGGCTTTATGGAAAACACTCTCGACCAAACATGAAAAGTACGGCATCGAGTCAAAGATGTCACAGTAGTGCACGGAATACCACGACACAGAAGAATCACCAACTGGTCACTTGTGGAATCTCCAACCCTGACATCTCTCAAGACCATTTAAGATCGTCATCGTAAGATTTGCACCAGCATCTAAGTGTAAGCTCAACTTCTAGGCTCAAGGCCTTACAAACTTATGCAATGAAATGCCAATGCTTACACAAGGCGGATGCGATAAATCAATGTTTATCCCTTGGATATACCTCAAGGTTCACTAAGGTTCTCTTCCTTAGGAACTATACGTGTCTTTGTATTTTAAAACATTTATCCATCGGATAAATACCTCGTGATTCCTTTGGAATGATCTGGACTACTTTCAGAATTACCGACTGTCCCCACAAACCAACATAAGTCTTTTCAGCGTGTTTTGTCTTCACTCACACGCTTTCTAGGAACTTCCCAGAAGGTCACCCATCCCACAATTTCTCCAAGTCAAACACGCTTAACTATGGAGTTCTTATGTTCTAGGCTTCCGAAAAGAAGACGAATCTTGTTGGTATAGGTAGTACCAATCAATTCTTATAAGCCTTCCTTCAATTATACAGTCTCATACCTGCACAGTCTCAGGATTCCTTCAACTATACAGTCTCATACCTGCACAGCCTCAGGGTCCTTCTCGTCCCGATCATTACAAGACTGAAACAATCAAACGACTGACCTTGATCCTAATCATCGGTCTGTCATCGAACTATTGTTTCAAAACCCAAAACGTTTCATGTTTATGTTTATGTCTTATAAATCACATCTCAAATCCTAAGTATTATGAAGAAGGATTGAAAATCCTCTTCGATAAGTCTTTGAGGCTTTCTAAGATATTACTCCTTGAGTTTCAATTAATGAAATAAGTGTTGATTCACTTAAATCTTATGAAGTCATTGTGTACTAAGTCATCAATGGTATATAGTACATGGTCTTGTTTCACCACTTACCATACTTAATTATTCCTTGTCTTCAACTCTAAGTTAATAACCTTAACTTAGGTTTTCACGCATAGAACTTTACGATTAATAGTTGAAAATTCTTTTTGTAAACCAACACTAGTAGAAAATATGGGTTTTACGACCAGATTTAACGTTGGTTAAAAAAAACTAGACGTTAACAAATACGCGGTGGCAGAATTGTAAATAACTAACTCATTTAAATCATATTTAACGTCGGTTGATTTTATAACTGACGTTAAAAATTTCTTAACGTCGGTTGTCAAATAAACAGACGTTAAAATTAAGGTTTTAATGTCAGTTTTTGAAAACGCAGACGTTAAAAGTTTTAATCAAATTTGATTAAAATTATTAACATCGATTATTTAAATAACTGACGTTAAAAAATTAATTTTAACGTTTGTTTATTTTACAACCGACGTTAATAGTTTTACTGAAATTTTTTTAACGTTATGTCGCGCCCTGGGTATCAGTTCTACGCGCACTCACTACAGTTTCTCTTCTCCATTTGAAAAACTCTTGTCTGAGTCTGTCTCTTCTCCATCGAACACCACCGTCGCGCCCTAAGTATGCTTCTTCTCCCTTTCTCTTCTTCCTTTCTATTCTCCCTTTCTCTTCTACATTTCTCATTGAGCTTCTCTTCGCATTAGGTTTCCCACTATTGCTGCTGCTAATGCTCTTTTCCTTTCTCTTCTCCATTCTCTTCTCCTTTCTCTTCTTCAAGCTGCTGCTGCTCCTGCAATAGGTAACCCTCATTAGGTTTTCAACTCTTATTATCATTTTCTTTATCTTGCTATTCTTCTCATTAGATTTTCCCACTGCTCGGGTCTCTATTGCTGCTTATGATACTTTGTTTAGATTATTTTTCTGGTTCATTGGCATGCTCTCTTATAGTAGAGCAAGTTGTATAGCTATCAAGTTAAGATGCTGAAAGTATTAGAGGGTATATATAGGGTATATGATGCTGAAGGTATTAGAGGGTATAGGGTATTTGAAATTTAATGCACATATAGGGTATGTTAGGTTATAGGGTATATATATGGTTTTTAGGTTTTCAAATACTAGTGCTTTTTCAATCTCCCCTATTGTCCTTATATTGGATATTTGTGTGTATATATCTACAGAACCTCTCTATTTATGGATCGTAGTTGGATGGTTAGTAAACGCACAAGTGATGAGTATTTGGAAGGAATGGAAGAGTTTATAGAATTTTCTCAAAGAAATCTTCCTGATAGTGATGGAAAGTTTTGTTGTCCTTGTGTCAAATGTTTGAATTTAAGGAAATGTGAAGTGAAGGATCTACGTACTCATCTTATTTGTAATGGGATTTGCATGAATTATACAAGATGGATATGGCATGGTGATGTGTTGTTAAATAAGAAGCCAAGTGTGTCCCAAAGTGAGGAAGTTGACGTAGATATGGAGGATGATCGACTAGAGGATATGATCCATGATATTGGACAAGAGTCTTTTCAGCGAGCACATGCGTATGAAACTTTGTGCAGTGATTCGGATAAGCATTTGTATCCGGGGTGCACTAAGTATACACGATTGTCAGCAGTGTTAAAATTGGTCACTGTGAAGGAGAGAAATGGTTGGAGCGATAAAAGCTTCACTGAATTGCTTGAGTTGTTGAAAGAAATGTTTCCCAAAGGCAACACATTGCCGGACCGTAACTATGAGGCGAAGAAGGTACTATGTTCGATGGGTATGGAGTATAAGAAGATACCTGCATGCCCTAATGATTGCATATTGTATAGGGGTGATTATGAAGAGTTGCACAACTGCCCCAAGTGTAGGGCATCACGGTACAAAGTGAAGGATGGTGATGATGATTCTAGTTGTGATGTGAACAAAAAGGGTCCTTTTGCGAAGGTGTTGTGGTATCTTCCAATAATTCCAAGGTTCAAGCGATTGTTCGCTAATGCAAATGACGCAAACAAGATTAGATGGCATGCAGATGAGAGAAAATGTGATGGACAGCTTCGCCATCCGGCAGATTCGTTGCAATGGAGGAGAATTGATGGTCTGTTTCCGAATTTCGGAAGTGAGCCAAGAAACCTTAGGCTTGGACTTGCAACGGATGGAATGAATCCGTATGGTACCTTAAGTAGTATTCATAGTTCATGGCTCGTTCTCCTGGTAATTTACAACCTACCTCCTTGGTTGTGGATGAAGCGCAAATACATGATGTTGTCTATGATGATTTCGGGCCCAAAACAGCCAGGAAATGACTTAGATGTTTATCTAAGCCCGTTAGTTGATGACTTGAAAAAGCTGTGGGTGGAAGGCGTTGATATGTTTGACGTCCATTACAAAGAGACTTTTAAGATGCGTGCCATGTTATTTTGCACCATCAATGACTTTCCAACATACGGAAACTTGTCCAGCTACAGTGTTAAGGGGCATAAAGCATGCCCTATATGTGAAGAAGGCACATGTTTCACTCAATTGTAACATGGAAGGAAGAAAGTTTACCTTGGGTATCGAAGATTTCTCAGACGTGATCACCTATATCGTCGATTGAAGAAAGCTTTTAACGGATGCCAGGAGAGTGAAATTGCTCTGATGGCCTTAACTGGAGAGCAAGTTTATCAACGGGTGAAGGACATCAATGTTATCTTCGGAAAGGCTCAAAAGAAGGCTACTGATGAAAACATATGGAAGAAGAGGTCCATCTTCTTTGATCTTCCATATTGGTGCAAACTTGATGTTAGACACTGTATTGATGTGATGCATGTTGAGAAAAATGTGTGTGATAGTGTAATCGGAACGCTTCTCAACATTCAGGGCAAGACAAAGGATGGTGCGAATGCTCGTCTAGATCTGGTTGTGATGGGTATACGAGAGCAGTTAGCTCCACAGCCAAAGGATGGTAAGCGGACATATTTGCCTCCAGCATGTCATACTTTGTCAAAAAAAGAGATAACAAGTTTTTGTGATTGTCTACGGGGCATCAAAGTGCCACATGGTTACTCTTCAAATGTCAAGAGGCTTGTCTCAAATGATCTCAAATTAGTTGGCTTAAAGTCTCATAATTGCCACGTGTTGATGCAACAACTACTACCAGTGGCTATTCGTGGTATTGCTCCTCAAAGTGTTAGACATGTCATAACTAGGTTGTGCTCATTCTTTAATGCTATATGTAACAAAGTGATTGACCCCCAGAAGTTGGATCAGTTTGAAGATGAGGCTACTATTATCTTGTGCCAATTGGAAATGTATTTTCCTCCTTCATATCTTGACATCACGGTTCACTTAATTGTTCATCTGGTGTGGGAGATTAGATTGTGTGGCCCTGTTTATTTAAGGTGGATGTACCCAGTTAAGCAATACATGAATATCTTGAAAGGGTATGTGAAGAATCCACACCGTCCGGAAGCATCTATTGTTCAAAGGTATGTTGCAGAAGAAGCTATTGAGTTTTGTTCAGACTACATTTCTAAAATTGATCCTATAGGGGCTCCTAAGCCTCGTCATGATGAGGCAAGATGTGAAGGCAAGGGTACACATGGTGTAATGGTTAAAAGCAAGGGTCAGGAGGAAGTGCTTCAAGCACATTTGTATGTGGTCACGAAAGAGACGTCAAGGTAAGAAACCCTCGAATGAGTGAAAAGTGGTTATTGAACATGCATAACGAGACTTTCTTAAAATGGTTTAAGGAATAAATTTTGAAGGATGATAGTACTGCTTCTGATACATTAAAATGGCTAGCACATGGGCCTAGCTTTAATGTCATATGTTGGAGTGGATACGACATCAATATGTGTTCCTTTTATACAAAGGAACATGATAACAAGAGTGCAATGCAAAATAGTGGGGTTATAATAGTGGCTGAGGCCATGCACTTCTCTAGTTCAAAAGACACAAATCCAATTATGGCACCGATTTCTTACTTTGGAGTCATTGAAGAGATCTGGTTGGTCGATTACACTAAGTTTACAGTGCCTGTTTTTAAATGTAAGTGGGTTGACAGTAAAAGTGGTGTACAAATCGATGAATTAGGATTTACATTGGTAGATCTTGGCAAGGCAGGTCACACGGAAGAGCCTTTCATCATGGCTTCCCAAGCAAAACAAGTGTTTTATATCAATGATCCTTCTAACAAAAGGTGGTCAGTGGTTCTCCAAGGAAAAGGCATGCATCGTAATGATGAAAATCAAGATTCAACTCTTGATATTCCTGAGACTCCTTCTTTCTCAATACACATACCTAATTTCATTGAGGAAAATGAGGTGGACGATGTACATGCTACTCGTGATGATCATCATGAAGGGATATTGACCTAGCTAAAATCTGATACTATAGTGTAAGTTATCTTTATCCATGATGCGAGTTTTGTTTTTTAGGGTTATATTGTTATGTTTACAAGAAAGGAATGTCCCTTATGCAAATTTAGTTACCATTTTAGTTACTATATGTGTCATAGACGGGTGCTCATAGACGGGTTCCTTCATTCCCCCTCAAGTTGCTTCACATGTTATACATGTTATACTAAACTAATTTATTTATACATGTTATATTAACCTAATTTATTTATACATGTTATACTAACCTAATTTATTACTTTTTTGTCTAAACAGGCATACACATGACTAATTCAGAAGACATCCCTCATTCACAGGATTAGTCTGTCATGGCTCCGCTGACTGATAGTGTAAGTTTTATTTATACATACAATGTTAATTAAGTAGGCCAATTATATTTTTATTTATCCATGTTAAGCTAAGGTTAATTTATTATTTTTTTGTCTAAACAGGCATCACACAGGGCTGATTCAGTAGCGTTGGGTAGTCGGCTTTCCCAAAAAAGGGGTAGGAAAGCCACAACTTTGAAAAGTTTGTCCAGATCCAGGATTAAGAAATTCACCAGTTTTGTGGCTTTGGAAGCTAAGACTCATACTAGCATTTTGTTTGATGATTGGGATCACGTCCCGCAGACTGTGAAGGATTAGATTTGGGAGTCAATCACGGTATTTTTCAATGATCTCTTTGTTTGTATTGACATTATTTAAGCATGTAATATATGATCCATGCATTACTAATTCCTCCTTCTTGTTCTATAAATAATGTAGATCACATGGACCGTGCCGGATACTCCTGAACATCAGACAAAATGGCTTCAACTTGCGGCTAAGCGTTGGACGGGGTTTAAGTCTTTTCTGGGTAATAAGCACATATTTGGAGAGAAGATCGATAAATCTCCTCTTGATGTTTACTCGTTCCTTGATAAGGATACGTGGGATAGATTTGTTTTGAGCCGAGTCGGTCCTGATTTTTTGGTTAAAAGGGAAAAGGGTAAGGCGAGTCAGGCGAAGAATGTCCAGCCCCACACCATGTCTCAAGGTGGGGTATATTGGTGGAGAAGAAGTTGATGGATGAGAAGTTGAGAAAGAGGGAGGAAAAGTTGAAAGAACGGGTAGAAGCAGGAGATGTGAAATTATTGATCCTCCGTCTCCACCCCCACGCGAGGACACATGGGTGGAAGGACGAAAGACGAAATCTGGAAATTTAAAGTTGAAGCCACATGCGTTGTTGTTGAAAAGATTGTAAGTAACAAATTAAACATACTGCATTTCTACTTGTAATTGTAACACATTGTCTTACACATTTTTTAAAAATTGTGTCTTTGTAGGAGGAGCTGAAGGAACAAAGCTCGCAAGGGTCCTTCGTTCCACAGGGATGGTCAGATATCTTGGTCGTTGCTCTAGGGAAAGAAGATCACCATGGCCGTGTTCGTGGTGTTCCAGGGACGGTGGGCATTAAGAAATTTCATGGCACATGCGGGTCATGTAGGCGGGTCGAGCAGTAGATCAATGAGGAGGAGCTTAAAGAAGAGGTTAAACAGGATGTTATCTCCGACCCAACTTTTAGACAAGAGCTTATGTTTTCACTTCTAAAGGACGCCACCTTCACGCAAACGCTTTTGAAGGAGTTTTCATCAAGGCAATCCCAAGAAGTTGCCCAACCTTCACATATGGAGGTGGCGTTGTCGAAGCGGGAGTTGGAGTTGGAAAAGCGGGAGTTGGAGTTGTCCCTGGTATTCATAATCATTCTAAGTTACTTATGTTTTCTTTATTCTCAATCTGAATTACTTATGTTTATGGTATTCTCAATTACTTATGTTTTCTTTATTTATAATTGAAGCCGAAGTAGAAGCCGGTAACGCATCTTCAGTCTCCGTTAGCTCGTCTGTTTGCATTTGGTTTGGATCACCCTAATAATATTTTTGTAATTCAGATGGAACACGATGGCTTTGCGGGAGAACCTCATCTATGCGTCGCTGGTGACGATATTGGTCAATTTTGCACTGATGGTGAATGGATAATCAACACAATTCTAAGTATTTGGTGCACGTAAGTACATTTTGTGACCTTATATATATTGCATAAGGTATTACAATTTTATAATTTATTTCAATATATTACGTAATTAACATAAACTTATTGCATATCTTAGGTATCTGCATCGCCAATTACTTGAGAGGGGCAGCGATCATGTTTATGGATTCTTAGACCCCACCGTCACTCTTGGTAATTTCATGACTGATCACGCTAAAGTCGGTGCATACATGCAGACCCTAATGGAAAGAAGTCAGAAACAAATATATATAACACCATTTGTAAGGAATGGCCACTGGCAGATGCTCCTACTTATTCCTAGCAGGCATATTGTTGTCTTCTTCTACTCGTGTCACTATGATCCGACGAAGGAGGTGGTGGCCTCAATCAATACGTACGTAAAATTTTATTTAATGTAATTTAATTTATAACATTTTCTTTTATTTTATAAACATATAATTGACAAGAATATTTTGTTTATCATAGAGCTATGAAGGCATGTAGCATTTCTTGTGCAAATGGGAAAAGTAGGTCTTCCAAGTCAAAATCAAATTCTGATTGGTATATCATAAAGGTAAGCAGTTTATTAGTAGTAATTATTTTTACTATCATCATCATTAATTACTATCTATACATTAACTTGATATCCAATTTCATATTCATTTGTAGTCTCGTAGACAAATACAAAGTTGGGAGTGTGCTTACTATGTGATGTTTCATATGTGGAACATTGTCTCAGCATCTATTACTGATGGATAGACGCAGGTAATTAATTTTTAGGTTCAGATCTGAGGTATTTTGTTTTTGTTGATAACTTAATTTAATGTTGAGTTTATTTGAACTTGTGCTGGCTTTCAGTGATCAGTCTCCTGCCAGTAAACAAGAATTCAAAGACTTGAGAGTGCGTTTTGCAACCTTCTTTTTTAAGTATGCTACAGAGAAAAGAGTAGAAAATATAGATCCTGCATACTTAGAAGAGAATGATCATTAGTTTATATAAGTATGAATTGTGCGTGTATAGAATTTTGAATTGTACCGACTAGCCTAGAGAGAATTCTGAATTGTAGTCTGGACTAGTGATGTTGAGTAAATAATGTTGCAAAATCTATATATTCTGGAATAGTATTGAGTAATTATGCAAAATTCTGTATTCTGGAAATTCTGGTTGTAATTTGTAGAATTCTGCAGGGAGCTGGGTAGAAGCAGGAGAAGAAGTATGTGAAATTGTTGATCCTCCGTCTCCACCCCCACGCAAGGACACATGGGTGGAAGGACGAAAGACGAAATCTGGAAATTTTAAAGTTGAAGCCACACGCATTGTTGCTGAAAAGATTGTAAGTAATAAATTAAACATACTACATTTCTACTTGTAATTGTAACACATTGTCTTACACATTTTTTAAAAATTGTGTCTTTGTAGGAGGAGCTGAAGGGACAAAGCTCGCAAGGGTCCTTCGTTCCACAGACGGTCAGATATCTTGGTCGTTTCTCTAGGGAAAGAAGATCACCATGGCCGTGTTCGTGGTGTTCCAGGGACGGTGGGCATTAAGAAATTTCATGGAACATGCGGGTCACGTAGGCGGGTCGAGCAGTAGATCAATAAGGAGGAGCTTAAAGAAGAGGTTAAACAGGATGTTATCTCCGACCCAACTTTTAGACAAGAGCTTATGTTTTCACTTCTAAAGGACCCCACCTTCACGCAAACGCTTTTGAAGGAGTTTTCATCAAGGCAATCCCAAGAAGTTGCCCAACCTTCACATATGGAGGAGGAGTTGTCGAAGCGGGAGTTGGAGTTGGAAAAGCGAAAGTTGGAGTTGTCGCAGCGGGAGTTGGAGTTGTCCCTGGTATTCATAATCATTCTTAGTTACTTATGTTTTCTTTATTCTCAATCTCAATTACTTATGTTTATGGTATTCTCAATTACTTATGTTTTCCTTATTTATAATTGAAGCCGAAGTCGAAGCCGGTAACGCATCTTCAGTCTCCGTTGGCTCGTCTGTTTGCATTTGGTTTGGATCACGCTAATGATAATTTTGTAATTCCGATGGAACACGATGGCTTTGCGGGAGAACCTCATCTATGCATCGCTAGTGACGATATTGGTCAATTTTGCACTGATGGTGAATGGATAGCCAACACAATTCTAAGTATTTGGTACACGTAAGTACATTTTGTGACCTTATATATATTGCATAAGGTATTACAATTTTATAATTTATTTCAATATATTACGTGTCGCGACCGAAATCGTGAAGGAACGACGAAAAAAATAGAAATTTAACAAAAGCATGGAGTCGCCACCAATTTTATTTAATTTAGGGGAAAATTGGAAAACCTTTAAAACAAGATGGTCTTTGAAACTAAATCGAATTCGGGAGTCGATTGTGCATAGAGAAAGGTAGAGAATTAACCCCACAACACACCTAATGCACCCGTTAAAAAAAAACGGTTATCCAAATTAATTGTGCAAATATTTAATAAATGATAAAATATTTATTTTACCCCAATTATTAAAACTAACAAGAAAGAGGATCACATAATGAAACAAAAAAAAAAAAAAAAACTTAGCATGAAAATAAATAGACTTTAACGGAATCAACTTTTATTTCTTTTTAGTTTTTTTTTTTTAAACAAGAAAAGACATGTAATCTAATTTTATAAAAAAAACAGCGATGTATGCCTAGCAAACAAATGGAAACCCCATCTCTTATTAGCCCAAACCAGCCATATAGAGTTTTAGATTCATCTAAGAGGACTAAATAAAGCTGTCATGTTATCTAGTTAATTCAACTAAATCAAGTACTACCATATTTCGAAGACAATGGCTATGACAACTTGCTAATTTTTCAATTCAAGAGTTCATGTACTTGTCACATTAGAAACAATTCGGTGCAGTATGAGTCAGAGAACAATCCATATGATCAAGAAGTACTCACCAACAATTAGTAGCATTTTCCTATGCTATTAAGTTCACACCCAGATGAAAGACTGAAAGGCATATCAATGAGTTGACAAAAAACAATTAATGAGCATAGCTTTTGGAGATTTTTCAAAGCACGAACAATAGTTCCCAATAAATCAAACCAAGATTTTATCAAACTGAACTGACAGTCATAATCCATCACTTTGTTTTTTCATCAAACACAGGGTATGCAAGCATATAAAATATCCCAAATTTTCATAAATTGCAACAACTTTGCACCACCACGTTCATCTATGAAATTGAAAAGAAAAGTAATTGGGACAATAACCTTCAACTGATTAAACAAACAGATAGTAGATGTACTCAATGTATGTCAGTGTTCATCCTCTTTCACCTCACCTATGTTTCTCTACTGCTGCGTTGTGTTTTGCTTGTCTCTTGGCCCTGAATGTGCTGCTTTATGTGTAACACGCTCTGGTACGTCCCTTTCTGATCCCAATTTGCTATTATGGATCCCACAGTGAATCACTTAACTTCTCTCAAATCATCTCTATTTCCAGAATCTAGAAGATAAAAAAACGAAAACCCCGAAAAATATAAAACGAAAATTCCCTCTCCCAAAAGGAAAATCTAGAGCTCCCAATTCTCTTCTCCCCTGGGTTTCCCCCCTTCCTCCCTATTTATAGAATTCGAACCTTTATTCCCTCATTTCATGTCTTCCCTGCAAATCAAAATAAATGCAATCAGTTCTTGATTTGAAACGAAAAAAGAAAAGAATGATGCATACCTCGCGTGATTGAGCGCGGATGGAAAAGGAAGGGAAAGATCGAGATTGAACGTGATTTGATCAATGCGAGCGAAAATCTCATCTTGTATTGAGTGCGAGATTGGCGCTGGGGAGAGTTGCTTGTACGGCTAGGGTTCCACTGGGGTGAGGGAGAGAGTCTGATAGAGAGGGAGTTGGGTTTGGGATAACAAATGGGTATGGGTTGGGAGGTGTGTCATTAATTTTTATCCCAATGACTCTTTTCTCTTCTTCTTCTTTTTTCTTTTTTTTTTTTCCTTCTTTACTGATAAGACCTAACTAAAAAAATGTCTCTATTTTTATTTTTTAAGATAAGGTGTAAAGATATTTTTGTGATTTTCATTTTTTGGGGATAAAAACAAAAACAATTTTTATTTTTATTTTTATAAAACTAAAACAAACTGCATTCTTTTTTTTTTTTTTTTTCCCAAAAAAGACATTTTTATGATTTTGACTCTTTCATTTTTATTTTTATTTTTTTTGTATTTTTGGTAAATTTAAGTGAAAATAAAAAACGTACCCGATCAAAATGGAGTGTTCATAGTTGCCCTTCTTTACTTGTTACTTACTAGGAGACACGAAGAGTCGTGATTCTTCATGTGGTCATAGTAAGAACGAGTAAAGAAAAAGAACACGCATTTTGTCCGGGAATGCATGCAACAATAAATGACAGAAACATAAAAGTGCAATGGGCCTCTGATCCCGAAATTTAAATGACAATGAGCCTCTGAGCTCGAAAATTAAATGACAGTGGGCCTCTGATCCCAAAAATTAAATGACAATGAGCCTCTGAGCTCGAAAATTAAATAACAGCAGACCTCTGATCCCAAAAAAAATATATGACAATGAGCCTCTGAGCTCGAAAATTAAATAACAATGGGCCTCTGATTCCAAAAAAATAAATGACAATGAGCCTCTGAGCTCGAAAATTAAGTGACAGTGGGCCTCCGATCCCAAAATTAAATGACAATGAGCCTCTGAGCTCGAAAAATTAAATGATAGTGGACCTGTGATCCCAAAAAATTTAAATTTAAATGATAATGAGCCTCTGGGCTCGAAAATTAAATAACAATGGGCCTCTAATCCCAAAAATGAAAATGAGCCTCTGAACTCGAAAATTAAAGGGTAATGGGCCTCTGATCCCAAAAATTAAATTGCAATTAGCCTCTGAGCTCAAAATTAAATGACAATGGGCCTCTGATCCCAAAAATTAAATTGCAATGAGCCTCTGAGCTCGAAAATCAAACTTTCTCTTTGTTTCTATTTTACCTTTTCTTTAGACAAAGTGGAACCAGACGCTTCCCAGGAAAACTTCGACCAATCATACCCTTGTTCACTAACAACTTTGAGTTGAGGCACCATTTATTCCCTTTGACAAACATGATTTCTTCTGCTAGAGGTGTGGTCTTGAAGAGATTACTGTGACCTATGGAGAGTTTCCTTACTCTTTTAAGTTCTCCCCTTGGCATGCACTGTTGTCTCACTTATTGACTTTGAAGTGCTGAGTCTTTGTTGGTTCAAACCATTCACTAAAGTCACCATTAAATTATCAAATCATACTGTCAAACTCATATTTACTTTGATTGAGACATAATTTTAATGGATAAACATGATTTGAGCACAAAAGGGTCATGAATAAACCTTTGCATTCATGTGTGACTTTGGATTATACATAAGGGAATCAGAAAGAATAACATGGAGAGGGGAAGTACAAGGGGAATACAAAGGTTAAAAGCGAATAAGAGGAAATGAATAGAATATGATAACCACATAAAAATTTGCCCCAGTATCGGTTCCTTGATCCTCATTCAATTGATTCCCATCGACCACTGACGACGCAAGCCCTAGCCTTAGTCTCAACTTCTCTTGATGTGCATTCCTCCTTTAACCCTCCAACAATTTTCTTCGCATCCCTGTACCCAGTCACAAGCAAAATTGCCCCAATGTGGTGGCCTTCGTGCTATTTTCTTCACTTAAGCTGCCCTTGCAGGTTTTCAGCCCAAGATTTATTTTCTTTGCCCTAATTTTTGTTTAGGTTGCCCTTTACGGGTTTTCAACCTAACGGATATTTTTCTGCCCTAACTTTTACCTAGGCCGCCCTTACGGGTTTTCGACCTAGCGAGCATTTTTTTTTTCCTTGCCCTAACTTTTGCCTAGGCCGCCCTTACGGGTTTTCGACCTAGCGAGCATTTTTTTTTTTATCAGGCATAAAACTTTTTCACAGCATCAGAGTTTATGGGCCTTGGTAACTCTTGCCCGTCTTCATCTGTTAAGATCAAGGCTCCACCTGGGTATGCCTACTTTACAACATATGGCCCTTCGTAGTTGGGCGCCCATTTTCCTCGAGCGTCTTCTTAATTGGGGAGTATCTTCTTCAATACCAAATCGCCTGGTTGAAACTCCCTAGGATGAACTTTCTTATTAAAGGCTTTAGCCATTCTTCTTTGATATAATTGTCCGTGGCAAAGGGCCGCCACCAATCTTTTTTCTTCAATCATGTTCAATTGATCATACCGAGCCTTCATCCACTCGGATTCTTCCAAGTTTGCTTCCATCAACACTCTTAATGTAGGGATTTCAACTTCTATGGGGGATACAGCCTCCATTCCATAGACCAATGAGAAGGGTGTTGCCCCGGTACTTGAACGTATATTGGTGCGATACGCATGCAAAGCATAGGGTAACATTTCATGCCAATCTTTATAGTTCACGACCATTTTAGCGACAATCTTCTTAATATTCTTGTTGGCCGCTTCTACCGCACCATTCATTTGGGGCCTATAAGGAGCAGAATTATGGTGCTTGATTTTGAAGGTCTCGAGCAACTTCTGTACCTCTGCCCCATTGAGATTGGAAGCATTGTCCGTAATGATCCTTTCAGGTATTCCGTACCGACAAATGACACCTCTTTTGAGGAACTTTGTGAACACCTTTTGATAGATATTGGCATATGATGCCGCTTCTACCCACTTTGTGAAGTAATCTATTGCCACCAAGATGAAACGGTGTCCGTTTGAAGCCTTAGGATTGATTGGCCCGATGACATCTATTCCCCACATAGAGAAGGGCCAAGGGGACACCAAATTGTGCAGTTGGAATGGAGGAGCTTTGATTCGGTCTGCATATATCTGGCATTTATGGCATCTCCGGACACACTCCAAGCAATCATTTTCCATGGTTGACTAATAGTAACCACTCCATAAAATTTTGCGTGCCATCATATGACCACTAGCATGTGTTCCACATATCCCTTCATGTACTTCTGTCATGACAGTTCGGCCTTCACGAGCATCAACACATCTTAAGAGAACCCCATCATGGTTTCTTTTATATAGAACTTCTCCGTCCAGAAAAAAGGCCATGGATAACCTGCGAATAATCTTCTTGTTCACTTCATTTGCTTTAGCTGGGTATGCCCCACTCTGCATATACTGTTTGATGTCATGATACCAAGGTTTACCATCGGGCTCTTCTTCCACATGGGCACAATATGCCGGTTCGCCCTGTACCTTCACTTGGATAGGCTGGACGGTGGTGCAGATGTCCAGCTTGGTCATAGCAGCTAACGTGGCTAAAGCATCTGCGAACTGATTCTTGTCTCGAGTTAAATGCGAAAAGGTAATATCATCAAATTTCGCAATCCACTGAGTTAAGTGCTTCTGACATGGAACCAACTTGGAGTCTTTGGTTTGCCATTCGCCATTGTCTTGATAAATAATTAGAGCTGCATCCCCAAAAACCTTCAATTGTTTTATTCCAAGGTCAATTGCTGCTTGTAATCCACTTGCACATGCTTCATATTCCGCGATGTTGTTGGTGCATTCAAATTCAAGCTTAATGGCCACTGGGTACTGCTTGCCATTTGGCGAAACCACTACTGCTCCTATACCTCTCCCGTGCATATTAAATGCTCCATCGAAATACATCTTCCGCACGTTCTCATTTTTGGCTTCATCTTCCTCTAGTGATAATATCTCTCCATCTGGGAACTCGTATGTAACTGGTTGTCCACCCTCGAGAGGGTTTTCAGTTAAATGGTCAGCAATCGCAATTCCTTTGCTGGACTTTCGAGTCATGTATTTAATATCAAACTCTGATAATATCACTTGCCACTTTGAAACCCTTAAAGAGATGTGAGGACTTTCGAAGATATACTTCAAAGGGTCTATTCGAGAGATTAACCAAGTAGTGTGATACAACATGTACTGCCTGAGCCTCTTGGACGTCCACACCAATGCACAACAAGTCTTCTCAATTGCCATATATCGGGCTTCGTAGTCATTAAACTTTTTGCTCAGATAATAAATCGCCTGTTCTTTCTTGCCAGATTCATCATATTGCCCTAGCATTGCCCCTATTGAGGTCGGTAATATAGTGAGATACAATATCAGTGGACGACCTCGAATCGGTGGCAACAATACCGGAGGACTAAGCAGATATGCTTTTATCTTGTCGAAGGCTTCTTGGCATTCCTCATTCCAACTTCCAGGGTTATTCTTCTTCAGGAGCTTGAAGATCGGCTCACACGTGCTAGTCAGGTTAGCAATAAACCGTGCAATGTAATTCAATCTTCCCAAAAAACCTCTTACTTCCTTCTCATTCTTGGGAGTGTGCATGTCCCTTATCGCCTTTACCTTGTCCGGGTCCACTTTTATTCCTTCTCTGCTAACAACAAAACCAAGCAACTTCCCAGTCGATGCCCCAAACACACATTTTGTAGGGTTGAGTCTCAACTTGTACTTCCTCAGTCTCTCGAATAGCCTCTGCAGAACTGCTACATGACTTTCTCCTTCCTTGGATTTGGCCACTATGTCATCCACGTACACCTCTATTTCTTTATGCATCATATCGTGGAACAATGCTACCATAGCACGTTGGTACGTGGTCCCGGCGTTCTTCAAACCAAAAGGCATTACCTTGTAACAAAAAGTTCCCCAAGGAGTGGTAAAAGTTGTCTTTTCCTTGTCATCGACGTCCATGAGGATCTGATTGTATCCAGAATACCCATCCATGAAAGAGAACCTGTGGTTCCTTGCTGTACTGTCTACGAGGATATCGATATGAGGGAGCGGGAAATCATCTTTTGGACTGGCTTTATTCAGATCTCTGTAATCCACACACATCCTGACCTTCCCATCCTTCTTTGGTACCGGCACAATATTAGCTACCCAATCCGGATGTCTTGACACTTCCAGAAAACCAGCTTCCAGTTGTTTGGTTACCTCCTCTTTGATCTTAAGCGACATTTCTGGATGCATCCTCCTCAATTTTTGTTTCTTGGCCACCATATCTAGGTACAATGGGATTTTATGTGATGCTATCCTTGGATCTAAACCCGGCATATCTCTATAGGACCATGCAAACACATCAAGATACTCTTTGAATAGTGTGACCATTTCTGCACGCTCTGAGTTATCCACTGCCTTCAACTCCTTCTTGTCTTCCTCGGTCCCCATATTAACCACTTCTATGACCTCATCATTCAAACTGAACCCTTGTTCGGAGTGTTTCATCAACTTGGAGAACTCCTCAATTGCTTCTTCTTCATCATCAGACCCAGGATCATCTTCGTCCCCAGCCGCAAGGGAATCAATAAATGAGGCTTCAGGGTTCCTTTTATGAAGCAAACTTTCAGTGGGAGAAAGATTCCTGAATTTTTTTTTTTTTTTTTTTTTTTGCAATAGGAACAATATAGACAAGAGTTTTATTTGTGGAAGAAGGTGCAAGCAATATAAAGCAATGAATAAAGGAAGTAAAAGAGTGGAACAACGAGAAAACATGCTGGAAAATCATGCTAACACATTTTATTCATGTCTCAATTAAAGTAAACACCAGTTCATTTCTTGTACAAAGAGATAATTACTTTATGGAAATAACATCAACAAATGGTTCAGACCGCCAATTGCTAAGAACTTCATTGTCACCAGAGAGATAGATAACATGGTTTCCTTCTTGCTCTTCTTCAAGTGCACTGATGGTGAAATGAGGGGAGGTCAACTTTTCTGGCTTAATCACTTCAGTTGGTGTTAGGAAAGTCTCCTTCAGATAGGGAACATACATGTTTTCTTCCTCTCCTTCTTTTCTTCCTCTGAGAGTCATGATCTTCATCTTTTCTCCCAGAGAAAGCTCATACCCCAGTCCATACTTTCCATCTCTGGAAATGGCTTCAATCGGTTGTGGGATCCCTTGAAGCTTAGACCCCAAGCCTCTTCCCTTCTAGTATCCACTCCTCTCCATAATACGAAATACCACTTCATTCACATTCTTTATTAGTGGCTCTTTCCTTCGGATCTCTGACCTCAACACTTCAAAATTGTGCAAAGAGGTATCTTCAATTCGCTCTGTATTCTCTATGTAAGGTACTGAAACGGGCATGATTTCCTCTTCACCATGAATGGTAATTACCACCCCATTGTGGATGTACTTCAAGCACTGATGCAATGTTGAGGGAACAACTCCGACGTTATGAATCCAAGGCCTCCCTAGAAGCATAGTATATGCCGGTTCAATTTCCATGACTTGGAATAGGACAGGGAAACAACTAGGCCCTATTTCAAGGGGCAAAGTTATTTCCCCTAAAATCCCTCTTGTTGTTCCATCAAAGGCCCGCACAATCATCTCTTGTGGTGTTAAATCTGTTATACCCATGTTTAGTTGCTCCAGAGTAGACATTGGAATCATATTCAATGCCGAGCCGCCATCTATGAGTACCTTTGCAATCACAAAACCCCTACACTTTAAAGTAATGTGCAGGGCTTTGGGCCCACTACCCTGCCTTGGTACCACTTCATCTTCCGAAAAGGTAATCATGTTGATGCGCTTCACCGGATCTACCATGTTTACCACATTTTCGGGAGTGACATCAGGCTTGACATAAGCTTCACCCAACACCCTCAACAATGCCTTATGGTGCAATTCTGATGTTAGAATAAGTGATAAGAGAGAAATCCTGGCCGGAGTCTTCTTTAACTGTTCCATCACGTCAAACTCACTTTGCTTCATGATTTTTAGGAACTCTTCTTCCTCTTCCTCCACAGCTTGCTTCTCCTTTTTATCTTTGGAATTCTTCTTTATTTCTTCTTCTTCAGGGCCATAACATCGCCCACTCCTCGTAATACCTCCGATTCTTATCACATTAGCAACTTGGGCCTTCGAAGTCTCTCCTGCAGCCGTCAACTCAACTTTTGTTTCATAATTCCATGGCACAACATGAGTGTCGTCATAAGCAAAAGGAACTGGCTTTTTTACCCTTAAGATCACTTTTTCTGGTGTCGGGGCCTTATTAAGGGGTGGCACCCGGAGTACAACCTTTTCGACTACGCTGATTCCCTCAAACATACCTCGCCTGGCTTGTATCACTCCCAGGGTTAGTAGTCCCTGAACTCGGACCTTCAAGTCCCAACAACTCTCAATGTCATGTCCTGCCTGCCCATGGTGATAAACACAATTCAAAATTCCATCATCATTTTCTTCTTCTTCTTCTATCGGCACCCCCGGCGCAACGATGCCATACCCTGCTTTCTTTAGTCCATCAAACACCTCTTGCATAGGCATTCGTAAGTGGAGGACCTTCTTGACTTGATACCCCTCTACTTCCAAGCTATTCACCCTGTTTTCCACATTATGGCTTGGGATTGGATTATTAACAATACTAGGCCCTGATTCTTCCTCAAACCCCAATTTTCCACAAGCGATTAGTTTTCTCACTGCTGTCTTAAAGGCTTCGCAATCTTCAATGGAGTGCCCTGAGACATCCATGTGATATTTGCAAGTTAGGTTTGGATTGTACCAAGTAGGGAAAGGTGGCTCAAGGGGACGTACGGGGTTCCCAGTAATCAAATGGCGATCGAACAGTTGTTGGAATAATTCTGCATTGGAAACTGACAGTTTTGGGAAAAGTGGCAGGTTTGGAGTGGAATAGCGTCCCTGGTTCTGGAAATTTGGTCGATTATAGGTCGGGCGATATGGTTGGAATGCAGGGGGATAACGGGCATATGCGGGGTGTGTAGGGTTATATGGCTGAGGTGTGGAGACATTATTTATCTGGTATTGTGGTTGAGTGGTGGTTGGCAAGGCTTGTTGAGGTGGGTAAAGTGGTGTTTGGATCACGTATGGGATGTGAAGGTTCGGGTTATATGGTGCTTGATACGTCGGGTATGAGGGAACATGTCGAGGTCCAAAATTCGGTTGGTGTTGTACATAATTCATCTCAGCTTCCTTCTTCTTTGGCTGGAATCCCTTCTTAGGTGCACTACTTTCTGCATCAACCGACAGTTTCCCTGCTCTAGCTAAAAATTCAATTCTTTCTCCCGCAGCAATTAAGTCAGAGAAATCTTTGTAAGCTGCTCCTGCCATTGCCCCTATAAAAGGGGCCCTGAGGGTTCCCAAAAAGTATGAGCACATTTCTGATAATGTCAATGGGGGCTGAACTTGTGCCGCCAAACTTCTCCATCTTTGCGCATATACTTTAAAGGATTCCTCACTTCTTTTCTGCATTGCAGTCAGTTGTTCACGGGTGGGAGCTGTATCCAAATTGAACTTATACTGGTCCATGAACAAGTCAGCCAATTCCTTCCATCGCGAAATCTTAGAGTGGTCTAGCTGAAGGTACCATTCTAACGCATTACCTGTCAAACTCTCATGAAAGAAGCTAATGAGGAATTTGTCTTCCTTTGACCAGATGGCCATTTTGGTGGCATAGCTGATAAGGTGAAACCGAGGATTCCCGCTTCCATCATACTTTGAAAAATCAGGGATCTTGAAATCCTTAGGTATAACCACATCCGTGGCAGGACAAAGTTCTTCTATTTTCAGAGGGCCATAGGTACTTGATCCTTTTATCGCCTTTATCTGCTCTTCCATCTTTTCCATCCACTCATCTTTCACCTTATCCTTCTCTGCTTGAACTCCCATGAACGGTCCGGGGATGGATATATGGGGTTGCTCCCATGTGGGTCCTGCATAGCCTGGGGCTTCATGATAGGCATTCTCGAAAGGGCGATACACTTCTCCAATAGGAAGTATTATTGGTGCTGTGTGTTGCCGCTGCTCATGAGCACGCATTCCTTGAGTAAGACCTGTGCTGATGCTTGAAAACATTGGTGCCGATACTGTGGAAAGGGCCGGCTGTACACTCACATAGGGATCATCTTCATTTGCACCTCTATTTGCGCCAAGCCTGTTAAGAGATTCTCTCATATCTTGCAATATCGCCTCTAGCCTTGCTTGGGTTTCAGTCATCTCAGTTACTCTTCCCCTCACTTCATCTATTTCTAAGCTCAAATTCCTTCCCACCTCGAGATTATTATCAGCCATTCTGGTCCGAGATCTAGTGTTGTGAACTCAGGTTTGATTGGTGTCGTCTTTCCTGGGTCGCGCAATGGTTCCTGAATCTGCTGGGACCTGTACAGACACCAAACACCAAAGGCAAAAGAGGGTTAGTATCTACCTTGAATAGGTCCGACGTGCAAGGAAAGATTAGTTGATCCAATAGCAAGGTAACTGATCCCGCTTAAAATGTGCCCCCCTTTTAGCAGAAATAGTTGTCATCGTATGCAAGGGAAAATGTATTCCACAATGGACAAGATTGCAACATTAGAAAGCCTCACTCTTTGCTTGTAATAGGGAAAGGCCCAGAAACCATGAGTAAAGCATAAGTCCTTAAGATGGTGAATGTGGTTGATAACAATCTAAGGGAAAATCTTTTCCACAATAGATCCCACCTTATCATCGTATCCAAGGGAGCATTCACTCCACAATAAATACGGTTATGATACAACTATTGTAGAAGATGCATACCCTTGAGGTGATGAATGCAGTTAGTGATGATCTAAATGCAACATTAGCGAGGGAGATTCATAGACCCACTAGATATGACAAAGTCTCATTTTCATTTATTAAAGTGAAGGAGTACAAACTTTTAGATCTCAATACAAAGAACATAACTGAGTTACATGAGCAATTTCATCTTCCTTTTCCTAAAACCTTTGACCACGCTTCCACAATACTTTATGAATTCGGACACTCTAGGAGGTAGCTTCATCCAGGGATTTGTGCGAATCTGAGCATTTGCTTCTCCAAAATAATGAACGAAGTTTGCAGCATGATACTGGACCGTGTCATACATGTGCTCATATTCTTTCTGTCATTTTTCTTTCAAGATCTTCTGATTTCCGGCCATTGCGATCCATCCATTTACCCATTCTTTCTTTTCTTTGGCCTGCTTTTGGGCTTCGAGTCTCCATCCTTCTCTGCGATTTCAAGCTCTTCAATCCTTAGGCGTAATTGCTCTTCTGTCTTGCTTGCCGTTTTGAGTAGGTCATAGTATTCTCTTGCTGATTCCCATCCTTGATCTGAGCGGCATCGCGCTTGAGTTAGAGTCTCGTATAGAGATTCCATCCTTGCTTCAAGGACCTTTACTTCTTGTTCATGTGCCTTAGCGCTTGCCTCTAGCCCCTCTTTTTTCGTTAAGATCTTAGCTATGAACTCTTCCTGTGCCTCCACTCTTGCTTGCAACTTGGAGATCTCCTCAAATTCTTTTTCCTTCCCTTTTCTTGCTCTTTTTGGTTGTCTTGAAGCTTCCCAAGCATCTGCACATTCATTTTCTAAGTGCACTATTTTTCGGCCCATCTTTTCACATTCACTTTGGAGGGCCGCGATTTGAATTTTAGCCGTCTCCTTATCTTGCCTTAGTGAATCGATTTGTGCCTCTAAAATTTCAATATGAGAATCTTGGTGAGATTTCTCTTGAAGGTTGCATTCGGCTCTTGGCATAACTTTAGGCATCTTGTGATGTTCTCTTCTGGCTTCTCTCCATTTTTTATAACGATTGGTGGAGACTACAAACTGTCGGCCCAACTGCCTTTCTCCTGCCATGTGAATATCTTTCCAGGCTGTCACAATTTCTGCTATTTGCACATTGCTACTACCATCAAACCAGAAACAGTATCCTCCAAGTTGTTCCTCTCGCGGTATATCCTGGGTCCATCTGAGCTGTCTGAGTGCCAAGGTAGGTGTATATGACATGCATCCCCTCGGCCCCATTAAAGGTACATTATCAAGATTCTCGCAGCTCATGATAACTTCTTCATCGTCGTACCACGGGCAGACCCATCCGAATGTTGTCGGGTCCATCTGAGTGAATTCCTCTTTCCATTCATAGGATGTCTGCTTCTTTATGGGTATCCTTTTGAATGACTTCAAAGGATCATCCGAACGATTTACATGTTTCCCTGCACACACATGTGTCATAATCCAAACATACAGTAACTGGGGACAACCTCAAAATTTTCCTCCATTTTTCCTTTTACAAACTTCCAAGGACAAGAATGTCTCTGCCAAGACTGCGGGTACTAGATTTCTCTTATGATCCTCGAACCAGATGAATACATCCATTGTTGTTTGGTCGATCATATCAATGGCAGATGGAAATAAAGCCAGTCCAAAGATGGTCAATGCTAGCACCCTGTTGAAAGCTTTCCAATTTCCTTGTCGTGGTAATCCTTGTAACCGAGATTCTAGGCCTGTCCTCTTCAACGCTCGCACAGACCCACTTCCTATCAACTTGATTTCTTCAGGTGACATTTCTAATAAAGAAGCTCTCTTCCTTTTTGACAGATAATGTCCTGTATAAGTATATACTCGAGTGTCCTTCCCCAGGGGTAACCTCAACATGTAGGCATACTCCTCAATTGTAGGAGTTATGTCTAAATGTGGTAGCTCGAAGCACCTTAATGCAGAGTTCCAAAATTGGGCCAAAGCACTCAATGCAGGGGCTTGAACGGGAATGAGCAATAGGTCTAGTATCCTCCCATATCGACTCATAAAATCTTGTCAGGCTTCTAGGGTCATCTTCTTGCTAATTTCTTGCAGACTTCCAACCTCATTTATGGTCACTGATATCTTGAGATTCTTTTCGCTTAAGGCTTTGCTAATGTTATCTGCATTTTGGGGGCTTTCCATACCTTGCTATCAGTTCGCACTAAACTTTCCTTGTGTGTCAAATCCACGCCTATAAAAGAAATAAAATAAAGATGAAAGTAGTTAGAAAAGGAAATTAATGAAAAGAAAGAGAATAGAAAAGAAGAGAAGATAAAGAGGAAGTACGCTCCCTTTGTGTCCTAGTAAGGTGAAACCTAAGGATTGAGTATGACTAGGTTCCATTTATCAGTGCATGGTTCTCATGGACAGTTCTAGACTCCTAAAGGAAAATGGTCCCCAGATTGCCCTTACCCAACGGGTCAGGATCTAGCACCATGAATAGACTATACGGAGGGATGAACCCCACCAATATAGCCATACTCATGACACTAGGTACAATCTGAGCGGGAGAATTAGCGCAAGTCAAGGAAGCATGAAGCTACACAATAACATCGCTAAAACCCCTTCTAAATCCTACGGCGTCACTCAGGCTCGGGTATAGAGCCCATATGGTGCGTGAGGTAAGTGTTTGTGGAGTGTGTGAAGGGAGCATACAAACCTGTAAAAATCCTAAAACTAGAAGGGGAAAAAAAAACATCCTACTAGACAAAGTCACACATATATACAAAAATCAAAGGTCATCTATCCTAGAGTTCAAGCAATATATTGCAAGAAAGAAAAAAAAAAAAATTGTCGTCTACCCTAAGGTTGAAAAAGCAACCATAAAATTCATTAACAAAACACACAAAGAGAAATAAGAAAAATAAAACAAATCAAAACAAAACAAAGTATATTCACACAATAAAATAAAAACAAATCAAAACAGGGTATATTCACAAAAAGCGTGCTATTTTTCAATCTTTTGCATTTTTTGTTTTTTTTTTTTTTTATATTTTGAGAGAGGAAAAAAAAATCAAAACAAAAAAAAAGAGTAAACCATATATATAAAAACCACAAATGACTTTTTTTTTCATTTTTTGCTCTTTTTTTTTCATTTTTTTTTATTTTCATAAAGGATAGAGAAATAAAACATAACAATAAAAAAAAACAAACAGAAACAAAAAAAGAAAAAAAAGGGGTAAAACAAATAAGTTAAAATTTATTAAAGATTTGCACAATTAATTTTAATGGGCTTGACTCTCTAAAAATCTCCCCAGTGGAGTCGCCATCTGTCGCGACCGAAATCGCGAAGGAACGACGAAAAAAATAGAAATTTAACAAAAGCATGGAGTCGCCACCAATTTTATTTAATTTAGGAAAAAATTGGAAAACCTTTAAAACAAGATGGTCTTTGGAACCAAGTCGAATTCGGGAGTCAATTGTGCATAGAGAAGGGTAGAGAATTAACCCCACAACACCCCTAATGCACCCGTTAAAAAAAAACGGTTACCCAAATTAATTGTGCAAATATTTAATAAATGATAAAATATTTATTTTACCCCAATTATTAAAACGAACAAGAAAGAGGATCATATAATGAAACAAAAAAAAAAAAACTTAGCATGAAAATAAATAGACTTTAACGGAATCAACTTTTATTTCTTTTTAGTTTTTTTTTTAAACAAGAAAAGACATGTAATCTAATTTTATAAAAAAAACAGCGATGTATGCCTAGCAAACAAATGGAAACCCCATCTCTTGTTAGCCCAAACCAGCCATATAGAGTTTTAGACTCATCTGAGAGGACTAAATAAAGCTGTCATGTTATCTAGTTAATTCAACTAAATCAAGTACTACCATATTTCAAAGACAATGGCTATGACAACTTGCTAATTTTTCAATTCAAGAGTTCATGTACTTGTCACATTAGAAACAATTCGGTGCAATATGAGTCAGAGAACAATCCATATGAACAAGAAGTACTCACCAACAATTAGTAGCATTTTCCTATGCTATTAAGTTCACACCCAGATGAAAGACAGAAAGGCATATCAACGAGTTGCCAAAAAACAATTAATGAGCATAGCTTTTGGAGATTTTTCAAAGCACCAACAATGGTTCCCAATAAATCAAACCAAGATTTTATCAAACTGAACCGACAGTCATAATCCATCACTTTGTTTTTTCATCAAACACAGGGTATGCAAGCATATAAAATATCCCAAATTTTCATAAATTGCAACAACTTTGCACCACCACGTTCATCTAAGAAATTGAAAAGAAAAGTAATTGGGACAATAACCTTCAACTGATTAAACAAACAGATAGCAGATGTACTCAATGTATGTCAGTGTTCATCCTCTTTCACCTCAGCTACGTTTCTCTACTGCTGCGTTGTGTTTTGCTTGTCTCTTGGCCCCGAATGTGCTGCTTTATGTGTAACACCCTCTGGTACGTCCCTTTCTGATCCCAATTTGCTGTTATGAATCCCACAGTAAATCATTTAACTTCTCTCAAATCATCTCTATTTCCAGAATCTAGAAGATAAAAAAACAAAAACCCCCAAAAATATAAAACGAAAATTCCCTCTCCCAAAAGGAAAATCCAGAGCTCCCAATTCTCTTCTCCCCTGGGTTTCCCCCCTTCCTCCCTATTTATAGAATTCGAACCTTTATTCCCTCATTTCGTGTCTTCCCTGCAAATCAAAATAAATGCAATCAGTTCTTGAGTTGAAATGAAAAAAGAAAAGAATGATGCATACCTCGCGTGATTGAGCGCGGATGGAAAAGGAAGGGAAAGATCGAGATTGAACGTGATTTGATCAATGCGAGCGAAAATCTCATCTTGTATTGAGTGCGAGATTGGCGCTGGGGAGAGTTGCTTGTGCGGCTAGGGTTCCGCTGGGGTGAGGGAGAGAGTCTGATAGAGAGGGAGTTGGGTTTGGGATAAAAAATGGGTATGGGTCGGGAGGTGTGTCATTAATTTTTATCCCAATGACTCTTTTCTCTTCTTTTTTTTTTTTTTCCTTCTTTACTAATAAGACCTAACTAAAAAAATGTCTCTATTTTTATTTTTTAAGATAAGGTGAAAAGATATTTTTGTGATTTTCATTTTTTGGGGATAAAAACAAAAAAAAATTTATTTTTTTTTAAAAAAGTAAAACAAACTGCACTCTTTTTTATTTTTTCTCCAAAAAAGACATTTTTATGATTTTGACTCATTCATTTTTTTTGTATTTTTGGTAAATTTAAGTGAAAATAAAAAACGTACCCGATCAAAATGGAGTGTTCACATTACGTAATTAACATCAACTTATTGCATATCTTAGATATCTGCATCGCCAATTACTTGAGAGGGGCAGCGATCATGTTT
The DNA here is from genome assembly GCA_039655645.1 of Ammopiptanthus mongolicus. Classification (NCBI taxonomy): domain Eukaryota; kingdom Viridiplantae; phylum Streptophyta; class Magnoliopsida; order Fabales; family Fabaceae; genus Ammopiptanthus; species Ammopiptanthus mongolicus. The sequence continues at coordinate 40,215,485 of CM077345.1, forward strand.
ATGGATTCTTAGACCCCACCGTCACTCTTGGTAATTTCATGACTGATCACGCTAAAGTCGGTGTATACATGCAGACCCTAATGGAAAGAAGTCAGAAACAAATATATATAACACCATTTGTAAGGAATGGCCACTGGCAGATGCTCCTACTTATTCCTAGCAAGCATATTGTTGTCTTCTTCTTCTCGTATCACTATGATCCGGCGAAGGAGGTGGTGGCCTCAATCAATACGTACGTAAAATTTTATTTAATGTAATTTAATTTATAACATTTGCTTTTATTTTATAAACATATAATTGACAAGAATATTTTGTTTATCATAGAGCTATGAAGGCATGTAGCATTTCTTGTGCAAATGGGAAAAGTAGGTCCTTTAAGTCAAAATCAAATCCTGATTGGTATATCATAAAGGTAAGCAGTTTATTAGTAGTAATTATCATTACTATTATTACTATCATCATCATTAATTACTATCTATACATTAACTTGATATCCAATTTCATATTCATTTGTAGTCTCGTAGACAAAGACAAAGTTGGGAGTGTGCTTACTATGTGATGTTTCATATGTAGAATATTGTCTCAGCATCTATTACTGACGGATAGGCGCAGGTAATTAATTTTCAGGTTCAGATCTTAGGTATTTTGTTTTTGTTGATAACTTAATTTAATGTTGAGTTTATTTGAATTTGTGAAGGCTCTCAGTGATCAGTCTCCTGTCACTAAACAAGAATTCAAAGACTTGAGAGTGCGTTTTGCAACCTTCTTTTTTAAGTATGCTGCAGAGAAAAGAGTAGAAAATATAGATCCTGCATACTTAGAAGAGAATGATCATTAGTTTATATATGTATGAATTGTGCATGTATAGAATTTTGAATTGTACCGACTAGCTTAGAGAGAATTCTGAATTGTAGTCTAGACTAGTGATGTTGAGTAAATAATGTTGCAAAATCTATATATTCTGGAATAGTATTGAGTAATTATGCAAAATTCTGTATTCCGGAAATTCTGGTTGTAATTTGTAGAATTCTGCAGGGAGCTGGGAACTAAATATGACCAGTATGTTAAAAAAAAAAAAAAAAGTTAACACTTAACGTCGGTTTTTTATATAATAACGTCAATTATTTAATAAACCGACGTTAAAAGTTAACTTTTAATGTCGGTTATATATAAAACCGACGTTAAAATCTTTTTAATTTTACAAATATATATACTTTGAATGTCCAGTGTATAGCTAACAGACGTTAAAAGTTAAAAGTTAACTTTTAACGTCTGTTTTTTTCATTAACGGACGTTAAAATAATATATTTAACGTCCGTTCATAACCGACGTTAAATATCACACTTTTAACGTCTGCTGTATTAATGTATGGATGGAAACCGACGTTAAAAGTCGATTTTAACAGATGTTAAAAGTGCTTCGTGCACTAGTGCAAAGCCTTTTCTATTTGAAAACACATTGATTTGAAAGAACTTTGTACTTGATACCTTAACTAATTTTGAAAAAGGGTTTTCCTTACTAACTTAGTGTAAAATCATGTTCTAAGTTAATAGAAAGGAAATGTAATCTCATCTAACTTCCTTATCTATGATTCATTTAATTCAAACTTGAGGACAAGGTCCTCTTTACACTCGGAAGATTGAATGTTAACTTAGTTTGAAAAAGAAGGTGATATCCCATTAAATCGGCCTCGCCACGCGAAACTACTGCTCGTCTCGCGATCCAGAGGGCCAGGCTGCACGGTTAAGTACAGCCTTTCGGCCTCGCGAGGCGAAACCAAGGCTCGCCTCGCGATCCAGAAGCCATTCTGCTAATAATGAAGCCACATACAATGTTAACTTTCATGAAACGACTTCATTATTTCTCTTTTTAAAATACTTAGTTAATTATCTAACTATGGCTAAAGTAAAAAGACATTTTTCACTTTGGTGAAACACTTGAATGTTGAAACTTTAATTGATCTTTGGATCAAAATCACTTATTGTTTTTCTTTGAAACATAAGTCTTTAAAACACTTTTCTTACTCCAAAACTTTAATTGTTCAAGAACAACACATGTTCTTCCTCATTTTACTCACTAAGGCCGCAAGCCTCCTCAAGGTAAAAGTGAAGATTTTGCTTCACTAACTTGTCAAGTCATAGCTCAAAATACTCACAATATTATGAAAAACAACAGTCATACATCATAATCAAGCATAAAAATCCTTACTTGATCTAGAGATCAAAGTATGGTTTTTCAACATACATGAAAATTTTCATTCAATCAACATCATCATAAACATATGCTAAAACATACTAAAGCATACTAAAGCGCATAAGACCTAAACCATTATTACAATCACAATGAAGCTCAAATAGAGCTACACAAATCAATCACGGATAACATAAAGTTATCGAAAAATCCCTCACGCAAACTCCCCTTACTCGTTGTAGTTATCCTTCAACCAAAAGTCGTCGGATCGACTCGCGGATTCTCCCGATTCCCCGTCCGAGCAACCAACCACAACTACATACACATAATCAATCCAAACATCAATATTACACAACACAAATCTTCTTATTCCTACCTATATAGGATTCGGCCATGGAGCCATAAAAATAGCTAGGGATGTCCAAAAATTCCTATCTCTTGGATTCCATCCATACTAGAAGTGCTAAGGCTAGATCAAAGCCTATTACACCAAAACTTGAACCAAAATCCGATCCATCAATACATGGAGGTTTCGGCCAAGAAAACCCATATGAGCTAGGAAGCTCATTTGGTTTCCAACTCTTGGATCAACGATCCTCAAGTACACATAACATTAGATTAAGTCTTATTACTCAAAACTTGAATCAAAAACTCAACCTTTCCCTATGTAAAGGTTTCGGCCCCTTTTGAATAAAAAGGCTAGAAAACTTATTTGGTTTCATGCTCTTGGATTATGAAAGAGAATGATGGAACTAGTTCATAGAAATTGATTTGGTATTAAAAGGATTTTTCTACACTTTTCTATGAATTTTCAAAGTTTTGGATCTAAACTTGGATCTTCATGAATCAAGAGATTCAAGAGATGAAATAGAGTGATTAAGAGATGGAGATTGAAGTTACTACCTCCTAGATTCAAAGACTTGTAGAGAAACAACTTGAATCACCCAAAAGATTCAAAGTCTTGAAGAGAAACAACTTGAATCACCCAAAATCACTAAGTTCTCAAGATCAAACTTGAAGAACTCTTGAAGAAATGAAGAACAAGTGAGAGAAAATGAAGAACAAGAGAGAAAAGAGAGAGAGAGGAAGGCCGTGTGGCCCAGAGAGAGAGAGTGAAGGTGAGATATTTATTTGATGTCATGGCAAACTTGTAAATAACCAAAAGGGTAATTTAGTAATTCCATAAAAGACTAGGGGCATAATGGTCATTTCCCCTATAAATATTTAGATATTTTCTAGAATGCAATGATGACATGGTGAGTCACAGGGTCAAAAGGGTTATTCCATAAATCTTCAGAGGCAAAACGGTCTTTTCATTCTAGAGCAAATGGTAATTATGGAAAAGGTCAGGGGCATTTTGGTCTTTTTGCATCCAGATATTTTCTAAACATAATCATTACACTGATGAGTCATGGCACGCTTTCATAGGTGATGTGACATCAACCTTATCCGTTAGAGGGTTCCGGTAAATCCGTTTTTAGCTCCGTTGTTCACCCGATTTAGGTTTTCGCCCAAGCAAGTCGTGAGAACTTATTTATTTTGATTTTTTTTCAGAATCGTCGATATCGTTCGTAATTTTATTTAAAACCTAACTGTTTCATTCATGAGTCAAAATTAGTTCTTGATAGTAGTAAATACTACTATCAATGAAAAACGTAGACCAGACTCGTTTGAGCTTTCACCCGAAACTTAACCATGGCTTCCTATGGTTGTGTAGGGCATCGCTATGTTCTCAGAATATTTTATTTCACTCTCTAGACCCTCTAATAAAATAGAAATGTTTAAATACTGAATAAATATAAGACTTGAAAATTGGGGCATTACATTATTACCCCTCTTAAAAGAATTTCGTCCTCGAAATTTCGTGATTCAAAACTAAACAAGATTTCTTAATCCCTAGGTTCCACATTGTACCCCGTACATAATCCTTCCCTAGGTAACATTGTAACCTAATGACAACTTCATACTTATCCTCCATTTGATTTACCATTAAAAAAAATCAAATCGTTTATCCTCAATCCATACTCCTCCTCCTTAATACCTTACCTTAATTTCTTCACATGTGAGAAATACAATCAAACTTAACCACTTTTCTTTCAACACTAATCCACTTAGGGAAATCTTCCTCTGACATTTTTAACTTTTACTGTTAACACCATGATTTAAACTATGGTACACATTTCTTTTACAACACATCCATCAGTTCCAATCCAAGTTATCCAATCTTAGTCTTAGTTCCTTTGGAACATAGTCCACCTCTCCAACTTGCATCATAATCATGGACCTCGATCTTACAGAACTTGATTGCACCTCTTAAGGCAACTACAACCAAAAGAAATCGCATCGGATAAATTTAGTCAAATTCATAAGTCTTGAATTTTTCTAACAACTTAGTTCTACTCAGAAGCTCCTATTTTCTGCTTATATCCAGCTTAGGTAAAACTACTAAGAACATTTTCTTACAAAACTTCAAACTCATACAATTAATCTTAACTACAGACATTGATCATTACCCTAGGTCTTTCAACTACTATTCTGCCTTGATCAATACTTGACTCATAGTAATTGTCTCACTTTCTAAGATTGATCTTAAATATTCACATCTTATCAATCACAACTATATCTTCAACAAAACTTCCATCACTTCTTGTCTATCCTGCTGAAAGGATGTTCGCAGTTAGCTAATAGACTTACTCTTAACCAATCTCCCAACGGTCAAAACGTTCTTCTTGCTCGTCCACTTGAGTTAAGGAGGATCAGTTGAACTCAGTCTCTACTCGGTCGTTGAATATTAAAAAAAGAAATCTTCAACAAAGGAAATGTTTCCTAGTCTTACTCTCATAAGAAAGTATATAGAAGAATTTTACGACTCTGAAAGGAATGCAGGAATGTCCAGTATGTAAAAAGATTCTTCAGTAGGTTCTTGAGTGTAAAAATGCATAGCTAATACATGTTTACAACCATGACTCTAATAAAGTCCCTTCTTTCATAAGAATCTTCCAACGGATTTGGGAATCAAAAGATAAACAGTCTGGCCAAAAATAAGACTGGATCACATTTACCAAAAGTAAAGTGATTAGACTAAGTTTCATCAAGAAACTTCCAATACCAAGAAGCCGTTTATGTTATAACTCAAGAAATAGTCATAACAAATCTCTCAGTGAAATAATATGAAAATGTCCAGACCAATGGACACCATTTAACCAATTCACTCAATTGTCTAATACACTGAGGAATATGTAGGAGTGTGAACACAAATGTTCCCTTGAGATCAAGCAGCACTAACACAGGTGAAGTAGTCAACCTTGTCTTTAATTCTTGTAAACTTTCCTCGCCTACTTCAGTCCAACTCCTCGAAAATTGAAAGTATCGAAACAAAGAGTGAACAATGTCTTCAGATAATTGTCGCTGCAGGCGAGTCCAAACTTATCTGTCCTACTTATCTACACCGGTCACTGTCTTAAGTTCTCTTAACGAGATACTACTCCTATCTCTGTAGGATCCATTGTAATTCTTTCCCCTACGGATACCAGTCCCAAGGACATCCATTCTATATCCAAAATTCACCTTTCAATTCTGGTTCACTCAGTCTCTGATCATTTGCAACCTTTGAAAGTTCATACTTAAGTATCATACATACTCTTCACCATCATCAGCTTGGATTACAAGTCCACTCATATCTATCCTAGTGGAACATATGCCTTATCCATCAAATCCACAAACATCAGAGATTCTAATCATTTCTTTAAAATACTTTCAGAAGAAACTTCACGTGATTATTACACTTCAAGGGAAATCATCATTACACTATCATCAGGCTCCTAAGTCCTATCCTTTCGAACAAAGATCCTCATCAGGTGTAACTTACTCTAGAAAGTCCAATCATATCGGTCTATTCAAGTCATTACAGCTCCTTCCACTGTGAACAAACTATTGGGTAGTCAATGTGACAACTTATATCATTAAGTATTCGGAAAACTATCACTATTGTATTGTTTAATTAACTTAAAGCATATGGTTAAACCAACATCGAATCATCACAAAACAGTTATACAGATTCTCAATTTTCAAATCATCAACTCTTCATCCTCCTATTCCATCCCCATGACTTAAGCTGTCGTCTAGAAATACGAGGGAATTAGTAATTTCTTAGTGGTTTTCCAATAGATTTCTGCGTCTGAGAATGCTCAAGCTCACATTCACCGTCATAACTATCCTCGAGGTCCATTAAGGCCTTCCTACATTTCCAATGCTCTACCTGGATTCCATTCCAGTCTTTCAACTCTATTAACGAGCATGTCGTTATCTTGCCATTCCTTTAGTCGCTCACTAGCTACCGATGCATCTACTTTAAAAACTTTAGGTATTCTTCTATCTGTCTAAGGCATACTTGTCCAAATGTCCGACACAATCCTAAAAGGATAAACAACGTGTCAACATGAATACAAGTACCATTACTAATCATGAGTTCTTACAAGGCCTAAACCCAATCAGAACCTATCAAAACACACATGCTTGTGTGTCAACACACATTGTTTCGACAAGGAAACAATTCAATCAAGATCAACCAGAGATCACACAACAAAATCACAATAGACCTATTCCCCAAGGTTTCCGAAAGACTCGACCAACTCTAATACCACTAATTTAACACCCCCCTTGGGCATTACATCTTAAACACATGCGGAATTAAATTTAAAAGAGAATTGCTGGTTGCTTTCGGAAAAAGGATAATTTACTTTAAGTTGGAATACTCGGGTGTAAAAAGTTTTCGGCATAATGCTACAGAAACGTGATACACACATCACAATGATAAAATCATATTATACTTAACAACACATATAACTGGGTTTATTCATAAATTATTCATCACCACATATAACCTTCCTGAAATTATTTCCATTCTGAAGTTCCAAACTATACAGAGGTTTCCAAAACCACATATACCGACTTTCTCAACATTATACATTAAAATCCTAAGAGCTGGTTTGATAAAAGAACTCTACGGACAATAGAGCCTACTACCTAGTATACATCGTACCAATGAGACTAGCCTTGTCGTCAACAGTCCACACATCTTCGTCGTCGGCATCGAGAAATACAAGCTACAGGGTCCTGAAGTGACCCAAAGGACCGTTGAGAAGTATCTGTACACGTATCCAAAAACACAACAGGGTGTCCAACATGTACAGGCAAGGGTGAGTAACCAATATATGGATTTAAACGCGATAATTACATGCACGACACACCAAACAGTATATGAAGATATGTATTATCAATACATCACAATAACAGAAGTAACACAGGACAACACACCAGGTAACAACATGTCCAACATGAATACCATAAATCACAGTATATCATATTAATCAATTAGCAGCATAAGACATCTCTTAAAGCAAAATGGTGATGTACAATAAGCAAATGTAGTCATCAACAGCCATACAATGCAATGCGATGTACATGACTCAACGTCATATGCCATAAGGGTAAAACTCTGACCCCTACTCCATGGAGCTAACAAATCGTCGGAGAGAGTGAATGGGAGGACATGTTCCAGTTAATGCCAGCCATGGGCAAGATGCTACAACAAATGTAACGTGCATGTATCGGCTTTATGGAAAACACTCTCGACCAAACATGAAAAGTATGGCATCGAGTCAAAGATGTCACAGTAGTTCACGGAATACCACGACACAGAAGAATCACCAACTGGTCAATTGTGGAATCTCCAACCCTGACATCTCTCAAGACCATTTAAGATCGTCACCGTAAGATTCGCACCAGCATCTAGATTTAAGCGCAACTCCTAGGCTCAAGGCCTTACAAACTCATGTAATGAAATGTCAATGCTAACACAAGGCGGATGATACAAATCATTGTCTATCCATTGGATAAACCTCAAGGTTCACTAAGGTTCTCTTCCTTAGGAACTATACGTGTCTTTGTATTTTAAAACATTTATCCATCGGATAAATACCTCGTGATTCCTTTGGAATAATCCAGTCTGCTTTCAGAATTGCCGAATGTCCCCACAAACAAACATAGATCTTTTCAGCGTGTTTTGTCCTCACTCACACGCTTTCTAGGAACTTCCCAGAAGTTCACCCATCTCACAATTTTTCCAAGTCAAACATGCTTAACTATGAAGTTCTTATGTTCTAGGCTTCCGAAAAGAATATGAATCTTGATGGTATAGGTAGTACCAATCAATTCTTATATGCCTTCCTTCAACCGTACAGTCTCATACCTGCACAGTCTCAGGATTCCTTCAACTATACAGTCTCATACCTGCACAGTCTCAGGGTCTTTCTCGTCCAGATCATTACAAGACTGAAACAATCAAACGACTGACCTTGATCCAAATCATCGGTCTGTCATCGAACTATTGTTTCAAAACCCAAAACGTTTCATGTTTGTGTTTATGTCTTATGAATCACATCTCAAATCCTAATTATTATGAAGAAGGATTGAAAATCCTCTTAGATAAGTCTTTGAGCCTTTCTAAGATATTACTCCTTGAGTTTCAATCAATGAAATAAGTGTTGATTCACTTATGTCTTATGAAGTCATTGATGTACTAAGTCATCAATAGTATAGTACATGGTCTTGTTTCACCATTTACCAAACTTAATTATCCCTTGTCTTCAACTCTAAGTTAATTACCTTAACTTAGGTTTTCACGCGTAGAACTTTACGATTAAGAGTTGAAAACTCTTTTTGTAAACCAAAGCCTTTTCTATTTGAAAACACATTGATTTCAATACTTGCTTAAAGCAAAATACCTTAACTAATTTTGAAAAGGGTTTTCCTTACTAACTTAGTGTAAAATCATGTTCTAAGTTAATGGAAAGGAAATGTAATCTCATCTAACTTCCTTAACTATGATTCATTTAATTCAAACTTGACAAGGTCCTCTTTACACTTGGAAGATTGAATGTTAACTTAGTTTGAAAAAGAAGGTGATATCCCATTAAATCGGCCTCGTGACGCGAAACTACTACTCGTCTCGCGATCTAGAGGGCCAGCCTGCACGATTAAGTACAGCCTTTCGGCCTCGCAACACGAAACCAAGGCTTGCCTCGCGATCCCGAAGCCATTCTGCTAATAATGAAGCCACATACAATGTTAACTTTCATGAAAACACTTCATTATTTCTCTTTTTAAAACACTTAGTTAATTATCTAACTATGGCTAAAGTAAAAAGACATTTTTCACTTTGGTGAAACATTTGAATGTTGAAACTTTAATTGATCTTTGGATCAAAATCACTTTTTGAAACATAAGTCTTTAAAATACTTTTCTTACTCCAAAACTTTAATTGTTCAAGCACAACATATGTTCTTCCTCATTTTACTCACTAAGGCCGCAAGCCTCCTCAAGGTAAAAGTGAAGATTTTGCTTAACTAACTTGTCAAGTCATAGCTCAAAATGCTCACAATATTATGACAAACAACAATCATACATCATTGCATCATAATCAAGCATAAAAATCCTTACTTGATCTAGAGATCAAAGTATGGTTTTTCAACATACATGAAATATTTTTCATTCAATCAACATCATCATAAACATATGCTAAAACATACTACAGCATACTAAAGCACACTAAGACATAAACCATTATTACAATCACAATGAAGCTCAAATAGAGCTACCCAAATCAATCACGGATAACATATAGTTATCCGAAAATCCCTCAAGAAAACTCCCCTTACCCGTTGTAGTTTTCCTCCAAGCAAAAGTCGTCCGATCGGCTCGCGGATTCTCCGGATTCCTCGTTCGATCAACCAACCACAACTATATACACATAATCAATCCAAACGTCTATATTACACCACACAAATCTTCCTATTCCTACCTATATAGGATTCGGCCATGGAGCCATAAAAATAGCTAGGGATGTCCAAAAATTACTATCTCTTGGATTCCATCCTTACTAGGTGTGCTAAGGCTAGATCAAAGCCTATTACACCAAAACTTGAAACAAAATCCCATCCATCAATACATGGAGTTTTCGGCCAAGAAAACCCATATGAGCTAGGCAGCTCATTTGGTTTCCAACTCTTGGATCAATGATCCTCAAGTACACATAACACTAGATTAAGTCTTATTACTCAAAACTTGAATCAAAAACTCAACCTTTACCTATGTAAAGGTTTCGTCCACTTTTGAATAAAAAGGCTAGAAAACTTATTTGGTTTCATGCTCTTGGATTATGAAAGAGAATGATGGAACTAGTTCATAGAAATTGATTTGGTATTAAAAGGATTTTTCTACACTTTTCTGTGAATTTTCAAAGTTTTGGATCTAAACTTGGATCTTCATGAATCAAGAGATTCAAGAGATGAAATAGAGTGATTAAGAGATGGAGATTGAAGTTACTACCTCCTAGATTCAAAGTCTTGAAGAGAAACAACTTGAATCACCCAAAAATCACTAAGTTCTCAAGATCAAACTTGAAGAACTCTTGAAGAAATGAAGAACAAGTGAGAGAAAATGAAGAACAAGAGAGAAGAGAGAGAGAGAGAGGAAGGCCGTGTGGCCTAGAGAGAGAGTGAAGGTGAGATATTTATTTGATGTCATGGCAAACTTGTAAATAACCAAAAGGGTAATTTGGTAATTCCTTAAAAGACTAGGGGCATAATGATAATTTCTCCTATAAATATCTAGATATTTTATAGAATGCAATGATGACATGGTGAGTCACAGGGTCAAAAGGGTTATTCCATAAATCCTTAGAGGCAAAATGGTCTTTTCATTCTAGGGCAAATGGTAATTATGGAAAAGGTCAGGGGCATTTTGGTCTTTTCGCATCCAGATATTTTCTAAATGTAATCATTACACTGATGAGTCATGGCATCCTTTCCTAGGTGATGTGACATCAACCTTATCCGTTAGCGGGTTCCGGTAAATCCGTTTTTAGCTCCGTTGTTCACCCAATTTAGGTTTTCGCCCAAGAAAGTTGTTCGAACTTTTTTATTTTGAATTTTTTTCAGAATCTCCGATATCGTTCGCAATTTTATTTAAAATCTAATTGTTTCATTCATGAGTCAAAATTAGGTCTTGATAGTAGTAAATACTACTGTCAATGAAAAATGCAGACCGGGCTCCGTTTGAGCTTTCGCCCGAAACTTAACCATGGCTTCCTATGGTGGTGTAGGGCATCGCTATGTTCTTAGAATATTTTATATCACTCTCTAGACCCTCTAATAAAATACAAACTTTTAAAAATTGAATAATTATAAGACTTGAAAATTGGGGCGTTACATCAACCCGATCACAACACTACGCAGCCAAACTTAACTCTAGTGGCATTCCGCCACAACACGACATTTACCACAGACAGCATAATAGCAACAGTAATAATATCAACAGTAGCACATAGCAACATATCACATATACCAAGTAGCATGTAGACACTTAGACAGATAGCAATAATAGCAGTCAATCATCACAGCAGTCAGACGAAGCAGATCATCTTCAATCAACAGTTCGCTAACCTAGGGTTTCCAAACTTAACGGTGATAGCCCAAAGTAAGCTAAACCTAGGGTTAGGTACTTTATCAGGGCTCAACCACTAGTAGGGTTAGGGCTTCCCTACATACAGCAAAAAAACTCAACTACACCACTCTTGCCTTCCCGACGGTAGTAATACTCTTTCTCCCCACCTGAACAGTTGGTGTGAAAATCAACACGAACACTAGATCACCACCACATGCAGCCACCACCTTCCAAGAACAGCCCCAAATAGCTTCCCTAGCCGCGGTCTTGAGCTCCAATCCACGAGCAACCACGAGCACGAACTTTGCCCTAATCACGAGCACAACACGTATACAACAGTGTTAGCCCAAGGGCAAGCTCAAAGATCAAAGAAGAAAGGTAAAGACTTGAAGAACCATGAAGAACATGAAGAACACGTGGTAGGGATTCGATCTTACCTTTGGCGAATCGAGAAAGCAATTCATCAAAGTCGTAGAAAACTTTGTCACGATCACATCCGTGTAGTCAGAATCGCGTTTCGGTAGCTCGATCGCCTCGAAACTGAGTTTCTCTCTCTAAAACACTCAGAGCTTCTCTCACTACTCTCTGCACTTCGAGCTCAACAATGGAGAAATGACCAAGTGAAGAAGGAAGTGAAAACCTTCATTTAAGTGATCCTGCTGAGAACGCTTTAGCATGCATGAGTTCCACGCTTGAGTGTGGAGCCTTGTCCATTCCGCCTTCACCCTGCCCTGACACATGTAGCACACGCGTCAAAAAGCACACCAGCTGGCAAAGGCACTCAGCACGCTTGAGCTTTGGCACGCTAAGGGGTGCTCCCTTCCCACGCTTAAGCGTGCTGCTCAGCTGGGAAGAGCCTTCCAAACTTCTGACTTCCACAGTTTCTCATTTAACACCTTAGGCACCTCCACTCTTGTTCAAGCCTATTCCTAAGTTTCCAACTAAGCTTTAAACCAACACAAAACAATTCATGCAAGCATACAAATCCCTAATCGAGGTTAACCAACTCGATTAGAGTTACAGAAAATCGGGATGTTACATTGCTCATTTGTTCCTTCATTTCCTCCACCTCATGACTCAAGGTTCTTTCAACTCTTTGTCCATCACCTTCCATCTTATGAAGCATGGTTTGATTGGTATCCACTTTCTTGAAAGCACGATTTAACTTATCTGCAAAGGAGGAACTTACTTTCAGACAAAATCTTCACTCCTCTTTCTCTCTTTTTTTTCTTGTTTTTTTCTAAGTAAATAACAAGTGGGGGGAAAAAAAAGAAGGAAAGACCACCTTCTTCACATTTATGAAATATTTTTATCAAAAAAAGACCGTCTCTTATAGTAAGAAATTTTCATCTCATGCCCAACTCTAGGGGCACATCCCCCTTAGGTTGTTTGTGGTTGATGACAGATCAATGGGAGCATTTGCCCCTCAATGGTTTGCATCGCTTGTTTCCACCAAAGTTTCCACCTCATTGACCTTCACATCAGTTCTAATTATCATTCTGTGAGTCGCTTGCATTGCTAACTATCTTCTTAGATAAAGGCGTTTCCATATCTTACTATGTGAATGATAATGGGGTCTCTTCACAAAAAGAATTCACCTAACACATTCAAAAAACAACATAACACGGCAAGGGGTCCTTATAGGGTCATAGACCGAAATGATATGGATGATCCTATAATGAATGGCCCTCTTTGTGATCTATTCCAATAGATCCTATGGGCCCAAAGCGAAATTTTTCGCTGAAATCCTATGGATCCCATTTACCCTTTTTCTTTTCTTTTTTCTTTTTGTAAGATCCAAAATAGAAGATAAGTAGGCAGAAAAAAGGAAACGAGTATCAAGAGAGAAGAGAAAAGAGTATGCTCCCATTTGTCCTAAAAGGGACAATCTATAAAAGGGTCTTAGGGTCATGACTCTAAGTGAGATAACCACTAAGTCAATCTATTAGTACAGACTTCAAGGTAGGTCTTGACTTCTAAAGGTCGTGGTTCCCAGATTGCCCCTGTATCGAAAGGCAGGGACCCAACTCATGATCCTAGCCACAAGTAGGGAAACCCCTTACAGGATGCCTAGTCCATGATGTTAGAAACAATCTGAGTGGTGAATCAACAAATATCAGGGGGGCACAAGGCCTTTCAATGACAATGCTGAGACACCACCTAGTCCTCGGTTTTCCACAAGCTCGAGTATAGAGCTGAAAAGTGTGTGCAATAAGTGACAGTGACAAGTGTGCATTGGAGCATACAAACTTGGAAACTAAAAACAATACTCTACACATATATATACACAAGAAAACAAAGGTCATCTATCCTAGGGTTAAAATAAAATATGCCAAAAAAATCAGATGTCTTCGACCCTAAGGTTAAAATGGAAAGCCAAAAAAAAGTCATCTACGGAGCACACAATAAAAAAACGAAGAAAAAATCAAACCCAAACATTATAAGGCTAAATTAATTAACACAAAAAAAAAACATGGCATTTTTTCAACTTTTTCCATTTTCAATTTTTTAATTTTGCTCTTTTAAATACAAAACAAAACAAGCTAAAAAAAGGGTAAAACAAATAAGTTAAAATTTATTAAAGATTTGCACAATCAATTTTAATGGGCTTGACTCTCTATCTCCCCAGTGGAGTCACCATCTGTCGCGACCGAAATCGCGAAGGAAACAGCGAAAAAAAAATTTTTATAACGTTTAAGAGAATTTAAGAAAACATGGGAGTCGCCACCAATTTTATTTAATTTAGGAAAAATTGAAAACCTTTTAAAGAAAATGGTCTTTGGAACCAAAACTGGATTCGGGAGTCGATTGCGCATAGGGAAGGATGAGGACTTAACCCCACAGCACCCCTAATGCACCCGTTAAAAAAAAAACAGTTACCCAAATTAGTTGTGAAAATAATTAATGAATTTTAATGTATTTATTTTACCCCAAAATTTATTTACAAGAATACAAAAAGAAAAGAAAATAATTAATATTTTGCGCAAATTATTTACAAGAATAAAAAAAGAACCATGAATGAATATTTACAAAAAAAAAAAAACAAAGGATCTTAAGACAGAAAAGAAACTAATAAATTATTTTGTCTCGTGATTATATTTTTTATTGCTATTTATATATGAGAATAGGTTCTAAATAAGGTTGAACATTACACATAAATTCACAAAGCAATCTTGAATATAAGGGGTTGAGCATGATACTTTTCATAGAGCAATCCCAAACAAAGCATAAGTTTAATTAATTATTTAAAAAAAATGAATAATTTTTTTGAAAAAAGGATTTTTGTTTTGTATCTTTCTTATTTTTCAAGTTATTTGACTCCTAACTTTAAACATTAATAAATCCTAAATGAGGTTGAACATGACGCATAAGTCTATAGAGCAACCACACACCTAAAGGGTTGAACGTGACATTCGAGGTCATAGAGCATCCTTAAGTTGCATGTGCTTAATTATTTTACTTATAGAATAAAATGAAGGAATTAACATTTAAACATAAAATTGTTTTATGATCACTCTTATATCTTATTTATTTTAAAGTTTTAAGCGAAGTTGAACAAGGTACATAGGTCCGCAGAGCAACCTCAAACCTAAGGGATTGAACATGACACTTAATGTGTGTTTGGATGGAGTACTGTTAGAGGATAATGTAATTTTATAGGGTAATTAAATTACTTTACTTTAAAATATGTTGTTTGGACATTTTTTTTAAAAAGTATTTGAATTCTTGGAATTTTAATGGGGGCATTTGTTGTAGTGTAAATGAGGGAATTTCAAATCCCCACCTAGATAGATGGAATTTATAAATTCCTCTTACTCCCTCCAGATTTGGCCACCACCTCCTGTAACACCCTGATTTTGCAAGCTCTCTAAAGTTAATTAAACAGTATTTGAGTTTATATTTTATTGGAGCGTCTAGAGAGTGAATTAAAATAAACTAAGACCATAGTCATGCTCTATGCTATCGTAAGAAGCTATGGTTAAATTTTGGGTTAAAAGCTCCGGCGGAGCCCGGTCTGCGTTTTCACTGACAGTAAGATTTTACTGATCAGAAAACCTAATTTTGACTCATGAAGGAAACAGTTAGGTTTTATATTTTATTTCTAACGATATTGGTTAATTTGAAAATTTTCAAAATAAATAAGTCGTCGTACGTTATTCGGGCGTAAAAGCAAAATCGGGTGACGAACGGAGCTGTATATGGATTTATCGTGACCTGATAACGGATAAACATGAAGTCACATTAGGTCACATCACATGGGAAGGCGTGCCATCTCATTACTTTCTAAAATATCTAAACGCTTTCACACTGCGAAAAGACTAAAATGCCCTTGACCTTTTATTTTAATTCCAATTCTGTCCCTAGGCAAAATGACTCTTTTGCCCCTGGGAATTTACGAAATGACAATTATGCCCCTGGTCTTTTAAGGAAATTCCCAAAATGTCCTTAAGGTATTTACAAGTTTGCCATGGATGAGAAGATATCTATTTCTCTCCCTCACCCTTGGCCAATTTCGTGCAGTCCCTCTTTCTCTCCTATCTCACTCTTTTCTCTTCATTTCTTCATGTTCTTCAAGTGTTCTTCATAGATCTTCAAAGTTTGATCTTGAAACTTGAAGGTTTTGAGTGATTCTAGGTGGTTTCTCACCACGCTTCATCATCTAGGAGGTAGTAACTTCAATTTCCATCTCTTAATCTCTCTATTTCATCTCTTGAATCTCTTGATTCATGAAGATCAAAGCTTTGATTCATAAACTTCAAAAATTTCTAAAAAATCATAGAAAAATCCTTTTAATGTGAAATCAATTTCTATGATCTAGTTTCATCATTCTCTTTCATTATCGAAGAGTATGTAACCAAAAGATTTCTCTAACCCATATGGGTATAAAGTGGCCGAACCCACCCTTGCTGAAAAGCAAGAGTTTTACTTCAAATTTTTGAGTAATGTAACTTAATCTAGTGTTGTGTGTACTTGAGGATCATTGATCCAAGAGTTGGAAACCAAATGAGCTTCCTAGCTCATATGGGTTTTCTTGGCCGAAAACTCCATGTGTTGGTGTGTGACACCCATTACCCCGCATATAATAAAACATAAATAAAATCATACATGTCTTTAAAAATATAACAATTAAAATAAAAACATATCCTCAGGGATAATGTGCATCACATCATCTATAATGTAAAACGTAGGAATCTGAAATAATCAAAATCTTTTAAAAACAAACTGCGGAAAACATAAATAATAAACGTAACCCAAATCCCGATGTCACATATTAGAGCTGGTATACATATACCGATAATACATCGGAATAAAACCGAATAACATAAATCGTAAATCCTAACTACTGAGAGAGATCTCCTCGAGATCACTCCTCGTCAGCATGCTCACCCTCCTCTGCATATACCACAACATATGCACAAGAATAACAAAGAGAGGGGTAAGAAACACAATCATGAATATATGTAAACGGAATGGAATAGTAATTAAGATGGCATACAACATACATCAATCAACACAAATATAATCAATATATATCAAGGATGCATGTTAATGCGAATGCAATATCACTACTTCGTATGCATGTGGCCAACAACTCTAACTCTGGAAAGACGATTAGGAGTACATGTCCGGTTATCAACGTGGATGATATGCCAGACCATGGGCCATCCTCGAACACTCTCACTAATCCTGATAACGTATAGTGGCTGGTCAGGGTACTCAAGCTTATTCATTAGGTAACTCCGACAATAGGTAGCTAGCCCATGTCACCTAGAACTGCCATACCCAACGTACCCGCAAGGCTGGGATAACACCCATCATGGCCTTCACTATCGCGATTCATCGTTTGCTTTCCACCCAACATATCAACGTCAACGTATGATGCATGCTATGCTCAACAACATGCAAACACATGTCCAACCATCCACCATCATAATCAATCATATTGATTATCAACAATGACCATCAACGATGATCATCAATCAACTAGGCGCTAACCATCGTTATTGCCTTTATCAACATTGCCAATATTATCATCATAATCAATCACATTAATTATCAACAATGACCATCAACGATGATCATCAAACAACTAGGCGCTAACCATCGTTATTGCCTTTATCAACATTGCCAATATTATCATATCGTCATTATTAATATTAACGTTCATTTCTATATTATCAACCTTGAATTGTGATCTCACAGTCTTTTTCCCATTACCCTATTCATTTCTTCTTCACAACAGAATTTGGATGAGAAACCCAGATTCGCTAGGCGAATCGTGGCTCGCGAGGCGAGCCTGAGAGCTCCTAAACAGGTTCTCAGATTCGCTAGACGAATCGTGGCTAGCAAGGCGAGCCCGAGAGCTTCAATATCTGCTTCTCTCATTCGCCTCGCGGATTGCGAGGATTACAATCCGCTAGGCGAATCATGTCAGACCACGAATGGTCTCTCTGTCTCGCCTCACGAATGGCTATTCGCCAGGCGAATCATGACAGATGTGGGAATCTTAAGAATTTCTCTAAGTTATCCCTATGCCTATCATCCCATCTCTCAAGAATCGTTCCTTTGGGTATCCAAAACTAATCCAATATTATCAATCTCACCTCTCATAACAACTCATTCATTATGGGGTGCCAAACGTCCTAAAGCTACGTTCTTTCACTAATCCTATTTTTGTCATCGTAATGCACATCGTCATCAAGTCACCATTATCAATCCACATCATACAATCTCATCAATGCATAACGTATCTATGTACATACCATTCATCGCACCTCATAATATTTCAATCATATCATCAAGACAAACACCAACAATCATGGTCATAACACCATAGGCATATACAAATATGCACATAATATTCACATAGGCATATTCTTAGCATACACATAACATACACATAGATACACTCATAGCATATACATAGGCATTTACAACGCATATAGACAAACATATAGGGGTCATGGGTTAGCCCCTTCATCTTAACCTATCCCAAAATCCACATACTCATGATCTATTTCTTCCCCCATACCTGGTATGACGCTACCAATGAATAAAGGACGAGAAAACGGTCCGGAAGATTGCGTCTCACGAACACTCGATCTCACGACACTTGATTTCACGATCACAGCCCCAAAAGGTTCAAGAGCAGCAATAAGGAAGAGGGATTATGATGGCAGTGATGCTCCTCAAGCGAATGCGACGAAGAATCCTTGGGAAGAGTTTAGGAATCCTTGTCAAGAGAGAATAAGGCAGTTTCTAAGAGTATTTCGAGTTAGCAAATAGGTTTAGGTCGAGTCTTATGGTATAAATATGAGTTAGGGTCATTATGGGCTGATTAGAAGCCCAATAACACGTTTCTGCTGTGCGCAGATTCGCGAGGCAAGTCTTTTTTCGCGAGGCGAACCAGAGAGTTGCAAGAATCTGGCTGTCAGGTTCGCGAGGCGAATTGTCCTTCGTGACGCGAAACTATAGGAGCCGAATTTGGCCCTAACACCTGAAATAAGACTTTTAGATAATCTTTTAAGCTTTCCAACGCATCCAAGATTGCCTCAATCGGACATATAGAACTCAAGATATGGCTAAAACCGTGAAATAGGTCGTAAGGCGATAAAGTGATTAAACTATTTTTAAAGGCTAAACTATCCCAAACATGAATCTAAACCTCATGGGCGAGTATAACCACATATATTGGTCAAGAATAATACATAATAATATGTATTAATATAAGGTGAAATTTGGGGTGTTACATGGTGGATGGGGTTTTGGTGTAATAGGCTTTGATCTAGCCTTACCACACCTAGTAAGGATGGAATCCAAAATATAGGAATTTTTGGACATCCCTAGCTATTTTTATAGCTCCATGGCTGAACCCTACATAGGTAGGATTAGAAGAATTTGTGTTGTGTAATATTGATGTTTGGATTGGTTATGTGTATGTAGTTGTGATTGGTTAATCGGACGAGAAATTGGGAGAATTCGCGCGTCGATCGGACGACTTTTGTTCGGAGGATTACTTCAACGGGTAAGGGAAGTTTGCCTGAGGGATTTTTCCCGATAACTATATGTTATTCATGATTGATTTGTGTAGCTCTGTTTGAGCTTCGTTGTGATTGTAATAATGGTTTATGCTTTAGTGTGCTTTAGTATGCTTTAGCATATGTTTATGATGATGTTGATTGGATGAAAAATATCTTCATGTGTGTTGAAAAACCATACTTTGATCTCTGGATCAAGTAAGGATTTTTATGCTTGATGCTGATGCAATGATGTATGATTGTTGTTTGTCATAATTTTGTGAGCATTTCGAGCTATGACTTGTCAAATTGGTGAAGCAAAATCTTCACATCCCATTGAGGGAGCATTCAGCCTTAGTTAAAAAGAAAAGGAAGACCATGAGTTGTTCTTGAGCATTCAAAGTTTTTGAAGCAAGAAAGTGTTTTAATAACTTATGCTTCAAAGAAAAACAGTAAGTGGTTTTGATCCAAAGATCAAATAAATTTTTAACATCCAAGTGTATTTACTATGGTGAAAATGTCTTTTACTTTAGCCATAGTCCAACTAATTAACTAAGTGTTTTAAAAAGAAAAGTGATGAAGTGATTTCATGAAAGTTAACATAGTTTTTAAGGAGATATTACCTTTATCTTAGAACTAAGATAACATTCCCTTTTTCAAATACAAAGAGGACCTTGTCCTTAAGTTTGAATTAAAATGAATCATAGTTAGAAAATTAGATGAGATTATATTTCTTTTAACTAACTTAGAACATGGTTTTACACTAAGCTAGTAAGGAAAAGCCTTTTCAAATTAGTTAAGGTATTTTACCTTAATCAAGTAACAAAGTTCTTTAAAATCAATGAGTTTTCAAATAGAACGGTTTTGGTTTCCAAAGAGAGTTTTCAACTCTAAGTCGTAAAGTTTTACGCATGAAAAACCTAAGTTAAGTAGTTAACTTAGTGTAAAAGAAAAGAGATAATTAAGTATAGTATATGGTGGAACAAGACCATGCACTATACCGTTGATGACTTAGTTCATCAATGATTTCATAAGACTTAAGTGAAGCAATACTTATTTCATTAATTGAAACTCAAGGAATTAATATCTTAGAAAGGATCAAAGACTTATCTAAGAGGATTCTCAATCCTTCTTCACAACACTTAGGGCTTGAGATGTGATTCATAAGACATAAACACAAACATGAAACGTTTTGGGTTTTGAAACAGTAGTTCGATAACGGACTGGTGGTCCGGATCCAAGAAAATTCGTTCAATTATTTCAGTCTTGTGATGATCGGAACAAGAGGGATCCGGAGGCTATATAGGTATGGGACTGTACAATTGATGGAATCTTGAGGCTGTGCAGGTATGGGACTGTACAGTTGAAGGAAGGCTTATAAGAATGGATTGGTACTACTTATACCAACAAGATTCATCTTCTTTTCAGAAGCCCAGAACATAAGAACTCCATAGTTAAACGTGCTTCACTTGGAGTAATTGTAGGATGGGTGATCTTCTGGGAAGTTTCCCAAAAAGCGTGTGAGTGAGGACAAAGCACGCTGAAAAGACCTATGTTGGTTTGTGGGGACAGTCAGCAATTCTGAAAGTAGTCCGGATTGTTCCAAAGGGAACACGAGATTCATCCGGTGGATAAAATTTTTATAATACAAAGACGCGTGTAGTTCCTAAGGAAGCTTGAGGTTTATCTGGTGGATAGACATTGATTTATCGCATTCACTCTGTGTAAGCATTGGCATTTCATTGGGGCCTTGAGCCTAGGAGTTGAGCTTACACCTACATGCTAGTGCGAATCTTACGATGACGATCTTAAATGGTGTTTGGAGGTATCAGGGTTGGAAGGGCTGACATAAGACCAGTTGGTGATTCTTCTGTGTCATGGCGAATCCGTGCAATACACTGATATCCTCTACTAGATGCCGTACTTTTCATGTTTGGTCGAGAGTGTTTCCGTAAAGCCAGATACGTGCACGTTACGAATGTTGTAGCATCTTGCTCATGGCTGGCAATAGTCGGAACATGTCCTCCCATTCACTATCTCCGACGTTTTGTTAGCTCCATGGAGTAGGGGTAAGAGTTTGCCCTTGTGGCATACGGCATTGAATCATGTACATCACATTGCATTGCATGACTGTTGATGATTACATTTACTTATTGTACATCATTATTCTGTTTTCGAAGATGTCTTATGCTGCTAATTGATTAATATGATATATTGCGATTTATGGTATGCATGTTGGGCATGTTATTACGTGGTATATTGCCCTATGTTACTTTTGCTATTATGTTGTGTTGATACTACATATGTTCATATGTTGTTTTGTGTGTCATGCATGTAGTTATCGTGTTTAAATCCATATATTGGTTACTCACCCTTGCTTGTACATGTTGGACACCCTGTTGTGTTTTTGGATACGTGTACAGATGCTTCTCAACGGTTATCTGGGTCACTTCAGGACCTTGTAGCTTACGTTTCTTGATGCTGACGACGAAGATGTGTGGACTTTTGACGACGAGGCCCAGTCCCATTGGTACGATGTATACTAGGTAGTAAGCTCTATTGTCTGTAGAGTTCTTTTATCAAACCAGCTCTTAGGATTTTCAATGTTTAATTTGAGAAAGTAGGTATATGTGGTTTTGAAAACCTCTGTATAGTTTGGAACTTCTGTATGAAAAACAATTTCAGGAAAACTTATATGTGATGGTTAGGGTTTGTGAATAAACCCTGTTTATGTGTGTCATTGAGTATTATGTGATTTTATTATTGTGATGTGTGTATCGTTTTCCTGAAGCATTATATAGAAAATTTTTACACTCGAGTTTTCTAACTTAAAGTAACTATCCTTTTTCCGAAAGCAACCAGCATTTCTCTTTTAAATTTAATTCCGCACGTGTTTAAGATGTAATGCCCAAGGGGGGTGTTACACCTCCGATCGCCGGCCACCACTGCCGGCCGAGTTCCGGTCACCGCCCCCGGCCAAGTTCCGGTCATCGCCGCCGACCGAGTCCGGCCCCCGCCGTTGGCGAGCTCCGACCAACTCCGCCGCCAACTCCGGCCACCGCCATCGCCAGACCTCCGATCGCCGCCAACCACCACTACTTGCTGCCATTTTTTTATGAATAATGACATAATCAATCATTTAATTATTCCTAAAATTAGCTAATTATGCAAATATTTTACATTTTAATTATTTTTCTTTTGGTCCTAAAGCTTCAAATCGGAATTGTAACCTAGACCTCCAAGGAGGAATAGTGGAGATCAACCACTAGACCATTGATGTCTGTTTGTAATAATTTGTTATTTAAAATTACTAATGTTTATTTATTTATCACATTTTACAGTAAAATTCAAAATTTAAAAATAAATATTATGAAATGAAATTTTAAAATTAAAGAAAATTAAATTGCTTTATCCAAACAAAGAATTTGAAATATAAGAAATTTGAATTACTTCATCTGAACAAAGTAATTTGAAAATGAAAGTATTTAATTGATGCAATTCAATTCACTCGTCTGAACTAGGAGAAAGTTCACTCGTCTAAACCATTAAAAGTTCACCCGTCTAATGAAGTCTTCACCAGTCTGTTGACCAGCATTAAAGAAATCCCTTCAACCCGTCTAATGAAGAAATCAACCGTCTGATCAAAGGAAGACTCACCTGTCTGAAAGACTATGGAACTGACGTCAATCTCTTTGTTAAGAGTCAACCCGTCTAATGAAGTTACTCACCCGTCTGGTGACTAACGTTGAAGAATATATTGGATGAAAGCTGTCTCGTCTCTGAAAAGGAATTTCAATAAAGAGCTTTACCTGAACACAACTGCATCTTACAGCAAAAGGGAAAGTCTTCCCTCTGATGGCAAAAAGCAAGTATAAAGACCTGCTAAGACCAAAGGTGTATCAGAAGTCTCCACCCTTCTGATGAGAGAGAACAAGCGAAATTCTCAAGGCTTGAATGGCGGATCAAAACGACTCTTTGCATTTATTGAAGACCTGCAAAAAGCCAAGCCTTCAAACATTGTGTCTAACGACTTTAAAATCTTGAAGCCTATTTAATAAAGAAGACTTTGAAGATTTCAGTAGTGAAGTGAAAAGAGAAGAGAACGAACACTGCATTCAAAGAGCAATTACTCTGAGCATTTATATCTTCATTCTTTCATTATTTATTCTTCAATCATTTGAAGTTCTTACGCAGTCTTTTGGAACTTCACATGTAATACACTCGTCTGAGTGCTTGTAAAAGACTTGCAAATTGTAATTTATTTTACAACTTCTCTCAAACAAACCTGTCTGAGCCTAGAGAGGCTAGGTGTGCAAACAATACTCGTCTGAGCCTGAAGACGCTAGGTGTGCAAACAATACTTGTCTGGAGCCTAAAAAGGCTAGGTGTGCAAACAATACTTGTCTGGAGCCTGAAGAGGCTAGGTGTGAAAATAATACTTGTCTATCTTGTAACCTGATTCAGTTATAGTGAAGAAAACTTGGTGCTACCAAGGACTGGACGTAGCCTCATTTGTTAAGGGGTGAACCAGGATAAAACCTACTGAGTGATCTCTCTGTTTCCTTTAACTCTTTAGTTTGATTATTTATCTTAACTATCATTTAACTAAAGGGGTTATAATTGTGTTTATCAAACCTATTTTCATCTTGCATGATTGTGTGTTTTCTGTGAAAACCTTCAGACGAGTTATTAGTTTGATTGACCTATCTGAGTTTACTCGTCTGTGCCTTACTCGTCTGTGCTTGCGAAAAAGTTTATAATTCCGCTTAAATTTGTCAAACACCATTCAACCCCCTTCTAATATTTGTACCTGTCTATTTCATCTTCATGACATCTTTTATGTTTCTCAGTTGAGAAAATACTACCCTAATCCATCACACATCTTAGAACTAGAGTCAATACAATTGAGAGAGAACCTTGAGTATGAGGCTTTGCCTGTCAGGATCGCCGATAGAAGGATTAAGGAACTCAGAGGTAAAAACATTCCGTTCGTCAAAGGCATACGGGATGAAGTTACTGGAGATGCTACCTGGGAACGCGAAGAGGACATGCAGCGGCAATATCCGAGTTTATTTTAAAAAGGTACGTCGAATTTGGAGGACGAAATTCTTTTTAAGGGGGGTAGTAATGTAATACCCCGATTTCTCTTCAAGTTTTCTAAATAAATAATATTTATGAGTTTCCATTTTATTGGAGGATCTAGAGAGTGAAATAAAATAAACTGAGACCATAGTCAAGCTCCAAGCTATAATAGGAAGCTACGCTTAAATTTTGGGTCGAAAACTAAGATGGAGCCCGGTCTGCATTTTTCATTGACAGTATTATTTTACTACTATAAAGACCTAATTTTGACTCGTGAACGAGACAGTTAGTCTTAAAATCACATTTCCTATGTTTTTGCTAAAATTGGTTTTTGACCTTCAAATGTGAAAATAATATAAACTATTCGGACGAAGACTCGAACCGGGGGACAAACGAAGCTGCGTAGGGATTTAGCGGGACCTGCTAACGGATAAACTTGATGTCACATCAAGTCAAATCACCTTGAATTTCGTGCCTGTGTCATGATGACATTTTCGAAATATCTGGACACGAAAAGACCAAAATGCCCCTGACTTTCTTCAAAATTACCATTTGGTCCTTAGGCAAAAAGACCAAACTACCCTTAATGAAATTTTAGTTGGACATCCTTGTCCCATTCTCCTCATATTCGAACCTCCCCCTTCTTTCTCCTTCACTTCTTTCTTCTTTATTTCCCCTCCATTTCTCCATAACTTTCTCTCATTTTTCTTAAGCTTTCCATAAGAATTTTCAAGAAACTTTGAAAAGCAAAGTTGATCACCTCATCCTTATATAACATCTAAGAGGTATAGGCTTCATTCTTGAGCTCTCAATCTTCATTTTTCTCCATTAAACTCTATGGTTTCAAGTTTAAGAACCAAACTTCAAAAATCTCTAGAAAATTGTAGAAAAATACTTTTAATGCCAAACCAATTTCTATGATCTAGTTTCATTCTCTTCTTTCACAATCCAAGAGCATGAAATCAAATAAGCTTCCTAGCCTATTTAATCTAGAGGAATCAAACCTATGACAATTTTGGGGGAAAATGGGTTTTTGTTCAATTTGTGTGAAATGATTCTTGATTTCACTTCCTTCCTTCCATGATCATGCAATCCAAGTGATTAGAAATCCAAGTCAAACTCTAATCTATTTTTAATTTGGATGGCCGAAACCCTACCTTGTTGGTTGAAGGGGTTTTGTTCAAATCTTTGACAATTGATCATAGATTATGTCTTAGGTATGTTTAAGGATCATTGATCCAAAAGTTGGTAGAATTTCAACATCTCTAGCCTATTTAATTAAATAGGGGCAGAAACTTGGTCGTGTGGACTAGAGGGTTTCTGATTGAACTGTATTGATTTCTGGTTGTGGTTTGTTGTAGAGGATCTGACGGTGTTCGAACATTCGAAAGCATGCACGAGTGACAGTTGCAGAGCCACAGTCGGAGTCGCACGGGAACACTACTAAGGTGGGGGAAAGAACCATAATATCGTCGGGGATGCAAGATTTAAAATAATATATATTGATATGCGTAGAGCGACCTAAACCCTACTAGAGGTCGTTTGGCCGATAGATTGATTTTACTGTATGCTGAGGTTGCTTGTTATGTGATTGGATGTTTATTATAATATATGTGATATGTATGTTGTACCTATTATATGTTTATAATTACTTGAATTTATCTGTGAGTTGATATTATCATTGAATCTGTTTCTAGTTGCTTTATGATGTGATGTTGTGACTGCTGATGTCTGAGTAGAGATAGGTAGAAGATTCTAACAGGTTGGGAGATGAATATGTGGTGAGAAAATCGAGGATATATATATGCTATAGTGCTCAACCTAGAGATCCAGTTGATCTATTTGCGTTGTGATTTAAAAGTTGATACCCAATTAAGTCGGAGGAAAGTTGGTCGTGGTTGTTATAAGTCGTGGTTGAGACACTAAATGTTGATCCGAGTTGAGTCAGTGAGGTTCATGTTGCATAGTTGTTGTTCATCACTGTGTTGGCGTATGGGCGATTCCTATCTTGCCTGCGAGGAGATGATCATACCCATTAATTGTTAACGAACGGGCGAATGTCCCGACCTGGCCTGCGGGTGGGGGAATATGTCGTACCCATGAGACGAGTTGAGCCTGCGGGCTATTGGCCGAACCTTGCATTGCGGGGGGTGGCACAGAGATGAACGAGACATCTTGATCTATTGGGGATGTTGCATCGTGATCGCGTCCATATAGTCATTAGTTGCATGAGTGTAAGGGACAGTAGTTAAGAGAGAATTATTTGGGGGTTGATTGATTGACACTGCTATGTTGTTGAGTGTTGCTATCTATATAAATTATTTTATAGATGTTTTCCCATATATGATGAATTGTTGTTTCTTATCCCCATATTTCTCTATGTCGTATTTCATTTATTCTCGATCGTACGAGAAGATCCTGTTGAGGAGTTGCCAGAGGAGATTGATGGCATACCGGTTAAACCTAATGCTGGCGGGAGAGCCTCAGATCCTAATGTTAGGGAACCTTAAGCTACTCTATGCAAAGGACGACTGTCTCTGGGAGACTGACTACTCTCAGCGAAGAGTAGTGTATACGAGCCCGACTACCGTATACGTTAGAGTCGTGGTTGGGTAGACAGTCTTAGTTTTGTTATGGCCAATACATAGGTTGAGCGAAATGTATTTTTGGGGCCAGGGAAGGAAGTCTGATGTATTTTATTTTGTTACCATGCTTTCATTTTAGTTACTAGTTGTGTACTCTGAGGTTGAATATTTAATATCAGTTGCTGTAGGCTCTACTGATGGAGCCACTACTCTTATGTCTGTATAATTTATCATGGTATCAGTGTGTTGTTTGTTTTAATATTTTCGCAATTTTGTACTTTCACGTTATGCTGCGACATTAAGAAATCGAATGGGTTACCAATGGGACCTCCGAGGAAGGGGTTGTCTCATATTCCAAGTTGGTTACTGCTGCTTTCAAAAAATGTGGATTTGGTGCCTTGGAGGTTAAGAAATAGGTGGTATAATTGTTTAGTTCACCAGGCCCAGTTGGATGTGGTGGTATTTTCAGAGATTATAGGGTTGGAATTCTTGGTTGTTTTTCGGCAAACATTGGTAATTCTTTTGCATTGCATGCAGAAATAACAGGTGCTATGTTTGCCCTTGAAATAGCTTATGAAAAGGTTGGAGGAATTTTTGGTTAGAAAGTTATTCCAAGTTGGTTATTGCTGCTTTCAAAAAATGTGGATTTGGTGCCTTGGAGGTTAAGGAATAGGTGGTATAATTGTATAGTTCTTACCTCAAAGATGCATTTTGTGTATTTTCATATATTTAGAGAAGGAAATGCTTGTACCAATAAACTTGCTTCATTTGGTTCCACTAATGCAGGCTTTACATGGTGGAATTTGGTGGTTCCTAGTTTCATTAGGGAGGATTTCTACAACAATAGAGTAGGTCTTCCTAATTATACATTCAGATAGCTTTATCGCTTCATGGGTTTGGTTTATGCCTCCCATGTTCCTTTGTATTCTTTAGTTTTATTAATAAAATTTTGGTTTGCTACAAATGATAGTTATTTGTTAGGGTGCTGACCTAGTTGAGATGTTTGTGATTATTGTGATGTTTTTCCATGCCAAATCTTTGCCTTAAAAAAAATTATCTTCTCAATTGTTCTTGAGCAAGAAAAAAAAAGAGCGAAAAAAAAAAGAATATGACAAATGTAAACCATCACATATAGAATTGTTAATTGTTAACTAATGAGTCAATAATATGTAAATGCCAGCGAATTGATATGGCCACATGTATCCTACAACACCCTCAAAGTTAAACATGGCAGTATAGCACAGTGAAATTCGGCATGTCCGCAGAGAATTTGATAAACCTCCTCAGTCCCTGTGTGAGAAAAATAATATAATTTTTGGTGTTAATATATTATTTCTGTCGTAAATATTTTAACGGAAAAAAATTCTGGTAACCACATCTGGACTGCAAAAGTTTAGCGCTCAGCATTTGCAGCAAGGAAACCATATCTTACGCCATTGTTGTTTTCTTGATTGGCTTTTATCAGCTTCCATCATCCTCACTGGGCTTCCATTCCATTGTGCGGGTAATCTGAGATTCGTACACAACCCAAATTGCTTATAACCAAGGATTTTGTCTATATTTGGATATTTAATGACAGCTAGAATAGAGTGGAATAGGATTGAATGAAGTGGAATGCAACAAAATTACATAGCATTGTTTGGATACACTTTATGATGGAATGGAGTCGAATGAAGAAAATAATAAGATACTTCCATCTCATTCCATCCCATGCCCCAAATTGAGTGGAAAGAAAAATAAAGGCATTGGATAGAATGGGATGGAATCTATTTTATCATACTCTATTCCATTTCATCCTATTCTATATCATCCAAATAATGAAACCTAATATCATTTATTCAATTCAACTTCATTCTATTCATTTCTATCTATCAAACATAGAGTAAGAGAGAGAACTTAATGCATAAATAAAGAGGAACTTACAATGGAAAAGCAAATGAGTGTGTACTGCTTATGCTGTCATTAGATTGATGAAAAGCGCTGCAAGATATTGTTGCAGGAATGGTATATGATGTTGAACCAGATAGAGGACCTAAAGCATAGTAAGAAGTCTCTTCAGGATGATCTACTTGCCTTTTTCCTGAGACTGTTAGACTTCGTGAGTTCCCCATCTCAGGTATAGACATGCTTGCAGCATCAGTAAATTGTAGAAAGTTTGCATAATGTAGAAATTCCACTCTGCTACCAGTTGTTCCTAAAAAGGAATTTATTTTCCAATTCTTGATAGATCTCGAAATGTCTGGTTCCTTTATTAAAACCTAAGAATTGAAATAACAAAATGGTTCAAAAAATTCAGAGCTAACATTAAAAAGAGGACAAAGAACCTGTCCGCAACACTTGTACTGAATTTGCAAGTGAAGTTATGGAGATGATTGATATGAGTTGAGTGAAGTAATTTATCCACGAATGTACTTAGCTTAGATATTTAATCCGCAAGCAAGAAAATACAACAAATATGATGATGAAAAAGATAGCAATGTATTAACTATTTTTTTTTTTTTGGGTACAAATGTATTAACTATTTAACTTGAGCTAACAATATTTTCAAGCTTCATCACTTGCTGTAACTTCCAAGTTCCAACACTTCAATATTATATAAGGAAAAAAATAGAAACAGTCATTACAAAATCCAAACAGTAATATGTAATATCAATATAATTAATTTTTAAATTTAAAATAGTTATTCTAAAATGGTCACCCCATTTCTTAAATATAAAATAGAAAACAATTGGTCTAGGTTCATACTCTACATTCAATATTACTTTCACGGTATGAGCCTGGAACAAAATAATGGCCCTAACCACAAGGATTTTTCAAATGTTTTTTTATTGTCCTTGTCCATTATTATCCCATAAAACTAACTATTTTTTGTTTAGAACAAAATATGAACCCTAAGTACCCAGTAAACGACCACATGTTTCTAAAAAGTAAATGACAAAATCAAAAGCAAACAGAAAAAGTTTTTTTGTTTTGTTTGGTGAGCACCAAACAAACAACATGACATATGAACAGAGAAAGGACAAAACAACACCAAACAGACAACATGACATATGAACAGAGACAAAGGACAAAACAAAAAGACAATCTTATTTTCCTTCTTTTTCCTTTTCATAAATGGAAATCAATGTTTCAGTTCTCTTGGCTATGCATGTTCTCATATCCGACAAGGGTGCACATAAATAACCTATCCGTTTTCTAAAGCCGCCCTATATTGTTGGAATCGGACTTAAGCCTTGTATATTTCCTTCATTGCAGCTGCGATGTGGAAACAATCAGGTGCAAATTACTTATTATTCACCACATTAATCTTCAAGAAAATCACATGCAGTAGGGTAAGAACATACAAGTAGAAACACCATAACTTAACAGAACTTAATGTTAGCCTATAATACAGGAATTTTATATGGTCTATGTTGAAAATATCAAAGTTGATTTTTTGGAAAATTAGGATTTACTTGGATTTACTTGTTACATAACAAGTCTCAGGCCCTACAAACTTTCATTGCTTTTAAAACAATGAATGAAAAGCAACTTGGCCTAGCAATTAAAGCTATTCAAACTGATTGTGGCAAGGAGGATACTGTTTTTTTTCCCAAATATGTCATTGACCAGGGCATCCAACACCGGTTCAGTTGTCCATACATTCATGAGCAAAATGGTTCAGATGAACGAAAACACAAGCACATCACTGAGATGGGCCTCACACTCCTTGCCAATGCCTCCATGCCTCTCAAGTATTGGGGTGAAGCCTTCCAAACCGCCACTAATTATTTCATAAACAGATTACCTACTACTCTTCTCCAAAACAAAAGCCCCATTGAAAATCTTTTCCATAAAATTCCTTCATATACTGACCTTAAAACCTTTGGCTATGCTTGCTATCCTTATTTAAGACCGTACAATAAGTATAAGATACAATTCAGGTCTAAGTAGTGTGTCTTCTTAGGCTACAGTTTCCATCAAAAAGGATATCTATGTCTAGCTCCTACTGGGAAAGTTTTTGCTACAAGACATGTTCAATTTGATGAATCTTTGTTTCCTTTTCATAATAATCCACATTTTATGTCTTTGCCTTCCACTACTTCTGCTGCATATCCTTCTTCCTATACTCCTGCTATACCTGTTATCTCTGTTGCGCCTGCCGTTCAATGTTCTAACCGATTTTCTGTCCTGCAACATGACCATGATCTACCTGAAACATCTACCCTCACTTATCTTGAGCCTCCTGCTATCAGTCTAACAACTCCTGTGCACTCTGATCCACCAGTTCTACATAATGATTCTGTCACCAATCTTCATCCTATGGTTACCCGAGGTAAAGCAGGGATTCATAAGCCAAAGGCCTTTCTTACATCAGCCCCAGCACCAACAGCTGTGGTTGATGTTCACACTGAGCCAAAGAGTGTTAAGGGTGCCTTACAATCTCCTCACTGGAAGGAAGCAATGGTGCAAGAATTTGATGCTCTCCTTCACAAAAAAACTTGGTCACTTGTTCCTTTACCTCCTGGTCGCCACCCTATTGGCTGCAAATGGGTGTTCCGGGTTAAGAAAAACCCTGATGGAACCATTAATAAACACAAGGCAAGACTGGTTGCCAAAGGATTTCATCAACAAGAAGGTTTTGATTTCTTTGAGACCTTTAGTCCAGTTGTCAAACCCACAACTGTTCGAGTAGTACTCACTCTTGCTCTTTCTAACAACTGGCCTATTAGACAAATTGACATTAACAATGCTTTTCTTAATGGTGATCTACAAGAGGAGGTATTCATGTCTCAGCCTCCTGGTTTTGTTCAAGGTAATGGCAGCTTAGTATGCAAGCTTAATAAGGCACTCTATGGCCGAAAGCAGGCTCCTAGAGCATGGTTCTAGAAACTTCACTGCTCTCTTACTGCTCTTGGTTTTTCATCAACTAAGTGTGATACATCTCTTTTTATAAAATTCACTGCTGCCATAACTATAATTGTCTTAGTTTATGTGGATGATATTCTCATCACAAGAAACTCTTCTGCTGCTATAGTTGATCTAATCAGCTCTCTTAACTCTCAATTTCCTCTCAAAGATCTTGGTGGACTCAACTGTTTCTTAGGCATTCAAGTTACTCATACTTCTTAGGCATTCAAGTTACTCATACTTCCAATGGAGGAGTATGCCTCACTCAGACCCAGTACATCCACGATTTGCTTCAAAGAGTCAACATG
This sequence comes from Ammopiptanthus mongolicus, assembly GCA_039655645.1. NCBI lineage: Eukaryota > Viridiplantae > Streptophyta > Magnoliopsida > Fabales > Fabaceae > Ammopiptanthus > Ammopiptanthus mongolicus. The sequence continues at coordinate 40,248,062 of CM077345.1, forward strand.
GATCAAGCAAAACCAATGAAAACTCCTATGGTCACAAGCCTCAAACTTTCAGCTTGTGGCAAAACTGATACCGACAATCGTACTCTATACAGATCAATTGTGGGCAGCCTGCAATATGTTACAGTGACTAGGCCAGATCTTGCCTATGCAGTTAACAAAGTTTGTCAGTTTATGGATGCTCCTAAGGACTCTCATTGGCAAGCTGTCAAAAGAATCCTTCGATATCTTAGTGGGACAGCAACTCATGGTCTCATTTTTACTCCTTCTGCTACATTGAACTTCACAGCTTTTTGTGTTGCTGATTGGGGTTCAGATCTTGATGACCGAAAATCCACTATAGGGTATTGTGTGTATTTTGGCAACAAACTAGTTTCTTGGTCCTCCAAAAAGTAGCAAGTGGTTTCCAGATCTAGCACCGAGGCCGAATATAGGAGCCTGGCAGCAGTTGCTGCTGAAATAACATGGTTACAATCTCTCCTAAGTGAACTTCATATCACTCTCCCTCAACCACCTACAGTGTACTGTGATAATCTAAATGCAATTATGCTTGCTTCTAACCCAATTTTGCACTCCAAAACCAAACATTTTGAGCTTGATCTCTATTTTGTTAGAGAGAAGAAACAAAAGCAAGAACTGCAAGTTTATCATATATCTTCATCTGAGCAGACAGCTGACATCTTCACTAAGCCAGTCACCCATTCCATTTTTGATCTTTGTAAAGCCAAATTCATTGTTCAGAATTCATCACCCTTGAGTTTGCAGGGGGTTTAAAGGATAAATCAGTTAATACCGTTAGACAAGTCTGTTAGTAGTTAATCAGTTAGTTGCAGTTGGTTATAACTGCATCCTATGCTTAGCCTATAAATGTAATCACAGGTTCGTCATAATAATCACAAGATGCACTATTCAGATATTCTCTTCTTCTATGATTCTCTCTTTTCATTTCTTCTATAATCTGTTCAATAATTAATATAGTTTTCGAAAAGTCTTTTGTTTATTTCTAGGTTCATGATCAAAGTGTTCATGAGTTAAGTATATCCAATTATAATTAAATCATCTGTAAGTTGTCAATCACTAGGTTCAAGGTTCCTTTAATAAGTGTAACTATCTAAAGAAGCCTATACATATGTGTCTAGTTGTTGTTCAAATGATAAAGTGAAGAAGATTCGGATGACCATTTAATTCAGATTATTTATCGGGATCACTCTTATTGGTGGCAATCTTAGACTAGTGTGACTTAATTAGATCATAATTTTGCTCTTTCAGCCAATCAGAGGAACTGACAAATAAATGGAAACCTTAAAGTCTAAGTACAAGTGCTGCACCTAGTTTTTTATGTCCTCCATTGACGGTGTAGATGGCAGGAGCTAACTCCCTTGCCACCTGCCAGGTATATACGGGTATGAAGTCCAGTTTCAATCTTTTATAAATGACAAAGCCAAGCATATGAAATAAAAAAGAAGACATACCTTAACACCGAGCTAGGTTGAAAGAGAAGACAATACTTCAAAGTACGTGCATAAAGAAAATAGACAATTTGTGTAGTTGATTACTTCTTGTGTGTTTGATTAGTTTATTTTGTCTGAAATAATAAGTATAAGGTAGCTTCTATGGTGAGGGAGCAACTAAATCTCTCAATTGTGAGGGAGTCAAATCAACCATTGGATATATTATTTAAATAAGTGTGTGGGTGACTTTGTGAGCCAATTTATTCTACTGTTACAAAATTGTCCCACTATTTTCTTAAATTTTTTGCACGTAATGGGCAATTATGCCCCTTCCTCCCCAGCTTAATGAAAACTAGGGCGCAGTCAGACGCCGCCCATCACAGCACTGCAGCCCAGGCACAAGTCCACCGCCTCTCTGCCGTCCAAGACCGGCGCTTGCCATCCCGATCCGCTGCTCGCGCTTCCATAACCACCATCTAGCCGCACCCATCCACCGAACTACTGTTCCTTCTCCTTTGTGTTTCTGCATTACAGGTCGCACGGTTCCAACAATACCTCCAAATCAACATGAAAATGAAAAGTGGAAAATTGGAATGGCAGAAAATTTATACTCATTATTATTCCAAAAGGTGAGGGAGCAACAACGGAAATGGATTCCCTAAAGTAAAAAAAAAAAAACACGTATTCACGCATTCTCTAAATGTGCACCATTGGATCAATCTTAGATTTTCTCAAACACTTTCAATGATTGATTTAGCGGTGTACACTTAGTGAATGCATAAATGCGTACTTTTTTTACGATAGGGAATCCAGATCCCCCTCCAAAAAAATGAACATGTATATTCATTATTATTTGAACAATTTCAACAATACGCATTTAGCAGAAACATGAAAAGTGGACCCACCACCCCTTCAAAGCAAGGCTTTTATTGCAAAATGACTATTTGTAAAAGTCTACCACAAAACTTAAAATTAATACAGTGACCACTATATTTACCTCCTATGTCAGGTATTTTTGGCTCCCTCACGTGTTACATCCCTCACCTTAGATAGTATAAATAGAATCTTATTTTTATTTCAAAATAAATCAAATCCAAATTATTAATCTCTATCCAAATTAAGAGATAAAATGTACAAGCATGAGATCAAAATTTCTCACCTCTCTAAGTGTCTCTGATGTCGTCTTCTTTGTGGTGTACTCAGTTGGAATTTTGTCTCCTGAATCAAGCTCCACTTCATCTTCCATCATCAGGTTTCTGCAATCATACCTTTTCATTGGATCCTTAATGGAAAGGTGTTGAGAGGCACATTCTGACCCATTTGAATTAGTAGACATTATCTCCACAGTTCGTAGATTTGAATCACTGCTGGTTTTCATGTTGTGGTGAAAGAAACATGGCATTATATTATGATCAAACTCACAATCTTCTGACAGGCACTTGCCTTTTGGCGACACTCCCCTATCAACACCTATGTCCTTGATAAACTGCTCGTGATCCTCTTGAATAAAAACAACCAGCTCAGGTATATCATAGTCCATGACATTCATTCCTGAAGAAAAGTTCATTCCTTTGCTAAATTTTGACAAGTCACCAGAAGCATTAGCACATGGCCTTACATTGAACAACCCATGTATTGGAACCTCCCTTGCCACAAAGCTATTACCCTCCAGTGTGTCGTGAACAACTTTCTTATGGTCTTGACTTCTTTGTTCTTTACAACGGAATAAATGTGTATGTTTCATGATGTCTACTTTTGAATTTCGCATCTTGTCAGGGTTATCACTTGCCAATTGGGAAAACTGATGGCAGTATTATATGTTAGAATTGGATTGGAAACAATGGTTCACATAGCAAGTACAAATATGCAACTACAACGCTAAGCCAGAGCAAATGCATGTTGGCCATCTATCGATCATGACATTTTAATATACCTGGAACATATAAGATGTGAGAGTTCACTTGAATATAAATTGTTACATTAACTTTAAAAAGTAATATTAATTGTTGGGTGTAATGCACCTAGAATATGTAACAATTTATCTTTATTGATGGCACTAACATATGAAGAAATAATGCATTTAATTTCAAAGGAGAGAAAAAAGATATTACTTAATTCTAGGTGGAAATTTGATCGTGGGTTAGTTTGGTGTTCCCTTATATATTCAGGGATAAATTAATATATTAAAAGTGATTTTAAAAACTAATTTTGAAAAAAAAAATTAATAATTTTTAGAGGATCAGGGGCCTAGGGGAAAATGACTATGTACCCTTGTCCAAGTCAAGGGGCCGAACAATTGGTAATCACTTTCATTTCATAGGGCTATCACCTTTTTCTTGGTACAACATGGCAATTACTTCGATTTCCTATGCTTATCGTATCGTTTAGGCCAACAACTTAAATTAGATTGAACCCAAGTAAAACACATTAGAAAGTGATTAAATGAGTATGGTAGAGAACGGAAGAATTGCAGATTAAAGAAATTTTGGCTTACTTGACTCTCCATGTATACATACAGGGTATGAGATTAAAAAGTTACAACTTCAACAGAAGGAGAATACTACCTGTGCAAACTTAAGCATTTTAATACTAAAAAGAAAGGGTAATAGGAGAATATGAAGTGAATTTTCAAGCAGAATGATGAAGAGAATCTTCTAGAGAATGGATGTCTCTAACATAAAGCAAGATAACACTGCCTAAATTTAGTGGGTTAAAAAAATAAAAGATTTCCCAGAAATCATATCACTGATGAAAGCGGAAGGAGACTTCAGCAAAAGCACAATTCAGAATTCCAACTTACTCCTTTTGCGATGTTGTCTTCCCCCGAAAGTGTATGACATTCATCTCAACAGATTGTTATAAGTTACAAAATATACACACACACACACCAAAATAACAAAGCACAAGATGCTCACAAGCAAATAGAACAGTCATAAACAGAGATATCCAGCTCAGTTACCTGTGTGTGATGCCCCAGCACAACTCAAACGTCAAAACTAGCTCTGCAGTACTACCAGCTTGGTTTATTATGGATCACTTGCAACACCAATTACTACCCCGAAAGAAAGAAACGCAAGGAGTCATGGCCACTCTAGTTTCAAAGGTAAAGGATGCAGTAGAGGAACGGTTAGTCAAAAAACGAAAAAAAAAGTGCACAACAATAAATGGACGGTTCAATCTAATTAATATCCTTAAAACCAATACCAAACAGCCAGTTTGCCAACACAAATGTTGCTTGTATCTCCTCTGTCATGTCTGATACATGCCCTCTAGTGATTTGTACGGTTCTATATGCATTTCTCTGGAACACACTCTTTTTGGTCGGTGACCAAGAAATTTGCATGAGACAACAGAGAATAAAAGAGACTTTTAAGTTTTGAAAATATGATTAATATACTGGATATTTGCTTTTCTTATACTTGGGCCTGACACCTAAAATTGAATGATTATTATTCATTTCTTTGAGAATAAATAAGAAGGCAGTATTAGAAAGTTATGTAAATTGGAAATGGTTTAAAGCAGTGATTGGCATTCCATGAGAGGATTAGCGCCCAAGATGGGAAGGTTTCATTCAATTGGTTCATCCTGCTGGTCCATATCATCATCATTCTTAGCCCATTTTTATCAAGGTTTCGCATTTAGGAAGAAAATTAAAAGCCTTACATTTTCAATTTGGACCAGGACAATCCCCCCGCCCTCTCCTCGAACCCCGAATTTAATTAGAGGAGCTGAACGTGGAATCACCAATATTATAGAAATTAATCTAAAATGCTAATTTTTAAATGACATGCTAATTATTCAAGTCCTATGAGACGATCCTCTATTCTCAAAAGGATAATCTCATTAGTCCTGAAACTCCTATCATTATTAACTACGCCTAGCCGTATATAAAGCGATAGTGTGATATTCAAACAACGTTGCGGAAGCAAACAAGCAACAACGGCATGCATAGGAAAAACTACCAGAGTAAAAGCGCAACAGCATTAACAAACGATATATATATATAGCAGATTATGGCGAAGGCAACTAAATTAAAAAGGGGAGAGGGAGAAGAGCAGGATAAATGGAAAGTAGGAAAAACGTTTACATGTTATAATTAAAACAAAGTTAAATAAATTTAAAACATGCAAAAGAAAAGAGAAAAAGAAACCAGAGCGGAGGCAAGCCTCACCGGGACTTGTGGAGGGAGAATAGAAAATGCAGTTGATGCATGCAAATGGAGAAAATTGAAGTTTTATTGATATAAACAAACGTTACAAGATTGAAAACGAAGAAAAGGAAAAGGAGAAGAGGGGAGAGGGAGATGGCTCACTTATCAGAGCGTCTCTCTCTAAGTTCTCTCTCTAGAATTCCTAAAACTTCGAATGTTTTGAATGAGGGACGCAGCCTCTCTTAAATAGAATTGAAAAATCACTATTACAACAGTACCGGTAACATGACCTATACTATTACAATAATTAGTGCACAGTGCCGGTATCTTGACTGGAACTGTAGTGTCGGCAGAACAGTGTTCAGACGTGTGAACAGTTATGGGCCAACAGTGATTGGGTCTTTAGACGGATGAACAGTCTTCAGACAGGTAATTGGGTCTTCAGACGTATGAATAGTCTTCAGACGATTGAACAGTACTACTAATCATCATCAGACAGATGAACAGTAGTGTCTATGCCAAAGCAGTCATCCTCGTTCTGATAGAATGGATCTGACTCTTGGGATTGATCTTCATCTTTTTCTTCGGAAAGAGGGAGATTTTGCTTTGAAGAAGAACTCTGAGCTTCTTGAGCTTTGGTTTCTTCTCTTGCCAATTTGGCAATAACTTGTAAATTCTTCGTGAAGCTGTCTCTGCTTGTTGATGCAGCAAGGGCAGCAATGGCTTTTGCCTTTTGATTCAAGAACTCACAAGTCTCTTGGTTAGCAGCCTTCATCCATTTTGGGTGTTGCTGTAACCATAGTTTGACATTTTCTGAGGTAGCAGCAGAGTAGTCAAATTCTGCCCACCACTTCACATATGATGCTTTTGTTAAGATTGGGTGATTATCAGGGAAGCTTTCTTGTTGTTGGTATTTGTATTGCCAACTAAAGATCCATGATAATGCAAAGTTTGAAAAGAATATTAAGCTAGCATTGAATGTGCTAACTGATGGCTCATAATATTCTTTAAATGTTGCAAAACCCTCAGCAACTTCTGGGGGTAATATTGTTTTGCTTGGTCCGAAATATTGCCACCAATGAACGAACCAATTTGAAAAATTGTACTTGGCGTTTCTTTTAAAATAGATTAACCAAGAATGTTTGTTTTGATTATTTTGGTACCAAAACATGTTGGTCCAAGCTTCTTCGTAATCCCAATATGTGTAACCGCAAGGTTCAAATGGTTGGGAAAACTTTTTAACAATATTTGGATTCTTTCCAAATTGTTCAGGTGTCATGACCTTAAGAATCTGGAAAGTTGAATGAGTGTATTTTTCTTGATCCTTCTTATCACGATAATGTTTTATCGAGACAGAATCAGAATCAACCAAAATAAACTCATAGAATTGCCTTGTTTTCAAAATATTATTGGGCTTATAATGGAAGCCATATGGAAAAACTTTTGAAGGAACGTTATTAGGGTTGTTGTCCCAATAACTAGTTTCCATTTGTAAAACAGTTTTAAATTGGTTTTTTGCCACGTAATGGAGCGTTGCCTTTTGGGTGGTTTTTACTGATAAAGTTTTATCAGGTTTTACCGTTTGGATTGGGATTGGAGCATTGGCCATTTTATGTATTAATGTGGCAAGATGGGTTTCTTGAAAGTCAGGGCCACCTTCAAGTTTGGTTTTCCATGTTCCCTTTGGGAGATGGGTTAGGCCTTGATCTTGGAAAGCCTGAAGAGTTTGGATTGGTATAGCATAGTCTGCTTTGGATTGTTTGGCTGTTTGAACGGATTGGGCCACTTGGGCTTTGGTTGGCTGTTGGGTGGATGACCCAACTTTGGTAGTTTGCTGGGTGGATGACCCAGATGATTTGGACGCAACTTGGCATTTTTGCTTTGCTAGTCCAATAAGGACTAATGGGCCTTTGGCCTTTTTTGATGAAGAGGCCTTTTCTTTGGCCTTTGGGGCCTTCCCCTTTGCAGAGGAAGAGGAGGTGTCTGGCATTACTGCCTTGGTTGGCTGGCTACTTTCCCTGTAAATATTCACGAGTAAGGTAGTCAGGTAGGGAATTTGAAGAGCCTTTGATAAATTCAATATCAAAATCAAAAGCACTTAAAATTGCTTGCCATCTAGCAAAAATTTGTTTTGATGCAAGGTTTTTAACATCTTTTTGCAAAATATCTTTTGCAGCTTTGCAATCTACTCTAACCAAAAATCTTTGATTAAGTAAATCTGATTGAAATTTTGAGATGCACAAAACAATTGCTAAAATTTCCTTTTTGACAGTTGAATAATTTAATTGTGCAGAATTCCAGTGTTTAGAAGTATATGCAACGATATGTTCTTTTTCTGAAATTCTTTGTTTCAAAATTCCACCATAACCAATGTCTGAGGCATCAGTTTCAACAATTTTGAAGGCGGAAGGATTGGGAAGATAAAGGCATGGAAGATCCTTTACCCGAGCTTTGATTGTTTGGACAACATGGGTATGTTTATCTGTCCAAGGAGGAGGAGTTTTCTTAAGCCTATCATGTAAAGGCTTAATTAAGGTACTGATATTGGGGATAAAATCCTTTACATAATTGAGACATCCTAGAAATCTCTGTAATTGGGTTTTATCTATTATTTGATTGGGAAAATTATCCGCGAACTCTATAGCTCTATGGATAGGAGTGATTGTTCCTTGATAAATTGTATGACCAAGAAACCTAACACTTGTTTGAAATAATTTAATTTTGGGTTTTGACACAGCTAATCCATTTCTCTTAATGATTCCTATGAAAATCCTAAGATGTTTGAAATGCTGGTCAATGGATTGGGAAAAAACTAAAACATCGTCAATGTAGACTATGGTAAAGTTTGAATAAGGATTAAAAATGTCATTCATAATTTTTTGAAATTCTGAAGGAGCATTTTTAAGTCCAAAAGGCATTACGTTCCATTCGTATTGCCCAAAAGGTACAGTGAAAGCTGTCTTGTAGCGATCACTTTCTTTGATTTCAATTTGGTAATAACCAAATTTCATGTCAAATTTTGAAAATATTTTTGCATTTTGTAACCGGCTAAGTAAATCCTTTTTATTCGGAATTGGATACCTAATCCACTTAAGCGCTTGATTGAGAGGTTTGTAATTTTGAACTAAGCGAGGAGTTCCACGCTCAATTTCAGCATTTTTATTTACATAAAAAGCTGCGCAAGACCATGGGGATTTGCTTGGTCTAATTAAACCTTTTTGTAAGAGATCATTAATCTCTTTTTGGCAATATTGGAGTAACTCTTGATTCATTTGAATAGGTCTAGCTTTTGTAGGAATTTGCCTATCAGTGAAACCTTGTTCGTAAGGCGAATCAACTACATGTTTCTTTCTGTCCCAAAATGCATTTGGCACATCTGAACAGATGGAATTATGAATTTCTTCAAGAAGATCTTGGATCCTCTTTTTTACATCAGATTGATTGAGTTTTAAGTCAATGCTTTTAAAAGAAACTTCTTCTTTTAAGAAATTGACTTGGTTTTGTTTATGGTGAAGAAAATTGAGGTTTCTCACCAAAGGTTTTTGTATGAAGGAGAAGACTATTTTCCTACCCAGATGTTGAGTAGAAATTCCTTCATTGGTGATTGTTAAAGGAAAAAGTGACCTTATGAACGGTGTTCCTAAAATCACTTCGTTTTTGAGATCTTTCACAAGTAAAAACGGGGTTTCTACTTTAAGACCATGATTTTCAATTATGGCTTTGGATAATTTGTAATTGATCCTAAGTTTTGAGCCATTAGCTGTGCTCAGCCTTTCGGATGTTTTCTCAAAGTATTTAGTAGGAATTAATCCTTCTAAAATACAGTTTGAATCAGCACCAGTATCAAATAGCGCTGTCGTATTAAGAATAAAATCATCTATGATAATTTTAATCTTAATGTAGAATTTTTGAATTCTCAATTGATTAATCAGATTCAAAAACTCTTGATCTTTGTCAGTGTTCAAGTCTTCATTTTCCAAATGACAACTAACACCTTTATCATCCTTTGATTGAACTAAAACTTCATCATCTGAAGGAGGTGCAGATGATTGATCATCAAGGTGAGATAAAATAAGCTTATGGACAGCTTGTTCTTGTTTTATCTCTTTGATTTCATGCTTGAGATTCTTGATCTCTTCCTGGAGATCTTGAAGTGTGACAGGCTTCTGCTGTTTGGAATCCAAACGTTTAAGAATTTGTTTGAAATCAAATTGATCTTTGATGATTGCTTTTCCTTTAGCCTTAGGTTCGGGCCTCATAGAAGCAGAGAACCTTTCAAAGTATCTTTTCCTTTCATCTTGGTCAGGAATAGCATTAATGACTTCAAAAAGGAGATCTTGATCCTTAGTTAAGACATTAATTTCGTTAGAAGACTCAGAAGCTTGGCTTCCGATATCATCTTCTAAAATTTGATTGAGATTTTCAGAAGAATCACCATTTGATCCATCTGAATCATCAGATTCGATAAGCAAATTGTTCAGTTGTTCCTCAACTGTTGGTTCAAGATTTAAGGCTTTGATCTTTTTCTTAAGCCTACAATATTTGCTAATGTGTCCTGGCTCACCACAACTATAGCAAATGGTTGATTTCTTTGGGATTGCAATGTCAATTGCAGGTTTTGATTTAAACTCTTGTTTGAGTTTTCTTGGAGGAGTATTCCTTTTGTATTTAGTATACTTGGTATACTTTGGTTTATGGGACTTGTTGGTTTGATGATGAGATTGATGGTGTTTGTGGGAGGATTTTGGTTTGTCTTTTGGACAAGGAGGCATCCCAAATTGTTGGCAGAATGAACCTAAATCTTTCTTGGCTGCCTTTTCCTTTTGGAATTGATTACGGACTCTATCTTCTTGACAAAGTCGTGTACCAATTTTTTGGATAACTGCAATCAGTTGTCCATAGGTTAATTTGTCATAAGGGATTTTACCCTCAGGGGCATGAGCTGCAAGCTCATCCCTAACAATGTCTCCTAAAGCAGTAGGAAGACCTGTTACAAATTTCTCTTTCCAGAGACGATCCTGACAATCTTCTCTGGTGTAAACCCTAGTTAGGAAGGTATCTCTATACCACCTAAAATCTGATAAGGATCTACATTTGAGATTGGCTAATAAATCAGCAGTTTTGTTTTTCCACACTGAGGTATTTCCAATAAAATGTTCAGCTATGGAAAAAATTAGGGTGTTAACCGCATCAGGTATGGGTTCACCATCACTTGTGATTGGTGTTCCATCAGCTTCAGTTTTGATAGCAGTAAAGACTTCTTCTTTCTGCTCATCAGTGAAAGAATGATCCCACCATCCTTTCAATTGGCCAGTAAACCCTGCTACGAGGATATTACAAATTACTTCTTCAGAAGCATCATTAGCAGCTTGATAAGCTGTGGCCATCATTGTCATATGTTGCAATGTGGTCATGATTTGGTATTCTGGTAATCCATCTATGTTCCATTCATAGATGTTATTGGCATTGAAGCTTTTGAATGTTGGGGGTTTTTCTTCTAAGAGCAAATCTGGGGGAGTTGCTCTAGGGTAATAAAGCTTTGTGGATTTTTTCCAAGGTTTGGAGAAAACCGGATTGATATTGAAAGGGGGTTCCTCTTTTGTTTTAGATGAAGAAGCCACAGATTCCCGATTTGAGCTAGTTTCATCAATTACATTGATAGTTGGACCAGTTGGACCTGTTGGGCCTTTGCTTCTTAGTCCATATTGGTTGTGGGTTTGTTGACCAGAATCTTGTGGAGAATCTGGTACCACAATGTTTTGGAGTCCCTGATCAACCTTTTTGATAGGGTCTACTTTGGGTTCAGTTTTGGGTTCATGTTTGACTTCTGGTTCACGAAGAAGTTTGAGACTTTCTTTAAACTTCCTAGTAACTTTGAAGGGTTTGAATATGGGTTTATCCAAGGGTTGGTTTTCTACTTCAGCTTTGGTTCCCAAAGAGGATGGTAAAGTAGAAACATCAGATTTTACCCTAGTACCTAAAATTTGAAGATACTTGTTAGTATAATTGGCTTGTTCCATTAATTTTTTGATGTCCTGAGATGAAACTGGTTCAGTGACATCCTTTGTTTTGAAGGGTGAAGCCATGATTGGTATTGTAGCATCCTTAGGATCCTTGATCCCTGGGAGTTGGAAAGATGTGTTCGGGGGTAGTTCCGCTTTAACTAACCCACCATTTTGCAAATGCCAAACCGTAATGACATTTGTTGACTTATCCTCAGTCAAGGTGATTTTCCAAGGATAATCAATATTATTTTTGACCAGATAAACATGAAACCAGTCAAATAATTGGATGTTTTTCTTAACATTGTTAAGAAAGGTGTAATATTCATCTTGAATATTTTTTCTTTGTATTCCCTTGTAATGCTTAAAGAACCACTCTCTGTGAGGTTTCCATTCCTCAGAGTAAAAGCTCTTTCTTAGGGATTCCTTATCAAAATGGGTCTCATAATTCATCATGATAAGACGCATTAAGAGAGGAGTATGTTGGAGACTGAATTGATTTTCCATCATCATCTTCAGCCTGGTAAATTGGTCTAGGGATACTAGATGAGGTATCTAGGCCCTGTAAGTTTATGGATTGATTTGATGATAAGGCAGAAAAGGATTGCCTTGATGGTACAGATCTAAAAACTTCAGATCTAATACTTGGTGTTCTAAAGGAACTAAAAGAATTTCGCCTATCAAAGACTAATTCTACTTGTCCTGATTGAGATTGCACAATTTGATTAAAGTTTGATGATTCTCTGGGCAAAGCTGGTGTAGCTTTATCCAGAATCCATCTTTCTGGTAAGACTAAGTCTTTCCAGAGGATTGTTTTAGGCACAATGATATTGGCCTTTGTGACATCAGTGAGAAACAAAGTTGTTTCTCCAGTTGTTTTCGTTTTGAGGACTTTAGAGTTACAAGAATTCATTACCTTGTATTGAATCCTGTACAATAAAGCCGCTGGGATAGATCCATGTTTCATGTCTAACCCACATATTTTGATGTTTAAGAACAAAGAATCCAAAATATTTCTATCTTGCAAACTTAACGTTCTATTTGGATAACAATTGAAGTAAATCGGACCATGACTTAGGCTAGTTTCTACTGTTCCTAAGAGCGAATCCTCAAATTTGTTATGCCTAATATCTCTTAAGCACATTAAGATTGAAGCATTTAATCCTTCTCGGATTAAGGGTTTTACAGCTACCTGTACACATCCTATGTGTAGGTATCTATATTTGTTTTTGTGATTTTTGATTGTGTCCATAGAGAGAAGATGGAATTCTTCACTCTCTGGGTTGATTGGAATATTTTTCTCTACTGTCTTAATGACATAGTCAGAATGGAGGAAAAATCTTCCATCTGGCTTGTAGAGTTCTTTTGTGGGAATCTTGGGGATTTCCCAATTATCAATATCTTGATTGATGTTTTCGAAGCAGATCTCTTCGTTGAAGATACTGCTGCTAGGATTGTTAGGAATCTCATATTCCTGGAGAGATGAAGAAAAAGGTTGGGAGGAGCGGAAAGAAAGTTTTGAAAAGGAGCGAGATAACATATTTTTAAAATCTCTGGTATCTTTGCCTTCCTTTGGTTCCATAGAACTAATAGTATAGATCCAAATCAAATCCTTCTGAATATTTTCTCATAGAAATATACAATCATATACAAAAGCAGATGAACTTATTATTCTTAACCAAGGCTATACCTTAATCCTAACCAAAAGCAACCTGGGCATCATATTTTACTTATCTTGCTTCAGCATGGGCAAATTAGACTTACTGCCTCTTTCAACCATAACGATGGGGAAGTAGGAATAGTAATGTAGATCTCAGATCCGATCTTTCTGAATTAAAAAAAAAAAAAGAGTTAAATGGAAGGCTCTGCCTCCTACCTACTCTTCTATGGTTGGCTTTGCCACCTATTTATTTTATTGAGCTTATGATTATTAACTGGTTGGTATACCTCTTAACCGGGTAAGAACCATTTTGCATATATTTGATTTATCTTGTTTGAGCTGTAGCTGTAAGTCCTCGTTATGGTTGAAAGAGGCAGTAAGTCTAATTTGCCCATGCTGAAGCAAGATAAGTAAAATATGATGCCCAGGTTGCTTTTGGTTAGGATTAAGGTATAGCCTTGGTTAAGAATAATAAGTTCATCTGCTTTTGTATATGGTTGTATATTTCTATGAGAAAATATTCAGAAGGATTTGATTTGGATCTATACTATTAGTTCTATGGAACCAAAGGAAGGCAAAGATACCAGAGATTTTAAAAATATGTTATCTCGCTCCTTTTCAAAACTTTCTTTCCGCTCCTCCCAACCTTTTTCTTCATCTCTCCAGGAATATGAGATTCCTAACAATCCTAGCAGCAGTATCTTCAACGAAGAGATCTGCTTCGAAAACATCAATCAAGATATTGATAATTGGGAAATCCCCAAGATTCCCACAAAAGAACTCTACAAGCCAGATGGAAGATTTTTCCTCCATTCTGACTATGTCATTAAGACAGTAGAGAAAAATATTCCAATCAACCCAGAGAGTGAAGAATTCCATCTTCTCTCTATGGACACAATCAAAAATCACAAAAACAAATATAGATACCTACACATAGGATGTGTACAGGTAGCTGTAAAACCCTTAATCCGAGAAGGATTAAATGCTTCAATCTTAATGTGCTTAAGAGATATTAGGCATAACAAATTTGAGGATTCGCTCTTAGGAACAGTAGAAACTAGCCTAAGTCATGGTCCGATTTACTTCAATTGTTATCCAAATAGAACGTTAAGTTTGCAAGATAGAAATATTTTGGATTCTTTGTTCTTAAACATCAAAATATGTGGGTTAGACATGAAACATGGATCTATCCCAGCGGCTTTATTGTACAGGATTCAATACAAGGTAATGAATTCTTGTAACTCTAAAGTCCTCAAAACGAAAACAACTGGAGAAACAACTTTGTTTCTCACTGATGTCACAAAGGCCAATATCATTGTGCCTAAAACAATCCTCTGGAAAGACTTAGTCTTACCAGAAAGATGGATTCTGGATAAAGCTACACCAGCTTTGCCCAGAGAATCATCAAACTTTAATCAAATTGTGCAATCTCAATCAGGACAAGTAGAATTAGTCTTTGATAGGCGAAATTCTTTTAGTTCCTTTAGAACACCAAGTATTAGATCTGAAGTTTTTAGATCTGTACCATCAAGGCAATCCTTTTCTGCCTTATCATCAAATCAATCCATAAACTTACAGGGCCTAGATACCTCATCTAGTATCCCTAGACCAATTTACCAGGCTGAAGATGATGATGGAAAATCAATTCAGTCTCCAACATACTCCTCTCTTAATGCGTCTTATCATGATGAATTATGAGACCCATTTTGATAAGGAATCCCTAAGAAAGAGCTTTTACTCTGAGGAATGGAAACCTCACAGAGAGTGGTTCTTTAAGCATTACAAGGGAATACAAAGAAAAAATATTCAAGATGAATATTACACCTTTCTTAACAATGTTAAGAAAAACATCCAATTATTTGACTGGTTTCATGTTTATCTGGTCAAAAATAATATTGATTATCCTTGGAAAATCACCTTGACTGAGGATAAGTCAACAAATGTCATTACGGTTTGGCATTTGCAAAATGGTGGGTTAGTTAAAGCGGAACTACCCCCGAATACATCTTTCCAACTCCCAGGGATCAAGGATCCTAAGGATGCTACAATACCAATCATGGCTTCACCCTTCAAAACAAAGGATGTCACTGAACCAGTTTCATCTCAGGACATCAAAAAATTAATGGAACAAGCCAATTATACTAACAAGTATCTTCAAATTTTAGGTACTAGGGTAAAATCTGATGTTTCTACTTTACCATCCTCTTTGGGAACCAAAGCTGAAGTAGAAAACCAACCCTTGGATAAACCCATATTCAAACCCTTCAAAGTTACTAGGAAGTTTAAAGAAAGTCTCAAACTTCTTCGTGAACCAGAAGTCAAACATGAACCCAAAACTGAACCCAAAGTAGACCCTATCAAAAAGGTTGATCAGGGACTCCAAAACATTGTGGTACCAGATTCTCCACAAGATTCTGGTCAACAAACCCACAACCAATATGGACTAAGAAGCAAAGGCCCAACAGGTCCAACTGGTCCAACTATCAATGTAATTGATGAAACTAGCTCAGATCGGGAATCTGTGGCTTCTTCATCTAAAACAAAAGAGGAACCCCCTTTCAATATCAATCCGGTTTTCTCCAAACCTTGGAAAAAATCCACAAAGCTTTATTACCCTAGAGCAACTCCCCCAGATTTGCTCTTAGAAGAAAAACCCCCAACATTCAAAAGCTTCAATGCCAATAACATCTATGAATGGAACATAGATGGATTACCAGAATACCAAATCATGACCACATTGCAACATATGACAATGATGGCCACAGCTTATCAAGCTGCTAATGATGCTTCTGAAGAAGTAATCTGTAATATCCTCGTAGCAGGGTTTACTGGCCAATTGAAAGGATGGTGGGATCATTCTTTCACTGATGAGCAGAAAGAAGAAGTCTTTACTGCTATCAAAACTGAAGCTGATGGAACACCAATCACAAGTGATGGTGAACCCATACCTGATGCGGTTAACACCCTAATTTTTTCCATAGCTGAACATTTTATTGGAAATACCTCAGTGTGGAAAAACAAAACTGCTGATTTATTAGCAAATCTCAAATGTAGATCCTTATCAGATTTTAGGTGGTATAGAGATACCTTCCTAACTAGGGTTTACACCAGAGAAGATTGTCAGGATCGTCTCTGGAAAGAGAAATTTGTAACAGGTCTTCCTACTGCTTTAGGAGACATTGTTAGGGATGAGCTTGCAGCTCATGCCCCTGATGGTAAAATCCCTTATGACAAATTAACCTATGGACAACTGATTGCAGTTATCCAAAAAATTGGTACACGACTTTGTCAAGAAGATAGAATCCGTAATCAATTCCAAAAGGAAAAGGCAGCCAAGAAAGATTTAGGTTCATTCTGCCAACAATTTGGGATGCCTCCTTGTCCAAAAGACAAACCAAAATCCTCCCACAAACACCATCAATCTCATCATCAAACCAACAAGTCCCATAAACCAAAGTATACCAAGTATACTAAATACAAAAGGAATACTCCTCCAAGAAAACTCAAACAAGAGTTTAAATCAAAACCTGCAATTGACATTGCAATCCCAAAGAAATCAACCATTTGCTATAGTTGTGGTAAGCCAGGACACATTAGCAAATATTGTAGGCTTAAGAAAAAGATCAAAGCCTTAAATCTTGAACCAACAGTTGAGGAACAACTGAACAATTTGCTTATCGAATCTGATGATTCAGATGGATCAAATGGTGATTCTTCTGAAAATCTCAATCAAATTTTAGAAGATGATATCGGAAGCCAAGCTTCTGAGTCTTCTAACGAAATTAATGTCTTAACTAAGGATCAAGATCTCCTTTTTGAAGTCATTAATGCTATTCCTGACCAAGATGAAAGGAAAAGATACTTTGAAAGGTTCTCTACTTCTATGAGGCCCGAACCTAAGGCTAAAGGAAAAGCAATCATCAAAGATCAATTTGATTTCAAACAAATTCTTAAACGTTTGGATTCCAAACAGCAGAAGCCTGTCACACTTCAAGATCTCCAGGAAGAGATCAAGAATCTCAAGCATGAAATCAAAGAGATAAAATAAGAACAAGTTGTCCATAAGCTTATTTTATCTCACCTTGATGATCAATCATCTGCACCTCCTTCAGATGATGAAGTTTTAGTTCAATCAAAGGATGATAAAGGTGTTAGTTGTCATTTGGAAAATGAAGACTTGAACACTGACAAAGATCAAGAGTTTTTGAATCTGATTAATCAATTGAGAATTCAAAAATTCTACATTAAGATTAAAATTATCATAGATGATTTTATTCTTAATACGACAGCGCTATTTGATACTGGTGCTGATTCAAACTGTATTTTAGAAGGATTAATTCCTACTAAATACTTTGAGAAAACATCCGAAAGGCTGAGCACAGCTAATGGCTCAAAACTTAGGATCAATTACAAATTATCCAAAGCCATAATTGAAAATCATGGTCTTAAAGTAGAAACCCCGTTTTTACTTGTGAAAGATCGCAAAAACGAAGTGATTTTAGGAACACCGTTCATAAGGTCACTTTTTCCTTTAACAATCACCAATGAAGGAATTTCTACTCAACATCTGGGTAGGAAAATAGTCTTCTCCTTCATACAAAAACCTTTGGTGAGAAACCTCAATTTTCTTCACCATAAACAAAACCAAGTCAATTTCTTA
This sequence comes from Ammopiptanthus mongolicus, assembly GCA_039655645.1. NCBI lineage: Eukaryota > Viridiplantae > Streptophyta > Magnoliopsida > Fabales > Fabaceae > Ammopiptanthus > Ammopiptanthus mongolicus. Next base: position 40,265,982 of record CM077345.1, read on the forward strand.
AAAGAAGAAGTTTCTTTTAAAAGCATTGACTTAAAACTCAATCAATCTGATGTAAAAAAGAGGATCCAAGATCTTCTTGAAGAAATTCATAATTCCATCTGTTCAGATGTGCCAAATGCATTTTGGGACAGAAAGAAACATGTAGTTGATTTGCCTTACGAACAAGGTTTCACTGATAGGCAAATTCCTACAAAAGCTAGACCTATTCAAATGAATCAAGAGTTACTCCAATATTGCCAAAAAGAGATTAATGATCTCTTACAAAAAGGTTTAATTAGACCAAGCAAATCCCCATGGTCTTGCGCAGCTTTTTATGTAAATAAAAATGCTGAAATTGAGCGTGGAACTCCTCGCTTAGTTCAAAATTACAAACCTCTCAATCAAGCGCTTAAGTGGATTAGGTATCCAATTCCGAATAAAAAGGATTTACTTAGCCGCTTACAAAATGCAAAAATATTTTCAAAATTTGACATGAAATCTGGTTATTACCAAATTGAAATCAAAGAAAGTGATCGCTACAAGACAGCTTTCACTGTACCTTTTGGGCAATACGAATGGAACGTAATGCCTTTTGGACTTAAAAATGCTCCTTCAGAATTTCAAAAAATTATGAATGACATTTTTAATCCTTATTCAAACTTTACCATAGTCTACATTGACGATGTTTTAGTTTTTTCCCAATCCATTGACCAGCATTTCAAACATCTTAGGATTTTCATAGGAATCATTAAGAGAAATGGATTAGCTGTGTAAAAACCCAAAATTAAATTATTTCAAACAAGTGTTAGGTTTCTTGGTCATACAATTTATCAAGGAACAATCACTCCTATCCATAGAGCTATAGAGTTCGCGGATAATTTTCCCAATCAAATAATAGATAAAACCCAATTACAGAGATTTCTAGGATGTCTCAATTATGTAAAGGATTTTATCCCCAATATCAGTACCTTAATTAAGCCTTTACATGATAGGCTTAAGAAAACTCCTCCTCCTTGGACAGATAAACATACCCATGTTGTCCAAACAATCAAAGCTCGGGTAAAGGATCTTCCATGCCTTTATCTTCCCAATCCTTCCGCCTTCAAAATTGTTGAAACTGATGCCTCGGACATTGGTTATGGTGGAATTTTGAAACAAAGAATTTCAGAAAAAGAACATATCGTTGCATATACTTCTAAACACTGGAATTCTGCACAATTAAATTATTCAACTGTCAAAAAGGAAATTTTAGCAATTGTTTTGTGCATCTCAAAATTTCAATCAGATTTACTTAATCAAAGATTTTTGGTTAGAGTAGATTGCAAAGCTGCAAAAGATATTTTGCAAAAAGATGTTAAAAACCTTGCATCAAAACAAATTTTTGCTAGATGGCAAGCAATTTTAAGTGCTTTTGATTTTGATATTGAATTTATCAAAGGCTCTTCAAATTCCCTACCTGACTACCTTACTCGTGAATATTTACAGGGAAAGTAGCCAGCCAACCAAGGCAGTAATGCCAGACACCTCCTCTTCCTCTGCAAAGGGGAAGGCCCCAAAGGCCAAAGAAAAGGCCTCTTCATCAAAAAAGGCCAAAGGCCCATTAGTCCTTGCTGGACTAGCAAAGCAAAAACGCCAAGTTGCGTCCAAATCATCCGGGTCATCCACCCAATTTGGGTCATCCACCCAGCAAACTACCAAAGTTGGGTCATCCACCCAACAGCCAACCAAAGCCCAAGTGGCCCAATCCGTTCAAACAGCCAAACAATCCAAAGCAGACTATGCTATACCAATCCAAACTCTTCAGGCTTTCCAAGATCAAGGCCTAACCCATCTCCCAAAGGGAACATGGAAAACCAAACTTGAAGGTGGCCCTGACTTTCAAGAAACCCATCTTGCCACATTAATACATAAAATGGCCAATGCTCCAATCCCAATCCAAACGGTAAAACCTGATAAAACTTTATCAGTAAAAACCACCCAAAAGGCAACGCCCCATTACGTGGCAAAAAACCAATTTAAAACTGTTTTACAAATGGAACCTAGTTATTGGGACAACAACCCTAATAACGTTCCTTCAAAAGTTTTTCCATATGGCTTCCATTATAAGCCCAATAATATTTTGAAAACAAGGCAATTCTATGAGTTTATTTTGGTTGATTCTGATTCTGTCTCGATAAAACATTATCGTGATAAGAAGGATCAAGAAAAATACACTCATTCAACTTTCCAGATTCTTAAGGTCATGACACCTGAACAATTTGGAAAGAATCCAAATATTGTTAAAAAGTTTTCCCAACCATTTGAACCTTGCGTTTACACATATTGGGATTACGAAGAAGCTTGGACCAACACGTTTTGGTACCAAAATAATCAAAACAAACATTCTTGGTTAATCTATTTTAAAAGAAACGCCAAGTACAATTTTCCAAATTGGTTCGTTCATTGGTGGCAATATTTCGGACCAAGCAAAACAATATTACCCCCAGAAGTTGCTGAGGGTTTTGCAACATTTAAAGAATATTATGAGCCATCAGTTAGCACATTCAATGCTAGCTTAATATTCTTTTCAAACTTTGCATTATCATGGATCTTTAGTTGGCAATACAAATACCAACAACAAGAAAGCTTCCCTGATAATCACCCAATCTTAACAAAAGCATCATATGTGAAGTGGTGGGCAGAATTTGACTACTCTGCTGTTACCTCAGAAAATGTCAAACTATGGTTACAGCAACACCCAAAATGGATGAAGGCTGCTAACCCAGAGACTTGTGAGTTCTTGAATCAAAAGGCAAAAGCCATTGCTGCCCTTGCTGCATCAACAAGCAGAGACAGCTTCACGAAGAATTTACAAGTTATTGCCAAATTGGCAAGAGAAGAAACCAAAGCTCAAGAAGCTCAGAGTTCTTCTTCAAAGCAAAATCTCCCTCTTTCCGAAGAAAAAGATGAAGATCAATCCCAAGAGTCAGATCCATTCTATCAGAACGAGGATGACTGCTTTGGCATAGACACTACTGTTCATCTGTCTGATGATGATTAGTAGTACTGTTCAATCGTCTGAAGACTATTCATACGTCTGAAGACCCAATTACCTGTCTGAAGACTGTTCATCCGTCTAAAGACCCAATCACTGTTGGCCCATAACTGTTCACACGTCTGAACACTGTTCTGCCGACACTACAGTTCCAGTCAAGATACCGGCACTGTGCACTAATTATTGTAATAGTATAGGTCATGTTACCGGTACTGTTGTAATAGTGATTTTTCAATTCTATTTAAGAGAGGCTGCGTCCCTCATTCAAAACATTCGAAGTTTTAGGAATTCTAGAGAGAGAACTTAGAGAGAGACGCTCTGATAAGTGAGCGATCTCCCTCTCCCCTCTTCTCCTTTTCCTTTTCTTCGTTTTCAATCTTGTAACGTTTGTTTATATCAATAAAACTTCAATTTTCTCCATTTGCATGCATCAACTGCATTTTCTATTCTCCCTCCACCAGTCCCGGTGAGGCTTGCCTCCGCTCTGGTTTCTTTTTCTCTTTTCTTTTGCATGCTTTAAATTTATTTAACTTTGTTTTAATTATAACATGTAAACGTTTTTCCTACTTTCCATTTATCCTGCTCTTCTCCCTCTCCCTTTTTTAATTTAGTTGCCTTCGCCATAATCTGGTATAATATATATATATATATATATATATATATATATATATATATATATATATATATATATATATATATATATATATATATATATAAAACACGCGTAAATGTAGCCCAACAGCAGGACACGGTACATACAGATACATGCTGTGAAAGTAAAACCGAAAATACATCAAACATCAAAAGAAAAATTCTCGGAGCTCAACAGCACTACCCGTCCCCTCTCAAAAGGTACATGAAAAGCTCTCAGCTCACTACCTAGGATGCAATGGCAGGCTCTCACCATCAGTGGTGAGGATATCCTAAGCTACCATGACCCTCGCCATGAGTGCGCCTATACCGCACCAAAGGCTTATACTCTGATGAGGAGTTGGACACCACAATCCTACGCCTACAGTAGGTCCTCGGATACTGTTCTGTCCTCCGATGCTGGCCTCGATATACATAGCCTCTCTTGCTGGTCAACACTGAAGATTGGGGTGCCACCCACATGTAGTCTCGCTCCCTCTGCCTCGGAGATCGCCACATCTTATGGAAAGGAAGAAACTGGTACAAGCAGTAGGGGCCGATGATGTCCACATACGGCGGCATGCCCCTCCGCAAGATCAGACTGACTGGTCCTGTGTAAACCACCAAAAAGGTCGAGGGGTCCACCCGCCATCCCCTCTCATCATGGTAGACGATCTCAATGTTGCCCAGCACCGGCACCCGTGGTGCCCCCGTTATGAACGGGTGAAGGCTCGGGTCCATCCTGTGCCTCGGCTGGCTCGTCGTCTTCAAGCAAACCCAAACAGAACAACAGAAACAACAATGGGGAGATAAGAAATACAGTGCATGGAAAAGTCAGCAAACAACAGTAATGCAGTAAACAAACACATGTATCATGTAGCAGATATAACAGTTACTACATTCCAACAAACGTCTCTCGAGACAACGCATGCGACAACATCCATCTCCATGAGTCTCACACTCAGATCAATCCTCTGGACCGAGATACTAATCTCAAGTAGCATATCAGCCGAAAACTTCACAAAGCTGGTTCCCACTGGAACGGTTCCACACCCGAACAAGTCCACACTGGAACAGGTTCTCTGTCGGAACGGAGCTAGTTTGTCCGAGAAACCGAACCGCTCGTCGTGACCAATAACAGCGCATCCCCTTCCACACCGGAACCTGGGTATCTCGGTCGCCTCGGAACATTAGCCAAGAACAATGGAAAGCTTTGGGATTATTCGGGCAAACCAGACTGGATCGGGCGTCATGACAAGATAGGAGCTACCACATCCGTCACTGTAAACTATTCTCGAGACCGGAAACATCCCCAAGGTCACTCACTTGACCGCCCCATCTACTTTTCGTACCCGCATTCAGGTACAACTAACCTCGTATGACGCTAGCAGCCCATACTACCTGCCATGCGGCCTCGCCACTTGGCAGCTGATGATGATATCCAACAAACATCCTCAACGGGCTTGATACCAGATCTCACGCCTAAACTCTCAATAAGAAACAACACAATGCCACTACATCCACACAGCCATAGCCTCGACACCACGCGTCCACGAGCCACAGCTCAAACAACACGGCCACAGCCTCGAAAAGTCAGCATAACAGCAACGGCACCATCCATGGTATCAACCCGAGAACAACACGGCACACAGCCAAACTTAACTCTACGGCATTCCGCCACAACGCTCAACATCATAACATACAGCATAATAACAGCAGCAATAATATCAACAATAACACATAGCAGCATATCAGATACCAAGTAGCACATAGGCACATATACAGATAGCAACAACGAAAAATCAGCAGCATACAGTCATACGAAGCTAAGCATCCTCAATCAACGGTTTGCTAACCTAGGGTTTCCAATCTTAACGGCGATAGCCTAAAGTAAGCTAAACCTAGGGTTTAGGTACTTTATCGGGGCTCAACCACTAGTAAGGTTAGGGCTTCCCTACACATAGCAGAAAAACATACTACACTATTCTTGCCTTCCCGACGGCAGCAGTACTCTTTCTCCCCACCTGAACAGTCGTAGCACGAACTTCGAAACGATCACCAGAGTTCCAACAACAAGCTTGCAACGCCTCTAACAGCCACGGTTCCACCTCCAACTTGAACGCTCACGAACACGAACCTTGCCCTAATCATGAGCACAACACATATGCAATAGTGTTAGCCCTAGGGCAAGGTCAAAGATCAAAGAAAGAGGTAAAGACTCGAAGAACCATGAAGAACAGATGGTAGGGATTCGAGTTTATCTTGGACGAATCAAGAAAATAATCCGTCAAAGTTGTAGATAACTTCATCGCAATCACAACCGTGCAGTCAGAATAGCGGTCTGGTACTTCGATCACCTCGAAACTAACTTTCTCTCTCTAAAAAGCTATGCCTTCTCTCTAGAACTCTCTACAACTCGCGCTAGAAGAAGATGGGAAAATGGCCCAAGTGAAAGAGAAGATAAAGACTTCACTTGGGGCACCCTGCTGAGAATGCTTTAGCGTGCAAGATTTCCACGCTTGAGCATGCCCTCGCTTGAGCTTGGAACCTTGTCCGCTCCACCTTCATTCTGTCCTGACACGTGTAGCACACGCGCTAAAAAGCACACCTGCTAGCAAACGCACTCAACATGCTTGAGCATGCAACGTTACCAACGCTTGGGCGTTGGCACGTTGAGGCGTGCTTCCTTCCCATGCTTGAGCATGATGCTCAGTTGGGAAGAGCTCTCCAAACTTCTGGCTTCCACAGTTACTCGTTTAACGCTCTAAGCACCTCCAATCTTGTTCAAGCTATTCCTAAGCTTCAAACTAAGCCTTAAACTAGCACATAACAATTCACACAATCATCCAAAGCCCTAATTGAGATTAACCAACTTGATTAGAGTCACAGAAAATCGGGAAGTTACCTTACCACTGCCCTTACAGAAAATTTCGCCCCCGAAATTTCTGTCGCATACCTGTGAACAAAAAGGGATAACTCTGATGCATCTCAGCTTCACGTTCCCACATTGAATCGCCAGTCACTGGGTTCCATTGCACTCTGACTAAAGGAATGTGCTTGCCGCGTAGTTCCTTGATCCTTCTATCCAAGATCCGAACAGGTGAAGCTTCGTACTCAAGGTTCCCTTTCTGTTGGATTGATTCGGGCTCTAACACGTGCGATGGATCAGGCTAATACTTTCTGAGTTGAGAGACGTGAAAGACATCGTGACAATTCGACAGATTTGGTGGCAAAGCTATTTGATATGCTACAGGGCTGATTTGTCGAAGAATCTGAAACGGTTCTATAAATTTAGTCGTCAGCTTTCTGGATTTGATTGCCCTGCCCACTCCAGCTCTTGGGGTAACTCTCATGAAAACATGGTCACCCTCTTGGAATTCCAAAGGTCTCCTCTTCTTGTCGGCGTAGCTTTTCTGCCTATCCCTTGCAACCTTCATCTTTTCCCGTATCTTATGGACTTGTTCCGTTGTTTGCTGTACCAGCTCCGAACCTAACAACTGACTTTCTCCAGTCTCAAACCAACACAACGGAGTCCTACACTTACATCCATACAGTGCTTCGTACGGCACCATCCTAATACTTGAATGGAAACTGTTGTTATAAGTAAACTCGATCAATGGAAGGAACTCATCCCAACTTCCCGTGTTCTCCAACACATACACTCTTAAGAGATCCTCCAATGACTGAATTGTTCGTTCGAACTGACCATCCGTTTGAGGATGATAATCAGAACTCATACTTAACTTAGTTCCCACTGCACTATGTAAGCTCCTCCAAAACCCTGAGGTAAACCTTGGATCACGATTCGAAATGATACTTGAAGGTACCCTATGCAGCCTCACAACCTCCTTGATGTAGATCTGAGTTAATCGCTCTAGGGAGTAACTCTGGTTGATCGGTAAGAAGTGAGCACACTTCGTCAACCTGTCAATGATTACCCAGACTACATCACACCTGTTCTGAGTTCTCGGCAACCCAGAAACAAAGTCCATGGCAATGCTATCCCACTTCAATTTTGGGGCGTCCAGCGATTACAACAACCCTGCTGGCTTCTGGTGTTCAATCTTCACTTTCTGACACACCAAGCAGATTAGGACATAAGTCGCCACATCTTTCTTCATCCCCGGCCACCAGAATAGCTTTTTCAGATTCTGATAGATCTTGGTAGCCCCCGGATGGAAACTCATTTTGCTCTTGTGTGCTTCCTCCAAGATCATATTCTTAACTTCTCTATCCGCTGGCACACAGACTCGATCACCATACCTAAGCAGACCATCAGTACCTCTTCTGAATTCCAAGTCTTACCTTCCTCTATCAACTGATTCACGCCCTCAAGGTACTTATCCTTAGCTTGTTTCTTCCATAAAAACTTTAGGAAATAGCTAGTTACTCTAACCATCTCCAAATTCAGCTTATCCTCGACGATTTCCGCTTCCAGATTCAGATCTCTAAACGCCTCTAAAAGCTCTAGCTTATTTACCATCATCGCAGATACGTGTAGGGACTTCCTATTGAGCGCATCCGCTATAATATTCACCTTACCTGGACGGTATTGAAGGTCGAATTCATCATCCTTTATGAATTCTATCCATCTCCGCTGCCACATGTTCAACTCTCTTTGGTCGAACAAATATTTCAGGCTCTTATGGTCGCTATACATGCTGAATTAAGCACCATAAAGATAGTGTCTCCATATCTTCAATGCAAACATTATCTCAACCAACTCTAGATCATGCGTTGGGTAGTTTCGCTCATGTACTCTCAACTGCCTAGAGGCATACACCACCACTTTTCTTTCTTGCATGAGCACACATCCCAAGCCTTGATAAGATGCATCGCAGTATGCATCAAATCGTCCTAATGGATTTGGTAGCACCAACACAGGTGATGTGGTCAGTCTTCTCTTCAACTTCTGGAAACTCTGCTCGCAAGCCTCTGACCACTCAAACGTCATCCCATTTCTCGTTAATTGCGTCATAGGTAACGCAATCTTAGAGAATCCCTCGATAAACCTCCGATAGTAGCCCGCTAAACCAAGAAAGCTTCTCACCTCGCATACAGACTTAGGGCTTTCCTAACTCACTACGGCCTCAACTTTCGCAGGATCCACTGCGATTCCATCCTTACAGATCACATGGCCTAGAAACTGAAACTCCTCTAACCAAAACTCGCACTTCGACAGTTTAGCGTACAACTGCCGGTCCTTTAGCACTTGCAACACCGCCCTTAGATGCTCTTGGTGTTCCTCTCTACTCGAAGAGTATACAAGGATGTCGTCGATAAATACAACAACAAACTTGTCAAGGAACGGTCAGAAGATCCTGTTCATATAGTCCATGAACACAACTGGAGCATTAGTCACACCAAACGGCATAACCAAGTACTCATAGTGACCATACTGACTTCGAAAAGAAGTCTTTGGAACATCCTCCTTCTTAACCTGGATCTGATGGTATCCAGATCGCAGGTCAATCTTAGAAAAGCAGCTGCTCCTTTCAGCTGATACATCAAATGATCTATCTGTGGTAACGGATACTTGTTCTTTATCGTCACTTTGTTTAGCTGACGATAGTCTATGCATAGCCTCGAGCTTCTGTCCTTCTTCTTTACAAACAGCACCGGCGCTCCCCACGGAGATACACTAGGTCTAATGAACTCTTTGCCTAGCATCTCGTTTAATTGTTTCTTTAGCTCCGTCTTTTCAAATGGAGACATCCGATACGACGCTATCGATATAGGCCCAGTTCCCGGTACCAGATCTATAGCAAACTCCACCTCTCTGTCCGGTGGTAGTCTAGGAACATCATTGGGAAACACTTCCAGAAACTCTCGCACGATAGGTAAAGCTTCAACACTAGGAGTCTCCTTTGCTTCCAAAGAGAACAACACCACATACTCGTCCGATCGTCCACCCATCGGAATAGTCTCGTCGACAGGCATCAATCTAGATTGCTAGGAAAAATTGAGGGTTTTGTTCAAACAGTCTAACATTACATGGTTGGCCGAAAGCCAGTCTATGCCTAGGATCACATCTATATGTTGCATAGGCAAGCAGATAAGGTCAACAAGAAAATGACGGTTCTCTATTGTAACAGGACATTTACGGCATACGGACAGGTAGTTAAAGAATCACCAGTAGGCGTTGAAACAGTCAAGTCATAAGGTAATGTAGAAACAGGTAACCCTAAATGATCCATGTACTCTAGTGATATGAAAGAGTGAGTAGCCCCCGAATCAAATAAAACCGACAAAAGTTTACCAGAGACTAAGCATTTACCTTGAATCAGGTCAGGACTTCGAGAGGCTTCAGAACCCCTCACGGCAAACACCCTTCCGGTCGTCTGTGGCCTGCTCTGCTGACTTGCCATCACTGATCTTGCTTCGTCACTCTGAGCTCTATCGCTCGGCTGTCGAAACTGAGCCCTTCTGCTAACTCCAGGCTTGCAATATGATGCATAGTGAGCCATCTGGTTGCAGTTGAAACACTTGATGTGTTGGGCCCTTGGACAACTCTTGACTAGATGCGGTCCCCCGCATCGGAAACAGGTCTTGATCTCCTGCTGCCCTTGACTGGAGCTACTCCCTCCCCATGGTTGACATTAAACTGAGCCGGACGATCATACGGTCTAGCTCTCTGCCGGAACTTGCTGCTCCTTCCCTTCTGGTTGCTTCGAACAGGTCCACCACTCCTCACTTGTTGGGGAACAGTCCCTGCTCGGTCATGTCCTTCCACCACTGTGCATTTCTCCACCAATTCAGGAAAAGAGTTGATGCTTAAAGGTAGCATCGCTCGCTTCAACTCGGACTTCAACCCATCTTCAAACCTTCTGCAGACCCATTCTTCGTCCGGATGGATCTGATAAAATTGAGAGAACTTGAGTAGCGCTTCAAACCTCATCGCATACTCACCAATGGACAGTTGTTCCTGTTTCAGACTCAGGAACTCCTTCTCTTTCTCTTGTCTAATACTTCTCCAGAAAGCACTCCCGGAACATTTGCCAGGTTAACATCATTCCCCCGACCTCTAACAATCTGGCCTTGGTCCTCCACCAAGCTTCGGCTGCTCCAACCAACATGAAAGCAGCGTATGTAACTTTTCGGTCCTCTCTGCAGTGTGTGGCCACGAACACCCTCTCTATCTCTTGCAACCACATCTCTGCAGCTTCCGGGTTGTATTCTCCGTGGAATTGGGGAGGACTTCCCTTCATAAAAGCATTGAGACCGGTGTCCATCGTCTTATTTCCTCTGACTGTTTGTAGCTGATCCTGTCTGGCTTCCCTCTCTTCCTGCCTTTGCATATAATGGGCAGTCTGTTAGGTTTGTTTCATCATTGCGGTAGCTAAGTCCCGCATGGCCCGCATTGCTTCAGAATTGTCACCACCACTTCCTATCCCTGAGTGGTCCCCAGTATTATTATTGCCTCCGGTTGCAGCCGGCCTTCCACCTCTTCCTCTTCCACGTGCCATTTAGCTTCCTATAAAAAGGAGCTATCAGTTCCAATTCATAAGACATATAATAGCACTTGGCAGTTAAACATATCATATGCCTTACGAATGAAAACAGTTATCACACTTCGATAACTAGCGCATCGGACACTCTACCCAATCCAGACTCAGCTGATACAACTCGGTTATCAACCGTTAAAGCCACTACACTTACCTTCATAGTCCGCGGTCCTAACCGGAGTCGACTGCTCTGATAACATGACCTCACTGTCCGATTTAGAATCGAACTGCTCTGATACCACCAAAATGAGATGACCCTCCTTTCTCAGAAGGATAATCCCATTAGTCCCGAAACTGCTATCATTATTAACTGTGCTAGCCGTATATAAAGCGATAGTGTGGTATTCAAACAACGTTGCGGAAGCAAACAAGCAACAACGGCATGCATAAGAAAAACTATAAGAGTAAAAGTGCAACAGCATAAACAAACGATATATATATATAACATGCGTAACATGCGTAAATGTAGCCCCAAAAGTAGGGCACCGTACGTACTTGTACATGCTATGAAAGTAAAACCGAAAATACATCAAACATCAACCGAAAAACTCTCGGAGCTCACCAGCACACCCATCCCCTCTCAAAAGGTACATGAAAAGCTCTCAGCTCACTACCTAGGATGCACTGGCAGGCTCTCACCGTCAACGGTGAGGATGCCCTGAGCTACCCTGACCCTCACTATGAGCACGTCTATACCGCACCAAAGGCTCATACTCTGACGAAGAGCGGGATACCACAATCCTACGTCTACGATAGGTCCTCAGATATTGCTCTGTGCTTCGACGCTGGCCTCGGTATACATAGCCTCTCCTGCTGGTCACCACTGAAGACTGGGGTGCCACCCACATGTAGTCTCACTCCCTCACCCTCGGAGGTCGCCACATCCTATCGAAAGGAAGAAACTGGTACATGTGGTAGGGGCCACTGATGTCCACATACGGCGGCATGCCGCTCCGAAAGATCAGACTGAAGGGTCCTGTGTAAACCACCAAAAAGGTTGAGGGATCCACCCACCATCCCCTCTCATCATGGTAGACGATCTCAATGTGGCCTAGAACTGGCACTCGTGGTGCCCCCGTGACGAACGGGTGAAGCCTTGGGTCCATCCTGAGCCTCGGCTGGCTCGTCTTCTTCAAGCGAACCCAAACAGAACAACAAAAACGACAATGGGTAGATAAGAAATTTAGAGCATGGAAAAGTCGGAAAACAACAGTAACGCAGTAAACAAACACATGTATCATGTAGCAAATGTAACAGATATAACAGTTACTGCATTCCATCAAACATCTCTCAAGATAACGCATGCGACAGGCATCCATCTCCATGAGTCTCACACTCCGATCAATCCTCTAGACCGGGATGCTAATCCCATGCAGCATGTCGGCTGAAAACTTCACAAAGCTGGTTCCTACTGGAACGGTTCCACACCCGAACAAGTCCACACCGAAACAGGTTCTGTGTCGGAACGGAGTTAGTTTGTCCAAGAAACCGAACCGCTCGCCGTGACCAATAAGAGTGCATCCCCCTTCCACACCGGAACTGGAGTATCTCGGTCGCATCGGAACATTAGCCTGGAACAATGGAAAGCTCTGGGATTATTCGGGCAAACTAGACAGGATAGGAGCTACCACATCTGTCACTGTAAACTATTCTTGAGACCGACAACATCCCCATGGTCACTCACTTGAGCGCCCCATCTACTTTCCGTACTCGCACTCAGGTAAAACTAACCTCGTATGATGCCGGCAGCCCATACTACCTGTCATACGGCCTCGCCACTTAGTAGCTGATGATGGTATGCAGCAAACATCCTCAACGGGTTTGATACCGGATCTCATGCCTAAACTCTCAATCAGAAACAACATCATGCCACTGCATCCACACGGCCACAGCCTCGACGCCACGCGTCCACGAGCCATAGCTCAAACAACACGACCACAGCCTTGAAAAGTCAGCATAACAACAACGACACAATCCACGGTATCAACCCAACAACAACACGGCACATAGCCAAACTTAACTTTACGGCATTCCGCCACAACGCTCAACATCATAACATACAACATAATAACAGCAACATTAATATCAACAATAGCGCATAGCAGTATATTAGATACCAAGTAGCATATAGGCACATACAGATAGCAACAAAGAAAAATCAACAGCATACAGTCATACAAAGCCAAGCATCCTCAATCAACGGTTCACTAACCTAGGGTTTCCAATCTTAACGACGATAGCCAAAAGTAAGCTAAACATAGGGTTTAGGTACTTTATTAGGGCTCAACCACTAGTAGGGTTAGGGCTTCCTTACACATAGCAGAAAAACATACTACACTACTCTTGCCTTCCAGACGGCAGCAGTACTTTTTCTCCCCACCTGAATAGTCGTAGCACGAAATTCGAAACGATCACCAGAGTTCCAACAACAAGCTTGCAGCGCCTCTAACAGCCACGAACCGCCCTGGTACAGCCGTGGTTTCGCCTCCAACTTGCACGCTCACGAACACAAACTTTGCCCTAATCACGAGCACAACACATATGCAATAGTTTTAGGCCTAAGGCATGGTCAAAGATCAAAGAAAGAGGTAAAGACTCGAAAAACCACAAAGAACACGAAGAGCACGTGGCAAGGATTCGAGTTTACCTTGGGCGAATCGAGAAAGTAATCAGTCAAAGTTGTAGATAACTTCACTGCGATCACAACAGTGTAGTCAGAATCGCATTCCAGTACTTCGATCGCCTCGAAACTAACTTTCTCTCTCTAAAAAGCTCTGCCTTCTCTCTAGAACTCTCTTCAACTCGCGCTGGAAGAAGATGGGAAAATGGCCTAAGTGAAAGAGAGGAGAAAGACTTCACTTGGGGCACCCTGCTCAGAACGCTTTAGCATGCAAGATTTCCATGCTTGAGCGTGCCCACACTTGAGCGTGAGGTCCTCTCCACGCTTGAGCGTGGATCCTTGTCCGCTCCGCTTTCAACCTGGCCTGGCATGTGTAGAACACACGTCAAAAAGCACATTAGCTGTCAAACACACGCAAAACACTTGAGCGTACAACATTACCAATGCTTAGGCGTTGGCACGCTTGAGAAGCGTGACGCTCAACTTGGAAGAACCCTCCAAACTTCTGGCTTCCACAGTTACTCTTTTAACGCTTTAAGCACCTCCAACCTTGTTCAAGTCTATTCCTAAGCTTCAAACTAAGCCTTAAACTAGCACATAGCAATTCACACAATCATCCAAAGCCCTAATCGAGATTAACCAACACGATTAGAGTCACAGAAAATCGGGATGTTACATCCTACTCGTTAAATATTCGATTAAACTCCTTTGTTTAACTAAACAAATAAGTTAAACTTGAAGTTACATTTGATTATTTAACTGAGCCAAACTCAAACTTTATAGTCCGCAAATAACTCATACATGTGTATATTACCTAGAAAGTAATGGTTGGAAGTTATAGATTATTTATGTAAAGGATTATAAATACAAAATTATATTTTATTTCTATTTTTGTTTCATATTCTAGGATTAAGATGTTTGTCAAATATTAAATTAAGAAACTTAAAAATAATTGAAGGAGAATTTTGATAAAGAAAAATAATAATCAAATAGTAAATGAGTTAAATGAATCAAGTTTGAACAAACTTTTTTAGTGGCCAAGCCCAAGTTTTTAGTGCGCAGCAAAACTCAACTCATTTACACTCTTGCATACAAATGCAATTTTTTATTAAACATTATTACTACACATAAAAAATTAAAAAAATATATATTTATTGGCCTAAAATTTTAGAATAAATGTGGTTAGATAATTTAAATATTTTACAAAATTACTAATGAGTATCCTAATGCACTACTTAATTAATTAATTAAATTAGAAACAATCAAATACAAAATAAAACCATTTAATACCCTTCAAATACAAAGATTATTAAATATTATATTTTTAAGTAATTAAAATAATTTAATAAAGGTTATTAAATAGTTCTTACATGTTCTCCTTAAAGCACCGACTTAGAAAAACAAAATCATATGATTTGAACATTATTATCAGGTTCAACAATTATGGAAGGTGTAAATAAAATTTTAGTCCTTTACAATAAATCTATGTATGTCTTGATAGGTATAAGAGTTTTGATGAATGACAAAAAGATTCCTTAAAGGATAAGAATATAAAAAGCGAAGATATTTTCCATGCCATGAAGAGGAATAAGAATCCAAGACCATTGAGCTTACAAAAGTGATCTTCATTTGTAATTAGTTGGCTTCACGATTTAAAGTAAATGGTAGTAAAAAGCTAAAAGGTTTTAAAAAAATCGTACACTCACGTAAAAAGGTTTTGAAATTAATCAAACGGTTTTCCAAAATCAAAGGTTTTAAAAGAAAATCTTTTAGCTAATTTAGAAAATCTTTTAATTATCATGTTAGGTTTATTAGGAGACAAGCTAATTTAGTAGCTCATACTTTAGTTAGGGCTTCTATTTTAGTTATATGCTAGCTCTTTCTAGATTGATGATATTCCTTCATGTATTGTTGAACAAATTTATTTGGAAATGATATGAGTTTGGTTGATTCAAAAAAAAAAAAATCTTTTATAGTCGTTATGTTTTCAAAATCATGTTTTTCGAAGTGTGATAATCGATTATTGCTTTTGCATAATGGATTATGAAGTCTCTGTCAGAAGTGGTTCCCACACACAGAAAGCACAATCAATTATGGGCTTTTGATAATCAATTAGCAGTTTTACAGAGAAGTGATAATCGGTTAGTGGTTTTACAGAGAAGTGATAATCGATTACTCTAGTTGATTATATTGTGAAAATGTTTCAGCGTTTTTTTAAAGAGCTGGATAATCGATTATGGTTTTTAAGATAATCGATTATATTATGCCTGTTTTGAGAAAATTTGTTTTGGGCTTGACCTAATTTCAATGGGCTTAACCTTTGCCTATAACAAGAAAGTGAAGGAACCTGTTGGAAAAATAAGAAGGGGGAGTTGAATTGTGTTTCTTAAGTTTTTAAAACCTTTTTCACAAGCAGAAAGCTTTTCGTAAATGTTTGGACGTAAAAGCAAGTAACAAACGCAGAGCGCGTAAATGATAAACTTTGGACGCATGCTAAATACGTTTTCCTTGAAAGACGTATGTTACGAAACAATTTTATGTGAATATATGCCTTGACAAGATTATTTTAGTTCTGATTATTGACAAAAGGATTCCTGAAAGGATATGAATGACAAAAGGAGTCGGGGAGAATGTGAACATGATTGACAAAAGGAGTCCTAGAAGGACAAGAATGCAAATAGCGGAAAAGAGCATCAAGAAGATCAAGTTCTTCAAGACTGAGTTATGGGAAATTTTCTTTCTTTTAATATGTGTTTTATAAGGATCTCTTTGTAAATGGTAGTAAAGCTCTCATGATTAAAATCAATCACACACACACAATGAGCTTTTTGAAATTAACTTAAAACAACTTTTCTAAAATAAATGAGAAAATCCTTATAGCCGTTGTTAGCTTTTCAAAAATCTGTTTTTCTAAAGTGAATAATCAATTACATGATTTCTGCCAATCTGGTTTTTAAACAGAGAAGTAATAATCGATTAACATAATCGATTATGTCCTTTTGTGTGTGTACGTGCTTTAAACAGAGAACCTATAATCGATTACTATAATCGATTATTGAGCGACTACTTATCCCAATGTGTTTTTAAAAATCATATAATCGATTAGTATAATCGATTATGACGCGATTAACTTTTTTTTAAATGGGCTTAACCTATTCCTATGGGCTTAAATTTTTTTCTATAAATAGGGATGTTGAGGCAGTCATCTACACCACTCACTAATCCTACTATGCTGAAACTCTGTTAAATTCTTTTATCACTCTCACTACTCTATACATTTTGATTATAGTTATATTGAGAGAGCTTTTACTCCATATAGTTTGATTTGTAATTGTGCTTGTTGCATTCAAAACACACTTAAGGGCAGTGTACCCTGTCACAGAAGTAATATAGGACAAAAGTCCAGATATCGTACCCAAGAGATTAATTGTGATATGCAAGTGCTAAAGCAAGTATTAGAATAGAGAAATTCTTGTGCTATTTAGACTAATGGAATTCCAATAGTAATAATAAACTAATGATAAGATAAGGCAAATTAAGGAGAAGTAGAAGAGTTGAGAAATCCAGAGTAAAAGAGCCTAGAGTCGTGGTTTCACTTGTACTTTCGATATCCCCCTAAATCCTAGTTTTATCCAATTTCGCAGTTGTTTTTTGAACATCAATCCCTGTACGAATACTATTAATTGTTTGTCCGGCAATCAATAATCTTTTCCCCAGATGAACCCAATGGTTGTCAAGTAAAGAGTTTAAATGATTAGAAAGCATAAAGAGCAAAAAGGTTGAATGACGAAAAGGAGTAAATCACGTTTGATCATGCTATAATTTAAACCTCGATTATCCTATATATCTACCAATTTAATTGGGCTTTATAGCCAAAATATCAATCAATCGATTAAGAGTATACAAAAGGTGCACAATCCTAGAATGGGATGAAGAACAATAGAATAACACTTTTCAAATTGCAACTTTGTAACCAAATATAATTCGAATTAAAGCTAAGAAATAGCAAAAAGGGTTTCTACTAATACAAGATCCAGCATAACTCTAGTGGTGAATTTAGCTACTCATAGTAATAAAGAAAACCAAAATCAACAAAGGGAAATGCATCCTGAAGAATTGAAGAGGGAGAAGTGGTCTCCAACTTAACCTCCAAGTGTCAATCCTACTCTACAATTCTAAACTACTAAAAGCTAAAAACTAGAGAAAGCTATTAGAAAATATAAGAGTTCAAAGATGAGATGATAAGAAAGGTACAGAGGGCCTCTATTTATAAGAAAATATGAGAACATGGCCCAAAATTAGGTCTTCAGCGCCACCAGCACGGGCGTGCTCTTTAGTTAGCACGGTCGTGCTCCTTCATATGTCAGTTCGTGCTCAATTAAGCAAAGGCATACCAACATCGTAAATCAGCATTCTAGTGCACAGGAATCAGCACGGGCGTGCTCAATCTTCTGCACGGTCGTGCTTGCTTCAATCAGGGCCTTGTTTCACTTTGGCACGGGCGTGCTAGTGTTTGGCACGACCGTGCTTCTTCTTCAGAGGCCAGATTAAGTCATTTTTGTAGGGCTTTGTTTGGATGGTTGTTGATAAGTACAATATTTACTTGAAAACATTAGAAGTTGAAGGTACTTATTGAACTTAAATTGGTGAATTTTAGTCTACTTAACCCCCAAACGATTAATGTTTGTAAATAGTTTGATTAGTAGCAATTATATTGTGAAATTTTGAAGATTGCATCTTAAGTCCCTGTTTTCTGTATATACGTGAAGAAATGAGAGAGTAGAAGCTTTTGAAGAGCCAAAGTTGGGAGCAATTCGCTTAGCGAAGTGGACTTCGCTAAGCGAAGAAAGACAAAATCAGGATCAACTTGCTGCCAAAATTTCGCTTAGCTAATATATTTTCGCTGAGCGAATTTGTCCCAGAAGCTTAGGAACTTGGAAAGACCAAATTTGCTTAGCTAAAATAATGTCGCTAAGCGAATTTGTCCTAGAAGCTAGGGAATTTTGAAGAATCAAATTCGCTTAGCGAGATCCTTTGCTCTAAGCGAAAATGAAGTGGTGCCAACACAAACCAGCTTTCTTCAATCTGAAAAATCCCACATTCACTTAGCTATTTTGTCTACGCTAAGTAAATTTGTCACTTACTGGTTGCCCTGTTTTAGAATTATGGGTGATATAAAATGGACCTCACTCTTCTATCTGATTGGGAAACGAAGATACAGACAGTTCTCCACCATTTCTAGAGCTCAAAGTGTGTTCAACCATTGAGAAACTTCCTCCTTTCATCTTTTGTTGATGGCTACCATGGAAATGGATAGCTAACTCACCCTTTGTTATATATATATATATATATATATATATTCCTTCTTATACATCAATTTCAATGATTTAGTCTTGTTCTTCATGCTTGTTATGGAGTGATCAACTATAACTTGATCTTTGATTTTAAGTTTTATTGGAAAATACTCTTTGAATCTTGATTTAGAATGGATCATCTAATGAATCTGATATCTAGGAATAGAATTAGGTCCATTAGTCATTGAATCATCGGAGCTCAATTCAAACTTCTTTATTAAATATATGAGGGATCGATGTTTACGAAAGAAGATTGACATCTCATCTCATTAAGGAATTAATGATGTATGATTAAATCGATGATGATGATATTGATGTATGGAAGGAATATATATGCTTGATCATTCGGATACTAGAGGAAGAGATTGATTAAATCTAATCCCAACGCTTCATTACTCTTGTTATTTTCATTTACGAACTATGGTCCCTTAAAACTTTACTCTTGAAAACTTTCATTAACTTTAAACTTATTGAATTTGCAAACTTAAGATTATAAAATTTGTTGAATGGCATAATATCGCGCGAGTCTCTGTGGATACGACAACCCGATTTACTACTTTTGCATGCAACAATTTGGTGTTTCAATGAAAATGCGAACAAAATGGCGTCGTTGCCGGGGACTTGCGCCTCAATATTAAGCATTGAAATAATCTTTATTGCCTTAAGAAAATTTTGATCTTATAAGTGTGCATAGTTATTCCTTTAAATTCCAATTTTGTTAGCTAATTTGTCTGGTTAGTGTTGCTAATCTTTGTTTATGTGAGGAAAGGTTCCAGCTGATCAGATAGAGTTTGATCCGAAAATTGAAAGAATAGCTAGGAAAAACAACAGTAAGGCAAGGAAGAGAAAGCAGCTATCCAAGCAGAAGACGCAACAAGAGGAGACCTCTAGTTCTATTTCTTCTTAATCTCCAATACTAGAGGAAATCGTGACTGACAACAACAACAACAACAACAATAACAGGAGACCCCAAGGAGCTTTTGGGCATAAAAGTCCAAGGCAACTCACAAGTGTAGTTAGACCTTCAGGAAATGCAAGATCGGCTGAAATGAAGACAGGACTTCTTCAACTTCTATACGCCAATCCTTTTGTAGGGCTTGACCATGAAGATCCATATGCTCATCTGATCAAATTCTATGAGCTATGTGGAACAGTTAGAGCTACAGAAGAAGAGGAAGAAGATATATTTCTGAGGCTATTCCCTTTCTCATTAATAGGGAAAGCCAAGGAACGGCTTTTGGACCAACCCCAGCAAACAATGGCTGACTGGAATCAAGTGGAGGAGAAGTTTTTGAACAGGTACTTTCCACATTCCAAGTACATGGAGGCCAAGACAGCTATCTCAGTTTTCTCTCATGCAGCCAATGAAACTCTATGTGAAGCATGGGAGAGATATAAATCCTTGTTGAGGAAATGCCCTAATCATGGGTTTGATAAGCTGACACAGATATATATCTTCCACAATGGACTTCAACAACAACCTAAGTTACTGCTAGATGCAACTGCTGAGGGTTCTTTGATGTCAAAAACTCCGGAAGAAGCAATTGCAATCATAGAAGCAATGGCCGATAGTGATCAGCAAGTTCAGCATAGTAGAGGACCTCCACCTAGGAGACGAGTCATAGAGTTGGGTGCACAGGATGCAATTCTAGCTCAAAACAAAGTGTTGACCCAATAGCTCAAAGAATTGACAAAGCAGATGGCTAGACTTCCACAGCAACTTAAAGGGATGCAAGAATCTCCACCCAAGCACTACCAAGCTATGAGATATGAGATGTGTGATGGAGACCACCCCACTGGTCACTATCCTCCATCTGGTAGTAATCAGGAGGAAGAAGTGAACTACATGGGTAACCAGCCTAGACAAGGGTAATTCCAAGTTAATAATTACTCCAGGAGAAATAATTCTAATTATGGCTAAGGTTGGAAGCAAGGTACAGGGCCTTCTAACAGGCCCCCTCCATATCAGCAGTATAATCAACAACCTCCTTTTCATGAGAGCACTTCGAAGCTGGAGGATACTTTAACTCAGTTTATGCAGGTCTCCATATCCAACCAGAAAAATACTGAAGCTTCAATCAAGAGTCTTGAGATCCAAGTTGGACAACTAGCCAAGTAACTGGCTGAACAACATGGAGGAACATTCTCTGCCAACACCCAGCAAATCCCAAGGAACACTGCAAGTCTATGACAATAAGGAGTGGCAAAGTGATTGGGAAGGGCATTGGAAAAAGAATTGCTAACAAAGAAAAGAAAATTTATTAAGGAAGAAACAATAGAGTTGGGTGCAGGTTGTAATGCAATCATACAGAAATTCCTACCTCAGAAATCCAAGGATCCATGAAGTTTCACTTTGCCTGTTACCATTGGAAGCTTGTCAGTGGGGAAGGCACTCCTAGACCTAGGAGCAAGTATTAATTTAATGCCTCTTTCCATGCCGGAAAGAATTGGAGATTTGGAGGTTAGACCAACAAGGATGACATTGCAATTGGCAGACAGATCTATCAAATATCCTCATAGCCGTAGTAGAAGATGTTCTAGTGAAGGTTGACAAATTTATGTTCACTATAGATTTTTGCGGTCATGGATATGGAAGGAGGATATAGAGGTTCCCCCCATACTGGGTAGACCTTTTGTGAAGACAGCTAAATGTTGAGTCTCCAAAATATCTGATGTGCATTTACCATAGTTTTGATGAGAGTAAAACATTTATTCAATGATTTAATTGAACCTGTCTGTGGTGGTTAACCCGTCTACTCAGTGTGCAGATTATAATGATAAGCATTAAGTGTTTATATGTACTAAGCTCTAGCGTGTTATCACTGTCTGGAACTAAGGAAAGTTCACCCATCTGAACTAAGGAAAGTTCACATGTCTGGAACTAAGGAAAGTTCAACTGTCTGAAGTACTACCAAAAGTCAACTCGTCTAATGAAGTCTTCACTAGTCTGTTGACCAACGTTGAAGAAATCCCTCAACTCATCTAATGAAGTCTTCACCCGTCTGATCAAAGAAAGATTCACATGTCTGAAGTACTACTAAAAGTCAACCTGTCTAATGAAGTTACTTACCTGTCTGTTGACTAACGTTGACGAAATACTTTCAAGACCGTAGAACTCTTTTCGAGACTCCATCAAGTCTAAATTGCAAATGGATGAAAGCTGTCTTGTCTCTTGACAAGGAATCACAACAAAGTACTTTACCTGAGTACAACTGCAAGTTACACAAAAAAGGAAAGACATCCCTCTGAGGACAAAAAGCATATATAAAGACCTGCTAAGACTAAAGCTATATGAAGGCTCTGTCATTCTAATACTAGAGAACAAACGAAGTCCCTCAAGCTTTAATGGCTGACTAGAACGACTCTATTTGCATTTAATGAAGCTCTGCAAGAAGCCAGGATTTCAAATATGTCTTTAACGACTTTAATGCCTTGAAGCCTATTTAATGAAGAAGACTTTGAAGATCGAAGAAGAGAACGATCACAACATTCAAAGAGCAATTACTCTGTGCATTTATATATTCAATCTTTCATTGTTTATTCTTCAATCATTCGAAGTTATTACGCAGTCTTTTAGAACTTTACATTTAATACACTCGTCTGAGTGCTTGTGAAAGACTTGCAAATTGTAATTTATTTACAAACTTCTCTCAAACATTACTCTTTTGAGCCTGGAGAGGCTAGGTGTGTAAACAATACTCGTCTGAGCCTGGAGAGGCTAGGTGTGCAAACAATAATTGTCATAGAGCCTGAAGAGGCTAGGTGTGAAAACAATACTTGTCTGTCTTGTAACTTGTTCAGTTATAGTGAGAAAACTTGGTGCTGCCAAGGACTGGGCGTAGCCTTAATTGTTAAGGGGTGAACTAGGATAAAATCTGCTGTGTTATTTCTCTCTACCTTAACTCTTTAGTTTGATTATTTAACTTGTTTATTTTCTAACTAAGGAGCGTATAGTCGTTTTACAAAACCGTTTCTTCGTGCATGCTTGTGTGGCTTTCTGTGAAAACCTTCAGACAAGTTACTTGTCTGACTGCTCTGATTTTAAAACACTTGTATGTTCCTTACAATCGTCTGTGCCTGCGAAAAAGTTTATAATTCCGCTTAAAGTTGTTAAACTCTATTCAACCTCCTCTTCTAGTGTTTGTACTGTCTATTTCAGTTGGTATCAGAGCTCAGCCTTTGGGTTGAGCACCTAACAGTGTAGAGAAAAGATCCTGTTATATAGACAATGACTTCTGGAGCAAGCTCAAGTGGAAACCTCCAACCTGAAGGAGGCTCCATGACCAGACCTCCTTCCTTCAATGGTGCAAATTACAACTACTGGAAAGAAAGATTCCACCGATTCATTTTGTCAACAAACTCTGATTAATGGGATATCATCACTGATGGTCCTTACACTCTTCTAAATGATGATGGCTCAGACAAGCCAAAAGCTCAGTGGACATCTGCAGAAAAGACAAGATGGGATCTAAATCATAAAGCCAGATATGCTATAATCTGTGGTCTCAGTCCAGATGAATTTGAAAAGGTATGTGCTTGTGATTCTGCTAAAGAAATATGGGACTCCTTATCTGTCACAAATGAAGGTACTGCTAAGGTAAAAGAATCTAAAATTTCTATGCTTGCTAGAAAATATGAATTATTCACCATGGATGAAGGTGAATCTGTTGCTCAAATGATTGGAAGATTCCAAACTATTACAAATGGTTTGAAATCTCTTGGTAAAATATATACTAATGCTGAGAAAGTTGCTAAGATTATCAGAAGTCTTCCAAGGCAGCGGAGACCTCTTGTCACTGCCAGATCTCAAGCCAAGGATCTCACCACCTTCACTGTGGATGAACTTCTTGGCACACTCACTGTTCATGAGCAAGAGCTCAATGAAGATGTGTCAATCAAAAAGAGCAAAGCCATTGCTCTAAAGGTTGATCTAAAGGCATCTAAAGCCTTTAAAGCTTCAAGACGAGTCTGACTGTGACATAGACGAGTTTGATGATGAGGATTCTGATAGTGATGAAGAGACTTCTCTTATGACCAGAAAGATGAGAAATCTCTAGAAAAAGAAGAAGTTCAGAAAGGAGAAGCCTTGCAAAAAATTCAACAAGGAATCCCCATCAACAGACAAGAGTCTTATTGTCTGCTATGAGTGCAAGAAGCCTGGTCACATCAAACCTGAATGCCCTCTTTTGAAGAAAGCTTCCCAAAAGAAATTCTTCAGAAAGAAGAAGAAAGGAATGATGTCCACGTGGGAAGATCTTGAATGTTCTTCTTCTGAAGGAGAAGAGACGGATGAGGAAGCCAATCTCTGTCTGATGGCCAACACAGATTCAAAACCTGAAACTGATGTACATTCTGAACTTGAGGAATTGCATGATGCCTATGAAGAGTTGATAGAGGAATCCAAATGCTTATCTAAGGCCTTCAAATCTCTCAAGAGAGATTATGTTTGTAACACCCCGATTTTTGAGTTTTCCTTTTTATGCAGTATTTTAACGTTAGTATTTTATGCATGGTCTTAGAAATACAAAATAAAATATTCTAACCAGATAAGAATGTCCTACACAATCATAGAAAGCCGTGGTTAAGTTTTGAGCGAAAGCTCAAACGGAGCTCGGTCTACGTTTTTCACGGATAGTAGCCTTTTCCTACTATCGAGACATAATTTGGACCCATGAATGAGATAGTAAGTGTCAGAATTTAATTTCCTACATCTTTGTTAAAATTCGTGCCGACGTCCGAAAAATAATAATAAAATATTACATTCGGTCGTTTAATCCAATCGGGAGGCGTTTGGAGTCGTAAAGGGATTCGACGAAGCCCGACAATGGATATGCTTGATACCACATCATGCTAGATCACTTGGGAGAGTATGCCAGTGTCGTCATGACGATAGGGAATTTTGGGACGCAAAATTTATCAAAATGCCCCTAACTTTAGTCTTTCACACTTTTACCATTTTACCCTTTTGGCAAATGACCATTTTGCCCTTAAGTGAAGTTTTAAAGAGCTGAACTCAGCCCCATCCAACCTCATTTCATGCATGTGACACCCACTACCCCGCATAAAAATAAAATATAAATAAAATCATACATGTCTTTAAAAAAAAATATAATAATGAAAATAAAAACATTTTCTCAAGGGTAATGTGCATCACATCATCTATAACTCAAACGTAGGAATCTGAAATAATCAAAATCCTTTAAAACAAACTGCGGAAAACATAAATAATAAACATATCCCAAAACCCGATGTCACATATCAGAGCTGGTATACATATACCGATAATACATCGAAATAAACTAAACAACTGAACGTAAATCCTAACTACTACTACTAAGAGAGATCTCCACGGGATCACTCCTCATCAGCATGCTCACCCTCCTCTGCACATGCAACATCATATGCACAAGAACAACAAAAGATAGGGGTGAGAAATACGATCATAAATATATGTAAACGGAATGGAATAGTAATTAAGATGACATACAACATACATCAACCAACACATGTATAATCAATACATATATAATATACTAAAGATGCATGTCAATGCGAATGCAACATCACTACTCCATATGCATGTGGCCAACAACTCTAACTCTGGAAAGACGATTAGGAGTACATGTCCGGTTATCAACGTGGACGATATGCCAGACCATGGGCCATCCTCGAACACTCTCACTAATCCTGATAACGTATAGTGGCTAGTCAGGGTACTCAAGCTTATTCATTAGGTCACTCCGACAATAGGTAGCTAGCCCATGTCACCTGGAACTTCCCTACCCAATGTACCCGCAAGGCCGGGTTAACACCCGTCGTGGCCTCCACTATCGCGATTCATCGTTTGCTTTCCACCCAACATATCAACTTCAACGCATGATGCGTCCAATGTTCATCAATATGCAAACACATGTCCAACCATCCATCATCAGCACCATTACATGGCTATCAACTTTGACCAACAAGCATCAAAGATGATTTATCAACATCAAACTTGACCAATAAGCATCAAGAATGATTTAACCAACAACAATCGGTAATAGTACGTCGTTACCAATAACATCATCGTCTTATTAATTATTCTCTTTGTTAAGTCTTAACTTAACATTATCTTTATTAAGTATTATACTTAATCTTATTATCTAAACCTCAATTCATATTTTATTAAGATTATAACTTAACCTTAATATTTAAACCTCAAGTCATATATTTATTAAGATTATAACTTAATCCTAATATTTAAACCTCAAGTCATATATTTATTAAGATTGTAACTTAATCTTAATATCTAAACCACAATTCATATCTTATTAAGATTATAACAAGCCTACATAACACTATCCATCAAGCATAAGGGGTCAAAATTGCTCCTGGGTACGTGAGAATCGGTTTCCAATCTCTGGAATCGATTTCTCAAGTCTTCAAATCGATTTCCAATCTCTGGAAATCGATTTCAACATGTTCAAATCGATTTCCCCAATCGATTTTGAACAAGGAAAATCGATTTCCACACCTTGGAAATCGATTCTTGGAGGATTCAAATCGATTTCCATGTGCTGGAAATCGATTTCTGGGTGTCAGATCACACAGCAGCGGGTTTTCTCCGCTATCGGACTAGTCTACGTTCTCTAATTAACATATCATTTGAGCTTAAGCTATTTATCATCAATTTGATTAGTCCAACACTCATAAATCATAACCTAAGGGTTCTCAAACTAATCCTTGGTCATCAATCTCACATTGCCTATTTATTTTCTCCCTATAACTATGTTCTTATAGCATAAGGTTAACAAAACACCATATCATGGCATAAACAGCATGTTCATCATCATCAATTCATCAACAATCATATAAATCAGGAAATCATAGTTATAAACATGTTATAACATCAAATTATTCATCAATCAATACTCATATAGCTAGAAAACAACATAACAACATTCATAGGCATACGTAGGCATACATAGGGGTCATGGGTTAACCCCTTCATCTTAGCCTATCCCAAAACCCACATATTCATGACCAATTTTCTCCCCCCATACCTGGTATGACGATTCACAGCCTAAGGGAAAGAGAACAGAGCCAAGTTCTGCTACGGTTCCTTCTTACGGGTTCAGCACTTGATCACGATCGCAACACTGGAAAGCAGAGTCGATCTTTAAGTCAAGGATTGAAAGGGAAAAAAAATCTAGGATTAGAAACTCACCTTGGTTTCTAACTTAGGAGATTAACTCTAGTAGCAGGGATAGACTAGCCAAACAACGGCGTGTTCTTGACGAAGAACACCAAAGCAGGATTCTTCCTTTGGGTTTTCTAGAGCAAGAGATCAATTAGAGCTCTTAGGGATGAGAAGCGGCAAAAAGTGAGTACAATAGGGTGTGGATACTAGGTTTAGGTCATACGCTATGTATATATAACTGTTAGGGACGTTTTAGGACGAATGGGCCGTACACAGCATAGCCCGATAACCCAAATGCGTACACAAGCTCTGACATGCATGGGAATCGATTCCACAACCATGGAAATCGATTTTCCATTGGCCAAATCGATTTTCTTATCAAAGAAATCGATTTTGCCTTTTAAACAATCGATTTCCACTTTCTGGAAATCGATTTCTTCACCTGGAAATCGATTTCCCAAATCGATTTCCCTTTCATAAAACGTGTTTTTGGCCTCGAAAACTAAATAAGACTTGTAGATAATTCTCTAAGCTTTCCAACTCATCCAAGATCACCTTGATCGGATGTCTAGAACTCAAGATATGGCCAAAACCGTGAAACAGGTTATTTAGACTCGGATGGATCGATTATTCTAAAGGCTGAACTATTACAACTATGAACTTATGCACCAAAAACAAGCAAAAACAATATATGTAAATATCTATAAGCAAGTATTAACACATATGTACATAGAAGTGAAAAAGCAGGGTTTTACAATGCACAGCCCCCTCCCAAAACAAGAACTCCATAGTTGTTCTTGAAGAAAAATCCATTTCTCCTTGAAAACCTTGATTCACTTGTTAAAATCACTTGATTCCTAGACCAATATTCCTCCATTCTAAGGTAAGATCACTTCTATGATCTCCTAGCTTCTTTAATCTCTCTCAATCTCAAGATCAAAACTCTATTTTCATGAAACTCATTCTTAGATCCAAAAGTTTGAAAATCCATAGGAAATTGTAGAAAAATCATTTTGATGTGAAACCAATTTCTATGATCTCACCTCATCATTCTCTACCTAAACCCAAGACCTTATGATTCAATTCTCATCCTATCTCATTTATCCCAATATGGCCGAACCCTAAGAGAGAAGATGAATAGTGTTTTTCATCAAATTTTTGATTTCTAACTCTTGATTCCATCCTTAGCTTTCCTAGTCTTCTTGAATCCAAGTGATGGAAAACCAAATCAATTCCTAGCCTAGTTTGCCCAAAGAGGTTGAGAGCTTCATGAGAAAAATCCATGAGTTTTGTTTCACATTTATCAGTCATAGGACTTGAAATGGTGTTAACTAAGTTCATGAACCAACCATCCAAAAGTTTGGAACCAAATGAGATCCCTAGCCTTTTTACCTTTCATGGCCGAACCCTAGGCCTTTTAGGGGAAGAATATTTATGTTTTGAGGTTATAGATTGATGTTGATTTGTTGTTTGAATTGAATTGTGTTTGATTGTTTTAGGCGACGCGAACGATATCGGAGCTGGAGCCGAGAACCGATCGAGTTTGGATTGAGCTTCTTTGTGAGGTAAAGGGAGGTAGTCATTTAATTTTGGTAGCTTCATAGTGCATGTTTGATATATGTGTTATGATGACTTGATTATTGAATTGGAGATGAGTTTGAATGATGTAAGGATTTGTTTTACTTAATGATGCATATTTGCACACTTGTTAATAATTTGTGGCATGGATTCCTTGATTGATGTTATGATGATGATTATGGACTATTGATATCTATATATATTTATATCCTGGATGAGTATAGGATTGGCTATGTCTCGAAAATTATTAAAAGACTCGAAACCGAAATCAAAGTTTTGAAAACCGTGTTTTGGAATCAAAAAGTGATTTTTGGAAAACATGTTGTTTTTCAAGAAAAGTTAAGTTTCCTTTTTGAAAAGTATGTTCTTTTGAAAATTAAAAAGTTGTTTTGTGAAAAGTCGTGCAAAAATGTGTTTTGTTCTGTAAAGTGTTTTAAAAAGGCGTGAAACCTTAGAAAACGGTTTTGTTTTCAAGAAAGGTCTTTTTCCCTGAAAATGTTTCCTTTGATAAAGAAATGTTTTGTTTCAAGAATAATGCACGTGTTTTGTTTTCCAAAGTTTTTTTGAGAAAAATGAAACCAAAAGATATATGATGAACCTTTGAGATGAGCCCAAACCTAGTGACCGAGACGTCGGGGCTAGTGTTTTGTGGATTGAGCACTCAGACTTCGTGTCCTGTGTTTTTGATTTGAGTGGGCTTAATGCCTTTTTGAAACGAGTCGTGGACTTTATGTCTCGACATTTGAAAGAATGAACGCAAAGAAAACAAAAAACTTTCTGTGTACATGGATGAATCGGCAGACGTGCCATTTGAAACCGAGCTACAACTCTAGTAGTTGAGAATTTAATCAGTCAAGACCACTAGGTCTATAAGGGCATTCTGTGTTCGAGATCCCACAAGGGGCCGGTGGCGTAGCAACCCCGTGCCGTGGTAAATCGGCTGCCAAACACGAATGAACTCGATCAAAGACTAGGGTATTCAGGATATGGTTATGAGGTGGTACCCTGGAACAATTGGAGTTCGGACCTAAATAGAGAGGCCGACTCATGAGGACAATTGTGTTACGGGTGTTACTACGGCCTATCGCTCGATGTTGGGAAGTTAGGATCTCCGGAGTACATGAATTAGAAAGATGATATTGAAGTCTCATGCTTTATTATAACTCATTATTGTATTTGAGATATTATACTATGTTATATAGATAACTGCTCTTATAACTGTATATACATGTGGATGTTTATACTGCTGTTTGTCGCCTGTGTGGCTATCGTGATAAACTTTATATGAGTATCTAACCTTTGCCTGTACATATTGGACACCTTGTTGTGTTTTTGGAACACATGTACAGATGTTGATCATAGGTCCCCGCGGAGGCGTGAGGACTCAGATGAAGGAGACTTTTGAAGGAGCCGACTTTGGGTTTTATCCCAATGGCTATTCTTAGCCCGACCAGCTTAGGAGTCTTTCTTTTTGAAGGAGTCTTATATTATATTACTTTACGTATGTTGGACATATTTCTTAAGTCTGTAATATGTTATATATTAGACCAGGTTTTATGTCATGCTTATGTTTTTATGAACAGTGAATATCAACGTGTGATATGAAATTTATTTCTTCGTCTTGAGTTGTTTTGTTTATGCATGCAGAAAATTTTTAGAACCGCGTTTTCGAACGTAGCTACTTAATTAAAGTATTTTTCGAAAGCAACCAGCGTTTTATTTTCTTGATTTATTCCGCATTAGAGTTCGAGTATGCAGCACCCGCGAGGGGGTGTTACAATGTTAAACTCCTCCGTGAGCATAAACAAAATTCTCAAGAGTGTGAGATGCTGGCCAAAGAGAAAAGCCAACTGAGGACTGAAAAGTCTAATGAAGATTTGATCTCAAGTGAAACATCACATTCTGAAGAAGTTGTCAAACTTCAACAGAAAGTGAAGGAGCTCACTTCTGATCTTGCTAGATTTGTTAATGGCAGAGATAATCTGATAAAACTGCTTGGATGTCAGAGACACTCTCTTAACAAAGAAGGCATTGGATATGATCATCAAGCTGATCATAAAGTATCAACAAGAACCTCTATAGTATCTGTTAAATCCACTTCAATTAGGATTAAACCCGTCTGTAACTTCTGTGGAAAAGCTGGACATGTTATGTCTAAGTGTACTCACAAGAAGAAGAGGAAGTCTTCACAAACTCTAGAACTAACAGAAAAGGACCCAGAAAAATATGGGTACCTAAACATAAAATAATTTCTGTTACAGATATCCCTAATAAGGCAAAGCAAACTCCTCTTCTGGTACCTGGACAGTGGCTGCTCGCGACATATGGCAGGATAAAGGTCTATGTTCCAAGAGCTCCAGCCTAAGAATGGTCGATATGTTGCCTTTGGAGGCAACCAAAAAGGAAGAGTAATTGGTGTTGGTACAATTAGTGGTAAACCTCCCTTTCCCTCAATCTCTAATGTGCTTATGGTTGAAGGACTAAGACACAATTTACTTAGCATAAGTCAATTATGTGATAGTGGATTTGATGTCTCCTTCACTAAAAATGAATGCATAGTCAAAGACAAGAGTGGCAAGACCCTCTTTTCAACTAATAGACAGCAAAATCTTTATAAGATTGAGCTAACTGAACTTTCAGATCAAAGTGTAACCTGTCTGATGTCTAAAGAGGATGAAAGATGGTTATGGCATAAGAAACTAGGACATGCTAGTATGAAACTTATTTTGAAATTAAAAAGGGATAACCTAGTGAGAGGATTTCCCGATATTAGTTTTAAGAAAGATATTTTATGTGATGCATGTCAGACAGGTAAACAAGTAAAATCAAGTTTCAAATCTAAAAACCTTGTATCAACCTCTAGACCTCTTCAGTTGTTACACATGGATCTGTTTGGACCCGTTAGTGTTGCCAGTTTAGCTGGAAGGAAATATGGATTTGTCATTGTTGATGACTATTCAAGATTTACATGGATACTTTTTCTAACCCATAAGGATGAGTCTTTTATGGCCTTCTCTGTATTCTGTAAGAAAGTACAAAATGAGCAAGGTTTCTGTATTTCTACCCTTAGAAGTGATCATGGGGGAGAATTTGAAAATGAGCAAGTTAGACTGTTCTGTGAAGAGAGCGGAATCTCTCACAACTTCTCTGCACCTAGAACTCCATAGCAAAATGGAGTGGTTGAGAGAAAGAACAGATCTCTGCAAGAGATGGCTAGGTCAATGCTCAATGGCTAAGTTTGACTCCAAGGTAAATAAAGGTATTTTCATCGGATATTCTGAAATATCTAAGGCATATAGAGTTTTTAACTCTAGAACCTCTGTTGTTAAGGAATCCATTCATGTAAAGTTTAATGATAATTTAAGGACTAATAGGGAACTATCAGATCTAGAAGATGATCTTGCAGGACTTGACCTTACCCAGCATGACAGTTAACAACCAAACTTATCTGAAGTTGAGTCTGTTGAGGAATCTGTCAGACAAGTGGAGCAGACGAGTTAATAGACAAATCAACATCATCCTGATGACTCAAATCTCATAAGAGACTGGAAATTCAAAGTTCATCATCCTGAAGATCTTATCATTGGAAGTCCCTCTGAAGGTGTTAGAACCAGATCTGTCTTAAGAGAGTCAAGCAATATGGATTTTTTATCTGAAATTGAACCAAAGCATATTGAAGAAGCTCTGGAAGATGAAAGCTGGATTCTTGCTATGTAAGAGGAACTTAATCAGTTCAAGAGGAATGATGTCTGGAAACTTGTCTCCAAACCAACAGACAAGTCTGTTATAGGAACAAGATGGGTTTTCAGAAACAAGCTAGATGAAGATGGCAAAGTTGTCAGAAACAATGCAAGGTTAGTAGCTCAGGGCTACAACCAACAAGAAGAATTCTCTAAGCTGATGCAAGCAAAATTTGAAATAAGCATGATGGGAGAATTAAAGTTCTTCCTTGGGCTGCAAATCAAGCAGACGAGTGATGGTATCTACATCCATCAACAAAAGTACATCAAGGAAATTCTAAAGAAGTACAAAATGGATAGCTCAAAGGTCATGAAAACTCCCATGCAACCTAATGCTAATCTAAGCATAGATGAGGAAGGTAAAAAGGTAGACCAAACTGTCTACAAAGGTACGATTGGATATCTTTTTTATTTAACATCTAGCAGACCTGATATTCAGTTTAGTGTCTGTATGTGTGCTAGATTTCAATCTGATCCTAAAGAATCTCATCTTAAGGCTGTTAAAAGAATATTCAGATATTTGCTTGGAACCACTAATCTTGGTTTAATGTACTTAAGAACACAAGAATACAGGCTAGTTGGTTTTTGTGATGCTGACTTCGCTGGAGATAGAATTGAAAGGAAAAGCACCAATGGAGGATGTCACTTCATTGGAGCAAACTTCGTCTTTTGGTCAAGCAAAAGGCAGACAACTATTGCACTTTCAACTGCAGAAGCATAATATGCCTCAGCTGCAAGTTGCTGCTCACAGCTCTTATGGGTAAAACATCAACTTGAAGATTACTCTATATTTGAGCATAACATATCTGTCTGGTGTGATAATTCAAATGCTATTTGCTTAACTAAGAATCCCATACAACATTCTAAGGCTAAGCACATAGAAATCAAACATCACTTCATAAGATATTATGTTCAAAAAGGTGTATTTGATGTTAAGTTTGTTAAAACTGAAGATCAATGGGATGATATCTTCACAAAGCCATTAGCTGAGGATAGATTTAAGTATATAAGAGATAACTTGAACATACATCGCATTATTGAATAACCTGTCTAATGAGTTTTGCATTACCCGTCTATGATTAATCGTCAGACCCTATGAGTCATACTCATATTTGAAATAATCTTTTCAAATGGTTATTATCATTTAATGCCGCTTTATTATCTGAGGCAAAACGTGTACATGGCAGTTTTCTTTTTCTTTTAGAAAACTAAATCGTTTCTTTTAAATCCTTCACCTTTAAAGTTTTCAAACACCCTCTCTCTTTTTATTCTCGTTTCATCTTCCTCTCACTCTTTTTGTCTCATTTCAAGGCTCTATCATTCTGATACTAGAGAACAAACAAAGTCCCTTAAGCTTTAATGGCTAACCAGAACGACTCTATTTGCATTTAATGAAGATCTACTAGAAGCCAAGATTTCAAATATGTCTCTAACGACTTTAATGCCTTGAAGCCTATTTAATGAAGAAGACTTTGAAGATCCAAGAAGAGAACGATCACAGCATTCAAAGAGGAATTACTCAGTGCATTTATATCTTCAATCCTTCATTGTTTATTCTTCAATCATTTGAAGTTATTACACAGTCTTTTAGAACTTCACATTTAATACACTCGTCTGAGTGCTTGTGAAAGACTTGTAAATTGTAATTTATTTACAAAATTCTCTCAAGTAATACTCGTCTGAGCCTGGAAAGGCTAGGTGTGCAAACAATACTCGTCTGAGCCTGGAGAGGCTAGGTGTGCAAACAATACTTGTCTTAGAGCCTGGAGAGGCTAGGTGTGAAAACAATACTTGTCTGTCCTGTAACTTGTTCAGTTATAGTGAGAAAACTTGGTCCTGCTAAGGACTGAACGTAGCCTCATTTGTTAAGGGGTGAACCAGGAAAAAATCTGCTGTGTTATTTCTCTCAACCTTAACTCTTTAGTTTGATTATTTAACTTGTTTATTTTCTAACTAAGGAGGGTATAATCGTTTTACAAAACCTTTTCTTCGTGCATGCTTGTGTGGCTTTCTGTGAAAACCTTCAGACAAGTTACTTGTTCGACTGCTCTGTTTTTAAAACACTCGTCTGTTCCTTACACCCATCTGTGCTTGCGAAAAATTTTATAATTCCGCTTAAAATTGTCAAACTCTATTCAACCCCCCTTCTAGTGTTTGTACCAGTCTATTTCAGTTGGTATCAGAGCTCAGCCTCTGGGTTGAGCACCTAACAGTGTAGAGAAAAGATCCTGTTATCTAGACAATGAGTTCTGGAGGAAGCTCAAGTGGAAACCCCCAACCTGAAGGAGGCTCCATGACCAGACCTCCCTTCTTCAATGGTGCAAATTACAACTACTGGAAAGAAAGATTCCACAGGTTCATTTTATCAATAAACCCTGATGTATGTGATATCATCACTGATGGTCCTTACACTCCTGTAAATGATGATGGCTCAAACAAGCAAAAAGCTCAGTGGACATCTGTAGAAAAGACAAGGTGGGATCTAAATCATAAAGCCAGATATGCTATAATCTGTGCTCTCAGTCCAGAAGAATTTGATAAGGTATGTGCTTGTGATTCTGCTAAAGAAATGTGGGACTCCATATCTGTCACACATGATGGTACTGCTAAGGTAAAAGAATCTAAAATTTCTATGCTTGTTAGAAAATATGAATTATTCACCATGGATGAAGGTGAATATGTTGCTCAAATAATTGGAAGATTCCAAACTATTACAAATGGTTTGAAATCTCTTGGTAAAATATATACTAATGCTGAGAAAGTTGCTAAGATTCTCAGAAGTCTTCCAAGGCAGTGGAGACCACTTGTCACTGCCAAATCTCCAGCCAAGGATCTCACCACCTTAAGTATGGATGAACTTCTTGGCACACTCACTATTCATGATCAAGAGCTCAATGAAGATGTGTCAATCAAAAAGTGCAAAGCCATTGCTCTGAAGGTTGATCTAAAGGCATCTAAAGCCTTAAAAGCTTCAAGAGCAGACGAGTCTGACTGTGACATAGACGAGTTTGATGATGAGGATTCTGATAGTGATGAAGAGACTTCTCTTATGGCCAGAAAGATGAGAAATCTCTGGAAAAAGAGAAGTTCAGAAAGGAGAAGCCTCTCAGAAAATTCAACAAGGAATCCACATCAACAGACAAGAGTCCTATTGTCTGCTATGGGTGCAAGAAGCTTGGTCACATCAAACCTGAATGCCCTCTTTTGAAGAAAACTTCCCAAAAGAAATTCTTCGGAAAGAAGAAGAAGAAAGGAATGATGGCCACGTGGGAAGATCTTGAATGTTCTTCTTCTGAAGGAGAAGAGACAGAGGAGGAAGCCAATCTCTGTCTGATGGCCAACACAGGTTCAGAACCTGAAATTGAGGTACATTCTGAACTTGAGGAATCGCATGATGCCTATGAAGAGTTGATAGATGAATCCAAATGCTTATCTAAGGCCTTCAAATCCCTCAAGAGAGATTGTGTTAAACTCCTCAGTAAGCATAAACAAAAATCTCAAGAGTGTGAGATGCTGGCCAAAGAGAATAGCCCGCTGAGGACTGAAAAGTCTAATGAAGCTTTGATCTCAAGTGAAAGATCACATTCTGAAGAAGTTGTCAAACTTCAACAGAAAGTGAAGGAGCTCACTTCTGATCTTGCTATATTTGTTAATGGCAGAGAAAATATGACAAAACTGCTTGGATGTCAGAGACACTCTCATAACAAAGAAGGCATTGGATATGATCATCAAGCGGTGGGAGCAGTTTTGGGTCAAAGAAAGAATAAGGTTTTTCATGCCATACACTATGCAAGCAGAGTTTTAAATGAAACTCAGGTCAACTATGCCACAACTGAAAAAGAATTGCTTGCAATAGTGTATGCCTTGGAAAAGTTTAGGTCTAATCTTATTGGGTCCAAAGTTGTTGTTTACACTAATCATGCTGCTATTAAATACTTGTTAACCAAATCTAACTCTAAACTAAGACTGATTAGATGGATTTTCTTGTTTCAAGAATTTGATTTGGAAATCAAAGATAAGAAAGGAAGTGAAAATTTAGTAGCTGATCATTTGTCCAGATTGGTGAATGATGAGGTGACCACAAAAGAAACTGAGGTCTTGGAAGAGTTTCCTGATGAAAAACTCTTACTGGTGCAAGAAAGGCCATGGTTTCCAGATATGGCAAACTTTAAGGCTGCTAGTGTGATTCCTGAGGATTTTAATTGGCACCAGAAAAAGAAATTCTTCTGAGATGCTAAATACTTTATGTGGGATGATCCTTATCTATTGAAGCTCGGAGCTGATAATTTACTGAAGAGATGTGTGACCAAGGAAGAATCAAGGAGTATATTGTGGCACTGTCACAATTCTCCATATGGAGGACATTATAATGGAGAAAGGACTGCTGCTAAGGTACTTCAATCAGAATTTTATGGGCCCACCATATTCAAGGATGCTCATGATCATGTACAGAGATGTGATAATTGCCAAAGATCTGGAAGCATATCAATAAGACATGAAATTCCACTCCAGAACATCCTTGAAGTGGAGGTATTTGACTGTTGGGGAATTGATTTCATTGGGCCACTAGCATATTCCTTGTCAAATGAATATATCCTGGTAGCAGTGTATTATGTTTCAAAGTGGGTTGAAGCAGTGGCTGCACCAAAGGCTGATGCCAAAACTGTGATCAGATTCTTAAAGAAAATCATTTTCTGCAGATTTGGCACCCAAGAGTTTTAATAAGTGATGGAGGATCTCATTTCTGCAATTCTCAGCTGGCTAAGGTTCTAATGCATTATGGAGTTAAGCATAAGGTGGCTTCACTCTATCATCCTCAGACTAATGGACAAGCTGAGGTTTCTATCAAGGAGATCAAAAGAATCTGGGAGAAAACTATGTCATCCTCTAGGAAGGACTGGTCAATGAAGCTGGATGAAGCCTTGTGGGCATACAGGACAGCTTTTAAGTCACTTATAGGCCTCACTCCTTTTCAAATGGTCTATGGCAAATCCTATCATCTTCAGTATAGTTGGAACATAAGGCTTACTGGGCACTGAAGCTTTTGAATTTTGATCAGGCCAAAG
This sequence comes from Ammopiptanthus mongolicus, assembly GCA_039655645.1. Lineage (NCBI taxonomy): Eukaryota > Viridiplantae > Streptophyta > Magnoliopsida > Fabales > Fabaceae > Ammopiptanthus > Ammopiptanthus mongolicus. The sequence continues at coordinate 40,303,667 of CM077345.1, forward strand.
CATGTGAGAAAAGAAAGATGCAGCTGCACGAGTTGGAGGAATTGAGGTTTCAGGCCTATGAGTCCTCCAAATTGTATAAACAGAAGGTTAAGAGCTATCATGATAAAAATATTTTGAAGAAAGATTTCAGACCAGGCCAACAGGTCATGCTATTCAATTCCAGGTTAAAACTCTTCCCTGGAAAATTGAAGTCTAGCCTGGCCCTTTCACAATCAAGGAAGTCAGACCATATGGAGCAATTGAGCTTGAAGAGCCTTCCTCAAAAAGGTCTTGGGTTGTGAATGGTCAAAGATTGGAAACTTATTTGGGTGGTGAAGTTGAAAGACTCATCACAGTGATCCATATCGGTGACCCTTGAGGTCGAGCAATCCGTCAAGCTAGTGACATTAAAGAAATGCTTATTGGGAGGCAACTCAGTTTTCTATCTTTTCCTTTGTTGTTTAAGTGTTGTTTACTTTGATTCCAGTTCATTTTTGTTGTAGCTTAGCATGTTTATGAATTATGATGGGTTATCTTAGTTGTTTTGCAGGATTAACATGATGCCATTCATGAATAATTGGAAAGTGGTTAAGTTAACATGATGTAGGAAGAAGGTAGCATGACTTGGTAATGCCTAAGGAAACTTAGAAATTTTCAATTCGCTAAGCGCTTCTGCTTGTGCTTAGCGAAACTGCTTTGTAATTAAAAAGGTGAAGCTACTGTCTCCAATTCGCTTAGCGGATTTTCTGCCGGTAAGCGAATTTGGGCAATTTTGGGGACACCAATGGAACAATTTTGCTCAGCCCCATTGAATTGGCTTAGCTAATTATGCAGATTGAAACAACGACAAAATATTTTCTGCATAACTCGCTTAGCATTAATGTGCTCGTTAAGCGCACATCTGAAGAGACAACAGGGCTGAGCCACTGGGTTTATTCTGCTTAGCGAGTTTTGACACGCTAAGCGAAATAAGAATTAAATTTCTCCATCATCTCTGGAGCAATTTCGCTTAGCACTGTTGTTCCACTAAGCGAGTGGTTCACAAGTTAAGTGAATGCCCTCTTTAGTTTTAAATGAAAGTTCAAAAGTGCCTTTTGAGTTTCTCCCCTCACCCACATTCCTTCCTCACTTCTCACAATGCCTAGGGTTCAATTTTTCCCATATTCTCACTTTCCCCACACAAGCACCTATTCAAGTTATCAATTTGCACTTCCATTACTAGGTAAGTTTCCCAAATTTCTACTGAAAGTGTTAAGATGGATTTCTTGCTATGTTTAGATATTTTGAGTTAAATTTCATGTTTTCTATGGTTTGAATCTGAGGGTTGCAATGTATGTACAATTAGGGTTCATTGTAAATTTTGCAATTTAATGATGTGTTATGAGAATGAGAATATCATTAGGGACTCTACATTAGGGTTTGGCAATTATGGATTTCAAAGGTTCTGTCATATTCTATGTAAAAGGGTTTGTAGGTTGTGTAAATAATCATCCTTGTGTGTCAATAATCATTCTTGAATACAATTATGTTGCTTTGATTTAGAAAGGGGGAAGAACAGAGCAGGACATGAACAACTAACCCCAAATTCGCTAAGCGAGGCTCTACTCGCTAAGCGAATTTAAGGCAGAAAAGTCCCAAATTTTGATCCCCAAATTCGCTAAGCAAGGCCTTATTCGCTAAGCGAATTTGAGGCAGCAACCCCTTATTTTCTTTTTTATACTGATTTGCATTGAATTTGACACTGGTTTTCATACATTACTGCATGAACCCTGATGCTATATGGTCTACTTATCCCTCATGTACTGCTTTGTATTCCATATGATCAATTTTGGTGTAATTATTGGGAATTATAATGAGCATGATCAATTTTAAGTCCTTTTATATGGTTGCTCACATTCTTCCACTTGGTTTCCATATGCTTTTTTTTGTAGGATAGCACCAAAACGGGGAACCCATAATATCCTTGCAAGCAAGAAGCGCAAGGGTCAGGCTTTTAACCAAGCAGCCCAAGAACCACAGATGGAGCACCAGGAGGAGGAACCTGAAGATCAAACCCCAACGATGCCTTTGGAACCCCTAAATAGGAGAAGATTTCAAAGCCGCTCTAAGCACAACGCTTTGAGGAGCTGGGAACCCGTGCTTTAATGTGGGAAAGAAAGTTTGAGCAAGAGCTGGGTGAATATGAAGAATGCCAAGGGGTGATCCGAAGAAGGAGATGGGAGAAACTAGCCAAACCCGTGGAGAGGGTCAATGAGGAGATCGTGAAGGAATTTTATGCCAATGCTTGGCCACTCCAACGAACGTCCACAACAAAAAATTCATGGGTTCGGGGACACAAAGTTCCCTATGATAGAGATGCAATCAATGATTTTCTTGGGAATCCCATGACATTAACTGAGGATGCACTGGATACTTACCACAGACTGAAGAAAAGAGGAGAGTGCAAGGATGATGAGGTTGCCCGAATCCTTTGCTTGCCAGGACACACTTATCAGACCATCATCAAGGAAAGGCAATGAGAATCTTAAGGCCAAGCATGAAAACTATTACACAGATTTGGACACTCATCATCCTGTCCAACATCATACCTACCAGTCACACCTCAGATATTCCCATGTCAGGGCGTATTTAATCTATTGCATTCTAAGACAATATAGTGAGGACATTGCAACCATTATCTTTGATGAGTTGCATAGGTTTGTTCTCTCTAACCCATCCCAAAAGGCTGCAGCTTCCAAACCTTTAGGCTTCCCAACGTTGATCACAACCTTATGCAAGCATCATGGGGTGGACATTCCCACTCATCCTCAAACAAAACTGAAGCCCTCGATGAATTCAAAGTTCATTCAGAAAAATTGTGAGAACCCTCAGGAGGGAGTTCAGGGACCAGCACCCCGACCCAGAGTCCAGCCACCAGCTATGTCTCCTATAGAGACACACTGACCGCCCATCTCATGCATATTGAGCAGCAACAAGCTGCTAATTATAGGGCTTGCACTTCTTTGAATGAGTCTTTTTACAGATTTAGCATTCATCAGCATTAAGGGGAACCAAACCCCTTCCCTTGGCCCACCCCGGACACTTTTGCTACATATGTTTCATGGCCTAGGGACAGCCCAACTTTTCCGGAGGGGATGGGATATGAGGAACCTGTAGGAGATGATCAGATAGAAGAAGAGCATAGGTCGGGACCAGATGCTGAAGCTGGAGTGGCTGGAGAAGATAGAGGAGGGGATGATGGTGATGATGATGGAGGAATCCGGGCTGCTCACGATTTAGTGGACCAAATCTTAGGAGGATAAGACGATTGAGCACCATGACTGTGACTTTATAGCTTTCTTTATTTATAATCATTTACTTTTCTAGTTTACTTCCTTTACTTTCAGCATTTTAGTAGGTTATTAACTGGCTTTCAATACGTTGGTTTCTTTTTGAACTTGTTTGAACTTGTTGATGTTTGATGACTATGTTGGAACCTGTTTTGGTTATGTGAGTTAGGGTTGTTGGGCTCTAAAGCCTTGTAGTTCATTTTGAATGACATGACATGACTTACAAATTTTTTTTGGGAGTCACTGACAAAACTGATCTTGAAATAGCATGGTTTTTGAAAAATCAAGTTAATTGCAAGATTGGGAGTTTAAAGTAAATTGGAATGTTGGATTCAAAGTTAAAGAAATAATGGTTGTACTCAGTGCATAAAGATGTATGAGACGACCCCACTTACGTAGGATAATCCCATTAGGTTGAGAACCCGCCTACTATGTTATTATTAACTATAACCTGGTGATGTTATTACGCGCTTATTTAAATGAATGGCAAAACGGTAAAGCATACGCGATAAGCACCTACATAAAAGCATCAGAATAAGGCACAACGGAAAAGATAAAACATATACAACAGGACTCAAAAAGAGAAGAAAAGCTCTCAGACGTCCTCACCAGCGCTCCCCAGCCCTGCACTCAAAATACATCAGCCTCTCCACTCAGTCCTAGAAGAAGACGCACTGGCTAACCCTCACCATCAGTGGTAGGGATGACCTGAGCTATCTTGTCCCGCTCCATGTGTACGCCTATAAACCCGCACAGGCTCGTACTCGGAGGAGGAACTCGACACTACTATGCTGCACCTCAGGGCCGCCCTCATGTACCGATCTGAACGTCTCCTCTGGCCTTTATGCACGAAGCCCCTCCTGCTGGATACAGCTGAAGTATGTGGTGCCACCCATCGGTAGTCTTGCTCTCTCTGGCTTGGTGGTCGCCACATCCGTGGAAAGGGAAGGAACTGGTAAACACGATAGGGTCCAATGATGTCTGCATACGGCAGAGCACCTCTCCGAAAAATCAAGCTAACTGGTCCTGTATATACAACCAAAAAGATCGAGGGGTCCACTCACCATCCCCTCTTGTCATGGTACAGATCTCAATATCCCCTAGCACCGGCATCCTCGGTGCTCCGGTGATAAACGGGTGCCTCCTTGGGTCCATCCTATGGTACTGCTGGCTCCTCGTCTGCTCATAGAATGAGCATACATATACAAAGAAAAGAAACAGGGAGATAAGATATACAGCACATCAAATATAGGGATGATGCAATTCAGCCTATATAGCAAACACAACCATCTCTCAGCGTCTCGACAAGACAGTCGTTCCCTAGCTAGATGTAACACATACTCTTTCTATGCATGCCGGCCGGTACTAGCACCCTACTAAGGGCAACATCTCGTCCGCTCAACGGACCATAAGTTGGTTTGTTCCGGTAATCCGTTCCGCTCGCCGTGACCCATAAGAGTGCATCACCGCTCAACTGTCCCAGACAAAGAGGGCTATCTGGGCCTCCTCGGAAGATCCACTGGCAACTAAAAAGACTCAGGGTCCAGTCGGGATAGTAGGACGTGTCCAGGACCGCCACGACACGATAGGAGCTACCTCATCGATCTCTTGTGAGTACACCTGTGTCCAGTATATCCCCGAGGTCACACAGACCTTCCCTTTCGTTTTCCGCACCCGCACTCGGTGCACTAACCTCGTATATCTCATGGCATACAGCTCGCCACTTGGCATCCTATGCATATGCTATGCATGTCATCCATCTTCCTTGAGCTGATATAACGACACATGCAACTTTGCTCTCAGCAACACGAGCTCTAAGCTCCAATTGTACCATATGAGCTTCAAGCTCCCACTGTACCATATGAGCTCCAAGCTCCCGTCATGACTTACGAGCTTCCATCTCCAACTATAACCTCAATCTCAACTATCAACTCAAACGTCCACCACGGGGTCAAAGCCTTAATCAGACTAAACCTCGGATTCTCATGCATACACGCATTTCGAGATACATACAACAATTCATCAATATCAGCATGTTCAATGCAGCAGTAAATATCTCATACAACAACATGCCATCATATCATGCAGATATACTACATACCACAGTCAGCAGATAAATAGATACTCACAAAGCAGCCATACATACATCACAACAGTCAACATAAATCTGCTAACCTAGGGTATCAACATAGCGGTGCTAGCCCGAAGTAGACTAAACCTAGGGTCTAGGTACTTTGTCAGGGCTCAACCTCACGTAGGGTTTAGGGTTCCCCTACACACACAAAACATATAACAAAAATATATAGTCTACGCTTGCCTCCCTGACGTGTGTAACTCTTTCTCCCCACCTAAACAATCGGCACGCAAATCTAAGCAATCACCAGCTGCTCCTCCTTCCTCAAGCTCGCTGCCACTCTCCAATGGCAACTCCAAACAGCCCTTCAACCGCGGCCTCAAGCTCAGAATCACGAGCAATCATGAGCGAGGACTTCCCCCTAATCACGAGTGCAACACATACACAACAGTGTTAGCCCTAGGGCAAGCCCAAAAGATCAAAGAAAAGGTAAAGACTCGAAGAACGCCAAGAATATGAAAAACACGTGTTAGGGATCCGAGTTTTACCTGTGGCGAATCGAGAATTAATCCGCTGAAGTCTGAGATAACTTCGCCGCGATCACAACAGTGTAGTCAGAATCGCGTTCCGGCGGCTCAATCACCTCTAACCTCAAGCTTTCTTACTCTAAAACCCAGAGCTTCTCTCTCTAACTCGTAGAAATGCTTCCCAAAATCGTGCAAAATGAGAAGATGAAAGTGGAAGCTCCACTTATGGTTTCTGCTGTCCACGCTTAAGCGTCCAACACTTTGCACGCTTGAGCGTTGCCACGCTCTAGCGTCGGATCTCTCCATGCTTGAGCGTGGGACCTCGTCCACTCCGCCTGCTCCCTGGCCTGACACGTGTCTCACACGCATCCAAAGTCAGAGCAGCTGCTCAGCGCACTCAGCACGTTGAGGCGTCAAACTACTCCCACGCCTAAGCGTCTCGACAATTGAGCGTGGAGTTCTCTCACGCTTGAGCGTCAAGCTCAGTGAGAGAAGAACTTCCAGCCTTCTAACTTCCCTAGTTTCTCGTGTTATGCCTTAGGCACTTACAACCTTGTTAAAGCCTATTCCTAAACTTCCAACTATGTACCAAACTAACACATAAGCAATCACACAACCATATGAATACCCGATCAAGGTCATCTACCTTAATTAGGGTTACAGAAAACAGGGATGTTACAATGTACATATTGTATGATCCAAGTGAGGATTAATGAAAACAGTAGGAAGTAGTCTAAAATCAGGGAATGCATAAAACCTAAGCTATGTCAGTTGAGTGCATCCTAAACAGTTGAATTGAGAGACGTCACTGTGTTACACTGTTGGTTTTGTTTAAGTCTCCTTTTGTCACTATATAGGGAATACATGGAAAGGATCAAGGCATGTTCTTTCTTGAGTAAAGTCACTTAGCCAAATAGCCAACCAATAGAAATAACTTTGCTTACCCCATTTAAGCCTTAAAAAGAAAAATTTTCTTTCTTGAATATAACCTGTAAGCTAAAAAGAAAAAGAAAAACAAAGAATCTCCTCCATGCCTAATAGGATAAGAGAGCATTCATGGTCATGGTTTTATCCAGGTTGGGGAAGGAAAGTTACTGTTTGGTAAATTTAAATAAGTACAAGTTGGGTGCAAATGTGATGATAAATGGTGAAAAATCATAGATTCCTCTCTTATTCTCTTTATGAAAAAAAAAAGAAATAAGAAGAAAAAAGAGAGAAATTATGGTAAAGCAAACAGAGTAGAAAATGGCTGAGAAATTTGGTTAAACTATAAAATTGAAGTGAGCATGATATGTGTTGTATACTTAGAAAAGAATTGTGATTGCTCTCTTAGCCTTTTAGGTATCCTTTGCTTATCTAGAAAAACCAGATTTCCTTTAAGCCCAACCACATTACAACCCTGAAAAGACCTTAATGATCCATGCTTGAACATATAGCTGTGACATTTGTGGAGAAAGGTAACAAAATTGATTTTGTGTGGATTCAGTGCATGGAATGAGAGAAACACTCACCTTACTTTGATTATTATGAGAGATACACTTTTGATGTGTGGCTAGTATTTCCTGATGGACTGACAATGGAATGTATGCTTGTGAACTCTCATAATGGTATTGCAGTTGTATCATAGTTATGCTTTCATTTGTGGGCACCATGTATCTATCTTTGGATTGATCGTTTCAATGTTGAAATGTCATGCAATATGGGAGTTGAGAAATGAAAATTTTGATTCTTCATAAACCATGCTCATTTCGTGAATATCAATTCTCTTTCTAAATATCAACTGGTCATGTTAGACTTTTTTTGGAAGTTAGGACTTTTGTTTGAGGACAAACGAAGTTCTAAGTTAGGGGGAATTTGATAAGTACCATATTTACTTGAAAACATTAGAAGTTGAAGGTAGTTATTGAACTTAAATTGGTGAATTTTAGTCTACTTGACCTCCAAAAGATTAATGTTTGTAAATAGTTTGATTAGTAGCAATTATATTGTGAAATTTTGAAGATTGCATCTTAAATCCCTGTTTTGTGTATATAGGTGAAGAAATGAGAGAGTAGAAGCTTTTGAAGATCTAAAGCTGGGAGTAATTCGCTTAGCGAAGTCCAATTCCCTAAACGAAGAAGGACAAAATCAGGATCAACTTGCTGCAAAAAATTCGCTTAGCTAATATATTTTCGCCGAGCGAATTTGTCCCAGAAGCTTACGAACTTGGAAAAACAAAATTCCCTTAGATAAAATAATGTCGCTAAGCTAATTTGCTCCAGAAGCTAGGGAATTTTGAAGAATCAAATTCGCTTAGCGAGATCCTTCGCGCTAAGCGAAAATGAAGTGGCACCAACACAGACCAGCTTTCTTCAATATGAAGAATTCCACATTTGCTTAGCTATTTTGTTTGCGCTAAGTGAATTCATCACTTACTGGTTGCCCTGTTTTTGGAATTCTGAGTGATACAAAAAGCAAAGAATCAACAAAATTGACCTCTCTCGTCTCTCTGATTAGGAAACGAAGATACAGATAGTTCTCCACCATTACTAGAGCTCAAAGTGTGTTCAACCATTGAGGAACTTCCTCCTTTCGTCTTTTGTTGATGGCTACCATGGAAATGGATAGCTAACTCACCCTTTGTTGGGATTAGATATAATCAATCAACTCTCATGTATCTCGTTTGATTCATATATATATATATATATATATATATATATATATATATATATATTCCTTTTTATACATCAATTTCAATGATTTATTCTTGTTTTTCATGCTTGTTATGGAGTGATCAACTATAACTTGATCTTTGATTTGAAGTTTTATTGGAAAATACTCTTTGAATCTTGATTTAGATGGATCATCTAATGAATCTGATATCTAGGAATAGAATTAGGTCAATTAGTCATTGAATCATTGTAGCTCAACTCAAACTTCTTTATTAAATATATGAGGGATCGCTGTTTAGGAAAGAAGATTGACATCTCATCTCATTAAGGATTTAATGATGTATGATTAAATCGATGACGATGATATTGATGTATGGAGGGAATATGTATGCTTGATCATTAGGATACTAGAGGAAGAGATTGATGAAATCTAATCCTAACGCTTCATTACTCTTGTTATTTTCATTTACGAACTGTGGTCCTTTAAAACTTTACTCTTGAAAACCTTCATTAACTTTAAACTTATTGAATTCGTAAACTTAAGATTATAAACATTGTTGAATGGCATAATATCGCGCGAGTCTCTGTGGATACGACAACCTGATTTACTACTTTTGCGTGCAACGATTTGGTGTTTCAATGAAAATGTGAACAGTTGTGTTGGAGGACTTGCACGGACGTGCTTAGGCCTGGCACGGGCGTGCTCATGCCTGGCATGGCCATGCTCGAGCTCAGAACTTCAGTATTCTCTTCAATTTAGCAAAAAAAAAAAAAAACCTTCACTTTTCTTCATAAGTTCATCAAACTGCCTCTAAATGTCAATTTTGTCAAAACTTAAGCAAAAAGGGATGAATTATAAATTTGGTCAAATCTTGATTTCTAAATTTGGGGTTTTTTCCTTTATAATAATCATACCTTAAATTAGATGAATAATCTTGTGTTTGATGATATGATATGCATAGTTGGTATGTGACTTGGTTGATTGACATGCTCTGTTTGGAATATATGATGAAATATGTTATCTTGGCATGGTTAATTAATTGTTATACGTGATGGTTGTTGTGTGCTGCAATATCGCCTATGATAGAGGTATCGAAAGTAACATCGCCAATGAATTGGAATGTCGAAAATATGAAATACCGCCATAATGGGGTATCAAAAGTAACATCGCCACACATTGAGATGTCGAAATGAGCAATACCACCAGTGTACAAATGGTTGGTATCAAAAAAGAGTAATGTCACTAAAGAGAACGTGACATCGAAATACCTTTCATGAGTAGAGGTAGGCAATGGGACGCCATTGTTATGTGGAGTTTGATAGTCATATAACACTTGAGATTTATTGAGACTTACTTGACATATGTGCAATGGATATACTTGTATCATGTTGTGATGTTGATGACTAAATACTAGTTTGACTTTTAAAATTTGATATGATTATGTATTACTAATTATTTTAGAAATAGCGTGCACCATGGATAGTTTTCCCGGTTACCGCGCCGGTTGAGAACAATGCTTTTGTGAAAACCTTTTATAAATTTATTTTTGGTCATCGGGATTTTATATCTCATTACTAGTATTGTTTTCAGAGCCTGAGGACGACCCTGTTGGGCACACAGATGCTTGAAGACTTTACTCTTTAGTTTAGCTTGGATTACTATTGTAGGGCATATGTCAGGAGAACCTTTGTTATTGTTTAGTTTATTTCTTATGCGAGTTGTAATAGAGGTCCGGTTTTGAGGCTTTAAAATTTGCTATGTTACTTCGGTTTATTGGTTTGGTATAAACAATTATTTTGGATTATTAATATAATAAGTATTTATTTAAGAAAAATTTATTCCACCAAGTTTTATTTAAATATTTTATCTTGGGTTACTAATGTAACGAAGGGCGTTACAATAAAGATATACAATAAATTCGAGTGCAAATTGTATTATCCTCACACATAGTGAGTCTGTAAAAGCTCAAAACAAACCTTCTTTCATTTGGTTGAGTGAGCCTGAAGAGGCTTCACTATAAAAAGATACTTGGTGCCTGAAGAAGTGTTGAATACTTGTGTTGGAGAGTCTAGATTGACTTGTAAAAGAATACTTGTAAAAGGCTAAGAATTTTTAGTGGAAAAACCTTCTCATCAAAGGGACTGGACGTAGCTCTTGGTTGGAAAGAGTGAACCAGGATACATCTTTGTGTGGTCTTCTTTTTCCCTTATCTCTTTGCGTTTGCGTTTAAACTAACCTGTTTGGGGATTGCGATTGAGATTCTTAAATCTCTTTTAAGTAACTTGGTTTTTATCTTGCCTGTTTATATGTCTTGCTTGTGTGCAAAATGGTTTTGAAAGGCTTTTCAAAAAGTTTAAAAAACATAATTCAACCATCTTCTTGTGTTTCTCTATTTCACTTTCAGTTGGTATCAGAGCTCAGCCTCTAGGTTGAGCATTTAACAGTGTTAGAGGATAAATATCTAGTAAGTAGATGGCAGGACAATCAATCTCTAGTAGAAACCAACCAGCTTTGGAAGCCACATCCTTGACGCGCCCACCCTTCTTCAACGGTACTCAATGTCTCTACTAGAAAGAGAGATATAGAAGTTTCATCCAAAGCACCAACTCAGCTCTATGGCCTATCATGATGAATGGTCCCAACCGCATTCAAAACCTTGATGGTTCTAATAAAGTAGAAACTGAATGGACAGATGTTGATAGGACAAGGTCAGAGCAGAATCACAAGGCAAGATACACCTTGATATGTGCTCTTAGTCTAGATGAATTCCAGAAAGTTCACGCTTGCGAAACTGCTAAACAAATTTGGAATACTCTCTCAAATCTACACGAAGAAACTACCAAAGTTAAGGATTCAAAGATCATCATGCATGTTAAACACCATTTCATTAGAGATTATATTCAAAAGGTGTTTTTGACATACAATTTGTAGATACTAACCATCAATTGACAGATATATTTACTAAACCTCTTGCTGAGGACAAGTCTGTCCTATTAGAAAAAAATTGAACATGCATTTTATTGTATGATTCTGTGCCCAATATCTGCTAAGTAAGTTAATGTGTTCTTTTGGACGAAATCTTTGTCCTTGAAAATCTTTTATTCCAAAGCGGAGTCAATATTTTGCTTTTAATTTCAAAAGGTTTTTTCTTTTGGAACATGTTAGTTTTACCCTCAAAAAACTGCTTTACCTTGAAAACCGCTCTCTTTCTCTTACACGGTTGCTGAAACGTTTTGATATCATCTATTTTCAAAGTTTCAACCTTTGTGCTTTCTAAAAACGTTTGAAATCTCTTCTCTCTTTCTCTCTCTCTCTCTCTCTCTGAAAAACCCTTCTCTCCGTAAAATCTCTTTTTGCCAAAATGGCTGGTGGAAGGAAAAGTTCCAAGGTTACTAAGGGAAGTTCCGGTGTTGTTGCACCACCACCGTCGTCTCCACCACCTTCTCCAAGGAACATTCTTGATGACTTTGAGGGTCAGGATTGAATACAAGTTTGATTTGGAGAATTTGGTTGCTTTGGGAGTCGACATCAGAGAGCATATTACATGTGTTGGCCGGGAAATGTTCTTTGTTGATTATCCAAGGGTTTTACTGAGACTGATTATTGAGTTCTGGAGAATTGCTCACCCCGTTGGGATGAAATCAGAGGAAAAATTCTAGGTCGAAGAATTATTATGTCTGCAGCAACGATTGGGTGTTTTTTTGAAGGTCCCATCATTACCAAGAAGTGGAAAGATGCCTTAGGAGGAGGAGAAGGCAAGGACAACATCTAGCTTCATCACGATTGACCCAGAGTTAAGAACTTCAGGGCAGCTCTCATGAAAGATGAAGCTAGGGTTCTTAATCAAGTGATAAACCAAGCCATTTTACATAAGGTTGGGTCCAAAGATTCCATATCAGACGTTCATGCTTTTCTGCTCACACATCTGATGACTTTTCAGCTGGTAAACCTACCCAACATTCTCTTTAAAGTTTTAAAGAGGAACTGTAGTGGTAAAGGTGTTGTATCTGCTATTACATATGGTATGCTGCTGTCTAAAGTGTTTGCAACTCAAGGTGTTTACAAATTTCTTGATGTGGAATGCCTAATCTTTGGGAAAGCTAATCTGAGTAAGATGAAGCTTAAGACTGTGATTGCCTTTGAGGAGGCTTAAAGAGTTCAAGATGAAGAAGAAATAGAGATAAAACCTATGCTTGAGACTTTGTTGGAGGGTGTGGAAAATGTAATTGATGATGTAAGAGTCTTGAAGGACAACTCTGGTGTAAGGGTTGTTGCTGATGATGAGGCTGGTCCTAGTGTTGCAGGACTTGTCACTCAAGCAACTCATGGTGCCGAAGTTCAAGATAAATCTGAGCAAGTGGTTCAAGAAGATAAGCATTCTGAACTTAGGCCATCTACAAATAAGCCCAATACCAGAAAAAGGAAGTTGATTGTTGAGGAGGACGAAGAGGGAGAAGATGATGAAGACCAACTCACAATTGCCAAACTGATGAAAACTTCCAAAGCTGATATTGCTAGTCTCGTGCGTCCACAAAGGACTAGAGTCAAGCGCCTTGCAGTAAAGGTTAAAAACATAGTCCAGCTTGAAGAAGAAGATGCCGCTACCTCATTGCCTCCTAAGTAGAAAAGCACAAGCACACAGCTGGAAGACCTCATGGTCCAACTTTCTTGGATGACAAAGATCAATCCTCATCAGATTAGGTAGATCTTTCACATATTGATGTTGTTTCTGCTCATATTCTTGATAACTCACCCCATACACAAGCACAACAGCCACAATCACCACCATAAAATTCACCCATTCACTATTCATCCCATGAACAAGTTAACCACACACCATCCCCGCACCAAACACAGCTCCCTATATCGTCTAATATACTAAACCAACCCCTCCTTCTACTCACTAATTCACCACATTATGTTGAACCTGAAACCTCTCCATCTACACAAATGTTTATCCTTTCAAATTTATTACAAACTCTCTGGTCTGATAGCACAATAAACTCTATCACTCTTTACCCCACAAATCATCCATCTTGGTATAACTCCATTCAAAATTTTGGAGAATGGAGGTCTTTACAGAAAATCCAAGACAGATATCCCCTCCTTTACTCTCATATAGTACCCCAACCTGTCTTCAAACATCCTCCTAAAAATGAACCTTACCCCTTGCCTGAGTATGAGTATGAGTATGAGTATGAGTATGAGGAACCATCTTCTCCTAATGATGGAATCAGCTTCATTGGACTACTGACAAACATAATAGAAGGTCCAATAAGGCAATTGTTTGATGAGTCTGATTTTTAATTCTTCCCTAAGGGAATATACAATCTCCCTAACAAGCCTTCATCCAGTAAGACAAAGAATAAACTGGGCTATCTTGTAGTGTATCCTGAGCAGAAGGATTTCCTTCCGAGGAATATATATCTAGATCTGATCAAGGATGAGTTTTTCCACATGTTCTCTACTGGTGCACTCCGGGCTACCATTCCTCCGCATGAGTCCAAGGATAGGAGAAGTAGAGCATATGATGGCAAAGACAGAAGGAAGGTACATATTTTCCCTAGGAAGCCCAAGCTAAGTCCAATTCATCCAACTTAGTTGAGTCACTTCATAGATCCTAAAGATGTTGTGATCTGGGGCTTTCTACAAGGGAGCGCATGTCAAAAGAATTACTTAATCATGCCTCCATTTCTTTATGTGCAACCAATCACTCACATCAAGATAATGCCAAACAGATGTTGCCATGTTCTCCCTATGATTGATCTCAACAAGGATAAGGATGAAAAGAAAAGACGAAACAAGGCTGTTATGCCTGCATCTTCCAAGTTCAACCCATGTTTTGGGAAGGAAGTGTTCAACCCTACTGCAACTATAGTAGCTGAGTCAAAAGGCTTCTCTGGCTGGACAACTGTAACACCCCGTTTTCTTGATTAGTGTATGGGACATTAATTAAGCATGCTTAAGGGCTTAATTAGGTTCCTTATGTATTGAGGAAGCCATGGTTCAAATTTGGAACAATTTGGCCTTGGAACTGGTCCAGAAAGTGGAAAAACGTGAAAGAATAGGTTTGATCAGCGTCCAACGTTAGACGTGGAGAAACCCCACGCTCAAAAGTTGACAGTTGACGTCAGAGCGTGGGTAGTTGCACGTCAGAGCGTGGAAAGGGGCACGTGTGGGGGTGCACGTGTCAGTGCGTGGTAGAGACGTGACGATCAGCGCTCCACGCTCGAGTGTGGAAAAGTCCCGTGCTCAAGTGTGGGAATGCTTGAGCATCCAGAACCAGCACGTCAGAGCATGCTCAGATGGACAACTTCAGTGAAAGTTTTCACTTTCTTTCCCCATGCACGAAAATCATAAGTCTTTCCAGCCTTGAGGGAGTCTAGAGAGAGGGCTGAGAATTCTAGAGAGAGGAAGTGATCCCGGGCAAGATTGAGGCATCGGATCGTGATTCCGACTACATCACTGCGATCAGGGCTTCGAGTACTACGAGTTCCACGGATTGAGTTCTCAATTTCTCGAAGGTAAGCTCGAATCTCTAACACGTCAACTGTAACACCCTTTCCGTGGGCATCACATTTACGAACATTTTAAAAAGCTATACGACCGAAAAACAAGTTAATTAAAAACATATAAGAAAGATGGGGGGTAAATTTTTCCTTTTCATAAGACATAATTGTAAAAGCTTTTAACCGTTTATGCGTGTAAGGTAAATGAAACATTTCATAATATAACTTCATAAGTTCATAAAGGCTTTACATCAGAACCCAACCCGTCTACAGAAACAAAGTAGAAAGATACAGACTCAACATAAAGGATTGGAGACGCAGCTCCTAAACACAAGATACTTGGAGACGCAGCTACATAAAAGATAAAAGAAAGGTTCAGATACTCTGACACCCTACACTGGCCGACAACAGACTACATAGGGAAACACCCCTCGGATCAACCGCTGAATGCTTCCTCTGACTCCTCCATTATGGAGACACAAGCGAAAGGAATAGGAGGCATGGATAGATCACCTCCCTCCTAATCTCCTCACTTATCGCCTTCCAACCAGGACCCGTCAAATGAGACCTAACAGGAATCCTAGCATGGACTACCACTGGAATTCTTATGGAAGACATCGCAGAAATTGCTCTAGAAGCAACCTTGCCAACAAGCGGCCTATCCCTAACAGAGGGAGAAGGGACTGAACGTATCGATGGAAAAGTCCATCTAGCATTCCACTTACGAGTACAACCTTGGCAGCAAACGACATGAAGACGAGCTGCTGAGCAGTCAAGAACTCTTCCTCTGCGACCCTTGCGGATAGTGGGTGTGGCTCTTCCCATGTACTTTGCTAGAATCTCATTATGACTAGATGTCCAAATGGCAAAACCACTGGGAGGCTCAACAAAGAGGTGCATCCAAAACGTCGGTTGAAGTCTCGGTAACATGACCTTCTCGGGAGACAACCAGAGAAGCACACAATGATGCAATACAAAGTAATGAGGTGAGATTCCCATTCATCAGCACAACACATGGCAGAAGTAAAAATGGTACGACACACAAGACAATAAAATACTAGCCATGCATATCATACATCTCAATATCTCATATTATCCAATCAACAACATAAGACATCATCAACATAGGATAAGAATGTATAACATGTAAAGGTAATGCGATGTACATGACTCAATGCCATATACCACAAAGGTAAGACTCTGACCCCTACTCCATGGAGCTAAACATAACTAGAGTGAGTGATTGGGAGAAAATTGTCTGCGTTATCTCAGCCCAACATGTGCTATCTCAATAAGATTGCGAATTCGCTTTTACGGCTCACGCCAGACGTTCTTTACCCAAATCGTGATTTGTCCGGTGTCCAGTCAGGACGTTAGTGTTTTCCGAAAGGTCATCCATGACACAGAGGAGCTACTCTCTGGCCACATGTGGTCTCCCCAACCCCAACGTCCTCAAGATCTCCATGATCATCACCTCCAACAATCGTACCCACATAAAGGTGTAAGCTCAATTACTAGGCACAACGCCCAACTCATGCACAGATGCGTATGCATGTCAAGAAAAGCCACAACATAAACATGTATTACACTATCATTGTAGCACCACGTCTATCTCTTGATAAACAATAGGGCACCCCTACGAGACCCACTTTCACACGACTTGCCATCAGTCGCCCATTCTTGGTTTCGTTCCTTGCGTCTACGTACAACTCTGTCGTTCACAAAGCGATGTCCATGTCTTATGATATATTATTCCATAACCTAAGTGTATTATGGAAAACAGATTCCACAAGGATTCCTTCATCATATATTCTCACTTATCTATCAAAGAAAGCCTTACTTATTTTGTATAAGTAATTCTTTGTGATTAAGTATTATGGGTTCTTAGATGACCTAAATCATCAAGGGTGTGGGACATGGTTCTCCATGACCACAAGGTATAGGTGCATGTCTTTTATTTAGCCTTTGTGAATCAGTTATGGAACTCAATGAATTTCCTTTTTGAAGATAATATATAATTACGCTACTATAGTAAGATCTTCAAAATACTTTCCTTAGTGGTAAACTGGTTCATGAAATCCCCTTTTATCAAACATAGTTTTGAAACTCTATACATATACTCGTAAGGTATTCGAAGCGCCAAGACACATAGTACCTCATCTTTTGCCAAACTAACGTAAAACTTCCTTTAGAATAATATTTATTTCCTTTACTTAGCATAAGAAAGGAAACATATTTTTCTTTAAATCACCTGTTCATTTTCAAATGAAAACTATAACTTTTTTATTTGATAAGATTCCAAAGTTAATCGTAGTAGTGTAAAGACTCATTGTTTTAAAGAAAATACTTACAAGGATTCTCATTTCTCTTGAAAGTAGGTTTACTAACCAAAACCTTTGGAAACCACATGAATCGTTTAGAAAACTCCTTGTTCTTGAAAATATTTTCCTTGAAACATGATAAAATAGGTGGTTGATCAACATCAAACCCTCATATCCTTAAAAACTTTTCACACAGGATCAAAATACTTAATTTACAACACTTGGTTCTTTAGAACCAAAACTTGAATTCTTTGGCATTTCTATACCCTTTATACTTTAGTATAAACACATTGACCCTCTTAGCATCAACATTTTAGGTTCCTAGCCCTAATTACTATGGCATGGCCGAATGCCTCCATGGAAGTAAGGTAGGTCTTTTTAATTTCTTTTGCCTTCTTGGAATCATTTAAGTCCATTACAGTATTACTTGGACATAGAAGCTTTGGCTTCCCCTTTCTATCTCAACAAGGCTGAACCTCAAATGGTGTTTTCCAACAAAATACAAGCCATCCAACAACATGCTAGTATCATGAAAACATCTCAACATATAGTCATTCCATCAAGTAGTAAATGCATGAACAAGTTCATCATTCAAAAATCCTACCCTTAGGTCTTGAACCTAAGAATAGTTTTTCATCATGCCAAAATGATTTTCAACACTAACAACTCAAACCCAAATAGTCACACCAACATCATAACATACAATTCCAAATATCAACACCAAAACCCGCATACAAAAATTTCAACATATCAAGCATCAACTTGTGACAAACATTTGATTGACCGAACGAACTTGTATTTGAGCAAATGACGACTCCTATGAAAGCTTAGGATGTCTAGTTTTTTTGGATATAAAACTATTTTGAACAAACACTAACCGAGTTAGTACAGTTTTACGAAACAAGCCACTGTAGTCAGAATCCAAGGCAGAAATTTATGCTGAGACTGAAATAGGTTTCTAGGGGTCAAATATTTATGAAAACACATGAAATTTGTACTCAAAATGAAGCTCAAGATGTCTAGTTTTAGTATCAAAAACAAGTTTTGGAATCCAAGGTCTAGGTTGAGAGAAAAACCGAAATGACTCACACAAGGTCAGATCCGAAAATCACATTTTCACAAACTCTTTTCAACAAAAGATGAAGGAACTCTAGGTTAGGGTTTTTCCCTCACATAAAAGTTAATTTTCAATCGTTCAAACACATCAATGAACATAAATCAAACAACAAATAATTATTACAACATTGTTCTCATAGAGAACCAAATAGACAAAGTAGGAAACCCTTGGTTTAGGGTTTTCCCCAAACCAAACCCATAAACCATCTTCACCACCACCAATGTGGTGTGATGAGGTTCACTCCCCCATTACCTCTTTTAGATCCCTTGTGAATGAGACAGCCCCAAGCACCAAGAATAAAAGGGAAGGCCGAACCTACTAGGAACAAAACAACAAGATTTTGAAACTTGTTTCTCAAAAATCATGAACTAGAAGATGTTGCTTCATGATTTAATGAAATGAAATGAAGAAGAAATAAGGTTAGAAGCTTACTTTATGAAGAACACCTTGAACATCAAGGTTGATGTTCTTGGGGCTCAAGAACATAGTTCCTCCAAAGGGAAAACTTTCTTCACCAAAGTTATTCTAGAGATCAAGACTAGAAGAACTATGGTCTTAGAAATCAAAAAGGAAATTTGGGTGGTGTAGCTCTTGGCATGGCCGAATGAGAAAGAGCAAGAGAGAGAAGGGAGGATATTTCTATTTGTTCATGCAAAACTCATTTTGATTCTTGAAATAAGAAAAGAAGTAAGGTTTGGTGCTTTGAAGCCAAATGGCCGTGAGGCCTTAGGAAAGTTTGGATGTCAAATTAATTCAATGAGTGATGGCATATTGATGTGATGAAGTGTAAGAAAAGGGATGGTTAAGATCAAACAAGTACAACACTTGTTGAGCTCTTAGCAAAAGGGTAGAGATATTAACCATAAGTGGTTAAGTTGCTTTCTCCATAAAATGAAAAGATGCTAGCTTATTGACCAAGAGTCATAAGAATCTAATCCATTGGTTAAAGGAATGAAAAGTTGATGGATGGTTGACAACGTCTCGTGAAGCGTGAGATGCAGTCATGAACTACTCCCGGCTCCGGGCCAAAACAATTCCCCTCGGCCCTGGCACGCATCCCAAGGCAAAGCGGTCCCGATTAAAATAATAATATTTTTACCGATTCCGGCTCAAAACAGCACACTGGGTTCAAAACAACACCTTATGATTATTAAGCTCATAATTGAAATTCAAATATGAATTTCCAATTATTAACTATTTTTGCGATTATGATTAATCGAATTGCGTTCTCAGTCAAGTTATTCACACAAACAGTTAAAAGACAGACATAAGGTTTTTTAGATGTTACATCGACCTTGGTGTTCTTCGTGTTCTTCGTATTCTTCGAGCTTCTCCCTTGAATCTTCTTGGTTTTGGTATTGCCCTAGGGTTAACAATGTCGTTTATACGGTGTTTCAATGATTAGGGCAAAGTTCGAGGGATCGTGCGAGGATTGGTTCTTGGAGCTTGAGGCTGTACAACCCCTGTCTTGGTGACTTTTCTCCTTCAATTTCGTGGCTTCTTCCTTTGGTTCATTGATTCAGACCCTAGGATCATTTGTTGTTGTTTTCGTGACCGTTTCTATGTTTCTGGCAGTTTCTATACCCCGTGCGTATGCTCAGGCATTGTTGGCCCAATGTGCACCCCGAGGGTATCTTTGGCAGTGCTAAGGAGCTGTGCACTGGATTTGTTGAAAGGCGTGCGAGGTTGCCGGTTGTAGAGCTGCAGCTGAGAGTTGCACTGGAATACGCGCAAGCTATTCAAGTGGGGGAAAGAATTACACTCGTCGGGGAGGCAAGAGTAGAGTAGAATACATTGATATGCGTAGGGGATCCTACACCCTACTAGTGGTTGAGTAACCGACAACACCTAAGTCCAAATTGGCAACTACCGAAAAATGGTACCAATGTAGGCTTAGGCATTGTAGGTTTATCAACAAAGGTGGATATTACACAAGATCGAGGTCGTATGCTTAACATGCTTACATGTCTGCTATGATATATTAGTGAATACGTGTTTTGCTATGCTCGTGGCAATATGCTTTACGGTCTTATTGATGGGTTGATGATAACATGTTGTATGATAGCATAATACTGCACATCTGATTGTTGGTATGCCTAGAGCTAAGAAATGATCATATGTGAATTGGGTGATGTGTGAGATAAGATCATTTGGTGGAAATAAGCTATTGCACTCAACCTGGTGAAATGATTGAGGACTATGTATAGTCGTGAAAACTCTGCTTGGTCAGGAGTGTTAGTGTTCAGTGTGTCAGGTGATGAGGTTGAGTTGCTAAGCGATTGATCGAAATGAGTCATGAGGATTCATGCTAGATTGCATCGTGTGGTGATGTCACAGGCGCGTAGATCTGGGATTACGCGAGATCAAATCGGAACAACAGATAGATGCTATTCAGGTGGGGGAAATAACCACAATATCATCGGGGAGGCAAGATTTAAAATAATTTATATTGATATGCGTAGGGCGACCTAAACCCTACTAGTGGTCGAGTGGCCGATAGGTTGATTATATGCTATATCGAGATTGTATGCTGTGTGTTAGTATGCTTAGTATGATATATGTGATATGTACGTTGTGCCTAGTAACATCCTTAGGGTTACTTAAATATTTACCTATGAGTTGATATGCTTACATGAGTATTTAATATAATGAATATGATTATTGAGCCGGATTATGGTTGTTGATGATATGATGTTGTGATTATTGTTGTATGAGTAGAGATAGGCAGTAATTTCTGACAAGTTGGGAGATGAACATGTGGTGAGGGTTTAGAGGATTTTTACGTTGTAGTGCTCAACCTAGAGATTTTGTTGAGATATAAAGTTGATACCCGGTTATATCGGAGAAAGTTGGTCGTAGTTGTGTATGAGTTGTGATTGAGACACTAAGTTGTTGATCCCGAGATGAGTTGGTGAGGTTCATGTTGCAGCATTGTTGTTCATCACTGTGTAGGCGTACGGGCGATCGATCTTGCCTGCGGGGAGATAATCGTACCCATTAGTTATGAAACGGGCGAATATCCCGACATGGCTTGTGGGAGAGGGGGGATATGTCGTTACCGTAAGTTGCGTTGTTGGCGGGCGAATATTCTGACCTAGCCTGCGGGCGGGGGAATATGTCGTACCCATGACACGAGTTGAGCCTGCGGGCTGTTAGCCGAACCTTGCATTACGGGGGGTGGCACAGAGATGAACGAGACATCTTGATATGTTGGGGATGTCGTGTCGTGATCGCGTCCATATAGTCGTTAGTTGCATGAGTGTGAGAGACAGTAGCTAAGAGAGAAGAACTTGAGGAGATGATTGCTTGATACTGTTGTGTTGTTGTATGTTCCTATCTATATATCTTATTTTATAGTTGGTTCCCTATTTATGATGTATTGCTGTTTCTTATCCTCGTATTTCTCTATGTCGTATTTTCTTTATTCTCGATCGCACAAGAAGATCCCGTTGAGGAGTTGCCAGAGGAGATTGATGGCATACCTGTTGAACCTGATGCTAGCGGGAGAGCCTCGAATCCTAGTGCTGGGAGACTTTGAGCTGCTCTACAGAGGACAACCGTCTCTGGGAGATTGACCACTCTCAGCCAAGAGTAGTGTATATGAGCCCGACTACCGTATACGTTAGAGTCGTCGTTGGGTAGACAATCTTAGTTTGTTATGGCTAGTACATGGGTTTGAGCGAAATGTATTTTTAGGGCCAGGAGAAGAGTCTGATGTATTTGCGTACTCTGAGATAGTTGATGTTGTTGTAGGCACTACTGATAGAGCCAATACTTTTATACGTATGTTATATATATATAGTCGTGGTATCAGTATTGGTTGTTTTAATATTTCCGCATTTTTATTTAATCACGCTACGCTGCAACGTTAAGAAGTTGAGTTCGGGTTACTAATGGGAACTCCGAGGAGGGGTTGTCTCACTCTCCCCACCCCTCTCAAAATACATTAAAATATCTCAGCTCACATCCTATGACAGGCGCACTGGCGACGTCACGTCCTCAACGACTTGAAAGTCAAGAGCTACCTTGTCCTTCCCCATACGTGTGGCTATAAACCTGCAAGGGCACATAGTTTGAGGAAGAACGACATAACAATCCGCCTATGCCTGGCGACTCTCAAATACCGCTCTGACCTCTTGCGCTGTCCTTTGAGCACAAAACCTCTGCGACTAGTTACGTAAGATGATGCTGGTGCAACCCACAAAAAGTCCTGCTCACGCAGCCTGGGTGGGTGCCACATCTGGGAAAATGGAAGAAACTGATCACTCTGTATGGTCCCATGATGTCTGCTCGTGGTGGAGTACCACCCCGAAACAGCAAGCTCACTGGTCGGCTGTATACGGTCAAAACCGTAGAAGGGTCCACCTGCCACCCCTGCTCGTCGTGATAGAGGATCTCAAGCTCGCCCAACATCGAGATCCCCGGTGCTGTCTGGAGGAAGGGATGCATCCTCGGGTCCATAGTCGCCTCCTCCTAACTTGTCGTCTGCTCGCAGATAGAAAGCATAACATACAAGGAAACACAGGGAGATAAGATATACATCACATCTATAACAGGGATGATTCAATGCAGAACATATAGCAAACACAACCATCTCTCGATATCAGAACACTACGGTCGTTCCCTAGCTAGATCTCCACATACTCTTTCTATGCATGTCGGCTGGTACTAAACACATTACTAAGGGCAACATCACGTCCGCACATCAGACAACAAGTTGGTTCGTTCCGGTAATCCGTTCTGCTCGCCGTGACCCATAAGAGTACATCACCACTAAACTGTCCCAGACAAAGAGGGTTAACTGGGCCTCCTCGGAAGATCCACCGGCAACTGGAAAGACTCAGGGTCCAGTCGGGATAGTAGGACATGCCTAGGACCGCCACGACACGATAGGCGCTACCATACTTGTCTCATGTAGGTACACCTGTGTCCAGTATATCCGCAAGATCTCAGGCAATCCTACCCTTCTATTTTCCGCACCCACACTTGGTGCACCAACCTTGCATGCCTCACAAAATATGTCTTGCCACTTGGCATCATATACATATGCTATGCATGTCATTCATCTCTCTTGAGCTGATATCACAACACATGCAAACTTGCTCTTAGCAACATGACCTCCAAGCTCCACTGTAACCATACGAGCTCCAAGCTCCCATCATGACCTTACGAGCTCCAAGCTCCAACTATGACCTCAAATTTTAACTATCAGCTCAAACGTCCACAACGAGGTCAAAGCCCTAATCATACTAAACCTCCATATTTCATACATACATGCATTTCCAAATATAATGCAACAGTTCATCAGTTATCAACATGCTCCATAAAGAAGTAAACAGCATACATACCAACATACCATTATCATCAACATATCAATCATCTTTTACAAATATCAAATATCATAAATAGCAGATACACATATATCAACACATAGCACATATTATTACGCATCACAAATCTGCTAACCTAGGGTATCAAATATAACAGTGATGGCCCAAAGTAGACTAAACCTAGGGTTTAGGTACTTTGTCAGGGCTCAACCTCACGTAGGGTTTTGGGTTCCCCTACACACACAAAATATACAATACAGCTATATGGACTACTCTTGCCTCCCCGACATGTATAACTCTTTCTCCCCACCTGATAGCAAACGTGGTGGTAATCACGAGCACAACGAGCACTTCTTGCTCCTCTCCTTGCCTTCGCAGCCATGGGTCACTTGCTCCAAAAGGGTTCCGCACGCAACTTCCAAACTTGCCCTAATCACGGAAATAACACATAGACTATAGCATTAACCCTAATACGAAGTTAAAACCGTGAAAAGAATCTAAAACCAAAAGAGAACATTGTATAGGTACAATGTAGGTAGATACGAAACCTCTACTTACCCTCATTGAATCACAAAACCAAACCGATAGAATTGGAGTAGGAGTGGCACTGATCACGAAAATACAATCGGAACTAGAATCGGATTAACGAATGGATCACAAACTCGGAATAAAAGCTTCAACCTTCTTGTCTCTCTCAGTCTCGATCTCTCAGTTTCAGAGAAATGGGAAAACTCTCTCTTGGTGAAAATGAAGGCTATTTATAGAGGTAAAACTCTACTGACAATGCTTCAGTGTTCTGGATCTCCACGCTTTAGCGTTCCAACGCTTGAGCGTTGGCTTCCTCAACGCTTGAGTGTTGACGTTTACTAACCGCCAAGGCACCGCCCATCATGCGCCAGCCGTGACGCGTAACCGACACGTGCCACTTTACGTCCCATCACTGCCAGTCAACTGGTCAGAGTGGCCACGCTTGAGCGTCCAAAACTCACCATGCTAGAGCGTTCCACTGGTCCCTGCTTGAGCGTTCTGCTCCTGATCCCTTGTCCCTCTACTCTCAACAGGTTCTCTAAGCACACATTCGAGCTATAATAGTAATTATCAACAAACATATAAATACTTGATCTAGGCCACCTATCTCAATTAGGGTTTCAGAAAACTGGGATGTTACATTACCACCCCACTTAAAGAGAATTTCATCCCCAAAATTCCTCGTTTATACCTGTAAACAACGACGGGTACTGTTGGCACATCTGAGCCTCTCTTTCCCATGTTCAATCTCCGATTATCAAGTCTCATTCCACTCTCACCAAAGGAATTTGCTTACTGCGAAGCTCCTTGATCGTTCTATCCACTATCCGAGCCGGTAAATCCTCGTATTCAAAGTTCGCTCTTAGCTGGATTGAATAGGGCTCTAACACCTGTGATGGATCAGGGTAGTACTTTCTAAGTTGAGAAACGTGAAAAACGTCATGAAGACTTGACGAGTTAGGTGGTAAGGCTATCTGGTAAGCTACTGGACCAATTCAGCGAAGAATTTGAAATGGTCCTATGAATCTGGGTGTAAGCTTTCGGGATTGAATTCCCTGCCAATACCAGTCCTTGGAGTAACTCTTACAAACACATGATCGCCCTCCTGGAACTCTAAAGGTCTCTTCCGCTTGTCAACGTAGCTCTTCTGCCTATCCCATGCGGCTTTCATCTTTTTCTCGGATTAACTTAACTTGTTCCGTCGTTTGTTGCACCAGCTCAGGTCCTAACAACTGATTCTCTCTGGTCTCAAACCAACACAACAGAGTCCTACACTTCCTCCCGTACAAAGCTTCATATGGCGCCATTCCAATACTTGAGTGGTAACTGTTGTTATAGGTAAACTCAATCAAAGGAAGAAATTTGTCCCAACTGCTCGTGTATTCCAACACACATGCTCTTAGTAGGTCTTCCAATGATTGAATTGTCTGTTTTGACTGACCATCCGTTTGGGGATGAGAAGCAGAACTCAACCTTAACTTGGTTCCCAACGCTCCGTTCAGGCACCTCCAAAACCTCGAAGTAAACCTCGGGTCTCGATCAGAGATAATACTTTAAGGCACACCATGCAGACGCACCACCTTCCTGATGTAAACCTGAGTGAACTTTTCCAGAGAATAGTTCTGGTTGATAGGTAAGAAATAGGCATATTTTGTCAACCCATCTATGATAACCTAAATCGCATCACACCTCTTCTGAGTCCTTGGTAACCCAGAAACAAAGTCCATTGCAATATTGTCCCATCTCCATTCCGGAACATCCAATGATTGCAACAATCCTGCTAGCTTTTGGTGTTCAACCTTAGCCTTTTGGCACACTAAACAGGATAGGACATAAGCTGCCGCTTCCTCTTCATTCCTGGCAACCAAAATAACTTCTTTAGATCTTGATACATCTTGGTAGCTCCTGGGTGAAAACTCAACTTGCTCTTGTATGCTTCCTCTAAGATCATATTCTTAACTTCATTATCCTCAGGCAAACAAACTCTTTCACCAAATCTGATGAGTCCATCCGAACCTCTCTTAAACTCAAACGTCTCACCTTCCTCGATCAGTTGATTAACCTTCTTAAGGTACTCATCCTCAGCTTGCCTTCTCCAAAGCAGATTCAGGAAATCGCTAGTAACCTCGATCATCCCAAGATTCATCTTATCCACAATGATTTCCACATCCAGATTCAGATCCCTAAACTGCTCTAACAACTCAAGCTCCTGTACCATCATTGTAGATACGTGTAGGGACTTCCTACTAAGCACATCCGCTACGACATTCGCCATGCCTGGAGGGTATTGCAGGTCGAATTCATAGTCATTTATGAATTCCATCCACCTCCTCTGTCTCATGTTCAACTCTTTCTGATCAAACAAATACTTTAAGCTCTTATGGTCGCTAAATATGCTAAATTTAGCACAATACAGATAGTGTCTCCTTATCTTCAACGAAAACACTATCGCAGCTAGCTCCAGACATGAGTTGGGTAGTTTCGTTCATGCAATCTCAGCTGTGTAACATCCCGGTTTTTCTGTGAACTCTGATCGAGCTGGATAATCTCGATTGGAGCTTTGGATGATTGTGTGAATTATTGTGTGTTAGTTTTAGACCTAGTCTGAAGCTTGGGAATAGGCTTGACCAAGGTTGGAAGTGCCTATGGTGTAAAACAAGCAACTGAGGAAGTCAGAAGGCTGGAAGTTCTTCTCTCGCTGAGCTTGATGCTCAAGCGTTGAGACGCTTCAGCGTGGGAGGAGTTGGATACCTCAGTGTGATGAGTGCGCTGAGTAGCTGCTCTAAGTTTGAACGCATGTGAGACACATGTCAGGTCAGGGAGCAGGCGGAGTGGACAAGGTCCCACGCTCGAGCGTGGAGAGATTCCACGCTAGAGCGTGGCAACGCTCAAGCGTGCAAAGTGATGAACGCTTAAGCGTGGACAGCAGAAACCATAAGTTGAGCTTCCACTTTCATCTTCTCATTTTGCACGAAACTTAGAGCTTTTCTACAACTAGGGAGAGAAGCTCTGAGGTTCTAGTTAGAGAAAGCTTGAAGTTAGAGGTGATCGAGCCGCCGGACCGTGATTCCGACTACACCGTTGCAATCGCGGCGAAGTTTTACACAACTCCAGCGAATTAGTTTCTCGATTCGCCCCAGGTAAACTCGAACCCCTAACATGCGTTCTTTGTGTTCTTGGCATTCTTCGAGTCTTTACCTTTTTCTTTGATCTTTTGGGATTGCCCTAGGGCTAACACTGTTTTATATGTGTTGTGCTCGTTATTAGGGAAAGTGCGTGCTCGTGATTTCCCACAAATTGAGGGCTAAGGCCGCGGCTTCTAAGAGGATTGGGGTTGTTCTTGGAGCTGCCATTGAAGGGGACTGCAAGCTTGAGGAAGGATGAGTGAGCCAATGATCGCGCGGATTTGCGTGCCGACAGTTCAGGTGGGGAGAAAGAGTACTGCTACAATCGGGAAGGCAAGAGTAATGTAGTTGTGATTTCTACTATGTGTAGGGAAGCCCTAACCCTACTAGTAGTTGAGCCCTGACAAAGTATCTAGACTCTAGGTTTAGCTTACTTTGGGCTATCGCCGTTAAGATTGGAAACCCTAGGTTCGGGAACTGTTGATTGAGGATGCTTGTTAATGTATGACTGTACGCTGTAGGCTATTGTTGCTATCTGTCTGCCTATATGCTACTTTGTATATGTGATATGCTGCTAGCTGCTTATATGCTGTTGTTGATGTTACTGCTACTATGGTGATATTATTGTTGTTGCTATGTTGTATGCCGTATGCTATAATATTAAGAGTTGTGGCGGAATGCCGTAGAATAAGTTGGTTGTGTGCCATGTTATCGAGTTGATGCCGTGGATGGTGCCGTTGCTGTTGTACTAACTTCTTGAGGTTGTGGTCGTATTGCTTGAGCTGTGGCTTGTGGACTCATGGAGTCGAGGCTGTGGCCGTGTGGATGCAGTGTCATCGTGTTGTTTTGATTGAGAGCTTAGGCGGGAGATCCGATATCAAGCCCGTTGAGGATGTTTGCTGCATATCATTTTCAGCTGCCAAGTGGCGAGGCCATGTGACAGGTAGTCTGGGCTGCCAGCGTCATATGAGGTTAGCGGTACCTGAGTGCGGGTACAGAAAGTAGATGGGGCAGTCAAGTGAGTGGCCTTAGGGATGTTGCCAGTCTCGGGAATAGTTTACAGTGATGGATGAGGTAGCTCCTATCCTTTCGTGACGCCCAATCTATTCCAGTTTGCCCAACTAATCCCAGAACTTTCCAGTTGTCCCAGGCTAACGTTCCGAGGCGACCGAGATACCCCTGTTTCGGTATGGAATGGGGATGCACTCTTATTGGTCACGGCGAGCGGTTCGGTTTCTTGGACAGGTTAACTCCGTTCCGACATAGAACCTGTTCCGGTGTGGACATGTTCGTGAGTGGAACCGTTCCAGTTGGGAACCTACATAAGTGCATTTTTCGGATGACATGTTGCATGGGATTAGTATCCCGGTCTTGAGGATTGATCTGAGTGTGAGACTCATGGGATGGATGTCTGTTGTAATTGTTGTCTCGAGAGATATGTGTTGGAATGCAGTAAATGTAATAAATGTAAAATCTGTTATATGCTATCTGTTATGTGTTTAATGCATTACAACTGTTTTCCTACTTTATGATGTGCTGTATTTCTTATCTTCCTTCTGTTTTTCCTTGTTGTCTTTTATGGGATCGCTCGAAGACGACGAGCCAGCGGAGATTCAGCATCGACCCGAGGCTTCACCTGTTCATCACGGGGGCACCGCGGATGCCGGTGCTGGGTGACATTGAGATTATCTACCATGATGAGAGGGGATGGCGGGTAGACCCCTCTACCTTTTTGGTGGTTTACACAGGACTAGTCAGCCTGATTTTCCTAAGCGGTACACCTCTTTATGTAGATATCATCGGTCCCTATCGCATCTACCAGTTCCTCCCTTTTCCGAGGATGTGGCGACCTCTGAGGCAGAGGGAGCAGGACTACACATGGGTAGCACCCCAGTCATCGGTCGTGACTAGCAGGAGAGGTTACGTCTACAGAGGCCAGCGCAGGAGGACCGAGCAGTACTTAAGGACTTACCGCAGCGCCTTACTGATGGGGCTAACTTATGCATGTTATTATATAGCTATGCTTTTTTTTCCGCGCTTTATACTCTGATCGTCGTTTGTTATGCTTGCTGTTCTTGTTTGCGTTGTTTAGTTTCCGCAACGTTGCTTGTTTTGCCACGCTATTGCTTTATATACGGCTAGGCGTAGTTAATAATAATAATAATAAGAGGTTAGCACTAATGGGATTATCCTTCTAAGAGAGGAGGATCGTCTCATTATTATGGTATCAGATTGTCGAGGACGTTCTGCAGCCAATGGGATTATCCTTCTAAGAGAGGAGGGTCGTCTCATTATTATGGTATCAGAGTAATTTGATTCTAAATCGAACTGTGAAGGTTAACTGTACTGGCTTTGACGGTTGATAACCGATTTGTATCAACTGTGTTGGGTTTCGGGTAGAGTGTCCGATGCGCTAGTTATCGAAGTGTGATAACTGCTTTCATTTATAAGGCATATGATATGTTTAACTATTAAGTGCTATTATATGTCTTATGAATTGAGACTTGTTTTCGGTGCGCAGGACCGCATTTGGTCAAGAACTGTCCGAGGACCCAACACATCAGATGTTTTAATTGCAATCAGATGGGTCACTATGCATCAGACTGCAAGCCCGGAGTGAGCAGAAAGGCTCAGTTTCAGCAGCAGAGTGGTGGGACTCAGAGTGATGGAGCGAGATCAGTCGTGGCAAGTCAGCAGAGCAGGCCGCAGACGATCGGAAGGGTGTTTGCCATGCAAGGTTTTGATGTCTCCCAAAGTCCTGATCTGATCTAAGGTAAGTGCTTAGTTTCTGGTAAGCTTTTGTCGATTCTGTTTGATTCGGGGGCTACACATTCTTTCATATCAGTAGAGTGTATGGATCATTTAGGGTTGCCTATTTCTACTTTGCCATATGACTTAACTGTTTCAACACCTACCGGTGATTCTTTAACAACCCTATCCGTATGCCATAAATGTCCTGTTTCGGTAGAAAATCGTCATTTTGTTGTTGACCTTGTCTGTTTGCCTATGCAACAGATAGATGTAATCCTAGGCATGGACTGGCTTTCAGCCAATCATGTAATGTTAGACTGTTCAAAGAAAACTCTCAGTTTTTCCGAGCAATCTGGATTGATGCCTGCCAACGAGAGTACTTCGACAGGTGAACGATCGGACGAGTATGTGGTGTTGTTCTCTTTGGAAGTGAAGGAGACTCCTAGTATTGAAGCTTTGCCTACCATGCGAGAGTTTCCGGATGTGTTTCCCGATGACATTCCTGGATTACCGCCAGAGAGAGAGGTGGAGTTTGCCATAGAGCTGGTATCGAGAACTGGACCTATATCGATAGCACCGTATCGGATGTCTCCAGTGGATCTGATGGAGTTAAAGAAGCAGTTGGACGAGATGCTAGGTAAGGAATTTATTAGACCTAGTGCATCTCCATGGGGAGCTCCGGTATTGTTTGTGAAGAAGAAGGATGGGAGTTTGAGGCTATGCGTAGACTATCGTTAGTTGAACAAAATGACGATAAAGAACAAGTATCCGTTACCACAGATAGATGATTTGAAGGATCAGCTGAAAGGGGAAGCTGTGTTTTATAATATCGACCTGCAATCTGGATACCATCAAATTCGTGTTAAGAAAGAGGATGTGCCAAAGACTGCTTTTTGGAGTCGGTATGGTCACTACGAGTATTTGGTTATGCCGTTTGGTGTGACTAATGCTCCAGCCATGTTCATGGATTATATGAACAGGACCTTCCGACCATTCCTCGACAAGTTTGTTGTCGTTTTTATCGATGACATCCTTGTATACTCTTCGAGTAAAGAGGAACACCAAGAGCATCTAAGGGCGGTGTTGCAAGTGCTAAAGGACTGGCAGTTGTATGCTAAACTGTCGAAGTGTGAGTTTTGGTTAGAGGAAGTTCAGTTTCTAGGCCATGTGATCAGTAAGGATGGAATCGCAGTGGATCCTGCGAAAGTTGAGGCCGTAGTGAGTTGGGAAAGCCCTAAGTCTGTAAACTAGGTGAGGAGTTTTCTTGGTTTAGCAGGGTACTATCGGAGGTTTATAGAAGGATTCTCTAAGATTGCGTTACCAATGACATAGTTAACGAGAAAAGGGAAGACGTTTGAGTGGTCAAAGGCTTGCGACCAGAGTTTCCAGGAGCTGAAAGGAAGACTGACCACATCACCTGTGCTGGTGTTACCAGATCCTTTAGGACGATTCGATGTATACTGTGATGCATCTTATCAAGGCTTGGGGTGTGTGCTCATGCAAGACAGAAGAGTGGTGGCGTATGCCTCTTAGCAGTTGAGAGTACATGAGCTGAACTACCCAACACACGATCTGGAGTTGGCTGCGATAGTGTTTGCGTTGAAGATATGGAGGCACTATCTTTATGGTGCTAAATTCAGTGTGTTTAGCGACCATAAGAGCCTAAAGTATCTGTTCGACCAGAAAGAGTTGAACATGCGGCAGCGAAGATGGATGGAATTCATGAAGGACTATGAATTCGACCTACAATACCATCCAGGTAAGGCGAATGTTGTGGCAGATGCGCTCAATAGGAAGTCCCTACACGTATCTGCGATGATGGTAAAAGAGCTAGAGCTTTTAGAGGCGTTTAGAGATCTGAATCTGGAAGTGGAAATCGCCGAAGATAAGCTGAAATTGGGGATGGTTAGAGTAACCAGCGATTTCCTGAACCTGTTATGGAAGAAGCAAGCTGAGGATAAGTACCTCGAGAGTGTGAATCGGTTAATAGAAGGGGGTAAGACATCAGAATTCGGAAGAGGTATAGACGGTCTGCTTAGGTATGGTGACCGGGTTTGTGTGCCGGCGGATAGAGAAGTTAAGAATATGATCTTGGAGGAAGCACACATGAGCAAGATTAGTTTCCATCCGGGGGCTACCAAGATGTATCAGGATCTGAAGAAGCTGTTCTGGTGGCCGGGGATGAAGAAAGAGGTAGCAGCTTATGTCCTAACCTGCTTGGTGTGTCAGAAAGCGAAGATTGAACACCAGAAGCCAGCAGGGTTGTTGCAATCGCTAGATGTCCCAGAATGGAAATGGGATAGTATTGCCATGGACTTCGTTTCTGGGTTGCCGAGAACTCAGAAAAGGTGTGATGCAGTCTGGGTAATCATCGATCGATTGGCGAAGTGTGCTCACTTCTTACCAATCAACTAGAGTTACCCTCTGGAGCGATTAACTCAAATTTACATCAAGGAAGTTGTAAGGCTGCATGGGGTACCTTCGAGTATCGTTTCGGACCGCGATCCAAGGTTTACCTCAAGGTTTTGGAGGAGCTTACACAGTGCAATGGGAACTAAGTTAAGTATGAGTTCTGCTTATCATCCTCAAACGGATGGTCAGTCTGAACGAACAATTCAGTCATTGGAGGATCTCTTAAGAGCGTACCTGTTGGAAAACACGAGAAGTTGGGATGAGTCTCTTCCATTGGTCGAGTTTAATTACAACAACAGTTTCCATTCTAGTATTGATGGCGCCGTACGAAGCACTGTATGGACGGAAGTGCAGGACTCCGTTGTGCTGGTTTAAGACGGGAGAAAGTCAGCTATTAGGCCCAGAGTTGGTACAGCAAAGAACGGAACAAGTCCATAAAATACGGGAAAAGATGAAGGTTGCAAGGGACAGGCAAAAGAGCTACGCTGACAAGAGGAGAAGGCCTTTGGAATTCCAAGAGGGCGACCATGTCTTCATGAGAGTTACCCCAAGAGCTGGAATGGGAAGGGCAATTAGATCAAGAAAGCTAACACCTAAATTCATAGGACTGTTTCAGATTCTTCGACGAATCGGCCCTGCAGCCTATCAGGTAGCTTTGCCACCAAATCTTTCAAATATTCATGACGTCTTTCACGTCTCTCAGCTCAAAAAATATCATCCCGATCCATCTCACGCGTTAGAGCCCGAATCAATTCAACTGAAAGAGAATCTGGAGTACGAAGCTTCACCTATTCGGATCATGGACAGAAGGAACAAGGAGCTACGCAGTAATCACATTCCGTTAGTAAGAGTGGGATAGAACCCAGTGACTAGTGATTCAACGTGGGAACGCGAAGCTGAGATGCGCCAGAGTCATCCTTATTTGTTCACAGGTATACAACGGAAATTTAGGGGACGAAATTTTCTGTAAGGGGGTGGTAATGTAACATCCCGTTTTTTTGTGAACTCTAATCGAGCTACATAATCTCGATTGGAGCTTTGGATGATTGTGTGAATTGTTCTGTTAGTTTTAGACCTAGTCTGAAGCATAGGAATAGGCTTGAACAAGGTTGGAAATGCCTAAGGCGTAAAACGAGCAACTGAGGAAGTCAGAAGGCTAAAAGTTCTTCTCTCGCTGAGCTTGACGCTCAAGCGTGGGAGGACTCCACGCTCAAGCGTTGAGACGCTCAAGCGAGGAGTTGGACGCCTCAGCGTGCTGAGTGCGCTGAATAGCTGCTCTGAGTTTGGACGCGTGTAAGACACGTGTCAGGTCAGGGAGTAGGCGGAGTGGACGAGGTCCCACGCTCGAGCGTGGAGAGATCCCACGCTACAGCGTGGCAACGCTCAAGCGTGCAAAATGATGAACGCTTAAGCGTGGACAACAGAAACCATAAGTGGAGCTTCCACTTTCATCTTCTCATTTTGCACGAAACTTCGAGCTTTTCTGCAGCTAGAGAGAGAACCTCTGAGGTTCTAGTGAGAAAAAGCTTGAGGTTAGAGGTGATTGAGCCGCCGGAACGTGATTCCG
Source organism: Ammopiptanthus mongolicus (assembly GCA_039655645.1). Lineage (NCBI taxonomy): Eukaryota > Viridiplantae > Streptophyta > Magnoliopsida > Fabales > Fabaceae > Ammopiptanthus > Ammopiptanthus mongolicus. The sequence continues at coordinate 40,337,888 of CM077345.1, forward strand.
ACTACACCGTTGCAATCGCGGCGAAGTTTTACACAACTCCAGCGGATTAGTTTCTCGATTCGCCCCAGGTAAACTCGAACCCCTAACACGCGTTCTTCATGTTCTTGGCATTCTTCGAGTCTTTACCTTTTTCTTTGATCTTTTGGGCTTGCCCTAGGGCTAACACTGTTGTATATGTGTTGTGCTCATTATTAGGGCAAAGTGCGTGCTCGTGATTTCTCGTAAATTGAGGACTAAGGCCGCGGCTACCAAGAGGATTGGGGCTATTCTTGGAGCTGCCATTGAAGGGGGCTGCGAGCTTGAGGAAGGAGGAGTGAGCCGGTGATCGCATAGATTTGCGTACCGACAGTTCAGGTTGCGAGAAAGAGTATTGCTGCCGTCGGAAAGGCAAGAGTAATGTAGTTGTGATTTCTGCTATGTGTGGGGAAGCCCTAACCCTACTATTGGTTGAGCCCTGACAAAGTATCTAGACCCTAGGTTTAGCTTACTTTGGGCTATTGCCATTAAGATTGGAAACCCTAGGTTAGTGAACTGTTGATTGAGGATGGTTGTTGATCTATGACTGTATGTTGTTGGCTGTTGTTGCTATCTATCTGCCAATATGCTACTTGGTATATGTGGTATGCTGCTAGTTGCTTATATGCTATTGTTGATGTTACTGCTACTATGGTGATATTATTGTTGTTGCTATGTTGTATGCTGTATGCTGTAATATTAAGAGTTGTGGCGGAATGCCGTAGAATAAGTTGGTTGTGTGCCATGTTGTTATCGGGTTGATACCGTGGATGGTGGCGTTGCTGTTGTACTGACTTCTTGAGGCTGTGGCCGTATTGCTTGAGCTGTGGCTTGTGGACTCGTGGCGTCGAGGCTGTGGCCGTGTGGATGCAGTGTCATCGTGTTGTTTTGATTGAGAGCTTAGGCGTGAGATCCGATGTCAAGCCCGTTGAGGATGTTTGCTGCATATCATTTTCAGCTGCCAAGTGGCGAGGCCGTGTGACATGTTGTATGGGCTGCCAGCGTCATATGAGGTTAGCGGAGTGCGGGTACGGAAATTAGATGGGGCGCACAAGTGAGTGGCCTTGGAGATGTTGCCGGTCTCGGGAATAGTTTACAGTGACGGATGAGGTAGCTCCTATCCTGTCGTGACGCCCGATCCAGTCCGGTTTGCCCGACTAATCCCAGAGCTTTCCAATTGTTCCAGGCTAACGTTCTGAGGTGACCGAGATACCCCGGTTCCGGTATGGAAGGGGGATGCACTCTTATTGGTCACGGCGAGCGGTTCGGTTTCTTGGACAGGCTAACTCCGTTCTGACACAGAACCTGTTTCGGCGTGGACTTGTTTGGGTGTGGAACCGTTCTAGTTGGGAACCTGCATAAGTGCATTTTTCGGCCGACATACTGTATGGGATTAGTATCCCGGTCTAGAGGATTGATTTGAGTGTGAGACTAATAGGATGGATGTCTGTTGCAATTGTTGTCTCGAGAGATGTTTGCTGGAATGCAGTAAATGTAATAAATGTGAAATCTGTTATGTGTTTACTGCATTACTACTGTTTTCCTACTTTATGACGCGCTGTATTTCTTATCTCCCTTCTGTTTTTCCTTGTTGCCTTTTATGGGATCACTTGAAGTCGACGAGCCAGCGGAGATTCAGCATGGACCCGAGGCTTCACCCGTTCATCATGGGGGCACCGCGGATGCCGGTGCTGGGCGACATTGTTATTATCTACCATGATTAGAGGGGATGGCGGGTAGACACCTCTACCTTTTGTGTGGTCTACATAAGACCAATCAGCCTGATTTTCCGGAGCGGTACACCTCCTTGTGTAGATATCATCGGTACCTATCGCATCTACCAGTTCCTCCCCTTTCCAAGGATATGGCGACCTCCAAGGTAGAGGGAGCAGGACTACACATGGGCGGCACCCTAGTCATCGATTGTGACCAGCAGGAGAGGTTACGTCTACCGAGGCCAGTGCAGTAGGACCGAGCAGTACTTGAGGACTTTCCGCAGGCGTAGGATCGTGGTGTCGAGTTCTTCGTCAGAGTATGAGCCAATTGTGCGTTACAGGCATACTCATGGCGAGGGTCAATTTAGCTCAAGGCATCCTCACCACTGATGGTGAGTGCCTGCCAGTGCGTCCTAGGGAGTGAGCTGAGAGCTTTTGATGTATCTTTTGAGAGGGGACGGGGGGTTACTGGTGAGCTCCGAGTGTTTTCTCTTGCTCTTGATTTATTTTTTGTTTCTACTCGACCGTATGTATATGTATGTACAACGCCTTACTGATGGGGCTAACTTATGCATGTTATTATATAGTTATGCTTTTTTTTTTCCGCGCTTTATACTCCGAACGTCGTTTGTTATGCTTGCCATTCTTGTTTACGTTGTTTAGTTTCCGCAACGCTGCTTGTTTTACCACGCTATCGCTTTATATACGGCTAGGCGTAATTAATAATAATAATAAGAGGTTGGGACTAATGTGATTATCTTTCTAAGAGAGGAGGGTCGTCTCATTATTATGGTATCAGAGCGTCGAGGACGTTCTGCAGCCAATGGGATTATCCTTCTAAGAGAGGAGGGTCGTCTCAAGCTGCTTGGAGGCATATGCCACTACTCTTCCTTCCTGTATGAGGACACGACCCAATCCTTGATAAGACGCATCACAGTAGACGTCAAAACGTCCTAACGTATCTAGCAAAATCAACACCAGCGACGTGGTCAATCTTCGTTTCAGCTCTAAGAAACTCCGCTCACAAGCTTCCGACCACTCAAACGCCTTTCCTTTTCTAGTCAATTGTGTCTTAGGCAAAGCAATCTTAGAGAATCCTTCAATGAACCGTCTATAGTAGCCCGCCAAACCTAGAAAACTGCGAACCTCGCTCACATACCTCAGACTTTCCCACTTAACCACTGCTTCAACCTTAGCAAGATCCATCGTAATTCCATCCTTGTTGATCACGTGTCCTCAGAACTGCACTTCCTCTAGCTAGAACTCACACTTGGATAACTTCGCGTACAACTGCCTATAGCACCACTCGAAGATGATCTTGCTGTTCCTCTTTACTAGAAGAGTAAACAAGGATGTCATCGATAAACACAACAACATACTTGTCTAGGAACGGTCGGAATATCTTGTTCATATAGTCCATGAACACGACCGGAGCATTAGTCACACCGAATGGCATAACCAAATACTCTTAATGCCCATACCGACTTTGAAAAGCAGCTTTTGGTATATCCTCCTTCCTCACTCTGATTTGATGATAACCAGATCGCAGATCGATCTTGGATAACACAGTTGCTCCCCTCAACTAATCCATCAAATTGTCAATCCTTGGCAACCGGTACTTGTTCTTTATTTTCACTTTATTCAGCTGACGATAGTCCACACATAACCTTGAACTTCCGTCCTTCTTCTTGTGAACAGTATCGAAGTTCCCCACGGCGACGCACTTGGTCTGATCAATTCCTTGCCTAGCATCTCATCCAACTGTTTCTTCAATTCCGTCAATTCTGCTGGAGACATTCGATAAGGTGTTATCGAAATAGGTCTAGTTCCAAGTACGAGATCTATGGCAAACTCGATCTCTTTTTCTGGTGATAACCCTGAAACATCATCTAGAAACACCTCCAGAAATTCCCGCACAACAGGCAGTGCTTCCATGTTCGGAGTTTCCTTCACTTCCAAGGAGAACAGCACTACGCACTCTCCAGATCGTACACCCTTCGAAATACTTTCATCAGCAGGCGTCAATCCAGATAGCTCAGAAAAACAAAGGGTTTTGTTCGAACAGGCCAATATCACATGGTTAGCCGAAAGCCAATTCACACCTAAATTAACATCAATCTGTTGCATAGGCAGACAGACTAGGTCAACAATGAAATGTCTGTTTTCTATAGTAATAGGGCATTTCAAGCATACAAACAGGGTAGTCAATGAATCACCCGTGGGTGTGGAAACGGTAAGGTCATACGGTAAAGATGAAATTGGTAACCCTAAATGATCCATGCACTCCATAGAAATAAACGAATGGTTAGCCCCTGAATCAAACAACACAGATAAGAGCTTGCCTAAAATTAAACACTTACCTTGAATCAGATCTGGGCATCGAGAGGATTCAGCTCCCCTCACAGCAAACACTCTCCCTATTGCTTATGATCTTTTAGCCTGTCTAGCCACACCAGTTGGTCATGCATTCCCTTGCCTATAGTCCTTGGCCATGTGTCCTTGCTTTCCACATGCATAACAAGTCATGGTCCTCCCAGGCACTTGGTTTTTGCAGTCTCGACCCATGTGTGGCCCTCCACACTTAAAGCAACCTTGCAACACTTGAGTTGCATTTGGTCTCTGACTTCCAACATCTTCTGTCTTCTGGGTTGGCCTCTAGTAAGGTCCTCGACCACTCTGAAACCTTCCACCTCCACCCTTTTGGTTACTGTGGATAGGTCCTCTGCTCCTTGTTGCCCTCTCTCTTCTTTTTTCGATGTTCTCAATTGCCGAACACTGATCCAGCATGTCAGGGAAGAGAGTAATCCCCAACTACACTATGGCTTTCTGAATCTCGTACTTTAAACCGTCCTCAAACCTGCAGCACATCCATTCCTCATCCAGATATCGCTGATAAAACTCTGAGAATTTGAGCAGCGCCTCAAACCTAGCTGCATATTCCCCAATCATCATGTTACCTTGCTTCAAACTCTGAAACTCCTTGTCCTTTTCCCTCCTGGTCATCCTAGAAAAATATTTCTCTAAGAAACATTCCCGGAACAGCCTCCAAGTCATGTCTCTCCCTTCAGCTTCACACAACCTCTGCTTTCCTCTCCACCACATTTCTACTCTTCCCACTAACATGAAAGAAGCATAAGAAACCTTCTGAGCTTCAGCACAGTGTGTCGCTACGAAAATCTTCTCCAATTCTTGAATCCACAGCTCTGCCCCTTGGGATTGTAGTCCCCGTTGAACTGAGGAGGTTGTCGCCTCATGAAGGCATCCAAACCAGCATCCTCATTCCTAATGTTCCTCTGGTGTTGCTGTTGTTGTTGATTTTCACGAGTCAACTGAATGAGTTGGGCATTTTGTTGAGTTTGCTGTAGCATTGCAGCGGCCATATCCCTCATAGTTCTGAGGATTTCCAGTGACTTAGCTCCATTCCCCGTATGTGAAGCTTTAGCCTCTTGACATCCATTGGGTCCGGTCCTACCTCTGCCTCTCCCTCTACCTCGAGCCATTGGTTCCTGATTCAAGTAACCGTTAGCTCAAAGTTCAAAATGATAAGCAACATAAATACATACATCTACTTATCATTCATACAATCATTACAACAATCGATCGCGCTCCTTCTATCCTTCTAGACATAGTCGTACTCTTTTGCGGAGATGACAAACATAGCCATTTCAACCTCCTAATACCTCACAGTTTTGGTCCTCGACTTCCACAGTCCGAATAGGACCAAACTGCTCTGATACCACCTTAATGTGACATCCCCAAGTTCCACTCGAGGAAATCCCATTATTTTAGAATTCACTTATACTATTAACTATGAACTAGCGATTATGCGCTCATTAAAACAACAAAAACAGGCATCCAACATGAACGCGTATAACATCAGAGAAATGCAACAGGATAAACGAACACATCTGAGGATTTCCAGTGACTTAGCTCCATTCCCCGTATGTGAAGCTTTAGCCTCTTGACATCCATTGGGTCCGGTCCTACCTCTGCCTCTCCCTCTACCTCGAGCCATTGGTTGCTGATTCAAGTAACCGTTAGCTCAAAGTTCAAACATGATAAGCAACATAAATACATACATCTACTTATCATTCATACAATCATTACAACAATCGATCGCGCTCCTTCTATCCTTCTAGACATAGTCGTACTCTTTTGCGGAGATGACAAACATAGCCATTTCAACCTCCTAATACCTCACAGTCTTGGTCCCTGACTTCCACAGTCCGAATAGGACCAAACTGCTCTGATACCACCTTAATGTGACATCCCCAAGTTCCACTCGAGGAAATCCCATTATTTTAGAATTCACTTATACTATTAACTATGAACTAGCGATTATGCGCTCATTAAAACAACAAAAACAGGCATCCAACATGAACGCGTATAACATCAGAGAAATGCAACAGGATAAACGAACACATCATACATGTGTAGAAGCAGTACTAAGTATATGTGGTAGCCCAATCAGTAAGGCTAAGTATATATACAAACGGAAGCACATAAGAAAGTGAAAATACAACATATACATCAAAAGGGACTCTAACACTCGAACTCACATGCTCTCCCCCATCCCTTCTCAAAATACATTAAAAGATCTCTAAGCACACATTCGAGCTATGATAGTAATTATCAACAAACATATAAATCCTTGATCTAGGCCATCTATATCAATTAGGGTTTCAGAAAACTGGGATGTTACACATGATATTGTAAAGAGGCTAATGTAGCTCTTAGAGAAAGTACTGTTATCTATTAGGGCATTTGTTGCTCGAAAGGCTCTCCATTATGTTTTGGGTCACCAACGCCTCCTGTAACACCCCATTTTCTTGATTAGTGAGTGGGGCATAAGTTAAGCATATTTAAGGGCTTAATTATGTTCCTTATGTGTTGAGGAAGCCATGGTCTAAATTTGAGACAATTTGGCCTTGGCACGAGTTTAGAAAGTATAAAAACGTGAAAGAACAGTGTAAATCAACATCCAACATTTAGACATGGAGAAACCCCACGCTCAAACGTTGACCGTTGACGTCAGAGCATAAGTAGTTGCACGTCAGAGTGTGGAAGGGGGGACGCATGGAGGTGCACGTGTCAGCACACATGCAATGCGTGGCAGAGACATGGCAATCAGCATGCCACGCTTGAGCATGGAGTTTTCCCACATCAGAGCATGCCCACGTTGAAGCGTGGAGTCTTCCCATGCTCAAGCGTGGACAGCCTGACAACATCACTTAAGTTTTCTTCCTCATTTCAATTTGGATGAAAAACTTAGAAGTTTTCAATCCAGAGAAGCGTGGGAGAGAGAGAATTCAGGTCCTAGAGTGTGAAAGTTGATGTAGCTCGTTTCATGCAGCTCTCAGAGAAAGTACTGTTGTTTATAAGGCATTCACATATCTTCTGGGTCGTCTGTTGTAACGCCCCGATTTTCACGGTTTCTAATTCTCCAGTACTTTAATGTTTGTATTTTATTGGAGGGTTTAGAGAGTGAAATAAAATATTCTGAGAAGATAGGAATTTTCTACGCAACCATAGGAAGCCATGGTTAAATTTCGGGCAAAAGCTCAAACGGAGCCCGGTCTGCGTTTTTCATGGATAGTAGCCTTTTTCAACTATCGAGACTTAATTTGGACTCGTGAACGAGACAGTAAGTCTCGGGATTTTATTCTCTACATCTTTGATAAAATCTGTCCTGACGACTAAAGTCGGGAATAATATATTATATCCGGGTGTATGTTCGAACCGGTTGACGTTTGGAGCTGTGAAAGGATTTAACGGGACCCGCTACGGATAAGGTTGAAGTCACATGGTGTGCTATGACTCATCAGTGACTCATCAGTGTAATGATGACGTTCTAAAATATCTGGACATGAAATGTCCAAAATGCCCTTGGTCTTTTAAGGAAAAGACCCAATTGCCCTTTTGTTGATTTACAAGTTTGCCATGAAGGCAAAATGGCTATAAAACCCTCACCCCACTTGGCCATGCGGCCACACCTTCTTTATCTCTCTCTCTCTCTTCTTTCTCTCACTTGTTCTTCATGTTCTTCATGAGTTCTTGAGTGTTCATCAAAAGTTCTTTATAAAAACCCTAGTTTGATCTTCAAAAGTTGAAGTTTTTGGGTGAAAACTTGTTTCTTCTTCACTAATCTTTGATCCTAGGAGGTATGATCCTCATCTTAACTCTCTCAATCTCTCTATTTCATCTCTTAAATCACTTGATTCATGAAGATCCAAGTTTAGATCTAGAACTTTGAAAATCCATAGATAAGTGTAGAAAAATCCTTTTGATACCAAATCACTTTCTATGAACTAGTCTTATCATTCTCTTTCACCATACAAGAGCATGAAACCAAATGATTTTTCTAGCCTTTTCTTTCAAAGGTGGCCGAAATCTTAGATGTGAAAAAGGTTGAGTTTTTGATTCAAGTTTTAAGGAATAAGACTTGTTATATTGTTAGGAGTACCTAAGGATCAACCATCCAAAAGATTAGAAAGTTTGGACATCTCTAACTAATTTTCTTAGGGTAGGACCGAATCCTCTTTGAGGAGGAATAGATGAGATTTGTCTTGTTTGATGTTTAATGTTTGATTGTTTGGTTGTTTATAGTTGGTGACGATTATCAGGAGGTTCACAAACCGATCAACCGCCTTTGATCCGGGAATCTGCTCTTCAACAGGTATAGGGGTTGAACCTCATCACACGAAGATGGTGGTGGTGAAGATGGTTGTTTAAGTTTATGTGTGAGTGAAACCCTTTAGTTTGGGTTCACTTTTAATTATTAAGTTAAGTTCTCTTGAAGAACAAAAGTTGTCTTGATGAGTTTATGCTTTAGTGTGTTGTAGTGTGCTCTAGCATATGTTGATCATGATGTGATTGGATGAAAATCATTTCCATATATGTTGAAAAACCTACTTTGATCACTAGATCAAGTATGGACTTTTATGCTTGATTATGATGCAAATGATGTGTGATGGACTTCATGCTTGATTATGATGCAATAATATGTTATTGTTGTTTGTCATAATGTAGATGAACATTGTGAGTTGTAATTTGTCTTGAGGGTGAAGCAATCTTCACATTTGTTCCTAATTGACTATTAGTCATGACCTTGAGAAAAGGAAGAACATGTGTAGTTCTTGAACAAGTCAAGTTTTGATGTAAAGAAAGTGTTTTCAATAACTTGTGTTTTCAAAGAAAAACCCGAAGTGACTTTGAATGGAATTAAATCTCAAAGTGTTTTCGCCAAAGTGAAACATGTTTTATACCTTATCCTTAGTCCATCTAGTTAATCAAGTGACTCAAAATGAGACAAGAGGTGTTTTCATGAAGAGAATCAAAATGGTTCCATAAGGTTAATGTCTTGTTTTAAGGCAACTTTTCGCTAAGCGAATTTACCTTCGCTAAGCGAAAACAGAGGAATTCTAAGTTAGGCATCACTGCCTCACTTTCGCTAAGCGAATTGATATTCGCTAAGCGAATCCAGAGAATTTCGCTACGCGAATGATGTTTCGCCGAGCGATCCAGAGAAGTTTCAAAAGAGGTGTAACCACCTCCAATCTCGCTAAGCGAATCCGTATTCGCTAAGCGAATATAGCAAACTTCGCTACGCGAATTGTGTTTCGCCGAGCGGTGCAGAGAAGTTCCAAAGGAGGCATTACTGCCTCATTTTCGCTAAGCGAATGGAATTCCGCTAAGCGAGTTTCATGTTTCAGAAAATGCTAGAAATGAAGTAAGTAGTTCAAATGTTGTTTCAAATCAAATGAGTTTTCAACTGTAAAAGTTGTTTGGTTTACAAAAGGAGTTTTCTAACCAATCATAAAGTTGCTCGAGAAAAACCTAAGTTAAATGATTAACTTAGAGTTGAAGACAAGGGATAATTTCTGTGTGGTATGTGGTGGAACAAGACCATGTGCTATACCATTGATGACTTAGTACATCAATGACTTCATAAGACTTAAGTGATTCAGCACTTGTTTCCTTAATTGAAAGACAAGGGATTAATATATTAGAAAGGCTCAAAGACTTATCTAAGAGGATTCTCAATCCTTATTCATAATGCTTAGGACTTGAGACTTAATTCATAAGACGTAAACACAAACATGAAACGTTTTGGTTTTTGAAACAGTAGTTCGATGACGGACCGGTGATTCGGATCCAGGTTAGTCGTTCAATTGTTTCCGTCTTGTGATAACCGGAATGAGAGGTATCCTGAGGCTTTGCAGGTATGGGACTGTACAGTGGAAGGAATCCTGAGGCTATGCAGGTATGGGACTGTATAGTTGAGGGAAGGCATATAAGAATTGGTTGGTACTACCCATACCAACAAGATTTATCTTCTTTTCGGGAGCTTAGAACATAAGAACTTTATAGTTAAGCATGCTTGACTTAGAGTAATTATGGGATGGGTGACCTTCTGGGAAGCTTCCTAGAAAGCGTGTGAGTGAGGACAAAACACGCTGGAAAGACGTGTGTTGGTTTGTGGGGATAGTTGGCGATTCTGAAAGCAGTCTGGATCATTCCAAAGGAGTCACGAGATATTTATCCGATGGATAAATGTTTTATAAAATAAAGACGCGTGTAGTTTCTAAGGAAGAGAACCTTAGTGAACCTTGAGGTTTAACCAATGGATAGACATTGCTTTATCGCATCTGCTTTGTGTAAGCATTGGCATTTCATGTGCATAGTTGTAAGGCCTTGAGCCTAGGAGTTGAGCTTACACCTTGATGCGGGTGCGAATCTTACGGTGATGATCTTCAATGGTCTTCTTGGAGGTATCAGGGTTGGAAGGGCTGACATGTGACAAGTTGGTGATTCTTCTGTGTCGTGGCGAATCCGTGCAATACACTGATATCCTCTACTAGATGCCGTACTTTTCATGTTTGGTCGAGAGTGTTACCGTAAAGCCAGATACGTGCACGTTACGAATGTTGTAGCATCTTGCTCATGGCTGGCAGAAACCGGAACATGTCCTCCCGTTCACTCTCTCCGAATGTTTTGTTAGCTCCATGGAGTAGGGGTCAGAGTAGTACCCAGTGGCATTGGCATTGAGTCATATACATTGCACTGCATTGCATGCTTGTGGATGTTTACATTTACTGTTATACATCGCTGTTCTGTTTAAGAATGCATTATATTGTACTGTTAACTGTTTAACATGATTTATATTGAGAGTTTTAGTACGTTGTTTAACTGCTTAACATGTTGGGTACGCTGTTACCTGGTGAGTCGTCCCATTTTTACTACTGCTATTTTGTTGTGTTGATGAACAGGAATCTCACCCATATCTGTATGTTTTCTGCTGGTACTTGCTATTGATGCTTGAACAGATGGACGCGACGATGGTTCGGTTCAGCAGTCCCTTTCAGTTCGGAGGTGGGCTCTTTTGCTGTTTTAGTTTTGTTGTCGGCCAAACTATGTCAGTTTTTGTAGTACCTTTTGGGAGCTATGACTCCTAGTACTTATTTATTTCTTATGTCAATCATACATTAGACTTATGTCTGTATATGGTAATGTTGATGTTTCTGTTTTTCGTTTTTTGTTTCTGTATTTATAATATAGTATGTTCTAGAAATGCATGGTGAATCTAAGTTCATTTATTAGTATTATTTATTTACCTTTACTAATCCCATTACATCTTTATGAAAAGAAAAGAAAAAGAAAAATCATATTTTCCGCATTAATAAATATTTTCGGCCTTATAAACGTTCGGGAATGTGACACTCGGGAAAGGGTGTTGCATTATTTGGTATCAGAGCTGGCCGAGTCTTTTTGGGGTTTGTAGGTTAAGGTCTGTCTTGTTTGTGTTGTGTTTTCTCTGATTGTTTTCTGTGTTATTGTTTCTGAGAGAAAACAATGTTGGAGAGGATGATGACTTCGGTCTATCCTTTTGTGTTGTTTGTTCTTTGTGTTGCGTTTCTGTAAGGAAGACAACACCTGTTTGTTATTCTCTGCATTATTTTTTCTGAAGAGGAATGATATTAGGCAGGAGAGTAATGTTTTTGCTTTCTTGTAAGTGGTCACTCGCAGAGTTTTTCAGAACGAGTGTTTTCCGACAAGTGCCAAACGAGCTGAAAGACATGGAGTTCCTGCAGCTACGTCAAGGAGGAATGTCTGTCAAAGAATATGCTGATCATTTTGAGTCCCTGCTGAAGTCTTCGAGGTATTTCCATCTTCATCCCGATGAGGAGTGGAAGTGCACAAAGTTCGAAGAAGGTTTAAGGGACGAGATTCGAGGAGAGGTGCCACCTTTTGAGGTCAAAGAGTTCTCGGTGTTGGTAGATGAATGCTTCGTAATCGAAGATCCGATGAAGACTCGTGAAGGAAGGAAACGTAACTCTGGACCGACTAGGTTCCATAAAGGCACCAATGGTCATGATGATAGATCTCGATGGAAACTGTATTCAAAACAGCAAGGTCAACAACAAAGTTATGTAGGAGGAAGCAGTGGGAGTATTAGTCAATCTGGAAGCGCCCTAAAGAAGTGCATGAAGTGTGGCAAGAACAATCATGTCACCAGAGGATGCATAATCAAGGGGATCATATGCTTCAAGTGTGGGAAGCCAGGACATACTTCACGCGATTGTGTGCAATCAAAAGCTAGACATTCTGTCAACGATGTGCAAGCAGCGAAGCCTAAGACAATGAGTGGAGTTTATACTGGGATGATGCTGAGACTTCTCAAAAGGAAGATTTGATTCACGGTCAGATCGTCGTGGAAGGTAGAACCTTATCTGTATCTTTCCTTACCCTTAGATTTGGTAATTTTTGCATTTCCTGCAAAGCCTGTAATAACTGCGTAAGTCTGTTTGAACTGTTCTATTTTCTGTAATGGATAGAACATTTTTGATTGATTTGATCTGTTTGCCTCTTTCGCAAATGGATTTGATCATAGGGATGGATTGGTTATCTTGTAACCTTATCCCATTAGACGGTGCAAACAAAACCTTAGTTTTCCCTGATTCGGATAATTCTGGATTTGGATTGCCAACCAAGGAAACGTTTCTTTGAGAGGAGGAGCTCAACGAATACATGTTACTAACGAGTTTCCGGAAGTGTTTTTTGAAGACGTACCAGGTTTACCGCCAGTTCGGGACATCTTAGAAACCTTGAAGGAATAGTTGGTGGACTTACTAGGGAACACCTATGCTGTTGGTGAAAAAGACAGATCGAACATCTCGCTTATATGTGGATTATCGTCAATTGAACGACTTCACCATTAAGAACAAGTATCTTCTTCCGAGGATAAATGACTTGATGGATCAGTTGAGGGGAGCGGTGGTTATCTCCAAGATTGTTTTGCGATCGGGTTATCACCAGATTCGTGTGAAGGCAGAGGATGTACCAAGAACAGCGTTTCGGTCACGCTATGAGCACTACGAGTACCTTGTAATGCCGTTTGGTATGACGAATACTCTAGCCATATTCATGGATTACATGAATAGGATCTTTCGTCCATACCTAGATAAGTTTGTCGTTGTCTTCATAGACGATATACTCATCTATTCGCGAAACCAGGAAGTACACACTGAATATCTTAGTGTGATTCTTCAGGTTCTGAAGGAGAAACAACTGTATGCAAAGTTGTCCAAGTGTGAGTTTTGGCTCGACGAAGTAAAGTTTTTGGGGTCACGTGATTTCAAAGGAAACGACGCTTACGCGGGATCTCGGTGCCTTTCTCTTGCTCTTGAAAGAATAGAAGTTGAGCGGCAAACCAGAGATATATCAATCAAATGGAGAAGCGACGATTGGATCCACACAAGGAAAAGCACTTGCCATTCGTTGGTTATTAGGGGCATCCCGAAAACGTCCGGGTCGAAATATGGCTTTCAAATTAAGTTCCGAATTAGTGGATGCTGCCAAAGGGAGTGGTGATGACATCAAGCTTTTATCATCATTTGAGACGTCGTTAATGGAAGGATAAAGCGTTTGAATGGACTGAAGCCTGTGAGGAAAGTTTACAAGGATTATAGATAAGGTTGACTACTTCACCTGTGTTAGTGCTGCCTGATCTCAAGGGAACATTTGTGTTCACACTCCTACATATTCCTCAGTGTATTAGACAATTGAGTGAATTGGTAATATGGTGTCCATTGGTCTGGACATTTTCGTATTACTTCACTGAAAGTTTTGTTATGACTATTTCTTGAGTTATAACATAAACAACTTCTTGATACTGGAATTTTCTTGATGAAACTTAGTCTAATCACTTTTACTTTTGGTGAAGGTGATCCAGTCTGATTTTTGCCAGACAGTTTATCTTTTGATTCCCAAGTTTATTGGAAGGTTCTTATGAAAGAAGGAACTTTATTAGAGTCATGGATGTAAACATGTATTAGCTATGCATTTTTACACTCACGAACCTACTGAAGAGTCTTTTTGCATACTGGATATTCCTGTATTCATTCCAGATTGGTAAAATTCTTTTGTATACATTCTTCTGAGACCAAGACCAGGGAAAAAAAATTTTTTTTTTTCCTTTATTGAAAATTTCTTTCCTTAATCTTTAGAGACCGAGTAGGTTTAGTTTTGAGTCACAGAATTTCGAGGATGAAATTCTTTTAAGAGGGGTAGGAATGTAACGCCCCGATTTTCATGTTTTCTAATTCTCCAGTATTTTAACGTTTGCATTTTATTGGAGGGTTTAGAGAGTGAAATAAAATATTCCGAGAAGATAGGAATGTTCTACGCAACCATAGGAAGCCATGGTTAAGTTTCGGGCAAAAGCTCAAACGGAGCCCGGTCTGCGTTTTTCACGGATAGTAGCCTTTTTCTACTATCGAGACTGAATTTGGACTCGTGAACGAGACAGTAAGTCTCGGGATTTTATTCTCTACATCTTTGATAAAATCCGTCCTGACGACTAAAGTCGGGAATAATATATTATATTCGGGTGTATGTTCGAATCGGGTGACGTTTGGAGCTATGAAAGGATTTAACGGGACCCGCTACGGATAAGGTTGAAGTCACATGGTGTGCTATGACTCATCAGTGACTCATCAGTGTAATGATGATGTTCTGAAATATCTGGACGTGAAATGTCCAAAATGCCCTTGGTCTTTTAAGGAAAAGACCAAATTGCCCTTTTGTTGATTTACAAGTTTGCCATGAAGGCAAAATGGCTATAAAACCCTCACCCCACTTGGACATGCGGCCACACCTTCTTTCTCTCTCTCTCTCTTCTTTCTCACACTTGTTCTTCATGTTCTTCATGAGTTCTTGAGTGTTCATCAAAAGTTCTTTACAAAAACCCTAGTTTGATCTTCAAAAGTTGAAGTTTTTGGGTGAAAACTTGTTTCTTCTTCACTAATCTTTGATCCTAGGAGGTATGATCCTCATCTTAACTCTCTCAATCTCTCTATTTCATCTCTTAAATCACTTGATTCATGAAGATCCAAGTTTAGATCTAGAATTTTGAAAATCCATAGATAAGTGTAGAAAAATCCTTTTGATACCAAATCACTTTCTATGAACTAGTCTTATCATTCTCTTTCACCATACAAGAGCATGAAACCAAATGATTTTTCTAGCCTTTTCTTTCAAAGGTGGCCGAAATCTTAGATGTGAAAAAGGTTGAGTTTTTGATTCAAGTTTTAAGGAATAAGACTTATTTTATTGTTAGGAGTACCTAAGGATCAACCATCCAAAAGATTAGAAAGTTTGGACATCTCTAACTAATTTTCTTAGGGTAGGACCGAATCCTCTTTGAGGAGGAATAGATGAGATTTGTCTTGTTTGATGTTTAATGTTTGATTGTTTGGTTGTTTGTAGTTGGTGACGATTATCAGGAGGTTCACAAACCGATCAGCCGCCTTTGATCCGGGAATCTGCTCTTCAACAGGTATGGGGGGTGAACCTCATCACACGAAGATGGTGGTGGTGAAGATGGTTGTTTAAGTTTATGTGTGAGTGAAACCCTTTAGTTTGGGTTCACTTTTAATTGTTAAGTGTTGTTAAGTTCCCTTGAAGAACAAAAGTTGTCTTGATGAGTTTATGCTTTAGTGTGTTGTAGTGTGCTCTAGCATATGTTGATCATGATGTGATTGGATGAAAATCATTTCCATATATGTTGAAAAACCTACTTTGATCACTAGATCAAGTATGAACTTTTATGCTTGATTATGATGCAAATGATGTGTGATGGACTTCATGCTTGATTATGATGCAATAATATGTTATTGTTGTTTGTCATAATGTAGATGAACATTGTGAGTTGTAATTTGTCTTGAGGGTGAAGCAATCTTCACATTTGTTCCTAATTGGCTATTAGTCATGACCTTGAGAAAAGGAAGAACATGTGTAGTTCTTGAACAAGTCAAATTTTGATGTAAAGAAAGTGTTTTCAATAACTTGTGTTTTCAAAGAAAAACCCGAAGTGACTTTGAATGGAATTAAATCTCAAAGTGTTTTCACCAAAGTGAAACATGTTTTATACCTTATCCGTAGTCCATCTAGTTAATCAAGTGACTCAAAATGAGACAAGAGGTGTTTTCATGAAGAGAATCAAAATGGCTCCATAAGGTTAATGTCTTGTTTTAAGGCAACTTTTCGCTAAGCAAATTTACCTTCGCTAAGCGAAAAAAAGAGGAATTCTAAGTTAGGCATCACTGCCTCACTTTCGCTAAGCGAATTGATATTCGCTAAGCGAATCCAGAGAATTTCGCTACGCGAATGATGTTTCGCCGAGCGATCCAGAGAAGTTTCAAAAGAGGTGTAACCGCCTCCAATCTCGCTAAGCGAATCCGTATTCGCTAAGCGAATATAACAAACTTCGCTACACGAATTATGTTTCGCCGAGCGGTGCAGAGAAGTTGCAAAGGAGGCATTACTGCCTCATTTTTGCTAAGCGAATGGAATTCCGCTAAGCGAATTTCATGTTTCAGAAAATGCTAGAAATGAAGTAAGTAGTTCAAATGTTGTTTCAAATCAAATGAGTTTTCAACTGTAAAAGTTGTTTGGTTTACAAAAGGAGTTTTCTAACTCAATCGTAAAGTTGCGCAAGAAAAACCTAAGTTAAATGATTAACTTAGAGTTGAAGACAAGGGATAATTTAAGTGTGGTATGTGGTGGAACAAGACCATGTGCTATACCATTGATGACTTAGTACATCAATGACTTCATAAGACTTAAGTGATTCAGCACTTGTTTCCTTAATTGAAAGACAAGGGATTAATATCTTAGAAAGGCTCAAAGACTTATCTAAGAGGACTCTCAATCCTTATTCATAATGCTTAGGACTTGAGACTTAATTCATAAGACGTAAACACAAACATGAAACGTTTTGGTTTTTGAAACAGTAGTTCGATGACGGACCGGTGATTCGGATCTAGGTTAATCGTTCAATTGTTTCTGTCTTGTGATAACCGGAATGAGAGGTATCCTGAGGCTGTGCAGGTATGAGACTGTACAGTGGAAGGAATCCTGAGGCTATGCAGGTATGGGACTGTATAGTTGAAGGAAGGCATATAAGAATTGGTTGGTACTACCCATACCAACAAGATTTATCTTCTTTTCGGGAGCTTAGAACATAAGAACTTTATAGTTAAGCATGCTTGACTTAGAGTAATTATGGAATGGGTGACCTTCTGGGAAGTTTCCTAGAAAGCGTGTGAGTGAGGACAAAACACGCTGGAAAGACTTGTGTTGGTTTGTGGGGACAGTTGGGGATTCTAAAAGTAGTCTGGATCATTCCAAAGGAGTCACGAGATATTTATCCGATGGATAAATGTTTTATAAAATAAACACGCGTGTAGTTTCTAAGGAAGAGAACCTTAGTGAACCTTGAGGTTTATCCAATGGATAGACATTGCTTTATCGCATCTGCTTTGTGTAAGCATTGGCATTTCATGTGCATAGTTGTAAGGCCTTGAGCCTAGGAGTTGAGCTTACACCTTGATGCGGGTGCGAATCTTACGGTGATGATCTTCAATGGTCTTTTTGGAGGTATCAGGGTTGGAAGGGCTGACATGTGACAAGTTGGTGATTCTTCTGTGTCGTGGGGAATCCGTGCAATACACTGATATCCTCTACTAGATGCCGTATTTTTCATGTTTGGTCGAGAGTGGTACCGTAAAGCCAGATACGTGCACGTTACGAATGTTGTAGCATCTTGCTCATGGCTGACAGAAACCGGAACATGTCCTCCCATTCACTCTCTCCGAATGTTTTGTTAGCTCCATGGAGTAAGGGTCAGAGTAGTACCCAGTGGCATTGGCATTGAGTCATGTACATTGCACTGCATTGCATGCTTGTGGATGTTTACATTTACTGTTATACATCGCTGTTCTGTTTAAGAATGCATTATATTGTACTGTTAACTGTTTAACGTGATTTATATTGAGAGTTTTAGTATGTTGTTTAACTGCTTAACATGTTGGGTACGCTGTTACCTGGTGAGTCGTCCCGTTTTTACTACTGCTATTTTGTTGTGTTGATGAACGGGAATCTCACCCATATCTATATGTTTTCTGCTGGTACTTGCTATTGATGCTTGAACAGATGGACGCGACGATGGTTCGGTTCAGCAGTCCCTTTCAGTTCGGAGGTGGACTCTTTTGCTGTTTTAGTTTTGTTGTCGGCCAGACTATGTCAGTTTTTGTAGTACCTTTTGGGAGCTATGACTCCTAGTACTTATTGTATTTCTTATGTCAATCATACATTAGACTTATGTCTGTATATGGTAATGTTGATGTTTCTATTTTTCGTTTGCTGTTTCTGTATTTATAATACAGTATGTTCTAGAAATGCATGGTGAACCTAAGTTCATTTATTAGTATTATTTATTTACCTTTACTAATCCCATTACATCTTTATGAAAAGAAAAGAAAAAGAAAAATCGTATTTTCCGCATTAATAAATATTTTCGGCCTTATAAACGTTCGGGAATGTGACACTCAGGAAAGGGTGTTGCATCTGTCATGACATTTAGGTAAGCCCTCTTCTGAACATTATTCATGACACACAACAAGAAGATATGAGAGTGGTGGCCTCTTCTAGAATGATAAGAACACAGAGAATAATACATAAGGAGAGTTTATAAAATTTGTAGTGTGGGATAAGAACACAGAGGAAGGTTATTTATATGAGAAATTGACTTAGTTTTAGGTGCGTTTGTTCAATAGCTAGTAAGGCGGAATTGATTACGGACAATTTTCTATGCATTGAAGGTTGAATATCGGTTTTTTTGTGCAAAGAATTGATTGTACTTCCATGAACTGTGTCAACGCCCAACGACTACGGGCAGAGAGTTGGTCACCTAGAAAGTGTAGTTTTAATATGAAGGAAAGATAGTGTTTCCTCGTTCAAGCGCTATGATAGTTACCACTTCCATAGCGTTTGTTGTATTAAACACTATTAAAAGCGTCTATTATGATAACGCTTCCCCGATTAAGCGCTATTAATGGGGTTGGGGTAAAGGGTGTTTTTTTTTTTCAAAATAGGGTATGCAGGTAAAGATAGCATTTACTAGGTGAAATGCTATTAAAAGTTTATATGTTAATAGCGTTTCCTCAGGACAACGCTATTAAATACTTATGCACATTTTTTAAGAGTATTTTCTGTCGAGACCGCTATTAAGTGTGCGTTATTAAATCTCGAATCTGGCGTAGTGTTTTAACAAGGTGCAACTTTTGGGTGTTACCTTCTATAGCCATTCGGGTCAACAAGACACACTTTCTAGAAAATCGGGTTCACACGATCCGTTCATGGCCTACGACCATTTTTGGCTGTTCAAACTTAATCTAAACGTATTTCCATTATCTCTACGTCTTGGATTCATGTCTAAACATGTTTTAGGGTAAATCTAGATAACTGTCATAATAGTAAGCAAACAAAACAATGGTCCAAAATCATTTAGGTTTTCTGTAACTTTCCTCCATGAACATCATGTCCATTTTGACAATTTAGAACATCCAAAACACATCCAAAACATTTCTAACTTTTGCAAAAACAAGAAACGATTCTCATCTTATATTCACAAAATCATGCACATATAGCATAAGATTGTCAACTCAAACAATTGATTCTTGCATGAAACCACAACTTCATTTGTGCATGTACTTGATATGATCATCATTCATATATAAGACTTTCTTATCAAAGTAAAACAATGTACATGCATGCATCATAAACCATGTATATTCATGATTATCAAAACTCACATACTTGGAATGGATTCTAAACCATGCGTCTAACATCATAATACCTAGAGCGGTCAAAGAGAGCCAACCCGGCTCACCCGGGTTAGCCCACCACAGGTTGGCCAAAGAGTGAGCCAACCTAATCCGGCTCACCAAAAGGTGAGCCAAGAAATAGTCAACCCGGCTCGACCCACCACGGGTTAGTGGGTAAAACGGTTAGATCACTTAAAATTAAAAAAAAAAAATTAAAATGCCTGAAAAGTAAAATTAAATAAAATAAAAAAATAAAAAAAATGTTCCAATAACATGGATTTCTTCAAATATAAAAATCATTCCAATATAAAACCTAATATTTCTTTTGATTCTTCTCAAATATATGATCCAATCAAATGTCAAATACATTTTAAAGCTCCCCGTTCCCCACCTAATTGTTCCTCTATCCCCGCCCATGAATTTATGCCGCCATTTGACAATTCTACCATCAATAAGGGCGAGAAACTCACCCGGGAAGCTTCTAGTCTTGCTCGCTACTTCAAGGGAGATTCAGATTGATGCTGTTCACCTCGTCCTCCCTGCCTATCTCTACTCAGATGTATGTTATCAGCATCCAACAGAACGAGTTTATGACTTTATGCTATGTTTTTGTTTTCTTTTTTTTAAGAAGTCCCAAGCCGTGAACCAACCTGGCTCAACCCAACTCTAACCCGTGCAACTCGCGGGTTAAGTGAGCCAGGTCAGAACAACCCGAGGTAAATGTGAGCCAAGCTTTTGCCAACCCAACCCACCAGTGATCCGGGTTGGCTCGTGGGTTAGAACCCATATTGACAACCTTATCAACGACTAAGGAACAAGTCTTGCTTGTTAGTTTCTACAAAAATGGTGGGGATGTCCGTAGTGAATTTACCTTTAGAATGTGAGAGTGGTTCAAGAGACTCGGGTGGCACCTAAAGTAGCTGATAGAAGATATACCTCTCATACCTTATATTGCAACTTGGACCCATTATGTGCCACCCTACCTTGTGTAGCTAATACTGCTCCGCCTCTTTCATCAACTGATGTAAACATGAGCCACATGAACTTCCATTTATATCTCTTGTACTCTGAACCGACCCATATCTATTCTCAGACTCATTTTTCCTCAAAGATTTCCCTGGTTTGAACAGCATATCCATATTTGAGGCTTCTTTTGTTAGTGGGTAAATCAAGGCTTGTGCATCGATATTAGCATAGACACTCACAACACACAAAGTAAACCCCAACCCCAATGATCTCCCAAGCTCCAAAAGAAGCAAAAAAATAAAGGAAGCAGAACATGGGGAAAGTTGGGTGAGAAAGAAGAAGAAGATGAACAGGGAAGAAAGAAGAAGATGAACAGGGAAGAAATATGGGTGGTCTGAGCGAGCATATAAGACAACACGACAGAGCTCAGAGGCGGCGGAGCACGGTTTCAGCGCAGCTCGTGAGTTTGGGTCCACTGAGTCGACTCGTCGGCGAGTTGAGTTTGCGACGGAATGAGCACGCAGTAATGCTTGAGATTCCGTGGTTGATACTCAAACATTCTTCTTCTTCTTGTTTTCTTGCTCTGGATATTTAAAGCCTTTGAAAATTCTTGTTGACTCTTATTCTGAGAATATTGAAACAAAAGGCTGATTAGAAGAGCGCTGGCCCTGGAGCAGTGATGACCAATGGAGCGTCGCTGTGTGGTGGTCTGAGTGAGCAGAGAAGATGACGCACGACAGAGATGGCGACAAGTGCGTGAATAGGGGAGAAAAAATGGCAGAGGAGAGAGAGGGAAGAAAGATGGGCGGCTATGGAGGAGAAAAAGGGAAGAAAGATGAGTGGCTATGAAAAACGCAATGAATGAAAGTATCTCCAGATGAAGGAAGAACAATACCAGACGCAGGGAAAACTGGAAGAGGAGACACAATAGTCACAACTCACAAGGGAAGAGGAGAGGAGGCAGCAAGGGTTTTACGTTTTTTAACATTAAAAAAAAAATGTTGAGTCAAAAAAAGGAGTTGCGTGGATTCGAACTTGGGTCAAAATATTAGTGATACCGTAAGCTCTGCATAAGCTGATACCATAAGCTTGTCATGGGAGCTTATGAAAATAAATTATAAACAGCTTATGGGACAGTCATAAGCTTTTCTCATAAGCTCTCCCAATCACTTTCATAAGTACTTATGCCAGTAGATAAGCTCGAATAAGCTATTTATAAGGCAATCTAAACAGGCCCCAATTGTTATGCACTATGACTCTATGAGTATAAAGTTTTTTACACTCACAATCAATCACAAATCATGGTATTGATGACTTTTAAGGTAGTTAGGATAAGAGTTAAACATTTTTACTAATGTGTCAATTTATGATTGATTGTCAGTGTAAAAATTCTTTATGCTGACAGTGCATACCAATTCAATTTTTATCGTATATAACTTTATTTAATTTTTATATTTGTCTATATCAAATTTGTTTTTTAATTTTGAAAAGATATATAACATTTACCTCAATGTGATAGGTGCGTGGAGAGAAGAAGATAAGGATGGCAACCTCGTAGGGCGGGCAATATCCCACTCCTCATCTCGTCACCATTTTTCTCATCTCTGTTTCTGCGAAGCATTTCTAAAATATAGAAGCTCAAGAACACCTAAGATGGAAAGGGACTCGACGCGGGAGAATCGACGCTCAACATTTATGTGCCCGAGAGCATGTTTTTAAGCATGAACTTGCACTCAGCGCAGGTCACCTGTTCACCAGGGATTGATGTGCTTATAATTGTTTATTCATTCATAAACTAAGGCTATGTTTGAGAGTTTTAAAGGAGATGGAGTAAAGTGGTTAGTAATGGAGTGGTATAGAGTGGAATGGAGTGGAAAGGTAAACTTATACCACTCTATTGTTTGAAAGTTTGGAGGGAGATCCCAAACCCCCCCAATTTGGAGGGTATGAAAAAATGAAGAAATGAGGGGTATGGAGTGGTTTTGGTTCCCACCCTCAACCATCTCCCTTCATTAATGAAGAAACTCCCAAACAATGAGTTAAGCCTTTTCTACCATTCCACTTCTTTACTAACTATCCCACTCCATCCTCCCAAACATAGGCTAAGTATTGCTTACATGTGGTATTATGGTTTTAGATGCATGGTTTAGAATCCATTCAAGTATGTGAGTTTTGATAATGATGAATATACATGGTTTATGATGCATGCATGTACATTGTTTTACTTTGATAAGAAATTCCTATATATGAATGATGATCATATCAAGTACATGCACAAATTCATGCAAGAATCAATTGTTTGAGTTGACAATCTTATGCTATATGTACACGACTCCTTGACAATCATGTTTGCAAAAGAAATGTTGTATTAAGTATTAAAAAGTGGTTAGAAATTTTGGATCAAAAACTAAAAGGGAGGCATGTTCTTCTATTTTGTAATAATACTTAAAACTTTTTAATTTTTTACAAATATAAAATTTTATAAGTGCTTATGTAATTATGCATCCAAACAATTTAGGGCCTGTTTAGTTTGTTTCTAGTTTCCTGTTTTCATTTCCTGTTTTTGTAAATAATTACAACACAAATAATTAAAAATTGTCACATTGTTTTTGTTTTGTTTCTTATTTTTAAAAAATTATACAGGAAACATCGAAAACAACATTTTGTTTGTTTTCACTGTTTCTTATACAAATCTTTGAAAACAAGAAACAGAATGAAAACAATGAACAATTTTATAATTATTTGTGTTGTAATTATGTTTGGAATTAGAAAATGAAAATAGGAAACTAGAAATAAACCAAACAGACCCTTAGTTTTTGTATAAGTATTTTTCAATGTATATATCTAAACGCCCACAGCTTATCCAATGTAAGCGCTTAAGACATTAGTAGAAACGGGGAGAGCTTAGGGCTTGTTTGGTTTGCATTTTTATTTCTTGTTTTCATTTCCTGTTTTTATTTTCTGAAAGTTGTTTTCATTTTCAAATTTTGAAAACATGTATGTTTTGACCTCTTGTTTTCCATTTTTATTTCTTATTTTCAAAAAATTGGGAAGGAGACACTGAAAACAACTTTTTTTGTGTTCATATTTGGACACAATTCAGAAAATATGTTCAGTGAAAACATTTTCATTAAACTCAACCAAACGCATTTTCAAGTCCATTTTCTATTTTCACTGAAAATGAAAACAGAAATGGTCAAAGCAAGGTTTGCATTTTCATTTCCTGTTTTCATTCTCTGTTTTCATTTTCAAATTTTGAAAACTTTGAAAACATGTTTGGTATGCATTCTTGTTTTCTA
The DNA here is from genome assembly GCA_039655645.1 of Ammopiptanthus mongolicus. NCBI lineage: Eukaryota > Viridiplantae > Streptophyta > Magnoliopsida > Fabales > Fabaceae > Ammopiptanthus > Ammopiptanthus mongolicus. The sequence continues at coordinate 40,362,050 of CM077345.1, forward strand.
TTTTTAGATTTTGAAAATATTGAAAATGTGTTTGGTTTAATCATTTTTAATTCCAGAATTATTTTTTTTTTTTATTAATGAACCATTTATGATAAAAAAACAACGATGGTTGTAAGATTACTCAAAAGAAAAGTGAAGATTTTGCTTTACTAACTTGTCAAGTCATAGCTCAAAATGCTTACAAAATTATGACAAACAATAATCATGCATCATTGTATCATAATCAAGCATAAAAATCCTTACTTGATCTAGAGATCAAAGTATGGTTTTTCAACATACATGAAAACATTTTTCATCCAATCAACATCATCATAAACATATGCTAAAACATACTAAAGCATACAAAAACATAAACCATTATTACAATCACAACAAAACTCAAATAGAACTACACAAATCAATCACGGATAACATATAGTTATCGGGAAAAATCACTCAGGCAAACTCCCCTTACCCATTGAAGTTATCCTCCGAGCAAAAGTCGTCCGATCGGCTCGTGAATTCTCCCTATTCCTCGTTCGATTACTCAACCACAACTACATACACATAATTAATCAAAACATCAATATTACACAACACAAATTCTTCTAATCCTACATATATAGGATTCGGCCATGGAGCTATAAAAATAGCTAGGGATGTCCAAAAATTCCTATCTCTTGGATTCCATCCTTAATAGGTGTGGTAAGGCTAGATCAAAGCCTATTACACCAAAACTTGAACCAAAATCCCATCCACCAACACATGGAGGTTTCGGCCAAGAAAACCCATATGAGCTAGGAAGCTCATTTGGTTTCCAACTCTTGGATCAATGATCCTCAAGTATACACAACACTAGATTAAGTCTTATTACTCAAAAATTGAATCTAAAACTCAACCTTTTTCAAGTTAGGTGGTTCGATCACTTTAAGAAGAAATGGCTAGAAAACTTATTTGATTTCATGCTCTTGGATAATGAAAGAGAATAATGAAACTAGATCATAGAAATTGATTTGGTATTAAAAGGATTTTTCTACACTTTTCTATGAATTTTCAAAGTTCATGAATCAAAGTTAGATCTTCATGAATCAAGAGATTCAAGAGATGAAATAGAGTGATTAAGAAAGCTAGGATGGAGTCAATACCTCCTACTGATGAAACTTAAGAGAAACTAGCTTGAATCACCCAAAAACTTCAAGTTGTCAAAGGTTCCAAAGGAAGAACAATGAAGAACAAAGAGAGAAAATGAAGAACAAGGAGAGAAGAGAGAGAAAGAGTGAGGCCGTGTGGCCTAGAGAGAGAGAGTGAAGGTGAGATATTATTTGATGTCATGGCAAACTTGTAAATAACCAAAAGGGCAATTTGGTAATTTCTTAAAAGACTAGGGGCATAATTGCCATTTCTCTTATAAATATCTAGATATTTCTAGAATGCAATGATGACATGGTGAGTCACAGGGTCAAAAGGGTTATTCCATAAATTCTTTGGGGCAAAACGATCTTTTCATTCTAGGGCAAATGGTAATGATGAAAAAGGTCAGGGGCGTTTTGGTCATTTCACGTCCAGATTTTTTCTAAACGTAATCATTACACTGATGAGTCATGGCACACCTTCCAAGGTGATGTGACTTCAACCTTATCCGTAGCGGGTCACTGAAATCCCGTATTCAGCTCCGTTGTTCACCCAACTTTGGTTTTCGCCCAAAAAAGTCGTGATAACTTATTTATTTTGAATATTTTCAAAATAACCAATATTGTTGGAAATAAAATATGAAACACAAATATTTCGTTCACGAGTCCAAATTAGGTCTTGATAGTGGAAAAAGACTACTATCTGTGAAAAATGCAGACCGGACTCCATTTGAGCTTTCGCCCGAAACTTAACCATGGCTTCCTATGGTTGTGGAGGGCATGCCTATGTTCTCAGAATATTTTATTTCACTCTCTAGACCCTCCAATAAAATACAAACACATAAATACTGTTTAATTCGAAAATCAGGGTGTTACATTACAACCCAACTTAAAAAAAATTTCGTCCTCGAAATTTCGTGACTCAAAACGAAACAGGATTTCTTAATCCCTAGGTTCCACATTGTACCCCATACATAATCCTTCCCTAGGTAGCATTGTAACCTAATGACAACTTCATACTTATCCTCCGTTTGATTTACCATTAAAAAAATCAAATCGTTTATCCTCAATTCATACTTTAATATCTTACCTTAGTTTCTTTCAACACTAGTCCACTTAGGAAAATCTTCCTCTGACATTTTTAACTCTTACTATTAACACCATGATTTAAACTATGGTACACTTTTCTTTTACAACACATACATCGATTCTGATCCAAGATATCCAATCTCAGTCTTAGTTCCTTTTGAACGCAGTCCACCTCTCCAACTTACATCATAATCATGCACCTCAATCTTATAGAATCGGATTGCACCTCGTAATGCAACTACAACCAAAAGAAATCGCATCGGGTAGATTTATCCAAATTCATAAGTCTTAAACCCTTCTAACAACTTAGTTTTACTCAGGAACTCCTCTTTTCTGTTTATATTCAGCTTAGACAAAACTGCTAAGAACATTTTCTTATAAATCTTCAAACTCATACAATTAATCTTAACTACAGGCATTGATCATTACCCTAGGTTCTCCAACTACTAGTCTGCCTTGATCAATACTTGACTCATAGTAATTGTCTCACTTTCTCAGATTGGTCTTAAAGATTCACATCTTATCAATCACAACTATATCTTCAACAAAACTTCCATCACTTCTTGTCTATCATGCTGAAAGGATGTTCACAGTTAGCTACTATACTTACTCCTAACCAACCTTCCAAAGATCAAAACATCCTTCTTGCTTGTCCACTTGAGTTGAGGATGATCAGTTGAACTCGGTTTCTACTCGGTCCTTGAAGATTAAGGAAAGAAATTCTCGACAAAGGAAATTTTTCCTGGTCTTACTCTCATAAGAAAGTATATAGAAGAATTTTACCACTCTGAAAGAATTCAGGAATATCCAGTATGTAACAAGATTCTTCAGTAGGTTCGTGACTGTAAAAATGCATAGCTAATACATGTTTACAATTGTGACTCTAATAAAGTCCCTTCTTTCATAAGAACCTCCCAATAGAGTTAGGAATCAAAAGATAAACAGTCTGGCCAAAAATCAGACTGGATCACATTTACCAAATGTAAAAGTGATTAGACTAAGTTTCATCAAGTAACTTGCAGTATCAAGAAGTCTTTTATGTTATAACTCAAGAAATAGTCATAACAAATCTTTTAGTGAAATAATATGAAAATGTCCAGACGAATGGACACCATTTAACCAATCTACTCAAATGTCTAATACACTGAGGAATATGTAGGAGTGTGAACACAAATGTTCCCTTGAGATCAGGCAGCACTAACACAGGTGAAGTAGTCAGCCTTTTCTTTAATTCTTGGAAACTTTCCTTGCAGGCTTCGGCCCAAGTCCTCGAAAATTGAAAGTATCGAAACAAAGAGTCAACAATATCTTAAGATAATTGTTGTTTCAAGTGACTCCAAACTTATCCTTCTTACTTATCTACACCAGTCTCTTAAGTTCTCTTAATGAAGCACCATTCCTATCTCTGTAGGATCCATTGTAATTCTTTCCCCTACGGATACCAGTCCTAAGGACATCCATTCTATATCCAAAATTCATATTTCCATCCTTGTTCACTCAGTCTCTGATAATTCGTAATCTTCGGACAAGTTGTACTTAGGTATCATACATACTCTTCACCATCATCAGCTTGGATTACAAGTCCACTCATATTTGTCCTAGTGGAACATATGCCTTATCCATCAAATCCACAAACATCAGAGATTCTAATCATTTCTTAAAAATACTTTCAGAAGAAACTTCACGTGATTACCACACTTCAAGGGAAATCATCGTTGAACTATCATCAAGCTCTTAAGTCCTATCCTTTCGAACAAAGATCCTCATCAGGTGTAACTAACATTAGGAAGTCCAATCATATCGGCCTATTCAAGTCATTACAGCTCCTTCTAGTGTCAACAGGCTATGGGTAGTCCGTGTGACAACTTATCATCGAGTATTGGGAAAACTATCACTATTGTATAGGCTTACTTAAATTATATGATTAAACCAACATCAAATCATCACAACACAGTTATACAAATTCTCATTTTTCAAACCATCAAGTCTTCATTCTCCTATTCCATCCCCATGACTTAAGCGGTCGTCTAAAAATACAAGGGAATTAGTAATTTCTTAGTGGTTTTCCAATAGATTTCTGCGTCTGAGAATGCTCAAGCTCACAATTACTGTCATAACTATCCTCGAGGTCCACTAAGGTCTTAATACGCTTCCAATGCTCTACTTGGATTCCATTCCAGTCTTTCAACTCTATTAACGAGCATGTCGTTATCTTGCCATGCCTTTAGTCGCTCACTAACTACCTATGCCTCTACTTTAAAAACTTTAGGTATTCTTCTATCTATCTAAGGCATACCTGTCCAAATGTCTGACACAATCCCAAAAGGATAAACAACGTGTCAACATGAATACAAGTACCATTTACTAAAATGAGTTCTCACAAGATCTAAACCCGATTTAAACCTATCAAAACACACATGATTGTGTGTCAACACACATTGTTTCAACAAGGAAACAATTCAATCAAGTTTAGCCAGAGATCACACAACAAAATCACAATAGACCTATTCCCCAAGGTTCCCGAAAGACTCGACCAGCTCTGGTACCACTAATGTAACACCCCCCTTGGGAATTACATAAAGAACACGTGCGGAATTAAATTTAGAAGATAAATGCTGGTTGCTTTTGGAAAAGGATAATTTACTTTAAGTTAGAAAACTCGGGTGTAAAAAGTTTTCGGCATAATACTTCAGAAGGTGATACACACATCATAATAATAAAATCACATTATACTCGTCAATACACATAACTGGGTCTATTCACAAACCCTAAACCATCACATACAGGTTTTCTTGAAATTGTCTTTCATACAGAAGTTCCAAACTATACAGAAGTTTTCAAAACCACATACACCGACTTCCTCAACATTATACATTAAAATCCTAAGAGCTGGTTTGATAAAAGAACTCTACGGACAATAGAGCCTACTACCTAGTATACGTTGTACCAATGAGACTGGGTCTCGTCGTCGACAGTCCACACATCTTCATCATCGGCATCGAGAAACACAAGCTCAGGATCCTGAAGTGACCCAAATGACCACTGAGAAGCATCTGTACACGTATCCAAAAACACAACAGGGTGTCCAACATGTACAGGAAAGGGTGAGTAACCAATATATGGATTAAAACACAATAACTACATGCACGACACACAGAACAGCATATGAACATATGCAGTATCAACACAGCATAATAGTAGAAGTAACACAGGGCGATGCACCAAGTAAAAACGTGCCCAACATGCATACCATAAACCGTAATATAACATATTAATCAATTAGCAACATAAGACATCTTCGAAAACAGAATAATGATGTGCAGTAAGTAAATGTAATCATTAACAGCCATGTAATGCAGTGCAATGTACATGACTTGAGACGACCCCACTTACGTAGGATAATCCCATAAAGTTCAGAACCCGCCTACTACGTTATTATTAACTATAACCTAATGATATCATTACGCGTTTATTAAATGAACGGAAAAATGGTAAAACATACACGATAAGCACATACATAAAAGCATGCATCAGAGTAAAGCACAACGGGAAAGATAAAACATATACATGCATTATATAAGTATTTACGTGGTTACCCCCCTCAGTAGGGCTACTGTAATACATACATCACTGTACAACTGAAACTAAAAGATAAAACATATACATCAGGACTCCAAAAGAAAGAAAAAGCTCTCAGACATCCTCTCCAACGCTCCCCAGCCCTGCACTCAAAATACATCGGCCTCTCCACTCAGTCCTAGAAGAAGACGCACTGGCTAACCCTCACCATCACTGGTAGGGATGACCTGAGCTACCCTGTCCCTCTGCATGTGTAAGCCTATAAACCCGCACAGGGTCATACTCGGAGGAGGAACTCGACACTACTATGGGGCGCTTCAGGGCCGCCTTCATGTACCGGTCTGAACGTCTCCTCTAGCCTCTATGCACGAAGCCCCTCCTACTGGATACATCTGAAGTCTGTGGTGCCACCCATCGGTAGTTCTGCTCTCTCTGGCTCGGTGGTCGCCACATCCGTGGAAAGGGAAAGAACTGGTAAATTCGGTAGGGTCCAATGATGTTTGCATAAGGTGGAGTACCTCTTCTAAAGATCAGGCTAACTGGTCCAATGTATACAACCAAAAAGGTCGAGGGGTCCACTCGCCATCCCCTCTCGTCGTGATACACAATCTCAATATCTCCTAGCACCGGCATCCTCGATGGTCCGATGATAAACGGGTGTCTCCTCTGGTCCATCCTCTGGTACTGCTGGCTCCTCGTTTGCTCGTAGAACGAACATACCCATAAAAAGGAAAGAACATTGGGAGATAAGATATACAGCACATCAAATACAGGGATGATGCAATGCAGCATATATAGCAGACACAGCCATCTCTCAACATCTCGACACCACGGTCCTTTCCGAACTAGATGTGACATGTACTCTTTCTATGAATGCCGGCCGGTACTGAACACCCTACTAAAGGCAACATCTCGTCCGCTCAACGGACCATAAGTTGGTTTGTTCCGGTAATCCGTTCCGCTCACCGTGACCAATAAGAGTGCATCACCACTCAACTGTCGCAGACAAAGAGGGCTATCTAGGCCTCCTCGGAAGATCCACCGGCAATTGGAAAGACTCAGGGCTCTAATCGGAATAACCATACGTGCCCAGGACTGCCACGACACGATAGGAGCTACCTCTTCGGTCTCTTGTGGGTACACATGTGTCCAGTATATCCCCAAGGTCACACAGACCTTCCCTTCCGTTTTTCGCACCAGCACTCGGTGCACCAACCTCATATACCTCACGGAATATGGCTCGCCACTTGGCATCAATGCATATACTATGCATGTCATCCATCTCTCTTGAGCTGATATCACAACACATGCAAACTTGCTCTTAGCAACATGAGCTCCAAGCTCCAAGGATCCACACACACACAAGCTCCAAGCTCCACTTAACACATATGAGCTCCCAGCTCCCATCATGAACTTATGAGCTCCAAGCTCTGACTATAACTTCAAACATTGACTATCAACTCAAACATCCACCACGGGATCAGAACCGTAATCAGACTAAACCTCCAATCTCAGGGCACACACATATCGAGATACATAAAGCAGTCAATCAATAGCAGTATGATCAATGCAACAACAAATATCTCATATGCAACAGTAAACATCTCATGTAACGGTATGTCATCATATCATGCAGATATACCATATGCCACAATTAACAGATAAGCACATACTCACGAAAACAACCATACAACCATCACGTCAACCATTATAAATCTGCTAACCTAGGGTATCAACATAGCGGTTCTAGCCCGAAGTAGACTAAACCTAGGGTTTAGATACTTCCTCAGGGCTCAACCTCACGTAGGGTTTAGGGTTCCTCTACACACATACAAACAACACTATATAGACTACACTTGCCTCCCCGACGTGTGTAACTCTTTCTCCCCACCTGAACAGTCGGCACGCAAATCTAGGCAATCTTCGGCTGCACCTCCTTCCTCAAGCTCGCAGCCACCCTCCTATGGCAGCTCCAAATAGCCCCTCAACCGCGGCCTCAGCTCCAAGCCACGCATCACCGCGAGCACGAACTTACGAGCACAACACATATATAACAGTGTTAGCCGTAGGGCAAGCTTAGCAGATTAAAGACAAAGGTAAAGACTCGAAGAAAGCCAAGAACACAAAGAACACGTGTTAGGGATTCGAGTTTACCTGTGGCCAATCGAGAAACTAATCCGCTGGAGTTGTGTAAAACTTCGTCGCGATTGCAACGGTGTAGTCGGAATTGCGTTCCGGCGGCTTGATCACCTCTAACCTCAAGCTTTCTCCCTCAAGAACTCAAAACCTCTCTTTCTAACTCGCAGAAAAGCTCTAAGTTTTGTGCTAAATGAGAAGATGAAAGTGGAAGCTCCACTTATGGTTCCCGCTGTCCATGCTTAAGCGTGGTTCACTTTGCACGCTTGAGCGTTGCCACGCTCTAGCATGGTATCTTTCCACGCTCGAGTGTGGAACCTTGTCCACTCCGCCTGCTCCCTGGCCTGACACTTGTCGTACACGCATCCAAACTCAGAACAGCTACACAGCGCACTCAACACGCTGAGCCATCCGTCTCTTCCCATGCCGAAGCGTCATAACGCTTGAGCATGGCGTTCTCCTACGCTTGAGCGAAAAGCTCAGCGAGAGAAGAACTTCTAGCCTTTTGACTTCCCCAGTTTCTCATGTTACACCTTGGGCACTTCAAACCTTGTTCAAGCCTATTCCTAAACTTCCAACTAGGTGCCAAACTAACACACAAGCAATCACACAACCACACAAACACCCGATCAAGGTCGTCTACCTTAATTAGGGTTACAGAAAACAGGGATGTTACATTACCACCCCCCTTAAAGAGAATTTCGTCCCCGAAATTCCTTGCTCATACCTGTAAACAAAGATGGATATTTTTGGCGCATTTGTGCTTCTCGTTCCCATGTTTAATCTCCAGTTACTGGGTCCCATTCAACCCTTCCCAGAGGAATCTGTTTATCGTGAAGTTCCTTGATCCTTCTATCCACTATCCGAGCAGGTAAAGCCTCGTATTCAAGGTTCTCTTTTAACTGGATTGATGCGGCTTCTAACACATGCGATGGATCGAGGTAATACTTTCTAAGCTGAGAGACATGAAAGATGTCGTGAAGGTTTGACAAATTTGGCGGTAAGGCTATCTAGTAGGCTACTGGACCAATTCGGTGAAGAATCTGAAATAGTCCTATGAATCTGGGTGTAAGCTTTCTGCATCGAATTGCCCTACCGACTCTAGTCCTTGGAGTAACTCTCAGAAATACATGATCGCCCCCCCGGAACTCTAAGGGTCTCCTCCGCTTATCGGCATAACTCCTCTGCCTATCCCTTGCGGCTTTCATCTTTTCCCGGATTAACTTAACCTGTTCCGTTGTCTGTTGCACCAACTCCGGACCTAACAACTGATTCTCTCCTGTCTCAAACCAGCACAACGGAGTCCTGCACTTCCTCCCAAATAAAGCTTTATACGGAGCCATCCCGATACTGGAATGGTAACTATTGTTGTACGTAAACTCAATCAAAGGAAGAAATTCATACCAACTCCCCATGTGTTCCAACACACATGCTCTTAACAGATCTTCTAGCGATTGAATCGTCCTCTCTGACTGACCATCCGTTTGCGGATGATACGCAAAACTCAACCTTAACTTAGTTACCAACGCTTTGATCAGACTCCTTCAAAACCTAGAAGTAAATCTCGAATCACGGTCTAAGATAATACTTGAAGGTACACCATGCAGCTTCACCACTTCCCTGATGTAGATCTGAGTTAATCTTTCCAGAGAGTAGTTCTGGTTGATAGGTAGGAAATGAGCACATTTCGTCAATCTATCTATGATGACCCAAATCGCATCACACCTCTTCTGAGTCCTTGGTAACCCAGAAACAAAGTCCTTTGCAATGCTATCCCACTTCGACTCTGGAACATCTAGTGATTGCAATAATCCCACTGGCTTCTGGTGTTCAACCTTCGCCTTTTGACACACCAAGCAAGATAGGACATAAGCCGCCACATCTTTCTTCATCCCCGGCCACCAGAACAGCTTCTTCATATCTTGGTACATCTTAGTAGCCCCTGGATGAAAGCTCAACTTACTCTTCTGTGCTTCCTCCAAGATCATGTCCTTAACTTCTCTATCCGCAGGCACACAAACTCGATCACCATACCTAACCAAACCATCAGCATCCCTTCTAAACTCAGACGTTTCACCTTCTTCGATCAAACGGTTAATCTCTTTAAGATACCCATCCTCCGCTTGCCTTCTCCAAAGAAAATCCAGGAAATTGCTAGTTACCTCAATTATCCCTAGATTATCTTATCCCCGACGATTTCCACATCCAGATTCAAATCTCTAAACTGCCCTAGCAACTTAAGCTCCTCTACCATCATGGTAGATACGTGTAGGGACTTCCTACTAAGCGCATCCGTTACTACATTCGCCTTACCTGGATGGTATTGCAGGTCGAATTCATAGTCCTTTATGAATTCCATCCACCTCCTCTGCCTCATGTTCAACTCCTTCTGGTCGAACAGATACTTCAAGCTCTTATGGTCGCTAAATACGCTGAATTTAGCACCATAGAGATAGTGTCTCCATATCTTCAATGCAAACACTATCGCAGCAAACTCCAAATCATGAGTCGGGTAGTTCCGTTCATGCCCTCTCAATTGCTTGGAGGCATACGCCACCACTCTCCCTTCTTGCATGAGGACACAACCCAATCCTTGATATGACGCATCATAGAACACGTCAAAACGTCCTAACGGATCTGGTAAAACCAACACCGGCGACATAGTCTGTAACACCCCCTCGAGGTGTCACAGTTCGTAACCCAAATTTTCCTTTTAGGTTAATTAAAACCTTTTTCGAAATTACTTATTAGATTTATTGCGGGAATTCTGATACCAATTTAAAACTTTAATAACAACAGAGAAACAATTACAACTTATCATCTACAAAACTCAGTCACTTCACCTTAAGGCATACATTACGTCACTTTCTTAATACACGTCCTACTGAGTCACGGTCAATGGACCTGACTTTAAATATCAAAATCCTAAAAGCTGGTCTAACAAAACTCTAAGAATAATAAAGTAATAAAGCATACTACCTAGCATGCATCACCCCAATAATACTGGGCTTCGTCATCAACAGTCCACCGTCTTCGTTGTCAAACGCCAAGGAACTCAATTGCAGGGTCCCACAGTGACCCAGAGGACTGCTGGAAAATATCTGTACATGTATTCAAAAAACACAACAGGGTGTCCAACATGTACAGGCAAGGGTGAGATACTCTTTCACAAGTTTATCGTAATAGCCACATGAGTAAAGCAGCAGCATACAAATAATGCATGAAGCCAGTCATACGATAAAATGTCAATGTTCAATATAATATCACCATGAGATAATTCTACTTTCAAAAACATCACACTCATACATCAAGATAATTCAAATGAATGCATGAGACTTCAACTTCGACCATGTACTCCGGAGATTTCTAATTTTCCCTTCCTCAAGCGATAGGCCGTAGTAACACCCGTAACATAATTTTCCTCATGAGTCGGCCTCTCAATTTAGGTCCGAACTCCAATTGTTCCAGGGTACCACGTCTCACCATATCCTGAATAGTCCAGTCTCTGATCGAGTTCATTCGTGCTAGGTAGCCGACTTACCATGGCACGGGGTCGCGAGGCCACCGGCCACTTGTGGAGTCTCAACACACAGAATGCCCCTATAGACCTAGTGGTCTTAACCGGCTCCATTCACAACTACGTAACTTGTAGCTCGGTTCAAATGGCACGTCGGCCGACTCATGCATGTATACAGGAGGTTTTTCTATTCTTTCTTTTTGTTCGTTTCTTTCTTTCTTTCGTCAAAGCACATGGCTCATGACTTGTTCAACTAAAATTTCATAATACGAAGTACTAGGCCGACGTCGTGGACACTAGGCTCGCATATAGGACACTAAGTCCGTTCTTTTTCCAAAACATAGGACACGTAGTCCGAGTGCTCAATCCACGATATACTAGGCCGACGTCGCGAACACTAGACTCGCATATAGGACACAAAGTCCGTTCTTCCTCAAAACACAGGACTTGAAGTTCGAGTGCTCAATTCATAGGACACTAGCTCGACGTCTCGGTCACTAGGTTCATGTACTCCACATGCATGAAGGGGTAATCACCAGTTTCATTTCGTTTTCGTAGCTTCAAATCCCAAAAACAAAACATAGGTTCTCTTTGGTATAAACCAAAACTCGTTTTCACTCTAAAACAGTTTTCCACAAAACTTTTCTTTACAAAACATTCTCAAAGACTCAAGTTCTGAAGATGCATTTTCAAAGGATTTTGGCTTTAAAAGCCTTTTTTAAAGGTTCCATCGTTTTAAAACATTTTTCTAAAGATTGTTATCAAAGCAACTTTCATGAAGAGGCATTTTCGTTTCCGGAACATTAAATACTTTTAGAAGGTATTTTCTTAACAACTAAATATTTTTCAAGGTTTTCTTTTCTTTATTCAACATGTTTAGAAAATAATGACAAAGCAACTTTTCACTATTTTCCTCACCAACACTCAACTTCCTAAGTCTTATTCAAAATCATTTCAAGTTCTTAATCTTAGTGGCTTTCAAATAAAAACAGCCAGTATAACGTTTAGCTTAGAAGCTTTTCGTTCGTCTAAATGAAAACATTTCAAAACGTTGATTAAGTCTTTTAGTTAGCTTAATCTTTGTTATTGAGCTATAGCCAGTGCTATGCCCTTAACCAGTCCAGGATATATATATATATATATACACACACACACATCAAGTATCAACTCAAGGCATCCATGCCAAATTCATATTTCAAACATCCAATCATATACTTCATAAAATAAATCAAGTATATACACCACATATAACATGTCTTCAAATACCAAATAAGCATATAGATCACATAATGCATCAACTAGGCAAAACATCAACTTCACACCATAGTTACAACATTCAACAAGAAACTCATAAGGCTATCAAACTTATTGGAGCTAATCTCCCCTTACCTTTAGGAGTCATCCTCCAAAGGTAAGTCGCCCGATCGGTCCACAAATTCTCCCGATTCCTCGTCTGAGTACCCGATAATAACTACAAACATAAATCCAATCCAATCATCAACAATTAACAACATAATTAGCAACATCAAAACATAGGTTCTCCTTCCCAAAAATATGACCTAAGGTTCGGCCATAGAAGGATAAAAAGGCTAGGGATCACATTTGGCTCCAATCTTTTGGAAGGTTGGTTCTTAAGCGAGGTGAACACTAGTGTAAGTCCTAATACCCAAAAATATGAAACAAAACTCAAAGTTTCTCATACTCATAGGTTTCGGCCATGAAAGGAAAATTGGGCTAGGAATTGATTTGGTTTTCCATCACTTGGATTCAAGGACAATAGGAAAGGTTAGGATGGAATCAAGAGTTAGAAATCAAAAGTTGAACAAAACACTATTCACCTTCTTCTCTAAAGGTTCGGACACTTTTGGGATTATTGGCTAGGATGAGAGTTGGATCATAAGCTCTTGGGTTTAGGTAGAGGATGATGAAGTGAGCTTAAAGAAATTGGTTTCCCATTAAAAGGATTTTTCTACAATTTCCTATGAATTTTCAAAGATTTGGATCTCAAAATGGGTTTTCATGAAAATGGATTTTGATCATGAGATTGAGAGAGATTCAAGAAGCTAGGAGATCATAGAAGTGATCTTACCTAATGAGTGATGAAGATTGATCAAAGAATCAAGGTTTTCTAACAAGATTTCAAGGATTTTCTCAAGGATTCAATGGTGGTTTTCAAGGAGGAAGAAGATGAAGTTCTTGGCTGCCTTTGGGGGGCTGTTCAGTGTGAAAATGGGGGCTGAGAAGGGCTTTCCAGCCTTCTTAACAATTCATTAAGGGTAAAAAGGTCATTTGGTTCAAGGGTAAAATGGTAAAAGTGCAAAAGGTTAAGACTAGGGGTATTTTGATAATTTCGCGTCCATATTTTTCCGAACGTCATGATGACTCTGGCATACTCTCCCAAGTGCTCTGGCATTATGTGGTATCAAGATTATTCGTCGGCGGGTCTCGCTGAATCGCTTTACGACTCCAAACGCCTCCCAGTTCGATTATACGGCCGAATATAATATATTATTATTATTTTTCGGGCATCAGGACGGATCTTAACAAAGATGTAGAGAGTAAAATCCCGAGACTTACTATCTCATTCACGAGTCCAAAATAGGTCTCGATAGTAGAAAAAGGCTACTATCCGTGAAAAACGCAGATCGGGCTCTGTTTGAGCTTTCACCCGAAACTTAACCATGGCTTCCTATGGTTGTGTAGAGCATTCCTATCTTCTCAGAATATTTTATTGCCATTTCTAAGACATCGAATAAAATACGAACTCATAAATACTGATTAATTAGTATTAAAGAGTTTGGAAAAATCGGGCTTAAACTCTAAGAAACTTCGCTCACAAGCTTCCGACCACTCAAACGTCTTTCCTTTTCTCGTTAACTGCGTCATGGGTAACGCAATCTTAGAGAATCCCTCAATAAACGCCTGTAGTAACCTGCCAGCCCAAGAAAGCTTCGAACTTCACCCACAGACTTTGGACTTTCCCACTTAACCACCGTTTCGACCTTAGCAGGATCCACCGTGATTCCATCCTTGTTGATCACATGTCCTAGGAACAGCACTTCTTCTAGCCAAAACTCACACTTGGACAGCTTCGCATACAACTGCCTATCCTTCAGCACTTGCAGCACCACTCGAAGATGCTCTTGGTGTTCCTCTCTACTCGAAGAGTAAATAAGGATGTCATCGATAAACACGACAACAAACTTATCTATGAACGGTCGGAATATCCTGTTCATATAATCCATGAACACGGCTGGAGCATTAGTCACACCAAACGACATAACCAAATACTCGTAGTGCCCATACTGACTCTGAAAAGCAGTCTTTGGTATATCCTCCTTTTTCACCCTAATTTGATGGTAACCAGATTGTAAGTCGATCATTGAAAACACAGTTGCTCCCCTCAACTGATCCATCAAATCGTCTATCCTAGGTAACGGATATTTATTCTTTATCATCATTTTATTCAGTTGACGATAGTCCACACACAACCTCGAGCTTCCGTCCTTCTTCTTTACAAACAACACCGGTGCTCCCCACGGAGATGCATTAGGTCTGATGAATTCTTTTCCTAGCATCTCACCCAACTGTTTCTTTAGCTTCGTCAACTCAACTAGAGACATCCGATATGGCGCTATTGAGATAGGCCCTGTCCCCGGTACAAGATCTATGGCGAACTCGATCTCCCTCTCCGATGGCAACCCTGGAACGTCATCTGGAAACACTTCCGGAAATTCCCGCACAACAGGCAGTGCTCCCGCACTCAGAGTTTCCTTTGCTTCTAAGGAGAACAGCACCACGTACCCTTCAGATTGTACACCCTTCGGAATACCTTCGTTAGCAGCCGTCAATCCAGATAACTCAGAAAAACAAAGGGTTTTGTTAGCATAATCAAGCACCACTTGGTTAGCCGAAAGCCAATCCATGCTGAGGATAACATCGATCTGCTGCATAGGCAAATAGACCAGGTCTACAAAGAAATGTCTGTTTTCAATTGTTATAGGGAATTTCAAACATATAAACAGGGTAGTCAAAGAATCACCCGTAGGCGTGGATACAGTAAGATCGTATGGTAAAGACGAAACTGGTAACCCTAAGTGATCCATGCATTCCATATAAATAAACGAGTGGGTAGCCCCCGAATCAAATAAAACAGATAAGAGTTTGCCTGAAACTAAACACTTACCTTGAATCAGATCTGGGCGTTGAGAGGATTCAGCTCCCCTCATGGCAAACACTCTTCCTGTAGCTTGTAGTCTCGTAGCCTGCCCCGTCAATCCGGTCGGCCTCGCATTCCCATGCCTACAATCTTTTGCCACGTGTCCTGACTTTCCACACGTATAACAAGTCACAGCTCTCCCCGGTACTTGGCTTCTAGAGTCTCGAGCCAGGTGTGGTCCCCCACACTTGAAGCAACCTTGAAGTCCTTGAGTTGCACTCGGCCTCTGTCCTATGGCCTCCCCTGACCTTTGATTGGGCCTTTGATACGGTCCCCGACCTGCTTGAAATCTTCCACCTCTACCTCTCTGATTACTGCGGATCGGTCCCCCGCTCCGTGAGGTCAGCTCTCTCCTCCTTTCGATGTTCTCGATTGCAGAACACCGGTCCAACATATTAGGGAATCTAGAAATCCCCAATGGCACAATAGCTTTTTGAGTCTCGTACTTCAGCCCGTCCTCAAACCTACGACACATCCATTCTTCGTCTGGGTACCGTTGATAAAACTCAGAAAACTTAAGCAATGCCTCGAACCTCACTGCATACTCCCCCACTGACATATTGCCCTGCTTCAAGCCTGGAATTCCTTATCTTTCTCCCTTCTGGTCATCCTAGGAAAGTATTTCTCGAGGAAACATTCCATAAACAACTCCCAAAATACTGCTCTTTCGTTTGCCTCAAACAGCCTCTGCTTTCCCTTCCGCCATATCTCTGCTCCTCCCACTAGCATGAAAGAAGCATAAGAGACTTTCTGAGCTTAATCACAATGCGTCGCCACAAAGATCTTTTCCAACTCCTGAACCCATAGTTCTACCCCCTCAAGATTGTAGTCCCCATTAAACTGAGGTGGTTGTCGCCTCATGAAAGCATCCAGACTAGAATCATGATTCCGAGCATTCTGCTGTTGTTGCTGTTGGTTCTCCCGAGTCAACTGAATAAGATGAGCATTCTGCTGGGTTTGCTGTAACATCGCCGCAGCCATGTCCCTCATAGTCCGGAGGGTCTCCAAGGATTCAACTCCGTTGCCCGTATGCGAAGCAGCAGCTTCTGGACCTCCATTCGGACCTGTTCTACCTCCGCCTCTACCTTTACCTCTTCCTCGAGCCATTGGTTCCTGATTCAAGTAAACGTTAGCTCAGAGTTCAAACATGATAAGCAACATATATACATATATCCACTTATCATTCATACAGCATTACAATCGATCGCACTCCTCCTACCCTTCTAGACACAGTCGTACTCCGTTTGTAGAGACGACCAACTTAGCCAGTTCAACTTCCTAACACCCGCAGTCCGATTTAGAATCAAACTGCTCTGATACAATAATAATGAGATGACCCCACTTACGTAGGATAATCCCATTAAGTTCATAACCCACCTACTATGTTATTATTAACTATAACCTGGTGGTATCATTACGCGCTTATTAAACGAATGGCAAAACGGTAAAACATACACGATAAGCACGTACATAAAAGCATGCATCAGAGTAAAGCACAACGGGAAAGATAAAACATATACATGCATTATATAAGTATTTACATGGTTGCCCCCCTCAGTAGGGCTATTGTAATACATACATCACTGTACAACTGAAACTGAAAGATAAAACATATACATCAGGACTCCAAAAGAAAGAAAAAGCTCTCAGACATCCTCTCCAGCGCTCCCCAGCCTTGCACTCAAAATACATCGGCGTCTCCACTTAGTCCTAGAAGAAGACGCACTGGCTAACCCTCAGTGGTAGGGATGACCTGAGCTACCCTGTCCCTCTCCGTGTGTACGCCTATAAACCCGCACAGGCTCGTACTCAGAGAAGGAACTCGACACTACTATGCGGCGCCTCAGGGCCGCCCTCATGTACCGGTCTGAACTTCTCCTTTGGCCTCTATGCACGAAGCCCCTCCTACTGGATACAGCTGAAGTCTGTGGTGCCACCCATCGGTTGTTCTGCTCTCTCTGGCTCGGTGGTCGCCACATCCGTGGAAAGGGAAGGAACTGGTAAACTCGGTAGGGTCCAATGATGTCTGCATAAGGTGGAGTACCTCTCCTAAAGATCAGGCTAACTGGTCCTATGTATACAACCAAAAAGGTTGAGGGGTCCACCCGCCATCCCTTCTCGTCGTGATACACAATCTCGATATCTCCTAGCACCGACATCCTCGGTGCTCCGGTGATAAACGGGTGTCTCCTCTGGTCCATCTTCTGGTACTGCTGGCTCCTCGTTTGCTCGTAGAACGAACATACCCATACAAAGGAAAGAACACAGGGAGATAAGATATACAGCACATCAAATACAGGGATGATGCAATGCAACATATATAGCAGACACAGCCATCTCTCAACATCTCGACACCACGGTCCTTTCCTAACTAGATGTGACACGTACTCTTTCTATGCATGTCAGCCGGTACTCAACATCTCTTCTGCTCAACGGACCATAAGTTGGTTTGTTCCGGTAATCCGTTCTGCTCACCGTGACCCATAAGGGTGCATCACCGCTCAACTGTCCCAGACAAATAGGGCTATTTGGGCCTCCTCGGAAGATCCACCGGCAATTGGAAAGACTCAGGGCTCTAGTTGGGATAACCATACGTGCCCAGGACTGCCACAACACAATAGGAGCTACCTCATCGGTCTCTTGTGGGTACACCTGTGTCCAGTATATCCCCAAGGTCACGCAGACCTTCCCTTCCGTTTTTCGCATCGGCACTCGGTGCACCAACCTCGTATACCTCACGGCATACGGCTCGCCACTTGGCATCAATGCATATGCTATGCATGTCATCCATCTCTCTTGAGCTGATATCACAACACATGCAAACTTGCTCTTAGCAACATGAGCTCCAAGCTCCAAGGATCCACACACACACAAGCTCCAAGCTCCACTTAACACATATGCGCTCCCAGCTCCCATCATGAACTTATGAGCTCCAAGCTCTGACTATAACTTCAAATATTGACTATCAACTCAAACATCCACCACGGGATCAGAACCGTAATCAGACTAAACCTCCAATCTCAGGGCACACGGATATTGAGATAAATACAGCAGTCAATCAATAGCAGTATGATCAATGCAACAACAAATATCTCATGTGCAACAGTAAACATCTCATGTAACGACATGTCATCATATCATGCAGATATACCATATGCCACAGTTAATAGATAAGCAGATACTCACGAAAACAACCATACAACCATCATGTCAACCATTATAAATCTGCTAACCTAGGGTATCAACATAGCGGTGGTAGCTCGAAGTAGACTAAACCTAGGGTTTAGATACTTCCTCAGGGCTTAACCTCACGTAGGGCTTAGGGTTCCCCTACACACATACAAACAACACTATGTAGACTACGCTTGCCTCCCCGACGTGTGTAACTCTTTCCTCCCACTTGAACAGTCGGCACACAAATCTAGGCAATCACCGGCTGCTCCTCCTTCCTCAAGCTCGTAGCCACCCTCTTATGGCAGCTCCAAACAGCCCCCCAACCGCGGCCTCAGCTCCAAGCCACGCACCATCGTGAGCACGAACTTTGCCCTAATCACGAGCACAACACATATACAACAGTGTTAGCCCTAGGGCAAACTTAGCAGATTAAAGATAGAGGTAAAGACTCGAAGAACGCCAAGAACACAAAGAACATGTGTTAGGGATTCGAATTTACCTGTGGCGAATCGAGAAACTAATTCGCTGGAGTTGTGTAAAACTTCGCCGCGAGTGCAACGGTGTAGTCGGAATTGCGTTCCGGCTGCTCGATCACCTCTAACCTCAAGCTTTCTCCCTCAAGAACTCAGAACCTCTCTCTCTAACTCACAGAAAAGCTCTAAGTTTCGTGCAAAATTAGAAGATGAAAGTGGAAGCTCCACTTATGGTTCCCGCTGTCCACGCTTAAGCATGGTTCACTTTGCACGCTTGAGCGTTGCCACGCTCTAGCGTGGTATCTCTCCACGCTCGAGCGTGGAACCTTGTCCACTCCGCCTTCTCCCTGGCCTGACACGTGTCGCACACACGTCCAAACTCAGAACAGCTGCACAGCGTACTCAACACGCTGAGGCATCCGTCTCTTCCCACGCCTAAGCGTCATAACGCTTGAGCGTGGCATTCCCCCACGCTTGAGCATCAAGCTTAGCGAGAGAAGAACTTCCAGCCTTCTGGCTTCCCCAGTTTCTCGTGTTACACCTTGGGCACTTCCATCCTTGTTCAAGCCTATTCCTAAACTTCCAACTAGGTGCCAAACTAACACACAAGCAATCACACAACCACACAAACACCCGATCAAGGTCAACTACCTTAATTAGGGTTACAGAAAACAAGGATGTTACATGACTCAATGCCATTTGTCACAAGGGTAAAACTCTGAACTCTACTCCATGGAGATAAGAAATCGTCGGAGAGAGTGAATGGGAGGACATGTTTCGGTTATTGCCAGCCATGAGCAAAATGCTACAACATTCGTAACATGCATGCATCTAGCTTTACGGAAACACTCTCAACCAAACTTGAAAAGTGCGGCATATGGTAGAGGATATCAGTGTATTGCTCGGATTCACCACGACACAGAAGAGCTACCAACTGGTCACATGTCGGCCCTTCCAACCCTGATACCTCCAAAGGCCATTGAAGATCGTCACCGTAAGATTCGCACCTGCATCAAGGTGTAAGCTTAACTCCTAAGCTCAAGGCCTTACAACTATGCAAATGAAATGCCGATGCTTACACAAAGCAGATGCGATAAGCAATGTCTATCCATCAGATAAACCTCAAGGTTCGCTAAGGTTTTTTTCCTTAGGAACTATACGCGTCTTTGTATTATAAAACAATTATTCATCGGATAAATATCTCGTGATTCCTCTGGGATGATCCGGGCTACTTTCAGAATTGCCGACTGTCCCCACAAACCAACACGGGTCTTTTCAGCGTGTTTTGTCCTCACTCACACGCTTTCTAGGAAACTTCCCAGAAGGTCACCCATCTCACAATTCCTCCAAGTCAAGCATGCTTAACTATGGAATTCTTATGTTTTGGGCTTCCGAAAAGAAGACGAATGTTGTTGGTATAGTTAGTACCAATCAATTCTTATAAGTCTTCCTTCAACTATACAGTCCCATACCTGCACAGCCTCAGGATTCCTTCAACTATACAGTCTTATACCTGCACAGCCTCAGGGTCCCTCTAATCCCGATCATTGCAAGACTGAAACAATCGAACGACTGACCTTGATCCAATCATCGGTCCGTCATCTGTAACACCCCCCTCGCGGGTGCTACATACACGGACTCTAATGCGGAATAAAACAAGAAAATAAAACGCTGGTTGCTTTCGGAAAATACTTTAATTAAGTAGCTACGTTCGAAAACGCGGTTCTAAAAATTTTCTGCATGCATAGGCAAACAACTCCAGACGGAGGAATAAATTTCATATCACACATTGATATTCACTGTTCATAAAATATAAACATAACGCAAAACCTGGTCTAATATATATATCATATTATAGACTTAGAAAGTAATTGCGACATATATGCAGTAATAAAATATAAGCCTGCTCAAAAACAAAAGACTCCTAAGCTGGTCGGCTAAAAGTAGCCATTGGGGTACAACCCAACGTCGGCTCCTTCAAAAGTTTCCATCGTCCGAGTCCTCACGTCTCCACGGGGACCTATGATCAACATCTGTACATGTGTTCCAAAAACACAACAAGGTGTCCAACATGTACAGGCAAAGGTGAGATACTCATATAAAGTTATCACGATATCCACACAAGCGACAAACAGTAGTATAAACATCCACAGATAAATACAGTTATATGAACAGTTATTTATGTAATACAGTACAACATCCCAAACACTATCATCAGTTATAATAATGCACGAGACTTCAATATCATCTTTCTAATTCATGTACTCCGAAGATTCTAACTTCCCAACCTCGAGCGATAGGCCGTAGTAACACCCGTAACACAATTGTTCTCATGAGTCGGCCTCTCTATTTAGGTCCTAACTCCAATTGTTCCAGGGTACCACGTCTCACCATATCATGAATACTCCAGTCTCTGATCGAGTTCATTTGTGTTTGGCAGCCGATTTACCACGGCACGGGGTTGCTACGCCACCGGCCACTTGTGGGATCTCGAACACAGAATGCCCCTATAGACCCAGTGGTCTTAACTGGCTGAATTCTCAACTACGAAAGTTGTAGCTCGGTTCCAAATGGCACGTCTGCCGGTTCATGCATGTACACAGAAAGTTTTCTGTTTTCTTTGCGTTCATTCTTTCAAATGTCGAGACATAAAGTCCACGACTCGTTTCAAAAAGGCATTAAGCCCACTCAAATCAAAAACACAGGACACGAAGTCCGAGTGCTCAATCCACAAAACACTAGCCCCCACGTCTCGGCCACTAGGTTCGGGTTCGTCTCAAAGGTTCATCATTTTTCCTTTGGTTTCATTTCCTCAAAACACTTTGGAAAACAAAACATACTTTGGTTTTCTCGAAACAAAACATCCTTTTTGATCAAGAGAACATTTTTCCGTGAAAAACACCTTTCTTGAAAACAAAACCCGTTTTCTAAGGTTTCACGTCTTTTTAAAACGCTTTACCGAAATAAAACACGATTTGCACGACTTTTCACAAAACCACTTTACTTTTCAAAACAAAAAAACTTTTCAACAAGAAAGACAACTTTTCTTGAAAAAAGCAACACGTTTTCCCAAAAATCACTTTTTGATTTAAAAACACGGTTTTCAAAACATAGATTTAGGATTTCGAGTCTTTTAATAAATTATCGAGACATAGCCAGTCCTATGCTCATCCAGGGTATATAAATATATATATATATAGACATCAACAATCCATAATCATCACCATAATATCAACTAAGGCATCCATGCCACAAATTATCAAATAGACAATTATGCACAACATTTAACATCCAATCAATCCAGGATATAAGTATACATATACATCATTCAAACTCATCTCTAAATCATCACTCAAGACATCATAACACATATATCAAACATGCACTATGAAGCTACTCAAACTTAAATGACTACCTCCCTTTACCTCTCAAATTTGCTTAGTCCAAACTTGATTGATTCTCGGCTCCGACTCCGGTTTCGTTTGCGTCGCCTAAAACAATCAAACACAATTCAATTCAAACAACAATTCAACATCAATCTATAACATAAGAACACAAGTTTTCCTTCCCCTAAAAGGTATAGGGTTCGGCCATGAAAGGTAAAAAGGGTTAGGGATCTCATTTGGTTCCAAACTTTTGGTTAGTTGGTTCATGAACTTAGTTAACACTATTTCAAGTCCTATGACTCAAAAATGTGAAACAACACTCATGGATTTTCCCCATGAAGCTCTCGGCCATAAAGGGCAATCTAGGATAGGAATTGATTTGGTTTTCCATCACTTGGATTCAAGGACACTAGGAAAGCTAAGGATGGAATCAAGAGTTAGAAATCAAAAATTTGATGGAAAACACTATTCATCATCACTCTTAGGTTTCGGCCACTTTGGGGTTTTAGAGCTAGGATGAGACTTGAATCATGAGCTCTTGGGTTTAGATAGAGGGTGATGAGGTGAGTTCAAAGAACTTGGTTTCACATCCAAAGGATTTTCCTACAATTTCCTATGGATTTTCAAAGTTTTGGATCTAAGAATGAGTTTCATGAAAATGGAGTTTTGATCTTGATATTGAAAGAGATTCAAGAAGATATGAGACCATAGAAGTGATCTTACCTTAAAATGGATGAAGATTGGTCAAGAAATCAAGTGATTTCAACAAGCTTTCAAGGTTTTCTCAAGGATTCAATGGAGGTTTTTTCTCTAAGGAAGATGAAGTGTTCTTGGTGTTCTTGAGGGGCTGGGCTGCGTGGAATGAGGGGCTGAGAGGGCTGTTCCAGCCTTCTAAAGAGTTCATTAAGGGTAAAAAGGTCATTTGGTTCAAAGGGTAAAATGGTAAAAGGTGAAAAGGCTTAAGTTAGGGGTATTTTGGTAATTTCGCATCCCGAAATTCCCGATCGTCATGACGACTCTGGCATGCTCTCCCAAGTGAGTTGACATGATGTGATATCCATATTATCCGTTGTCGGGTCCTGGTAAGTCCATACGCGGCTCCGTTCTCCACCCGATTGAAGATTTCGCTCGAACGGAGGTCAGGAAATGATTTTTTTGAAATTTTTACGAAATTTAACCAAAACGTAGAGAATCGAATTCTAAGACCTACTGTCTCGTTCACGGGTCCATCTGAGGTCATCTGAGCAGTAAAATCATACTGTCAGTGTAAAAACGCAGACCGGGCTCCGTTTGAGTTTTCGACTCAAAACTTAATCGTAGCTTCCTACGATATCGCTGAGCATGATTATGGTCTCGGAATATTTTATATCCCTTTCTAAGACCTCGAATAAAATATAAGTTCATAAATACTGATTAAAAGAAAAACTCAAAAATCGGGGTGTTACATTACTACCCCTCAAAAAAAAAAAAATTTCGTCCTCGAAATTACGTACCTTGAAAAAGATTGGGATACTGTAACTTCATCTTGTCCTCGAGCTCCCACGTTGCGTCTCCAGTTGCTTCGTTCCAAACGACTTTGACTAAGGGAACTTGTTTTCCCCTGAGTTGCTTGATCCTCTTATCAACGATTCGCACAGGCGATGTCTCATAAGACAAGTTTTCTCGTAAATGTACTATATCAGGTTCGATTACATGAGACGGATCAGGAATATACTTTCGAAGTTGTGAGACATGGAAAACATTATGAATGTTAGACAGAAAAGGTGGTAAGGCAATCTGGTAAGCTACTGGACCAATACGCCGAAGAATTTGGTAAGGTCCAATGAATTTGGGAGTGAGTTTTCTGGACTTAATCGCTCTACCTACCCCAGTCGTAGATGTGACTCTCAGGAACACGTGTTCACCTTCTTGAAACTCGAGGGGTCGTCTTCTCTTATCTGAATAGCTTTTCTGCCTGCTCTGTGCCGTTTTCATCTTTTCCCGGATCTGTTTAATCTTTTCCGTTGTTTGTTGCACAAGTTCTGGGCCTACGATCATGTTCTCTCCATCCTGGTACCAACACAACGGTGTCTGGCACTTTCGTCCATACAAGGCTTCATAGGGTGCCATCCCTATGCTAGAATGGTAGCTATTGTTGTAGGTGAATTCTATAAGAGGCAACAGATCATCCCAACTTCCACCATGGTCTAGAACACAAGCTCTCAGCAGATCTTCCAACGACTGTATTGTTCTCTCTGTTTGTCCATCAGTCTGAGGGTGATAGGCTGAACTTAGCCTTAACTTTGTTCCTAAAGCTTGATGTAGACTTTGCCAAAAACGTGACGTAAACTTTGGGTCTCTATCAGAGACTATGCTCGAAGGCACTCCATGTAGTCTGATTACTTCTCTGATATACAACTCAGTTAACTTCTCCACTGAGTAGTTGATCTTAACAGGTAAGAAGTGTGCTGACTTCGTTAACCTATCAACAATCACCCAAATTGAATCAAAACTTTTGGAAGTTCTCGGTAATCCTACCACAAAATCCATTGAAATGCTCTCCCATTTCCATTCGGGTACATCCAAGGATTGAAGCATCCCTCCAGGTCGTTGATGTTCTACCTTCGCTTTCTGACAGGTCAAACATGATGCTACATACTCAGCCACTTGCTTCTTCATTCCTGGCCACCAAAACTTTTGTTTTAGATCTTGGTACATTTTGGTTGATCCAGGGTGAATACTCAGCTTGCTCTTGTGTCCTTCTTCTAGAATCATTTTCCTCATCTCCGGGTTGCTAGGCACACAAACTCGTCCATTGCATCTCAAGATACCATCAGTCCCCATACTGAACTCTGCAGCTTTCTCTTGTCCAAGTAACTCCTTTTTCTCTTGGAGATATACATCAGTTGCTTGCTGTTCACGGATCGTGTCCATCAGTCCACTAGATACCTTAATCATTCCCAAACAAATCTTCTCATTGTTCACTTCTACAGCTAGATTGAGATCACGAAACTGTTCTATCAATTCTAGCTCTTTAACCATCATTGCAGAGATGTGTAGGGTCTTCCGACTCAGAGCATCTGCAACAACATTTGCTTTCCCAGGGTGGTACAGCAAAGTGAAGTCGTAGTCTTTAAGAAACTCCATCCAACGTCTCTGCCTCATGTTAAGTTCCTTCTGGTCGAACAGGTACTTCAAACTTTTGTGGTCACTGAAGACATCGAACTTAGATCCATATAAGTAGTGTCTCCAGATCTTTAGTGCAAAAACCACAGCAGCTAACTCAAGGTCGTGCGTCGGGTAATTCCTCTCATGAGTCTTCAACTGGCATGAAGCATACGCTACAACCTTCCGATGTTGCATAAGCACACATCCTAAACCTTGATGCGAAGCATCACAGTACACTTCGTACGATTCGTCTGGCTTAGGTAGTACTAACACTGGTGAGGTTGTCAAACGTTCCTTCATTGTATGAAAACTCTCTTCACATTTGTCAGTCCACATATACGGTTGGTCCTTCCTCGTAAGTTGAGTCAACGGCGCAACAATCTTCGAAAATCCTTCGATGAACCTTCTGTAATAACCAGCTAGTCCAACGAAACTGCGAATTTCTGTCACAGTCTTGGGTCTCTCCCACAGAAGTACTGCTTCTACTTTCGTAGGATCGACGGCAATTCCTTCCTTCGAAATCACATGTCCTAAGAATTTGACTTCATCCAGCCAAAATTCACACTTGGGTAGCTTTGCGTACAACTTCTCCTTGTGAAGGATCTGCAAAACTTGTCGTAGGTGTTCCTCGTGCTCCTCAGAACTTTTTGAGTAGATGAGAATATCATCGATAAACACGACAACAAACTGATCCAAAAACGGACGGAAAATCCTGTTCATATAGTCCATGAAGATAGCAGGCGCGTTCGTCACTCCGAAAGGCATCACGAGGTACTCATAATGACCATAACGAGTCCTGAAAGCAGTCTTGGGTACGTCCTCGTTCTTTACTCTGATCTGGTGATAACCGGATCTCAGATCGATCTTTGAAAAGACAGCGGCTCCTTGAAGTTGATCCATCAAGTCATCTAAGCGGGGTAGAGGATACTTGTTCTTGATCGTTATCTTGTTGAGTTGACGATAATCCACACAGAGTCTTGAACTCCCGTCCTTCTTCTTCACCAACAACACTGGTGCTCCCCACGGGGACACACTTGGCCTCACAAACCGCTTGGACATTAGATCCTCTAGTTGAGTCTTCAACTCGGCTAACTCCGTAGGTGACATCCTATAAGGAGATATAGAGATCGGACCGGATCCTGGAACTAAGTCGATCGTAAACTCGATGTCCCTCACAGGTGGCAAACCTGGTACGTCCTCTGGAAAAACTTCCGGAAAATCTTTCACAACCGGCACATCGCTCAAGACAACGTCCCTCTCGATTTCTAAACAGGATAGAAGCATGTATCCCCGATCTCCTTCTTTCAAAGAAGCTCTTACTTGGTTGGCAGTTATAAATCCAGAAATCTCAGGGTCAGGAAAAACTAGGGTTCTATGTGCACAGTCTAAAAGGATATGGTTGGAAGATAACCAATCCATGCCTAGGATCACATCCAATTGAGTCAAAGGCAAACATATTAAGTCAACAAGAAAGTTCCTATCATGAACAGTAATAGGACAGTTCAAACATACTGTATTAACAGTAACAGGTTTAGCAGTCAGGGTTGTGACAATCAAATCAAAAGACAGTGAAGAAACAGGCAACTCTAATTGTCTCACACAATTCAAGGAGATAAACGAATGTGTCGCACCCGAATCAAATAGTACAGTTAGGAGATTACCAGCTATGATGCAACTACCTTGTATGAGGTCATCAGATTTGGAAGCATCAACGCCGCTCATGGTATAAACCCTTCCCCTCGCCGTGGGTCTAGCAGTCCGCATGTTGTTGACAGTCGGCTCGGGCTTTGGTGTAGGGCATTCCCTCGCGAAATGTCCTATCTCTCCGCATTGGAAACATAGAACTCCTTTCAACTTGCAACTATCAGCTGGGTGTCCGGGTTGCCCACACTTGAAACATCTCTGGGCTCGGCCTTGGTTCTGGTCGTTTCTGTTCCCACCACCGTAAGCAGAAGCAACAGGACGATAAGGTTGTTGTTTCTGACTATTCCCTTGAGGTCGGGAATACGGCTTCTTCTGGGACTGCTTCCCTTTCTGTTGCTGGTACTGGCTCGGGTTCCTTGACCTAGACGGTCCTCCTGTAGTACCCTTGTTCTCCCTTCCGCTTCTCATCTTTTCTACTTTTCTGCACTTCTCCACCAGAGCTTGGAAGGTACGGATCTCTAGTGGCAACACCGACTCCTTGATCTCGAAGCGCAGACCGCCTTCGAACCTCTCGCATTTCCAGTCCTCGTCAGGCTGAGCTTGGAAAAAGCGGAAATATTTGGCGAGTGATTCAAACTTCGCCGCATATTCCCCGACAGACATATCCCTCTGCTGCAGCTTCAGAAATTCCTGCTCTTTCTCGGTTCTAGCACTTTGGGGAAAGTACTTGTCCAGAAACTTGGTGCGAAATACTCCCCAAGTGATCTCTTGGTTGTTGGCTTCCAGCAGTTGTCTGGTTCCTCCCCACAAATACTGTGCATCACCCAGAAACAGGAATGTGGCATAGTCCACCTTCACTCCCTCAGGACAATATAGAACAGCAAAAATCTTCTCTATCTCTTGCAGCCACAGGTCAGCCTTTAATAAATTTCATATCACACATTGATATTCACTGTTCATAAAACATAAACATAACGCAAAACCTGGTCTAATATATATATCATATTACAGACTTAGAAAGTAATTGCGACATATATGCAGTAATAAAATATAAGCCTGCTCAAAAACAAAAGACTCCTAAGCTGGTCGGCTTAAAGTAGCCATTGGGGTACAACCCAACGTCGGCTCCTTCAAAAGTTTCCATCGTCCGAGTCCTCATGTCTCCGCGGGGACCTATGATCAACATCTGTACATGTGTTCCAAAAACACAACAAGGTGTCCAACATGTACAGGCAAAGGTGAGATACTCATATAAAGTTATCACGATATCCACACAAGCGACAAACAGTAGTATAAACATCCACAGATAAATACAGTTATATGAACAGTTATTTATGTAATACAGTACAACATCCCAAACACTATCATCAGTTATAATAATGCATGAGACTTCAATATCATCTTTCTAATTCATGTACTCCGGAGATTCTAACTTCCCAACCTCGAGCGATAGGCCGTAGTAACACCCGTAACACAATTGTTCTCATGAGTCGGCCTCTCTATTTAGGTCCAAACTCCAATTGTTCCAGGGTACCACGTCTCACCATATCATGAATACTCCAGTCTCTGATCGAGTTCATTCGTGTTTGGCAGCCGATTTACCACGGCACGGGGTTGCTACGCCACCGGCCACTTGTGGGATCTCGAACACAGAATGCCCCTATAGACCCAGTGGTCTTAACTGGCTGAATTCTCAACTACGAAAGTTGTAGCTCGGTTCCAAATGGCACGTCTGCCGGTTCATGCATGTACACAGAAAGTTTTCTGTTTTCTTTGCGTTCATTCTTTCAAATGTCGAGACATAAAGTCCACGACTCGTTTCAAAAAGGCATTAAGCCCACTCAAATCAAAAACACAGGACACGAAGTCCGAGTGCTCAATCCACAAAACACTAGCCCCGACGTCTCGGCCACTAGGTTTGGGTTCGTCTCAAAGGTTCATCATTTTTCCTTTGGTTTCATTTCCTCAAAACACTTTGGAAAACAAAACATACTTTGGTTTTCTCGAAACAAAACATCCTTTTTGATCAAGAGAACATTTTTCCGTGAAAAACACCTTTCTTGAAAACAAAACCCGTTTTCTAAGGTTTCACGTCTTTTTAAAACGCTTTACCGAAATAAAACACGATTTGTACGACTTTTCACAAAACCACTTTACTTTTCAAAACAAAAATACTTTTCAACAAGAAAGACAACTTTTCTTGAAAAAAGCAACACGTTTTCCCAAAAATCACTTGTTGATTTAAAAACACGGTTTTCAAAACATAGATTTAGGATTTCGAGTCTTTTAATAAATTATCGAGACATAGCCAGTCCTATGCTCATCCAGGGTATAAATATATATATATAGACATCAACAATCCATAATCATCACCATAATATCAACTAAGGCATCCATGCCACAAATTATCAAATAGACAATTATGCACAACATTTAACATCCAATCAATCCAGGATATAAGTATACATATACATCATTCAAACTCATCTCTAAATCATCACTCAAGACATCATAACACATATATCAAACATGCACTATGAAGCTACTCAAACTTAAATGACTACCTCCCTTTACCTCTCAAATTTGCTTAGTCCAAACTTGATTGATTCTCGGCTCCGGCTCCGGTTTCGTTTGCGTCGCCTAAAACAATCAAACACAATTCAATTCAAACAACAATTCAACATCAATCTATAACATAAGAACACAAGTTTTCCTTCCCCTAAAAGGTATAGGGTTCGGCCATGAAAGGTAAAAAGGGTTAGGGATCTCATTTGGTTCCAAACTTTTGGTTAGTTGGTTCATGAACTTAGTTAACACTATTTCAAGTCCTATGACTCAAAAATGTGAAACAACACTCATGGATTTTCCCCATGAAGCTCTCGGCCATAAAGGGCAATCTAGGCTAGGAATTGATTTGGTTTTCCATCACTTGGATTCAAGGACACTAGGAAAGCTAAGGATGGAATCAAGAGTTAGAAATCAAAAATTTGATGGAAAACACTATTCATCATCACTCTTAGGTTTCGGCCACTTTGGGGTTTTAGAGCTAGGATGAGACTTGAATCATGAGCTCTTGGGTTTAGATAGAGGGTGATGAGGTGAGTTCAAAGAACTTGGTTTCACATCCAAAGGATTTTCCTACAATTTCCTATGGATTTTCAAAGTTTTGGATCTAAGAATGAGTTTCATGAAAATGGAGTTTTGATCTTGATATTGAAAGAGATTCAAGAAGATATGAGACCATAGAAGTGATCTTACCTTAAAATGGATGAAGATTGGTCAAGAAATCAAGTGATTTCAACAAGCTTTCAAGGTTTTCTCAAGGATTCAATGGAGGTTTTTTCTCTAAGGAAGATGAAGTGTTCTTGGTGTTCTTGAGGGGCTGGGCTGCGTGGAATGAGGGGCTGAGAGGGCTGTTCCAGCCTTCTAAAGAGTTCATTAAGGGTAAAAAGGTCATTTGGTTCAAAGGGTAAAATGGTAAAAGGTGAAAAGGCTTAAGTTAAGGGTATTTTGGTAATTTCGCATCCCGAAATTCCCGATCGTCATGACGACTCTGGCATGCTCTCCCAAGTGAGTTGACATGATGTGATATCCATATTATCCTTTGTCGGGTCCTGGTAAGTCCATACGCGGCTCCGTTCTCCACCCGATTGAAGATTTCGCTCGAACGGAGGTCAGGAAATGATTTTTTTGAAATTTTTACAAAATTTAACCAAAACGTAGAGAATCGAATTCTAAGACTTACTGTCTTGTTCACGGGTCCATCTGAGGTCATCTGAGCAGTAAAATCATACTGTCAGTGTACAAACGCAGACCGGGCTCCGTTTGAGTTTTCGACTCAAAACTTAATCGTAGCTTCCTACGATATCGCTGAGCATGATTATGGTCTCGGAATATTTTATATCCCTTTCGAAGACCTCGAATAAAATATAAGTTCATAAATACTGATTAAAAGAAAAACTCAAAAATCGGGGTGTTACATCATCAAACTATTGTTTCAAAACCCAAAACGTTTCATGTTTGTGTTTATGTCTTGTGAATCACATCTCAAATCCTAAGTATTATGAAGAAGGATCGAGAATCCTCTTAGATAGTCTTTGATCCTTTCTAAGATATTACTCCTTGATTTTCAATCAATGAAATAAATGTTGGTTCACTTAAGTATTATGAAGTCATTGATGTACAAAGTCATCAATGGTATAGTACATGATCTTGTTCTACCACATACCATACTTAATTATCCCTTGTCTTTAACTCTAAGTTAATTACTTAACTTAGGTTTTTTTACACGTAAAACTTGATGATTAAAAGTTAAAAACTCTCTTTGTAAACCAAATCCTTTTTGATTGAAAACTCATGACTTGAAAGAACTTTGTTACTTTGATTAAGGTAAAGTTCCGTAACTGTTTTGAAAAAGATTTTCCTTGCTAACTTAGTGTAAAACCATGAGCTAAGTTAGTGTAACGGAAATGTAATCTCATCTAACTTCCTGAACTATGATTCACTTTAATCAACTTAAGGATAAAAGGTCTCCATTATGCTTAAAAAAAGAACATTGTCTTTGTTCGAAGATAAAGGAAATGCCTTATGAAACTATGTTTAAATTTTCATGCAAACACTTCTTTGTTTCACTTTTAAATCACTTGATTACTTAGATGAACTAAGGTTAAAGTAAAAGACATGTTTCACTTTGGTGAAAACACTTAAAGGTTGAAACTTTACTTGATCTTTGGATCAAAGTCACTTGTTGTTTTCTTTTGAAACATAAGTCTCTAAAACACTTTTCTTACTTTAAAACTTTGAATGTTCAAGAACAACACATGTTCTTCCATCTTTTTCTTGCAAAGGCCGCAAGCTTACTCAAAAGAAAAGTGAAGATTTTGCTTCACTAACTTGTCAAGTCATAGCTCAAAATGCTTACAAAATTATGAAAAACAATAATCATGCATCATTGTATCATAATCAAGCATAAAAATCCTTACTTGATCTAGAGATCAAAGTATAGTTTTTCAATATACATGAAAATATTTTTCATCCAATCAACATCATCATAAACATATGCTAAAACATACTAAAGCATACTAAAACATACTAAAGCGTACTAAAGCATACACCATTATTACAATCACAACGAAGCTCAAACAGAGCTACACAAATCAATTACAAATAACATATAGTTATCGGGAAAAATCCCTCAGGCAAAGTCCCCTTACCCGTTGAAGTTATCCTCCGAGCAAAAGTCGTCCGATCGGCTCGCGAATTCTCCCAATTCCTCGTCCGATTACTCAACTACAACTACATACACATAATCAATCCAAACATCAATATTATACAACACAAATTCTTCTAATCCTACCTATATAGGATTCGGCCATGGAGCTATAAAAATAGCTAGGGATGTCCAAAAATTCCTATCTCTTGGATTCCATCCTTACTAGGTGTGGTAAGGCTAGACCAAACCCTATTACACCAAAACTTGAACCAAAATCCCATCCACCAACACATGAAGGTTTCGGCCAAGAAAACCCATATGAGCTAGGAAGCTCATTTGGTTTCCAACTCTTGGATCAATGATCCTCAAGTATACACAACACTAGATTAAGTCTTATTACTCAAAAATTGAATAAAAAACTCAACCTTTTTCAAGTTAGGTGGTTCGGCCACTTTAAGAAGAAATGGCTAGAAAACTTATTTGATTTCATGCTCTTGGATAATGAAAGAGAATGATGAAACTAGATCATAGAAATTGATTTGGTATTAAAAGGATTTTTCTACACTTTTCTATGAATTTTCAAAGTTCATGAATCAAAGTTGAATCTTCATGAATCAAGAGATTCAAGATATGAAATAGAGTGATTAAGAAAGCTAGGATGGAGTCAATACCTCCTACATGATGAAACTTAAGAGAAACTAGCTTGAATCACCCAAAAACTTCAAGTTTTCAAAGGTTCCAAACGAAGAACAATGAAGAACAAAGAGAGAAAATGAAGAACAAGGAGAGAACAGAAAGAAAGAGTGAGGCCGTGTGGCCTAGAGAGAGTGAAGGTGAGATATTATTTGATGTCATAGCAAACTTGTAAATAACCAAAAGGGCAATTTGGTAATTTCTTAAAAGACTAGGGGCATAATTGCCATTTCCCCTATAAATATCTAGATATTTCTGGAATGCAATGATGACATGGTGAGTCACAGGGTCAAAAAGGTTATTCCATAAATTCTTTGGGGCAAAACGGTCATTTCATTCTAGGGCAAATGGTAATGATGAAAAAAGTCAGTGGCGTTTTGGTCATTTCACGTCCAGATATTTTCTAAACATAATCATTACACTGATGAGTCATGGCACACCTTCCTAGGTGATGTGACTTCAACCTTATCCGTAGCGGGTCACTGAAATCCCGTATTTAGCTTCGTTATTCACCCGACTTTGGTTTTCGTCCAAGAAAGTTGCGAGAACTTATTTATTTTGAATATTTTCAAAATAACCAATATTGTTGTAAATAAAATATGAAACCTAACTGTTTCGTTCACGAGTCCAAATTAGGTCTTGATAGTAGAAAAAGACTACTATCCGTAAAAAACGCAGACCGGGCTCCGTTTGAGCTTTGGCCCGAAACTTAACCATGGCTTCCTATGGTTGTGGAGGGCATGCCTATGTTCTCAGAATATTTTATTTCACTCTCTCAACCCTCCAAACAGAGAACCTCCGTCTTTCAAAAGCCATAAAATCTGCTCACTACCAATGAAACATTAAGTTAGCCAGGCTCAATATCCCAAAGCACAGCATGTAGAATTCTTGACAACCCACAAACAACAGTCCTATATGCCCAATTTTTGTTTTAAATGACCCACTACCATGATCCAATTTAGAATTGAACTGCTCTAATACAAAAAATGTAACGTCTCAAGGTATTACTTAGAAATAAATAATTAAATAAAATAATTATCCATTTGTGGCATTAGAAATTATGATAAAATTAAAACTTCCACTTTATTACATAAAAACTCTTTAAGTTAGTTAATAAAAAAAAAAATACAATTCTTTAACAACAAATTTAGCCTCAAAACATTGGCAACTAAAAACATCCAAAAATAAAATAATACATCGATAATACTAAGGTCTTCAAAACTCGAAGACTTTCTTAAGTCGCTGCGTCATCTCTAACATCACCTTTGAACTCCGAAAGACAACACCGCTAATGAGATTTATAGTGCCAATAAGCAAACACAGTTCAAAAAGGTTTTCGAAAAGATGTTGCTTTCAGCCGGCGCGATAACCGGAAAAACAACCATGGTAGTCCGCCAACTTCAAAATAATATAATATCAAAGTATTTTTAATAATAACATAAATAACCAATAGCACATACAATAACATCAACAACCCAAACATATGAATGCAATGACATCTCATTGCCTTCTCCATGTAGGAGGCCCTTTGCCATCGCCTCGCATTAGGCTAATATGTCATCGCATGAGTTAGGCCCTTTGCCATCTCTGTGAAGGAGATTCTCCATAACCTTGCAATGTCTAACATTCCCTTCTCCTTGAGTTAGGCCATTTGCCATCACCTCGCATTAGGCCAAATCTGCCATCGCTATGAGTTAGGCCCTTTGCAATCGCCTCAAAGGAGGTATCCAACCATACAATGTTTTTACATTGTCTTCCCCATGAGGGAGGCTCTTTGCCATTGCTTGGCATTAGGCCAATTTGCCATCACTACGAGTTAGGCCCTTCGCCAAATGAACTCATTACATAGGTTACTATGTTGCGTTCAAAACACACTTAAGGGCAGTGTAGCCTGTCGCAGAAGTAATATAGGACAGAAGTCCAAATACCGAGATTAATTTTGTTAACTAAGTGATAAAACAAGTACAGGAATAGGGAAATCCTTATGTTATTCAGACTAATGGCAGCTCTCTGGGTCCTTACCGACGTTGGAGTGCGAAAGCATGGGAAGTGAACGGGATTAGATACCCTGGTAGTCCATGCCGTAAACGTTGAGTGTTCGCCCTTGGTCTACGTGGATCAGGGGAGGAAAGATCTCCAGAGATTCTTATCTCATTCCATTCCAGTGGCTCGACCAGTAACCAATGGCGAAAACTCAAAAATCAATGGTTTCCCGGTAGAACCCCATTTTGCCCAAGTTGTTGCGAAACCGGAAAAAAGAAGCGATTTTCCAATGCCCAGTTGGTCTCCTATACATGTGACCGGCTATCAAGAAAAAAATGGAAATAACTAAATTCTGATAATGAAAGAAGATGAAAATAGAGTTTAGAAATCAAGAGTAAAGAGTCTAGCGCCGTGGTTTCAGTTGTGCTTTCGATACCCCACAAATCTTAATTCTATTCAATTTCACGGTTGCTTTTCAGATATCAATCCCTCTAAGTAAACTATTTATTGTTTGTCAGACAATTAATATTCTTTTCCCTAGATAAACCCAATGGTTGCCAGGCAAAGAGTTTAAATAATTAGAAAGCACAAAGCACAAAATGTTTAATGATTGAAAGGAGTAAATCACGTTTTCTCAAATGTAGATGTTAAACCCTGTGTTATCCTATAGGCTACCAATTTAATGGGCTCGATAGCCAAAATATCAATCAATTGATTAAGAGCATACAAATGGTGCGCAATCCTAGTATGGGATGAAGAAAAACAAAATAACACTATTCAAATTGCAACCTTGAAACCAAATAGAATTGAATTAAAGCTAAGACTTAGCGAAAAAGGTTTCTACTAACACAAGATCCACCACAACTCTAGTGGTGAATTTAGCTACTCATAGTAATAGAGAAAACCAAGTTCAGCATTGGAAAACACATCCTGGATAATGAAAATTTCGTTTTTCATAAAAGCCCCAAATACGGAAAATAGGATTTGGCTAAACATAACATTTTTTCATTGAAATTTCTCCATAAATCATTTGTTAAATCAAACCCCTTTTCATAAAATCGTTTGCACCATGGAAGGGTGAGAAAAAGTTGTTTTTAATCACCTCTTGAAGAATTCCAAGAATCTCCAAGCGTATCCCTCGAACATGCAAAGAAAGCTCCCACGAATCTCCTTCTTCTTCCCTCCCTAGGCTCCTTTTTCTTCAAGATCTTCTCCTCCAAGCTCTTGAATTCTCAAAGGCAAGCATGAGAGTGTTTTAGGATGCTAATTGGGTTTCTAGCCGCACTAGTATGCTATTAGGATTGTATTTATAGCAGTTTTTGCATTTCCCTCTTTCAAATCTCGCATATTTTGTGTTCTACCAACGAGCACGTCCGTGCTCTTAATGAGCATGGTCATGCTCTTTGCTAAGAGCAAGAGTGTGCTTAGCTAAGCAAGGGCGTGCTCAACAGCATCAAAACTCTTGTTTTTCAATACGGGTGTGCTCCGTTAGGCACAGTCGTGCTTCTTGACAAGAGCAAGGGCGTACTGCACATGAGCAAGGGTTGTGCTGCACATGAGAGCAAGGGCATGCTCCAAACAAGCAAGGGCTATGCTCTACATGAGCACAGGCGTGCTGCACACAAGCAAGGGTGTACTGAACATGAGCAATGTTCGGAATTCACGAGAGATAAACAATTTATAACACGTTGGCAGAAAACAAAAATTCTCTTTTAAGGATCTGAACAAATGAGCATGACCATTGTTATAGGGGTTTACCTTTGAAGCAAAGCTTTACCACGAACATTGTGAGCGTGTCAGGTACACTGATTGATCACGAAGAATCACGATCACAGCGACACCTTGATCAACCTCACGGCTACACCCACCACGAGAGGAAGAAGATGATGAAGAACTTTATCACCAAGCACTGCAAAGTAGCAGCGCCTCTACTCAGTCCACACAAGCAAGACACCGTCGAAGATAGCATAGTGCTAGCTATCAACAAATGGGAGAGGGTGCGAGACACACAAAGGGAGCAGCCACCAGGATTAGCAAGTGCTATCTGACTTGTGTTATTTCAGTTGTGTGCTTAAGTGACGTGCATAGCTTTATATAGGCTATCACTCATTAACCTTTAACCCTAATGGGCTCCTGTACACTACAGGCTCATTATTTAATTATTAACTAAATCACATTTAATTAATCAATTAAACTACTTCTCCGATCATTTTCTCTATGCGTGTGACCCCATAGGTTCTCATTAAGTTGACAATAATATTAAAGCTCATTTAATATTATAAAAAATGAGTGACATCTAGCAATACATCATTGTTATCCAATTAATGAAAATATTGGTGATACGATACAACCTTAACTGTGACCATATTTATAGTGTAGTCCATGTCCCTTCGCCACAATGTCTTAATTGAACATAAGGCACAAACGTGTCATCCTTGTTAAGTTCAATTATATGTTTCTCGATCAAGGAGTAGACGTGTAATCATTTGCGCCCAATATCTGTAACATCCCAAAAATCCTATATCACTCTTTTAACTGTTTGTGTGAATAACTTGATTGAGAACACAATCTGATTAATTTTAATCATAAAAATAGTTAATAATTGGAAATTCATATTTGAATTTCAATTATGAGCTTAATAATCATAAGATGTTGTATTGAGCTTGTTATGTTGTTTTGAGTCGGAATCGGTAAAAATATTATTTTAATCGGGACCGCTTTACCTTGGGAAGCATGGCAGTGCTGAGAAGTAATCTGGCCTAGGGCCGAGAAGTTACTCCGACCTAGAGTCGGGAGAAGTTTTATGATTCCTTTTCACATTTCATGAGACGATGTCACCTTTTTTGTCAAAATCATGACAACTTTTCAATTTTGTCAACTTTGCCTTTTATATAAAAAGCTAATCTACCTAGTTTTGGTTAATCTTACTACCTTTTAACAAGGAAGCAACACCTATGTACCTTCATCAATCCTAGCCCTCCATTTTCTTATACAATTTCCATCACACTTTAACCTAATTTTTGGTCATAAACCCACTAGGCCATTCGACCATATCACTCCATAAACACCATTCCATTTTCATTTTACTCTTCCTAAAGATCAAACACACCATTTCTTAGGGTTTTCAAAAATTCTATCTTCTCTCTCTTCACTCATACATTCGGCCACCACCTCTTAATCACTAACCAAATTTCCTTCATCATTTCTAAAACCATACTTCACCTTGTCTTGATCTAAGGATCAACATTGGTGCTTGTTATGGTGAAGCGTGTTCTTGAGCACCAAGAACATCAAGCTAACCTTCAAGTTGTTCTTGTGTTTGTGAGCATCTAAATCCTTTTTCTTTTCATTTCCTTACTTTATACCTTG
This sequence comes from Ammopiptanthus mongolicus, assembly GCA_039655645.1. Taxonomy (NCBI): domain Eukaryota; kingdom Viridiplantae; phylum Streptophyta; class Magnoliopsida; order Fabales; family Fabaceae; genus Ammopiptanthus; species Ammopiptanthus mongolicus. The sequence goes on from CM077345.1 coordinate 40,400,780, forward strand.
AGTAATCATCTTCTAGTTCTTCATTTCCATGAAAACAACTTCAAGATCTTGTCTTTTCCATCTCTCATAGGTTCGGCCTTCTTGTGCTTTAAGAGCTTGAAGTTTTCTTTCACTAAAACCTCTTCACTTAAGGTATGTGGGAGTGAACCTCATCACACCAAAATTGGCTGAAGATGAAAATGGTTATTTTGTGGTTTGTGTGGGTGAAACCTTAGCTTGGGTTCACTACTTTGTTGGTGAAGTTATCTATGAGAACATGTTTGTAATAAGGCTTCTATGTTTTTTATGTGCTTATGATGATATATGCATGGTTGGAAAAACTTTTTCTTGTATGTTGAAAACTATACTTTGATCTCTAGATCATGTAAGGATTTTTATGCTTGTTTATGGTTGATTGGTGTATGATTATTGTTCATAATATTATCGTGAGTATTTTGAGCTATTACTCAACATGTTGGTGAAGCAAAATCTTCACATCCTTGCTAGTGTAAGGTTCGGCCACTAGGCAAAGAAAAGGATGAATATGAACTTGTTCTTGAATTACAATGTTTTTGGAAGGTAATAAGTGTTTTAATAACTTGTGTTTTCAAAAACAATCAAGAAGTAGTTTTGATCCAAAGATCAATTAGGGTTTTCGGCCATTGTGTTTTAAACAAGGGTAAAAATGTGTTTTTACATTAGTCATAGTTTAATCAATTAAATAAGTGGTTTGAAAATAAAATTATAAAAGTAATTTCATGAAAGTAAAATTAATGTGAAGGACCTTAGGTTTAATATGATGTCACATTCATTTTAAAACTAAATCAATTAAATATTCAATCGTCAAAGTTATAATGTGGACTTTGTCATAAAGTTTTGATTTAATGGAATTATAGTTCGAAAATTAAATGAAATACTTTTCTTTTACGCTAACTTAGATCACCGTTTTACACTAAGTTAGAAATGAAACCCTTTTCAAAGTAATTAAATCGCTTTACTTCAAGTAAGTAACCAAGCTACTATAAATCAAATGAATTTTCAATTAAGAAGGTTTTGGTTTACAAAGTCTTTAAATCAATAGTTTTCCACTCAATCGTAAAGTTTTACGCATGCAAAACCTAAGTTAAGTAATTAACTTAGAGGAAAAATAAAGAGATAATTAAGTATAGGATATGGTGGAACAAGACCATACACTATGCCATTGATGACTTAGTTCATCAATGACTTTATAAGACTTAAATGAATCAAGACTCATTTCATTATTCGAAACTCAAGGAACCTCTAACTTAGAAAGGATCAAAGACTTATCTAAGAGGATTCTCAATCCTTCTTCATAACACTGATATAAATTCATAAGACACCAACGCAAACATGAATCGTTTTGGGTCGAAATAGTATTTCAATGATGGACCGGTGATTCGGATCCAAGGAAGTTGTTCAACTGTTTTGGTCTTGTGATGACTCGATCCCGGAGGGATCACGAGATTAACCCGGTGGGTAAAAGTTTTAAAACATTAACAACTTATATAGTTCCTAAGGAAGAGAACCTTAGAGAATCTTGAAGTTTATTCGGTGGATAGACATTGCTTTATCACATTTGCTTTATGTAAGCATTGACATTATGTTGCATTAGTCTATAAGGCCTTGAGCCTAGGAGTTGAGCTTACACCTTGACGCGGGTGCGAATCTTATGGTGACGTTTTAAATATTCTTGGAGGTATTAGGGTTGGAAAAGCTTACATGTGACTAGTTGGTAGCTCTTTTATGTCGTGGCGATTCCGAGAAAAACACTGATATCCATGACTAGATGTCGTACTTTTCATGTTTGGTGCAGAGTGTTTCCGTAAAAGCCAAATACGTGCACGTTACGAATGTTGTAGCATTAGCCCATGGCTGACGTACACGGAACATGTCCTCCTATTCACTCTCTCTGACGTTTGTTAGCTCCATGGACTAGGGGTCAGAGTTTTACCTTTGTGGCATATGGCATTGAGTCATGTACCTCGCATTGCATTGCATGACTTTTGATGCATACATTTATATGTTATACATTATTATCCTGTCTTGTTGATGTCCTATGTTGTTGATTGAATAACATGGCATAATGAGATGTATGATATGTATGATTCATATGTTGTTCTTTTTCGTGTCGTACCTTTTTTACTTCTACTGTTTGGTGTGATGATGAATGAGAATCTCATCCATATCTATATCTTTTCTCTACTTTTGTTTCCATTTCTGCTTGAGAAGATGGGCATGACGACAACTCAGCTCGTCTACCTTGAGCTATAACACAGCGGAAAAATTCCCTCCAAAAGATCCATGCGAATGGTCTTGACTCATGATTGTAGTGTTTACCTCTTGTAGCGAAGCTTTACCGCGATCACTGCAGGGGAAGAACAGTTCTTCTCAATTGATCACGAGCACAACGAACACTGCTTTGAAGAGGAGGATGAACGCGATCACCAGTACAGCAATGGAGCAGCACCTCTACGTAGTCCACGCGAACAAATCACCTTCAGAGAAAACGTCGTGCTAGCTGACGGCAGGGATGGGGGCGCGCCTACCAAGGAGGTGTGACGGCCGCTAGGTTATGCACAGCAAGCTACAGACGCTTAAGTGACGTGCATAGCCTTATAAGCTGTCACCCACTTACCCTAACCCCAATGGGCATGCACGCTACAGACCCAATCTATAATTAATATTATTAAATCATATTTAATAAATTAATTCATTCTCCGACTATTTGCTCTATGCGTGTGACCCTATAGGTTCTCAATACATTGGAAATAATATTAAATCACATTTAATATTATAAACAATGATCGGCATCTAGCAATACATTATTGTTACCCAATTAGTGAGAATATCGGTGATATGATATATACCTTACGTTAACCAAAATAACCGTGTAGTAAAATGTCCCTTCGTGCATATGTCTTAATTGAACACAAGGCATAAATGTGTCATCCTTGTTAAGTTCAGTTATTTATTTCTCAATTCCTGAGTAGACGTGTAATCACAAATGGGCCCAATATCTCATACTGGCCCATTGTAGCATGGCCATGCACTTTCACATCTCACTCTATCGAGAGGCCCATGACATTACTCCTGTTATATAGGAGGGACGAATCCTGTCTACATCACTCACATCCCTCAACATGATTCATTGTAGGCCCAATAACTATCTTTATGATCATCCCGTTAAGGATAACGTTTAGTAGCATTAAAGCCTACAACTTCTCATGTAGGAATCGTAGTGACTTCAAGTCGAAGGACTACTTCACCTTAGTTACCATGAGAAGCGCTCATGACACTTACATAACTATTATGCAGCATTCGCATAGTGGGTCAATCTAGTATAAATATTACTCTAATATTTATACCTATGTGAAGATTTGATATCTCATATCCATGACCTGTGAGATGTGGTCATCAGTCTACCCACATAATAGTCTCGATGTATTATTGTCATCCTAATTAACAATAATACTTGCCTACGGATACTTTAAGAATAGTATTTTAATTGTTCAATCGGGTCTCACGATCAAGTCATGCACTTGATGTTTTATTGAACTGAAATAACTATTCTAAGGACTTTACTTCGTTTAAACAATTAATAATATAAACTGAAATGCCTCATATATAAATATATGTGAATCGAAGTCATGATACAAATGTAAATCTTAAAGAAGACTAATGGCCTCTAGGGCTTACACCAACAATCTCCCACTAGCACTAGAGCCAATCAGGCATAAATCTAATACCCATCGACCTAGTGTGACCATCATGCTTCTGCTGTGCAAGAAGTTTTGTAAGCGGGTCAGCAACATTGTCAAGTGTTGATACTCTGCATATCTTCACATCTCCTCTATCGATAATCTCTCGAATGAGATGGAAGCGCTTAAGTATATGTTTTGATCGCTAGTGAGATCTAGGTTCCTTGGCTTGTGCAATGGCTCCATTGTTATCACAATAGAGATCAATGGGATCCACAATGCTAGGAACAATACCAAGTTCAGTAATGAACTTCCTGATCCAAACGGCCTCCTTTGCTGCATTGGAGGTAGCAATATACTCAGCCTCTGTGGTAGAATTAGCAACTATCTCCTGCTTTGAACTTTTCCAGCTCACAGCGCCACCATTCAGGCAAAACATAAAACCAGACTGCTATCTGGAATCATCCTTATCGGTTTGGAAGCTAGCATCGGTGTAACCCTTTACAACAAGATCTTCCTCACCTCCATAAATCAAGAATGTATCCTTAGTTCTTCTCAAGTACTTGAGGATATTCTTAATAGCAGTCTAGTGACTCTCACCAAGATCAGATTGGTACCTGCTCGTTATGATTAAAGCATACGAGACGTCTGGTTGAGTATATAATATGGCATACATGACAGATCCGATTGCAGATGCATACGGAATCTTACTCATGCGATCCCTCTCTTCATGATTGGAAAGGGATTGTGCCTTTGAAAGGCATATACCATGTGACATAGGCAAGAGTCCTTTCTTGGATTCATGCATGTTAAACCGTTTTAACACCTTGTCTATGTATGTACTCTAACTTAGGCCGAGCATTCTCAATGACCTATCTCTATATATTTTGATACCTAATACATAGGTAGCCTCGCCTAAGCCTTTCATAGAGAAGAAATTCCCTAACCACGTCTTTACATTTTGTAGGGTAGGGATGTCATTTCCAATTAGTAGTATGTCTTCCACATACAGTATTAGAAAGACAACAATGCTCCCACTAACCTTCTTGTAGACACAAGATTCATCTTCATTTTTCATGAATCCAAACTGTTTACAGCATCATCAAAACGAAGATTCCAGCTTCTAGAAGCTTGCTTCAATCCATGAATGGATCGTTGTAATTTGCACACCTTTTGTGTCATGTACACATCCTCGAGTAGATTTTCGTTAAGGAAAGCAGTTTTGACATCCATTTGCCAGATTTCATAATCCTGGTGTGCTGCAATAGCAAGTAAGATCCGAGCTGATTTAAGCATTGCAACTGGTGAAAAGATTTCATCATAGTCTATGCCATGAATTTGTTTGAAACCCTTAGCAACCAATCGGGCTTTGTAGGTATGTACATTACCATCCATTGCATCCTATGGGTTTTACCCCTTCTTGTGGTTCAACCAAGTTCCAAACTTGATTAGTGTACATGGAATCCATTTCAGATCTCATGGCCTCCAGCCATTTCTTAGATTCTAAGCCAGTGATGGCTTCCTGGTAAGTCACAGGCTCATCTTGATCCATGAGTAAATCATCACCTTGTTGAGTCATGGGAAATCCATATCTCTCAGGTTGGTGATGTATCTTGTTAGACCTACGCGAGTCTTGTGCTACTGGAGCAGATTGTTGTTCCACAACATCTTGCGGTGGTTACTCTTGTTCCATCATAGGTTCATTGCTATTTTGTGATTCTCGAACTTCTTCAAGTTCTATTTTCCTCCCACTGGTTCCTTTGGAGATAAACTCCTTTTCTAGGAATACACCAGTCCTAGCAACAAACACTTTGCCTTCAGAAGGATTGTAGAAATAGTATCCCTTGGTTTCCTTGGGATACCCAACAAATAAGCACTTATCAGATTTAGGTTCAAGTTTATTTGAAACTTGACGTTTCACATAAACCTCACAACCCCAAATCTTCATAAAAGACATAGGTCGTCTGCCAGTACATATCTCATATGGTGTCTTTTCAACCGTCTTAGATGGAACGCGGTTAAGTGCAAAAGCTGCCGTTAATAAAGCATGTCCCCAGAAGGAGTTTAGAAGGTCTACAAGACTCATCATGGATCGAACCATATCTAATAAGGTCCGATTCCTCCTTTCAGATACACCATTCCATTGTGGTGTTCCGAGAGGAGTGAGTTGAGATAATATCCCACATTCTTTCAGATGATCATCAAACTCCAGGCTTAAATATTCACCACCTCGATCTGATCGAAGTGCTTTAATATTCTTGCCTAGTTGGTTTTATACTTCATTCTTGAATTCCTTGAACTTTTCAAAGGATTCGGATTTATGTTTCATTAGATACACAAATCCATATCTATTGAAGACATCAGTAAAATTGATGAAGTATTGAAAACCACCTCTAACCGGTGTGTTTAGGGTCCACATACATCACTATAGGCCCAAAAGATCACTTGCCCTTTCACTATTACCAGTGAATGGGATTTTAGCCATCTTTCCCAATAAACAAGACTCGCATATCTCATATGATTCATAATCAAAAGAGTCCAATAATCCATCTTTATGGAGTTTGGAAATGTGCTTCTCATTTATGTGGCCCAAGTGACAATGCCAAAGGTAAGTTGGGTTCAACTCGTTCGGTTTGACCCTTTTGGTATTAATGTTATAGATAGGCATACCAAGATCAAGGATATAGAGTCCATTATACATTTGTGCACTAGCATAGAAAATTTCATTTAAATAAATAGAACAACATCTATCCTTTATTATAAAATGAAAACCACTCTTGTCTAAACAAGAAACAGAAATAATATTCCTGCTAATAGCAGGCACAAAATAACAATTCTCCAATTGAATAATAAGCCCAGTAGGCAAAGTCAGTACATAGGTTCCTACAGCTATAACAGCAACTTTTGCTCCATTGCCAACTCGTAGGTCAACTTCACCTTTTTCCAATGGTCTACTCCCTTTTAGATCCTGCATATTTGTACAAATATGAGATCCACATCTAGTATCTAATACCCATGATGCAGAAGTAGATAAATTGACTTCCACAACATATATACCTGAGGTGGAAGTCTCACTTCCCTTTTTCTTGCTCTCTTCTAGGTATTTGGGGCAGTTCCTCTTCCAATGTCTAGTCTGACCGCAGTGGAAGCAAGTGCCCTCCTTAGCAACTCCACTCGTAGGCTTTAAGCCAGAAGTGCAAGGTTTGGACTTATGGAAGCCATTGCCTTTCCCCTTATGCTTATCCTTGGGTTTCTTGTGCTGCTTCTTGCCCTTTCCAGCTTGGACCATTATGATGGTCTTCCCATTTCCTTTATTAATATTTTGTTCAGCAGTTCTCAACATGCTCAACAATTCTGGCAATGGTTTGTCAAGATCATGCATATTGTAGTTCATGACAAACTGACTATAGCTCTCAGGCAACGATTGTAAAACTATGTCAGTGGCCAACTCTTGTCCCAAAGGAAAAACCAGCCTTTCAAGATTCTCGATGTACCCAATTAACTGAAGTACATAAGGACTCACAGGGCTTCCCTCTGCCAGTTTAGAATTGAAAAAGGTTCTAGAAACCTCGAACCGCTCATGCCTTGCCTGCCCTTGATAGAGCATTTTGAGGTGCACGATCATATCGTACGCCTCCATGGTCTCATATTGCTTCTGAAGCTCAGAGGTTATGGTAGCAAGCATGAGGCAGCCGACGTCTAAGGCATCATCTTGATGCTTCTTATAAGCATCTTTCTCAAGAACATACAGCTTCTTTTCATGCCTGAGGACAATCCTCAGGTTTCTGTACCAGTCTAGGAAATTTGTTCCGGATAACTTGTCCTTCTTTAGGATAGATCGCAATGATAGGTTATTTAACGTGTGGTTTGCAGACATGGCTATATACAACAGAAATATACAAAATATAAGTATCATGCATAAAAATATTTAATAAGGTCTTTTATTAAATACGCCTCCCACTATTTTACTCGAATCAATGACCCTCACTATTGACTCAGAAAATCCCGTTGGAAGATTTTCTAGTAGGACCAAGATCCATATTTCACTTTATTCTGAGTCAGCTTTGGCTGATCACCCAGAACTTGGCTATTTAGGTAGGAAACACTTTCCAATTACATCTCATGTAATTCTTGGATCAGTTGGGTGAATAACTCTTATTCTAATCCATCTTATGGATTAATAATCCATCTTATGGATTAATGCCCAACTTCATGCCTCTAAGCCCTTTTCAATCCTATTGAAGTTGGCTTAGTTAAGTCAGATCCAATGGTTGACAATTGGATATTACATTTATCCCATCGCGTCTTACTACTATAAAGGTACTCTGCTTTGGCAGACCTACGCTCAATCGATATTAATCTTGATGAGTGTCATGCATTGGAAGGCATATTCAAACTTGACTTAATATATCCTTTTGAGGGATTTATTTATAAATATGATCTCACCATAAGTTAAACTGTTTAACCTACTATATACTAACATTCATCTCATACATATATAGCATATAACAAATGTGACATGGTTATGGCCCCTAACGCATTGATTCTCCCAAGCCAATGTGAGAATCTAATCTAAAATCCTAGTAGCGTACAAGCTTCACCAAGCATGATCACCTACCAAGTCGTCCTCTTCTGAAGTCGTCTTCGTATCTCCACCATAACATTACAATTGGAAGAAACCTCTTTTACATTCGAGGGGAATAAGGTGAGAAAAGAACCTACATATGGAAATTAAGAGAAAGGCACGACACGCAGGCCATATTCCAAAATAACCAAAGAAAGAAGAAAGAGGACTAAGGCCATAACCATTCACCATACACAACCAAATACATAATAACTAATTAATAATAAAATATTATAATATTTATTATTATTATTATTATTAAGTGATCTCAAAAACCTTTCAAAACAACGTTTCTGATATCCTCATAATCGATTACCATAATCGATTACTGCTATTCTGACTCCTCAGAAAATGACTACCATACTACCATAATCAATTACCATAATAGACTATTCCTATTCTGACATCTCAGAAAATGTTACTGTACTATCATAATCAATAACTGTATCATCATAATCGATTATTGTACTACTATAATCCATTGCATAATCGGTTACATATTCCATTATGTAATCTGTTATACAAACGTTTATGCAAACTCTTAGCATAATCGATTACATAATCGATTATTGTTGTTCTGAACATAATTACCTTGCTTCCACGATGATTAGGGCATCAACACTTGAACCCTCATAATCGATTATTGTTCCACCATAATCGATTATGACGCGTCTGGACGCAATGTGCGTCATCGTAAATCAAAACAAGAATTTCAGAAAACGTTTTTTTCGCAAAACAATTTTACGATTTTCAAATATAACATGTTAAAGATAATATCTTCTTAAAACAAAACATGTGATAACATATAAACACACAAGAGAATCATGGTTTCGCAAGCGGCTCTGATACCACTGTTGGGAATTTGCCTATTTGAAAACTATAACAGCAGAAAAATTCCCACCAAAAGATCCATGCGAATGGTCATGACTCATGATTGTAGTGTTTACCTCTTGTAGCGAAGCTTTACCACGATCATTGCAAGGGAAGAACAGTTCTTCTCAATTGATCATGAGCATTACGAACACTGCTTTGAAGAGGAAGATGAACGCTATCACCAGTACCGCAATGGAGCAGCACCTCTATGTAGTCCACGCAAACAAATCACTGTCGGAGAAAACGTCATGCTAGCTAACTGCAGAGGTGGGGGGCGCGCCTACCAAGGAGGTGTGACGGCCGCTAGGCTATGCGCAGCAAGCTCTAGACGCTAAGTGACGTGCATAGCCTTATAAGCTGTCACCCATTTACCCTAACCCCAATCGGCTTGTACGCTACAGGCCCAATCTATAATTAATATTATTAAATCATATTTAATAAATTAATTCATTCTCCGACTATTTGCTCTATGCGTGTGACCCTATAGGTTCTCAATAAATTGGCAATAATATTAAATCACATTTAATATTATAAACAATGAACGGCGTCTAGCAATACATCATTGTTACCAATTAGTGAGAATATCGATGATACGATATATACCTTACGGTAACCAAAATAACGGTGTAGTAAATGTCCCTTCGTCCATATGTCTTAATTGAACACAAGGAATAAATGTGTCATCCTTGTTAAGTTCAATTATTTATTTCTCAATTCCCGAGTAAACGTGTAATCACAAATAGGCCCAATATCTCATATTGGCCCATTGTAGCATGGCCATGCACTTTCACGTCTCACTCTATCGAGAGGCCCATGACATTACTCCTGTTATGTAGGAGGGACGAATCCTGTCTACATCACTCACATCACTCAACATGATTCATTGCAGGCCCAATAACTATCTTTATGATCATCCTGTTACGGATAACGTTTGGTAGCATTAAAGCCTACAACTCCTCATGCAGGAATCGTAGTGACTTCAAGTCGAAGGACTACTTCACTTTGGTTACCCTGCGAAGCGCTCATGACACTTACATAACTATTATGCTGCGTTACCATAGTGGGTCAATCCAGTATAAATATTACTCTAATATTTATACCTATGTGAAGACTTGATATCTCATATCCATGACCTGTGAGATGTGGTCATCAGTCTAGCCACATAATAGTCTCGATGTATTATTGTTGTCCTAATTAACAATAATACTTGACTACGGATACTTGAAGAATAGTATTTTAATTGTTCAATAAGGTCTCACGATCAAGTCATGCACTTGATGCTCTATTGAACTGAAATAACTGTTCTAAGGACTTTACTTCGTTTAAACAATTAATAGTATAAACTGAAATGCCTCATATATAAATATATGTATATCAAAGTCATGATACAAATGTAAATCTCAAAGAAGACTAATGGCCTCTAGGGCTTGCACCAACATACATTATTGTCCTATCGTGTTGATGTCCAATGTTGTTGATTGAATAGCATGGCATAATGAGATGTATGATATGCATGATTTATAAGTTGTTGTTTTGTGTGTCGTACCATTTTTACTTCTACTGTTTTGATGTGATGATGAATGAGAATCTCACCCATAACTACAGCTCTTCTCTACTTTTGTTTCCGTTTCTGCTTGAGAAGATGGGCATGACGACAACTCAGCTCAACGTCTACCTTGTGTCCGAAGGGGGACACCTCCATGCTGTTTTGTTTGGCCAGGTTGTATACAGTTGTCAGTCATATCTTTTGAGGAGCTACGTCTCCTAATATCTACTTACGTATTTATTTTCAGTTAGGCTTGGACCTATGTCTGTATTATGCACTCTTTACTGTTTCCGCACTTTAAACTATGTTATGACTCTTGGAAATGCATGGTGAACCTAAGTTTATTTATTATTATCTATTTCACAAGTTTCATTTCATCATTACAAAAAGAAAAGAAAAAGAAAACCTTATTTTCTGCATTAATATTATTTTCGGCCTTATAATTGTTCGGGAATGTGACACTCGGGAAAAGGTGTTACAATATCTCATATTGTCCCAACATAGCATGACCATGCAGCCCCACGTCTCACGCAATCAAGCGACCATAGACATTACTCCTGCTAGGAGGCACAAATCCTATCTACATCACTCCCATCCCTCTACATGATTTACTGCATAGAAAGCTATAACTAAGAATAAAAGAGTTCAAAGATAAAAAGATCTAAAGAAGCAAAATATATCTCTCAAGTGGCACAGAGGGTTTCTATTTATAACAAAATATGTGAACTGGACCTTGAATTAGGTCTTCTGCGCCGTCAGCATGGGCGTGCCAATCAGGTTGCATGGGAATACTATTCACTCAACACGGCTGTGCTCTTTAGAATATCAGGCCGTGCTTGTGACACCCACTATCCCGCATATAATAAAACATAAATAAAATCATACATGTCTTCAAAAAATAATATAACAGTTAAATTGAAAACATTTTCTCAAGGGTAATGTGCATCACATCATCTGTAACGTAAAACGTAGAATCTGAAATAATCAAAATCCTTTAAAAACAAACTGCGGAAAACATAAATAATAAACATAACCCAAATCCCGATGTCACATATCAGAGTTGGTATACATATACCGATAATACATCGAAATAAAACTAAACAACTGAACGTAAATCCTAACTACTACTACTAAGAGAGATCTCCATGGGATCACTCCTCATCGGCATGGTCACCCTCCTCTGCACATGCAACATCATATGCACAAGGACAACAAAAGATAGGGGTGAGAAATACGATCATAAATATATGTAAACGGAATGGAATAGTAATTAAGATGACATACAACATACATCAACCAACACATGTATAATCAATATATATATATATATATATATATATATATATATATATATATATATATATATACCAAAGATGCATGTCAATGCGAATGCAACATCACTACTCTGTATGCATGTGGCCAACAACTCTAACTCTGGAAAGACGATTAGGAGTACATGTCCGGTTATCAACGTGGATGATATGCCAGACCGTGGGCCATCCCCGAACACTCTCACTAATCCTGATAACGTATAGTGGCTAGTCAGGGTACTCAAGCTTATTCATTAGGTCACTCCGACAATAGGTAGCTAGTCCATGTCAGCTGGAACTTCCCTACCCAATGTACCCGCAAGGCCGGGTTAACACCCATCGTGGCCTCCACTATCGCGATTCATCGTCTGCTTTCCACCCCTCATATCAACTTCAACGTATGATGCGTGCAATGTTCATCAATATGCAAACACAAGTCCAACCATCCATCATCAACACCATTACATGGCTATCAACTTTGACCAACAAGCATCAAAGACGATTTATCAACATCAAACTTAACCAATAAGCATCAAGAATGATTTAACCAACAACATCGGTAACAGTACGTTGTTACCAATAACATTATCGTCTTATTAATTGTTCTCTTTGTTAAGTTTTAACTTAACATTATCTTTATTAAGTATTATACTTAATCTTATTATCTAAACCTCAATTCATATTTTATTAAGATTATAACTTAAACTTAATATTTAAACCTCAAGTCATATATTTATTAAGATTGTAACTTAATCTTATTATCTAAACCACAATTTATATCTTATTAAGATTATAACAAGCCTACATAACACTATCCATCAAGCATAAGGGGTCAAAACTGCTCCTGGGTACGTGAGAATCGATTTCCAATCTCTGGAATCGATTTCTCAAGTCTTCAAATCGATTTCCAATCCCTGGAAATCGATTTCAACATGTTCAAATCAATTTCCCCAATCGATTTTGAACAAGGAAAATCGATTCTAGAAATCGATTTCTACAAGGCCAAATCGATTTCCACACCTTGGAAATCGATTCTTGGAGGATTCAAATCGATTTCCATGTGCTGGAAATCGATTTCCGGGTGTCAGATCACACAGCAGCGGGTTTTCTCCGCTATCGGACCAGTCTACGTTCTCTAATTAAAATATCATTCGAGCCTAAGCTATTTATCACCAATTTGATTAGTCCAACACTCATAAATCATATCCTAAGGGTTCTCAAACTAATCCTTGGTCATCAACCTCACATTGTCTAATTATTTTCTCCCTATAACTATGTTCTTATAGCATAAGGTTAACAAAACACCATATCATGGCATAAACAACATGTTCATCATCATCAATTCATCAACAATCATATAAATCAGGAAATCATAGTCATAAACATGTTATAACATCAAATTATTCATCAATCAATACTCATATAGCTAGAAAACAACATAACATTCATAGGCATACGCATGCATACATAGGGGTCATGGGTTAACCCTTCATCTTAACCTATCCCAAAACCCACATATTCATGACCAATTTTCTCCCCCCCCATACCTGGTACGACGATTCATAGCCTAAGGGAAAGAGAACAGAGCCAAGTTCTGCTACGGTTCCTTCTTACGGGTTTAGCACTTGATCACGATCGCAACACTGGAAAGCAGAGTCGATCTTTAAGTTAAGGATTGAAAGGGAAAACAAATCTAGGATTAGAAACTCACCCTGGTTTCTAACTTAGGAGATTAACTCTAGCGGCAGGGATAGACTAGCCAAACAACGGCGTGTTCTTGACGAAGAACACCAAAGCAGGATTCGTCCTTTGGGTTTTCTAGAGCAAGAGATCAATTAGAGCTCTTAGGGATGAGAAGAGGCAAAAAGTGTGTACAATAGGGTGTGGATACTAGGTTTAGGTCATACGCTATGTATATATAACTGTTAGGGACGTTTTAGGACGAATGGGCCGTACACAGCATAGCCCGGTAACCAAAACGCGTACACAAGCTCTGACATGCATGGGAATCGATTCCACAACCATGGAAATCGATTTTCCATTGGCCAAATCGATTTTCTTATCAAAGAAATCGATTTTGCCTTTTAAACAATCGATTTCCACTTTCTGGAAATCGATTTCTTCACCTGGAAATCGATTTCCCTTTCAGAAAACGTGTTTTTGGCCTCGACACCTGAATAAGACTTGTAGATAAATCTCTAAGCTTTCGAACGCATCCAAGATCACCTTGATCGGATGTCTAGAACTCAAGATATGGCCAAAACCGTGAAACGGGTTATTTAGACTCGGATGGATCGATTATTCTAAAGGCTGAACTATTACAACTATGAACTTATGCACCAAAAACAAGCAAAAAAAATATATGTAAACATCTATAAGCAAGTATTAACACATATATACATAGAAGTGAAAAAGCAGGGTGTTACAGTGCTCAAATATGTTAGGGTGTACCAACTTCGTAGAACAACGTTCTAGTGCACAGGCTGCAGCACGGGCGTGCTCTCCTGCTAGCATGAGTGTGCTCTTGCTATTGGAACCGTGCTAGCTTCTGTCAGGTCTAGCTTCTTTGAGTGTTTGTGAGCCTTGTTTGATCGAGTTGATAACGTGGATGGCTCCACTAAAGTGATGTGCTGAGTTTCGAGCTGTGGCTCATGGACGCGTGTCGTCGTGGCGGTGGCCGTGTTGATACGTGGTATCAAGTGTGGATTATTTTTGAGGGTTAGGCATGAGGATCACGTATCATCTCATTGAGGATGTTTGCTGCATATCATAGAGGCCAAGTGGCGGGGCCGTATGACAGTAATATGGGCTGCCAATATCATGCGAGGTTAGTTGTACCTGAGTGCGAGTACGGAAAGCGGAAGGGGAAGTCGGTATGGCCTTGGGGATGTTTCCAGACTCGGGATTTATCTACAATGACGCATGAAGTTGCTCCTATCGTGTCGTGATTCCCGAGCTAATCCGGTTTGCCCGACTAATCCCTCAGATGTTCGATGTTCTACGCTAACGTTCAGAGGCGACCAAGACACCCTGGTTCCGA
Source organism: Ammopiptanthus mongolicus (assembly GCA_039655645.1). NCBI lineage: Eukaryota > Viridiplantae > Streptophyta > Magnoliopsida > Fabales > Fabaceae > Ammopiptanthus > Ammopiptanthus mongolicus. Next base: position 40,415,871 of record CM077345.1, read on the forward strand.
GCTCGGAAGGGGGATGCACTCTTATTGGTCATGGTGAGCGGTTCGGTTTCTTGGACAAACTAACTCCTGTCCCTGTATGGAACTTATGTTGAGAGTTTCGGCTGACATGCTGCATGGGATTAATATCCCGACTTAGTGGTTGTTCTGAGTGAGAGATCTATGGAGATGGGTGTTTGTTGCCCGTCTTGACTCAAGAGATGTTTGGCTATATGAATTATTCGTCATACTTGTTATACCTGCTATTTGTTTACTATGCTATTACTGTCATACTGATATTTGTGGCTTAGTATTCTTATCTCCCTATTGTTTCTATGTATATTCGTTCTTGTGTTTGTGCTATGAGCAGACGACGAGCTAGAAGAGGGCGCGTATGGACCCGAGGGCACATCCTTACCTCTAGACAGCACTGCGGATGCCGGTGCTGAGCGAGATTGAGATCATCTATCATGATGATCAGGGGTGGCAGGTGGACCCCTGCACGGTTTTTACCGTGTACACCGGACCCGTGAGTTTGTTGTTCCGAAGCAGTACTCCACTTTGTGCAGACATTATTGGACCGTATAGAGTGGTGTAGTTCCTCCCTTTCTCTCAGATATGGCATCCACCCAAACATCATGAGTGAGACTTCATGCGGGCAATGGCAGTTTAGTCTCACATGTCCAGCAGGAGAGGCTATTGGAACCAAAGTGGTTATGGTCTAGTAATCCCTTATGTTTTGATGTTAACAAAGGACTAATTTCATAAGAACAAAGATTTGTTATGGACTAACGCTTTATCTTAAGTGTGCAGGATAATATATATAAGTCCAAAGACTATCTAAGTCCAAAGACTTTCACACGTTTGAACTACAAAACTGGTTTAAGTTCTTACTCAGATCAGACGATAGAAAGCTATATCAATAGAATCATTGAGTCCAAAGACTCTTGCTATCTTTATCTAAATCGCAATAGTCCAATAATGCTTTAATTGTTCAGCGCGAATACATTTGTAAAGCTTTTAATTTTATTATTCCTTGTAAAAAGGTTATATCCTTTGAAAAAATATTCCTTGTAACACTCGTTCAAACAAAAGCAAAAGGCAGACTGTCCCTGTCACAAAAAGAAGTTGACCTTCTCCTTTGAGAAAGACAAAAGGCAACTTTCGAGTACAAAGAGGATACGTCAGTCCCATTTCTAGCTATCAAACCCGATAGTCTACTTTGCTGATCAGAAGCTTCAAGGACGTTATCAGACTCAACGGTCTAACACATTTAATGCTCATTCAGAACGGATCGTTTTCCATCCGTTGAAGACCAAAGTTGATTGAATCAAGTTTGCTATAAATACCTATGTTCTTGAAGTTACAAGCAGTGAAGAAAAGTGAAGCATTCAAGAGATATATGAGAACATCAAATGAAGTGTTGCACAACTAATTCAAAGATTTGAAAAATAGTCAAGCACACAAAGCATTCAAAGAAAAATACTCAAAGCTCGCAAAGCTAACTCTGATCTTTATTTTCATATCACTCTCTGTGAAGAGTTTTATTCAAGAGTTTTAAGCTTTAGGTTCAAACTCTCACATCCATTGAGTTAGTAGAACAAAAAATCTTTTCAAAACCTAGTTGGTTAAGCCTGAAAAGGCTTGTTAGAAAGAATACTTGGAGTACCTGAAGAGGTGTAGAATACTTACCTGAAGAGGTTTAGAATACTTGCCTGAAGAGGTGTTGAATACTTGTAACAAAGGGTTTTTGTTATAGTGGATAAAGCTCTCAAGTAGAGGGGACTAGATGTAGCTCTTTGGTGAAGAGTGAACCAGGATAATATCTCAACGTTCTTTTCTTTCCCTTATCTTCGCTTTAGTTTATTTTATTACTAACGTCTTGGGATTGAATTGTTTTCTTATTATGCTTGTCTCTTTATCTTAATCGGACTAAGTGAGCATCCAACCAATGTTTGGAAATGCTTCCAGCGTGCTTTAAACGTTTTATCGTCGAACCTTGCGAAAACATATATATATCTGCTTGTGAAAAGTTTTAAAAACTTAAGAAACACAATTCAACCCCCTTCTTGTGTTTCAAACAGGTTCCTTCAATTGGTATTAAAGCTCAGCCTCTGGGTTGAGCACTTAGCCGTATAGAGGAAAAAGATCCTACAGCAGATATGGCAGGACAAGGTATGCCAAGCAGGAGTCAACCTATTATGGAAGGCACTTCCATGACCAGACCTTCGTTCTTCAACGGAACCCACTACCTGTACTAGAAAGAGAGATTCAAAGGCTTCATCTTAAGCATAAACTCCGTTCTCTGGGCCAGAATCATGAATGGTCCAAATGTGTGTCTCAACTCTGATAGGACAGACAAAGCAGAAGATGATTGGACTGATGCTGAGCGAGATAGGATGGAACAAAATCATAAAACCAGATATGCTTTAATGTGTGCTCTTAGTCCTGATGAATTTTAGAAGATTCACGCAAGTGAATCATCAAAGCAAATCTGGGATACCTTATCAAATCTCCATGAGGGGACCACTAAGGTAAAAGATTCAAAAATCATCATGCTGGTTGGTCAGTATGAACTATTCACCATGGCCAAAGGAGAGTCAATTTTGGACATGATGGGTCGTTTTCAGACGATCATCAACAATCTAAAGTCCCTCGGGAAAGTCTACACTACCAAGGAGAATGTCACCAAAATTCTTAGGAGCTTGCCTAAGAAGTGGAGACCTCTTGTTACTACAATCACCCAGGCCAAAGATCTTTCTACTTTGACTCTGGATGATCTTGTTGGAACACTTCAATTTCATGAGCAGGAGATTGATCTTGACAATCCTGGAAAGAAAAATAAAGGGATTGCCTTGAAAGCTCATAAGGCCAATAACTCAAAAGCCCTAAAAGCTGATGTGTCCAATGATGATATATGCTGATCCATCTGACAATGAAGTGTCAGACGATGATGAACTATCCTTCATCTCCAGAAAGATTCAAAACATGTGGAGAAAGAAAAATGGGATGAAAAGAAGGCCATTCCAAAAGAAAAACTTCAAAGATCACGCTGAACCAAAAGACAAAAATCAGCTGGTCTGTTTTGAGTGCAACAAGCCAGGTCACTTCAAAGTTAACTGCCCTATGTTCAAGGACAAGAAGAAGTTCTTCAAAAAGAAGAAAAAGAACTTCATGGCTACTTAGGAGGATCTTAACTCGTCTGAAGAAGAAGAAGAAACAAATGAGGAGGCTAACTTATGCCTTTGGTCCAACAATCAGAATGAAGACTCTTCGGATGATGAACAACTTGTTCCCGAGGAAAGAACTCAGGAGGCTACCTCTGAAAAAGGATGGAATGTTCCACCCATCTTTAAAGGAACGGACTATCCTTATTGGAAATCAATCTTTCAAATATACGTCCAAGCTCAAATTACGAGTTGTGGAATATATTTACCAATGGAGATCATCGTCCAACAACCACTCTTGAGGACGGCTCAACAGCGTCCAAACCTGAAGCTGACTGGACGAATGAGGATATCAGACGGTATTCGCTAAATGCTCATGTCAACTGGTGTCTCATCAACGCTTTTGATCGGACAAGACTGGAGATGGTCTTGCAAATCCAAACTGCTAAGGAAAAGCTAGACGCATTAGAAAAATTGTTCAGTCCAAGGAGCCCGTCTACCTCAAACTTTTGTCTAATGGCAAACACCTCATCAGACGCTGAATCTAAAGAAGAAGAGGTATCTGTTTCTGATTCTCTTCAAGAAGCATATGATGAACTGCTTAATGATTCTTCTTTATTGCATCATCAATATATTATGCTTAAAAAAAAAGTTTTCAAAAGTAAATAAAGAGTTGGAAGATTCCAACAAACAAAACAAGCAGCTCATTAAAGAAAACAATAAGCTGGAAGCTGAGAATGTCAGTTTAACTGACAGACTCACCTCTGGGTTTAATAAACCTCACGAGGTAACTAGACTAAAACAAGAGGTATCTGACCTAACCAAAAGCATATCAAAGCTTGTTGGAGGTTCAGAGAAGCTAAACTTGATATTGAGGCATTCAAGATCACCTCATGATAAGTTTGGCCTAGGCTATGACTCTGAGAAACAAGAAGCTTCTCAGAAAGTATCAAGGTCCAATAAATATCATAAGACCTTTCAAAATTATGGAAAGCAAAAAGAAAACAAACAGCATGCATCCAATACATTTTGCAATTTATGTGGAAAGAATGGTCATATCTCTTCAAAATGCATACACAAAAAGAAAACCAAAATGCATGGACGAAGACCACAAACTAGCCAAAAAAGACCCAAGTCTATCTAGGTACCTAAGAACATGATAATCTCTGTTGTAGATTTTCTTAGCAACGCAAAGAAAACCCCAGTCGTGGTACTTGGACAGTGGATGCTCACGTCACATGACGGGAGAAAGGTGTATGTTCCAAGAACTACTTGCAAAGACTGGTGGATGGGCCACCTTTTGAGGCAAACAGAAAGGAAAGATAGTTGGAATAGGTAAGATTGGTAAGCATCCTTTTCCCTCTATTGATAATATTCTTCTGGTTGAAGGATTAAAACACAACTTGCTTAGCATAAGTCAATCATGTGACAGTGGGTCTGATGTTTCCTTCAATAAAGGTGAATGTATAGTCAAGAACCCTGATGGGTCCATCTTATTCACTGCCAAGAGGCAAAATAATCTTTAGAAGATTAACTTGGGGGAACTCTCAAATCAAAATGTGTCATGTCTAGTATCTGTTGAAGATGAGCGATGGATCTGGCACAAAAGGCTTGGTCATGTAAGTCTGAGATTAATCTCAAGAGTAAACAAGCATAACCTCGTAAGAGGTCTACCAAAGATCGTGTATAGATCGGACGCTCTCTGTGATGCATGTCAAAAAGGAAAACAAGTTAAGAACTCTTTTGAGTCCAAGAACATTGTTAGTACTTCAAGACCACTAGAGTTGTTGCATCTTGATTTGTTTGGTCCAACAAGGACTGCTTCTGTCAGTGGTAAGAAATATGGGCTTGTCATAGTAGACGACTATACTAGATGGACATGGGTTAGGTTCCTTGCTCACAAGGATGAGTCTATCAAGGTCTTTACTATATTCTGTAAGCGCGTCCAGAATGAAAAAGGCATATCTATAAGCTCAATCAGAAGTGATCATGGAGGTGAATTTGAAAATGACCTTTTCCAAAGGTTCTGTGATGAAAGCGGTATTCATCACAATTTTTCTGCCCCTAGAACACCACAACAGAATGGTGTTATTGAGAGAAAGAACTGATCTCTTCAAGAGATGGCCAGGGCAATGCTCAATGATAATTCTATTCCTAAACACTTCTGGGCTGAAGCTGTAAATACTGCCTGCTACATTCAAAATAGAATATACATAATACCAATATTGAATAAGACTCCTTGTGAATTGTGGAAAGGACACAAACCCAACATTTCTTATTTCCACCCCTTCGGATGTCAATGTTTTATTTTAAATACTAAGGATCAACTTGGTAAGTTTGATGCCAAAGTAGATAATGGAATATTGTTAGGATAATCTGAAACGTCCAAAGCTTTTAGATTCTATAACTCTAGAACATTGATTTTTGAAGAATCCGTCCATGTTAAGTTCGATGACAAACAGCCTGATAAGAGATTATCAGAGCTAGATGATTCTTTTGCAGATCTGAATCTGAATAATATAGAAGATCGTCCAACGCCTGACAAAGACGAAGTATCAGACGCAACTCAGGATGCTTCATCATCTCAGCAAGTTGTCAACACCCCTCGGTTGTGGTAATTCAGGACTTATCACCCTGAGGATTAAATCATTGGCAAGCCAAATGATAGAGTACGGACAAGGTCAACCTTCAGAGAGCAAGCTGACTCAGCCTTCATCTCTGAAATGGAGCCAAAGTCTGTGGACGAAGCCTTAATGGATGAATGTTGGATCCTCGCTATGCAAGAGGAGCTCAACTAGTTTCAACGTAGTGACATTTGGACGTTGGTCTCTCTGCCAAAGGATAAGTCTGTCATTGGAACCAAGTGGGTCAATCGTAACGAGCTGGACGAGGATGGTAAAGTTGTAAGAAATAAGGCAAGGTTAGTTGCTCAAGGCTATTCTCAAGAGGAAGGTATTGACTACACTGAAACTTTTGCTCCAGTAGCTAGACTAGAAGCCATACGCATTTTACTTTCATATGCTGCACATCATAACATCATGCTTTATCAAATGGATGTAAAAAGTGCTTTCTTAAATGGTTTTATTAATGAAGAAGTGTATGTTGTTCAACCACCTGGCTTTGAAGATCAAAACCATCTTGAGCATGTATATAAGCTTAAGAAAGCTTTATATGGACTCAAACAAGCTCCTAGAGCTTGGTATGAGAGACTTAGCAATTTCCTAATGGAGAATGGTTTCTCAAGAGGAAAAGTGGATACAACTCTTTTTAGAAAGTCAAGCAAAAACGATTTTATTGTTTTCTGAGCTAATGCATAAAGAATTTGAAATGAGTATGATGGGAGAATTAAATTCTTCCTCGGACTTCAACTGAAGCAAACAACAGACGAAGTGTACATTCATCAGACGAAGTATACAAAGGAGCTTCTGAAACGCTTCAAGTTGGACGATTGCAAACCAATGAATACCCCAATGCATCCAACGTCCCTACTAGACAAAGATGACAAAGATAAAAAGGTAGACCAAAAGGTATATAGAGGTATGATTGGTTCCCTCTTACATCTGACTGCATCTAGACCAGATATCATGTTTAGTGTTTGTCTATGTGCTCGATTTCAATCTGATCCAAGAGAGTCTCATCTCTCAGCAGTAAAGAGAATCTTTAGATATCTCGAAGGTTCTACTAATCTAGGTCTTTTGTATAAGAAATTTGATGAATACAGATTAGTTGGATTCTGTGATGCTAACTATGTTGGAGACAGAATAGAAAGAAAAAGTACCAGTGGAGGTTGTCACTTCATTGGAGCCAATCTAGTCTCATAGTCAAGCAAAAAGGAAAAGCACAATTGCTCTATCAACTACTGAGGCTGAGTACATTGCTGCTCACAACTACTTTGGATTAAACATCAGTTGGAAGACTACAACGTGTTTGTAAGTAACATTCCAATTATGTGTGATAACATTGCGACAGTTAACTTGTCTAAAAATCCCATATTGCATTCTAGAGCAAAGCATGTAGAAATCAAGCATCATTTCATTAGAGACTATATGCAAAAAGGAGTAATTGATATTCAATTTGTTGATACTGACCATCAATGGGTAGATATATATCTTCACTAAACCTCTAGCTGAAGATAGGTTCACATTCATAAGAAAACATCTGAACATGCGTTTCGTTGATTAAATGTGAGTCCAATGCATGCGTCCAATATTTGCCTTAGTCCACTGCATCATCGTCCAATATGCATCTATTGCTCGTCCAATGCATTAATTGAACTAAATCTTTGTCGTGTGTAAAATTAATTCTCATTCCCTTAACTGAGTCAGTTTAGTTTTCAATAAATTTCAAAACTGCTTTTTACGGTTTTAAGGTCTGGAGCATGTGTCAGTCATTCAATGCACGTCGTTTCACCGCCCTTTCTCTTTTTGAAAATACAAACGATTTTCTCTCTTCTATTTTATAAAAACCAAAACTTGTTAAAGATTGCATCTTTACAATCTCTATCTCTCTGAAAAACCTCTCTTTGCAAAAATCCCTCTTTTCAAAAATCTCTTCTCTGAAACAATGGCAACTTCTTCCTCCACCGTTGTTGCTAAGGGTAAAGGAAAGACCTTTGATGCCCAGACTGCTGACGTTCTGGTAGAGTTCAAGTTCAACCTTCAATTTCTTGATGATAATGGGATAGATGTCTTCCCCAACATTCACGCCGCTGGGTGGTCGACTTTCTTTGAAGGTTCCTCCGTTATCTACCCTGTTCTGGTTAGGGAGTTCTAGACAAACCCTACGGTTTCTTCAAGGGAAATACGTAACAAGGTGATTCACACTGAAGTCAATGTCTCTGAAGCAACTATTTCCAACGCCATTGGGTGTGCTCAATTAAAAATAACTTGTGAGGACAAATGGGAAGAAGAACTCGGAGGTTCTGATGCCATTAAAGAATGTCTCTTGAAGAACTTGTCAGACAAGCTAATAGCCTCAATAATGACTGATAAGGCTAGGGTTCTTCATCAGATTTTGAACAAGGCTATCCTTCACAAAGCTGGGTCGAAGGATAATGTTTCTAAGGCACATCAGTTATGCCTAGTTCATCTGATTCTGGAGAGGCAGATTAATCTTCCACACCTTCTGTTTGCCTTCTTCAAATATGCCATTGAAGGCTCTGGAAAGCACACCTCTATCATCTATACGGCTCTTCTCTCTAGAATATTTGAGAAATTTATGGTTTATGAGGATCTCATTCATCTGACGCCAGAACAAAGGCACAAATACTATGGTATTCATGGAATAGATCGTGTGCATCAACCTGAATTCAGCAAACAAAGCTTGGTGATGATGCAACTAGACTGTTTCAAGAAGTCCAAACAAGAAGGAAAGCTGAAGGGTGCTCAGACGCAAGGTTCTAACGAAGCGTCTATCCAACAAGTCTCAACTGGACGCTCATCTTCCCCTGCTCGTCCTATAGCTAAGACTTCCTATGCTCGTCCAAAGCCTACCGTCCAACCCTTAAGAAAAAGGAAGCTGGTTCTAGCTTCTATTGATCAGAAAGATGAGGACGATCAGCCTATCTCCAAGGTGATCAAAAGTCCAAGGAGGGAGTCTGCTTCTAAATCTTCTCAACCTAAGCCTGCTGCAACAAGAGTAAGGTCAACAAGAGCTAAAACCAAAGGTAATACTGAACCTTAGTCTAGTTCAGTTATTACTCCTGCTATTGAGCAACCTCTTGAGAATGAAGACCTAACCTTATACTCTCAACCGTCCTTACCCCTTTCACCTTCCACCTTACCTCACACACAAACCCTTACCTCACTATCCGAACCTCAAGACTAGTTCACACCATGGGGAGATCACCCCTTTCAACCCTATGGTGCCCCTTACCCTAAAATGATTTACCGAAAAAGAAAATACAGATGCATTCCTAGGATTACCTTCAGAAACAAAAGCTTCTACTGGGATGACGTTCAAAGAAGGTTTCCTGCTCTCTTCCACAAACACTCACCTCCTTCTACCTCTCAACATCCCAAAAGCCCTATTCCTCCACCAGAATACCAATACGACACACCTTCTCCTCCACCTCAAAACCCCTCTGGTCCAGCCCCTGAACATGGCTACTACCCCATTCCACACACATCCACTGACCCTTTGCCAACTCAATTGTACACTGCTCTTGGGCCTTGGTTGTCGGCCTTGAGAAGAAGAAGTATCCTCCAAAGAAAATTTTCCCAAATCTTATCATGGACAAGGCTTTCCAGTGGTGCCATTACAATGTCAAAAGGCACGTAGTATTTCTAAATGAAGAGAAGAAAGGTTGTAAAACCACATACGAAAGAAGATCAAGGACGTATGGTCTGACCAACATCTTTCTTGATCAACACGTCAAATTCATTCCAAGCTATCCCTCAGCCTGGAAGGAATATTCTGATGTTTGCGACTTTCTTCCCTACTACGCTGTTAGGAAGGAATGTGACATGTCAAAAGAAGCCAAGATCCATCACAACTTGCCAATGAAGTTTTGGTCCAGAAGCTCAGAAACTAGAGTACGAGTTGTTCCTCCTAGAGCTTGTCCAAGGATTCTAATACTGGAACCAAATAAGAATAAAGATGGACGCAAAAGGCTTGAAACTTGGACGCTGCCTTACAAGCACGCCTTTGATCCTCTCTTCTAGAAAAGACCAAGAGATGATTCAGTAGAGCTAGCCCACATCTAGCAGAAGGATCCTATCACAAGGTTTGACCCAGACGCAAAAATCTACTAGGAAAACTTCATCTGGAGATGCTCTCAAGAAGCATCCTCGTCTGGTCTCTCTATCGAAGAAAATCAAAAGATTTGTGTCTTCCCAAGACAATATCGAATCTCTAATGTTGACTTCCTAATCATGGACTACATCTTTGGTATAACGCTGTATCCAAGAGACGTGCATCCAGCACCTAAACCCAGTTGGAGAGAAAATAGATATGATGATGCTGCGATCATCCTTGAAGTGCTTCCACCTCCACCAAAACCTGCCATTGATCCTAACTCTGAAGCACCTCCACCTGCCCCAACACTGGTTGTTCCTGAAGAAACTGGGGACACCGAGCTCGTCTATGAGGACCCTTCTCCTAAAATTAATGATGAGGAAATGGAACAAGTTGCAGACTCAGTACCCTCTAAGTCTCAACCTATCCCTCTTTCAGTGGTCCATCCTGCTGATCTATCTCCCTCTCAGGCTCTCAGTGTGATTCCTGATCAGAGAAATGTGGATGCAACTAAGGCCACAGCTGAAAACTCTGTCTCTGCGATTCCTCCGGAGTTTCAAGAGTTCGTCCAACGGTCCATTGAAGCCAACAATGCTATGCTGCTTCAACAAATTACTGCCATGTTTCAAAATTTCCTTCCTAAACCTCCTTCTCCTCCTCCTCTTCCTCCGTCGTCTTAAATCTTCTTTTTATTATTTCAAGACTGATCGTGATGTGGTTTTCCTTCCTTTGTCAGATGACAAAAAGGGGGAGAAAAGGGTTTTTGATTGAAATAGTATATCTTAAATCATAGTAATCATAGTATATCTTGGTTGCATATTATACGTCTTGTTATATATCCTTGATTGCTTGCTCTGTCTTACATGCTGTACATGATTAGAATATTTGTCATAGGGGGAGCTTTCAACTCTTTAGAAAACTTTGTTCAATCAAATTAGTATGTTTTGTCATCATCAAAAAGGGGTTGATTGTTGGAAACAAAGTGGTTATGGTCCAGTAATCCCTTATTTTTTTATGTTAACAAAGGACTAATTTCAGAAGAACAAAGATTTGTTATGTAACGCTTTATCTTAAGTGTGCAGGATAATATATATAAGTCCAAAGACTATCTAAGTCCAAAGACTTTCACTCGTCTGAACTACAAAACTGGTTTAAGTTCTTACTCAGATCAGATGATAGAAAGCTGTATCAATAGAATCATTGAGTCCAAAGACTCTTGCTATCTTTGTGTAAGTCGCTATAGTCCAATAATGCTTTAATTGTTACGCACGAATACATTTGAAAAGCTTTTAATTTTATTATTCCTTGTAAAAAGGTTACATCCTTTGGACAAATATTCCTTATAACACTCGTTCAAACAAAAGCAAAAGCCAGACTGTCCCTGTCACAAAAAGAAGTTGACCTTTTCCTTTGAGAAAGACAAAAGGCAACTTTCGTGTACAAAGAAGATATGTCAGTCCCATTTCTAGCTATCAAACCTGCTAGTCTACTTTGCTGATCAGAAGCTTCAAGGAAGTTATCAGACTCAACGGTCTAACACATTTAATGCTCATTCAGAACGGATTGTTTTCCATCCGTTGAAGACCAAAGTTGATTGAATCAAGTCTGCTATAAATACCTCTGTTCTTGAAGTTACAAGCAGTGAAGAAAAGTGAAGCATTCAAGAGATATACGAGAACATCAAACGAAGTGCTACACAACTTATTCAAAGATTTGAAAAATAGCCAAGCACACAAAGCATTCAAAGAGAAATACTCAAAGCTCGCAAAGCTAACTCTGATCTTTATTTTCATATCACTCTCTGCGTAGAGTTTTATTCAAGAGTTTTAAGCTTTAGGTTCAAACTCTCACATTCAGTGAGTTAGTAGAACAAAAAATCTTTTCAAAACCTAGTTGGTTAAGCCTGAAGAGGCTTGTTAGAAAGAATACTTAGAGTATTGGAACAGGTGTAGAATACTTACCTGAAGAAGTTTAGAATACTTGCCTGAAGAGGTGTTGAATCCTTGTAACAAAGGATTTTTGTTATAGTGGATAAAGCTCTCAACTAGAGGGGACTGGACGTAGCTCTTTGGTGAAGAGTGAACCACGATAATATCTCCGTGTTCTTTCCTTTCCCTTATCTTTGCTTTAGTTTATTTTCTTACTAACGTCTTGGGATTGAATTGTTTTCTTATTACGCTTGTCTCTTTATCTTAATCGGACTAAGTGAGCGTCCAAGCAGTGTTTGGAAACGCTTCCAGCGTCCTTTAAACGTTTTATCGTCCAACCTTGCGAAAACATATATATCTGCTTGTGAAAAGTTTTAAAAACTTAAGAAACACAATTCAACCCCCTTCTTGTGTTTCAAACAGGTTCCTTCAGAGGCTTCGTGCTGAGGGGCCGGAGGAGGAGGTCCTAGCAGTGCCTGTGAGGGTGTATAAGCATACTCAGAGAGAGGGACAGGGTAGTTCTCAGTATCCGCGTCAATGATGGCATGGTATTGTCGGTGTGTCGTAGGTTGTGAGACGAGAATTTTGATGTACTTCGAGAGATCGGTGGGGGAGTGCTGGTGAGCTTCTAAGAGATTTTCCATCTTTTGGTAGTACATGTTTTTAGCTTTGATTTTTATGTACAGTTGTATGTATATCTACAGTATGAGTTCCCTACTGATGGGGCCACAGCTATGCATGATATATGTATGTAGTTACCTTTTTTTTTTCTAAGTTTACTTTGATTGTTTTATACCTTTCCGTACGCGTGTTCGTATGTTTACCGCTTTTCTTTGCTATGCTTCCTAAATAACACGCTAGCGCTATAACATGGTTAAGGTATAGTTAATAATGTAAGTTGGGGCTAATGGGATTATCCTACATAAGCGGGGTCATCTCAAAGTCAAGTTAGTTGTTTCAGCTATGTGCCAGGAACAGAGAGGCGTTTGTATGTTTGAGGGTACTATGTTTCAGAGTGTACTTTTACATGATAGACAATATTTTGAATATTGCATTTAACAATTACGCTCTTAAAACGTTAGTCCAATAAACAATAGAATATATATAAAGCAACAGGACGTTAAACAAAAAAACTTTGCGTGACTGGATGAGTCATTGGACTCACGCTTGTCTGCTTTTAAGTATGATCACAATCCAGAGATTGAGTCCATTAATCGTGTTGTTTAAATAACTATAGACTTTATTGATCGTTAAGTCTTTGGACTTTTATACCAGCACACTTAAGAGAGATCCATTTATCCATAAAAGCCTTGGTCCATCTAATTTAATCCTTTTGTTAACATCAAAACTTTGAGGGATCATGAACCATAACCGCTTTGGTTCCAACACAATGAATTCTAGGTCATCAACTTCTGGTTATTAATTAAAATTAGTTGAATTTTGTTATCAGTCACTTTATGCATAGCAGACAGGCAAAACAACAGACAAAGATTTTTTGGGTGTTACATTTAGGCTTTAGTGTCCGATGGTCGGGCGGGCGGTTTAGAGTCTCATGGTCGAGCGATGGTCAAGCGGTCTATGTTTAAGGGCCCGTTGGTGTTAGGCAGTCGGTTTAAAGTTTAGGATCCGACTGGCGGTTAGTCGAACGACGGTTGGTCGGGTGGCAGTGTGTTGGCCAATCCGTGGATCGATCAAGCCGTCAACCGATCGGGCGGGCGACAATCAGTCATTCGGACAATTAATCGTTCGATTGTTCATGCGGGTGGGTCGTCAATCGGGCTATCAGTCAGTTGGCCTGGTCGTTGATCGACCCGTCTGTTTGCGGGCGGTTTACGGTTTAGGGTCCGACGGTCATGTAGCGGGAGGGCGTCGGTCTGGAGTCGGGCGGTGGGTTTAGGGTTTAGAGTCCATCAGGTGGGGGACGATTCGTCAGATCGTTTAGGGTTTAGGGTTTGGTAGTCGGGCGACGGTCTGGCGATCGGTTGAACGAGAAAGTTTAGAATTCCTCCTAATTTTGAGGAATTTTAAATTTTTTTTATTTTAGTTATAAAAGGTGTCATATTAAAATACCCTTCATTTTCAAAATTCTTCCTCATGATATTCAAACAAATCATTTTAATTCCTCTATATAAATACATTACCTTCATAAATTTCCAAACTTTATGTTGACATATAAAATAAATTTATTGGTGAGCCCAATCAAAATTTATAAAGTTTTATTTATAATTTTTTTTATATATTTTTCTTCTCAAGACATGACCATATTAGAGAAAAAATGACATGAGGTAATTCATTCATGCATTTGCCTTGTTTCAAAGTAGAAAATATCTTTTTAACTAAAATCAAATATTGGAGAGCAATTATCCTCTTACCGATTTAGAGAGATTGTGGAGAAAAAAACAATGTTCAAGATTTCGCACTCTAATTTAATATATATGGGTTGATAGTAAGAATATTGTTATTATTATATACTCATCAAAGTTTTCTTAGATCTTTCCTCTAACACGGTAAAGTGCTCATGCAACACCCTTTCCCGAGTGTCACATTCCCGAACGTTTATAAGGCCGAAAATATTATTTAATGCGGAAAATACGGTTTTCTTTTTTTTTTCTTTTCACAAGATGCAATGGGATTTTGTAAAGGTAAATAATACTAATAAACGAACTTAGGTTCGCCATGCATTTCTAGAACATACCACAGAACAGAAACAGAAATGGAAACGTCAACATTATTATATACAGACATAGGTCTAATGTATAACTAATACAATAAGAAATACAATATGTACAAGGAGTCGTAGCTCCCAAAAGTACTACAAAAACGACATAGTCTGGCCGACAACAAAACTAGACCACAAAAAGAAGGTCCTCCTCTGGCTCAAAGGAACTACTGGACTGAACCATCATCACGTCCATCTGTTCAAACAGCAACAGCAAGTACCAACAGAAAACATACAGATATGGGTGAGATTCCCGTTCATCAACACAGCAAAACAGCAATAGTAAAAACGGGACGACTCACCGGGTAACAGCATACCCAACATGCTTACAGGAATTCTCAATGTCAAACATATTAAGCAGTTGACAGCATAATATCATGTTAAGCAGTTAACAGCATAAAATAAGGTATTCTTTAACAGTACAACGATGTATAACAGTAAATGTAAACATCAATAGCCATGCAATGCAATGCAATGTATATGACTCAATGTCAATGTCACTGGGTACTACTCTGACCCCTACTCCATGGAGCTAACAAAACAGTCAGAGAGAGTGAATGGGAGGACATGTTCCGTGCGCGCCAGCCTTGGGCAAGATGCTACAACATTCGTAACGTGCACGTATCTGGCTTTTACGGAAACACTCTCAACCAAACATGAAAAGTACGGCATCTAGTAGAGGATATCAGTGTATTGCACGGATTCGCCACGACACAGAAGAGCTACCAACTGGTCACATGTAAGCCCTTCCAACCCTGATACCTCCCAAAAGACCATTGAAGATCGTCACCGTAAGATTCGCACCCGCATCAAGGTGTAAGCTCAACTCCTAGGCTCAAGGCCTTACAACTATGCAAATGATATGCCAATGCTTACACAAAGCAGATGCGATCAAGCAATGTCTATCCCCCGGATAAACCTCGAAGTCTACTAAGGTTCTCTACCTTAGGAACTATACGTGTCTTTTGAAAGCATAACCTTTATCCACCGGATAAATCTCGTGATCCCTCCGGGATCGAGTCATCACAAGACTGAAACAATTGAACGACTGAGCGGGGTCCGAATCACCGGTCCGTCATCGAACTACTGTCTCAAAACCCAAAACATTTGTAAACCAGAACAACTTCTCAATTGAAAACTCATTTGATTTAAAACAATCTTTGAAACACTTACTTGCTCTATTTTTAGCATTTTCTGAACATGTAATTCGCTTAGCGAAATTGAAACAATAATGCCTCTTTTGGAACTCCTCTGGATCGCTCGGCGAGTCATAAATCGCGTAGCGAAATGCATTGGATTCGCTTAGCGAATATGAATTCGCTTAGCGCAATTTCAGACGGTTAAACCTCTTTGTAAACGCGAAATGTATTGTATTCGCTTAGCGAATATGAATTCGCTTAGCGAAAGTTCAGACGGTTAAACCTCTTTGTAAACGCCTCTGGATCGCTCGGCGAAACAGAATTCGTGTAGCGAAATGCAGTGTATTCGCGTAGCGAAAATAATTTCGCTTAGCGAAATGGAGGCGGTTATACCTCCTTTGGAGACTTCTCTGGGTCGCTCAGCGAGACGTAATTCGCGTAGCGAAACTCGTTTGATTGGCTTAGCGAATATGAATTTGCTTAGCGAAAGTGAGGCAGTGATGCCCAACTTAGGCTTTCCCCTGTTTCCGCGTAGCGAGAGAAAATTCGCTTAGCGAAATGGTTGCCATAAACAAGACATCAACCTTAGAGAACCATTTTGATTCTCTTCATGAAACCACTTCTTTTCTCATTTTGAGTCCCTTGATTAACTATATGGACTAAGGATAAGGTATAAAATATGTTTCACTTTGGTGAAAGCACTTTGAGCTTTAATTTCCATTCAAAGACACTTAGGGTTTTCTTTGAAAAACACAAGTTATTGAAAACACTTTCTTTACATCAAAACTTGACTTAATCAAGATCTACTCAAGTTCTTCCTTTTCTCAAAGCCATGGCTAAAAGCCAACTAGGAATCAATGTGAAGTTTTACTCCATCAACCAAACAAAATATGGCTCACAATACTTACACAATCATGATAACCATAATACACATTACTACATCATAATCAAACATCCAAGTCCATCACACATTATGGTCTCATAATCAACAATAAAAGTCCATACTTGATCTAGTGATCAAAGTAGGTTTTTCAACATACATGAAAATGATTTTCATCAATCATATCATCATCAACTTATGCTAAAGCACACTACAACATACTCAAGCATAAACACATCATAACAATCTTGTTCTCCAAGAGAACTTAACAAGACTTAACACATAAAAGTGAACCCAAACTAAAGGGTTTCACCCACACATAAATTTAAACAACCATTCTCACTACCACCATCTTGGTGTGATGAGGTTCTTCTCCCCATACCTCTTGATGAGCAGATTCCCGGATCAAAGTCGGTTGATCGGTTTCTGAACCTCCTGATAATCGTCAACAACTACACAACACAACAATTCAACATTAAACAAAAATCAATGCCAAACTCAACTATTACAACAAAGAGGGTTTCGGCCACCCTAGGTTAAAAAGGTTAGAAATTGGTTTTGGTTTCCATTTCATGGATTCAAAAGCATTAGGAAAACTAAGGATGAAATCTAGTGTTAAAAATCAAAACTTGATGAAAACACTATTCATCATCTTCCAAGAGGGTTCGGCCAAAAATGCTTTTTGAGCTATGATGAGAGTTGAATCATAAGCTCTTGGGTTTAGGTAGAGATTGATGATGTGAGTTCAAAGAACTTGGTCTTACCTCAAAAGGATTTTTCTACAATTTCCTATGGATTTTCAAAGTTTTGGATCTAAGAAATTCTTTTCATGAAAATGAAGATTGATCTTGAAATAAAGAAAGATTCAAGAAGCTAAGAGATCATAGAAGTGATCTTACCTTGAAATGAAGAAAGATTGCTCAAGGAATCAAGTGAATCCAACAAAAACTCAAGCTTTTCTAGGTGAAAATGGAGTTTTCTCTCAAGAACAACTATGGAACTCTATGGTGTGAGGGGCTGTGCGAAAATGATGAAGTGAGGGGCTGAGTTCAGCCTCTTAAAAGTTCACTTAAGGGTAAAAAGGTCATTTGCCAAAAGGGTATAATGGTAAAAGTGTAAAAGACTAAGGTTAGGGGCATTTTGGTCATTTTGCGTCCAGATATTTCCGAACGTCATGACGACTCTGGCATACTCTCCCAAGTGTCCTGGGATGATGTGATATCAAGATTATCTTTTGGCGAGTCCCGGTAAATCCATATGTGGCTCCGTTCGTCACCCGATTGAGGATTCCGCTCAAACGAAGGTCAGGAAGTGATTTTTCTGAAATTTTTACGAAATTTAACCAAAACGTAGAGAATTGAATTATAAGACTTACTGTCTCGTTCACGGGTCCATCTGAGGTCTTCTGAGCAGCAAAATCATACTGTCAGTGTAAAAACGCAGACCGGACTCCGTTTGAGTTTTCGACTCAAAACTTAATCGTAGCTTCCTACGATATCGTCGAGCATGACTGTGGTCTCGGAATATTTTATTTCTATTCCTAAGACCTCGAATAAAATAAAGACATTAAAATACTAAAGAATTAGAAAGCGTGAAAATCGGGGCGTTACAGCTCAACCTAGAGGCTAAGCTCTAATACCAATTGAATGAACATGTTGGAAACACAAGAAAGGGGTTGAATTGTGTAACACGCCGATTTTTCGTGCTTTCTAAGGACAATAAACTCGATTAATGAGTTTATATTTTTATATGTATTTTAGAAAATGATTTTGGGAAAACTAAAATCATATTCATGCTCCATGCGATCGTAGGAAGCTACGGTTAAATTTTGGGCCGAAAACTCAAACGGAGCCCGGTATACGTTTTCACGGATAGTAGTGTTTTACTACTATAAAGACCTAATTTTGACTAGTGGACAGGACCGTTAGTCTTAGAATTCGATCCTCTACAAATTTGCTAAAATCAGTCCTGACGTTAAAAAGTGAAAATAATATAACATATTCGGGTGAATACTCGAACTGGGAGACGATTGGAGCTGTAGAAGGATTTAACGGGACCTGCAAACGGATAATCTTAATGTCACATTAGGTCAAGTCACCTAGGGACTCGTGCCAGTGTCATGATGATTTTCAAAATATCTGGACGCAAAATGACCAGAATACCCTTGGTCTTTTAACAAAATTGCCAAAATGTCCTAAGCTTAAGTACAAGTTTGCCATTGAGACAAAATAATATCTCACTCACTCACCTCCGAGGTCACTCTGCCAAACCATCTTCTTTACTCTCCAAAAAGACATCAATTCCTTTTGTTTTCAAAATTCTTTGAACTTTACCCTTTTTATTTCCTTATTTTACTTTCCAAGCTTTTTGAAGATTTTAACTCTACAACATTACGAACTCTAATCGATGTTAGGTTCCTTAGCGTAATACCAATCACTATTCAATCACCATACTATGTTAAGCATACATAGGCATAATCCAACATGCTTGAGAATAATAAAATGCAATCATATATACTTAAGCAAAAACAAGCATAAGCACATATAATTAAGCAATAAATAAACAACTCCACAAAACAATTAATATTACACACCACTACACAAATTTCCACCAAACACACATCACAGACAGTATATAGCTGTCGAAAATTGAATTCCTCAGGTTATCTCCCCTTACCTCTTGGAGTTCCAAGTGTAGCGGTAAATCTCCGATCGATTCGAACTTCGCCCGATCTTTCACCCGATTATTCGATAATCATTACACACATACAATCAAGCAATGCATAACACAAAACAAAAAATTCTCCTTAATCTTCCACCTCTAGGGTTCTGCCTTATGCCACTAAAAATAACTATGGAGCTCCAAAAATTCCCATATCTTGGATTCTACCCTAACTAAGTGAGATAACCCTAGATTCAAGCTTAAAACGCCAAAAACCAACAAAATCCTACCCTCCCACAAAGGGGGTATGTTCGGCTCCTAAATACCCATAAGGGTTAGAGAAATTTCTTGTGTCTAAGCTCTTGGATCATGAAAGGATACCATGAACTTAGATCAAAGAAATTGGTTTGGGATTAAAAGGATTTTTCTACAATTTTTCATGGATTTTTGAAGATTATGGGTCAAAACTCTAACATCCATGAATCATAAATTTTAAGAGATGGAAAGACAGACTGAGAGAGCTAGAGGAGAGTTAATACCTCCTTGATGAACTTCCTTGAGAGAAATCAACTAGAATCACCAAATTTCTCTAAGTTTTCTAAAGTTCTAAGTGAAGAATGCTTTGAAACTTAAGAAGAAATGAAAAGAAATGTGTTAGGAGAGTGAAGAAAATGGTTTGGGTGAGTGGCCTAGGAGGGTGAGTGAGTGAGATATTATTTTGTCCCAATAGCAAACTTGTAGTTACGCTTAGGATATTTTGGTAATTTTGTTAAAAGATCAAGGGCATATTGGTCATTTCGCGTTCAGATATTTTGAAAATCATCATGACACTGGCACGAGTCCCTAGGTGACTTGACCTGATGTGACATCAAGATTATCCGTTTGTGGGTCCCGTTAAATACTTCTACAACTCCAATCGTCTCCCAATTCGAGTATTCGCTCGAATATTTTATATTATTTTCACTTTTTAAAGTCAGAATTGATTTTAGCAAATTTGTAGAGGATCGAATTCTAAGACTAACGGTCCTGTCCGCTAGTCAAAATTAGGTCTTTATAATAGTAAAACACTACTATCCGTGAAAACGTAGACCGGGCTCCGTTTGATTTTTCGGCCCAAAATTTAACCGTAGCTTCCTACGATCACATGGAGCATGAATATAATTTTAGTTTTCCTAAAATCATTTTCTAAAACATAGATAAAAATATAAACTCATTAATAGAGTTTCTTGTCCTTAGAAAGCACGAAAAATCGGGGTGTTACATTACTACCCCCTAAAAATAATTTCGTCCTCGAAATTACGTACATGTGAATAGATAGGGATATTGCTCTCTGATCTTGTCCTCGATCCTTACAAGTGCAGTCTCATAAGACAGGTTCTCTTTCAAGGGTACTTGATCAGGTTCGATTACATGAGATGGGTAAGGAATATACTTCTTAATTGTTAAACGTGAAAAACATTGTGTAGGTTCGAAAGAAAAGGGGGTAAAGCAATTTGGTACGCTACTGGACCAATACGACGAAGGATTTGGTATGGTCAAATGAATTTGGGAGTGAGTTTTCTGGATTTCATCACCCTACCTACCCCAGTCGTTGGATTGACTCTCAAAAATACATGTTCACCTTCTTGAAATTGGATAGGTCGTTTTCGCCGATCCGAGTAACTCTTATGCCTGCTCTGAGATGCGCTCATCCTTTCACGAATTTGCCTAACTTTATCAGTCGTCTGCTGCACAACCTCGGGGCCTAGAATTATACTCTCTCCATCATGATACCAACAAAGAGGAGTCTGACACCTCCTCCCATAAAGTGCCTCATAGGGTGCCATCCCTATGCATGAGTGATAGCTATTATTGTATGTGAATTCAATCAGAGGTAATAGCTCATCCCAACTTCCTCGATTATCCAAGACACACGGTCTTAATAAATACTCTAATGATTGAATCGTCCTTTCGGTTTGTCCATCCGTTTGAGGATAATATGCCGAACTTAGGCGTAACTTGGTTCCTAAAGCTTGGTGTAAACTTTCCCAAAAACGTGAAGTGAACTTTGGATCTCTATCCGAACCGATACTTGAGGGTATTCCATGAAGTCTAATCACTTCTCAAATATACACTTCAATTAGGTTCGCTACCGTGTAGTTGGTTTTGATAGGTAAGAAATGTGTCGATTTCGTTAACCTATCTACGATTACCCAAATCGAATCAAAATTCCTAGGAGTTCGGGGTAAACTCACTACGAAATCCATTGATATACTTTCCCACTTCCATTCCGGTATGTACGAGGATTATATCATCCCTCCAGGTCTCTGATTTTCTACTTTTGCCTTTTAGCAAGTTAGACATGATGCAACGTATTCTGCAACTTGCTTCTTCATGCCTGGCCACCAGAATTTCTGCTTCAAGTCCTGATACATCTTGGTTGCACAGGATGAATGCTTAATCCACTCTTTTGGGATTCCTCTAGAATCACCTTTCTCATTGTAGGGTTGTCGGGTACACAGACTCGTCCATTGCACCTTAAGATTTCGTCTGTTCCCAAACTAAACTCATCAGTTATCCTTTTTTCATCAATTTCTTCCTTTTCTTGAAGATGTTCATCCGCAGCTTGTTGTTCACGTATCTCTTCCATCAGTCCACTAGAAATCTTGAGCATTCCAAATCTTAGCTTCTTCGGACTTATCTCCATTCCTAAGTTGAGATCACGGAACTCTTCGATCAATTTTAATTCTCTCACCATCATAGTTGAAATATGAATGGCTTTCCGGCTCAAGGCATCTGCTACTACGTTCGCCTTTCCTGGATGGTATTGCAACGTGAAATCATAGTCCTTTAAAAATTCCATCCATCGCCTCTGCCTCATGTTGAGCTCCTTCTGGTCAAACAGATACTTTAGACTCTTGTGGTCACTAAAGACGTCAAACTTAGCACCATACAAATGGTGTCTCCATATCTTTAGGGCAAAAACCACTGCAGCTAGCTCCAGGTTGTGTGTGGGATAGTTCCTCTTATGAGTCTTTAATTTTCTTGACGCATACGCCACTACTTTGCGGTGTTGCATCAGCACGCAGCCTAAACCTTGATGCGAAGCATCATAGTACAACTCATAAGGTTCACTAGGTTCTGGAAGTATTAACACCGGCGAAGTCGTCAAAAGTTTCTTAATCTTTTGAAAGCTCTCTTCGCACTGGTCAGTCCAAATAAAAGGTTGATCATTCCTCGTAAGTTGAGTCAACGGTGATACAATCTTGGAAAATCCTTCAATGAATCTTCGATAATATCCAGGCAATCCAACAAAACTCCTTATTTCAATTACAGTCTTTGGCTTTTGCTAAGAAAGTACGGCCTCCACTTCAGTAGGGTCAACAGCTATTCCTTCCTTTGTGATGACATGACCCAAAAATACGACTTCCTCCAGCCAAAACCCACACTTAGAGAGTTTTGCATACGACGTCTTCTCACCCAAAACTTGAAGAACTTGTCGCAAGTGCTCTTCGTGTTCCTCACGATTCTTAGAATAAATGAGGATATCATCGATGAACACCATGATGAACTTATCAAGAAACGGACGAAAAATCCGATTCATGGAGTCCATAAATATAGCAGGTGCGTTCGTTACCCCAAAAGGCATCACGAGGTATTCGTAATGTCCGTAACGAGTCCTAAAAGCGGTCTTAGGTATGTCTTCCGTCTTTACTCGAATCTGATGGTATCTCGTCCTTAAGTCGATCTTCGAGAAAACAGCAGCTCCTCGTAGTTGATCCATCAAATCATCAATATGCGGTAAAGGATACTTATTCTTGATCATCACTTTATTTAGCTGACAAAAATCCACGCAAAGTCTCGAACCTTAGTCTTTCTTTCTCACCAAGAGACCTGGCGCTCCCCACGGGGAAACCCTTGGTCTAATGAACTGTTTCGGCAACAGGTCCTCGACTTGAGCTTTCAACTCAACGAGCTCAGTGGGTGACATCTGATATGGAGCAATCGATATCGGTCCAGCTCCTAGAATCAGGTCGATGGAAAATTCTATGTTCATTACAGGTAGCAAACCAGGAACATCATCTAGAAACACCACAGGAAACTCCCTTGCACGTATTCCTGATTTCCTTCTTTCGAAGAAGTTCTAATGCGGTTGGTGGCTAAAAATCCAGAAATCTCTGTACGGGGAAAAACTAGGGTTTTAAGTGCACAATCTATTACGATATGGTTGGAAGATAACCAATCCATGCCTAAAATTACATCTAATTGTATTAAAGGCAAGCATATTAGATCAACAAGAAAATGTCTATCTTGAAGATCAACAGGACAGTTTAGGCATATAGAATTCGCAGTAACAGGTTCAACAGTTGGGGTAGAAACAATTAACTCAAATGACGAAGAAGAAATAGATAACTCTAAACGTTTCACACAATCCATAGAAATGATCGAATGGGTTGCACCCAAATCAAAAAGTACTGATAAGAGGTTACCATCTATGTCGCAAACAACTTGTATGAGATCTTCGGAGTTTGAAGCCTCAGCACCACTCAAGGTATAAACTCTTCCCTTTGCCGTCGGCCTTTTGGCTCCACCATTTTTGTCAGCAGCTTGGACTGGGTTCTGTGCTCTGCAATGCTTGGCAATATGCCCCGGTTGTCCACAAAGGAAACAGCTATCATTCCGCACTGAACAGTTGTTCGCCAAGTGTGACGGATCTCCACACTTGAAGCACTTCCTCTCTTGGCCTTGACTTCCTTGGCCTTCACTGCCTGATGCACAAGCAACAAGATGGTATTGTTGTTTCTGAGAATTCCCTGGAGGTCGGGAATACTGTTTCTTCTGACTCTGCTTCCCCTTCTAGTCATAATATTGACCCTTGATTCGGGAAGGTCCTCAAACGCTTCCCTTGTTATCTCTTCCGCGTTTCATCAGTTCAATCTGTCTGCTCTTTTCCACCAGTGCCTGGAAATTCTGAATTCCTTACGGCAGCACTGATTCCTTTATCTCATATCTCAGCCCTCTCTCAAAAGCTTCACACTTCCAATCTTCCTCTGGGTTGTTTTGGAAGAATCGAAAGTATTTGGCCAATGACTTGAACTTGGCCGCATATTCTCCAACTGTCATATCTCGCTGTTGCAGCCGCAAGAATTCTTGTTCTTTTTCAGCCCTTGCACTCTTTGGAAAATATTTCCCCAGGAATTGATGCTTGAACAGATCCCAAGTGATTGCTTGGTGATTTGGCTCCCGCAGTGGTCTTGTTCCTCTCCACCAATATTCCGCGTCTCCCATCAATAGGAAAGTGGCATATGGTACATTCACCTCTTCCGAGATGTGAATCAACTCGAACATTTTCTCAATCTCCTAAATCCACAAATTAGCTTTCTCTGGATCCACATCGCCATGAAACTATGGCGGATTCTAGCGCATAAACGCAGTCAGGTTTCGGCCCTCAGCGGCCTGCTCAGCACGGGCTTGCTCTTGTGCATTATGAGCGGTCATAGTAGCAGTCTGTACAGCAATAGCAGCGGCCATATTCTCCATTGCTTGTGCAGCAAAATCCATTCCCTCAGCACTATTAGTGTCCTCAGCATGAACATCGACTCCTCTCCCGCGGCCATGTCCATGGCCACGTCCACTTCCAGCTCTAGTTTCAATTCCTGGTACCATATTTGACCTACAAGATAGAAATCAGTGAAACTGCACCCAAAAACCAAAACATAGGCTCCCTTAACAACATACCTTACTTCTAAGAAGTAAGTCAACCAAGTCTTAATCGGAGATCACACAACATCCACACAACAAACCTATTCCCCAAGGTTCCCGAAAGACTCGACCAGCTTTGATATCACTAATGTGACACCCTCAATCCGGCATCACAATTGTTACCCAACATATACAAACACTAAATAAAGTCTTGCTTGAGGTATCGTGATAGGATTTGTGTGCCAATGGATATAGAGTTAAGAAAGATGATCTTGGAAGAAGCGCACAAGAGTAGGCTGAGTTTTCATCCAGGAGCTACCAAGGTGTACCAGGACTTGAATAAAATGTTTTGGTGGCCTGGAATGAAGAAGGAGGTAGCTGAGTATGTGTTGGATTGCTTGGTCTGTCAGAAAGCGAAGATAGAACACCAAAAGCCAGCAGGATTGTTACAATCTTTAGATATCCCAGATGGAAAATGGATGAAATATCTATGGATTTTGTGGTTGGGTTCCCAAGGACTAACAAGAGGCATGATGCCATTTGGGTAATCATTGATAGGTTGACGACGTGTGCTCACTTCCTACCTATTGATGAAAGTTATACATTGGAGAAGTTAACCCAAATCTACATCAAGGAAGTAGTAAGGTTGCATGGAGTGCCTTCTGGTATTGTTTCCGACAGAGATCCTAGATTTACATCTAGATTCTGGAAGCAGTTACATAAGGCTTTGGGAACTAAGTTGAGGTTGAGTTCTGCTTATCATCCTCAGACGGATAGTCAGTCAAACAAAAAATTCAATCATTGGAAGATCTCCTGAGAGCTTGTGTTTTGGAACACATAGGAAGTTGGGATGAGTTCTTACCGTAGATTGAGTTCACCTATAACAATAGTTTTCATTCAAATATAGGTATGGCACCTTATGAAGCATTGTATGGCAGAAAGTGTAGAACACCATTGTGTTGGTATGAGATGGGAGAAAGTCAAGTGTTAGGACCGGAGGTAGTACAACAGATGACAGAACAAATCAAGAGGATAAGGGAAAAGATGATATCGCACAAGATAGACAAAAGAGTTACAGCGATAAAAGGAAAAGAACTTTAGAGTTCAAGGAAGGAGACCATGTTTTTCTGAGAGTAACTCCGAGAACTGGAATTGGCAGAGCAATAAAGTCTAGAAAGCTTACCCATAGATTCATTAGACCATTTCAAATTCTTCGCCGAATTGGTCATATAGCCTATCATATCGCTTTACCACCAAACCTATCCAATCTTCATGATGTCTTTCATGTTTCTTAGTTAAGAAAATACTACCCTGATCCATCACACATCTTAGAACCAGAGTCAATACAATTGAGAGAGAACCTTGAGTATGAGGCTCTACCTGAAAGGATCGCGGATAGAAGGATTAAGGAACTCTGAGGCAAAAACATTCCATTGGTCAAGATCATATGGGATTAAGTTACCAGAGGTGCTACCTGGGAGCGTGAAGAAGACATGCAGTAGCAATATCCGAGTCTATTTTAAAAAGGTACGTCGAATTTCGAGGACGAAATTCTTTTACGGCGGGTATTAATGTAACACCCTGATTTCTTTTCAAGTTTTCTAAATAAACAGTATTTATGTGTTCATATTTTATTGGAGGGTCTAGAGAGTAAAATAAAATAAACTGAGACCATAGTCAAGCTCTATGCTATCGTAGGAAGCTATGGTTAAATTTTGGGTCGAAAACTCAGACGGAGCCCGATTTGCGTTTTTCATTGACAATTAGTATTTTACTACTATAAAGACCTAATTTGGTCTCGTGAATGAGACAGCTAGTCTTAGAATCACGTTTCCTACATTTTTGCTAAAATTGGTTTTGACCTTCAAAAGTGAAACTAATATAAACTATTCATGCGAAGACTCGAACCGGGAGACAAACGGAGCTGCATAGGATTTTAGCGGGACCCGCTAACGGATAACCTTGATGTCACATCAATTCAAATCACCTTGAATTTCATGCCTATGTCATGATGATATTCTCAAAATACCTAGATGCAAAATGACCGAAATGCCCTTGGACATTTAAGAAAAAGACCATTTAGTCCTTAGGCAAAAAGACCAAACTACCCTTAATGAATTTTTTTGTGGACCTCCTTGCCCCACACCCCATCATATTCGAAACCCCCTCCATCTTCCTCCTCCATCACTTCTTTCCTTCTTCTTCATTTCTCCTCCATTTCTCCATAACTTTCTCTCATTTTTCTAAAGCTTTCCTTAAGGATTTTCAAGAAACTTTGAGAAGCAAAGTTGATCATCTCATCCTTCTCTATCATCTAAGAGGTATAGACTTCAACTTCTTTCATTCTATGATCATATAATCCAAGTGGTTAGAAAACCAAATCAAACTCTCACCCATTTCTAACCATGATAGCCGAAACCCTAGCTTGTTGGTTGAAGGAATTTTGGTTCAAATCTTTGACAATTGATCATAGATTATGTCTTAGTTATGCTTAAGGATGATTGATCCAAGAGTTGGTAGAAATTCAACATCCCTAGCCTATTTAAGTAAATAGGGGAGCAGCTTAGTCATAAGGGTTAGGGGAATTTTTGGTTGAACTGTACTGATTTCTGGTTGTGTTTTGTTGTAAAGGATCAAACAGTGTTCGAACATTCGATAGCGTACCCGATTGACAATTGCGGAGCCGCATCCGGAGTCGCACGAGAACATCACTAAGGTGGCGGAAAGAACCACAATATCGTCGGGGACGCAATATATTGATATGCGTAGGGCGACCTAAACCCTATTAGAGGTCGTTTGACCGATAGGTTGATATTAGCGTATATCGAGGATGTATGTTCTGTGATTGGATGTTTAATATAATATATTTGATATTTATGTTATTCCTATTATATGTTTATGATTAATTAAATATTATTTATCTGTGAGTTGATATTATTTATTGAATCTGTTTCTAGTTGTTATTGATGTGCCGTTGTGGTTGCTAATGCCTGAGTAGAGATAGGAAGTAAATTCTAATAAGTCAGGAGATGAATATGTGGTGAGAAAGTCGAGGATGTATATATGTTGTTGTGCTCAACCTAGAGATATCGTTGATCTGTTGACGTTGTGATATAAATCGATACCCGGTTAAACCGGAGGAAAGTTGGTCGTGGTTATTTATAAGTTGTGATTGAGGCACTAAGTGTTGATCCTGAGATGAGTCGATGAGATTCATGTTGCATAGTTGTTTTTCATCACTGTGTTGGCATACGGGCAATCGATCTTGCCTACGGGGAGATGATCGTACCCATTAGTCGAATTGTAGACGGACGGGCGAATGTCGCGACCTGGCCTGCGGGTGGGGGGATATGTTGTTGCCATAAGTCAAGTTGTTAACGGACAGGCGAATGTTCCGACCTAGCCTGAGGGCGGGGGAATATCGTAACCGTGAGTTGAGCTTGAGGGCTTTTGACCGAACCCTGCATTACGGGGGGTGGCATAGTGATGAATGGTACATCTTGATCTGTTGGGATGTCACATCGTGATCGCGTCCATATAGTTGTCAATTGCATAAGTGTGAGAGATAGTAGTTAAGAGAGAATGATTTGGGAGTTGTTTGGTTATCACTGCTGTGTTGTTGAGTGTTGCTATCTATATAAATTATTTTATATAGTTTTTTTCCCATTTATGATGAATTGTTGTTTCTTATCCCCTATATTTTTCTATGTCGTATTTTATTATTTCTCGATCGTACGAGAATCCTGTCGAGGAGTTGCCAGAGGAGATCGATGGCATACCGGTTGAACCAGATGTTGGCGGGAGAGCCCCGGGTCCCAACAATGGAGGACTTTAGAGCTTGGGGGCTTTCATTACCCTATTATGGTCGCATTGGGGTTAATAGTCTTAGTTTGTTATGGCCAGTACATGGGTTTGAGCGAAATGCATTTTTGGGGCCAGGAGAGGAAGTCGTATGTATTTTATTTTGTTGTTATGCTTTCATTTTATTTACTAGTTGCGTACTCTGAGACTTTTATAATTGACATCAGTTGTTGTAGGCTCTACTGATGGAGCCAATACTCTTACTTACCGATAAGTCGTTATGGTATCAGTGTATTGAATGTTTTAATATTTCCACATTTTATACTATCACGCTATGCTATAATGTTAAGAATTCGAGTTCGGGATACCAATGGGACCTCCGAGGAAGGGGTTGTCTCATTTAGTGGTAACAGGTTCGGGGAAAGAACCACAATATCATTGGGGAGGCAAGATTTAAAATAATATATATTGATATGCGTAGGGCAACCTAAACCCTACTAGAGGTCTTTGACCGATAGGTTGATATTAGCGTATATCGAGGATATGCTCTATGATTGGATGTTTAATATAATATATGTGATATTTATGTTATGCCTATTATATGTTTATGATTAATTGAATATTATTTATCTGTGAGTTGACATTATTATCAAATCTGTTTTTGGTTGTTACTGATGTGTTGTTGTGACTGCTGATGCTTGAGTAGAGATAGGCAGTAAATTTTGATGAGTTGGGAGATGATTGTGTGGTGAGAAAGTCGAGGATATATATATATATATATATATATATATATATATATATATATATATATATATATATATATATATATATATATATAGTGCTCAACCTAGAGATACAGTTGATCTGTTGATGTTGTGATATAAAGTCGATACCTGATTAAGTCGGAGGAAAGTTGGTCGTGGTTGTTAGAAGTTGTGGTTGAGACTAAGTTGTTGATCCCGAGATGAGTCGGTGGGGTTCATGTTGCATAATTGTTGTTCATCACTGTGTTGGCATATGGGCAATTCCGATCTTGCCAGCGAGAAGATGATCGTACCTATTAGTTGTTAACGGACGGGCGAATGTCCCGACCTGGCTTGCTGGCGGGTGTATATGTCGTTATCGTAAGTTGCGTTGTTGACGGGCGAATATTCCGACCTGGCCTGCAGGCGGGGAATATGTCTTACCCATGAGACGAGTTGAGCCTGTGGGCTATTGGCCGAAACATGGATTACAGGGGGTGGCACAGAGATGAACGAGACATCTTGATCTGTGTGTCCATACCGACTACTAAACACTGCTGGCTTTCGGCTAACCATGTAGTGTTAGAATGTTCTAAAAAGACCTTATCATTACTTGAGGAATCTAGATTGATGCCTGCCAAGGATAGTAGGCTAGGTAGTAAACCTCAGAAACACGTATTGCTACTCTCTATGGAAGCTAAGGAATCTCCTGAGTTTGATTCGTTGCCTATAGTGCGACAGTTTTCGGAAGTTTTCCCTGATGACATTCCGAGTTTACCATCAGAAAGAAAAATTGAATTCGCTATAGATTTCGTACCAGGAACTGGACCGATTTCGATAGCACCTTATCGAATGGCTCCAGCAGAGTTAGCGGAGCTGAAGAAGCAATTAGATGACATGTTGGGTAAGGAGTTTAGAAGACTGAGTGCTTCACCTTGGGGAGCGCCGGTTCTATTCGTCAAGAAAAAGGACGGAAGTTCAAGACTGTGTGTGGATTATCGGCAGTTGAACAAGGTGATGATCAAGAATAAGTATCTGTTACCCAGGATTGATGACTTGATGGACCAGTTGAAAGGAGCGGTGGTGTTTTCAAAGATTGAATTAAGATCTGGTTATCATCAGATTCCAGTCAAGAAGGAAGATGTACCAAAGAAGGCGTTTAGGAGCCGGTATGGACACACTGAGTATCTGGTGATGCCCTTTGGTGTAACTAATGCTCCAGAAGTGTTTATGGATTACATGAACCGGATTTTCCGACCGTTCTTAGATAAGTTTTTAGTCGTGTTTATCGACGACATTCTTATTTATTCCATTAACCGGGAAGAACATCAAAAACATCTTAGGATTATGCTTCAAGTGTTAAAGGACCGACAACTTTATGCAAAGTTGTCCAAGTGTGAATTCTGGTTGGAAGAAGTGCAATTCTTAGGTCATGTGATTAATCATGATGGGATAGCAATGGACCCAACAAAGGTTGAAGCTGTGGTACAATGGGCAAGCCCTAAGTCGGTAAGTTAAATATGAAGTTTTCTGGGCCTAGCTGGATATTACCGAAGGTTCATCGAAGGATTCTCGAAGATCGCGTTGTGGATGACGCAGCTAACAAGGAAGGGAATATCCTTTGTATGGACGGAGGAGTGTGAGAAAAGTTTTCGAGAGCTGAAAAGGAGGTTGACTACATCATCAGTACTAACGTTACTGGATTCTTTCGAGCAGTTTGACGTGTACTGTGATGCGTCATATCTAGGATTGGGTTGTGTCCTAATGCAAGAAAAGGAGAGTCATAGCATATGCTTCACGACAGCTAAGAGTCCATGAGAGAAATTATCCGACTCATGATTTTGAATTAGTAGCCATAGTTGCTTTAAAGATTTGGCGACACTATTTATATGGAGCCAAGTTTACAGTGTATAGTGACCATAAGAGTTTGAGGTACCTGTTTGATCAGAAGGAGTTAAATATGAGGCAAAGGAGGTAGATGGAATTCATAAAGGATTATGAATTCGATCTACAATACGATCCAGGAAAGGCGAATGTAGTAGCGGATGCGTTAAGTAGGAAATCCTTACGCGTATCTGCTATAATGGTGAAAGAGCTAGAACTGATTGAACAGTTTAGAGATCTGAATCTAGGTACGGAATTATCTAGAGATAAGGTACACCTAGGAATGGTCACAGTAACGAATGACTTCTTGAAGACGATAAAGGAAAAGCAAGAAGTTGATCAGTATCTTCAGAAGGTGAAAGGACAAGTAACGGAAGGTAGAACTTTTGAGTTTAGGATGAATCAAGATGGAGTCTTGAGGTATGGTGATAGGATTTGTATGCCAATGGATATAGAGTTAAGAAGGATGATCTTGGAAGAAGCGCACAAGAGTAAGCTGAGTTTTCATCCAAGAGCTACCAAGATGTACCAGGACTTGAAGAAAATGTTTTGGTGGCTCAGAATGAAGAAGGAGGTAGCTGAGTATGTGTTGGCTTGCTTGGTGTGCCAGAAAGCGAAAATAGAACACCAAAAGCCAGCAGGATTGTTACAATCTTTAGATATCCCAGAATGGAAATGGGATGGAATATCTATGGATTTTGTGGTTGGGTTGCCAAGGACTAACAAGAGGCATAATGCCATTTGGGTAATCGTTGATAGGTTGACGAAGTGTGCTCACTTCTTACCTATTGGTGAAAGTTATACGTTGGAGAAGTTAACCCAAATCTACATCAAGGAAGTAGTAAGGTTGCATGGAGTGCCTTCAAGTATTGTTTCCAACAGAGATCCTAGATTTACATCTAGATTCCGGAAGTAGTTACATAAGGCTTTGGGAACTAAGTTGAGGTTGAGTTCTGCTTATCATCCTCAGACGGATGGTCAGTCGGAACAAACGATTCAGTCATTGGAAGATCTCTTAAGAGCTTGTGTTTTAGAACACACAGGAAGTTGGGAAGAGTTCTTACCGTTGATTGAATTCACCTATAACAATTGAGACGACCCCATACATATGAAGCCTTCCCATTGGTCCCAACCTCTTATTATTATTATTATTATTATTATTATTATTATTATTATTATTATTATTATTATTAACTACGCCTAGCCGTATATAAACCAATAGCGTGGTTTACAAGCAGCATTGCGGAAAACAAAACAACGTAAACAAGAACGGCAAGCATAGCAAACGATGATCAGAGTATAAAGCGCAAAATAAGCATAACTGTATAATAACATGCATAAGTTATCCCCATCAGTAGGGCACTGTATATACATATACATACGGTCATTTAGAAACATCAAGAGCCAAAAGAAAACCCTCGGAGCTCACAAGTAACCCCCATCCCCTCTCAAAAGATACATCAAAAGCTCTCAGCTCTCTCCCTGGGACGCACTGGTAGGCTCTCACCATCAGTGGTGAGGATGACCTGAGCTACCTTGACCCTCGCCATGAGTACGCCTGTAATGCACAATCGGCTCATACTTTGACGAAGAACTGGACACCACGATCCTATGCCTGCGGTAAGTCCTCAAGTACTACTCAGTCCTCCTGTGCTAGCCTCGGTAGACGTAACCTCTCCTGCTGGTCACGACCGATGACTGGGGGGCTGCCCAAGCATAGTCCTGCTCCCTCTGCCTCGGAGGTTGCCACATCCTCGGAAAGGGAAGGAACTGGTAGACGCGATAGGGACCAATGATATATATATATATATA
Source organism: Ammopiptanthus mongolicus (assembly GCA_039655645.1). Classification (NCBI taxonomy): domain Eukaryota; kingdom Viridiplantae; phylum Streptophyta; class Magnoliopsida; order Fabales; family Fabaceae; genus Ammopiptanthus; species Ammopiptanthus mongolicus. The sequence continues at coordinate 40,448,998 of CM077345.1, forward strand.
TATAGTGGTGTACCGCTCTGGAACATCAGGCTGACTGGTCCTGTGTAGACCATCAAAAAGGTAGAGGGGTCTACCCGCCATCCCCTCTCATCATGGTAGATAATCTCAATATCGCCCAGCACCGGCATCCGCGGTGCCCCCGTGATGAACGGTTGAAGCCTTGGGTCCATGCTGAATCTTCGCTGGCTCGTCGTCTTCAAACGATCCTATAATAGACAACAAGGAAAAAACGGAAGGGAGATAAGAAATACAGCGCATCATAAAGTAGGAAAACAGTAATAATGCAATAAACACACAACAAGTAGCATATAACAAATATCACGTTTATAACATTTACTGCATTCCAGGACACATCTCTCAAGACAACAATTGCAACAGACATCCATCTTATGAGTCTCACACTCAGATCAATCCTCTAGACCAAGGTAATAATCCCATGCAGTATGTCGGTCGAAAAACGCACTTATGCAGGTTCCCTACTGGAACGGTTCCACACCTGAACAAGTCCACACCGGAACAAGTTCTGTGTTGGAACGGAGTTAGCTTGCCCAAGAAACCAAACCGCTCACCATGACCAATAAGAGTGCATCCCCCTTCCATACCGGAATCGGGGTATCTCGGTTGCCTCGGAATGTTAGCCAAGAACAACTGGAAAGGTCTGGGATTAGTCGGGCAAACCGGACTGGATCGGGAGTCACGACAGGATAGGAGCTACCTCATCCATCACTGTAAACTATTCCGAAGACCGGCAACATCCCCAAGGCCACTCACTTGACCGCCCCATCTACTTTCCGTACCCGCACTCAGGTACCGCTAACCTCATATGATGCTGGCAGCCCATACTACCTGTCACATGGCCTCGCCACTTGGCAGTTGATGATGATATGCAGCAAACATCCTCAACGGGCTTGATACCGGATCTCACGCCTAAGCTCTCAATCAAAACAACACGATGCCACTGCATCCACACGGCCACAGCCTCGACGCCACGCGTCCACGAGTCACAACTCAAGCAACACGGCCGCAGCCTCAAGAAGTCAGTACAACAGCAACGGCACTATCCACTGTATCAACCCGATAACAACACGGCACACAGCCAAACTTATTCTATGACATTCCGCCATAACTCTTAATATTACAGCATACACCATAGCAATAACAATAATATCACCATAGTAGCAGTAACCTCAACAACAGCATATAAGCAGCTAGCAGCATATCACACATACCAAGTAGCATATAAGCAGACAGATAGCAACAACAGCCAACAGCGTACAGTCATACATCAGCAACCATCCTCGATTAACAATTATTTAACCTAGGGTTTTCAAAATAGCCCAAAGTAAAATAAACCTAGGGTCTAGATACTTTATCAGGGCTCAACCACTAGTAGGGTTAGGGCTTCCCTACGCATAGCAGAAATCACAACTACATTACTCTTGCCTTCCCGACGGTAGCAGTACTCTTTCTCCCCACCTGAACTGTCGGCACGCAAATCCACTGACTTGCTTCCTCTCCCTCAAGCTCGCAGCCCACCTTCAATGGCAGCTCCAGGAACAACCCAATAACAACTCCAAATCTAGCACCATCACGAGCACGAACTTTGCCCTAATCATGAGCACAACACATGCACCATAGTGTTAGCCCTGGGCAAGCTCAAAAATCAAAGAAAAAGGGTAAAGACTCCAAGAACACAAGGAACACGTGTTAAGGATTCGAGTTTACCTCAGGCGAATCGAAAAACCAATCCGTCAGAGTTGTAGATAACTCAATCGCGATCACAACGATGCTGTCAGAATCGCGTTCTGGTACTTCGATCGTCTCGAAACTGAGCTTTCTTTCTCTACAAAATCTCAGAGCTCCTCTCTCTAGCTTGCAGAACACTTAGTGATTTTCGTGCAAAATGAGAAGATGAAAGTGGAAGCTCCATTTATGGTTTCCGCTTTCCACGCTTAAGCATTCTTCACACTGCACGCTTGAGCGTTGGCACGCTCTAGCGTGGGATCCATACACGCTTGAGCGTGGGACCTCGTCCACTCCGCCTGCTCTTGGCCTGACACGTGTCTCACACGTGTCCAAACTCAGAGCAGCTGCTTAGCGCACTCAGCACCCTGAGGCGTCCAACTCCTCCCATGCTGAAGCGTTTTAGCACTTAAGCGTGGAGTCCTCCCACGTTTAAGCGTCAAGCTCAGAGAGAGAAGAACTTCCAGCCTTTTGACTTCCTCAGTTACTCGTTCTAAGCCTTAGGCACTTCCAACCTTGTTCAAGCCTATTCCTAAGCTTCAAACTAGGTCTAAAACTAACACACAACAATTCACACAATCATCCAAAGCTCCAATCGAGATTATCCAGCTCGATCAGAGTTCACAGAAAAATCGGGATGTTACAACAATAGTTTTAATTAGAGTATCGGTATGGCACCTTACGAAGCGTTGTATGGCAGAAATTGTAGAACACCATTGTGTTGGTATGAGACAGGAGAAAGTCAAGTGTTAGGACCGGAGGTAGGACAACAGATGATGGAACAAATCAAGAGGATACGGGAAAACATGAAAATCGTATAGGATAGACAAAAGAGTCACAGCAATAAGAGGAGAAAACCTTTAGAATTCCAGGAGGGAGATCATGTTTTTATGAGAGTAATTCCGAGAACTGGAATCGGTAGAGCAATAAAATCTAGAAAGCTTACTCCTAAATTCATCGGACCATTTCAAATTCTTCGCCGAATTGGTCCTGTAGCATATCATATCGCTTTACCACCAAACCTATCCAATCTTCATGATGTCTTTCATGTTTCCCAGTTGAGAAAGTACTACCCTGATCCATCACACATCTTAGAACCAAAGTCAATACAATTGAGAGAGAACCTTGAGTATGAGGCTTTGCCTATAAGGATCGTGGATACAAGGATGAAGGAACTTAGAGGTAAAAACATTTCGTTGGTCAAAATCATATGGGATGAAGTTACCGGAGATGCTACCTGGGAATGCAAAGAGGACATGCAGCGGCAATATCCGAGTTTATTTTAACAAGGTACGACTAATTTCGAGGATGAAATTCTTTTTAAGGGGGTAGTAATGTAACACTCCGATTTCTTTTCAAGTTTTCTAAATAAACAGTATTTATGAGTTTATATTTTATTGGAGGGTCTAGAGAGTGAAATAAAATAAACTGAAATCGTAGTCAAGCTCTACGCTATCGTAGGAAGCTATGGTTAAATTTTGGGTCAAAAACTTAGACGAAGCCCGGTCTGCGTTTTTCATTGACAGTAGTATTTTAATACTATAAAGACCTAATTTGGACTCGTGAACGAGACAATTAGTCTTAGAATCACGTTTCCTACATTTTTGCAAAAATTGGTTTTTGACCTTCAAAAGTGAAAATAATATAAACTATTTTGGCGAAGACTCGAACCAAGAGACAAACGGAGCAATGTAGGGATTTAGCGGGACCCGCTAACGGATAAACTTGATGTAACATCAAGTCAAATCACCTTGAATTTTGTGCCTGTGTCATGATAACATTCTCAAAATATCTGGACGCGAAATGACCGAAATCCCTTAAGAAAAAGACCATTTGGTCCTTAGGCAAAATGACCAAAATACCCTTAATGAATTTTTTTGTGGACCTCCTTGTCCCACACCCCATCATATTTGGACCCCCCTCCATCTTCCTCCTCCTTCACTTCTTTCTTCTTCATTTCTCCATTTCTCCATAACTTTCTCTCATTTTTCTTAAGCTTTCCTTAAGGATTTTCAAGAAACTTTGAGAGGCAAAGTTGATCACCTCATCCATATCTATCATCTAAGAGGTATAGACTTAACTCTTGAGCTCTCAATCTTCATTTTTTCTCCATTGAAATTTCATGGTTTTAAGTTTATGATTCAAACTTCAAAAATCTCTTGAAAATTGTAGAAAAATCCGTTTAATCCCAAACCAATTTCTATAATCTAGTTTCATCCTCTACTATCACTATCTAAGAGCATGAAATCAAATAATATTCCTAGCCTATTTATCTATGAGGAACCGAACCTAGGTCCAATTTGGGGGGAAATGGGTTTTGTTCAATTTGTGTGAAATGATTCTTGATTTCACCTATTTCATTCCATAATCATGTAATCCAAGGGATTAGGAAACCAAATCAAGCTCTCACCTATTTTTAATGGTGATGGCCGAAACCCTATGGTGAGAAAAGCTTGAGTTTTGCTTCAAGTTTTTGAGTAAAAAGACTTACTCTAGTGTTGTGCATGCTTAAGGATCATTGATCCAAGAGTTGGTAGAATTTAACCTCTCTAGCCTACTTAATTAAATAGGGTCAGCATCCTAGTCATAAGGGTTAGGGGATTTTTAATTAACCGATATTGATTTCTGGTTGTGTTTTGTTGTAAAGGATCGGGCAGTGTTCGAACGTTCGACAGTGCATCCGATTGATAGTTGCGGAGCCGCATCCGCAGTCGCACGAGAACATCACTAAGGTGGGGGAAAGAACCACAATATCGTCGGGGAGGCAAGATCTAAAATAATATATATTGATATGCATAGGGCGACCTCAACCCTACTAGAGGTGGTTTCATTGATAAGTTCATATTAGCGTATATCGAGGATGTATGCTCTGTGATTGGATGTTTAATATAATATATGTGATATTTATGTTATGCCTATTATATGTTTATGATTAATTAAATATTATTTATCTGTGAGTTGATATTATTGTCGAATATGTTTCTGGTTGTTATTGATGTGTTGTTGTGACTGCTGATGCCTGAGTAGAGATAGGCAGTAAATTCTGATGAGTTGGGAGAGGATTGTGTGGTGATAAAGTCGAGGATATATATATATATATATATATATATATATATATATATATATATATATATATATATATATATATATATATATATATATATATATTTGATACCCGATTAAGCAGGAGGAAAGTTGATCATGGTTGTTATAAGTTGTGGTTGAGACACTAAGTTGTTGATCCCGAGATGAGTCGATAAGGTTCATGTTGCATAGTTGTTGTTCATCACTATGTTGGCGTATGGGCGATTCCGATCTTGCCTACGGGCAGATGATCGTACCTATTAGTTGTTAACGGATGGGCGAATGTCCTGATCTGGCCTGCGGGCAGGGGAATATGTTGTACCCATGAGACGAGTTGAGCCTGCGGGATGTTGGCCGAACCTTGCATTATGGGGGGTGGCACAGAGATGAACGAGACATCTTGATCTGTTGGGGATGTCGCGTCGTGATCGCATCCATATAATTATCAGTTGCATGAGTGTGAGAGACAGTAGTTAAGAGAGAATTATCTGGGAGTTGTTTGGTTATCACTGTTGGGATGCTGAGTGTTGCTATCTATATAAATTATTTTATTGTAGCTGTTTTCGCATTAACGATGAATTACTGTTTCTTATCCCCTATGTTTTCTCTATGTCGTATTTTATTTATTCTTGACCGCACGAGAAGATCCTGTTGAGGAATTGCTGGAGGAGATTGATGGCATACCCGTTGAACCTGATGCTGGCAAGAGAGCCTCGGATCCCAATGCTGGGGGACCTTGAGCTGCTCTATGCATAGGACGACCGTTTCTGGGAGACTGACTACTCTCAGCGAAGAGTAGTGTATACGAGCCCAACTATTGTATACGTTAGAGTCGTGGTTGGGTAGATAGTCTTAATTTTGTTATAGCCAATACATGGGTTTGAGTGAAATGTATTTTTGGGGCTAGGAGAGGAAGACTGGTGTATTTTATTTTATTGCCATGCTTTCAGTTTGTTTAAGTTGTGTACTCCGAAATTAATAGTTGGTTATGATGTCAGTTGTAGGCTCTACTAGGAGAGCCAATATTCTTATATCTGTATAAGTTATTATGGTATCATTGGTTGATAGTTTTTAATATTTCTGCATTTTTAATTAATCACGCTACGCTGCAACGCTAAGAATTCGAGTTCGGGTTACCAATGGGACTTCCGATGAAGGGGTTGTCTCATTTTAGTGGTATCAGAGAAGTTTGATTGGGATAGAGTGAAGATTGAGAGCTCAAGAGTGAAGTCTATACCTCTGAGATGATAGAGAAGGATGAGGTGATCAACTTTGCTGCTCAAAGTTTCTTGAAAATCCTTCAGGAAAGCTTAAAAAAAATGAGAGAAAGTTAAGGAGAAATGCAAAAATGAAGAAGAAGGAAAGAAGTGATGGAGGAGTAAGATGGAGAGGGGAGGTTCGTATATGAGGAGAATGGGACAAGGATGTCCAACTAAAATTTCATTAAGAGTAGTTTGGTCTTTTTGCCTAAGGACCAAATGGTAATTTTGAAGAAAGTCATGGACATTTTGGTCTTTTCGCATCCAGACATTTTGAAAATGTCATCATGACACAGGCACGAAATTCAATGTGATTTGACTTGATGTGACATCAAGTGTATCCGTTAGCGGGTCCCGCTAAATCCCTACGCAGCTCCGTTTGTCTTCCGGTTCGAGTCTTTGCCCGAATAGTTTATATTATTTTCACTTTTGAAGGTCAAAAACCAATTTTAGCAAAAATGTAGGAAACGTGATTCTAAGACTAACTGTCTCGTTCACGAGTCCAAATTAGGTCTTTATAGTAGTAAAATACTACTGTCAATGAAAACGCAGACCGGGCTCCGTCTGAGTTTTCGACCCAAAATTTAACCATAGCTTCCTACGATAGCGTAGAGCTTGACTATGGTCTCAGTTTATTTTATTTTACTCTCTAGACCCTCCAATAAAATACAAACACATAAATACTGTTTATTTAGAAAACTTGAAAAGAAATCGGGGTGTTACATTATTACCCCCTTAAAAAGAATTTCGTCCTCGAAATTCGACATACCTTTTTAAAATAAACTTGGATATTGCCGCTGCATGTCCTCTTCGCATTCCCAGGTAGCATCTCCGGTAACTTCATCCCATATGATCTTGACCAACGAATGTTTTTACCTCGGAGTTCCTTAATCCTTCTATCCGAGATCCTTACGGGTAGAGCCTCATACTCGAGGTTCTCTCTCAATTGTATTGACTCTGGTTCTAAGATGTGTGATGGATCAGGGTAATACTTTCTCAACTGAGAAACATGAAAGACATCATGAAGATTGGATAGGTTCGGTGGTAAAGCGATATGATAGGCTACAGGACCAATTCGGCGAAGAATTTAAAATGGTCCAATGAATCTAGGGGTAAGCTTTCTGGATTTTATTGCTCTGCCTATTCCAGTTCTCGGAGTTACTCTAAGAACAACATGGTCTCCTTCCTGGAATTCTAAAGGTCTTCTACTTTTATCGCTGTAACTCTTTTGTCTATCCTGTGCGATTTTCATCTTTTCCCGTATCCTCTTGATTTGTTCTGTCATCTGTTGTACTACCTCCGGTCCTAACACTTGACTTTCTCCCGTCTCATACCAACACAATGGTGTTCTACACTTTCTGCCGTACAACAATTTGTAAGATGCTATCCCTATGCTTGAATGAAAACTATTGTTATAGTTGAACTCAGTCAGCGGTAAGAACTCATCACAACTTCCTGTGTGTTCCAAAACACAAGCTCTCAAGAGATCTTATAACGATTGAATTGTTCGTTCCGAATGACCATCCGTATGAGAATGATAAGAAGAACTCAACCTTAACTTAGTTCCCAAAGCCTTATGTAACTGCTTCCAGAATCTAGATGTAAATCTAGGATCTCTGTCGGAAACAACACTAGAAGGCACTCCATGCAACCTTACTACTTCCTTGATGTAGATTTGGGTTAACTTCTCCAACGTATAACTTTCACCAACTTAACCCAAGCAGTCCATGATTAAGAATCAAACTGCTCTGATACCACTAAAATGAGACAACCCCTTCCTCGGATGTCCCATTGGTAACCCAACTCGATTTCTTAATGTCGTACCGTAATGTGATAGTACAAAATTGCAGAAATATTAAAACAAACAATACACCGATACCATGATAATTTATACAGACATAAGAGTAGTGGCTCCATCAGTAGAGCCTACAACAACTGATATTAAATATACAACCTCAGAATACGCAATTAATAAAAACTGAAAGCATAGCAGCAGAAATAAAAAATACATACGACTTCCTCTCCTGGCCCCAAAATACATTTCACTGTATCCCATACACTGGCCATAACAAACTAATACTACTAACCCTAAGACGACCATAATAAGGGTAATGAAAAACCCCCAAGCTCTAAAGTCCTCCAGCGTCAGGATCGGGGGCTCTCCCGCCAGCATCTGGTTCGATAGGGATGCCATCGATCTCCTCTGGAAACTCCTCAACAGGATCTTCTCATGCGATCGAGAAATAATAAAGTACGACATAGAAAAATATAGGGGATAAGAAACAGCAATTCTTCATATATGGGAAAACAGCTATATAAAGTAATTTATATAGATAGCAACACTCAATAGCACAACAGTGACAACCAAACAACTCCCGGATAATTTTCTCTTAACTACTGTCTCTCACACTCATGCAACTAACGACTATATGTATGCGACATCCCCAATAGATCAAGATGTCTCGCTCATCTATGTGCCACCCCCCGTAATGCAAGGTTCGGCCAACAGCCCGCAGGCTCAACTCGTCTTATGGTTACGATATATTCCCCCGCCCGCAGGCCAGGTCGGAATATTCGCCCGTCAACAACGCAACTCAACTTACGGCAACGACATATCCCCCCGCCCCCAGGCCAGGTCGGGACATTCGCCCGTACGTCGACAACTAATAGGTACGATCATCTCCCCGCAGGCAAGATCGGAATCGCCCATACGCTTACACAATGATGAACCACAACTATGCAACATTAACCTCATCGAATCATCTCGGAATCAACAACTTAGTATCTCAACCACGACTACCACGAGCAACTTTCCTCCGGCTTAACCGGGGTATCGACTTTATATCACAACATTAACAGATCAACGGTATCTCTAGGTTGAGAACTATAATATTTATATATCCTCGACTTTCTCACCCCACAATCATCTCCCAACTCATCAGAATTTACTGCCTATCTCTACTCAGGCATCAACAGTCACAACAGTAATGACTAATGAGCCCTAAAAGTTTTAATGATTAACAAAGTTATTATATGTTTATTGAAAATACTCGAAGACAAGTTTATGCTAATCCATAAGGTCAAAAGACCTTTGTATGTTTTTGACTTCAGATAGTTCTCCAAAATCCAAAGTTTCACCTAGCTCTTAAAGGACAACTCACTGCAATATCTTCGTGCAAAGAAACTAAGTGGTAAAGGTTTAAGTCCAAATGTTTACACTGCTTTATCGTCCAATTGTTTATAATTATTGTGCGTCCAATTGTCTTCAATGCGTATGCGTCCAATTGTCTTCAATGCTTATGCGTCCAATTGTTTTTAACTATTGTGTGTCCAATTGTCTTCAAATGCGTATGCGTCCAATTGTCTACAACACTTGTGCGTCCAATTATATATTTGCATGTGCGTCCACTAACTTCTTTTTGTAGATGACGTGGCACTCTGTTATTCAAAAGTCTTAAATGGTTTTAAGGAAATATCTTTTTCACATAAAGACAAAAGAAGGTACGAACATCGTACAAAGCAAATCACGTAGAGCAAAGAATCACGTAGAGCAAAACGCTTGTCGGCCATCAAAGCAAAATCAGTCTGCTACCATTCAAGCTGCTACTACCTCCTCATTCTGAAAGGACAATTAGACTACGGAAAACAACTGGCAAATGATCTGTGCCTAACGGATATTTGATTGAGTCTAAACGGAAAAGTTCTCCCTATATTTTGAAATCAGAAGGTCAAGACAAAAGATATAAGAATACCACCCTCTGAAGAACAAAACACAGACAACACACGAGCAAGAAAATATTCAAGAGATTTCATTGTGCAAACAAAAAGCCAAAAAGCTTTCACTCTCAGTTTTGATCTGTAAACCTTCTCATTCTTTCATTGTAAAGTTGTAAACAGATTGTCAAGAGCTATATCGTGTAATACTCTCACTGTTGTGAGTTTGTAAAAAGCTCAGAAAAACCCCTCTCAAATCTTAGGATTTGTTGAGCCTGAAGAGGCTTGTCTGTAAAAGAATACTTGTTGCCTGGAGAGGTGCAGAATACTTGGAGTTGTAGTCTTGGAGAGACTTGGAAACAGCTTGTATTAAGTGCTAAGAGTTTTAGTGGAAAAACCTTCTAGAGGAAGGGACTGGACGTAGCTCTTTGTTTTGAAAGAGTGAACCAGGATATATCTTTGTGTGAATCTCTCTTTCTCTATCTCGTTAAGATTTTTATTTATTACTAACTTAGGGATTGAAAACAAAGTATCTTAATCACCTATAATCGTTTTAGTATGTTCTTTCATCTTCCTGCTTTAAACGTTTGTTTTAAAAAAAAAGGGTTTTCGAAAATCAGTTAAAAAACACAATTCAACCCCCTTCTTGTGTTTCCCTGTTTCACTTTCAGTTGGTATCAGAGCTCAGCCTCTGGGTTGAGCATTTAGCCGTGCTTGAGGAAAAGATCCAAAGCTCGATGGCAGGACAAGGGATGCCCAGTGGAAGTCAACCTGTTCTTGAAGGTACCTCCTTGACCAGACCGCATTTTTTCAATGGCACTCAATACCTCTACTGGAAGGAAAGATTCAAAGGATTCATCTTGAGTACCAGCTCTGCGCTCTGGCCTTTGATCATGAACGGTCCTCACATCGTCAACAATCCTGATGGCACTGAGAAAGATGAGTCTCAGTGGACTGATGATGAGAAAAGAAGGATGGAGCAGAACTACAAAGCTAGATACACGCTGATGTGTGCTCTTAGTCCAGATGAGTTCCAAAAAATTCCTGCATGTGAATCAGCAAAACAAATCTAAGATACTCTATCCAATGTTCATGAAGGAACATCCAAAGTAAACGACTCAAAGATCATTATTCTTATGAGTCAATATGAAATGTTCACTATGGAAAATGGAGAAACCATCGTTGATATGATTGGTCGTTTCCAAACTATTATCAACAATCTCAAGTCTCTTGGCTACAAAAGAGAATGTTACGAAGATCCTCAGGAGCTTACATAAGGAATGGAGACCACTCATCACTGCAATCACGCAAGCTAAGGATTTGTCAACTTTGACCTTAGATGATCTTGTGGGAACCCTTTAAGTTCATGAGCAGGACCTCAACCAGGACAATCCTACAAAGAAAGGCAAGACAATTGCCTTGACAAGTCAAAAATCTAGCAAAGCTGATGATTCCAGCGATGACAATGATCAAAATGAAGAAGAAGAATCTGATGATGAACTGTCTCTCATATCAAAGAAACTTGAACGTATTCTGAAAAAGAAAATTATGAGAAGAAGACCATTTACAAATAAAATTGTCAAAGACCATGGTGAAACCAAGGATAAAAATCCAATGGTTTGCTGTGAGTGCAAGAAACCAGGCCACTTTAAAGCTGAGTGCCCTCATCTGAAAGATAAGAAAAGGTTTTTCAAAAAGAAAAGCAAGAATCTCATGGCAACATGGGAAGATCTTGACTCCTCTGAAGAAGAGGAAAGCGAAGAAGAAGCCAACCTATGTCTTTGGTCTGAAAATCATCTCCCTGAAGATTCTTCAGAAGAAGAGGAACAGTCTACCTCTTCAAATCCTAAGTCATTGAGAGAATTCAGTAACCTCTCTATAAATGGACCATCTATGTTCTATGTAACTGGTGACTATGCCATATGGAGAGAACTATTCATGAGATTCAGCTTGGAACAAAATGTTGATGACCTATGGAGAGCTTACACCGATGATAACTTTTGTCCTACCACTATTATCAATGGTGAACGCATAGTCAAACCAAGAGCTGAATGTTCTGAAGAAGAACAAAGAAGAGTGAGAATCATTGCTAGAGCTGTCTATATTCTTACATGTGCCTTGGACGCAAGAACTGTTAACATGGTGATGTATTGTGATATCGCTAAAAGAGTGCTTGACATGCTAGATGCCCTTTTTATGAGAAGGAGACCTGCTCATTTTGAAGGACCACCTATTTATCAATCTTCAGAATCAGAATATGAAACGTGGAAAGAGAACTTCAGGTCCTTTGTTGTAACCCAAGGATCATAAGAACACTGGAAAACTCTCACTGACGAAACCTTTTGTCCCATCATCATCATCACTGGAGAATACATGATGAAACCTCTAGATCGCTGCACCTTTGAGGAAAGAAGAAGAGTTGATCTTGACTGTGAGGCAAGGGCCTTTCTGTTTCGGAGTATACATGGAGCAAGGAGAGATGTCCTGGCTGAAGAGACAACTGCTTGGGGAATGATGAATCTAACGGATATTCTTGAAAGATCTCCACCTGCATCCCCAACAGCAGATATGTGTCTCATGGCAAGTATTTCCTCTGAGACAAGAATAGAAGAAGATGAGGTAAATATATCTGACTACTCAAAAGATGCATATGAAGAGCTATTAAATGAATCATGCACTATTTATTCTGAATATAAAGCCCTTAAAAGAAAATTTGCCAAACTCAATAAAGACTTTAACAAAGTCAAAGTTGAGAACGGAGAACTAAGAGATGAGATAATCAGCCTAACTGAAATCTCAAGCTCTAAGTTTAGTACATCTTGTGAAGTTGAGAAACTTGAGCATCAAATTACTTACTTAACTGATAGCCTGTCAAAATTCACTGATGGATCTAAAAATCTTAATTTAATTCTTAGATATAGATCTCCTTATGATAAATCTGGCATTGGGTATGAAAAAGAAAACCCAAAAATTTCTGAGACAAAAAAAGTAATGTATTGCTCTATCTGTGGTAAAAATGGACACTCTGCATCCAGATGGTTACACAAAAGAAAAACTTATAAGTTACCTACAACTAACCAAAAAGGACCCAAGTCTATCTGGGTACCTAAAAGTAAAATAATCTCTGTTACAGACTTGCTTGACAACAGAAAGAAAACACCAATCTTGGTACCTGGATAATGGATGCTCACGACACATGACGGGAGAAAAGTCTATGTTCCTAGACCTAAAGCCAAAGTCTGAAGGATCAGTTGTTTTCGGTGGCAATCAAAAGGGAAAGATTGTAGGTAATGGTAAGATTGGTAAGAATAATTCTCCCTCTATAAATAATGTGTTGCTAGTTGAAGGGCTAAAACACAATCTGCTTAGCATAAGCCAATTATGTGACAGTGGGTTTGTAGTGTCTTTCAACAAAGATAAGTGTATAGTCAAATATGCTGATGAGTCCACTCTATTTACAGGTAAGAGGCAAAATAATGTTTATAAAATTGACTTGGAGGACCTCTCTAATCAAAATGTATCATGTCTAATGTCTGTGAATGATGAGCAATGGATTTGGCACAAGAAACTTGGTCATGCAAGCCTGAGATTAATCTCAAAGCTACAAAAGCATAACCTCGTAAGAGGATTACAAAAGCTGGCCTATAAATCGGATGCTCTTTGTGATGCTTGTCAAAAGGGGAAACAAGTCAAAAATTCTTTTAATTCAAAGAATATTGTTTCAACATCCAGACCTTTAGAATTGCTACATTTAGATTTGTTTGGTCCAACAAGGACTGCCTCCCTAAGTGGAAAGAAATATGGACTTGTCATTGTTGATGATTACTCTAGATGGACATGGGTAATGTTCCTAACTCACAAAGACGAGTCTTTTGAGGTATTCTCAATATTCTGTAAAAGGATTCAAAATGAGAAAGGTATATGTATCAATTCAATCCGAAGTGATCATGGAGGAGAGTTTGAGAATGTAAACTTCCAACTATTCTGTGAAGAAAATGGCATTCTTCATAATTTCTCTGCCCCTAGAACACCTCAACAAAATGGGGTTGTTGAGAGAAAGAATAGGTCTCTTCAAGAGATGGCAAGAACATTACTTAATGATAACTCTGTCTGTAAGAACTTTTGGGCTGAGGCTGTTAACACAACATGCTATATTCAAAATAGAGTATACATAAGACCAATACTGAAAAAGACTCCATATGAATTGTGGAAAGGACGAAAACCCAACATATCATATTTTCATACTTTTGGATGTGCCTGTTTTATACTAAACACTAAAGACAATCTAGGAAAATTTGATGCCAAAGTTGATAATGGTATTTTCTTAGGATATTCTGAAACATCTAAGGCCTTTAGAATTTATAATTGTAGATCATTAATTGTCGAAGAATCCATTCATGTTAAATTTGATGACAAGAAGCCTGATAAAACACTATCAGAGCTGGACGAATCTCTTACAGATCTGGATCTGAATGATCATCGTCCAACCAACAATGAAAAGGAAATCTTCCATGATGTCAAAACTGATGATACACACTTGTCTAGTGATAGCCAGAAATCTTGGTAATTTAAAGTTTACCATCCTGAAGATCAGATCCTTGGTCAATCTAGTGAAAAAGTAAGAACAAGGTCAACCTTCAGAAATCAAGCTGATTCAGCTTTCATCTCTGAGTTAGAACCAAAAACTATGGATGAAGCTCTCTCGGACGATGGATGGATCTTGGCCATACAAGAAGAACTCAATCAGTTCGAGAGAAACAAAGTTTGGACCTTAGTTCAAGAACCCAAAGATAAATCCATTATTGGAACTAAGTGGGTATTTAGAAACAAGATGGATGAAAATGGAAAGGTTGTGAGAAACAAAGCAAGGTTAGTAGCACAAGGTTATACTTAAGAAGAAGGTATTGATTACACTGAAACCTTCGCTCCTGTTACTAGAATAGAAGCTATACGTATCTTACTATCCTTTGTTGCTCATCATAACATTAACCTTATATCAAATGGATGTTAAAAGTGCTTTTCTGAATGGACTAATTAACGAAGAAGTCTATGTAATGCAACCCCCTGGGTTTGAGGATCATTCCCATCCTGAGTATGTATACAAGCTTCAGAAAGCTTTATATGGACTCAAACAAGCTCCTAGAGCTTGGTATGAGAAACTCAGCTCTTTCCTCATGGAAAATGGTTTTTATATGGGAAAGGTAGATACGACTTTGTTTAATAAAACTAATAAGGATAATTTTATAATAATTCAAATCTATGTTGATGACATTATTTTTTGATCTACTAATGATTCTCTTTGTAAGGAATTTTCTGAGCTTATGACAAAAGAATTTGAAATGAGCATGATGGGAGAGCTCAAATTCTTTCTGGGTCTGCAGGTAAGACAAACCTCAAAGGGTGTGTACATTCACCAGACCAAGTACACTAAAGATCTCTTGAAGAAATTTCAAATGGACGATAGCAAGCCAATGAGTACACCTATGCATCCAACGTCTATTCTGACCAAAGACAACAAAGATAAAAAGGTAGATCAAAAGGTTTCCAGAGGTATGATCGGATCCTTTTTATATCTCACCACGTCCAAACCAGATATTATGTTTAGTGTATGTCTTTGTGCACATTTTCAAGCTGATCCATGTGAAAATCATTTAACTGTTGTCAAGAGAATTTTTAGATATCTAAAAGGTACTTCTAATCTGGGTTTATTTTATGAGAAAACCATTGAGTACAGATTAATGGGATATTGTGATGCTGACTATGCTGGAGATAGAATTGAACGAAAAAGTACAAGTGGTGGTTGTCATTATCTTGGAACAAATCTTATCTCATGGTCCAGTAAAAGACAAAGCACCATAGCCCTATCAACTGCTGAAGCTGAATATATCTCTGCGGCTAGTTGTTGCTCACAACTTTTATGGATTAAACATCAACTGGAAGATTACAATATTCATGAAAGTAAGATTCCAATTTATTGTGATAATACTGCTGCAATTAATTTATCAAAAAATCCTATATTGCACTCGAGGGCTAAGCATATAGAAATCCAACATCACTTTATTAGAGATTACATTCAAAAAGGTGTGTTTGATGTAAAATTTATAGATATTGACCACTAGTGGGCAGATATCTTCACAAAACCTCTTGCAGAGGATAGATTTTCTTTAATAAGAAAACAGCTCAACATGCTTTGTGTTGAATGACCTTGCGTCCAATAAACGCTTGTGTCAGAAAAGCATGTGCATAAAATGGTTGCGTCCATTTACTGCTACGTCGTTATTTCTTGATATTTATTATTTGTCATTTTTTTTTTGTTAAAATCTCTGCATCTGTCCTCCACATAAATACTATGCTGAGTCAGCACTCTCGGGTCACGTCAAGCGGCGTGTGTCTGCTACTTCACTCTTAAGTAGCCCCCCTCGGTAACCGCTACTCATCATTTTTTTTTTAACCACGGTTACTTTCTCTGACGCTTCGGTTACTTTTCGCTTCTCTATAGAAAACCTCAACCCGTGAGCTCAAACCTCACCAAACGTCCTCTCTTTGAAATCTTCTCTCTCTCTCTCAACTGTTCATCTTCGCTATCTTCTCTTTCTTCACTCTTCTGAAAAATGGAAAGAAATCTGCGATCAACTGGAGAAGGAAGCAGCATTCCACAGGAGACCACTTCACCGCTCAATCATCCCACTCGTGAGATTCTTGATAACTGTCAGATCAATATTGAGCACCAGATTGACTTGAATATGCTAGCGAGATTGGGAGCAGACGTCAGGGTCTACATCATCAGTGCTGGATGGGATCATTTCTTTATCAACTATCCAGAAGTCTATCCAAGACTTCTCACTGAGTTTTGGAAGACAGCTCACCTTGAAAAAGAAGGTCTTATTTCTGGGTTTGTTCTGGGGACACACAAAGTTGAAGTCTCCAAAGTCTCTATAGCTTCTGCTATTGGGTATCTATCTCTCGGTGCCACCTATTTCAAATCTTGGCACAACAAGTTTGGAGGAAAAGACAATATCTTTAACTTCCTCAGAAATCCCAATGCTCAGCCAAATGCACTGTTCCGTGCTGCTGTCATGAAGGATGAAGCTAGAGTTCTTAATCAAATCTTGAACAAAGTCGTTCTGCATAAAGCTGGATCGAAAGACTCCATCTCTAAGGTGCATTCCTTCCTGCTCACCCATCTGCTGTATGGTATAAAGGTCAATCTTCCCTCTCTTCTCTTTGACGGTTTCAAAGAAAACTGCATTAATGCCGTCTCTGTGAAGACCATTACATATGCAAACCTTCTCTCCCACATCTTTGAAAATCAAAGGGTTTATCGGATGCTACAAAAAGTTCATCCTAGCATCAAAACCTCCTATCAAACAGTGAGCTGCCCTGTGTTTGGAAAGGCAAACCTCTCCAAAATGCAACTCAAAACTGTGCTGGCTTTTGATCAACTCAAGCTCCACGCATGGACGATCTTCAAAGTCTTCAGAGAAAGGAAGCATCAAACTCAAAACGTTGCAAACCCTCCTCTTTTCTCCTCTGATCCATCCACTCAGGCTTCGTCTCAAAATGTGTTCGAAGAATTTGAGGAAAAGCCGAGTCTAGAGTTCGCCTCAATGATGGAAGGAATTGCTTACACCATCTATGGAGAAAAGTTCATCAAGCTCAATGGTGTGGTACTTCCATTTGTTGAAGAGATTCATGGACCTTTGCTTAAGGCTGATTTCGGCTCAAAGCAGCAGGCTCATGTTTCCTCTCAAGCGGATCTAGAAGCTGGTTCCTCCAAACCTCGATACAAAAAGAGAAAACTTCTGGTGGATGAAGACGACGAAGAAGATGATGAGGACAATATTCCTATTGCTCTTCTTCTTACAAAGAAAAGTAAGGTCTCTCCTTCACCCTCATCCTTACCCAACCCTTCTGTACAATCCACTCCTTCTGAAGAATCATCTTCTATCCCTCACCCCAATCCTAAACTCTCTGCGTCCATCCCTCTTCCACCAAAACCAATGCGCATCAAAACCGTAGCCCAACGGCTACCTCGACCCAAAATCCTCATATCAGACTCCTCAACCTTCACTCCCTCCCCACAAAAATCCATTTCCCCATCCCCATCTCCACCTCTCTCACCTCAAGATGCCCCACCCTCCGTACCTCCATCACAGGTCCCGGAATCATCTTCTCCTCCTCCTATTCTTCTGCTTCAATGGTACTCTCATGAAGAAGCCACATCTTCAGAGGTTCCGGTGGATAATTCTCCTGCTTCAGTTGCTGTTTCTTTTTCCCAAACGCAAGCCGGCTCGGTTTAGCAAACTGAATGTCTTGATGCTACTTCCACCCCGTCTGGAAACACGGTGGAACTACATCTTGATGAGGAAGATGTCAACTCTTCTACAGTTGAAGAAGCTTGCCCTGCTCCAACTTCGGCTCCTTCTCTACCTCCTGGTCTGACTCCTGAAATTGCTGACTACTTAGTAGATCGGATCTCAGCTCGGGTCACTTAAGAGTTCGATCGAAAGATGGCTCAACTGATATTAAATATACAACCTCAGAATACGCAATTTATAAAAACTGAAAGCATAGCAGCAGAAATAAAAATACATACGACTTCCTCTCCTGGCCCCAAAATACATTTCACTGTATCCTATACACTGGCCATAACAAACTAATACTACTAACCCCAAGACGACCATAATAAGGGTAATGAAAAACCCCCAAGCTCTAAAGTCCTCCAGCGTCAGGATCGGGGGATCCCCCCAGCATCTGGTTCGACAGGGATGCCATCGATCTCCTCTGGAAACTCCTCAGCAGGATCTTCTCGTGAGATCGAGAAATAATAAAATATGACATAGAAAAATATAGGGGATAAGAAACAGCAATTCATCATATATGGGAAAACAGCTGTATAAAATAATTTATATAGATAGCAACACTCAATAGCATAAAAGTGACAACCAAACAACTCTCGGATAATTTTCTCTTAACTACTGTCTCTCACACTCATGCAACTAACGACTATATGCACGCGACATCCCCAACAGATCAAGATGTCTCGTTCATCTATGTGCCACCCCCCGTAATGAAAGAATCGGCCAACAGCCCGTAGGCTCAACTCGTCTCATGGTTACGATATATTCCCCCGCCCGCAAGCCAAGTCGGAATATTCGCCAGTCAACAACGCAACTCAACTTACGGCAACAACATATCCCCCCGCCCCCAAGTCAGGTTGGGACATTCGCCCGTCCGTCGACAACTAATAGGTACGATCATCTCCCCACAGGCAAGATCAGAATCGCCCATATGCTAACACAGCGATGAACCACAACTATGCAACATGAACCTCATCGAATCATCTCAGAATCAACAACTTAATGTCTCAACCACGACTACCACGACCAACTTTCCTCCGGCTTAACCGGGTATCGACTTTATATCATAACATTAACAGATCAACGGTATCTCTAGGTTGAGAACTATAATATTTATATATCCTCTATTTTCTCACCCCACAATCATCTCCCAACTCATCAGAATTTACTGCCTATCTCTACTCAGGCATCAGCAGTCACAACAGCACATCAATAACAACCAGAAACATATTCAACAATTATATCAACTCACAGATAAATAATTAAGTAATCATAAACATGTAAGAGGCATAATACACATATCACATATAATATATTAAACATCCCATCACAGAACATACATCCTCGACATACAGTAAATATCAACTTATCGGTCAAACGACCTCTAGTAGGGTTTAGGTCGCCCTACGCATATCAATATATATTATTTTAAATCTTTCCTCACCGAAGATATAGTGGTTATTTCCCCCACCTTAGTAATGTTCCCGTGCGACTCCAGCTGCAACTGTCAATCGCCTGCGCTGTCGAACGCTCGAACACTGCTCAATCCTTTACAACAAAACACAACCAGAAATCAATAAAGTTAAATCAAATTCCGTAATCCTTAGGACTAGGATACTACCCCTATTTAATTAAATAGGCTAGAGATGTTGAATTTCTACCAACTCTTGGATCAATGATCCTTAAGCATAACTAAGACATAATCTATGATCAATTGTCAAAGATTTGAACCAAAACCCCTTCAACCAACAAGCTAGGGTTTCGGCCATCATGGTTAGAAATGGGTGAGAGTTTGACTTGGTTTGCTAACCACTTGGATTACATGATCATAGAATGAAAGAGGTGAAACCAAGAATCATTTCACAAAAAATGGACAAAACCCATTTCCCCCCAAAAATACCCTAGGTTCGGCCTCATCAAATTAATTAGGCTTGGAAGCTTATTTGATTTCATGCTCTTAGATAGTGATAGTAGAGGATGAAACTAGATTATAGAAATTGGTTTGGCATTAAAAGGATTTTTCTACAATTTTCTAGAGATTTTTGAAGTTTGAATCATAAACTTGAAACCATGAAATTTCAATGGAGAAAAATGAATATTGAGAGCTCAAGAGTAAAGTCTATACCTCTTAGATGATAGAGAAGGATGAGGTGATCAACTTTGCTTCTCAAAGTTTCTTGAAAATCCTTAAGGAAAGCTTAAGAAAAATGAGAGAAAGTTATGGAGAAATGGAGGAGAAATGAAGAAGAAGGAAAGAAGTGATGGATGTGACACCCCCTTCTGGGATACCACATGGTTACCCATTGCGGAAAATAAAACTTTATTAATTTTTCTGGTTACTTTCAAGAAATAAGATTTTATAAATATTTAACTTGTTGTGAAAATCCGTGATAAATTTTTTCTTCTAGCTTAGCTTAACATACATCAGTTTAAGCATCCTGTAATACATACATATGATGTTATCATAAATTCATACGTAAAGCCTTATACATACGTCTATTCAAAAAAGTCATGGCTTTCAGTAGCCAGAGCAACTAACTAACTGTTGTTCAAAATAAAATAGAACATATCCTATAGCTGGTCATACTACTAAAACACTGTGACTTCTTGTATGTCACCCTCCTTCCGTGCCCTCAAGCGTCAGGGAATGGATCCCCGAATGTTTCGGTGGCATCTTGGAACTCATCTAAAGATGTAAGGGTGAGATACCAATATATGGATTCACTCACGATAACAACATGTATATCACATCAATAACACATAAGCATAGATAATTATCATGTGTAAGGTCCTACTCATAAACAAGTAGTATATCATAGGGTTTCATACCCGACAATCATCGTCATTTATAAAAATGCATGACACTCCAATATTCATCATCTAATTCTTTACTTAATCTCCGGAGATCTCAACACCGATGTATAAAAACTGAGCTAATCAGGCTCAAGGTACATTGGCCCCAGGCAGCAATGACCAGCACCTAAGTGCTTATTCAGAGGTACATGAACACCATGAGGTCGCGTTTACATGGAATTACATTCAGCGGTACTTGATAAATCGTAAATGGTCATACTCTATTGTCCAACTCAAGGCACAATATTCATCTTTCGTATGTACACCATTGTCCATCAAGGCATAATGTTACTCATTGTCTTGAATATCCTACCATCAGGATATCCAGATTAACATCATTGGCACGTCTGCCAAATATTTTAATGCATGGAAAAATATTTCAAGTCTTGCCACTTGTTCTTTGTGTTCGTTCTTTCGTTGTCGTAGCTCGAAGGCTCCCGACTATTCAAAATTACACCGTTTTAAAACTTCTCATCGTTAACACAGGACGAAACATCCAAGTGCTCAATCGCGGAACCCTAGACCGATGCATCAGCCCGAGGTCCGTGGTAATAGAAAACATCATTCACCTTTAATCATGTTTCTTCATAACAAGAGGAGGACACATAGTCCATGGGACACGCAGTCCATAAGATCGTTGCACGGCTTCTCGTGCTATTTTTACAGAACACTAGCATCCCGACGTCTGGTATACTAGGTTCATGTTTTCATCATTTTTCACTGTTTTTCGTTCTGTGAAACACAAATCCAAAACGAAAACTCCGCAACTCATCCAAGCTGGCGGATTTTACACCGTTGGGAAAACTCATTTACAGAAAAACTTTTCTATTTTGAAAATGGTTTGAAAACCACCGTATTTCTGATGAAACTTAACTTTTATTGAAAGTCCTTTCTCCAAAAACCAATTTTTGAAAGGAAATAGCTGAGACCAAAAACGTCGTCCCATAACAGCATTTCTATTCTTCGAAAATAATTTCCGTAAAACTTTTCGGAATTAAAACATCGTTATAGCGTTAAAAATGTCCTAAGTTCCAAAAACTTGACTTTTTCCTCTTAATGTCACTTTTTCTACATAAGGATTAATTTATTCTTAAAAACTAACATTTCCTACTAACTTCATAAATTACTCTTGGATCTCCTTTTTCTTAGAAAACTTGCATCGTTGAAAATCCCCAACGTTTCCCAAATAAATCTTTGGCATTTAATACAATGCCTTTTAAAACTTTTATCCCCGTTAATTAATTGAGCACTGACCACTGTCAGGCTTCCCAATCAACAATCAACATCATAATATGTTTATAGCAGATAATACAGTCAGAATACATATTCAACTACTATAACACATATTATCCAACAATTATCAACAAATCAAATCATTGCCAAAAGTAAATAAATCAATCACCACACAGATAAAATACACAAGTACAGACCAAATATGATGACATGCAGTCATCGGGAGAATCCCTCAGGCACTTTCCCCTTACCTCTTGTAGTTTCCCGGTAAGCAAAAAGTCGTCCGATTGATCCGGTTCCTCGTCCGATTACTCGTCGACAACTACACACACACAATCAATCAATACATCAACTTTAAAACACAAAAAACCCTACTATCACTATCCTCCTAGGTTCGGCCATGGCTAGATAAAATAGCTAGGGATGTCCAAATATTCCTATCTCTTGGATTCCATCCTTACTAGGTGTGGCAAGACTAGATCAAAGTCTATTACACCAAAACTTGAACCAAAACTCTACCCACCCATACAGAGGGGTTTCGGCCCAAAAACACCCATATTTCTAGGAAGCTCCTTTGGTTTCCAACTCTTGGATTTAGGTAGACAATCATGAACTAGGTTCATAGAAAGTGGTTTGACATTAAAAGGATTTTTCTACAATTTCTTATGGATTTTTGAAGTTCTAGGTTCATAACTAAACTTCCATGAAACTTAAAGAGAGAAATAGAGAGATTAAGAGGTTAGGAATGGAGTTGTTACCTCCTTGATGATGAAGCTTGAAAAGAAATGAACAAAAATCACTTAAAAGCTTGAAGATCTATGAAGAAAAAGTGAAGAAAAGCTTGAAGAATAAGAAGAAATGGAGAGAAAAGAGTGAGATGGGGAAGAAAGGGATTTTGGCCGAGAGGCCTAATGGGGAAGAGAAGAAATAGAGAATTTTTTCTCTTACGGCAAACTTGTAAATAAGTGAAACGGTAGCTTGGTCATTTCCTTAAAAGACTAGGGGTATTTTGGTCATTTTGCGTCTAGATATTTTGAAAATCATCATGACACTGGCATGCATCCCAAGATGATGTTGACTTGATGTGACTTCAAGATTATCCGTTAGCGGGTCCCGATAAATCCATCAACAGCTCCAAACGTCTCCTGGTTCGAGTGTACGCCTGAATATAATATATTATTTTTATTTTTGAAGGTCAAGACACTTTTTTTTTTGAAAATGTAGAGAATCGAATTCTAAGACTCGTGGTTCTGACCGTTAGTCAAAATTAGGTCGTTATAGTAGTAAAACACTATTATTCGTGAAAACATAGATCAGCCTACGTTTGAGTTTTCGGCCCAAAATTTAACCATAGGCGCCCACAATTATCCGAAGCATAAATATGATTTTAGTTTTCAAAAAAACATTTTCTAACACACAGATAAAATATAAACTCGTTAATCGAGTTCATTGTCCTTAGAAAGCACGAAAAATCGGGGTGTTACAATGGAGGGGGGAGGTTCGAATATGAGGAGAATAGGACAAGGATGTCCAACTAAAATTTCATTAAGGGTAGTTTGGTCTTTTTGCATAAGGACCAAATGGTAATTTTGAAGAAAATCAGGGGCATTTTGGTCTTTTCGTGTCCAGATATTTTGAAAATGTCATCATGACACAGGCACGAAATTCAAGGTGATTTGACTTGATGTGACATCAAGTTTATCCGTTAACGGGTCCAACTAAATCCATATGCAGCTCCGTTTGTCTTCCGGTTCGAGTCTTCGTCCGAATAGTTTATATTATGTTCACTTTTGAAGGTCAAAAACCAATTTTAGCAAAAATGTAAGAAACGTGATTCTAAGACTAATTGTCTCGTTCACGAGTCCAAATTAGGTCTTTATAGTAGTAAAATATTATTGTCAATGAAAAACGCAGACCGGGCTCCGTCTGAGTTTTCGACCCAAAATTTAACCATAGCTTTCTACGATAACGTAGAGCCTGACTATGGTCTCAGTTTATTTTATTTTACTCTCTAGACCCTCCAATAAAATACAAATACATAAATATTGTTTACAAGTCATATCAGAGCTGGTTGAGTCTTTCGGGAACCTTGGGGAATTGGTCTGTTGTGTGGATGTTGTGTGATCTCTGATTAAGACTTGGTTGACTTACTTCTTAGAAGTATGGTATGTTGTTAAGGGAACCTATGTTTTGGTTTCTGGGTGCAGTTTGACTGATTTCAATCTTGTAGGTCAAATATGGAACCAGAAATTGAAACTAGAGCTAGAAGTGGACGTGGCCATGGACGTGATCGCAAGAAAGGAGTCAGTGTTCATGATGAGGACACTGACGGTGCTGAGGGAATGGATTTTGCTACACAAGCAATGGAGAATATGGCCACTGCTATTGCTGTACAGAGTGCTACAATGACTGCTCATAATGCACAAGATCGCATGCCCGTGTTGAGCAGGCCGCTGAGGGTTGAAAACTGATTGCGTTTAGGCTCCAGAATCCACCACAGTTTCATGGCAATGTGGATCCTAAGAAGGCTGACTTGTGGATCCAGGAGATTGAAAAAATCTTCGAGCTGATTCACAACCCTGAAGAAGTGAAGGTACCATATGCAACTTTCTTATTACTGGGAGATGCTGAGTATTGGTGGAAGGGAACCAAATAGCTGCTGGAGGCTAACCAATAGGAAATTACTTGTTCAAGCACCGATTTCTGGGAAAATACTTTCCATAAAGTGCCAGAGCTGAGAAAGAGCAAGAATTCTTACTGCTGTGGCAGAGGGAGATGACCGTCGGGGAATATGCGGTGAAATTTGAATCACTTGCCAAGTATTTCTGATTGTTCCAGAACAACCCTGACGAAGACTGGAAGTGTGAAGGTTTCGAGATAAGCCTGAGGTATGAAATCATGGAGTCCGTGCTGCCGCAGGGGATTCGAAATTTCTAGGCTTTAGTCGAGAAAAGTAGACAAGTGGAGCTGATGAAACGTGGAAGGGCCAACAGAGAATGTCAGAGGACCTTCCCGTTTTAAGAATCAGTACCAGGACCAGAGGAGAGAACAGAGTCAGAGGAAACCTTATTCTCGACCCCCAGGGAATGATCAGAACCAGCAACCCCATCGTTTTGTTACTTACGCATCAGGAAGTGGAGGCCAGAGGAATCATGGTCAGGGCCGAGAGAGGAAATGTTTCAATTGTGGAGATCCATCACACCTGGCCAACAACTGCTCTGTGCGGAGTCCTAATGTTTTAATTGTGGGCAAACGGGGCACATAGCAAGATACTGCGAGGCACAAGGATCTGTCCCAGCTGCCAATACGGATATCGGAAACAAAGGGCCAACGATGAGGGGAAGAGTTTATACCATGAGAGGTACGGAAGCTTCAGGTCCCGACGATCGAGTATGAGGTGGTTGCGACATAGACGGTAATTTCTTAATCGTGCTTTTCAATTCAGGTACAACTTATTCTTTTATCATGATGGATTGCGTGCAATGTTTAGAATTACCTGTTTCTTCTTTACCGTATGAGTTTTGTACCCATATTTCTGTATGATCCTCAATGTATTAGACATTTGAGGGATTGGGTTAATAGTATCCATTAGTCTGGATATCTTCGTAGTACTTCATTGAAGGGTTTGTTATGACTATTCCTTGAGTTATAACACAAACAATTCCTGATGCTGGAAGTTTCTTGATGAAACTTAGTCTGATCACTTTTACTTTTGGTAAATGTGATCCAGTCTGATTTCGACCAGACTGTTGACCTTTTGATTCCCTAACCTGTTGGGAGATTCTTGTGGAAGAGGAGACTTTATTAGAATCGTGATTGTAAGCATGTATTAGCTATGCATTTTTACACTCACGAATCTACTGAAGAATCTTTTTACATACTGGATATTCCTGTATTTCCTTTCTGAGCTGTGAAATTCTTCCATGGAATTTCTTGTGAGGATTAAGAAATCTTGTCTGGTGTTGAGTCATGAAATTTCGAGGACGGAATTTTTTTAAGTGGGGTAGTAATGTAACACCCCGATTTTCATGCTTTCTAAGACCAGTAAACTATATAAATGATTTTATATTTTTATCTGTGTTTTAGAAAATGATTTTGGGAAGAAAAAAATTATTTTCATGATCTATGTGATCATAGGAAGCTACGGTTAAATTTTGGGTCGAAAACCCAGACGGAGCCCGGTCTGCGTTTTCAATGATAGTAGTATTTTATTACTATAAAGACCTAATTTTGACTCGCGAACGAGACAGTTAGTTTTAGAATTCGATTCTCTACAAATTTGCTAAAATCAGTTCTTGACGTTAAAAAGTGAAAATAATATAAACTATTCGGGCGAATACTCGAACGGAGAGACAATTAGAGCTGTAGAAGGATTTAATGGGACCCGCTAACGGATAAACTCAGTGTCACATCAAGTCACATCACCTAGGAATGCGTGCCAGTGTCATGATGGTTTTTCAAAATATCTGGACGAGAAATGATCAAAATGCCCTTGGTCTTTTAATGAAATTACCAAATTGTCCTAAGATAAATTACCCATTTACCCTTAATGAGAAAATATCTTATGAAATCACTCTCTCACTTGGCCATTTCGGCCTCTCTCTCTTTCTCCTCTCTTCTCTCACTTGTTCTTCATTTCTTCCTTTGTTCTTCAACATTTCTTCACCTTGGTCTTGAAAAACTTGAAGTTTTTGGTGAAATCAAGTTGTTTTTCTCTTAAGACTTAGCATCAAGGAGGTATAAACTCCTTCCTAGCTCTCTTAATCTCTGTATTTCTCTCTTAGATTTCTTGATTCATGGAGGTTGGGGTTTTGACCCATAAACTTCAAAAATCCATGAAAAATTGTAGAAAAATCCTTTTAATGTCAAACCAATTTCTTTGAACTAGTTTCATTGCTCTCTCTCATAATACAAGAGCTTAAAGCCAAGGAATCCCTCTAGCTCATATGGGTATTTTGGTCGAACCTACCCCTTTTGGGTGTGTAGAGTTTTGGTGGAAATTTTGGTATTCTAAGCTTTGATTTCATCTTGTCACACCTAGTTAGTGTACAATCCAAGAGATGAGAATTTTTGGAGCTTCCTAGCCAATTTCTAGCTATATGGCCGAACCCTATATAGGTGTTAATAGGAGATTTTGTATTGATTAAAGTTGATGTGTGATTGATTTGTATGATTGTAGTTGTGGTTGGGAGATCGGACGAGAAATCGGACGACTTGCGGATCGATCGGACGATTTATTGCTCTTTGGGAACTCCGAGAGGTAAGGGGAGATAACCTGAGGAATTCAATTTCCAACGGCTGTATATTGTCTGTGATGTGTGTTTGGTGGAAATTTGTGTAGTGGTGTGTAATATTAATTGTTTTGTGGAGTGGTTTATTTACTGCTTAATTATATGTGCTTATGCTTGTTTTTGCTTAAGTATATGTGATTGCATTTTATTATGCTCAAGCATGTTGGATTATGCCTATGTATGCTTAACAGGGTATGGTGATTGAATAGTGATTGGTATTACGCTAAGGAACCTAATATCCGTTAGAGTTCGTAATGATGTAAAGTTAAAAGCTTCAAAAAGCTTGGAAAGTAAAATAAGGAAATAAAAAGGGTAAAGTTCAAAGGATTTTGAAAACCAAAAGAAATTGATGTCTTTTTTTGGAGAATAAAGAAGATAAATTGTGCTTTATTGGGAAATGAGTTGACGTAAAGAGAAAAAGGGAGAAAACGATTTTAGTTTGAGAAAAGTAAGGCTTGGAAACAAAAGGTGCATTTTGGAGACATAGACGTTCTTAACATAACAAAGTGATTTCAAGAAATCTCGTTTTGAGACAAATGGTTTTATCCAAGAGAAAAAGGGTTTTACGAACCGTATTTCAAGATTTTGTGTTTTACCGAAATCCTTCGATAAGGAAAAATGTGGTTTTTAACCATGGACTTTTTGTTTTGGAAAACCGATCCCGAAGGCTTTGTGTATAAGCTTCGGAGATTTGGATTTTGGTTTTCAGTTTTCAAAAGGAAAATGTGGTTTTTGGTATTAAACCTAGAAATCGAGACGTCGGGGTTCTAGGGTTCTACAGAACACGTGGATCTAGGATCCGTGTTAGTGTGTTAGTCTGTAAGCTGGACGACGTTCTTTGTGGTCCTAGAGGCTTTGCGGACGTCTTTGAGCTGTAAAATCCAAAATCCGAAACTGGTGCATCGGTTAGGGATTTTTGGGTTTGAGTTATGTG
The DNA here is from genome assembly GCA_039655645.1 of Ammopiptanthus mongolicus. Taxonomy (NCBI): domain Eukaryota; kingdom Viridiplantae; phylum Streptophyta; class Magnoliopsida; order Fabales; family Fabaceae; genus Ammopiptanthus; species Ammopiptanthus mongolicus. The sequence goes on from CM077345.1 coordinate 40,477,469, forward strand.
GACTGCGTGTCCTTTTTGAGTTTTGGACTGAGTGTCCAGCTTTTGAGAAAATGTTGAAAAGACTTGAGAGTTTAAAGGATGTGGTGGTTGATAGCTTTGAGCTTCAACGAGGAAATAATCATACAACACAAAAAAACAAAAGGTTTTCTCATGCATTTGTTTTTGGTAGACGTGCCATGGGATGGGGGACCTTGAGGATAGGGAACCCTATGATGACTTTAAGTCATTGTGTGTCATTGCACCTTTGATGGGCAATGAGAAATCCATATAATGTGAAGCATTGCACCCTATGTTGGTCAGTGTGATATGGTGATAAAATCCATATAATGTGAAGCATTTATACAATGTGATATGGTAATGAAATCCATATAAGGTGAAGCGTTATTCCCTGTGTTGGACGGCGTGATATGGTAATGAAATCCATGTAAAGTGAAGTGCTATGCCCTGTATGGATAGTGTGATATGGTGTAACGCTCCGATTTTTCAAGCTTTATAATATGAATTAAACAGTATTTATGTGTTTGTATTTTATTGGAGGGTCTAGAGAGTGAAATGAAATAATCCGAGATCATAGTCACGTTCTATGCTATAGTAGGAAGCTATGATTAAATTTGGGTCAAAAACTCAGACGGAGCCCGGTCTACGTTTTTCACTGACAGTAGTGTTTCACTACTATCAAGACCTAATTTTGACTCGTGAACAAGACAGTAAGTCTTAGAATTTAATTCTCTACAAATTTGCTAAAATCCGTCCTGACGTTCAAAATTGAAAATAATATAAAATATTCGGGCATATACTCGAACAGGGAGACGTTTGGAGCTGTAGAAGGATTTAACGGGACCTGCTAACGGATAATTTTGAAGTCACATCAAGTCAACATCACATTGGGATGCGTGCCAGTGCCATGATGATCTTCATCATATCTGGACGTGAAATGACTAAAATGCCCTTGGTCTTTTAATGAAATTCCTAAAATGTCCTTAAGGTATTTACAAGTTTGCCATGGATGAGAAAATATCTATATCACTCACTCTCTCACTTGGCGATTCGGCCATCTCTCTCTCTCCTCTCTTCTCTCACTTGTTCTTCAAGTTCTTCAAGTTCATCAAAGTTCTTCATAAGTTCTTCAACAAAAACCACTTTTTGATCTTGAAAAGTTGAAGCTTTTTGTGAAATCAAGTTCCTTTTCTCTCTAGGAAGTATAAACTCCATCCTAACTCTGTTAATATCTCTATTTCATCTCTTGAATATCTTGATTCATGAAGATCAAAGTTTTGATTCATAAACTTCAAAAATTCATAGAAAAGTGTAGAAAAATCATTTTAATACCAAATCAATTTCTATGATCTATTTTCATCATTCTCTTTCACTATCCAAGAGCATGTAGCCAAAAGCTTTCTCTAACCCATATGGGTATAAAGTGGCCGAACCACCTAGCTTGAAAAAGGTTGAGTTTTTTATTCAAACTTTGAGTAATAAGACTTTTTAGTGTTAGGAGTACCTAAGGATCATCCATACATCTCTAGCTAATTTTAATATAGAGGGGCCGAACCCTAAGTGGTTGGAAATAGGGGAGATTTGTGTTGTTAGATGTTATTGTTTGATTGATTGTGTTGATTGTAGTTGGTGACGAGTATTAGGACGAATAATCAGGAGATTCACAAACCGGTCAATCCACTTTCATCCGGAGGATTTAATCACCAAAAGGTATGGGGGGTGAACCTCATCACACCAAAGTTGGTGGAGGTGAAAATGGTTGTTTAAGTTTGTTTGGTTGAAACCCTTTTGTTTGGGTTCACCACTTTATTTGTGAAGTTCTCTTGGAGAACAAAATTTGAAATAATGGTTCTATGTCTAGTAGGTGTTTGTGATGATGTTGATTGGATGAAAAATATTTTCATGTATGTTGAAAAACCATACTTTGATCTCTAGATCAAGTAAGGATTTTTATGCTTGATTATGATGCAATGATCTATGATTGTTGTTTGTCATAATGTTGTGAGCATTTTGAGCTATGACTTGTCTATTTGGTGAAGCAAAATCTTCACTTTCCATTTGAGTGAGCTTGCGGCCTTAGCAAGAAAATAATAAAAGAACATGAGTTGTTCTTGAGCATTCAAATTTTTGGTGTAAGAAAGTGTCTTACTAACTTATGTTTCAAAGAAAAACAATAAGTGATTTTGATCCAAAGATCAAATAAAGTTTCAATATTCAAGTATTTTATTAAAGTGAAAAATGTCTTCTACTTTAGCCATAGGTTATCTAATTAACTAAGTGTTTTAAAAGAGAAATAATGAAGTGAATTCATGAAAGTTAACATAGTTTTTGATGAGACATTACCTTTATCTTAGAACTAAGAATGTTCCATTTTCAAACATAAAGAGGACCTTATCCTTAAGTTTGATTAAAATGAATCATAGTTAGAAGATTAGAAGAGATTATATTTTCCTTTACACTAACTTAGAACATGATTTTACACTAAGCTAGTAAGGAAAAGCCTTTTCAAAATTTGTTAAGGTACTTTACCTTAATCAAGTAACAAAGTTCTTTCAAATCAATGAGTTTTCAATTAAAAAGGTTTTGATTTACAAAAAGAGTTTCCAACTCTAAATATTAAAGTTTTACGCATGAAAACCTAAGTTAAAGTAATTAACTTAGAATTGAAGACAAGAGATAATTAAGTACGGTATATGGTGGAACAAGACCATGTACTATACCATTGATGACTTAGTTCATCAATGACTTCATAAGACTTAAGTGAATCAATACTTATTTCATTAATTGAAAATCAAGGAGTTGATATCTTAGAAAGGATCAAAGACTTATCTAAGAGGATTCTCAATCCTTCTTCATAATACTTAGGACTTGAGACATAATTCATAAGACATAAACACAAACATGAAACGTTTTGGGTTTTGGAACAGTAGTTCGATGACGGACCGGTGATTCAGATCCAGGTCAATCGTTCAATTGCTTCAATCTTGTGATGACTCGATCCCGAAGGGATCACGGGATTTATCCGGTGGATAAAAGTTTTGTAATACAAAGAAGCGTATAGTTCCTAAGGAAGAGAACCTTAGTGAACCCCAAGGTTTATCCGGTGGATAAACATTGCTTTATCTCATCTGCATTGTGTAAGCATTAGCATTTCATTGCATGAGTTGTAAGGCCTTGAGCCTAGGAGTTGAGCTTACACCTTGATGCGGGTGCGAATCTTACGGTGACGTTTTAAGTAGTCTTGGAGGTATCAGAGTTGGAAAGGCTGACATGTTACCAGTTGGTAGCTCTTCCTGTGTCGTGGCAAATCCGAGGAATACACTGATATCCTCGACTAGATGTCGTACTTTTCCTGTTTAGTGTAGTGTTTCCATAAATCCAGATACGTGCACATTATGAATGTTGTAGCATCTTGCTCATGGCTGGCGTACACGGAACATGTCCTCCCATTCACTCTCTCCGATGTTTTGTTAGCTCCATGGAGTAGGGGTCATAGTTTTACCCTTGTGGCATATGGCATTGAGTCTTGTACATTGCATTGCATGGCGGTTGAGGGTTACATTATTGTTATACATCACTTTTCTGTTTTCAATAATGCCTTATTTTATGCTGCTAGTTGATCAACATGATTTATATTGAGCTTTATGGTAAGCATGTTAGGTACGTTGTTACCTGGTGAGTCGTCCCGTTTTCATTTCCGCTATTTTGTTGTGTTGATGATCGGGAATCTCACCCATATTTGTATATTTTCTCTGCTGGTATTGCTGTTCTGCTTAAGCAGATGGACGCGATGTCAGTTCAGCCCAGCACATACTTTGAGTCCAGAGGGGGACTCCTTTTGCTGTTTTTGTTTCGGCCAAGCTGTGTCAAGTGTCTGTTATACCTTTTGGGGAGCAGTGACTCCTAGTACTTATTATATACTTATTGCCAGTTAGGCATTGGACCTATGTCTGTATACAGTACTATTTCTATTTCTGTACTTTATTTCTGAATGTCTTTTAGAAGTGCATGGTGAACCTAAGTTCATTTATTACTACTTACCTTTACTAATCCCATTACATCTTTGTAAAAAAAAATAATAAATAACTGTATTTTCCAGATTAATATTATTTTTGGCCTTATAATTGTTCAGGAATGTGACACTCGGGAAAGGGTGTTGCATTATGGTACTGAAATCCATGCATTGTGAAGCATTATGCCTGGATTAGACAACGTGACATAGTAAATAAATCCATACAATGTGAAGCATTATGCCTGGATTGGACAACATGATATGGTAAATACTATGTGCCTTGATTGGAAATTGAGCTTGATCAACTCATTCATTTGATGTTGGGATTTCCGGAATTTAAGAATCGAGTGGTAGAGGATGTATATGGAAGTGCCATGCATATGTTTTGAAAATGACGCTGACTGTTGGGTATGAGACCCAGGATTTATCTGTGTTGGCATGATATTCTGTGTTGTGTCTATCATGTTTCACAACTGTGTTTGATATACCAATACGCATCTGCTGTTTGTGTTTTGGGTATGCAGTAGTTGTACTTTGAGTTCATATATTGGTGTCTCATCCTTGCCTGTACGTGTTGGACACCTTATTGTGTTTTTGGATACACGTACAGATGTTTGTTAGTAGTCCTCTGGATCATTCTGGAAACCTATGGCTTGAGTGCTGGAAGTTGACGATGAAGAGGTGTGGGTTGGTGACGACGTGACCAATCCCTTTGGTACAACTAATGTCAGGGTAGTGCACTCTATTACCTATAGACTTCTTTTGTTAGACCAGCTTAGGTTTATTTTGAGGTAGATACTTTTGGGGCTAGTCTGTTATCGACTCCTGTATTTTAATGCATGAAGTTCAAATATATATATATATATATATATATATATATTTGTGAGTTATGATGATGTTGCCTTGGGCATTTGTTAATCATGTTGTAAGAAGAAAAAAAAATTCTCACGATTTTCAGGACTTAATGAGACAACCCCTTCCTCGGAGGTTCCATTAGTAACCCAATTCGATTTATTTATGTCGCAGCGTAACGTGGTAATATAAAAATGCGGAAATATTTAAAACATTCAACACCCTAATACCATAACAACTTATACATAAGTAAGAGTATTGGCTCCATCAGTAGAGCCTATAATAACTGATACCAATAATCTCAGAGTACGCAACTAATATTAACATATACAACTGAAAGCATGGTAACAAAATAAAATACATCAGACTTCTCTCCTGACCCCAAAAACACATTTCGCTCAACCCATGTACTGGCCATAACAAAACTAAGATTGTCTACCCAACCACGACTCTAACGTATACGATAGTCGGGCCCGTATACAATACTCTTCGCTGAGAGTAATTAATCTCCTAGAGACGGTCGTCCTCTGCATAGACCAGCTCAAGGTCCCCCAGTTGAGATCCGAGGCTCTCCCGCCAGCATCAGGTTCAACCGGTATGCCATCAATCTCCTCTGGCAATTCCTCAACAGGATCTTCTCGTACGATCGAGAATATATAAAATACGACATAGAGAAAAATATAGGGGATCAGAAACAACAATTCATCATACATGGGAAAACAGCTATAAAATAATTTATATAGATAGCAACACTCAGCAGCACAACAGTGATAACCAAACAACTCTCAGATAATGATCTCTTAACTACTGTCTCTCACACTCATGTAACAGACAACTATATGGACGCGATCACGACGTGACATCCTCAACAGATCAAGATGTCTCGTTCATCTCTGTGCCACCCCCTGTAATGCAAGGTTCGGCCAATAGCCCGCAGGCTCAACTCGTCTCATGGGTACGACATATTCCTCTGCCCGCAGGCCAGGTCGGAATATTTGTCCGTCAACAACGCAACTTACAATAACGACATATCCCCCCGCCCGCAGGCCAGGTCGGGATATTCGCCCGTCCATTAACAACTAATCAGTACGATCATCTCCCCACAGGCAAGATCGGAATCGCCCATACGCCAACACAGTGATGAACAACAACTATGCAACATGAACCTCACCGACTCATTTCGGGATCCACAACTTATTGTCTCAACCAGGACCAACTTTCCTCCGGCGTAATCGGGTATCAACTTTAAATCACAATGTAAACAGATCAACTGGATTTCTAGGTTGAGCACTATAATATATATATATATATATATATATATATATATCCTCGACTTTCTCACCACACATTGATCTCCCAACTCATCAGAATTTACTGCCTATCTCTACTCAAGCATCAGCAGTCACAACAGCACATTAATAACAACCAGAAACAGATTCAACAATATTATCAACTCACGGATAAATAATTAAGTAATCATAAACATATAATAGGCATAATACATATACCACATATAATATATTAAACATCCCATCACAGAACATACATCCTCGACATACAGTAAAATCAACCTAACGGTCAAACGACCTCTAGTAGGGTTTAGGTCGCCCTACACATTTCAATATATATTATTTTAAATCTTGCCTCCCCGATGATATTGTGGTTCTTTCCCCCACTTTAGTAGTGTTCCCGTGGACTCCGGATGCGGCTCCAAAACGGTCAATCCCCTAATATTTAGGACTAGGCTGCTGCCCCTATTTAATTAAATACGCTAGGGATGTTCAAATTCTACCAACTTTTGGATCAATGATCCTTAAGCATGAACAACACTAGAGTAAGTCCTTTTACTTAAAAACTTGAAGCAAAACTCAAGCTTTTCTCACCATAGGGTTTCGGCCATCACCATTAAAAATAGGTGAGAGCTTGATTTGGTTTCCTAATCACTTGGATTACATGATTATGGAATGAAATAGGTGAAATCAAGAATCATTTCACACAAATTGAACAAAACCCATTTTCCCCCAAATTGGGCCTAGGTTCGGTTCCCCATCGATAAATAGGATAGGAAGATTATTTGATTTCATGCGCTTAGATAGTGATAGAAGAGGATGAAAATAGATTATAGAAATTGGTTTGGCATTAAAAGGATTTTTCTGCAATTTTCTAGAGATTTTTTTAAGTTTAAATCATAAACTTGAAACCATGAAATTTCAACGGAGAAAAATGAAAGAGGAGGGGGCTTCGAATATGTGGAGAATGGGACAAGGATGTCCAACTAAAATTTCATTAAGGGTAGTTTGGTCTTTTTGCCTAAGGACCAAATGGTAATTTTGAAGAAAGTCAGGGGCGTTTTGATCTTTTTGCGTCCAGATATTTTGAAAATGTCATCATGACATAGGCACGAAATTCATGGTGATTTGACTTGATGTGACATCAATTTTATCCGTTAGTGTAACACCCTATCCTCGGGTGTCACTTCCGTAACCCCAAACACTATTAAGTAGGAATAAGGATTTGCTGGTTCGCTTTCGGAAAAAGCTTTTCTTTACTTATATATTACTTACTATGAAAATCGTGATAGAATTTTTTTCTTTTTATAATATTAAAGAACATATACTCACGATAACATTAGCATAACTCACAAATATACATATGTATACTCATATCTATATAGGTAAACATCATCCATTAAAATCCACCAGTCTACCCTACGGCCATCAGGAGCCGATAACAGACTCATCCAAAAGTAATTATCGCAAAATAAACCTAAGCTGGTCTGACAAAAGAAACCTACAGATGACGAAGTGTACTAACCCGACACCAGTCGTACCAAAAGGACAGCGTCTCATCGTCACCATTCCACACCTCTTCGTCATCAATCTTCAGTACTTGAGCTATAACGATCCAGAGGACTGCTAACAAACATCTGTACGTGTATCCAAAAACACAACAGGGTGTCCAACACGTACAGGCAAGGGTGAGACACCAATATATGAACTCAAAATACAACAACTGCATACTTAAAGCACAAACAGCAGATGCATATAGGTATATCAAACACAGTTATTAAAAATGTTAAACATAGCACATAACATCATGACAACACAGATAAATCCAGGGTCTCATACCCAACAGTCAGCGCCATTTTCAAAACATATGCATGACACTTCCAATATACCATCTAGCATTTGATTCTTAATTTCCGGAAATCCCATCACAAAATGAATGAGTTGATCAGACTCGATTGCCAATCAAGGCACACCATATTTACCATATCACACTGACCAACACAGGGCACAATGTTTCACATTATATGGATTTCATTACCATGGATTTCAATACCATATCACGCGATCCAACACAGGGCATAGTGTTTCACATTATATGGATTTATTTACCATGTCACGTTGTCCAATCCAGGCATAACGCTTCACATTACATGGACTTCAGTACCATATCACACTATCCACACAGGGCATAGCACTTCACTTTACATGAATTTCATTATCGTATCACACTATCCACACAGGGCATAGCGCTTCACTTTACATGGATTTCATTACCATATCACACTATCCACACAGGGCATAGTGCTTCACTTTACATGGATTTCTTTACCATATCACACTGTACAAATGCTTCACATTATATGGATTTTATTCGTTGTCCATCAAGGTATAACGACACACGATGACTTAAAGTCATCGCAGGGCTCAAGGTTCCTCATCCCATGGCACGTCTGTCAAAAACAAATGCATGAGAAAATCTTTTGTTTTCGTATGTTTTTCTGTGTCGTATAATTATTTCCTCGTTGAAGCTCAAAGCTATCAACCACCACATCTTTTAGACTCTCAAGTCCTTTCAACATTTTCTCAAAAGCTGGACACTCAGTCTAAAACTGAAAAAGGACATGCAGTCCCCACAGCTCAAACCCAAAAATCCCTAACCGATGCACCAGTTTAGAATTTTGGATTCCAAAGCATAAAAATACGTCCACAAGCCTACAAGACCACAAAGAATGTCTACCAGTTTATAGGACCAACACACTAACACGGATCCTTGATCCTCGTGTTTTACAGAATCCTAGAACCCTGACGTCTCGGTTTCTAGTTTCCAAACCAAAATCACATTTCTCTTTTGAAAACTCATAACCAAAACCAAATCTCCGAAGCTTATACACAAGGCCTTCGGGATCGGTTTTTCAAAACAAAACGTCACATGGTTAAAAACCACCTTTTTCCTTATCGAAAGATTTCGGTAAAACACAAAAACTTGAAATACAGTTCGTAAAACCCTTTTTCTTGATTAAAACAATTTATTTTGAAACGAGGTTTCCAAAAGCACTTTTCCTTGAAATGATTCCCTTTATCACTTTAAAAACTACTCGTGCCTATAAAACACACTTCTCACCTCAAAACCTTGTTTCTCTCAATTAAAGTCAACCTTTCTCCATTTTACCCCTTTAAGCCAACTTGTTTTTTTAAAAAGCAAATGTTTATTATTATTTTGTTCCCAAAAGCCAACTTATTTCTTTTACTCTTTCCAAAAACCCTCACACTTAAATCTTTTCATTTTCTTATCCAACTTTCCAAGCTTATTGAAGTTTTTAGCTTTACACCATTACGAACTCTAACCGATGTTAGGTTCCTTAGCGTGCTACCAATCACTATTCAATCGCTATACCACATTAAGCATACATAGGCATAATCCAACATGCTTGAGCATAATAAAATGCAATCACATATACTTAAGCAAAAACAAGCATAAGCACATATAATTAAGCAATAAATAAACCACTCCACAAAACATTTACTATTACACACCAGTACACAAATTTCCATCAAACACACATCACAGACAATATACAGCCATCGGAAATTGAATTCCTCAGGTTATCACCCCTTACCTCTTGGAGTTCCCGAAAAGCAATAAATCGTCCAGTTGATCCAAAAGTCGTTCGATCTCTCGTCCGATCACCCGATAGCAACTACAAACACACAACCAATCCAACCATCAACAATTAACAACATAAATTTCTCTAATCCCTTAGGAGCTAGGTTCGGCCATAGGGTGCCAAAAATAGTAGGGATGTCTAAAATTTCCTATCTCTTGGAGTAAGGATCCTTAAGTACCCTTAACACCAAATCAAGTCTCAATTTTGCAACTTAATAAAAATTTCATGTTTTCCCCAAATTGGGGGTTCGGCCATATAGCTAAAAAACATGACTAGAGAGCTTCGAAAATTCTCATTTCTTGGATTCAATACCTATTAGGTGTGATAAGACTAGATTCAAGCTTCTTACATCAAAACTTCAACTAAAATCCTACCTAATCACACATAGGGGTTTCGGCCCCCAAAAACCCATATGAGCTAGAGAGCTCTTTTGGTTTCCAACTCTTGGATTAGGATAGATAACCATGAACTAGGTTCAAAGAAATTGATTTGACATCAAAATGATTTTTCTACAATTTTTTTAGGAATTTTTAAAGTTTAAGCTTCAAAACTTAAACCACCATGAATCATGCACTTGAAGAGATGAAAATAGAGATTGAGAGAGCTAGAGGAGAGTCTTTACCTCCTAGATGCTATTCCTTGAAGAAAACTAGCTTGAATCACTCAAAAACTCCAAGTTTCCAAGCTTTAACAATGGAGGAAAATGAAGAAAATAAGAGAGAAAGAAGAGAAAGTGAGAATGGGAGGAGAAGAAAGGTTGGCCGTAGGCCTTGGGTGGGATAGGGTGAGAATTAGATATTTTTACAAGGATGGCAAACTGGTAATTAAGTAGAAGGGTATTTTGATAATTTCATGTCCAGATATTTTTCGGTATATTATATTTTATTCGGGACCACAGGAAATTGACACGAGTCCTCCATAGGGATTTGACACGTGGCATGGTGATGATGTCATGACGATGTCATCTTATCCGTTAGCAGGTCCAAGAAAATCACGTATTCAGCTCCGTTGTCCACCCGATTTAGAGTTTACGTCCAAATAACATATAACGACTTATTTGTTTTGAAAATTTTCAAAAGAACCAATATTGTTGGAAATAAAATGTAAAACCTAACGGTTTCGTTCACGAGTCAAAATTAGGTCGTTTGAGCAGTAAAATCATACTGTCAGTGTAAAACGCAGATCGGGCTCCATCTGAGTTTTCGACCAAAATTTAACCATAGCTTCCTACGATAGCGTAGAACATGACTATGGTCTCGGATTATTTTATTTCATTCTCTAATCCCTCCAATAAAATGCAAATGAATAAATACTGTTTAATTAAAACAGAAAGCTCGAAAGCTTGAAAAATCGGGGTGTTACAGTTAGCGGGTCCCGCTAAATCCCTACGCAGCTCCGTTTGTCTCCCGGTTCGAGTCTTTGCCCGAATAATTTATATTATTTTCACTTTTGAAGGTCAAAAACCAATTTTAGCAAAACTGTAGGAAACGCGATTCTAAGACTAATTGTCTTGTTCACGAGTCCAAATTAGGTCTTTATAGTAATAAAATACTACTGTCAATGAAAAACACCGATTGGGCTCTGTCTGAGTTTTCAACCCAAAATTTAACCATAGCTTCCTACGATAGCGTAGAGCTTGACTATGGTATTAGTTTATTTTATTTCACTCTCTAGACCCTCCAATTAAATACAAATTCATAAATACTATTTAATTTAGAAAACTTGAAAAGAAATCGGGGTGTTACATTATTACCCCTTAAAAAGAATTTCGTCCTGGAAATTCGACGTACCTTTTTAAAATAAACTCGGATATTCCCACTGTATGTCTTCTTCTCGCTCACAGGTAGCATCTCCGGTAACTTCATCCCATATGATCTTGACCAACAGAATGTTTTTACCTCGAAGTTCCTAAATCCTTCTATCTGCGATCCTTACATGTAGAGCCTCATACTCAAGGTTCTCTCTCAATTGTATTGACTCTAGTTCTAAGATGTGTGATGGATCAGGATAGTACTTTCTCAACTGAGAAACATGAAAGGCATCATGAAGATTGGATATGTTTGGTGGTAAAGCGATATGATAGGCTACAGGACCAATTCGGCGAAGAATTTGAAATGGTCCAATGAATCTAGGGGTAAGCTTTCCAGATTTTATTGCTCTACCGACTCCAGTTCTCGGAGTTACTCTCAGAAAAACATGGTCTCCTTCCTGGAATTCTAAAGGTCTTCTCCTTTTATCGTTGTAACTCTTTTGTCTATCTTGTACAATTTTCATCTTTTCCCTTATCCTCTTGATTTGTTCCGTCATCTGTTATACTACCTCCGGTCCTAACAGTTGACGTTCTCCCGTCTCATACCAACACAATGGTGTTCTACACTTTCTGCCGTACAACGTTTCGTAAGGTGCCATCCCTATGCTTGTATGAAAACTATTGTTATAGGTGAACTCAATCAGTAGTAAGAACTCATCCTAACTTCCTATGTGTTCCAAAACACAAGCACTCAGGAGATCTTCCAATGATTGAATCGTTCGTTCCGACTGACCATCCGTGTAACGCCCTTCGTTACATTAGTAACCCAAATTAATAATTTAAATAAAATCAGGAATATAAAATTTTTCTTAAATAAACACAGAATAAATACTTAATATAATATTAGTTCAAAATAATTGTTTACATTAATTCAAAAACCGAATAACATAATCAGTTTCAAAACTTCAAAACAGGACGTCTGTAACATCTCGTATAAGAAAATAACTAAAAGATAATAAAGGTCTTCCTGGCATATGCCATACAATACTAACCAAGTTCAAAAACTAAAGAGATAGTCTTCAAAACGTCTGACTGCTCAACAGGGACATTCTCAGGCTCTGAAAACAATACTACTAATGAGATATAAAATCCCAGTGAACAGAAATACAGTTTAAAGGGTTTTCACAAAAAGCATTATTCTCAGCCGGTACGGTAACCGGAAAAATTGTCCATGGTACCCGCTATTTTCAAAATAATTAAATAAATATTATATACTCAAATAATAACCATAAACATTCAGCTGCACATCATAAACAAATACATCATAACTTAATATACATATCAAATATTCTCAACATCATCATAAATCAAATATGACAAGATCTCATATATCAAATAATCTCAAATATCCTCATACGACATATGAATTTCAAGCTGCATATAACAATGGCGTCCCATTGCCTACCTTACTCATGAAGGTATTTCGATTTCACTTTCTCTTCAGTGACATTACTCATTTCGATACCAACCATTGTACACTGGTGGTATTACTCATTTCAACATCCCAACGTGTGGCGATGTTATTTTCGATACCCATCATGGCGGTATTTCATATTTCGACACCCCAAATCATTGGCAGTGTTACTTTCGATACCCCTATCATAGGCGGTATTGCAGCAAACAACATTCAATATATTAACAGTTATTGAATCATGCTAATATCACAAATATCATCAAATAGTGCATATATAGCATGTCAATTCAACCAAATCACGTATGTATCATATGTATCATAGCACCAATCTCAATAATAAACATTTAATTGAGAGCAGAAATACTTTAGAAGTAAAACCCCCAAATTTGTAAAATCAGGATTTGACCAAATCAGGATTATTTTCCAAAAAACGTATTTTGAAAGCATAACCTAAACCCCAAGACAATTTGCACCATGGAAAGGGTGAGAAAAAGTATTTCTACTCACCTCTTATAGACCTCCAAAAGCTTCAATTATTGTCTAAAACAAATCCTAATGTTTCACCAATAACTCTTCTTCTCTCCAATGACTTTCTTGGATCTTTACGGTATATAGTTGCTATTCTCTCTCGTTTATTTTTTTCTTCGCTGTACCGCAGCGCCATAGCTCATCCTTTTTTTATAAATATAATTATTAGAATAAATCAGGATTTTGCTTTTTGAATCCATCTATTTCAATTATTAGTGCAAGTCTTATTTCCTTTTTATTAGATGAGGCCAACTATCCCTGCACGTGCACGTGAATGACCCATTTCAAAACTTTTTTTACTTTTTTTTCATTGTATATCTTTAATTCCAATATTGCATTCTTTTATAATTACTAAACAATACCAATAAAATCTTATACTAATAATTTTCTACACTAAACCTCATAAAAGCTTAATCTTTTTACTAAAATAATTATAATTAAATTTTAGGATGTTACATTTTCTCTTCTCCTTTAAGAATTTCGTCCCCGAAATTAACCTCTTACATGCTCGTTCAAAACTTTACATATGCACAGAGCAAAAGGTTTTAAAGTATCTTGGCTGATAAGATCTGGATACAGCGCATGATATCCTCCTCAAGTTCCTAAGCAGCTTCCTCAGGAGTTAATCCTTCCCAAACCACCTTCACCAAAGGAATTGTCTTGTTTCGCAGAGTCTTAGTGCTTTTATTGATGATCTGACTAGGCCTGACTTAAAGATTAAGTTATCCCTCAATTGTATTGACTCAGGAGTTATCACATATGAAACATCTGGTACGTACTTTTGGAGCTTAGAAATATGGAAAACGTCATGAAGCTTTGACACCGACATTGGAAAAGCCAATTGTTAAACAATAGGCCGGACTACACATTTTAGAATCTAAAAATGACTCAAGAACAAGGAATTGGTTTTCAGACTGACATTGACCTCCTCATCCCAAACTTAAGAGCGACTCTTAGGAATGCATGTTCCCTTTCCTCAAATTCTAAAGGCTCTCTTTTCTTGTCGACACGACACTTTTTACCTAATCCGCGCAGTGCGCATCTTTCCTCTCCAAATCTTAACTGTGGTCTCTTGGATTAAATTCGGTCCTAGCAAGATCTCCTTACCTACTACTTACTAACATAAAGGGGACCTACATATTCTAATCACACCATCAATATACATATAGTCATTAACTATTTTACCTCCTATTAAGTGTACAATTCATGACACCTTAAATATAAACATAATTTTAAAGGAAATAAATGATAATATTTACATAATAAAATCATGCACTTAAGCGTTTGTTTCTGACCATCATACTAAAATCATAATACCATCACTTCCATTCCATCATTATAGGCATTCTCAGAAAATATTAATAACAAATATTTCACACAAAAAAAATTAAATTAAAGTTTTATATCATCCATATGTAGATCTTATAGTCCATTATATATATTCCATACCAAATTTATTATATTATATACAGCACAAAATTTTTTACAAATAAATAAAACAAAGAAAGAAAACAGAAACAGTAGCGACATCCACATACTAATTCTTATCTAATCTAAGTTGATAATTTCATAAGAAAAAAATAGTTTCATTTTCTATTAAGAGATGGTCTTACTAAAAACAAAATTTGGTAACAAAAAAAGAATAAGATTTAGTTAACTTGCAATTAAATTGTGCATTAATTGTGCAGATACGCCTTTCAAAACAAACTTTATCAATAAATATCATAGTAGAACTAAGAAATCAATTTCATTTTGATTTTTAAGTAAGCTAATACAAATAAGAAATAACATTCTTTTTCTTTTCGATCTTTGATAAGAAATGTAAGTTTATGAAGATTTGACATGCCATTAATCTACATGGAAAACAAATCCAAAGAGTATATTAATTGTGATTAATATTTGGTCACTTGAGAAACAATATGAAATTTTCATGCTAGATGATTTTAAAAAAAAAGTATATAACAAAATTACAACATAAATTAAAATTTAAGCATATATATACACCTTCTTTAATATAACGTTAGTTTTTATTACCGTCCATTAATAATTTTTCTTAAGGTCTTGTTACATCTTGGTTATTCATGGATGTAATGTGAACTTTCTTTTATGTATCTCTTCTAGCATTTTTTTTCTAGGGCTCCCCTCCTTAGGAACAACGATCCCATTCTTAAATAACAATAGACCACCATCACATAATTCTCTTGATCCTAAAGATATTGCAATTCCTAGTCTAAAACTGCTCTCGGTTAATCTGTTTTCTAAGGTCATTACAAATTCCAACCTATTCAATTTCAAGCTTAAAGTATTTAAGGTTACATTGAAATTCATGTCCATAAAATCTTCTAAGATATTTATCTCTAGCATTAATATGCAAGGATTTTCTATTTAAAACCTCTACCACTACATTGACTTTTCCTAAAATGTACTTCAACTCAAATTAATGGTCCTGAAGAAATTTCATCCACCTTCCTTACCTTATTTTTAATTCTATATTTTTTTTTCTAACAATTATTTAAGACTCTTATGATTATTAAAAACTTCAATTTTATTTCATAGAAGATATTTTCCTTTCCTAGTCAACTCGATCAGAAGTAAGGCTAGCTCAGAGAATCCATTTATAACTTCATATAATACGCTTCCAATTCCAGGAACTTCTTACACCTTTCACTTCTTAGGTTGCCCTCACTCCATCACCGCATTCACTTTGCTTGAATCAAACGCCACTCTACTCAAATGATCTAAGGTCATTTATCCTAGGAAAAGATACTTATTTTTAACGGTTATGTTGTTCAATATCCTATTGTCCACTTATAGCCTCATACTCCCATCATTTTATCCTTCTTTATACTAAAAACACTCAAAACTTATCACAAAATCAAGCATATTTCTTAACAGCAATAAAAGTGAGATTTGATGTACACTATAATCAAATAATAATAAAATATATTCCAAATAATAACAACGGCAACTCTAAATATATGGTGAAACAATGCTTCAAGGTAAGAAAGTTTTAATTCCCAATCAATTTGGTTTGACTTAAAAAAAACATTAACGCACAAAGATATTTTCGATTTATGAATTAAAAACTCATTAAAGCAAAAGGAAATTAAAAACATGAATTCAAATCAAATAAAGTTTTCTTTGGTAATTTTTCAATCAAGAAAATTATGCACACAAAACGGTAAATAAAAGTAAAATTTTTATTTTTTTTTATAAATACAAGGAATATATATCTATCAAACAAATTCATCGAACGACATAAAAATATACTTTAAGAATATAATGTTAAGAATTAACAATCTTAAAATTCCAATTTTTCATACTAATCAAATCCAAGTGTGAAAACTCATTTTCTAATAACTTCTCTAATTATTTATTAGGCTCCCTTAACTCTAAAGGTGCCAGTCTATAAGGTGTTACTGACTCTGGTTCACTTCTAGCCACTAAATCTATGTTAAACTCAACTCCCATATTTGATGTAAGGTAGAAACCTCTTAAGGGAACACATCTAGAAACTAACAGACAACAAGTAGTGCCGCTACACCCCTTTCAGTCTCTGTCTTAACGGAAAACGACAATATGTATCATTGAACTTCCTAAGACCTTATGACATGGAAAAGAATTTGATAGGCAACTCCAGATTTTTGACACAACTAAGAGATATGGAAGAATGGATTGCTCCTGAGTCAAACAATATGATAACCTCTTGTTATAAGCACAATTTCTCTTCGGCTCCCCTAACTGCTGCAGCATCTGAGCTATCCCGGAATGATGATGGTTCGTCCTTTGAAAAAGCAATAACCCCACGTATTGAGGTTCTTGGGGTGCTACCACCCAATATCCCCTCGTATGATAATAGTCTCCGTCTGCTCTTGCACATCTATGGTCACATGGTCCATAGCTGCTACAAGCGCATCATTCGTCCCTTGCCTGTTAGTCATCATAAATCAGCTCACTACCAATGAAACATTGAGTTGGCCAGGCTCAATATCCAAGTATAGTATGCAGCATCTATAACTCTAACAAGCATTCCTATGCGCCCAAGTTTTGATTTTTGAAAAACCCAATAACCACAGTCCAATTTAGGATTGAACTGCTCTGATACCAAAAATGTAACGCCCATCGTTACATTTGTAACCCAAATTAATAATTTAAATAAAATTAGGAATATAAAATTTTTCTTAAATAAACACTGAATAAATACTTAATATAATATTAGTTCAAAATAATTGTTTACATTAATTCAAAAACCGAATAACATAATCAGTTTCAAAACTTCAAAACAGGACGTTTGTAACATCTCACATAGGAAAATAACTAAAAGATAATAAAGGTCTTCCTGGCATATGCCATACAATACTAACCAAGTTCTAAAACTAAAGAGATAGTCTTCAAAACGTCTGGCTGCTCAACAGGTATATTCTCACGCTCTAAAAACAATACGACTAATGAGATATAAAATCCCAGTGAACAGAAATACAGTTTAAAGGATTTTCACAAAAGCATTATTCTCAGCCGGTGCGATAACCGAAAAAACTGTCCATGGTACCTGCTAAAATAATTAAATAAATATTATATACTCAAATAATAACCATAAACATTTAGCTGCACATCATAAACAAATACATCATAACTTAATATACATATCAAATATTCTTAACATCATCATAAATCAAATATGACAAGATCTCATATATCAAATAATCTCAAATATCCTCATACGACATATGACTTTCAAACTGCACATAACAATGGCGTCCCATTACCTACCTTACTCATGAAGGTATTTCGATGTCACTTTCTCTTCAGTGACATTACTCATTTCGATACCAACCATTGTACACTGGTGGTATTACTCATTTCAACATCCCAACGTGTGGCGATGTTACTTTTGATACCCCATCATGGCGGTATTTCATATTTCGACACCCCAAATCATTGGCAGTGTTACTTTCGTTACCCCTATCATAGGCGGTATTGCAGCAAATAACATTCAACATATTAACAGTTATTGAATCATGCTAATATCACCAATATCATCAAATAGTGCATATATAGCATGTCAATTCAACCAAATCACGTATGTATCATATGTATCATAGCACCAATCTCAATAATAAACATTTAATTGAGAGCAGAAATACTTTAGAAGTAAAACCCCCAAATTTGTAAAATCAGGATTTGACCAAACCAGGATTATTTTCCAAAAAACGTATTTTGAAAGCATAACCTGAACCCCAAGACAATTTGCACCATGGAAAGGGTGAGAAAGAGTATTTATACTCACCTCTTGTAGACCTCCAAAAGCTTCAAATATTGTCTAAAACAAATCCTAATGTTTCACCAATAACTCTTCTTCTCTCCAATGACTTTCTTGGATCTTTACGGTATATAGTTGCTATTCTCTCTTGTTTATTTTTTTCTTCGCTGTACCGCGGCGCCATAGCTCGTCCTTTTATTATAAATATAATTATTAGAACAAATCAGGATTTTGCTTTTTGAATCCATCTATTTCATTTGTTAGTGTAAGTCTTATTTCCTTTTTATTAGATGAGGCCAACTATCCCTGCACGTACACGTGAATGGCCCATTTCAAAACTTTTTTTTCTTTTTTTTCATTATATATCTTTAATTCCAATATTGCATTCTTTTGTAATTACTAAACAATATCAATAAAATCTTATACTAATAATTTTCTACACTAAACCTCATAAAAGCTTAATCTTTTTACTAAAATAATTATAATTAAATTTTAGGATGTTACAATCCGTCTGAGGATGATAAGCAGAACTCAACCTCAGCTTAGTTCCCAAAGCTTTATGTAACTGCTTCCAGAATCTAGATGTAAATCTAGGATCTCTGTCGGAAACAATACTAGAAGGCACTCTGTGCAACCTTACTACTTCCTTGATGTAGATTTGGGTTAACTTTTCAACGTATAACTTTCACCAATAGGTAAAAAGTGAGCACACTTCGTCAACTTATCAACGATTACCTAAATGGCATCATGCCTCTTGTTAGTCTTTGGCAACCCAACCACAAAATCCATAGATATTCCATCCCATTTCCATTCTGGGATATCTAAAGACTGTAACAATTCTGCTGGCTTTTGGTGTTCTATCTTCGCTTTCTGACACATCAAGCAAGCCAACACATACTCAGCTACCTCTTTCTTCATCCCGGGCCACCAAAACATTTCCTTCAAGTCTTGGTACATCTTGGTAGCTCCTGGATGAAAACTCAGCCTACTCTTGTGCGCTTCTTCCAAGATCATCCTTCTTAGCTCTATATCCATTGGCACAAAAATTCTATCAACATACCTCAAGACTCCATCTTGGTTCATCCTAAACTCAGAAGTTCTACCTTCCGTTACTTGTTCCTTCACCTTCTGAAGATACTGATCAACTTCTTGCTTTTCCTTTATCGTCTTCAAGAAGTCACTCGTTACTGTGACCATTCCTAGGTGTACCTTATCTCTAGATAATTCCATACCTAGATTCAGGTCTCCAAACTGTTCAATCAGTTCTAGCTCTTTCACCATCATAGCAGATACGTGTAAGGATTTCCTACTTAATGCATCCGCTACTACATCCGCCTTTCCTGGATGGTATTGTAGATCGAATTCATAATCCTTTATGAATTCCATCCACCTCCTTTGCCTCATATTTCCCTCCTTCTGATCAAACAGGTACCTTAAACTCTTATGGTCACTATACACCGTAAACTTGGCTCCATATAAATAGTGTCGCAAAATCTTTAAAGCAAACACTATAGCTGCTAGCTCCAAATCATGAGTCGGATAATTCCTCTCATGAACTCTTAACTGCCGCGAAGCATACGCTACCACTCTCCTTTCTTGCATTAGTACACAACCCAACCCTTGGTATGGCGCATCACAGTATATGTCAAACTGTCCTCAAGAGTTTGGAAATGTCAATACTGGTGATGTAGTCAACCTCCTTTTCAGCTCTTGAAAACTTTTCTCACACTCCTCCGTCCATATAAAGGATATTCCCTTCCTTGTTAACTACGTCATCGGCAATGCGATCTTCGAGAATCCTTCGATGAACCTTCGGTAATATCCAGCTAGTCCTAGGAAACTCCGTATCTCGCTTACCGACTTAGGACTTTCCCACTGTACCACCGCTTCAACCTTCGTTGGATCTATTGCTATTCCATCTCGATTAATCACATGACCTAAGAATTGCACTTCTTCCAACCAGAACTCACACTTGGACAACTTTGCATAAAGTTGTCGGTCCTTTAACACTTGAAGCACAATCCTAAGATTTTCTTGATGTTCTTCCCGATTAAGGGAATAAATAAGAATGTCGTCGATAAAGACAACTACAAACTTATCCAAGAACGGTCGGAAAATCCGGTTCATGTAATCCATAAACACTACTGGAGTATTAGTTACACCAAAGGGCATAACCAGATACTCGTAGTGTCCATACCGACTCCTAAACACCGTCTTCGGTATATCCTCCCTCTTGAGGATACCACTATTGTAACACCCCCTTTCGGTGTCACGAGTATAAAAAGATTTTTCTACAATTTACTAGGTTCATGAACCTGACTCTGATACCACTATTGTAACACCCCCTCTCGGTGTCACAGTTCATACCCCAAATTTTTTTCTTTTGGTTAATTATAACTTTTTCGAAAAGCGCATTAGACTAGTTGTGGAAAATCTGATACCAAATGAACACTTTAACAACAAGATGAAAACAAATCGAAACTCATCATTTATAGAATTAATTCAACTTCGCCATAAGACGTACATCCCTTCAATCTGTTAATATACATCATACAGAGTCACGATCAAGGGACCTGACTTAAACGTTAAACAATACTAAGAGCTGGTCTAATAAAAACTCTAAGAACAATAAAGCATACTACCTAGCATACATCACTCCAATGATACTGGGCCTCGTCATCAATAGTCCACCCGTCTTCGTCGTCAATACCAAGGAACTCAGCTACAGGGTCCCACAGTGACCTAGAGGACCGTTGGAAAATATCTGTACATGTGTTCAAAAAACACAACAGTGTGTCCAAAATGTACTGGCAAGGGTGAGATATTCGTTCACAAGTTCATCATAATAGCCACACAAGTAAAGCAGCATACAAATAATGCATCAACACAGTCATGTGATAAAATATCAATATTCAATCATCATATCATAATGGGATAATGTCCCTTTCAAAATATCACACTCATTCATCAAGATAAATCAAAAGAATGCATGGGACTTCCATTCGACTTTCTAATTCATGTTCTCCGGAGATTCCTACTTCCTTTCATCGAGGGATAGGCCGTGAATACTCCCATAACACAATTGTTCTCATGAGTCGACCTCTCAATTTAGGTCCGAACTCCAATTGTTCCAGGGTACCACATCACTACCATATCATGAATAGTCCAGTCTCTGATTGAGTTCATCCGTGTTGGGCAACCGATTTACCACGGCACGGGGTCACGAGGCCTGTGGCCACTTGTGGAGTTTCGAACACAGAATGCCCCTATAGACCTAGTGGTCTTAACTGGCTCATATTCTCAACCACTTGGATTGTAGCTCGGTTCAAATGGCACATCGGCCAACTCATGCATGTATGTAGGAGGTTTTCTATTTTCTTTTTCATTCAATTCTTTCTTTTTCTGTCAAGGCACACAGCTCATGACTCGTTTTAAAGGACATATAGCCCGTTCATTCAAATTTCAGGACACGTAGGCCAAGTTCTTAATTCACGAAGTACTAGGCCGGCGTCGCGGACACTAGACTCGCATATAGGACACTAAGTCAATTCTTTTTCAAAACACAGGACACGTAGTCCGAGTGCTCAATCCACAAGGTACTAGGCCGACATCGCGAACACTAGATTCGCATATTGGACACAAAGTCCGTTCATGTCACAGAGCTCTAGTCCGAAGTCTCGGTCACTAGTTTCATGTGCTTCACATGCGTGAAGGGGTAATCACCAGTTTCATCAAATTCATTTTCATTGTTCAAATCTCAAAAACAAAACTCAAATTCTCTTTGGTATAAACCAAAACTCGTTTTCGCTCGTAAACTTATTTTCCACAAAAACTTTTCTTTACAAATCATTCTCAAAGGCTCAAGTTCTAAAGATTCGTTTTTCAAAGGATTTTGGCTTTAAAAGCCTTTTCTAAAGGTTCCTTCGTTTTAAAACCTTTTTCTAAAGATTGTTATCGGAATTAACTTTCATGAAGAGAAATTTTCATTTTCGAAACATCAAATACTTTCAGGAGGTTCTTTTTTTTGACAAACTAGATATTTTTGAAGGTTTTCTTTCTTTGTACAACATGTTTAGAAAATAATGATAAAACAACTTTTCATTATTTTCCTCACTAACTCTCAATTTCTTAAGTCTTGTTCGAAAATCATCTTGGGTTCTTAACTTAGAGGCCTTTTAGTAAAATAGGCCATTATAACATTTAGCTTGGAAGCTTTTCATCTCTCAAATCAAAACATTGCCAAATTTTTCATTAAGACTTTTATGTAGCTTAATCTTCATTATTTAGCTATAGCCAGTGCTATGCTCTTAACCAGTCCAGGTTATAAATATATACATATCATGTCTCAATTCAACATCATCTCATCCAAGGCATCAATGCCACAATTCATATTTCAATATCCAATATCTCATTCAAGGCAATAACGCCACAATTCATATTTCAACATCCAATCGCGCACTTACCAAATAATTCTCGCATATACATCACAAGAGAAATCATTAACATTGATTCAAATAACATCATCACAATCATACCACAACCAACCTTATGCGGCTATCAAACTTATTGGAGTTAATCTCTCCTTACCTCTCGAAGCTTCTCGGTTAGCGAAAAGTCGCCCGACCGATTCGAAAATCGCCCAGTTTCTCGTCCGATTACCCGACAACAGCTACAAATACACAACCAATCCAAACATAAATAACTAACAACACAAATTCTCCCTATATCCCTTGACCAAGGTTTGGCCATATAGCTAAGAAAATAGCTAGGGACTAAAACTTCCTATCTCTTGGAGTAAAGATCCTTAAGTAACCTTAACACCAAATCAAGTCTCAATTTTGAAACTTGAATCAAAACTTCATATTTTCCCCAAATTGGTGGTTCGGCCATCCTATGATTAAATAGGCTAGGGAAGTTTTTTGATCACATACTTTTGGATTCAAGGCTCTCTAAGTGTGATAGAACTAGATCAATGCTTCCTATACAAAATTTTGAACAAAACTCTAATGATCCAAAAAAGGGGCATTCGGCCTCTTATACCCATATGAGCTAGAGATATCCTTTGGCTACAAGCTCTTGGATAGTGGAAGAGCATGATGCTAATAGCTCATAGAAATTGGTTTGACATTAAAAGGATTTTTCTACAATTTTTTAGAGATTTTTGAAGTTTGAATCTAGAACTTGAAATCTACTTGAATCATGGTTTTCAAACATGAATTAAGAGAAGATTCATGAGGTTTAAGGATCAAAGAAGTGATCTTACCTCTTGGAGTGAATAAAATGAGTAGGAATCCACACTTGATTCACCAAAAATGGTTAGAGATCAAGCTTGAAAATGGAGAGAAAGTAGAGAAGAAAAATGGTGTTAGGAGAAAATGGTGGATGGAGGCCTTCAATGGCTGGTTTATTTTGTGGGGTAGGAGGACATAAAGGTCCAAGATTTGTCCACTTAAGGGCAAATTGGTCTTTTCACCTTAGGACAAAAATATCATTAAGAAAAAGGTCGGGGCATTTTGGTCATTTCGTGTCCAAATATTTTCTAAAACCATCATGACTTCGGCATGCTTCCCAATGTGATTTGACTTGATGTGGCAATGATTTTATCCATTAGTGGGTCACGGTAAATCCATTTACAGCTCTGTTCACCTCTCGGTTCGAGTTTTCGCCCGAATAGTTTATATTATTTTCACTTTTTAACGTCAAGTACTGATTTTATCAACATTGTAGAGAATGGAATTATAAGCCTAACTATCTCGTCCACGAGTCAAAATTAGGTCTTTACAGTAGTAAAATACTACTGTCAGTGAAAAACGCAGACCAGGCTCTGTCTGAGTTTTTAGCTCAAAATTTAATCGTAACTTCCTACGATAGCGCTGAGCATGAATGTGGTCTCAGTTTATTTTATTTCATTTTCTAAAACCTCGAATAAAATACAAACTTAATTATACAACTTACTGATTTATAAAGGCAGTGGAAATCGGGGTGTTACATTACTATCCCTCTAAAAAAATTTCATCCTCGAAATTTCGTGACTCAAAACTGGATAGGATCCTCTTAATTTCCAGTTTCCACATCTTATCCACCACACTATACCTCAAAAAAAACTCCTATCACTTCTTGCCTATCCTGTTGATGGGATGTTCTTAGTTAGATTACTACACTTACTCCCAACTAGTCCTTCAAAGATCGAAACATTTTCTTGCCCGTCCACTTGAGTTGAGGGCAATCAGTTGAACTTAGCCTCTACTCGGCCCTTGAAGATTAAGGGAAGAAATCTTTCAACAAAAGAAATTTTCAACAGAGGAAATTTTCTTGGTCTTACTCTCATAGGAAAGTATATAGAAGGATTTTACCACTCGGAAACGAGTACGGGAATATCCAGTATGTAAAAAGATTCTTCAGGAGGTTCGTGAGTGTAAAAATGCATAGCTAATACATGTTTACAACCATGACTCTAATAAAGTCCCTTCTTCCATAAGAACCTTCAAACAGATCATGGAATCAAAAGATAAACAGTCTGGCCAAAAATCAGACTGGATCACAGTTACCAAGTGTAAAAGTGATTAGACTAAGTCTCATCAAGAAACTTCCAGTATCGAGAATCTGTCTGTGTTACAACTCAAAAAATAGTCATAACAAATCTTTCAATGAAATGACATGAAAATGTCCAAGTCAAAGTTTACTATTAAACTGATCCACTCAAATGTCTCATACATGGGAGTGTGAGTACAAAGGCTTATCCGGGATTGCACACCCTAAGAATTTTTTTTTATCACCACCAAGTCAAACTCGTACTTACGTGACTTCACGTCAACTCTCATCGCGTAGGGTCCGTAACACTTGACGCAGAGTCTCCTCATGTTCCTTATGACTACTAGAGTAAACGAAAACATCGCCAATGATGACGAATTTTACAAGAACCAAATGAAATTCCATTTCATGTCATCCAACTCGGCCAGCTTTGTAGGCGATATTCTACACAAGCGATGGAGATCTAATGGAATCTAGAAAATAGATCAATAGAAAACTCAACGTCTTTTGCTTATTCATCGACTATCGGGAAAATCATTCTCTATTTCACTGACCTGTTAGTCCATCATTCCCTACTACCAATCCTTCACGAAAGACTTACTCCCATGATTAAGTCAAACACTTAAACTAGTTCTTATTCTGTTACTATACGTCTCAATCTCACCAACAACTCTAATGCACTCTAAATCCCAATAAGCTCACATAAGAGTTCCAATATCTAAGTGAAAATCCAAACTTAATATTAAACTTAGTTCAAGTCCTCGAATTTGAAAGTATCAAAACAAGGAGTCAACCATATCCTCAGATAGTGGTCATTGCGACCGAGTCTAAACTCATCCGTCTTACTCATCTCTGCTGGTAGTGATGTCTTAAGTTCTATTAATAAGACAGTACTCCCATCCATATAGGATCCATTATAATTCTTTCCCCTACTGATACCAGTCCTAAGGACACTCGTTCTATAGCCAAAGTTCACATTTAAATTCTGGTTCACTCATTCGGCCATCCCAATTAGTCAGTCTCCCAGAGACGGTCGTCCTCTGCATAGAGCAGCTCAAGGTCCCGCCAGCATCAGGTTCAACAGGTATGCCATCAATCTCCTCTGGCAATTCCTCAACAGGATCTTCTCATGCATTCGAGAATAAATAAAATACAACATAGAGAAAATATAGGGGATAAGAAACAACAATTCGTCATAAATGGGAAAATAGCTATAAAATAATTTATATAGATAGCAACACTCAACAACACAGCAGTGTCAAGCAATCAACTCCCAAATCATTCTCTCTTAACTACTATCTCTTACACTAATGCAACTAACGACTATATGGACGCGATCACGATGCGACATCCCCAACAGATCAAGATGTCTCGTTCATCTCTATGCCACCCCCTTAATGCAAGGTTCGGCCAATAGCCCACAGGCTTAACTTGTCTCATGGGTACGACATATTCCCCCGCCCGCAGGCCAGGTCAGAATTTTTGCTTGTCAACAACGCAACTTATGGTAACGACATATCCCCCCGCCCGCAGGCCAGGTCGGGATATTCGCCCGTCCGTTAACAACTAATGGGTACAATCATCTCCCCGCAAGCAAGATCGGAATCACCCATACGCCAACACAGTGATGAACAACAACTACGCAACATGAACCTCACCGACTCATCTCGGATCAACAATTTGTGTCTCAACAATGACTTATAACAACCATGACCAACTTTCCTCCGGCTTAACTGAGTATCAACTTTAAATCACAACATCAACATATCAATAGAATCTCTAGGTTGAGCACTACAACATATATATATCCTTGACTTTCTCACCACATATCCATCTCCCGACTTATCAGAATTTACAGCCTATCACTACTCAGGCATTAGTAGTCACAACAGCACATCAATAACAACCAGAAACAGATTCAATAAATAATATCAACTCAGATAAATAATATTTAATTAATCATAAACATATAATAGGCATAACATAAATCTCGCATATATTATATTAAACATCCAATCACAGAACATACATCCTCGATATACGCTTGTAACACCCCGATTTTCACGTTTTCTAATTCTTCAGTATTTTAACGTCTTTATTTTATTCGAGGTCTTAGGAATAGAAATAAAATATTCCGAGACCATAGTCATGCTTGACGATATCGTAGGAAGCTACGATTAAGTTTTGAGTCGAAAACTCAAACGGAGTCCGGTCTGCGTTTTTACACTGACAGTATGATTTTACTGCTCAGAAGATCTCAGATGGACCCGTGAACGAGACAGTAAGTCTTAGAATTTGATTCTCTACGTTTTGGTTAAATTTCGTAAAAATTTCAGAAAAATCATTTCCTGACCTTCGTTCGGGCGAAATTCTCAATCGGGTGACAGACGGAGCCACATATGGACTTACCGAGACTCGCCAACAGATAATCTTGTTATCACAACATCCCAGGACACTTGGAAGAGTATGCCAGAGTCGTCATGACGATCGGGAAAATCTAGACGCGAAATGACCAAAATGCCCCTAACCTTAGTCTTTTGCACTTTTACCATTTTACCCTTTTGGCAAATGACCTTTTTGCCCTTAAGTGACTTGTTTTAAAGGCTGAACTCAGCCCATCCAGCCCCTCATTCACGAAATTTCTGCCCAAAGAAGAACACCATCGTTGTTCTTGAAGAGAAACTCCATTTTTCTTCTTGAAAAGCTTGAATCACTTGTTGGAATCACTTGATTCCTTGAGCAATCTTCCATCATTTTAAGGTAAGATCACTTCTATGATCTCTTAGCTCCTTGAATATCTCTTTATTTCAAGATCAAGATCCATTTTCATGAAAAGAATTTCTTAGATCCAAAACTTTGAAAATCCATAGGAAATTGTAGAAAAATCCTTTTGAGGTAAGACCAAGTTCTTTGAACTCACATCATTAATCTCTACCTAAACCCAAGAGCTTATGATTCAACTCTCATCATAGCTCAAAAATCACATTAGGGCCGAACCCTTCTTGATGATGATGAATAGTGTTTTCATCAATTTTTGATTTTTAACACTTGATTTCATGCTTAGCTTTCCTAATGCCTTTGAATCCATGAAATGGAAAACCAAGATCAATTCCTAGCTTTATTCTCTTTAGGGTGGCCGAAACCCTCTTTGTGAGAATTGTTGAGTTTGGTTTGATTGTTGTTTAATGTTTGATTGTTTGGTTGTTTGTAGTTGGTGTTAATTATCAGAAGGTTCACAAACCGATCAACTGACTTTGATCCGGGAATCTGCTCTTCAACAGGTATGGGGAGAAGAACCTCATCACACCAAGATGGTGGTGGTGAAGATGGTTGTTTACATTATGTGTGGGTGAAACCCTTTAGTTTGGGTTCACTTTTAATTGTTATGTTTTGTTAAGTTCTCTTCAAGAACAAGGTTGTCTTGATGAGTGTATGCTTTAGTATGTTGTAGTGTGCTTTAGCATATGTTGAGGATTGAATAAAAATCATTTTCATGTATGTTGGAAAACCTACTTTGATCACTAGATCAAGTATGGACTTTTATTGTTGATTATGAGACCATAATGTGTGATGGACTTGGATGTTTGATTATGATGTAGTAATGTGTGTATTATGGTTATCATGATTGTGTAAGTATTGTGAGCCATACTTTGATTGGTTGATGAAGTAAAACTTCACATTGATTCCTAGTTGGCTATTAGCCATGACCTTGAGGAAGGGAAAGATATGAATAGTTCTTGGACAAGTCAAGTTTTGATGTAAAGAAAGTGTTTTCAATAACTTGTGTTTTTCAAAGAAAAACCCTAAGTGACTTTAAAGGGAATTAAATCTCAAAGTGGTTTCACCAAAGTGAAACATGTTTTATACCTTATCCTTAGTTCATCTAGCTAATCAAGTGACTCAAAATGAGAAAAGAAGTGTTTTCATGAAGAGAATCAAAATGGTTCCATAAGGTTGATGTCTTGTTTTAAGGCAACTTTTCGCTAAGCGAAATTACTTTCGCTAGGCGAAAAACAGGGAAAGTCTTAGTTGGGCATCACTGCCTCACTTTCGCTAAGCGAATTCATATTCGCTAAGCGAACCCAGCAAATTTCGCTATGCGAATTAAATCTCGCTGAGCAATCCAGAGAAGTCTCCAAAAGAGGTGTAACCGTCTGAACTTTCGCTAAGCGAAATCATTCTCGCTAAGCGAATAAAGTGAAGTTTCGCTACGCGAATTCTGTCTCGCCGAGCGATCCAGAGGTGTTTCTAAAGAGGTGCAACCGTCTGAACTTACGCTAAGCGAATCATATTCGCTAAGCGAATCCAATATATTTCGCTACGCGATTTGTGTCTCGCCGAGCGAACCAGAGGAGTTCCAAAGGAGGTATTACTGCCTCATTTTTCGCTAAGCGAATGGAGTTCCGCTAAGCGAATATCATGTTTCAGAAAATGCTAGAAATGAAGTAAGTAGTTCAAATGTTGTTTCAAATCAAATGAGTTTTCAATTGTAAAAGTTGTTTGGTTTACAAAAGGAGTTTTCTAACTCAACCGTAAAGTTTTGCGCGAGAAAAACCTAAGTTAAGTAATTAACTTAGAGTTGAAGACAAGGGTTAATTAAGTATGGTATGTGGTGGAACAAGACCATGTACTATACCATTGATGACTTAGTACATCAATAAGTTCATAAGACTTAAGTGAAATCAACACTTGTTTCCTTAATTGAAAGACAAGGGATTAATATCTTAGAAAGGCTTAAAGACTTATCTAAGAGGATTCTCAATCCTTATTCATAATGCTTAGGACTTGAGACTTAATTCATAAGATGTAAACACAAACATGAAACGTTTTGGGTTTTTGAAACAGTAGTTCGATGACCGACCGATGATTCTGATCCAGGTTAATCGTTCAATTGTTTCCGTCTTGTGATGACTGGAATGAGAGAGATCCTGAGGCTGTACAGGTATGGGACTGTACAGTGGAAGGAATCCTGAGGCTATGCAGGTATGGGACTGTATAGTTAAGGGAAGGCATATAAGAATTGATCGGTACTACCCATATCAACAAGATTTATCTTCTTTTCGGGAGTTTAGAACATAAGTACTTTATAGTTAAGCGTGCTTGACGTAGAGTAATTATGGGATGGGTGACCTTCTGGGAAGTTTCCTAGAAAGCGTGTGAGTGAGGACAAAACACGCTGAAAAGACTTGTGTTGGTTTGTGGGGACAGTCGGCGATTCTGAAAGCAGTCTGGATCATTCCAAAGGAATCACGAGATATTTATCCGATGGATGATTGTTTTATCCGATGGATAAATGTTTTATAAAACAAAGTTGTGTGTAGTTCCTAGGGAAGAGAACCTTAGTGAACCTTGAGGTTTATCCAATGGATAGACATTGTTTTATCGCATCTGCTTTGTGTAAGCATTGGCATTTCATGTGCATAGTTGTAAGGCCTTGAGCCTAGGAGTTGAGCTTACACCTTGATGCGGGTGCGAATCTTACGGTGACGATCTTCAATGGTCTTTTTGGAGGTATCAGGGTTGGAAGGGCTGACATGTGACCAGTTGGTGATTCTTCTGTGTCGTGGCGAATCCGTGCAATACACTGATATCCTCTACTAGATGCCGTACTTTTCATGTTTGGTCGAGAGTGTTACCGTAAAGCCAGATACGTGCACGTTACGAATGTTGTAGCATCTTGCTCATGGCTGGCAGAAACCGGAACATGTCCTCCCATTCACTCTCTCCGAATGTTTTGTTAGCTCCATGGAGTAGGGGTCAGAGTAGTACCCAGTGACATTGACATTGAGTCATATACATTGCATTGCATTGCATGGCTATTGATGTTTATGGCTATTGATGTTTACATTTACTGTTATACATCGCTGTATTGTTTAAGGATGCCTTATATTATGCTGTTAAATGTTTAGCATGCTATTATGTTGTTAACTGCTTAACATGATTTATATTGAGAACCTTGTAAGCATGTTGGGTACGCTGTTACCCGGTGAGTCGTCCCGTTTTTGCTACTGCTGTTTTGTTGTGTTGATGAACGGGAATCTCACCCATATCTCTATGTTTTTCTGCTGGTACTTGCTGTTGATGCTTGAACAGATGGACGCGACGATGGTTCGGTTCCGCAGTCCTTTTGAGTTCGGAGGTGGACTCTTTTGCTGTTTTAGTTTTGTTGTCGGCCAGACTATGTCAGTTTTTGTAGTACCTTTTGGGAGCTATGACTCCTAGTACTTATTGTATTTTCTTATGTCAGTCATACATTAGACTTATGTCTGTATACAGTAATGTTGATGTTTCTGTTTTTGTTTTCTGTTTCTGTATTTATAATACTGTATGTAGGTTCTAGAAATGCATGGTGAACCTAAGTTCACTTATTAGTATTATTTATTACCTTTACTAATCCCATTACATCTTTATGAAAAGAAAAGAAAAAGAAAAATCGTATTTTTCCGCATTAATAAATATTTTTGGCCTTATAAACGTTCGGGAATGTGACACCCGGGAAAGGGTGTTGCATTATTTGGTATCAGAGCTGGCCGAGTCTTTTTGGGGTTTGTAGGTTATGGTCTGTCTTGTTTGTGTTGTGTTTTCTCTGATTGTTTTCCGTGTTATTGTTTCTAAGAGAAAACAATGTTGGAGAGGATGATGACTTCGGTCTATCCTTTTGTATTGTTTGTTTTCTGTGTTGTGTTTCTGTGAAGAAGACCACGATTGTTTGTTACTCTCTGCATTATTGTTTCTGAAGGGGAATGATATTGGACAGGGTAGTAATGTTTTTGCTTTCTTGTAAGTTGTCGCTAGCAGAGTTCTTCAGAACGAGTGTTTTCCGACGGGTACAAGACGAATTGAAAGACATGGAGTTCCTGCAGCTACGTCAAGGAGGAATGTCTGTCAAAGAATATGCTGATCGTTTTGAGTTCCTGCTGAAATCTTCGAGGTATTTCCATCTTCATCCCGATGAGGAGTGGAAGTGCACAAAGTTCGAAGAAGGTTTAAGGGACGAGATTCGAGGAGAGGTGCTACCTCTTAAGGTCAAAGAGTTCTCGGTGTTGGCAGATGAATGCTTCGTAATTGAAGATCTGATGAAGACTCGTGGAGGAAGGCAACGTAACTCTGGACCGACTAGGTTCCATAAAGGCACCGATGGTCGTGATAATAGGTCTCGATGGAAACCATATTCGAAACAGCAAGGTCAACAACAGCGTTCTGTAGGAGGAAGCAGTGGGAGTATTAGTCAATCTGGAAGCGCCCCAAAGAAGTGCATGAAGTGTGGCAAGAATAATCATGTCACCAGAGAATGCTTAATCAAGGGAATCATATGCTTCAAGTGTGGGAAGCTAGGGCATACTTCACGCGATTGTGTGCAATCAAAAGCTAGACATTCTGTCAACGATGTGCAAACAGTGAAGCCTAAGGCAATGAGTAGAGTTTATACTGGGGATGATGCTGAGACTTCTCAAAAGGAAGATTTGATTCACGGTCACATCGTCGTGGAAGGTAGAACCTTATCTGTATCTTTCCTTACCCTTAGATTTGGTAATTCTTGCACTTTCTGCAAAGCCCGTTATAACTGCGAAAGTCTGTTTGAATTGTTCTATTTTCCGTAGTGGATAGAACGTTTTTGATTGATTTAATCTGTTTGCCTCTTTCGCAAATGGATTTGATCATAAGGATGGATTGGTTATCTTGTAACTATATCCCATTAGACGGTGCAAACAAAACCTTAGTTTTCCCTGATTCAAATAATTCTGGATTTGGATTGCCAACCAAGAAAACGTTTCTTTGAGAGGAGGAGCTCAACGAATACATGTTACTAACGAGTTTCCGGAAGTCTTTCTTGAAGACATACCAGGTGTACCGCCAGTTCGAGACATCGAGTTGTGATCGATCTTGTACCAGGAATAGGACCAGCGTCTATGGCACCTTATCATATGGCACCTGCTGAGTTGGAAACCTTGAAGGAACAGTTGGTGGACTTATTTGGAAAAACAGTTCGTTAGACCAAGTGTGTCGCCGTAGGGAACGCCTGTGCTGTTGGTGAGAAAGAAAGACGAAACATCTCGCCTATGTGTGGATTAGTGCCAGTTGACCAAAGTTACCATTAAGAACAAGTATCATCTTCCGAGGATAAATGGCTTGATGGATCAGTTGAGGAGAGCGACAGTTTTCTCCGAGATTGATTTGCGATCGGGTTATCACCAGATTCATGTGAAGGCAGAAGATGTACCAAGAACAACATTTCAAACACGCTATGGGCACTACGAGTACCTTGTAATGCCGTTTGGTATGGTGAATACTCCTCTATATTCATGGATTACATGAATAGGATCTTTCGTTCATACCTAGATAAGTTTGTCATTGCTTCATAGACGACATACTCATCTATTCGCGAAACCAGGAAGTACACACTGAATATCTTAGTGTGATTAGAAACAGCTGTATGCAAAGTTGTCCAAGTGTTAGTTTTGGCTCGACGAAGTAAAGTTTTTGGGTCATGTGATTTCAAAGGAAGGATGAAACGTTTGAATGGACTGAAGCCTGTGAGGAAAGTTTGCAAGGATTAGAGAGAAGGTTGACTACTTCACCTGTGTTAGTGCTGCCTGATCTCAAGGGAACATTTTGTGTTCACACTTCTACATATTCCTCAATGTATTGGACAATTGAGTGAATTGGTAATATGGTGTCCATTGGTCTGGACATTTTCGTATTAGTTCACTGAAAGTTTTGTTATTACTATTTCTTGAGTTATAACATAAACAACTTCTTGATACTGAAAGTTTCTTGATGAAACTTAGTCTAATCACTTTTACTTTTGGTGAAGGTGATCCAGTCTGATTTTTGCCAGACTGTTTATCTTTTGATTCCAAAGTTATTGGAAGGTTCTTATGAAAGAAGGAACTTTATTAGAGTCATGGATGTAAACATGTATTAGCTATGCATTTTTACACTCACGAACCTACTGAAGAGTCTTTTTGCATACTGGATATTCCTATATTCATTCCAGATTGGTAAAATTCTTTTGTTATTTTCTTTTGAGACCAAGACCAGGAAAAATTTCCTTTGTTGAAAATTTCTTTCCTTAATCTTCAGCGATCGAGTGGGTTTAGTTTTAAGTCACGGAATTTCGAGGACGAAATTCTTTTAAGAGGGGTAGGAATGTAACACCCCGATTTTCACGTTTTCTAATTCTTCAGTATTTTAACGTCTTTATTTTATTCGAGGTCTTAGGAATAGAAATAAAATATTCCGAGACCATAGTCATTGTAACGCCCCGATTTTTCACGCTTTCTATTTCTTTAGTATTTTAATGTCTTTATTTTATTCGAGGTCTTAGGAATCGAAATAAAATATTCCGAGACCACAGTCATGCTCGACGATATCGTAGGAAGCTACGATTAAGTTTTGAGTCGAAAACTCAAACGGAGTCCGGTCTGCGTTTTTACACTGACAGTATGATTTTACTGCTCAGAAGACCTCAGATGGACCCGTGAACGAGACAGTAAGTCTTAGAATTCAATTCTCTACGTTTTGGTTAAATTTCGTAAAAATTTCAGAAAAATAACTTCCTGACCTTCGTTCGGGCGGAATCTTCAATCGGGTGACGAACGGAGCCACATATGGATTTACCGGGACTCGCCAACAAATAATCTTGATATCACATCATCCCAGGACACTTGGGAGAGTATGCCAGAGTCGTTGTGACGTTCGGAAATATCTGGACGCAAAATGACCAAAATGCCCCTA
This sequence comes from Ammopiptanthus mongolicus, assembly GCA_039655645.1. Lineage (NCBI taxonomy): Eukaryota > Viridiplantae > Streptophyta > Magnoliopsida > Fabales > Fabaceae > Ammopiptanthus > Ammopiptanthus mongolicus. The sequence goes on from CM077345.1 coordinate 40,512,565, forward strand.
ACCTTAGTCTTTTACACTTTTACCATTATACCCTTTTGGCAAATGACCTTTTTACCCTTAAGTGAACTTTTAAGAGGCTGAACTCAGCCCCTCACTTCATCATTTTCGCACAGCCCCTCACCCCATAGAGTTCCATAGTTGTTCTTGAGAGAAAACTCCATTTTCACCTAGAAAAGCTTGAGTTTTTGTTGGATTCACTTGATTCCTTGAGCAATCTTTCTTCATTTCAAGGTAAGATCACTTCTATGATCTCTTAGCTTCTTGAATCTTTCTTTATTTCAAGATCAATCTTCATTTTCATGAAAATAATTTCTTAGATCCAAAACTTTGAAAATCCATAGGAAATTGTAGAAAAATCCTTTTGAGGTAAGACCAAGTTCTTTGAACTCACATCATCAATCTCTACCTAAACCTAAGAGCTTATGATTCAACTCTCATCATAGCTCAAAAAGCATTTTTGGCCGAACCCTCTTGGAAGATGATGAATAGTGTTTTCATCAAGTTTTGATTTTTAACACTAGATTTCATCCTTAGCTTTCCTAATGCTTTTGAATCCATGAAATGGAAACCAAAACCAATTTCTAACCTTTTTAACCTAGGGTGGCCGAAATCCTCTTTGTTAGGGTTGTTGAGTTTGGTTTTGATTGTTGTTTAATGTTGAATTGTTGTGTTGTGTAGTTGTTGACGATTATCAGGAGGTTCAGAAACCGATCAACCGACTTTGATCCGGGAATCTGCTCATCAAGAGGTATGGGGAGAAGAACCTCATCACACCAAGATGGTGGTAGTGAGAATGGTTGTTTAAATTTATGTGTGGGTGAAACCCTTTAGTTTGGGTTCACTATTATATGTTAAGTTTTGTTAAGTTCTCTTGGAGAACAAGATTGTCATGATGAGTTTATGCTTATGCTTGAGTATGTTGTAGTGTGCTTTAGCATAAGTTGATGATGATATGATTGATGAAAATCATTTTCATGTATGTTGAAAAACCTACTTTGATCACTAGGTCAAGTATGGACTTTTATTGTTGATTATGAGACCATAATGTGTGATGGACTTGGATGTTTGATTATGATGTAGTAATGTGTATTATGGTTATCATGATTGTGTCAGTATTGTGAGCCATATTTTGTTTGGTTGATGGAGTAAAACTTCACATTGATTCCTAGTTGGCTTTTAGCCATGGCTTTGAGAAAAGGAAGAACATGAGTAGATCTTGATTAAGTCAAGTTTTGATGTAAAGAAAGTGTTTTCAATAACTTGTGTTTTTCAAAGAAAACCCTAAGTGTCTTTGAATGGAAATTAAAGCTCAAAGTGCTTTCACCAAAGTGAAACATATTTTATACCTTATCCTTAGTCCATATAGTTAATCAAGGGACTCAAAATGAGAAAAGAAGTGGTTTCATGAAGAGAATCAAAATGGTTCCCTAAGGTTGATGTCTTGTTTTGAGGCAACTTTTCGCTAAGCGAATTTACTTTCGCTACGCGAAAAACAGGGAAAGTCTTAGTTGGGCATCACTGCCTCACTTTCGCTAAGCGAATTCATATTCGCTAAGCCAATCAAACGAGTTTCGCTACGCGAATTACGTCTCGCTGGGCGATCCAGAGAAGTCTCCAAAGGAGGTATAACCGCCTCCATTTCGCTAAGCGAAATTATTTTCGCTACGTGAATACAATGCATTTCGCTACACGAATTCTGTTTCGCCGAGCGATCCAGAGGCGTTTACAAAGAGGTTTAACTGTCTGAACTTTCGCTAAGCGAATTCATATTCGCTAAGCGAATACAATACATTTCGCGTTTACAAAGAGGTTTAACCGTCTGAAATTGCGCTAAGCGAATTCATATTCGCTAAGCGAATCCAATGCATTTCGGTACGCGATTTGTGTCTCGCCGAGCGAACCAGAGGAGTTCCAAAAGAGGCATTATTGTTTCAATTTCGCTAAGCGAATGAAATTTCGCTAAGCGAATTACATGTTCAGAAAATGCTAAAAATAGAGCAAGTAAGTGTTTCAAAGATTGTTTCAAATCAAATGAGTTTTCAATTGAGAAGTTGTTCTGGTTTACAAACGTTTTGGGTTTTGAAACAGTAGTTCGATGACGGACCGGTGATTCGGACCCCGCTCAGTCGTTCAATTGTTTCAGTCTTGTGATGACTCGATCCCGGAGGGATCACGAGATTTATTCGGTGGATAAAGGTTTTGTTTTCAAAAGACGCGTATAGTTCCTAAGGAAGAGAACCTTAGTAGACTTTGAGGTTTATCCGGGGGATAGACATTGCTTGATCGCATCTGCTTTGTGTAAGCATTGGCATTTCATTTGCATAGTTGTAAGGCCTTGAGCCTAGGAGTTGAGCTTACACCTTGATGCGGGTGCGAATCTTACGGTGACGATCTTCAATGGTCTTTTGGGAGGTATCAGGGTTGGAAGGGCTGACATGTGACCAGTTGGTAGCTCTTCTGTGTCGTGGCGAATCCGTGCAATACACTGATATCCTCTACTAGATGCCGTACTTTTCATGTTTGGTCGAGAGTGTTTCCGTAAAAGCCAGATACGTGCACGTTACGAATGTTGTAGCATCTTGCCCAAGGCTGGCGCGCACGGAACATGTCCTCCCATTCACTCTCTCCGACTGTTTTGTTAGCTCCATGGAGTAGGGGTCAGAGTAGTACCCAGTGACATTGACATTGAGTCATATACATTGCATTGCATTGCATGGCTATTGATGTTTACATTTACTGTTATACATCGTTGTACTGTTTAAGAATACCTTATCTTTATGTTGTTAACTGCTTAACATGATATTATGCTGTCAACTGCTTAATATGTTTAACATTGAGAATTCTTGTAAGCATGTTGGGTACGTGGTTACCCGGTGAGTCGTCCCGTTTTTACTATTGCTGTTTTGTTGTGTTGATGAACGGGAATCTCACCCATATCTGTATGTTTTCTGTTGGTACTTGCTGTTACTGTTTGAACAGATGGACATGATGATGGTTCAGTCCAGTAGTTCCTTTGAGCCAGAGGAGGACCTTCTTTTTGTGGTCTAGTTTTATTGTCGGCCAGACTATGTCGTTTTTGTAGTACTTTTGGGGAGCTACGACTCCTTGTACTTATTGTATTTCTTATGTCAGTTATACATTAGACTTATGTCTGTATATAATAATGTTGACGTTTCCATTTCTGTTTCTGTTCTGTGGTATATTCTAGAAATGCATGGCGAACCTAAGTTCGTTTATTAGTATTATTACCTTTCCATTGCATCTTGTGAAAAGAAAAAAAAAGAAAATCGTATTTTCCGCATTAAGAAATATTTTCGGCCTTATAATCGTTCGGGAATGTGACACTCGGGAAAGGGTGTTGCAGTCATGCTTGACGATATCGTAGGAAGCTACGATTAAGTTTTGAGTCGAAAACTCAAACGGAGTCCGGTCTGCGTTTTTACACTGACAGTATGATTTTACTGCTCAGAAGATCTCAGATGGACCCGTGAACGAGACAGTAAGTCTTAGAATTTGATTCTCTACGTTTTGGTTAAATTTCGTAAAAATTTCAGAAAAATCATTTCCTGACCTTCGTTCGGGCGAAATTCTCAATCGGGTGACGGACGGAGCCACATATGGACTTACCGAGACTCGCCAACAGATAATCTTGTTATCACAACATCCCAGGACACTTGGAAGAGTATGCCAGAGTCGTCATGACGATCGGGAAAATCTAGACGCGAAATGACCAAAATGCCCCTAACCTTAGTCTTTTGCACTTTTACCATTTTACCCTTTTGGCAAATGACCTTTTTGCCCTTAAGTGACTTGTTTTAAAGGCTGAACTCAGCCCATCCAGCCCCTCATTCACGAAATTTCTGCCCAAAGAAGAACACCATCGTTGTTCTTGAAGAGAAACTCCATTTTTCTTCTTGAAAAGCTTGAATCACTTGTTGGAATCACTTGATTCCTTGAGCAATCTTCCATCATTTTAAGGTAAGATCACTTCTATGATCTCTTAGCTCCTTGAATATCTCTTTATTTCAAGATCAAGATCCATTTTCATGAAAAGAATTTCTTAGATCCAAAACTTTGAAAATCCATAGGAAATTGTAGAAAAATCCTTTTGAGGTAAGACCAAGTTCTTTGAACTCACATCATTAATCTCTACCTAAACCCAAGAGCTTATGATTCAACTCTCATCATAGCTCAAAAATCACATTAGGGCCGAACCCTTCTTGATGATGATGAATAGTGTTTTCATCAATTTTTGATTTTTAACACTTGATTTCATGCTTAGCTTTCCTAATGCCTTTGAATCCATGAAATGGAAAACCAAGATCAATTCCTAGCTTTATTCTCTTTAGGGTGGCCGAAACCCTCTTTGTGAGAATTGTTGAGTTTGGTTTGATTGTTGTTTAACGTTTGATTGTTTGGTTGTTTGTAGTTGGTGTTAATTATCAGAAGGTTCACAAACCGATCAACTGACTTTGATCCGGGAATCTGCTCTTCAACAGGTATGGGGAGAAGAACCTCATCACACCAAGATGGTGGTGGTGAAGATGGTTGTTTACATTATGTGTGGGTGAAACCCTTTAGTTTGGGTTCACTTTTAATTGTTATGTTTTGTTAAGTTCTCTTCAAGAACAAGGTTGTCTTGATGAGTGTATGCTTTAGTATGTTGTAGTGTGCTTTAGCATATGTTGAGGATTGAATAAAAATCATTTTCATGTATGTTGGAAAACCTACTTTGATCACTAGATCAAGTATGGACTTTTATTGTTGATTATGAGACCATAATGTGTGATGGACTTGGATGTTTGATTATGATGTAGTAATGTGTGTATTATGGTTATCATGATTGTGTAAGTATTGTGAGCCATACTTTGATTGGTTGATGAAGTAAAACTTCACATTGATTCCTAGTTGGCTATTAGCCATGACCTTGAGGAAGGGAAAGATATGAATAGTTCTTGGACAAGTCAAGTTTTGATGTAAAGAAAGTGTTTTCAATAACTTGTGTTTTTCAAAGAAAAACCCTAAGTGACTTTAAAGGGAATTAAATCTCAAAGTGGTTTCACCAAAGTGAAACATGTTTTATACCTTATCCTTAGTTCATCTAGCTAATCAAGTGACTCAAAATGAGAAAAGAAGTGTTTTCATGAAGAGAATCAAAATGGTTCCATAAGGTTGATGTCTTGTTTTAAGGCAACTTTTCGCTAAGCGAAATTACTTTCGCTACGCGAAAAACAGGGAAAGTCTTAGTTGGGCATCACTGCCTCACTTTCGCTAAGCGAATTCATATTCGCTAAGCGAACCCAGCAAATTTCACTACGCGAATTAAATCTCGCTGAGCAATCCAGAGAAGTCTCCAAAAGAGGTGTAACCGTCTGAACTTTCGCTAAGCGAAATCATTCTCGCTAAGCGAATAAAGTGAAGTTTCGCTACGCGAATTCTGTCTCGCCGAGCGATCCAGAGGTGTTTCTAAAGAGGTGCAACCGTCTGAACTTGCGCTAAGCGAATCATATTCGCTAAGCGAATCCAATATATTTCGCTACGCGATTTGTGTCTCGCCGAGCGAACCAGAGGAGTTCCAAAGGAGGTATTACTGCCTCATTTTTCGCTAAGCGAATGGAATTCCGCTAAGCGAATTTCATGTTTCAGAAAATGCTAGAAATGAAGTAAGTAGTTCAAATGTTGTTTCAAATCAAATGAGTTTTCAATTGTAAAAGTTGTTTGGTTTACAAAAGGAGTTTTCTAACTCAACCGTAAAGTTTTGCGCGAGAAAAACCTAAGTTAAGTAATTAACTTAGAGTTGAAGACAAGGGTTAATTAAGTATGGTATGTGGTGGAACAAGACCATGTACTATACCATTGATGACTTAGTACATCAATAAGTTCATAAGACTTAAGTGAAATCAACACTTGTTTCCTTAATTGAAAGACAAGGGATTAATATCTTAGAAAGGCTTAAAGACTTATCTAAGAGGATTCTCAATCCTTATTCATAATGCTTAGGACTTGAGACTTAATTCATAAGATGTAAACACAAACATGAAACGTTTTGGGTTTTTGAAACAGTAGTTCGATGACCGACCGATGATTCTGATCCAGGTTAATCGTTCAATTGTTTCCGTCTTGTGATGACTGGAATGAGAGAGATCCTGAGGCTGTACAGGTATGGGACTGTACAGTGGAAGGAATCCTGAGGCTATGCAGGTATGGGACTATATAGTTAAGGGAAGGCATATAAGAATTGATCGGTACTACCCATATCAACAAGATTTATCTTCTTTTCGGGAGCTTAGAACATAAGTACTTTATAGTTAAGCGTGCTTGACTTAGAGTAATTATGGGATGGGTGACCTTCTGGGAAGTTTCCTAGAAAGCGTGTGAGTGAGGACAAAACACGCTGAAAAGACTTGTGTTGGTTTGTGGGGACAGTCGGCGATTCTGAAAGCAGTCTGGATCATTCCAAAGGAATCACGAGATATTTATCCGATGGATGATTGTTTTATCCGATGGATAAATGTTTTATAAAACAAAGTTGTGTGTAGTTCCTAGGGAAGAGAACCTTAGTGAACCTTGAGGTTTATCCAATGGATAGACATTGTTTTATCGCATCTGCTTTGTGTAAGCATTGGCATTTCATGTGCATAGTTGTAAGGCCTTGAGCCTAGGAGTTGAGCTTACACCTTGATGCGGGTGCGAATCTTACGGTGACGATCTTCAATGGTCTTTTTGGAGGTATCAGGGTTGGAAGGGCTGACATGTGACCAGTTGGTGATTCTTCTGTGTCGTGGCGAATCCGTGCAATACACTGATATCCTCTACTAGATGCCGTACTTTTCATGTTTGGTCGAGAGTGTTACCGTAAAGCCAGATACGTGCACGTTACGAATGTTGTAGCATCTTGCTCATGGCTGGCAGAAACCGGAACATGTCCTCCCATTCACTCTCTCCGAATGTTTTGTTAGCTCCATGGAGTAGGGGTCAGAGTAGTACCCAGTGACATTGACATTGAGTCATATACATTGCATTGCATTGCATGGCTATTGATGTTTATGGCTATTGATGTTTACATTTACTGTTATACATCGCTGTATTGTTTAAGGATGCCTTATATTATGCTGTTAAATGTTTAGCATGCTATTATGTTGTTAACTGCTTAACATGATTTATATTGAGAACCTTGTAAGCATGTTGGGTACGCTGTTACCCGGTGAGTCGTCCCGTTTTTGCTACTGCTGTTTTGTTGTGTTGATGAACGGGAATCTCACCCATATCTCTATGTTTTTCTGCTGGTACTTGCTGTTGATGCTTGAACAGATGGACGCGACGATGGTTCGGTTCCGCAGTCCTTTTGAGTTCGGAGGTGGACTCTTTTGCTGTTTTAGTTTTGTTGTCGGCCAGACTATGTCAGTTTTTGTAGTACCTTTTGGGAGCTATGACTCCTAGTACTTATTGTATTTTCTTATGTCAGTCATACATTAGACTTATGTCTGTATACAGTAATGTTGATGTTTCTGTTTTTGTTTTCTGTTTCTGTATTTATAATACTGTATGTAGGTTCTAGAAATGCATGGTGAACCTAAGTTCACTTATTAGTATTATTTATTACCTTTACTAATCCCATTACATCTTTATGAAAAGAAAAGAAAAAGAAAAATCGTATTTTTCCGCATTAATAAATATTTTTGGCCTTATAAACGTTCGGGAATGTGACACCCGGGAAAGGGTGTTGCATTATTTGGTATCAGAGCTGGCCGAGTCTTTTTGGGGTTTGTAGGTTATGGTCTGTCTTGTTTGTGTTGTGTTTTCTCTGATTGTTTTCCGTGTTATTGTTTCTAAGAGAAAACAATGTTGGAGAGGATGATGACTTCGGTCTATCCTTTTGTATTGTCTGTTTTCTGTGTTGTGTTTCTGTGAAGAAGACCACGATTGTTTGTTACTCTCTGCATTATTGTTTCTGAAGGGGAATGATATTGGACAGGGTAGTAATGTTTTTGCTTTCTTGTAAGTTGTCGCTAGCAGAGTTCTTCAGAACGAGTGTTTTCCGACGGGTACAAGACGAATTGAAAGACATGGAGTTCCTGCAGCTACGTCAAGGAGGAATGTCTGTCAAAGAATATGCTGATCGTTTTGAGTTCCTGCTGAAATCTTCGAGGTATTTCCATCTTCATCCCGATGAGGAGTGGAAGTGCACAAAGTTCGAAGAAGGTTTAAGGGACGAGATTCGAGGAGAGGTGCTACCTCTTAAGGTCAAAGAGTTCTCGGTGTTGGCAGATGAATGCTTCGTAATTGAAGATCTGATGAAGACTCGTGGAGGAAGGCAACGTAACTCTGGACCGACTAGGTTCCATAAAGGCACCGATGGTCGTGATAATAGGTCTCGATGGAAACCATATTCGAAACAGCAAGGTCAACAACAGCGTTCTGTAGGAGGAAGCAGTGGGAGTATTAGTCAATCTGGAAGCGCCCCAAAGAAGTGCATGAAGTGTGGCAAGAATAATCATGTCACCAGAGAATGCTTAATCAAGGGAATCATATGCTTCAAGTGTGGGAAGCTAGGGCATACTTCACGCGATTGTGTGCAATCAAAAGCTAGACATTCTGTCAACGATGTGCAAACAGTGAAGCCTAAGGCAATGAGTAGAGTTTATACTGGGGATGATGCTGAGACTTCTCAAAAGGAAGATTTGATTCACGGTCACATCGTCGTGGAAGGTAGAACCTTATCTGTATCTTTCCTTACCCTTAGATTTGGTAATTCTTGCACTTTCTGCAAAGCCCGTTATAACTGCGAAAGTCTGTTTGAATTGTTCTATTTTCCGTAGTGGATAGAACGTTTTTGATTGATTTAATCTGTTTGCCTCTTTCGCAAATGGATTTGATCATAAGGATGGATTGGTTATCTTGTAACTATATCCCATTAGACGGTGCAAACAAAACCTTAGTTTTCCCTGATTCAAATAATTCTGGATTTGGATTGCCAACCAAGAAAACGTTTCTTTGAGAGGAGGAGCTCAACGAATACATGTTACTAACGAGTTTCCGGAAGTCTTTCTTGAAGACATACCAGGTGTACCGCCAGTTCGAGACATCGAGTTGTGATCGATCTTGTACCAGGAATAGGACCAGCGTCTATGGCACCTTATCATATGGCACCTGCTGAGTTGGAAACCTTGAAGGAACAGTTGGTGGACTTATTTGGAAAAACAGTTCGTTAGACCAAGTGTGTCGCCGTAGGGAACGCCTGTGCTGTTGGTGAGAAAGAAAGACGAAACATCTCGCCTATGTGTGGATTAGTGCCAGTTGACCAAAGTTACCATTAAGAACAAGTATCATCTTCCGAGGATAAATGGCTTGATGGATCAGTTGAGGAGAGCGACAGTTTTCTCCGAGATTGATTTGCGATCGGGTTATCACCAGATTCATGTGAAGGCAGAAGATGTACCAAGAACAACATTTCAAACACGCTATGGGCACTACGAGTACCTTGTAATGCCGTTTGGTATGGTGAATACTCCTCTATATTCATGGATTACATGAATAGGATCTTTCGTTCATACCTAGATAAGTTTGTCATTGCTTCATAGACGACATACTCATCTATTCGCGAAACCAGGAAGTACACACTGAATATCTTAGTGTGATTAGAAACAGCTGTATGCAAAGTTGTCCAAGTGTTAGTTTTGGCTCGACGAAGTAAAGTTTTTGGGTCATGTGATTTCAAAGGAAGGATGAAACGTTTGAATGGACTGAAGCCTGTGAGGAAAGTTTGCAAGGATTAGAGAGAAGGTTGACTACTTCACCTGTGTTAGTGCTGCCTGATCTCAAGGGAACATTTGTGTTCACACTTCTACATATTCCTCAATGTATTGGACAATTGAGTGAATTGGTAATATGGTGTCCATTGGTCTGGACATTTTCGTATTAGTTCACTGAAAGTTTTGTTATTACTATTTCTTGAGTTATAACATAAACAACTTCTTGATACTGAAAGTTTCTTGATGAAACTTAGTCTAATCACTTTTACTTTTGGTGAAGGTGATCCAGTCTGATTTTTGCCAGACTGTTTATCTTTTGATTCCAAAGTTATTGGAAGGTTCTTATGAAAGAAGGAACTTTATTAGAGTCATGGATGTAAACATGTATTAGCTATGCATTTTTACACTCACGAACCTACTGAAGAGTCTTTTTGCATACTGGATATTCCTATATTCATTCCAGATTGGTAAAATTCTTTTGTTATTTTCTTTTGAGACCAAGACCAGGAAAAATTTCCTTTGTTGAAAATTTCTTTCCTTAATCTTCAGCGATCGAGTGGGTTTAGTTTTAAGTCACGGAATTTCGAGGACGAAATTCTTTTAAGAGGGGTAGGAATGTAACACCCCGATTTTCACGTTTTCTAATTCTTCAGTATTTTAACGTCTTTATTTTATTCGAGGTCTTAGGAATAGAAATAAAATATTCCGAGACCATAGTCATTGTAACGCCCCGATTTTTCACGCTTTCTATTTCTTTAGTATTTTAATGTCTTTATTTTATTCGAGGTCTTAGGAATCGAAATAAAATATTCCGAGACCACAGTCATGCTCGACGATATCGTAGGAAGCTACGATTAAGTTTTGAGTCGAAAACTCAAACGGAGTCCGGTCTGCGTTTTTACACTGACAGTATGATTTTACTGCTCAGAAGACCTCAGATGGACCCGTGAACGAGACAGTAAGTCTTAGAATTCAATTCTCTACGTTTTGGTTAAATTTCGTAAAAATTTCAGAAAAATAACTTCCTGACCTTCGTTCGGGCGGAATCTTCAATCGGGTGACGAACGGAGCCACATATGGATTTACCGGGACTCGCCAACAAATAATCTTGATATCACATCATCCCAGGACACTTGGGAGAGTATGCCAGAGTCGTTGTGACGTTCGGAAATATCTGGACGCAAAATGACCAAAATGCCCCTAACCTTAGTCTTTTACACTTTTACCATTATACCCTTTTGGCAAATGACCTTTTTACCCTTAAGTGAACTTTTAAGAGGCTGAACTCAGCCCCTCACTTCATCATTTTCGCACAGCCCCTCACCCCATAGAGTTCCATAGTTGTTCTTGAGAGAAAACTCCATTTTCACCTAGAAAAGCTTGAGTTTTTGTTGGATTCACTTGATTCCTTGAGCAATCTTTCTTCATTTCAAGGTAAGATCACTTCTATGATCTCTTAGCTTCTTGAATCTTTCTTTATTTCAAGATCAATCTTCATTTTCATGAAAATAATTTCTTAGATCCAAAACTTTGAAAATCCATAGGAAATTGTAGAAAAATCCTTTTGAGGTAAGACCAAGTTCTTTGAACTCACATCATCAATCTCTACCTAAACCTAAGAGCTTATGATTCAACTCTCATCATAGCTCAAAAAGCATTTTTGGCCGAACCCTCTTGGAAGATGATGAATAGTGTTTTCATCAAGTTTTGATTTTTAACACTAGATTTCATCCTTAGCTTTCCTAATGCTTTTGAATCCATGAAATGGAAACCAAAACAATTTCTAACCTTTTTAACCTAGGGTGGCCGAAATCCTCTTTGTTAGGGTTGTTGAGTTTGGTTTTGATTGTTGTTTAATGTTGAATTGTTGTGTTGTGTAGTTGTTGACGATTATCAGGAGGTTCAGAAACCGATCAACCGACTTTGATCCGGGAATCTGCTCATCAAGAGGTATGGGGAGAAGAACCTCATCACACCAAGATGGTGGTAGTGAGAATGGTTGTTTAAATTTATGTGTGGGTGAAACCCTTTAGTTTGGGTTCACTATTATATGTTAAGTTTTGTTAAGTTCTCTTGGAGAACAAGATTGTCATGATGAGTTTATGCTTATGCTTGAGTATGTTGTAGTGTGCTTTAGCATAAGTTGATGATGATATGATTGATGAAAATCATTTTCATGTATGTTGAAAAACCTACTTTGATCACTAGGTCAAGTATGGACTTTTATTGTTGATTATGAGACCATAATGTGTGATGGACTTGGATGTTTGATTATGATGTAGTAATGTGTATTATGGTTATCATGATTGTGTCAGTATTGTGAGCCATATTTTGTTTGGTTGATGGAGTAAAACTTCACATTGATTCCTAGTTGGCTTTTAGCCATGGCTTTGAGAAAAGGAAGAACATGAGTAGATCTTGATTAAGTCAAGTTTTGATGTAAAGAAAGTGTTTTCAATAACTTGTGTTTTTCAAAGAAAACCCTAAGTGTCTTTGAATGGAAATTAAAGCTCAAAGTGCTTTCACCAAAGTGAAACATATTTTATACCTTATCCTTAGTCCATATAGTTAATCAAGGGACTCAAAATGAGAAAAGAAGTGGTTTCATGAAGAGAATCAAAATGGTTCCCTAAGGTTGATGTCTTGTTTTGAGGCAACTTTTCGCTAAGCGAATTTACTTTCGCTACGCGAAAAACAGGGAAAGTCTTAGTTGGGCATCACTGCCTCACTTTCGCTAAGCGAATTCATATTCGCTAAGCCAATCAAACGAGTTTCGCTACGCGAATTACGTCTCGCTGGGCGATCCAGAGAAGTCTCCAAAGGAGGTATAACCGCCTCCATTTCGCTAAGCGAAATTATTTTCGCTACGCGAATACAATGCATTTCGCTACACGAATTCTGTTTCGCCGAGCGATCCAGAGGCGTTTACAAAGAGGTTTAACTGTCTGAACTTTCGCTAAGCGAATTCATATTCGCTAAGCGAATACAATACATTTCGCGTTTACAAAGAGGTTTAACCGTCTGAAATTGCGCTAAGCGAATTCATATTCGCTAAGCGAATCCAATGCATTTCGGTACGCGATTTGTGTCTCGCCGAGCGAACCAGAGGAGTTCCAAAAGAGGCATTATTGTTTCAATTTCGCTAAGCGAATGAAATTTCGCTAAGCGAATTACATGTTCAGAAAATGCTAAAAATAGAGCAAGTAAGTGTTTCAAAGATTGTTTCAAATCAAATGAGTTTTCAATTGAGAAGTTGTTCTGGTTTACAAACGTTTTGGGTTTTGAAACAGTAGTTCGATGACGGACCGGTGATTCGGACCCCGCTCAGTCGTTCAATTGTTTCAGTCTTGTGATGACTCGATCCCGGAGGGATCACGAGATTTATCCGGTGGATAAAGGTTTTGTTTTCAAAAGACGCGTATAGTTCCTAAGGAAGAGAACCTTAGTAGACTTTGAGGTTTATCCGGGGGATAGACATTGCTTGATCGCATCTGCTTTGTGTAAGCATTGGCATTTCATTTGCATAGTTGTAAGGCCTTGAGCCTAGGAGTTGAGCTTACACCTTGATGCGGGTGCGAATCTTACGGTGACGATCTTCAATGGTCTTTTGGGAGGTATCAGGGTTGGAAGGGCTGACATGTGACCAGTTGGTAGCTCTTCTGTGTCGTGGCGAATCCGTGCAATACACTGATATCCTCTACTAGATGCCGTACTTTTCATGTTTGGTCGAGAGTGTTTCCGTAAAAGCCAGATACGTGCACGTTACGAATGTTGTAGCATCTTGCCCAAGGCTGGCGCGCACGGAACATGTCCTCCCATTCACTCTCTCCGACTGTTTTGTTAGCTCCATGGAGTAGGGGTCAGAGTAGTACCCAGTGACATTGACATTGAGTCATATACATTGCATTGCATTGCATGGCTATTGATGTTTACATTTACTGTTATACATCGTTGTACTGTTTAAGAATACCTTATCTTTATGTTGTTAACTGCTTAACATGATATTATGCTGTCAACTGCTTAATATGTTTAACATTGAGAATTCTTGTAAGCATGTTGGGTACGTGGTTACCCGGTGAGTCGTCCCGTTTTTACTATTGCTGTTTTGTTGTGTTGATGAACGGGAATCTCACCCATATCTGTATGTTTTCTGTTGGTACTTGCTGTTACTGTTTGAACAGATGGACATGATGATGGTTCAGTCCAGTAGTTCCTTTGAGCCAGAGGAGGACCTTCTTTTTGTGGTCTAGTTTTATTGTCGGCCAGACTATGTCGTTTTTGTAGTACTTTTGGGGAGCTACGACTCCTTGTACTTATTGTATTTCTTATGTCAGTTATACATTAGACTTATGTCTGTATATAATAATGTTGACGTTTCCATTTCTGTTTCTGTTCTGTGGTATATTCTAGAAATGCATGGCGAACCTAAGTTCGTTTATTAGTATTATTACCTTTCCATTGCATCTTGTGAAAAGAAAAAAAAAAGAAAATCGTATTTTCCGCATTAAGAAATATTTTCGGCCTTATAATCGTTCGGGAATGTGACACTCGGGAAAGGGTGTTGCAGTCATGCTTGACGATATCGTAGGAAGCTACGATTAAGTTTTGAGTCGAAAACTCAAACGGAGTCCGGTCTGCGTTTTTACACTGACAGTATGATTTTACTGCTCAGAAGATCTCAGATGGACCCGTGAACGAGACAGTAAGTCTTAGAATTTGATTCTCTACGTTTTGGTTAAATTTCGTAAAAATTTCAGAAAAATCATTTCCTGACCTTCGTTCGGGCGAAATTCTCAATCGGGTGACGGACGGAGCCACATATGGACTTACCGAGACTCGCCAACAGATAATCTTGTTATCACAACATCCCAGGACACTTGGAAGAGTATGCCAGAGTCGTCATGACGATCGGGAAAATCTAGACGCGAAATGACCAAAATGCCCTAACCTTAGTCTTTTGCACTTTTACCATTTTACCCTTTTGGCAAATGACCTTTTTGCCCTTAAGTGACTTGTTTTAAAGGCTGAACTCAGCCCATCCAGCCCCTCATTCACGAAATTTCTGCCCAAAGAAGAACACCATCGTTGTTCTTGAAGAGAAACTCCATTTTTCTTCTTGAAAAGCTTGAATCACTTGTTGGAATCACTTGATTCCTTGAGCAATCTTCCATCATTTTAAGGTAAGATCACTTCTATGATCTCTTAGCTCCTTGAATATCTCTTTATTTCAAGATCAAGATCCATTTTCATGAAAAGAATTTCTTAGATCCAAAACTTTGAAAATCCATAGGAAATTGTAGAAAAATCCTTTTGAGGTAAGACCAAGTTCTTTGAACTCACATCATTAATCTCTACCTAAACCCAAGAGCTTATGATTCAACTCTCATCATAGCTCAAAAATCACATTAGGGCCGAACCCTTCTTGATGATGATGAATAGTGTTTTCATCAATTTTTGATTTTTAACACTTGATTTCATGCTTAGCTTTCCTAATGCCTTTGAATCCATGAAATGGAAAACCAAGATCAATTCCTAGCTTTATTCTCTTTAGGGTGGCCGAAACCCTCTTTGTGAGAATTGTTGAGTTTGGTTTGATTGTTGTTTAATGTTTGATTGTTTGGTTGTTTGTAGTTGGTGTTAATTATCAGAAGGTTCACAAACCGATCAACTGACTTTGATCCGGGAATCTGCTCTTCAACAGGTATGGGGAGAAGAACCTCATCACACCAAGATGGTGGTGGTGAAGATGGTTGTTTACATTATGTGTGGGTGAAACCCTTTAGTTTGGGTTCACTTTTAATTGTTATGTTTTGTTAAGTTCTCTTCAAGAACAAGGTTGTCTTGATGAGTGTATGCTTTAGTATGTTGTAGTGTGCTTTAGCATATGTTGAGGATTGAATAAAAATCATTTTCATGTATGTTGGAAAACCTACTTTGATCACTAGATCAAGTATGGACTTTTATTGTTGATTATGAGACCATAATGTGTGATGGACTTGGATGTTTGATTATGATGTAGTAATGTGTGTATTATGGTTATCATGATTGTGTAAGTATTGTGAGCCATACTTTGATTGGTTGATGAAGTAAAACTTCACATTGATTCCTAGTTGGCTATTAGCCATGACCTTGAGGAAGGGAAAGATATGAATAGTTCTTGGACAAGTCAAGTTTTGATGTAAAGAAAGTGTTTTCAATAACTTGTGTTTTTCAAAGAAAAACCCTAAGTGACTTTAAAGGGAATTAAATCTCAAAGTGGTTTCACCAAAGTGAAACATGTTTTATACCTTATCCTTAGTTCATCTAGCTAATCAAGTGACTCAAAATGAGAAAAGAAGTGTTTTCATGAAGAGAATCAAAATGGTTCCATAAGGTTGATGTCTTGTTTTAAGGCAACTTTTCGCTAAGCGAAATTACTTTCGCTACGCGAAAAACAGGGAAAGTCTTAGTTGGGCATCACTGCCTCACTTTCGCTAAGCGAATTCATATTCGCTAAGCGAACCCAGCAAATTTCACTACGCGAATTAAATCTCGCTGAGCAATCCAGAGAAGTCTCCAAAAGAGGTGTAACCGTCTGAACTTTCGCTAAGCGAAATCATTCTCGCTAAGCGAATAAAGTGAAGTTTCGCTACGCGAATTCTGTCTCGCCGAGCGATCCAGAGGTGTTTCTAAAGAGGTGCAACCGTCTGAACTTGCGCTAAGCGAATCATATTCGCTAAGCGAATCCAATATATTTCGCTACGCGATTTGTGTCTCGCCGAGCGAACCAGAGGAGTTCCAAAGGAGGTATTACTGCCTCATTTTTCGCTAAGCGAATGGAATTCCGCTAAGCGAATTTCATGTTTCAGAAAATGCTAGAAATGAAGTAAGTAGTTCAAATGTTGTTTCAAATCAAATGAGTTTTCAATTGTAAAAGTTGTTTGGTTTACAAAAGGAGTTTTCTAACTCAACCGTAAAGTTTTGCGCGAGAAAAACCTAAGTTAAGTAATTAACTTAGAGTTGAAGACAAGGGTTAATTAAGTATGGTATGTGGTGGAACAAGACCATGTACTATACCATTGATGACTTAGTACATCAATAAGTTCATAAGACTTAAGTGAAATCAACACTTGTTTCCTTAATTGAAAGACAAGGGATTAATATCTTAGAAAGGCTTAAAGACTTATCTAAGAGGATTCTCAATCCTTATTCATAATGCTTAGGACTTGAGACTTAATTCATAAGATGTAAACACAAACATGAAACGTTTTGGGTTTTTGAAACAGTAGTTCGATGACCGACCGATGATTCTGATCCAGGTTAATCGTTCAATTGTTTCCGTCTTGTGATGACTGGAATGAGAGAGATCCTGAGGCTGTACAGGTATGGGACTGTACAGTGGAAGGAATCCTGAGGCTATGCAGGTATGGGACTATATAGTTAAGGGAAGGCATATAAGAATTGATCGGTACTACCCATATCAACAAGATTTATCTTCTTTTCGGGAGCTTAGAACATAAGTACTTTATAGTTAAGCGTGCTTGACTTAGAGTAATTATGGGATGGGTGACCTTCTGGGAAGTTTCCTAGAAAGCGTGTGAGTGAGGACAAAACACGCTGAAAAGACTTGTGTTGGTTTGTGGGGACAGTCGGCGATTCTGAAAGCAGTCTGGATCATTCCAAAGGAATCACGAGATATTTATCCGATGGATGATTGTTTTATCCGATGGATAAATGTTTTATAAAACAAAGTTGTGTGTAGTTCCTAGGGAAGAGAACCTTAGTGAACCTTGAGGTTTATCCAATGGATAGACATTGTTTTATCGCATCTGCTTTGTGTAAGCATTGGCATTTCATGTGCATAGTTGTAAGGCCTTGAGCCTAGGAGTTGAGCTTACACCTTGATGCGGGTGCGAATCTTACGGTGACGATCTTCAATGGTCTTTTTGGAGGTATCAGGGTTGGAAGGGCTGACATGTGACCAGTTGGTGATTCTTCTGTGTCGTGGCGAATCCGTGCAATACACTGATATCCTCTACTAGATGCCGTACTTTTCATGTTTGGTCGAGAGTGTTACCGTAAAGCCAGATACGTGCACGTTACAAATGTTGTAGCACCTTGCTCATGGCTGGCAGAAACCGGAACATGTCCTCCCATTCACTCTCTCCGAATGTTTTGTTAGCTCCATGGAGTAGGGGTCAGAGTAGTACCCAGTGACATTGACATTGAGTCATATACATTGCATTGCATTGCATGGCTATTGATGTTTATGGCTATTGATGTTTACATTTACTGTTATACATCGCTGTATTGTTTAAGGATGCCTTATATTATGCTGTTAAATGTTTAGCATGCTATTATGTTGTTAACTGCTTAACATGATTTATATTGAGAACCTTGTAAGCATGTTGGGTACGCTGTTACCCGGTGAGTCGTCCCGTTTTTGCTACTGCTGTTTTGTTGTGTTGATGAACGGGAATCTCACCCATATCTGTATGTTTTTCTGCTGGTACTTGCTGTTGATGCTTGAACAGATGGACGCGACGATGGTTCGGTTCCGCAGTCCTTTTGAGTTCGGAGGTGGACTCTTTTGCTGTTTTAGTTTTGTTGTCGGCCAGACTATGTCAGTTTTTGTAGTACCTTTTGGGAGCTATGACTCCTAGTACTTATTGTATTTTCTTATGTCAGTCATACATTAGACTTATGTCTGTATACAGTAATGTTGATGTTTCTGTTTTTGTTTTCTGTTTCTGTATTTATAATACTGTATGTAGGTTCTAGAAATGCATGGTGAACCTAAGTTCACTTATTAGTATTATTTATTACCTTTACTAATCCCATTACATCTTTATGAAAAGAAAAGAAAAAGAAAAATCGTATTTTTCCGCATTAATAAATATTTTTGGCCTTATAAACGTTCGGGAATGTGACACTCGGGAAAGGGTGTTGCAACGCTAATATCAACCCATCGGTCAAACGACCTCTAGTAGGGTTTAGGTCGCGCTACTCATATCAGTATATATTATTTTAAATCTTGCCTCCCCGACAATATTGTGGTTCTTTCCCCCACCTGATTAATGTTCTCATGCAACTCCAGATGCGGCTACGCCACTGTTAATCGGGTGCGCTGTCCAACGTTCGAACACCGCCCGATCCTTTACAACAAAACACAACCAGAAATCAATACAGCTTAATTAAAAATCCCCTAACCCTTATGACTAGGATGATGCCCCTATTTAATTAAATAGGCTAGAGAGGTTGAAATTCTACCAAATCTTGGATCGATGATCCTTAAGCATGCCCAACACTAGAGTCAATCTTTTTAGTCAAAAACTTGAAGCAAAACTCAAGCTTTTCTCACCATAGGGTTTCGGCCATCACCATTAAAAATAGGTGAGAGCTTGATTTAGTTTCCTAATCCCTTGGATTAAATGATTATGGAATGAAATAGGTGAAATCAAGAATCATTTTGCACAAATTAAACAAAACCCATTTTCCCCCAAATTGGATCTAGGTTCGATTCCTCATAGATAAATAGGCTAGGAAGATTATTTGATTTCATGCTCTTAGATAGTGATAGTAGATAATGAAACTAAATTATAGAAATTTGTTTGGCATTAAAAGGATTTTTCTACAATTTTTCATGAATTTATGAAATTCATGCATCAACTTGAAGAAAGCTTAAAAACATGGAATTTTAATGGAGAAAGATGAAGTTTGAGAGCTCAAGATGGTCAGTCTGAACCAACTATTTAGTCATTCAAGGATCTCTTAAGGGCATACGTGTTGAAGAACACGGAAAGTTGGGACTAGTTCCTTCCATTGATCGAGTTTACTTATAACAACAGTTTTCATTCAAGTATTGGAATGGAGCCGTACGAAGCACTCTATGGACGTAAGTGTAAGACTCCATTGTGTTGGTTTGAGACTGGAGAAAGGCAACTGTTAGGTCTGGAGTTGGTACCGCAGACAACGGAACATGTCCGTAAGATACAGCAAAAGATGAAGGTTGCAAGGGACAAGCAGAAAAGCTACGCCGACAAGAGGAGGAGACCCTTGGAATTCCAATAGGGCGACCATGTATTCATGAGAGTTACTCAAAGAGCTGGAGTGGGCAGGGCAATCAAACCCAGAAAGCTGACGCCTAGATTCATAGGATCGTTTAAAATTCTTTGACGAATCGGCCCTATAGCCTATCAGATAGCTTTGCCACCAAATTTGTCAAATCTTCACGACGTATTTTATGGCTCTCAACTCAAAAAGTATCACCCTGATCCATCACACGTGTTAGAGCTCGAATCAATCCAGCTGAAAGAGAACCTTGAGTATGAAGCTTCACCTGTTCGGATCGTAGATAGAAGGATCAAGGAACTGCGCGGCAAGCACATTCTGTTAGTCAGAGTGGAATGGAACCCAGTGACTGGTGATTCAATGGGGGAATGTGAAGATGAGATGCGTCAGCGTCATCCTTATCTATTCACAGGTATGCAACGGAAATTTCGAAAACGAAATTTTCTATAAGGGGGTGGTAATATAACATCCCGATTTTCTGTGACACTAATCGAGTTTGTTAATCTCGATTAGGGCTTTGGATGATTGTATGAATTGTTATGTGCTAGTTTAAGACCTAGTTTGAAGCTTAGGAATAGGCTTAAACAAGGTTGGAGGTGCCTAAGGCATTAAACGAGTAACCGTGGGAAGGTAGCACGCCTCAGCGTGCCAACGCTCAAGCGCTGGTAACGTTGCACGCTCAAGCGTGCTGAGTACGTTTGCCAGCTGGTGTGCTTTTTGACGCGTGTGCAACACATGTCAGACCAGGGTGAAGGTGGAGTGGACAAGGCTCCATGCTCAAGCGTGGAGGGAACCCCACGCTCAAGTGTGCTGAGAGTCCATGCTTTAGCGTTCTCAGCAGGACATCTTAAGGGTTTTCCTTTCTCTCCCTCATTTGCACGAAAATAACTTGGGATTTCTGGGAGCTCTGCAACTAGAGAGAGGAAGCAGTGTTCTAGTGTGAGAAAGCTTGAGGTTGAAGGTGATCGAGGCGTCGAAACGTGATTCCGACTACATGGTTGCAATCACGGCGAAGTTATCTACAACTCTGATGGATTAGTTTCTTGATTCATCCAAGGTAAACTCGAATCCCTAACATGCATTCTTCGTGTTCTTGGCGTTCTTCGAGTCTTTACCTTTTCTTTGATCTTTTGGGCTTGCCCTAGGGCTAATACTATTGTATATGTGTTGTCCTCGTGATTAGGGCTAAGTTTGCGCTCGTGATTTCTTGCGGATGGAAGCTTGAGGACGCGGCTACCAAGAGGCTAGGGAGCTGTTCGTGGCCGTTCTTCGTGTTCGTAGGTACGTGGGAAGACGTGCCGGTGATTGTCTTGGAGTTTGTGCGACGACTGTTCAGGTGGGGAGAAAGAGTATTGCTGCCGTCGGGAAGGCAAAAGTAGTGTAGGATGTTTTTCTGCTATGTGTAGGGAAGCCCTAACCCTACTGGTGGTTGAGCCCCGATAAAGTACCTAAACCCTAGGTTTAGCTTACTTTGGGCTATCGCCATTAAGATTGGAAACCCTAGGCTAGCGAACTGTTGATTGAGGATGTTTGGCTTCGTATGACTGTATGCTGCTGATTTTCGTTATTGCTATCTGTCTAAGTGCCTATATGCTACTTGGTATATGTGATATGCTACTATGTGTAGTTGTTGATATTATTGTTGTTGTTATTATGCTATATGTTGCGATATTGAACGTTGTGGCGGAATGTCATAGAGTTAAGTTTGGTTGTGTGTCGTGTTGTTTTCGGGTTGATACCGTGGATGGTGATGTTGCTGTTATGCTGACTTTTCAAGGCTGTGGCCATGATTGTCTGAGTTGTGGCTCGTGGACGCGTGGCATCGAGGCTGTGGCCATGTGGATGCAGTGGCATCGTGTTGTTTCTGATTGAGAGCTTAGGCGTGATATCCGGTATCAAGCCCATTGAGGATGTTTGCTGCATATCATCATCAGCTACCAAGTGGCGAGGCTGTGTGACAGGTAGTATGGGCTGCCAGCATCATACGAGGTTAGTTGTTCCTGAGTGCGTGCACACAAAGTGGATAGGGCGGTCAAGTGAGTGAACTTGGCGATGTTGCCGATCTCGGGAATAGTTTACAATGACGGATGAGGTAGCCCCTATCCTGTCGTGACGCCCGATCCAGTTCGGTTTTCTTGACTAATCCCAGAGCTTTCCATTTGTTCCAGGCTAACGTTCCGAGGAAATCGAGATACCCCGGTTCCGGTGTGGAAGGGGGATTCACTCTTATTGGTCACGGTGAGCGGTTCGGTTTCTTGGGCAAGCTAACTCCGTTCCAACACAGAACCTGTTCCGGTGTGGACTTGTTCGGGTGTGGAACCGTTCCAGTGGGAACCAGCTTTGTGAGGTTCGGCCGACATGTTGCATGGGATTAGCATCCCGGTCTAAGGGATTGATCTGAGTGTGAGACTCATGGATATGGATGCTTGTTGCATGTGTTGTCTTGAGAGATGTTTGTTGGAATGCAATAACTGTTATATATGCGATATCTGCAACATGTTATATGTGTTTACTACATTACTGTAGTTTTCCGACTTTACGTTGCACTATATTTCTTATCACCCTATTGTTGTTTCTGCTGTTCTGTTTTGGGATCGCTTGAAGACGACGAGCCAGCTGAGGCGCAGGATGGACCCGAAGCTTCACCCGTTTATCACGGGGGCACCGCAGATGCCGGTGCTGGGCGACATTGAGATCGTCTACCATGACGAGAGGGGATGGCGAGTGGATCCCTCGACCTTTTTGGTGGTTTACACAGGACTCGTCAGTCTGATCTTTCGAAGCGGCACGCCGCCGTATGTGGACATCATTGGCCCCTACCGCATGTACCAGTTTCTTCCTTTCCATAGGATGTGGCGACCTCTGAGGCAGAGGGAGCGAGACTACATGTGGATGGCACCCCAATTTTCAGTTGTGACGAGCAGGAGAGCCTACATCTACCGAGGTGAGCGCCGGAGGACAAAGCAGTATCTGAGGACCTACCATAGGCGTAGGATTGTGGTGTCCAGCTCTTCGTCAGAGTATGAGCCTTTGGTACGGTATAGGCGTACTCATGGAGAGGGTCAGGGTAGCTCAGGGCATCCTCACCACTGATGGTGAGAGCCTGCCAGTGCGTCCTAGGTAGTGAGCTAAGAGCTTTTTATGTACCTTTTGAGAGGGGGAGGGTAGTGCTGGTGAGCTCCGAGAGTTTTCTTTTGATGTTTGATGTATTTTCAGTTTTTATTGCACAGTATGTATATGTATGTACAATGCCCTGCTGTTTGTGCTACAGTTGCGCATGTTATTTATGTATATATCTATCTTTTGTATATTATTGTGCTTTTACTCTGATCGTTTTCTATTCTTGCCGTTGTTGCTTGTTTGCTTCCGGAACGTTGTTTGAATACCATGCTATCGCTTTATATACGGCTAGGCATAGTTAATATTGATAGGAGCTTGGACTAATGGGATTATCCTTCTGAGAAAGGAGGGTCGTCTCACCCATCGGAGCACTCTCGTCAGCAGGCATCAATCCAGATCGCTTTAAGAAAAGAAGGTCTTGCTTGAACAGTCTAACATTACATGGTTGGTGGAAAGCCAGTCCATGCCTAGGATTACATCTATCTGTTGCATAGGCAAACAGATAAGGTCAACAAGAAAATGACGTTTCTATCGTGATAGGACATTTAAGGCATATAGATAGGGTAGTCAGAGAATTGCCAGTGGGCGTTGAGACAGTCAAATCATAGGGTAATACAGAAATGGGTAGTCCTAAATGATCCATGCACTCTACTGATACAAAAGAATGAGTAGCCCCTAAATCAAATAAAACTGACAAAATTTTACCAGAGACTAAGCATTTACCTTGTATCAGGTCTGGGCTTCTAGAGGCTTTAGATCCCCTCATAGCAAACACTCTTCCTGTTGTTTGTGGCATACTCTGCTGACTTGCCACATCTGATCTTGCTTGGCCACTCTGAGCTCTCCCGCTCGGCTGTTGAAACCGAGCCCTACTGCTAACCCGCGGCTTTCAGTCTGACGCATAGTGACCCATTTGATTGCAATTGAAGCACCTGATGTGTTGGGTCCTCAGACAGTTCTTAACTAGATGTGGTCCCCCACATCGAAAATAGGTCTTGATCTCTTGTTGCCCCTGGATGGAGCTGCTCCCACCATGATTGACGTTAAACTGAGTGGGGAGATCGTAAGTCCTCGCCCTTTGCTGAAACCTTCCTCCCTTGCCTCTCTGGGTGCTCCGAACAGGCCCGCCACTTCCCACTTGTTGTAGGGTTGCCCCTGCTCGGTTATGCCCTTCCACCAATGTTCTTTTCTCCACCAACTCAGGAAAAGAACTGCTACTCAAAGGTAACATGGCTCGCTTCAATTCTGGTCTTGATCCGTCTTCGAATCTTCGACATACCCACTCCTCATCCGAATGAACTTGATAAAACTAAGAAAATTTGAGTAGTGCCTCGAACATCATCGCGTATTCACCAACTGACGTCTGTTCCTGTTTCAGACTCAGGAACTCTTTCTCTTTCTCTTGCCTGATGCATCTTGGAAAATACTTCTCTAGGAAGTTCTCTCGAAATAGTTGCCAGGTCACAACCTTTCCTTCGGCCTCTAATAGACTGGCCTTGGTCCTCCACCAAGCTTTCGCTGCTCCAACCATCATGAAAGCAGCGTATGTGACTTTCCTGTCCTCTCTGTAGTGTGTCGCCATAAACACCTTCTCGATTTCTTACAACCACATCTCTGCAGCTTCAAGGTTGTACTCTCCGTGGAGCTGAGGAGGATTCCCCTTCATGAAAGCATTGAGACCAGAATTCGCAGTCTCGTCTCCTCTCACCGCGTGTAACTGATCTTTTCTGGCCTCTCACTCTTCTTGCCTCTGCATATACTGGGCAGTCTGCTGGGTTTGTTGCATCATTGCAGTAGCCAAGTCCCGCATTGCTTTAGAGTTTTCACCACTACTTCCTATCCCTGAATGGTCACCATTATTATTGTTGTTGTTATCATTGCCTCCGGTCGCAGTCGGCCTACCACCTCTTCCTCTTCCACGTCCACGTGCCATCTAGCTTCCTGTAAAAAGGAGCTATCAGTTCCAATTCATAAGACATATAATAGCACTCAATAATTAAAGATATCATATGCCTTATGAATGAAAACAGTTATCACACTGCGATAACTAGCCCATCAGACACTCTACCCAAAACCAGACATAGTTGATACAATGCGGGTATCAATCGTTGCAGCCAGTACACTTGTTAGACTCGCAGTCTTGGTTCCAGACTTCCACGGTTTCCGGTTCTAATAAGGACTGTGTAGCCTCAACGAGCCTCAAGGTCCATTATGGAACCAAACTGCTCTGATACCATAATAATGAGACGACCCCATATACATGAAATCATCCCATTAGCTGTAGAACGTTCTCAACGCTCTGATACCACCAAAATGAGACGACCCTCCTTTCTTAGAAGGATAATCCCATTAGTCCCAAACTTATATTATTAACTATGCTTAACCGTATGATAGCGATAGCGTGGTACTCAAACAGCGTAGCGGAACGAGCACATTAAAAGCACACAATTATACGGACAGCATAGAACACACACCAGAGTAAACGCAATTAAAATATCTATACAGATACCATGCATAAACATAGCCCTATCAGTACAGCATTGTACATACATATACAAACGGTTATACAGAAACCAAAAGAAGCGAAAATACAACCCAAGCAAAAGAAGAAAAAGGACTCTGAGAGCTCACCAGCACTCCTAAACCCACGCTCAAAATACATCAAAAACCTCGCCACTCAGCCTTAGAGATGCACTGGCAGGCCCTCACCATCAGTGATGAGGATGCCCTGAACTACTATGTCCCTCTCCGTGAGTATGCCTATAAACCTGCGTAGGCTCATACTCGGACGAGGAACTAGAAACGACGATACGAAGCCTCCTATAGGTCCTCAAGTACTGCTCGGTACGCCTTCTTTGACCTCTGTAGACGAAGCCTCACCTATTGGATGCCACTAATGACTACGGCGCTGCCCACTAATAGTCCTGCTCTCTCTGCCTTGGTGGGTGCCAGATCCTCGAGAAAGGGAGAAACTACCCGACTCTGAACGGTCCTATCATATCCTCCACGTGCGATGGCCCTCCTCTTAAGAGAATGCTCACTGGTCCAGTATAGACCATCAAGTAGGTAGAGGGGTCCACACGCCACCCTCTTTCGTCATGGTAGACGATCTCGATCAGCCCCAGTACCGGCATCCTCAGTACCGACATGATAAAGGAGTGTACTCTCGGGTCCATCAGCTGGCTCCTCGACTTCACTCGAACCAAGAACCACACAGACATGCAAGAAGCAATAGGGAGATAAGAAATACGGTGCAGGGAAAAGTTGGAACAACAACAGTAATGCAGTAAACAATAACATACAGCAAATAGCAGATATAACAGATATAGCAGTTACTGCACTCAAACAAACGTCTCTCGAGACAACACATGCAACAAGCATCCATCTCCATAAGTCTCACCCTCAGATCAATCCTCTAGACCGGGATACTAATCCCATGCAGCATGTCGGTTGAAAGTTCACAAAACTTGTTCCACACCCGAACAAGTCCATACCGGAACAGGTTCTGTGTCGGAATGGAGTTAGTTTGTCCAAGAAACCGAACCGTTCTCCCTGACTAATAAGAGTGCATCCCCCTTCCATACCGGAATCGAGGTGTCTTGGACGCCTCGGAACGTTAGCCTGGAACGTGGAAAGCTCAGGGATTAGTCGAGCAAACCGAACTGGATCGGGCGTCACGACAAGATAGGAGCTACATCATCTGTCACTGTAAACTATTCCCAAGACCAGCAACGTCCCCAAGGTCACTCACGTGACCGCCCCTTCTACTTTTCATACCCGCACTCAGGTATAACTAACCTCTTAAGACGCTGGCGGCCCATACTACCTGTCATACGGCCTCGTCACTTGGCAGCTGATGATATGCAACAAACATCCTCAACGGGCTTGATATCGGATCTCACCCCTAAACACTCAATCAGGAACAACACGATGCCACCACATCCAAACGGCCACTGCCTCGACGGCACGCGTCCACGAGCCACAGCTCAAACATCACGGCCACAGCCTCAAGAAACCAGCATAATAGCAACGGCACCATCCAGGGTATCAACTGTAACACCCCCTTGGGCATTACATCTTAAACACGTGTGGAATTAAATCTAAAAGAGAATTGCTGGTTGCTTTCGGTAAAAGGATAATTTAATTTAAGTTGGAAACCTCGGGTGTAAAAAGTTTTCGGCATAATGCTTCAGAAACGTGATACACACATCACAATGATAAAATCACATTATACTTAACAACACACATAACTGGGTTTATTCATATATCATTTCATCACCACATATAAACCTTCCTGAAATTATTTTCATTCTGAAGTTCCAAACTATACAGAGGTTTCCAAAACCACATATACCGACTTTCTCAACATTATACATTAAAATCCTAAGAGCTGGTTTGATAAAAGAACTCTACGGACAATAGAGCCTACTACCTAGTATACATCATACCAAATAGACTGGCCTCGTCATCAACAATCCACACATCTTCGTCGTCGGCATCAAGAAATACAAGCTACAAGGTCCTGAAGTGACCCAAAGGACCGTTGAGAAGTATCTGTACACATACCCAAAAACACAACAGGGTGTCCAACATGTACAGGCAAGGGTGAGTAACCAACATATGGATTTAAACGCGATAACTACATGCACGACACACCAAACAACATATGAACATATGTATTATCAATACGTCACAATAACAGAAGTAACACAGGACAACACACCAGGTAACAACATGTCCAACATGCATACCATAAATCACAGTATATCATACTAATCAATTAGCAGCATAAGACATCTCTGAAAGCAAAATGGTGATGTAAATGTAGTCATCAACAGCCATACAATGCACTGCGATGTACATGACTCAATGTCATATACCACAAGGGTAAAACTCTGACCCCTACTTCATAGAGCTAACAAATCGTCGGAGAGAGTTAATGGGAGGACATGTTCCAGTTAATGCCAGCCATGGGCAAGATGCTACAACAAATGTAACGTGCACGTATCTGGCTTTACGGAAAACACTCTCGACCAAACATGAAAAGTACGGCATCGAGTCAAAGATGTCACAGTAGTGCACGGAATATCACGACACAGAAGAATCACCAACTGGTCACCTGTGGAATCTCCAACCTTGACATCTCTCAAGGCCATTTAAGATCGTCACCGTCAGATTCGCACCGGCATCTAGGTGTAAGCTCAACTCCTAGGCTCAAGGCCTTACAAACTCATGCAATGAAATGCCATTGCTTACACAAAGCGGATGCGATAAATCAATGTCTATCCATTGGATAAACCTCAAGGTTCACTAAGGTTCTCTTCCTTAGGAACTATATGTGTCTTTGTATTTTAAAACATTTATCCATCAGATAAATACCTCGTGATTCCTTTGGAATGATCCGGACTGCTTTCAGAATTGCCGACTGTCCCCACAAACCAACACAGGTCTTTTCAGCGTGTTTTGTCCTCACTTACACGTTTTCTAGGAACTTCCCAAAGGTCACCCATCCCACAATTTCTCCAAGTCAAAGACGCTTAACTATGAAGTTCTTATGTTCTAGGCTTCCAAAAAGAGGACGAATCTTGTTGGTATAGGTAGCACCAATCAATTCTTATAAGCCTTCCTTCAACTATACAGTCTCAGGATTCCTTCAACTATACAGTCCCATACCTGCACAGCCTCAGGGTCTTTCTCGTCCCGATCATTACAAGACTGAAACAATCGAACGACTGACCTTGATCCAAATCATCGGTCTGTCATCGAACTATTATTTCAAAACCCAAAACGTTTCATGTTTGTGTTTATGTCTTATGAATCACATCTCAAATCCTAAGTATTATGAAAAAGGATTGAGAATCCTCTTAGATAAGTCTTTGAGACTTTCTAAGATATTACTCCTTGAGTTTCAATTAATGAAATAAGTGTTGATTCACTTAAGTCTTATGAAGTCATTGATGTACTAAGTCATCAATGGTATAGTACATGGTCTTGTTTCACCAAATACCATACTTAATTATCCCTTGTCTTCAACTCGAACTTAATTACCTTAACTTAGGTTTTCACGCGTAGAACTTTACAATTAAAAGTTGAAAACTCTTTTTGTAAACCAAAGCCTTTTCTATTTGAAAACACATTGATTTGAAAGAACTTTGTACTTGCTTAAAGCAAAATACCTTAACTAATTTTGAAAAGGGTTTTCCTTACTAACTTAGTGTAAAATCATGTTCCAAGTTAATGGAAAGGAAATGTAATCTCATCTAACTTCCTTAACTATGATTCATTTAATTCAAACTTGTGGACAAGGTCCTCTTTACACTTGGAGGATTGAATGTTAACTTAGTTTGAAAAAGAAGGTGATATCCCATTAAATCGGCCTCGCGACGCGAAACTACTCCTCGTCTCGCGATCTAGAGGGCCAGCCTGCATGGTTAAGTACAGCCTTTCGGCCTCGCGACGCGAAACCAAGGCTCGCCTCGCGATCCAAAAGCCATTCTGCTAATAATGAAGCCACATACAATGTTAACTTTCATGAAACCACTTCATTATTTCACTTTTTAAAACACTTAGTTAATTATCTAACTATGGCTAAAGTAAAAAGACATTTTTCACTTTGGTGAAACATTTGAATGTTGAAACTTTAATTGATCTTTGGATCAAAATCACTTATTGTTTTTCTTTGAAACATAAGTCTTTAAAACATTTTTCTTACTCCAAAACTTTAATTGTTCAAGAACAACACATGTTCTTCCTCATTTTACTCACTAAGGTCGCAAGACTCCTCAAGGTAAAAGTGAAAATTTTGCTTCACTAACTTGTCAAGTCATAGCTCAAAATGCTCACAATATTATGACAAACAACAATCATACATCAGTGCATCATAATCAAGCATAAAAATCCTTACTTGATCTAGAGATCAAAGTATGGTTTTTCAAAATACATGAAAATATTTTTCATTCAATCAACATCATCATAAACATATGCTAAAACATACTAAAGCATACTAAAGCACACTAAGACGTAAACCATTATTACAATCACAACGAAGCTCAAATAGAGCTACACAAATCAATCACGGATAACATATAGTTATCGGAAAATCCCTCAGGCAAACTCCTTTTACCCATTGTAGTTATCCTCCAAGCAAAAGTCGTCCGATCGGCTCGCGGATTCTCCCGATTCCTCGTCTGATCAACCAACCACAACTACATACACATAATCAATCCAATCATCAATATTACACAAAACAAATCTTCCTATTCCTACCTATATAGGATTCGGCCATGGAGCCACAAAAATAGCTACGGATGTCCAAAAATTCCTATCTCTTGGATTCCATCCTTACTAGGTGTGCTAAGGCTAGATCAAAGCCTATTACACCAAAACTTGAACCAAAATCCCATCCATCAATACATGGAGGTTTCGGCCAAGAAAACCCATATGAGCTAGGAAGCTCATTTGGTTTCCAACTCTTGGATCAATGATCCTCAAGTACACATAACACTAGATTAAGTCTTATTACTCAAAACTTGAATCCAAAACTCATCCTTTTCCTATGTAAAGGTTTTGGCCACTTTTGATTAAAAAGGCTAGAAAACTTATTTGGTTTCATACTCTTGGATTATGAAAGAGAATGATGGAACTACTTCATAGAAATTAATTTGGTATTAAAAGGATTTTTCTACACTTTTCTATGAATTTTCAAAGTTTTGGATCTAAACTTGGATCTTCATGAATCAAGAGATGAAATAGAGTGATTAAGAGATGGAGATTGAAGTTACTACCTCCTAGATTCAAAGTCTTGAAGAGAAACAACTTGAATCACCCAAAAATCACTAAGTTCTTAAGATCAAACTTGAAGAACTCTTGAAGAAATGAAGAACAAGGGAGAGAAAATGAAGAACAAGAGAGAGAAGACAGAGAGAGAGAGGAAGGTCGTGTGGCCTTGAGAGAGAGAGTGAAGGTGAGATATTTATTTGATGTCATGGCAAACTTGTAAATAACCAAAAGGGTAATTTGGTAATTCCTTAAAAGACTATGGGCATAATGGTCATTTCCCCTATAAATATCTAGATATTTTCTAGAATGCAATGATGACATGGTGAGTCACAGGGTCAAAGGGGTTATTCCATAAATCCTCAAAGGCAAAACGGTCTTTTCATTCTAGGGCAAATGGTAATTATGGAAAAGGTCAGGGGCATTTTGGTTTTTTCGCGTCCAGATATTTTCTAAATGTAATCATTACACTGATGAGTCATGGCACGCTTTCCTAGGTGATGTGACATCAACCTTATCCGTTAGCGGGTCCCTGTAAATCCGTTTTTAGCTCTGTTGTTCACCCGATTTAGGTTTTCGCCCAAGAAAGTCGTGAGAACTTATTTATTTTGAATTTTTTTTCAGAATCGCCGATATCGTTCGTAATTTTATTTAAAACCTAACTGTTTCATTCATGAGTCAAAATTAGGTCTTGATAGTAGTAAAATACTATTGTCAATGAAAAACGCAGACCGGGCTCCGTTTGAGCTTTCGCACGAAACTTAACCATGGCTTCCGATGGTTGTGTAGGGCATCGCTATGTTTCTCAAAATATTTTATTTCACTCTCTAGACCCTCTAATAAAATACAAACGTTTAAATACTGAATAATTATAAGACTTGAAAATTGGGGCGTTACATCAACCCGATCACAACACGACACACAGCCAAACTTAACTCTAATTGCATTCCGCCACAACACGACATTTACCACAAACATCATAACAGCAACATTAATAATATCAACAGTAGCACATAGCAGCATATCACATATACCAAGTAGCATGTAGGCACTTAGACAGATAGCAATAATAACAGTCAATCATCACAACAGTCAGATGAAGCAGATCATCCTCAATCAACAGTTCGCTAACCTAGGGTTTCCAAACTTAACGGTGATAGCCCAAAGTAAGCTAAACCTAGGGTTTAGGTACTTTATCAGGGCTCAACCACTAGTAGGGTTAGGGCTTCCCTACACACAGCAAAAAAACACAACTACACTACTCTTGCCTTCCCTATGGTAGCAATACTCTTTCTCCCCACCTGAACAGTTGGCGTGAAAAACAACACGAACACTAGATCACCACCACACACAACCACACCTTCCAAGAACAGTCCCAAATAGCTTCCCTAGCCGCGGTCTTGAGCTCCAATCCACGAGCAACCGCGAGCACGAACTTTGCCCTAATCACGAGCACACCATGTATACAACAGTGTTAGCCCAAGGGCAAGCTCAAAGATCAAAGAAGAAAGGTAAAGACTCGAGAGAACACGTGGTAGGGATTCGATCTTACCTTTGGCGAATCGAGAAAGCAATACGTCAAAGTCGTAGAAAACTTTGTCACGATCACATCCGTGTAGTCAGAATCGCGTTCCGGCAGCTCGATCGCCTCGAAACTGAGTTTCTCTCTCTAAAACACTCAGAGCTTCTCTCACTACTCTCTGCACTTCGAGCTCAACAATGGAGAAATGACCAAGTGAAGAAGGAAGTGAAAACCTTCACTTAAGTGATCCTGCTGAGAACGCTTTAGCATGCAGGAGTTCCACGCTTGAGCGTGGTGTTTCCTCCACGCTTGAGCGTGGAGCCTTGTCTACTCCGCCTTCACCCTGCCCTGACACGTGTAGCACACGCGTCAAAAAGCACACCAGCTGGCAAAGGCACTCAGCACGCTTGAGCTTTGGCAAGCTAAGGCGTGCTCCCTTCCCACACTTGAGCTTGCTGCTCAGCTGGGAAGAGCTTTCCAAACTTCTGACTTTCACAGTTTCTCGTTTAACACCTTAGGCACCTCCACTCTTTGTTCAAGCCTATTCCTAAGCTTCCAACTAAGCTTTAAACCAACACAAAACAATTCATGCAAGCATACAAATCCCTAATCGAGGTTAACCAACTCGATTAGAGTTACAGAAAATCGGGATGTTACATTGCTCATTTGTTCCTTCATTTCCTCCACCTCATGACTCAAGGTTCTTTAACTCTTTGTCCATCACCTTCCATCTTATGAAACATGGTTTGATTGGTATCCACTTTCTTGAAAGCACGATTTAATTTATCTGCAAAGGAGGAACTTACTTTCAGACAAAATCTTCCCTCCTCTTTCTCTTTTCTTTCTCTCTTTTTTTTCTTGTTTTTTTCTAAGTGAATAACAAGTGGGGAAAAAAAAGGAAAGACCACCTTCTTCACATTTATGAAACATTTTTATCAAAAAAAGACCGTCTTTATAGTAAGAAATTTTCATCTCATGTCCAACTCTAGGGGCACGTCCCCATTAGGTTGTGTGTGGTTGATGACAGATCAATGGGAGCATTTGCCCCTCAATGGTTTGCATCGCTTGTTTCCACCAAAGTTTCCACCTCATTGACCTTCAAATCAGTTCTAATTATCATTCTGTGAGTCGCTTGCATTGCTAACTATCTTCTCAGATAAAGGCATTTCCATTTCTTACTATGCGAATGATAATGGGGTCTCTTCACAAAAAGCATTCACCTAACACATTCAAAAAACAACATAACACGGAAAGGGGTCCTTATAGGGTCATAGACCCAAACGATATGGATGATCCTATAATGAATGGCCCTCTTTGTGATCTATTCCAGTAGATCCTTTGGGCCCAAAGCGAAATTTTTCGCTGAAATCCTATGGATCCCATTTACCCTTTTTCTTTTTGTAAGATCAAAAATAGAAGATAAGTAGGTAGAAAAAAGGAAACGAGTATCAAGAGAGAAGAGAAAAGAGTATGCTCCCATTTGTCCTAAAAGGGACAATCTATAAAAGGGTCTTAGGGTCATGACTCTAAGTGAGATAGCCACTAAGTCAATCTATTAGTGCAGACTTCAAGGTAGGTCTTGACTTCTAAAGGTCGTGGTTCCCAGATTGCCCCTGTCTCGAAAGGCAGGGACCCAACTCATGATCCTAGCCACAAGTAGGGAAACCCCTTACAGGATGCCTAGTCCATGATGTCAGAAACAATCTGAGTGTTGAATCAACAAATATCAGGGGGCACAAGGCCTTTCAATGACAATGTTGAGACACCACCTAGTCCTCGGTTTTCCACAAGCTCGAGTATAGAGCTGAAAAGTGTGTGCAATAAGTGACAGTGACATGTGTGCATTAGAGCATACAAACCTGGAAACTAAAAACAATACTCTACACATATATATACACAAGAAAACAAAGGTCATCTATCCTAGGATTAAAATAAAATATGCCAAAAAATCATATGTCTTCGACCCTAAGGTTAAAATGGAAAGCCAAAAAAAGTCATCTACGGAGCACACAATAAAAAAACGAAGAAAAAATCAAACCCAAACATTATAAGGCTAAATAAATTAACACAAAAAAAACATGGCATTTTTTCAACTTTTTCCGTTTTCAATTTTTTACTTTTGCTCTTTTAAATACAAAACAAAACAAGCTAAAAAAAGGGTAAAACAAATAAGTTAAAATTTATTAAATATTTGCACAATCAATTTTAATGGGCTTGACTCTCTATCTCCCCAGTGGAGTCGCCATCTGTCGCGACCAAAATCGCGAAGAAAACAACGAAAAAAATTTTTTTTTATAAAATTTAAGAGAATTTTAGAAAACATGGGAATCGCAGCCAATTTTATTTAACTTAGGAAAAATTGAAAACCTTTTAAAGAAAATGGTCTTTGGAACCAAAACTGGATTCAGGAGTCGATTGCGCATAGGGAAGGATGATGACTTAACCTCACAGCACCCCTAATGCACCTGTTAAGAAAAAAACAGTTACCCAAATTAGTTGTGAAAATAATTAATGAATTTTAATGTATTTATTTTACCCCAAAATTTATTTACAAGAATACAAAAAGAAAATAAAATAATTAATATTTTGCGCAAATTATTTACAAGAATAAAAAAAGAACCATGAATGAATATTTACAAAAAAAACAAAGGATCTTAAGACAGAAAAGAAACTAATAAATTATTTTGTCTCGTGATTATATTTTTTATTGCTATTTATATATGAGAATAGATTCTAAATAAGGTTGAACATGACACATAAATTCACAAAGCAATCTTGAATCTAAGGGGTTGAGCATGATACTTTTCATAGAGCAACCCCAAACAAAGCATAAGTTTAATTAATTATTTTTTTTTAAAAGAAACAGAATAATTTTTTTTTAAAAAGGATTTTTGTTTTGTAATTTTGTTATTTTTCAAGTTATTTGACTTCTAACTTTAAACATTGATAAATCCTAAATGAAGTTGAACATGACGTATAAGTCTATAGAGCAACCACACACCTAAAGGGTTGAACATGACACTCGAGGTCATAGAGCATCCCTAATTTGCATGTGCTTAATTATTTTACTTATAGAATAAAATGAAGGAATTAACATTTAAACATAACATTGTTGTATGATCACTCTTATATCTCATTTATTTTAAAGTCTTAAGCGAAGTTGAACAAGGTACATAGGTCGGCAGAGCAACCTCAAACCTAAGGGATTGAACATGACACTCAATGTGTGTTTGGATGGAGTATTGTTAGAGGATAATGTAATTTTATAGGGTAATTAAATTACTTTACTTCAAAATATGTTGTTTGGACATTTTTTTAAAAAGTATTTGAATTCTTGGAATTATAATGGGGGGTATTTGTTGTAGTGTAAATGAGGGAATTTCAAATCCCCACCTAGATAGATGGAATTTATAAATTCCTCTCACTCACTCCACATTTGGCCATCACCTCCTGTAACACCCCGATTTTGCAAGCTCTCTAAAGTTAATTAAACAATATTATGAGTTTGTATTTTATTGGAGGGTCTAGAGAGTGAATTAAAATAAACTAAGATCATAGTCATGCTCTACGCTATCGTAGGAAGCTATGGTTAAATTTTGAGTTAAAAGCTCGAGCGGAGCCCGGTCTGCGTTTTCACTGACAGTAAGATTTTACTAATCAGAAAACCTAATTTTGACTCGTGAACGAAAAAGTTAGGTTTTATATTTTATTTCTAGCGATTTTGGTTAATTTGAAAATTTCAAAATAAATAAGTCGTTGTACATTATTCGGGCGTAAAACCAAAATCGGGCGACGAACAGATCTGTATATGGATTTACCGTGACTCGCTAACGGATAAACATGAAGTCACATCAGGTCACATCACATGGGAAGGCGTGCCATCTCATTATTACGTTCTAAAATATCTGAACGCATTTACACTGCGAAAAGACCAAAATGCCCTTGACCTTTTATTTTAATTCCAATTCTGTCCCTAGGCAACATGACTCTTTTGCCCCTGGGAATTATTGAAATGACCCTTTTGACCTTGTGACTCACCAATGTCATCATTACATTTCTAGAAATATCTAGATATTTATAGGAGAAATGACAATTATGCCCCTAGCCTTTTAAGGAAATTCCCAAAATGTCCTTAAGGTTTTTACAAGTTTGCCATGGATGAGAAAATATCTATTTCTCTCCCTCACCCTTGGCCAATTTCGTGCAGCCCCTCTTTCTCTCGTATCTCACTCTTTTCTCTTCATTTCTTCATGTTCTTCAAGTGTTCTTCATAGATCTTCAAAGTTTGATCTTGAAACTTGAAGGCTTTGAGTGATTCTAGGTGGTTTCTCACCAAGTGTCATCATCTAGGAGGTAGTAACTTCAATTTCCATCTCTTAATCTCTCTATTTCATCTCTTGATTCTCTTGATTCATGAAGATCAAAGCTTTGATTTACAAACTTCAAAAATTTCTAGAAAATCATAGAAAAATCCTTTTAATGTGAAATCAATTTCTATGATCTAGTTTCATCATTATCTTTCATTATCCAAGAGTATGTAACCAAAATATTTCTCTAACCCATATGGGTATAAAGTGGCCCAACCCACCCTTGTTGAAAAGCAAGAGTTTTACTTCAAATTTTTGAGTAATGTAACTTAATCTAGTGTTGTGTGTACTTGAGGATCATTGATCCAAGAGTTGGAAACCAAATGAGCTTCCTAGCTCATATGGGTTTTCTTGGCCGAAACCTCCATGTGGTGGATGGGGTTTTGGTCTAATAGGCTTTGATCTAGCCTTACCACACCTAGTAAGGATGGAATCCAAAAGATAGGAATTTTTGGACATCCCTAGCTATTTTTATAGCTCCATGGCCAAACCCTACATAGGTAGGATTATAAGAATTTGTGTTGTGTAATATTGATGTTTGGATTGGTTATGTGTATGTAGTTGTGATTGGTTAATCGGACGAGGAATCGGGAGAATTCTCGCGTCGATAGGATGACTTTTGCTCAGAGGATAACTTCAACGGGTAAGGGGAGTTTGCCTGAGGGATTTTTCCAGATAACTATATGTTATCCGTGATTGATTTGTGTAGCTCTGTTTGAGCTTCGTTGTGATTGTAATAATGGTTTATGCTTTAGTGTGCTTTAGTATGCTTTAGCATATGTTTATGATGATGTTGATTGGATGAAAAATATTTTCATGTGTGTTGAAAAACCATACCTTGATCTCTGGATCAAGTAAGGATTTTTATGCTTGATTATGATGCAATGATGTGTGATTGTTGTTTGTCATAATTTTGTGAGCATTTCGAGCTATGACTTGTCAAATTGGTGAAGCAAAATCTTGACATCCCATTGAGGGAGCATTCGGCCTTAGTTCAAAAGAAAAGGAAGACCATGAGTTATTCTTGAGCATTCAAAGTTTTTGAAGTAAGAAAGTGTTTTAATAACTTATGTTTGAAAGAAAAACAATAAGTGGTTTTGATCCAAAGATCAAATAAAGTTTCAATATCCAAGTGTTTTTACTAAGGTGAAAATGTCTTTTACTTTAGCCATAGTCCAACTAATCAACTAAGTGTTTTACTTTGCAACAAGAGGAGGTCAATCCATTCAAGTCCAATTCAAACTCTTTAAGTCCAAGTGATCCTCTTTAATGTTTTGGGTATATCTTGAGTTATGGATATCCGAATGCAGTGATATTTAATGAGTTGGAAATATCACTGAATTATCTATAAATGTTATCTCAAGCATAAAGACCTCATTCGGCCTCTATCATGATGAAAACCGGACTAGAAGTTGGGAACGCTGTTCTGGACGAGTTTGACTTAATTCATTCAAGTTCAAAGAAAACCTTCTTCACGGTTTTGGTTATATCTTGCGTTCTAGATATCCGATTGATACGATTCTTGATGCGTTGGTAAGATAAGAGAACTATCTACAAGTTTCATTTTAAGTTCAAAACCTGATTCGGACTCTATCATGATGAAAATCGGACTAGAAATTGTGAACGCTGTTCTGGACGGATTTGACTTAATTAGGCATTTTTAGGCTTGTAATTGGTTTTGGTCTTTAATTATATTTTGGGCTATATGGGCCACGAAATTACTCAGCCACCTTAACCTAGAATGTTCCTTAGCTTCTATAAATAGGACTTGTATGACCTCATTTACAGAACTTTTAAATGAAATTAGAATTTATCCTATTTGAGTATTTTTGTGAGTTGAGCATTGGCTCCTCCTCTTCAAGTTCTTGGATTAGAACTTGCTTGATTCTTATCAAAGAGTTCTGTCTCTTTGTGGCGAATCCTCCTTGGCTTATCAATCTTCCAAATCCATTGGAATATTGTGGCGCCTTCCCTTTCATCTTCTTCCTCTTCCATTTTCTTAATTTATTTTATGTTCTTCTTTACATTTGCGCCATTTACATTCTGTTTTTAGTTGTTGCACTTTAATTCTGTGTTTGGTTAAGTTTCTTGTTTAGTTATTTCCTTTCTTTAGTTGTTTCCTTTTGTTAATCATATTCGGGTGACAACCGCACCTTCTTCTTCCCCCAATTCTTTTCATCTTTTTAACATAAGAACTAAGAACAAGCTCTTGGATAGATCCTCAATTTCGGTGATTCAAACTTGGATCATATCATGTGGTATCTAGAGCTAGCTTCCTTGAGCTTAATTTCTTTTTTAGTTTGGGTTTTGCTAGTTGGATTGTGTTGAAATTTTTGCAATTTTTGAGCTATTTTTTTAACCTTGAAACCCATGCCCAACCCCATATTTTGATCATCAATTTTGATCATTTGTGGTGTTGTAATGAGTTGTTAGACCATTGGGGTTTGTAATTCATAGCATCCAAAAGATGTTTCATAGCTCAAGTTGATTCCTTTCCTCATATTCCATGTTTTAGATTTTTGAATTTTTTTGAATTCTTCATCTTGTTCTTGGAATTTGAGAAACTTTGATCTTTATGAATTTCAAGAATTGGTGTTAGAGTGTTAATCTACACCTTGATTGAAAGGTCTTTACAAGTGGAATCAAGTATACCCATCAATTTTAAGCTTAAAGCATGAACTAGACATCAATTTGGGGGAATTTAATTTCTGGGCACACTTTCCGAGAACAGCCCCTTGTTCATCATGTTCATGTTTCAAAAGGCTATTTGATCTTTGTGATTCACTTAAATTCTGTTTGGGGCGTTCTTTTCTGTAATTTTCAGAAAAAACTTTTGTGGCCAAAGTTATTTTGCAAAAGTAAGGATCCCAAAAAGTAAAAAAAAAAAATCAGAAAAATACAAAGGGACCAATCTGCAATTATAAAAAGCAATAAAAAAAATTTTGGCAGAATTCAAATTAGGCCACAAAACCCCTATTCTAAGTGTTTATTGCCTTAAAATTGATATTACTTGATGTTTTGGACATATTTTTGGCTCAAATTCTATTCCTAAACACTAGTTCTTGAGTCTTTGTCATGTTACTTCTCCATTAGAGTGCGCTTTCTTTTCTTTTTAGCTTTTCTTGCTTGTCTTTAAATTTCTAAGTTTCGTCTTAGTAGTTTTCTTTTCTTGAACTTCTTGATTGATTGCTAGTTTGGATTTTTCACAAAGATTTGGTACTTGTTTACATTCTTGAATTAGTATAGTTCTTTTCCAAGGATATTGAAAGAGGACTTTGAGTGAGAAAAGGTAAGAGTGCAAAACAGACCAATGGTGTGGAAAAAGCCAATTTGAGTGAAACACTTAGTGAGGAAAATGATGAGACCTTTAGATAGGATTGAGGAAGTGAAAATACCTAGTTTCCAAGGAAGAAATGACCCTGAAACCTACTTAGAATGGGAGATGAAAATAGAACGAATCTTCTCTTGTCACCACTATAGTGAACAAAAGAAGATGAAGATAGCTTCTCTTGGGTTTGTTGATTATGCCTTGATATGGTGGGATCAATTCCAAAAGGAAAGGAGGAGATATGATGAGCAATCTATTGCTAATTGGAGGGAGATGAAATCCGTGATAAGGAAGAGACATGTTTCATGCCATTATCAAAGGGATCTTCGAAAACAATTGCAAAGGTTAACACAAGGCACTAAGAGTGTGGATGAGTATTACAAAGAAATGGAGATGACCTTGATTAGAGCCAATATTGATGAAGGAAGAAAGGCAACAATGGATCGGTTTCTCCATGGCCTAAACCAAGACATCCAAGACATTGTTGAGCTTCAACACTATGTGGAGCTTGAGGACTTAGTGCACCAATCTATGAAGGTCGAGCAACAGCTCAAAAGAAAGAGGCACAAAAGATATTGCAATGTTCCTTCTACTCCAACTCTTAAACTTAGAAGTAGAGATATGAGGTGCTTAGTGTGTTTTGGATGGGGGCATTTGGATTATCAATGCCCAAATGAAAAGGAAAAGAGTGAAAAAAATATTGAGAGAAAAGAGGAGAGATTGAAAAGAAAGATTGATAATTTTGAAGAATATTGGAAGAAAATGTCTCAAGACAAAATTCAAGAGACAAATTTGAGATTGAAAAGAGATGAAGAAAAGAAAGAGGGAGAGAAATTAGAACAAGAGAGTGAGGTCCATGTTGAGAGAAAACTTGAGAAGTAGGTGAAAGCAAAAGAGAGTGAAGCTAAAAAAAAAGAGGCAAAAGAAAATGAGAGAATTGAGTATGTGCCTTCAAAGGAAGCTTACAAGATAACCAATGCACTTGAAGAAGTGTGTCCAAAGGAAACGCCCCACGGTTTGCTTACTTGCATGGCTCCCCAAAATCATGAACATTCTACCCCTATATTTGATAACATGCTTGGTAAATTGCATGGGTCTTGCTACTTTCCTACATTAAATAGGTTTGATTACTTGCTTAATGAATTGCATGACTATTGCCATCTTTCTAAGTTTGATTTGAAAAGCGGGTATCATGATATGAGGGTATGGAATTTTTATGCTAATTTTGATAAAAATTCATCTTGCACAAATCATGTTAGCCTTCTTCGGTTTAATGTAAGTTCTCAAGAATTGCATGTGGACTCATTTGATAGGCTCACTAATGCATCCATTCTTGCTTTACCTATTCTTGCAAAGTCCTTTCGAATTGAATGTGATGCATCTAATGTGAACATGGGGGCTGTTTTACTTCAAAAAGGACCACCGATTGTTTGTTTGGGTGAAAAGTACAATGGGTCCGAACATGAGTATTCTACCTATGAGAATAACTTGATGCATTCCAAAAAGGATGCAATACTCTCAAATGTCATAATACCCAAGCATAGAGAAGTAAATATGGTCGTCAATGCAAATTCTCAAAGGTATAACTTTCCTACTCGCCTTGAACTTCAATTTCTAAACTTCACCAATCTTAAGGTGTTGTATGAGCATAAAGAAAAATTTCCTAATATCTTTGCCACATGTGGTGAGTTCTTTAAATTGGTGTTTGACCCCGGATGTAACGCCCTTCGTTACATTAGTAACCCAAATTAATAATTCAAATAAAATAAGGTAAATATAATTTTTCTTAAATAAATACTTAATATAATATTAATCCAAAATAATTGTTTACATTAATTCAAAACAAAAATAACATAATCAGTTTCAAAACCTCAAAACAGGGCGTCTATAACATCTCGCATAAGAAAATAACGAAAAGATAATATAGGTCCTCCTGGCATATGTCATACAATACTA
Organism: Ammopiptanthus mongolicus; assembly: GCA_039655645.1. Lineage (NCBI taxonomy): Eukaryota > Viridiplantae > Streptophyta > Magnoliopsida > Fabales > Fabaceae > Ammopiptanthus > Ammopiptanthus mongolicus. Next base: position 40,554,436 of record CM077345.1, read on the forward strand.
ACCAAGCTATAAAACTAGAGAGGTAGTCTTCAAAACGTCTGGCTACTCAACAGGGACGTCCTCAGGCTCTGAAAACAATACTACTAATGAGATATAAAATCCCAGTGAACAGAAATACAGTTTAAAAGGTTTTCACAAAAGCATTGTTCTCAGCCGGTGCGGTAACCGGAAAAACTGTCCATGGTACCCACTATTTTCAAAATAATTTATAGTAAAATAATAATAATATGAATTATTATTGGCAGCAAATAGTCATCACTAACACATCATGAATCAAGTATAACAAGATCTCATATATCAAATAATCTCAAATATCCTTATACGTCATATGACTTTCAAACTACACATAACAATGGCGTTCCATTGCCTACCTTACTCATGAAGGTATTTTGATGTCCCTTTCTCTTCAGTGACATTACTCATTTCGATACCAACCATTGTACACTGGTGGTATTACTCATTTCGACACCCCAATTCATTGGCAGTGTTACTTTCGATACCCCTATCATAGGCGGTATTGAAGCAAACAACATTCAACATATTAACAGTTATTGAATCATGCCAATATCACAAATATCATCAAATAATGCATATATAGCATGTCAATTCAACCAAAACACGTATGTATCATATATATTATGGCATCAATCTCAATAATAAACATTTAATTGACAGCAGGATCAGCTTAGAAGTAAAACCCCCAAATTTGTAAAATCAGGATTTGACAAAACCAGGATAATTTTCCAAAAACGCATTTTGAAAACATAACTCAAATCCCAAATCAATTTGCACCATGGAAAGTGTAACACCCCGATTTTCGAGTTTTCCTAATTAATCAGTATTTATAAACTTATATTTTATTCAAGGTCTTAGGAATGGAAATAAAATATTCCGAGACCATAGTCATGCTCAGCGATATCGTAGGAAGCTACGATTAAGTTTTGAGTCGAAAACTCAAACGGAGTCCGGTCTGCGTTTTTACACTGACAGTATGATTTTACTGCTCAGAAGACCTCAGATGGACCCATGAACGAGACAGTAAGTCTTAGAATTCGATTCTCTACGTTTTGGTTAAATTTCGCAAAAATTTCAAAAAAAAAAAAATATTTCCTAACCTCCGTTCGAGCGAAATCTACAATCGGGTGGAGAACGGAGCCGTGTATGGACTTACCAGGACCCGACAATGGATAATATTGATATCGCATCATGTCAACTCACTTGGGAGAGCATACCAAAGTCGTCATGACGATCGGGAATTTCAGGACGCGAAAGTACCAAAATACCCCTAACTTAAGTCTTTTCACCTTTTACCATTTTACCCTTTGAACCAAATGACCTTTTTACCCTTAATGAACTCTTTAGAAGGCTGGAACAGCCCTCTCAGCCCCTCATTCCACGCAGCCCAGCCCTTCAAGAACACCAAGAACACTTCATCTTCCTTAGAGAAAAAACCTCCATTGAATCCTTGAGAAAAGCTTGAAAGCTTGTTGAAATCACTTGATTTCTTGACCAATCTTCATCCATTTTAAGGTAAGATCACTCCTATGGTCTCATATCTTCTTGAATCTCTTTCAATATCAAGATCAAAACTCCATTTTCATGAAACTCATTCTTAGATCCAAAACTTTGAAAATCCATAGGAAATTGTAGGAAAATCCTTTGGAGGTGAAACCAAGTTCTTTGAACTCACCTCATCACCCTCTATCTAAACCCAAGAGCTCATGATCCAAGTCTCATCCTAGCCCTAAAACCCCAAAGTGGCCGAACCCTAAGAGTGATGATGAATAGTGTTTTTCATCAAATTTTTGATTTCTAACTCTTGATTCCATCCTTAGCTTTCCTAGTGTCCTTGAATCCAAGTGATGGAAAACCAAATCAATTCCTAGCCTAGATTGCCCTTTATGGCCGAGAGCTTCATGGGGAAAATCCATGAGTGTTGTTTCACATTTTTGAGTCATAGGACTTGAAATAGTGTTAACTAAGTTCATGAACCAACTAACCAAAAGTTTGGAACCAAATGAGATCCCTAACCCTTTTTACCTTTCATGGCCGAACCCTATACCTTTTAAGGGAAGGAAAACTTGTGTTCTTATGTTATAAATTGATGTTGATTTGTTGTTTGAATTGAATTGTGTTTGATTGTTTTAGGCGACGCGAACGGAACCGGAGCCGGAGCCGAGAACCGATCGAGTTTGCATTGAACTTCTTTTGTGAGGTAAAGGGAGGTAGTCATTTAAGTTTGAGTAGCTTCATAGTGCATGTTTGATATATGTGTTATGATGTCTTGATTGATGATGTAGAGATGAGTTTGAATGATGTATATGTATACTTATATCCTGGATTGATTGGATGTTAAGTGCTGTGCATAATTGCTACTCGATATAACTGTGGCATGGATGCCTTGAGTGATATCATTGTGATATTAGATTGTTGATATATATCTATACATATATTTATATCCTGGATGAGCATAGGACTGGCTATGTCTCGATAATTGTTAAAAGACTCGAAATCCTAAATCTATGTTTTGAAAATCGTGTTTGAAATTAAAAAGGTCGTTTTTGGAAAACGTGTTGCTTTTCAAAAAAAGTGAAGTTTCCTTTTTAAAAAGTGTGTTCCTTGAAATTAAAAAGTGGTTTTGTGAAAAGTCGTACAAAACGTATTTTATTTCGGTAAAGCGTTTTAAAAAGACGTGAAACCTTAGAAAGCAGTTTTTGTTTTCAAGAAAGGTGTTTTTCACGGAAAAATGTTCTCTTGATCAAAAAGGATGTTTTGTTTCAAGAAAACCAAAGTATGTTTTGTTTTCCAAAGTGTTTTGAGAAAATGAAACCAAAAGAAAAATGATGAACCTTTGAGACGAACCCGAACCTAGTGGCCGAGACGTCGGGGCTAGTGTTTTGTGGATTGAGCACTCGGACTTCGTGTCCTGTGTTTTTGATTTGAGTGGGCTTAATGCCTTTTTGAAACGAGTCGTGGACTTTATGTCTCGACATTTGAAAGAATGAACGCAAAGAAAACAGAAAACCTTCTGTGAACATGCATGAACCGGCAGACGTGCCATTTGAAACCGAGCTACAACTCTAGTAGTTGAGAATAAAATCAGTCAAGACCACTAGGTCTATAGGGGCATTCTGTGTTCGAGATCCCACAAGTGGCCGGTGGCGTAGCAACCCCGTACCGTGGTAAATCGGCTGCCAAACACGAATGAACTCGATCTGAGACTGGCGTATTCAGGATACGGTTATGACGTGGTACCCTGGAACAATTGGAGTTCGGACCTAAATAGAGAGGCCGACTCATGAGAACAATTGTGTTACGGGTGTTACTACGGCCTATCGCTCGATGTTGGGAAGTTAGAATCTCCGGAGTACATGAATTAGAAAGATGATATTGAAGTCTCATGCATTATTATAACTGATGATAGTGTTTGGGATGTTGTACTGTATTATATAAATAACTGTTCATATAACTGTATTTATCTGTGGATGCTTATACTGCTGTTTGTCGCTTGTGCGGCTATCGTGATAACTTTATATGAGTATCTCACCTTTGCCTGTACATGTTGAACACCTTGTTGTGTTTTTGGAACACATGTACAGATGTTGATCATAGGTCCCCGCCGAGACGTGAGGACTCGGACGATGGAAACTTTTGAAGGAGCCGACGTTGGGTTGTACCCCAATGGCTACTTTTAGCCGACCAGCTTAGGAGTCTTTTGTTTTTGAACGGTCTTATATTATATTATTGTGCGTATGTTGAATTATTTCTAAGTCTGTAATATGATATATATATTAGACCAGGTTTTGGTTTATGTTTATGTTTTATGAACAGTGAATATCAATGTGTGATGTGAAGAAAATTTTTAGAACCGCGTTTTCGAACGTAGCTACTTAATTAAAGTACTTTCCGAAAGCAACCGGCGTTTTATTTTATTGTTTTATTTCCGTATTAGAGTCCGTGTATGTAGCACCCGCGAGGGGGGTGTTACAGAAAGGATGAGAAAAAGTATTTCTATTTACCTCTTGTAGACCTCCAAAAACTCTAGAGTCCTCCTTCTATCTAGTAAAACAAGACAATCACACTATTTCCTCCCTTACACAGCGCACGGAGCCAACAGAACCGTTGTATTTTAGGTGAGACTATGCAATGATCTCAGAAACCTCTTCGTAAAAGTGACTTATATGTTGGACAAATCCAAATTCTGATGGATATCCTCATAGGCCCTGATGTGCTTTTGTTCCCTAATAGTATTAGTGTAACAAAAGAACCTCGCCAAGATTGTGCGTGAAAAGCAAGTCTTCTTGGTTATTTATTTATTTTTTATTATATTCCAACTTTTGTATTCACGCGGCGCCAGTATCCTTTTAATTTTCAAAAGAAAGGCTCATTCCCTATAAGTGATATAGATTTCTCGTTGATGTGTTCTTTTGTTTTTTTTTTTATTTTATTTCTAATTTTGAATGTTTTTTTTTTAAATTTCTAAACAATTCCTAATAAATTCTTATGCTAACAAAACTCTATAATAATCCTCATATTATAATCTCTATTTATTTTTATTTTTTTTTTTAGGATGTTACACCGGAGGATTGGGAGTGTGCACATTAGAAAAATAAAAGGATTCCTACTCAAGGAAATCCAATGTTTGATATACTTTCAGTTTCCCTAAACTTAGTTCTTTCTCTTGATAAAGGTATGGAGATAATAAATTCGAGGTCGAATTTCCTCTAAGAAGGGGGGAATGATGGAGGAAAAGGAGGGGCAAGTGAACTTTGCAACAAGAGGAGATCAATCCATTCAATTCCAATTCAAACTCTTTAAGTCCAAGCGATCCTCTTTAATGTTTTGGGTATATCTTGAGTTATGGATATCCGAATGCAGTGATATTTAATGCGTTGGAAATATCATTGAATTATCTATAAATGTTATCTCAAGCATAAATACCTCATTCGGCCTCTATCATGATGAAAACCAGACTAGAAGTTGGGAACGCTGTTCTGGACGAGTTTGACTTAATCCATTCAAGTCCAAAGAAAACCTTCTTCACGGTTTTGGTTACATCTCTTGCGTTCTAGATATCCGATTGATGTGATTCTTGATGCGTTGGAAAGATAAGAGAACTATCTACAAGTTTCATTGAAGTTCAAAACCTGATTCGAACTCTATCATGATGAAAACCGGACTAGAAATTGGGAATGCTATTCTGGACAGATTTGACTTAATTAGTCATTTTTAGGCTTGTAATTGGTTTTGGTCTTTAATTATATTTTGGGCTATATGGGCCACGAAATTACTCAGCCACCTTAACCTAGAATGTTCCTTAGCTTCTATAAATAGGACTTGTATGACCTCATTTACAGAACTTTTGAATGAAATTAGAATTTATCCTATTTGGGTATTTTTGTGAGTTGAGCATTGGCTCCTCCTCTTCAAGTTCTTGGATTAGAGCTTGCTTGATTCTTATCAAAGAGTTCTATCTCTTTGTGGCGAATCCTCCTTGGCTTATCAATCTTCCAAATCCATTGGAATATTGTGGCACCTTCCCTTTCATCTTCTTCCTCTTCCATTTTCTTAATTTATTTTATGTTCTTCTTTACATTTGCGCCATTTACATTTTGTTTTTAGTTGTTGCACTTTAATTCTTTGTTTGGTTAAGTTTCTTGTTTAGTTATTTCCTTTCTTTAGTTTTTTCCTTTTGTTAATCATATTCGGGTGACAACCGCACCTTCTTCTTCCCCCAATTATTTTCATCTTTTTAACATAAGAACTAAGAACAAGCTCTTGGATAGATCCTCAATTTCGGTGATTCAAACTTGGATCATATCAGTAACATTCCCTTTTTCAAATACAAAGAGGACCTTGTCCTTAAGTTTGAATTAAAATTTATCATAGTTAGAAAATTAGATGAGATTATATTTCCTTAAACTAACTTAGAACATGGTTTTAGACTAAGCTAGTAAGGAAAAGCCTTTTCAAATTAGTTAAGGTATTTTACCTTAATCAAGTAACGAAGTTCTTTAAAATCAATGAGTTTTCAAATAGAACGGTTTTGGTTTCAAAGAGAGTTTTCAACTCTAAGTCGTAAATTTTTACGCATGAAAAACCTTAGTTAAGTAATTAACTTAGTGTAAAGGAAAAGCGATAATTAAGTATAGTATATGGTGGAACAAGACCATGCATTATATCGTGGATGACTTAGTTCATCAATGATTTCATAAGACTTAAGTGAAGCAATACTTATTTCATTAATTGAAACTCAAGGAATTAATATCGTAGAAAGGAACAAAGACTTATCTAAGAGGATTCTCAATCCTTCTTCACAACACTTAGGAATTGAGATGTGATTCATAAGACATAAACACAAACATGAAACGTTTTGGGTTTTGAAACAGTAGTTCGATAACGGATCGGTGGTCCGGATCCAAGAAAATTCGTTCAATTGTTTCAGTCTTGTGATGACCGGAACGAGAGGGATCCTGAGGCTATACAAGTATGGGACTGTACAATTGAAGGAATCCTAAGGCTGTGCAGGTATGAGACTGTACAGTTGAAAGAAGGCATATAAGAATTGATTGGTACTACCTATACCAACAAGATTCATCTTCTTTTCGAAAGCCCGGAACATAAGAACTTCATAGTTAAGTGTGCTTCACTTGGAGTAATTGTAGGATGGGTGACCTTCTGGGAAGTTTCCCAGAAAGCGTGTGAGTAAGGACAAAGCACGCTGAAAAGACCTATGTTGGTTTGTGGGGACAGTCGACAATTCTGAAAGTAGTCCGGATCGTTCCAAAGGGATCACGAGATTTATCTGGTGGTTAAAAGTTTTATAATACAAAGACGCGTATAGTTCCTAAGGAAGAGAACCTTAGAGAACCTTGAGGTTTATCCAGTGGATAGACATTGATTTATCACATCCGCTCTGTGTAAGCATTGGCATTTCATTGGGGCCTTGAGCCTAGGAGCTGAGCTTACACCTACATGCTAGTGCGAATCTTACGATGACAATCTTAAATGGTCTTTGGAGGTATCAGGGTTGGAAGGGCTGACATGAGACCAGTTGGTGATTCTTCTGTGTCGTGGCGAATCCGTGCAATACACTGATATCCTCTACTAGATGTTGTACTTTTCATGTTTGGTCGAGAGTGTTTCCGTAAAGCCAGATATGTGCACGTTACGAATGTTGTAGCATCTTGCTCATGGCTGGCAATAACCGGAACATGTCCTCCCATTCACTCTCTCCGACGTTTTGTTAGCTCCATGGAGTAGGGGTCAGAGTTTACCCTTGTGGCATACGGCATTGAGTCATGTACATCGCATTGCATTGCATGGCTGTTGATTATTACATTTACTTATTGTACATCATTATTCTGTTTTCGAAGATGTCTTATGCTGCTAATTGATTAATATGATATATTGTGATTTATGGTATGCATGTTGGGCATGTTATTACGTGGTATATTGCCCTATGTTACTTCTGCTATTATGTTGTGTTGATACTACATATGTTCATATGCTGTTTTGTGTGTCATGCATGCAGTTATCGTGTTTAAATCCATATATTGGTTACTCACCCTTGCCTGTACATATTGGACACCCTGTTGTGTTTTTGGATACATGTACAGATGCTTCTCAACGGTTATCTGGGTCACTTCAGGACCCTGTAGCTTACATTTCTTGATGTCGACGATGAAGATGTGTGGACTGTTGACGACGAGGCCCAGTCCCATTGGTACGATGTATACTAGGTAGTAGGCTCTATTGTCCGTAGAGTTCTTTTATCAAACCAGCTCTTAGGATTTTCAATGGTTAATTTGAGAAAGTCGGTATATGTGGTTTTGAAAACCTCTGTATAGTTTGGAACTTCTGTATGAAAAACAATTTCAGGAAAACTTTTATGTGACGGTTTACGTTTTGTGAATAAACCCAGTTTATGTGTGTCATTGAGTATTATGTGATTTTATTATTGTGATGTGTGTATCGCTTTCCTGAAGCATTATATAGAAAATTTTTACACCCAAGTTTTCTAACTTAAAGTAACTATCCTTTTTCCGAAAGCAACCAGCATTTCTCTTTTAAATTTAATTCCGTACGTGTTTAAGATGTAATGCCCAAGGGAGGTGTTACACCTCCGACCGTCGGCCGATTTTCGGTCATCGCCCCCGGCCGAGTTCCGGTCACCGCCGCCGAACGAGTCCGGCTCCCGCTGTTGGCGAGCTCCGATCAACTCCGCCGCCAACTCTGATCACCGCCACCGCCAGACCTCCGATCGCTGCCAACCACCACCACTTGCCGCCATTTTTTTTATGAATAATGACATAATCAATCATTTAATTATTCCTAAAATTAGCTAATTATGCAAATATTTAAATCTTAATTATTTTTGTTTTGTTCCAAAAGCTTCAAATCGGAATTGAACCCTAGACCTCCAAGGAGGAATAGTGGAGATCAACCACTAGACCATTGATGTCTGTTTGTAATAATTTGTTATTTAAAATAACTAATGTTTATTTATTTATCACATTTTATAGTAAAATTCAAAATTTAAAAATAAATATTATGAAATGAAATTTTAAAATTAAAGAAAATTAAATTGCTTTATCCAAACAAAGAATTTGAAATATAAGAAATTTGAATTACTTCATCCAAATAAAGTAATTTGAAAATGAAAGTAATTTAATTGATGCAATTCAATTACCTTGTATTTTAAATACCTTGAAATTTTGAAATACCTCATCCAAACACACTCTCAGGTTATAGAGCATCCCAAAGTAACATAAATTACATTCAACTATTATTATTTCTTAAAAAAAACGAATAGATAAATCATATTTTTTCTTAACAAATTTCAACATTTAAGTACATCTCCAGCAAAGCTTTAAACCTTATTTAAAAAAAATCTAGAGACAATAGAATGGTGAAAAAGCTCCTGCCTTGTGACCCTTTCTTTTCTTTTTGTCGTGAAAGATAGAAGTGTACAGCCAAGGCTTCTCTAAAAATAAAACATATAGCAACAGCAGTTTTTTTCTTTTGCAAAGGGTACCAAGCACTCATCAATCCCATAACAATCAACAACCACCAACCTTTCACCATGCCAACACACCAAGTATTTAGAGAAATTGTAGCAAACTCAAACATATCAATGTGCAGTTCATGAACATCTAGCTAACTGAGACATACCCAAAAAAAAAAAATTGCAAGCTACCAGTGTCCAGTGTCAAACAAACTTGGTTTAAGCATTTTGTCAAAAAGCTTATGTTCGTACACAAAGAAGCAATAATATGAAGTGATTAAATCAGAATAGAGCTCCAAAAAAAATATACAAATTGTCCAGAATCATTGGCACACTATGACAGAAAACAAAGGAAATTCCAGTAAATATTCAACCATACAAAATCAATGCCCAACCAAGAGCAATTTCCCAACCTGTATCAGAACAAAAAATGGGTGTAGGTGTGGTGGCTCAGCCCCTGCCTTTGCTTTCTTTTATGAACCTCGAACACGAAGAAAGGACCCAGGAGCTCGTCTGTTCCTCGTTTCCTTTTCTGCGAGTTTCATCCTCTGTGTGGGTGTTCCTCTATTTTCTTCAAACCACGAACCTAGAAAAGAAAACCCCACCAAAAGCCTCTATTTTCTCGCTTGCTTCTGAGTTTTTATGCTCTGGGTATGCGTTTTTCTTGTTGTGTATCAGCGCCTGTGTTGCTCTGTGTGGGTGCCTTTTTTTGGTTTCCCTCAGTCTCTTTGTGTTTCTTGACTGTGTTTTTTCCTCTGCTCATCACCCCCCTTGCTGCGCTCTCTTTGCCCCATTTTATAGGGATAGGCTGCATCCTTATTTGCTCCACGAATCTTCCTCCTTCTTGCGCTAATTTGATGATGATTTGGTACGAAAATAGCTTCGTCGTTGACACAAAGCTTGCACCTAGAATTAGGAAGATCTAATCAGATGATATAATCCAAAACGAAAAAAAGAGGGGAAAGATACTTTCCAGCAATTTCACTCGATTTGGGAAAGAAAGATGAGTAAATCAAGATTCCGTCCACGAGGGAGAGAGTTGAAAGAAAATCTTTGAGATTTGCTGCAAAAACACTGCAAGAGAGAGGTGGAATCTATGCTATGCGGCTGCTGGGTTTTCATGAGATAGGAAGAAGGATGATATTATACTGCAGATATCCATTTTGAAAAAGGATGATATTATACTGCAGAATTCAGTAGACCTTGAGAATCATGTTTTGAGCTATTATGAGAATTTGTTTGCCTCAGAGAACAGTTGCTTGGATAATGGTTTAGTTGAGAAGGTTATTCCAAATTTGGTTACTGCAGAAGATAATTTGATGCTGACAACTTTACCTTCTTTGGCAGAGGTGAAAATTGTTATTTTGCAATGAATGGTAAGGGAGCTCCAGGGTCAGATGAGTTTGGTGGTTTTTTTTTCTTCAGAATTTCTGGGATATAATTGATGAAGATGTGTTTCGAGCAGTGTTGCAATTCTTTAAATAAGGGTGGATTCGGCCTAATTTGAACTCCAATTTGGTAGTCTTAATTCCAAAAGTTCAGGGAGCTGATAGAGTAGATCTTTTTAGACCAATTGCTTTAGCCATCTATCAATTTAAAATAATTACCAAAGTTTTGGCTAATAGATTGGCCAGGGTAGCTCCCAAAATTGTGTTTGAAAACCAAAGATGATTTATTCAAGGAAGATCAATTACTGATTGCATTTGCAGAGGGTGATCGCACCACTGAATATCACCTGACTGCCTGAGATGCTGGAGAGATGTTCAGTCATTGAGAACATTGACAAGAAGCGAGAGTTGCAGCAAGGCAGAACTGGAGGACCTACCCGGAGATTCGACCAGAGAGGTCGAGGAGGAAAGGGAAGATTTCAGACGGGACGGAGGCCTTATGACTGTCAAACAACAAGACCATCTGAAGGACAACTCCAACCAAGTGGCTGCTTTAGGTGTGGAGGATCACATACAATTCGGGATTGTCCGATAAGGGAGACTCGCTAGTGTTTCCGATGTGGCCAAATGGGTCACATAGCGCCAGAATGTACTCAAGGAGCGAGGCACAACACATACGGACAGGGCCCAGTGACCAGGACCCAAGGAACCGAACAGCAAGCAGCGAGACCGCAAGCCACCGGAAGGGTATTTACCATACGAGGACCTGAATCCTCTCAATCCCCTGATCTTATACAAGGTATGTGCCTAGTGTCAGGTAAACTCTTATCAGTATTGTTTGACTCGGGAGCTACGCATTCCTTCATGTCCCTAGAGTGTGTGGATCATTTGAAATTGCCCGTTTCTTTACTTCCCCATGACTTAACTGTTTTTACTCCTACCAGTAATTCTTTGACAACCATAACTGTTTGTTTAAATTCTTCAATTGTCATTGAGAATCGAACTTTTTCTATTGATCTCGTTTGTTTGCCTATGCAACAACTTGATATAATATTAGGCATGGATTGGCTTTCGGCTAACCATGTAGTGTTAGACTGTTCTAAAAAGACCTTATCATTTCCTAAGCAATCTAGATTGATGCCTGCCAATGATAGTAAGCTAGGTAGTAAATCTCAGAAACACGTGTTGCTACTCTCTATGGAAGCTAAGGAATCTTCTAAGTTGGATTTGTTGCCTATAGTGCGAGAGTTTCCAGAAGTTTTCCCCGATGATGTTCTGGGTTTACCACCAGAGAGAGAAATAGAATTCGCTATAAATCTCGTACCAGGAACTGGAGCGATTTCGATAACACCTTATCGAATGGCTCCAGCAGAGTTAGCAGAGTTGAAGAAGCAGTTGGATGACATGATGGGTAAGGAGTTTATAAGACCGAGTGCTTCACCTTGGGGAGCGTCGGTGCTGTTCGTCAAGAAAAAGGACGGAAGTTCGAGGCTGTGCATGGATTATCGACAGCTAAACAAGGCGATAGTCAAGAATAAGTATCCGTTGCCTAGGATCAACAATTTGATGGACCAGTTGAAAGGAGCGGTAGTGTTCTCAAAGATTGACTTAAGATCTGGTTATCACCAGATTCGAGTCAAGAGGAAGGATGTATCGAAGACGGCGTTTCGGAGCCGGTATGGACACTACGAGTATTTGGTTATGCCCTTTGGTGTAACTAATGCTCCAGCAGTGTTTATGGATTAAATGAACCGGATTTTCCGACCGTTCTTTGATAAGTTTGTAGTTGTCTTTATCGATGACATTCTTATCTATTCCCTTAAACGAGAAGAACATCAGGAACATTTAGGATTGTGCTTCAAATATTAAAGGACCGACAGCTTTATGCAAAGTTGTCCAAGTGTGAGTTATGGTTAGAAGAAGAGCAATTCTTAGGTCATGCGATTAATCGTGATGAGATATCAGTAGATCCAGCAAAGGTTGAAGTTGTGGTACAATGGGAAAGTCCTAAGTCGGGAAGTGAGATACGGAGTTTCGTAGGACTAGCTGGATATTACCGATCATCGAAGGATTCTCGAAGATCGCATTGCGATGACGCAACTAACAAGGAAGGGAATATCCTTTGTATGGACGGATGAGTGTGAGAAGAGTTTTCAGGAGTTGAAAAGGAGATTGGCACCAGTATTGACGTTACCGGATTCTTTCGGACAGTTTGACGTGTACTCTGATGCGTCATATCAAGGATTGGACTGTGTCCTAATGCAAGAAAGGAGAGTCGTAGCATATGCTTCGCGGCAGCTAAGAGTCCATGAGAGAAATTATTCGATTCATGATTTGGAATTAGCAGCCATAGTGTTTGCTCTAAAGATTTGGCGACACTATTTATATGGAGCCAAGTTTATGGTGTATAGTGAGCATAAGAGTTTGAGGTACCTTTTTGATAAGAAGGAGTTAAATATGAGGCAAAGGAGGTGGATGGAATTCATAAAGGATTATGAGTTCGATCTACAATACCATCCAGGAAAGGTGAATGTAGTAGCGGATGCGTTAAGTAGGAAATTCTTACACGTATCTGCTATGATGGTGAAAGAGCTACAACTGATTGAACAGTTTAGAGATCTGAATCTAGGTACGGAATTATCTAGAGATAAGGTACACCGAGGAATGGTCACACTAACGAGTGACTTCTTGAAGACGATAAAGGAAAAGCAAGAAGTTGATCAGTATCTTCAGAAGGTGAAAGGACAAGTAGTGGAAGGTAGAACTTCCGAGTTTAGGATGAATCAAGATGGAGTCTTGAGGTATGGTGATAGGATTTGTGTGCCAATAGATATAGAGTTAAGAAGGATGATTTTGGAAGAAGCGCACAAGAGCAGGCTGAGTTTTCATCCAGGAACTACCAAGATGTACAACTTAAAGAAAATGTTTTGGTGACCCGGAATGAAGAAGGAGGTAGCTGAGTATGTGTTGGCTTGCTTGGTGTGTCAGAAAGCAAAGATAGAACACCAAAAGCCAGCCGGATTTTTACAATCTTTAGATATCCCATAATGGAAATGGGATGGTATATCCATGGACTTTGTGGTTGGTTTGCCAAGACCTACGAAGAAGCATGATGCAATTTGGGTAATCGTCGATAGGTTGACGAAGTGTGCTCACTTCTTACCTATCGGTGAGAGTTATACGTTGGAAAAGTTAACCCAAATCTACATCAAGGAAGTAGTAAGATTGCACAGGGCCTTCTAGTACGTTTCCGACAGAGATCCTAGATTTACATCTAGATTCTGGAAGCAATTACATAAAGCTTTGGGAACTAAGTTGAGGTTGAGTTCTGTTTATCATCCTCAGACGAATGATTAGTCGGAACGAATGATTCAATCATTGGAAGATCTCCTGAGAGCTTGTGTTTTGGAATACACGGGAAGTTGGGATGAGTTCGTACCATTGATTGAGTTCACCTATAACAATAGTTTTCATTCAAGCATAGGTATGGCACCTTACGAAGTGTTGTACGGCAGAAAGTGTAGAACATCATTGTGTTGGTATGAGACGGGAGAAAATCAAGTGTTAGGACCAGAGGTAGTACAACAGATGACGGAACAAATCAAAAGGATACGGGGAAAGATGAAAATCGCACAAGATAGACAAAAGAGTTACAGTGATAAAATGAGAAGACCTTTAGAATTCCAAGAAGGAGACCATGTTTTTCTGAGAGTAACTCCGAGAACTGGAATCAGTAGAGCAATCAAATCTAGAAAGCTTACTCCTAGATTCATTGGACCATTTCAAATTCTTCGCCGAATTGGTCCTATAGCCTATCATATTGCTTTACCACCAAACCTATCCAATCTTCATGACATCTTTCATGTTTCTCAATTGAGAAAATACTACCCTGATCCATCACACATCTTAGAGCCAGAGTCAATACAATTGAGAGAGAACCTTGAGTATGAGGCTTTGCCTGTCAGGATCGCGGATAGAAAGATGAAGGAACTCAGAGGTAAAAACATTCTATTCATCAAAATCATATGGGATGAAGTTACCGGAGATGCTACCTGGGAATGCGAATAGGACATGCAGCGGCAATATCCGAGTTTATTTTAAAAAGGTAAGTCGAATTTTGAGGACGAAATTCTTTTTAAAGGGGGTAGTAATGTAACACCCGATTTCTTTTCAAGTTTTCTAAATAAACAGTATTTATGAGTTTCCATTTTATTGGAGGGTCTAGAGAGTGAAATAAAATAAACTGAGACTGTAGTCAAGCTCATTGCTATCGAAGGAAGCTACGGTTACATTTTGGGTCGAAAACTCAGACGGAGCCCGGTCTATGTTTTTCATTGATAGTAGTATTTTACTACTATAAAGATCTAATTTTGACTCGTGAACGAGACAGTTAGTCTTAGAATCATATTTCCTACGTTTTTGCTAAAATTGGTTTTTGACCTTCAAAAGTGAAAATAATATAAACTATTCGGGCGAAGACTCGAACCGGGGGACAAACGGAGCTGCGTGGATTTAGCGGGACCCGCTAACGGATAAACTTGATGTCACATCTAGTCAAATCACCTTGAATTTCGTGCCTGTGTCATGATGACATTTTCAAAATATCTGGACGCGAAAAGACCAAAATGCTCCTGACTTTCTTCATAATTACCATTTGGTCCTTAGGCAAAAAGACCAAACTACCCTTAATGAAATTTTAGTTGGACATCCTTGTCCCATTCTCCTCATATTCGAACCTCCCCCTTCTTCCTCCTTCACTTCTTTCTTCTTCATTTCTCCTCCATTTCTCCATAACTTTCTCTCATTTTTCTTAAGCTTTCCTTAAGGATTTTCAAGAAACTTTGAAAAGCAAAGTTGGTCACCTCATCTTTCTCTAACATCTAAGAGGTATAGACTTCATTCTTGAGCTCTCAATCTTCATCTTTCTCCATTAAATTCTATGGTTTCAAGTTTAAGATCCAAACTTCAAAAATCTCTAGAAAATTGTAGAAAAATCCTTTTAATGCCAAACAATTTCTATGATCTAGTTTCATTCTCTTCTTTCATAATCCAAGAGCATGAAATCAAATAAGCTTCCTAGCCTATTTAATCTAGAGGAACCGAACCTATGACAATTTTGGAGGAAAATGGGTTTTTGTTCAATTTGTCTGAAATGATTCTTGATTTCACTTCCTTCCTTCCGTGATCATGCAATCCAAGTGATTAGAAATCCAAGTCAAACTCTAATATAATTTTAATTTGGATGGCCGAAACCCTACCTTGTTGGTTGACGGGGTTTTGGTTCAAATCTTTGACAATTGATCATAGGTTATGTCTTAGGTATGTTTAAGGATCATCGATCCAAAAGTTGGTAGAATTTCAACATCTTTATCCTATTTAATTAAATAGGGGCAGAACCTTGGTCGTGTAGACTAGAGGGTTTTTGATTGAACTGTATTGATTTCTGGTTGTGGTTTGTTGTAGGGGATCTGACAGTGTTCAAACATTCGAAAGCACGCACGAGTGACAGTTGCAGAGCCACGGTCGGAGTCGCACGGGAATACTACTAAGGTGGGGGAAAGAACCACAATATCGTCGGGGAGGCAAGATTTAAAATAATATATATTGATATGCGTAGGGCGACCTAAACCCTACTAGAGGTCGTTTGGCCGATAGGTTGATTTTACTGTATGTCGAGGTTGCTTGTTATGTGATTGGATGATTATTATAATATATGTGATATGTATGTTGTACCTATTATATGTTTATAATTACTTGAATTTATCTATGAGTTGATATTACCATTGAATCTGTTTCTGGTTGCTTTATGATGTGATGTTGTGACTGCTAATGTCTGAGTAGCGATAGGTAGTTGGGAGATGAATATGTGGTGAAAAAGTCGAGGATATATATATGCTATAGTGCTCAACCTAGAGATCCAGTTGATCTGTTTGCGTTGTGATTTAAAAGTTGATACTCGGTTAAGCCGGAGGAAAGTTGGTCGTGGTTGTTATAAGTCGTGGTTGAGACACTAAGTGTTGATCCGAGATGAGTCGGTGAGGTTCATGTTGCATAGTTGTTGTTCATCATTGTGTTTGCGTATGGGCGATTCCGATCTTGCCTGCGAGGAAATGATCGTACCCATTAGTTGTTAACGGACGGGCGAATGTCCCGACCTAGCCTGCAGGCGGGGGGATATGTCGTTACCGTAAGTTGCATTGTTGACGGGCAAATATTCCGACCTGGCCTGGGGGGGGGGAATATGTCGTACCCATGAGATAAGTTGAGCCTGCGGGCTGTTGGCCGAACCTTGCATTGCGGGGGTTGGCATAGAGATGAACGAGACATCTCGATCTGTTGGGGATGTTGCGTCGTGATCGCGTCCATATAGGCATTAGTTGCATGAGTGTAACGGATAGTAGTTAAGAGAGAATGATTTGGGGGTGATTGATTGACACTGCTGTGTTGTTGAGTGTTGCTATGTATATAAATTATTTTATAGATGTTTTCCCATATATGATGAATTGCTATTTCTTATCCCCGTATTTCTTTATGTCGTATTTCATTTATTCTCAATCGTACGAGAAGATCCTGTTAAGGAATTGCCAGAGGAGATTGATGGCATACCGGTTAAACCTGATGTTGGCGGGATAGCCTCGGATCCTAATGTTGGGGAACCTTGAGCTGCTCTATGCAAAGGACGACCGTCTCTGGGGGACTGACTACTCTCAGCGAAGAGTAGTGTATACGGGCCCGACTACCGTATACGTTAGAGCGTGGTTGGGTAGACAGTCTTAGTTTTGTTATGGCCAGTACATAGGTTGCGCGAAATGTATTTTTGGGGCCAGGAGAGGAAGTCTGATGTATTTTATTTTGTTACCATGCTTTCATTTTAGTTACTAGTTGCGTACTCTGAGGTTGAATATTTAATATCAGTTGTTGTAGGCTCTACTGATGGAGCCACTACTCTTATGTCTGTATAATTTATCATGGTATCAGTGTGTTGTTTGTTTTAATATTTCCGCAATTTTGTACTTTCACGTTACGCTGCGACATTAAGAAATCGAATTGGGTTACCAATGGGACCTCTCAGGAAGGGGTTGTCTCATATTCCAAGTTGGTTACTGCTGCTTTCAAAAAATGTGGATTTGGTGCCTTGGAGGTTAAGAAATAGGTGGTATAATTGTTTAGTTCACCAGGCCCAGCTAGATGTGGTGGTATTTTCAGAGATTATAGGGTTGGAATTCTTGGTTGTTTTTCGGTAAACATTGGTAATTCTTTTGCATTGCATGCAGAAATAACAGCTGCTATGTTTGCCATTGAAATAGCTTATGAAAAGGGTTGGAGCAATTTTTGGTTAGAGAGTTATTCCAAGTTGGTTATTGCTTCTTTCAAAAAATGTGGATTTGGTGCCTTGGAGGTTAAGGAATAGGTGGTATAATTGTATAGTTCTTACCTCAAAGATGCATTTTGTGTATTCTCATATATTTAGAGAAGGAAATGCTTGTGCTAATAAACTTGCTTCATTTGGTTCCAATAATGCAGGCTTTAAATGGTGGAATTTGGTGGTTCCTAGTTTCATTAGGGAGGATTTCTACCACAATAGAGTAGGTCTTCCTAATTATACATTCAGATAGCTTTTTCGCTTCATGGGTTTGGTTTATGCCTCCCATGTTTCTTTGTATTCTTTATTCTTTATTTTTATTAATAAAATTTTGGTGTGCTACAAATGATAGTTATTTGTTAGGGTGCTGACCTAGTTGAGATGCTTGTGATTATTGTGATGTTTTTCCATGCCAAATCTTTGCCTTAAAAAAAATTATCTTCTCAATTGGTTCTTGAGTAAGAAAAAAAAAAGAGCGAAAAAAAAAAGAATATGACAAATGTAAACCATCACATATAGAATTGTTAATTGTTAACTAATGAGTCATTAATATGTAAATGCCAGCGAATTGATATGGCCACATGTATCCTACAACACCCTCAAAGTTAAACATGGCAGTATAGCGCAGTGAAATTCGGCATGTCCGCAGAGAATTTGATAAACCTCCTCAGTCCCTGTGTGAGAAAAATAATATAATTTTTGGTGTTAATATATTATGTCTACCGTAAATATTTTAACGGAAAAAAAATTCTGGTAAACACATCTGGACTGCAAAAGTTTAGCACTCAGCATTTGCAGCAAGGAAACCATATCTTACACCGTTGTTGTTTTCTTGATTGGCTTTTCTCAGCTTCCATCATCCTCACTGGGCTTCCATTCCATTCTGTGGGTAATCTAAGATTCGTACACAACCCAAATTGCTTATAACCAAGGATTTTGTCTATATTTGGATATTTAATGACAGCTAGAATAGAGTGGAATAGGATTGAATAAAGTGGAATGCAACAAAATTACATAGCATTATTTGGATACACTTTATGATGGAATGGAGTTGAATGAAGCAAATAATAAGATACTTCCATCTCATTCCATCCCATGCCCCAAATTGAGTGGAAAGAAAAATAAAGGTATTGGATAGAATGGGATGGAATCTATTTTATCATACTCTAGTCCATTTCATCCTATTCTAAATCATCTAAATAATGAAACCTAATATCATTTATTCAATTCAACTTCATTCTATTCATTTCCATCTATCAAACATAGAGTAAGAGAGAGAACTTAATGCATAAATAAAGAGAAACTTACAATGGAAAAGCAAATGAGTGTGTACTGCTTATGCTGTCATTAGATTGATGAAAAGCGCTGCAAGATATTGTTGCAGGAACGGTATATGATGTCAAACCAGATAGAGGACCTACAGCACAGTAAGAAGTCTCTTCAGGATGATCTACTTGTCTTTTTCCTGAGACAGACTTTGTGAGTTCCCCATCTCAGGTATAGACATGCTTGTAGCATCAGTAAATTGTAGAAAGTCTGCATAATGTAGAAATTCCACTCTGCTGCCAGTTGTTCCTAAAAAGGAATTTATTTTCCAATTCTTAATAGATCTCGAAATGTCTAGTTCCTTTATTAAAACCTAAGAATTGAAACAACAAAATGGTTCAAAAAATCCAGAGCTTACATTAAAAAGAGGACAAAGAACCTGTCCGCAACACTTGTATTGAATTTGTAGGTGAAGTTACGGAGATGATTGATATGAGTTGAGTGAAGTAATTTATCCACGAATGTACGTAGCTTAGATATTTAATCCGCAAGCAAGAAAACGGAACAAATATGATGATGAAAAAGATAGCAATGTATTAACTAATTTTTTTCTTTGGGTACAAATGTTTAACTATTTAACTTGAGCTAACAATATTTTCAAGCTTCATCACTTGCTGTAACTTCCAAGTTCCAACACTTCAATATTATTTAAGGAAAAAAATAGAAACAGTCATTACAAAATCCAAACAGTAATATGTTAAATCAATATAATTAATTTTTAAATTTAAAATAGTTATTCTATAATGGTCACCCCATTTCTTAAATATAAAATAGAAAACAATTGGTCTAGGTTCATACTCTACATTCAATATTACTTTCACAGTATGAGCCTGGAACAAAATAATGGACCTAACCACAAGGATTTTTCAAATGTTTTTTTTATTGTCCTTGTCCATTATTATCCCATATAACTAACTATTTTTTGTTCAGAACAAAATATGAACCCTAAGTACCTAGTAAACGACCACATGTTTCTAAAAAGTAAATGACAAAATCAAAACCAAACAAAAAAAGTTTTTTTGTTTTGTTTGGTGAGCACCAAACAAACAACATGACATATGAATAGAGAAAGGACAAAACAACACCAAACAAACAACATGACATATGAACAGAGACAAAGGACAAAACAAAAAGACAATCTTATTTTCCTTCTTTTTCCTTTTCATAAATGGAAATCAATGTTTCAGTTCTCTTGGTCATGCATGTTCTCATATCCGACAAGGGTGCACATAAATAACCTATCTGGTTTCTAAAGCCGCCCTATATTGTTGGAACCGGATTTAAGCCTTGTATATTTCATTCATTGCAGCTACGATGTGGTAACAATCAGGTGTAAATTACTTATTATTCACCACATTAATCTTCAAGAAAATTACATGCAGTAGGGTAAGAACATACAAGTAGAAACACCATAACTTAACAGAACTTAATTTTAGCCTAATACAAGAATTTTATATGGTCTATGTTGAAAATATCAAAGTTGATTTTTTGGAAAATTAGGATTTACTTGGATTTACTTGTTACATAACAAGTCTCAGGCCCTACAAACTTTCATTGCTTTTAAAACAATGATTGAAAAACAACTTGGCCTAGCAATTAAAGCTATTCAAACTGATTGTGGCAAGGAGGATACTGTTTTTTTCCAAATATGTCATTGACCAGGGCATCCAACACCGGTTCAGTTGTCCATACATTCATGAGCAAAATGGCTCAGCTGAACGAAAACACAGGCACATCATTGAGATGGGCCTCACACTCCTTGCCAATGCCTCCATGCCTCTCAAGTATTGGGGTGAAGCCTTCCAAACCGCCACTAATTATCTCATAAACAGATTACCTACTACTCTTCTCCAAAACAAAAGCCCCATTGAAACTCTTTTCCATAAAATTCCTTCATATACTGACCTTAAAACCTTTGGTTGTGCTTGCTATCCTTATTTAAGACCGTACAATAAGTATAAGATACAATTCAGGTCTAAGCAGTGTGTCTTCTTAGGCTACAGTTTCCATCAAAAAGGATATATATGTCTAGCTCCTACTAGGAAAGTTTATATTACAAGACATGTTCAATTTGATGAATCTTTGTTTCCTTTTCATAATAATCCACATTTTATATCGTTGCCTTCCACTGCTTCTGCTGCATATCCCTCTTCCTATACTCCTGTTATACCTATTATCTCTGTTGCGCCTGCCATTCAATGTTCTAATCGATTTTTTGTCCTGCAACATGACCATGATCTACCTGAAACATCTACCCTCACTTGTCCTGAGCCTCCTGCTATCAGTCCAACAACTCCTCTGCACTCTGATCCACCAGTTCTGCATAATGATTCTGTCACCAATCTTCATCCTATGGTTACCCAAGGTAAAGCAGGGATTCATAAGCCAAAGGCCTTTCTTACATCAGCCCCAGCACCCACAGCTGTGGTTGATATTCACACTGAGCCAAAGAGTGTTAAGGGTGCCTTAAAATCTCCTCACTGGAAGGAAGCAATGGTGCAAGAATTTGATGCTCTCCTTCACAACAAAACTCGGTCACTTGTTCCTTTACCTCCTGGTCGTCACCGCATTGGCTGCAAATGGGTGTTCCGGGTTAAGAAAAACCCTGATGGAACCATTAATAAACACAAGGCAAGACTGGTTGCCAAAGGATTTCATCAACAAGAAGGTTTTGATTTCTTTGAGACCTTTAGTCCAGTTATCAAACCCACAACTATTCGAGTAGTACTCACTCTTGCTCTTTCTAACAACTGGCCTATTAGACAAATTGACATTAACAATGCTTTTCTTAATGGTGATCTACAAGAGGAGGTATTCATGTCTCAGCCTCCTGGTTTTGTTCAAGGTGATGGCAGCTTAGTATGCAAGCTTAATAAGGCACTCTATGGCCTAAAGCAGGCTCCTAGAGCATGGTTCCAGAAACTTCACTGCTCTCTTATTGCTCTTGGTTTTTCATCAGCTAAGTGTGATACATCTCTTTTTATAAAATTCATTGCTGCCATAACTATAATTGTCTTAGTTTATGTGGATGATATTCTCATCACAGGCAACTTTTCCGCTGCTATAGCTGATCTAATCAGCTCTCTTAACTCTCAATTTCCTCTCAAAGATCTTGGTGGACTCAACTGTTTCTTAGGCATTCAAGTTACTCATACTTCCAATGGAGGAGTATGCCTCACTCAGACCCAGTACATCCACGATTTGCTTCAAAGAGTCAACATAGATCAAGCAAAACCAATGAAAACTCCTATGGTCACAGGCCTCAAACTTTCAGCTTGTGCCAAAACTGATACCGACAATCCTACTCTATACAGATCAATTGTGGGCGGCCTGCAATATGTTACAGTGACTAGGCCAGATCTTGCCTATGCAGTTAACAAAGTTTGTCAATTTATGCATGCTCCTAAGGACTCTAATTGGCAAGCTGTCAAAAGAATCCTTCGATATCTTAGTGGGACAGCAACTCATGATCTCATTTTTACTCCTTCTGCTACATTGAACCTCATAGCTTTTTGTGATGCTGATTGGGGTTCAGATCCTGATGACCAAAAATCCACTACAGGGTATTGTGTGTGCAACAACCTAGTTTCTTGGTACTCCAAAAAGCAGCAAGTGGTTTCCAGATCTAGCACCAAGGCAGAATATAGGAGCCTTGCAGCAGTTGCTGCTGAAATAACATGGTTACAATCTCTCCTAAGTGAACTTCATATCACTCTCCCTCAACCACCTACAGTGTACTGTGATAATCTAAATGCAATTATGCTTGCTACTAACCCAATTATGCATTCCAAAACCAAACATTTTGAGCTCGATCTCTATTTTGTTAGAGAGAAGATACAAAAGCAAGAACTGCAAGTTTATCATATACCTTCATCTGAGCAGACAGCTGACATCTTCACTAAGCCAGTCACCCATTCCATTTTTGATCTTTGTAAAGCCAAACTCAGGGTTCAGAATTCATCACCCTTGAGTTTGCAGGGGGTGTAAAGGATAAATCAGTTAATACTGTTAGACAAGTCTTTTAGTAGTTAATCAGTTAGTTGCAGTTGGTTATAACTGCATCCTATGCTTAGCCTATAAATGTAATCACAGGTTCTTCATAATAATAACAAGATGCACTATTCAGATATTCTCTTCTTCTATGATTCTCTCTTTTCATTTCTTCTATAATCTGTTCAATAATTAATATAGTTTTCGAAAAGTCTTTTTTTATTTCTAGGTTCATGATCAAAGTGTTCATGAGTTAAGTATATCCAATTATAATTAAATCATCTGTAAGTTTGTCAATCACTAGGTTGACGATTCACTTATTAGTGTAACTATCCAAAGAAGCCTATCCATATGTGTCTAGTTGTTGTTCAAATGATAAAGTGAAGAAGATTCGGATGACCATTTAATTCAGATTATTTATCAAGATCACTCTTATTGGTGGCAATCTTAGACTAGTGTGACTTAATTAGATTATAATTTTGCTTTTTCAGCCAATAAGAGGAACTTAAAAATAAATGGAAACCTTAAAGTCTAAGTACAAGTGCTGCACCTAGTTTTTTATGTCCTTCATTAACGGTGCAGATGGCAGGAGCTAACTCCCTTGCCACCTGCCAGGTATATACGGGTATGAAATCTAGTTTCAATCTTTTATAAATGACAAAGCCAAGCAAATGAAATAAAAAAGAAGACATACCTTAACACCGAGCCAGGTTGAAAGAGAAGACAATATTTCAAAGTACGTGCATAAAGAAAATAGACAATTTGTGTAGTTGATTACTTCTTGTGTGTTTGAATTAGTTTATTTTGTTTGAAATAATAAGTATAAGGTAGCTTCTATGGTGAGGAAGTAACTGAATCTCTCAATTATGAGGGAGTCAAATCAACCATTGGATATATTATTTAAATAAGTGTGTGGGTGACTTTGTGAGCCAATTTATTCTACTTTTACAAAACTGTCCCACTATTTTCTTAAATTTTTTGCACGTAATGGGTGATTACGCCCCTTCCTCCCCAGCTTCATGAAAACAAGGGCGCAATCAGACGCCGCCCATCACAGCACTGCAGCCCAGGCACACGTCCACCGCCTCTGCCGTCCAAGTCCGGCGCTTGCCATCCCGATCCGTCGCTCGCGCTTCCACAACCACGATCCAGCCGCACCCATCCACCGAACTACTGTTCCTTCCCCTTTCTATTTCTGCATTACAGGTCGCACGGTTCCAACAATACTTCCAAATCAACATGAAAATGGAAAGTGGAAAACTGGACCGGCAGAAAATTTATACTCATTATTATTCCAAAAGGTGAGGGAGCAACAACGGAAATGGATTCCCTAAAGTAAAAAAAAACACGCATTCACGCATTCTCTAAATGTGCACCATTGGATCAATCTTAGATTTTCTCAAATACTTTCAATGATTGATTTAACGGTGTACACTTAACGAATGCGTGAATGCGTGCTTTTTTGACGTTTGGGAATCCGGATCCCCTCCAAAAAATGAACATGTATATTCATTATTATTTGAACCATTTCAACAATACCCATTCAGCAGAAACATGAAAAGTGGACCCACCACCCCTTCAGAGCAAGGCTTTTATTGCAAAATGACTACTTGCAAAAGTCTACCACAAAACTTAAAATTAATACAATGACCACTATATTTACCTCCTATGTCAGGTATTTTTGGCTCCCTCACGTGTTACATCCCTCACCTTAGATAGTATAAATAGAATCTTATTTTTCTTTCAAAATAAATCAAATCCAAATTATTAATCTCTATCCAAATTAAGAGATAAAGTGTACAAGCATGAGATCAAAATTTCTCACCTCTCTAAGTGTCTCTGATGTCGTCTTCTTTGTGGTGTACTCAGTTGGAATTTTGTCTCCTGAATCAAGCTCCACTTCACCTTCCATCATCGGGTTTCTGCAATCATACCTTTTCATTGGATCCTTAATGGAAAGGTGTTGGAGGCACATTCTGACCTATTTGAATTAGTAGACATTGTCTCCACAGTTCGTAGATGTGAATCACTGCTGGTTTTCATGTTGGGGTGAAAGAAACATGGCATTATATTATGATCAAACTCACAATCTTCTGACAGGCACTTGCCTTTTGGCGACACTCCCCTATCAACGCCTATGTCCTTGACAAACTGCTCGTGATCCTCTTGAATAAAAACAACCAGCTCAGGTATATCATAGTCCATGACATTCATTCCTGAAGAAAAGTTCTTTCCTTTGCTAAATTCTAACAAGTCACCAGAAGCATTAGCACATTGCCTTACATTGAACAACCCATGTATTGGAACCTCCCTTGCCACAAAGCATCCTCCAGTGTGTCTTGAACAACTTTCTTATGGTCTTGACTTCTTTGTTGTTTACAACGGAATAAATGTGTATGTTTCATGATGTCTACTTTTGAATTTCGCATCTTGTCAGGGTTATAACTTGCCAATTGGGAAAACTGATGGCCAGGATTACATGTTAGAATTGGATTGGAAACAATGGTTCACACAGCAAGTACAAATATGCAACTACAACGCTAAGCCAGAGCAAATGCATGTTGGCCATCTATCGGTCATGACATTTTAATATACCTGGAACATATAAGATGTGAGTGCTCACTTGAATATAAATTGTTACATTAACTTTAAAAAGTAATATTAATTGTTGGGTGTAATGCACCTAGAATATGTAACAATTTATCTTTATTGATGGCACTAACGTATGAAGAAATAATGCATTTAATTTCAAAGGAGAGAAAAAAGATATTACTTAATTCTGGGTGGCAATTTGATCGTGGGTTAGTTTGATGTTCCCTTAAATATTCAGGGATAAATTAATATATTAAAAGTGGTTTTAAAAACTAATTTTGAAAAAAAAAAATGAATAATTTTTAGAGGATCGGGAGCCTGGGGGAAAATGATTATGTAACCTTGTCCAAGTCAAGGGGCTGAACGATTGGCATTCACTTTTATTTCATAGGGTATCATCTTTTTCTTGGTGCAACAAGGCAATTATTTCGATTTCCCATGCTTATCTTATCGTTTAGGTCAACAACTTAAATTAGATTAAACCTAAGTAAAACATATTAGAAAGTGATGAAATGAGTATGGTAGAGAAAGGAAGAATTGCAGATTAAAGAAAATTTGGCTTACTTGACTCTCCATGTATACATACAGGGTATGAGATTAAAAAGTTACAACTTCAACAGAAGAAGGAGAATACTACCTGTGCCAACTTAAGCATTTTAATAGTAAAAAGAAAGGGTAATAGGAGAATATGAAGTGAATTTTCAAGCAGAATGATGAAGAGAATCTTCTAGAGAATGGATGTCTCTAACATAAAGCAAGATAAGACTGCCTAAATTTACTGGGTTAAAAAAATAAAAGATTTCCCAAAAATCATATCACTGATGAAAGAGGAAGGAGACTTTAGCAAAAGCACAATTCAGAATTCCAACTTACTCCTTTTGCGTTGTTGTCGTCCCCGAAAGTGAATGACATTCATCCCAACAGATTGTTATAAGTTGCAAAATATACACACACACACCAAAATAACAAAGCACAAGATGCTCACAAGCAAATAGAACAGTCATAAACAGAGATATCCAGCTCAGTTACCCCAGCACGACTCAAACGTCAAAACTAGCTCTGCAGTACTACCAGCTTGGTTTATTATGGATCACTTGCAACACCAATTACTACCCCGAAAGAAAGAAACGCAAGGAGTCATGGCCACTCTAGTTTCAAAGGTACAGGATGCAGTAGAGGAACGGTTAGTCAAAAAACGAAAAAAAAAAAGTGCACAACAAAAAATGGACGGTTCAATCTAATTAATATCCTTAAAACCAATACCAAACAGCCAGTTTGCCAACACAAATGTTGCTTGTATCTCCTCTGTCATGTCTGATACATGCCCTCTAGTGATTTGTACGGTTCTATATGCATTTCTCTGGAACACACTCTTTTTGGTCGGTGACCAAGAAATTTGCATGAGACAACAGAGAATAAAAGAGACTTTTAAGTTTTGAAAATATGATTAATATACTGGATCTATGCTTTTCTTGAACTTGGGCTTGACACCTAAAATTGAATGATTATTATTCATTTCGTTGAGAATAAATAAGAAGGTGGTATTAGGCAGTTATGTAAATTGGAAATGGTTTAAAGCAGTGATTGGCATTCCATGAGAGGATTAGCGCCCAAGACGGGAAGTTTTCATTCAATTGGTTCTTCCTGCTGGTCCATATCATCATCATTCTTAGCCCATTTTTATCAAGGTTTCGCATTTAGGAAGAAAATTAATAGCCTTACATTTTCAATTTGGACCAGGACAATCCCCCCGCCCTCTCCTCGAACCCCGAATTTAATTAGAGGAGCTGAACCTGGAATCTCCAATGTTATAGGAATTAATCTAAAATGCTAATTTTTAAATGACATGCTAATTATTCAAGTCAAAAGGATAATCTCATTCGTCCCGAAACTCCTATCATTATTAACTATGCCTAGCCGTATATAAAGCGATAGTGTGATATTCAAACAACGTTGCGGAAGCAAACAAGCAACAACGGCATGCATAGGAAAAACTATCAGAGTAAAAGCGCAACAGCATAAACAAAATATATATATATATATATATATATCATGCGTAAATGTAGCCCCAACAGCAAGGCATCGTACATATAGATACATGCTGTGAAAGTAAAACCAAAAATACATCAAACATCAAAAAAAACTCTCGGAGCTCACCAGCACTGCCCGTCCCCTCTCAAAAGGTACATGAAAAGCTCTCAGCTCACTACCTAGGACGCAATGGCAGGCTCTCACCATCAGTGGTAAGGATGCTCTGAGCTACCCTGACCCTCGCCATGAGTACGCCTGTACCGCACCAAAGGCTCATACTCTAACGAAGAGTTGGACACCACAATCCTACGCCTACAGTAGGTCCTCAGATACTGTTCTATCCTCCGATGCCGGCCTCGATATACATGGCCTCTCCTGCTGGTCAGCACTGAAGATTGAGGCGCCACCCACATGTAGTCTCGCTCCATCTGCCTCGGAGGTCGCCACATCCTATGGAAAGGAAGAAACTGGTACAAGCGGTAGGGGCCGATGATGTCCACATATGGCGGCATGCCGCTCCGAAAGACCAGACTGACGGGTCCTATGTAAACCACCAAAAAGGTCGAGGGGTCCACCCGCCATCCCCTCTCATCATGGTAGACGATCATAATGTCACCCAGAACCGGCATCTGTAACACCCTGATTTTCACTTCTATGTTTATATGTGTTAAATACTTAATTATAGATGTTTTCTTATGTTGTTTATGCCTGTTTTTGATGCATAAGTTCATAGTTGTAGTAGTTCAGCCTTTAGGATAATCGATCCATTCGAGCTCAAATAACCTGTTTCACGGTTTTACCCATATCTTCAGTTCTAGACATCCAATTAGGGTAATCTTGGATGCGTTGGAAAGCTTAGATAATTATCTACAAGTCTCATTCAGGTGTCAAGGCCAAAAATACGCTTTTTGAAGGGGAAATTGATTTGGGAAATGGATTTCCAGATGAAGAAATCGATTTCCAGCAAGTGGAAATCGATTGCTTGAAGGGTAAAATCGATTTCTTCTACAATAAAATCGATTTGGCCAATGGAAAATCGATTTCCATGGTGGTGGAATCGATTCCCATGCGTGTCAGAGCTTGTGTACGCGTTTGTGTTATCGGGCCATGCTGTGTACAACCCATTCGTCCTAAAACGTCCCTAACAGCTATATATACATAGTGTATGACCTAAAACTAGCCTTTACACTCGCTTATACTCACAAGTTGCCTCTTCTCATCCCTAAGAGCTCTCACTGATCTCTTTCTCTAGAAAACCCAAAAGACGAATCCTGTTTTGGTGTTCTTCGTCAAGAACACGCCTTTGCTTGGCAAGGCTATCCCTGCTGCTAGAGTTAATCTTCCTAAGTTAGAAACCAAGGTGAGTTATCTAATCTTAGAGTTGGTTCCCTTTCAATCCTTAACTTAAAGATCGACTCTGCTTTCCAGTGCTGCGATCGTGATCAAGTGTTGAACCCGTAAGGAGGAACCGTAGCAAAACTTGGCTCTGTTCTCTTTCCCTTAGGCTGTGAATCGTCATACCAAGTATGGGGGGAGAAATTAGTCATGAATATGTGGGTTTTGGGATAGGTTAAGATGAAGGGGTTAACCCATAACCCCTATGTACGCCTGCATATGCCTATGAATGTTGTTATGATGTTTTTTGGCTATGAGTATTGATTGAGATATAATTTGATGCTATAACATGTTTATAATTATGATTCATGATTTACATGATTGTTGATGATGATTAGCATGTTGTTTATGCCATGATACGGTGTTTTGTTAACCTTATGCTATAAGAACATAGTTATAGGGTGAAAATAAATAGGCGATGTGAGATTGATGACTAAGGATTAGTTTGAGAACACTTAGGTTATGATTTATGAGTGTTAGGTCAATCAAATTGGTGATAAAAAACTTAGGCTTGAATGATATATCAAGTAGAGAAAGTAGAATGGTCCGATAGTGCAGAAAACTGGTTTCTGCATGACCTGACACCCAGAAATCGATTTCCAGCACTTGGAAATCGATTTGAACACCCCAAAATCGATTTCCATAGTGTGGAAATCGATTTGGCCTTGTGGAAATCGATTCCCGTCATGGGAAAATCGATTTGGGACTTTTGGAATCGATTCTTGACTTTAAGGAATCGATTTTCGCGCGTTCGGAAGTAGTTTTGACCCCTTATGCTTGATGGATAGTGTTATATAAGTATGATATGATCTAAGGACTTTAGATTACCCGTAGGAGCTTAATAATACTTTATCTTTGCTGTTACTTAACACTAGGATGTAACCCCATGGTTTAAAATAGAACGAGTTAGAGAAGAACGTCATGAAATAATAAAGATAATAACGAAGATGCTGTTAATAATGATAACGATGAGTTATTATTAGTGATGTTGTTGATGACCATCGTGGATGGTCATAGTTAATAATCAATGTGATTGGTTATGGTGGTGAATGGTTGGCATGTGTTTACATATTGATGAACACTGCACGCATCATACGTTGAAGTTGATATGTTGGGTGGAAAGCAAATGATGAATCACGATAGTGGAGGCTACTATGGGTGTTATCCCGGCTTTGAGGGTACATTGGGTATGGAAGTTCCAGGTGACATGGGCTAGCTACCTATTGTCGGAGTGACCTAATGAATAAGCTTGAGTACCTTGACTAGCCACTATACGTTATCAGGATTGGTGAGAGTGTTCGAGGATGGCCCATGGTCTGGCATATCATCCACGTTGATAACCGGACATGTCCTCCTAATCGTCTTTCCAGAGTTAGAGTTGTTGGCCACATGCATACGGAGTAGTAATGTTGCATTCGCATTATCATGCATTTATATATATATATATATATATTATACCAGTGTTGATTGATGTATGTTGTATGTCATCTTAATTACTATTCCATTCGGTTTACATATATTTATGATCGTGTTTCTCACCCCTATCTTTTGTTGTTCTTGTGCATATGATGTTGTATGTGCAGAGGAGGGTGAGCATGCCGATGATGAGTGATCCCGTGGAGATCTCTCTTAGTAGTAGTAGTAGTTAGGATATATGTTCAATTGTTTAGTTTTATTCCGATGTATTATCGGTATATGTATACCAGCTCTGATATGTGACATCGGGATTTGGGTTATGTTTATTATTTATGTTTTCTGCAATTTGTTTTTAAAGGATTTTGATTATTTTAGATTCCTACGTTTAAGCTATAGATGATGTGATGCACATTACCCTTGAGGATACATTTTTATTTTTAATTGTTATATTATTTTTAAAGACATGTATGATTTGATTTATGTTTTATTATATGCGGGGTAGTGGATGTCACATTTAGTGGTATCAGAGCCGGTCTGTCCTACAGGCCGGGGTATGTGTCTGTTGTGTTCTCTTCTGTGTACTCTTATATGATTATCTATGCTCAGTGTAGATGATGATATAGGATTCTAGGTATATAGTTCTCGTCTTGGCTCGACGCAACCTGAAGACCTAATTCAAGGTACATG
Organism: Ammopiptanthus mongolicus; assembly: GCA_039655645.1. Taxonomy (NCBI): domain Eukaryota; kingdom Viridiplantae; phylum Streptophyta; class Magnoliopsida; order Fabales; family Fabaceae; genus Ammopiptanthus; species Ammopiptanthus mongolicus. The sequence continues at coordinate 40,585,631 of CM077345.1, forward strand.
CCTCATCAAAGGGAAACCTTTAATAATGCTGTTTGATTCGGGTGCGTCGCATTCCTTTATATCGCATGATTGTGTTGATGCCTTAGATTACCTGTTACCCATCTTGAATATGATCTAGTTGTTGCTACCCCTACAAATAAGCCTGTTAGTACCTCACATGTTTGTAAGGATTGTTCTATTGTCATTGATGATAGAAATTTCATAGTTGATCTTATATGCTTACCCCTTAAACAACTTGATGTTATTCTTGGTATGGACTGGTTATCTGCCAATCATGTCCTTTTAAATTGCTTTGATAAAACTGTTGTTTTTGGAACTGCTGTCGATCCTAAGGATCCAAGTTTTCTGACTGCCAGCCAAGTCAAGGCTTCTATTAGAGAAGAAGCCCAAGTATACATGATCTTATCTTCCCTGGAAGTAGAGAGAAAGGCTGAGGTTAAGGATGTGCCAGTTGTGAGAGAGTTCCCAGAGGTTTTTCCCGAGGATGTTTATAGTTTGCCACCTGAGAGAGAGGTTGAGTTTGGCATGGACTTAGTGCCAGGTACAAGACCTATATCCATAGCACCTTATAGGGTGTCCCCTATAGAGCTAGCTGAGTTGAAGAAACAGTTAGAGGAATTGCTCCAGAAGCAGTTTGTTAGGCCTAGTGTGTCTCCGTGGGGAGCGCCAGTGTTGTTGGTAAAGAAGAAAGATGGTAGCATTAGGTTGTGTGTCGATTACCGACAGCTCAACAAGGTGACTATTAAGAATAGGTATCCTCTTCCAAGAATAGATGACCTTATGGACCAGCTGATAGGAGCTTGTGTGTTTTCTAAGATAGATTTGAGATCAGGCTATCACCAAATTCGGGTCAAGTCTGAGGACATTCCAAAGACTGCGTTCAGAACACGCTATGGCCATTATGAGTACCTAGTTATGACTTTTGATGTGACTAATGCCCCTGCCGTGTTCATGGACTACATGAACAAGATCTTTCATCCATACTTGGATAGGTTTGTAGTTGTCTTCATAGATGATATCCTAGTATACTCTAAGACTAAGGAGGAACATGAGGAGCACTTGAGGATAGTCTTGAAAACTTTGAAGGAAAAACAGTTGTATGCCAAGTTGTCTAAGTGTGAATTCAGGTTAGAAGAGGTGAGTTTCTTAGGACACATCATCTCTAGAGGAGGGATAGCCGTAGACCCAACTAAGGTAGAAACCGTGCTCCATTGGGAAGCACCTAAGTCAGTGACCGAGGTTAGGAGTTTCTTGGGTTTACCCGGGTACTATAGGAGGTTTATAGAAGGATTCTCTAAAATAGCTTTTGTAACACCCTGATTTTCACCTCTATGTTTATATGTGTTAATACTGGCTTATAGATGTTTGCATATGTTGTTTTTGCTTGTTTTTGGTGCATAAGTTCATAGTTGAAATAGTTCAGCCTTTAGAATAATTGATCCATTCGAGTCCAAGTAACTTGTTTCACGGTTTTGGCCATATCTTGAGTTCTAGACATCCGATTTAGGTGATCTTAGATGCGTTGGAAAGCTTACATAATTATCTACAAGTCTTATTCATATGTCGAGGCCAAAAACACGTTTTCTGAGGGGGAAACCGATTTGGGAAATTGATTTCCAGATGAAGAAATCGATTTCCAGAAAGTGGAAATCGATTGCTTAAAGGGAAAAATCGATTTCTTTGGCAAGAAAATCGATTTGGCCAATGGAAAATCGATTTCCTTGGTTGTGGAATCGATTCCCATGCGTGTCAGAGCTTGTGTACGCGTTTGTGTGATCGAGCTATGCTGTGTACGGCCCATTCGTCCTAAAACGTCCCTAACAGTTATATATACATAGCGTATGACCTAAACCTAGTATCTACACCCTATTATACTCACTATTTGCCTCTTCTCATCCCTAAGTGCACTAATTGATCTCTTGCTCTAGAAAACCCAAAGGACGAATCCTGTTTTAGTGTTCTTCGTCAAGAACACGCCGTTGTTTGGCTAGTCTATCCCTGCTGCTAGAGTTAATCTCCTAAGTTAGAAACTAAGGTGAGTTTCAAATCCTAGATTTGTTTTCCCTTTCAATCCTTAACTTAAAGATCGACTCTGCTTTCCAGTGTTGCGATCGTGATCAAGTGCTGAACCCGTAAGAAGGAACCGTAGCAGAACTTGGCTCTGTTCTCTTTCCCTTAGGCTGTGAATCGTCATTCCAGGTATGGGGGGAGAAAATTGGTCATGAATATGTGGGTTTTGGGATAGGTTAAGATGAAGGGGTTAACCCATGACCCCTATGTATGCCTGCGTATGCCTATGAATGTTGTTGTGTTGTCTTCTGTCTATATGAGTATTGATTGATGAATAGTTTGATGTTATAACATGTTTATAACTATGAGTTCATAATTTATATGATTGTTGATGAATTGATGATGATGAGCACGTTGTTTATGCCATGGTATAGTGTTTTGTTAACCTTATACTATAAGAACATAGTTATAGGGAGAAAATAAATAGGCGATGTGAGATTGATGACCAAGGATTAGTTTGAGAACACTTAGGTTATGATTTATGAGTGTTGAACTAATCAAATTGGTGATAAATAGCTTAGGCTCGAATGATATGTCAATTAGAGAACGTAGACTGGTCCGATAGCGGAGAAAACTCGTTACTGCATGATCTGACACCCAAAAATAGATTTCCAGCACATGGAAATCAATTTGAATCCTCCAAGAATCGATTTCCAAGGTGTGGAAATCAATTTGGCCTTGTAGAAATCGATTTCTAGAATCGATTTTCCTTGTTCAAAATCGATTGGGGAAATCGATTTGAATATGTTGAAATCGATTTCCAGAGATTGGAAATCGATTCTCACGTGCCCAGGAGCAGTTTTGACCCCTTATGCTTGATGGATAGTGTTATGTAGGCTTGTTATAATCTTAATAAGATATGAATTGTGGTTTATATATTAAGATTAAGTTATAATCTTAATAAGATATGAATTGTGGTGTAGATATTAAGATTAAGTTATAATCTTAATAACTATATGACTTGAGGTTTAAATATTAAGATTAAGTTATAATCTTAATAAGATATGAATTGTGGTTTAGATATTAAGATTAAGTTACAATCTTAATAAATATATGACTTGAGGTTTAAATATTAAGATTAAGTTATAATCTTAATAAAATATGAATTGAGGTTTAGATAATAAGATTAAGTATAATACTTAATAAAGATAATGTTAAGTTAAGACTTAACAAAAAGAATAATTAATAAGACGATGATGTTATTGGTAACGACGTACTGTTACCGATGTTGTTGGTTAAATCATTCTTGATGCTTATTGGTCAAGTTTGATGTTGATAAATCATCTTTGATGCTTGTTGGTCAAAGTTGATAGCCATGTAATGGTGTTGATGATGGATGGTTGGACATGTGTTTGCATATTGATGAACATTGCACGCATCATACTTTGAAGTTGATATGTTGGGTGGAAAGCAAACAATGAATCGCGATAGTAGAGGCCACAATGGGTGTTAACCCGGCCTTGCGGGTACATTGGGTATGGAAGTTCCAGGTGACATGGGCTAGCTTCCTATTGTCGGAGTGACCTAATGAATAAGCTTGAGTATCCTGACTAGCCACTATACGTTATCAGGATTAGTGAGAGTGTTCGGGGATGGCCCATGGTCCGGCATATCATCCACGTTGATAACCGGACATGTACTCCTAATCGTCTTTCCAGAGTTAGAGTTGTTGGCCACATGCATACTGAGTAGTGATGTGTATTCGCATTGACATGCATCTTTGATATATATATATATATATTGATTATACATGTGTTGATTGATGTATGTTGTATGTCATCTTAATTACTAGTCCATTCCGTATACATATATTTATGATCGTATTTCTCACCCCCATCTTTTGTTGTCCTTGTGCATATGATGTTGCATGTGTAGAGGAGGATGAGCATGCCGACGACGAGTGATCCCGTGGAGATCTCTCTTAGTAGTAGTAGTAGTTAGGATTTATGTTCAGTTGTTTAGTTTATTCCAATGTATTATCGGTATATGTATACCAACTCTGATATGTGACATCGGGATTTGGGTTATGTTTATTATTTATGTTTTCCGCAGTTTGTTTTTAAAGGATTTTGATTATTTCAGATTCCTACATTTTACGTTACAGATGATGTGATGCACATTACCCTTGAGGATACGTTTTTATTTTTATTTGTTATTTTTTTTAAAGACATGTATGATATTATTTATGCTTTATTATATCAGGGGTAGTGGGTGTCACAGCTTTGCCTATGAGCCGCCTTACTAAGAAAGGTCAGATCTTCTTGTGGGACTCTAAGTGTGAGGAAAGTTTTCAGGAGTTGAAGAAAAGGTTGACATCTGCACCTGTGTTAGTGCTACCCAATCCTAGTGAACCTTTTGTAGTGTACTGTGATGCTTCAAAGCAAGGTTTAGGTGGTGTGTTGATACAGAATGGTCAGGTAATAGCTTACTCTTCTAGGCAGCTTAAGACCCATGAGAAGAAATACCCTACACATGACTTGGAGTTAGGAGCTGTAGTGTTTGCCTTAAAAATTTGGAGGCATTATCTTTATGGAGCTAGATTTAAGGCCTTTAGTGATCATGAGAGTTTGAAATACTTGTTTGACCAAAAGGAGTTGAACATGAGACAATGTAGGTGGATGGAATTTGTTACCACCCAGGTAAAGCCAATGTAGTGGCTGATGCTTTGAGTAGAAAAGTCTTACATGTTTCAGCCTTGATGGTTAGAGAGATGGATTTGATCGAGGAGTTTAGAGACTTGAGTTTAGTTTGGGAAGTTACCCCTAAGAGCATTAGGCTAGGAATGTTGAAAATCACTAGCAGTTTGATGGATCAGATTAGAGAAGGGCAGAAGATAGATGTATACCTTTTAGACCAGAGAGAGTTGATTGCTCAAGGTAGAAATCTCAGTTTTAAGGAAGGGACAGATGGAATTTTGAGGTTCCAAGATAGAGTTTGTATACCTGATGTTCCAAAGCTTAGGAAGTTGATCCTTGAGGAAGGACATAGGAGTGGTTTGAGTGTTCACCCGAGAGCCACAAAGATGTATCAGGATCTGAAACGGATGTTTTGGTGGCCTAGGATGAAAAAGGATGTGGCTGAGTTTGTTTATGCTTGCCTAGTGTGTCAGAAGGCTAAGATAGAGCACCAGAAACCTTCAGGTAAGTTGCAGCCTTTGAGTATTCCTGAGTGGAAGTGGGATAGTATCTCTATGAATTTTGTGTCTGGACTCCCTAGGACTCCAGCTGGTTGTGATGCCATATGGGTTGTTGTGGACAGGTTAATCAAATCTGCCCATTTCATTCCTATGAACATGGAATATCCATTAGAGAAGTTGACTGGGTTGAATATCAGAGAAATAGTTAGATTCCATGGTGTACCCTCTAGCATAGTTTTAGATAGAGATCCTAGATTTACCTCTAGATTTTGAAATAGTTTGCATGAGGCCTTAGGAATGAAGCTTACATTGAGTTCAACTTATCACCCACAGACCGATGGTCAGTCTGAGAGAACAATCCAATCATTAGAAGACTTGTTGAGGGCGTGTGTGCTAGAGCAGTCTGGTAGTTGGGATAAGTTCTTACCCCTTATAGAGTTCACCTACAACAATAGCTTCCATTCTAGTATTGGGATGGAACCTTATGAGGCTTTGTATGGGAGGAGGTGTAGGACACCTTTGTGTTGGAATGAGCCTGGAGAAAATGTTGTGTTAGGACCTGAGGTAGTGCAAGAGACTGCAGAGAAAGTGAGGATGATACAAGATAAGATGAGAGTGGCACAAAGTAGGCAAAAGAGTTACCATGATAAGAGAAGAAAAACTCTCGAATTCCAGGAGGGGGATCATGTGTTCTTGCGAGTTACTCCAACAACTGGGGTTGGCAGAGTAATGAAAGTGAGAAAACTTACTCCTAGAATCATTGGCCCTTACCAAATTCTAAAAAGAGTCGGTGAAGTCGCCTACCAGATAGCTTTACCCCCGTTCTTGTCAAATTTTCATAATGTGTTTCATGTGTCTCAACTTCGAAAGTATGTTCATGATCCAAGCCATGTGATAGTACCCGATGTCATTCCACTAAAGGATAACTTGACCTTTGAGGTGTTACCGCTTCGGGTTGAAGATCGAAGGGTCAAGCAGCTGAGAGGGAAAGAAATTCCCATGGTCAAGGTCATTTGGAGTGGAGCTACAGAAGAAAGTGCTACGTGGGAGTTGGAGAGCAAGATGAAGGAGTCATACCCGCATCTGTATACTCAAGGTGAGTAGAAATTTCGAGGACGAAATTTTTATAAGGGGGTGGAATTGTAACACCCTGCTTTTCACTTCTATGTTTATATATGTTAAATACTTAATTATAGATGTTACATATGTTGTTTATGCTTGTTTTTGATGTATAAGTTCATAGTTGTAGTAGTTTAGCCTTTAGGATAATCGATCCATTCGAGCTTAAATAACCTGTTTCACGGTTTTACCCATATCTTGAGTTCTAGACATCCGATTAGGGTGATCTTGGATGCGTTGGAAAGCTTAGATAATTATCAACAAGTCTCATTCAGGTGTCAAGGCCAAAAACACGCTTTTTAAAGGGGAAATCGATTTGGGAAATTGATTTCCAGATGAAGAAATCGGTTTCCAGCAAGTGGAAATCAATTGCTTAAAGGGTAAAATCGATTTCTTCTACAAGAAAATCGATTTGGCCAATGGAAAATCGATTTCCATGGTGGTGGAATCGATTCCCATGCGTGTCAGAGCTTGTGTACGCGTTTGTGTTATCGGGCTATGTTGTGTACGACTCATTCGTCCTAAAACGTCCCTAACAGCTATATATACATAGTGTATGACCTAAACCTAGCCTTTACACTCGCTTATACTCACAAGTTGCCTCTTTTTATCCCTAAGAGCTCTCACTGATCTCTTGCTCTAGAAAACCCAAAAGACGAATCCTGTTTTGGTGTTCTTCGTTAAGAACACGCCTTTGCTTGGCAAGGCTATCCCTGCTGCTAGAGTTAATCTTTCTAAGTTAGAAACCAAGGTGAGTTATCTAATCCTAGATTTGGTTCCCTTTCAATCCTTAACTTAAAGATCGACTCTGCTTTCCAGTGCTGCGATCGTGATCAACTGTTGAACCGTAAGGAGTTACCGTAGCAAAATTTGGCTCTGTTCTCTTTCCCTTAGGCTATGAATCGTCATACCAAGTATGGGGGGAGAAATTAGTCATGAATATGTGGGTTTTGGGATAGTTTAAGATGAAGGGGTTAACCCATGACCCCTATGTATGCCTGCGTATGCCTATGAATGTTGTTATGATGTTTTCTGGCTATGAGTATTGATTGAGATATAATTTGATGCTATAATATGTTTATAATTATGATTCATGATTTAAATGATTGTTGATGAGTTAATGATGATGAGCATGTTGTTTATGCCATGATGCGGTGTTTTGTTAACCTTATGCTGTAAGAACATAGTTATAGGGTGAAAATAAATAGGCGATGTGAGATTGATGACTAAGGATTAGTTTGAGAACACTTAGGTTATGATTTATGAGTGTTAGGTCAATCAAATTGGTGATAAATAGCTTAGGCTTGAAGGATATATCAATTAGAGAAAGTAGAATGGTCCGATAGTGCAGAAAACTGGTTTCTGCATGACCTAACACCCAGAAATCGATTTCCAGCACTTGCAAATCGATTTGAACACCTCAAAATCGATTTCCATAGTGTGGAAATCGATTTGGCCTTGTGTAAATCGATTCCCATCATCGGGAAATCGATTTGGGACTTTTGGAATCGATTCTTGACTTTAAGGAATCGATTTTCGCGCGTTCGGAAGTAGTTTTGACCCCTTATGCTTGATGGATAGTGTTATGTAAGTATGATATGATCTACGGATTTAAGATTACCTTTAGGAGCTTAATAATACTTGATCTTTGCTCTTACTTAACACTAGGATGTAATCCCATGGTTTAAAATAGAACGAGTTAAAGAAGAACGTCATGAAATAATAAAGATAATAACAAAGATGCTGTTAATAATGATAACGATGAGTTATTATTAGTGATGTTGTTGATGACCATCGTGGATGGTCATAGTTAATAATCAATGTGATTGATTATGGTGGTGAATGGTTGGCATGTGTTTGCATACTGATGAACATTGCACGCATCATACGTTGAAGTTGATATGTTGGGTGGAAAGCAAACGATGAATCGCGATAGTGGAGGCCACTATGGGTGTTATCCCGGCCTTAAGGGTACATTGGGTATGGAAATTCCAGGTGACATGGGCTAGCTACCTATTGTCGGAGTGACCTAATGAATAGGCTTGAGTACCCTGACTAGCCACTATACGTAATCAAGATTGGTGAAAGTGTTCGGGGATGGCCCATGGTCTGGCATATCATCCACGTTGATAACCGGACATGTCCTCCTAATCGTCTTTCCAGAGTTAGAGTTGTTAGCCACATGTATACGGAGTAGTGATGTTGCATTCGCATTGTCATGCATTTTATATGTATATATATATATATATATATATATATATATATATATATATATATATTGATTATACCTGTGTTGATTGATGTATGTTGTATTTCATCTTAATTACAATTCCATTCCGTTTACATATATTTATGATCGTGTTTCTCACCCCTATCTTTTGTTGTTCCTATGCATATGATGTTGTATGTGCAGAGGAGGGTGAGCATGCCGATGATGAGTGATCCCATGGAGATCTCTCCTAGTAGTAGTAGTTAGGATATATGTTCAGTTGTTTAGCTTTATTCCGATGCATTATCGGTATATGTATACCAGCTCTGATATGTGACATCGGGATTTGGGTTATGTTTATTATTTATGTTTTTCGCAGTTTGTTTTTAAAGGATTTTGATTATTTCAGATTCCTAGGTTTAAGCTATAGATGATGTGATGCACATTACCCTTGAGGATACGTTTTTATTTTTAATTGTTATATTATTTTTAAAGACATGTATGTTTATTTATGTTTTATTATATGCGGGGTAGTGGGTGTCACAGCATCCGTGGTGCCCCCGTTATGAACGGGTGAAGGCTCGGGTCCATCCTGTGCTTAGGCTGGCTCGTCGTCTTCAAGCAAACCCAAACAGAACAACAGAAACAACAATGGCGAGATAAGAAATACAGTACATGGAAAAGTAAGAAAACAACAATAATGCAGTAAACAAACACATGTATCATGTAGCAGATATAACCGATATAATAGTTACAGCATTCCAACAAACGTCACTCGAGACAACGCATGCGACAACATCCATCCCCATGAGTCTCACACTCAAATCAATCCTCTAGACCGAGATACTAATCTCATGCAGTATGTCGGCCGAAAACTTCACAAAACTGGTTCCCACTGGAACGGTTCCACACCCGAACAAGTCCACACTGGAACAGGTTCAATGTCGGAACGGAGTTAGTTTGTCCGTGAAACCGAACCGCTCACCGTGACCAATAAGAGCGCATCCCCTTCCACATCGGAACCGGGGTATCGCGATCGCCTCGAAACATTAGCCTGGAACAATGGAAAGCTCTGGGATTATTCAGGCAAACCAGACTGGATCCAGCGTCACGACAGGATAGGAGCTACCATCACTATAAACTACTCTTGAGACCGGCAACATCCCCAAGGTCACTCACTTGACCGCCCCATCTACTTTTCGTACCCACACTCGGGTACAACTAACCTCGTATGACGCTGGCAGCCCATACTACCTACCACACGGCCTCGCCACTTGGCAGCTGATGATGATATGCAACAAACATCCTCAACGCGCTTGATATCGAATCTCATGCCTAAACTCTCAATCAGAAACAACACGATGCCACTGTATCCACACAGCCATAGCCTCGACACCACGCGTCCACGAGCCACAACTCAAACAACACGGCCACAGCCTCAACAAGTCAGCATAACAGCAACGGCACCATACACGATATCAACCCGACGACAACATGGCACACAGCCAAACTTAACTCTACGGCATTCCGCCACAACGCTCAACATCATAACATACAGTGTAATAACAGCAGCAATAATATCAACAATAGCACATAGCAGCATATCAGATACCAAATAGCACATAGGCACATATATAGATAGCAACAACGAAAAATCAGCAGCATACAGTCATACGAAGCCAAGCATCCTCAATCAATGGTTCGCTAACCTAGGGTTTCCAATCTTAACGGCGATAGCCCAAAGTAAGCTAAACCTAGGGTTTAGGTACTTTATCGGGGCTCAACCACTAGTAGGGTTAGGGCTTTCTTACACATAGCAGAAAAACATACTACACTACTCTTGCCTTCTCGACGATAGCAGTACTCTTTCTCCCCACCTGAACAGTCGTAGCACGAACTTCGAAACGATCACCGGAGTTCCAACAACAAGCTTGCAGCGTCTCTAACAGCCACGGACCGCCCTGGTACAGCCACGGTTCCGCCTCCAACTTGCACGCTCACGAACACGAACCTTGCCCTCATCACGAGCACAACACATATGCAATTGTGTTAGCCCTTGGGCAAGGTCAAAGATCAAAGAAAGAGGTAAAGACTCGAACAACCACAAAGAACACGTGGTAGGGATTCGAGCTTATCTTGGGCGAATCAAGAAAGTAATCCGTCAAAGTTGTAGATAACTTCACCGCAATCACAACTTTGCAGTCAGAATTGCAACACCCTTTCTCGAGTGTCACATTCCCGAACGTTTATAAGGCCAAAAATATTTCTTAATGCGGAAAATACGGTTTTTTTTTTCTTTTCACAAGATGCAATAGGATTTAGCAAAGGTAAATAATACTAATACACGAACTTAGGTTCGCCATGCATTTCTAGAACATAATGCATAATAAATACAGGGACATAAACAGAAAAGAAATAATACTATATACAGACATAGGTCTAATGTATAACCGACGTAAAAAGATAAAATAAGTACTAGGAGTCGTAGCTCCCAAAAGGTACTACAAAATTGACATAGTCTGGCCGACAACAAAACTAGATCACAAAAAGAAGGTCCGCCTCAAGGCTCAAGGAAACTACTGGGCTGAACCATCGTCACGTCCATCTGCTCAAACAGCAACAGCAAGTACCAACAGAAAACATACAGATATGGGTGAGATTCCCGTTCATCAACACAACAAAACAGCAGTAGTAAAAACGGGACGACTCACCGGGTAACAGCGTACCCAACATGCTTACAAGAATTCTCAATGTCAAACATATTAAGCAGTTGACAGCATAATATCATGTTAAGCAGTTAACAGCATAAAATAAGGTATTCTTAAACAGTACAACGATGTATAACAGAAAATGTAAACATCAATAGCCATGCAATACAATGCAATGTATATGACTCAATGTCAATGTCACTGGGTACTACTCTGACCCTTACTCCATGGAGCTAACAAAACGTCGGAGAGAGTGAATGGGAGGGCATGTTCCGGTTTCTGCCAGCCATGAGCAAGATGCTACAACATTCGTAACGTGCACGTATCTGGCTTTACGGTAACACTCTCGACCAAACATGAAAAGTACGGCATCTAGTAGAGGATATCAGTGTATTGCACGGATTCGCCACGACACAGAAGAGCTACCAACTGGTCACATGTCAGCCCTTCCAACCCTGATACCTCCAAAAAGACCATTGAAGACCGTCACCGTAAGATTCGCACCCGCATCAAGGTGTAAGCTCAACTCCTAGGCTCAAGGCCTTACGACTATGCAAATGAAATGCCAATGCTTACACAGAGCAGATGCGATCAAGCAATGTCTATCCCCCGGATAAACCTCGAAGTCTACTAAGGTTCTCTTCCTTAGGAACTATACATGTCTTTTTGAAAACAAAACCTTTATCCACCGGATAAATCTCGTGATCCCTCCGGGATCGAGTCATCACAAGACTGAAACAATTGAACGACTGATCGGGGTCGGAATCACCGGTCCGTCATCGAACTACTGTTTCGAAACCCAAAACGTTTCATGTTTGTGTTTATGTCTTATGAAGTCATTGATGTATTAAGTCATCAATGGTATAGCATGTGGTCTTGTTCCACTACATACCATACTTAATTATCCCTTGTTTTCAACTCTAAGTCAATTACTTAACTTAGGTTTTTTTAAAACGTAAAACTTTACAGTTTGAGTTGAAAAACACTCTTTATAAACAAACTATTTCTCGCGAGGCGAAGGTCTATGTCGCGACGCGAGGCTGAGAAGTTATCTTCACTGCTTGGAAAGTCCTTCTGCTTCGCGAGGCGAGGATTGTATCGCGACGCGAGGCAGAGAAGTGATCTTTTCTATTCAGACAGTCTTTCTGCTCCGCGAGGCGAGGATTATATCGCGACGCGAGGCAGAGAAGCTGCATCTTCACTATTTAGGCGGTTCGCGGGGCGAGAACTGCTTCGCTTCGCGAGGCCTAGAAGTTGCATCTTTGCTACTTAGGCGGTTCGCGAGGTGAGACGACTTCGCGACGCGAGGCCGAGAAATTTTATCTTTGTTGCTCGGGCTAGTCCACTGTCTCGCGAGGCGAGGTAATGTTAGCCTGGTGAATGCCTTATCTTCCCTCTGTCTCGCGAGGCGAGACGGGGTTCGCTGGGCGAGTGCCCTGTTTTCATTTTTCCTATCTCCTTCATTAATTCTTCTTTTGAAACACTTAGTTTGATTAAAAGACCTATGGCTAAAGAAAAGACATTTTCCCACTTTGATGACACACTTTAAAGGTTAAAACTTCATTTGATCTTTGGATCAAAAATCACTTTTGTTTCTCTTTGAACACCTAGGTTATGAAATCATGTCTTGTTGCATCAAAACTTTGCCAAAACAACATATGTTCTTATATTTTCCTCTTACTAAGACCACAAGCCTACTCCAATGCAAAATGGAGACTTTACTTCACCAACAAGGTAAATGTAGCTAAAAAGCACACACAATTATGGTAAACCACAATACACATTACTACATCATAATCAAACATATCCATCACACATCATGGTCTCATAATCAAACAATAAAAGTCCATACTTGATCTAGTGATCAAAGTAGGTTTTTCAACATACATGGAAATGATTTTCATTCAATCATATCTTCATCAACATATGCTAAAGCACACTACAACATACTCAAGCATAAACTCATCATGAAAATCTTGTTCTCCAAGAGAACTTAACAAAACTTAACATATAAAAGTGAACCCAAACTAAAGGGTTTCACCCACACATAAAATTAAACAACCATTCTCACTACCACCATCTTCGTGTGATGAGGTTCTTCTCCCCATACCTCTTGATGAGCAGATTCCCGAATCAAAGTCGGTTGATCGGTTTGTGAACCTCCTGGCAATCGTCAACAACTACACAACACAACAATCCAACATTAAACAACAATCAAAGCCAATCTCAACTATCCTAACAAAGAGGATTTCGGCCACCCTAGGTTAAAAAGGTTAGGAATTGGTTTTGGTTTTCCATTTCATGGATTCAAAGGCATTAGGAAAGCTAAGGATGAAATCAAGTGTTAAAAATCAAAAATTGATGAAAATACTATTCATCATCTTCAAGTAGGGTTCGGCCAAAAAGTGCTTTTTGAGCTATGATGAGAGTTAAATCATAAGCTCTTGGGTTTAGGTAGAGATTGATGATGTGAGTTCAAAGAACTTGGTCTTACCTCAAAAGGATTTTTCTACAATTTCCTATGGATTTTCAAAGTTTTGGATCTAAGAAATTCTTTTCATGAAAATGAAGATTGATCTTGAAATAAAGAAAGATTCAAGAAGCTAAGAGATCATAGAAGTGATCTTACCTTGAAATGAAGGAAGATTGCTCAAGGAATCAAGTGATTCCAACAAAAACTCAAGCTTTTCTAGGTGAAAATGGAGTTTTCTCTCAAGAACAACTATGGAGCTTCTAAGGATGAGGGGCTGTGCGAAAATGATGAAGTGAGGGGCTGAGTTCAGCCTCTTAAAAGTTCTCTTAAGGGTAAAAAGGTCATTTGCCAAAAGGGTATAATGGTAAAAGTGTAAAAGACTAAGGTTAGGGGCATTTTGGTCATTTTGCGTCCAGATATTTCCGAACGTCATGACGACTCTGGCATACTCTCCCAAGTGTCCTGGGACGATGTGATATCAAGATTATCTGTTGGCGAGTCCCGGTAAATCCATATGTGGCTCCGTTCGTCACCCGATTGAGGATTCCGCCCGAACGAAGGCCAGGAAGTGATTTTTCTGAAATTTTTACGAAATTTAACCAAAACGTAGATAATCGAATTCTAAGACTTACTGTCTCGTTCACGGGTCCATCTGAGGTCTTCTGAGCAGAAAAATCATACTGTCAGTGTAAAAATGCAGACCGGACTCCGTTTGAGTTTTCGACTCAAAACTTAATCGTAGCTTCCTACGATATCGTCGAGCATGACTATGGTCTCGGAATATTTTATTTCTATTCCTAAGACCTCGAATAAAATAAAGACATTAAAATACTAAAGAATTAGAAAGCGTGAAAATCGGGGCGTTACATTCCTACCCCTCTTAAAAGAATTTCGTCCTCAAAATTATACGTACCTCTTAAAACAAACTCGGATACTGTTGTTGCATGTCCTCTTCTCTTTCCCAGGTAGCATCACCTGTAGTCTCGTTCCAGATAACTTTGACCAACGCTATCTCCTTCCCTCGCAGTTTCTTTATCCTCCTGTCCTCGATCTTAACCGGCAATGTCTCATAGGTTAGGTTATCCTTTAGTTGTACTGAATCAGACTCTATGACGTGACTGGGATCAGGAATATACTTTCGCAATTGCGAAACATGAAAAACATTATGAAGGTTGGATAGAAAAGGCGGTAAAGCTATTTGGTAAGCTACTGGACCTATCCGCGAAGAATTTGGTAAGGTCCAATGAATTTTGGAGTGAGTTTTCTGGACTTCAGGACCCTGCCCACCCCAGTCATCGGAGTGACTCTCAAAAACACATGATCCCCTTCCTCGAACTCAAGTGGCCTACGTCTTTTATCCGCATAACTCTTCTGTCGGCTCTGAGTCGTCCTCATCTTTTCTTGAATCAGTTTCACCTTCTCGGTTGTTTGTTGCACTCGTTCAGGTCCTAATGAAGCACTTTCTCCATCTTGGTACCAACACAAAGGTGTTCTGCAACGTCATCCATATAAGGCTTCGTAGGGTGCCATCCCTATACTCGAATGATAACTGTTGTTGTAGGTAAACTCTATCAACGGTAGGAAATTCTCCCAACTTCCGGCATGTTCCAACACACACGCTCTCAACAGATCTTCTAACGACTGAATCGTCCTTTCCGATTGTCCATCAGTTTGAGGATGGTAAGCCGAACTTAATCGTAACTTCGTTCCTAAAGCTTCATGTAAACTTTGCCAAAAACGCGAAGTAAATCGCGGGTCTCTATCCGATATGGTACTTGAAGGTACTCCATGCAATCTCACAATCTCACTGATATAAATCTGAGTAAGCTTTTCCATAGAATACTTGAGATTAATCGGTAGAAAATGAGCTGATTTCGTAAGCCTATCAATTATAACCCAAATGGAATCGTATCCTTTAGGTGTCCTTGGCAAACACGTCACGAAATCCATTGCTATGCCGTCCCATTTCCACTCTGGGATATCCAACAGAAGTAACATTCCAGCTGGCCTCTGATGTTCAACCTTTGCTTTCTGACACACTAAGCAAGATGCCACATAATCGGCTACATCTCTTTTCATGCCTTGCCACCAAAACAACCGCTTCAGGTCTTGGTACATCTTGGTTGACCCTGGATGCATACTCAACTTGCTTCTATGAGCTTCGTTCAGAATTAACCTCCTTATCTCTGGGTTGTTTGGCACACAAACCCGTTCTCCTCGTCTTAGGATTCCATCTGTTCCTTCTTTGTATTCCGACGTCATTCCTCTCTTTAGATTCCTCCGCTCTTTCTCCAGATACTGGTCGTATACTTGTTTCTCCCGAATCTGATCCATCAGATCACAAGATACTGTAACCATACCTACACATAGTCTTCCTGGCATACTAACCACGGACAGATGCATATCCCTGAACTGTTCCAACAGCTCGTGTTCCTTAACCATCATGGCAGACACATGTAACACTTTTCTACTCAGGGCATCCGCTACCACATTAGCTTTTCCCGGATGATACTGCAACTGGAAGTCATAGTCCTTCAAAAATTCCAGCCACCGTCTTTGTCTCATATTGAGCTCCTTCTGATCGAACAGATACCTCAAGCTCTTATGATCGCTGAAGACATTGAACGTCGAACCATACAAGTAATGCCTCCAAATCTTCAACGCAAAAACTACCGCTGCTAACTCCAGATCATGAGTTGGGTAATTCTTCTCGTGCACTTTCAACTGTCTCGAGGCATACGCTACCACCTTCCGATTCTGCATCAAAACACAACCTAAATCTTGGTATTAAGCGTCACAGTACACATCAAAAGGTTCGCTTGGATCTGGCAATATCAACACTGGTGATGTAGTTAGCCTCTTCTTCAACTCCTGAAAACTCTGCTCACAGGCTTCAGTCCATTCAAACGCTTTGTCCTTCCTCGTCAATTGGGTAAGAGGTCCTACAATCTTAGAGAATCCCTCAATGAACCTCCGATAATACCCAGCCAAACCCACAAAACTGCGTATCTCAGTCACTGTGGTTGGTCTTTCCCACTCAAGAACTGCTTCGACTTTCGACGGATCTACAGCAATTCCTTCCTTTGAAATTACATGACCCAAAAACTGCACTTCGTCGAGCCAAAACTCACACTTGGACAGTTTTGCATTCAACTGTTTCTCTTTCAGAACTTGAAGAACCACACTAAGATGTTCAGCATGTTCTTCCTGGTCTCGCGAATAGATAAGTATGTCATCTATGAAGACAACGACAAACTTATCCAGGTATGGACGAAAGATCCTATTCATATAATCCATGAATATAGCTGGAGCATTCGTCACACCAAACGGCATCACAAGATACTCATAGTGCCCATAGCGTGTTCGAAACGCTGTCTTTGGTACATCTTCTGCCTTCACACGAATCTGGTGATAACCCGATCGCAAATCAATCTTGGAGAAAACTGCCGCTCCCTCAACTGATCCATCAAGTCATCTATCCTCGAAAGTGGATACTTGTTCTTAATAGTAACTTTATTCAACTGGCGATAATCCACACATAAACGAGATGTTCCATCTTTCTTTTTCACCAACAGCACAGGTGCTCCCCACGGCGACACACTGGGTCTAACAAACTGCTTCCCCAATAAGTCTACCAACTGTTCCTTCAAAGTTTCCAACTCAGCAGGTGCCATACGATACGGTGCCATAGACACTGGTCCTGTTCCTGGCACAAGATCGATCGCAAACTCGATGTCCCGAACTGGCGGCAAACCTGGTACGTCTTCACGAAAGACTTCCGGAAACTCATTCACGACAGGTATGCGCTCTAAGACTAGCTCGCTCTTGACCTCCAAAGAAGATAGTAACATGTATCCTTGAGCTCCTTCTCTCAAAGAAGCATTTACTTGGTTGGCAGTCAAAAATCCAGAATTCTCACAACTAGGAAAAACTAAGGTTTTATTTGCACAGTCTAACATGATATGATTAGAAGATAACCAATCCATTCCTAGGATTACATCCATTTGCGAAAGAGGCAAACAGATCAAATCAATCAAAAATGTTCTACCTTTAATAGAAATAGAACAGTTCAAACAAACTTTAGCAGTTATAACAGGCTTTGCAGTAGGCGTAGAAATTACCAAATCAAAAGGTAAAGAACACACAAGTAATCCCAACAGATTCACACAGTCATAGGCAATAAAGGAATGCGTTGCGCCTGAATCAAACAGTACAGTTAAGGTTTTACCTCCCATGACACACTGACCTTGGATCAAGTCTTCATTTTGAGAAACTTCAGCACCTCCCATAGTGTAGACTCTGCCCTTCATCTTAGGCCTTGCAGCTTGGACATTGTTGACAGAATGTTCCAATTTTGGTTGCATGCATTCACGTGAGATGTGTCCCGGCTTCCCACACTTGAAGCAGATAATCCCTTTGATCGAACAATCTCTGGTGATGTGATTGCTCTTCCCATACTTCATGCACTTGGTTGGGGCGTTTCCAGACTGACTGAAACTCCCACTGCTTCCTCCCGCAGAGCGTTGTTGTCGATCTTGTTGCTTTGCATAGGGCTTCCATCGAGATTGGTTGTCTCGACCACCGCTTCCTCTCTGGAACTTGCTCGGTCCAGAACTCAGTACCCGCTTGTCCTTGGGCTCCAAACTCTCGATCAGACGACACTTTTCCATTAGCCTCGGAAAAACAGAAATTTCCAATGGAACTACAGCTCTCTTCAAGTCGATCCTTAGACCTCCTTCGAATTTTCTGCACTTCCACTCCTCTCTTAGGTTGTCCAGAAAGCAATTTGAGAACTTTGCTAGAGTTTCATACTTGGCCCCATACTCAGCTACGGTCATTCCCCCTTGTCTCAGCTGGAGAAACTCCATCTCTTTCTCGTGTCTTGCGCTCGCAGGAAAATACTTCTCCAGGAATCTTCCCTTAAAAGCATTCCAATCCACAGCTTGTTGATCGTGAATCAGCATCCGGCGGGCTCCTTCCCACCAGTATTCAGCATCCTCCACCAGCATATAGGTTGCATAGACAACCTTGTCATTCTCAGTACATCTCATCGCTCCAAATATTTTCTCCAGCGTTTGGATCCAGCGTTTAGCCAACTCAAGATTGAATTCACCTTTGAATTGAGGTGGATTCCGACGAAGAAATTCGTCCAGTCCTCTACCTCCGGCAGCTCTTTCGTCACATTGAACCATAGCAGTAGCCATTTCCCGTATGGCGTTCACAGCAGCAGTCAAGTTTTGAGCAGCCATTGCTACCTTCAAAACTAGAACTGTTAAACTCAAGAACCACAACTAAAGCAAACAACAGAGAAACACACAGAGAACACAACACAAACAAGACAGACCATAACCTACAACCCCAAAAAGACTCGGCCAGCTCTGATACCAAATAATGCAACACCCTTTCCCGAGTGTCACATTCCCGAACGTTTATAAGGCCGAAAATATTTCTTAATGCGGAAAATACGGTTTTCTTTTTTTTTTTCTTTTCACAAGATGCAATGGGATTTAGCAAAGGTAAATAATACTAATACACGAACTTAGGTTCGCCATGCATTTCTAGAACATAGTGCATAATAAATACAGGGACATAAACAGAAAAGAAATAATACTATATACAGACATAGGTCTAATGTATAACCGACGTAAAAAGATAAAATAAGTAATAGGAGTCGTAGCTCCCAAAAGGTACTACAAAACTGACATAGTCTGGCCGACAACAAAACTAGATCACAAAAAGAAGGTCCGCCTCAGGGCTCAAGGAAACTACTGGGCTGAACCATCGTCACGTCCATCTGTTCAAACAGCAACAGCAAGTACCAACAGAAAACATACAGATATGGGTGAGATTCCCGTTTATCAACACAACAAAACAGCAGTAGTAAAAACGGGACGACTCACCGGGTAACAGCGTACCCAACATGCTTACAAGAATTCTCAATGTCAAACATATTAAGCAGTTGACAGCATAATATCATGTTAAGCAGTTAACAGCATAAAATAAGGTATTCTTAAACAGTACAACGATGTATAACAGAAAATGTAAACATCAATAGCCATGCAATGCAATGCAATGTATATGACTCAATGTCAATGTCACTGGGTACTACTCTGACCCCTACTCCATGGAGCTAACAAAACGTCGGAGAGAGTGAATGGGAGGACATGTTCCGGTTTTTGCCAGCCATGAGCAAGATGCTACAACATTCGTAACGTGCACGTATCTGGCTTTACGGTAACACTCTCGACCAAACATGAAAAGTACGGCATCTAGTAGAGGATATCAGTGTATTGCACGGATTCGCCACGACACAGAAGAGCTACCAACTGGTCACATGTCAGCCCTTCCAACCCTGATACCTCCAAAAAGACCATTGAAGATCGTCACCGTAAGATTCGCACCCGCATCAAGGTGTAAGCTCAACTCCTAGGCTCAAGGCCTTACGACTATGCAAATGAAATGCCAATGCTTACACAAAGCAAATGCGATCAAGCAATGTCTATCCCCCGGATAAACCTCGAAGTCTACTAAGGTTCTCTTCCTTAGGAACTATACATGTCTTTTTGAAAACAAAAACTTTATCCACCGGATAAATCTCGTGATCCCTCCGGGATCGAGTCATCACAAGACTGAAAATTGAACGACTGATCGGGGTCCGAATCACCGGTCCGTCATCGAACTACTTTTTCAAAACCCAAAACGTTTCATGTTTGTGTTTATGTCTTATGAAGTCATTGATGTATTAAGTCATCAATGGTATAGCATGTGGTCTTGTTCCACTACATACCATACTTAATTATCCCTTGTTTTCAACTCTAAGTCAATTACTTAACTTAGGTTTTTTTAAAACATAAAACTTTACAGTTTGAGTTGAAAAACACTCTTTATAAACAAACTATTTCTCGCGAGGCGAAGGTCTATGTCGCGATGCGAGGCTGAGAAGTTATCTTCACTGCTTGGAAAGTCCTTCTGCTTCGTGAGGCGAGGATTGTATCGCGACGCGAGGCAGAGAAGTGATCTTTTCTATTCAGACAGTCTTTCTGCTCCGCGAGGCGGGGATTATATCGCGACGCGAGGCAGAGAAGCTGCATCTTCACTATTTAGACGGTTCGCGGGGCGAGAACTGCTTCGCTTCGCGAGGCCGAGAAGTTGCATCTTTGCTACTTAGGCGGTTCGCGAGGTGAGACGACTTCGCGACGCGAGGCCGAGAAATTTTATCTTTGTTGCTCGGGCTAGTCCACTGTCTCGCGAGGCGAGGTAATGTTAGCCTGGTGAATGCCTTATCTTCCCTCTGTCTCGCGAGGCGAGACGGGGTTCGCTGGGCGAGTGCCCTGTTTTCATTTTTCCTATCTCCTTCATTAATTCTTCTTTTGAAACACTTAGTTTGATTAAAAGACCTATGGCTAAAGAAAAGACATTTTCCCACTTTGATGACACACTTTAAAGGTTAAAACTTCATTTGATCTTTGGATCAAAAATCACTTTTGTTTCTCTTTGAAATCCTAGGTTATGAAATCATGTTTTGTCGCATCAAAACTTTGCCAAAACAACATATGTTCTTATATTTTCCTCTTACTAAGACCACAAGCCTACTCCAATGCAAAATGGAGACTTTACTTCACCAACAAGGTAAATGTAGCTCAAAAGCACACACAATTATGGTAAACCACAATACACATTACTACATCATAATCAAACATATCCATCACACATCATGGTCTCATAATCAAACAATAAAAGTCCATACTTGATCTAGTGATCAAAGTAGGTTTTTCAACATACATGGAAATGATTTTCATTCAATCATATCTTCATCAATATATGCACACTACAACATACTCAAGCATAAACTCATCATGACAATCTTGTTCTCCAAGAGAACTTAACAAAACTTAACATATAAAAGTGAACCCAAACTAAAGGGTTTCACCCACACATAAAATTAAACAACCATTCTCACTACCACCATCTTCGTGTGATGAGGTTCTTCTCCCCATACCTCTTGATGAGCAGATTCCCGAATCAAAGTCGGTTGATCGGTTTGTGAACCTCCTGGCAATCGTCAACAACTACACAACACAACAATCCAACATTAAACAACAATCAAAGCCAATCTCAACTATCCTAACAAAGAGGATTTCGGCCACCCTAGGTTAAAAAGGTTAGGAATTGGTTTTGGTTTTCCATTTCATGGATTCAAAGGCATTAGGAAAGCTAAGGATGAAATCAAGTGTTAAAAATCAAAAATTGATGAAAACACTATTCATCATCTTCAAGTAGGGTTCGGCCAAAAAGTGCTTTTTGAGCTATGATGAGAGTTGAATCATAAGCTCTTGGGTTTAGGTAGAGATTGATGATGTGAGTTCAAAGAACTTGGTCTTACCTCAAAAGGATTTTTCTACAATTTCCTATGGATTTTCAAAGTTTTGGATCTAAGAAATTCTTTTCATGAAAATGAAGATTGATCTTGAAATAAAGAAAGATTCAAGAAGCTAAGAGATCATAGAAGTGATCTTACCTTGAAATGAAGGAAGATTGCTCAAGGAATCAAGTGATTCCAACAAAAACTCAAGCTTTTCTAGGTGAAAATGGAGTTTTCTCTCAAGAACAACTATGGAGCTTCTAAGGATGAGGGGCTGTGCGAAAATGATGAAGTGAGGGGCTGAGTTCAGCCTCTTAAAAGTTCTCTTAAGGGTAAAAAGGTCATTTGCCAAAAGGGTATAATGGTAAAAATGTAAAAGACTAAGATTAGGGGCATTTTGGTCATTTTGCGACCAGATATTTCCGAACGTCATGACGACTCTGGCATACTCTCCCAAGTGTCCTGGGACGATGTGATATCAAGATTATCTGTTGGCGAGTCCCGATAAATCCATATGTGGCTCCGTTCGTCACCCGATTGAGGATTCCGCCCGAACGAAGGCCAGGAAGTGATTTTTCTGAAATTTTTACGAAATTTAACCAAAACGTAGATAATCGAATTCTAAGACTTACTGTCTCGTTCATGGGTCCATCTGAGGTCTTCTGAGCAGTAAAATCATACTGTCAGTATAAAAACGCAAACCGGACTCCGTTTGAGTTTTTGACTCAAAACTTAATCGTAGCTTCCTACGATATCGTCGAGCATGACTATGGTCTCGGAATATTTTATTTCTATTCCTAAGACCTCGAATAAAATAAAGACATTAAAATACTAAAGAATTAGTAAGCGTGAAAATCGGGGCGTTACAAGAATCGCGTTCCGGTACTTCGATCACCTCGAAACTAACTTTCTCTCTCTAAAAAGCTATGCCTTCTCTCTAGAACTCTCTACAACTCGCGCTGGAAGAAGATGGGAAAATGGCCCAAGTGAAAGAGAAGAAAAAGACTTCACTTGGGGCACCCTGCTGAGAACGCTTTAGCGTGAAGGATTTCCACACTTGAGTGTGCCCACGCTTGAGCGTGGAACCTTGTCTGCTCTACCTTCATCCCGTCCTGACACGTGTAGCACACGCGCCAAAAAGCACACCTGCTGGCAAACGCACTCAGCACGCTTGAGCATGCAACGTTACCAACGCTTGGGCGTTGGCATGCTGAGGCGTGCTCCCTTCCCATGCTTGAGCATGATGCTCAGCTGGTAAGAGCTCTCCAAACTTCTGGCTTCCACAGTTACTCGTTTAACGCTTTAAGCACCTCCAACCTTGTTCAAGCCTATTCCTAAGCTTCAAACTAAGCCTTAAAGTAGCACATAACAATTCACACAACCAAAGCCCTAATCGAGATTAACCAGCTCGATTAGAGTCACAGAAAATCGGGATGTTACGTTACTACCGCCCTAACAGAAAATTTCGTCCCCGAAATTTCCATCGCATACTTGTGAACAAAAAGGGATAACTCTGACGCATCTCAACTTCATGTTCCCATGTTGAATCGCCAGTCACTGGGTTCCATTCCACTCTGACTAACGGAATGTGCTTGTCGCATAGTTCCTTGATCCTTCTATCCAAGATTCGAACAGGTGAAGCTTCGTACTCAAGGTTCCCTTTCAGTTGGATTGATTCGGGCTCCAACACGTGTGATGGATCAGGGTAATACTTTCTGATTTGAGAGACGTGAAAGACGTCATGAAGATTCGACAGATTTGGTGGCAAAGCTATTTGATGGGCTACAGGGCTGATTTGTCGAAGAATCTGAAACGGTTCTATAAATTTAGGCGTCATCTTTTTGGATTTGATTGCCCAGCCCACTCCAGCTCTTGGGGTAACTCTCATGAAAACATGGTCGCCCTCTTGGAATTCCAAAGGTCTCCTCCTCTTGTCGGCGTAGCTTTTCTGCCAATCCCTTACAACCTTCATCCTTTCCCGTATCTTATGGACTTGTTCCAATGTTTGCTGTACCAGCTCCGGACCTAACAACTGACTTTCTTCAGTCTCAAACCAATGCAACTGAGTCCTACACTTACGTCCATACAGTGCTTCGTACGACGCCATCCCAATACTTGAATGGAAACTGTTGTTATAAGTAAACTCGATCAATGGAAGGAACTCGTCCTAACTTCCCATGTTCTCCAACACGTACGCTCTTAAGAGATCCTCCAATGACTGAATTGTTCGTTCGGACTGACCATCCGTTTGAGGATGATAATCAGAACTCATACTTAACTTAGTTCCCATTGCACTATGTAAGCTCCTCCAAAACCCTGAGGTAAACCTTGGATCACGATCCGAAATGACACTTGAAGGTACCCCATGCAGCCTCACAACCTCCGTGATGTAGATCTGAGTCAATCGTTCCTGAGAGTAACTCTGGTTGATCGGTAAGAAGTGAGCACACTTCGTCAACCTGTCAATGATTACCCAGATTGCATCACACCTTTTCTGAGTTCTCGGCAACCCAGAAACGAAGTCCATGGCAATGCTATCCCACTTCCATTCTGGGACGTCCAGCAATTGCAACAAGCCTGCTGGCTTCTAGTGTTCAATCTTCGCTTTCTGACACACCAAGCAGGTTAGGACATAAGTCGCCACATCTTTCTTCATCCCCGGCTACCAGAACAGCTTTTTCAGATCCTGATAGATCTTGGTAGCCCCCGGATGGAAACTCATCTTGCTCTTGTGTGCTTCCTCCAAGATCATATTCTTAACTTCTCTTTCCGCTGGCACACAGACCCGATCACCATACCTAAGCAGACCATCAGTACCTCTTCTGAATTCCGAAGTCTTACCTTCCTCTATCGACTGATTCAAGCCCTCAAGGTACTTATTCTCAACTTGTTTCTTCCATAAAAACTTCAGGAAATCGCTAGTTACTCTAACCATCTCCAAATTCAGCTTATCCTCGACGATTTCCGCTTCCAGATTCAGATCTCCAAACGCCTCTAAAAGCTCTAGCTCCTTTACCATCATCGCAAATACGTGTAAGGACTTCCTACTGAGCGCATCCGCTATAACATTCGCCTTACCTGGATAGTATTGCAGGTCGAATTCATTGTCCTTTATGAATTCTATCCATCTCCACTACCTCATGTTCAACTCTCTTTGGTCGAACAGATACTTCAGGCTCTTATGGTTGCTATACACACTGAATTAAGCACCATAAAGATAGTGTCTCCATATCTTCAATGCAAACACTATCGCAACCAACTCTAGATCACGCGTTGGGTAGTTCCGCTCATGTACTCTCAACTACCTGGAGGCATACGCCACCACTTTTCTTTCTTGCATGAGCACACATCCCAAGCCTTGATAAGATGCATCGCAGTATACATCAAATCGTCCTAATGGATCTGGTAGCACCAACACAGGTGATGTGTTCAATCTTCTCTTCAACTGCTGGAAACTCTGCTCGCAAGCCTCTGACAACTCAAACGTCTTCCCCTTTCTCGTTAATTGCGTCATAGGTAACGCAATCTTAGAGAATCCCTTGATAAACCTCCGATAGTAGCCCGCTAAACCAAGAAACCTTCTCACCTCGCATACAGACTTAGGGCTTTCCCAACTCACTACGGCCTCAACTTTCATAGGATCCACTGCGATTCCATCCTTGCAGATCACATGGCCTAGAAACTGAACCTCCTCTAACCAGAACTCGCACTTTGACAGTTTAGCGTACAACTACCGGTCCTTAAGCACTTGCAACACCGTCCTTAGATGCTCTACAACAACAAAGTTGTCAAGGAACAGTCGGAAGATCCTGTTCATATAGTCCATGAACACAGCTGGAGCATTAGTCACACCAAACGGCATAACCAAGTACTCATAGTGACCATACTGACTCCGAAAAGAAGTCTTTGGCACATTCTCCTTCTTAACCCGGATCTAATGGTATCCAGATCGCAGGTCGATCTTAGAAAACACAGATGCTCCTTTCAGCTGATCCATCAAATCATCTATCTGTGGTAACGGATACTTGTTCTTTATCGTCACTTTGTTCAGCTGACGATAGTCTACGCCTAGCCTCGAGCTTCTGTCCTTCTTTTTTACAAACAGCACCGGCACTCCCCACGGAGATACACTAGGTCTAATGAACTCTTTGCCTAGCATCTTGTCTAACTGTTTCTTTAGCTCCGTCAGTTCAACTGGAGATATCTGATACAGCGCTATCAATATAGGCCCAGTTCCCGATACCAGATCTATAGCAAACTCCACCTCTCTGTCCGATGGCAGTCATGGAACATCATCGGGAAACACTTCCGGAAACTCTCGCACGATAGGCAAAGCTTCAACACTAGGAGTCTCCTTTGCTTCCAAAGAGAACAGCACCACATACTCGTCCGATCATCCACCCATCGGAATAGTCTCGTCAGCAGGCATCAATCCAGATTGCTCAGAAAAACTGAGGGTTTTTTTCAAACAATATAACATTACATGGTTGGCCGAAAGCCAGTCTATGCCTAGGATCACATCTATCTATTGCATAGGCAAGCAGATAAGGTCAACAAGAAAATGATGGTTCTCTACTATAACAGGACATTTACGGCATACGGATAGGGTAGTTAAAGAATCACCAGTAGGCGTTGAAACAATCAAGTCATAGGGTAATATAGAAACAGGCAACCCTAAATGATCCATGCACTCTAGTGATATGAAAGAGTGAGTAGCCCCCAAATCAAATAAAACCGACAAAAGTTTACCAGAGACTAAGCATTTACCTTGAAAGGTCACCCATGACACAGAGGAGCTACTCTCAGGCCACATGTGGTCTCCCCAAGCCCAACGTTCTCAAGATCTCCACGATCATCACCTCTAACAATCACACCCACACAAAGGTGTAAGCTCAACTCCAAGGCACAACGCCCAAGTCATGCACAGATGCATATGCATGTCAAGTAAAGCCACAACAAAAACATGTACTACACTATCACTGTAGCACCACATCTATCTCTTGATAAACAACAGGGCACCTCTACGGGACCAACTTTCACACGACTTGCCATCAATCGCCCATTCTTGGTTCCGTTCCTTGTGTCTACGTACAACTCTGTCGTTCAGAAAGCGATGTTCATGGCTTATGATATATTATTCCATAACCTAAGTGTATTATGGAAAATAAAATCCACAAGGATTCCTTCATCATATATTCTCACTTATCTATCAAAGAAAGCATTACTTATTTTGTATAAGTAATTCTTTGTGATTAAGTATTATGGGTTCTTAGATGACTTAAATCATCAAGGGTGTGGGACATGGTTCTCCATGACCACAAGGTATAGGTGCATGTCTTTTATTTAGCCTTTGTGAATCCGTTATGGAACTCATTGAATTTCCTTTTTGAAGATAATACATAATTACGCTACTATAGTAAGATCTTCAAAATACTTTCCTTAGTGGTAAACTGGTTCATGAAATCCCCTTTTATCAAATATAGTTTTGAAACTCTATACATATACTCGTAAGGTATTCAAAGCCCGAAGACACATAGTAATCTTTTGCCAAACTAACGTAAAACTTCCTTTAGAATAATATTTATTTCCTTTACTTAGCGTAAGAAGGGAAAACATATTTTTCTTTAAATCACCTGTTTATTTTCAAATGAAAACTATAACTCTTTTATTTGATAAGATTCCAAAATTAATCATAGTAGTATAAAGACTCATTGTTTTAAAGAAAATACTTACAAGGATTCTCATTTCTCTTGAAAGTAGGTTTACTAACCAAAACCTTTGGAAACCACATGAATCGTTTAGAAAACTCTTTGTTCTTGAAAATATTTTCCTTGAAACAACATGATAAAATAGGTGGTTGATCAACACCAAACCCTCATATCCTTAAATACTTTTCACACGGGATCAAAATACTTAATTTACAACACTTGGTTCTTTGGAACCAAAACTTGAATTCTTTGGAAAACCTTTTTTTTAATTTCTATACCCTTTATACTTTAGTATAAACACATTGAGCCTCTTAGCATCAACATTTTAGGTTCCTAGCCCTAATTACTATGGCATGGCCGAATGCCTCCATGTAAGTAAGGTAGGTCTTTTTAATTTCTTTTGCCTTCTTGGAATCATTTAAGTCCATTATAGTATTACTTGGACATAGAAGCTTTGGCTTCCCCTTTCTATCTTAACAAGGCTGAACCTCACATGGTGTTTTCCAACAAAATACAAGCCATCCAACAACATGCTAGTATCATGAAAACATCTCAACATATAGTCATTCCATCAAGTAGTAAATGCATGAACAAGTTCATCATTCAAAAATCCTATCCTTAGGTCTTGAACCTAAGAATAGTTTTTCACCATGCCAAAATGATTTTCAACACTAACACTCAAACCCAAATAGTCACACCAATATCATAACATACAATAACAAATATCAACACCAAAACCCATATACAGAAATTGCAACATATCAAGCATCAACTAGTGATAAACATTTGATTGACCAAACGAACTTGGATTTGAGCAAATGAGGACTCATATGAAAGCTTAGGATGTCTAGTTTTTGGATATAAAACTATTTTGCACAAACAGTAACCGAGTGAGTACAGTTTTATGAAACAAGCCACTGTAGTCAGAATCCAAGGCAGAAATTTGTGCTGAGATTGAAAATGTAACACCCTCCTCGGGTGCTACGTACTCGATCTCAAATGCGGAAATAATTCAAGAAAATAAAACGCTGGTTGCTTTCAGAAAATACTTTAATTAAGTAGCTACGTTCGAAAACGCGGTTCTAAAAATTTTCTGCATGCATAGACAAAACAACTCAAGACGAAGAAATAAACTTCATGTCACACGTTGATATTCACTGTTCATAAAAACATCAACATAGCATAAAACCTAGTCTAATATATAACATACTACAGACTTAGAAATAATCTCAACATACGTGCAGTAATATAATATAAGACTACTCAAAATAAAAAACCCCTAAGCTGGTCGGCTAAAAGTAGCCATTGGGGTACAACCCAACGTCAACTTCATCAGAA
The DNA here is from genome assembly GCA_039655645.1 of Ammopiptanthus mongolicus. Lineage (NCBI taxonomy): Eukaryota > Viridiplantae > Streptophyta > Magnoliopsida > Fabales > Fabaceae > Ammopiptanthus > Ammopiptanthus mongolicus. The sequence continues at coordinate 40,614,754 of CM077345.1, forward strand.
CGCTCCGTCATCCGAGTCCTCACGTCTCCGCGGGGACCTATGATCAATATTTGTACATGTGTTCCAAAAACACAACAAGGTGTCCAACATGTACAGGCAAAGGTGAGATATTCATATAAAGTTATCACTGTAACGCCCCGATTTTCACGTTTTCTAATTTTTCAGTATTTTAACGTCTTTATTTTATTCGAGGTCTTAGGAATAGAAATAAAATATTCCGAGACCATAGTCATGCTCGACGATATCGTAGGAAGCTACGATTAAGTTTTGAGTCGAAAACTCAAACGGAGTCCGGTCTGCGTTTTTACACTGACAGTATGATTTTACTACTCAGAAGACCTCAGATGGACCCGTGAACGAGACAGTAAGTCTTAGAATTTGATTCTCTACGTTTTGGTTAAATTTCGTAAAAATTTCAGAAAAATAACTTCCTGACCTTCGTTCGGGCGGAATTCTTAATCGGGTGACGAACGGAGCCACATATGGACTTACCGGGACTCGCCAACGGATAATCATGATATCACAACATCCCAGGACATTTGGGAGAGTATGCCAGAGTCGTCATGACGATCGGGAAAATCTAGATGCGAAATGACCAAAATGCCCCTAACCTTAGTCTTTTGCACTTTTACCATTTTACCCTTTTGGCAAATGACCTTTTTGCCCTTAAGTGACTTGTTTTAAAGCTGAACTCAGCCCTCACCCTCTCATTTTCGCACAGCCCTCTCAAAAAGAGAAGAACACCATAGTTACTCTTGAAGAAGCACCATTGTTGTTCTTGAAAAAGCTTGGTTTCTTGTTAGAATCACTTGATTCCTTGAGCAATCTTCCTTCATTTTAAGGTAAGATCACTTCTATGATCTCTTAGCTTCTTGAATATCTCTTTATTTCAAGATCAAGATCCATTTTCATGAAAAGAATTTCTTAGATCCAAAACTTTGAAAATCCATAGGAAATTGTAGAAAAATCATTTTGATGTGAGACCAATTTCTTTGACCTCACCTCATCATTCTCTACCTAAACCCAAGAGCTTATGATTCAACTCTCATCATAGCTCAAAAAGCAAAATATGGCCGAACCCTTCTTGATGATGATGAATAGTGTTTTCATCAATTTTTGATTTCTAACACTTGATTTCATCCTTAGCTTTCCTATGCCTTTGAATCCATGAAATGGAAAACTAAGATCAATTCCTAGCTTTATTCTCTTTAGGGTGGCCGAAACCCTCTTTGTGAGAATTGTTGAGTTTGGTTTGATTGTTGTTTAATGTTTGATTGTTTGGTTGTTTGTAGTTGGTGACAATTATCAGAAGGTTCACAAACCGATCAACCGACTTTGATCCGGGAATCTGCTCTTCAACAGGTATGGGGAGAAGAACCTCATCACACCAAGATGGTGGTGGTGAAGATGGTTGTTTTAAATTATGTGTGGGTGAAACCCTTTAGTTTGGGTTCACTTTTATGTGTTAAGTTTTGTTAAGTTCTCTTGGAGAACAAGATTGTTATGATGAGTTTATGCTTGAGTATGTTGTAGTGTGCTTTAGCATAAGTTGATGATGATATGATTGAATGAAAATCATTTCCATGTATGTTGAAAAACCTACTTTGATCACTACATCAAGTATGGACTTTTGTGCTTGATTATGAGACCATGATGTGTGATGGACTTGTATGTTTTGGTTATGATGTAATAAGGTGTAATTGTGGTTTGTCATACTTGGTGTGAGCTTTTGAGCTATATTTGCTTAGTTGGTGAAGCAAAGTCTCCATTTTTCATTGGAGTAGGCTTGTGGCCTTAGTAAGAGGAAAATATAAGAACATGTGTTGTTCTTGATTTAGCAAGGTTTTGATGTAACAAAACATGATTTCATAACCTATGTTTTCAAAGAGAAACAAAAATGATTTTGATCCAAAGATCAAAAGAAGTTTTAACCTTTTAAGTGTGTCACCAAAGTGGAAAATGTCTTTTCTTTAGCCATAGGTTTGTTAATCAAACTAAGTGTTTCAAAAGAAGAAATAATGAAGGAGTTAGGGAAAATGAAAAACAGGGCACTCGCCCAGCGAACCCCGTCTCGCCTCGCGAGACGGAGGGAAGATAAGGCATTCGCCAGGCTAACATTGCCTCACCTCGCGAGACAGTGGACTAGCCCGACCAGCAAAGATGCAGCTTCTCTGCCTCGCGTAGCGAGGTAGTTCTCGCCCCGCGAACCGCCTAAGCAGTGAAGAATTGCAGCTCTGCCTCGCGACGCGAGACAATTATCGCCTCGCGATGCAGAAGGTCGATTTGAAATATAGTTCTCTGCCTCGCGACGCGAGACAATATTCGCCTCGCGATACAGAGGATTTGTATAAGGAGCAAATATAACTCTCAGCCTCGCGATGCGAAACTTCTGTTCGCCCCGCGAGAAAGGAATCACTACCTTAATTTAGCTAAGTGAATGTACTCTCGCTAAGCGAATTTCATGTTTTAGAAAATGCTAGAAGTGAAGTAAGTAGTTCAAATGTTGTTTCAAATCAAATGAGTTTTCAATCGTAAAAGTTGTTTGGTTTACAAAAGGAGTTTTCTAACTCAATCGTAAAGTTTTACGCGTGAAAAACCTAAGTTAAATAATTAACTTAGAGTTGAAGACAAGGGTTAATTAAGTATGGTATGTGGTGGAACAAGACCATGTGCTATACCATTGATGACTTAGTACATCAATGACTTCATAAGACTTAAGTGAAATCAACACTTGTTTCCTTAATTGAAAGACAAGGGATTAATACCTTAGAAAGGCTTAAAGACTTATCTAAGAGGATTCTCAATCCTTATTCATAATGCGTAGGACTTGAGACATAATTCATAAGACGTAAACACAAACACGAAACGTTTTGGTTTTCGAAATAGTAGTTCGATGACGGACCGATGATTCGGATCCAGGTTAATCGTTCAATTGTTTCTGTCTTGTGATAACTGGAATGAGAGAGATCCTGAGGCTGTGCAGGTATGGGACTGTACAGTGGAAGGAATCCTGAGGCTATGCGGGTATGGGACTGTATAGTTAAGGGAAGGCATATAAGAATTGATTGGTACTACTCATACCAACAAGATTTATCTTCTTTTCGGGAACTTAGAACATAAGAACTTTATAGTTAAGCGTGCTTGACTTAGAGTAATTATGGGATGGGTGACCTTCTGGGAAGTTTCCTAGAAAGCGTGTGAGTGAGGACAAAACACGCTGAAAAGACTTGTGTTGGTTTGTGGGGACAGTCGACGATTCTGAAAGCAGTCTGGATCATTCCAAAGGAATCACGAGATATTTATCCGATGGATAATTGTTTTATCCGATGGATAACTGTTTTATAAAACAAAGATGTGTGTAGTTTTCTAAGGAAGAGAACCTTAGTGAACCTTGAGGTCTATCCAATGGATAGACATTGCTTTATCGCATCTGCTTTGTGTAAGCATTGGCATTTCATGTGCATAGTTGTAAGGCCTTGAGCCTAGGAGTTGAGCTTACACCTTGATGCGGGTGCGAATCTTACGGTGACGATCTTCAATGGTCTTTTTGGAGGTATCAGGGTTGGAAGGGCTGACATGTGACCAGTTGGTGATTCTTCTGTGTCGTGGCGAATCCGTGCAATACACTGATATCCTCTACTAGATGTCGTACTTTTCATGTTTGGTCGAGAGTGTTACCGTAAAGCCAGATACGTGCACGTTACGAATGTTGTAGCATCTTGCTCATGGCTGGCAGAAACCGGAACATGTCCTCCCATTCACTCTCTCCGAATGTTTTGTTAGCTCCATGGAGTAGGGGTCAGAGTAGTACCCAGTGACATTGACATTGAGTCATATACATTGCATTGCATTGCATGGCTATTGATGTTTACATTTACTATTATACATCGCTGTATTGTTTAAGGATGCCTTATATTATGCAGTTAAATGTTTAGCATGCTATTATGTTGTTAACTGCTTAACATGATTTATATTGAGAACCTTTGTAAGCATGTTGGGTACGTTGTTACCCAGTGAGTCATCCCGTTTTTGCTACTGCTGTTTTGTTGTGTTGATGAACGGGAATCTCACCCATATCTGTATGTTTTCTGCTGGTACTTGCTGTTGATGCTTGAATAGATGGACGCGACGATGGTTCGATTCCGCAGTCCTTTTGAGTTCGGAGGTGGACTCTTTTTCTGTTTTAGTTTTGTTGTCGGCCAGACTATGTCAGTTTTTGTAGTACCTTTTGGGAGCTATGACTCCTAGTACTTATTGTATTTTCTTATGTCAGTCATACATTAGATTTATGTCTGTATACAGTAATGTTGATGTTTCTGTTTTTGTTTTGTGTTTCTGTATTTATAATACTGTATGTATGTCCTAGTAATGCATGGTGAACCTAAGTTCACTTATTAATAATATTTATTACCTTTACTAATCCCATTACATCTTTATGAAAAGAAAAGAAAAAGAAAAATCGTATTTTCCGCATTAATAAATATTTTCGGCGTTATAAACGTTCGGGAATGTGACACTCGGGAAAGGGTGTTGCAATCACGATAGCCGCACAAGCAACAAACAGAAGTATAAACATTCACAGATAAATACAGTTATATGAAAAGTTATTTATATAATACAGTACAACATCCCAGACACTATCATCAGTTATAATAATGCATGAGACTTCAATATCATCTTTCTAATTCATGTACTCCGGAGATTCTAACTTCCCAACATCGAGCGATAGGCCGTAGTAACACCCGTAACACAATTGCTCTCATGAGTCGACCTCTCTATTTAGGTCCGAACTCCAATTGTTCCAGGGTACCACGTCATAACCATATCCTAAATACTCCAGTCTCTGATCGAGTTCATTCGTGTTTGGCAGCCAATTTACCACGGCACGGGATTGCTACACCACCGGCCACTTCTGGGATCTCGAACACAGAATGCCCCTATAGACCTAGTGGTCTTGACTGATGAAATTCTCAACTACTAGAGTTGTACCTCGGTTTCAAAAGGCACGTCTGCCGGTTCATGCATGTACACAGAAAGTTTTCAGTTTTCTTTGCGTTCATTCTTTTAAATGTTGGGACATAAAGTCCACGACTCGTTTCAAAAAGGCATTAAGCCCACTCAAATCAAAAACATAGGACACAAAGTCCGAGTGCCCAATCCACAAAACAGTAGCCCCGACGTCTCGGCCATTAGGTTTGGGTTCATCTCAAAGGTTTATCATTTTCCTTTTGGTTTCATTTTCTCAACACACTTTGGAAAACAAAACACACTTTGGTTTTCTTGAAAAAAAACATCATTTTGATCAAGAGAACATTTTTTCGTGAAAAACACTTTTCTTGAAAACAAAAACCGTTTTCTAAGGTTTCACGTCTTTTTTAAAAACGCTTTACGGAAACAAAATACGTGTTGCACGACTTTCCACAAAACCACGTTTCTTTTCAAGGAACATAACTTTTTTTCAAAAAGGAAACTTAACTTTTCTTGAAAGCAACATGTTTTCCAAAAACCACTTTTTAATTTCAAAACGCATTTTTCAAAACTTTGTTTTCAGTTTCGAGTCTTTTAATAATTTTCGAGACATAGCCAGTCCTATGCTCATCCAGGATATATATATATATATATATAGACATCAACAATCCATAATCATCATCATAATATCAACTAAGGCATCCATGCCACAAATTATCAACAAGTGTGCAAATATGTTTCATTAAGTAAAACAACTTCAAATATCATTCAACACATCTCTAAATCATCAATCAAGACATCATAACACATATATCAAACATGCACTATGAAGCTACCAAACTTAAATGACTACCTCCCTTTACCTCACAAAAAAGCTCAATCCAAACTCGATCGGTTCTCGGCTCCGGCTTCGGTTCCGTTCGCGTAGCCTAAAACAATCAAACACAATTCAATTCAAACAACAAATCAACATCAATCTATAACATAAGAACACAAGTTTTCCTTCCCCTAAAAGGTATAAGGTTCGGCCATGAGAGGTAAAAAGGGTTAGGGGTCTCATTTGGTTCCAAACTTTTGGATGGTTGGTTCATGAACTTAGTTAACACCATTTCAAGTCCTATGACTCAAAAATGTGAAACAACACTCATGGATTTTCCCCATGAAGCTCGGCCATATTGGGTAATTTAGGCTAGGAATTGATTTGGTTTTCCATCACTTGGATTCAAGGACACTAGGAAAGCTAAGGATGAAATCAAGAGTTAGAAATAAAAAATTTGATGAAAAACACTATTCATCATCACTCTTAGGTTTCGACCACTTTGGGGTTTTAGAGCTAGGATGAGACTTGGATCATGAGCTCTTGGGTTTAGATAGAGGGTGATGAGGTGAGTTCAAAGAACTTGGTTTCACCTCCAAAGGATTTTCCTACAATTTCCTATGGATTTTCAAAGTTTTGGATTTAAGAATGAGTTTCATGAAAATGGAGTTTTGATCTTGAGATTGAGAGAGATTCAAGAAGATATGAGGCCATAGAAGTGATCTTACCTTAGAATGGAGGAAGATTGGTCAAGAAATCAAGTGATTTCAACAAGTGGATCAAGGTTTTCAAGGAGGAAAGGATTTTTCTTCAAGAACAATAATGGAGTTCTTGTTTTGGGAGGGCTGGCTGCGTGATAATGGGGCTGGAGGAGGCTGTTCCAGCCTTCTAAAAAGTTCATTAAGGGTAAAAAGGTCATTTGGTTCAAAGGGTAAAATGGTAAAAGGTGAAAAGGCTTAAGTTAGGGGTATTTTGGTAATTTCGCGTCCCGAAATTCCCGATCATCATGACGACTCTGGCATGCTCTACCAAGTGAGTTGACATGATGTGATATCAAGATTATCCATTGTCGGGTCCTGGTAAGTCCATACGCGGCTCCGTTCTCCACCCGATCTAGAATTTCGCTAGAACGGAGGTCAGGAAATGATTTTTTTGAAATTTTTGCGAAATTTAACCAAAACGTAGAGAATCAAATTCTAAGATTTACTGTCTCGTTCATGGGTCCATCTGAGGTCTTCTGAGCAGTAAAATCATATTGTCAGTGTAAAAATGCAGACCGGACTCCGTTTGAGTTTTCGACTCAAAACTTTATCGTAGCTTCCTACGATATCGCTGAGCATGATTATGGTCTCGGAATATTTTATATCCCTTTCTAAGACTTCGAATAAAATATAAGTTCATAAATACTGATTAAAAGGAAAACTCGAAAATCGGGGTGTTACAGAAAACACATGAAATTTGTACTCAAAATGAAGCCCAAGATGTCTAGTTTCAAGATCAAAAACAAGTTTTGGAATCCAAGGTCTAGGTTGAGAGAAAAACCGAAATGACTCAAATAAGGTCAGATCCGAAAATCACATTTTCACAATCTCTTTTCAACAAAAGATGAAGGAACTCTAGGTTAGGGTCTTTCCCTCACATAAAAGTTAATTTTCAACCGTTCAAACACATCAATGAACATAAATCAAGCAACAAATAATTATTACAACATTGTTCTCATAGAGAACCAAATAGACAAAGTAGGAAACCCTTGGTTTAGGGTTTTCCCCAAACCAAACCCATAAACCATCTTCACCACCACCAATGTGGTGTGATGAGGTTCACTCCCCCATTACCTCTTGTAGATCCCTTGCGAATGAGATAGCCCCAAGCACCAAGAATAAAAGGGAAGGCCGAACCTACAAGGAACAAAACAATAAGATTTTGAAACTTGTTTCTCAAAAATCATGAACTAGAAGATGTTGCTTCATGATTTAATGAAATGAAATGAAGAAGAAATAAGGTTAGAAGCTTACTTTATGAAGAACACTTTGAAGATCAAGGTTGATGTTCTTGGGGCTCAAGAACATAGTTCCTCCAAAGGCAAAACTTTCTTCCCCAAAGTTATTCTAGAGATCAAGACTAGAAGAACTATGGTCTTAGAAATCAAAAGGTGTAGCTCTTGGCATGGCCGAATGAGAGAGAGAAGGGAGGATCTTTCTATTTGTTCATGAAAAACTCATTTTGATTCATGAAATAAGAAAAGAAGTAAGGGTTGGTGCTTTGAAACCAAATGGCCGTGAGGCCTTAGGAAAGTTTGGATGTCCAAATTAATTAAATGAGTGATGGCATATTGATGTGATGAAGTGTAAGAAAAGGGATGGTTAAGATCAAACAAGTACAACACTTGTTGAGCTCTTAGCAAAAGGGTAGAGATATTAACCATAAGTGGTTAAGTTGCTTTCTCCATAAAAGGAAAAGATGTTAGGTTATTGACCAAGAGTCATAAGAATCTAATCCATTGGTTAAAGGAATGAAAAGTTGATGGATGGTTGACAATGTCTCGTGAAGCATGAGATGCACTCATGAACTACTCCCGACTCCGGGTCAGAACAACTCCCCTCGGCCCTGGCACGCATCCCAAGGCAAAGCGGTCTCGATTAAAATAATAATATTTTTACTGGTTCCGGTTCAAAACAACACACTGGATTCAAAACAACATCATATGATTATTAAGCTCATAATTGAAATTCAAATATGAATTTCCAATTATTAACTATTTTTGCGATTATGATTAATCGAGTTGCGTTCTCAATCAAGTTATTTGCACCAATAGTTAAAAGACAGACATAAGGTTTTTGGGATGTTACATCGACCTTAGTGTTCTTCGTATTCTTCAAGCTTCTCCCTTGAATTTTCTTGGTTTTGGTATTGCCCTAGGGTTAACAATGTCATTTCTACATTGTTTCAGTGATTAGGGCAAAGTTCGAGGTATTGTGCGAGGACTGGTTGTTGGAGCTTGAGGCTGGGAGGAAACAGCCCCTGTCTTAGTGAGTTTCTCCTTCAATTTCGTGGATTCTTCCTTTGGTTCATTGATTCAGACCCTAGGATCATTTGTTGTTGTTTTCGTGATCGTTTCTAAGTTTATGGATGTTTCTATACCTCGTGCATATGCTCGGGCATTGTTGGCCCAATGTGCTTGCCGGGGTATCTTTGGCAGTGTTAAGGAGCTGTGCGTTGGAGTCGTTGAAAGGCGTGCGAGGTTGCCGGTTGTAGAGCTACAGCTGAGAGTTGCACTGAAATACGCGCAAGCTATTCAAGTGGGGAAAAGAATTACACTCGTCGGGGAGGCAAGAGTAGAGTAGAATACATTGATATGCGTAGGGGATCCTAAACCCTACTAGTGGTTGAGTAACCAACAACAACTATGTCCACATTGGCAACTACCGGAAAATGGTACCAATGTAGGCTTAGGCATTGTAGGTTTATCACCAAAGGTAGATATTACACAAGATCGAGGTCGTATGCTTAACATGCTTACATGTCTACTATGATATATTAGTGAATATGTGTTTTGCTATGCTCGTGACAATATGCTTTACGGTCTTATTGATGGGTTGATGATAACATGTTGTATGATAGCATAATACTGCACATCTGATTGTTGGTATGCCTAGAGCTAAGAAATGATCATGAGTGAATTGGGTGATGTGTGAGATAAGATCATTTGGTGGAAATAAGCTACTGCACTCAACCTGGTGAAATGATTGAGGACTATGGATAGTCGTGAAAACTCTGCTTGGTCGGGAGTGTTAGTGTTCAGTGTGTTTGGTGATGAGGTTGACTTGCTAAGCGATTGATCAGGATGAGTCGTGAGGATTCATGCTAGATTGCATCGTGTGGTGATGTCACAGGCGCGTAGATCTGGGATTACGCGAGATCAAATCGGAACTACAGATAGATGCTTGGTAGGTCTACTGTGAGCTTTTGAGATCTCTGATGCGTCTTCCGACACCGGGACAGGTATTCCTATTGGGAATGGGGAATTATGTCACCTTGCTTGGTAAGGGGTGAACATCCTGCTTAGTAGGGGATGTAATGTACCCGTGGGTGTAACGGAACTTGCTGCTCGGACGACGTTTGACTTTCATCCTGCTTGGTAGGGGATACGTTGTGACATAGGAATGTGGCCGCATCTTCATGTCAAGTCTAGATGCATGAGAGTGTGAGATGAGTAGTTAAGATCAATAAACCCCGAGGATAGTTGATGGTGATGATTGTGCGTGTGGTTGTGCTATTAATGTATTTGCTTTACCTTTATCCCTATCTGTGATTAGATGCAATTCTTATCCCATGTTGTTCCCATATTGTATGTTCTTATAATGGTAAGAAGACCCGATAGCAGAACCAGGAGAAGAAGAGCTGGATGGCACTCCGTATGAGCTCGATACAGGTGGAAGAGCCACAGACCCCGATCTTAGGAGGTTCTAATTGGCTCTACAACGAGCACAAGCGAGGAGTACCCACTCTTCAGACTGAAAAGGAGCGTGTTAGTGCTCTAAGTGTATATGTTTAATGAGTCTTTATCTTTTGATGTATTTTAGGCGAGGAGAGGAAGTCGTTTGTACTTCTTTATACCATGCTTTCTTCTTGAAGTTGTGCACTTTGATAAAGATGTGTGTGTGTGTGTGTGTGTATATATATATACAGTATGTGTGAATGTTGAAAGTTTTAAATAACCTCATATGTTTAATAAGCGTGCTAATGGTTATAACGTAATCAGGATTAGTTAACTAGGTTCTTTAATGAGGCAAGGGGACGTCTCAACAACCAATGATTCAAAGGCCACTGCCTTTTGGCAAAGGCATGTTTACAACTGTGAAGATGAAGCATCCTCCTATGGTCTAGATGAATGTGACAAAACCAAGGTTGGCTACTCCTCAGGCGCTTGCTTGACATTTCAGTCACAAAATCCTCAAGAACAGTAGGATATCACAAACCCCATTTTTGATTTTGTAATTTCGAGAAAAAAAAATTGAGTTAGGGTTTACAAAATTAGGGCTTTTTGATGTAGCCCCAAATTGGTGGAATTTTGTGGTGGGTTTTGGTGGTAGAGTTGTACGATGGAAGGAAACAAGGTTGTTTTGGGTGGAGGAAGGATATCTTAAAGTATGGAGAAATGGTTATGTGGTTGTGGGTGGAGAAGAGGGAGAAGAAGGTGAAATAGATGAAGGGAAAAAGTTTTATGAGTGATTTGGTGAAGGAATAATGGAGAAAAATGGTTGTAATGGTAGTAGGAAAGCTTTGGGCAATGGAAGGTTGGAGAGGATGAAGGAGATGAAGAAGAAGACTACGCCTGTCACGGCCAAGCCGTGATGGCATCTGGCCCTGGAAAACAATACGGTTCACGCCTGTGACACAGGTCACGGCCAGGGCGTGATCGCCTCTGACCCCATTCAAAAATATATGGGCACGATTCATGGGCGTGGCCTCAGTCATGGCCAGCCCCTGATCTCCTCTATAGATCCCTTAATTATCCTTCATAGCTGTGAAACCTGTCAAGGCTGGGCCGTGATCTCCTCTGAAGTCCAACTCACATTTTCTGGGTAGCTTCACAGGCGTGACCTCAGTCACGGCTAGCCTATGAACTTCTTTATATGTCTCCAATTGCCCATCACGGTGGTGATGCTCATCACGGCTAGGGCGTGAACAACTCTGGACTTCAGTTTTTCTTCGTTTTTGCCCCCAAAATTTTCCAACCCATCAGTACTATCATGTATTACTGAAACAAAAAAAGGATCTGAAAAGATAATGACAAATCTTAACTAAGGTCTTGTTGTCATCCAGAATAAGCCAGGGTTACATGTTTAATGCTCGGTGGATTGATTGAGCAGTCTTCCAATTCAAATTGGTCAAACTCAACCTACAAAATCAAAAAATTAATTACCAACACATGTGTTGTAAAAGGTTAAAGAAGCAAATTAACCAAATAAAACACATAGGTTGCTAAGGAGAACTTACAGTTGAACCTTCCAATATCAACTTCTCAAGGAGAGGGAATTTTTGAAAAAGTTCAAGAAACTATTGGTCGGTGATAATGATGGAACTCACATATACTAAACGTAACTCCCGTAAGTTTGTGCACTCTAAGTAACCCTAAGTAGCCATTTAACTGTCATTTCTGGGAGTTTAATGCACAATAAGTAACCCTAAGTAGTCATTTAACTGCAATTAAATTTCTAAAAGTAACCCTAAGTATTTTAAAAGACAGTGGTGAAGAGACTTACCAAAGAAGATGGAGAAAGTTAGTTGCTAGGTGGCGGTGGTGAATCAACTAAAGAGTTTGGGAGAGGGTGATCATTGTGAGGGAAAATGTGAGGGAGAGAGCGAGAGTGAGAGTTGGAGAGCAAGAGAGGGTCATAGAAAGGGAGAGTGAGAGTTTGAGAGCGCTTGCGGATATGAAATAGTGGACACAAACCTTTAATAGATATTTTAGGTGGATCGTACCTTTAATAGCGCTTTGTGTAGAAAGTACGATTAGAAATGTATACATTTAACAACGCATCTCTGGAGAAACGCTATTATATCTTGATAGCACAATTTTTAGCGGGAATGATACCAAGTGACAGAGCACAACTGCATGTGATCTCTTCGTCTTCTCCACCAACGTTGTAACTTCTATCTGAAAACGCACGACTGCACATCTTTGTCTTCTCCATTAACTGCACGACTGCAAGTCTTCTCCATTAACTGCACTTTCGCTCGTGCGTATAAGTAGAACCATTGCATACTTTGAAACCATTCCACACTCAGAAACCTTTCACTCTCCGAAACCTACCTTTCATTCTCCGAACCCAAATGGCTCCCAAATTTCATCCCATTATATTGAGGAGAGTTAATCTTCAAGAGCTTAAACATGATGGATATGACACAACTACAGAGATTGCTTTTCAAGGATGGACTGATTACTTCGATCTCCACAGACCTATTCCCATTGTAGAAATTAGGGAATTCTGGTCAAATGTTGATATCAACGTTGACAGATCTATCACACAACCTCTTATTGCTAAAATAACGGGAGCTCCAAACAAGGGTTTGGAGTGTTTCGGAAGTCTGGACTGGGTATTGGAAAACCCAAGCCTTTCTATGATGAAGGTATATCAGGAGCTCTTTTGGGACAATGCTGGTCTGAAGAAGAATGAGACCTCTCGACTGACCAACAAGGCTAGATTCTTGCTGGAGTGTTGCCGCTATTTCATTCTTCCCCTTTTAGAGAGTGAAAGCTTGTACTCCTTCACTTTATCAAAGTCTGAAATGACTGTGGTCTATCACCTCCTCACCTACCCCAAAATCAACTTTCCATTCCTCATCATGGAATATCTAAAATATCATCTTCGCAAGAATGATGGAAGCATCCCTTATGGAATGCTCTTTGTTAAGATCTTCGGATCTCATGAAGCCTATTGGCATGAAGTATTGTCAATGTGGCCTAAATCCCTTGACACTGCCTTCCTCAGAGGTAGGGGTATTAAACCAGCTCCTCTCATGATAGATTCTTCTTCAGAATCTATGTATCCAGAGCCTGTCTCACCACTATCTCCATCTAAATCTGACCTGCCCCACGCTCAAGCTAACTACTCAGGCTAGGGAAAGGTTGGAATATCATATTGCAAAGAGGAGAAGAGGGGAGTGAGGGCTATTTGTATAAACAACTTTTAATTATTATCAATGAAGTACTATATTATCTATTCACTTTCTGTTGTTCTATATATGCTCGCCTCACTATCTAATTAACTTTAACTCTCAATGTCTACAAGTAATGAAACATTGAATACATTGATAAACTTTGAAGTTATCAAATTTGTATGACTAACTTAGAAATTTTAAGTTAGAAGTTAAAACTATTTATCATTCAACTATAAGTAAATGACAAGAACCAAATATAAGCAACAACAATTGTATGATTAATTTAAAAGTTTTAAGGAAATGGTCTAGGCACACTTCTAAGGATATACTTGAGAGAATAATGATATCTTAAACCAATAGGGAAGCAAAAGCAGTAATTTGAAGTTTGAAGTGTGAGAGTCTGGTCATAGAGAAGGGTTTCAATTTTAAAAATAGGGAAATGATAGCGCTTCTTCAAACAAACGCTATTATAATTGTTATTTAATAGCGCTTTCTAAAAGAAACGCTATTAATGATTGATCGTTTAAAAGCGCTTCCTTGAATAATCGCCATTTAAACCAGCAACAAAAAATTGAATACAATATTGTTTTTTTTTTGCCAATGAATACAATATTATTGAATACAATACAATACTGATTTTACAGTGACAATAAAAATGTGAATACAATATTATTGGTTATTCTTTTCAGCAGCATGTTGATGCAAGGTATTCTTAAACTAATATTTGCTACAATATACATGGAATGAAGTTTGAAGAGACAAAGAAGGCACTTCAATTATTCCAAGCTGTTGACTCCCTTCAATATATCACATCTCCCTTCCCCTCTCATTTCTTGGGAGCGTTCTTGGAGAAAGAATCAAGTGTTGTCTTAAAGCAGCCTTCCATTCGTCCAATAATATACTCCTCATAATGGTCATAAGGCATTCATATATCTTCATATCGTCTGTCATGATGTGACGTCCCCAAGTTCCACTCAAGGAAATCCCATTATTTTAGAATTCACTTATACTATTAACTATGACCTAGTGATTATGCGCTCATTAAAGCAACGATAACAGGCATCCAACATGAACGTGTATAACATCAGAGTAAACGCAACAGGATAAACGAAAACATGACACACATGTATAAGCAGTATTAAGTATACATGGTGGCCCCATCAATAGGGTTAAGTACATATACAAACGGAAGTACATAAGAAAGTAAAAATACAACATATACATCAAAAGGGACTCTAACACTCGAACTCACATGCTCTCTATAAATCCCCGATTTTCATGCTTTCTAATATCAGTAAATTATATAAATGAGTTTATATTTTTATCTGATGTTTAGAGAATGAAATTAAATAAACTAAGGTCTACGCTATCGTAGGAAGTTACGGTTAAATTTTGGGTCGAAAACTCAGACAGAGCCCGATCTGCGTTTTTCACTGACAGTATGATTTTACTGCTCAGACGACCTAATTTTGACTCAGGAACCAAATAGTTAGGCTTAGAATCAAATTGCCTACATTTTTTATAAAATTGGTCTTTCGTACTAAAAAGCGAAATAATATAAGTTATTCGGGCGAAATCTTCAATCGGGTGACGAACGGAGCTGAATAGGGATTTACCGGGACCCGCTAACGGATAAACATGAAGTCACATCAGGTCGCATCACCTAGGAAGGCGTGCCAGCGTCATGATGACGTTTGAAAATATCTGGACGCGAAAAGACCAAAATGCCCCGGATCTTTTTCACAATTACCATTTTCCCTTATGTGAAAAGATCATTTTGCCCTTAAGTGAAATTTTTTGGACATTCCTACCCCTCCCTTCACCAATCCCACGCTAGTTCCCTTCATAAACACACTTCTCCATTTCCTTCTTCAACTCCATTTTGCTTCCTTTCTTTCTCTCATTTTCTTAAAGAATTCTCAAGTGATTTTGTAAAGCAAAGTTGATCATCTTGCTCATCTTCATCCTCTAAGAGGTATGGACTTCTTCTTTGATCTCTTAATCTCCATATTCCTCCATTGAAATCATGTGTTTCAAACTTTTGTTCAAGTTGAAGCTTAAACTTCATGAATTCATAGGAAATTGTAGAAAAATCATTTTAATGGCAAACCAATTTCTATGAGCTAGTTTCATTGCCCTCCCTCATAATTCAAGAGCGTATAACCAAAAGAGTTCTCTAACCCATATGGGTATAGATGGCCAAACCTCACTCTTTTGGGCAAATAGGATTTTGTTCAAATTTTTTTGTATAGGAAACATTGATTTAGTTCTATCACACTTAGAGGGTCTTGAATCCAAGAGTATGTGATCAAAAGACATCCTTAGCATATTTTATTAGAGAGTGGCCAAACCACCCATTTGGGGAAAACATGAAATTTTGGTTCAAGTTTGAACAAAGACACTTGTTTTGGTGTTAAGAGTACCTAAGGATCATTAATCCAAGAGTTAGTAAAGTTTTAACAACTCTAGCCTATTTTGCTAAAATGGGGCCGAACCCTAGTCATATGAATTAAAGGGGTTTTGATTAGATTGTATTAATTTCTGGTTGTGATTTGTTGTAAAGGATCGGACGGTGTTTGACTATTCGGAAGCGTGTACGGCTGACAGTTGTGGATCCGCAGTCGGAGTTGCCCGGGTAAGCACGCGGGGAAAACTATTCAGGTGAGGGAAATAACCACAATATCGTCGGGGAGGCAATATTCAAAAAAAATTATATTGATATGCGTAGGGCGACGTAAACACCACTAGTGGTCGAGTGGCTGATAGGTTGATTATATGCTATATCGAGGTTGTATGCTATGTGTTAGTATGCTTAGTATGATATATGTGATATGTACGTTGTGCCTAGTAACATGCTTAGGGTTACTTAAATATTTACCTATGAGTTGATATGCTTACATGAGTTTTTAATATAATGAATATGATTATTAAGTCGGATTATGGTTGTTGAGGATATGATGTTGTGATTATTGTTGTATGAGTAGAGATAGGCAGTAATTTCTGATAAGTTGGGAGATGAAGATGTGGTGAGGGTTTAGAGGATTTTTATGTTGTAGTGCTCAACCTAGAGATTCTGTTGAGATATAAAGTTAATACCCGGTATAAAGTTGATACCCGGTTATACCGGAGAAAGTTAGTCGTAGTTGTGTATGAGTTGTGGTTGAGACACTAAGTTGTTAATCC
This sequence comes from Ammopiptanthus mongolicus, assembly GCA_039655645.1. NCBI lineage: Eukaryota > Viridiplantae > Streptophyta > Magnoliopsida > Fabales > Fabaceae > Ammopiptanthus > Ammopiptanthus mongolicus. The sequence goes on from CM077345.1 coordinate 40,631,387, forward strand.
CGAGACAAGTCGGTGAGGTTCATGTTGCATCGTTGTTGTTCATCACTGCGTAGGCGTACGGGCGATCGATCTTGCCTGCGGGGAGATAATCGTACCCATTAGTTATGAAACGGGCGAATGTCCCGACAAGGCCTGCAGGCGGCGGGCATATATCATTACCGTAAGTTGCGTTGTTGGCGGGCGAATATTCCAACCTAGCCTGCGGGCGGGGGAATATGTCGTACCCATGATACGAGTTGAGCCTGTGGGCGGGGAAATATGTCGTACCCATGATACGAGTTGAGCCTGCGGGCTGTTAGCCGAACCTTGCATTACGGGGGGTGGCACAGAGATGAACGAGACATCTTGATCTGTTGGAGATGTCGCGTCGTGATCGTGTCCATATAGTCGTTAGTTGCATGAGTGTGAGAGACAGTAGCTAAGAGATAAGAACTTGAGGAGATGATTGCTTGATACTGTTGTGTTGTTGTATGTTCCTATCTATATATCTTACTTTATAGCTAGTTCCCTATTTACAATGTATTGCTGTTTCTTATCCCCGTATTTCTCTATGTCGTATTTTCTTTATTCTCGATCGCACGAGAAGATCCTATTGAGGAGTTGCCAGAGGAGATTGATGGCATACCTGTTGAACCTGATGCTGGCGGGAGAGCCTCGAATCCCAGTTCTGGGAGACTTTGAGCTGCTTTATGCAGAGGACAACCGTCTCTGGGAGATTGACTACTCTCAGCAAAGAGTAGTGTATACGGGCCCGACTACCGTATACGTTAGAGTCGTGGTTGGGTAGACAGTCTTAGTTTGTTATGGCCAATACATGGGTTTGAGCGAAATGTATTTTTGGGGCCAAGAGAGAAGTCTGATGTATTTGCGTACTCTGAGATAGTTGATGTTGTTGTAAGCACTACTGATAGAGCCAATACTTTTATATGTATGTTATATATATATATATATATATATATATAGTCGTGGTATCAGTATTGGTTGTTTTAATATTTTCACATTTTTATTTAATCACACTACGCTGCTACGTTAAGAAGTTGAGTTCGGGTTACTAATGGGACCGCCGAGGAGGGGTCGTCTCACTCTCCCCATCCCCTCTCAAAATACATTAAAAGATCTCACCTCACATCCTATTACAAACGCACTGGCGATGTCACATCCTCAACGACTTGAAAGTCAAGAGCTACCCTGTCCTTCCCCATATGTGCGACTATAAACCTGCAAGGGCACATAGTCTGAGGAAGAACGACATAACAATCTGCCTACGCCTGGCGACTCTCAAATACCGCTCTGACCTCCTGTTCTGTCCTCTGAGCACAAAACCTCTGCGACTAGTTACGTGAGATGATGCTGGTGCAACCCACAACAAGTCCTGCTCATGCGGCCTGGGTGGGTGCCACATCTGGAAAACAGAAGAAACTGAATCACTCTGTATGGTCCCATGATGTCTGCTCGTTGTGGAGTACCGCCCCGAAACAGCAAGCTCACTAGTCAGCTGTATACGGTCAAAACAGTAGAGGGGTCCACCTTCCACCCTTGCTCGTCGTGATAGACGATCTCAAGCTCGCCCAACATCGGGATCCCCGGTGCTGTCTGGAGGAAGGGATGCATCCTCGGGTCCATAGTCGCCTCCTCTCTGCTCGCAGATCGAAAGCATAACATACAAGGAAACACAAGGAGATAAGATATACAGCACATCTATGACAGGGATGATGCAATGCAGAACATATAGCAAACACAACCATCCCTCGATATCAAGACACTACGGTCGTTTCCAAGATAGATGTACACATACTCTTTCTATGCATGCCGGCCGGTACTAAACACCCTACTAAGGTCAACATCACGTCCGCACATCGGACAACAAGTTGGTTCGTTTTGGTAATCCGTTCCGCTCGCCATGACCCATAAGAGTACATCACCACTAAATTGTCCCAGACAAAGAGGGTTAACTGGGGCCTCCTTGGAAGATCCACCGACAACTGGAAAGACTTAGGGTCTAGTTGGGATAGTTGGACGTGCCCAGGACCGCCACGACACGATAGGCGCTACCATACCGGTCTCATGTGGGTACACCTGTGTCCAGTATATCCCCAAGATCTCACGCAGTCCTACCCTTCTGTTTTCCGCACCCGCACTCGGTGCACCAACCTCGCATGCCTCACAATATACGTCTCGCCACTTTGCATCATATACATATGCTATGCATGTCATTCATCTCTCTTGAGCTGATATCGCAACACATGCAAACTTGCTCTTAGCAACAAGACCTTCAAGCTCCAAAGGTAATCATATGAGCTCCAAGCTCCACTGTAACCATAGGAGCTCCAAGCTCCCATCATGACCTTACGAGCTCCAAGCTCCAACTATGACCTCAAATTTTGGCTATCAGCTCAAACGTCCACAACGAGGTCAAAGCCCTAATCATACTAAACCTCCATTTTTCATACATACACGCATTTCCAAATATAATGCAATAGTTCATCAGTTATCAACATGCTCCATAAAGAAGTGAATAGCATACATACCAACATACCATTATCATCAACATATCATGCATCTCTTCCAAATATCAAATATCATAAATAGCAGATACACATTTATCAACACATAGCACATATTATTATGCATCACAAATCTGCTAACCTAGGGTATCAAATATAACAGTGATAGCCCAAAGTAGACTAAACCTAAGGTTTAGGTACTTTGTCAGGGCTCAACCTCACATAGGGTTTAGGGTTCCCCTACACACACAAAATATACAACGAGTGTAATCACGAACACAACGAGCACTTCTTGCACCTCTCCTTGCCTTCACAGTCGCGAGTCAATTGCTCCAAAAGGGTTCCGCATGCAACTTCCAAACTTGCCCTAATCACAGAAATAACACGTAGACTATAGCATTAACCCTAATACGAAGTTAGAACCGTGAAAAGAATCTTAAACCAAAAGAGATCATTGTATAGGTACAATGTAGGTAGATACGAAACCTTGGCTTACCCTCATTGAATCACAAAAGCAAATCAGTAGAATTGGAGTAGGAGTGGCGCTGATCACGAAAACATAATCGGAACTGGAATCGGATTAACGAACGGATCACAAACTCGGAATAAAAGCTTCAACTCCTCTGGTCTCTCTCAGTCTCGAGCTCTCAGTTTCAGAGAAATGGGAAAACTCTCTCGTGGTGAAAATGAAGGCTATTTATAGAGGTAAAACTCTGCTGACAATGCTTAAGCGTTCTGGATCGCCACGCTTTAGCGTTCCAACACTTGAGTGTTGGCTTCCTCAACGCCTGAGCGTTGACGCTTAATCACCGCCATGGCACCGCCCATCACGTGCCAGCCGCGACGCGTAACCGACACGTGTCACTTTACGTCCCATCACTGCCAGTCAACGGGTCAGAGTGGCCACGCTTGAGCGTCCAAAACTCACCACACTAGAGCGTTCCACTGGTCCACGCTTGAGCGTTCTGCTCCTGATCCCTTGTCCCTCATCCTTTTCTTATCCAATTCATTCTTACTCTCAGCAGGTTCTCTAAGCACACATTCGAGCTATGATAGTAATTATCAACAAACATATAAATACTTGATCTAGGCCAACTATCTCAATTAGGGTTTCAGAAAACTGGGATGTTACACTACCACCCCCTTAAAGAGAATTTCATCCCCAAAATTCCTCGTTTATACCTATAAACAACGACGCATACTTGTAGCACATCTGAGCCTCTCTTTCCCATGTTGAATCTCCGGTTATCGAGTCCCATTCCACTCTCACCAAAGGAATCTGCTTACCGCGAAGCTCCTTGATCCTTCTATCCACTATCCGAGCCAGTAAAGCCTCATATTCAAGGTTCTCTCTTAGCTGGATTAAATCGGGCTCTATCTCCTGTGATGGATCAGGGTAGTACTTTCTAAGTTGAGAAACGTGAAAAACGTCATGAAGTCTTGACAAGTTAAGTGGTAAGGCTATCTGGTAAGCTACTGGACCAATTCGGCGAAGAATTTGAAATGGTCCTATGAATCTGGGTGTAAGCTTTCGGGATTGAATTTCCTGCCAAAACCAGTCCTTGGAGTAACTCTTACAAACACATGATCGCCCTCCTGGAACTCTAAAGGTCTTCTCCGCTTGTCAGCGTAGCTCTTCTGCCTATCCCATGCGGCTTTCATCTTTTTCTCGGATTAACTTAACTTGTTCCGTCGTTTGTTGCACCAGCTCAGGTCCTAACAACTGATTCTCTCTAGTCTCAAACTAACACAACGGAGTCCTGCACTTCCTCCCGTACAAAGCTTCATATGGCACCATTCCAATACTTGAGTGGTAACTGTTGTTATAGGTAAACTCAATCAAAGGAAGAAACTTGTCCCCAACTTCCCGTGTGTTCCAACACACATGCTCTTAGCAGGTCTTCCAATGATTGAATCGCTCGTTCTGACTGACCATCCGTTTGGTGATGACAAGCAGAACTCAACCTTAACTTGGTTCCCAACGCTCCATTCAGGAACCTCCAAAACCTTGAAGTAAACCTCGGGTCTCGGTCTAAGATAATACTTGAAGGCACACCATGCAGACGCACCACCTTTCTGATGTAAACCTGAGTCAACCTTTCCAGAGAATAGTTCTGGTTGATAGGTAAAAATGGGCACATTTCGTCAACCCATCTATGATAACCCAAATCGCATCACACCTCTTCTGAGTCTTTGGTAACCCAAAAACAAAGTCCATTGCAATACTGTCCCATCTCCATTCCAGAACATCCAATGATTGCAAAAATCCTGCTGGCTTTTGATGCTCAACCTTAGCCTTTTGGCACACCAAACAGGATAGGACATAAGCTGCCACTTCCTCTACATTCCTGGCCACCAAAATAACTTCTTCAAATCCTGATACATCTTGGTAGCTCCTGGGAGAAAACTCAACTTGCTCTTGTATGCTTCCTCTAAGATCATATTCTTAACTTCATTATCCTCAGGCAAACAAACTCTGTCGCCAAATCTGATGAGGCCATCCAAACCTCTCTTAAACTCAAACGTCTAACCATCCTCGATCAGCTGATTAACCTTCTTAAGGTACTCATCCTCAGCTTGCTTTCTCCAAAGCAGATTCAGGAAATCGCTAGTAACCTCGATCATCCCAAGATTCATCTTATCCTCAATGATTTCCACATCCAGATTCAGATCCCTAAACTGCTCTAACAACTCAAGCTCCCGTACCATCATTGCAGATACGTGTAGGGACTTCCTACTAAGCGCATCCGCTACGACATTCGCCATGGCTGGAGGGTATTGCAGGTCGAATTCAAAGTCATTTATGAATTCCATCCACCTCCTCTGCCGCATGTTCAACTCTTTCTGATCAAACATATACTTTAAGCTCTTATGGTCGCTAAATATGCTAAATTTAGCACCATATAGATAGTGTCTCCATATCTTCAATGAAAACACTATCGAAACTAGCTCCAGATCATAAGTTGGGTAGTTTCGTTCATGCAATCTCAGCTGTGTAACATCTCGGTTTTTCTGTGAACTCTGATCGAGCTGGATAATCTCGATTGGAGCTTTGGATGATTGTGTGAATTGTTGTGTGTTAGTTTCATACCTAGTTTGAAGCTTAGGAATAGGCTTGAACAAGGTTAGAAGTGCCTAAGGCATAAAACGAGCAACTGAGGAAGTCAGAAGGCTGGAAGTTCTTCTCTCGCTGAGCTTGACGCTCAAGCGTGGGAGGAGTTGGAAGCCTCAGCGTGCTGAGTGTGCTGAGCAGCTGCTCTGAGTTTGGACGTGTGTGAGACACGTGTCAGGTCAGGGAGCAGGCGAGGTCCCATGCTCGAGCGTGGAGAGATCCCATGCTACAGCGTGGCGACGCTCAAGCGTGCAAAGTGGTGAATGCTTAAGCGTGGACATCAGAAACTATAGTGGAGCTTCCACTTTCATCTCCTCATTTTGCACAAAACTTAGAGCTTTTCTGCAACTAGAGAGAGAAGCTCTGAGGTTCTAGTGAGAGAAAGCTTGAGGTTAGAGGTGATCGAGCCGCCGGAACGCGATTCCGACTACACAGTCGCAATCACGGCGAAGTTGTACACAACTCCAGCGGATTATTTTGTCGATTCACCCCAGGTAAACTCGAACCCCTAACACGCATTCTTCGTGCTCTTGGCGTTCTTCGAGTCTTTACCTTTTTCTTTGATCTTTTGGGCTTGCCCTACGGCTAACACAGTTGTATATATTTTGTGCTCGTTATTAGGGCAAAGTGCGTGCTCGTGATTTCCCGCAAATTAAGGACTAAGGCCGCGGCTACCAAGAGGATTGGGGCCGTTCTTGGTGCTGCCATTGAAGGGGGCTGCGAGCTTGAGGAAGGAGGAGTGAGCCAGTGATCGCGTGGATTTGCGTGCCGACAGTTCAGGTGGGGAGAAAGAGTACTGCTGCCGTCGGGAAGGCAAGAGTAATGTAGTTGTGATTTCTGCTATGTGTAGGGAAACCCTAACCCTACTAGTGGTTGAGCCCTGACAAAGTATCTAGACCCTAGGTTTAGCTTACTTTGGGCTATCGCCGTTAAGATTGGAAACCCTAAGTTAGCGAACTGTTAATTAAGGATGCTTGTTGATGTATGACTGTATGCTGTTGGCTGTTGTTGCTATCTGTCTGTCTATATGCTACTTGGTATATGTGATATGCTGCTAGCTGCTTATATGCTGTTGTTGATGTTACTGCTACTATGGTGATATTATTGTTATTGCTATGTTATATGCTGTAATATTAAGAGTTGTGGCGGAATGCCATAGAATAAGTTGGCTGTGTGCCGTGTTGTTATCGTGTTGATACCGCGGATGGTGCCGTTGCTGTTGTACTGACTTCTTGAGGCTGTGGCCGTGTTGCTTGAGCTGTGGCTCGTGGACACGTGGCGTCGAGGCTGTGGCCGTGTGGATGCAGTGGCAACGTGTTGTTTTGATTGAGAGCTTAGGCGTGAGATCCGGTATCAAGCCCGTTGAGGATGTTTGTTGCATGTCATTTTCAGCTGCCAAGTGGCGAGGCCGTGTGACAGGTAGTATGGGCTGCCAGCGTCATACGAGATTAGCGGTACTTGAGTGCGGGTACGGAAAGTAGATGGGGCGGTCAAGTGAGTGCCGGTCTCATGATTAGTTTATAGTGACGGATGAGGTAGCTCTTATCCTGTCGTGATGCCCGATCCAGTCCGGTTTGCCCGACTAATCCCACAGCTTTCCAGTTGTTCCAGGCTAACATTCCGAGGCGACCGAGATGCCCCGATTCCGGTATGGAAGTGGGATGCACTCTTATTGGTCACAGCGAGCGGTTTGATTTCTGGGATAGGCTAACTCCGTTCCGACACAGAACCTGTTCCGGTGTGGACTTGTTCGGGTGTGGAATCGTTCCAGTTGGGAACCTGCATAAGTGCATTTTTCGGCCGACATGCTGCATGGGATTAGTATCCCGGTCTAGAGGATTGATCTGAGTGTGAGACTCATGGGATGGTTGTCTGTTGCAATTGTTGTCTCGAGAGATGTGTGCTGGACTACAGTAAATGTAATAAGTGTGAAATCTGTTATATGCTATCTGTTATGTGTTTACTGTATTACTACTGTTTTCCTACTTTATGATGCGCTGTATTTCTTATCTCCCTTCTGTTTTTCCTTGTTGTCTTTGGTGGGATCGCTTAAAGATGATGAGAAATCGGAGATTCAGCATGGACCCGAGGCTTCACCCGTTCATCACGGGGGCACCGCGGATGCCGATGCTGGGCGACATTGAGATTATCTACCATGATGAGAGGGGATGGCGGGTAGACCCCTCTACCTTTTTCGTGGTCTACACAGGACCAGTCAGCCTGATTTTCCGGAGCGGCACACCTCCTTATTTAGATATCATTGGTCCCTATAGCATCTACCAGTTCCTCCCCTTTCCGAGGATGTGGTGACCTCCGAGGCAAAGGGAGCAGGACTACACATGGGTGGCACCCCAGTCATCGGTCGTGACCAGCAGGAGAGGTTACGTCTACCGAGGCCAGCGCAGGAGGACCGAGCAGTACTTGAGGACTTATCGCAGGCATAGGATCGTGGTGTCCAGTTCTTCGTTAGAGTATGAGCCGATTGTGCATTACAGGCGTACTCATGGCGAGGGTCAGGGTAGCTTCGGGCATCCTCACCACTGATGGTGAGAGCCTGCCAGTGCGTCCTAGGGAGTGAGCTGAGAGCTTTTGATGTATCTTTTGAGAGGGGACGGGGGGTTACTGGTGAGCTCCGAATGTTTTCTCTTGCTCTTGATGTATTTTTGGTTTCTACTCGACCGTATGTATATGTATGTACGCGCCTTACTGATGGGGCTAACTTATGCATGTTATTATATAGTTATGCTTTTTTTTTTTCCTCACTTTATACTCTGATCGTCGTTTGCTATGCTTGCCGTTCTTGTTTACGTTGTTTAGTTTCCCCAACACTGCTTGTTTTACCACGCTATTGCTTTATTTACGGCTAGGCGTAGTTAATAATAATAATAAGAGGTTGGGACTAATGGGATTATCCTTCTAAGAGAGGAGGGTCGTCTCATTATTATGGTATCAGAGCGTCGAGGACGTTCTGCAGCCAATGGGATTATCCTTTTAAGAGAGGAGGGTCATCTCATTATTATGGTATCAGAGCAGTTCGATTCTAAATCGGACTGTGAAGGTTAAGTGTATTGGCTTTGACGGTTGATAACCGAGTTCTATCAACTGTGTCGGGTTTTGGGTAGAGTGTCTGATGCGCTAGTTATCGAAGTATGATAACTGTTTTCATTTATAAGGCATATGATATGTTTAACTATTAAGTGCTATTATATGTCTTATGAATTGGGACTTGTTTTCGGTGCGGAGCACCTCATTTGGTCAAGAACTGTCCGAGGACCCAACACATCAGATGTTTTAATTGCAATCAGATGGGTCACTATGCGTCAGATTGCAAGCCCGGAGTGAGAAGAAGGGCTCAGTTTCAACAGCAGAGTGGTAGTACTCAGACTGGTGGAGCGAGATCAGTCGTGGCAAGTCAGCAGAGCAGGCCACAGACGACCGGAACAGTGTTTGCCGTGTGAGGTTCTGAAGTCTCCCAAAGTCCTGATCTGATCCAAGGTAAGTGCTTAGTTTCTGGTAAGCTTTTGTCGGTTCTGTTTGATTCGGGGGCTACACATTCTTTCATATCAGCAGAGTGAATGGATCATTTAGGGTTGCCTGTTTCTACTTTGCCATATGACTTAACTGTTTCAACACCTACCGGTGATTCTTTAACAACCTTATCCGTATGCCGTAAATGTCCTGTTACGGTATAAAACCGTCATTTTCTTGTTGACCTTATCTGTTTGCCTATGCAACAGATAGATGTAATCCTAGGCATGGACTGACTTTCGGCCAACCATGTAATGTTAAAGTGTTCAAACAAAAGTCTCAGTTTTTCCGAGCAATCTGGATTGATGCCTGCCAACGAGAGTACTCCGATGGGTGAACGATCAGACGAGTATGTGGTGTTGTTCTCTTTGGAAGTGAAGGAGACTCCTAGTATCGTGCGAGAGTTTCCGGATGTGTTTCCCGATGACGTTCCTGGATTACCACCAGAGAGAGAGGTGGAGTTTGCCATAGACCTGGTACCGAGAACTGGACCTATATCGATAGCACCATATCGGATGTCTCCAGTGGAGCTGATGGAGTTAAAGAAGCAGTTGGATGAGATGCTAGGCAAGGAATTTATCAGGCCTAGTGCATCTCCGTGGGGAGCTCCGGTGTTGTTTGTGAAGAAGAAGGACGGGAGTTCGAGGCTATGCGTAGACTATCGTCAGTTGAACAAAGTAACGATAAAGAATAAGTATTTGTTACCATGGATAGATGATTTGATGGATCAGCTGAAAGGGGCAGCTGTGTTTTCTAAGATCGACCTACGATCTGGATACCATCAAATTCGGGTTAAGAAAGAGGATGTGCCAAAGACTGCTTTTCGGAGTCGGTATGGTCACTACGAGTATTTGGTTATGCCGTTTGGTATGACTAATGCTCCAGCCGTGTTCATGGATTATATGAACAGGATCTTCTGACTGTTCCTAGACAAGTTTGTTGTCATTTTTATCGATGACATCCTTGTATACTCTTCGAGAAAAGAGGAACACCAAGAGCATCTGAGGGCGGTGTTGCAAGTGCTAAAGGACCGACAGTTGTATGCTAAACTGTCGAAGTGTGAGTTTTGATTAGAGGAAGTTTAGTTTCTAGGCCATGTGATCAGTAAGGATGGAATCGCAGTGGATCCTACGAAAGTTGAGGCCGTAGTGAGTTGGGAAAGCCCTAAGTCTATAAACGAGGTGAGGAATTTTCTTGGTTTAGCGGGCTACTATCGGAGGTTTATAGAAGGATTCTCAAAGATTGCGTTACCAATGACGCAGTTAACGAGAAAGGGGAAGACGTTTGAGTGGTCAGAGGCTTGCGAGCAGAGTTTCCACGAGCTGAAAGGAAGACTGACCACATCACCCGTGCTGGTGTTACCAGATCCTTTAGGACGATTCGATGTATACTGTGATGCATCTTATCAAGGCTTGGGATGTGTGCTCATGCAAGACAGAAGAGTGGTGGCATATGCCTCCAGGCAGTTGAGAGTACATGAGCGGAACTACCCAACGCACGATCTGGAGTTGGCTGCAATAGTGTTTGCATTGAAGATATGGAGAACTATCTTTATGGTGCTAAATTCAGTGTGTTTAGCGACCATAAGAGCCTGAAGTATCTGTTCGACCAGAAAGAGTTGAACATGCGGCAACGGAGATGGATGGAATTCATGAAGGACTATGAATTCGACCTGCAATACCATCCAGGTAAGGCAAATGTTGTGGCGGATGCGCTCAGTAGGAGTCCCTACACGTATCTGCGATGATGGTAAAGGAGCTAGAGCTTTTAGAGGCGTTTAGAGATCTGAATTTGGAAGCAGAAATCGTCGAAGATAAGCTGAAATTGGGGATGGTTAGAGTAACTAGCGATTTCCTGAACCTGTTATGGAAGAAGCAAGTTGAGGATAAGTACCTCGAGAGTGTGAATCGGTTGATGAAGGAGGTAAGACATCGGAATTCGGAAGAGGTACAGAAGGTCTGCTTAGGTATGGTGACCAGGTTTGTGTGCCGGCGGATAGAGAAGTTAAGAATATGATCCTGGAGGAAGCACACAAGAGCAAGATGAGTTTCCATCCGAGGGCTACCAAGATGTATCACGATCTGAAGAAGCTGTTCTGGTGGCCGGGGATGAAGAAAGACGTAGCAGCTTACGTCCTAACCTGCTTGGTGTGTCAGAAAGTGAAGATTGAATACCAGAAGCCAGCAGGGTTGTTGCAATCGCTGGATGTCCCAGAATGGAAATGGGATAGTATTGCCATGGACTTTGTTTCTGGGTTGCAGAGAACTCAGAAAAGGTGTGATGCAATCTGGGTAATCATCGATCGATTGACGAAGTGTGCTCACTTTTTACCAATCAACCAGAGTTACCTTCTAGAGCGATTAACTCGAATTTACATCAAGGAAGTTGTAAGGCTGCATAGGGTACCTTCGAGTATCGTTTCGGACCGCGATCCAAGGTTTTGGAGGAGCTTACACAGTACAATGGGAACTGAGTTAAATATGAGTTCTGCTTATCATCCTCAAACGGATGGTCAGTCTGAACGAACAATTCAGTCATTGGAGAATCTCTTAAGAGCATACGTGTTGGAAAACACGGGAAGTTGGGACGAGTCTCTTCCATTGATCGAGTTTACTTACAATAACAGTTTCCATTCTAGTATTGGGATGGCGCCGTATGAAGCACTGTATGGACGGAAGTGCAGGACTCCATTGTGCTGGTTTGAGACAGGAGAAAGTTAGCTATTAGGCCCAGAGTTGGTACAGCAAACAATGGAACTAGTCCGTAAAATACAGGAAAAGATAAAGGTTGCAAGAGACAGGCAAAAGAGCTACACTAGGGGGCCTTCGGAATTCCAAGAGGGTGACCATGTCTTCATGAGAGTTACCCTAACAACTGAAGTGGGAAGGGCAATTAGATCCAGAAAGCTAACACCTAAATTCATAGGACCGTTTCAGTTTCTTCGACGAATCGACCCTGTAGCCTATCAGGTAGCTTTGCCACCAAATATTTCAAATATTCATGACGTCTTTCACGTCTCTCAGCTCAGAAAATATCATCCCGATCCATCACACGGGTTAGAGCCCGAATCAATTCAACTGAAAGAGAATCTGGAGTACGAAGCTTCACCTGTTCGGATTGTGGACAGAAGGAACAAGGAGCTACGCAGTAAGCATATTCCGTTAGTAAGAGTGGGATGGAACCCAATGACTGGTGATTCAACGTGGGAACGCGAAGCTGAGATGCGCCAGCGTCATCCATATCTGTTCACAGGTATACAACGAAAATTTCGAGGACGAAATTTTCTGTACAAGGGGTGGTAATGTAACATCCCGGTTTTTCTGTGAACTCTGATCGAGCTGGGTAATCTCAATTGGAGCTTTGGATGATTGTGTGAATTGTTGTGTTAGTTTTAGACCTAGTCTGAAGCTTAGGAATAGGCTTGAACAAGGTTGGAAGTGCCTAAGGTGTAAAACGAGCAACTGAGGAAGTCAGAAGGCTGGAAGTTCTTCTCTCGCTGAGCTTGACGCTCAAGCGTGGGAGGAGTTGGTCACCTCAGCGTGCTGAGTGCACTGAGCAGCTGCTCTGAGTTTGGACGCGTGTCAGACACGTGTCAGATCAAGGAGCAGGCGGAGTGGACGAGGTCCCACGCTCGAGCGTGGAGAGATCCCATGCTAGAGCGTGGCAACGCTCAAGCGTGCAAAGTGATGAAAGCTTAAGCGTGGGCAACAGAAACCATAAGTGGAGCTTCCACTTTCATCTTCTCATTTTGCACGAAACTTAGAGCTTTTCTGCAACTAGAGAGAGAAGCTCTGAGGTTCTAGTGAGAGAAAGCTTGAGATTAGAGGTGATTGAGCCGTCGGAACGCAATTCCGACTACATCGTTGTAATCACGGCGAAGTTTTACACAACTCCAACGAATTAGTTTCTCGATTCGCCCCAGGTAAACTTGAACCCCTAACATGCATTCTTCATGTTCTTGGCGTTATTCGAGTCTTTACCTTTTTCTTTGATCTTTTGGGCTTGCCCTAGGGCTAACACTGTTGTATATGTGTTGTGCTGTTATTAGGGCAAAGTGTGTGCTCGTGATTTCCCGCAAATTGAGGACTAAGGCCGCGGCTACCAAGAGGATTGGGGCTGTACTTGGAGCTGCCATTGAAGGGGGCTGCGAGCTTGAGGAAGGAGTAGTGAGCCGGTGATCGCGTGGATTTGCGTGCCGATAGTTCAGGTGGGGAGAAAGAGTACTACTGCCGTCGGGAAGGCAAGAGTAATGTAGTTGTGATTTCTGCTATGTGTAGGGAAGCCCTAACCCTACTAGTGGTTGAGCCCTGACAAAGTATCTAGACCCTAGGTTTAGCTTACTTTGGGCTATCGCCGTTAAGATTGGAAACCCTAGGTTAGCGAACTGTTGATTGAGGATGCTTGTTGATGTATGACTGTATGTTGTTGGCTGTTGTTGCTATCTGTCTGCCTATATGCTTCTTGGTATATGATATACTGCTAGCTGCTTATATGCTGTTGTTGATGTTACTGCTACTATGGTGATATTATTGTTGTTGCTATGCTCTATGCTATAATATTAAGAGTTGTGGCAGAAAGCCGTAGAATAGGTTGGTTGTGTGCCGTGTTGTTTTCGGGTTGATATCGTGGATGGTGCCGTTGCTGTTGTACTTACTTCTTGAGGCTGTGGCTGTGTTGCTTGAGCTATGGCTCGTGGACGCGTGGCGTCGAGGCTGTGGCCGTGTGGATGTAATGGCATCGTGTTGTTTTGATTGAGAGCTTAGGCGTGAGATCCGGTATCAAGCCCGTTGAGTATGTTTGCTGCATATCATTTTCAACTGCCAAGTGGCGAGGCCGTGTGATAGGTAGTATGGGCTGCCGGCGTCATACGAGGTTAGCGGTACCTGAGTGCGGGAACGGAAAGTAGATGGGGCGGTCAAGTGAGTGGCCTTGGGGATGTTGCCGGTCTCGGGAATAGTTTACAGTGACGGATGAGGTAGCTCTTATCCTGTCGTGACGCCCGATCCAGTCCAGTTTGCCCGACTAATCCTTGAGCTTTCTAGTTGTTCCAGGCTAACGTTCCGAGGCGATCGAGATACCCCGGTTCCGGTATGGAAGGGGGATGCACTCTTATTGGTCACGACGAGCGATTCGGTTTCTTAGAAAGGCTAACTCCGTTCCGACACAGAACCTGTTCCGGTGTGGACTTGTTTGGTTGTGGAACCGTTCCAGTTGGGAACTTGCATAAGTGCGTTTTTCGGCTGACATGCTGCATGGGATTAGTATCCTGGTCTAGAGGATTGATCTGAGTGTGAGACTCATGGGATGGATTTCTGTTGCAATTGTTGTCTCGAGAGATGTGTGCTGGAACGCAGTAAATGTAATAAATGTGAAATCTGTTATATGCTATCTGTTATGTGTTTACTGCATTACTACTATTTTCCAACTTTATGACGCGCTGTATTTCTTATCTCCCTTCTGTTTTTTCTTGTTGTCTTTTATGGGATCGCTTGAAGACGACGAGCCAGCGGAGATTTAGCATGGACACGAGGCTTCACCTGTTCATCACAGGGGCACCGCGGATGCCGGTGCTGGGCGACATTGAGATTATCTACCATGATGAGAGGGGATGGCGGGTAGACCCCTCTACCTTTTTGGTGGTCTACACAGGACCAGTCAGCCTGATTTTTTTGGAGGGGTACACCTCCTTATGTAGATATCATTGGTCCCTATCGCATCTGCCAGTTCCTCCCCTTTCCGTGGTTGTGGCGACCTCCGAGGCAAAGGGAGCAGGACTACACATGGGTGGCACCCCAGTAATCGGTCATGACCAGCAGGAGAGGTTATGTCTACCGAGGCCAGCGTAGGAGGACCGAGCAGTACTTGAGGACTTACCACAGGCGTAGGATCGTGGTGTCGAGCGTCAGAGTATGAGCCGATTGTGCGTTACAAGCGTACTCATGGCGAGGGTCAGGGTAGCTCAGGGCATCCTCACCACTGATGGTGAGAGCCTGCCAGTGCGTCCTAGGGAGTGAGCTGAGAGCTTTTGATGTATCTTTTGAGAGGGGACGGGGGGTTGCTGGTGAGCTCCGAGTGTTTTCTCTTGCTCTTGATGTATTTTTGGTTTCTACTCAACCGTATGTATATGTATGTACAACGCCTTACTTATGGGGCTAACTTATGCATGTTATTATATAGTTGTGCTTGTTTTTTTTTTCGCGCTTTATACTCTGATCGTCGTTTGCTATGCTTGCCGTTCTTGTTTATGTTGTTTAGTTTCCGCAACGCTGCTTGTTTTACCATGCTATCGCTTTATATATGGCTAGGCGTAGTTAATAATAATAATAAGAGGTTGGGACTAATTGGATTATCCTTCTAAGAGAGGAGGGTCGTCTCATTATTATGGTATCAGAGCGTCGAGGACGTTCTGCAGGCAATGGGATTATCCTTCTAAGAGAGGAGGGTCGTCTCAAGCTACCTAGAGGCATATACCACTACTCTTTATTCCTGCATGAGGACACAACCCAATCCTTGATAAGACGCATCACAATACACGTCAAAATGTCCTAACGGATCTGGAAAAATCAACACCGGCGACGTGGTCAATCTTTGCTTCAGCTCTAAGAAACTCTGCTCACAAGCTTCCGACCACTCAAACGTCTTTCCTTTTATCATCAACTGTGTCATAGGCAACATAATCTTAGAGAATCCTTCAATGAACCGTCTATAGTAGCCCGCCAAACCAAGAAAACTGCGAACCTCGCTCACATACTTCGGACTTTCCCACTTAACCACTGCTTCAACCTTAGCAGGATCCATCATAATTCCATCCTTGTTGATCACGTGTCCTAAGAACTGCACTTCCTCTAGCCAGAACTCACACTTGGATAACTTCGCGTACAACTGCCTATTCTTCAACACCTGTAGCACCACTCGAAGATGGTCTTGATGTTCCTCTTTACTCGAAGAGTAAACAAGGATGTCAGATAAACACGACAACAAACTTGTCTAGGAACGGTCGGAATATCCTGTTCATATAGTCCATGAACACGGCCGGAGCATTAGTCACACCGAACGGCATAACCAAATACTCGTAATGCCCATACCGACTTCGAAAAGCAGTCTTTGGTATATCCCCCTTCCTCACTCTGATTTGATGATAACCGAATCGCAGATCGATCTTGGATAACACAGTTGCTCCCCTCAACTAATCCATCAAATCGTCAATCCTTGGCAACAGGTACTTGATCTTTATTGTCACTTTATTCAGCTGACAAGAGTCCACACATAACCTTGAACTTCCGTCCTTCTTCTTGACGAACAGTATCGGAGCTCCCCATGGCGACGGACTCGGTTTGATCAATTCCTTGCCTAGCATCTCATCCAACTGTTTCTTCAACTCCGTCAATTCTGCTGGAGACATTCGATAAGGTGTTATCGAAATAGGTCTAGTTCCTAGTACGAGATCTATGGCAAATTCGATCTCTCTTTCTGGTGATAACCCTGGAACATCATCTGGAAACACCTCCGGAAATTCCCGCACAACAGGCAGCGCTTCCACGTTCGGAGTTTCCTTCACTTCCAAGGAGAATAGCACCACGCACTCTCCAGATCGTACACCCTTCGGAATACTTTCATCAGCAGGCGTCAATCCAGATAGCTCAGAAAAACAAAGGGTTTTGTTCGAATAGTCCAATATCACATGGTTAGCCGAAAGCCAATTCACACCTAAAATAACATCAATTTGTTGCATAGGCAGACAGACTAGGTCAACAATGAAATGTCTGTTTTCTATAGTAATAGGGCATTTCAAGCATACAAACATGGTAGTCAATGAATCACCCGTGGCTGTGGAAACGGTAAGGTCATACGGTAAAGATGAAACTAGTGACCCTAAATGATCCATGCACTCCATAAAAATAAACGAATGGTTAGCCCCTGAGTCAAACAACACAGATAAGAGCTTGCCTGAAATTAAACACTTACCTTGAATCAGATCTGGGCATCGAGAGGATTCAGCTCCCCTCACGGCAAACACTCTCCTTGTGGCTTATGGTCTTTCAGCCTGTCTAGCTACACCAGTTGGTCATGCATTCCCTTGCCTGCAGTCCTTGGCCATGTGTCCTTGCTTTCCACATGCATAACAAGTCATGGACCTCCCGGGTACTTGGCTTTTGCAGTCTCGAGCCATGTGTGGCCCTCCACACTTGAAGCAACCTTGCAACACTTGAGTTGCATTTGGTCTCTGACTTCCATCACCTTCTGTCTTCTGGGTTGGCTTCTGGTAAGGTCCTCGACCACTCTGAAACCTTCCACGTCCACCCTTTTGGTTACTGTGGATAGGTCCTCCGCTCCTTGTTGCCATCTCTCTTCTTCTTTCGATGTTCTCAATTGCCGAACACCGATCCAGCATGTCAGGGAATAGAGTAATCCCCAACGACACTATGGCTTTCTGAATCTTGTACTCTAAACCGTCCTCGAACCTGCGGCACATCCATTCCTCGTCCAGATACCGCTGATAAAACTCTGAGAATTTGAGCAGCGCCTCAAACCTCGCTACATATTCCCCAATCATCATGTTACCTTGCTTCAAACTCTGAAACTCCTTGTCCTTTTCCCTCCTGGTCATCCTAGGAAAATATTTCTCTAAGAAACATTCCCGGAACAACCTCCAAGTCATGGCTCTCCCTTTAGCTTCACACAACCTCTGCTTTCCTCTCCACCACATTTCTGCTCCTCCTATTAACATGAAAGAAGCATAAGAAATCTTCTGAGCTTTATCACAGTGTGTCGCTACGAAAATCTTCTCCAACTCTTGAATCCACAGCTCTACGCCTCGGGATTGTAGTCCCTGTTGAACTGAGGAGGTTGTCGCCTCATGAAGGCATCCAAACCAGCATCCTCATTCCTAACGTTCCTCTGTTGTTGCTGTTGTTGTTGATTTTCACGAGTCAACTGAATGAGTTGGGCATTCTGTTGAGTTTGTTGTAGCATTGCAGCAGCTATATCCCTCATAGTTTTGAGGGTTTCCAGTGACTTAGCTCCATTCCCCGTATAGGAAGCTTGAGCCTCTTGACGTCCATTGGGTTCGGTCCTACCTCTACCTCTACCTCTACCTAGAGCTATTGGTTCCTGATTCGAGTAATCGTTAGCTCAAAGTTCAAACATGATAAGCAACATAAATACATACAGCTACTTATCATTCATACAATCATTACAACAATTGATCGCGCTCCTTCTATACCTCTAGACACAGTCATACTTTCTTGCGGAGACGACAAACTTAGCCAGCTCAACTTCCTAATACCTCACAGTCTTGGTCCCCGACTTCCACAGTTCGAATAGGACCAAACTGCTCTGATACCACCTTAATGTGACGTCCCCAAGTTCCACTTGAGGAAATCCCATTATTTTAGAATTCACTTATACTATTAACTATGACTTAGCGATTTTGCGCTCATTAAAACAACAAAAACAGGCATCCAACATGAATGCGTATAACATCAGAGTAAACGCAACAGAATAAACGAAAACATGCACACATGTGTATAAGCAGTACTAAGTATACATGGTAGCCCAATCAGTAGGGCTAAGTATATATACAAACGGAAGCACATAAGAAAGTGAAAATACAACATATAAATCAAAAGGGACTCTAACACTCGAACTCACATGCTCTCCCCATCCCTTCTCAAAATACATTAAAAGATCTTTAAGCACACATTCGAGCTATGATAGTAATTATCAACAAACATATAAATACTTGATCTAGGCCATCTATCTCAATTAGGGTTTCAGAAAACTGGGATGTTACACATGATATTGTTTAAGCTCTTAAAGAGGCTAATGTAGCTCTTAGAGAAAGTATTGTTGTCTATTAGGGCATTCACATATCTTCTTGTCGTCTGTCATTCCAATAGAAAGATTTGTTGCTTGAAAGGCTCTCCATTCTGTTCTGGCTCACCAACGCCTCCTGTAACACCCCATTTCTTGATTAGTGTGTGGGGCATAAGTTAAGCATATTTAAGAGCTTAATTAAGTTCCTTATGTGTTGAGGAAGCCATGGTCTAAATTTGAGACAATTTGGCCTTGGAATGAGTTTAGAAAGTGTAAAAACGTGAAAGAACAATGTAAATCAGCGTCCAACATTTAGTCATGGAGAAACCTCACGCTCAAACGTTGACCGTTGACGTCAGAGTGTGGGTAGTTGCATGTCAGAGCGTGGAAGGGGGGACGCATGGAGGTGCACGTGTCAGCACTCACGCGACGCGTGGCAGAGACATGGCAATCAGCATGCCACATTCAAGCGTGGAGTTTTCCCACGTCAGAGCGTGCTCACGTTGAAGCGTGGAGTCTTCCCATGCTCAAGCGTGGACAGCTTGACAGCATCACTTAAGTTTTCTTCCTCATTTCATTTTGGATGAAAAACTTAGAAGTTTTCAGTCCAGAGAAGCGTGGGAGAGAGAGAATTGAGGTCCTAGAGTGAGAAAGTTGATCCCGGGGAAGTTCAAGGTATCGGATAGTGATTCCGACTACACCACTGCGACCAGAGCTTTGATTACTACGAGTTCCACGAATTAGTTTCTCAATTTCTTGAAGGTAAGCTCGAATCTCTAACATGTCGACCTTAGTGTTCTTCGTGTTCTTTGAGTTCTCCCTTGAATCTTCTTGGTTTTGGTATTGCCCTACGGTTAACAATGTCATTTACATGTTGTTTCGATGATTAGGGCAAAGTTCGAGGTCGTGACGGTGCTCGTGGTGGAGGAGGCAGCCGCAGCTGCTAGTGGTGGTGGCTGAGTGAGAGAACTGCGTGGTGGTGGTGGTGGTGTTATGGTCATGATTGTGTTCGTGATTTTTGCATCAATCGCTCTAAGGTGGGGGAAAGAATTACACTCGTCGGGGAGGCAAGAGTAGAGTAGAATACATTGATATGCGTAGGGGATCCTAAACCCTGCTAGTGGTTGAGTAATCGATAACATCTAAGTCCACATTGGCAATTATCGGAAAACGGTACTAATGTAGGCTTAGGCATTGTATGTTTATCACCGTAGGTTGATATTATACAAGCTCGAGGTCGTATGCTTAACATGCTTATATGTTTGCTATGATGTATTTGTGAATACATGTGTTGCCATGCTCGTGACAACATGCTTTACTGTCTTAAATGGTGATATGATGATGATATGCTTTACAGTCTTATTGATGGGTTGATGATAACATGTTGTATAATAGCATAATACTGCACATGTGATTGCTGGTATGCCTAGAGCTAAGAGATGATCATTTGTGAATTGGGTGATGTGTGAGATAAGATCATTTGGTGGTAATAAGCTGCTGCACTCAACCTGGTGAAATGATTGAGGACTATGGATAGTCGTGAACACTCTGCTTGGTAGGGAGTGTTAGTGTTCAATGTGTCAAGGGATGAGGTTGAGTTGCTAAGCGATTGATCGGAATGAGTCATGAAGATTCATGCTAGATTGCATTGTGTGGTGATGTCACAACCGCGTAGATCTGGGATTACCCAAGGTCAAACCGGAACTACAGATAGATGCTTGGTAGGTCTACTGTGAGCTTCTGAGATCTCTGATGCGCCTTCTAACACCGGGATAGCTATTCTTATCGAGAATGGGAATAGTGTCACCCTGCTTGGTAGGGGTGAGCATCCTGCTTGGTAGGGGATGTAAACCGTGGGTGTAACGGAACCTGTTGCTCGGATGACGTTTGACTTTCATCTTGCCTGGTTGGGGATGAGTATCCTGCTGGTAGGGGATACGTTGTGACGAAGGAATGTGGCCGTGTCTTCATGTAAGGTCTAGGTGCATGAGAGTGTGAGACCAGTAGTTAAGTTTAATAGACCTCGAGGATGGTTATTGGTGATGATTGGGTGTGGTTGTGCTATTAACGTATCTACTCTACCTTTATCCCTATCTGTGATGAGATGTAATTCTTATCCCTTGCTATCTCCATATTGTATGTCCTCTTATCATGGTAAGAAGACCCGGTGGTGGAGCCAGCTGACGAAGAGATGGATGACACTCCGTACGAGCCCGACGCTGGTGGAAGAGCCACCGACCCCAATCTCGGGAGGTTCTAAGTGGCTGTACAACGAGAACAAGCGAGAAGTACCCGTTCTCCAGACTGAAGAGAAGCGTGTTAGTGTACTAAGTGTATATAGCCAGTGAATCTTTATCTTTGGATGTATTTTGGGAGAGGAGAGGAAGTCTTCTGTATATCTTTATACCATGTTTCCTCTTTATGGTTGTGCACTCTGATGATGATGACTATATGTACAATATAAGTATAGTAGGTTTGTAAGTTTAAAGTTTTAAATACCCTCGTATGTTTAATAAGCACGTTAACGGTTATAACCTAACCAAGATTAGTTAATTAGGTTCTTTAATGAGGCAAGGGGACGTCTTACCTCCCTTAGTGCCACTCGTTTCATGCAGTTCTTAAAGAAAGTATTGCTGTTTATAAGCGCATTCACATATCTTCTGGGTCGTCTGTCATGACATTTAGGTAAGCCCTCTTCAGGCCCTTTTCTGAACATTATTCATGACACACAACAAGAAGATATGAGAGTGTTGGCCTCTTCTAGAATGATAAGAACACAGAGAATAATACATAAGGAGAGTTTATAAAATTTGTAGTGTGGGATAAGAACACAGAGGAAGGTTATTTATATGAGAAATTGACTTAGGTTTAGTTGCGTTTGTTCAATAGCTATTAAGGCGGAATTGATTATGGACAATTTTCTATGCATTGAAGGTTGAATATCGGTTTTTTTGTGCAAAGAGTTGATTGTACTTCCATGAAATGTGTCAACGCCCAACGACTATGGGCCGATAGTTGGTCACCTAGAAAGTGTAGTTTTAATATGAAGGAAAGATAGTGTTTCCTCATTCAAGCGCTATGATAGTTACCACTTCCATAGCGTTTGTTGTATTA
Organism: Ammopiptanthus mongolicus; assembly: GCA_039655645.1. Taxonomy (NCBI): domain Eukaryota; kingdom Viridiplantae; phylum Streptophyta; class Magnoliopsida; order Fabales; family Fabaceae; genus Ammopiptanthus; species Ammopiptanthus mongolicus. Next base: position 40,653,461 of record CM077345.1, read on the forward strand.
AACGCTATTAAAAGCGTCTATTATGATAACGCTTCCCCGATTAAGCGCTATTAATAAGGTATGGGGTAAAGAGTGTTTTTTTTCAAAATAGGGTATGGGGGTAAAGATAGCATTTACTAGGTGAAATGCTATTAAAAGTTTATATGTTAATAGAGTTTCCTCAGGACAACGCTATTAAATACTTATGCACATTTTTTAAGAGTGTTTTCTGTCGAAACCGCTATTAAGTGTGCATTATTAAATCTCGAATCTGGCATAGTGTTTTAACAAGGTGCAACTTTTGGGTGTCACCTTCTATAGCCATTCGGGTCAACAAGACACACTTTCTAGAAAATCGGGTTCGCACGATCCGTTCGTGGCCTACGACCATTTTTGGCTGTTCAAACTTAATCTAAACGTATTTCCATTATCTCTACGTCATGGATTCATGTCTAAACATGTTCTAGGGTAAATCTAGATAGCTATCATAATAGTAAGCAAACAAAACAATGGTCCAAAATCATTTAGGTTTTCTGTAACTTTCCTCTATGAACATCAAATGTCAAATACATTTTAAAGCTCCCCGTTCACCACCCAATTGTTCCTCTATCCCCGCCCATGAATTTAGGTTGCCATTTGACAATTCTACCATCAATAAGGGCGAGAAACTCACCCGAGAAGCTTCTAGTCTTGCTCGCTACTTCAAGGGAGATTCAGATTGATGTTGTTCTCCTCGTCCTCCCTGCCTATCTCTACTCAGATGTATGTTATCAACATCCAACAGAACGAGTTTATGACTTTATGCTATGTTTTTGTTTTTGTTTTTTTTTTTTAAAAAGTCCCAACTCGTGAGCCAACCTGGCTCAACCCGACTCTAACCCGTGCAACCCGCGGGTTAAGTGAGCCAGGTCAAAACAACCTAGGGTAAATGTGAGCCAGGCTTTTGCCAACCCAACCCACTAGTGAGCCGGGTTGGGCCGGGTTGGTTCGCGGGTTAGAACCCATATTGACAACCCTATCAACGACTAAGGAACAAGTCTTGCTTATTAGTTTCTACAAAAATGGTGGGGATGTCCATAGTGAATTTACCTTTAGAATGTGAGAGTGGTTCAAGAGACTCGGGTGGCGCCCAAGGTAGCTGATAGAAGATATACCTCCCATACCTTATATTGCAACTTGGGCCCATTATGCGCCACCCTACCTTGTGTAGGTAATACTGCTCCGCTTCCTTCATCAACTGATGCAAACATGAGCCACATGAACTTCCACTTATATCTCTTGTGCACTAAACCGACCCATATCTATTCTCAGACTCATTTTTCCTCAGAGATTTCCCAGGTTTGAATAGCATATCCATATTTGAGGCTTCTTTTATTAGTGGGTAAATCAGGGCTTGTGCATCGATATTAGCATAGACACTCACAACACACAGAGTAAACCCCAGCCCCAATGATCTCCCAAGCCCCAAAAGAAGCAACAAAATAAAGGAAGCAGAACATGGGGAAAGTTGGGTGAGAAAGAAGAAGAAGATGAACAGGGAAGAAAGAAGAAGATGAACGGGGGAGAAAGAAGAAGATGAATAGGGAAGAAAGATGGGTGGTCTAAGTGAGCATAGAAGACAACACGACAGAGCTCGGAGGCGGCGGAGCACGGTTGCAGTGGAGCTCGTGAGTTTGGGTCCACTGAGTCGACTCGTCGGCGAGTTGAGTTTGCGACGGAATGAGCACGCAGTAATGCTTGAGATGCCTGGTTGATACTCAAACATTCTTCTTCTTGTTTTCTTGCTCTGGATATTCAAAGCCTTTGAAAATTCTTGTTGACTCTCATTTTGAGAATATTGAAACAAAAGGGAGATTAGAAGAGCGCTCGCCCTGGAGCAGTGATGACCAACGGAGCGTCGCTGTGTGGTGGTCTGAGCGAGTAGAGAAGACGACGCACGACAGAGATGGCGACACGTGCGTGAACAGGGGAGAAAGAATGGCGGAGGAGAGAGAGGGAAGAAAGATGGGTGGCTATGGAGGAGAAAAAGGGAAGAAAGATGAGTGGCTATGAAAAATGCAATGAATGAAAGTATCTCCAGATGAAGGAAGAACAATACCTGAAGCAGGGAAAACTGGAAGAGGAAACACAATAGTCACAACTCACAAGGGAAGAGGAGAGGAGGTAGCAAGGGTTTTACGTTTTTAACATAAGAAAAATAAAATGTTTAGTCAAAAAAGGGAGTAGCGTGGATTCGAACTTGGGTCAAAATATTAGTGATACCATAAGCTCTGCATAAGCTGATACCATAAGCTTGTCATGGGAGCTTATGAAAATAAATTATAAACAGCTTATGGGACAATCATAAGCTTTTCTCATAAGTTCTCCCAAACACTTTCATAAGTACTTGTGCCAGTAGATAAGCTCGAATAAGCTATTTATAAGCCAATCCAAATAGGCCATAATTGTTATGCACTATGACTCTATGAGTATAAAGTTTTTTACACTTACAATCAATCACAAATCATAGTATTGATGACTTTTAAGGTAGTTAGGATAAGAGTTAAACATTTTTACTAATGTGTCAATTTATGATTGATTGTCAGTATAAAAATTCTTTATATTGACAGTGCATATCAATTCAATTTTTATCGTATATAACTTTATTTAATTTTTATATTTGTCTATATCAAATTTGTTTTTTAATTTTGAAAAGTTATATAACATTTAACTCAATGTGATAGGTGTGTGGAGAGAACAAGATAAGGATGGCAACCTCGTAGGGCAGGGAATATCCCACTCCTCGTCTCGTCACCATTTTTCTCATCTCGATTTCTGCGAAGCATTTCTAAAATATAGAAGTTCAAGAACACCTAAGATGGAAAGGGACTCGACGCGGGAGAATCGACTCTCAACATTTATCTGCCTGAGAGCATGTTTTTAAGCATGAACTTGCACTCAGCGCAGGTCAACTGGGATTGATGTGCTTATAATTGTTTATTCATGCATAAACTACGGCTATAGTTGAGAGTTTTAAAGGAGATGGGGTAGAGTGGTTAGTAATGGAGTGGTATAGAGTGGAATGGAGTGGAAAGGTAAACTTATACCACTCTATTGTTTGAAAGTTTGAAGGGAGATCCCAAACCCTCCAATTTGGAGGGTATGAAAAAATGAAGAAATGAGGGGTATGGAATGGTTTGGGTTCCCACCCTCAACCATCTCATTTCATTAATGAAGAAACTCCCAAATAATGAGTTCAGCCTTTTCTACCATTCCACTCCATTACTAACCATCCCACTCCATCCTTCCAAACATAGGCTAAGTATTGCTTACATGTGGTATTATGGTGTTAGATGCATGGTTTAGAATCCATTCAAGTATGTGAGTTTTGATAATCATGAATATACATGGTTGATGATGCATGCATGTACATTGTTTTACTTTGATAAGAAAGTCCTATATATGAATGATGATCATATCAAGTACATGCACAAATGAAGTTATTGTTTCATGCAAGAATCAATTGTTTGAGTTGACAATCTTATGCTATATGTGCACTACTCTTTGACAATCATGTTTGCAAAAGAAATGTTGTATTAAGTATTAACAAGTGGTTAGAAATTTTGGATCAAAAACTAAAAGGGAGGCATGTTATTCTATTTTGTAATACTACTTAAAACTTTTTAATTTTTTACAAATATAAAATTTTATAAGTGCTTATGTAATTATGTATCCAAACAATTTAGTTTTTGTATAAGTATTTTTCAATGTATATATCTAAACGCCCACAGCTTATCCAATGTAAGCGCTTAAGACATTAGTAGAAACGGGGAGAGCTGAAATTTAAAAAATGAAAAGGGTGAAAACAACCTTTTTTTCATTTCCAATTTGGGCTATATTCTGAAAATATTTTTAAAGAAAATATTTTCAAAAACCAAACCAAACATATTTTTTACCTCATTTTCTATTTTTATTGAAAATGAAAACAGAAAACATGTATAGCAAGGAGGCCCTTAACATTTCGTTTCCAATTTCAAATGAAAAATAGAAACGGCATGGAAAGTGAATGATTGTAGATAGGGATGGCAAAATGGGCCAATCCGTCCCGTCCCGTTATTGACCTGCTTAAAACGGGGCGGGGTGGGTTGACCCGCTTGAACAAAATGGGTTAGACCTCCTAACCCACCCCGTTTAGTAGCGGGTTGGCCCGCCAAAAACAAAAAACTAGAAAAATAGGTTGATGGACTGATGGGTTTGAGGGTTGACCCGCCAAAAAATAATAAAAAAAGTAAAAAAATTATAAAATATAGAAATTAGGCATAAAAATCGAAAATGGGTTGGCGGGTTGGCAGGTCAACCCATCCCGCCCCGCCTCTAAACTATTAAAATAATAAAAAAAACTAATTAAAATATATATATTTTTAGAATAGGCGGGTTGCCAACCCGTCCCATCCTGTCTCTGACCCGTCTTCTTGATGGATTAAGCGGAACGAATAAAAATGGATTGATGGATTGAGAATCCCAACCCAACCCGTCAAAATAGATGGGTTAAATGGATTGGTCCATTCGACCCAACCCATTTTACCACCCCAACTTGTTGGGCACAATCACATTCCCCGCCAAGCAAAGGCAGGCAAGGCGGAAAACCCCTTGAAGTTGGAAGGACAACAATGGCGGAGAGCAGCCAGAAGGAAATCGAAGTCCGAGCCCTAACTGGTGAATCTATCGTTCTTCACATCCCTCCTACCGGAACCGTACATGATCTTAAGCTTCTGCTCATCCAGTCATTCCCACCCGCCACCAGCTCCCCCAATTTCCACCTTTTTTCCAAGGCACACAGTCCCTCTCTCCCTCTCTCTTTTAATTTTGTCCCATTACTGTTTTTCGAAACTTCAATTTCCATTATCATTTTTTGCTCTTCTTCTTCAACTTCAAAACTCTTCTAATGCACTTTTTCACGCTGCCTATTCTTTATTTTTACGCCTTTTGTATTCCGACATGTATTCTTACACTAGTGTTTGACATCATTTTTTATATCAATTTAATGATGAATAAATTTATGGTTAATACAGTGTATATTACTAAGTACATTTCTGGCTAATGGATAAGCGGTTATCCATCCAATACAAGCGGTTAACTTTATACATCATTAACTATGTGGAAAAATGATATAAAAAAGTAGTGTGAGATGGTCCTTGTATTCGTTCTTAGAAACAGCGGGCTTTTACCGTAAATATGACAATAATGTCAGCTACTCACACATTGGGTGCAATTCGGGTTTCAGGGTGACAAATTAAGATTGCAGGCTCAGATTGGTTCTTATCCCATCGAACGTGGCGAGTTTCTTGTTCTGGTTCCCTTTACTAAGAAGGAATCAACTCGTACCAACAAACAGGACCCATTTCAGACATCTACTTCCTCGGATGTTGCTCACGGTGCTCCAAGCTCTAATCTCGCTGAATCTACATGGTCCAATATAATGGAGTATTTGTCAAATTTACGTGGGACTACTGATAGTGGTCCCTCCAATGGTGATGATAATGCATCTAATTTTGAGTATGAAACATTTACTGCTGAACAGAGAAAAGAGATAGTGGTAGAGACCACTTGTTCTCAATTTTTGGAGCTGAAAACTAAACGAGGTTTTGGTGCGGACAAGCAGATGGAGCTTCCATATCATCTCATATTGAATACACTGCAGTGTACTAGCGAGGGCGCTCTTGGCGAGCATAACTGTAAGGTTTTTTCAAAGGTTTTGGAGTCCGTAAATTGTTTATCAGACCTGCCTATTGGATACTGCAAGTTATTTAAAAGAGCCTATTTGAAGGGAGGTGGTGGCTCGGGAATTTATGCCAATATTGGTAGTACATGCTTGTGTCCTGCATGGTTGAAGATAGTAATGAAGGCATTTGCTTTCATAAACATTTTTTCCGCATTTCTTCATTTGCAGTGTAGGAAAATAACCTCATGTCTATTGGAAGAAGCGCTGAATCAACTTGGAAAGTTTGGAGTCAAACTTGGCCTCCAGGACATGAAAAATCTTTCCCTTCTTTGTCCTCAGGTAAATTGATTGGTTTTCTCTTTCTTTCTTTTTTTTTTTTTTTTGAAGATTTATTTATTTTTTCTTTCAGAAGGTGATATTTTATATATGCTTATTCACCTTATGATTCATGTTGTGACACATGGTATGCCTACTATATACTGAGGCTGTAGGAATATAGATTGCTACATGAAATTATTATTCCCTATTGAATGCCTTCTTTTTTGTAATTAGCTTATTCAATCCCTGCAAGTAAGTGATTCGGTTTTGTATGCATGTAAAATTAAATTCAAAGTCTGAGAGTTGATCTCTCAAGCAATTCAGTTTTAATCCCATTCAGTTTTCTCAAGTCATCATATTGCATTTTCCTGTTCTAATTTGTGGATTGAATCCTTTGCAGCTAGTATGTTTTGGAAATGACATAGAGATTACAAGTTTTGGTGATGTCATTGTTGTCATTAACTATTCGACAAGCAATAAAGATCGGATTGAAGATTATCCTAAAAGAGGTATACTGAAAATGTGTATTTTGTGGTTCTGAAGTTTATTGATATTCTTAATTTCCAATAGGTTAATTTTTTCTATTTTGTTTGACATGTCTTGTTTAATAGATCGCAAGTGGTTGTATGTTTCAAAGATTGTCAGTACATTGAAGAGAAGGGATAGTTCTTTCCGTAATAACCTATGGTGGGCTTTTGAGCAGCTGCCGGTATGTTTGTTTAACATATACTGGTGTGAATGATCCATTGTGGACCCATTTATGTGTACTGCAAGTTTGCATTGGCGTTATTGTAATATAGATACAGATTTACACCTGAACTGAAATTTGAGCGTCCAAATAAGTATGATAGGATCTGCATTATAGCCAACACATCGATATGCCTAAACTTCGATTGAAATTTTACTTAATAGCGTGGATTTATTGTTGCATGCACTTAATAGGATGCTGACCTCCTAACTATCAACTATGTCCGTTACAATTACGCGAGGAAACTTCTTTTTTCGTTTTTATATTTATCGGGATATTGTTCTCAACTTTTGGTGAGCAATAACAATTGACAATAAGTTGGTCATCTTTCACTTGCAGTAAGGTAAAAGAATGATAGTTTTTTTTTTTTGTTCAATTTGAACAAGTGTTAAATCTCAAAGAGAAAGTTAAGCTGAGTATTTTCATTGTATCATTCTAAATTCACAATTTCACTAGCAAAAGGATTGGCTTTGTATAATTCACCATCAGGATTACATCAGTATGGTGGTCAATTCATAAAACCCAAGTTATTCAGTGGTCATACAACTTTTTTGCCGAAGGAACAATGTGTCAGTAATATTTTAGATGTTGAATAATGCAAATTGATCTTATTTGCAGTTTGTATTAGATGAGGTGGCTGTGGGAATTTCTTTGGAAGAATTGCTTGCAGCAATCAAGGACCATGATTTTGTTGAAAAAGAAAACAATGCAAAACGCATAAAGAGAAGCTCAACTACCCCAAAACCTGATTTGGACAACATTGGGTGTCATGTATGTATTTGTAGATAGTACATATTTATTCTTACTTTTTAGTATTCTGTATGAAATTTATCAAATGCATGAACATAAAGATAAAAAGCATGGAAGGAAAATATAATAGTGGTTTTCATATGTCGAAACAAATTTTATAATTCAAAGGTTTGATTGCAATGTTTTTTTGGTTAATTTGTGACAGTCAATGCTATCGATGCTGTGTTCTTGTTCTCTTTTTCCTTCTTGATCAATTGGATTTATATTATTATAATTCTCCATCTTATGGCGGTTAAGATTTCAGATTTTAGATATGTTGGTGCGTATGTATGACTGTGTTTTACATATTAACAAAATTTCCTATAGATATTTGGTTTGATGTTTACAGAGATGGTTGTGAGAGATAATTGCATGTAAAAAATATTGTGGGCGAATCAACATGTGGATTTTAGGAAAATTAAATCAGCATATGTTTTTTGCTTCCCCTTGTGCTGCTCGACCTGCACAATACTTCCCTGCTGCAACACGAATTTTCAAATTCTACGATTAGGATCCCCTGTATAGGATTGCTTTACTTCAGTTGTTCTTGGCTTGGCAGGACACAAAGTCATTGCTGGTTGTGGACATGGTTGAACATCTTAAGAAAGGAATTGGCTCTCAAGGACAGGTTTTTTTTCTATTTTATTGCAATATGCTTTTTGAGGGTGAGCCTTGGAGCAACGGTAAGGTTGTTGTCTTGTGACCTGGAGGTCACGGGTTTAAATCCTGGAAACAACCTCTCCACTTGCGGGGATAAGCCTGCGTATATCTACCCTCCCAAGACCCCACCAGGTGGGAGCCTCGTGTATTGGGCCGCCCCTTTATTGTAATATGCTTTTTGGTCTTTTGGGAGTATAACTCATGAAACCTTCAATTATCTGTGATTTGCTGGATCTGCAGCCAATAGTGTACTGTAGAATATACACATCTAATAATGTATATAGTGAAACTTGAAGTTCTTTTTCTTTCTTTCTTTCTTTGTTTTTTTTTTTTTAAATTTGGATAAAGGAAGAAATTTTATTGAAGAAAGAAAGAGATAGGATTACAACAGATTGGAGGATAAGAAATCCTCAACAAAGATAATATAAAAAGATAAAAAATGGAGGTAAAGAAAGGAAACTCATAAAAACAATAAAGGAGAGCTGTCCGGTCCCGTTGTATATGTGAAATATTGATATCCGTAAAAAGACCATGTGCTGAACACCAGGGAGAAACCTTGAAAACGATTTTATCCCATATTAAATTTAGAGTTGAGGAAATACCCTTTAAGACACATGCATTCCTTCCCTACAACAAAAATAACAAAACCCCATAAACAGCACATTGCCAAAAACTCTTGAAACAAACTTGTAGAAACTGATCCACCGAAATAGGACAAACCCAATGCTCACCAAGAATACCAAAATGTTTATTCCAAATGCATTTATTTTTTCACTTATGAATATGCATCAAGGCATTTCTTACCCAGCTGTGTGCTACATTATGAAGGATTGGTTAATGCAGATTGTGCATGTTGAAGACATATGTGCCAGAAAAGCGATTCACGCAGAGATCCCAATTGAACTATCAGAAAAAATGAGATCTTCACTGAAGTGTATTGGAGTTTCCAAATTGTATAGTCACCAGGTACAAATTGAATATGTGCAAAGTGTCTTCATAGCTAATAGTTTCTCATTCTCAGAATCAATTATTTTCTGCTGCATGCTTAACATAGGCAGAGTCTATACAAGCCTCCCTTCACGAGAAGAATGTTGTTGTGGCTACAATGACATCTAGTGGCAAATCTCTTTGCTATAACCTGCCAGTTCTAGAAATGCTGTGCAAGAATTCATCATCATGTGCTGTGTATATATTTCCCACAAAGGTTTGTTGCAATCTATAATTTAATTTCTCAATTACAAAAATCATATTCTCTCTCTGTTTTTTTATCTTTTGGTGGGGGGGGGCTGTAATTAAATTAAATAAATAAATATCTAAAAGATTTCATGCATGCAGGCATTAGCTCAAGATCAACTAAGAGCTTTGTTACACATGACAAAAGGATTTGATGTTGACTTTAATATTGGTATATATGATGGTGACACTTCTCAAATTGAGAGGACATGGCTACGTGATAATTCTAGACTGGTAATCTGACAACTAATTTCTTCCTTAGACAGGACAGACTCGGGTGAAATGTGCTTCATTTTATATTATATTGCAGTTGATCACAAATCCAGATATGTTACACATATCAATCTTGCCTCACCATCAGCGATTTAGTCGGATTTTATCAAATCTAAGGTATTTATATTGATTATTAAATAAACCATATTTATTTGAACTATACTGTAGGTATATGGAATATTACTTGGTGGAATGTTATTGCGGAGAAGTTTACTCTGTCTTAATTCATTAGGTTTGTTGTAATTGATGAAACTCATACTTACAAGGGAGCATTTGGATGTCATACTGCCCTTATATTAAGGAGGCTCAGGCGACTTTGCTTACATGGTTAGTGGAGCTTCAGGAAATGTTTTCATATAAATATTTAAAGGAGATGTGAATACAAAATTTGCTTCCATTTGCAGTATACGGAACTGTTCCTTCTTTTGTTTTTTCTACCGCAACTTCTGCAAATCCTCGTGAGCATTCTATGGTAAATATGTCTTGGATATAGTTACATTTTTATACACTTAGTATCACATCTTTTCCAACATCCTGTTATTTATTTTGATGTAGTACATGACCTTGTAATGCATGTATATTTTTTTGTTGTCTTTTCTATGTTAGGATTATAAGGTGTATGGTAATTATCTTATAATTACTACACTGCTATGCTCAGATTGAACCATGAGTTTTCTATATTTCAGGAACTTGCAAATTTACCAACATTAGAGCTATTTCAGAATGATGGAAGTCCATCTGCAAGGAAACTTTTCATCTTTTGGAATCCTGTTCTGCGTCCAAAACCCGTGAGTTGAAGTTAAAGATGACTTAATTGCACTTTTGGTCCCTCAGGTATTACAATTGTACAATTTTGGTCCCCCAGGTTTCAGTTGCGCCAATCGGGTCCCCCTAGGTATGACAATTGTGCAATTTGGGTCCCCCAGGTTCCAATTGCGCCAATTGAGTCCCCAGGTATCACGATTGCGCAATTTTGGTTCCCCAAGTATCACGATTGTGCAATTTTTAATTGCCAGTAGCCCACGTGGCTCACGTGGGACTGATTTGGTACTTAGCTATGCCAGCTTGCCAGCTTACGTGACATTCCTATATGACATCATGGGCACCTCACACACTTTAATGGTCATGTGTACATCACGTGAGTATAGCGGTCCAATGTTTCTCTATAGATGACATTTGTATCGTCCAATCCGTCTCTAGATGCAAGTCGAAGCCCTAATTTCTGAAGATGCAAAAATGTCCTCTGCAGAGAAACATTGGACCCCTATATTCACGTGATGTAAATGTGACAATTAAACTGTATGAGGTGTCAATGATGCGACATAAGCTGTCAAGATGGCATCGCTAAGTGTCAAATCAGTCCCACATGTGCTAAGTAAGCTATTGACGTTAACAATTGGATGACACATTGACAGAGGGACCTGATTGTAACAGGGGATACTTGAGGGACTCAATTGGAACCTCGGAAACCAAAATTGCACAATCGTGATATCTGGGGGACCTAATTGGAACCTGAGGGATCAAAATTGCACAATGGTAATAACTGGGGGACCAAAAATGCAATTAAGCCTAAAGATATGTAGCTCTTATATATATTTCTACTTATTAAATGCGGGTGCTACCTGACCACAGGTCTTGAATAAAAATCAGTTTGCTATTGGTAGTGATGAGTTGGCAGATGGAAGTTCTAATTTTGTTCGTTCAAGGTGATAATCTCCCTGTTTATGGACTTGAACAATAGAAAACCTTGCAACTATTGATTTAGATGCATGAAGCCTTATCTCCCTCAACCTGCATGCTTTAATCAATTAAAACACAGTTTAAGCTTGAATAATATGTTCTGGACTAACTCTTTTAAAAGCTTAAGCTGTTATTAGATCAAGGCCTAGGAATGGTTTTATTTGTCTAACACGTCCCTTTGTGCAAGAGTCCTTTGGGGTTAAAGCAAGGGCAATGCATAGGCCAGCTTGACCGTGGGCTGATTATTTTAATGTGCAAGAGTCCTTTGGGGTTAAAGCAAGGGCGATGCATAGGCCAACTTGACCGTGGGCTGATATTTATTTTAATTATGAAGAATGGGGGAAGCAAGGATTGAACTTCTGATCACTTGGTTAGAGACTCCTAAAAGCTCAAGTTGTTAGGTGGAACCCTAGGAATAGTTTTATATCTATCAATGTGAAAAATTAAAATAAAGTGGAACTCTTTTTTTTAATTGTTTATCTTCATGCTAATGGACATAGTGACTTTGGGATTTTCGGAACAGTTTGTTCAAATTGAGCAGTAAACTATGAGAGTTCCATATATTTACACTGTCCTCTATCAATTACAAACTCTCCAAAAAGCTTAATCTGTTATGTGAAGGCTCTTGGATGAATTCATATCTAACACACGCCCCTTATGCAAGAGTGCTTTGGGATTGAAGCATGGAAAATGCACTTGTCCATCCAACCTTGTGCTGAAATATTTAGCAGAATGGGGTTGGCAAGGATCAAACTTTTAACCACTTGGTCACAGAGGCTCTTATACTATGTCAATTACCAATTTTCCTGAAAGCTTAAGAAATGGTTTATATCTAACATCCTCCATATTAGACATTTTGTGCATACCATCAAATCAATTTAACATGTGTAGAAATTGAAGAGTGGTTAATACAGAATGCTTTCGAGTATTGTATGAATTTTTCTTAGGGTTTTTAGTATTTTTAAGTATCTTTAATTTGAGTGCCTTTTGCCCTTTTTTTTTTTATTTTTTTATTTTTTGCAGTCCAATTGTGGATGTTTCACGCCTTTTTGCAGAAATGGTTAGGCATGGTCTTCGCTGCATTGCATTTTGTAAATCACGGAAACTTTGTGAGCTTGTTTTATCCTATACGTATGTCACTGCATTTGTGTAGTCCAGTAGAATCAATATTATGATAGGATTGTTTGCTTTTCCTAGATTCTGTTTTGGTTATCTGATATCCATTTTGGAATTCAAGTTTATCGTTATTTAGTTGTTCCAAAGGAAGATGCTCATGCAATTGAATAACTGTAAATGACATAGACGTGAGATTTTTCATGAGACAGCCCCGCATCTGGTGGATTCCATATGTGCATATCGTGGTGGCTACATTGCAGAGGTCAAATTTACGTTCTTTTTTTTAAAGTCGGCCTTTAATGCGCGCGCGCGCGTGTGTGTGTGTGTGTGTGTGTGTGTGTGTGTAATCTATCTTCCTGACTATAAATACTGCGATGTGTAATGTAATACCATGTTCATGTAACTGATGTACTTGAGAACTGCAAACTGCTAGTAAAATGTCCTTGCCTTCAAGGAAGAAGCATCTAAGACGCTCTGATTCATCACAAGCAAAATCCTTACTTTATGGGGTCTTCATTTCAGTCTTTTGCGTTACTTTTATCATTGCCCATATATATATATATATATATTCTATTTCATATATGATGGGTATCTAAGAACAGAGAACAACAAATGGAATAATCCCCTTGTATTATGTACTCCAATTCGGAGGATCTCTCCGAATTGTGTGAAGGAATTACAAGAAGAATGATAATGCAATGAAATAGTGAAAATGGTTACAGAGAATAACCGAGTCCTAGCCCAATTCCCAATCTCAATTCCAGCCTAAATTCTGCTAGCTAGCTAAATGATGCTATATGTATCTTCTCACTCCTCTACCACCTGAATATTCCCTCCCCTACATCATGACTACCGCATGACTATTGCCACGTAGGCAATAGTTTGTTATATGATATCAATTCTGATCCTATGGTCCCCATTTAAATGGTTTCCACTTTCCTTTCTCATAAACCTTAGTGAATCTCCCCTTCTGCCCCTCAGTAACTTGGTTCGCATCAACACCTTCCCCTTCAAAATTCACCTTGTCCTCAAGGTGAAGCTCTGGGAAACTCTCCATCATCTTGGTCAAGGACTCCCAAGAATTTTCACCCTCTGGCATATTTTTCCACTTAACAAGAACCTCCATTTCAGTCACCTGAGTTCCCCTTATGGCCAGAATCTCTTCTGGTTGGCTCTGAAGTTCCAACTCCTCAAAAACATAAGCCGGCAGGGGCTGCACTACAGCATCTGGTTTGACCGTCGGTTTCAAGAGAGATACATGGAAACTGGATGCACTTTACTGTCCTCAGGCAATTTCAACTTGTAAGCCACTGCCCCTAACTTCTCTATTATCTCATAAGGTCTATATGATGACAACCAAATGGTGTGATTGCCTTTTGACGATCTTATGGTTGAATTCAAAGCATGATAATTTTGTGTTCTTCTTAATGAACAAATTGTAGCAACATAAAAGTGAAGAAAACTAGAAAATGGTGAAGAAAGAAATGATGAGGCGCCACAAACCAAGAAGGTTTGATAAGCCAAGTGATGTTCGCCACAAGAATCTTGGATTCTTGATAAGAACTAAGTTTGGTTCAACCAAGAACCTAGGAGAAGCAATTCTCACTCAATGGAATTTGATCCAAAATAACATCAAAGTTGTATTTCTCAAGGTCTTAGGTGCATACATATAATAGTCATCCAACTCTTGGCATCCAAAGACAAGGCATAACCCCCACTTTGAATGGCCTAATTCCTAACTTGATGACCACTAAAACAAAATCAATTCAGCCCCCAAACCCATTCATACACGCCTACCCTTCCTTCTTCATGGGTGGTTACACTTTGTTTGTCAAATTAAAAGTGTAACACTCAAGCAATTGAAAGCAGCCCATCAAGCACTCATAACTCACCATCAAGCAATTGCATTCAGCCCCAAGACACTCAATGTCACGCCTACCACTTGTTCTTCATGGGTGGTTACACTTTGTTTGTCAAATTAAAAAGTGTAACACTCAAACAATTGAAGGCAGCCACCAAGACACTCATAACTCACCATGAAGCAATTGAAGTCAGCCCCAAGCACTCAATGTCACGCCTACTCTCCCTTCATGATGGGTGGTTACACTTTGCTTTGGAAATTAAAAGTGTAACACCCATAACTTACAATTTATTGACTCAACTTAATGAGGAGTTTCTTATAGCATGCAAGCTAAAGATTCCCTCCCCAAGACTCCCTAATTCACGTGTAGCTTTATGGAAAATATGGGCTAGACCTTCATGCAACTCTTAGTGTAGCCCACTAATAGAGAATGCCCAAATGGATCCACTCACATAACCCATTACACTTTATTGAATTGAAAACAACAAAACAAAAATTATGAAAGCTAAGTCACGCCCCCCTTGTCATCATTATGGGCCTCTACTTGACTAAGATAAGTCACCATCTTGGGCTCCATTCCTTCTAGGCCTGAAGTTGGGCTTGCTTCCATAATGGTGGTCACCATTTGTTCTAGGACTTCTTGGGCTTTCTTGGTTCTTGATCTGGTCATAGGCCCACCAAGTCCTTGAAGTGCTTCTTGGTCCATACTCCTTATTGGGCTCATATCACTATAGTACCTTGGACTCAGCTTTTGGTTCACTATTTTAGCAAGCTTCTTGAGTTTGTTAGGCTGGATTTTCAAGTACACCATATCCCCTACCTTATACTCCACTTCTCTTCTATGTAAATCAGCTTGTTGTTTCATTCTATTCTGGGCTTGAACCAAGTGTTCCTTAAGAGGTCTTAAATCATCAAATTCCTGCAACACAGCTCCC
The DNA here is from genome assembly GCA_039655645.1 of Ammopiptanthus mongolicus. NCBI lineage: Eukaryota > Viridiplantae > Streptophyta > Magnoliopsida > Fabales > Fabaceae > Ammopiptanthus > Ammopiptanthus mongolicus. The sequence goes on from CM077345.1 coordinate 40,668,814, forward strand.
AGAGTTGGCTCAATCAACTCACTGTTCTTCTCTGCTTGCCTGCTTTCTGCTTGATAGGACAGTACATACCCCTCACCTTCATTTTGGAGAGCTTTCAACATAGCTTTCCAAGAGGCTTGAGTCTTGCATAGTGAAGGTTCCCCTCTCATCATTTTCCTGTCCCCTCTCTTTCCCCAACTCAGAACCAAATTTCTGAAATTAGCTTGCACATCTCCAATACTAGCTAACCAATCCATTCCAAGCACCAAGTCAGTACCTCCCAATTCCATGAGAAAGAAGGGCTGCACAATGGAAATGCCCTGTATTTCTACTTCCAACTTCTGGCACATGCTTGTGTTTCTAACCTTCTCTCCATTCCCCACTTCAACTACAAACTCAGGAGTTTTTGTGATGCCTAAGTTCAAATTCTCCACCAACTTCTTAGAGATAAAATTGCTAGAAGCCCCACAATCCACCAAAACCAACACCTCATGACCCCCAATCTTCCCTATGACTTTGAAAGATCTATTAGAAGCCAATCCCTCCTTGCTCTTCAGTGAAAGTTGCATCACTTTGGCAGACAAAACCTCTGTAACCTCTTCCTCTTCATTGCTCTCATCTCCTTCCTCCTCTTCAGAGTTCTCAACCAATACAAACTTGTAATGCTTCATTTTACAAACGTGGTCACGACCCTAATTCTCCCCACATTTGAAGCACAGGCCCTTTCTACTTCTCTCTCTCAGTTCTGCTTGAGACAATTTGCCACCAGAGGTTATCTTCTTCTCAGGAGAGTTCCCTTCTTCTCCTTTACTCGTGCCCTCCTTAATTCCACCCTTCTCAAGTCTAGGAGAGGTCCATCTATCTCTGATGTACCCTCTACTACTCTTGCTGCTCTGTTTTTCACGATCACGCCACCCTTTCTTCTCTTCAGCCATTAATCCACTCTTCCTCAGGGCATAATTCTTTTCCTCCAACAATAATGCTCGATCCATCAACTCATCCAACGTACCTGAAGCGTGGAGCTTCAATTCCGCTTGAATTTCTTCCTTCAAACCGTTGATGAAGATCCCCTTGAGCATAACACGTTCCTCTTTCTTCAACGGAGCTGATTCTCTTTCGAATTTCTCTCTATACTTCATCACAGTGCTCGTCTGCTTAATACTCAATAGCGGGCCAAACGGGTTCTGCACTAACCCGGGCTGAAAACGGCGAATCAGCGCGGCTTTGAACTCCTCCCAGCTCAATTCAGTGTTCTGCTCTTCCCACCATTGATACCAGTTGAGGGCCTTGTCTTCTAGAGCGATTACGACAGCATCCAGCTTAACTTCTTCGTCAACCATGTTCAGCTTGAAGTATCGTTCAGCGCGAACGATCCACCCGTATGCGTCGTCACCTCGAAATATCGGAATCTTCAATTTCCTTCCTCCGAAATCACGCGAAGAGTCACGACTGATGCTTCGCGTAGGTGAACGAGAGTTATCGCCTTCCACTCCGCTTCCTTCCCCGTCGGAATGTCGCCTTCGTGGTCCTCGCCGATGAGAACGTCCCCTGCGAGAACGACTTCGTGACACAATGAGGCTCTTGAGCTCTGCGATTTGTTGTTCCAACCCATCGATTCTTTTTTCCATCGTGCTGCGAGTGCTAACCATACACTATCAGGATCAAATTGCTCTGATACCACTTGATGGGTATCTAAGAACAGAGAACAACAAATGGAATAATCCCCTTGTATTATGTACTCCAATTCGGAGGATCTCTCCGAATTGTGTGAAGGAATTACAAGAAGAATGATAATGCAATGAAATAGTGAAAATGGTTACAGAGAATAACCGAGTCCCAGCCCAATTCCCAATCTCAATTCCAGCCTAAATTCTGCTAGCTAGCTAAATGATGCTATATGTATCTTCTCACTCCTCTACCACCTGAATATTCCCTCCCCTACATCATGACTACCGCATGACTATTGCCACGTAGGCAATAGTTTGTTATATGATATCAATTCTGATCCTATGGTCCCCATTTAAATGGTTTCCACTTTCCTTTCTCATAAACCTTAGTGAATCTCCCCTTCTGCCCCTCAGTAACTTGGTTCGCATCAATATATAATACCTTTCTAATATTTATGTCATGGTAGGTTGGGATAAATAAAAGTTGTTGGAATATTTGAAAGTATCTCATAATATCATTATTGTATCTTAATTGTAGTATCTTAGGTGATCTCTTGGGAGTTATTTCCTATTCATTATATTTTTTGTTTGTATTCTTATCTAATTAAGATCACGAGTGTAGTATTAGTATATATAGGACTATTGGGTTTGTCCTTTATGTGTGTTAGAGTAACCGTTTAGCTTAAGTGAGGGTAAACCTCACTCGGATAGGATTGTCTCAGCTGATCCTAGCTCCTAGAGTTAGCTTGTCATGTAAGCTACCCTGCTATTATAAATAGCCTCTCTGTAACCGCTTCTAAGTAAGAAATAACAGAATCAATTTTTCCCTTTCTCTCTCATCTCACAACTGTAATATGGTATACAGAGCTTAAGTCCTCGGAACCATGCCTTCCGCATCGCCTACCGGTGAGTCATCGCCTCCTCCGCCACAGCTCGCAGGGGTGCCAGTTCCCAACCTCAACTCTATGATCACTACAAAGCTCACCGAACGCAATTTTCTTCATTGGAAGCAGGTAGTCGAAGCTATTCTTCGTGCAAATCGCCTTGAAAAGTTTGTAGTGTATCCATGGCTTCCTCCAAGATTCTTGACCGATGCAGATTGTGTTGCTGACAAGCTCAATCCTAAGTTTCTAGCATGGGAGGCGCAAGATCAACATCTCTTCATTTGGATGTTAAACTCCATTTCCGATACGATTCATGGCCATGACACCTTCGACTGTTGGTATCGTGATCCCTCTCAACCGTATCAATCCTACCAGCCTCCACCTCAGGCACAATATCCTCGGGTTCCTTCTCAAGGCCAAGGCTACATGCATCCCAGTGCAGGTTATTTGAATCAGAGACCAAGTTACCCTAACTCCCAAGGTCAATGTTCCATTCCTCCACAAGTTCAAGGTTACAATCAGCATTACCTCAGTTTCAGCAGCCTCCTCAGTCATCTAACTACTCCCACACACAACCAAAGTCTGCTCCTCTTCCTGCGCCAGCACCTATTCTTCAGCTGCCTTGGCACTCACACAACAATGAGGCCCAGCCTCAACATACAGCTCAGCCAATGGCCATAGTAGCCTCTAACTCGGGAATTGATTCTAACTACCTTTGGTACCCTGACAGTTGTGCTACTCACCATGTCACTTCTCATCCGGCCAATCTCACTCATCCGGCAGAAAACTCTGGTCCAGAGCAAATATTCATGGGTAATGGTCTTGGCTTATCTATCATTTCTACTGGCTTAGCTTATGTTAACTCACCATTGGATAGCAGTGTTACTATTAAACTTAACCAATTACTGTATGTTCCCACCATAACTAAAAACCTAATTAGTGTCAGTAAGTTCTCCATAGATAACAATGTCTATTTTCAGTTTTTACCTAATTGTTTCTATGTCAAATCTTAGGTTGATAGTAGACTACTCTTTGAGGGCTATGTCAATTCTGCAGGCTTATATGTCTTCTCCAACTTCTCTGTTAACTCAAGCTATGCCTCTCCACAACAGTCTTCTATGTGTCTCAGTCTCTCCAGTTGTAACACTGTTTCTAGTAGTATTCCTTTATCTACATCTACTGCTACTTCTATACCTAAGCCAGCTGAATGTAATAAGGTGCCTCACCACTATTATACTTGGCACTATAGGTTAGGTCATGCAAATGAGTTTGCTGTAAGACAGGTCCTACATCAATGTAATCTTGCAGGAATTAATAAAAATAACTTGGAATTTTGTGTCCTATGCTGTCTTGGCAAATCTCACAGATTGCCATCTCACCTTTTCACCACAATGTACACCAAGCCCTTTGAATTGCTTTTCCTTGACCTATGGGGTCCTGTCCCTATTCCATCCACAGATGGGCATCATTACTAATTCTCCATAGTTGATGCAAGGTCAAAATACACTTGGATTTATCTTCTCAAACAAAAATCTGAAACTCTCACTATTTGGAAACAGTTTAGAGAACTCATTAAGGTCCAATTTCAAACTGAAATCAAAGCTGTTCAAACTGATTGGGGTGGTGAATTTAGGCCTTTCACCAAGTTCTTATTAGATTTGGGAATCATTCATCGGGTTATATGCCCTCACACCCATCACTAGAATGGGAGTGTGGGAGGAAGCATAGGCACATTGTTGAAACTGGCCTCACTCTCCTTGCACAGGCCTCTTTACCTATGCACTTCTGGGCCGATGCCTTTAGCACCGTAGTCTTCCTCCTTAACAGGCTACCCTCCCCTGTTAGTCAGAATTCCACTCCTTACTCTCTCCTGTATAACACCAATCCTGATTACACCTTCCTAAGAATCTTTGGGTGTGCATGTTATCCATGCCTTAGACCCTATAACAAAAATAAACTTTAGTTTAGGTCCACTAAATGCACCTTCCTTGGGTACTCTTCCACTCATAAAGGATACAAGTGCCTCTCCCAAGAAGGGAGGCTGTTCATCTCCAAGGATGTTCAGTTGGATGAAACTAAGTTCCCTTTTGCCAAGCATACAAAACTTAAAAGATTCATCTGCATCACACAAGTCATCATCCCCTACCTTACAGCAAATTCACAGCAAGACCACCTATCCAGTGCCTCTTCATGTTCTTCCTCAGTCCAACTCACCAACTGTCCCACGGTGTACACCAAGTCCTCCATCTCCTTCCCCTTCTCCCACTACACCTGTTCATCAAGCTTTCCAGCCAACCTTTCCTAGTCCTGTCAGCCCTCTCACTGTTATTCCCCCCATCTCTGATTCTAGTTCCAGTCCCTACTCCTCCAATTCTGAGTCATCCACCCTACCTTCCTTACATTCTGGCCTTACCCCACTGTACTCTTCTGCAGTGTCTCAGTCCCCTATCTCTACTGCCTCCCCTAGCCTTTCCCCTTCTTATCTCCAACATCACAATCATCATTCTATGCAAACACGGTTAAAATCTAAGCTAGTAACTACTGCTACTCCACATGCTTTGTTTACACAAGCTGAACCTACTTCCCCTAGAAAAGCCATAGCTATTCCCCAATGGAAACAGGCTATGCAATCAGAGTTTGATGCCTTGATCAGCAGTGGCACCTGGACATTGGTGGATTTGCCCTCTAACAGGCAAGCTATAGGCTGCAAGTGGGTTTTCCGGATCAAGGAAAATCCTGATGGCACAGTGAACAAGTACAAAGCCAGGCTTGTTGCCAAAGGCTTTCACCAAAAATGGGGACAAGATTACACTGAAACCTTTTCACATGTGGTAAAACCTGTTACCATAAGAATTATTCTCACATTAGCTGTCACTAACAGCTGGTCCATTCAACAGTTGGATGTAAACAATGCCTTCCTAAATGGGCATCTTAAGGAGGAGGTTTATATGGAGCAGCCCTTTGGCTTTGAAAGCTCTAATCCCAGTCAAGTCTGCAGGCTAAATAAAGCCATTTATTGCCTGAAACAGGCCCCTAGAGCCTGGTTTGACAGACTCACTAAAGCCCTAGTACAATTTGGTTTCAAAACAAGCAGGTGTGATCCCTCTCTCTTCATTTACACTAAGTCTGGGATCAGCACCTATGTGCTTGTCTATGTGGATGATATCATTGTCACAGGTCCCTCGACTCAAAGAATTACTGCTCTCATCACAAAATTGGACACTGAATTTGCTCTCAAACAACTAGGAGAGCTTGATTACTTTCTTGGACTAGAGATTAAGCATCTCAGTAATGGGGGCCTAGCTCTATCTCAGTCAAAATACATCAATGATCTTCTGTCCAAGGTCAATATGGCTGATGCTAAAGGACTGCAACACCTATGGTAAGTAACAACAAACTTACCAAATATGGTGCAAACTACTTGGAGGATCCTACACTCTATAGATCGGTTGTTGGGGCATTACAGTATGCCACTGTTACCAGGCCTGAAATCAGTTTCAATGTCAGTAAAGTCTGTCAATTTTTGAGCCAACCTCTTGAGGGAGCATTGGAAAGCAGTAAAGAGAATACTGCGGTATCTTAAGGGCAATGTTTCACATGGTCTTATGCTGAGACCAGCTAGACCAGGGCAGCTCTACACCCTACAAGGATTCTGTGATGCTGATTGGGGTGCAGACCTTGATGATAGGAGATCCACCTCGGGTTCCTGTGTGTATCTTGGGCCAAATTTGGTGAGTTGGTGGTCCAGAAAACAATCTCTTGTGGCCATATCTAGTACTGAGGCTGAATATAGAAGTCTTGCAGCTTCAACCTCAGAAGTTATGTGGGTTCAGTCATTGCTCCAGGAACTCCAGATAAATACTGCACATCCTGTTATCTACTGTGACAATATGTCAACAGTCTCTCTCTACCACAATCCAGTTCTTCACTCCAGAACAAAACACATGGAGTTAGATCTGTTCTTTGTAAGGGAGAAGGTCATCAACAAGACTCTCACAGTCTACCATATCCCTGGCATAGATCAAGTTGCCAATCTTCTGACCAAGCCTCTCTCACAAACTCGCTTTGAAACACTCAGAAGCAATCTAGGTATTATTGACACACTGCAGTTTGTAAAACCGCCCTCAGTTTATAAAGGGGGTGTGTTAGAGTGAGCTAGTTAGAGTGAGCTAATTCCTGTATAACCACCTCAGTTTATAATGGGGTGTGTTAGAGTAAGTGTTTAGCTTAAGTGAGTGTAAACCTCACTCGAATAGGATTGTCTCAGCTGATCCTAGCTCCTAGAGTTAGCTTGGCATGTAAGCTACCTCGCTATTATAAATAGCCTCTTTGTAACCGCTTCTAAGTAAGAAATAACAGAATCAGTTTTTCCCTTTCTCTCATTCTATCTTTCTCGTTCCCTTTCTCTCTCATCTCACAACTGTAATAATGTGATCTTTATGCTCCAGCTTAAGGGGATTGTTGGAAATACTAAAGTCTGTTGGAACCCTTATCTTAGGAAATAACAAGAGTTATTACTGCCTAAGAACTATCTTATTGTTGCTTAGGAATTATCTCAATTATTTCTTATAAATAGTTGTGCATCAATTATCAAGTGTATATAAATATATGAATCTGCTGAGTGCATAATTCACGCAAGCATTTCACAAAAACCTTCTCTATTCTATCAACCTTCCCAAGTCCTCCTATTCATAAGCTCTTGATAGGATAAGTTGCGCGTGCTCCTTGATAAACTCCTAATATTTAGGGATTTTATTTTACAGTTAGGGTTTTTAATTTGGGATTATTTTGTTATCTTGAGATTTTATTTTGTTTTGGATTATTTTATTCCAGCTTATAATAGGATTAGCTTTTTATCATGTTTGTCTTTATTAGGTCTATAAATAGACCTTTGGTGTAAACAATTAGACAATTTTGATGATTAATGAATATTGATTTCCTAAATTTAGAGAGTATCTGAAACTTGAGCGGAGGAGCACTCTGCCCTAGAGAGGTACTCTAGTTTTATTTAGGGGAGTACCTTGCCAAAAGTAGCACTCTTGGGGTTATGTTCTACACCATTTGGTATGAGAGCCTTTTCCAATCTTGATACATATAGGTCTAATGCTTATTTACTTGATTTTCTTAGTGATATGAATAGTCTTGTTTTCAATGTGGAGGTTCTCACACCATATTGAGGCACATTTCAGCCCTCGTCTCCAACTATTTGTGCATGTTCCTGGTCTCCTTAGGTTCCCAGAGCACCTAGTGCTCCTAGGGCGGTTGCTGAGATCAAGGCTATGTTGGATGATGAGTGTGGCAAATCTTTTGTTGGATGCCGTCCACATTAACTGAGTTCATGCATCTATCGTCCACTGTCCACATTAACTTAGGAAGTAATCAATTGTAATTATTAGATTCATATATTTCCTAGTTCATGTACTTAGCGAATAACTATCACATTTGTTTGTCTTGTAAATATAAGTTGTAATTAATATTCCAAGAGTATAAAAGCAGCAAAAACCATTTGTTGTGTGGATCAACACAAGCAATTCAGAAAAATATATCTTTTGTTTCTCTCTTCCAATTTGGTACCAGAGCTTCCAATCTGGGAGTCTTTGCTTCCGCGTCAAACACCGGGCTGCCTTCATTGCAGTTCCAACACCTTCATTGTGCTTCATATTTCTGCCTTCATTGCATTTCATCACCTTCATTGTGCTTTGTATCCAGAACCTTCATTGCAGTCCACTCCTTCTTTGACCCATTCTTCAGATTGAGTATCTCATCTAAAACCAACCACCACAGAAAGCTCCGACCGGCCAGACCCAAAAACCCACCTCCAGAAACTGTCGCACGGACCATACAACGTGCCTACAAGCTAGCATGTGAGTCCCACGTGCCACCTTCTCAGCCACTGTTCAGCGCCGCGCTAGTCCAGTTCTGCTCGTCAACTCTTCCTCATTCTGTTCCACCTACCAGAAACCTGAACTGCCACTCTGGTAATATCCTCCTTTCCAAATTCCAATCTGCCATTCTAACCTTGTTGCTGCAAACATGTCAGAAGCTGAATCAACCGTATCACAGACACAATCCTCAATCCTGAACCCAAGTGACCTTCCTGTCATTCATCAAAGCTTTCGCCTCAATGGAAAAATCACCTTCAATGGGCCCAAGTCATTCGAACTACCTTCAAAGCAGGCGAAAAGTGAACCACATTGAGGGAATTGCTCCTGATAAAAAATGACCCACAATTTGAGACATGGGACAATGAGGATTCTCTCATTATGACCTGGCTTTGGAATTCCATGTCCCTCGAAATTAGCTGAAACTGCATGTTCTTGCCATCATCCCGGGAAATTTGGGATAATCTTAGTAAAACCTTTTCCATGAAAAACGACATCTCTGCTCGTCATGAGTTGAAGATTAAAACAGATTATGGATTGAGTTAGAACAATATCAAAATTTGAAGATGGAATGCGGTAAGGATACAACCACCTTGGCTGAATTTATTGAGTGGGATGGGATCTTTGAGTTCCTCTCAGGACTGAATACAGAATATGACCCTATTCAGGTTCATATTTTGGGAAAAGGAGAAGCTACCCTCTCTCAGAGGTATTCTATATTGTTCGTTGTGAGGAAGGTTACTGAACAGTTATGCTTAATGAAAAGCCGACTGATGGGTCAACACTGGTAGCCAACAGACCGATTAAAACAGGTCTCCCATCAGATTCTTCTTCTTCTTCTTCTTCTAAATCTAGTTGCTGGTGCACCTATTGCAAGAAGCCCAATCATACCAAGGAGAATTGCTTCAAACTCCATGGGAAGGCCAAGGTTCTTAGCTGCACAGGAGGGTTTAAGAATATTAGTCGAGGATAGGCTCACTTGACTTCCATAGAATCTGAGTCAGAAGCATAGGCCAAACAGGTGAATGATGAGATTCCTGCTCTTAGTAAGGAGGAACTAGAACATCTAAGGACTCTATTGGTTCCTTCAGTAAGCCTTTCAGATCTTGTTTTCTAGTGATGAGTGGTAAGAATCTATGCTCTTTATTCTCTCATGCTTCTGGTAATGTCAATGAGGATTCTTGGATTATTGATTCCAGTACCACTAATCACATGACCTTTTGTTCTCCCATTTTTCATAGTATCAAATTCTTGTTGGTAATCATCACATAACTGTAGCTGATGGCTCTCAGACATCAATTGCCGGTTTTGGTAATGTTAAACTTAGCTCTTCCTTAATTTTGCAAGATGTGCTTCATGTTCCTAAACTTTCATCGTATCTTCTTTCTATATCTTAGAATTTGGGCTTTAGGCCTAACTCAACGTCAAAAGCTACCTCAAAAGGTGAAGATTGTCCAAGCCTTATAAGGACTACTTTAGCCATATCTCTAGTCAATGTGGGATCTCAGCACACCCCCTCACGCCTAGGACGAGACATCTGGATCGTAGACAAATGCGGCTGGAATAACTGCCCAATAACAGATTTTGGATAGGCTTTGATACCATCTTAGAATTTGGGCTTAGGCCTAACTCAACCCCAAAAGCTAGCTCAAGAGGTGAGGATTGCCAAATCCTTATAAGGACGACTTTAGCCATATCTCTAGTCAATGTGAGATCTCAACACTATACATAAACTTACCAAAGACCTTAATTGTGCTGCAACCTTTTTCCACACTTATTGTGTATTCCAGGACTCTGTCATGAGGAAGACAATTAGAGTTGCTAGGGAACAGGGAGGGTTGTACTAACTTGAGATGCACACTTTAGGTGGATTTAGTGTGAAGTTGCAACGTTCTTGGCATTAATCCAAGTCTTATGCCTCCCAAATTTGGCTCCAACGTAGATGTCTTAGGCGTACCCCATTTACTTTACTTAAGTCCATGTTTCCTTCTTTGTTTTTGAAAGAATCAGCCGAGTCCTTTAATTGTGATGTTTGTGAATTTCCAAATCCAAACATCATCAGGTAAGTTTCCCTTCAAGTACCAATAAAAGTGATGAACTATTTTCTCTTATCCATACTGATGTTTGGGGTCCTGCTACCATTCCTAATATTTCTGGTGGAAAATGGTTTGTGTCATTCATTGATGATTGTACTTGTGTCACTTGGTTATTCCTGATGAAAGATAAATTTGAAGTGTACAAATTATTCACTCAATTTTATCATATGATTCAAACTCAATTTGGAAAAACTATTAAGCGCTTGAGGTTTGATAATGGTAGAGAATATGTGAATCAAAATATTTCTACCTTTCTTAAAGAAGTGTTATCCATGAACTCACGTGTTGATACTTCCCAACAAAATGGGGTTGCTGAAATAAAAAACAGACACTTGCTTGGAATGATCAGAGCAATGTTATTCCAAATGTCAGTTCCGAAGTCATAGTGGGGGGAAGCTGTTTTAGCTGCTGCGTATCTAATAAATAAAATACCTTCTAGAATTCTTGGGGGTGTTAGTCTGGTTCATGTCATGAAATCTTTTTTCCCTCTGTTCCTATCATGTAAAGTCTTGAATCCCGTGTCTTTGTTTGTGCTAATTTTGTCCATATTCATAATCAGCATCGGGGCAAACTTGACCCTCTTGCTATTAAATGCATTTTCATTCGTTATGCTCCTATTTAGAAGGGATATAAATGTTATCACCCTTCAAGTAGTCGCTTCTCTGTCTCCATGGATGTCACTTTTCAGGAAAATCAATCATTTTTTCACTTCCTCTCAGCTTCAGGGGGAGAACAATAATGATTTTTTGAAAGCTATGATTTTTTCTCAAGGTAGCAACATACCCTTACTTCCACCTGCTGCTGATATGTCTTCTGAAAGACAGGAATTGACACCTTCTGCTAGCCATCGACTTGAAGGAATTGCTCGAACTAGAGCCATCTCACCAAAAATAGTGTACCAAAAGAGAAAACAACTTGAACTGATCCAACCACAACTCCAAGAGTTCGAACCGGTGGTAAGTAATGGTAACACTGATTTTCATACTTCTGAACCTGATTTTTTACATATTTCATTAAATACCTGTGATCCTGACCCTGAAAATGAATTGCCTATTGCATTGAAAAGCAGGAAAATGTCTTGTGCTAAGTACCCTATTTCTCAATTTGTCTCCTCTAGAAACGTTTCCTTGTAGCACCTTATTTCCGCCATAGATTCCATTAGAATTCCCAAGACAGTACAAGAAGCATTGAAGGATAAAAACTGAGTTCAAGCTATGAATGAGGAGATGAAAGCCTTGGAAAGGAATGGAACATGGGAAATAGTTGAAAGACCAAAAGAAAAGAGGCTAGCAGGGTGCAGATGGATATACACTGTGAAGTACTGCTCTGATGGCACACTAGAGAGGTATAAAGCAAGGTTGGTTGCAAAAGGATACACTCAAACCTATCAGATAGTTTATGACGAAACATTCGCTCTAGTGGTGAAAATGAATATTGTTCGAACTCTTCTCTCCTATGCTGCACACTTTCAGTGGGAACTTCATCAGTTTGATGTGAAGAATGCCTTTCTTCACTGAGAGTTGGAGGAAGAAGTTTACATAGAGGTTCCTCCCGGATATGATTTGTTTGGTGTGGGAAATGCGGCATGTAAACTGAAAAAGGCCCTATTTGGATTGAAGCAATCACCAAGAGCTTGGTTTGGGAGATTCACTAAGACTATGGCGGCACTGGGATATAAACAAAGCCAAGGTGATCATACCCTCTTTATTAAACATTCACATGAAGGGAAACTTACTGTTCTTCTTGTATATGTGGATGATATTTTTATATCAGGTGATGATGCAACTGAAAAACTACTCCTAAAGGAGAAACTGACAACTGAGTTTGGAATGAAGGATCTTGGAAAATTCAAATATTTCCTTAGAATAGAAGTTGCTTACTCCAAACATGGTATCTTCATTTCCCAACGGAAGTATGTTCTTGACCTTCTCAAGGACACTGTGAAACTTGGACGCAAAACTTTGATGTGCCTATTGAGCAAAATCATAGAATGAGCAATGAGGAAGAAAGTCCCAAAGTTAAGAAAACATAGTTTCAAAGGTTGGTAGGGAAGTTGATATATCTGACATACTAGACAGGACGTGGCATATGTCGTTAGTGTGGTAAGCCACTTCATGCATGATTCGACGATGAGAAATTTAGGCTGTTGATCGAATTTTATAATATCTCAAAGCCTGTCCAGGAAGAGGAATACTTTTTAAAAGCAGCGAAAAACTATCTATGGAAGCCTACACTGATGCAGACTATGCGGGTTCAATTATCGATAGGAGGTCAACAACTGGCTACTGCATGTTTCTTGGAGGAAATTTAGTAACATGGAGAAGTAAGAAGCAAAATGTAGTAGCAAGGTCAAGTGCAGAAGCAGAATTTCGAGCTATGTCCCCGTGCGTCTACGAATTGTTGTGGATGAAAATTAAGTATGAAGTCCCAATGAAGTTATTTTGTGACAACAAGTCTGTCATTAGCATTGCTCACGATCCGGTTCAGTATGACTGGACCAAATAAATAGAGGTAGGCAAATACTTTATTAAGGAGAAACTTGACAGTGGATTTATTGCCACATAATATGTTCCTTCGGGACATTAGTTGGCATATATGCTGACCAAATGACTTCCCACTAATAAGTTTCCTGACCTCACTTGCAAGTTGGGAATTATAGATATCCATTCTCTAGCTTAAGGGGGATTGTTGGACACCGTCCACATTTACTGTGTTACTTAGGGAATAGCTATCACATTTATTTGTCTTGTAAATACAAGTTGTAATTAATATTCCAAGTGTATAAAAGCAAACACCATTTGTTTTGTGGATTAACACAAGCAATTCAAAAAATGTATCTTTTGTTTCTCTCTTCCAATTTCTTCTATTGCTCTGTTTCGATGGTGTGAAGCGGAAAATGCACCCTTTCAAGGTTGTCTTGGATGATGAGTATGTTGGACCTCCCGTTGCTCTGTTTCGTTGATACCTCGTGAAGTGGAAGGTGCACCCTACTTCTTCTGCTACATGGATCATAGAGGAACTTTTGTCAGCTAGATTATGCTCTTTTGGATCATGATCCGTTTTTTGACTCTCTGGAGAATTGTTCTTCTCCCCCAGGGGATTGATGTAGATTGGGCTGCTTAATTTATTATTATATTTAGGGATATTATTTTTCAATTAGGATTTTAATTTGGGATAATTTTGTAATTTAAGGGTTTTATTCTATTTTGGATTATTCTATTCCAGCTTAGAATAGGATTGTCGTTTTATCATGTTTGTTCTTGACATAAGAATTCCAAAACTTCTCATCCTTCTTGCCATGGGAGTAGTAGGCGAGGGATTCCCCCAGAAACTACCTTGCCCCTGCCAATTGGAAGAGATCCTAGTCACTTCAGCTGGTGCCAACTTTCTATTCATCATCCTTGCAGAGGATACCATCTTGTAACTGTTTGGAGGGTCCAATGCTTAACGTCCAACCTGATCTCTTACTTCAATCCCCCACGGAAGAGTCCCATGTACTGATAATCAGGCTGATAGACCCCCTGATTCCACTAAAGGCATGGGCCCCAAAAGATATGGCAAGACGTACGCGCGAAAAGGGAAGGGAAAGGAGGGAACAATGGTAACAAACTCTGCCTAGCTGGCAGAGTGTGAGAGGTCAGAATATTCTAGCTGAGAGCATCACATTGTGCGTGAGCTCATATAAGAAAGTAGGAGAGAGAATTGGGAGGGCAGGCTGGTATTGGGTATTTGCTTGTGGGAGAGATCCAGGCACTCTCGAATTTGCCTGCATTCGTCTTCTTTTATTTCTTCAGCACTTTATACCTCCTGTAATTACTCTACAATTACAGAATATTATCCATATACTACTTGAATTTGCCCTCTACTCTTCCAGTTTACTTAACCAGTGGATAGATATCTATCAACTGGTATCAAAGCTCCGGAAATCAGAGCTTGGATGGTAGTTACGAGATCGATCATGGAAGCAAGTGTTGAAATTGTGGAACGTGAGCTCACAGAGATGCGACAGGAGAATCGCGAGCAAGTGGCGGAGCTACGACGCCTGCTCGAACGGCGAGGACAATCCCGTCGACGTCACCGGCGACGAGGAAGAACGCCGTTGCGAGAACGAGCCAGAGAAGAAGAACGAAGCGTGACCCCAGTATGATCTCTTTCATGTCACGTTCGGACCTATTCACCAAGGCGTAATTACTCGCGAGGACGAAAGATTGAAATTCCGGTGTTTAACGGTGACGAAGCCCATGGATGGATCGTTCGTGTTGAACGATACTTCCGTGTGAACCATGTGCATGATGCGGACAAGCTAGACGTTGCGGTGATAGCTTTGGAGGGTAGAGCTCTCAATTGGTACCAATGGTGGGAGGAGTAAATGGAGGAGTTGAGCTGGGAAGAGTTCACGCAAGCTGTCATACGCAGATTCCAACCTGCACTAGTACAAAATCCATTGGGTCCCTTACTTAGTACCAAGTAGACAGGTACGGTGATGGAGTATAGAGAGAAGTTTGAGATGTTGATTGCGCCATTGAAGAGAGATGAGAGAGTTATGTTAGACAGCATCTTTCTTAATGGATTGAAGGAGGAGATACAAGCAGAATTGAGGCTTCATGAGTCCAGTTCCTTAGCTGAATTGATGGACCAGGCATTGTTGATTGAAGATAAGAATGCTGTGATTCAAAAGGCACGCGTGAACCCTAGAGACAAGAACGATTGGGGGGGATCGTTCAGGCAATTGGAGACAGAGAAAGGAGAGCTCTAACAGTGGAGGGAAAGCTTATGTGGCTAGACCTGTACCATTAGCCATTGAAGGGCCTGACTCTAAGGAGGGGGATGGGAAGAAGATTGGTTTGAGCAAACGCTTGAGTCCTGAGGAATTGAGGGACCTAAGTAAGAAGGGTTTGTGTTTCAAATGTGGTGAGAAATGGGGGCATGATCACAAGTGTAAACTGAGACACTTACAGTTAGTTTTAATAGAAGAGGAAGAAACTGAGTCTGAGAAAGAAGCGGAAGAAGAGGCAGTGTTAGAAGCTAAGGTGTTGTAGCTGTCTTTGAGGAGTAAAGAAGGGCTTACTTCCAATAAGTCTTTCAAGGCGTGGGAACTGATAGGCAACAGGGCAGTGTTGATTTTGATTGACTCTGGAGCATCCACTAACTTTGTATCTCACAAGTTAGTGGAGGAATTGAATTTAGAGGTGGAGACTACGACTGAGTATACTATTGAGGTGGGCAATGAAGATAAGGTGCAGCACAAAGGGGTTTGCAAAGGACTGAAGTTATATATGCAGGGCATTGAGATTGAACAGAATTTCTTCCTCATGACCTTGGGAGGAACAGAGATTGTGTTGGGCATGGACTGGTTGGCTAGTTTGGGAGATATAAGGGCCAATTTCAAACAGTTGGTCATCAAGTGGAAGAAGGGCTCTGAGGAGTTCATGGTGAGGGGTGAACCTTCACTTAGTAGGCATCAGGTTTCTGTTAAGACCATGATGAAAGATATGCAGCAAGAAGGTGAAGGCTACATGGTAAAGTATTACCATTTGAATGCAGCCGAGGAAGGAATTCCTAGGGAATGGGAAGAGATTTTGGGAGCATTTCAAGATGTGTTCCAGGAACCTATAGAGCTGCCTCCAGAAAGGGAACAAGACCATGCAATTACACTCCAACCCGGAGCTCCAACTCCAAACGTGCGCCCTTACAGGTATCCCCACTATCAAAAAGATGAGATAGAGAAATTTGTCAAGGAAATGCTCCAAGCAGGCATCATTAGGCCTAGCATAAGTCCTTTTTCTAGTCCTGTACTATTGGTTAAGAAAAAAGATGGAGGATGGAGGTTTTGTGTTGATTATAGGGCACTGAATAAGCATACTATACCTGATAAATTCCCCATTCCAGTTATAGATAAGCTTCTAGATGAAATTGGGACTGCTGTAATTTTCTCCAAACTGGATTTGAAATCTGGTTATCACCAGATACGCATGAGGAAGGAGGACATTCCAAAGACTGCTTTTAGGACTCATGAGGGGCACTATGAGTACTTAGTAATGCCATTTGGGCTCACAAATGCTCCCTCTACATTCCAAGCATCGATGAACAGGATTCTGAGACCCATGTTGAGGAGGTATGTGCTAGTATTTTTTGATGATATACTAGTCTACAGTCCTTCTCTTGAAAGCCACAAGGCCCACTTGAGTACAGTGCTGAATACCCTAAGAGAGAATCAACTGTTTGCTAACCAAAAGAAGTGCCAATTTGGCAGAGATCAGATAGAATATCTAGGCCACTTGATCTCTGGACAGGGTGTCTCTGCTGACCCTGCTAAGATCAGTGCCATGGTGAATTGGCCTGTCCCCAAAGATGTGAAAGGATTGAGAGGATTCCTTGGCCTCATAGGTTATTATAGGAGATTTGTGAGAAATTATGGGAAGATAGCTTGGCCTTTGACAGCAGTTGAAGAAGGACTGTTTTCAGTGGAATTCGGAAGCTCAAGGAGCATTTGAGCAGCTCAAGATCGCCATGACCACGCTGCCAGTGTTAGCAGTGCCGGAATTTGACAAACAGTTTGTGCTTGAAACTGATGCATCAGGGAAAGGATTGGGCGCAGTACTTATGCAAGAAGGGAGGCTAGTGGCTTATATGAGCCAAACTTTATCACCAAGGGCTCAAAATAAATCTGTGTATGAAAGGGAACTCATGGCAATTGTACTAGTTGTGCAGAAATGGCGACATTATCTGCTAGGGCGACATTTTGTGGTGCATACAGATCAGTGGAGTCTGAGATTTTTGACTGATCAGAGGCTCATGGGTGAAGAACAACAAAAGTGGGTTACTAAGTTGCTGGGATTCTCATTTGACATAAAATATAAACCTGGAGCTAAGAATAGAGTTGCCGATGCCCTCTCCAGAAAGTTGCAGTACTCTACTCTGTCCACCATTCAATGTCATAAATGGGAAGGGTTGGAAGAGGCAATACAGGCGGATTCGAGGCTTAAGGGGATAGTACAGGATCTGGCAGCCAAGGCAGGAGAACATCCAGGATACAAGCTCAAGCATGGCAGATTATACTACAAGGATAGGATTGTGATACCAAAGGATTCTCCTAGAATTCTGGGAATTTTGAAGGAATTCCATGACTCAGTGATGGGTGGTCATTCGGGTGTCTTAAGAACTTACAAGAGAATCGCTAGTGTAGTGTATTGGGAAGGCATGAAAAGGAGGATCCAGAAATACATACAAGCTTGTGACACTTGCCAGAGGAATAAATATCAGGCTCTAAGCCCTAGGGGACTTTTACAACCACTGCCAGTACCGACTCAGGTTTGGAGTGATGTGTCCATGGATTTTGTGGGAGGATTGCCCAAGGCTATGGGTGTGGACACCATCTTTGTGGTGGTTGACAGATTAACCAAATATGCCCATTTCTTTACTTTAGCTCATCCCTACACAGCAAAAGATGTTGCTGCCGTTTTCCTCAAAGAAGTGGTGAAGTTACATGGGTTCCCAACATCCATTGTCTCGGATAGGGACAAAGTGTTTACTAGTGCTTTCTGGTCCGAATTGTTTAAGTTAGCAGGGACAAAACTCAAGTTGAGCTCAGCTTACCATCCTCAGAGTGATGGTCAGACAGAGGTGGTGAATAGGTGCTTGGAAACCTATTTAAGGTGTTTCACTGGTAGTAAACCAAAGCAGTGGCCTAAGTGTTTGTCTTGGGCTGAATATTGGTACAATACCAATTATCATGCAACCCTTCAAATGACCCCTTTTGAAGCTCTGTATGGTAGGAGACCCCCTGTGTTGATTTGGGGGGCTGAAAACCGCACCAGTGTTGATGCAGTGCAGCAACTGACCAAGGACAGAAATGATTTGCTCAGGGAATTAAGAGAGTTGATGAGTAAGGCTCAGAATAGAATGAGGCAGCAAGCTGATAAGCACAAAAGAGAAGTCATTTTTGAGGTGGGGGACTCTGTTTATCTCAAAATTCAGCCTTATAAACTGAGGCAATTGGCTAAGAGGTTCAATCAGAAGCTTAGCCCGAAATACTATGGCCTATATGTCATTATTGAGAAGATTAGCACAGTGGCATACAAATTGCAGCTTCCACCTGAGAGTAGGGTGCACCCCATCTTTCATGTCTCCCTGTTGAAGAAGGCAATTCCATCTGAGGTGGTAGTCCAGCCATTGCTCGTTTGTCTAGCTGAAGATTGGGAGCTGCAAGTTGAACCAGAAGAAGCCCTGGCCCTGAGAACTAATGATCAAGGCATTGTTGAAGTGCTTATTCAGTGGAAAGTTTTGAAGGGGGGTGTTGATAGACCCCCTGATTCCACTAAAGGCATGGGCCCCAAAAGATATGGCAAGACGTACGCGCGAAAAGGGAAGGGAAAGGAGGGAACAATGGTAACAAACTCTGCCTAGCTGGTAGAGTGTGAGAGGTTAGAATATTCTAGCTGAGAGCATCACATTGTGCGTGAGCTCATATAAGAAAGTAGGAGACAGAATTGGGAGGGCAGGCTGGTATTGGGTATTGGCTTTTGGGAGAGATCCAGGCACTCTCGAATTTGCCTGCATTTGTCTTCTTTTATTTCTTCAGCACTTTATACCTCCTGTAATTACTCTACAATTACAGAATATTATCAATGTACTACTTGAATTTGCCCTCTACTCTTCCAGTTAACCAGTGGATAGATATCTATCACAGGCATGGGTGGAATATGAACAGCTTACAGCTCAAACTCTTCCATGCACTCGTCCATGGTGCCCTCCTGGTGAAGCACTTTGAATTGCGAAAACAGTTTCCGGAATGATTCACCATACTAGCCGAACATGGATCTCTTAATCTTCTCTAATCCAAAATCGGACTCGTCTCCTTCAATACCTTGAACCATTGCTAGGTCATCCCCTCCATGCAAATCTGGGTGAGCTGAATTCGTAACTTCGACGGAGTGCCTTGCTCGACAAAATAAGCCTCAGCCCGGGATACCCACTCAATTGGATCATCACCGTAGAGTGAGGGAAGCTCAAGGTGCTTAGCATTGAGGCGATATTCTTCAGTTGTACTTGTGACAGTAACTCTGATCGACTGGGTTTGCACAGTTTTGCTATGCTTGTTACTGATTCGCAAAGAATTGTAAGGTGAATTCGGTTGACACTGTTAGTGCTGGATTCCCTCTCATATCTTGGCATTTAGTGTTGTGAGGGACTTGGTAATGTCCCTGACTATAATCATCAAGGAACTCAGTTTGGCTGAATTAGCTAGACTATATGTTCCTTCAGCATTGAATCGTGATTTTGAAGCAGTCCCTCTTTTTCCTGAGAGTGGACTCAACAACCACCACACCAGCATTCATGGCATAAATTAGTTGGGAAGCCATGCAAGTTTTCATACACCTGAATCTCCATCAAACCCCTCAATGAAAGCACCGATTTGATAGAATCAAATTCTCTAGGGAGATTGTATTATTCAAAACTGGGAGAAGGAAGACAGGAAATGTAAGAGCAAATGCTCCCTTGCCAAGGAAAATTCCGTAGGCTCCAAGCTACAAGCTGAAAGCTCAAAAATGATATGATGGCCCTCTTTTACACATTCCTATTTTGTCAAATCTACTTTCTCCCTCTGTAACTAACTTTCTCTCTTTCTCACTTAACTACTACTTTCCCTTCCTAATTACAATTAGGCTTTATTCTTAGGCTTATGGGTGTAAACTTGTCTGGCTTTCTTGGGCCTAATCTGAACCTTGTTTCGTTTCACGGTTCTATCAGTTTTACTTCTGTATCAGTAACCTTTCTTTCTTGGAGCATATTGAAGTTGTTTCAATGTGGAACATGGCATTGTTTATTAGATTCTTCTCTGTTAACTCTTAGTTCATTCTTTTTTTATACACTAATGGAGCTTAGAAGCAAAGAGATGAACCTCCATATAAATTAGATGCTAGTTTTGACCATTTCTCATTTCACTCCATTGGCAGTCCTCATTCTTTTGCTTTGTCTGACGGGCTGATCAATTTTGCTCATTATATGGTTCTCTGAAACTTAATACTGGTTGCTTCACTTTGACAGGAAAGAAGAAAAATAGAGAGTGCATTTTTTGGTGGTAAAATTTGTGGTGTTGCTGCGACTAATGCTCTTGAGTTGGGCATTGATGTTGGAGAGATTGATGTGACGCTGCATCTTGGATTTCCTGGAAGTATTGCAAGGTATTTTGTCCAGTTGCTTTGATATCTATATCTAATTAACCTTTTAATAGCTTATTTTGTGTTGAATTATCTAATTTCCTTTCCATTTTCCTTTAAATCATTTTTTACATTTAGCTTGTGGCAACAAGCTGGTAGGGGTGGGAGAAGAGATAGACCATCTCTTGCTGTCTATGTTGCATTTGGTGGGCCTCTTGATCAATACTTCATGAACCACCCTAAGAAGCTATTTGAAAGACCGATGGAATGCTGTCATATTGATTCCCAAAACAAGAAGGTTCAACTTCTAGACCTATTCTTTTCTAAGATTATTTATATTGAATTTTATCAAGTGGAAGGGTTTATGCTCATTATGACAGAATTTGTTCAGGTTCTTGAACAGCATTTGGTCTGTGCAGCATATGAACACCCTCTGAGTGTGAAGTATGATGAGCAGTATTTTGGTTCTCGTTTAGAGAGTATATTAATTTCTCTAAAAGCTAGAGGATTTTTGAGTTCTGATCTGTCGTCTGATTCTTCCTCTAGGATATGGAACTACATTGGTCCCGAGGTATATGGGATTTTAAGAAATTAGGTTTCATGTCAGTTTGTTCTGTTTGACTTCATTATTATTGAACTCTGAAATATTTGGAAATTCTAATATTATTATTTTTTCCCGTTTTTTCATGGTGCCTTCTCTGTTCCAGAGATTACCTTCGCATGCTGTTAATATCCGAGCAATAGAAGCTGTAAGATATAGCGTCATAGATCAGAAAAGAAATAAAGTCCTTGAAGAGATAGAGGAAAGCAAGGCTTTCTTTCAGGTAGTGATTTCTACTTCTTAATATTTGTGGGACAAGGAATTTGCTACCTTTGCAGATGAAATAGGGTAATTTGTCTTCTGTTTTTATCATTACCTCATTAAGTATATTTATATTTTACTTAAGGTATATGAAGGTGCGGTGTACTTGTGCCAGGGGAGAACCTATTTGGTTGAAAAATTAGATCTATCTAACAAGATTGCTTTATGCAAAGAGGCTGATATGAAGTATTATACAAAGACTCGAGATTACACTGATATTCATGTCATTGGGGGTAATATTGTATGTAATCTCCTTCTCTTTGGTAGAAATCCTTTGGATTTGTTGTTATTCACATGCTAATTCTGCACATGATTAAATCTGAGATATCAGATTTTTTTGTGTTTTATTATTTCCTTATTTGGTTTGATTTTATTTCTTAGTTGGTTTGATTTGGTCTATCAGCTTAGTCAAACTAAATATTCTGTTTCCTTCGTTTAGTTGATTATACTTTAATGAAAAAGGCTAAATTTTTTTTATGACTGAATGATTTTTTCTTTACAAGGATCTACATCATGTATACTAAGGAGAAATAATTATTGACCTAAAAAATAGCAAAAATAGGGTATGTAATAATCTACTCTAATAATGGAATAATCTACAATTAATACAAGATATTGTAATTTCAATAAAGACATTTCAACACTCCCCCTCAAGCTGGTGAATGGATATCTATCATTCCTATCTTACTTTTTCATGTTACCACCAAGTTACCACCCAAAAACATGCAATACCCCGAGGTGGATCTTCTATCTACAATTGATCCTGCATAGTCGGCATCTTTATACATCTCTATAGACATTTTCCCTTCTCTTTTGAATAGTAATCCTTTTCCTGGGCTTGTCTTCAAATACTGAAGGATCTTATTTACTGCTTGTATATGTCTCTTCCATGGGTCATGCATGAATTGACTAACCACACTGACTGCATAAGCTATGTCTGGCCTTGTGTGGGCTAAATAAATGTGTTTTCCCACAAGTCTTTGATACTGGGCTTTCTCTATTCTTGGGCCCTCCTCACTACTTCCAATCCTGTGATTCTGCTCTATGGGTGCCCCAATGGTTTTGCAACCCAACTTATATGTCTCTTTAAGAAGATCAATAGCATATTTCCTTTGGGAGATAAAGATACTTTGTCTGGAGTAGGCAATCTCTATCCGAAGGAAGTACTTCAGCTTTCCTAGATCCTTCATTTTGAACTGAGCTTCTAGCCTCTCCCTTAGAATTTGTTTTTCAACCTCATCATTTCCAACAACGATCATATCATCGTAAACCAAAAGAAGTGTAAGTTTACCTTCTTGAGAATGTTTAATGAAGAGAGTATGGTCGCCATGACTCTCCTTGTACCCTAAGGATAATATGGAAATTGATAAGGCTGAAGATAAACAAACACAAAGATTTCTGAATGTGCTTGAGTCATTAGCACTCAACAGACTTGGTATTTATATACACTCCATAATCAATTTACCTGTTATGATTACAAGGGAATTAAATGCTAGTGAAACCCCCTAAGCATCCTAAGTACATGAATGAATTAAACCAGTGTACATGAATCTAACGATACATGAACCTTAGCCTTAAATGCTACTATTTACAACACTTCCCCTCAAGCTGGTGAATAGGCATTCTCCATTCCCAGCTTGGATACAATTCGTTCAAAAATCGAGCTGCTCAACCCTTTGGTGCGAATATCCGCAAGTTGTCCTTGTGAGGGCACATATGGGGTGCAAATCAAACCACTATCGAGCTTCTCCTTAATGAAATGCCTATCAACCTCAATATGCTTAGTTCGATTATGCTGAACTGGATTATGTGCTATATTGATTGCTAACTTCTTATCACAGTCAGTGTTGTTCAATAGCGGCCATGGCAGGATGGCGTGGCGAATTTTGTGCCAGCCGCCATGGATAATTTGTGAAGCGCCACCGCCATGACGGCGTCATAGGTTGCAATCCCACGTTTATATGGTGGAATTTTGGCCATCCGCCATAAACCGCCATTGAGATATTGCAAGATCTTATGACCTGCCTGATAATGAACTTCTCTCGGACTATGCATGAATTGGCTAACCAAATTTATAGCATACGCAATATCTGGCCTGGTGTGAGACAAGTAAATCAATCTCCCTACCAAGCGGTGATGCATTTCTTTGTCCACTGTAGCATCTTCTGCATTTCCTAATTTTAGGTTCAGATCCATAGGACTACTCGCTGGTTTACATGCTGTTTTCCCTATCTCCTTGAGTAAATCTATAATATGTTTCTGCTGAGATATAAAAATCTCTTTCGTGGAGTTGCCACCTCAATTCCCAGAAAGTACTTCAGCTTTCCAAGAGTTTTTATTTCAAACTCTTTAGCCAAACATTGATTCAAGACTTGGTGCTCCTTCCAATCATCTCCGGTCATGATGATGTCATCCACATATACTAACAACACTGTTACTCCCCCTGATGCTGAGTGCTTGATGAACAAGGTATGATCTCCTTGACTTTGTTTGTACCCCTAAGTTGTCATAACCTTACTGAATCTTCAAAACCATGCGCGGGGTGATTGTTTCTGGCCATATAATGCCTTTTTCAACTTGCAAACTGTATTGGCAGCTACATTTTTATCATACCCTGACGGTACTTGCATATAGATTTCCTCCTCAAGTTCCCCATGTAAGAAGGCATTCTTGACATCGAATTGTTGTAATTCCCAACCATAATTGGTAGCAAGTGACAAAATTATCCTGACTGTATTCATCTTTGCAACAGGAGCAAATGTCTCTAAATAGTCGATTCCATAGGTTTGTGTGAACCCTTTGGAAACCAACCCGGCTTTGTATCTTTCGATCGATCCATCAGCCTTATATTTTACTGTGTACACCCATTTGCATCCAATTGCACTCTTCCCTTCTAGTAAAGTCACTAACTCCCAGGTTCTATTCTTCTTCAAAGCCTCCATCTCTGCATTCATGGCTTGCTTCCATTTTTCATCGGACAACGCCTCAGAAACAGTAGTGGGTATGGAAGTAGTGTTTAGGTTTGTAAGGAAGGCTCTATGGATTGGTGATAATTTTTTAAATGAGAGGTAGTTTGAAAGGGGATATAATGGTTGTTTGGTGCAATTTCTGGTTCCTTTTCTGATGGCAATTGGGAGGTCTAGATCATCATTCGTTGTTTCGGCTTTCATTTCATCCTATAATTCTGGAGAATTAAAATTAATTATCTCATTCGAAGGAGTCGAGTCGGGCACTTGAACGTGTGTCGATTTAGGAATGACCTTTGACCTTCTTGTGAACACTTGATTCTTTTCATATCTCACATCAATTTTAAGACCAAGTTCCGCAGTTGGGGATGAAGGAGATTGTATATTTGACTCAAGGCTTGGAGCAGGTTTAGTCTCAGTTTCAGGAGTGGGTTAAGGCACATGTGTATTTGACTCAAGGCTAGGAAAATCAAGTGTTTCCAAATGAATCTCTATGTCTTCCTTATCTTCCCTAAGACTCTCCCCCTGAAGATAAGGTTGGGGAAAATAGGCTTGCCCTTCATGAAAGGTGACATCTCGGAACACAGAGAACTTTTGAGATGGAGGATGGTAACACTTATATCCCTTTTGAGTGGAGAAATACCCAACAAAAACATACTTTAGAGCTCTAGGATCAAGTTTGCCCCTGTCTTGACTATGGATATGAACAAATGAGACACACCCAAAGACCCTTGGTTTAAGATTATGAGTAGGAGATACATTAGGATAGAAAGAAGAAAGAACCTCCATAGGACTCTTAAACCCCAAGATTCTAGAGGGTAATCGATTAATAAGATATGTTGCTGTGAGAACGACTTCCCCCCAAAAATTTTTTGGAACAATTTTCTAGTACAACACTGCCCGGGTTTGGTCTAGAAGATGCGTATTTTTTCTCTCTGCAACCCCATTTTGTTGTGGTGTTTTGACACAAGAAGATTTGTGAATTATTCCCTCCTTTTGACAGAATGGAGTAAGAACATGATTGAAGTACTCCTTGCCATTATCCGACCGAAGTCTTTTGATGGTCACCCTAAATTGATTTTTAATCATTGAGAAGAAATTCGGGAAAACTGTACTTACTTCAGATTTATGTTTAAGTAGGAAAAGCCAAGTAACCTGAGTACAGTCATCTATAAAAGTCACAAACCATCGAGCCCCAAACACATTTGGAATAGAAGATGGACCCCAAACATCAGTATGAACAAGATAGAAAGAGAATGCGCTTCTTTTATCACTTAATGGAAAATGTGGACGTTTGTGTTTTGCCACTTCACACACGTCACAATGAAAACTCTCAATACTCAATCCAATAAACAGAGACGGAAACAAAACTTTAATGACCCCAAAAGAAGGATGACCTAATCGACAATGAAAAAGAAATGTTTTTTCTTTATTAGAGAGTACCGATACTGACATGAATGAGTGAGACAAGTGACTTTTTGTAGACCGACCTAGTTCTTCAAGATAGTAAAGGCTATTCCGTTCTCTAGCACATCTAATCATCCTCCCCGACTCCTTGTGTTGAAATACACAACAATCACTATGAAAAATCACACTACAGGATAAATCTTTTGTAAGTTTCTGTATAGAGACAAGGTTCATGGATAGCTTTGGAACATGGAAGACATTTTTTAAGGTTAGAATGATTTATTTGGATGTCTCCAATGCTAGCTACAGTTACAAGTGTACCATCTGCAGTGATGATTTTCTTATTGCTAGGACAAGGGGAATATGTGGAGAAGTGTTTAGAAGAGGGTGTCATGTGGTCTGTGGCTCCTGAATCTAATATCCAGAATAGGCTAGAAGGTGTTTTTGAGACATTAAATCTACGCCACAATACAATTACCTGATGGTTTCTCCATACCGTTGAGAAAAGCTCTCATTCTTTATAAGTCTTTCTGGTTGACTGGGTTCACAATTGCCTCACTATTGGACATGGAGGAACCAGCAGAAAGAACACAGTTCCAGAAAAAGAAAACTTGAAAAAGAAACAGGCACCAAGAAGATCTGTATAGAGACCCGAAAAAAGGGAGGTCAGATCCAGAAACCAACCCCCAAAACAAGTTTAGGAGCGGGCGACGGTCAGAACGAAGCAATCAGGCTGCACGTGCGGTGGCTGGAGGGCGACGCGTGAAGCACACGCACCGGAACTTTGACCCTCGTGTGGCGGTGCGTGTGGGGGCGTGCTGTTGCTTCTGGCGGCGGTCTTCCGGGAACAGGCCGATCTCAGGGTGGCTGTTCTTCTAGTATGGTCGCTGTTCTGAGGTGTCAACGGTGGTTTTGCTGGTCGGAACAGAATGGGTGTTGGTGGGTCTAGTCGGAAAAGTGGTGGTGGTCTGATTGGTGGGCTTGGGTATTGGTTTTATTGTGGCCGAAGAGTGTGGGTACGCAATGAAGGTGTTTACCCTAAAAAATGTCGTGCAACGAAGGCAAGAACCACCAGTTATGAAGGCTGGAACAACGGAAAAACAAAGACTCCTAGGGTTGGGAGCTTTGATACCATATGGAAAATGATAAGGCTGAAAATAAACAAACACAGATTTCTGAATGTGTTTGAGTAATTAGCACTCAGTAGACTTGATATTTATATACACTCCATCATCAATTTACATGTTATGATTTTCGACAACTGTATGGGTATTTTTGAATTAATGTTCTAGATGATTGAATAATTAGGATCAAGATCAGATTATTCTAATCTGATCCGATTTAGTTGTTATTTTGGGTCATAATCAAATCATTCTGATTTGATCTGATCCCCTTTTTATTCTCTTTCCATTATGCATTTATTTTGTAATAAGGCAGCCATGCCTATATATGTATCATTGTTATTTCTGAATTATAACAAAGAAGTATTTTCCTCTCCTATTGTATTTTCTCCCTAGCAGCCCCTAAAATCACATGGTATCAGAGCTTCGGCTCTAATCCTGTGGTAGCTCACCATGACAAAAACCGCATTGACCGGAGAACATCCCTCCACAGGAAAAGATGAGGAGAAGAACTCCTCCACCAGGTCGTCCTCAAACTCTGGCGGTCATGAAACTGTCCCTTCTCCGATCGTGTCCGATTCTCTATCCACTTTTTGTCTTTTGATCCAAAAGCTGAATGGGAAAAATTATGTTGAATGGGCCCAGTCCGTGAAATTAGCCCTCGACGGCAAAGGGAAGCTGGGCTACCTGACCGGCGACACCCCTCAACCAGGAAAGACCGATCCATCTCTCCCAAGATGGAAGTCAGAAAACTCACTAATCATTGCATGGCTGATTAACTCGATGGAACCTGGCTATGGCAGTCCAAACAAGGAGACAAGGATGTCACAACCTTCTACAATCTTATGGTTACTCTTTGGCAAGAGCTGGACTAGTGCTATGAGGATGATTGGGAAAATCCCAATGATGCAACCAGATTCAAGGAGAGGGAAGAGAATGATAGAGTTTACATGTTTCTAGCAGGCCTTAATCAACAACTGGATGAAGTTCGTGGCAGAATTCTGGATAGAAAACCGCTGCCAACAATGCGAGAAGTATTCTCTGAAGTTAGGAGGGAGGTATCTAGGAGGAAGATCATGCTGCGAAACCACTTTGACAGTACAAGAATGCAAGAAACTGAAAGTTCAGCACTGGCTGCAAGGGGGCACGAACCAGAGGGAGAAAGGATGAAGTGACCTTGGTGTGATCCTTGTAAAAGGCCATGACACACTAAGGAAACATGTTGGAAACTCCATGGCAAACCACTTAACTGGAAAAAGAAACCAAATGGAGAGGGTCGAGCTTTCCAAGCCTCAAATGAAGAGAACATGGAGCATAAGGGCAACTCCGAGTCATCTCCGTTCACTAAGGAACAACTAGAGCACCTGTATCTACTCTTTACTGCAAAAATGTCAGTCACTCCATCCTCTTCTCTAGCTCAAAAAGGTATCTCTTTCTCTGCTGCTCTCCTTAGCACTAAACTTAATTCTAAAGCTCCATGGATCATCGATTCTGGAGCTACTGACTACGTGACAGATTGTTCCAAATTGTGTTCCACATATAGTCCTTGTGCACGTCACAAAAAGGTCAAAATTGCTGATGGTACTTTTTCTGCTATAGCTGGAGTTGGTTCTATTCCTATATTTGAAACTCTAACCCTTCAAAATGTTCTTCATGTTCCAAATTTATCTTGCAATTTGCTGTCTATACGTAAATTAACACAAGACCTAAATTGTTTGGCTATCTTTGACTCCTCTAATTGTAAATTTCAGGAGTTGAGTTCGAGGAGCATGATTGGCAGTGCCAAAGAGGTTGATGGTCTCCTCCATCTCTTTGAAGATGAGGCTAGTTCCAAGGAGAAAATTCAGAGTAATTGTCTCAATTCAGTTTTTGTTCATGACAATGAAGAAATAATGCTATGGCATTGTAGGCTAGGTCACCCAAGTTTTTTGTATTTGAAGCATTTAATTCCTAACCTTTTTAAGAATAAAAATCCAAATCTGTTTTCTTGTGAAGTTTGTCAATTTGCTAAGCATCATCGTTCCTCTTATTCCCCTAAGGTGTATAAACAATCTAGTCCATTCACTTTAATCCATAGTGACGTTTGGGGACCTAGTCGGGACCTTACACCGAATGGCAAGAGATGGTTTATCACCTCATAGATGACCATACGAGGATAACACGAGTTTACTTAATGAAAACAAAATCTGAGGTTGAAAGCATATTCAAATTTTTTTTTCCAAATGATACATACGCAATTTCAAGTGAAAATCAAAGTTATTCGTAGTGATAATGGTAGGGAATATTTCAACAAGCACTTAAACAATTTTTTTCTTGACAATGGCATCATTCATCAAAGCTCTTGTGTTGACACTCCACAACAAAATGTAGTGGCTGAACGGAAAAATAAACACCTTCTTGAAGTTGCTAGGGCATTATTGTTTCAAAATAAGGCACCAAAATATCTTTGGGGCGAAGCAATTCTTACTGCAAAAAAATGTGTTTTTATTGGTTATGCTCCCAACCAAAAGGGATACAAATGCTTTGATCCCATTACAAAGAAAACCCTTGTTACCATGGATGTTACTTTTTTTGAAAAAACTCCTTTTTTTAATAATCACCTTCAGGGGGGAGAAAAGAGGAAGATGTTCAATATGTCCTCTCAGAATATCAGAATTGGAATTTCATATTTTACTGATCAATCATTTAGAAAATATATACACAGGTCCTAGCAACTATTTTAGGAAACAACAGATGTTTCCTTCCTTAATTTTAGATCCCTTGATTTGAGGGATTCACTAATTACCAGTGTTGTCGAAAAACCGCCATGGCGGCGCCATGGCGGGAGGCGGTGGCGGAAAACGAGCAAACCGCCACCGAGAACGCGTGGCGTGGCGGATTCTGGATGGCGGTCTATGGCGGCCGAATAGCGGTGGCGGTCCATGGCGGTGATGGCGGAAGGTGGAGCGGGCGTGGGCTTTCAGAGGTCGGGTCGCGCAACCCGACCCGATTCGCAACCCAAATTAGGGTTAAAACCCTGAAATATCGAGCTACCTTCGTTCTCTTCTACCTCGACCCGCACCCCTCTCTTCTCTCATCCACTCAACCGGCGACCATCAGCTGCTTCGGTGACCATCAGCTGCTCCGGCGACCAGCAACCGGGGACCAGCAACCGGCGAACAGCAACTTCTTCTTTCTTTCTTCTCCGGCCAGAAACTCCTTGCTTTCTTCTCCGGCGACCATCTCTCGTTTTCCTTCTTCTCCGGCCAGAAACTCTTCTCCCACGGTCCCACCATGGCTTCTGACCAAGCTTCTTCGGGTGCAGCTTCACGGGTGGCTTCCAGAACTGATCCCGGTTGGAAGTATTGCTTTCCGGTGCAAGAAGGGGATACCAATACAGTTATTTGCATTTTAAGATCTTGAACTTGATGGTAAGTAGTGTTGTTAGTAGCCTATGATAGGTGAATATGAGACTTATATGATATTTTCTATCAAATTAGATATGGTTCTTGACATATATTGTGGCTTGTTTTGGATTTTATATTTTTTCTGCATTTTTTTGTTATGTATATATATATTTATAATATTTTTTATGTTGTCCGCCATGGCATCCGCCATATGGCCGCATCGCCATCCGCCATTTTGTATGGCGGATTTTTGGCTATCCGCCATGGACCGCCATCCGCCATCGATAACACTGCTAATTACAAAAATAAATACAGATTCTAATTCTAAATAACTAAAAGATACCATATAAACATTCCTAAAATATTACACAGCACACGGATTCTCACATTCCCCCTCAAGCTGGTGAATAGGTGTTTGCCATTCCCAGCTTGGATACAATTTTCTCAAATGTGGAGCTTTTCAACCTTTTGGTGAGGATATCCGCAAGTTGTCCCTGAGTAGGCACATATGGAGTGCATATTAGACTACTGTCAAATTTTTCTTTAATGAAATGCCTATCTACTTTAATGTGCTTAGTCCGATCATGTTGGACTGGATTATGAGCTATGCTGATTGTAGATTTGTTATCACAATATAGCTTCATTGGTTCCTCCCACTTGACCTTCAAATCTTCTAAAATGATCTTTAACCAAAGTAATTCACACACACCTTGTGCCACGGCACGAAACTCTGCTTCAGCACTAGATCGTGCCACTACACTTTGTTTTTTACTTCTCCAAGTCACAAGGTTTCCTCCAAGAAAAGTGCAATACCCAGTTGTTGATCTTCTATCAACAATTGAGCTTGCATAGTCAGCATCTGTATAGGCTTCAAGAGATACATTTCCATTCCTTTTGAACAAGATTTTCCTTCCTGGAGTGCCCTTAAGGTACTGAAAAATTCTGTGGGCAGCCTGCAAGTGAGTTTCTTTCGGCCTGTGCATAAATTGGCTGATTAGGCTCACTACATAGGCAATATCCGGCCTAGTATGAGATAAGTAAATGAGCCTGCCCACAAGGCGCTGAAACATCTCCTTGTCAACAGCAACGTCTTCCTCTGCATTTCCCAGTTTTAAGTTTGGGTCCATGGGAGTACTAGCTGGCTTACATGCTGTTTTACCTGTTTCTTTGAGTAAATCAGTTATGTATTTTTTGCTGTGATATGAAGATACCTTTCTTGGAGTGTGCCACTTCAATGCCCAAGAGATATTTCAGCTTTCCCAAGGTTTTGATTTCAAATTCCTTGGCCAAAGACTGACTCAAGGCTTGTTGTTCCCTCAAATCATCTCTAGTCAGGATAATATCATCAACATACACTAATAACACTGTTACTCCCCCTGTGGCAGAATGCTTAATGAACAATGTATGATCCCTTTGACTTTGTTTGTACCCCAAGGCAGTCATAACTTTAGTAAACCTTCCAAACCAGGCTCGAGGAGATTGTTTAAGCCCATACAGGGCCTTTTTAGCTTGCACACTGTGTTGGCAGCCACATTTTTTCCATATTCCGGAGCTACTTCCATATAGATTTCCTCCTCAAGTTCCCCATGTAAGAACGCATTCTTTACATCAAATTGTTGCAAGTCCCAACCTCTATTGGCAGCAAGAGACAATAATACCCTGACTGTGTTCATTTTAGCAATCGGAGCAAATGTCTCCAAATAGTCAATCCTGTAAGTTTGTGTGAACCCTTTGGCAACTAGTCTCGCCTTGTATCTCTCAATCAACCCATCAGGTCTATATTTTACTGTATACACCTATTTGCATCCAACTGATTTTTTTCCTCCTGGTAGAGCAACTAGCTCCCATGTTTTATTCTTCTCCAGAGCTTCCATTTCAACATCCATGGCTTGTTTCCATTTTTCATTGGACAATGCCTCAGAAAGTGTATTGGGTATGGAGGTAGTGTTTAGGTTAGCTAGGAAGGCTTTATGAGTGGGTGAAAAGTGCTTAAACTAAAGGTAGTTGGAGAGAGGGTATAAGGGCCTTTTAGTGGCTTTTCTGGTTGCTTTTCTAACAGCAATTGGAAGATCAAGGTCAAGGTCATCTACAACAGATTGTAATTCAGTTTTATCCTGTAAAGCTTCAAAATCAGAAACAGAAATTGTTACCTCATTTGAAGGACTGGAGTTATTCTGAACTGGCATAGAGTCAGGAATGGCCACTGATTTCTTTCTATAAACCAAATTTTTTCCAAACCGCACATCATGTTTAGCCACAACAGAAGGCTAATGTTCTGCCACATCAGATTCAGCAGCAGATTCGGGTTCAGCAGTAGAAGACTTTGGGTTGCTCAGGTTTAGCCACATCAGTTGGCTGATTTTGGTTGTTTGTGGGTTCAAAATTGGACAAGTCCAGGTCACGTAACCCAAGAGGGCTAAGGAGTTCCTTATATCTTCCCTAAAACTCTCCCCCTGAAGATAAGGTTGGTTAAAATAAGGTTAAGTCTCATGAAAGGTGACATCCCGGGAGACAAAACTTCTTGGAAGGGGGATAATGACATTTATACCCTTTTGGAGTGTAAGAGTACCCAACAAATAGACATTTAAGTGCTCTAGGGTCAAGTTTCCCTCTATCTTGACTGTGGATATGGACAAAGGACACACACCCAAAAGGGAATATGTAGTAGAGAGATTGGGATAAAAGGTAGAAAGCATGTCCATGGGGCTTTTAAAACCTAAGACCTTGGAGGGAAGCCTATTGATTAAATGTGTCGTTGTAAGGACAACTTCCCCCCAAAAAGTTTTAGGAACATTGCTCATGAATGATACCCTCTTTTTGACAGAAGGGTGTAAGAGTGTGATTGAAATAATCCTTAGCATTATCAGACCTAAGGCGCTTGATACTCACACCAAATTGGTTTTTTATCATAGAGAAAAAATTCTGAAAAACTGTGCTAACTTCAGATTTATGTTTAAGTAAGAATGTCCAAGTAACACGGGTACAATAATCAATAAAGGTCACAAACCAGTGAGCACCAGACACATTAGGAACCTTAAAGGGATCCCACACACCAGTATGAACAAGGTAAAAAGGAAAAGTACTTCTTTTATTGCTTATGGGAAAAGATACACGCTTGTGTTTAGCAAGCTCACACACATCACAATGAAGACTCTCAATCTCTATTTGGGAAAACAGTAAAGGAAAAAGGACTTTAACAATCCTAAAAGAAGGATGTCCTAACCTACAATGATAAAGAAGAATTTTTTTCCCTATTGGATAACATAGATTTGAACAAGAGAGGACAGCTGGGTGTGCAGGTTTGGTGCTTCAAGATAATAGAGACCATTCCATTCTCTAGCAAGTCCAATTGTCCTCCTCAAATACTTGTCCTGGAAAACACAATAAATGTTGTGAAAAATCACTTTACAGGATAAATCTTTAGTAAGTTTTTGTACAGAAACTAGGTTGGTGGATAACTTTGGAACATGGAGAACATTCTTTAGTGTTAGTGATTCATCTACTTTAATGTCTCCCATACCTGCTACGGTGATTAGAGTACCATCTGCTGTAATAATTTTTATTGCTGGGACATGGTGAGTAGGTGGAAAAGTGTGTGGATAAGGGTGTCATATGGCCAGTGGCTCCAGAATCCAAAAGCCAGAGTAGGGTAGAGGGTCTTTGTGAGACATTTAATCCAACTGAAAAAGGAAACATACCTGAAAACGTTAAAGCACATGTACCTGAAGGTTTTCCAGGTTGCTGAGAAAATACCTCACCCTTTCTATCTCATCCTGATTAAGGCTGCTGGATTCATGCTTATTTTCATCACTATTGTCACCTACTGCAACATGAACATGCCCATTTTTCTTAGAATATCCCCCTTTTTGTCCCCATTCACGGCTAGAGGGTTTCCCATGCAGTTACCAGCACTTCTCACGAGTGTGGCAAGGCTTGTTGCAATATGTGCACCACAGGCTATCATTCCTTTTTCCCACATTTGCAGATTCACCATTAATGTGTTCAGTCACCATAGCTGAACTATCCACATTGGGAGTATCCAACATTAAACCTCTTTTGCTTTCTTTACTTCGTACAATTGCCACAACTTCATTGAAACATTGAAGTGTTGATTTCCCAAGGATTTGAATTCTAACTTGATCAAATTCAGAATTTAGGCCAACTAGAAAATCATACACTCTGTCTTGCTCAATGAGATCCTTGAGAATTGTTGCATCCTCTGAACACTTAGTCTTGATCACCCTATAAAGATCTAGTTCCAGCCATAGGGACTTCAGCTAATTGGCATATTCAGTAACAGTCTTATTCCCTTGCTTTGCTGCTACTGTTTTTACTTTTATTTCATAAATCTGGGCCGCATCCTTGATTGTAGAGTAGGTCTGCTCCATTGCATCCCAAACTTCCTCTACAGTGCTGAGAAACATGCAGGTATCACTGAGTTCTGGGATCATTGAGTTCCATAGCCAAGCCATGATCATAGCATCGGCCTCATCCCATGCTTCGAACTTGGGATCATCCTTTTCTGGTCCATTACCTGTGATATGACTCAATTTCCCTTTTCCTTTCAGCACTGTCCGAACAAGTTGAGACCATTTCAAGTAATTCTTCCCATTTAGGCGGTAGGCAGCATGTATCGGCTGCAATTCTCCAGGTTGTTGAGGTTGGGTAGCTGTTGTTCCTTGCACCGTGTCCAGAACTTCACCCTCTGCATTAGACATAGTGAGGTATGATGGTGGTCACAAATGATGGCAATGAAGGAGAATAAGAAGGAATTGGGTTGATGGATCGACAATGAAGGTCGAATGAAGGCTATTAATCACTGCGGCTGTGCGTTGGCAATGAAGGCCAATTGCGGCTGTTTTAGAGGTTTTACGTTGGCAATGAAGGCCAACGGCGGCTAGGGTTTGTTTATGCGGAAGCAAGCCCCCTTAGATCAGGAGCTCTGATACCATCTCAGCATATCAGAATTGGAACTTCATATTTTACTGATCAATCATTCAGAAAATATATATACAGTTCCTAGCAACTATTTTAGGAAACAACAGATGTTTCCTTCCTTAAGTGATGGAACTTCTCGTACTATTTCTACTCATGGGTCCAAATACTTTGTCACTTTTATTGATGATTTTTCACGGTATACATGGTTATTTTTAATGAAAAACAGGTCTGAAGTGTTTTCAATTTTTCAGCAGTTTTATCAAGAAAATAAAACTCAGTTTGGTGTCTCCATTCGCTCTTTACGTAGTGATAATGCCCAAGAATATTTGTCCTAACAATTTCAAACTTTTATGGCTTCTAATGGCATTCTTCAAGAAACGTCTTGTGCTTATACACCTCAACAAAGTGGGATTGCCGAACGCAAAAATCGGCACCTCATTGAAACCACTCGGACCGTTCTCCTTCATGACAATGTTCCACTTCGGTTTTGGGGGATGCTGTTTTGACGGCTTGCTATCTTATAAACCGCATGCCCTCCTCTGTCCTTGATGACCAAATACCTTACTCGGTCCTTTTTCCTCATATCCCTCTTCATTCACTTCCGCCACGTGTCTTCGGGTCCACTTGTTTTGTCCACAATCTTTCTCTTGGACTTGACAAACTCTCGGCTCTCTCACTCAAGTGCGTCTTCCTTGGTTATCATCGGTCCCAAAAAGGATACCGTTGTTTTTCTCCTACTCTTCGACGCTACTTTATCTCGGCCGATGTTACCTTCTTCGAGTCTGTCCCTTACTTTGAGTCGACTCACTCGCCTCCTAAGCCGCTATCTATAGTCGTCCCTTTTCCTTCTGCTATGGTCCCTCTCGAGTCTGTCCCACAGGAGACCCCGCCTGTGGATCCCCTGCTATTTGCCCA
Organism: Ammopiptanthus mongolicus; assembly: GCA_039655645.1. Taxonomy (NCBI): domain Eukaryota; kingdom Viridiplantae; phylum Streptophyta; class Magnoliopsida; order Fabales; family Fabaceae; genus Ammopiptanthus; species Ammopiptanthus mongolicus. Next base: position 40,705,077 of record CM077345.1, read on the forward strand.
TTCTAGATATATCATCGTCGCCCACCACCCTCCCTGGTGCATGTCCCTACCCCTATTCCTGCTACTGAGGCCATGATGGACTCTTCCCCGGCACCACCTCCTTTACCGAATCCGACCCTGCCACCTGAACCTGACATTCCCATTGCTCTTCGTAAAGGTATACGATCTACTCGTAACATGTCTCCTCATTACATTGCTTTGAGTTATCATTGTCTTTATCCTTTGCATTATGCTTGCCTTTCTTCTTTGTCGTCTGTCTCTATTCCTAAATCTCCAGGTGAAGCGTATCTCACCCTAAGTGGTGGCAAGCAATGATTGATGGGATGTGTGCACTTCAAAGCAGTGGTACCTGGGAACTGGTCCCTCTACCTTCTACGAAGTCTTTGGTTGGCTGTCGCTGGCTTTATATGGTCAAGGTGGGTCCCGATGGTAAGATTGATCGGTTTAAGGCTCGTTTAGTGGCCAAGGGTTACACTCAGATATTTAGGCTTGATTATGATGATACTTTCTCTCCTGTGACCAAAATGGTCTCTATTCGCCTCCTCCTATCCATTGCTGCCATCCGCCACTGGCCTCTTCATCAACTTGACATTACAAATGCCTTCTTGCATGGTGATCTCGAAGAGGAAGTGTATATGGAGCAACCACCTGGTCTTGTTGCTAAGGGGGAGTCCTCTACCATGGTCTGTTGCCTTCACAGGTCTATTTATGGTCTTAAATAGTCTTCTCGGGCTTGGTTCAACAGATTCAGCACTGTAGTGCAACAGTTAGGTATGATACGCAGTGAAGCTGACCATTCTGTATTTTATCACCATTCGGCCCAAGGATGCATTTATCTGATTGTTTATGTGGATGATATTGTTATAACTGGTAGTGATCAGCATGGCATACTACAGGTGAAAGAACATCTCTCTCATCAGTTTCAGACGAAAGACCTTTGGTAAACTCCGTTATTTCTTAGGTATCGAGGTAGCTAAGGATGGTCTAGTGATTTCACAAAGGAAGCATGCTAGGGATATTATTGAAAAGACAGGATTATTGAATGCCAAACCAATTGACACTCTTATGGATCCGAACGTCAAACTTCTACCTGATCAAGGGGAGCCACTATCAGATCCAGGAGATACAGAGGATTGGTTGGGAAATTGAACTACCTTACAGTCACTCGTCCCAACATCTCTTTTGCAGTCAGTGTGCGAAGCCAATTCTTAAATTCTCCTTGCCAGGACCATTGGGATCCTGTGATTCGAATCCTGAAGTATATTAAAGGTGCTCTTGGAAAATGTCTCATTTATGAAGACCGAGGACACACTCAGATAGTTGCTTACTTATATGCTGATTGGGCAGGTTCACGTATTGACAGACAATCCACTTCCGGGTATTGTGTACTCATTGGAGGAAATCTGATATCCTGGAAAAGTAAGAAACAAAATGTTGTTACAAGATCAAGTGCAGAAGCAGAATACAGGGCTATGGCATTAGCAACTTGCGAACTCATTTGGTTGAAACAGTTACTTAAAGAGCTTCTATTTGAAGAGACTATGCAAATGACGCTAATCTGTGATAATCAAGCTGCATTGCATATTGCCTCTAATCCAGTTTTCCATAAGAGGACCAAACATATTGAGATAGATTGTTATTTTTTCAGGGAGAAGATCTAATCCGGGGACATCACCACTAGCTTTGTCAACTCCAATGATCAATTGGCAGATGCCTTCACCAAATCCTTTCGAGGTCCTCGAATTAGTTATCTATGTAACAAGCTCGATGCATATGATTTATATGCTCCAGCTTGAGGGGGGACTGTTGAAAATATGTTTAGGATCTTTGTGATTATTGTATAGGCATATCATATCGTATCATATCATGTAAATAGGAATAGAATCTCCTTTATTTATGTTGTAATTATTTCATTAAGTCTATATAAAAGAGACTTCGTTGTGTAGTTGAGACATATGGTTTCAACATCTCATGCCTTTGTTTACTCTCTTTTTACAGCTTCTTGTACTGTTGTAGGAATTTTGACTGAGTCAATAGCTGAATAAAGCTTTGGTTCTGTACAGAAAGGTGTTTAGTGAACACAAATTGAGTTATAGGATATTTAGCACAAGATCCTTTTGCTTTTCTCAAGGCAATTGGCAAGTCATCAAGATTAGGTTCATCATTATGATATGAAGGATTATTCAAAGGTTCAGAATGTAAAGGTTCAGAATTTACCTCCGGTTCGGAAGATTGGGGTTGCTTTTGGACCAGGTCGGATTTTCGTTGTTTCTGATACTTATACCTATATCGATCCTGTCGTTCTGGCACAGGTTCAATGTTAGCAGTAGTGTCCTCCTCATGAGCAATACCAGAAGATGCCAACTTCTGCGCAAGAGGAAAAGAAGGAGGTGTATCAAGAGACTCAGCTTCAAAATTACTCTCCACCTGAAGCTGAGGACCGATATAAAAGGGCTCAGTTTCATTAAACGTAACATCCATGGAGACATAGACACGACGACTCTGAGGATGATAGCATTTGTACCTTTTTTTGTTAGGAGCATATCCTATTAATATACATTTAATGGGCCGAGGGTCCAATTTTCCACGATGTTCACTATGAACATGAACAAATGCAGCACATCCAAAGACACGACATGGGAGACTGGTCATAATGGGAACGGAAGGGAAGAAGGAAGTCATTAATTGAACAGAGCTAATACCTTGTTCCTTGAGAAAGTTGGAAATTTTTTTATTCACATACTCTTTTCCATTATCAGAACGTAACCGTTTAATAGATTTTCCAAACTGAGTTTGAATCATACGGTGGAAGTTCGTGAACAATTGAAAAACCTCATATTTTTTCTTTCATTAGAAAGATCCATGTGACTCAAGTACAATCATCAATAAAGGACACGAACCATTTAGCCCCATATATATTAGAGTTAGAAGTAGGTCTTCACACATCAGAATGAACAAGATCAAAAGGTTTAAGACTTTTACTATTACTAGGAGGAAAAGTTGTACGATGGCGTTTTGCAAATTGACAAACATCACAATGAACAGATTCAACCGTCATTTTTGTAAACATATGGGGAAACAATGACCTCAAAACACTGAAAGGAGGATGCCCAAGATGTCTATGCTGAAGCCAAGTTTGAGAAGCCACAAATTCTAAACTTGTCTGATAGTAGGAATTGGGCACCTTTTGGATGGTACTACCTTGAGGTCTCGAATGCTGCAGATAATATAACCCTCCCTGCTCCTTAGCAACTCCAATCCTCCTTCTCGTGGCAAGATCCTGGAAGACACAATAAGAGTGAAAGAAGGTTACTGCACAATTTAAATCTTGAGTAAGTTTGCAAATAGAAACAAGATTATTGGAGAGTTCAGGAACATGTAGCACATTTTAATCAAGTGAAGAGAAGGTTGGAGTTGAATGGTACCGCACTGAGTAACAGTAGCACGGGATCCATTAACAACACTAATATGATGTTTATCAGAGAAAGTTGAGTATGATGAAAAATACAAGGAGTAAGGGGTCATATGATTCGTAGCACCAGAGTCAATAATCCAGATATCCTTAGTCATAGTACCAGAAACACTGAAGGTCAAGGAACTAGAATTCTTACCAGTCATGGTAAAGAAAAAAATGCAAAAGAGAAATATGATCAAGCAAGAGCTTTCAAACAGCAGTAGCAAGACTTGGAGATGGATCCAATCAACTCCTGAAACAGGACCAGGAGGGGCCCGCAACCTATTATGTGTGTTGATATTTATGTAAATAATATATTCTGATTATAGGAATATTAGGTAATTAGGATAGCCAGATATTCTGCTATTATGTAATAATTGTAATTATTACGTTGATTGTATGTTGATTTGTTCAGAGCACTATATAATAGTCTTCGCTGTGTAGTTGAAACACACGGATTAAACCATATCTCTCTTGTTTCTCTCTTATTTCAACATGGTATCTAGAGCCTAACAAGAGGCAACCCTAATCCATGCCTATCAGTGAATTTTTTTTCTTCTGAAAAACCATGTCCTCTTTCCGATTTTGCACACCATCAGTCACTGTCAGCCGCCACCCCCGATGGCCGACGTCCTTTTCGGCTGACAACCCCACTGTTGCAATCGTCGGTGGCCGATCTGTGCAACTGTCCAAACCTCGCCGCCAACGGCCACCAGACGCACCGCCACTCGCCGGTCGCGTCTCTACCGCTCCACGCACGCGCTGTTTTCTCCGCCGCGCGTGACGGCGTTTCCATATTTCCGGCCACCGTTTAGTGCGCAGTACTTGTCTCTCTCTCCTCTACCTGCATCCGGCCTTTGTTTGTCCTTTAGGCCTTGCGGTGCCTCCTTCCTTGCGCGTTTACTCTCATGTACTTGTGGTTTCAGTTTTTTGGTGTTGGTTTACTGATCAATGGCTCATTCTGGACCCTAAGATATTCATAAGGACTCCTCAAAGGCCGACGTTCCTCTTTTCACAAGTCATGTTAGTGTCCCTCTTTGCACTGACAAATTGGATGGAAGCAACTACAACACTTGGGCATCTGATATTAAGCTCTGGCTGAATGGCCAAGATTATGTTGACCATTTGACCAAGAAAGCTGACGATATAGCCGCTGCTGACCGCCCTCGGTGGAGAAAGGTTGATGCTCAGTTGTGTAGCATTATCAAATCCACTATTCACACTTCTCTGAAACAGATCTTTCGTGCCCATCTCACCTGTGAGTCCGTTTGGGAGCAAGCCAAGGTTCTTTACACCAATGACACACAACATCTCTATGGAGTCTGCCAGAATCTCATGAATGTCATTGCTCCTCGCCAGCTTGATGGTCCTATTTCTGCTTATTTGGGAAAGGTTCATGGTGCCTTACATGATTTCAATGAACTTTTGCCACTAGCTAACACTCCAGCCGAGGAACTTTAGCAGCGCAATAGCTTCATCATGTTGTTGGCCCTGTACAGTTTGCCTACAGAGTACTCAACCATCCATGATCAGATTTTGGGTTCTCCTAATGTCCCATCTCTGAACACGGCTTGGTCCACTTTGTTTCGGGTCCTGGCCAAATCATCAGCTAGTTCTGGCTCTCTTCTGCTCCTAGCTTTGAGCTACCTCCTGCTCCCGTTGATGCTTCTGCTCTTGTCTCTCAGGACGGTGGTCGTGGTCGCACTCGAGGTGGTCATTCATGTAGATCTCGCCCAAAGTGTGATCACTGTCACTGCTTGGGCCATGTTGGACTTTACATGGCCGCCCTCCTCGCACTGCGAATGGTGCACAGGTTGATCCACCAGCCCCATCTGAGCCACCCACTCATCCTACTGCATCGCCTATTGCCTACTCAGAGTTTCTTAAGTGGTTTGAAGAACATCAGGGTACTGGGTCCACTGCCACTGTCTCTCTCAGTCGTCCTTAGGTCCTTGGGTTCTGGATTCTGGTGCCATCGATCATATCTCTGGTAATAAATCTTTTTTTCCACTCTTTCTACATCTGGTTTTTTTACCCACAATTACCTTGGCTAATGGTTCTAAAACACATTCCCAGGGGGTTGGCACTGTCCATCCCTTCCCTTCCCTCTCGGTTGATAATATGCTTTATGTCCCGGATTCCCCATTTAATTTGCTTTCCATTAGTCGCTTGACCCGTTCCCTTGATTGCACCATTTCATTCACTAAAGATTCTGTTTTCCTGCAGGACCGAATTTCGGGACAGATGATTGGCGCCGGATGTGAGCTCAATGGCTTGTACCAGCTTTCACCTCCTTCTCGGGTTTGTGCTGTCAAGGCTTCCCCTCTTCTCACTCATGCTCAGTTGGGACATCCTAGCCTTGCCAAACTCCAGAAGTTGGTGCCGAGTCTAGCTAAACTTACTTCTTTGTCTTGTGAGTCGGGTCAACTAGGGAAGCATAGTTCTTTTCCCAGTCGTGTCTTTAACTGAGCTACATCTCTGTTTTCTTTAGTGCATTCTGATGTTTGGGGTCCTAGTCGGACTGTTTCCACTTTAGGGTCAAAATATTTTGTCACTTTTATTGATGATTTCTCGCGTTGTACTTGGATACTTTTAATGGAAAACCGTTCTGAGTTATTTTCTATATTTCAACAGTTTTACTCTGAAATTAAAAATCAATTTGGTATTCCTATTCGTAATTTACGTAGTGATAATGCCCGAGAGTACCTCTCTCACCCATTCCAATCCTTTATGGCTTCTCAGGGTATTCTTCATCAAACCTCATGTGCTCACACCCCTCAACAAAATGGGGTTGCTAAACGCAAAAATAGACATCTTATTGAAACTACTCGCACCCTATACTTCATGGCCACGTTCCATTCCAGTTTTGGGGTGATGTTGTTCTCACTGTGTGCTATCTTATTAATAATTTGCCTTCCTCCGTCCTTGATAACCAAGTACCTCACTCTATTTTGTTCCCTCATCAGTCCCTCCATTCATTAACTCCTCGCGTCTTCGGGTCTACTTGTTTTGTTCATAATCTCCAACCAGGCATTGACAAGCTCTCTACCCGGTCCCTAAAATGTGTCTTCCTTGGTTATACTCGGTCACAAAAGGGTTACCAGTGTTATTCTCCTACTCTACGCCACTATCTTGTATCGGCTGATGTCACATTCTTTGAGTCCATTCCTTATTTTGGGCCCCCATTATCTCCCGAGTCGATCACAGATGTCTTTCCTATTCCTTCTCCTCCGAACCCTGTCTCCTATACTCCACCAGTGATATCCCCCACACCGGTTGCCCCTACTCGTCCTATATAGGTATATCAACGTCGCCAACCGCTGCCTCCACAAGTTGAACATGTTCCTCATGATGATACTGGTGCCACCATTGATGACTCTCCTCCGATGCCAGCTCTTCTGCCTGCTCCGGCCTTGCCTCCAGACCCTGATCTTCCCATTGCCCTCCGGAAAGGTATACGCTCCACTCGTAATCCTTCTCCACACTATGTTAATTTAAGTTTTCACCGGCTTTCACCACCACATTTTGCATGCCTTTCTTCTTTGTCTTTTGTGTCTATCCCTAAGACTGCAGGTGACGCCCTATCTCATCCTGGGTGGAGACAAGCTGTGGTTGATGAAATGAGTGCCCTTCAGAGTAGTGGTACTTGGGACCTTGTTCCTCTTCCATCTGGAAAATCTGTTGTAGGTTGTCGGTGGATATATACTGTTAAAGTGGGTCCGGATGGCCAGATAGATCGCCTTAAAGCCCGCTTGGTGGCGAAAGGTTATACTCAGGTTTTTGGCCTAGATTATGGAGACACATTCTCACCCGTTGCTAAAATGGCATTTGTTCGTCTGCTCCTGTCCATGGCTGCTATTCGTCACTGGCCACTGTATGTCTGTATCAACTAGATATCAAGAATGCTTTTCTCCATGATGATCTCACTGAAGAGGTATATATGGAGCAAGCTCCTGGATTTGTTGCTCAGGGGGAGTCTTCTGGACTTGTTTGTCGCCTCCCCAAGTCTCTGTATGGCCTCAAGCAATCCCCTCAAACAATATCTTTGTCACCACTTCCAGACAAATGAACTTGGAAAACTCCGATACTTCTTGGGTATAGAGGTGGCACAATCAAAGGATGGCATATTCATTTCTCAGAGAAAGTATGCGATGGACATTCTTGAGGAAACAGGTCTACTGAATGCAAAATCAGTTGATACTCCTATGGATCCAAATACTAAACTTCTACCAAATCAGGGGGAGCCACTTTCAGATACCAGGAAGTATAGAAGATTAGTTGGGAAACTGAACTACCTCACAGTCACTCGTCCAGACATTTCTTTTGCAGTCCGTGTGGTAAGTCAGTTCCTAAATTCATCCTGCAAAGGTCATTGGGATGCATTGATTCGTATCCTCAAGTACATCAAAGGGGCCCCAGTAAAAAGGCTCATCTATGAGGATAATGGCCACACTCATATCGTTGGATATTCAGATGCTGATTGGGCTGGCTGTCCAACTGATAGGAGATCCACTTCTGGATTCTGTGTACTCATTGGGAATAATCTAATATCTTGGAAGAGTAAGAAACAAAATGTTGTTGCAAGGTCAAGTGCTGAAGCTGAGTATCGTGCCATGGCATCAGCTACTTGTGAACTCATCTGGCTCAAACAGTTACTTCAGGAACTACGATTTGGGTATGTTAAACAGATGACACTCATTTGTGATAACCAAGCTGCAATACACATTGCCTCGAATCCAGTTTTTCATGAGAGGACCAAGCACATTGAGATAGACTGCCACTTCATCAGAGAAAAAATCTTATCCGGAGACATCACCACTAACTTGTGAATTCAAATGACCAACTGGCAAATGTTTTTACTAAGTCTTTGAGAGGTCCTCGAATAAATTATATATGTAAAAGCTTGGTGTATATGATTTGTATGCTTCAGCTTCAGGGAGAGTGTTGATATTTATATAAATAATATATTCTGATTGTAATTAGGATAGCCAGATATTATGCTATTATGTAATAATTGTAATTATTACCTTGATTGTATGTTGATTTATTCAGAGCACTATATAATAGTCTCCTCTGTGTAGTTGAAACACACGGGTTAAACCATATGTCTCGTTTCTCTTTTATTTCAAAAATGTGCAAACCTGGTCCTCACTTCTAATGGCAAATTCTGAATTTCTAGGTCTTTTAAACAGTAGCAACAAGATTCTGGTTTGAGCCCACCCGACCCCTACAACAAGACCAGGAATGCCCGGCGACTAGATCTGTGCAAGCGGCGTCGAAAATGGAGGCCGATATGGTGGCGCGTGAGGTACACGCACCGGGAAGGGTGGAGGCGCGTGGACGAGCCAACATATGGAATACAACAAATAAAAAATTGGTTTCTTTTCTTGAAATGCAACAAATGCGACATATTAGAGGTTCAAAACATAGAACAACAACCAGAAATTTCATGTCAATTCAATCCCAAAGAAAAAAACCCCAATTTCAACATGCATGTTCAGAACCACATAAACCCTAATATGCATCAAATCCCAAAAATACATGAAATTGGCTCCAACTAAATACAATTACCATCAAGAACATCATAGAATCATTAATAGCAACCTAAACCATAAGCGTTCATCCTCAAATTCAATCATAACCCAAAAACCCCAATTTTCACCATTGTTTTAAATTTAAGAATCATAAAGGTGTTTACTCACCTCTTAAAGACCTTCAAAACATGCTCCAAAAGCTCTAAGAACAACTCCCTTTGGTTATCCCTCTTTGATTTCACCTTCCAAAAACCTCGAATTTCTCTTTCCCAAAGTTTGCTCTGAGTTTCTAGGTAGTATTACGGTTCAAAACGACGTTCTAGGGGTATTGGGGAACTATTTATATGGTTCCAAAGGCTCAAAATGCATAAAAGCGCGAAAACACAACGTCGGGTAAGCCAACACGGTCGTGCTTAAGCTCTGGGCGCCCAATGCCTGCTTACCCAGCGCCCAGCTCTGTATATCGCACATTTTTTGAGTTATAGATATCCTAAAATTGTGGAGTTTATATCGTCGGAAAGCTAAAAGAAAGCTCTACAACTTTCCAGAAGATCCCGAGAGCTAGAATGGACGTTTAATGGGTCAAAATTAGGATAGAAGTCAGAAGTAGTGGTGCTGGTTCTGGGACCTGAGCAGCTTGGGCTTCTTGGGCCATAACTCCAGCTACAAGCATCCAATTGAGCTGAATTGGGTGTCTCTGGAAAGCTAAGAGACATAGCTACAATTCTCATGAAGCCATTGTGGCCAAAAGAGGTCGTTTGGAATGGGAAAAATCCAATTGAGTTTGGGTATTCAAAAATTACCTATCTAAATCTCTTTTAAGACACTCAGGGACCTCTAAACACTTCCAAACCTCTAAGGTAAGCCTTCCAAGGATCCATTGCCTATCAGAACTACCTAGGGTCCAATTTCTGGGTATTACTGTACAAATTAACTCTTTTTGTACAGGATTTTCTTTATAAATTATAGAATTTAACTATAGTTAAAAGATGGACTTTATTGTTTATTGTTCTTTAGATTTGTGCAAGTACAAATTGACTGCACATGTGCAGGTATCCTTTGGAAAGTCGATTGTGATCTATTGTTAACTACTGGCTCCAGCCGGAGTTATATGAAATGAAAAACTGCATGTTTAATATACTGCTTAAATTATGTGGAAAATAATGTAATTGACATAATCCCGGAATCTAGGAACTGTGAACAGGTATATCTTCCATAAATTCAGTTAAATGCTCCATTTGCATTAAATTTATAAGTAATGCTTCCACCCTGTTACAGCTGGAAAATGGTAGTGATGTTTAGGTCTTGAAGAACTTTTGTCCCTGCTGTTGTCAGGCTTATCCAGTAATGATGTCCACCATCTCTCCAAAAACAAATGCCCAAGCTAATGTATGCAAAGTGACAACTACTTGGTTTGGTTTTTATCGTATTTGGAGAGGAAGCAATCAAATCTTTGATACTGTTGACCTAACACTTCCTCAATATTCATACGAGTCACAGGTGGATTTCAGCACTGTTAGATTTTTCTTTTGGATGACTTTCTTTTAATTATCCTCCTGTGTCGTGTTTATTTTAATGTCAATATGTTCTTTGCCTCTAATTAGGCAGTTTGGGTTTCGGTGCCACAGTCGATAAAAGAAGCAGTAATCAAGCAAAATTATGATTTCCGTGGAGGTCTGCATGCTGCTTCACATGCTGTGTTAAATGTAGTGCCTTTGTAAGTTTCTTATAATGTTAAATTTGAAAGTTTCGGCATCAGCATGATATGCAAAAGTCTTGTTATTAAATCCAAGTACTGTAGATTGTTGGTAAAAAATTTTGCATTTGGTGTGGGTGAGTATGCTAAGCTCTTTTGTGGTTCTTTTCATTTTGAATATTCTTACTTGCAATCTATAAATAGAGGTAAAGTTGGGTAGGCAATTGATTAGTGAGTTGTGGAAAGGGAGAGATAGACATCTGGAAGAGCCTAGGAGCATGCATTCTTGTATTCTTTCAACTATCAATAATATTCATTTCTCTTGCTAATATGAACCCGTTTCTATCAACTGGTATCAGAGAAGTTTCTTTCCAAGCAAGATTCATGGATAGAAGAAAAATGGAATCAAGAATTGAAGCTATGGAGCACCGGTTGCAAGAATGGCAATCGATGATGCCGCAAATAAAAAACGAGTTGCTGCAAACGGTGAGGGAACTATTGGGGCACCGCAGCGCAAACCTTAAAGGCGGGGGAAGTGAAGCTGGCTCTTGTAGAACCTGATGGAAGAGACAAGAACAGGACCAATGGATCTAAGAAACGAAAATAAAGCTCAATGTTTGAGGATCAAGAACCGTGGTCTAGTTCGTGTTTGGGTTGAAGAAAGGGGAACGAAACTAGAACCAAGTATAGAGGCAGAAACAGAGGGGGTCTCGGTGGTGATGCGTGGGACCAAGAAGAGGGTAGAGGAGATCGAGATGGAGGAGGAAGATAGTGATGCGTCAAGGGGTCAGTCTCAAGAATGCAAATCAGGTTGACAGGAAGATGGAAGAGGAAGGATACCAGAAAATTCTAGTTACAGTGAGGTGAAACCCACATGCGACGACCAGTGTGTTGTTATCAACGGATCTGCCATGGCGGAACGTCGGAGAGATGTGCCATTTTCGAGAAGCCAGAAGGTTGATATGGGTCATGATGGGGAAAGATCGGGTGACAGCAACCGGGGAGATCAAGGCGGTACAGAGTCGGCCCGTGGCACTACCACCACCAGAGCCGCCGGACATGAACTCACTTCTGGTGGTCGGAGCGACATTTTTCGACAAGCCACTGAGGTGTAGCGGCAGAATGATGTGTTGTATGGAGGCAAGCTTGCTCATGTGTGTAGCTACCATCAGGCAGTGACATCATGGGAAGTTTGCCCAGAAAGCCCAGTGGTTAACCTAATGGGCCAGGCCCAATTCTTGGAAAAGAGGAAGTGGGTTACCAAGGCATAATTGGTTCAAAAGGAGTAGATGCAGCATATGTTGGTTTCTTCTGTGGGGACATAAGAAGGGCAACAATGGGACCCCGGTAGACATTTGTATAGATCTATGGCAGTTGGGTCGTCATGCCTCAAATAGTGGGACCCAAGAAAATTTGTTTCAAGGGGCAACTTGGTTTTCACCTTGAGGACAAGGTGAATGTTTATTGGGGGGGGGGGGGGGGGGGGTTGTTAGGTAAGGGTCCTAATGGGCTTCGGTTAGGCCTTGTTTAGGAAAGCAGTTAGAGTAGTTAGGGGGGTCAGCCTTCTATATGTAGAGGTAGAGAAGGAAAAGGTGGGTAGGCAATTGATTAGTGAATAGTGAGTTGTGGAAAGGGAGAGATAGGCCTCTGGAAGAGACTAGGAGCATTCTTGTATTCTTTCTACTATCAATAATATTCATTCCTCTTGTTAATCTGAACCAATTTCTATCAAGTTCCTAGCAGACTACACCTGTTTTTGCACTCTCATCCTTGCAAGTTCCCAGCATCCCGCACTTGTTTCATGCAACTTCTTGCTACATTTCAGCTTCCGTCTCATCCTTCTCTGGCCAAACCCACGTTTGCATTCTTATGGTTTTTGTTATTTCAAACTTATTATTTTTAGTTATGCTAGTACTACTGATTAACATGTGTATGAAAAGTTATGTTTAATATATCTGCTATCTTCGGCCATCTCGCCATCTGCTATACCGCTATGGCATTTTTTTGGTCAGCTGCTCTGTGCCACTCTCTAGGATTGCTAGCTATGCATTGAACCAATTATTCATAAATAAATCAACGGAAGCGCAATGCATCAGAAAAGAATTTTCTAACATTAATAAGATTGTAAAAGATAATAATTGCATAATTGGTTGTCAGTGTATATGCAGATGCTTCTATCTTTTGATGTGTTTAAAGGAAGGTTTGTGGCTGTGAATTCCTCCTCTGAGACGTCAGAAGTTTGTAAATCAAAATTTTTCTGCACTCTGGACTTTGGTATTGGTCAAATTTAATATGGAGAGTAAAAATTTATCTGGAAGTCTCTACCTCATGCTATCTTCCTAAATTGTTGGACGTTTAGACTAACTGACCAAGAAATTAAAACACGCGCCTCTTTCGAGTTCACGATACTGTTATATCTGTTCACCATGTATAATTCTTATCAATTTTATGTGCATATACTTATAATTAAAAGGCCTTTGCCTGCAGACATATAACATGCAACTTGTCTGACTTGGCTCCCGAGTGTCCAAATCCTCATGATAGCCGATATTACCCAGAAAGAATTCTAATTTATGATCAACATCCTGGAGGGTGTGGAATTTCAGTACAGGTAATTTATATGATCTTTTGCTTCATCTGCCCACGCTTATCTGATGCTTTAATGGTTTTGGATGATAAATATTGTAGTTGTAATAGACTGGTTGTTTCTGGTTTAATAATATTCCCAAGTGCCAAATCCATAGCAAGACTTTAACTGAAGTTTAATATTTTTGAAATGTTTGATAGGTTCAACCCTGTTTCACAAAGTTCCTGGCAGCTGCACTAGAGCTTCTCACATGTTGCTGCTGCTCAGCGGAAGTAGGTTGCCCTGATTGTGTTCAGGTCTGGATCAATTTTTTTTTAAATAATTCTATCTTTTTTCAATTTGAACTACTTGCCTATTTTTGGTTAATAAAATTGATTGAGTGTAGATTGAGAGTTAAACTTTTCTTTTTAAATTGTATCCAATTTTGGCATTCAGATTTCATAAAGCTTTTGCATGTTGTAGAGCTTTGCTTGCCATGAGTATAATGAGGTTTTACACAAGTATGCAGCCATTATGATCATCAAGGTAGTGACTTGACTAAACCTCATAATTTTTAATCTATTATTTCCATTTCCAATTCCACTTTGATGAGTAGAGATGTTGTCCATTCAGGGTATTCTTGATGCAGAGAACTAGTACTTTTAAGGAATGTGCTGACTATTCTGAAGTCTATTTCGGAGTGTCCTTTTGGATGAATTGGAAAACTTTTCAATGTACTTACAGTTTCTCCATGTAAATAATTTACATAAGTTTTAATATCATAATGTAGAATCAATTGATATATTAATTTACAAGTGTCTTTACTCCAATTAATACTCGGAAAAAATCATTATGATCATCAAGGTAGACTTGACTGAACCTCATAATTTTTAATCTATTATTTCCATTTCCAATTCCACTTTGATGAGCAGAGATGTTGTCCATTCAGGGTATTCTTGATGCAGAGAACTAGTACTTTTAAGGAATGTGTTGACTATTCTGAAGTCTATTTCGGAGTCTCCTTTTGGGTGAATAGGAAAACTTTTCAATGTACTTACAGTTTCTCCTTGTAAATAATTTACATTTTTAATATAATAATGTAGAATCAATTGATATGTTATATTTGCAAGTGTCTTTACTCGAATTAATACTCGGAAAAAATAGATTAGAAATTTTTATTTTATTCTCTTAAAATAAATAGGCTTTATTATATAATGTTTGAAACCTCTCTTATATAATGTTTTTCAGAGTAGGATAGCAAGCTATGTATTTTCTTTTTAGACGTAAAACCCGATTTGTTTTTTATTAAACAACTTAAATTAATGGGAATTTAGTAAATTTGATTTACTTAAAATAATTAAAAACTAGAAAATCAGTCGTAAACTATTCCTGTCTCATAACCACCCGCACCATTAACGACATTTACAGTCTTGCAGAAAATTACAAATGGATTTACAGCAACCATGAATTACAAACCTTTCAGGATATGTATAAAGACTTTTGAATGAAAAACAAAGCACACCTATAAATTAGAAATATGCTTTTGATTTATGAAACTTGACTGTTTTAGTTCATTGATGTCACAAAAAGACGATGAATGCAAACTTAATGTGAAGCCATTTCTAGTATTAGTTTGTCATAACAGCGTAGATCGATTTAACTTGGATTATTAGGTGCCGTTTTCATTAGATTTTCACAAATCTTTGGTTTCGTTTCTGTGCATGACTGTTTGCCATGACAAAGCTAACGCTCAAACAATACTATTGCTGTAGTAAAAAGAAAATTAAAGAGAAACCGGATGCAGAAGACCGAGTGAGAGACAGAGATCGTAAAGAAAATTGATTTCAGTTGAGTTTCTCTGAGAAAAAATTGAGTAGACAAAGTATGAGAAAAAAGAGGAAGATAACCATAAATTTGAAAATTCTAAAAAAAATTTCAATCAGACGTCTCTTCACTATCTCTAATTGCTTTTCCTTTTTTAGGGTTTTATCTAAAAGATGAAGGTATAGCTTGCTAGCCTACTCTTGCAAAAAATAAATAGGATATATATATAAATAAAGTGAGTGGAGTTCTAAAGTGAGAAAGTAATGGTCTATTCACCCTTATATCATTTAGTAGGTTGAGATCTCTATGTATTTAATCATATCAATGGTGAATAGCCTTTTACTCTCTCACCTTAGAGTTCCACTCACTTTAGAGGAGCCAGATGCTATATATATGGAGAGAACCGTTTCCACTAGTATAAATCATTTTTCACCTACACCCACTCTCAGCCGTTTATTTTATTTTCATCAAACGGTGTAAAACTATTACTAAAGTTAAAACCACAATCATCGTTGGATGAGAATAAAATCAACGACTGAAAGTATATGTAAATAAAAATAGTTTACACTTGTGTAAACGAATCCCCCATCATGTGTGTGTGTGTGTATATATATATATATATATATATATATATATATATATATATATATGAGAAATAGTTTGTTTCGTTATTTAATTTTATTTAATTTTTTAGGATTTATCCACTAATTAACTTTGAAAAGTTAGACAATGTTTTTTCTTGCCATTACTACCGTCTTTGACTATTAGTGGCTTGTTGTTCATCATCTTCTTCGTGATGACATGTTAGGGTTTCTCCAACTCTAATCCACACCTATCCAATTTCCACAACTCGTCAAAATTACAACTTTGCTTCCAAATTCACGTTTTTAGGTACACTCAGTTCAATTTTTATCTTAATCCCTTCAAAATTCACCCTAATTCAAGAGTTTCAACTTTTTTTCGAAATGGTCTTTTAAAAAAAAATATGATTCTTTTGTTTATTCATTTCTAAGAAGCCAAGAATTTCTAAAGCTTCAAAGATAAGTTTGTCATAAATGGTGATTTAAGATTCTTGTGATTATTGCTGTTTTGGGCCACGATCCAAGATCCTAGGCCCAGTAGGGCGATCATATGCACTGGTCGGGCAATGACCAGCTCTAGAAGACAATATTGGGCCAAGCAGAGACCCAAAGCCAAACGGACCGACTGACGACTGCAACACCCTTTCCCGAGTGTCACATTCCAAAACATTTATAAGGCCGAAAATAATTTTAATGTGGAAAATATAGTTTTCTTTTTTTTTTCTTCTTCTTCTTTTCACAATGATATAATGGGATCTAGTAAAGGTAAGTAATAATAAAATGAACTTAGGTTCACCATCCATTTCTAACAGTGATGACAACCAAATGGTGAGGTTGCCTTTTGACGATCTTATGGCTGAATTCAAAGAGAGTTAATTTCTTGTTCTTCTTAAGGAGCAAATTGTAGCAACATAAAAGTGAAGAAAATAAGAAAATGGTGAAGAAAGAAATGATGAGGAGCCAAAAACCAAGAAGGTTTGATAAGTCAGGTGATATTCGCCACAAGAACCTTGGATTCTTGATAAGAACTAAGCTTTGTTCAACCAAGAACCTAGGAGAAACAATTCTCACAAATGGAATTAATCCAAATTCAACATCCAAGTTGTATTTCTCAAGGTACCCATTCATAAACGCCTACCCTTCCTTCTTCATGGGTGGTTACACTTTGTTTGTCAAATTAAAAGTGTAACATTCAAACAATTGAAGGCAGCCCATCAAGCACTCATAACTCACCATCAAGCAATTGAATTCAGCCCCAAGCCACTCAATGTCACGCCTACTCTCCCTTCATGATGGGTGGTTACACTTTGCTTTGCAAAATAAAAGTGTAACATCCATAACTTACAATTTATTGACTCAACTTAATGAGGAGTTTCTTATAGCATGCAAGCTAAAGATTCCCTCCCCAAGACTCTCTAATTTCGTATAAGACTATGAAGGAATCCAATTGTAACATTTAAACAAATTGGACCCACAAACACTTATTGAAAAATAAAAGAAAAACCACTAAAATTGGAATCTTCTTCATGTCATGCGCCCCACATTATGAATCTTCTAGTTGGATGATGCAAGATACCAACTTGGGCTCAATGTCTTCTTGACTTGCACTTGGGCTTGGGTCCATTAAAAGATTCTTCCTCTTCCATTTTCTATTTTGCTTACGTTCTTCTTAATTTATATTTATGTCATTTAATTTCTGCACATTTCATTTCAGTTCTTCCCTCTTTTATTGATCTTTACTTATTTTGTTCATCTTTTAGTTGTTTATTTTCAATTCCTAGTCTATATCCTTCATATGCATTCGGGTGTCCAAGAACATCTTCTTCTTCCAATGATGTGAATCTAAAATGGACACCCTTGACAAGAATTATGAAGCCCGAAATAAAAAAAGGAAGAACAATATTTTATCTTAAACACATCATGCCTTACGGTTTCAACTCTTAAACTAGATTTACGGAGATAACACAAATTAGGCATTTTAACATGCAAATTTGCAAATCTAGCAAGCATAGGAGGAAAGCACTTTCTAAACAATTTAACACGAAACAAATCAATTAAAGAAGTGGAAGGCTTAAATATGCAAAGGGTTAAACCAATAAGTGCTTCACTTGATTCAACTTCTTCAAGACCCAAAATAGCCTTGAAAGCATTCTTTTGAGGAATCTTTGGAAACACATCACCAAATTCCTGCAAAAACTTTCAACACCACTAAGCAAAAAGAGTTCATTAGGAGCATTAGCATTCAAACAAAATTCCCTACAATAGAGCATGTATAGGGGCTGCCTTGAGACCAATGCACTCTTTACCTCTGATGTGAATTCAACCAAAGCCTAAGCTTTGATACCACTTGATGACAACCAAATGGTGAGGTTGTCTTTTGACGATCTTATGGTTGAATCCAAATAGAGTTAATTTCGTGTTCTTCTTAAGGAACAAATTGTAGCAACATAAAAGTGAAGAAAATAAGAAAATGGTTAAGAAAGAAATGATGAGGCGCCACAAACCAAGAAGGTTTGATAAGCCAGGTGATGTTCGCCACAAGAACCTTGGATTCTTGATAAGAACTAAGCTTTGTTCAACTAAGAACCTAGGAGAAACAATTCTCACAAATGGAATTAATCCAAATTCAACATCCAAGTTGTTTTATTCATGTTAGTAGGCACATACATATAGGAATTGGGGCTTCCAAGAGTTGGCTTACACAAGTCATCATAAGATTCCATAACCCCTCTAATGACTATGCCACTAATTGGTGAAATGATGACATCAATAAGTGGCTGCTTAAAAACATAACCATTCTAATGAAAACCAACTAATAAAGATAAGTCATAAAACTACAAGGAGTTACTTTTGGCATGCAAGCCAAAAGTTACTCTCCTTTTCAGCCTGAAAAAACGTGCACCCCTTTATTCCAATTGGATCAGGCCCAAACAACAAATTAGTGCAACTCACACAACATAATAACCAAAATATTTTTGCCCAGGAATTCGTCTTCAACTTCCATCCCATTTTCCACCATGATAGATGCCGAATTAGGTCAAGAAGCGTGAAATATAATTTATAGACATCATTCGGACTTCTGTAGCTCCTGATTCATCCAAAACAAGACAGACGAGTAATTTTTAATAAAAATACCAATTTCTGTAAATACCAATTTTGTTCTTCCTTTTTTTATTTTGGGCTTCGTAATTCTTGTCAAGGGTGTCCATTTTTGATTCACATCATTCTCTCCCTCTTCAAGAGAATTCGACCTCGAATTTCTAGCTCCAATACCTCCAGGGTCGAAAATAAGTATAAAGAACTCATCACATGTTATTTCCAAATTAGAGAAATTTTGAAGTTTGTTGGAAGGATTTGCTTGCTCCTCTTTTCTTTTGGTTTCCAAGGCATAATTATCTTTACCAAAGTCACAAAAGGTAGTCACTTCTTGAGGAGATTCTCCTTGATTCACTTTCTTCTCTTCATGACATAAGGAAGAAATGTTAGGCAAAGAAACAAAATAAGGAGGATCCCAACACTTGAATCCACAAGCCAACATAGAAGAAGGGATTAGAGTAGTTGAAGGCCATGACTTCTCTAGTGATTCTATGGAATTAGTCATTGCTTCTTCAAGTACAATAGTTGTTGTGCAATCATCCTTTGAAATTTTATCCTCAACCTCCTTCACAATAGAATCAACAAAACATGGAAAAATGTTAGGATTAGAACAAGTATCCATGATGACTTCCTTCACCAATATCTCTTTTCCCTCTCCCTTTCTTGCACTACTCTCTTTTTCATTCACCTCATTTTCTAGTCTTCTCTCAACATGGACCTCACTCTCTTCAATCTTTTCTTTCAATTTCTCCTTTTCACTCAAGGCTTTCTCTTTTTCTCTCATCTTAAGTTGATCCTCACTAACTTCTCTTGGAGGCAAAGGAGCAAGAGTGACCTTTCGGTTTTGGTGCATAAAAGAGTACTTGTCGGTGCTGCAGTCACGCTTTGCTTTCCGTTGAATCTTCCATGGACGTCCAAGTGACAAGTGTCTCGTTTTTGTAGACACCACATCACAAAGCACCTCATCTTCATATCCATCAACCTTGAATGACACTAGTACTTGTTTGTTCACAATCATTCTACCCATATCACTAAATTCTGGATCCTTGAGACTATTGAGTGAATATGGTTGCGGATGCTTCAGAACATGAAGTGACAACTTCTCCACCAAGGTTGTGCTAGCCATGTTGATATAACTTTTCCTATCAATGGTCAAGCTACATATCTCATCATTCACATAACATTTTGTGGAGAAAAGATCCTTCTTTTTTTTGACTTCCATGTTGGAGACACAAAAACAAATTCAACCAAAGCCTAAGCTTTGATACCACTTGGTAACAACCAAATGGTGAGGTTGCCTTTTGAAGATCTTCTGGTTGAATTTCAAGCATGATAATTTCGTGCTCTTTGTATAGGAACAAAATGAAACAACATGTAAGAGAAGAAATAAAGAAAATGGAAAGAAAGAGATGATGAGGCGCCACAAACCAACAAGGTTTGATAAGCCAAGTATTGTTCGCCACAAGAATCTTGGATTCTTGATAAGAACTAAGTTTGGTTCAACCAAGAACCTAAGAGAACAATTCTCTCACAAATGGAATTAATCCAAATTCAACATCCAAGTTGTATTTCTCAAGGTTTTAGGTGCATACATATAATAATCATCCAAAGACAAGGCATAAACCCCACTTTGAATGGCCTAATTCCTAACTTGATGACCACTAAAACAAAATCAATTCAGCCCCCAAACCCATTCATACACGCCTACCCTTCCTTCTTCATGGGTGGTTACACTTTGTTTGTTAAATTGAAAGTGTAACACTCAAACAATTGAAGGCAGCCCATCAAGCACTCATAACTCACCATCAAGCAATTGAATTCAGCCCCAAGCCACTCAATGTCACGCCTACTCTCCCTTCATGATGGGTGGTTACACTTTGCTTTGAAAAATAAAAGTGTAACATCCATAACTTACAATTTATTGACTCAACTTAATGAGGAGTTTCTTATAGCATGCAAGCTAAAGATTCCCTCCCCAAGACTCTCTAATTTCGTGTAAGACTATGAAGGAATCCAATTGTAACATTTAAACAAATTGGACCCACAAACACTTACTGAAAAATAAAAGAAAAACCACTAAAATTGGAATCTTCTTCATGTCATGCGCCCCACATTATGAATCTTCTAATTGGATGATGCAAGATACCAACTTGGGCTCAATGTCTTCTTGACTTGCACTTGGGCTTGTGTCCATTAAAAGATCCATTTGGTTTTTAACTTCTTGGGCTTTCTTGACTCTTGCTTTTGTCATAGGCTCAACAAGTCTTTGTAGTGCTTCTTGGTCCATACTCCTTAGTGGGTTTGTATCATACCCTCCTTTTTTAAATGAATTCGACATCGAATTCACCTCCTTCATAACCTACATGAAGAAAAAAAAATTGAAAGTCAATTACATGAAGAACAATGTCAACCCTTCCACCGGGGTCAAATGGACATTGAGAGAAATCACCCATTGTAGCAAGTAGGTGACAAACATGTTCATCTTGTACAATCAACATCCCAACACATTTATAGCCAAGGTAGGGAATTTTAAAGGTAAGCACAAAGTTATACCTCCATGAGTTGTCATATATGACCAAATGTACCTTGCTAGGCTTGATCTTGATGACAAAAGAGAAAGTACTTTGTCTTTGCAAAGACTCCAAGCCAATTGAACCTCATTAATATTCTCCTCATCACAAACAAAGTATGGCTCTTTTTGAGATAAAACAAGCCCCTCAAACACATTAGTAGCATCATATGGAAGCTTAGAAGAATTCACAAGAATTGGTAGAGTAAGAAGGGGTGTAGTAGTGAACACATCAATTAATGCCACATGCAAACCTTTAGTGCTCATAACAAACCTCAAATTGCTAACTTTATTTTGGATAAAAGAGTAAGTTGCCAAGTTAGCAAACAAACTTTCTCTTAGAAATTCAACACAAACTTCCAAATTGTTGTCATGAACCAAGTGATCATTAGAAAGCACAACAACATGCTTCTCAAGGAATTCATTTAAGTCTTGGCTCCTAATCCTCAAATCAAGTGTAGAAGAATATTTTGTATTAAACACATCATGCCTTACGGTTTCAACACTTAAACTAGATTTATGGAGATAACACAAATTAGGCATTTTAACATGCAAATTTGCAAATCTAGCAAGCATAGGAGAAAAGCACTTCCCAAACAATTTAACAAGAAACATATCAATTAAAGAAGTGGAAGGCTTAAATATGCAAAGGGTTAAACCAATAAGTGTTTCACTTGATTCAACTTCTTCAAGACCCAAAATAGCCTTGCAAGCATCCTTTTGAGGAACCTTTGGAGTTACATCACCAAATTCCTGCAAAAATTTTTTAACACCACTAGACAAAAAGAGTTCATTAGGAGCATTAGCATTCAAACAAAATTCTCTACAATAGAGCATGTATAAGGGCTGCCTTGAGACCAATGCACTTTCCACCTCACTCTTTGTTGCAAGAAAACTCTCTTTACTCTCTTTTTCCACTCGATTTTTCACACCTTTTTTCTCATGATTTTCTTTTGATTTTTCTTCATTCTTTTTCTCAATCTCTTTAGCACTCTCTTTTTATTTTCTCTCTTGCTCCCTCTTTTCTCTCATTTTTATTTGATCCTCACTAACTTGCTTTAGAGATAAGGAAGATTTTGATGATGGAAATTTTGGAGAAGAAGAAGAAGAATATTTGAACTTCCTCCTCTTAATTTGTTGCTCCACCTTGATTGCTTGTTGTACCAAATCCTCAAGCTCCACATAATTTTGTAATCCCACTATGTCTTGAATATCTTCATTCAAGCCATGGAAGAATCTTGCCATGGCAGCCTCCTTATCTTCTTGAAAATTGGACCTAAGTAAGGCCAATTCCATCTCCTTGAAATATTCATCTACACTTTTGGTCCCTTGGGTAAGTCTTTGCAATTTGTTGTGAATGACCCTTTGATAATGATTTGGGACAAATATCTTTCTCATGACATAATTCATCTCCTCCCAAGTGTCTATGACTTTTCCTCCATGTCTGCTCCTTTCTTTTTGTAATTGGTCCCACCACACAAGGGCATATTCTTTTAACTCAAGGGCGGCTACTTTCACCTTCTTGCTTTCATTGTAAGAATTACAATCAAAAACTTGTTCTATTTTAAACTCCCACTCCAAGTAAGCCTTCGGATCGTTCTTCCCAAGAAAGGGAGTAACTTTGATTTTGACCCCTTTAAGCCTTTCATCACGCCTCCTTCCTCTATGTCCTCCTCCTCTATGTCTTCTAGGCCTTCCTCTTTCACTTTCATTGCTACTAGACTCATCATTTTGAAGGTTGGCAAGTTGTTGATCATAGTTGGCTTGCATTGTCTCCATTTGCCTTTGAAGGGCTTGCATTTGAGTAGTCATTCGTGGAAGAATGACCGCGGACCTTGGTGAAGGTGGTAGACTATCTCCATTGTGTGCCATGATTTATGTTTCCTCACTACACTCCCTCACTTGTCACACAAATGAATTTCACTCTTCTGGCTTTTTCCACACAAGATGTAAATTTGCACTCTTGCCTTTTTCCTCTCAAATGTTCTCCTTTAGTTCTTAGAGGAATCAAGAACAAAACACAAAAATACCAAAATTCAAGTAACAAAATCACTAAACTTATCAAAACAAGAACAACAAAGAAAAGGCTAGAAATAAGAAACAAAGGAAGAAGGGAAAAATTTTCAAGGCACAACTTGCTCAAGCGAAACTTTCTCTCTCTTTTTTTTTTTTACACAAATTTCTTTTTTTTTTTTTTTTTTTTTATAACTTGTTGAAGAGAATTACTCTTGAAAACTTTGTTTTTGGAGCAATACACAACAACCACAATTTTCCCTTCAAGAAAAGATCAAAGTAACTTTTGTTTTTGGTTTTGAGAAGAAAGAAGAAAGAGTAGAAGATGAAGAAGAAAATAGAATCAAGAACACAAACAAAAATTCAACCAAACCCTAAGCTTCGATACCACTTGATGACAACCAAATGGTGAGGTTGCCTTTTGACGATCTTATGGTTGAATTCAAAAAGAGTTAATTTCGTGTTCTTCTTAAGGAACAAATTGTAGCAACATAAAAGTGAAGAAAATAAGAAAATGGTTAAGAAAGAAATGATGAGGCGCCACAAACCATGAAGGTTTGATAAGCCAGGTGATGTTCGCCACAAGAACCTTGGATTCTTGATAAGAACTAAGCTTGGTTCAACCAAGAACCTAGGAGAAACATTTTTCACAAATGGAATTAATCCAAATTCAACATCCAAGTTGTATTTCTCAAGGTTTTAGGTGCATACATATAATAGTCATCCAAAGACATGGCATAACCCCCACTTTGAATGGCCTAATTCCTAACTTGATGACCACTAAAACAAAATCAATTCAGCCCCCAAACCCATTCATACACGCCTACCCTTCCTTCTTCATGGGTGGTTACACTTTGTTTGTCAAATTAAAAGTGTAACACTCAAACAATTGAAGGCAGCCCATCAAGCACTCATAACTCACCATCAAGCAATTGAATTCAGCCCTAAGCCACTCAATGTCACGCCTACTCTCCCTTCATGATGGGTGCTTACACTTTGCTTTGCAAAATAAAAGTGTAACACCCATAACTTACAATTTATTGACTCAACTTAATGAGGAGTTTCTTATAGCATGCAAGCTAAAGATTCCTTCCCCAAGACTCTCTAATTTCGTGTAAGACTATGAAGGAATCCAATTGTAACATTTAAACAAATTGGACCCACAAACACTTACTGAAAAATAAAAGAAAAACCACTAAAATTGGAATCTTCTTCATGTCATGCGCCCCACATTATGAATCTTCTAGTTGGATGATGCAAGATACCAATTTGGGCTCAATGTCTTCTTGACTTGCACTTGGGTTTGTGTCCATTAAAAGATCCATTTGGCTTTGAACTTCTTGGGCTTTCTTGACTCTTGCTTTTGTCATAGGCTCAACAAGTCTTTGTAGTGCTTCTTGGTCCATACTCCTTAGTGGGTTCATATCAAACAGTCATACTGAATTAAAATGCAGAAACAGAAAACAAAAAACAGAAATAGTACTGTATACCGACATAGGTTCAATGCCTGACTGGCAACAAGAACATAAATAGTACTAGGAGTCACAGCTCCCAGAAGGGTACAACAAATACTGCACAGTCTGGCCAAAACGAAACTAAACAGCAAATGGAGTCCCCCTCCGGACTCAAAGCAAACGTTGTACAGAACCGTCGTCGTATCCATCTGCTCAAGCAGAAACAGCAATACCAGCAGAAAAGATATACAAAATATGGGTGAGATCCCGATCATCAACACAACAAAGTAACAGAAGTAAAAACGGGATGACTCACCAGGTAACGATGTACCCAACATTCTTATCATATATCTCAATATAAATCATGTTAAATAATTAGCAACATAAAATAAGGCATTCTCAAAAATATAGAACAACGATGTACAACAAATAAATGTAATCATCAACATCCATACAATGCAGTGTAATGTACATGACTCAATGCCATATGTCACAAGGGTAAACTCTGACCCCTACTCCATGGAGCTAACAAAACATCGGAGAAAGTGAATGGGAAAACATGTTCTGTGTACTGCTAGCCATGAGCAAGATGCTACAACATTCGTAATGTGCACGTATCTGGCTTTACGGAAACACTCTGCACCAAACATGAAAAGTATGACATCTAGTCGAGGATATCAGTGTATTTCTCGGATTCGCCACGACACAGAAGTGCTACCAACTGGTCACATGTCAGCCCTTCCAACCCTGATACCTCCAAGACCATTTCCAATCGTCACCGTAAGATTCGCACCCGCATCAAGGTGTAAGCTCAACTCCTAGGCTCAAGGCCTTACGACTCATGCAAATGAAATGTCAATGCTTACACAAAGCATATGCGATAAAACAATGTCTATCCATCGGATAAACCTCAAGGTTCTCTAAGGTTCACTTCCTTAGGAACTATACGTGTTTTCGTATTTCAAAAACTTTTATCCACCAGATAAATCTTGTGATCCCTTCGGGATCGAGTCATCACAAGACCGAAACAATTGAACGAGTGACCTAGATCCGAATCACCGGTCCGTCATCGAACTACTATTTCAAAACCCAAAACGTTTCGTGTTTGTGTTTATGTCTTATGAATTATGTCTCAAGTCCTAAGCATTATGAATAAGGATTGAGAATCCTCTTAGATAAGTCTTTGAGCCTTTCTAAGATATTACTCCTTGATTTTCAATTAATGAAATAAGTGTTGATTCACTTAAGTCTTATGAAGTCATTGATGTATGAAGTCATCAATGGTATAGTATACGGTGTTGTTCCACCATATACCATACTTAATTATCTCTTATCTTCAACTCTAAGTTAATTACTTTAACTTAGGTTTTTCATGCATAAAACTTTACAATTTGAGTTGAAAATTCTCTTTATAAACAAAACCTTTTCTCGCGGGGCGAATATCAATTTCGCGACGCGAGGCAGAGAAGCTATTTTCACTTCTTAAACAGTCCTTCTGCTTCGCGAGGCGAGAATGGTCTCGCATCGTGAGGCCGAGAAGCTGTATCTTTACTGCTCGGGCTAGCCCTCTGTCTCGCGTGGCGAGACTAGGTTAGTCAGACGAATGCCTTATTTTCACTTTTCCTTAACTTCTTCATTAATTCTCTTTTTGAAACACTTAGTTTAATTAAATGACCTAAAGTAAAAGACATTTTTCACTTTGGTGACACACTTAAATGTTTAAAGCTTCATTTGATATTTGGATCAAATCACTTATTGTTTTCCTGAAATGTAAATTTCGCTCAGCGAGATTCCATTCGCTTAGCGAAATTGAGACAGTGATGCCTAACTTGAAATTCCTCTGTATCGCTTAGCCATTAAAACACTTTTTGTTTTTCTTTGAAACATAGATTATGAAAATACTTTTCTTACTTCAAAACTTTGATAGATCAAGAACCTCACATGTTCTTATGTTTCCTCTTACTAAGGCCACAAGCCTATTCCAATGAAAAGTGAAGATTTAGCTTCACCCATAAGACAATTTGTAGCTCAAAATGCTCACAAAAATCATGGCAAACAACAATCACACATCATTGCATCATAATCAAGCATAAAATCCATACTTGATCTAGAGATCAAAGTAGGATTTTCAACATACATGAAAATGATTTTCATCCAATCACATCATCATAAACATATGCTAGAGCACACTAAAGCATAAACTAATTATTACAACTTTGTTCTCCAAGAGAACTTAGCAAATGAAAGTGGTGAACCCAAACCAAGGGGTTTCACCCACACACAAACTTTAAACAACCATCTTCACCACCACCAACTTTGGTGTGATGAGGTTCACCCCCCATACCTGTTGATGAAATAATCCTCCGGGTGAAAGTCGGTCGATTGGTTGCAAACCTCCCGATTACTCGTCCGAATACTTGTCACCAACTACAAACAGCACAACCAAACAATCATTAACATCAAACAACACAAAACTTGCCTATCCTCACCAACTTAGGGTTCGGCCCCTATATAGGAAAATAAGCTAGAGATGTTCAAAATTTCTCATCTTTTGGATGGATGATCCTTAGATACTCCTAACACTAAAACAAGTCTTATTATACAAAACTTGAATAAAAAACTCAGCCTTTTCCCATCATGAAGGTTTCGGCCATTTTTAAAAGAAAAGGCTAGAAAACTTATTTGGTTTCATGCTCTTGGATTATGAAAGAGAATGATGAAACTAGATCATAGAAATTGATTTGGTATTAAAAGGATTTTTCTACACTTTTCTATGAATTTTCAAAGTTTTGGATCTAAACTTGGATCTTCAAAAATCAAGAGATGAAATAGAGAGATTAAGAGAGTTAAGATGAAGATTATACCTCCTAGAATCAAAGACTACAGAGTAAAGAAACAAGTTTTCACCAAACTTCAACTTTTACGAAGATCAAAGTAGGTTTTTGTGAAGAACAATGAAGAACAAATGAAGAACTCTATGAACTTGGAAGGCGAAGGAAGAACAAGTGAGAGGAAGAAGAGAGAGAGAGAGGATGGCCAAGAACCCTAGTGAGAGAGTGAGAGAGATATTTATATTTTCATCCTATGACAAACTTGTAATTAACTCAGAGGGCAATTTGGTCATTTCCTTAAAAGATCGGGGGCATTTTGGTCATTTCACGTCTAGATATTTGTAAAGCCATCTTGGATGCTAGCCACGAAATTCACTTGATGGGACACCAAGGTTATCTGTTCGCGGGTCCCGTTAAATCCTTTCGCAGCTCCAAACGTCTCCCGGTTCGAGTATACGTCCGAATATAATATATTATTTTCAGTTTTGGACGTCAGGACGGATTTTAACAAATATGGAGAGATTTAAATCCTGAGACTTACTGTCTCTTTCACGAGTCAAAAGTAGGTCTTGATAGTAGAAAAACACTACTATCCGTGAAAAACGCGGACCGGATTCCGTTTGAGTTTTTGTCCAAAACTTAACCATAGCTTCCTACGATAGCGTAGAGCATGACTATGGTCTCAGAATATTTTATTTCACTCTCTAGACCCTCCAATAAAATAAAAACGTTTAAATACTGAAGAATTATAAAACATGAAAAATGGGGCGTTACAACGACCTAATCCAAGCCAACACATCAAGCGTCATAGGGTTATCGCCCTACCGAGTAGGCTTACCACCCTACGACCGACAGCTTTCATCCCATTGCCACCTTGTTCGTGCATATTATGGTTGGAAGTGAAAAAAAAAAGGATAGTGCAGCTCCCTTTACATGCAAGTGGGTAAAGTGACTTATGTACAACCATCAGTCACCCCCCACGGTTCAGATCCACCTGCCAGGCAGTCTATAATTACCAGGAGTATCACACACACACACACACACACACACACAGAGTTGGATTTTACAAATTGAAGTTCTAGTGGGTGTTTCTCACTCCAAAGCAAGTAATGTTTGCAATGTGTAATTATCTGTTAAAAACATGTCTATAATATGTCCTTATGCAACACCCTTTCCCGAGTGTCACATTCCCGACCGTTTATAAGGCCGAAAATATTATTTAATGCGGAAAATACGATTTTTTCTTTTCTTTTCACAAGATGTAATGGGATTTAGTAAAGGTAAATAATACTAATAAACGAACTTAGGTTCGCCATGCATTTCTAGAATATACTATATAATAAACACAGAACAGAAACAGAAATAGAAACGTCAGCATTACTGTATACAAACATAAGTCTAATGTATAACTGACATAAGAAAATACAATAAGTACAAGGAGTCGTAGCTCCCAAAAGGTATTACAAAACTGACATAGTCTGGCCGACAACAAAACTAAAACAACAAGAAGAGTCCGCCTCCGGGCTCAAGGAGACTACTGAACTGAACCATCGTCACGTCCATCTGTTCAAGCAGCAACAGCAAGTACCAGCAGAAAACATACAGATATGGGTGAGATTCCCGTTCATCAACACAACAAAACAGCAGTAGTAAAAACGGGAAGACTCATCGGGTAACAGCGTACCCAACATGCTTACAAAGGTTCTCAATATAAATCATGTTAAGCAGTCAACAACATAATATCATGCTAAACATTTAACGGCATAATATAAGGCATTTTTAAACAATACAGCGATGTATAACAGTAAATGTAAACATCAAAAGCCATGCAATGCAATGCAATGTATATGACTCAATGTCAATGTCACTGGGTACTACTCTGATCCCTACTCCATGGAGCTAACAAAACATTCGGAGAGAGTGAATGGGAGGACATGTTCCGGTTTCTGCCAGCCATGAGCAAGATGCTACAACATTCGCAACATGCACGTATCTGGCTTTACGGAAACACTCTCGACCAAACAGGAAAAGTACGACATCTAGTAGAGGATATCAGTGTATTGCATGGATTCGCCACGACACAGAAGAATCACAAACTGGTCACATGTCAGCCCTTCCAACCCTGATACCTCCAAAAAGACCATTGAAGATCGTCACCGTAAGATTCGCACCTGCATCAAGATGTAAGATCAACTCCTAGGCTCAAGGCCTTACAACTATGCAAATGAAATGCCAATGCTTACACAAAGCAGATGCGATCAAGCAATGTCTATCCCCCGGATAAACCTAGAAGTCTACTCAGGTTCTCTTCCTTAGGAACTATACTCGTCTTTTGAAAAACAAAACCTTTATCCACAGGATAAATCTCGTGATCCCTTCGGGATCGAGTCATCACAAGACTGAAACAATTGAACGACTGATCGGGGTCCGAATCACCGGTCCGTCGTCGAACTACTGTTTCAAAACCTAAAACGTTTCATGTTTGTGTTTATGTCTTATGAAGTCATTGATGTACTAAGTCATCAATGGTATAGTATATGGTCTTGTTCCACCACATACCATACTTAATTATCCCTTGTCTTCAACTCTAAGTCAATTATTTAACTTAGGTTTTTAATGCGTAAAACTTTACGAGTTGAGTTAAAAACTCCTTTGTAAACCAAAACAACTTCTCAATTGAAAATTCATTTGATTTGAAACAACTTTTGAACCACTTACTCTATTTCTAGCACTTTCTGAAAACAGGAAATTCCCTTAGCGGAGTTAAATTCGCTTAGCGAAAATGAGGCAGTAATACCTCTCTGAAAACTCCCCTGTATCGCTGGGCGAGAAATGACTCGCTCAGCGAAATTCGCTTCATTCGCTTAGCGAAGATTATTTCGCTTAGCGAAAAGGAGGCAGTGATGCCTAACTTGTATTTTCTCTGTTTTCGCCCAGCGAAATTGGATTCACTTAGCGAAAATTGCCTTGAAACAAGACATTAACCTTGTTAAAGAAAAGCCGTATGGAACTATATTGATTCTCATGAAACTCTTCATTAATCCACTTTTAAGTTACTTGATTAACTAGATGAACTAAGGATAAGGTATAAAATATGTCTCACTTTGGTGAAAACACTTTGAGATTGAAACTTTATTTGATCTTTGGATCAAAATCATTTATGGTTTTGGTTTAAGGCATAAGCCACTAAAAACATTTTTCTTACATCAAAACTTGAATGATCCAAGAACTACACATTACCCTCCTTTTCTCAAGGTCATGGCTAAACGCCAAATAGGAACCAATGTGAAGTTTTACTTCACCAACTAATCAAATTATGGCTCACAAAACTTACTCAATTATGATCAACAATAACACACAACATTGCATCATAATTAAGCACCTAAGCACAAAAGTCCATACTTGATCTAGTAATCAAAGTAGGTTTTTCATCATGCAAGAAATCATTTTCTCACCTAGACAACATCATCATAAAACACATGATAAGGCATACAAGCATAACTACAAATATCACAAATTGTTCTCCAAGAGAACTTAACACAACTTAACCATTAAAAGTGAACCCAAACTAAAGGGTTTCACTCACACATAACTTAAACAACCATCTTCACTACCACCATCTTGGTGTGAATGAGGTTCAGCCCCCATACCTGTTGATGAGCAGATTCCAGGATCAAAGTCGGTTGATCGGTTTGTGAACCTCCTAGCAATTGTCAACAACTACAACAACATAACAATCAAACATTAAACAACAATCAAAGCCAATCTCAACAATTCTAACAAAGAGGATTTCGGCCACCCTTGGTTAAAAGGTTAGGAATTGATCTTGGTTTCCCATTTCATGGATTCAAAGGCATTAGGAAAGCTATGGATGAAATCAAGTGTCCGAAATCAAAAATTGATGAAAACACTATTCATCATCATCAAATAGGGTTCGGCCAAAAAGTGATTTTTGAGCTATGATGAGAGTTGAATCATAAGCTCTTGGGTTTAGGTAGAGATTGATAATGTGAGTTCAAAGAACTTGGTCTTACCTCAAAAGGATTTTTCTACAATTTCCTATGGATTTTCAAAGTTTTGGATCTAAGAAATTCTTTTCGTGAAAATGAAGATTAATCTTGAAATAAATAAAGATTCAAGAAGCTAAGAGGTCATAGAAGTGATCTTACCTTGAAATGAAGGAAGATTGCTCAAGGAATCAAGTGATTCCAACAAGAAATCAAGGAGCTTCAAGACCAAAAATGGTGTTTTCTCTCAAGAACAACTATATATGGAGCTCTATGTTTGGAGGGGCTGTGCGAAAATGAGAGAGTGAGGGGCTGAGTTCAGCCTCTTAAGAGCTCACTTAAGGGTAAAAAGGTCATTTACCAAAAGGGCAAAATGGTAAAAGGGTAAAAGACTAAGGTTAGGGGCATTTTGGTCATTTTGCGTCCTGATATTTCCGAACGTCATGACGACTCTGGCATACTCTCCCAAGTGTCCTGGGATGATGTGATATCAAGATTATCCGTTGGCGAGTCCCGGTAAATCCATATGTGGCTCCGTTTGTCACCCGATTGAGGATTCTGCCCGAACGAAGGTCAGGAAGTGATTTTTCTGAAATTTTTACGAAATTTGACCAAAACGTAGGTAATCGAATTCAAAGACTTACTGTCTCATTCACAGGTCCATCTGAGGTCTTCTGAGCAGTAAAATCATACTGTCTGTGTAAAAACGCAGACCGGACTCCGTTTAAGTTTTTGACTCAAAAGTTAATCGTAGCTTCCTACGATATCGTCGAGCATGACTATGGTCGCGGAATATTTTATTTCCATTCCTAAGACCTTGAATAAAATAAAGACATTAAAATACTGAAGAATTAGAAAACGTGAACAATCGGGGCGTTACATTCCTACCCCTCTTAAAAGAATTTCGTCCTCGAAATTATACGTACCTCTTAAAACAAACTCGGATACTGTTGTTGCATGTCTTCCTCTCTTTCCCAGGTAGCATCACCTGTGGTCTCGTTCCAAATAACTTTGACCAAAGCTATCTCCTTCCCTCGCAGTTTCTTTATCCTTCTGTCCTCGATCTTAACCGGCAATGTCTCATAGGTTAGGTTATCCTTTAGCTGTACTGAATCAGACTCTATGGCGTGACTGGGATCAGGAATATACTTTTGCAATTGTGAAACATGAAAAACACTATGAAGGTTGGATAGAAAAGGCGGTAAAGCTATTTGGTAAGCTACTGAACCTATCCGACGAAGAATTTGATAAGGTCCAATGAATTTTGGAGTGAGTTTTCTGGACTTCAGGACCCTGCCCACCCCAGTCATCGGAGTGACTCTCAAAAACACATGATCCCCTTCCTCGAACTCAAGTTGCCTACGTCTTTTATCCGCATAACTCTTCTGTCGGCTCTGAGTTATCCTCATCTTTTCTTGAATCAGTTTCACCTTCTCGGTTGTTTGTTGCACTAGTTCAGGTCCTAATGAAGCACTTTCTCCATCTTGATACCAACACAAAGGTGTTCTGCAACGACGTCCGTATAAAGCTTCGTAGGGTGCCATCCCTATACTTGAATGATAACTGTTGTTGTAGGTGAACTCTATCAACGGTAGGAAATTCTCCCAACTTCCGGCATGTTCCAACACACACGCCCTCAACAAGTCCTCTAAAGACTGAATCGTCCTTTCCGATTGTCCATCAGTTTGAGGATGGTAAGCCGAACTTAATCGTAACTTTGTCGCTATATCTTCCAGTAAACTTTGCCAAAATCGCAAAGTAAATCGCGGGTCTCTATCCGATATGATACTTGAAGGTACTCCATGCAGTCTCACAATCTCATTGATATAAATCTGAGTAAGCTTTTCCATAGAATACTTGAGATTAATCGGTAGAAAATGAGCTGATTTCGTAAGCCTATCAATTATAACCCAAATGGAATTGTGTCCTTTAGGTGTTCTTGGCAAACACGTTATGAAATCCATTGCTATGCCGTCCCATTTCCACTCTGGGATATCCAACGGAAGTAACATTCCCGCTGGCCTCTGATGTTCAACCTTTGCTTTTTGACATACTAAGCAAGACGCCACATAATCAGCTACATCTCTTTTCATGCCTTGCCACCAAAACAACCGCTTTAGGTCTTGGTACATCTTGGTTGACCCTGGATGCATACTCAACTTGCTTCTATGAGCTTTGTCCAGAATTAACCTTCTTATCTCTGGGTTATTTGGCACACAAACCCGTTCTCCTCGTCTTAGGATTCCATCCGCTCCTTCCTTGTATTCCGATGTCATCCCTTTCTTTAGATTCCTTCGCTCTTTCTCCAGATACTGGTCGTATACTTGTTTCTCCCGAATTTGATCCATCAGATCACAAGATACTGTAACCATACCCACACATAGTCTTCCTGGCAAACTAACCACGGACAGATGCATATCCCTGAACTGTTCCAACAGCTCGTGTTTCTTAACCATCATGGCAGACACATGTAACACTTTTCTACTCAGCGCATCCGCTACCACATTAGCTTTTCCCGGATGATACTGCAACTGGAAGTCATAGTCCTTCAAAAATTCCAGCCACCATCTTTGTCTCATGTTGAGCTCTTTCTGATCGAACAGATACTTCAAGCTCTTATGATCACTGAAAACATTGAACGTCGAACCATACAAGTAGTGCCTCCAAATCTTCAACCCAAAGACTACCGCTGCTAACTCTAGATCATGAGTTGGGTAATTCTTCTCGTGCACTTTGAACTGTCTCGAGGCATACGCTACCACCTTCCGATTCTGCATCAGAACACAGCCTAAACCTTGGTATGAAGCGTCACAGTACACTTCAAAAGGTTCACAAGGATTTGGCAATATCAACACTGGCGATGTAGTCAACCTCTCTTTCAGCTCCTGAAAACTCTGCTTACAGGCTACAGTCCATTCAAACGCTTTATCCTTCCTTGTTAATTGGGTAAGAGGTCCTACAATCTTAGAGAATCCCTCAATGAACCTCCGATAATACCCAGCCAAACCCACAAAACTGCGTATCTCAGTCACTAAGGTTGGTCTTTCCCACTCAAGAACTGCTTCAACTTTCGACGGATCTACAACAATTTCTTCCCTTGAAATTACATGACCCAAAAAGTGCACTTCGTCGAGCCAAAACTCACACTTAGACCGTTTTGCAATGAACGGGAATCTCACCTATATCTATATGTTTTCTGTTGGTACTTGCTGTTGCTGCTTGAAAAGATGGACGTGACGATGGTTCAGTTCAGTAGTCTTCTTGAGCCCGGAGGCGGACTCTTTTTGCTGTTTTAGTTTTGTTGTCGGCCAGACTATGTCAGTTTTGTATTACCTTTTGGGAGCTATGACTCCTAGTACTTATTGTATTTTCTTATGTCAGTTATACATTAGACTTATGTCTGTATACAGTAATGCTGACGTTTCTATTTCTGTTTCTGTTCTATGTTTATTATACAGTATGTTCTAGAAATGCATGGCGAACCTAGGTTCGTTTATTAGTATTATTTACCTTTACTAAATCCCATTACATCTTGTGAAAAGAAGAAAAAAAATCGTATTTTCCGCATTAAATAATATTTTCGACCTTATAAACGTGCGGGAATGTGACACTCGGGAAAGGGTGTTGCATTATTTGGTATCAGAGCTGGCCGAGTCTTTTTGGGGTTTGTAGGTTATGGTCTGTCTTGTTTGTGTTGTGTTCTCTATGTGTTTCTCTATTGTTTGCTTTATTTTTGTTTTGGTTTCTTAAGTTTGACAGTTCTGGTTTTGAAGGTAGCAATGGCTGCTCAAAACTTGACTGCTGCTGTGAACGCCATACGGGAAATGGCTGCTGCTATGGTTCAACGTGACGAAAGAGCTGCCGGAGGTAGAGGACAGGACGAATTTCTTCGTCGGAATCCACCTCAATTCAAGGGCGAATTCAATCCTGAGTTAGCTGAACGCTGGATCCAGACGCTGGAGAAAATCTTTGGAGCGATGAGATGTACTGAGAATGACAAGGTTGTCTATGCAACCTATATGCTGGTGGAGGATCCTGAATACTGGTGGGAAGGAGCCCGTCAGATGCTGGTGCATGATCAACAAGCTGTGGACTGGAATGCTTTTAAGGGAAAGTTCCTGGAGAAGTATTTTCCTTCGAGTGCAAGACACGAGAAAGAGATGGAGTTCCTCCATCTGAGACAAGGGGGAATGACCGTAGCGGAATACGGGGCCAAATTTGAAAGTCTTGCAAAGGTCTCAAATTACTTTCTGGACAACCCAATAGAGGAGTGGAAGTGCAGAAAATTCGAAGGAGGTCTGAGGATCGACTTGAAGAGAGCTGTAGTTCCATAGAGCTGTAGTTCCATTGGAAATTTCTGTTTTTCCAAGGCTAAGGGAAAAGTGTCGTCTGATCGAGAGTTTGGAGCCCAAGGAAAAGCGGGTACAGAGTTCTGGACCGAGCAAGTTTCAGAGAGGAAGCGGTGGTCGAGACAACAAATCTCGATGGAAGCCGTATGCAAAGCAACAAGATCGACAACAACGTTCTGTTGGAGGAAGTAGTGGGAGTTTCAGTCAGTCTGGAAAAGCCCCAACCAAGTGCATGAAGTGTGGGAAGAGTAACCACATCACCAGTGATTGCTCAATCAAAAGGATTATCTGCTTCAAGTGTGGGAAGCCGGGACATATCTCACGGGAATGCATGCAACCGAAATTGGACAATTCTGTCAACAATGTCCAAGCTGCGAGGCCTAAGGCGAAAGGTAGAGTCTACACTATGGGAGGCGCGAAGCTTCTCAAAATGAAGACTTGATCCAAGGTCAGTGTGTCATGGGAGGTAAAACCTTAACTGTACTGTTTGATTCAGGCGCAACGCATTCCTTTATTGCCTATGACTGTGTGAATCTGTTGGGATTACCTGTGTCTTCTTTACCTTT
This sequence comes from Ammopiptanthus mongolicus, assembly GCA_039655645.1. NCBI lineage: Eukaryota > Viridiplantae > Streptophyta > Magnoliopsida > Fabales > Fabaceae > Ammopiptanthus > Ammopiptanthus mongolicus. The sequence goes on from CM077345.1 coordinate 40,741,617, forward strand.
TGATTTGGTAATTTCTACGCCTACTGCAAAGCCTGTTATAACTGCAATAGTTTGTTTGAATTGTTCTATTTCTGTTAAAGATAGAATATTTTTGATTGATTTGATCTGTTTGCCTCTTTCGCAAATGGATGTAATCTTAGGAATGGATTGGTTATCTTCTAATCATATCCTATTAGACTGTGCAAATAAAACCTTAGTTTTTCCTAGTTGTGAGAATTCTGGATTTTTGACTGCCAACCAAGTAAACGCATCTTTGAGAGAAGGAGCTCAAGGATACATGTTACTATCTTCTTTGGAGGTTAAGAGCGAGCTAGTCTTAGAGCATGTACCTGTCGTGAACGAGTTTCCGGAAGTCTTTCCTGAAGACGTACTAGGTTTGCCGCCAGTTCGGGACATCGAGTTTGCGATTGATCTTGTGCCAGGAACAGGACCAGTGTCTATGGCACCGTATCATATGGCACCTGCTGAGTTGGAAACTTTGAAGGAACAATTGGTAGACTTATTGGGGAAACAGTTCGTTAAACCCAGTGTGTCCCCGTGGGGAGCACCTGTGCTGTTGGTGAAAAAGAAAGATGGAACATCTCGCCTATGCGTGGATTATCGCCAGTTGAATAAATTTACTATTAAGAACAAGTATCCACTTCCAAGGATGGATGACTTGATGGATCAATTGAGGGGAGCGACAGTTTTCACCAAGATTGATTTGCGATCGGGTTATCACCAGATTCGTGTGAAGGCAGAAGGTGTACCAAAGACAGCGTTTCGAACATGCTATGGGCACTACGAGTATCTTGTGATGCCGTTTGGTGTGACGAATGCTCCAGCTATATTCATGGATTATATGAATAGGATCTTTCATCCATACCTGGATAAGTTTGTCGTTGTCTTCATAGATAACATACTTATCTATTCGCGAGACCAGGAAGAACACGCTGAACATCATAGTGTAGTTCTTCAAGTTCTGAAAGAGAAACAACTGTACAACACAACAAAACAGCAGTAGTAAAAACGGGACGACTCACCGGGTAACAGCATACCCAACATGCTTACAAAGGTTCTCAATATAAATCATGTTAAGCAGTCAACAACATAATATCATGCTAAACATTTAATGGCATAATATAAGGCATTCTTAAACAATATAGCGATGTATAACAGTAAATGTAAACATCAAAAGCCATGCAATGCAATCCAATGTATATGACTCAATGTCAATGTCACTGGGTACTACTCTGACCCCTACTCCATGGAGCTAACAAAACATTCGGAGAGAGTGAATGGGAGGACATGTTCCAGTTTCTGCCAGCCATGAGCAAGATGCTACAACATTCGTAACATGCACGTATCTGGCTTTACGGAAACACTCTCGACCAAACATGAAAAGTACGGAATCTAGTAGAGGATATCAGTGTATTGTACGGATTTGCCACGACACAGAAGAATCACCAACTGGTCACATGTCAGCGCTTCCAACCCTGATACCTCCAAAAAGACCATTGAAGATCGTCACCATAAGATTCGCACCCGCATCAAGGTGTAAGCTCAACTCCTAGACTCAAGGCTTTACAACTATGCAAATGAAATGCCAATGCTTACACAAAGCAGATGCGATCAAGCAATGTCTATCCCCCAGATAAACCTCGAAGTCTACTAAGGTTCTCTTCCTTAGGAACTATACTCGTCTTTTGAAAAACAAAACCTTTATCCACAGGATAAATCTCATGATCCCTCCAGAATCGAGTCATCACAAGACCGAAACAATTGAACGACTGATCGGGGTCCGAATCACCGGTCCGTCGTCGAACTATTGTTTCAAAACCCAAAACGTTTCATGTTTGTGTTTATGTCTTATGAAGTCATTGATGTACTAAGTCATCAATGGTATAGTATATGGTCTTGTTCCACCACATACCATACTTAATTATCCCTTGTCTTCAACTCTAAGTCAATTACTTAACTTAGGTTTTAATGTGTAAAACTTTACGAGTTGAGTTAAAAACTCCTTTGTAAACCAAAATAATTTCTCAATTGAAAACTCATTTGATTTGAAACAACTTTTGAACCACTTACTCTATTTCTAGCACTTTCTGAAAACAGGAAATTCCCTTAGCGGAGTTAAATTCGCTTAGCGAAAATGAGGCAGTAATACCTCTTTGAAAACTCCCCTGTATCGCTGGGCGAGAAATGACTCACTCAGCAAAATTCGCTTCATTCGCCTAGCGAAGATTATTTCGCTTAGCGAAAAGGAGGCAGTGATGCCTAACTTGTATTTTCTCTGTTTTCGCCCAGCGAAATTGGATTCGCTTAGCGAAAATTGCCTTGAAACAAGACATTAACCTTGTTAAAGAAAAGCCTTATGGAACTATATTGATTCTCATGAAACTTTTCATTAATTCACTTTTAAGTTACTTGATTAACTAGATGAACTAAGGATAAGGTATAAAACATGTCTCACTTTGGTGAAAACACTTTGAGATTGAAACTTTGTTTGATCTTTGGATCAAAATCATTTATGGTTTTTGTTTAAGGCATAAGCCACTAAAAACATTTTTCTTACTTCAAAACTTGAATGATTCAAGACCTACACATTACCCTCCTTTTCTCAAGGTCATGGCTAAAAGCCAAATAGGAACCAATGTGAAGTTTTACTTCACCAACTAATCAAATTATGGCTCACAAAACTTACACAATTATGATCAACAACAACACACAACATTGCATCATAATTAAGCACCTAAGCACAAAAGTCCATACTTAAGCACATAAGCACAAAAGTCCATACTTGATCTAGTAATCAAAGTAGGTTTTTCATCATGCAAGAAATCATTTTCTCACCTAGACAACATCATCATAAAACACATGATAAGGCATACAAGCATAACTACAAATATCACACATTGTTCTCCAAGAGAACTTAACACAACTTAACCATTAAAAGTGAACCCAAACTAAAGGGTTTCACCCATACATAACTTAAACAACCATTTCACTACCACCATCTTGGTGTGAATGAGGTTCACCCCCCATACTTATTGATGAGCAGATTCCCGGATCAAAGTCGGTTGATCGGTATGTGAACGTCCTGGCAATCGTCAAGAACTACAACAACATAACAATCAAACATTAAACAACAATCAAAGCCAATCTCAACAATTCTAACAAAGAGGATTTCGGCGACCCTAGGTTAAAAGGTTAGGAATTGATCTTGGTTTCCCATTTCATGGATTCAAAGCATTAGGAAAGCAAAGGATGAAATCAAGTGTTAGAAATCAAAAATTGATGAAAATACTATTCATCATCATCATCAAATAGGGTTCAGCCAAAAAGTGCTTTTTGAGCTATGATGAGAGTTGAATCATAAGCTCTTGGGTTTAGGTAGATATTGATGATGTGAGTTCAAAGAACTTGGTCTTACCTCAAAAGGATTTTTCTACAATTTCCTATGGATTTTCAAAGTTTTGGATCTAAGAAATTATTTTCATGAAAATGAAGATTGATCTTGAAATAAAGAAAGATTCAAGAAGCTAAGAGGTCATAGAAGTGATCTTACCTTGAAATGACGGAAGATTGCTCAAGGATTCAAGTGATTACAACAAGAAATCAAGGAGCTTCAAGACCAACAATGGTGTTTTCTCTCAAGAACAACTATGGAGCTCTATGTTTGGAGGGGCTGTGTGAAGATGAGAGAGTGAGGGGCTGAGTTCAGCCTCTTAAGAGTTCACTTAAGGGTAAAAAGGTCATTTGCCAAAAGGGCAAAATGGTAAAAGGGTAAAAGACTAAGGTTAGGGGCATTTTGGTCATTTTGCGTCCTGATATTTCCGAATGTCATGACGACTCTGGCATACTCTCCCAAGTGTCCAGGGATGATGTGATATCAAGATTATCCATTGGCGAGTCCCGGTAAATCTATATGTGGCTTCGTTCGTCACCCGATTAAGGATTCTGCCCGAACGAAGGTCAGGAAGTGATTTTTCTGAAATTTTTACGAAATTTGACCCAAACGTAGGTAAACGAATTCTAAGACTTACTGTCTCGTTCACGGGTCCATCTGAGGTCTTCTGAGCAGTAAAATCATACTGTCAATGTAAAAACGCAGACCGGACTCCGTTTGAGTTTTTGACTCAAAACTTAATCGTAGCTTCCTACGATATCGTCGAGCATGACTATGATCGCGAAATATTTTATTTCCATTCCTAAGACCTCGAATAAAATAAAGACATTAAAATACTGAAAAATTAGAAAACGTGAAAAATCGGGGCGTTACACCTTATATATAATATTTCAAAATATAGCCGTTGGACATATTCAATTAGTCAGTTAGAATCAAAATATATTAGATTTTTGACTTACAGACATCATTCAATCGATTAGATACACAAATTAATTGGGTTTTTTTTTTTTTTTTTACCAAAGTAGCGTTTTTTTAGAAACAATTTATCAAAATAGGGTTGTTTTGTAACATTTTACCAGAATGGGGTTGTTTGTAAAACGCCAGTCCAACTGACGCTTTTAAAGGCGCCAGTCCAACAGACGCTTTCCACAAGAAAATGACAAGTGTCCTTCCCTTATATTATCTGGAATTTTTTTTAAAAAAAAAAAAAAATTGGTTAAGTTGCAGCCACCACTGAGCGCCACGTGGCGCGACACAGTAGAAGGCGCCACTGCACCAGGCGCCTTTGGTGGCGCGATGCAGTGGAAGGCATCACTGCGCCTGGCGCCTTTAAAGGCGCCAGTTGCAGTGGCGCCTTCCACTGCGTCGCGCGCAATGAAGGCTGCCACCTCCCCAACCACCCCAACCGCCCCACCCGTAGCCTACCCCCTACCCCCATAAATACCCCCCACCCCCAGAAACCCCTTCGTCCTAGAGTCTCCCCCTCCCCAAAAATTTCTCTTCTAATTTTAATTAAACTCATCCCTTCAAATCTTCCTTCATCTTATATTTCATACATTATATTTCTTCTTACATTTCATTTCTTCTACTTCTTCTTACACTACATTTTTTCTACTTCTCCTTCTTACATTCTACTTCTTCTCTTACACTTTAATTCTTCTACTCTTTGCTTTTTACGTATCAAATTTTAAACACGGTATTATTACTATAATTATTACTATTATTATGATTAATTTGTATTATCTTTATTTTTATTATTATTACTGCTATTATTACTAGATTTCTAATTTATAGTCTGTTGTAATTTATTATGGTTATTATTATTGCTATTGCTATTGCTATTGCTATTGTTATTGTTATTGTTATTGTTATATATTTATTTGTTACTATTTTTTAGTGTCATTGTTATGATTATAATCATTATTAACACTAATCTTAAATTTTTGTTATTGTAGTGTGGAAAAAATGGCTTCAAATATTGCAGTATTAAAGAAAATATTATGAGTAATATTAATTTAAATATTGTTTAATGTTATTGTTGCTACTTTTATTTTGATTATTATTACTATAAATTTGTCATTATTATCAATCACTAATATTGTATATTGTTGTTATTTTTATTGTGATTATCATTATTATTTTTATTTACAAATGATTTCTATTATTATTGCTATTATTATGATTAATTAGTATTATTTTTATTACTAGATGTCTAATTTTTAGTTTGTTATAATTTATTATTATTATTATTATTATTATTATTATTATTATTATTATTACTACTACTACTACTACTACTACTATAGTAATTATTGCTATTGTTATTGTTATTATTATATATTTGTTCATTGTTACTATTTTTTAGTGTTATTGTTATTTGTTTTACTATTATGATTATAATCATTATTAACACTACACACTGTTATTTTAGAGTGGAAAATATGGCTTCAAGTTCGACTGGAGGTGGACGTTTGATTAATCCCGGCCCAAGTAATACGTCATTGCTAGGGATGCAAGAAGCCCATATTTCCACACATATATGGAATGGAGAAGAGGATCGATTATTGAGGAGTAGATTAGCTGCAGGTGGTCATCATGGACCTGCTCATATTCCGGAGGAGATCGTAGACTATCTCAGTTAAGCCGGCTTCTTGGGAATTGCATAGCTTGGGTTGTTCCAAGTTGGCATGAGATTAGTCAGTGCACCGGTGGAGCGGTGGAGACCGAAGACTCACACTTTTCACATGCCATTCGGAGAGTGCACAATCACATTGCAGGATGTAGCAATTCTTATGGGTGTCCAGGTGGATGGCAAAGCAGTCATTGGTAAAACCGCGGGCAATTGGGTAGAATTTGCGGATAATATGTTAGGTGTGATCCCACCTGATGGAGTCATTAATGGAAGTCGAATTAAGATGAAATGGCTCCATGAACAATTTGGCAATTTTGATGGACATCGTCATTCAGAATGGCATATCGTAAGATATGTTCGTGCTTATATATTGAGGTTGCTTGATGGGTTATTATTCACGGATCACTCAAGCACATACGTGTCATTAAGGTACCTTACCTTGTTAGAAAATTTTGGAGAGGCCAGTGAATATAGTTGGGGCGCTGCAATATTAAGTTACTTGTACCGTGAGCTTTGCAAGTCAACATATTATGAGTATAAGGAGATATGCGGCTTCAGCCCACTGATTCAGTTATGGGCATGGGAAAGATTTCCATCCATTGCGCCCTCCATCAGTCATGATAATCGACAATTCGGTACCCCTTACGGTGCACGGTGAGTGTAATGTTATTTTGTGATGTTCTGTTAATTGCTTATATTAATTACGATAGTTGTTTATTTAATTGAAATCGGAATCCTACTTTTTAATAATAGGTGGATCCGCGGTGTTAATTTTGCTCGATCATCATATAGTTTGAAACACTATCGATTGACGTTTGACCAAATGAAGCAAAGAGATGTAAGATTGTTTTGTCAAGTTTAAACGTGATTCAATACTTTTTGATCAGTAGAGTTGTTTTTTTTTTTAATTCAATATTGTTCAATATTTGTAGATTGTTTAGGAGCCATACACTCCAGAGATTTTGAGCACATTACCCATGATATCCCTCGACGGTATACATGTGTGGAGGGCAGTTGCTCCTATGATATGCTTCCATATTGTGGAGTGGCACCAGCCGGACCGTGTCATGAGACAGTTTGGAATGAAGCAAAATATTCCAAGCCGTCCATCCTAACCTGAGAGACTCCATGATTTGACACTGAGAGGAAAGCGGGTGATAATTGGGAAAGGAGATTGGAACCAGTTATTACAATATGGGATCATAGGAATAACGAGATAATTGCAGGTGAACCCCAACAACTCCCATTGAGTAAGAAATCAGAGTACATGCAGTGGTACTTGCGCCGTACACGGAGGTGGATAAGCAGATATGGCGCACATCATTGCTCTGCGGTAATATAAAATTCAATATACCTATACCTACTTAACTGTTAAGTTTAATTAGTTTATTATTTTTTTGTAATAATGTGATTTTTTATTTGTTTTAAAGGTTGACGAGGTTGAGCGGATAAATTATCTCTGCACGCCGGAAGGGAATTTAGCTTTCTTGATGGACAAGGTGAAGGAAGAGACTGAACAAATACTTTCAGCATTGGAAGAGGTAGAGCGCATTATGGTCCCCACTGAACAAGCTCCACTCCCAACGCGACAAGTAGAACCAGCAAATGTGATTAACACTATCAGTGAATCATCGGTTGAGGGACGTGGACTTGAGCGGCGAAGAAAACGGGTAAATCAACAACAATACCACGCTCCAACAATCCTAAAGCGTGAACCGGCGATGTATTTTGTCCCATTCCAGTATACCCCATCTGGTTCACAAGAACCACCTGAACAATATTTCTATCCATATATGTCTCCTCCTCCATCAACCACTTCAACACCCTCACCTTTAGTGTCGAACACACACCCACCATATTCACCACATGAGTACTTTACCCTATCACCGTATATACTAGTTGCTTACACACCCAATGCACTCGGGCAGTGGATAAACCAACAACAAAACGCCCAATTACTATCTCCAGGTTATGGTGGTATGGGAATTGATCTTAATGTTGATTTCTCTGCCGCCATGGAATCAAGCGTACACAAGACCACACACTGGCCAAGTGATACAGATCCTACTGCTGGGACCCAACAAGACATCCGAAGAAATCCACATCATGGTGCTAGAGATCGTCTCGACAATGCATTTTAACTCCATTGAATGACAATGAACACGAGGCACACTGATGTAAATAATAATTATCTTGATGTTGACTTTTGTAGTTGGTCATTGTATGTCTCCTTTATGTTATATTCAGTTGAGTTGTATGAGTTTATTTTTAATGATGTGCACTCCTTTTAAGTATATTAGCAAACGTGTAGTTGTATCAAACAATAATTATTATTTTTAATTAGAAATTATGGAAAGTAAATCAACATATTAAACATAATAAAAAATAAACAACATATACGATGTAATTGCTACACTCCAATCAAATCTTAAAATGTTACAAGAAGTGGATGTTAAACATCATGATCCCCATCATTTGGTTCAACCCCCGATCCTCCCTCACGTCGAGGACAATGACGCCGGTTATGACCGTGAGCTCTGCATAGCCCATATCTTTGGCTTGGTTGCGACTCTCTCCAATCCATTTCATTCCGAATGCGGGTTGATTTAGGGCGTCCCTTTGGACGTAGCATCGACTCATCCGGGACCAAAGTCCAAGGCACCCACATCAATGGTATGTCTTCCTCATTTCCGATAGGCCACCACTGACCGGAGTACGCTTCAATGATGCTCTGCAGCTTGTATTAGGGATCGACGTACTGATAATAGTCCAAACTCATGGACGCACAAGCCGCGATTACATGTGAGCAAGGATATTTATACGCTTGAAATTTTCCACATTGACACATCTTCCTCTGTAAATTGACGTCCCAAGACTGGCCCCCTCATTGCGTGAGCGGATTGAAAGCCTCTTCAACTTCAAATTTTTCAATCTCAAAGTCATATGGCAAACCTGATGGGAAGAAGCCTCCTCTTGATGTTTCATGATCGCTTTCATTACCTTTACAGAATACACTTGACCGGAATTAAGTTGAGCCCTAGTGGTTGCACCTCTTTGAACAAAATATTCCACCATCCGCCCATATGTGGACTTGACCAAAGCTGTAATTGGCAAATTTCGAGTGCTCTTTAAAATTTTATTAACAGCCTCCGACAAGTTGGTGGTCATGTGACCATATCTACGACCATTGTGATCATGAGCCTGACTCCATTTTTCTTTTGAAATGCAGTCAATCACCTTTGTATTTCTGGGCTTAATTCGCGGAATCTTTCCAACCTCCGCTGAAAGTGTTGAATACAGACTGTATACCCTACAACGGTGCAAAGCAAAACATATATAAATTGTTAATGATTCAAAACAAAGTACCTTAAACAAATGAATATAATAATATGTTACCTAGCTTTAGCAATTCGGACTTTAACTTTGCATTCTTGAATTTATGATTAAAATTACTGGCGATGTGTCGAATGCAGTATACATGGTACGCATTTGGGGGCTGCCAACCAAGGTGTGGATTTGCCACAGATGATTTAATGCTTTGGTGACGGTCAGAGATTAAACATATTCCTCTTTTATTGGTAACGTGTTCACGTATAAGTGCCAAGAACCATGATCATGCATCTAAAGTTTCTCTTTCCACGATTGCAAACGCAATCGGCAACACGTGACTGTCTCCATCCTGTGTTGTGGCAATCAATAACGCCCCACGATACTTACCATATAAATGTGTGCCATCAACCTGTATTATTGGTTTGTAGTGGTTGAACGCATCGCAACATTGTTTGAAAGTCCAAAAAACTCGGTGAAACTTTTGGCATTGGGTGTTCACCCGATTACCAACTACAACATCGTTGGTCTCAATTTTGTAATAGGAACCATCAGCATGCAACTGCATGTACTCCAACCATTTAGGCAATAGTGCATACGATTCATCCCAATCTCCAAATACACGCACGATGGCTTTTTGTTTGGCCTTCCATGCCTTCCTATAAGATATCTTGTATCCAAACGTACTTTGGATCCTTTCTCGGATATGCAAAATCTGCACTGATGGTTCATCTCGGACCATACCTAAAAACATTTATAAGTTCAATTCAAATCTTAAATGAGCCAAATTAAATATTAATATAGAAAAGAAAATTATGGTTAAATATCATACCCAGTATGACTGAGCAAACAAAGTTAGAATCCAACTTTGTATGGTCTTGCGACAGCATAGGATTCACACAAATGTGTTGGCCACCCCATTTTGTAACATGCCATTTGTTTGTCTTCTTTGATAAAATTGCCCTCATCCTCCATGGGCAACCTTGTGCATGTTTTGGACATTTAACATACAAAATTTTTGGTTTTGATTCAACAACTATGAATGATTGATGAATGTTCATTGAGTAATGCTTCACAGCTAGCTGAACATCCTGTTTAGTGTCGAATTGTAAACAGACATATAATTCCTGACCCACACGCCATGACCCACGAACATCCAACCCTTGAAAATCCATTTCTTTGTCGGGGTGGTCCCAATTAATATAACTATAATGAGGAGATGAATTGAAGAATGTACCATGTGATTGGCCTGTAAATATACAATAACAGTAAATAACACCATCAATATTAGTAACAAAAATAGTAACAATAATATCATACTTGTTTGTTGTGTAACACAATGTGCCGTAGGCCTTACAGATGAAGCAGGAGAAGCAACGATCACCGATGATGCCATTGAAGATACGATTTGATTAGATCCTAGATCAGCTTCATCTTCAGTGGCCAACGAATCATCATATGGTATTTCATCTTCGTCTTCATCTCCACTAGAATCGAGCTCCATTTCACTATTCCAATCCAGATCTTCATCCGATGATCCGAGTTCTACATCATACTGTTGTACCTTAAAATTACTACATAATGATGGCGCATGGACTGTCGAACAACTGACAACATCGATCACAGTATAACTCCAATGTTGTCATCCACGAATTTTGATCAAAAGCGTTAATCACGCACTCCACATCCTCATCGTCACTAAATTGGTAAACAATGTATTTTGTCGGATTTTGCGATATCATAAATCAGGTGACAATTTTCGAAACACATTGATTTGGATGAAGTTTCAACCTAACATGAATCTTTGTCCTCAGAAGCTCATACCCGACTCCACATTTTATTTGCATTGTTTTTTTATCCCCTTAGAATGTGATTCCTTATTCTTCATCCAAGATCCTCCCATTGGAGTACACGAACATTACAATTACAGACATATTGTGTAACCTAAAATAATAACAAAAATTTAAGATTAGTGTTAATAATGATTATAATCATAACAATAACACTAAAAAATAGTAACAAATAAAGATATAACAATAACAATAGCAATAGCAATAACAATAATAATTAAAGTAATAATAGCACTAATAATAATAATAATCATAATAAATTACAACAATCACTAATAATAATAAGCATAATAAATTACAACAAACTAAAAATTAGAAATCTAGTAATAATAGCAGTAATAATAATAGTAATAAAAATAAAAATAATACTAATTAATCATAATAATAGCAATAATAATAGAAATCATTTGTAAATAAAAATAATAATGACAATCACAATAAAAATAACAACAATAACAACAATATACAATATTAATGATTGATAATAATGACAAATTTATAGTAATAATAATCAAAATAAAATTAGCAACAATAACATTAAACAATATTTAAATTAATATTAGTCATAATATTTTCTTTAATACTACAATATTTGAAGCCATTTTTTCCACACTACAATAACAAAAATTTAAGATTAGTGTTAATAATGATTATAATCATAACAATAACACTAAAAAATAGTAACAAATAAAGATATAACAATAACAATAATAATAGCAATAGCAATAATAATAATCATAATAAATTACAATAAACTATAAATTAGAAATCTAGTAATAATAGCAGTAATAATAATAAAAATAAAGATAATACAAATTAATCATAATAATAGCAATAATAATTATAGTAATAATACTGTGTTTAAAATTTGTTACGTAAAAAGCAAAGAGTAGAAGAATTAAAGTGTAAGAGAAGAAGTAGAATGTAAGAAAGAGAAGTAGAAAAAAATGTAGTGTAAGAAGAAGAAATAGAATGCATGAAATATAAGATGAAGGAAGATTTGAAGGGATGAGTTTAGTTAAATTTAGAATAGAAATTTTTGGGGAGGGGGAGGCTCTGGGACGAAGGGGTTTTGTGGGGGCGGGGGGGGGGGGGGGGGGGGTGGGGGGGTATTAAGGGCTACGGGTGGGGGGGTTGGGGTGGTTAGGGCGGGGGCAGCCTTCACTGTGCGTGTCACGTGGCGCGCGCAGTGGTGGCTGCAGCTTTAACCAATTTGTTTTTTTTAAATTCCAGATAATGTAGGGGAAGGACACTTATCATTTTCTTGTGAAAAGCGCCAGTTGGACTGGCGTTTTACAAACAACCCCATTCTGGTAAAATGTTACAAAACAACCCTATTTTGATAAATTGTTTCTAAAAAAATGCTAGTTCGGTAAAAAAAACCCCAAATTAATTGATGTATTAAACAAGTTAGTAGTTTAATACACGTATAAATCGATTGAATTCTTTTGTACATCGATTTTGATCTTGAGTGTTCTTGAGTAAATCGATTGTGTTCTTAGGTACATCGATTGTTATGTGTTACATCAAGTATACTCAAGCCAGAAGCTTTCTTACATCGATTAGGTTCTTGACCAATAAATTATGTGAGTCGAAACATGAATTACATAGCTTTTGTCTTGACTTATACACAGTTGTACAAATTGAACAATCGATTGAAAACATATTTCTTGACATATACGATTTGTCTTAACTCAAGATACACATATGTATATTTGTATACACAGATGTATAACAAGGTTTTCTTAGAAAGTTAGTTAATTAAATGAATATACAAAGATGTACTTAATGGGTGTATATATTCAACTAATTCCCTTTATCTTTTCTAAATTTATTTGAGAAACCTTTTTTTATGAAAAACTTTGATTTTATAATATTTTTAAAACTTGTTTTTCATAATTACTTAAGAGCTTATCAAAGTGTAAAGATGGATTACCCTTACAAAAGCATCTAATACCTAATGTTCCTTTGATTTGGTTTGGATGCTTTGTCTTGTGATCTTCTTTTAAACTTTGAACTCCATGAGACAACTTTGATCTTCATTTGAATTTCTTTCTTAAGCACTTGACTTTTTGTTTCAATGAGTCATACTAAACCTGTACAATGGATTAGTCTTTGTAATCAAGTAAGAACTCATATAAGATTGTCATATATCAAAACATCAAAATATAGTTTATACTCACACATGGATGCGCTCAAGGGCTAGGGCCAGAAGTACATTAATATGAAGGAGTTTGAGCATGCCCAGAGACTGACCAATGAAGGGGAGAAAGGGAAAAAAAAAAAAAAGGACCAACAACAATATCAGAAAGAGGGCTTTTCAGACATAAAAAAGGGCCCCCAAGGGCTAAATATGAAACATACACCCCCTGAATAAACTAAGGGCACTGATCCTCCAAGAGGTGATGCACATGGACTACGCTAACGTTCAAAGGCCACTCCCCTTAAGGAAATAAGGGCAAAAAGGTTGCTTAAAGCACTGCCAGTTGCATGGGAGTTACGACCACAACACGAAGGATTGCATGTGTAACATCCTCTCTCGGTGCTACAGTGGTAACACCCTTCCCTAACATGCATTTAATAAGAATAATATTGAATAGCAAGTATCAAGAAGATAAGGGAAATAAAAACACACAAACCGATTTTATCCTGGTTCAGCTACCTCCACTGGTAACCTACATCCAGTCCTCACACCAATGTGAGTTTTATCCACTAAAATTCAAGCTTCAAACAGGCGCTTGATCAGCCTTTACAAGATTCTTTACAAAGCTTCACTTCTACGATCCTTCTACCCTTGTAACAACTTTTCAGCAATCTTTCTCAACACAAGGATTCCTTATTTCCTTGTACACCCAAGGATTCCTTCTATCCTTGTACAACTACTGAGAGATACCTTCTCTCTTTCAGTTAATTAAAAAAAAAAAACGAAATTCTAACTCTCAAAGATGAATATACAAATTGAAGTTCTAATGGGTTTCTCCCCTTTTCTCAAGATAAGCTCTTCTTTGATTTTCAAAGTGTGATTGTAATTCAATGATCTCTATTGTGAAAAAGTGTTTGTATAATGTCCTTATATAGTTAATTAAAAGAATAGATCCGTTGGACATTTAAACAAGTCAATTAAGATTAAGACAGAATTGATTTTGTGATACTGATGCAAGTCAATCGATTGATACATAGATGTATTAAACAAGATTTTCAATTTCAGAACATGTATACATTGATTGTTATCTTGCGTACATAGATTTACTTGTTTTGTGCTCTTGAGTCAATCGATTAGTATCTTGTGTACATCGATTATATGAACATCATTGAACCTAGAAACATCTATACATTGATTATGCTAATCGATTATATGTGAAATCTGAAATCAGGGGTTTCTGACTTGAACTATACATCGATGTATACATAAATGTATATATTTTGTATACACAGGTTACATAATCGATGTATTACATGATTTCTTCAAGATACACAACTATGTACATTGGTATACATAGATGTAGGACATAGGTGTATATTAACACTTAATTTCCCTTTTTCTAGTTTATTTGAAAAGCCTTTTTATGAAAAAAAATTTAATGATTGTTCTTTCTAAAATATAGTTTTCCATTTTTAGTTTGAGCGCTTATCAAGATGTAAAGTGGTTTACCCTTACAAAGTCATCCAAGCACTTAATATTCCTTTGTCCTAGTCTTAATGCTTTGTCTTCTTTGATCTCCATTTGAATCTTTGATCTCCATGATATACCATTTGAACTCCATTCTTTTAAGCACTTGACTTCTGCTTCATGAGTCACACTTAGTCTTTATAAAACAAGTTATAACTCATGTATGTTTCATTTGGATTGTCATATATCAAAACATCAATACAGAGTATACTTACATAGGTTCCTCCTTGCTTGGCCCAAGAGCCATGGCCTTGGTCACCTCTTCCTTCATAGTTTCTTGAAGCTTATTGGTTTTGGATCTAGTCATGGGCCCTCCAAGCTTCTTTAGGCCTTCTTCATCCTTGCCTCCTCTTTAGCTTCCTTGGTCTTCACCATCATCTCCCTCTTCAAGAGAATTCGACCTCAAATTGAACTCTTCATGGCTTGCATCAAAAGACTTAAGTCACTAACATTGAATGTAGCACTAACATTATAATCACCAAGAAAGTCTATTTTATATGCATTATCATTAATCCTTTCAAGCACTTGACAAGGCTCGCCTGCTCTAGGGAGAAGTTTGGATTTCCTTTGCATAGGAAACATTTCTTTTCTCGTATGGACCTAAACCCAATCACCGGGTTCAAATACAACTCTTTTTCTACCCTTGTTGCCATGTTTAGCATATTGCTCCACTTTCTTTTCAACTTGAGCCTTTACTTGCTCATGGAGCTTCCTCACAAATTCGGCCTTGGCCTTGCCATCCTTATTCACAAAAGAAGCAACATTAGGTAAGGGTAATAAGTCAAGGGGGGTCAAGGGGTTAAAAACATAAGCAAACTCAAAAGGAGATTTTAGTAGTAGAATGAATGGTCCTATTGTAAGCAAACTCTACATGAGGTATACATTCCTCCCAAGACTTAATGTTCTTTTTGATCAAGGACCGAAGTAGAGTAGAGAGGGTCCTATTAACCACTTCGGTTTGTCCATCCGTTTGTGGGTGCCAAGTCGTAGAGAAGAGGAGCTTTGTCCCAAGCTTGTTCACAAGGCCCTTCAAAAGTGACTTAGGAACTTAGTGCCACGATCGGAGATGATGCTTCTTCGAATTCATTGGAGTCTTATCACCTCCTTAAAGAATAAGTTGGCCACATGAGTGACATCATCATTTTGTGGCAAGGTATGAAATGAGTCATTTTGGAGAAGCGGTCCACAACCACAAAAATTGAATCCCTTCCATTTTTGGTCCTTGGCAAACCTAAAATGAAATCTATAGATAAGTCAAACCAAGGGAAATTAGGAATAGAAAGGGGGTATAGAGGCTGTGAGGCATTACTTTGGATTTGGCTTTTTTGGAAACAATTCACCTTTCACAAATCTTTTGTACATGATGCCACATACAAGGCAAATAGAAATGTTCATGCAAAATTTTCCAAAGTCTTATGAACCCCAAAATGTCCCATCAAACCCCCTTCATGTGTTTCCCTCACAAGCAATTCACGCATTCATGATTTAGGCACACATAATCTATTTTCCTTAAACAAATATTCATTATGCCTATGAAATCCATTTTGTGCTTTGTTTTCACAAGAAGCAAAAATATCCCCAAAGACATCATCATTCACATACAAACCCTTAAGATGATCAAAACCAAGAAATTTAGATTCAAGGGTGGTAAGTAAGTTATACCTTCTAGAATGTGCATCTACCACCACATTTGATTTTCCTTGTATATGCTTTATGACGTAAGGAATTTGCTCAATAAACTCTACCCACTTAGCATGCCTCTTATTAAGTTTGCCTTGTCCTCTCAAATATAATTGGCTAAATTACTCTTTTGGTCCCCCATTTGATTTAATTCATTCAAGTTGGTCCCTTTATTTTAAAAATATTCAAGTTGGTCCCTTACTTGCCAAACATTAAGCAATTTGGTCCTTTCCGTTAAGTTTCATCGTTAAGTTCTGGCTAAATTACTCTTTTGGTCCCTCATTTGTTTTAATTTATTCAACTTGATCCCTCGTTTGTTTTAATTTATTCAACGAACCGTGAAACTTAACGGAAATGACCAAATTGTTTAACGTTTGGCAAGTAAGGGACTAACTTGAAGATTTTTAAAATAGAGGGACCAGCTTGAATAAATTAAAATAACTGAGGGACCAAAAGAGTAATTTAGCCAATATAATTCAAAGATTCATGGTCAATATGGATCACAAAATCTTTAGGAAAGAGATGATGTTTCCATATTTGCAAGGCTCTAACAACAGCATATAACTCCTTGTCATAAGTGGAGTAGTTCAAAGTAGCGCCATTGAGATTTTCACAAAAATAAGCAATGGGGTGCACCTCTTAGAGTAGCACCGCCCTTATGCCAACATTGGAGGCATGACACTCAATCTGAAAGGACTTCAAGAAATTAGGTAAAGCAAGAATAGGAGCATTTACAAGTTTATCTTTAAGTACATTAAAGGCCCTTTCCTAAGCTTCAACCCATTTTAAACCAACATTCTTTTTAACAATTTCATTAAGAAATGCGACTAATGTACTAAAATCTTTAACAAAGCGCCTATAGAAACTAGCCAACCCATGAAAGCTTCTAACATCTCCTATGTTCTTAGGAGTTGGCAAATCTCTTATTGCCTTCACCTTTTCTTCATCCACTTGAAGACCTTTGTCATTCACTACAAAGCCAAGAAATATCACATGGTTAGTGCAAAAACAACATTTATCCAAATTGGCATATAGTTTTTCCTTTCTAAGCACAAGCATGACGGCTCTCAAGTGTTCAGTGTATGCTTCAGGACTCGTGCTATAGATTAAGATATCATCAAAATAAACCACAACAAATTTTCCAAGAAAATCTCTTAGCACATTATTCATCAATATCCTGAAGGTACTTGGCGCATTAGTAAAGACAAATGGCATAACTAACCAATCATACAAACCGTATTTAGTTTTAAAAGCTATTTTCCATTCATCCCCTTCTTTAATCTGAATTTGATGGTACCCACTCTTAAGATCAATCTTAGAAAAAAAAAGCATGCATCATGTAATTCATCAAGCAAGTCATCTAACCTAGGGATGAGATGTCTATATTTACTAGTGATATTATTTATATCTCTACAATACATACATTCCTTCAAGTACCATCTTTTTTAGGAACTAAAATTATCAGAACCGCACAAGGGCTCAAACGTTCTCTTACCCAACCTTTTTGTAGCATATCCTCCACTTGCTTTTGGATCCCCTTAGTCTCTTGGGGATTGATCCTATAGGCTGGCCGATTGGACAATGATGCACTTGGGATAAGGTCCATTTGGTGTTCAATGCCACTTATGGGTGGAAGTCCATGTGTTATGTCTTTGGGAAACACATCTCCAAACTCCTTCAAAAGAGAAGCAACACCAATAGGCAAAGAAGAGTTAGTGTTAGCATTAACATTAAAATAAGGATAACAAACATAGAGAGGTTCTTGTGACAACAAAGCTCTATTCACCTCACTCTCTTTTATCAAGAGGCTCTTAATTTTTCTCTGTACTTTTGAGTCACTCTCCTTTTTCTCACTCATATTTTTCACATGCTTTTCTATTTTTCCCGCTTTCTTTTTAATTTTGTCCTCAAAATTGATAATGCTCTTTCCACTCAACTCTTTTCTTTCTTTCTCTCTTTTCAACCTCAATTTTACTTGATCTTCACACACTTGTCTTGGAGACAAAGGTACAAGAGTAATTTTCAAAGCATTGTGTACAAAGGTAAACTTATTTGTAAGGCCATCATGAGTAATTTTCCTATCATATTGCCACGGCCTCCCCAAAAAGATATGACCCGTCTCCGTAGGCACAACATCACACAACACTTCATCCTTATACTTCCCAATGCAAAATGCAACCAACGCTTGTTTATCCACCAACAACTCGCCCTCCTCACTAATTAAGCCATTGAAGTTTATATGGCCTAGGATGTGGATTAGTGTTTAAATTGAGCTTTTGGACTAATCTTGTACTAGTTATGTTAGTATAAATTTGACCATCAATAATCAATGAACACACTTTGTCTTGGATAAGACATCTGGTATGGAAAATATTCTCTCTTTGACTATAATCCCTTTCTTTTATTTGACTCCCCATCAACCTCCTAACCATCAATAGGTCACCTATTGAGGGATTGCATCACATTCGCTCTCATCCTCACTAGAAAAAGAAGAATGCTTACTCTAACTGTCCCCATTTTCCCTCAACATCATAGTTATTTTATTAGGGCATTGAGATGCAAGATGCCCTTGCCCCAAACACTTAAAACACTTAATGTCCCTACTCCTAGTAGAAGAAGAATAACTAGGTGCATTAGTATTAGAGGCCTTAGAGGCCATGACCTCTTGGACCCCTTGGGCTTGAATGATGAGATCTCCTTCATTGGCTTGTCCCTCCAACTCATAGGGTGAAAATGGAAGAAGTCTTATTGTAGGTACCCTTCCTCTGTTGGTGTAAGCCCTAGTGGCCAATCTATTTATTGGACTTTATTTGTATCATGACTATGATTTATATTATTTATAACATAAGGCATTTCAGTTTATTATGCTATTTCTTTTGTACATAATAAAGTCCTTAGAATAGTAAGTTTAATTCAATAGAACATCAAGTGTGATTTTGTAACATCCCTTGGTGCTACGTCTCAAACTCGATTGCGGAAAACATAAACAAATAAAAACGCTGGTTGCTTTCGGAAAAATACTTTAAGTAATTAACTATGCTCGAAAACGTGGGTTTTAAAAAAAACACTTCTTCACGTTATAATCATTAAATACAGGAAAGATGAAGTAAATCTCATAACATACACCAATATTAAACATTCATAACAAAATAACATAAGGTATTAATGCCGAAGCATATGGGTTTTCTAGAAATAGAATTTACCTAGTAGTAGGAATTCTAGTCTATTATCACAGGTTACAGACTTCAAAATAAGTCAACATAAAATAGCAGATAAGATATGATTGCTTCAAAAAGTAAAACTCTATTGCTGGTCGGGCTAAAAGTAGCCATTGGGGAAAAACCCCAAAGTCAGCTCTGATTCTCGGAGGAATTCGGAGGGATCCTTGTGACACTCTTTACCCCACGTACGATAATAAATAAGAAAATCATACATGCTTTTAGAAATAATATCAATATCGTATAAATCTCGAAGGTAAAGTGTATCACATCATCCAAAAACATAACATGAATCTGAATAAATCAAAATCCTTTAACATATAACAAACTACTGAAAAACATAAAACATAACCCAAATCCCGATGTCACATGATCAGAGCCGGTATCCCTAAACATACATCGGAGTAAAACCGAATAACGTAAAACATAAATCCTAACTACTGAGAAAGATCTCCTCGGGATCACTCCTCGTCAGCATGCTCACCCTTCTCTGCATATACCACAACATATGCATAAGAATAACAAAGAGAGGGGTAAGAAACATAATCATGAATATATGTAAACGGAATAGAATAGTAATTAAGATGGCATATAACATACATCAATCAACACAGATATAATCAATATATATCAAAGATGCATGTCAATGCGAATGCAACATCACTACTCTGTATGCATATGGCCAACAACTCTAACTCTGGAAAGACGATTAGGAGTACAAGTCCGGTTATCAACGTGGATGATATGCCAAACCTTGGGCCATCCCCGAACACTCTCACTAATCCTGATAACGTATAGTGGCTAGTCAGGGTACTCAAACTTATTCATTAGGTCATTCCGACAATAGATAGCTAGCCTATGTCACTTGGAACTTCCATACCCAATATACCTGCAAGGCCGGGATAACACCCATTGTGGCCTCCACTATCGCGATTCATCGTTTGCTTTACACCCAACATATCAATGTCAACGTATGATGCATGCTATGCTTAGCCACATGCAAACACATGTCCAACCATCCACCATCATAATCAATCACATTGATTATCAACAATGACCACCAACGATGATCATCAAACAACTAGGCGCTAACCATTGTTATTGCATTTATCAACATTGCCAATATATCATATCGTCATTATTAGTATTAATGTTCTTTTCCATATTGTCAACCTTGAATTATGATCTCACAGTCTTTTTCTCATTACCCTATTCAGTTGCTTCTTCACAACAGAATCTAGGTGAGAAACCCAGATTCGCTAGGCGAATCGTGGCTCGCGAGGCGAGCCTGAGAGCTCCTAAATAGGTTCTCAGATTCGCTAGGCAAATCTTGGCTCGCAAGGCGAGCCAGAGAGCCCCAATATGTGGTTCTCTCATTTGCCTCGAGGATTGCAATCCGCTAGGCGAATCGTGTCAGACCACGAATGGTCTCTCTGTCTCGCCTCGCGAATTGCTATTCGCTAGGCGAATCGTGACAGATGTGGGAATCTTAAGAATATCATGACAGATGTGGGAATCTTAAGAATTTCTCTAAGCTATCCCTACGCCTATCATCCCATCTCTCAAGAATCATTCCTATGGGTTTCCAAAACTAATCCAATATTATCAATCTCACCTCTCATAACAACTCATTCATTATGGGGTGCCAAACGTCCTAAAACTATTTTCTTTCACTAATCCTATTTTCGTCATCGTAACGCACATCATCATCAAGTCATCATTATCAATGCACATCATACAATCTCATCAATGCATATCGTATGTATGTACATATTATTCATCGCATATCATAATATTTCAATCATATCATCAAGACAAACACCAACAATCATAATCATAGAACCATAGGCATATATATATACATAATATTCACATAATCATATTCTTAGCATATACATGGCATATACATAACATACACATAAATACACTCACTGCATATACATAGGCATTTACAACGCATATAGACATATATATAGGGGTCATGGGTTAACCCCTTCATCTTAACCTTTCCCAAAACCCACATACTCATGATCTATTTCTTCCCCCCATACCTGGTATGACAATCACAATGAACAAAGGAAGGGAAAGGTTCGGAAAAGGTTGCGTCTCACGAACACTCGATCTCACGAAACTTGATTTCACGATCACAGCCCCGAAAGGTTTAAGAGCAGCAACGAGGAAGAGGGATTGTGATGGTAGTGATGCTCCTCAAGCGAAAGCAACGAAGAACGATGAACAAAGGTGAAATCTCCTTCAAGAATCCCTGGGAAGGGTTTAGGAATCCTTGTTTAGAGAGAGTGAGGCAGTTTCTAAGAGTATTTCGAGCTAGAAAATAGGTTTAGGTCGAGTCTTACGGTATAAATATGAGTTAGGGTCATTATGCGCTGATTGGAAGCCCAAGAACACGTTTCTGCTGCGCGCCGATTCACGAGGCGAGTCTATTTTCGCGAGGCAAACCAGAGAGCTGTAAGAATCTGTCTGCCAGATTTGCGAGGCGACTTTCCCTTCGCGAGGCGAAACTATAGAAGCCGAATTTGGCCCTAACACCTGAAATAAGACTTGTAGATAATGCACTAATATTTCCAACGCATCCAAGATCGTCTCAATCGGACGTCTAGAACTCATGATATGGACAAAACTATAAAATAGGTTTCTTGGACTCGAACGCATTGACCATTCCTTAAGGCTGAATTACCCCAACTATGAACTTAGGTACCAAGAGCAAGCATAAACAAATATATATATATATATATATATATATATATATATATATATATATATATATAGCAAGGATTAACACATATAAGCATAGGGGTAAAAAAAAGCAGGGTGTTACAATCCTCCTTCTCTTTATCTTCATAGGACTCCATCATCAGAGTCCTCATGAGACTACCAAACTCATTATGAGAAATCTCCCTTTACCTCTTGAAGATTTCTAGTTCGCTCCCGAAGAGTTTTCTGTTCCGACTCTGGCTTCGTTCGCACCGCCTAGAACAATCAATCGTAAATTAATCCTTTACAACAATCAATTCAAGATTTCAACATTATCAACATAAATCTTTCCCCCTTTGTTTGGTCTAGGTTTCGGCCATATCATAAAAAAGGCTAGGAGTTTCATTTGGTTTCAATCTCTTGGAATCAACACCTAAGGGTAATGAAAGGATGAAATCCATGGTCACTTTCTAAAAATTGAAGCAAAACACTTAGTCCCCCAAAAGTTAGGGTTCGGCCATCATAACTTGAAATGACTAGGGATGTCTAAAAATTTCTAACTCTTGGAGGAATGATCCTCAAGTATACACAACACCAAAACAAGTCTCTTTACACAAAAATTTGAAGCAAAAACTCATGATTTCTCATCATGTGGGGTTCGGCCACTTCATACCCATATGGGCTAGGAAAAGCTTTTGATTACATGCTCTTGGAAAATGAAAGAGGATGATGAAACTAGCTCATAGAAATTGGTTTCATGATCATAGGATTTTTCTACAATTTTCTAGGGATTTTTAAAATTTGAACATTGAAGTTGGAACTCATGGAATCAAGGTTTTTAAACAAGAGCAAGAGAAGATTCATGAGGTTTAAGGATCAAAGGAGTAATCTTACCTCTTGAATGATGAATAATGAACAAGAATCAACACTATTTCACCAAAAATGGTTAAGGTTTTCAACTTGAAATGAAAGAAAGCTTAAGGAAAAAGATGGAGTTTTTATGAAGAAGATGAAGTTAGGAGAAGAAAGTGATGAAGGCCTGATGGAGCTAGCCTTTATGCGTGAGGCATGAAGGGCAAGGGTGGTCCAAGAAAATTTTCACTTAAGGGCAAAAGAGTCTTTTCACACAAGGTTATATGATAATTATGAGAAAGGTCATGGGCATTTTGGTCTTTTCGCGTCCAGATATTTTCAAACGTCATCATGACACTGGCATGCCTTCCTAGGTGATGTGACCTGATGTGACATCAAGTTTATCCATTAGCAACTCCCGGTAAATCCGTATTCGGCTCCGTTCTTCACCCGATTTAAGGTTTCGCCCGAATAACTTATATTATTTCACTTTTTAGTGCGAAAAACCAATTTTATCAAAAATGTTGGAAATTCAATTCTAAACCTAACTGTTTCATTCACTAGGCAAAATTAGGTCTTCTGAGCAGTAAAATCGTACTGTCAGTGGAAAAACGCAGACCGGGCTCCGTCTAAGTTTTCAACCAAAATTTAACTATAGCTTTCTACAATAGCGTAGAGTATGAATATGGTCTTGGTTTATTTTATCTCATTTTCTAAAACCTCGAATAAAATATAAACTCAATTATCTAACTTATTGACATCAAAAGCAGTGAGAAATCTTTCATCGTGAGACCCTATTGGATATTAGAACACTATTCTTACCTCTTCGTCGTCAACCTCGAGCACTCAAGTTATAGGGTCTCGGAGTGACTCAGAGGACTGTTGATGAACATCTGTACATGTATCCAAAAACACAATAGGATGTCCCACATGTACAGGCAAAGGTGAGAAACCAATATATTAACTCAAAATATGACAACTACATACATCATGCATAAACAATAGATTCATATATGTACACATATACCAAATATGGTTCAGAAGCATCATGGGCATAATACAAAATATCATAATAGTGAAAGTAAAGCAAGGATCTCATACCCAACAGTTATCCTCATTTCTAAAACGTATGCATGACACTTCCATATATAACATCTAACATTTGATTCTTAATTTCCAGAAATCCCATCACCAAACGAATGAGTTGATCAAGCTCGATTGCCAATTAGGGCCCACAAGGTTCACCATATCACGCTGTCCAACATAGGGCACAACGCTTCACATTATATGGACTTCATTACCATATCACACTATCCAACACAGGGCATAGTGTTTCACATTATATCGATTTCATTACCATATCACACTATCCAACACAGGGCATAGCGCTTCTACCATATCACACTATCCAACACAAGGCATAACGCTTCACATTATATGGATTTCATTACCATATCACACTATCCAACAAAGGGCATAGCGCTTCACATTATATGGATTTAATTACCATACCACACTGTACAAATGCTTCATATTATATGGATTTTATTAACATATCACACTGACCAACATTGGGTACAATGCTTCACATTAATTATATGGATTTCTCATTGCCCATCAAGGAACAATGACACACAATAACTTAAAGTCATCACAGGGTTCC
This sequence comes from Ammopiptanthus mongolicus, assembly GCA_039655645.1. Taxonomy (NCBI): domain Eukaryota; kingdom Viridiplantae; phylum Streptophyta; class Magnoliopsida; order Fabales; family Fabaceae; genus Ammopiptanthus; species Ammopiptanthus mongolicus. Next base: position 40,766,612 of record CM077345.1, read on the forward strand.
TTATCATCAAGGTCCCCCATCCCATGGCATGTCTGCCAAAAACAAATGCATGAGAAAACCTTTTGTTTTCGTATGTTTTTCTGTGTCGTATAGTTATTTCCTCGTTGAAGCTTCAAAGCTATCAACCACCACAACTTTTAGACTATTAAGTCTTTTTAACATTTATCAAAGGACACACAGTCCAAAACCAAAAGGGACATACAGTCCGACAGCCCGAACCCAAAAATCCCCAACCGATGCACCAGTCTCGAATTTTGGGTCCTAGAGCACACAAAAACGTCCACAAGCCTACAGGACCACACAATTTTCCACAAGCTTACAGGACTTACTTCCTAACATGGATCCTTGATCCACGTGTTCTGCAGAACGCTAGAACCCCGACGTCTCGTTTCCTAGGTTCGCCTTCAAAAACTTTTCTCTTGAAATACTAAAACAAAACCCCAAATCTCCGAAGCTTACACACAAAGCCTTCGGGATCGGTTTTCCATAAAACAGAACTCTTTATAAACACCACTTTTTCTTTTTGAAACCAAACTTTAGTAAAACATCAAAGCTTTGAAAACATAACTCCTGAAAAACTCTAGGTCAAAGACTCCTTTCTTTTGAAATACCTTGGTAACTACTAAAACTTTGAATGTAGCCGTAAAGAATTCTTTTTCTTGGATTAGGCAAACTTGATTCCCAAAAACTAAGTCCTCGAAAATACTTTTGCTTGAAATATCTCGTTTTGTCGTCTTGAATTCTACTGATGGTTTCTAAAGAAACTTTCCCGTTCTAATTCTCATTTTTATTAAGCAAATCTTTATTTTATAATTTCTTTCCATATGTCCTTTTATTCGATTAAAGTATACATTTCATTTTCTTGTTCCCAAAACAAAATGTTAAGACGCGTCCTCTTCAACTCTTTTCCAAAACTTATACTTTTTATCCGCTTAATAGTGTGTCTCAAGTGTTTTGAAGCTTTTACCTTCTTTAATGTGGACACTAACCAATGATAGGTCCTTTGCACAACACCAATCATTATTTCAACTCAGTACATCATGCTAAGCATACATAATGTCATCCACCGTAATTAAGCATAACAAAACAAAATCATGCATAATTAAGCATAACCAAATATGAGCAAGCGGGAAATAAATCACTCCACATCAACACGGCACATTTAAAATATTTCAGACCAAATACACAAATATAGCATGCAGCTGTCGGAAATTGAACTCCTCAGGTTTATCCCTTTACCTCTTGAAGAATTCCTCCTAAGTGAAAAGTCGCCCGATCGATCCGCGAATCTCCGATTACTCGTCCAAATACCCAACAACAACTACATACACACAATCATTTCAAACATCAACACTAAACAACATAATTTTTCCCTAAATCCCTTGATCTTGGTTCGGCCCCTTTACTCTAAAAATAGCTAGAGATGCCCAAAAATTCCTAACTCTTGGCTGAATGATCCTTAGGTATACCTAACATTAAAATAAGTCTCATTACTCAAAACTTGAATAAAAAACTCAAGCTTTTCCTCCCTATAAGTTTCGGCCATTCTATACCCATATGGGTTAGAGAACTCTCTTGGTTACATGCTCTTGGATTATGAGAGAGGGTGATGAAACTAGCTCAGAGAAATTGGTTTGACATTAAAAGGATTTTTCTACAATTTTGCATGGTTTTATGAAGTTTGAAGTTCATCTTGAACAAAAGCTTGAAAACACAAGATTCAATGGAGGAATATGGAGATTAAGAGATCAAATGGGGATTCCATACCTCCTAGATGATGAAGATGAATGAGCTTCTCAACTTTTCTTCACAAAAGTTCTTGAAATTTCTTAAAGAAATGGAGAGAAAGAAAGGAAGAGGATGAAGTGAAGGAGAAAGAAAATGGTTAAGTGTTCATGGAGCGGTGGGGGGCGTGTGACACATGATGAGGAGGGACAAGGATGTCCAAAATTTCTCACTGAAGGGCAGTTTGGTCTTTTCCTCATAGGGTAAAATGGTAATTGTGAAAAAGGTCAGAGGCATTTTGGTCTTTTCACGTCCAGATATTTTCAAACGTCATCATAATACTTGCACGCCTTCCTGGGTGATGTGACCTGATGTGAATTCATGATTATCCGTTAGCGGGTCCCTGTAAATCCGAATTCAGCTCCGTTCGTCACCCGATTCAAGATTTCGCCCGAATAACTTATATTATTTCGCTTTTTAATGCGAAAAACCAATTTTATCAAAAACGTTGGAAATTCGATTCTAAGCCTAACTATTTCGTTCACGAGTCAAAATTAGGTCTTCTGAGCAGTAAAATACTACTGTCAGTGAAAACGTAGACCGGGCTCCTTCTGAGTTTTTGACCCAAAATTTAACCGTAGCTCTCTACGATAGCGTAGAGTATGAATATGACTTCGGTTTATCCAAAATCATTTTCTAAAACCCAGATAAAATATAAACGTATTTATATTCATTTCCGACCATAGAAAGCAGCGGAAATCAGGGTGTTACCTTACTACCCCACTAAAAAAAAAAAAATTTCGTCCTCAATATTTCATGACTCAAAACTAGACAGGATTTCTTAATCCTCACAAGAAAGAATATAGTAGGAATTTAACCATCCCGAAAAAGAATACAGGAATATCCAGTATGTAAAAGATTCTTCAATATGTTAGTGAGTGTAAAAATGCATAGCTAATATATGTTTACAACCATGACTCTAATAAAGTCCCTTTTTTCACAAGAACCTTCCAATGGACTAGGGAATCAAAAGATAAATAGTCTTGCCAAAAATCAGACTGAATCACATTTACTTTTGACTGAATCACATTTACCAAAAGTAAAAGTGATTAGACTAAATTTTATCAAGTCAAGAATTGGTTGGTGTTATAACTCAAGAAATAGGCATAACAAACCTTTCAATGAAATACTATGAAAATATCCAGACCAATGTATACCATTAAACCAATACCTCAAATGTCTAAAACACTGAGGATTATAAAGGAATATGAATACAAAAGTTCATATGGCAAAGGAGAAACAGGTAATTCTAAACATTTCACACAATCGCAATAAAAGAAAGAGTTGCACCCGAATCGAAAAGTACAGATAAGGGATTACCGTCTATGTCGCAACTACCTTGTCTGAGGTCGTTGGAATCCGAAGCCTCAGCACCACTCATACTGTAAACACTTCCCTTTGCCGTCGGCCTTTTGGTTCCGGTATCATTATTGGCAGCTAGAACAGATCCTTGTGCCGTGCAGTATCTCGCTATGTGCCCCGTTTTCCCACAAGTGAAACATCTAGGACTCCGCACAGAGCAGTTGTTGGCCATGTGTGATGGATATCCACACTTGAAACATTTCCTCTCTTGGCCCTGATCATGATTCCTCTAGCCTCCACTGCCTGATGCTTAAGCAACAGGACGATACTGTTGTTGGTTCTGACCATTCCCTGGGGGTCGGGAATAAGTTTTTCTCTGAATTTGTTCTCTTCTCTGGTCCTGGTATTGATTCTTAAAGCGGGAAGGTCCTCCAACGTTCTCTCTATTGGCCTTTCCATGTTTCATCAGCTCCACTTGTCTGCTTTTCTCTACTAATGCCTGGAAATTTCGAATCCCCTGCGGCAACAAGGACTCCCGGATTTCATACCTCATGCTTCTCTCGAAAAACTCACACTTCCAGTCTTCGTCCGGATTATTCTTGAAGAATCGGAAATACTTGGCAAGTGATTCAAATCTCGCCGCATATTCCCCGACGGACATCTCCCTTTGTTGCAACAGCAAAAATTCTCGTTCTTTCTCAGCGCTGGCACTTTGTAGGAAATAATTTTCCAGGAATCGGCGTTTAAACCGATTCCAAGTAATTTCCTGTTGATTCGCTTCAAGCAGCCGTCTGGTTCCCTGCCACCAGTATTCCGCATCTCCTAACAGCAGGAAAGTTGCATACAATACCTTCACTTCTTCAGGGTTGTGAATAAGCTCGAAAATCTTCTCAATCTCCTGGATCCACAGGTTAGCCTTCTCAGGATCCACGTCGCCATGAAACTGTGGTGGATTCTGGCATCTAAATGCAGTCAGGTTTTTGCCCTCAGTAGCCTGTTCAGCACGAGCTTGCTTTTTTGCATTGTGAGCAATCATTGTAGCAGTCTGTACAGCAATAGCAATGGCCATGTTCACCATTACCTATGAACCAAAGTCCATCCCATCAGCACCGTCAGTGTCCTCAGCATGAGCATCAACTCCTCGTCCGCGACCACATCCGCGGCCACGTCCACGTCCAGCTTTAGTCTCAGTTCCTGGTTCCATATCTGACCTACAAGATTGAAATCAGTCAAACTGAAACCAGAAACCAAAACATAGGCTTACTTATCAACATACATTACTTCTAAGAAGTAATTCAATCAAGCCTTAATCAGAGATCACACAACATCAACATAACAGACCTATTCCCCAAAGGTTCCCGAAAGACTCATCCAGCTCTGATACAACTTGTAACAACCCTCCTTCTGGTGTTACTTTCGTAACCCCAAAACAACATAAAGAAAAAAAAAATTGCTGGTTTACTTTTGGAAAACAGACTTTCTTTACTTAGCTCTTATTTACTCTGAAAATCGTGATAAAATTTTTCTTCTCATTCAACATTAGACTACATCTACTAAGATGGTCATCAACACTACTTATATACATATATATGTATCTACATCATCAGTTAACAACATACATAGGAGACCTTGGAAAACTCGTCCGTCTTCAAAAGATAAACTAACAGAAGTAAACACTACATGTCTATGAACTAGGTAGCGATAGTCTGGAAACTGCATCTCCAAAACCCTGGCCATCAGTAGCCGCTAACAGACTACCCAAATGACACTACCTCAAAAGAAACCCTAAGCTGGTCCGACAAAACTGGTACCTAGCATATATCGTACCAATGAGACTGGGTCTCGTCTTCAACCATCCCTACCTCTTCGTCGTCAACCTCAAGCACTCAACGCAAAGATCGGCCTCAAATCTTCCTCCAACAGCCGCAGCCTCAAGCTCCAAAGCATGAGAAATTACGAACGCGGACTTTTCACTAATCATGAGCACAACACATACCCAATAATGTTAGCCTTAGGGTAAGCTCAAAGATCTAAGAAGAAAAGTAAAGACTCAGAGAACCACGAAGAACAGGAAGAACGCGTGTAAGGGATTCGAGTTTACCTTAGGCGATTCGAGAAACCAATCCGTCAAAGTCGTAGATGACTTTGTTGTGATCACGACCGTGTAGTCAAAATCGCGTTCCGTTACTTCGATCGTCTCGAAACTTCAATTTCTCTCTCTAAAAGCTCTGACTTCTCCCTACTCTCTCTGCAACTCTCGAGCTTGAAGATGAAAAAGTGAAGCCAAGTGAAAGTGGAAGAGAAACTTCAATTGGAGCATCCTGCTGAGAACGCTAAAGCGTGGACCATCAACACGCTTGAGCGTGCCCACGCTTGAGCGTGCCCACGCTTGAGCATGTGGTTCTCTCCACGCTTGAGCGTGGAATCATGTCCACTCCGCCTTTGCCCTGGCCTGACATGTGTTGCACACGAGTCAAAAAGCACACCAGCTGGCAAACGCACTCAGCACGCTTGAGCGTGCAACATGCCAACGTCTGAGCGTTGGCACGCTAGGGCATGCACCCTTCCCATGATAGGGCATGCACAGAGCCTTCCAAACTCCTGACTTTCCCAGTTTTTTGTTTAACACCTTAGGCACTTCCAACCTAATTCAAGCCTATTCCTAAGCTTCCAACTAGGTCTTAAACTAACACAAAACAATTCACACAAACAACCAAAGTCCTAATCAAGATTATCCAACTGGATTAGAGTTACAGAAAAATCGGGATGTTACAAGAGGTTTGTCTGGAAAAAAAATACTTGAGCCTGAAGAGACTTTACTGTAAAAGAATACTTAGTGTTGCCTGAAGAGGTGTTGAATACTTGTAACAAGGATTTGTTATAGTGGAAAAAGCTCTCACGTAGAGGGGACTGGATGTAGCTCTTAGGTTAAGAGTGAACTAGGATAATATCTCTGTGTTTCTTTTCTATCCCTTTAACTGTGTCTTTAGTTTGCTTATAACTAACTCTTGGGATTGAATTGCTTTCTTAAATCGCTTATCTTCAAAAGTAAACAATCACAACGTGCGTCCAACCTTTGGTTGTGTACACTCTCTGCGTTTGTTAACATATTTGCGTCCAAACCTTTGAGAAAATATACCTGCTTACGAAAAAGTTTTAAAAACTTAAGAAACACAATTCAACTCTCTTCTTGTGTTTCAAACAGGTTCCTTCAATTGGTATCAGAGCTCAGCCTTTGGGTTGAGCACTTTGCCGTGTTAGAGGAAAGATCTTAAAGCAGATATGGCAGGACAAAGCATGCCTAGTGGGAGTCAACCAGTCATGGAAGGCACGTCCATGACAAGACCATCGTTCTTCAATGGAACTCATTATCTCTACTGGAAGGAAAGGTTCAAGGGGTTCATCTAGAGTACTAACTCTACTCTGTGGTCCATAATCACAAATGGTCCAAATATTCTTCGTAATATTGATGGATTGGAAAAATATGAAGAAGAGTGGACAGATGCAGATAGAAGCAAAATAAAGCAAAACCATAAAGCTAGATATGCTCTAATGTGTGCTCTAAGTCCAGAAGAATTCCAGAAGATTCACGCACGTGAATCAGCCAAACAAATCTAGGACACTCTATTAAATCTTCATGAGGGGACTACCAAGTTAAAAGATTCAAAGATCATTATGTTGGTTAGCCATTATGAAATTTTACCATGGCTGAAGGAGAGTCCATCCTGGACATGATCATCAACAACTTGAAGTCCTTTGGGAAAGTCTACACCACCAAGGAGAATGTCACAAAAATCCTTAGGAGCTTGCCTAAGGAGTGGAGGCCACTTATTACTGCAATCACCTGGGCCAAAGATCTCTCAACTTTGACCCTGAATGATCTGGTGGGAACACTACAAGCACTTGAGCAAGAGCTCAGTCTTGACAACCAGGGAAAGAAAGGCAAAGGCATTGCCTTGAAAGCTCAGAAGTCAAAGGCCTTAAAGGCTGATAAGTCAAGCGATGATGCTGACAAGACAGAAAACGAAGCATCAGATCATGACGAGCTATCCTTTATCTCCAGAAAAATTCAAAACATGTGGAGAAAGAAAGATGGCATAAAAAGAAGGCCATTCCAAAATAAAAATCCCAAAGACCATGGTGAGTCCAAGGACAAATTCGAGTGCAATAAACCAGGCCACTTCAAAGCTAACTGTCCTTTGTTAAAAGGACAAGAAGAAGTTCTTCAAGGAGAAGAAGAACTTTATGGCAATGTGTGAAGACCTTGACTCCTCTGAGGAAGATGAAGAAGCAAATGAGGAAGCAAATCTCTATCTTTGGTCTATAGAGCAAAACGAAGACTCTTTGGATGATGAACAACTTGTTGTTCCTGAAGAGAGACCTCAGGAAGCCATTCTTGAAAGAAGATTGAATGTTCCACACTTTTTCAATGGAACAGACTATCCTTATTGGAGGTTTGTTTTTCAAACATACATCCAAGCTCGGGAAGATCTTGATTTATGGGATGTGTTGACAGACGATGACTACCGTCCAACCATAATCCAATTAGATGGCTCAATAGCCTCCAAGCCTAAAGCTGGCTGGACGGACGAGGACAATACGGAAGTTTCCTTATATGCTCGTGCCAAATGGTGTATATGCTCTGCATGGTCCAAGAAGAGAGATGGTCATGCATCTTCAGACTGCAAAGGAGATGTTCGACGCTCTAACTGTTGCCTTTGGAGAAAGAAGTCAGCCTGCTACCAACCTTTGCCTGATGGCCAACACCTCCTCGGACGAAGAGATAGACGAAGATGAGGTATCTAACTCTGACTCTTTGCAAGAAGCTTATGATGAGCTTCTTAATGATTCTTCTTTATTGCATCATCAATACATATTGCTTAAAAAAGGTTTTCTAAAATAAACAAAGAGCTTGAGAACACTTGTAATCAAAACAGAGAGCTTATTGAAGAGAATAATAAGCTTAAAGCTGAGAATGTCAGTTTAACTGATAAACTCTCCTCTGAGTCCAATACACCTTGTGAAGTTGTAAGACTTCAACAAGAGGTATCTGATCTAACTAAAAACATATCTAAGTTGGTTGGAGGATCAGAGAAGCTGAATTTGATACTGAGGTACACTAGATCATCTCATGACAAGTCTATCCTAGGCTATGACAATGAGAAACAAGAAGTCTCTCATAAGGTATCAAAACCAAGGTCATATCACAAGGTTTCTAAGTTTCATAAACATTCAAAAGAAACCAAACCACGCTCATGTCATATCTATTGCAATATATGTGGTAAAACTGGTCACAATTCATCCAAGTGCATACATAGAAAGAAAAATACTATGGATGGACGAAGACCTCAAACTAACAAGAAAGGACCCAAGTCTATCTTAGTACCAAAGAATATGATAATACCTGTTGCAGATTTGCTTAGCAACACAAAGGAAACCCCAGTCTTGGTATTTGGACAGTGGATGCTAACGTCACATGACGGGGGAAAAGTCTATGTTCCAAGACCTCCGCAATAAGACTGGTGGATGGGTTACCTTTGGAAGTAACCAGCAAAGGAAGATAGTTGGAATATGTAAGATTGGTAAGCATCCTTTTCCTTCTATTGTTAATGTTTTATTGGTTGATGGACTAAATACAACTTACTTAGCATAAGTCAATTATGTGATAATGAGTCTGATGTTTCCTTCAACAAAGGAGAGTGTATAGTCAAGAACCCTAATGGGTTCATCTTATTTACTGTCAAGAGGAAAAATAATCTTTACAAGATTAACTTGGGGGAACTCTCAAATCAGGGTGTATCATGTCTAGCGTCTTTTGAAGATGAGCGATGGATCTGGCACAAATACTACAACAGAAAAGGGAAAAGACAACGTTTATTTTTGCCCTATAATAGTGTTTTAGAAGCGCTATCTATTTGAGTGTAATTTGTAACACCCCGTTTTTTTTAAAAGCTTTCTAAAGATAATAAACAGTATTTATGAGTTTGTATTTTATTGGAGGCTCTAGAGAGTAAAATAAAATAAACTGAGGCCATAGTCAAGCTCTACTCTATAGTAGGAAGCTACGGTCAAATTTTGGGTCGAAAACTCAGACGGAGCCCGGTCTGCGTTTTTCACTGACAGTACTGTTTTACTACTCAGAAGACCTAAATTGGACTCGTGAACGAGACAGTTAGTCTTATAATCACCTTTCCTACCTTTTTGCTAAAATTGGTTCTTGACGTTAAAAAAGTGAAAATAATATAAACTATTCGGGTGTAATTCAAACCGGGAGACAAACGGAGCTGCATATGGATCTACCGGGACCCGCTAACATATAATCATGAAGTCACATCAGGTCGCATCACCCAGGAAAGCGTGCCAAAGTCATGATGGCTTTAAGAAAATATGTGAAATGACCAAAATACCCATGAATTTCATGGAAATTACCATAAAACCTATGGTGAAATGACAAAATTGCCCTTAAGTGAAAATTTTGAACCTCCTTATCACTTCTTCTCTTCATTCCCATGCCCCCTTCATCTTTTTCTGTCTTCACTTCTTTCTTCTTCTCCATCTTTCTTCATCATTTCTCTCCATTTTCTCTTAATTTTCTTAAGAGAATTCAAGAACTTTTGAGAAGTTAAGTTGATCACTTCATCCATCTTCATCATCTAGGAGTATGGACTTCACTCTTTGTCTCCCAATCTTCATCTTTTCTCCATTGAAACAATATGTTTCAAGCTTTTTCTCAACTTGAAGCTTAACTTCAAAAATCCATGAAAAATTGTAGAAAAATCCTTTTAATGTCGAACCAATTTCTTTGAGATAGATTCATTGTCTTCTATCATAATCCAAGAGATTGAAACCAAAAGAGCTCTCTAGCTCAAATGGGTAAAAAGAGTCGAACCCTATATATGTTGAAATCCTAGGTTCTTGATTCCATTTTTGAGTAAAAGGACTTACTCTAGTGTTGTGCATGCTTAAGGATCATTGATCCCAGAGTTGGTAGAATCTAAACACCCCTAGCCTATTTTAATAAATAGAGGTCGGACCCTAACCTTGTAGGAATATTGATAAGTTTGATTGGATTTTATTGATTTCTGGTTGTGATCTGTTGTAAAGGATCAGACGGCATTCAATCGTTCGAGAGCGTGTACGACTGACAGTTCCAGAGTCGCAGTCGGAGTTGCACCAGGAAACTATTCAGGTGGGGAGAAAGAACTGCTTTCGTCGGGAAGGCAAGCTTAGTATAGAATGTATACATGTGTGGGGGAACCTTAAACCCTACTAGAGGTTGAGCCCTGGACAAAGTGCCTGGACCCTAGGTGTAGGTACTTTTGGGCTATCACCACTAAGATGATAATCTAGATGATGTGATTGATTGAGGTTGATGTGTTGAGCTGTTTATGTGCTTATCTGTTGATCTGTTATGTTGAACTGCCTGCGTGATTAGTTGTTTGTCTGTCATCGCGATGATATCTGTATTAGCTTAATTACTATTGTGATATTTTATTATTGTGATTGGCTGGATGGTTGTTGATGAGAGTATGGTGAGTTGTGATGTTGTTCGGGTTGATACCGTCATGGTCCTGACCATGGAGCTGTGGCTCGTAGACGCGAGGCATCGTGATGTTGATGTTGATGATGATGTTGATGTGATGTGATGTGGATGCAGCGCATCGTGGTCGTGGCCAAGTGATTTAGGTGTGAGGTCCCGGTATCAACCTGTGATGGATGTGTGTTGCATATCATAGCATTTCATATCACAGCATATTTTGTCCCAAAGGGGGATGTCCAATTGGGAACGTGATGTTTTTAATCCCGAGGCGGGGTGTCCAATTGGGGATGTGATGTTATCCTGATGGGGATGTCCAACTGGGGACGTGATGCATCGGCCGACATGCATATAAGGAAGTCAGCATATACATAGGGACTAGTATCCCTCGTATAGGTTTCATCTGAGAGATTGACTTTTGAGATGGTTGTGCTGTATGACTCAAGGGATGGGTGTTGGTGTGTTGTTTGTTTTCCGTATTTGTGTGCTGCATGTATATATATGTTGTACTGTTGCCCCTCTTCCATATTTGATGATGCATGTTTCTTATCTCCCTGTATTTTCTCTATGTGTTCTTTTATTTTATGGGAAGACCCCCTGGAGAAACCAATTGCTGAAGAACTGGATGGCACTCCTTATGAGCCCGATGCCGGTGGACGAGCCCAGAACCTTAGCTCCGAGAGGTTGGGAAGCGATCGTGGTTAGCCAGAGAGTTGCCTTTCGGACTTTTTTTTTATATATTTTGCTTAACGTCTGTATTATACACTCCATATGTATACACTATTACTGTAGCCCCACTGACAAGGCAACCGATGCATGTATGTATACTTTACGTATGAACTGCGTTACTCTGATATATGAGTATCTTTGTATAGCCGTAATATAATTTAGTTTTCGCGTTTTAATCTTTCCGCTGCATTTCGTCGCAATAAAGCACGTTAACGTTATAATACGGTTTAAGGCTTAGTTAAATATCTTAGGTTCTTCAATGAGACGACGAGTCGTCTCATTTGGTAGTATTAGAGCCGTTCGATTCTAATATCGGACTGTGAGGTCCAGGAACTGTACTGACTTGATAGTCAGGTGCCGACATTAGTTAGAAAAATGGGTAGAGCGTCTGATGCGCAAGTTATCGAGTGTGATAATTGTTTTGTTCGTATGGCATACGATATATATATATCGGTTGATTAATATTGTGTGCTGCTTCATTCTTCTCAGACAGACCTTCTGGCTCGCGAGGCGAGCCTTGGTTTCGCGGCGCGAGGCCGAAAGGCTGTTCTTTACTTATTAGTCTGGCCTTCTGGCTCACGAGGCGAGCATCGTTTTCGCATCGCGAGGCCGAAAGGCTGTACTTTACTGCTCAGGCTGGCCTTCTGGCTCGCGAGGCGAGCACCTTGTTTTTGCCTTTTCCTTTGTTTTCTTCTTTTTCGTAACCTTTTCTAGCTGAAAAACTAGATAAGCTGCAGGCTTATCATATGTCTTATGGATCGAAGCTAATGTTTCCTTTGCCAGGAAAGGAATGGCTAGAGGATGTGGCAGAGGGAAGGGGAGCACAAGTTGGAACCGGGGACTTCGTTCGTAATGATGATACCTCAGGAACCGAAGGTGGTGGAGATTAGAACGAAGCGATGAGAGCCATGAGGGATTTGGGCGCTGCAATGCTACAACAAACGCAGTAGAATGCCCAGTTTACGCAGCGACAGGAAAAGAGACAACAGCAGCAACCGGTAAGAGGAGGTGAAGTGGTGAACACCGGACTGAACGCTTTTATGAAGGGGAATCCTCCCCAATTCCATGGAGAATACAATCCAGAAGCTGCTGAGCTATGGATGCAAGAGATAGAGAAGGTCTTTGTCGCTATCCAATGCAGAGAGAATAGGAAAGTCACCTATGCTGCTTTCATGCTAGTCGAAGCAGCAAAAGCATGGTGGAAGAACAAGCAGAGACTGCTAGAGATTGAGGGGACATTGCTGACCTGGGAAGTGTTCCACGAGAGCTTCTTGGAAAAATATTTCCCAAGGAGTGCCCGTCAAGAAAAAGAGAAAGAATTCCTGAACCTGAAGCAAGACCAAAGGTCGGTGGGAGAATACGCGATGAGGTTCAAGGCGCTACTGAAATTCTCTCGGTTCTACCAAGTATACCCGGATTGTGCAGAAGGTTCGAAGACGGACTGAGGCCCGAGCTGAATAGGGCTAAGTTGCCATTGAGCGTCCAATCATTCCCAGAGCTGATAGAGAAGTGTACAGTACTGGAAGGGCATGATCAAGAGGGAGTTGCACAAACTCAAGTGAGAAGTGGTGGACCAGTCAGGAGTTTTGGTCAGAAAGGTCGTGGCAGAAAGTTTCAACCGAGGGTGAAGACTTACAGTCACCTGAATCAACAACTAGCAAGTTATGGAAAGGGGAATACTAGTCAAAGACAACCAGGATTTTCCAATTGTTTTCAATGTGGAGGACCGCATCTAGTGAAGGATTATCCTCAAACGCCGAATGTCACTTGTTTCTGTTGTGGCACGTGGGGCCACTACGCCAACGAGTTTCGAACCGGGGATGTTGGTAGGGGTCAAATTCAACAACAAGGCAAAAGAACTCAATATGCGAGGACAAGACAAAATGTGGTGGGCCAGCCAGATAGGCCACAGACGATGGGAAGAGTGTTCGCCGTGAGAGGATCTGAAGCCTCTCAATGTCCCAATTTGATACAAGGTAAGTGCCTAGTTGCTGGGAGACTCTTATCTGTTTGATTTGATTCAGGGGCTACACATTCCTTTATCTCATTAGCGTGTATGAATCATTTGAATTTGCCTATTTCATCCTTACCGTATGATTTGACTGTTTCTACACCTACGGGTGATTCCCTGACAACCCTATTTATCTATTTAAAATGCCTGGTTGTTTTAGAGAACCGATCTTTTCTTGTAGACCTAGTCTGTCTACCTATGCAGCAGATTGATGTTATCCGAGGCATGGACTGGCTTTCAGCCAACCATATGGTACTAGACTGTTCAAATAAAACCCTCTGCTTTTCCGAGCAATCTGGATCATTGCCTGCCAGTGATGGTGTGTCGGGAGGTGTACAATCAGGAGAGTGCATGGTGCTGTTTTCTTTGGAAGCCGAGGAAACTCCAAGTCTAGATACTTTGCCGGTGGTGCGTGGTTTCCAGATATTTTCCCGGATGATGTGCCATGATTACCACCCAAGAGGGAGGTAGAGTTCGCAATCGATCTTGTACCTGGAGCCAGACCGGTTTCAATAGCACCCTATCGAATGTTCCTAACAGAATTGGCAGAGCTGAAAAAGCAATTGGACGACATGCTGAAGAAGCAGTTTATAAGACCAAGTGTTTCCCCGTGGGGAGCACCTGTGTTGTTCGTCAAGAAGAAGGACGGTAGTTCAAGGTTATGTGTGGACTGCCAACAGCTCAACAAGGTGACGATCAAGAATAAATACCCGTTGCCAAGGATTGACGATCTTATGGACCAGTTGAGGGGAGCAATGGTATTCTCTAAGATCCGGTTATCATCAGATAAGGGTGAAGGAAGATGATATATCGAAGATGGAGTCGGTACGGGCACTCGAGTATCTAGTTATGCCTGTTGATGTGACTAATGCTCCTGCAGTATTGATGGACTATATGAATAGAATCTTCAGACAGTACCTTGATAAGTTTGTCCTTGTTTTTATCGATGACATCCTTATCTACTCCTTAGACAAGGAAGAGCATCAAGAGCATTTGAGGGTTGTACTTCAAGTTCTTAAGGACAGACAACTCTATGCCAAGTTGTCGAAGTGCGAGTTCTGGCTAGAGGAGTTACAATTCCTTGGACAAGTGATCGACAAAGATGGTATAGCAGTAGATTATGCAAAAGTAGAAGCTGTGGTTAAGTGGGAAAGCCCTAAGATGGTAAATGAAATCAGAAGTTTTCTCGGGCTAGCAGGATATTACAGGAGGTTTATCGAGGGGTTCTCGAAGATTGCGTTACCTCTGACGCAGTTAATGAGGAAAGGAAAAGTGTATGAATGGACAGAAAGTGTGAGGCTAGTTTCCAAGAGCTGAAAAGGAGGCTAACTACATCTCCAATACTAGTCTTGCCAGATCCATCAACGTCGTTTGATGTGTACTGTGACGCATCGTATCAAGGTTTGGGTTGCGTGCTCATGCAAGAAAGGAAAGTGGTAGCCTATGCTTCCAGACAGCTAAAAGTGCATGAACGGAATTACCCAACCCATGACCTAGAGTTGACTGCAATAGTGTTTGCATTGAAGATATGGAGACATTCTCTCTATGGCGCTAAATTCAGTGTATTTAGCAATCATAAAAGTTTAAAGTATTTGTTCGATCAAAAAGAGTTGAACATTCAGCAGAGGAGATGGATGAAATTCATAAAGGATTATTAATTTGATCTACAGTATCACCCAGGAAAGGTCAACGTGGTAGCAGGTGCATTGAGTCGGAAATCTTTGCATATGTCGGCCCTAATGGTGAAAGAGTTGGAATTGTTAGAGCATTTCAGAGATCTGAACTTGGACGTGGAGTGGTGTAAGGATAAGATAAGTTTAGGAATAGTCACTATCACTAGTGATTTTCTGAACTTGATCTGGAAGAAGCAAGGAGAAGATCAGTACCTACAGGAAAGGAACCAGATGCTAGAAGAGGGAAGGACTTCAAATTTTAAGAGAGGTGCTAGTGGAATCCTGAAGTTTGGAGACAGGATATGTGTGCCTAAGGATAGCGAAGTTAGGAACATGATCTTGGAAGAGGTGTAACGCCCCGATTTTCGCGTTTTATATTTCTTCAGTATTTTAACGTCTTTATTTTATTCGAGGTCTTAGGAATGGAAATAAAATATTCCAAGACCATAGTCATGCTCGACGACATCGTAGGAAGCTACGACTAAGTTCTGAGTCGAAAACTCAAACGGAGTTCAGTCTGCGTTTTTACACTGACAGTATGATTTTACTGCTCAGGAGACCTCATATGGACCCGTGAACGAGACAGTAAGTATTAGAATTCGATTCTCTACGTTTTGGTTAAATTTCACAAAAACTTCAGAAAATCACTTCCTGACCTCCGTTCAAGCAGAATCCTCAATCGGGTGACGAACGGAGCTACATATGGACTTACCGAGACTCGCCAATGGATAATCTTGATATCACATCATCCCAGGACACTTGAGAGAGTATGTCAGAGTCGTCATGACGTTCGGGAAAATCTGGACGCAAAACTACCAAAATGCCCCTAACCTTAGTCTTTTGCACTTTTACCATTTTACCCTTTTGGCAAATGACCATTTTGCCCTTAAGTGAGCTTTTTAAAGGCTGAACTCAGCCCTTGCAGCCCCTCATTCACGAAATTACTTCCCAAAGAAGAACACCATTGTTGTTCTTGAAGAGAAACTCCATTTTTCTTCTTGAAAAGCTTGAATCACTTGTTAGAATCACTTGATTCCTTGAGCAATCTTCCTTCATTTTAAGGTAAGATCACTTCTATGATCAGTTGAGGAGAGCGGCAGTTTTCTTCGAGATTGATTGCGATCGGGTTGTCACCAGATTCATATGAAGGCAGAAGATGTACCAAGAACAACGTTTCGAACACGCTATGGGCACTACGATATCATGTAATGCCGTTCGGGGTGGCGAATACTCCTCTATATTCATGGATTACATGAATAGGATCTTTTGTCCATACCTAGATAAGTTTGTCGTTGTCTTCATAGACGACATACTGATTTATTCGCAAAACCAGGAAGTACACGTTGAATATCTTAGTGTGATTCTTCAGGTTCTGAAGGAGAAACAGCTGTATGCAAAGCTGTCCAAGTGTGAGTTTTGGCTCGACGAAGTAAAGTTTTTGGGGTCAGGTGATTTCAAAGGAAGGATAAAGCATTTGAATGGACTGAAGTCTATGAGGAAAGTTTGCAAGGATTAAAGGGAAGGTTGACTACTTCACCTGTGTTAGTGCTGCCTGAACTCAAGAGAACGTTTGTGTTCACACTCCTACATATTCCTCAGTGTATTAGACAATTGAGTGAATTGGTAATATGGTGTCCATTGGTCTGGACATTTTCGTATTATTTCACTGAAAGTTTTGTTATTACTATTTCTTGAGTTATAACATAAACAACTTCTTAATACTGGAAGTTTCTTGATGAAACTTAGTCTAATCACTTTTACTTTTGGTGAAGGTGATTCAGTCTGATTTTTGCTAGACTGTTTATCTTTTGATTCCCAAATTTATTGGAAGGTTCTTATGAAAGAAGGAACTTTATTAGAGTCATGGATGTAAACATGTATTAGCTATGCATTTTTACACTCACGAACCTACTGAAGAATCTTTTTACATACCGGACATTCCTGTATTCATTCCAGGTTGATAAAATTCTTCTGTAAACTTTCTTCTGAGACCAAGACCAGGAAAAATTTCCTTCGTTGAAAATTTCTTTGCCTAATCTGTTTACGTACGGGGTACAATGTGGAATGTGGGGATTGAGAAATCTTGTTTAGTTTTAAGTCATGAATTTCGAGGATGAAATTCTTTTAAGAGGGGTAGGAATGTAACGCCCCGATTTTCGCGTTTTATATTTCTTCAGTATTTTAACATCTTTATTTTATTCGAGATCTTAGGAATGGAAATAAAATATTCCGAGACCATAGTCATGCTCGACGACATTGTAGGAAGTTACGATTAAGTTTTGAGTCGAAAACTCAAACGGAGTCTGGTCTGTGTTTTTACACCGACAGTATGATTTTACTGCTCAAGATACCTCAGATGGACCTGTGAACGAGACAGTAAGTATTAGAATTCGATTCTCTACGTTTTGGTTAATTTCACAAAAACTTCAAAAAAATCACTTCCTGACCTCCGTTCGAGCGGAATCCTAAATCGGGTGACGAACGGGGCTACACATGGACTTACCGAGACTCGCCAACGGATAATCTTGATATCACATCATCCCAGGTCACTTGGGAGAGTATGTCAGAGTCATCATGACGTTCGGGAAAATCTGGACGCAAAACTACCAAAATGCCCTAACCTTAGTCTTTTGCACTTTTACAATTTTACCTTTTTGGCAAATGACCATTTTGTCCTTAAGTGAGCTTTTTAAAGGTTGAACTCAGCCCTTCCAGCCCCTCATTCACGAAATTACTTCCCAAAGAAGAACGCCATTGTTGTTCTTGAAGAGAAACTCCATTTTTCTTCTTGAAAAGCTTGAATCACTTGTTAGAATCACTTGATTCCTTGAGCACTCTGGCTTCATTTTAAGGTAAGATCACTTCTATGATCTCTTAGCTTCTTGAATCTCTTTCTATTTCAAGATCAAGATCCATTTTCGTGAAAAGAATTTCTTAGATCCAAAACTTTGAAAATCCATAGGAAATTGTAGAAAAATCCTTTTAAGGTAAGACCAATTTCTTTGAACTCACCTCATCATTCTCTACCTAAACCCAAGAGCTTATGATTCAATGCTCATCATAGCCCAAAATCCACATTTTGGCCGAACCCTTTATGATGATGAATAGTGTTTTTCATCAATTTTTGATTTCTAACACTTAATTTCATCCTTAGCTTTCCAATTGCCTTTGAATCCACGAATGGAAAACCAAGATCAATTCCTAACCTCTTTACCCTAGGGTGGCCGAAACCCTCTTGGTTAGGATTGTTGAGTTTTGCCTTGATTGTTGTGTTGTTGTAGTTGTTGACGATTGTCAGGAGGTTCACAAATCGATCAACCGACTTTGATCCGGGAATCTGCTCATCAACAGGTATGGGGGGTGAACCTCATCACACCAAAATGGTGGTGGTGAAGATGGTTGTTTAGTTTATGTGTGGGTGAAACCCTTTGGTTTGGGTTCACCATTTAATTTGGTTCTCTTGGAGAACAATGTGTAATAAGTGTAGTTTATGCTTTGGTATGATGTAATGTGCTTTAGCATATGTGGATGATGATATGATTGAATGAAAATCATTTCCATGTATGCTGAAAAACCTACTTTGATCACTAGATCAAGTATGGACTTTTGTGCTTAACTATGATGCAATGATGTGTGTTATTGTCTATCATAATTGTGTAAGCCTTGTGAGCCATAATTTGGTTAGTTAGTGAAGCAAACCTTCAGATTTGTTCCTAATAGGCTTTTGGCCATGTCCTTAAGAAAAGGAAGAATATGAGTAGTTCTTGGACAAATCAAGTTTTTAAAGTAAAGAAAGTGTTTTTAATAACTTATGTTTTTCAAAGAAAACCCCTAAGTGACCTTGATCCAAAGATCAAACAAAGTTTCAACCTCAAAGTGTTTTCACCAAAGTGAAACATGTTTTATACCTTATCCTTAGTCCATTTAGTTAATCAAGTGACTTAAAAATAAGACAAGAAGTGTTTTTCATGAAGAGAATCAAAATGGTTCCATAAGGTTTTCCTTTAACAAGGGTAATGTCTTGTTTCAAGGCGAATTTCGCTAAGTGAATTTACCTTCGCTAAGCGAAAACAGAGGAATTCCAAGTTGGGCATCACTGCCTCATTTTCGCTAAGCGAATTAATATTCGCTAAGCGAATACAGCGAATATCGCTACGCGAATTATGTTTCGCCGAGTGATCCAAAGGAGTTTCAAAAGAGGTGTAACCGCCTCCATTTTCGCTAAGCGAATACAACAACTTTCGCTACGTGAATTATGTCTCGCCGAGCGATACAGAGGAGCTTCAAGAGAGGTATCACTGCCTCAATTTTGCTAAGCGAATGGAATTTTGCTAAGCGAATTTCATGTTTCAGAAAATGCTAAAAATAGAGTAAGTGGTTCAAAAAGTTGTTTTAAATCAAATGAGTTTTCAATTGAGAAGCTGTTTGGTTTATAAAGGAGTTTTTAACTCAATCGTAAAGTTTTACGCGTGAAAAACCTAAGTTAAGTAATTAACTTAGAGTTGAAGACAAAGGTTAAATAAGTATGGTATGTGGTGGAGCAAGACCATGTACTACACCATTGATGACTTAGTACATCAATGACTTCATAAGACTTAAGTGAATCAACACTTATTTCCTTAATTGAAAGACAAGGATTAATATCTTAGAAAGGCTCAAAGACTTATCTAAGAGAATTCTCAATCCTTATTCATAATGTTTAGGACTTGAGACTTAATTCATAAGACGTAAACACAAACATGAAACGTTTTGGTTTTGAAACAGTAGTTCGATGACGGAGCGGTGATTCAGATCTAGGTTAATCATTCAATTGTTTCCGTCTTGTGATAACCAGAATGAGAGGGATCCTGAGACTGTGTAGGTATGGGACTGTACAGTGGAAGGAATCCTGAGGCTATGCAGGTATGGGACTGTATAGCTAAGGGAAGGCATATAAGAATTGATTGGTACTACCCATACCAACAAGATTTATCTTCTTTTCAGGAGCTTAGAACATAAGAACTTTATAGTTAAGCGTGCTTGACTTAGAGTAATTATGGGATGGATGACCTTCTGGGAAGTTTCCTAGAAAGCGTGTGAGTGAGGACAAAACACGCTGAAAAGACTTGTGTTGGTTTATGGGGACAGTCAGTGATTCTGAAAGCAGTTTGGATCATTCCAAAGGAATCACGAGATATTTATTCGATGGATAAATGATTTATCCGATGGATAACTATTTTATAAAACAAAGACACGTGTAGTTTCTAAGGAAGAGAACCTTTGTGAACCTTGAGGTTTATCCAATGGATAGACATTGCTTTATCGCATCTGCTTTGTGTAAGCATTGGCATTTCATGTGCATAATTGTAAGGCCTTAAGCCTAGGAGTTGAGCTTACACCTTGATGCGGGTGCGAATCTTACGGGAGGTATCAGGGTTGGAAGGGCTGACATGTGACCAGTTGGTGATTCTTCTGTGTCGTGGCGAATCCGTGCAATACACTAATATCCTCTACTAGATGCCGTACTTTTCATGTTTGGTCGAGAGTGTTACCGTACAGCCAGATACGTGCACGTTACGAATGTTGTAGCATCTTGCTCATGGCTGGCAGATACCGGAACATGTCCTCCCATTCACTCTCTCCGAATGTTTTGTTAGCTCCATGGAGTAGAGGTCAGAGTAGTACCCAGTGACAGTGACATTGGCATTGAGTCATGTACATTGCACTGCATTGCATGCCTGTTGATGTTTACATTGACTGTTATACATCGCCACTCTGTTTAAGAATGTGTTATATTATACATGACTTTTATTGAGAACCTTAGTAAGCATGTTGGGTACGTTGTTACCTAGTGAGTCGTCCCGTTTTTACTATTGCTGTTTAACATGACTTTTATTGAGAACCTTAGTAAGCATGTTGGGTACGTTGTTACCTAGTGAGTCGTCCCGTTTTTACTATTGCTGTTTGTTGTGTTGATGAACGGGAATCTCACCCATATCTATATGTTTTCTGCTGGTACTTGTTGTTGCTGCTTGAACAGATGGACGCGACGATGGTTCGGTTCATCAATCCCTTTGAGTTTGGAGGTGGACTTTTTTGCTGTTTTAGTTTTGTTGTCAGCCAGACTATATCAGTTTTGCAGTACCTTTTGGGAGCTACAACTCCTAGTACTTATTGTATTTCTAATGTCAGTTATACATTAGACTTATGTCTGTATATAGTAATGTTGATGTTTCTGTTTTCCATTTTCTGTTTCTGTATTTATAATACAGTATGTCCTAGTAATGCATGATGAACCTAAGTTCATTTATTAGTATTATTTATTACCTTTACTAATCCCATTACATCTTTGTGAAAAGGAAAAAAAAAAATCATATTTTCCGCATTAATAAATATTTTCGGCCTTATAAACGTTCGAGAATGTGACACTCGGGAAAGGGTGTTGCAAGAGGCACACAAGAGCAAGCTAAGTTTTCATGCCGGATCTACAAAGATGTACTAGGACCAAAATGGGATGTTTTGGTAGCCTGGGATGAAGAAGGAGGTAGCAGAGTATGTCCAATCCTGTCTAGTGTGTCAAAAGACAAAGATTGAACACCAGAAACCAGCAGGGTTATTGCAATCACTGGACGTCCCAGAATGGAAATGGGATAGCATTACAATGGATTTTGTTTCCGAACTACCAAGGACGCAAAGGAAGTGCGATGCAATTTGGGTAATCGTTGATAGGCTTACGAAATGTGGTTATTTCTTGCCAATCAACCAGAGGTATTCTTTGGAAAGATTAACCCAAATTTACATCAAGGAAGTGGTAATATTGCATGGAGTACCTTCGAGTATAATTTCAGACAGGGATCCGAGATTTACTTCTAGGTTTTCGCAGAATTTAAACAGTGCTTTGGGAACCAAGTTAAGGATGAGTTCAGCGTACCATCCGCAGACGGATGGTCAGTCTGAAAGGACGATTCAATCTTTGGAGGATCTTTTAAGAGCATGTGTTTTGGAAAACACAGGGAGTTGGGACGAATTCTTTCCACTGATTGAATTCAAGTATGACAATAGTTTCCACTAGAGTATTAGCATGGCACCATACGAGGCACTGTATGGGCGAAAGTGCAGAACACCGCTCTGTTGGTATGAAATCGGGGAGAATCAATTGATAGGACCAGAGATGGTGCAACGGACAACGGAACAAGTTAAGAAAATTCGAGAAAAGATGAAAGTCGCACGGGATCGACAGAAGAGCTACAGTGACAAGAGGAGGAGACCCTTGGAGTTCCAGGAAGGGGATCATGTCTTTATGAGAGTCACTCCAAGAATTGGAATCGGCAGGGCAATCAAATCCAGAAAGCTTACACCTAGATTCATTGGACCATTTCAAATTCTTCGCCGAATTGGTCCAATTGCCTATTAAATTGCTTTACCTCCCAACCTATCCAATATTCATAATGTATTCCATGTATCCCAACTCAAAAAATATCATCCTGATCCATCACACGTGATAGAGCCTGAATCAATCCAGATAAGGGAAAACTTAGAATATGAAGCACTACCTGTACAAATCAAGGACAAGAGGGTGAAAGAACTCCTCGGAAAGCAGATTCCCTTAGTCAAGGTTATATGGGATGCTACAACAAAAGATGCCACCTGGGAACGTGAAGAGCATATGCAGCAACGATATCTTCACTTATTCTAAGGTACGTCGAATTTCGAAGACGAAATTCTTTTCAAGGGGATAGTAATGTAACACACCGTTTTTTTTAAAAGCTTTCTAAAGATAATAAACAGTATTTATGAGTTTGTATTTTATTGGAGGGTCTAGAGAGTGAAATAAAATAAACCGAGGCCATAGTCAAGCTCTACGCTATCGTAGGAAGCTACGGTTAAATTTTGGGTCGAAAACTCAAACGGAGCCCGGTCTGCGTTTTTCACTGACCGTATGTTTTACTACTCAGAAGACCTAATTTGGACTCGTGAACGAGACAGTTAGTCTTATAATCGTGTTTCCTACCTTTTTGATAAAATTCGTTCTTGACGTTAAAAATGAAAATAATATAAACTATTCGGGTGTAATTCAAACCGGGAGGCAAACGGAGCTGCATATGGATTTATTGAGACCTGCTAACGGATAATCACGAAGTCATATCAGGTCATATCATCCAAGAAAGCGTGCCAAAGTCATGATGGCTTTCAAAAAATATCTGGATGCGAAATGACCAAAATACCCATGACTTTCATGGAAATTATCATAAAACCTATGGTGAAATGACACAATTGCCCTTAAGTGAAAATTTTGAACCTCCTTATCTCTTCATTCCCACACCCCCTTCATCTTTTTCTCTCTTCACTTCTTTCTTCTTTTTCATCTTTCTTCATCATCTCTCTCCATTTTCACTTCATTTTCTAAAGAGATTTCAAGAACTTTTGAGAAGTAAATATGGACTTCACTCTTGATATCCCAATCTTCATCTTTTCTCCATTGAAACTCTAGGTTTCAAGCTTTTTCTCAACTTGAAGCTTAACTTCAAAAATCCATGAAAAATTGTAGAAAAATCCTTTTAATGCCAAACCAATTTCTTTGAGCTAGATTCATTGTCTTCTATCATAATCCAAGAGATTGAAACCAAAAGAGCTCTCTAGCTCAAATGGGTAAAAAGGGCCGAACCCTATTATGTTGAAATCCTAGGGTCTTGATTCAATTTTTGATTAAAAAGACTTACTCTAGTGTTGTGCATGCTTAAGGATCATTGATCCAAGAGTTGGTAGAATTTCAACACCAATAGCCTATTTTAATAAATAGAGGCTGAACCCCCACCTTGTAGGAATATTGATAAGTTTGATTGGATTTTATTGATTTCTGGTTGTGATCTGTTGTGAAGGATCAGATGGCATTCAATCGTTCGAGAGCATGTACGACTGACAGTTTCAGAGTCGCAATCGGAGTTGCATCAGGAAACTATTCAGGTGGGGAGAAAGAACTGCTTTCGTCGGGAAGGCAAGCTTAGTATAGAATGTATACATGTGCAGGGGAACCTTAAACCCTACTAGAGGTTGAGCCCTGGACAAAGTGCCTGGACCCTAGGTGTAGGTACTTTTGGGCTATCACCACTAAGATGATAATCTAGATGATGTGATTGATTGAGGTTGATGTGTTGAACTGTTTATGTGCTTATCTGTTGATCTGTTATGTTAAACTGCCTGTGTGATTAGTTCTTTGTCTGTCACCGTGATGATATCTGTATTGGCTTAATTACTGTTGTGATATTTTATTATTGTGATTAGCTGGATGGTTGTTGATGAGAGTATGGTGAGTTGTGATATTGTTCGGGTTGATACCGTCGTGGTCCTAACCATGGAGTTGTGGCTCGTAGATGCGAGGCGTCGTGATGTTGATGTTGATGTTGATGATGATGTTGATGTTGATGTTGATGTCGATGTTGATGATGATGTTGATGTGATGTGATGTGGATGCAGCGCATCGTGGTCATGGTCGAGTGATTTAGGTGTGAGGTCCCGGTATCAACATGTGATGCATGTGTGTTGTATATCATAGCATTTCATACCACAATATATTTTGTCTCAAAAGGGGATGTCCAATTGGGGACATGATGTTTTTAATCTCGAGGCAGATGTCCAATTGAGGACGTGATGTTATCCCGACGGGGATGTCCTACTGGGGACGTGATGCATCGGCTGACATGCATATAAGGAAGTCAGCATGTACATAGGGACTAGTATTCCTCGTATAGGTTTGATCTGAGAGATTGACTTTTAAGATGGTTATGCTGTATGACTCAAGGGATGGATGTTGGTGTGTTGTTTGTTTTCCGTATGTGTGTGCTGCATCTATATATATGTTGTACTGTTGCCCCTCTCCTATATTTGATGATGCATGTTTCTTATCTCCTTGTATTTTCTCTATGTGTTCTTTTATTTTATGGGAAGACCCCCTGGAGGAACCAATTGCTGAAGAACTGGATGGCACTCCTCATGAGCCGGATGCCGGTGGACGAGCCCAGGACCTTAGCTCCGAGAGGTTGGGAAGCGATCGTGGTTAGCCAGAGAGTTGCCTCTCGGCCGTTTTTTTTTTTTATATATTTTGCTTATCATCTGCATTATGCACTCCGTATGTATACACTATTATTGTAGCCCTCCTAACGGGGCAACCGATGCATGTATGTATACTTTATGTTTGAACTGTGTTACTCTGATATATGAGTATCTTGGCATAGCCTTAATATAATTTCGTTTTTACGTTTTAATATTTCCGCTGCGTTTCGTCTCAATAAAATGCGTTAACGTTATAGTACATTTTAAGGATTAGTTAAATATTTTAGGTTCTTCAATAGGACGACGGGTCATCTCATAATTAAAAGTGGTAAGAAAAGATAGCGCTTCTAAAGCGCTATAATAGGTACTTCCTGGCACTATAAGATAGCGCTTCAAAGAAGTGAAGTTTGGATGTTGGTTCCTCTACCAAATGATAAGTCTGTCATTCGAACAAAGTGGTTATATAGAAACAAGCTGTACGAAGATGGCAAAGTCATAAGGAACAAAGCAAGGTTAGTTGCTCAAGACTACTCACAAGAGGAAGGTATTAAGTACACTGAAACCTTTGCTCCAGTCGCTAGATTAGAATCAATACACATTCTTCTATCATATGCTGCATATCATAACATCATGCTTTATCAAATAGACGTAAAAAGTGCTTTTATAAATTGTTTCATTAATAAAGAAGTCTATGTTGTACAACCATCAGGTTTTGAGGATCAAAAACATCCTGAGCATGTATACAAGCTTAAGAAAGCTTTATACGGACTCAAACAAGCTCCTAGAGCTTGGTATGAGAGACTCAGTACTTTCCTAATGGAGATTGGTTTCTCAAGAGGAAAAGTGGATACAACTCTATTTAGAAAATCTAATAAAAAGATTTTATTCTTGCTCAGATTTATGTTGATGATATAATATTTGGTGCAACTGATGAATCTCTTTGCCAAGAGTTTTCTTTCTAAGCTTAAGCAAAGAGAATTTGAAATGAGCATGATGGGAGAACTTATGTTCTTCCTAGGGTCGTAAGTCAAACAAACATCGGACGGAGTGTACATTCATTAGACGAAGTACACAAAGGAGCTTCTGAAATGCTTCAAAATGGATGATTGCAAACCAATGAATACCCCAATGCATCCAACGTCCATTCTGAACAAAGATGATAAGGACAAAAAGGTGGCCCAAAAGGTATACAAGGGTATGATGTTGGTGTAAGCCGTAGTGGCCAATCTATTTCGAATAGATCATCATTTGCATCATGACTTTGATCATATATTTGATATATGAATAAGGCATTAATTTATTATGTTATTAATATTTAGCATAATAAAGTCCTTAGAATAGGCAATTCGTTTAATGGAACATCAAATGCGACTTGATCGTGAGATCCCATTAAACTATAAAACTCTATTCTTAAAATATCCGTAGTCGAGTATTATTGTTATTTAGGACAACAATAATACATAGAAACTATTGTGTGAGTAGACTGATGACCACATCTCACGGGTTATGGATATGCGATATCAAGTCAACACACAGGTGCAAATATTAAGAGTAATATTTGTACTGGATTGACCCACTATGAGAACGCTGCATAATAGTTATGTAAGTGTCATAAGCGCTTCTCATGGCGACCATAGTGAAGTAGTCCTTCGACTTGAAGTCACTACGATTCCAACATGTGGAGTTGTATGGTTTAAAGCTATCAAACGTCATCCGTAACAGGATGATAATAAAGTTAGTTATTGGGCCTGCAATGAAACATGTTGAGGGATGTGAGTGATGTAGATAGGATTTGTCCCTCCTACGTAACAAGATTAATGTCATGGGCCTCACGATAGATTAAGACGTGAAATATGCGTGGCCACGCGGAAATGGGCCAATATGTGATATTGGGCCCGTTTGTGATTACACGTCTACTCGAAGATCGAGGAATATATAATTGGACTTAACAAGGGTGACACATTTATGCCTTGTGTTCAATTATGACATTAAGACGAAGGGTGTAGCACCCCAACCCGGTGTCACATTTCGTAACCCAAATTATCTTTTTCGATTAATTAAAAACATTTTCGAGAATAACTTAATAGAGTACTTGCGAAATTCTGATACCAAAGTAAAACTTTAACAACCAGATGAAAACAATTTGAAACTCATCATCTATAACAGTAATTCAACTTTGCCATAAGGCGTACATCTTTTCAATCTCTTAATACAGAACAAAATCAGTCACAGTCGAAAGACCTGACTTAAACATCAAAATTCCTAAGAGCTGGTCTGATAAAAAAAAACTCTAAGAACAAGAGAGCATACTACCTAACATACATCGTACAAATGAGGCTAGGTCTCGTCGTCAACAGTCCATACATCTTCATCGTCGACTTCAAGAAAACTCAAGCTCTAGGGTCCCGAAGTGACCCAGAGGACTGTTGAGAAACATCTGTACACGTATCCAAAAACACAGCAGGGTGTCCAACATGTACAGGCAAGGGTGAGATACTCGTTCACAAGTTTATCATAATAGCCACACAAGTAAAACAATTACAAATAATACATTGATATACAACACAGTCATGCTATAGAATATCAACATTCAGCATAATATCACAACGAGATAATCTCACTTTGTGAAATCACACCCATTAATCAAGATAGGTTAAAAGAATGCATGAGACTTCAATCAACTTTCTAGTTCATGTTCTATGGAGATTCCTAACTTCCCTTCATCGAGCAATAGGCCGTGAATACTCCCATAACACAATTGTCCTCATAAGTCGGCCTCTTAATTTAGGTCCGAACTCCAATTGTTCAAAGGTATCACATCACAACCATATCATGAATGGTCCAGTCTCTAATCGAGTTCATCCGTGTTGGGCAACCGATTACCACGGCACGGGGTCGCGATGCCTCCGGTCTCTTCTGGAGTCTCGAACACAAAATGCCCTTATAGACCTACTGGTCTTAACTAGATCATATTCTCAACCACTTGGATTGTAGCTCGTTTCCAATGGCATGTCGGACGGTTCATGTACGTATGCAAGAGGTTTTCTGTTTTCTTTTCCGTCCATTCTTTCTAGTCAAGACACACAACTTAGGACTCATTTTAAAGGACATTTAGCTCGTTTATTCAAAATACAGGACACGTAGTCCAAGTTCTCAATTCACGAAGTACTAGGCCGACGTTGCGGATACTAGACTCGCATATAGGACACTAAGTCCCAAAATAAGTCCAGTAGGTAAAGTTAAAACATAAGTCCCGACATCTAATGCAATAACTTTTGCTCCATTTCCGACACGTAGGTCCACTTCACCTTTAGTCAATTTCCTCCTATTTCTTAGTCCCTGCACATTATTACAAATGTGAGCACCACATCCTGTATCAAATACCCAAGATGCTGAAGTAGATAAATTAACATCAATAACATAAATACTTGAAGCGGAAGTCTCACTTACCTTCTTTTTCTCTTCCAAGTATTTCATGCAGTTCCTCTTCCAGTGGCCAGGTTGGCCACAATGGTGGAAATTGCCTTCCTTAGCTATCCCGCCCACATGCTTCAAGCCAGAAGTGCTAGGCTTAAACTTTTCTTGCCCTTGCCCTTCTGCTTGCTCCAGGGCTTCTTCTTAGCCTGCTTCCAAAATCAACCATCATTATGGCTTTACCTTTTCCCTTATTAATGTTCTGCTCAGCAGTTCTCAACATGCCTAGCAGTTATGGCAGAGTTTTGTCAATGTCATTCATGTTGTAATTCATGATAAATTGACTGTAGCTTTCTAGCAACGATTGCAGAACTACATCTGTAGGCAACTCGTGGCTTAGTGGAAAACCCAATATTTCAAGGCTCTCAATGTACCCAATCAAAAGGAGTACATGAGGTCCAACTGGGCTTTCTTCTACCAGCTTATAATTAAACAGGGCTCTGGAAACTTCAAAGCGCTCATGCCTCGCCTGCTCTTGGTAGAGCATTTCGAGACGTCCGATCATATCAAACGCCTCCATGTTTTCATGTTGCTTCTGAAGCTCAAAGTTCATGGTGGCAAGCATGAGGCAGCTAACATCTCGGGCATCATCCTGATACTTCTTATAAGCATCTCTGTCAGCCCTAGAAGCATCCTCGGGTAGTTCAGGAGAAGCCTCCTTACGAACATACAGCTTTTTCTCTTGCCTAAGGACAATCCTCAAGTTTCGGTACCAATCCATAAAATTACTTCCAGATAACTTGTCTTTCTCAAGGACAGATGCAATGACATATTATTAGTTGTGTTTGTTGCCATGGATATCTACGTAAAATAAATATGCAAAGTATCATGATTTTAAAAACATATTTAATAGGTCTTTATTAAATACGCACCCACAATTTTACTCAAATCATTGACCCTCATCATTGACTCGGAAAATCCTGTTGAAAGATTTTCTAGTGGGACCAAGATCCATATTTCACCTTGTTCTGAGTCAGTTGTGGCTGATCGCCCAGAACTCAGCTATTTAGGTAGGAAACTCCTTTCCAATTACATCCAATGTAATTCTTGGACCAGTTGGGTGAATAACTCTGTATTCTAATCCATCATATGGATTAATGCCCAACCCCATGCCTCTAAGCCGTTTCAATCCTATTGAATGCACTTAGTTAAGTTCAATCTAATGGTTGGCAGTAGGCTATTTCACCTTTCGCGTCTCACCGGAATATATTAAGGTGCTCAGCTGTAGCATGACCCACACTTAAATGATCCTGGCCTTGACGAGTGCCATGCATCAGGAGGCATTTAATAACTTAATTTATTGAGGGAATTTAATAATTAAGTGATCTCACCAGCTTGTTTATCATATAAACGTCTCTCATAGCATACATGTCATACTAGCTTACATACATTCAAAACATATTAAGTATACAATGACATACATGCTATCAAACAATTTAAATTCCAAATTTAAATCATACATCTCATACATTTCTTGCATCACATACATAAACATACAAGACATATAAAAGGTATTATGATTATGGCCTCCTAATGTGCAATAATTAAAACTAATTATTACAATCTTTAACCCTTGAGCAAACTTCCAAAGTTCCTCCCACTGGCATCATGATTTGGTGTTGCCTCCATGCCATCCCGAGCAATTTACAAAATTTAAAATAAAATAAATAAATAAATGTCATGAAATGCAAACCGTATTTATAAAATAAATACAATAAATCACAACACGCAAGCCGTATTTACCAAATAAAATTAAATACCAAAACTAGGACCATAACCATATACCGCACATTTAATCAACAATTTATAAATATGCAAAAGGGGACAAAATCACATTCTGTCCATCAACACGGCCGTGCCAAACGGCGTACGGCCATGCTACACGTTCACTAACACTAACCCAAACGTGCAGGGCCGTGTACGTGCATGGTCGTGCTACAGGAGCACAGCCATGCCAAATGGTGCAGCAAGATTCCAGAAATGAATCCTTGTTTATGTCAGGAGCACAACCAAGAACACAAAACATGTTCAAAGAGATTTATATCATATACAAATCATACAAACATGCTTTTAAACATACAAATCATATTTAAAAGCAATAATCATGTTATCATACAATGGCAAACAATCCTAGGATACATGGCAAACTACAACCAGACGCTCTGATACCATTGTTGGGGTTTCAAGAGGGATAATTTTTAAAAACAATTTATAAAAACATGTTGAGCGGAAAAACCCCTTTACGAAAAGACCACGTATCGCACAGGAATCACAAAGATATTGTGTTTACCTCTTGAAGCGTACCTTTATCACGAACACTGTGAGCGCGTCAGCAGCACTGGAAAATCATGAACACTACTATGGTGTGAATGGCAACTTGATCTACACACCTACAGAGCAGCAAATCCAAGGAACATTGCTGCTATCATCACAAAGGGAGAGGTTCATCTCTATCACCGGTATTAAAAAGTAGAAATACCTCTACTCAGTCCACGCGAGTAAACTAACATCAGAAATAGCGTAGTGCTAGCTATCAGGATTGGAAGAGGTGCGGCACACAGAGAGAGAAAGGAGGTGTAACGCCCCTTCGGCGCCACATACTTGAACTCGATTTTGTGGAAAAACATAAACAAAATAAAGCGCTGGTTGCTTTCGGAAAATACTTTAATTAATTAACTACGTTTGAAAACGTGGGTCTACAAATTTTCTTCATGCATCAAGTAATCCAAACTCAAGACAAAGGAATAATCCTTATAGTACACATCAATATTCAACATTCATAACAACATAATTATAACATAATTATGACGAAGCATATGAGTTTCTTAGAACTATAGTTTAAACTTATAACATAAGTTCAGGTCTAGTATATATATATTACAAACTTAAAAACTTATAGTCAACATACGTGTAGCAATGAAATACGACTGCCTCAAAAAGTAAACTCTTATGCTGGTCGAGCTAAAAGTAGCCATTGGGATACGAACCCCAAAGTCAGCTCCGATTCCCTGGGGAATTCGGAGGGTTCCTCTTTTTCTGCTCCTACAAAAGACTCTGTCATCCGAGTCCTCCCGTGTCCGTGGGGACCTCTGATCATCATCTGTACATGTATCCAAAAACACAACAGGGTGTCCAACATGTACAGGCAAAGGTGAGATACTCATTTTATAAGTTTAACACGATAGCAGCATAAGCGACAAACAACAAAAACATCCACAAATAAATACAGTTGTAATAACATATATTCATACAACATAATATCTCAAACACTATCATGAGTTATAATAATGCATGAGACTTCAATATCATCTTTCTAATTCATGTTCTCGAGATTCCTACTTGCCTTCATCGAGCGATAGGCCGCAAATACTCCCATAACACAATTGTTCTCATGAGTTCGCCTCTCAATTTAGGTCCGGACTCCAATTGTTCAGGTGTACCATGTCATAACCATATCATGAATAGTCCAGTCTCTAATCGAGTTCATCCGTGCTTGGCAACCGATTACCACGGCACGGGGTTGCAACGCCTCTGGCCACATGTGGAGTCTCGAACACAATATGCCCCTATAGACCTAGTGATCTTAAATGGCTCATATTCTCAACTACTTGAGTTGTAGCTCATTTTCAAATGGCACGTCTGCCGTTTCATGTATATACACATAAAGTTATGTTTTCTTTTTCGTTCATTCTTTCTTGTCGAGGCATACAGTTCACGACTCGTTTTAAAGTACATTAAGCCCATTCATTCAAAACACGGGACACGAAGTCCGAGTGCTCAATTCACCAAACACTAGCCCGACGTCTCAGTCACTAGGTTTGCATACATGTCACAAAGAATCATCGTTTTTCTTTCGGTCTTATTTTCACAAAACAACTTTGGAAAACAAAACTCAGTTTCATTGTCTTGAACTAAGACATTCTTTTCCAAGTTATAGCCAGTGCTATGCTCTTAACCAGTCCAGGATATATATATATATATATATATATATATATATATATATATATATATATATATATATATATATATATATATATATGTATATATGTATGTATTTATATAGATATCAAGTCAGCCCAATATCACAATAAATTTCACCAAAGGCATCCATACCACAAATCATATTCAAATGTCCAAGTACAAATTTCATTAAGTAAATCAATTGCATACTCCATTCATGACATATCTTCAAATCATCAATCAAACAACCACATCACATAAAACAATCATACATCATGAGACTACCAAACTTATTATGAAATACCTCCCTTTACCTCGTTAGGTTTCTAAATCAATTCGCGAACGATTTTTGGCTCCGGTTCCAATTTCATTTGCGTCGCCCAAAACAATCAACCCCAATTCAATTTCTCAACAACAATCAATACAACACAACAACATCAAAACATAAATTTCTTCCCCCGCCCCCCAAAGTGGGTCTAAGGTTCGGCCAAAATTTTCAAAATATGTTAGGGATCTCATTTGGTTCCAATATTTTGGATGGTTGGTTCTTAAGCATGATTAACACTAAATCAAGTCCTATTACCCAAAAATTTGAAACAAGATTCATGGTTCTACACCCTATAGGTCTCGGCCATGAAGATAAAAATTGGCTAGGTATTGATTTGGTTTTCCAATCACTTGGATTCCATGACCAAAGGAAAGGAAAGAATGGAATCAAGTGTTCAAGAACAAAAATTGGAGAAAACCCTCTTTTTCCCCAAATCCTAGGGTTCGGCCCTTTCAAATAAAATAGGCTAGGATGAGAGTTTGATCACATACTCTTGGATAGAGGTAGAAGATGATGAAACTAGCTCAAAGAAATTGGTTTCACATTAAAAGGATTTTTCTACAATTTCCTAGGAATTTTTGAAATTTGGCTCATGAAATTGGAACTCAAGAAATCAAGCTCTTCAACCATGACATAGGAAGAGATTCATGAGGCTTAAGGATCAAAGAAGTGATCTTACCTCTTGAATGAGGAAGATTGGTCAAGAATCACACTTTTTCTCTCAAAAATTCAAGCTTTCTCTAAGTGAAAATGGTGGAATCTCAAGGAAGAAGATGAAGTTAGAAAATGAAGTGTTGGAGCTCTCCCAATATGATCCTTATGCGTGGGAGGAGGGGCTGAAATGTCCAAAAATTGGGTCACTTAAGTGCATTTTAGTCTTTTCCTTCAAGGACTAAAATGTCAATTAGGAAAAGGTCGGGGGTAATTTGGTCTTGTCGCCTTCAGTTATTTTCAAATGTCATGATGACTCTGGCACGCTTTCCCAAGTGATTTGACTTGATGTGACATCAATTTTATCCGTTAGCGGGTTCCGGTAAATCCGTATTCGGCTCCATTCGTCACCCGATTCAAGATTTCGCCCGAATAAAGCGTAGGAACTGATTTTTTTCAAATTTATCAAAAACGTAGGAAATTCAATTCTAAGACTAATTGTCTCGTTCACAAGGCAAAATTAGGTCTCCTAAGCAGTAAAATCTTACTGTCAGTGAAAAAACACAGACCAAGCTCCTTTTGAGTTTTCAGCTCAAAATTTAATCGTAGCTTCGTACGATAGTGTTGAGCATGAATATGGTCTCGGTTTATTTTATTTCATTTTCTAAATCCTCAAATAAAATATAAACTTAATTATTCTCTTATTGATATATAAAAGCGGTGAAAAATTGGTGTGTTACAGGAGGCGCGACTGTCAATAGAGTACAGCCGCCGTTATGAGTGCTCTGTGTTGTGTGTCGCTTAAGTGATGCGCATAGCTTATTAATAGCTGTCACTCACTTAACCTAACCCACTTGGGCTACTGTACGCTGCAGGCCCAATGTTTAATTATTAATTAAATCATATTTAATTAATCAATTAAACTAATTCTCTGAAAATTTGCTCTATGCGTGTGACCCTATAGGTTCTCAATTAATTGGCAATAATATTAATTATTATTAATCACATTAATAATCAATTAATATTATAAACAATGAGCGGCATCTAGCAATACATCATTGCCACCCAATTAATTAGAATATTGGTGATACAATAAAAACCATATTATAACCATATATAATGTGAAATCAACGTCCTTTCGTCACAATGTCTTAATTGAACACAAGGCATAAATTTGTCATCTTTGTTAAGTCCAATTATTTATTTCTTGATCTATTAATTGACGTACGATCATGTGGGCCCAATATCTCATATAGTCCCACCTTAGCATGGCCATGCATTTCTACGTCGCATACCATCAAGAGGCCTATAGACATTACTCATGTTATGTAGGAGAGACGAATCCTATCTAAATCACTCACATTCCTCAACATGTTTCATTGCAGGCCCAATAACTACCTTTGTAGTTGTCCTGTTATAGACAACGCTTAATAGTATCAAAGCCTATAACTACATATGTTAGGAATCATAGTGACTTCAAGTCGAAGGACTACTTCACTATGGTCACCATGAGAATCGCTCATGACACTTACATAACTATAATGCAACGTTCTCATAGCGGGTCACTCCAGTATAAATATTCCACTAATATTTATACCTATTTGAATCCTTGATATCTTATATCTATGACCCGTGAGATGTGATCATCAGTACACTCACATAATAGTCTTAATGTGGATATTTAAGAATAGTGTTCTATATTTAGTGGCATCTTATGGTCAAGTCATATTTGACGTTCTATTAAATGAACTACCTATTCTAAGGACAACGCTTAATAGTATCAAAGCCTACAATTACATATGTTAGGAATCGTAGTGACTTCAAGTCGAAGGACTACTTCACTATGGTCACAATAAGAATCGCTCACGACACTTACATAACTATTATGCAACGTTTCATAGCGGGTCACTCTAGTATAAATATTCCACTAATATTTATACCTATTTGAATCCTTGATATCTTATATCTATGACCCGTGAGATATGGTCATCAGTACACTCACATAATAGTCTTAATGTATTATTATTGTCCTTATTAATAATAATATTTGACTATGGATATTTAAGAATAGTGTTCTATATTTAATGGCATCTTATGGTCAAGTCAAACTTGACGTTCCATTAAATGAACTATCTATTCTAAGGACTTTATTATGCTCTAAATATGATCATCAAATATAACATAATAAATAAATGCCTATTAAATATAAAATAAAGTCATGATACAATATATAAATCCAATAAATATATATTGGTCACTAGAGCTTACACCAACACGATACACATTCCTTTTACAACACATCCATTAGTTCCGATCCAAGATATCCCATCTTAGTCTTAGTTCCTTTTGAACATAGTCCACCTTTCTAATCTACATCTTAATCATGCATCTAGACCTTAAAGAACATGATTGCACCTCTTAATGCAACTACAACCAAAAAGAATTCGCCTCGGGTAGAATAATCTGATATCATAAATCTTAAAATTTTTTAACAATTTAGTTTTTCTCAAGAAATCCTCTTTTCTACTTATATTCAACTTAGGTAAAACTACCAAGGACATTTTCCCCTGATTCTCTAAACTCATACAATCAATCTTAACTACAGACATTGATTATTACCGTAGGTCTCCCAACTACTATCCTGCTTGTAACACCCCCTCGGGATATCATATATCGTAACCCAAAAATTCTTGTGATTCAATTAATTAAAACCTTTTCGAAAATGCTTATTAGATTTATTACGGAAATTCTGATACCAATTTAAACATTAACAATAACAAGGAAATAAATTAAAACGCATCATTTATGAAACTCATTCACTTCGCCTTAAGGCATACATCAAGTCATTTTCTTATTACACATCATACTGAGTCACGGTCAATGGACACAATTTTAAATATAAAAAAAATCCTAAGAGCTGGTCTAACAAAACTCTAAAAACAAATAAGCATACTACCTAGCATGCATCGCCCAAAAGAATACTGGGCCTCGTCATCAATAGTCCACCGTCTTCGTCGTCGACACCAAGTAACGCAAGCGCAGGGTCCCGCAGTGACTCAGAGGACCGCTGGAATATATCTGTACATGTGTTCAAAAAACACAACAGGGTGTCCAACATGTACAAGCAAGGGTGAGATACTCTTACACAAGTTTATCATAATAGCCACACAAGTAAAACAGCATATAAATAATGCATCGACACAGTTACAATAACCAAAGTAACATAGGACAACGCATCAGGTAACAGCACGTCCACAAATATTCCATGAATTGCAATATATCATATAAATCAATTAGCAGCATAAGACATCCTTGAAAAAGGAATAATGATGTACAGTAAGTAAACGTAATCATCAACAGCCATGCAATGCAATGCGGTGTACATGACTCAATGCCATATGCCACAAGGGTAAAACTCTGACCCCTACTCCATGGAGCTAACAAATCGTCAGAGAGAGTGAATGGGAGGACATGTTCCGATTTCTGCCAGCCATGAGCAAAATGCTACAACATTCGTAATGTGCACGTATCTGGCTTTACGGTAACACTCTCGACCAAACATGAAAAGTACGGCATCTAGTAGAGGATATCAGTGTATTGCGCGGATTCGTCACGACACAGAAGAATCACCAACCGGTCACATGTCAGCCATTCCAACCCTGATACCTCCAAAAAGACCATTGAAGATCGTCACCATAAGATTCGCGCCCGCATCAAGGTAAGCCCAACTCCTAGGCTCAAGGCCTTACAACTATGCAATAAAATGCAAATGCTTACACAAAGAAGATGCGATAAAGCAATGTCTATCCATTGGATAAACCTCAAGGTTCACTAAGGTGCTATTCCTTAGGAATTATACGCGTCTATGTTTTATAAAACATTTATCTATCAGATAAAACATTTATCCATCGGATAAATACCACGTGATTCCTTTGGAATCCGGACTGCTTTCAGAATTATCGACTGTCCCCACAAACCAACACGAGTCTTTCCAGCGTGTTTTGTCCTCACTCACACGCTTTCTAGGAAACTTCCCAGAAGGTCACCCATCCCATAATTAATCCAAGTCAAGCACGCTTAACTATGGAGTTCTTATGTTCTAGGCTCCCAAAAAGAAGATAAATCTTGTTGGTATAGGTAGTACCAATCAATCCTTACAAGCCTTCCCTCAGCTATACAGTCCCATACCTGCATAGCCTCAGGATTGCTTCCACTGTACAGTCCCATACCTGCACGGTCTCAAGATCTTTCTCGTTCCGGTTATCACAAGATGAATACAGTTGAACGATTGACCTGAATCTGAATCACCGGTCTATCATCGAACTACTGTTTCAAAACCCAAAACGTTTGTTTGTGTTTATGTCTTATGAATCACATCTCAAATCCTAAGTGTTATGAAGAAGGATTGAGAATCCTCTTAGATAAGTCTTTGATCCTTTCTAAGATATTAATCCCTTGATTTTCAAATAATGAAATAAGTGTTGATTCACTTAAGTCTTATGAAGTCATTGATGAACTAAGTCACCAATGGTATGGTACATGGTCTTGTTCCACCATATACCATACTTAATTACCTCTAGTCTTCAACTCTAAGTTAATTATTTAACTTAGGTTTTCGCGCATAAAACTTTACGATATGAGTTAAAAACCCTCTTTGTAAACCAAAATCTTTCTTAATTGAAAAACACATTAATTTTTTAAAGAACTTTGTTACATGGTTAAGGTAAAGTACCTTAACAAACTTGGAAAGGTTTTTCCTTACTAACTTAGTGTAAAACCATGTTCTAAGTTAGCGTAAACGAAATATAATTTCATTAAAACTATGTTAACTTTCATATAAGACATTTTCGTTTTCGGAACACCAAATATTTTCAGAAGATCCTTCTTTGACAACTAAATACTTTTTAGTAAAATCTGCCATTATAACGTTTAGCTTAGAAGCTTTTCATTCCTTAAAACAAGCTATAGCCAATGCTATGCTCTTAACCAATCCAGGATATAAATATACGTATATATACACATCTAATCTCAATTCAAGGCATCCATGCCACAATTCATATGCAATTATCCAAGCATGTACTTCATGAAAATAAATCAAGTACATACACAACATATAGTCATTCAAAACTCAAATCAACATTATAACAATTCACATCACAACCAACCTCATGTGACTATCAAAATCATTGGAGCTAATCTCCCCTTACCATTTTAAGAGTCATCCTCCGAAGGTAAGTCGCCCGATTGGTTAGCGAATTCTCCCGATTCCTCGTCCGATTATCCGACAACAACTACAAACACAAACCAATCCAATCATCAACAATTAACAACATAATTAGCAACATCAACATAGGTTCCCCTTCTCCAAAATGTGACCTAAGGTTCGGCCAAAAAGGGATAAAAGGCTAGGGATCACATTTGGTTCCAAACTTTTGGATGGTTGGTTCTTAAGCTTAATGAACACTAGTGTAAGTCTTAAAACTCAAAAATGTGAAACAAAAATCCAAGTTCTTCACACTCAATTGGTTTCAGCCATTAAGGGAAAACATGGCTAGGAATTGATTTGGTCTTCCATCACTTGGATTCAAAGACAATAGGAAAGGTTAGGATGGAATCAAGAGTTAGAAATCAAAAATTGAACAAAACACTATTCATCATCTTCCTCCTAGGGTTCGGCAACTTTTAGAACAATAGGCTAGGAGGAGAGTTGGATCATATGCTCTTGGGTTTAGGTAGAGAATGATGTAGTGAGTTCAAAGAAATTGGTTTCACAACAAAAGGATTTTTCTATAATTTCCTATGGATTTTCAAAGTTTTGGATCTAAGAATCCATTTTCATGACAAAGGAGTTTTGATCTTGAGATTGAGAGAGATTCAAGAAGCTAAGAGTCATAGAAGTGATCTTACCTAAAGATTGATGAAGATTGGTCAAGGAATCAAGCTTTTCTCTTAAGGATTCAAACTCTTCTCTAGCAAAAATGGAGTTTTCTCTCCATGGATGAAGATGAAGCTCTTGGAGCTTCTTTGGGGCTGTTGGTGCGTGATGTTGGGGCTGAATGGGGGCTGACCAGCCTTTAAAAAGAGTCACTTAAGGGCAAAATGGTCATTTTCCAAAAGGGTAAAATGGTAAAAGTGTAAAAGACTAAGGTTAGGGACATTTTGGTAATTTTGTATCTAGATTTTCCCGACCGTCATAACGACTCTGGCATACTCTCCCAAGTGTTCTGGGATGATGTGGTATCAAGCTTATACGTTATCGGGTCTCGTTGAATCCCTTTACGACTCCAAACGTCTCCCAGTTCGACTATGCAGCCGAATATAATATATTATTATTATTTTTCGGTCCTCGGGATGAATTTTAACAAATATGCAGAGAATAAAATCCTGAGACTTATAGTCTCGTTCACGAGTCCAAATTAGGTCTCGATAGTAGAAAAAGGCTACTATCCGTGAAAAACGCAAACCGGGCTCCGTTTGAGCTTTCGCCCGAAACTTAACCATGGCTTCCTATGGTTGTGTAGGGCATTCCTATCTTCTTAGGATATTTTATTTCATTCTCTAGACCCTCCAATGAAATACAAACGTTAAAATACTGAATAATTATAAAGCTTGAAAATCGGGACGTTACACTGCTTCGATCAATACTTGGTTTATAATAATTGTCTCCCTTATTGAGATTTATCTTAAAGGTTCACATCTTATCAGTCATAACTATATCCCAATAAAACTCTCATCACTTCTTGTCTATCCTGTTAAAATAATTATTGAAGTAAATACTACACTTACTCCCAGCCAACATTCCAAGGATCAAATCGTTTTTTTTTTTTTTTTTTGCTCGTCCACTTGAGTTGAAGGTGATCAGTTAAACTCAATCTCTACTCGATTTTTGAAGATTAAGGAAACAAATTTTCAACAAAGGAAATTTTTCTTGGTCTTACTCTCGTAAGAAGTATATAGACGAATTTTACCACTCTGAAAAAATTACAAGAATATCCAGTATGTAAAAAGATTCTTCAGTAGGTTCATGAGTGTAAAAATCCATAGCTAATACATGTTTACAGC
Organism: Ammopiptanthus mongolicus; assembly: GCA_039655645.1. Classification (NCBI taxonomy): domain Eukaryota; kingdom Viridiplantae; phylum Streptophyta; class Magnoliopsida; order Fabales; family Fabaceae; genus Ammopiptanthus; species Ammopiptanthus mongolicus. Next base: position 40,807,153 of record CM077345.1, read on the forward strand.
CATAACTCTAATTAAGTCCCTTCTTTCACAAGAATCTTCCAATGGATTAGGGAATCAAAAGATAAACAGTCTGGCCAAAAATCAGACTGGATCACATTTACCAAAAGTAAAAGTGACTAGACTAAGTTTCATCAAGAAACTTCCAGTATCAGGATTTTGTCTGTGTTATAACTCAAGAAATAGTTATAACAAATCTCTCGATGAAATGACATGAAAATGTCTACGCCAAAAGATACTATTAAACCAATCCACTCAAATGTCTAATACACTAAGGATTATGTAGGAATGTGAGTACAAGTACTTGTTTAGGATCGCATGCCCTAAGAATTTCACTACCATCAAGTAAAAACTCGTACTTAAGTAACTTCACGACAACTCTTCTCGTGCAGGATCCGTAACTCTTGACGCAGAGTTTCCTCATGCTCCTCGTGACTCTTAGAGTAAACGAGAACATCGCCGGTGATGACGAATTTATCAAGAAACGGACGAAAATTCCATTTCTTATAGTCTAACCCACCCAACTTTGTAGGTGATATTCTACACAAAGTGATGGAGATCTGACTGAATCTAGAAACTAGATCAATTGAAAACTCAATACCCTTTGCAAACACAAACTAGTAACATACTCAGGAAATTCTCCTGGAAAATCTTTCATGATAGGAACCTCAATCAAATGTCTGACACAATCCCAAAAGAACAAACGGGGTGTCAACATGAATACAAGTACCATTTACTAAACATGAGTTCTTACAAGGCCTCAACCCGATTAGAACCCATCAAAACATACCTACTTGTGTGTCAACACATATTGTTTCGACAAGGAAACAATTCAACAAGGTCCTACTCTTCTGGAGAAATAAAATTAACCTTTGAAACTTATGATCAGCCTTTTGCTTATCCATCAACTATTGCGAAAAGTCATTCCCCCTTTTACTTACATGCAAGTCCATCATTCTCTACTACTAATCCTTCACTCAAGACTTACTTCCATTCTTACTTCTAAACATTACTTTAGTGATTAAGCACTTAAGTTAACTGTCATTATTATGTCAAACACTTAAACTAATCCTCATTCTATTACTACAGGTCTCAATCTCATCAACAAACTCTAATGCACTTTAAATCTCAATAAGCTCACTTAAGAATTCTAATATCTAAGTGAAAATCCAAACTTATTTGTCTTACTTATCTGCACCGGTCACTATCTTAAGTCCTCTTAATGAGACATTACTCCTATCTCCATAGGGTCCACTGTGATTCCTTCCTCTACTGATACCAGTCTTAAGGACACTCATTCTACAGCCAAAATTTATACTTCCATTCCTATTCGCTCGGTCTCTGATCATTTTCTTAAAAATACCATTAGAAGAAACTTCAAGCGATACCACACTTCTATTGCTCTATCGGAATCCCATTCCAATCTCTCAACTCTATTAGTGAATATGTCATTATCTTGCTATTCCTTTGGTCACTTACTAGCTACCTATGCATCTACTTTAATAACTTTTGATATTCTTCTACCTGCCTAAGGCACACTCGTTTCTTCGGCAAACTTTCCCAACAATCGAACTTCCTTCACATACAAATGAGTCTTCACTTACTTGACAGCTAAGAGCCTAATATCCTTGACTCATAATGTAAATCTCATATTTAAACTTAGTTGCTAAAACCGACTAAGGAGCTGCCTCAAAGCTTACCTTAGATGTCACCTCTTCATAACTCGGATAACTCTTCTCTTAAGAGTCTTAATGCACCTCAATCATCGGATCCAACCAATCCAATTGGATGTATTTCCGCAAGGAACTAGTCATCAAAGACAGTTCTTACTTCTACTGACCTCTATCAAAATAAAACACAGGGTAAACACAGCAAAAACATCATGAATCCATAACCTAGATCCCAAAAGACATCGACCAACTTTGATACCACTGTTGTAGCACCCCAACCCGGTGTCACATTTCATAACCCAAATTATCTTTTTCGGTTAATTAAAAACATTTTGTAAAATAACTCAATAGAGTAGTTACAGAAATCTGATACCAAAGTAAAACTTTAACAACCAGATGAAAACAATTTGAAACTCATCATCTATAACAATAATTCAACTTCGCCATAAGGCGTACATCTTTTCAATCTCGTAATACACAACAAAATCAGTCACAGTCGAAAGACCCGACTTAAACATCAAAATTCCTAAGATCTGGTCTGATAAAAAAAACTCTAAGAACAAGAAAGCATATTACCTAACATACAACGTACAAATGAGACTGGGCCTCGTCGTCAACAGTTCACACATCTTCATCGTTGACTTCAAGAAAACTCAAGCCCTAGGGTCCCGAAGTGATCGAGAGGACCGTTGAGAAACATCTGTACACGTATCCAAAAACATAACAGGGTGTCCAACATGTACAGGCAAGGGTGAGATACTCGTTCACAAGTTTATCATAATAGTCACACAAGTCAAACAATTACAAATAATACATCGATATACAACATAATCATGCTATAGAATATCAACATTCAGCATAATATCACAACGAGATAATTTCACTTTGTGGGATCACACCCATTCATCAAGATAAGTTAAAAGAATGCATGAGACTTCAATCAATTTTCTAGTTCATGTTCTTTGGAGATTCTTAACTTCCCTTCATCGAGCGATAGGCCGTGAATACTCCCATAACACAATTGTCCTCATGAGTCGGCCTCTCAATTTAGGTCCGAACTCCAATTTTTCAAGGGTATCACGTCACAACCATATCATGAATCGTCCAATCTCTAATCGAGTTCATCCGTGTTGGGCAGCCGATTACCATGGCACGAGATCGCGATGCCTTCGGCCTCTTGTGGAGTCTCGAACATAGGATGACCCTATAGACCTAGTGGTCTTAACTGGCTCATATTCTCAACCACTTGGATTGTAGCTCGTTTCCAATGGCACGACGGCCAGTTCATGTATGTATGCAGAGGGTTTTCTGTTTTCTTTTTCGTTCATTCTTTCTTGTCAAGGCACACAGTTCAGGACTCATTTTTAAGGACATTTAGCCCGTTCATTCAAAATACAGGACACGTAGTCCAAGTTCTCAATTCACGAAGTACTAGGCCGACGTCGCGGACACTTAAGTCGCATATAGGACACTAAGTCCGTTCATTTCAAAACACAAGACATGCAGTCCGGGTGCTCAATCCACAAAGTACTAGGCCGACGTCGCAGACACTAGACTCGCATATTGGACACAAAGTTCGTTCATTTCAAAACACAGGACATGTAGTCCGGGTGCTCAATAAATAGAACTCTAGCCCGACGTCTCGGTCACTAGGTTCATGTGCTTCACATGCGTGAAGGGGTAATCACTAGTTTCCTCAAAATTTCATTTTCATTGATCAAATCTTGGAAACAAAACTCAAAATCTCTTTGGTATAAACCAAAACTCATTTTCGCTCTAAAACTTATTTCCATAACATCTTTTCTTTGCAAGGCTATATCTAAAAGCTTAAATCCTCAAAATTCATTTCCAAAAGGATTTTGACTTGAAAATGTCTTTTCTAAAGGTTCCATCATTTGAACATTTTTCTAAAGATTTTCATTGGAGCAAACTTTTTTGAAAGAGACTTTCTCTTTTTGAAAGCTCAAACACTTTGAGAAGATTCTTTTTTTTACAAAACTAAAATAATTTTCAAGGCTTTCTTTTTGTAAGATATGTTTAGAAAATAATTATTAAAGTAACTTTTCATTATTTTCCTCACCAACTCTCAACTTCCTAAGTCTTATTCGAAATTTCTTGAGTTCTTAACTTAGTGGCCTTTTAGTAAAATTGGTCATTATACCATTTAACTTAAAAGTTTTTCATTTCTCAAACCAAAACCTTTCTAGATCTTTGATTAAGACTTTTAAGTAGCTTAATCTTCATTATCAAGCTATAGCCGATGCTATGCTCTCAACCAATCCAGTCAGAGAAAACACATTGCAAGATATGCATATATATATCCATTAAGTCTCAAAATCAACATCATACATATATCTCATCCAAGGCAATAACGCCACAATTCATGTTTAAATATCCAGTCATATATTCACCAGAACAATCAAGCATACATATCACATAATGCATTCACAAAGGAATCATCAACATTACTCCAAATAACACAATCATAATCATCCAACAAACAACCTTATGAGGCTATCAAACTCATTAGAGTTAATCTCCCCTTACCTCTTGAAGGAAATTCTCCGGATGAACGTCGTCCGACTAGTCCGCAAATCTTCCGGTTACTCGCCTGAAACACTCAACAACTAATACCAACCAATTCAAAACATCAACATTAACAACATAAATTTCCCTACCTCACTTGATCTAGGGTTAGACAATCTTATAAGAAAATGGGCTAGGGATTTTATTTTGCTTCAATCTCTTGGATTCAATGATCTCTAAGTATGGTAGGAACCTAATCAATACTCCTTAATCAAAAATTTGAACCAAAACCCATTCAATCCACTAGGTTGAGGTTCGGCCATGCTTAAGAAAAATAGGGAGGAAATTTCTTTTTGTTTCATGCTTCTAGATGCTCAATGTATACATCATAGTGAGTTCATAGAAATTGGTTTCATGATTATGTGATTTTTCTACAATTTTCTAGAGATTTTTGAAATTTGGACATAGAACTTGAAACATCATGGATCATGGTTTGAAAACAAGATTTAAAGGAAGAATAAGAAACTTATGGATCAAGGAGAGTAATCTTACCTCCTTGAGTGATGAAAATGAGCAAGTTCTAACACTTTTTCTCCATAAAAGTTGAGTGTTCTTCCTGAAGAAAATGAGAGCAAAAATGAGATGAAGATGAAGTTAAAGGAAATGGGTGGATGGCCTCCTTCACGGTGGTTTAGGCGTGTGAGAAAGGGAGGGCAAGAGTGTCCAAGATTTGTTCGCTAAAGGGCAAAATAGTCTATTCACCTAGGGACAAAATTGGAATTAAAATAAAGGGTTAAGGGCAAGATGGTCATTTCACCTCTAACTTCATAAATATCTAGACATTTTTGCTAGAGGTAATGATGAGGGTGAGGGCAAGAATGGGTTATCATAAACTCCTAGGGGCAAAAAGGTCGTTTCCTTTAGGGACAAAGATGTCATTTAGGGAAAAGATCAAGGGCATTTTGATCTTTTCTCAATGTGAACGCGTTCAAATATTTGCGTTTGTCATTATGACAATGTTGAGTCATGGCACGCTTTCCTCGGTGATGTGACCTGATGTGACTTCACGTTTATCCGTTAGCTGGTCCCGGTAAATCCGTATTCATCTCCGTTCATCACCCGATTTAAGGTTTCGCCCGTATAACTTATATTATTTCACTTTTTAGTGCGAAAAACCAATTTTATCAAAATTGTTGAAAATTCGATTCTAAGCCTAACTGTTTCGTTCACGATTCAAAATTAGGTTTCCTAATCAGTAAAATCCTATTGTTAGTGAAAACGCAGACTGGGCTCCGTCTGAATTTTCAACCCAAAATTTAACCGTAACTCCCTACGATACCGTAGAGTATGAATATGATTTTGGTTTATCCAAAATCATTTTCTAAACCTCGGATTAAATATAAATGATATATATCTTTAACGTAATTGATGAACAGCAAAAAATTAGGGTGTGACAGAGGGACATTTACTACACGGTTATTTGGTCGCAATAAGGTTATGTCAAATCACTGGCATTCTCATTACTTGGGTAGCAGTGATGTGTTGCTAGATACCGCTCATTGTTTGTAATATTAAATGGGATTTAACATTACTGCCAACGTTATGGGAACCTACAGGGTCACACACATAAGAGTAGATTAAAAGGAGCATTGAAAAGAGAGTTGGACTCTAATTTTTCTATTGGGCCTAGAGCATGGTGCATGACGCTTAGGTCAAACGCAACTCACTTAAGGAGGCGCTACTATAAGTAGACCACTTAAGGATTTGTCCCGTCATGCGTGACATTACCCTAGCCTCACATCAGACTAAATAGTGAGTTGCAGGTCTCGTTTTTCGTAGCAAGCACTGTGAGACGGAGGCCACTTCTTGTTCGTGATGTTGGATGCTCATGAAGTCTGCTCCTGTGGATACCGTAGAGGCATCGTTCATGCGGTGCTCGTGATAGACAAAGTTTTTATCAACGGTCTGCGCTACAAGAGGTAAACACTACAATCATGAATTATGACCATTTGCTTGGATCTTTTGATGGGAATTTTTCCGCTGCGATTTTGCTTTCTAAATACGCAAATTCCCAATAGTGGTATCAGAGCCTCTTGCGAAACCATGATTCTTTTTGCGTGTTTGCCTATTTTTTGTTATAACATATTTTTTTTTTTGAAAAGCTATGATTTTAACATGTTATTTCTGAAACTCGTAAAAGTGTTTTGCGAAAAATGTTTTTCTGAAATCCTTGTTTTGATTTGCAACGACAGCAAGTGTTGCTATCATGTGCACCATACGTCCAGACGCGCCATAATCGATTATGGTGGAACAGTAAGCATTTATGAGGTTTCAAGTGTTGATGCTCTAATCGTTGTGGAAGCAAGGCAAATTCTGGTCAAAACCACAATAATCGATTATGTAATCGATTATGCAAAGTGTTTGCATAAACGTTCATATAATAGATTACGTAATCGATCATGTAATCAATTATGGTAGTACAATAATTGATTATGGTGGTATAGTAATCGATTATGATAGTACAGTAGTCATTTTCTGAGGAGTCAGAATAGCAGCAATCGATTATGGTAATCGATTATAAGGATATCAAAAGCACTGTTTTGAGTGGTTTTTGAAATCACTTAATAATAATAATAATAATAATAATAATAATAATAATAATAATAATAATAATCATCATCATCATCATCATCATCATCATAATAATAATAAAAATAAAAATTTTGGTGTTTTATTATTAAATTGTTATTATGTATTTTGTTATGTATGGTGAAAGGTTATGGCCTTAGTCCTCTTTTTATTTTCTTTGGGTATTTTGAAATATGACCTGCATGTCGTGCCTTTCTCTTAATCTCTATATGTATATTCTTTTCTCATCTTATTCTCCTCGTATGTAAAACGAGGTTTCTATTGTTTTGTAATGTAATGATGGAGACAAGAAGACGACATCATATGAGGACGCTGGTGGGAGATCATGCTTGGAGAAGCTTGGGCGCTCCCAGGGTTTAGATTAGATTCTCTCATTGGCTTGGGAGAGTCAATGCGTTAGGGTCCATAACTATGTCACGTTTATTATATACTTTGTATGTATGTGATGCATGTATGTATATAGTAAGTTAAAGAGTTTAACTTATGGTGAGATCATATTTTTAAATAAATCCCTCAAAAGGAAATATTAAGTCACATTTGAATATGCCTTCCAATGCATGACACTCGTCAAGACTAATATCGATTGAGCATAGGTCTGCCAAAGTAGAGTACCTTTGTCTATACTGGTAAGACGCGATGGGATAAATATAATATCCAATTGTCAATCATTGGGTCTGACTTAACTATGCCAACTTCAATAGGGTTGAAAAAGGCTTAGAGGCATGAAGTTGGGCATTAATCCATAAGATGGATTAGAATAAGAGTTATTCACCCAACTGATTCAAGAATTACATGAGATGTAATTGGAAAGAGTTTCCTACCTAAATAGCCAAGTTCTGGGCGATCAGCCAAAGCTGACTCAGAATGAAGTAAAATATGGATCTTGGTCCCACTAGAAAATCTTCCAACGGGATTTCCAACTCAATGGTGAGAGCCATTGATTCGAGTAAAATAGTGGGAGGTGTATTTAATAAAAGACTTTATTGAATATGTTTTATTATGATACAAATCTTCTACATGTTTCTGTATTTAGAATTACCATGGCATTACACTGCATATTATAACTGCGAAAAGTCCGAAGGACAAGATATCCAGATTTAAATTTCTGGATTAGTACAGGAATTTGAGAATTGTCCTCAAGTATGAGAAAAAGTTGTATGTTCTGGAGCAAATGATTCCTGAGCAACCACTTCCTACTAGGATCGAAAGGGATGCTTACGAGAAGCATCAAATCGATGTACAGGATGTTGGATGCCTCATGCTTACAACCATGGAGGCGCGTGATATGATCATGCACCTCATGATGCTCTATTGAGAGCATGGAAAACATAAGAACATCAAGGCTCCCCGACCCTTTTTCAGTTGCGAACTGCCAAAAAAGAAATCCAGACAGTTATCATGTGCTTTATACTATTGAGTACATTGAGAACCAAGTAAATTAGGCTTTCCTTTAGGTCAAATGTTGGCTAGTGATATGATCATGCAATTGTTGCCAGATAATTATAGTCAATTCATTATGAATGATTCTAACGGACCTCTGCCAGAGATTGTAAGTAACTAGAGAATTGTCGAACAGAGTCTCTACAGTAGAAAAGGGTAGACTATTGTGATAGTCTAGAACGGGAAAGTATTAAAACTGCTAAACAAGGAGAAGAACAGGGCAAGAATGATTTCAAAGCCCAATGCTTCTGTCTTGATGTTAATAAGCATGGTTATAAAGGAAGACAATTGTTTTCATTGCGGTTTGACCGTACATTGAAAAACTGCCAAAGGTACCAGAAAGAGTATAAGAAGAAGAAAGGAAGTATGACTTCCTCTTCGAGCATTGTGTTGTAGAAGTCAACCTACTTCAAAATCATGGATATTTGATACCGCATGTGGATCTCACATTAATGTAAATGATCAAAGGGAGTAGGACGTTGACTAAAGGTAAATGTGTAAAAGTGGAAATGGAGTAACAGTTGCTACATTGACTATAGGAGTTTGAATTTGCCTTATGGACCTTGATGGAAGTAAATAATTGTTATTTTATTTCAACTGGTAATAGAAACATCACTTCCATTTCTTGTATAGACAAGAGAGGATTTTGACTTGTAATAAAAGGACAATTGTTGTTCCTTTTATTCAACTAATGTTTTCTACACTAGTGTTCATATGAGATATGGACTTGGTGTCCTTGACCTCGATATGCCCATATATAACATTAATGCGATTAGGGTCAAACCAAGTGATTTAGACCCTCTATGCCTTTAGCAATATCTTTTAGACCATATAAGTAAGAAACGTATTTCCAAACTCCACTAAAATGGACTCTTGTGCTCAACCAATTGTGAATCGTTTGAGATCTGTGAATCTTCCTTGAGAGGGCTGGTGATCTTATGGTATGATGCAAATTGATATGTGAGGGTCACTAAACAAGTTTGCTAAAAGGTAGTTTTCTATACTTCGTCGCATTTACTAATGAGTTCAATAGACATGAATTTGTGTATGACACAAGTCAGAAATCTTTGAAAGGTTCAAAGAATTCAAGAATGAAGTGGAAAATAAACTAAGCAAGAGTATTAAGGTCATACGATCTTATCAGATCATAATGATGAATACTGAGGCCAGGAGCTTGATGACTATCTTAGTCGTACCCTGCTAGTCATGGTCTATTCTATGATGAGTCAGTCAGAACTCTATCACTCTTTTTTTGAAGATAGGCTTTAAATTACAACTGTTCTTACCATTAACTGTGTTCCATCTAAAGCGGTTGAAATGACATCTTATATGATACAAATGGCCCAAAAGACCAGTATGTCATTTATAAAGATTTGGCTTGTCATGTTTATTTGATTTCAGATAAACTTGGACCCAAATCGGATAAATGTACTTTTGTGGGATATCCTAAGGAAACCAAATGATACTATTTCTCCAATCCTTTCAAGGACAAAGTGTTTGTCGCTAGGACTGGAGTGTTCCTTGAGAAGGAATACATCTCCAATGGAGACAGTGGGAGCAATGTAGAACTTGGAGAAATCCAAGTGCCATAAAGTACTGATCCGCCTGTAATGGAACAAGAACTGGTTCTACAAGATGTTGCAGTTCAATCACCGGTTCAAGTAGCACAAGAATTACGTAGGTCTAACAGGTCACGTCACCAACCTGAGAGATATGGACTTCTCCTGACTCGGAAAGGTGATGTGTTGCTCATGGATCAATATGAGCCCGTAACCTACCGGGAGGCCGTAATTGGCCCAGAATCTGAGAAGTGGCTTGAAGCCATGGGATCTGAGATGGAGTCCATGTACACTAAGCAGGTTTGGACCTTGTTTGAGCCACCCTAAGGGATAAAACCCAAAAGGTGCAAGTGGGTCTTCAAGAAGAAGACTGACATGGATGGTAAGGTGAATACCTTTAAGGCGCGACTGGTCGCGAAAGGTTTCAAACAAATTTATGGTGTAAACTATGAAGAGTCCTTCTCCCCAGTTGCAATGCTTAAATCCAATCGGATTCTACTTGCTATTGCCGCATATTATGATTATGAAATCTAGCAGATGGATGTCAAGACTGCATTCCTTAACGGGAAACTTCTCGCGGATGTGTACATGACACAACCCGAGGTTCATGTCGATCTAAAGGATGTTGGAAAGGTGTGTAAATTGCAGAGATCCATTTATGGATTAAAGCAAGCTTGCAAAAGCTGGAATCTTCGTTTTGATGAAGCTGTAAGACTGTTTGGATTCATCAAGAACGAGGATGAACCTTGTGTGTACAAGAAGGTTAGTAGGAGTTGTATTTCTCGTATTGTATGTGGATGACATACTTCTTATCGAAAACGAAATCCCTACACTACAAAATGTAAAAACATGGTTAGGGAAATGTTTCTTGGTGAAGGACCAAGGCGACACCTCCGAAGTGTTAGGACTCAAGATCTATAGAGACAGATCGCTAAGGATGCTCAACCTTATTCCGAATACATATGCTGACAAAGTGCTCAGGCACTTTAAATATGCATGATTCTATGTACTAGACTTGTTATCTTGTATGCTTTGAGCATGACAAGAAGGTACCAAATTGATTTCAGTGAAGGTCACTGAACTGTAGTCAAGAACATTCTTAAGTACATGACAAGAACTGAAGATACATTCTTGACAAATGAAGGTGAGGAAAAGGTCGTTGTAAGGCGTTACATTGATGCTGTTTCCAAACCGATAAAGATGATTCCAGATCGCAGTCTGGATTTGTGTTTTGCCTAAATGGTGGCACTGTGAGCTTGAAAAGGATTCAAGCGTAAGACAGTTGCTTATTTTATCACAGAGGTCGAGTATATAGTTGCCTCAAATGCAGATTTAGAGGCCGTTTGGATCAGGAAGTTCATTTATGAACAATGCAAAGTTCCTAACTTTGCGAACTCCATTGATCTCGTTGCGATGATGATGCAGTAATCTAGACATATACTTAGGCGCTTCCATCTCATTTGATAGATGATCGATAGAGGAGATGTGAAGATGTGCAGAATGACAACACTGAACAATTCACTAATGGAGTCTCTTGCTCAGTAGTAGCAAGACACTCACACTAGATCGATGGGTGTTAGATTGATGCCCGATTGGCTTTAGTGCTACTGGGAGATAGTTTGTGTAAGCCCTAGTGGCTAATCTATTTGGAATAGATCATCATTTGCATCATAACTTTGATCATATATTTGATATATGAATAAGGCATTAATTTATTATGTTATTAGTATTTAGTATAATAAAGTCCTTAGAATAGGTAGTTCGTTTAATGGAACATCAAATGTGACTTGATTGTGAGATCCCATTAAACTATAGAACGCTACTCTTAAAATATCCATAGTCGAGTATTATTGTTAATTAGGACAACAATAATACATAGAGACTGTTGTGTGAGTAGACTGATGACCACATCTCACGGGTCATAGATATGCGATATCAAGTCAACACACAGGTGCAAATATTAGGAGTAATATTTGTACTGGATTGACCCACTATGAGAAAGCTGCAAAATAGTTATGTGAGTGCATAAGCGCTTCTCATGGCGACCATTGTGAAGCAGTCCTTCGACTTGAAGTCACTACAATTCCTACATGTGGAGTTGTAGGCTTTAATGCTATCAAACGTCATCCGTAACAGGATGATCATAAAGTTAGTTATTGAGCCTACAATAAAACATGTTAAAGGATGTGAGTGATGTAGATAGGATTTGTCCCTCCTACATAAAAGGAGTAATGTCATGGGCCTCTCGATAGAGTAAGACGTGAAATATCCGTGGCCACGCGGAAATGGGCCAATATGTGATATTGGGCCCGTTTGTGATTACACGTCTACTCGGAGATCAAGGAATATGTAATTGGACTTAACAACGGTGACAAATTTATGCCTTGTGTTCAATTATGACATTAAGACGAACGGATATTTACTACACGGTTATTTGGTCGCAGTAAGGTTATGTCAAGTCACTGGCATTCTCATTACTTGGGTAGCAGTGATGTGTTGCTAGATACCGCTCACTGTTTGTAATATTAAATGGGATTTAATATTACTGCCAACGTTATGGGAACCTACAAGGTCACACACATAAGAGTAGATTAAAAGGAGCATTGAAAAGAGAGTTGGACTCTCATTTTTCTATTGGGCCTAGCATATGGTGCATGATGCTTAGGTCAAACGCAACTCACTAACTCACTTAAGGAGGCGCTAATATACTATAAGTAGACCACTTAAGGATTTGTGCCGTCATGCGTGACATCACCCTAGCCGCACATCAGAGTGAATAGTGAGTTGCAGGTCTCGTTTTTCGTAGCTAGCACTGTGAGATGGAGGCCGCTTTTTGTTCGTGATGTTGGACGCTCACGAAGTCTGCTCGTGTGAATTCCGTAGAGGCATCGTTCATGCGGTGCTCGTTATAGACAAAGTTTTTATCAACGGTCTACGCTACAAGAGGAAAACACTACAATCGTGAATCATGACCATTCACTTGGATCTTTTGATGGGAATTTTTTCGCTGTGTTTTTGGTTTTTAAATATGCAAATTCCCAACATATGATTGGTTGCCTCTTATATCTAATTGCGTCCAGGCCTGATATCATGTTCAGTGTTTGTTTATGTGCTCGCTTTCAATCTGATCCAAGAGAGTCTCATCTCTCAGCAGTTAAACATAATTTTAGATATCTTAAAGGTTATACTAATCTGGATTTGTTGTATAAGAAATATGATGAGCACAGGTTAGTTGGATTCTGTGATGCTGACTATGCTGGAGACAGAATAGAATGAAAAAGCACCAGTGGAGGCACTATTGCATTGTCAACTGCTGAAGCCGATACATTGCTGCTGCAGCTGTTCACAACTTCTTTGGATCAAGCATCAATTGGAAGACTAGTAGGTATTTGTGAGTAACATTCCAGTACTGTGTTATAACACTGCTACTATTAATCTTTCAGAAATCCTATATTGCATTCCAGAGCAAAGCATATAGAGATTAAGCATCATTTCATTAGAGATTATATGCAAAAAAGTGTTATAGATATCATGTTTGTTGATACTAATTATCAATGGGCAGATATCTTCACTAAACCTTTAACTCAGGATAAGTTTGCATTCATAAGAAAGCATCTGAACATGCATTATATAGACTGATTATGAGTCCAATGCATGCGTCCAATGCTAGTTAAGGTCCAATGTATGTGAGTCCAATGTGTGTGTTCTATGTGTTTACTTTGGTTCGTCCAATATATTAAATGAACTCAATCTTTGTCGAAAGGCAAATTTAATTCACATTCACTAACTGAGTCAGTTTCGTTTTCATAATTATAAAACCGTTTTTTATGGTTTCAAAACTAAAACGTGGGTCAAGCATTTAACGCGCATGTCACCTCACCTCTTTTTTTTATTTTCTTTTAAATTTTATCTGAAAATATGAAATGTTTTTTCATCTATATAATCGTATAGCTTAAAGGTGAAAAATTTTACAAACTCCTTCATCTTCAATCTCTCTCTTTGAAACCATTTTGCGAAAAACTCCTTTTCTGCATCTATGGCTACCTCTGCTTCTGATTCTGCTAAAGGAAAAGGAAAGGCTTTGAACACAGAGAATGCTGAGGTTCTCGTATAATACAAGTTCAAACTGAAGTTCTTCCCTGATCATGGGATTGACGTCTCACCCCACATTCAAGCTGCAAGTTGGGTGAACTTCTTTGAGGGTACTCCAGTGATTTACCCAGCACTGATTAGGAGTTCTGGACAAGCCCTACCATCACAGCAAGGAAATTCAAAAATATAGTGCTTAATACTAAGGTGATAGTATCTGAGGCAACCATCTCAAATGTCATTGGTTACGCTCAATCTAGAATCACATATGAGGATGAATGGGAAAAGGACTTGGGAGGAATGGAAACTATCAAGGAGTGTTTACTAAATAATACTACTGACAAACTGATTGGGTTAAAAATGACTGACAAGACTAAGGTTCTTCATCAAATCCTAAACAAGTCAATCATTCATAAGGCTGGTTCCAAGGACTCAGTCTCCAAAGCTTATCAGATCTGTCTTGTTCATCTTCTGCTGGATAAACAAGTCAACCTTCCTCATATTCTGTTTGGATGCTTTAAAATCTCCATTCAAGGGTTTGGGAAGAACACAACCATTCCATATGTTGCACTTCTTTCAAGGATCTTTGAGAAGCATTTGGTCTATAATGATTTCAAGACTTTGACTCCAAAACACAAGCACAAATACTTTGGAGTTCATGGGATTGAAAATCGGGTTCAACCAGAGTTTGGAAAATCAAGCTTGATGAAGATGAACCTGGACACTGTAACGAACTTTTAGAAAGGGCAAGAAAAGAAGAAAACGTCTCAGAAGGGTCAGATGCAAGTTACAGAAGAAGTGTCTGAACAAGCAACTTCCGCTGGATGCTCAGTGGAGCTCGTTTGTCAAACTATTAGGCAACCATTTTTCCGTCCAACAGTTGCCTCCGTCCAACCTTCAAGGAAAAGAATATTGGTCCTTTCAACTGTGGACGAAGATGAAGATGATGATAACTTATCTCTAAGGTGATCAAAGATCAGAAGAAGCAGTCTGCTTTTGAGGCACCACGGTCAAAACGTGATGTTAAAAGGCCAACATCAACGAGATCCAATCATCAAGGTAATACCGAACCCTCATCTCATTCAGTTATTACACCTATTGTGAGTCAACCCAATGTGGTTGCAAGTGTTGTAAGGGACATACAACACTCGTTTGGCATCTCTCCCCCCAACACAAACTCGAACACTAACAGAAACTGTGACGTCCCCAACTCCCACTCGAGGAAATCCTATTATTTTAGAACCCAAATATACTATTAATTATAAATTAACGATTACGCGCTTATTAAATCAGCGATAACATATGATCAATTTAAAAGTGCAATATCAGAGTAAACACAACGGGATAAACGAAACATCCACACACAGTGCTGATATATATATATATATATATATATATATATATATATATATATATATATATATATATATATATATATATATATATATACACATGGTGGCCCCATCAGTAGGGCTAAGTAATAATACAGACGAAAATACATAAGGAAATTGAAAACATAAACAAGGTACATCCAAGGACCTCCAAAATGAAACTATCAAAGCTCACCAGCACTTTCCCCATCCCACTCTCAAAGTACATCAAAACCTTTCCACACAATCCTAGAGACGCACTGGCTGGCTCTCACCCTGAGGATTCCCTGAGCTACCTTGTCCCTCTCCATGAGTGCGCCTATAAACCTACAGAGGCTCATACTTGGATGAGGAACTCGACACTACGATCTACGCCTCTGAGCTGCCCTCAGGTACCGCTCCGTACGCCTGCGTTGTCCTCGGTGGACGAAGCCTCTCCTGCTGGATACTACAGAAGACTGGGGTGCCATCCACAAGTAGTCTCGCTCCCTCTGCCTCGGAGGGTGCCACATCCGAGGGAATGGAAGAAACTGGTGCAACACCCTTTCCCGAGTGTCACATTCCCGAACGTTTATAAGGCCGAAAATATTTATTAATGCGGAAAATACGATTTTTCTTTTTCTTTTCTTTTCATAAAGATGTAATGGGATTAGTAAAGGTAATAAATATTACTAATAAGTGAACTTAGGTTCACCATGCATTACTAGGACATACATACAGTATTATAATACAGAAAACAGAAAACAGAAACAGAAATAACAACATTACTACATACAGACATAAGTCTAATGTATGACTGACATAAGAAAATACAATAAGTACTAGGAGTCATAGCTCCCAAAAGGTACTACAAAAACTGACATAGTCTGGCCGACAACAAAACTAAAACAGCAAAAGAGTCCACCTCCGAACTCAAAGGGACTGCGGAACGGAACCATCGTCGCGTCCATCTGTTCAAGCATCAACAACAAGTACCAGCAGAAAACATACAGATATGGGTGACATTCCCGTCATCAACACAACAAAACAGCAGTAGCAAAAACGGGACGACTCACCGGGTAACAGCGTACCCAACATGCTTACAAGGTTCTCAATATAAATCATGTTAAGCAGTTAACAACATAATAGCTTGCTAAACATTTAACAGCATAATATAAGGCATCCTTAAACAATACAGCGATGTATAACAGTAAACGTAAACATCAATAGCCATAAACATCAATAGCCATGCAATGCAATGCAATGTATATGACTCAATGTCAATGTCACTGGGTACTACTCTGACCCCTACTCCATGGAGCTAACAAAACATTCGGAGAGAGTGAATGGGAGAACATGTTCCGGTTTCTGCCAGCCATGAGCAAGATGCTACAACATTCGTAACGTGCACGTATCTGGCTTTACGGTAACACTCTCGACCAAACATGAAAAGTACGGCATCTAGTAGAGGATATCAGTGTATTGCACGGATTCGCCACGACACAGAAGAATCACCAACTGGTCACATGTCAGCCCTTCCAACCCTAATACCTCCAAAAAGACCATTGAAGATCGTCACCGTAAGATTCGCACCCGCATCAAGGTGTAAGCTCAACTCCTAGGCTCAAGGCCTTACAACTATGCACATGAAATGCCAATGCTTACACAAAGCAGATGCGATAAAGCAATGTCTATCCATTGGATAAACCTCAAGGTTCACTAAGGTTCTCTTCCTTAGGAACTACACACATCTTTGTTTTATAAAACATTTATCCATCGGATAAACCATTTATCCATCGGATAAATATCTCGTGATTCCTTTGGAATGATCCAGACTGCTTTCAGAATCGCCGACTGTCCCCACAAACCAACACAAGTCTTTTCAGCGTGTTTTGTCCTCACTCACACGCTTTCTAGGAAACCTCCCAGAAGGTCACCCATCCCATAATTACTCTAAGTCAAGCACGCTTAACTATAAAGTACTTATGTTCTAAGCTCCCGAAAAGAAGATAAATCTTGTTGATATGGGTAGTACCAATCAATTCTTATATGCTTTCCCTTAACTATACAGTCCCATACCTGCATAGCCTCAGGATTCCTTCCACTGTACAGTCCCATACCTGCACAGCCTCAGGATCTCTCTCATTCCAGTTATCACAAGACAGAAACAATTGAACGACTAACCTGGATCCGAATCACCGATCCGTCATCGAACTACTGTTTCGAAAATCAAAACGTTTCGTGTTCGTGTTTACGTCTTATGAATTATGTCTCAAGTCCTAAGCATTATGAATAAGGATTGAGAATCCTCTTAGATAAGTCTTTAAGCCTTTCTAAGATATTAATCCCTTGTTTTTCAATTAAGGAAACAAGTGTTGATTTCACTTAAGTCTTATGAAGTCATTGATGTACTAAGTCATCAATGGATATAGTACATGGTCTTGTTCCACCACATACCATACTTAATTAACCCTTGTCTTCAACTCTAAGTTAATTATTTAACTTAGGTTTTTCACGCGTAAAACTTTACGATTGAGTTAGAAAACTCCTTTGTAAACCAAACAACTTTTACAATTGAAAACTCATTTGATTTGAAACAACATTTGAACTACTTACTTCACTTCTAGCATTTTCTGAAACATGAAATTCGCTTAGCGGAATTCCATTCGCTTAGCGAAAATGAGGTAGTAATGCCTCCTTTGGAACTTCTCTGGTTCGCTCGGCGAGTTATAAATCGCGTAGCGAAATGTATTGTATTCGCTTAGCGAATATGAATTCGCGTAGCGCAAGTTCAGACGGTTGCACCTCTTTAGAAACACCTCTGGATCGCTCTGCGAGACAGAATTCGCGTAGCGAAACTTCACTTTGTTCGCTTAGCGAGAATGATTTCGCTTAGCGAAAGTTCAGACGGTTACACCTCTATTGGAGACTTCTCTGGATTGCTCAGCGAGATGTAATTCGCGTAGCGAAATTTGCTGGGTTCGCTTAGCGAATATGAATTCGCTTAGCGAAAGTGAGGCAGTGATGCCCAACTAAGACTTTCCCTGTTTTTCGCGTAGCGAAAGTAAATTCGCTTAGCGAAAAGTTGCCTTCAAACAAGGCACCAACCTTAGGGAACCATTTTGATTCTCTTCATGAAACCACTTCTTTTCTCATTTTGAGTCACTTGATTAGCTAGATGAACTAAGGATAAGGTATAAAACATATTTCACTTTGGTGAAAGCTCTTTGAGATTTAATTCCATTTAAAGTCACTTAGGGTTTTTCTTTGAAAAACACAAGTTATTGAAAACACTTTCTTTACATCAAAACTTGACTTGTCCAAGAACTATTCATATCCTTCCTTTCCTCAAGGTCATGGCTAATAGCCAACTAGGAATCAATGTGAGGTTTTACTTCATCAACCAATCAAAGTATGGCTCACAACACTTACACAATCATGATAACCATAATACACATTACTACCTCATAATCAAACATCCAAGTTCATCACACATTATGGTCTCATAATCAACAATAAAAAGTCCATACTTGATCTAATGATCAAAGTAGGTTTTCCAACATACATGATGAAAATGGTTTTTCATTCAATCATCTCATCATCAACATATGCTAAAGCACAACACAACATACCAAAGCATAAACACATCATGACATTCTTGTTCTCCATGAGAACTTAACAAAACATAACAACTAAAAGTGAACCCAAACTAAAGGGTTTCACCCACACATAAAGTAAACAACCATCTTCACCACCACCATCTTGGTGTGATGAGGTTCTTCTCCCCATACCTGTTGAAGAGCAGATTCCCGGATCAAAGTCGGTTGATCGGTTTGTGAACCTTCTGATAATTGTCACCAACTACAAACAACCAAACAATCAAATATTAAACAATAATCAAACCACTCAACAATTCTCACAAAGAGGGTTTCGGCCACCCTAAAGAGAATAAAGCTAGGAATTGATCTTGGTTTTCCATTTCATGGATTCAAAAGCATTAGGAAAGCTAAGCATGAAATCAAGTGTTAAAAATCAAAACTTGATGAAAACACTATTCATCATCATCAAGAAGGGTTCGGCCCTAATGTGCTTTTTGAGCTATGATGAGAGTTGAATCATAAGCTCTTGGGTTTAGATAGAGAATGATGAGGTGAGTTCAAAGAACTTGGTCTTACCTCAAAAGGATTTTTCTACAATTTCCTATGGATTTTAAAAGTTTTGGATCTAAGAAATGATTTTCATGAAAATGAAGATTGATCTTGAAATAAAGAGATATTCAAGAAGCTAAGAGATCATAGAAGTGATCTTACCTTGAAATGATGGAAGATTGCTCAAGGAATCAAGTGATTCCAACAAGTGATTCAAGCTTTTCAAGAAGAAAAATGGAGTTTCTCTTCAAGAACAACAATGGTGTTCTTCTTTGGCCAGAAATTTCGTGAATGAGGGGCTGGATGGGCTGAGTTCAGCCTTAAAACAAGTCACTTAAGGGCAAAATAGTCATTTGCCAAAAGGGTAAAATGGTAAAAGTGCAAAAGACTAAGGTTAGGGGCATTTTGGTCATTTTGCGTCTAGATTTTCCCGATCGTCATGACGACTCTGGCATACTCTCCCAAGTGTCCTGGGATGTTGTGATATCAAGATTATCTGTTGGCGAGTCTCGGTAAGTCCATATGTGGCTCCGTTCGTCACCCGATTGAGAATTCCGCCCGAACGAAGGTCAGGAAGTTATTTTTCTGAAATTTTTACGAAATTTAACCAAAACGTAGATAATCGAATTCTAAGACTTACTGTCTCGTTCACGGGTCCATCTGAGGTCTTCTGAGCAGTAAAATCATACTGTCAGTGTAAAAACGCAGACCGGACTCCGTTTGAGTTTTCGACTCAAAACTTAATCGTAGCTTCCTACGATATCGTCGAGCATGACTATGGTCTCGGAATATTTTATTTCCATTCCTAAGACCTCGAATAAAATAAAGACGTTAAAATACTGAAGAATTAGAAAACGTGAAAATCGGGGCGTCACAACTGGTACACGCGATAAGGTCCTATGATGTCCACATACGGTGGTGTGCCGCTCCGGAAGATCAAGCTGACAGGTCCAGTGTAGACGGCCAAAAAGGTCGAGGGGTCCACTTGTCATCCCCTCTTATCATGGTAGACTATCTCAATGTCACCCAGCACCGGCATCCGCGGAGCCCCCATGATAAACGGGTGAAGCCTTGGGTCCATTCTTTTTTTTTTTTTTAACAAAGGTAAGGTAAGGAGCCTCGTTAAAATCTTCAGATACAAAACCCTCCTTAGGGAAAAAACATCATGAAGGAAAAAGAGTACTCCTCCCTAATTTTATTAAAAAAGGAAAAAATACAAAATGAATGGGGGGACTTAATACCAAAACCCATGAAAAATACCAAATCCTCTATCAGAGGATAAAAAATCCAAAAACAAAGAAGCTCACCTAAATCTATAATTAGGAAGGCTAAATCTATTTCTAAAAAAAGTCATCACTAATAAAACTAGGAATTAAATTCCACCAAATTAAGCTAGTGGCAGAGAGACCAAAATTAGCTAGTTTGTCAGCACAAGCATTCCCCTCTCTATAAATGTGAGAGCAGTGAAACCTCATTCTCTTTGTCATTTCTAAACAATTCAACCACCGATTTCTTAGCTTCCAAGGAACCAGAGAAACATTCTTAAAAGCTGAAACCACAAGAAGGGAGTCACATTCCAACCAAAGATTAAACCAACCTTTGTAGAAAGCAAATTCAATAGCAAACATATCACCAGATAACTCAGCAAAAAGAGCTGAAGCAGGGCCTAAATTTACAACAAAATAGCTAAGCACAACTGCAATCCTATCCCTGAAGATCCTACCACAAGCAGCCATACCAGGACACCCTTTAACAGCACCATCTGTATTACATTTAATGACATTGCAACTAGGGGGTAGCCAGATCACCTCTTGAACCTTTGGAGCAGAATCAAGATGACCACTAACCTTGAATTGTCTTAGCAACAGCAATTCTGAAACTGAATTAGACATAACACCTGAACTAGAGTTTGAAGAAAGAGAAACCTAAGAAATGATTCTGTTCTTAGCAGAATGGAAAGAGACTGTTTGATCATCAAATCTCAACTTATTTCTGCAAAACCAAACTGTATTGATGATATTGAGAAGGCCAGCAACAACTAAATCCACAACTTGAGAGCTCCAGCCTTTCCTCCAAACCCCTAGAACAGAAGCAAAACTAGAAGTGTCAATCTGGCAACCAAGACAACTTCCAAACCAGTTCCATAGCCGCAGAGCAAAAGAACAATCCAAGAAAAGATTATTAGTTGATTCAGCTGAAATACCACATAAGCTGCAAACAGAAACAATCACACAGCCTTTACTCTTCAAATTCTCATCTGTTGGAATCTTATTATGCATAATTTTCTAGAAGGTTAATGATTTTGAAGGAGGAATACAATTTCTCCAAATCAGTTTTGTCCAGGCTGCAGGTTGACTTTTTCTAACATGAAAGTTATAAGCCTCCTTGAATGGCAATGTGCCTGAATCTGTGAACCTCCATCTAGGCTGATCTTCACTAGGATGAATAGGAAGAATAATCTTCTCAATTTCAGACTTCAGAGCAGGAAATCGGGTGATCAAAGAATTAGGCACCCTCCACTTCCCCTCAATAATGAAATCACTGACTTTAGCCTCAAGAAGGTTCTGCATCTCCACTGGAATTTCCATTAGATCAGCAATTCTAATATCCAACCACTTATCTCCAACCACTTATCTAACTAGAAATGCACCTTGTTCCCAGTGCCAATTTTCCAATCAGTATTCTCAATAACAGAAGGCAGCATTATTTTCAAACCAGGCCAAATTGAAGAGCTGATGTAAGAAGTGCTTTGCTTACCATTTTTAAAAATTCTTGCTCTCATCAGAACAGACCATTGCTGATCATAATAAAGAAAATCCCAAGCCAACTTTAGCATAACTGCTTTATTGATGCAATTGACAGATCTTATACCAAGGCCTCCCTCCAACACAGGTGAGCAAACTTTGCTGCAAGCCACAATGACTACCTTCTTAGTATTTATGTCTCCAACCCATATAAAATTCCTTATCCATTTATTTAAGGTACTCAACAAAGCAGCAAGCCAAACATATAGTCTGAAACTGTATAACAGCATGCCTAAAATAACCGATTTTACTAACTCCACCCTTCCCATGATGGAAAGCAAAGAGCCTTTCCAAGAGTTTAATTTAGATTTCACCTTATCAACAATAGGCATTAAATGAGATTTTCTAGGCTTCCCTTTGAAAAGGGGAACACCAAGGTAATAAAAAGGGAGAATACCTGCTGTGAATCCCAACATAGATGCAATTTCCCCAATTCTAGAAGTAGATATTGGCCCTGCATAGAATCTGGACTTTTCCCTACTAATACCCTAACCAGAAGCTTAAGCATAACATTGAAACAACTCCAACAGATTAGTCAAATTCTTCTTAGAAGCTCTGCAAAAAATCATTATATCATCTGCATATAAAACATGACTTGGCAAACAAAAACCTCTAGGACCAGCCATAAGTTGTAATTTCCCATCAGCAACTAGCTTAGATAAACCTCTACTAAGGACCTCTTCAGCCAAGCAAAAGAGAAGAGGGGACAAAGGATCCCCTTGCCTAACCCCTCTCTTACAATTGAAGAAACCAATAGCATGGCCATTAATAGAAACAGAAAGCTTGGCTGAAAGAAGAATGGTTCTGATCCAGCCACAAAACTTACTATTAAAGCCAAAAGAATTAAGAACTTTCAAAAGGAAATTCCAATCTATAGTGTCAAAGGCTTTTTTGATGTCAATTTTAACAGCTAACTGACCACCATAGGACCTTTTTTGCAGCAAGTTTATTGATTTAGAAGCAAGGCCAATACAATCACTGATTTGCCTACCCTTAATAAATCCTCTTTGGTTGCCAGAAATGATGTGAGGAGCTATAGCAGCCAGTCTATCGGCCAAAACCTTTGTGATGACTTTGAATTGGAAATTGGCTAGAGCAATAGGTCTGAATTGCTCAACTTTGTCAGCACCATTCAGTTTTGGAATAAGCACAACAACATTCGAATTTAAATTAGGCATGATCCAGTCCTGTTGAAAAAACTGAACAGTGGCATTATAGACATCATTAACAATAATTCCTCGGTAAGTATGATAGAAGAAGCCACCAAATCCATTAGGTCCAGGGGCCCCATTCCCATTCATAGAGAAAACATCATTTTTTACCTCATCTAATGAAGGAAGAGTAGTCAGCAAAGCATTGCCTTGATCAGTAACTAGTGAAGGAATCACCCCATCAACTATATCCATATTGGTGCAGTCATTTGGAGTAGCAAAAAAATCCATATAATATTGCAAGATATGACTCTCTAAATCATCTACATCATATAGAATATCATCATTCTTCCTCATGATAGAAATCTGCTTTGTAACATTTCTTATTTTTGCCATTCTGTGGAAAAATTCTGTGTTTCTGTCTCCATTTGTATGCCAACTTACTCTGGACTTCTCATGCCAATAGTCTTCTTCATAAGCAAGGATTTTCTGCAGCTCAAATTGAGCATCCTTCTCCTGAGAAAACAGTTCCTCTGAACCACCATTAGTATCAATTTGATTCTAAATCTTGCCTACTTCTGCTAAAGCAGATTTGACCTGCACATGGATATCGCCAAAACAAGTTTTGTTCCAGACCTTAAGCCTGGCTTTAAGGTTTTTTAATTTCTGAGATAAAATTGCCAAAGGGCAGCCAACAACAGGAGTCTTCCAAACCTCTTCAATTAGCTTATAACAGTCAGGGTGTCTAGCCCACATTTTCAAGAACTTAAAAGAAGAACCATGTTGCTTCTCATCTCTCTTCAAGGATAACAAGATAGGGTGACGATCTGACTTGCTCTTAGTTAGTGTGCAACAGGCCACTCCCGACCAAAAATCAATCCAATTATTATTGCAAACAGACCTACCTAATCTCTTCTCTCTTCTCCCATTATTCCAGGTGAATTGTGATCCCCTTGTCTCAATATGAACCAAACTATTCTGATCAGACCAAGCTCAAAACTCATCACAAGAAGTTTTATTTGGAAGACACTTGCCTCTTTGCTCATGAGAACCAGTAATTGCATTAAAGTTACCAATGAAGCACCATGGATCCTTAAAATTCTGCTGTAAAGTAGTTAACTCAGACCATAAACATCTCCTCACATGAAAATCAGTTGAAGCATAAATGGCTGAGATAAAAACATCTTTCATATCAACCTTCAAAGAAAACGACACTTGTTGGGAAGAAGAAGCTACAACCAAGGGATCGAAGTGATTAGCACATAAACACCAAAGATTGGGAAGCAAAGGACCTCTACTATTTTCAGCAAAAATTTTTAATTTCAGCTTTTTCAAATAACCAATAGGTAGTTTAGAAGAAGATATCCAAGGCTCAGATATAAAAAGAAAATTCGGCTTGTTAATAAACACCAATTTCTTTAGGACCAACCTTGTATCTTGGTTGCCTAATCCTCTAACATTCCAATATAACAATTTCATTGCTCACCAAAATGGAGGCCTGCTCTAGACCTTGTAACTCTGATTACATAAAATTCCATACCCTTTTTCCTCGATTTTTTCATCTTCCTCTTTTGGGACTTGGAAAGAACCTTAGTAAATTCAGGCTTTTGATCATGATTAGCAGGACTATTAAGATATTCCTCAGCTCTACCTTGATTTTCAGTAGGAACCTCTTCATCAGATTCTTCAATTTCATCAGCCCATAGTCTACCAACCACTCGACAATCTTTGTTAACTACAGAATTATTATGAACTTCTGGAGTTTCCATTGCATTAACAGAACCCACATTAACCTCATTCTGAGAACCAGGATGGTGCTCACTTGTTGCAGAATTGGAAACATGTGTTTCTGACTTCCAATTTTAACCAGAGCATTGATTCCTTTTGGGTACATGAATAACAGATGGAGATAAAGGGGGATTAGCCCTATGCAATTGCTCATCAACATTTATGATTTCAATAACAAGATACTCTAACTCAGAGACAACATTAGGGATATTAATATTATTCGAGACATTGTTATTTTGCTTACTAGTTTCACCCTGCAGCAAAGGCTGAGGAATTTGATCTTGTTTTCCTTTAGGGGCAGGCTTAGCATCATCAATTGCTACTTTAGGCACATATTTAGAAACCACTTTCTTGGGTTGCAAGATATTATTATTGTCTCTCCTATCAAGATTAGGATTTTTCTTTTTGCATCCTTCTACAGAATGGCCAATAACAGAGCAGAAAGAACAGAATGCGGGTAGAAATTTATATTCTATGTCCACCCAGAAAGCGAACCCATCTCTTTCGACTAAGATTCTATAAGTAAGTTGATTAACCAAGTCAATATCCACTAATACACGAGCAAAATGGCCAAAATTCTTCTTAATAGTCGCATCATCCAATGACAAAGGGATACCAATGCCTCTCGCAATGGAAAACAAGATTTTTCGCCGCCAGTATTCTTGTGGTAATCCAAAGATCCTAATCCACCCTTGAAAATTCGTCTACTTCACCAAGTTAGGGCAAAAAATCTGGTGTCCAAGAAAAGAGACGCAACGAACCAGGTGCAACATTCCAAGAATCACCAGCAAAGACCTTCCTTAAATTCTCTACCGAGGAGAAGGAAAATTCACAAAATCCTTTCCCAATAGGTGTCATCTTCCAATCCGAGATATCTTTCCATAACCTCAATAGCTTGTTGCGCAAGTCTTGAGCCTTAACCGGAGCATCACCCTTAGATAAAACCAACCTTCCATGAAGATTGTTTTTACAACTCTCTAAACCAGCTATATACTCTTCCGGAGGAATTTTGATTGCAATATCATCACCCTTAACGCAAGGAACTGGCAACTGGCTAAGTGGTATATCGCATGCATTGCTTAAAGCATGAGCAAAAGATTTAGTATGAATACGTGAAAGGGACGAGGGTGGAACAACAGAAACCGAATGTGAATAAGGACAAGCAGTCTTGTGAGAAGCCTTAGCGGAAGAGGATTCTAGGAACAAGAATTGCCAAGGGCAATCCATGAGGCCGGAGGGTTAGAGCGCGGCTGATCACATCGGAAACTCTAAAGTTTCATGCAAACCCTAGCAACACATACAAATTACACATACAAAATCGAAATTACACATACAAAGAAATACAGGGTGATAAGAAATACAGCACATCTATAACAGGGATGACGCAATGCAGCACATATAGCAAGACACAACCATCTCTCAATATCACGACACCATAGTTGTTCCCTAACTAGACGTACACATACTCTTTCTATGCATGCCAGCCGGTACTAAACACCCTACTAAGGGCAACATCACGTCCGCATATCGGACAACAAGTTGGTTCGTTCCGGTAATCCGTTCCGCTCATCGTGACCCATAAGAGTGCATCACCGCTCAACTGTCCTAGACAAAAAGGGTTAACTGGGCCTCCACGGAAGATCTACCGACAACTGGAAAGACTCAGGGCTCTAGTCCGGATAACCATACTTAGCCAGGACCGCCACGACACGATAGGCGCTACCATACCGGTCTTGTGTGGGTACACCTGGGTCGAGTATATCCCCAATGTCTCTCAAACATTCCCTTCCGTTTTCCACACCCGCACTCGATGCACCAACCTCGTATGCCTCACAGCATACGGCTCGCCACTTGGCATCAATGCATATCCTATGCATGTCATCCATCTCTCTTGAGTTAATATCACAACACATGTAAACTTGCTCTTAGCAACATGAGCTCCAAACTCCATAGGTACACATACGAGCTCCAAACTCCACTTACACATACAAGCTCCTAGCTCCACTTGTACACATATGAGCTCCAAGCTTCCATCATGACCTTATGAGCTCCAAGTTCCACTAAACCTCAAATCTCAATTATCAGCTCAAACATCCACCGCGGAGTCAAAGCCCTAATCATGCTAAACCACCGAATCTCATACATACACGCATTTCTAGATATAATGCAACAGTTTATCAAATAGCAACATCCTCCATAAAGTAATAAACAACATATATACCAACATACCATTATCATCAACATATCATGCATCTCTTGCAAATATCAAATGTCATAAATAACAGGTACGCATATATCAACACAAAACACATTTTATCATGCATCACAACTCTGCTATCCTAGGGTATCAAATATAATGGTGATAGCCCAAAGTAGACTAAACCCAGGGTTTAGGTACTTTGTCAGGGCTCAACCTCACGTAGGGTTTAGGTTTCCCCCACACACATAAAACATACAATTTAGCTATATGGACAACTATTGCCTCCCCGACGTGTGTAACTCTTTCTCCCCACCTAATTGCAAAAGTGGTGATAATCACGAACACAACGAGCACTCCTTTGCTCCTCTCCTTGCCTCATAGCCACAGCCTACCGGCTCCAACGGGTTCCGCACGCAACTTCCAAACTTGCCCTAATCATGGAAATAACATG
The DNA here is from genome assembly GCA_039655645.1 of Ammopiptanthus mongolicus. NCBI lineage: Eukaryota > Viridiplantae > Streptophyta > Magnoliopsida > Fabales > Fabaceae > Ammopiptanthus > Ammopiptanthus mongolicus. Next base: position 40,834,974 of record CM077345.1, read on the forward strand.
TAGACCATAGTATTAACCCTAATACGAAGTTAAAACCATGAAAAGAAGCTTAAACCAAAAGAGAACATTGTATAGGTACAATGTAGGTAGATACGGAACCTCAGCTTACCCTTGACGGATCACGAAAGTAAACCGACAGAATTGGAGTAGGAGTTGCGTTGATCGCGAAAACACGATCGGAATTGGAATTGGACTACGAACGGGTCACAAACTTGGATTGAAGCTCCCAACTTGTCTCTGGTCTCTAGCTCAGCTCTCTGGGCGTATGAGGTTTGTAAAACTCGTCCATGGTGAAAATGAACAAGTATTTATAAAGGTAAAACTCTGTTGCGAACGCTTTAGAGTCCTGGAACTCCACGCTTTAGCGTTTCAACGCTTGAGCGTTGTCTTCCTCAACGCTTGAGCGTTGTCTTCCTCAATGCTTGAGTGTTGACGCCAAGGCACCACCCATCACGTGCCAGCCGCGACGCGTAACCGACAAGTGTCATGTAACACCTCGTTTTTTTTTAAAAACTTTCTAAAAGCTTTCTAATATTAATTTAACAGTATTTGTGTGTTTGTATTTTATTGAAGGGTCTAGAGAGTGAAATAAAATAAACTCAGACCATAGTCAATCTCTACGATATCGTAGGAAGCTATGGTTAAATTTTGGGTCGAAAACTTAGACGGAGCCCGGTCTACGTTTTTCATTTACAGTAGTGTTTTACTACTATCAAGACCTAATTTGGATCCGTGAATGAGACAGTTAGTTTTAGAATCACGTTTCCTACATTTTTGAAAAAATGTGTCCTGACCTTCGAAAATGAAAATAATATAAAATATTCGGGCGAATACTCGAATCGGGAGACGATTGGAGCTGTAAATGGATTTACTGGGACCCGCTAACGGAAAAACTTGATGTCACATCAAGTCACATCACTTCGGGAAGCGTGCCATGACTCGAAACTGTCATAATGACAAACGAAAATATCTGGACGCGAAAAGACCAAAATGCCACTAGTCTTTTTCCTAAAGGATATTTATGTCCCTAAAATATCTAAAATTTTCATGACTCACCCTCACTCTCTCTCTCCCATCCATCTTCTTCTTCTTCCTTCCTTTTCTTCTTCTCCTCCATTTTCTTCCTTACTTTCCTCCATTTTTTCTCAAGCTTCCACAAAGAATTTCAAGAAACTTTGTGAAGCAAAGTTGATCATCTCGTCCTCCTCTATCATCAAATTGGTATGGACTTTTCTCTTGAGCGCTCAATCTTCATTTTTCTCCATTAAAAGTCCCTAGTTTCAAGTTTATGCTTCAAACTTCAAAAATCCATGGAAATTTGTAGAAAAATCATTTTAATGTTAAACCAATTTCGATGAGCTAGATTCTTTGCCCTCTTTCATAATCCAAGAGCTCGTAAGCAAAAGAGCTCTCTAGCTCATATGGTTATGGAGAGGCCGAATCCTATATGTGGGGAAAGCTTGAGTTTTTGATTCCATTTTTGAGTAAAAAGACTTACTCCAATGTTGTGCATGCTTAAAGATCATTGATCCAAGAGTTAGGAATTTTTAGACATCCCAAGCCTATTTTACCATGAAGAGGCCGAACCTAGCTTGTAAGAGAACTAGGAGTTTTACTTCAAGTTTTTGAGTAAAAAGACTTACGCTAGTGTTGTGTGCACTTGAGGGTCATTAATCCAAAAGTTGGCAGAATTTCAACACCTCTAGCATATTTAACTAAATAGAGGCAGCAGCCAAGTTCTAGGGATTAAGGGATTTTTAATTAATTGTATTAATTTCTGGTTGTGTTTTGTGGTATAGAATCGGATAGGAATCTGACGTTCGACCACGCACCCGATTGACAATCGCCGAGCCGCATCCGGAGTCTCACTGGAACTTTACTAAGGTGGGGAGAAAGAACTGATATCGTCGAGAAGGGAAGCTAGTATAGATTATATATACGTGTGTAGGGGAACCTTAAACCCTACTAGAGGTTGAGCCCTGGATAAAGTGTCTGAACCCTAGGTGTAGGCACTTTTGGGCTACCACCACTAAGTTGATAATACGGATGATGTAATTGATTGAGGTTGATGTGTTGAATTATTTAATTGATTATCTGTTTACTTGCTATGTTGAACTGCCTGTGTGATGAACTGTTGTCTGACATTGTGGTGATATCTGTACAGGAAGAATTTCTGTTGCGATATTTTATTGTGATTGGTTGATTGAGTGTTGATGAGAGTATGGCGAGTGTTGATGTTGTTCGGGTTGATACCGTCATGGTCCCGACCATGAAATTGTGGGTCGTAGACGCGAGGCATCGTGATGTTGATGTTGATGATGATGTTGATGTTGATGTGGATGCGGTGTATCGTGGTCGTGGCCGAGTGCTTAGGTGTGAGGTCTCGGTATCAACCTGCGATGGATGTTTGTTGCATATCATATCATTTCATACCACAGCATATTTTTCCCAAAGGGGGATGTCCAATTGGGGACGCGATGTTTTTAATCTTGAGGCGGGATGTCCAATTGGGGGACGTGATGTGATGTTATCCCGACGAGGATGTCCAATTGGGGACGTGATGTATCGGCCGACATGCATATAGGGAAGTCAGCATATACATAGGGACTAATATCCTTCTTATAGGTTTATCTGAGAGAATGACTTTTGAGATAGTTGTGGCGTATGACTTAAGAGATGGGTGATGTTGTGTTGTATAGTTTTTATGTGTCGTGTGATGCATGTATATATATATTGTACTGATGCCCCTTTCCATATTGATGATATATGTTTCTTATCTCCCTGTGCTTTCTCTGTATGTTTACTTTATTTTATGGGAAGACCCCAAGGAGGTACTAGTTGCTGAGGAGCTGGATGGCACTCCTTACGAGCCTAACGCCGGAGGACGAGTCACGGACCCTAGCCTCGAGAGGTTGGGCAGTGATCGTGGTTAGCCAGAGAGCTTTCTCTAGGCCTTTTATGTATTTTGATTTCAGTCTGTACTGATGCACTTCGTATGTATACACTATTACTGTAGCCCTACTGATGGGGTAACCGATGCATGTACATAGATCTTTATATTTTAAAATTTGTGTACTATGAAAAGTTGTGTGCCTTAATTTCATTTCGCTTCCGTGTTTAATTTTTCGCTTCGCTTCGTAACAACAAGGCGCGCTAACGATTATAATATGATTAAGGTTAGTTAATATCTTAAGTTCTCCAATGGGACGGTGGGTCGTCTCATGTCACTTTACGTCCCATCACTGCCAGTCACTGGTCAGAGGGTCCACGCTTGAGCGTCCAAATCTCTCCACGTTAGAGCATTAGCACGCTTGAGCGTTACACTAGTCCACGCTTTAGCGTTCTGCTCCTGATCCCCTGTCCTTCATCCTTCTCTTATCCAATTCATCCCTACTCTTAGCGTACACTCTAAACACACTTTCAAGCTATGGAAATAATTATCAACAAACGTATACATACTCAATCTAAACCATCTACCTCAATTAAGGTTTCCGAAAAACTAAGATGTTACATTACCACCTTCCTTAAAGAGAATTTTGTCCCGAAATTCCTCGTTCATACCTATAAATAACGACGGATATTGTTGGCGCATTTGAGCCTCTCTTTCCCATGTTGAATCTCCGGTTACTGGGACCCATTCCACTCTCACCAAAGGAATCTGCTTATCGTGAAGCTCTTCTATCCACTATCCGAGCAGGTAAAGCCTCGTATTGAAGGTTCTCTCTTAACGGGATTGATTCGGGCTCTAACACATGCGATGGATCAAGATAGTACTTTCTAAGCTGGGATACATGAAAAACATCATGAAGTCTTGATAAGTTAGGTGGTAAGGCGATTTGGTAAGCTACTGGACCAATTCGGAGAAGAATATGAAATGGTCCTACGAATCTGGGTGTAAGCTTTCTGGATTGAATTGCCCTGCCAATACCGGTCCTTCGAGTAACTCTTATAAATACATGATCGCCCTCCTGGAAGTCTAAAGGTCTCCTCCATTTATTAGCGTAGCTCTTTTGCCTATCCCTCGCGGTTTTCATCTTCTCCCAGATCAAATTGACTTATTCTGTTGTCTGTTGTATCAACTCGAGGCCAAACAACTGATTTTCTCCAGTTTCATACTAACACAGTGGAGTCCTACACTTTCTCATGTACAAAGCTTCATACGGTGCCATCCCAAAACTTGAGTGATAACTGTTGTTGTAGGTAAACTCAATCAAAGGAAGAAAATCGTCCCAACTTCCCGTGTGTTCCAACACACATGCTCTTAGCAAATCTTCCAGCGATTGAATCGTCTGTTCTGACTGACCATCCATTTGGGGATGATAAGTAGAACTCAACCTTAACTTAGTTCCCAACACACCACTCAAGCTTCTCCAAAACCTTGAAGTAAACCTCGGGTCTCGGTCCGATATAATACTTGAAGGCACACCATGTAGCTTCACCACCTCCCTGATGTAAATCTGAGTTAGCCTTTCCAGAGAATAATTCTGGTTGATAGGCAAGAAATGAGCACATTTCGTCAACCTATCTATGATGACCCAAATTGCATCACACCTCTACTGAGTCCTTGGTAACCTAGAAACAAAGTCCATTGCAATACTGTCCCACTTCCATTCTCGAACATCCAATGATTGCAAACAATCCTGCTGGCTTCTGGTATTCAACCTTTGCCTTTTGACACACCAAACAGGATAGGACATAAGCCACTACTTCCTTCTTCATCCCTGGCCACCAGAATAACTTCTTCAGGTCCTGATACATCTTAGTAGCCCCTAGGTGAAAACTCAACTTGCTCATGTGTGCTTCTTCCAAAATCATACTCTTAACTTCACTATCCTCAGGCACACAGATTATGTCGCTAAACCTGATGAGACCATCTGAACCCCTCTTAAACTCAAAAGTTTCGCATTCCTCAATCGACCGGTTAACCTTCTTAAGGTACTCATCCTCAGCTTACCTTTTCCAAAGCAGATTCAAGAAATCGCTAGTAACCTCGATCATCCCAAGATTCATCTTATCCTCGATGATTTCCACATCCAGAGTCAAATCCCTGAATTGTTCTAACAACTCAATCTCTTATACCATCATGGCAGATATGTGTAGGGACTTCCTACTGAGTGCATCCGCTACGATATTCGCCTAACCTGGATGGTATTGCAGGTCGAATTCATAGTCCTTTATGAATTTCATCCACCTCCTCTGCCTCATGTTCAACTCCTTTTGGTCTAACAAATACTTTAGGCTCTAATGGTCGCTAAATATGCTAAATTTAGCACCATACAGATAATGTCTCCACATCTTCAATGCAAACGCTATCGCAGCTAGCTCCAAATCATAAGTTGGATAGTTCCGTTCATGCATTCTCAACTGTCTGGAGGCATATGACACCACTCTTCAATCTTGCATGAGGACACAACCCAATCCTTGATATGACGCATCACAATACACGTCCAAACGTTCTAATGGATCTGGCAAAACCAGCATCGGCGACGTGGTCAACAGGCGCTTCAACTATGAGAAACTTTGCTCACAAGCTTCCGACCACTCGAACGCCTTCCCCTTTCTCATCAACTGCGTCATAGGCAACGCAATCTTAGAGAATCCCTCGATAAACTGCTTGTAGTAGCCTGCCAAACCAAGAAAACTGCGAACCTCGCTCATAGACTTCGGGCTTTCCCACTTAACTACCGCTTCAACTTTAGCAGGATCCACCATGATTCCATCCTTCTTGATCACGTGTCCTAGAAATTGTACTTCTTCCAACTAGAACTCACACTTAGATAACTTTGCATATAACTACCTATCCTTCAACACCTGCAGCACCGCTCGAAGATGCTCTTGATGCTCCTCTTTACTCGGACAGTAAATAAGGATGTCATCGATAAACACGACAACAAACTTGTCTAAGAACGGTCGAAATATCCTATTCATATAGTTCATGAACACAGCCCGAGCATTAGTTACACCGAACGGCATAACCAAATACTCGTAATGCCCATTACGACTTTGAAAAGCAGTCTTCGGTATATCCTCTTTTCTCACCCTGATTTGATGATAGCCAGATCGCAGATCGATCTTGGAAAATACAAATGCTCCTCTCAACTAATCCATCAAATCATCTATCCGTGGCAACGGATACCTATTTTTTATCGTCACTTTATTGAGTTGACGATAATCCACACATAACCTTGAGCTCCTATCCTTCTTCTTGACGAACTGTATCAGAGCTCCCCATTGCGATGCACTAGGTCTGATGAATTCCTTACCTAGCATCTCATCCAACTGTTTCTTCCACTCTACCAACTCTACTGGAGACATTCAATAAGGTGTTATTGAAATAGGTCCAGTTCCTGGTACAAGGTCTATGGTAAACTCGATCTCCCTTTCCGGTGGTAACCCTAGAACATCACCCGGAAATACCTCCGGAAATTCTCGCATAATCGGCAGCGCTTCCACGTTTGGAGTTTCCTTCGCTTCCAAGGAGAACAGCACCATGCACTCTCCAGATGGTACACCCTTCAGAATACTTTCATTAGCAGCCGTCAATCCAGATTGCTCAGAAAAACAAAGAGTCTTATTTGAACAGTCTAGTATCACATGGTTAGCCGAAAGCCAATCAAGCCTAAAATAACATCAATCTGTTGCATAAGCAGACAGACCAGGTCAACAATGAAACGTCTGTTTTCTATTGTAATAGGGCATTTCAAGCATACAAACAGGGTAGTCAATGAATCACCAGTAGGTGTGGAAACAGTAAGGTCATAGGGTAAAGATGAAACTAGTAACCCTAAATGATCCATGCTCCATAGAAATAAACGAATGAGTAGCCCCCTGTAACACCCCGATTTTCAAGCTTTTCCTAATTATGCAGTATTTATGAACTTATATTTTATTCGATATCTTAAGAATGAAAATAAAGTATTCCGATACCATAGTCATGCTCAACGGTATCGTAGGAAGCTACGATTAAGTTTTGGGTCGAAAACTCAAACAGAGCCCGGTCTGCGTTTTTACATTAACAGTATGATTTTACTACTCAGGACATCTCAGTTGGACCCGTGAATGAGACAGCAAGTCTTAGAATTCAATTCTCTACATTTTGGTAAAATTTCAAAAAAAAAATTCAAAAAAATCACTTCCTGACCTCCGTTCGAGCGGAATCCTCAATCGGGTGGAGAACGGAGCCGCATATGGAGTTATCGGAACCCGACAACGGATAATTTTGATATCATATCATGTCAAATCACTTGGGAGAGCATGCCAGAGTCATCATGACGTTCGGAAATATCGGGACGCGAAATTACCCAAATACCCCTAACTTAACCTTTTTCACCATTTACCATTTTACCCTTGAACCAAATGACCTTTTTGCCCTTAAGTGACTTATTAGAAGGCTGGAACAGCCCCTCTCAGGCCTCATTCACGCAGCTCAGCCCCCCAAAGAACACCAAGAACTTCATCTTCTTCCTTTGAGAGAAACCTCCATTGAAACCTTGAGAAATCCTTGAAACTTTGAAGAAAAACCTTGAATCTTTGATCATTCTTCATCCATTCCTGGGTAAGATCACTTCTATGATCTATTAGCTTCTTGAATCTCTCTCAATCTCATGATCAAAATCCATTTTCATGAAAACCCATTTTGAGATCCAAATCTTTGAAAATTCATAGGAACTTGTAGAAAAATTCTTTTAATGGGAAACCAATTTCTTCGAACTCACTTCATCATTCTCTACCTAAACCCAGGAGCTCATGATCCAATTCTAATCCTATTTCATTATCCCCAATATGGTAGAACCTTAGTAGTGATGATGAACAGTGTTTTTCATCAAATTTTTGAATTCTAACTCTTGATTCCATCCTTAGCTTTCCTATTGTCCTTGAATCCAAGTGATGGAAAACCAAATCAATTTCTAACCCCTTTTGCCCAAAATGGCCTAGACCTTCATGACTAAAAACCTTGAGTTTTGTTTCACACTTTTGAGTGTGAAAATTTGCCTTAGTGTTAACCAAGTTCATGAACCAACCATCCAAGAGTTTGGAACCAAATGAGATCCCTAGCCTTTTTACCTTTTCATGGCCGAACCCTATACCTTTTAGGGGAAGAAAATTTATGTTTTGATGTTATATATTGATGTTGATTTGTTGTTTGAATTGTATTGTGTTTAAATTGTTTTAGGCGACGCAAATGAAACCTGAGCCGGATCCGAGAATCGATCGAGTTTGGACTAAGCACTTTGTGAGGTAAAGGGAGGTAGTCATTTGAGTTTGATAGCAACATGGTATATGACTTGTTATATGAGATGTAGTGTTGTTAATTGATGATTAGTAGTTGTGAATGGTTGACTTATATACTTGATAGAGTTTGTACTTGAGTATTTGATTTAGAATTGCGGCATGGATGCCTTTGATGAGTATTATTATGATTATGGACTGTTTAATATAGATATACATATATTTATATCCGGGATGAGCATAGGACTAGCTATGACTCGATAATTATTAAAAGACTCGAAATCCGAAATCAAAGTTTTGAAAAATGCGTTTTGAAATCAAAAAGTGATTTTGGAAAACGTGTTGCCTTTTTAAGAAAAGTTATCTTTTCTTTTGAAAAAGTGATGTCCTTTTGAAAAGAAAAACTGGTTTTGTGGAAATTCGTGCAAAACGAGTTTTGTTTTCGAAAAACGTTTTAAAAAGGCGTGAAACCTTAGAAAAAGGGTTTTGTTTTCAAGAAAGTGTTTTTCCCCGGAAAAATGTTCTCCTTCATCAAATGTTTTGCTTCAAGAAAACGAAATTGAGTTTTGTTTTCTAAAGTTATTTTGAGAAAGTTTGACCGAAAAGGAAAAATGATGAACCTTTGAGATGAACCCAAACCTAGTGACCGAGACGTCGAGCTAGAGTTTTGTGGATTAAGAACTCGGACTTCGTGTCCTGTGTTTTTTATTTGAATGGGCTTAATGCCTTTTGAAATGAGTCGTGGACTTTATGTCTCGACAATTGAAAGAATGAACGAAAAAGAAAACAGAAAACTCTATGTGTACATGCATGAACCGGCAGACGTGCCATTTGAAACCGAGCTACAACTTTCGTAGTTGAGAATGGAACCGGTTAAGACCACTATATCTATAGGGGCATTCTGTGTGTTGAGACTCTATAAGTGGCCGGTGGCCTCGCGACCCCGTGGCGTGGAAAGTCTGCTACCCAGCACGAATGAACTGGATCAGAGACTGGACTATTCATGATATGGTGAGACGTGGTATCCTGGAACAATTGGAGTTCGGACCTAAATTAAGAGGCCGACTCATGAGAACAATTGTGTTACGGGCATTACTACTGCCTATCGCTCGATGTTGGGAAGTTAGAATCTCCGGAGTACATGAATTAGAAAGATGATATTGAAGTCTCATGCATTATTATAACTCATGATGGTGGTTGAGATATTATATTGTGTTATATAGATAACTGTTCTTTATCTGAGGATGTTTATACTGTTGTTTGTCGCCTGCGCGGATATCGTGATAAACTTATTATATGAGTATCTCACCTTTGCCTGTACATGTTGGACACCCTGTTGTGTTTTTGGAACACATGTACAGATGTTGATCGTAGGTCCCCGCGGACACGTGAGGACTCGGACGACGGAAACTTTTGAAGAAATTGACTTTGGGTTGTATCCCAATGGCTACTTTAGCCAACCAGCTTAGGAGTCTTTTATTTTTGAAGCAGTTTTATATATTCTACTACATGTATGTTGGATTTATGTTCTTAAGTCTGTAATAGGATATATTTTAGGCCTGACCCTATGTTTATGTTTTATGCACCTTAAATATTAGCGTCTGTTATGAAGTTGATTTCTTTGTCTTGAGTTTGTTTTGCATATGCATGCAGAAAATTTTTAGAAACCGCATTTTCGAACGTAGCTAAATAATTTTTTTATTTTCCGAAAGCAACCAGCGTTTTATTTTCTTGATATTTTCCACATTTTGAGTTCGAGCACGTAGCACCGGAGGAGGGTGTTACACTCCCGAGTCAAACAACACAGATAAGAGTTTGCCCGAAACTAAACACTTACCTTGAATCATATCTGCGCATCGAGAGGATTCAGCTCCCCTCACGGCAAACACTCTTCCCCAGGCTTGTGGTCTCGCCGCTTGTCCAGTCACACCAAATGGTCGTGCATTCCCGTGCCTGCAATCATTGGCCATATGTCCTTGCCTACCACATGTATAGCAAGTTATGGTCTTCCCAGGCGCTTGACTTATAGAGTCTCGAGCCATGTATGGTCCCCCACCCTTGAAACGACCTTGCAACCCCTGAGTTGCACTAGGTCCTTGACTTCTAGCATCTCCTGCCCTCTGTTCTAGTCTCTGATATGGCCCCCGGCCATTCTAAAATCTTCTACCTCTGCCTCTCTGGTTACTGCAAATAGGTCCTCCGCTCCTGGTTGCCACCTCTCTCCTCCTTTCGATATTCACAATTGCCGAACACCGATCCAGCATGTTGGGAAATACAGAAATCCCCAACGGTACTATAGTCTTCTGAATCTTGTACTTCAGACCATCTTCAAACCTGCGGCACATCCACTCCTTGTTCGGATACCGCTGATAAAACTCTGAGAATTTAAGCAGCGCCCCAAACCATGCTGCATATTCCCCAATTGTCATGTTACCTTGCTTCAAACTCTGGAACTCCTTGTCCTTTTCCCTCATGGTCATCCGAGGAAAATACTTCTCTAGAAAACATTCTCGGAGCATCCCCCAAGTTACAGCTCTTCCTTCAGCTTCGAACAACCTCTGTTTCCCTTTCAACCACATCTCTACTCCTCCTACCAACCTGAAAGAAGCATAAGAAACCTTCTAAGCTTGGTCACAGTGTAGCGTTACGAAGATCTTTTCCAACTCTTGAATCCACAATTTTGCCCCCTCGAGATTGTAGTCCCCGTAGAACTAAGGAGGTTGTCGCCTCATGAAGGCATCCAAACCAGCATCTTCAGTTCTAACATTCCGCTATTGTTGTTGATTCTCATGGGGCAGCTAAATAAGTTGAGCATTCTGTTGCGTTTGCTGTAGCATAGCAGCAGCCATATCCCTCATAGTCCTGAGGGTTTCTAGCGATTCGGCTCCATTCCCAGTATATGAAGCTTCAGCCTCCTAACCTCCATCAGGTCTGGTCCTACCCCTGCCTCTATCTCTTCCTCGAGCCATTGGTTCCAGATTCAAGTAACCGTTAGCTTAGAGTTCAAACATGATAAGCAACATAAGTACATACATCTACTTATCATTCATACAAGCACTACAACAATCGATCGCGTTCCTTCTACCCCTCTAGACACAGTCGTACTCCCTTGCAGAGACGACAAACTTTGCCAGTTCAACTCCTTAATACCTCATAGTCTTGGTCCCCGACTTCCACAGTCTAGATAGGGTCAAACTGCTCTGATACCACCTTAACGTGACGTCCTCAAGTCCCATTCGAGGAAATCCCATTATTTTAGAACGCAAATATACTATTAATGATAACTTAACGATTACGCGCTTATTAAAACAGCGATGATATATGATCAATTTAAAAGCGCACAATATCAGAGTAAACACAATGGGATAAACAAAACATTCACACACAGTGCTGATATATATATGTATATACATGGCGGCCCCATCAGTAGGGCTAAGTAATAATACAGACCTAAATACATAAGGAAACTGAAAACATAAAGAAGGTACATCCAAGGACTTCAAAAAGGAAACTCTCAAAGCTCACCAGCACTCTCCCCAGCCCACTCTCAAAGTACATCAAAACCTTTCCACACAGTCCTAGAGACGCACTGGCTGGCTCTCACCCTCAGTGGTGAGGATGCCCTGAGCTACCTTGTCCCTCTCCATGAGTGCGCCAATAAACCTGCATAGGCTCATATCCGAATGAGGAACTCAACACTACGATCCTACGCCTCTGAGCTTCCCTAAGGTACCGCCCCATACGCCTGCGCTGTCCTCGGTGAAAGAACCCTCTCCAGCTGGATACTATAGAAGACTGGGGTGCCACCCACAAGTAATCTCGCTCCCTCTGCCTCGGAGGGTGCCACATCTGAGGGAATGGAAGAAACTGGTACACGCGATAAGGTCCTATCATGTCCACATACGGTGGTGTGCCGCTCGGAAGATCAAGCTGAAAGGTCTGGTGTAGACGGCCAAAAAGGTCGTGGGGTCCACCTGCCATCCTCTCTCATCATGGTAGACTATCTCAATATCCCCCAGCACCGGCATCCGCGGTGCCCACGTGATAAACGGGTGAAGCCTCAGGTCCATTCTGATCCTCCGCTAACTCGTCGTCTATCCGCAAAACCGAAAGTACATATAAAAAGAAATACAGGGAGATAAGATATACAGCACATCTATAACAGGGATGATGCAATGCAGCACATATAGCAAGACACAACCATCTCTCAATATCACGACACCACGGTCATTCCCTAACTAGATGTACACATACTCTTTCTATGCATGCTGATCGGTACTAAACACCCTACTAAGGGAAACATCACGTCTGCATATCGGATAACAAGTTGGTTCGTTCTTGTAATCCGTTCCGCTCGTCGTGACCTATAAGAGTGCATCACCGCTCAACTGTCCTAGACAAAGAGGGTTAATTGGGCCTCCTTGGAAGATCCACCGGCAACTGGAAAGACTCAGGGCTCTAGTCGGGATAACCATACTTAGCCAGGACCGCCATGACACGATAGGCGCTACCATACCAGTCTCATGTTGGTACACCTGCGTCCTATATCCCCAAGGTCTCTCAGACCTTCCCTTCCATTTTCCGCACCCGCACTCAGTGCACCAACCTTGTATGCCCCACAGCATACGGCTCGCCACTTGGCATCAATGCATATGCTATGTGTGTCATCCATCTCTCTTGAGCTGATATCACAACACATGTAAACTTGCTCTTAGCAACATGAGCTCCAAGCTCCATAGATACACATACGAGCTCCAAGCTCCACTTACACATACGAGCTCCAAGCTCCACTTTTACATAAATGAGCTCTAAGCTCCCATCATGACCTTATGAGCTCCAAGCTCTACTATACCTCAAATCTCAATTATCAGCTCAAACATCCACCATGGGGTCAAAGCCATAATCATGCCAAACCTCTGAATATACACGCATTTCCAGATATAATGCAACAGTTCAGCAATTATCAACATGCTCCATAAAGAAATAAACAACGTACATACCAACATACCATTATCATCAACATATCATGCATCTCTTGCAAATATCAAACGTCATAAATAACAGGTACGCATATATCAACACAAAACACATTTTATCATGCATCACAACTCTGCCATCCTGGGGTATCAAATATAATGGTGATAACCCAAAGTAGACTAAACCCAGGGTTTAGGTACTTTGTCAGGGCTCAACCTCACGTAGGGTTTAGGGTTCCCCCACACACATAAAATATACAATACAGCTATATGGACTACTCTTGCCTCCCCAACTTGTGTAACTCTTTCTCCCCACCTGGTAGCAAAAATGGTATCACGAACACAACAAGCACTCCCTTGCTCCTCTCCTTGCCTCACAGCCAGAGCCCACCTGCTCCAACGAGTTCCGCTCGCAACTTCCAAACTTGCCCTAATCATGGAAATAACACGTAGACCATTGCATTAACCCTAATACGAAGTTAAAACCGCGAAAAGAAGCTTAAACCAAAAGAGAACATTGTATAGGTACAATGTAGGTAGATACGGAACCTTGACTTACCCTTGACGGATCACGAAAGTAACCCGATAGAAATGGAGTAGGAGTTGCGTTGATCGCGAAAACACGATCGGAATTGAAATCAGACTAACGAACGGGTCATAAACTTGGATTGAAGCTCCCAACCTGTCTTTGGTCTCTAGCTCAGCTCTCTGGACGTATGAGGTTTGTAAAACTCATCAATGGTGAAAATGAGCAAGTATTTATAAAGATAAAACTCTGTTACGAACGCTTTAGCGTTCTGGAACGTTGTCTCCCTCAACGCTTGAGCGTTGACGTTTCCTTACCACCAAGGCACCGCCCATCACGTGCCAGCTGCGATGCGTAACCGACACGTGTCACTTTACGTCCCATCACTGCCAGTCACTGGTTAGAGGGTCCACATTTGAGCGTCCAAATCTCTCCACGTTAGAGCGTTAGCACGCTTGAGCGATAAACTGGTCCACGCTTGAGCGTTCTACTCCTGATCCCTTGTCCTTCATCCTTCTTTTATCCAATTCATCCCTACTCTTAACATACACTCTAAACACACTTTCAAGCTATGGAAATAATTATCAACAAACGTATACATACTCAATCTAAACCATCTACCTCGATTAAGGTTTCCAAAAAACTGGGATGTTACCCAAACACCTGAGGTCTCATCAAGGATAAAGCCTTCAAATGGTGCTATTACAATGTGGCTTGCTACATAATTCCTTCTCATGAGCAGAAGAAAGGATGGAAAACAACTAACCAGAAGAGGTCAAGAACTTTTGGACCGAAAAAGTTCATCTTAGACCGTGATATGAAGTTCATTCGAAGCTATCCCTCTGACTGGAAGGAATACTCTAACGTTAGGGATTTCTCGCCTTACTTTGCATGCAAAAAGGAGCTGGAAATGCCCAAGGAAGCAAAAATCCATCACAGCTTTCCTAAGAGTTTTTGGAGAAGGTCTGCAGATATAAGACTTGGAGTTGTTCCTCCAAGGGCTTGCCAAGAGGCTGGAGACTTGGACGTAGCCCTACAAGATCAAATTTGATCGCTTGTTCTGGAAGAAGCCAAGAGATAATCAACTTGAACTCTCTTGCATTATGGCTAAGGCACCTTGGTAAAGAAATTATCTAGATTCCATAATCTACTGGGAAAGCCATATCTGGAAGTGCACCAGAGAAGCTTCTGTGTCTGGTCTTTCTGAAAAGGACAAGGTTGAAACTCTAACCGTCCGAAAGCAACATAGGATCTCAGATGTGGACTACATGATATTGGATGACATATTTGGGATTCGAATGTATCGCACAGATGTGCTTGAGGTCTTCACTCCACGATGAAGGAAGACTAACAAATATGAGGGCGCTGAAATCATTCTTGAGGTACTTCAACCAAAAGAGCCTGCTGATCAAGAGGAACCAAACCAGGAAGCATCTGAAGAGTCTGGGAACACTGAGATTTTTTATGAGGACCCTTACCCGGAAGAACATGTTGCACATCATGCTAAGCAGGTTGCAGATTCTGAGAAAGAACTCTCTAAGTCTCAACATATGACTCGGTCCGTGGTACATCCTGCTGAACCTTCTCCGTCCAATGCTCTCAGTGTGATCCTTGGTCATTAGAATGCTGAGGCAACAAAAGCCACAGCCGAGAGCTCAATGTTAGTGATTCCTCCTGAGGTTCAAGAGTTCGTCCAACAGCCCATTTCTACTACCCTTCAAGCCAATAATGTTGAGTTGTTGAAGCAGATGGCAACTATGTTTTAGAATTTCCTTCAGAAACCCCCTCTTCCACCTCCCCATTCTTCTTGATATTTATTTTCTTTCCCTTCCTAATTTTCTTTTAGTCTTTCAATTTGTTTTCTTTCTAGCTATGATGGTCTGACTTCACCTTTTGTCTGATGACAAAAGGGGGGAGAAAGATGGGAATTTGATTGAATAACAAGAGATTTTGTTTGCTATATATATAAGTCTGATATTATATATAGGGGAGAAAGACTGGAATGTTGATATTGCATTTTCATTTATATTTATATATATATATATATATATATATATATATATATATATATATATATATATATATATAAGTCTGATATTATATTTAGTCTTGTGATATTTACATGCTTACTGTTATTGGATTATACGATTGATCTGTTATACATGCTTAAATGCTTTGTCTAAGTCCAATCTTGATTTGCTAATAAATGTTATCTTTGATAGAACTTTTTTCTTAGGGGGAGCCTTCTGGTGTAACACCCCGATTTTCGCTGCTTTCTAAGATCGGTAATTTATATAAATAAGTTTATATTTTTTTTTTTCGAGACTTAGAAAATGATTTTGGATAAACTAAAGTCATATTCATACTCTACATTATCGTAGAGAGTTACAGTTAAATTTTGAGTTGAAAGTTCAGGCGGAGCCCGGTCTGCGTTTTCACTGACAGTTAGATTTTACTGATCAGAAAACCTAATTTTGACTCGTGAACGAAACAATTAGATTTTATATTTTATTTCCAACGATATTGGTCCAAAATAAATAAGTCGTTATACGTTATTCGGGCGTAAAACCTAAAACGGGAAATCGACGGAATCAAGAACGGACATGCAGAGGTCAACGGAGTGTAGTGAGTCAGAGAATGAGTCACCACCATGACTCACCACAAGCCATCCTTATCCTCTAAGAAAAATATCTAGGACATTTTCTGGATTTCTAAAATAACTAAGATCTTTAGGGCGAGAAAAGACCATTTTGCTCCAGGGAATTTCGGAAATTACATTGCTGGCCTTGTGACTCACCACTCGTCATCATTACCTTTCTAATAATATCTAGATATTTTTGGGCGTTTTGACGTTTACCTCCTTAGCCTTTTGTTAAAATGACAATTATGTCCCTAGTCTTTTGTTAAAATGACATTTTTGTCCTAAGTGAAATTACCCTTTTGTCCCTAAATGAACAAAGTTTGGAGCTTCTTATCCCCCATTTCTCACGCCCCAAAAGCCCCACATAAGCCATTTTACTTCACTTTCTCACAAACACTTTTTCCTTAAGTCATAAACTTAGAAAAGATCAAAAAGAATGAAATCTTTTTTCTCCTTTGTTCTTGGTGTTCTTGAGTGTTCTTCACTCTCTCTCAATTTTTCCATCAATCTAGAGGTCAACTCTCTTGACTCAAGTTATCATTGTCTTGCCATCTATGTGTTTCATGTTCTCAAGTTATCCATAAGCAAATTGGTGAAGCACAACTTGCTTAATTCCTTGCAATTTTTCATCACTCAAGAGGTAATCTCTTCTCCCATTGATCAATCATGATCTCTTCTTCATTCATTTGGTAAGATTAAGCAATGAATCTTAATCATCCACTTTCATGAAACTTTCTTCAAAAATCTCTAGAAAATCATACAAAAATCCTATGATCATGAAACCAAGTTCTATGAACTCATCAAGACCTCTATGATCATCATTCAAGAGCATGAATCAAACTAAAATTTCTTGCCTATTTTTCCCAAGCATGGCCGAACCTCAACCTATTGAATTTGGTGAGTTTTGATTCAAATCTTTGACAAATGATTAGTGATTATGTCTTTATCATACTTAAGGATCATTAATCCAAGAGTTAGTAAAATTTCAACATCCTTAGCCTTAGTATTTAATGAAGGCCGAACCTACATCATAGTGGATTAGCAAGTTTCTTTTCAAAGATTAACTTGTACTATGTTGTTTGGTGAAGGATTTGTTGAGTAATTGTAGTTTGGTGATTCGTGAAATACGCTGAGCTTCAGAGGATGTTTTCAGCCCAAAGACCGTGAACACCACTTGGTAGCTTCACTTGATTTGATGGAGTTGGTGACTTGTGGTATAGAAGGAAGTGTTGAAAGACCAAAGGGAAAGAACCTTACTTGACTTCAAGAGGTAAGAGGAGTTTGCTTGAGGGAATTTCCCGATAACTATATGTTATCCGTGATTGGTCTGTATAGTTCTGTTTGAGCTTCGTGTGGTTGTACTAATGTTCTATTCTTAGTATATGTTTGTGATGATGTATGCTTGGATGGAAAGATGTTTTCATGTATATTGAAAACCATACTTTGATCTCTAGATCAAGGAAGGATTTTTATGCTTGTTCATGGTTGAATGAGGTATGATTATTATTCATCATAATATTGTGATCATTTTGAGCTATTACTTGACAAGTTAGTGAAGAAAAATATTCACATCCCACATGGTATAGCATTCGGCCATAGTGGTTACAAAAGGAAGAACATAAGTTTGTTCTTGAACTTCAATGTTTTTGAAAGTTAGAAAGTGTTTTAGTAACTTGTATTTTCAAAATGAAACAAGAAGTGATTTTAATCCAAGAATCAGCTAAGGGTTAGGCCCTCAAGTGTTTTTAACTAAGGTGAAAATGTGTTTTACTTTAGTCAAAGTTTGTTCAATTAACAAAGTGTTTTAAGGATAAAATGATGAAAGTGATTTCATGAAAGTAAAATTAATATGAAGTTACCCTAGGTTTAGTAGGATGTCACATTCTTTTTAAAACCAAGTTAACATTCAAATATTCAAAGTATAAAGAGGACTTTGTCCTAAAGTTTAGATTTAATTGAATCATAGTTTGAAAACGAAATGAAATTCCATTTCTTTTATGCTAACTAAGATCACGGTTTTACACTAAGTTAGTAAGAAAAACCCTTTTCAAATTGGTTAAGGTACTTTACCTCAAGCAAGTAACAAAGTTCTTTTAAATCAATCAGTTTTTAATTAGAAAGGTTTTGACTTGCAAAGTCTGAAATCGAGAGTTTTCAACTTAAGTCGCAAAGTTTTACGCATGAAAAACCTAAGTTAAGTAATTAACTTAGGGCAAAAGAAAAGAGATAGTTAAGTATAGTATAAGGTGGAACAAGACCATGCACTATACCATTGATGACTTAGTTCATCAATGACTTCATAAGCCTTAAGTGAATCAACACTCTTTTCATTATTTGAAACTCAAGGAATTAATATCTTAGAAAGGATCAAAGACTTATCTAAGAGGATTCTAAATCCTTCTTCATAACACTTAGGACTTGAGATGTAATTCATAAGACACAAACACAAGCATGAAACGTTTTGAGTTTTGAAACAGTAGTTCGATATGGACTGGTGGTCCGGATCCAAGAAAAGTCGTTCAATTGTTTCAGTCTTGTGATGACTCGATCCCGGAGGGGTCACTAGATTTATCCTATGGATAAAAGACTTTAATACACTGAAAATCATGTAAGAACACTTAATGAGAAGATTTCTAAGGAATCACGAGGTGTATTTAGTGAATAAATATAAACACTTGATATCTGTGTTTATAATACGAAGACACGTATACATCCTAAGGAAGAGAACCTTAGCGAACCTTGAGGTTTATTCGATGGATAGACATTGCTTTATCGCATCTGCTTTGTGTAAGCATTGGCATTTCATTGCATGATCTTGTAAGGCCTTGAGCCTAGGAGTTGAGCTTACACCAAGATGCTGGTGTGAATCTTACGGTGACGATGTTAAATGGTTTTTGGAGATATCAGGGTTGGAAAGGCTGACATGTGACCAGTTGGTAGCTCTTCTATGTCGTGGCGACTCCGAGCAATACACTGATATCCTCTACTAGATGCCTTACTTTTCATGTTTGGTCGAGAGTGTTTCCGTAAAGCCAGATACGTGCACGTTACATTTGTTGTAGCATCTTGCCCATGGCTGGCAATACCCGGAACATGTCCTCCCATTCACTCTCTCCAACATTTTTTTAGCTCCATGGAGTAGGGGTCATAGTTTTACCCTTGTGGCATATGGCATTGAGTCATGTACATCGCATTGCATTGCATGGTTGTTGATGATTACATTTACTTATTGTACATCATTATTCTGTTTTTGAAGATGTCTTATGCTGCTAATTGATTAACATGATATATTGCGATTTATGGTATGCATGTTGGTCATGTTGTTACTTGGTGTATCATCCCATGATACTTCTGCTACTGTGCTGTGTTGATACTACATATGTTTATATGTTGTTTTGTGTGTCGTGCATGTAGTTATCGTGTTTGAATCCATATATTGGTTACTCATCCTTGCCTGTACATGTTGGACACCCTGTTGTGTTTTTGGATACGCATACAAATGCTTCTCAACGGTCATCTGGATCACTTCGGGACCCTATAGCTTGAGTTTCTTGATGTCGACGACGAAGATGTGTGAACTGCTGATGACGAGACCCAGTCTCATTTATACAACGTATGCTAGGTAGTATGCTCTATTGTCCTTAGAGTTCTTTTATCAAACCAGCTCTTAGGATTTTCATTGTTTAGGTTGAGAAAGTCGATATATGTGGTTTTGAAAACCTCTATATAGTTTGGAACTTCAGAATGAAAAACAATTACAGGAAAACTTATATGTGATCGTTTAGGGTTTGTGAATAAACCCAGTTTATGTGTGTCGTCGAGTATAATGTGATTTTATTATTGTGATGTGTGTATCACTTTTCCGAAGTATTATGCCAAAAATTTTTACACCCAAGTTTTCTGACTTAAAGTAAATTATTTTCCGAAAGCAACCAGCAATTCTCTTTTAAAATTTTTTCTGCATGTGTTCATGATGTAATGCCCAAGGGGGGTGTTACATTTGGCTCTTTAGAAAAACTTTGTTCAATCAAATTTAGTATGTTTTGTCATCATCAAAAAGGAGGAAATTGTTGGAACCAAAGTGGTTATGGTCTATAAAAGAAAAAGACTAACTTAAGTGAACAAAAGATTTGTTATGGACTAACGAGTTTATTTTGAGTGTTCAGATTAAGTTTAAGTTCAAAGACTTTCATTCATCCAAACCTTCTGTCTTATGTTCGCTGAAAATTGTGCTTGGAGTAAGTCCACGCTGGACTAAGAAAACTTATCTAATTTGTTTATCTAAGTCCAATGACTCATACGTGTAAAAGTTTCGTTTATACTTTCGTAAGTCCAATGTAACAGTTCATTAGACAAAAGGGTAATATCCCTTAGACAAACATTCCTTGTAATTTTCGTACCAACAAACACAAAGATGCCAATCTGTTCCTGACATAAGAATTAAATATCTCCAAAAGGAAAGACAAAAGGCGACTTTCGGGTATAAGGATTTACAAATGATTGAGAAGTAAATGAAGGAATGAAGAATTAAAAGCTTTACAATAAATGAGAGTTTGTTCAGCTTGCTTGATCTATTCTTGTTGTTCTTCAAAACTTCATATTCTTCTATTCATAGACTTCTCAGCAATAAATCCGTTGTGAGACATTCCGTCTTTGATGCTTGCTTTATCTCAAGTCATCAGAGAAACCATTAATGTAATAGAGTCGTTCTGATGAGGCATTAAATGTGTTGCAAGACGTTGAGGGTATTCTTGTACTGAAGTACAACATTTTAGCGTAGAGCAGAGCGAAAAGCAGATCATCAGGATTTTCGCAGTACAGATTTTCTTCTTTACACAATGTTTGGTTGGAGGATGTAACACCCCTCATTCGGGTGTCACCTTCATAACCCCAAACAACATAAACTATAAAAAAAGAATTTGCTGGTTTACTTTCGGAAAACATACTTTCTTTACTTAGCTCTTATTTACTCTGAAAATCGTAATAAAACTTTTTCTTCATACAACACTGAAGAACATATATTTAAGATAATTGTTAACACTACTCATATACACATATATGTATCATCAGTTAACAACATACATAGGAGACCTTGGACAACACGTCCGTCTTTAAAAGATAAACTAATAGAAGTAAACACTACAAGCCTACAAACTAGGTAGCGATAGTCTGGAAATTATATCTCCAAAACCCTGGCCATCAGTAGCCGCTAACAGACCACCCAAAAGACACTACCTAAAAAAGAAACCCTAAGCTGGTCCGACAAAACTAGTACCTAACATACATCGTACCAATGAGACTGGGTCTCATCTTCAACCGTTCATACCTCTTCGTCATCAACATCGAGCAGCTCAAGCTATCGAGTCCCTAAGCGACCCAGAGGACTGTTGACAAACATCTGTACATGTATCCAAAAACACAACAGGGTGTCCAACATGCACAGCCAAGGGTGAGAAACCAATATATGAATTCAAAATACGACTACTACATACTTCAAGCACAAACAGCTAGTTCATATATATATAAGCATCAACCAACATACTTGAATATGATAAACATATCACAAAATATCATAATAATGAAGATAAATCACAAGGGTCTCGTGCCCAACAGACATCGTTATTTTCTAAACGTATGCATGGCACTTCCACATATATCATCTAACATTTGATTCTTAATTTCCGGAAATCCCATCACCTTTCAAAGAGTTGATCAGGCTCACAATTCATTGGCTCTTAGGCAACAATGACTAGCACCAACTTGCTAAACATGTACTTGAATCCCATGATACTATGCGATTCTCATATGGGGGTGCAATCAGAGATAGTTAATAATTGTAATTAGGTCATACTATATTGTCCAACTCTAGGCACAATACGTTCCCATAACACGTATGACACTATTGTCCATCAAGGCACAATGATACACAATGACATCAGTCATCCCCAGGTTTCCTTGCCATCAAGGTCCCCTCATTTTCAACGGCACGTCTGCCAAAAACATATGCTTGAGAAAACCTTTGTTTTCGTCAATTTATTTGTGTCGTGTCATTATTTCCTTGTTGAAGCTCAAAGCTATCAACCACCATAATGTTTTAGACTTTTTTAGATCTTTACCACATTTTCTCAAAAACAGAACACTCAGTCCAAAACAGCTCGAACCCTAAAATCCCTAACCGATGCACCAGTCTCGGATTTTGGATTCTAAAGCATACAAAAACGTCCACAAGCCTACAAGACCACAAGGATTGTCCACAAGCTTACAGGACCAACTCACTAACATGGATCCTTGATCCACGTGTTCTGCAGAACCCTAGAACCCCGACGTCTCGGTTTCTAGGTTCACATCAAAAGCAACCATTTCTCTTTTTGAAAACCAAAAACTAAAACCCATATCACCGAAGCTTACACAAAACCCTCGGGATCGGTTTTCCACAAAAAACCAACTCTTGAATCAAAACCACCTTTCTTTTTGAAGAACTTTGATAAACCACAACACTTTGAATTACAGTTCGTGAAAAACCCTTTTACTTGGATAAAACCATTTATTTCAAAACTAGATTTCTTGAATTATTTTTACTTGAAATAATTCGCTCTATTACTTTAAAAAAAAACGATCGATGTCTCCAAACGTACTTTTTACTTTAAACCTTACTTTTCTTGAAACTAAAGCTATTTTTCTCCTTTTTCCCTTTATGTCAACTCACTTCTCAATAAAATATATTTTATTTTCTTTATTCCCAAAAGATATCGATTCCATTTATTTTTCCAAAATTCTTTGAAACCTTAGCCTTTTATTTCCTTACTTTACTTTCCGAGCTTTTTAAAGATTTTAACCTTACTCGATTTTGAACCCTAACCGATGTTAGGTCCCTTAGTACAATATCAATCATGGAAAGCATAAATAGCATCATTCACCATAATTAAGTGCAACCAAGCAAAATCATGCATAATCAGGTATAATCAAATATGAGCAAGCATAAATAAATCACTCCATATCAATACAGCACATTAAAAATATTACAAGCCATATACACAAACACAGCACATAGCTGTCGAAATTGAATTCCTCAGGTTTATCCCCTTACCCGTTGAAGTTTTCCTCCGAGCAAAAGTCGTCCAATCGGTCTGCGAATTCTCCCGATTCCTTGAAACACATGATTCAATGGACAAAGATGAAGATTGAGAGCTCAAGAATGAAGTCCACACCTCCTAGATGATGAAGATGGATGAGGTGATCAACTTTGCTTCTCAACAGTTTTTGAAAATCTTTAAGGAAATGAAGAGAAAATGGAGGAAGAAAAGTGTGAAGGAGAAAGAAAATGAAGAGTGAAATGATGAAGGGAGGGGTGTGAGGAAGAGAGAAAGGAGAGATAAGGAGGTCTCACATTTTCACTTAAGGGTAATAAGGTCATTTCACACAAGGACCAAAGGGTAATTTCCATGAAAGTCAGGGGTATTTTGGTCATTTCAAACGTCATCATGACACTGGCACGCATTCCTAGGTGACTTGATTTGACGTGACTTCAAGATTATCCGTTAACGGGTCCCGTTAAATCCCTATCCAGCTCCGTTCGTCACCCGGTTTGAGAGTTTGCCCGAATAACTTATATTATTCCGATTTTTAGTACGTGAAACCAATTTTAGCAAAAAGGTAGGAAATTCGATTTTTAGCCTAACTGTCTCATTTGCGAGTCAAAATTAGGTCTTCTGAGTAGTAAAATAATACTGTCAGTGAAAACGCAGACCGGACTCCGTCTGAGTTTTCGATCCAAAATTTAACCGTAACTCCCTACGATAACGTAGAGCGTGACTATGGTCTCAGTTTATTTTAATTCACTCTCTAGACTCTCCAAAAAAATACAAACTCATATATACAGTTTATTGACCTTAGAAAGCTTGAAAAATCAGGGTGTTACAGAGGAGAATGAAGGGGAGCGAAATTCCTCCTCACCCAATTTTGGCTCCCCTCCAAAAGTGGAAGGATTTGGAGGGGAGGGGAGTGATTTTAAAACATTTTGAATGGAATGACTAAAATAACCCTACTTATGTATTTTAAAATGTAAAATTATAAGGGCATAAAAGTAAGTTAGTTTTAAAATCCCTCCCCTCCCCTTGTGAACCAAACACAAATAGTGTTACTTTCCCTCCCCTCCATTAAAATCCCTCCTCCCCTCCTCTCAACTAAACATAATAGCTAATTAAAATCCCTCCCCTCCCCTCCTCTCATTTGAACCAAGCACACCCTTAGAGTAATCACTCAGAGTAGATAGTTGTAAAGTGATTTTGTTGCGTAATAAGAGTAAAGGTGTCAGGTACGATACTCAGAAGATGTAGCTTCATTCCGATTGACTTTGAGAATAAAGAATCATTTTATTGCTTTTGAAATATGTTCTCAACATAATTTAAAAAGAATCAGATTTGTTGCTTGAGGAAGAGAGTGAAGATGCGTTTAGACAATGCGAGAAGACTCGTTTGTCTTCTTTGAGACAGTTGGAACTTATTCTTCAATAATATCTGGCTCAGATGCTTGATATGCAGATAACAAATGATAGCGATAGCTCAGATAAGACGATGTCCATACACAGATGCTTTGAATAAAAACTTTGATACCTGTCTTATTTGAAGATACGTTGATACACTTAAATAAGATGACTAGAAGATATCACATGGTTTATTTAAATCATTTTATAAATGTTTGAGTTCATCAAAACTTTAAGGTTTAAAGCAACATCAGACGCTTGGAGATTCAACAATAAGGATATTAATTTCTAGATTGGTAGATGATTGTCTATAATCCCATTGCTCTATCCTTGAATCTACCTGCTTCTTTATATCCTTCTTTGATGGCAACTGTGAGTGACGATATTCTTGACGGCCATTGGATTATTCCTTCTTATCTTGCTGTTAAATGTCCTGAGGTTGTATCTGAAAAATTCAGCAGATGGTTATTCCAACATTCCCTTATCATGATTCTTTGGTTTGGAGAGGTTTTGATTATGGTTCTCTGACTTTTAAAGAGGCTTTCCTCTTTCTTCATCTAGTTTAGAGATCATGCTCTTAGGAAAAACAGATTTGGAGCATTTCCATTCCTCCTTCTAAGTCTTTTTTTAATATGGAGGTTGTTACGCAATAAACTTCCTACTGATGAGCATCTAAAGACAAGAGGTTGCTTTATAGTTTCCATGTGCAGTTTATGTGGCAAAACTGCAGAGAATTCAGAACATTTGTTTCTACATTGTTCCTATGCTCGAAATCTTTAGAATGGGTTGAGTTATACTATTAACTGTCCAATTGATCTCTCTTCTAATTATGGAATCCTTGCAATTTGCAATAGGACCAAGAGTACTCAATTAAAGGATGTAATGATGGCTGCAGTTACTAATGTGGTTTGGGCCATCTAGTATACTAGAAACAAATGCAAGTTTGATAATAAGTATATTTATGTCGAGTCTGTTACTAGTTTGATTATAGCTGCTCTTAAGAATTCTTGAAACTTGTCTTGTGGCACCATGTTTTCCAGCATAGATTAGAGTTTAAACTTTTCACGTGATATGCATGTTATTTTTTCTTCTTTTTCTTAATAAAAGTATGATATGCTGCAAATGATGGATAAAGCCTAAGGTGCCAACCTAGTTGGGATGTTAGTCTTTATAGTGATGCTTTTGCATATCATGTGTTTGTCTATAAAAAAAAGTACAAAAAGTATCTTCAACGTTCTCAACCATTTAATCCTCTTATCAGAAAGACTCTCTTGCCTTTATGGTTGCTCAAGACGTGTGAAGAAAAGCAACTCCAGAAGAAGAAAAAGTCGGAGCAATGTCTCACAACGCATCTTTCCTCTGTGAAGACTATTTAAGAAGACTTTGAGAAAGTTTGCAAGACAAGAGAACAACGAGGAAAGCAAACAATTCACAAGATCACAACAAAACTTTCAAAGAGCTATTTAGATAAACGTTTTTTAAGATCTTTCTTAGCAAACACTCTTCTCTTCTCTATTCATTTGTAAATCTTTTACAGAAGTTCTTTCTTTCTAGCAGTCATATCTTTACAAAATATATTCACTTACTGAGTGTTATCCGGTTGACTAGCTTATTGTAATCTAAAGCTGCTGCTTCAAAACCAACTCATATCTTTGAGAAGCCTGAAGATGCTAGTATAAAGAATACTTGGTTGAGCCTGGAGAGGCTAAGTGTACAAATAATACTCGTTGATCATTTAAGCTGGAGAGGCTTGGTGTGCAAAGAATATTCGTTTGCAACCTGATCAATTATAATAAAAAAAACTTAGTTAAGCCAAGAACTGGACGTAGCCCAAAGGTTTGGGTGAATCAAGATAAATTCTTGTTTTTTTATCTCTCTCCTTTAACCTTTGATATTGCTTTATTATTGTCTATTATTTATCTGTGATTAAGTTGGGGGTAAAGTGTGCATATTTGTAACACCCCGAAAATCCTGTATCTGTTAATAATTAATTTCGTGATCAAATTGTTTGAAAATGCAATTAATCAATTATAAATAATGCTAAATGTTTATAAGTGAGAACTCATCCGAATTCGAGTTAAAAACTCAGATATAAATCGGACTGCGTTTTAGCAGACAATAGGAATTCACACGGAGATTTGTGAACCCAAATGACCCAGGAAAAGTCTGAGTCCAATAAATCATAATATGATTGTTTGAATCCTTCTGTGATGTTTTGGCCCCGTTTACTCTCCAATTTTTTATTTATTAAAATTAAAATAATATATTTTATCAACTAATCCTAGGGGGTGTTCATCGAATCAGATTGACCCGATGAACCCAATACTCCAAACCAAGCCAATTAAATTGGTTTAGATTGATTCGATTAATAAATTCGGTAACATTCTGTTTTTAATAAATGAAAATTTAATATCTTAATAAGGTTTGGATGAATTTTGCTAGTTAAGCTAATTTATGTTAGAAACAAATGAAAAAAGGACTAAGAACAGAGTAAGGGTTAGATAAATTAACACCATTTAAGAATTCACATACATATGCAAGTTTAGAACAAAATTCAAACACCTCAAAATTTCCTATAGAGAAGCACCTCAAGCAAGCAAGTCAAAACCCTTATCGAAAGCATCTCAATTTAAATCCTTAATGAAAGTGGTTTATTATTAATCAAAGTACAAGATAATTAGCCGTAGATATAGACATCAATTATAGCTAAATAATCACGATCAATCTACTCAAGTTTTGCTAATCATAATTAATTAACACTAATCTTAATTTATTAATTAGTTCATGATACCTAAGCTTAATTATGAATTAATTAGCACCTTAAATCCATTAATCCTAGTTTAGTTGCTCTTAAATCCATTAATCCTAGTTTAGTTGCTCTAACAAGATCCTATCTCCATCCAAGGAACTAGTTAAAGAAACTAAATGGAATAGGAACCAAAAGGACTAAATGCAACCCCAAAGTAAATCAAGCAATGGATGCTATGATTAAGCCATGTGAAGATCAATCTAGATAAGCCTAGTAAAGGTGGAAAATTCGGCCAGCACATGGAAAAGGCCTTATTTTGCCCCCCGTATGAATTTAGTAGCTTTGGTGAATCACCTAGCCTTGGAGTAGCCTTGCTTAGTCACACGCCTAGCAGTTTTAGTTTTCCATAGGATGATGAAAGGTAAAAGGCAAGGAATTCTCCTATGGGCAATTCTCTAGTACCCAAGCAAATTTGAGAGTATCGATATCCTCAGAATAAAGAAATAATAAAAATCATGAGTTTATTAGAAGGAATTAATAAAAAATACAGAGAATTAGAAAAAATATTAAAACAAATAAATAATAATATTTTAAAAGTGATAGAAATTACTTCTAAAATTACAGAATATATTTATCAAAATAATACACACCACGAACAAACAAAATATATAAACATATATGAAACTCTAAGAACTATAGATAAAGGAAAGGACGTAGAAAATGAAGATGATCTTTTATAAAACTTCAGGAAATGTACAAAAATTTCTGAATGGAATAAAAGAAGAAAAATGACAACAATATATACAACGAATAGTAACAAACCAAGACTTTGCTAGGTTTATAATGGAATTAATTTATGAAGAATTCATAGGATTTGCGAGTATTGATCAAAGTGCCGAGGTAAAAAGATATTTACATGAAACTGCTAAGATACACTTAAATAAAATGCAAATATTGTGTGATATAGGCTGTGAATACCAAAAATACTATTACCAATTAGATACCGAAACCAAAGAAACATATAAAGAAATATTTATGGATAAATTACCTTTTCCACTTAATCAAAAAATAAAAACTATCTGGTTAGCCAACCCATTAACTACGGCTAAAACCCTAGGAGGAATTATTCAAGTACTCTTAAAGGAATTAAGAGATCAATGCTTAAATAGAGAAACCATAAGACAATTAAATAGAGGAAGAAATGTAATTTGTTGTGAATTACCGGAAATAGAATTACCTGGAAGTTATGGATGTAATCCAATAAAACGAAGAAGAAAATATTATAAAAAGAGAAAACCAAACTTAAGAAAAACTTATCCAAAGAAGAAAGCTTATAAAGATACAAAGAAAAAATACTTTAAGAAAAAACGTACACCTAAAAAATATTGTCCAAAAGGAAAAAAGAAATGTGTATGCTGGATATGTAATGAAGAAGGCCATTATGCAAACGAATGTCCTCAGAAAAAAGAAAAAGAATTTAAAAAAAAAGCTAAAATAATAAAACAAGTTTATAAAATATATAATCTCGATCCATTAGAAGACGAACTAAGTACTACTGACAATAGTATTTACGAATATTCTGAACATGATGAACTATCTTCAGAAGAAACAGAATCCGAATAGTACTTATATTAAAATCAAGATAGAAAAAAGTAACAAAGAAACTGAAACCTATGTAGATACTGGAGCAAGTATTTGTCTGGCAACAAAAGCATTATTTGACAATTGGGAATATCAAGAAAAGCCATTAAAAATTCAAATAGCTGATGAGTCTATCCACTCTTTGTTCTGGGTAGTCAATCGCATAACCTTAGAAATCCAACATAAACGATTTATTGTCCCAACGATTTATCAACAAGAAACAGGAATTGATGTCATCCTAGGCAATAACTTCTTACGACTTTATTCACCTTTCTGTAAATACTTAGAATATATTACACTTCGTACCCCTTATATACGCAATATTCAAACTCGTGAAATACTTTCTATACCAATCCTTCATTCCTCTCAATGTACTTATTCTACAAAACAATCAGAGTTTCACACGCTGCAACGTAGTGAGTTATTTACTATTCTTTGTCAAAAAATTCGCTATACTCTAATCAATTTAGAACCAAATAGAAAAATTCCAGCTCAAATTGAACATTTATTAGAAAAATTATGTAGTGATCATCCCTTAGATCCAAACATAAATAATAAAAACACTGAACTAATTACATTAAAATTAAAAAATCCCACTATTGAAGTAAAATGCAAACCTATGATCTACACTAAACAAGATAGAGATGAATTTGCAGAAGATATTAAGCAAATGCTCGAAAAAGGATTAATTCGACCATTCAAAAGTAAGCATTCGGCCCCAGCCTTTTATGTAGAAAACCATAGTGAACTTAAACGTGGTAAACGGCGTATGGTGATAAATTATATACAAATAAATGATGCAATGGAAGGAGACGCATACTTTCTCCCTAGAAAAGATTTAATTATTGAGCAAATTAAAAATATGCTCTGATTCAGTACATTTGACTGTAAATCAGGTTTTTATCAGTTAAAACTAGACGAAGAATCCAAGGCACTAACAGCTTTTAGTTGTCCCCAAGGACAATATGAATGGAATGTACTCCCTATGGGAATGAAACAATCCCCAGGAATCTTTCAAAGATACATGGATTCAATACTCAAAGAGTATAAAGATTTTTGTCTTATTTATATCGATGATATACTAGTGTTTACCAATAAAGACTTAAAGGATCATTATCAGAAAGTAACTTTGGTGCTTAATAAACTTCTAGAACATGGAGTAGTATTAAGTAAAAAGAAAATAGTTTTAGCACAAAATAAAATCAATTACTTAGGCCTCGAAATAGAGAAAGGAAAATTAGTAATGCAGAAACACGTGTTAGAAAAACTGAGCAATTTTCCTGTAATTTTAAAAGATAAAAAGGAATTACAGAGATTTCTTGGACTACTAACCTACATTTCAAATGAAGGGTTTATCAAAGATCTTGCAGCAAAACGAAAAATACTACAATAGAAGCTAAAGAAAGATGCTCTTTGGTCTTGGACAAAGGAGGATGAAGCAATTATTACTGAACTAAAGAACTTATGTCAACAGCTTCCAGAATTATATCATCCTGCAGATGATGATCTAATTATTATCGAAACAGATGCATCACATGAATGTTGGGGAGGTGTTATGAAAACAAAACCCCCTGGACAAAAGAAAGAATTACTTTGTCGATACATGTCTGGAACATTTACAGACAGTGAAATTAATTATCCTACTCATGAAAAAGAAACTCTAGCACTTATTAGGATGTTGGAAAAACATCGTATATTTATGTGCTTGATAAAGAATTTATTGTTAGAACTGATTCCACTTATGTGGCAGGTTTTAAGAATTTTAATCATAAAGGCACTTATAAGCAAGGAAGGTTGATCCGATGGCAAATGAAATTATTAGAATATAATTATTCAATGTCACATATTAAGGGAGAAAAGAATGTTCTTGCAGATATACTATCCAGAGAATGGAGCGTGGAACAACAGAAATGCTAAAAAGACAAAGAGAGCTCAAGAAAGCACTCCGAGATCAAAAATTAAGAGAATTAGATTTGCTCGAAGCAGACATCAAAGTATTGGATTTACAATTAGAAACTGAAGGTCTCCTCGAACAAGCAATCCCAGCAGAAATTAAAATACAATCTCAAAAGGAAGGAAATCAAAAATGGTACTCTATTTTCAATGGACCATTTCCTGAAATTTATGACGAGTGGCACAAAGCAGCTCCCCATTGTCAGAAAGTTCCAGGAGTTATTCACAAATCCTATGCAACAAAAGAAGAAGCAGAAAAAGCATTAAAAGACTATCAGATTGCCAAAGGTAAAGAAATTTATCTTGGACCAAGAACTTTTGCAGAAACCACCCCTCTGAAACCAGAACCAAAAAAAACACTAAAAGTTCTAGGAAGAGTTCCTTCTTTCCTAGACAATTTCCCAATAATTACCAGAAAAGAACATGAACTTCAAGTCCAATTCTCTAAAGAAAACTTTTATAAACATCTCAAACGATTAATTCATTGGACAGAAAAAGAAAAAAGCAATTGTATGTATATGTTGGACCGGAAATTATTCGCCACCAAAGCAGTACTTACACCAGGAGCACCATCAATTTTGACGTTCAATTTATTCCAATTTGGTCTAATTGAATGTCTTTACTTAAGTCCCAATCTTGAAGAAATTAACCTATTTCCTTACTACTTCAAGGAAGCAGTTCAGCTGTTTCGCAAAAATATTGCTGGAGAAAGAGCTATTTTCTTAAAATTTTACTCAGCTTATCCTGACTTCACCACCAAAAAACCAGCAAAGCATTTAATCTTTATTGGTATTAGCAATAATAATTTCCCTTTAATGGATGAACCTACCGAAGTAGATTATGATGAAGATCAAATTAATAATTTTATAGCCCATCAATTAGCCAGCATTTACTCACAATGCCAAACCATTGGAAAAGAATCATTTATCAAAACCTTGTACAAAGGACCAAATGCTTTGTTATTAAGCAAGACAAGCGGAAGACCCATCAAGGAAAAAGACTTAACCTTATTGACAACTTTCGAGATGCCATTCTATGCACTAGAAGGACCCACGATGAATTGTTGTCCAGCTATTCTCCGCAAATTATGCTTGTTAATTAAAGAAAATGGGAATCATGCATGTGAAAGATGCATAAAGCAAAAGCAAGACACGACAGAAGCCACTACTAGCTGTCAGCCACAAGGAAAAGATTCTGAAGACGAAGCAATAATTGAAGAATGATGTAAGCAGTGACAACAGCATGTAAATTATTAGCTTTCTGATGTAAGCACTTACGTGCTATAGGGCCAATACTGTAAATAGACAATAAGCTCTTAGCCTATAAATAAGACCTCTTATGCTGAGGCAAATCAGAGTGAATCAGTTGGAGAAAACTCTCACCCGAGTTTCCCCAAATTGAGGAAAGCTGATAGTCTCCTTTTAGAGGACACTAGGTATCTGCAAATACCATCCTGTAAACAAACGCTTCCATCAATAAATTACTGTTCTACTTATCCCTTTCACTTATCATCATTTATCTTCAATATTTATACACCAAATCATGCATGAATTTCTCTAAGAAGCACAAAGACGAAGTAGATCTACCATGAACTTAGAACGCGGACGCAACAGTGGACCAAAAGGCACTTAACTCGTTGTGAACACCCCATTTTGACCGGGTTCCTTTTGCTTTTTACTTAAATTTACCAAAAAATACCAAAAAATTGAAAAAATTAAAATCATAAAAAATATGTTGAATTTTGAGAAAAATCCGAAAAAGAGTGGAGTTTTATTTTATTTCTTCATAAAAGTCCAAAAATGATAAAAGGAAAAATCACAAAAATATTATGAGCTTCATTTATTTATTTTTGCTTGCATTTAAAATATAGAAAAAATCTAAAAATAAGATATAAATCACAAAAATATTTTAATTTCTTGTTAACGCAGTTTCTTTTATAGATGAAGAAATAAAAATGAAACATTTTGTTATTTTTAAGTTGTGTCTTGTTTATAATACTAAAAAAAAAAAATAATAATAATAAAAAAAAAAATAAAAATAAATAAAATAAAAATAAAAAAGAAGAAAAAATGTCTTTGGGCCAATAAACCAAGTTCCAGCCCATACCCTTCCTCCATAACCCGTCTGCTCCATAACCCGTCTATCTCCTCCCATAACCCGTCTATCTCCTCCATAACCCGTCTGCTCCATAACCCGTCTATCTCCTCTATAACCTGTCTATCTCCTCCATAACCCGTCTATCTCCTCCATAACCTGTCTATCTCCTCCATAACCCGTCTATCTCCTCCATAACCTGTCTACCTCCATGACCTGTCTATCTCCATAACCTGTCTATCTCCTCCATAACCCGTCTATCTCCTCCATAACCCGTCTATCTCCATAACCCGTCTATCTCCTCCATAACCCGTCTATCTCCATAACCCGTCTATCTCCTCCATAACCCGTCTACCTCCATAACCCGTCTATCTCCTCCCTCACCCAAAAGTAACCCTAGCAGCCGCAAACCTCCATCAACAACGTGAATCTCGCTTCTTTCCCTTCTCACTTGCATCACTGGATCTCAATCACGCAAGGTATGCGTTATTCCCTTCCATTTTTGTTTCAAATTGGGGATTTTAATTGCTATTTTCGCTGATTTGCAGGAGAGGGAATCAAAGCAATGAGGGAGAAATATCTCTATAAAGAAGGAAGCAGAAACCAGAAAAAGAGGACAGCCAGAGGGGACCGGGAGAGGGAGGTAGTCACAAAAGTGGAAATACAGGGGGGTAACATTGAGGAACTGATAGGAAGGAAAGGCATACACAGAAGAGACAGATAAGCAAGAGACAGAGAGCGAAAACAGAGGGAAAAACAACAAAAGAATCCGAAAAATCATAGACACAAAAAGGGAGGAAGAGAGATTTTCGAGTTCGGGTTTTTCCTTTGGGAGAGGGAATTTTCATTTTATTTTTTCTCCGGATTCTGGATATAGATATGATTTGAGAGAAATTTTTGTAGTTTTCTGAAACATGTATTCTGTATTTCAGAAAAGCCACTGAGTTTGTAAAGTTTACTTCTTGATTTTGCTACTTGATGTAATTTTACTATCACAGAATGTTTGAGCTCAGATGAGCACTTATGTTGCCCACATGATGTTTGATAAAATGCCTTGTTCTTTGGTTAAGAGTTTGGTTGACTTGACAATCAATTACTGATTCTATGATTGCTCACGTGTCAAGTCCCTAAGTGTTATGTTTACTTGATTGTTTATCTACTCATGGTTTTGTTCCTTTATCATTTTATTTTCTCCTTTTTGATCAAACTTTGTTTATGGATTTGGTGGTTAGTGAGCATGTAGACATGAGAATATTTCGACTCTCTTGCCAGCAGATTATGAAGCTTTAGTGTAAGCTTTTGAATATTAATGGATGTAGATGTAGATTGGTCTGTTTTGAAAGTGCAGATTATGCAACATGAACTTGGTTCCTTTGAATGATGAAAATGTTATCCCAATCTATGGATGAAACCTTCCCAAGGTTGTCTTCATGAGACTCGATGGTCATAGTTGTTAAAAGTGGAGAAGCAGCAAGTGTTTTGCAGTGAATAATAATAATAATAATCCTATGCTTGATAACATTTGCTGCATCACACCCTAATTGTCAGACATAAATTTCATGTTGTTTTACCTTTTTTTTTTTTTTTTTTTGCCAATTGCTTTGTGGCATCAACATGCTTGCCGTAGATAATGTCCAGTTCGTCTATTTGAAAATGTTATATCCTTATTATTGAAATATTGCTCAGGTGGAAAGGATAAATATTGCTCAAGTGGATAAAAATTTGAGCTCTTGAATCAACCCATAAAATGTCAAAGTTGCTTTATTAGAAATGTACTGGTGATGTTGGCTTGTACAGAGGACATGCGGAATTGAGGAGCCTAGTAAATTTTGTTTCCTTGAATTGTGGAGCACTTGGGCAAAGGATTCATTCTCTCATGCGCCCTGAGTAAGTGTTTTATTTTTGTTGCATTTTTTGGCAAGAGTACTTTGGTTTGATCCTTTTAGATGATGATGACAGTACCTTCATAATTATTTCTATTCATATGCAGGTGTTAACTTGCCTCTGTAGCTCATGGGATAGAATTTTTTATTATGAGTTCCTCATTCTAGATTTTCTTTTTTAAAAACCAACACTTTATATTTAAATTTATGGGGTAAAATAAATACATTAAAATTCCTCAATTAATTTGCACAATTAATTTGGGTGATCGTTTTTTACGGGTGTATTAGGGGGTGCTGTGAGGTTAAGTCCTCATCCTTCCCCATGCGCAATCGACTCCCGAACTCAATTTGGTTCCAAAGGGCAATCTTTTTTTGAAAAGATGAAGGTTTTCCAATTTTTTTCCTACATTAAATAAAATTGGTGGCGACTCCATTGTTTTCTCAAAGATTTCTTTTTCTCGTCGTTCCCTTCGCGATTACAGTCGCGACAGATGGCGACTCCACTGGGGAAGTTTTTAGAGAGTCAAGCCCATCAAAATTAATTGTGCAAATCTTTAATAAATTTTAACTTATTTGTTTTACCCTTTTTTTTGTTTTTTTTTTTTTATGTTTTGTTTCTCTATCCTTTATGAAAATAAAAAAAAAATGAAAAAATGTCATTTGTGTTTTTTATATATTTTTTACTCTTTTTTTTGTTTGTTTGTTTGTGTGTTTTGATTTTTTTTTTCCTCTCTCAAAATATAAAAAAAATATAAAACAAAATTGGAAAAGATGAAAAATAGCATGATTTTTGTGTGAATATACTCTGCTTTGATTTGTTTCATTTTATTTTGTGAGAATATTGTTTGGATTTGTTTTATTTTATTTTTCTTATTTCTCTCTTTGTGTGTTTTGTTGATGATTTTTGGTTGCTTTTTCAACTTTAGGGTAGATAACTTTTTTTTTCTTGGAATATATTATTTGAACCTTAGGGTAGATGACTTTTAATCCTTTTTCTCGCTATTTCAACCCTAGGGAAAGTGACCTTGACTCTGTTTCCGGTATATATAGGTAGCTTTGTTTTCCAGATATGTTTTTAGTTTTTAGGATTATATGTACGGAGCCCTCCACACACGTCACCGTCATTTACTGCACACACTTTTCAGCTCTGTACCCGAGCTTGTGGAAAACCAAGGATTAGGAGGTGCCTCAGCATTGTCATTGAAAGGCCTTGTGCCCCTCTGATATTTGTTGATTTACCACTCAGATTGTTACTGGTATCATGAACTAGTCATCCTGTAAGGGTTTATCCCTACTTGTGGCTAGAATCGTGAGCCAACTCCTTGCCTTTCGAGACAAGGGCAATCTGGGGACCACGACCTTTAGGAGTCTAGACCCACCTTGATGTCTGCACTGATAGATCGACTTAGTGGCTATCCCACTTAGAGTCATGACCCTAAGACCCTTGTATAGGTTGTTCCTTTTAGGACAAATGGGAGCATACTCTTTCCTCTTCTTTCTTGTTACTCTTTTTCTATTTCTTCTTGCTTATCTTCTTTTTCGGATCTTATAAAAAGAAGACAAAGAGAAAAGGGGTAAATGGGATACATAGTATTTCAGTGAAAAATTTCGCTTCGGGACTAAAAGATCTACTGGATAGATCACAAGGAGGGCCATTCATTAGAGGATCATCCATATCCTTTGGGTTTATGACCCTATAAGGACCCCTTTCCGTGTTGCTCTGTTTTCTTGAATGTGTTAGGTGAATTCTGTTTATGAAGAAGAGACTCCATTACCATTCGCGTAGCAAGAAATGGAAATGACTCTGTGATGAGAAGAAAGTTAAAAATGCAAGCAACTCGAAGATGGATATTAGGAATGTGAAAGTCAACAAGGTGAAAACTTTGATGGAAATAACCGATGCAAATCATTGAGGGAAAAATGCGCCCATTGATCGGTCATCATCCATGCATAACCTAAGGGGGACGTGCTCCTAGAGTTGGGCATGGGAGGAAAATTTCTTCTTATAAAGGCAAATTTTCCTTGATAAAAAGATTTCTTTAGTGTGAAGAAGGCGATCTTTCCCTGAATTGTTTTTCTCCTTCACTTGTTATTTACTTAAAAAAAAACAAACAAAAAACAAAAAAAACCAAAAAGAAACAAAGAGTGCAGTAAGTTCGTCCTTATAATGTGGATAAATTGAACCGTTGTGCTTTCAAAAAAGTTGATACCAATCAAACCTTGTTTCTAAGAATGGAAGTGGATGGACAAAGAGTTAAAAGAACTTCAAGTCATGAGGTGGAGGAAATAAGAAAATAAATGAGCAAGATAGTAGAAGGGCAAACTAAGATTGAAGACATGTTGAGGACTTGCAGGCCCGTCAGAAAAGTTTGAGTCAAAATGTTAGAAAAGTAAGAAGGATCATACAATCTTAACACAATTGATGCTCGTGAGCATTATGGGATGACATAATCTTATAGCTCACCTATGTCATCTAAGAAGGAAAAAGCTACAAACCATATGATTGGGTAAAGTCAGAAGATGTTGATGAGCTATAATTGCCACATAAAGATTGCTGGATCGTATTGTTCCTGTGTTTGACTTATTCTGAAGCTTTATGGTAATGGACTTGCATGGATTGTTTTTACGTCCTCTATCTTTGAATAGAAGTTTGTGTCCTTTCATGATTGTGATGAACATGTATAGGAATTGGAAGAAGTTTCAAATCCCCTCTTCAAAAAAAAAAATGAAAAGAAAAAAAAAAAGAAAAAAAATGGGAGCAAATAAATGAAGGTGTGGTTTTTACCGTGTATTAATTTTGTCTCAAGATTAATTTTTATGTGAGATGAGTAATCTGGATTTGAAATGAGGATTGGCCATCTTTCTCTACCTTTCATAAAAAAATCATTTTCCCTTGTTACCCCTGTTGGGCCTTACAAATTCTTTCAAATAACCTTAGACCAGGATCACCCCTACGCTAGGGGTTGGCATTAGTTAAAGGTTGATTGAACCAACATCGCGTGAAGGAAAGGAGGGAAATGTGAAAGAGATGCCAAAAGAAAAAAAAAGAAAAAAAAAAGAGAGAAGAAAAGAAAAAGAAAAAAGAAAAAAAGAAAAAAAAGGATGATAAGGATGGAGGAGATACTAAAAAGAAAATTGAAGGATGAAACAAAAAGGGAGAAGAAATGATCAAAAAAAAAAAAAAAAAAGGAAGGACTTTTTGGGTTCAAGATAAAGCAAGTAATGTCCTTGATGATGCGAAAGCAATCTTACCTTTGTAAGAAAGCCAAAGATCCTGGTTCTCATTCACCTTTAAACACTTGTTTGAGCCTCTTATACCTTTCTTTTCTTAAACCCCTAACCTTGGCCACGTTACAACCTTTAAAAGTCCATTCTGATCAATGAGGGGTTACTCTTATTTTCATAAATCTTAATCTTGA
The DNA here is from genome assembly GCA_039655645.1 of Ammopiptanthus mongolicus. Classification (NCBI taxonomy): domain Eukaryota; kingdom Viridiplantae; phylum Streptophyta; class Magnoliopsida; order Fabales; family Fabaceae; genus Ammopiptanthus; species Ammopiptanthus mongolicus. Next base: position 40,873,567 of record CM077345.1, read on the forward strand.
GACAAAGACAAAGTAATTATACCTTTTTAAAGTTTTTTTGCTCCATGAAAAAAAAGAAAAAGAAAAAAGAAAAGCCTATTAGACTGAAAACCCGCAAGGGCAGTCTAAGCAAAAGTTATGGCAAACAAAAAAAGAAGAGGAAAAAAGAGGGGTTTACGCAGGGACAACCTTCTACATAGTTCAATCCAACCCTCTACTGGGGCAGATCTTTTGATTGAATGTGGCCTTACACTGGGGCAAATTTCCGCGTTGCTAATTCTATCCTACACTGAGGCAAGTTTCCGCGATGTTCAAGCAAGCCCTACACTGGGGCAAATTTCTGCGTCGTCTAATTCAGCCTTACATTAAGGTAAAATCTTGTGTTGTTCAATTTCACCATAAACTGGGGCAAATTTTCTTTATTGATCAATTTGCCCAACACTGGAGAAAATTTTCGTGTTGCTCAACCGGCGTAAATTTTCAAATTCGAGTTGGTCTTGGACTAGGGCAAATTCCCCTTTGTTCAATTTCGCCCAACACTGGGGCAATTTTGTTTTACCCTTCAAAGGGTCACATGAGTCAGTAATTCTTGATTTGATTTCTTTGTTGTCCCGCCTTGTATGGTTATTCATTCATTGCACTCAAGCCTTCAAAGTCCTCAAGGAAGCTCTTTTAACCAATCTCCTTCATGAGTCACTTGTCGATCCATGGATATCCATTAGGTAATGCTTCAAGATAAGAAAACATAGGTTCAACAGTATGGTTCAACAATCTAATGGCAATCTCCCTAGGAATCATTCAAGCCACAAGAAGCTCAAAGATCTTAAGTGGAGACGGTAGATGATATTCTCATGAAGGAATCATGATTATAAGGTAGCTTGATGAAGACAAGTGGTGTTTAAGATGTTACATCCCAAGGCAAAAGGAACAGGGTTTCACATAGATTCAACAAGACCTCGAGATAACTGAATAAGGGTTTGATTGGTTGACGCTTGTCAAGAAGCATCTGGTTCAATTTATCTGCAAGGTTACTCTTCACACTCTTTGTTTCCCTTTTGCAAGTCGGTGTCGAGTTTGCCCGCCATTGCAAATGATCAAAACTAAGTTTCTCTTTAGCGAGTCGGTGCCGAGTTGGCTCGCCATCGCAAATGGTCAAAAAGTGATGAAAAGATATACAAAAGAAAGAAATAAGAAACGGTGAGTTTGAGTCAAGTTGACTCCAAAGTTGATAAAGTTTTTGGCTCAAAGGCCAACTGCAAAAGTTTTTGGCTCAAGGCCCATGTCATAAATTTTTGGCACAAGGCCTACTTCATGAATTTTTGGCTCATGGCTCAATTTATAAGTCTTTTGGTTCAAGACCCATTTCATAAATATTTTTGTGCTCATGGCCCAGGTCATAAAATTTGTTTTGGCTCAAGGCCTTTTACTAATGATTTTCGGCTCATAGCGAAAAGAATCTACAACGTTTACTCTGCACGCTCTTAGTTTCCCATTTGCAAGTCGGTGTCAAGTTGGCCCGCCATTGCAAATGACCAAAATCTAAGTTTCCCTCTTGTGAGTCGGTGTCCAGTTGGCCCGCCAGTATTTATGTTTAAAAAAAAAATACAAGAAAGAAAGAAAAATCATGTGTCTAAGTCAAATTGACTCCAAGTTGAGACTTTGTTTTCAAAAATCTCGAGCCCATGTCTAGTTAACTTGCAAATAATAGGAAGAAAAATTGTAATTCTGTTGACTTTTGTGGCTCAAGGCCCATTGCTTTTTAAAGGCTCCATTTTCCAACTCATGGTTCACTTGTTTTGGATCAGAGGCCCACTGTCTTTTAAATTTTCGAGCTAAGAGGCTCATCGTCATTTAATTTTGGGATCAAAGGCCCACTGTCATTTAATTTTCGAGCTCAGAGGCTCATTGTCATTTAATTTTTGGGATCAGAGGCCCACTCTCTTTTAATTTTCGAGCTAAGAGGCTCATTGTCATTTATTTTTTGGGATCAGAGGCCTACAGTCATTTAATTTTCGAGCTCAGAGGCTCATTGTCATTTAATTTTTGGGATCAGAGGCCCACTCTCTTTTAATTTTCGAGCTAAGAGGCTCATTGTCATTTATCTTTTGGGATCAGAGGCCCACAGTCATTTAATTTTCGAGCTCAGAGGCTCATTGTCATTTAATTTTTGGGATCAGAGGCCCACTGCCTTTTAATTTTCGAGCTAAGAGGCTCATTGTCATTTAATTTTGGGATCAAAGGCCCACTGTCATTTAATTTTCGAGCTCAGAGGCTCATTGTCATTTAATTTTTGGGATCAGAGGCCCACTCTCTTTTAATTTTCGAGCTAAGAGGCTCATTGTCATTTATTTTTTTGGGATCAGAGGCCCATTGCACTTTTAATTTTCTATCATTTACTTTCGGGATCAGAGGCCCATCGCAATTTTAAATTCCTGCAATTTATCTTTTCGGGATCAGAGGCCCATCGTAATTTTAAATTCCTGCAATTTACCTTTTGGGATCAGAGACCTATCGCACTTTTAAATTTCCGTCATTTAATTTTAGGGATTAGAGGCCCATCGCATTTTAAGTATCTGTCATTTGCTTTTGTGTCTACATCGTTTGCATTTAATCCTTTTGTATAGTGGCATGCATTCCCGGACAAAATGCGTGTTCTTTTTCTTTACTCGTCCCTTACTATGATCACACGACCCTTCATGTCTTATAGGAAGCGACAAGTAAAGAGGGGCAACTGTGAACACCCCATTTTGACCGGGTTCCTTTTGCTTTTTACTTAAATTTACCAAAAAATACCAAAAAATTGAAAAAATTAAAATCATAAAAAATATGTTGAATTTTGAGAAAAATCCGAAAAAGAGTGGAGTTTTATATTATTTCTTCATAAAAGTCCAAAAATGATAAAAGGAAAAATCACAAAAATATTTTGAGCTTCATTTATTTATTTTTGCTCGCATTTAAAATATAGAAAAAATCTAAAAATAAGATATAAATCACAAAAATATTTTAATTTCTTGTTAACGCAGTTTCTTTTATAGATGAAGAAATAAAAATGAAACATTTTGTTATTTTTAAGTTGTGTCTTGTTTATAATACTAAAAAATAATAATAATAAATAAAAAAAATAAAAAAATAAAAAAAAATAATAAAAAAATAAAAATAAAAATAAAAAAGAAGAAAAAATGTCTTTGGGCCAATAAACCAAGTTTCAGCCCATACCCTTCCTCCATAACCCGTCTGCTCCATAACCCGTCTATTTCCTCCCATAACCCGTCTATCTCCTCCATAACCCGTCTGCTCCATAACCCGTCTATCTCCTCTATAACCTGTCTATCTCCTCCATAACCCGTCTATCTCCTCCCATAACCCGTCTATCTCCTCCATAACCCGTCTATCTCCATAACCCGTCTATCTCCTCCATAACCTGTCTATCTCCATAACCTGTCTATCTCCTCCATAACCCGTCTATCTCCTCCATAACCTGTCTACCTCCATGACCTGTCTATCTCCATAACCTGTCTATCTCCTCCATAACCCGTCTATCTCCTCCATAACCTGTCTACCTCCATGACCTGTCTATCTCCATAACCTGTCTATCTCCTCCATAACCCGTCTATCTCCTCCATAACCTGTCTATCTCCATAACCCGTCTATCTCCATAACCCGTCTATATCCTCCATAACCCGTCTACCTCCATAACCCGTCTATCTCCTCCATAACCCGTCTATCTCCATAACCCGTCTATCTCCTCCCTCACCCAAAAGTAACCCTAGCAGCCGCAAACCTCCATCAACAACGTGAATCTCGCTTCTTTCCCTTCTCACTCGCATCACTGGATCTCAATCACGCAAGGTATGCGTTATTCCCTTCCATTTTCGTTTCAAATTGGGGATTTTAATTGCTATTTTCGCTGATTTGCAGGAGAGGGAATCAAAGCAATGAGGGAGAAATATCTCTATAAAGAAGGAAGCAGAAACCAGAAAAAGAGGACAGCCAGGGGGGACCGGGAGAGGGAGGCAGTCACAAAAGTGGAAATACAGGGGGGTAGCATTGAGGAACTGATAGGAAGGAAAGGCATACACAGAAGAGACAGATAAGCAAGAGACAGAGAGCGAAAACAGAGGGAAAAACAACAAAAGAATCCGAAAAATCATAGACACAAAAAGGGAGGAAGAGAGATTTTCGAGTTCGGGTTTTTCCTTTGGGAGAGGGAATTTTCATTTTATTTTTTCTCCGGATTCTGGATATAGATATGATTTGAGAGAAATTTTTGTAGTTTTCTGAAACATGTATTCTGTATTTCAGAAAAGCCACTGAGTTTGTGAAGTTTACTTCTTGATTTTGCTACTTGATGTAATTTTACTATCACAGAATGTTTGAGCTCAGATGAGCACTTATGTTGCCCACATGATGTTTGATAAAATGCCTTGTTCTTTGGTTAAGAGTTTGGTTGACTTGACAATCAATTACTGATTCTATGATTGCTCACGTGTCAAGTCCCTAAGTGTTATGTTTACTTGATTGTTTATCTACTCATGGTTTTGTTCCTTTATCATTTTATTTTCTCCTTTTTGATCAAACTTTGTTTATGGATTTGGTGGTTAGTGAGCATGTAGACATGAGAATATTTCGACTCTCCTGCCAGCAGATTATGAAGCTTTAGTGTAAGCTTTTGAATATTAATGGATGTAGATGTAGATTGGTCTGTTTTGAAAGTGCAGATTATGCAACGTGAACTTGATTCCTTTGAATGATGAAAATGTTATCCCAATCTATGGATGAAACCTTCCCAAGGTTGTCTTCATGAGACTCGATGGTCGTAGTTGTTAAAAGTGGAGAAGCAGCAAGTGTTTTGCAGTGAATAATAATAATAATAATCCTATGCTTGATAACATTTGCTGCATCACACCCTAATTGTCAGACATAAATTTCATGTTGTTTTACCTTTTTTTTTTTTTTTTTGCCAATTGCTTTGTGGCATCAACATGCTTGCCGTAGATAATGTCCAGTTCATCTATTTGAAAATGTTATATCCTTATTATTGAAATATTGCTCAAGTGGAAAGGATAAATATTGCTCAAGTGGATAAAAATTTGAGCTCTTGAATCAACCCATAAAATGTCAAAGTTGCTTTATTAGAAATGTACTGGTGATGTTGGCTTGTACAGAGGACATGCGGAATTGAGGAGCCTAGTAAATTTTGTTTCCTTGAATTGTGGAGCACTTGGGCAAAGGATTCATTCTCTCATGCGCCCTGAGTAAGTGTTTTATTTTTGTTGCATTTTTTGGCAAGAGTACTTTGGTTTGATCCTTTTAGATGATGATGACAGTACCTTCATAATTATTTCTATTCATATGCAGGTGTTAACTTGCCTCTTTAGCTCATGGGATAGAATTTTTTATTATGAGTTCCTCATTCTAGATTTTCTTTTTTAAAAACCAACACTTTATATTTAAATTTATGGGGTAAAATAAATACATTAAAATTCCTCAATTAATTTGCACAATTAATTTGGGTGATCGTTTTTTACGGGTGTATTAGGGGGTGCTGTGAGGTTAAGTCCTCATCCTTCCCCATGCGCAATCGACTCCCGAACTCAATTTGGTTCCAAAGGGCAATCTTTTTTTGAAAAGATGAAGGTTTTCCAATTTTTTTCCTACATTAAATAAAATTGGTGGCGACTCCATTGTTTTCTCAAAGATTTCTTTTTCTCGTCGTTCCCTTCGCGATTACGGTCGCGACACTCGTCAACTCAATCAGGTATAACTCAACTCTACTAGCTTTCATACGCTATTAATTATGAATCCTGAATCTGAGATTAAGGAAACTAATGATGATATAGAACACCTTCAAATTACTGAAGACGATGAAAATTACCAAGGAAGTATTCTTATTAACCCTCGATTATTTCAAAAAATACAAAAAGAAGAATTAGATCTTTCTAAAACTGCAAATATGAAAGGAAAAGAAAGATTAGGAGGAATAATGAAAAGGTTTATTCAAAAGGAAAATATCATATATTATGGAAAAATAATTACTGAAACCCCCATAGACATAACCGAAGCTCAAGGTAGTACAAATGTCCAACTATTAAGCCGAAAAAAGATTTCAGAATTAAGACAAAATTTAAAAATAGAAGCACATAGAAGGAAAGTAGGATATATTCACATAGGTGCAGTACAAATCCTATTAAAAGCAACTTTTCAAGAAGGAATAAATTCCCCAGTAGAACTAATCTTAAAAGATGAACGCAAAACTGATGTTCGCGATAAAATATTAGGAGTAATAGAAGGAAATTTAGCATATGTAAAATTAAAATTTGAAATCCATCCTAATATAGGAATCCCATTAAGTACGCAAAGACTAGATCAATCTTTAACCTTAGAACATAAATTTCTCAGAAAGAATTTAATGCGACCTGGAGATAAAATATTTTCAGTAACCTACTGTATAAATTATGCATTAACTAATTCTCACCATAGTATCACTTTTAGAAATAATGATAGAATAGATGTCCCCCAATTATTCGAAGACATTGGAAAAATTTATTATCCAAAAAGAAATGAAATAACGGAATTAGGAACCTTTTTAAAGAAATCTGAATCATTAAGAATACCTTATATTCCAAGACCTATTCAATTACTAGAACCCGAAGGAGGAACAAGCAGCACCAGCGAAAACATAAATAAATTAGTACACCAAGTAAATGATTTAACACTATATATAAAAAATAAAATATGAAAATAACTCTGATAATTAAACCTCAACACTCTGGGCCAGAAATGGTATCAGAGCTAGTTAATGAGAACTGCTAGCTACATAAGAATAACTATAACTAATCTAAAGAATTATTGTAAAACTTTAAAAGAATTAGACGAAGAAAATCCTAACCCTTATCTTAAAGATCAAATAAGACGAGTTGAAATACGTATTCAGATTTTTAAACAACGATTGGAAAAATTAATAGCATGAAAACTTATCTCACCTTAAAAGAATGGCTACAAACTAATCGAAAAAAGATAATCTATTGGCAAGAAGATAAACCAACAACCTTACAAGACCACTGGCTTAAAGAAAGCATGTTAGCACATCACATAAAATTAGAGAAATGGATAAAGAAGAGACTTGAAAGACTAATTGCATGAAGACTATTACCATGTTAAAAGAATGGTTACAAGAAATTAAGAAAGACATTAAATACCGGAAACAACAAAAAATTGGAGATTTTATAGATGAGTGTGTAATAAAAGGCATAATAGATTATAAAATACAAATGTTAAAAAGGATAAAAAACGAACTAGAAAATTTTGGGGCATGAACCAAAGTCAAATAAAAGAAACGATATAAATAATAAAATTACAACTTAGAGATGAATACGCATATTTATCTACTTTGTTAAAAAATAAAGAAGAAGATTATTTAGATGAACAAGTTCGAAAATTAGTTGAAAGAGGTATTATTTGGAGAGAAAATAGATTAATCTGACTAGAAAATCAATTATGAAAATGATAGAATATATAGAAGAATTAGGATTACATATGGCAGGAAAGATAATTACCCTTATAGAAAAATATGATGTTATCCTACAATATGATATTTTAGAAGCAATGAATTATTTAAGAAAAAAGATAAAACATTTTGAAGGAATTATCTTACACGAAGAAAACATAGATCTTCAAGAAATAGAGCAAGAAATTCTTACTAAAGCCAAAAGAAGATTAGCATGTATTTCTCGATATAAAAGACAAGATGGAAAAATATTTGGAACAATTAATACCTTTGAACAATGGTACCCAGTTATAGGGTACCAAAACCCTTAGTATTAAGGGGGTACCGTAGCAATTCCCTTCTCCTATAAATACATAAGCATCCACGGCCAAGTTTTATATATTCACTCAATAGTTACAAACTTTGTCCAAAATTATCACTTATTCTCCTTTTGAATACTAGCCTTCATATATACTAGAACAACAAGCTACAATAAGTTAGTTCAAATTCTCACAAGGTTTCACGAAGCAACGAATCGTGCTTGGGTATAGGTGTACACAAGGTTCGGGATGTTTGCTCGTGAGTTTGAGGGTCAAGGTTGTTCATGTTAGGATCTTACACGTAACGTAAATCAGGTGGGGAGAAAGAATCTCATATTCGTCGAGAAGACAAGATTAGAAAAGAAGATATTGACATGCATAGGGGAATCCAACCTTACTAGAGGTTGAGTAACCAACAATACCTAACCTACATTGGGGACTACTATGAAGTATGTACCAATGAGGATTTAGGCATTGTGGGTTTATCACCATAGAAATGATACCTTAGGTTAGATGACTATTATTGATGGATCGTTGATATGTTTGGTATGACTGGTATGCTTGATGTGCTTAATATGCTTTATGAGATTTATGTGTTTTTATGCTTAGCTTGGTATGTTGAGATGTTGGTTATTATGCTGCATGCTCTTATGGATGATATTGATAGTGAATGAAAGTGCCACAATGCATGTGTGAGAGAAAAGTGATGGATACTTTAGTATCATGGATAAAGTGATATAAGGATTGAGATGAGATGTTTATTGAGATATTGGTGGCACAAGTGTTGGTTGACATGCATAGCATAATCATGTGCCAAGTGGCGAGCCATGTGGTATGGGACACACGAGGTTAGTGTAATTGAGTGCAGGTGCAGATTACGAAAGGGACGATCTTCGTGATCTTGGGGATGCCTATCGTGCCGTGATGCCCGCTGAAGCCCGTTTATCCCGACTGGACCATGAGTTTTCCACATTACAGGTGGACATTCCGAGGCGACCAAGATACCCCTCCCGAGAGTGGAGTGGGGATGCAGTCTTATTGGTCACGGTGAGCGGAAAAGTTACCTGGACAACTAACTAAGGTTCTCCAAGACTGAGAACGAGTTTTGAGATATCGGCCGACATGCATGTAGAGACGAGATACATATAGTATAAGTGTTAACTACGAGCGAAATGATGGGATGGAGATGACTGACATGTATGATCCGTGAAGATGTTTGTGTACATGCTTGTGTAATGCGTGTAATGTTAATATATGTTATCCTATGATTTCTTTCCCATATATGATGTTTGTTGTAGATCCTTATCTCCCTATCTTTTCTATTTATGTTTTCTCTCCTGGTTCATAGAGAATATACCGCAATTAAGGAGCCGATTCCTGAGGAGGATGACATTCCCTATGAACCTGATGCTGGTGGAAGAGCCGTGGATGCTAGTAGCAAGAAACCTGGAGTAGAGGGTAGCTCACGGCCACCATATCATTCTTATTAATATGATTGTCTGGCTAGTGCGTCTCAGTAGGCATGAGAGTTTTGAGTGTTTGTATTTTGATGTATTTTGGTGAGGTGGGCTAGGACGAGAGATATTAGATTTAATTAGTTGTTTTTGGTGTGGCTTGTTATGTATCTTTCCTATTGACAATTGTTTTATTACCTATATGACCTTGGTGGCATACTCTGATGGATGTACTCGGGATGGTTGTATATATATATATATATATATTTCTATCGGTGTGTTGTAACATCCCAAAATTCCCATAGTTGTCTTTTAACTGTTTATGTGAATAACTTGACTGAAAACACAACTTGATTAATAGTAATCGTAAAGATAGTTAATAAATGGAAATTCATACTTCGATTTCAATTATGAGCTTAATGATCATAAATTATTTTTTTGAGCCTATTATGTTGTTTTGAGTCACTCACTGATAACCTATAGTTGTCAAAACACTGGTTGGACATGAATGGAATTCATAAAGAAGTCGAAGGGTATTTTGGTCATTTCGCAAGAAATCTTAGATATTTTTCAAGGAAGTCATGATGACCATGGTGACTCACTAGGGTGACATGTCTTGAAGGGATTCGTTTAGGGACAAAAGAATAAAATCACCTAGGGACCAAAACGGTATTTAAAAAAAGCGTAAGGATATAAAGGTCATACAACCTCTAGAGCCATCATAACAATGGTGAGTCATAGGGCAAAGGTGTGATTCCATTAGTTTCTAGGGACAAAATAGTCTTTATTACCATAAATATCTTAGATATTTTTTAGAAACTAATGATGACTTGTGGTGAGCCATGGTGGTGACTCACCCTCTTACTCGCCGCACTCAGGTGACATGTGTCCTTCGTCCGGTGTCCGATTTTATCTCTACACTTCCGTTCTCGAATCCATCGATTCCCCGATTTAATATTTCGCCCGAATAGAATATATTATTTCACCTTTTAGTGAAAAAATTCAAAATAATCAAAGTCGTTACAAAATCGATATAAAACCTAACAATTTCGTTCACAAGTCAAAATTAGGTCTTCTCATCAGTAAAATTTTACTATCAGTAAAGACACAGACCGATTTTCGTCTGAATTCTTATGGAAGCAACACCTATGTACTTCCACTAGATCTTGGCCCTTAATTTTCTTACAACAATTTCCATCACACACTAACCAAGTTTTTGGTCAAAAAGCTAAAGGCCATTCGGCCATCAAGCTCCATAAACACCTATCCAACTTTCATTTTGCTTCTTCTAAAGATCTAACACACCTTTTCTCTCAAAAATCTCAAAATCCTCTCACTTCTCTTTCTTCTTCATCCATTCGGTTCTTCAACCTAAATCACTAACCAAATTTATTTCTTCAATTCTAAAACCATACTTCATCTTGTCTTGATCCAAGGATCAATCTTGGTGAAGGAAGTTTCTTGTTTTGATAAAGTGTGCTCTTGAGCACCAAGGACATCAAGCTAACCTTGAAGTTGTTCTTGAGTTAGTGAGCTTCTAAATCCTTTTCTCTTCATTTCCTTACTTATTACCTTGAGTAATCATCTTCTAGTTCTTCATTTTCATGAAAACAATTTCAAGATCTCACCTTTTTCTCTCCTCTAGGTTCGGCCTCCTACTTGCTTTAAGGAGCTTGAAGTTTCCTTTCACTTAAACCTCTTCACTAAGGCTATGTTTGGAAGTTTTGAAGGAGATGGAGTTGAGTGGTTAGTAATGGAGTGGTTAGTGATGGAGTGGAGTGGAGTAGTAGAAGTATACCACTCTATTATTTGGAAGTTTAATGAGGGAATCCCAAACCCCCCAATTTGGAAGGTATAAAAATTGGGGTTTGGGTGGGATGGAGTGGTTTGGGTTATCATCCTAAACTATCCCACTCCATTACTTATTAAACTCTCAAACAATGGGTTAAGTCATTTTAACCACCCCACTCCATCCTCCCAAACATAGCCTAAAGGTATGGGGAGTGAACCTCATCACACTAAAATGGGTGGAAGATGAAAATGGTTGTTTATGTTTTGTTTGGATGAAACCCTAGCTTGGGTTCACTACTTTATTGGTTAAGTTCTTTTTGAGAACATGGTTGTAATAATGTTTCCATGCTTAGTATATGTTTATGATGATGTATGCTTGGATGGAAAAATGTTTTCATGTATGTTGAAAACCATACTTTGATCTCTAGATCAAGTAAGGATTTTTATGCTTGTTAGTTGAATGATGAATGATTATTGTTCACCATAATATTGTGAGCATTTTGGGCTATTATTTGACAAGTTAGTGAAGCAAAATCTTCACATCACTATGGTATAGTATTCGGCCATGGTTACTAGAAAAGGAAGAACATGAGTTTGTTCTTGAACTTCAATGTTTTTGAAAGTTAGTAAGTGTTTTAGTAACTTGTATTTCAAAAACAAACAAAAAGTGACTTTGATCCAAGAATCAACTAAGGGTTAGGCCCTCAAGTGTTTTTAACTAAGGTGAAAATATGTTTCATTTTAGGCATAGTTAACCAATTAAATAAGTGTTTTAAAATAAAATGAAATTCCATTTCTTTTACGCTAACTTAGATCATGATTTTACACTAAGTTAGTAAGGACAAACTCTTTTCAAATTAGTTAAGGTACTTTACTTCGAGCAAGTAACTAAGTTATCTTAAATCAAATGAGTTTTCAATTAGAAATATTTTGGTTTACAAAGTCTTAAATCGAGAGTTTTCAACTCAAATCGTAAAGTTTTATGCATGAAAACCTAAGTTAAGTAATTAACTTAGAGCAAAAGAAAAGAGATAATTGAGTATAGTATATGGTGGAAAAAGACCATGCACTATACCATTGATGATTTAGTTCATAAACTCTTTCATAAGACTTAAGTGAATCAATACTTATTTCATTACTTGGAACTCAAGAATTAATACCTTAGAAAGGATCAAAGACTTATCTAAGAGTATTCTCAATCCTTCTTCATAACACTTAGGATTCGAGATGTAATTCATAAGAAACAAACAGAAACATGAAATGTTTTGGGTTTTGAAACAGTAGTTCGATGACGGACCGGTGATTCAGATCCAAGAAAGTCGTTCAATTGTTTCAGTCTTGTGATGACTCGATCCCGGAGGGATCATGAGATTTATCCGGTGGATAAAAGTTTTATAATACAAAGACGCGTATAGTTCCTAGGGAAGAGAACCTTAGTGAACCTTGAGGTTTATCCGGTGGATAGACATTCCTTTATCGCATCTTCTTTGTGTAAGCATTGGCATTTCATTGCATGAGTTTATAAGGCCTTGAGCCTAGGAGTTGAGCTTATACATTGATGCGGGTGCGAATCTTACGGTGACAATCTTAAATGGTCTTGAGGATGTCAGGGTTGGAGATTCCATAGGTGACTAGTTGGTGATTCTTCTGTGTCGTGGTATTCCGTGCCCTGCTGTGACATCTTTGACTAGATGTCAGACTTTTCATGTTTGGTGCAGAGTGTTTCCGTAGAAGCCAGATACGTGCACGTTACGAATATTGTAGCATCTTGCCCAAGGCTGGCGTAGACGGAACATGTCCTTAGCTCCATAGAGTAAGGGTCAGAGTTTTACCCTTGTGGCATATGACATTGAGTCATGTACATCGCATTGCATTGCATGGCTGTTGATGATTACATTTACTTGTTGTACATCACTATTCTATTTCCAAAGATGTCTTATGCTGCTAATTGATTAACATGATATATTTGAGATTTATGGTATGCATGTTGGGTATGTTGTTACCTGGTGTGTCGTCCCGTTTTTACTTCTGCTATTTTGCTGTGCTGATGATTGGGAATCTCACCTATATCTGTATCTCTTCTCTGCTTGTGTTGCTTGAGAAGATGGGCACGACGACGACTCAGCTCAATGTCTACCTTGAGTCCGGAGGGGGACTCCTTATGTTGTTTTGTTTTGGCCAGGCTGTATCCAGTTGTCAGTTGTACCTTTTGAGGAGCTGCGTCTCTTAGTACTTGCTTATGTATTTATTATCAGTTAGCCTTGGACCTATGTCTGTATACAATATTGTTTCTATTTCTGTACTTTACTTCTGAATGATTCCTAGAAATGCATGGTGAACCTAAGTTTATTATTATTACTCAATTGACAAATCTCATTGCATCATTACGAAAAGAAAAAAAAAACTTATTTTCCGCATTAATATTATTTTCGGCCTTATAATCGATCGGGAATGTGACACTTGGGAATGGATGTTTCATGTGTTGTATTTATTCTTTATATGCATTTTAGTTTTAAATTTTTCACATGTTTTAGGTTAGATAAAGAGGTTACTTAATAAGGCGGGATGTCTCATGTTCATTTCACTTCAAACCCGAACCAAACCAATTATAGTCGGTTCGGTTCACATTTATTTATTTTTAACCCAAACCAACCCAACCACTCAATCAACTATTTTATTAACTTTTAAATTGATACATTTTAGATTTTACTACTTTAAACTCTCTTCTAATTTTGTTTTTTCTTTTTTGTATTCATTTTGACTCTCTTATAATCTATTTAGTGTTACCAAATGTCTTTGATCATGTTTACTAACCAACTTGACTATCATATTTTAGATAAAGAGATTAATTAAGGTATCTAAATTTATAAATATAAAATAAGATAAATATTAATTAAAAGTAACATCAACTTTTGAAATTAATTTAACTATTGTTTAAAGTCATTGAAGAATAAAGAATCTTTTTGCCTTATCGTAATAGAAAATTCAAAACTTTATATAAAAAAGATAATATGTAAGGATAAAAACTTGTAAAGATATAATAATTTTTTGTTTATCTTAACTTAATGACCCGAACCAAACCAATATGATTTGGTTCGGATTGTCCATAAAAGTTTTTAAACCATACCAATTAAAAATGATCGGTTAGGATTTTATTTTATTCTAAGGTGGCGTTTGGTTCATGAAATATTTTATTGTCGGATAAATTATATTCCCAGGAATGAGAATGAGATCTCATTCATATGAATATTTCTTTTCCACCTTCACACATGAGAATAGAATTTATAACTTTTATTTATTAATTTTATTCTCATACATCTTTTATGTTTATGAATAATTTTTTAAAACTTATATAAAAATAAGAAACTTTTATTTCCATATCCATATTATATGAAATATTAAAATGTAACTTATACAAAAAGCTACCTAAACTCGACCAAACAAATCCTAAATATCGATAACTAATCCGAAGCCCAAACACACTAATCCGTACGAAGCATTCCGGGTAATAAGATAGAGAAGGAATGGTAGACTGACAGTAAACGACGACGTGGAGGATGGGAGACCTTTCATGCCGCTCCCTTTCCCCGGTCCGTCTCCATTCCTTCCCTTCTGACCAATTTTTTCATTTCATTTCACTTCTTTCTCGCTCCCTCGACAACAGCAGTGTGGAGTGCGCGCGCAGTAGCAGCACACTCACGAAATGTCGAAGCTGCTTCTACTTGTACCAACTCCTCACCTCACCTCCTTTCAACGCTGCAACACACTACCCGCCGCAACCTCTCTTTCCTTTTCTTCTCGCATTCCGTTTCAATTCTCCCTTTCTTCTCTCTCCCATCTCCAACCTCTAACTTTCACACCCTTCCTCTCCCGCTCCCGCACTCCTAGACACCTTCCCCTTCGTGCCTTGGATTCTTCTTCTTCTTCTTCCTCCGAGCCCAAAAGCGAAGAAGAAGAGGGTGCCACTAACAACCAAAGTGTTAAGATTGCCGATGAGGATTATCCTAGCGGCGAGTTTGAATTTGAACCCATTACGGGATGGAGAAACTTCCTTGTCAAGCTCAAGATGCTCGTTGCATTCCCCTGGGAGCGTGTCCGCAAGGGCAGCGTCCTCACAATGAAGCTGCGTGGCCAGGTTTCCTTCTCATCCTTCATTTTCGTTATTTTTGTAGGGTCATTTATATTATGTATATGCTATATGCTATCAAGCATGGACACTTTTAAAATAGTTGCCCTGTGCCGGACATCTATTATTGGTATTGGATATTTTACGGATGGAAATGTGATAATAATAATTAGAAAATATTAGCATTTGAATATATTTAGCACATAGTCGGTTTCACTTTCACGTCAATTTCTCTAAAATCACGTTTGTGATAGCAGTCCTGTAATTTTATTTTTGTGATAAACGTGATAGCTACAACTTGTAGCTTCTCCATAATCACGGCTGCATCAGACTTGGAAGCTCCACCAAACATGCTATACTCACTCCGGCTAACTTTTAAATTATTATCCCTGTTCTAATTTAAGATTTGTGTTTTTATATTAATCTTATATTAATTTCTATCTTGTTGGATAGTCGTCTCCTGTTCTATAATTTTTTGCCGTATTCCTGTATTCTTGTTGTGTCAAATCCGTGTTCTGTATTGCATTGGTGCTTCCTAGTGTTATGTATATGTATTTATGTTTGATTTGTTAGAGTTTAAAATGTTATCTTTGACGTAGTCAGATATCTGATCAAGTGAAGAGTAGGTTCTCCCCAGGACTTTCTCTACCTCAAATATGTGAGAATTTTTTGAAAGCAGCATATGATCCTCGTATTTCTGGGATCTATCTCCATATTGATAGTTTAAATTGTGGTTGGGGTAAAGTGGAAGAAATTCGAAGGCACATATTGAATTTCAAAAAGTCAGGTACTACTCTGGACTTCTGTTACAGCTTATATATGGAAGGAAGTGGAATGTAGAAACATGCAATATCAAAACTGAGACAATTTTTCATATTAAATGCTATTTAAAGAAACTTTATATATTGGGGTGAAATGAACCGGTGTAGAATATACCAAAAAATTCATAAAACTTACAACCAAGTTATATGTAATCAATGTTGGCCTATATTGCTAAATCCCTTGAAAATGACATGTTACATGTTTTTCTTACTCAACGTGCCTACTTGAATGCCAATGTGCGAGGATGAATATCTTTTGTCACAGCTCCATGCCCCCTACTCTGTCCCACCGATAAGAATTTGCCAACTAAGATAAAATAACAACTCATTTAATTTACTATCATTAATAAGTTAATGGCATATGTGGGATCAGATTCATTGCTGCTACCATGATAGGTTATCAACACAGAATTAAGAGAAATAGCTGCTGCTAGTGTAGCAGAGCTGATGTATATTGATTTAATGGGAAAAACAAATGTAGAATCAGTGTAATTCTACTTGATTACAAGTATGAAAGCTGGAAAAAAAACAGAAGAAAATACTATAGGCACTTAAGAGGCCTAAACTCTCCCAATGGCCAAGCCAATTCCAGTCTACCCGATCCCCTCACACAAACCTTGCCTATAATCCTCATTTTCTCTCTCTCACGCCAGAAACACCTGCCACATCAGCAAGGGCGTGTGTTTCCCTACTCTTCCATCATTAGTTAGTTATTAGGGGAATGATCCCCTACATCATGGCCTACCATTGTCTCTCTATTCTTTTTCTTCTTTCTTTCATACACAATTCCAAATATACCCTTACTATGTGTATCATTACCCCCCCTTCGAAATTCTCCCAGTCCTCAAGGGGGAAAAATGGAAACTCAGTTCTGATCTTGGAAACTAACTCCCAAGAGTTTTCAAATTCAGGAAGATTCTACCACTTAACCAAAGCTTCCCATTCTCCTTTGTCATTCTTCCTCTGATCAATAACAGTTTCTGGTTGAACCTCCAGCAACCAGTCCTCATTCATACATGCAGGCAGGGGTTGAATTGTCACTGTTGGGGCTACAGATTTCTTCAAGAGTGATGCATGAAACACGGGGTGCACCTTGCTATCTGGAGGGAGCTTCAACTGATATGCCACAGCTCCAATCCTCTTTTCTATCTCATAGGGACCATAGAACCGAGGACTTAGAACCGAGGACTTAACTTCTGATTAATTCTTTTAGCTAGGATCTTCATCTTGTAAGGTTGTATTTTCAGATATACCATGTCACCCACTTGGTACTCAACTTCTCTTCTATGCTTGTTGGCTTGAGCTCGCATCCTATCTTGAGCTTTCACCAATTGTTCTTGAAGTTCCTTGATCATATCGTTTCGCTCAGCTGTCATTCTACTAACTTCATCTACTGCTGAGTGATGAGCATCTCCCCTCAAAAGCACCGGAGGTGGTCTGCCATAAAGTGCTTCAAATGGAGTCATCTTCACAGAGGAGTGGTAGTTGGTATTGTACCAAAACTCAGCCCAACTAAGCCACTTAGGCATTTTGAGGTTTCAGTCCAGACAAACACCGTAGGTAATTCTCAAGGCATCTATTTACCACTTCAGTCTGGCCATCAGTTTGTGGATGGTATGCACTGCTATACTTCAACTTAGTGCCTGCTAGTCTCAACAATTCAGCCCAGAAACTACTCAAAAACACCTTATCTCTGTCTGACACAATAGACTCAGGAAAACCATGAAGTTTCACTATTTCTTTAGTGAATATCTCAGCTACACTCTTAGCTGTGTAAGGGTGACAAATGGCAATAAAATGAGCATACTTCGTGAGTCTATCAACAACCACGAAGATAGTGTCCACCCCCATTGTCTTCGGTAACCCACCAATAAAATCCATCGAGACGTCACTCCACACCTGCTGTGGTACGGGTAGAGGCTGCAAAAGACCCACAGGACTCAAAGTTTGGTATTTATTTCGTTGACACACCTCACAAGATTGCACATAATCTTGTATTTGCTTCTTCATACCATCCCAAAAAACAAGGGCAGCAACTCTCTTATAAGTTCTGAAAAATCCAGAGTGTCCTCCCACTGCTGAGTCATGTAACTCTTGGAGAATCCAAGGAATGCGAGGAGAATTCCTAGGAAGAACTATTCTGTCTTCCTTATACAACCGGCCTTTTTTCAATTGATAACCACCATGGCTACTCGAATCACCCATCAGATCCTGTACCACACCCTTGAGCTTAGCATCAGCCTGTATTTCATCTTCTAAACCTTCCCACAGTTCACACTTGACTGTTGATAATGAAGCATACTGCATTTGCCTAGAGAGTGCGTCTGCTGCCCCATTCTCTTTACCCGGTCTATATTTAATTTCAAAGTCATCCCATCAACTTAGAAATCCATTTTTGTTGCTCCTCACCCATAATACGTTGCTCAATCAAGAATCTTAAACTTTTCTGATCTGTTAATACCAGAAAATGCCTTCCAAGTAAGTATGGCCTCCATTTTTGAATTGCAAACACAATAGCCATCAATTCCCTCTCATAGACAGATTTCTTTTGTGATCTCTCTGAGAGTGTTTGGCTCATATAAGCAATAGGTCTTCCTTCTTGCATTAGTACTGCACCCAGGCCCTTTCCAGAAGCATCAGTTTCTATCATGAATTCTTTGTTGAAGTTAGGGGCTGCCAAAACAGGCAGTGTAGTCATGGCTGACTTGAGTGCTTCAAAAGCTGCCTGTGCATCTTCATTCCACACAAAACTGTCCTTCTTCAACAACTGAGTTAATGGCCAAGCTATCTTGCCATAATTCTTGACAAACTTCCTATAATAACCTGTAATGCCCAAGAAACCTCTCAATCCTTTCAAATCCTTAGGAACCGGCCATTTGAGCATATCTTCAATTTTCTTCGGGTCAGCTGCTACACCAGAACTAGATATAAGATGACCTAAGTATTCAATTTGGGGTTGTCCAAATGAACACTTTTTCTGATTGGCATACAACTGGTGAGTTCTCAACAACATCAACACCTCCTTCAAATGTGCCTCATGATCCTCCACACTACTACTGTAAACTAGTATGTCATCAAAGAAAACCAAAGCAAATTTTCTTAAATAGGGCCTCAACACCTGATTCATCAATGCTTGGAAGGTAGAGGGTGCATTAGTTAAACCAAAAGGCATTACCAAATACTCATAGTGACCCTCATGTGTTCTAAATGCTGTCTTATGGATATCCTCTTCCTTCATCCTAATTTGATGATAACCAGACTTCAAATCTAACTTAGAAAATATCATAGCTGTACCAAGTTCATCTAGCAACTCGTCAATAACAGGAATAGGAAATTTATTTGGTACAGTTACCTTGTTAAGAGCTCTGTAATCTGTACAAAACCTCCATCCTCCATCCTTCTTCTTTACCAACAAAACTGGACTTGAGAATGGGCTAGTGCTGTGCCTCACAATTCCTGACTGCAGCATCTCCCTTACCATCTTTTCAATTTCATTTTTCTGATAAAAAGGATACTTATACGGTCTTATGTGTGGAATTTCAGCACCAGGCTTCAGTAAAATTGAGTGATCTTGTTTACGGGCTGGAGGTAACCCTTGAGGCATATTAAAAACATCTTTGAATTCTTCCAAAACTCCACTCAACTCATGAGTAACCTGCTGCATACATTCTGCCCTGCCACCATTATCTTCTTGCTGCACCAGAAACCCCACTCCATGGTTCTGTAATGCCTTCAACATTGTTCTCCAAGAGGCCTGTCCCGTACACAGAGATGGTTCACCCTCTATGACTCGTTTCTGGCCATTCACAGTCCACTTAAGACATAAGTTTCTGAAGTTGGCCTCAATGTTACCCAACTCCGCTAGCCAATCAAGTCCCAATACCAACTCCGTTCCTCCCAACTCCATCAAATACAAGTCCTAAGTAAACTCTATACCTTGAATGTTGAACCTAACATTCCTGCAAACACCATTATTCTTCACTTGTTCCCCTGTTCCTACTTCAACTATGAACATTGGAGTTTCAGTCACTTCCAACTTCATGATTTCAGCCACTTCAGGTGCAATAAAACTGCTTGTTGCCCCTGAATCAATCAGTGTCAAAATCTTCCTTCCTCCAACCACAACCCAAACTTTGAATGATTTGTGAGTTGTTACTCCTTCTCTACTTTGCAAGGATAGTTGTAGAGTCTTAAACTCCTCTACAGGCTCACACTCCCTAAACTCTTCTTCATCACTACTTTCCCCTTCACACAACATCAATCTCATGTGCTTCATTTTACAAATATGACCCTTTCCCCACCTATCTCCACATTTAAAACAGAGTCCCTTTTTACTCCTTTCTTCCAATTCAGCTTGACTCAATTTCTTGCCCTTAAACCCTTCACTACTCTTCTCTGCCACTCCTGTAGAAGCTCCAGTAACCTCCTTCTTCTCCTTGTTTGGTTCCCATGAACCACGAAACTTGGAGTTACTTCCCCTGTTCTGCGTGTCAAGCTTCTCCCTCACTCCCCCTCCTTTCGCAAACAGAGTCTGGTGTTTTTCCTCAACCACCAGGGCTTGATCCATCAGCTCAGCCAAGTCATCAATCTTAAACATCTTCAACTCAGCTCGTATCTCCTCCTTCAATCCATTTCTGAAAATGCTCGTAAGCATGGTGCGTTCTTCTCTCTTCAACGGAGCAACGTGCAATTCGAACTTGTCTCTATACTCCGCTACGGTTCCATCCTGCTTCAACTACAACAACGGGCCCAACGGGTCATGACTTGCACCCGGATTGAACCTTCGCAGCACCGCCGATTGAAATTCCGGCCACGTTCTCAACGGGGCTTGTTCTTCCCACCATTGGAACCAATTCAACGCTCGATCTTCCAACGCAATTACCACTGCATCAAGTTTCTCTACTTCCTTCACGCCATTGACCCGAAAATATCTTTCAACTCGCACCAACCAACCATACGCATCATCTCCATCGAACACGGGAATCTCCAATTTTCTACGTCTCGGTCGTAGATGCGGTTCGTAATTTCCAGATTTCGCATGTGGAGACGTAATCACACTGCGTTCTGGTGACGTCTCATGTTCGTCGTGGCCCTCGACCCGTTTCTTCTTCGTGAACTCCCTGAATTCTGCGTGAAATGCTTCCATGCTCTCCAGGATCTTGGTAACAGTCCCTTCGAGGCTCCCAACACGTAACTCAACGGCATCCATGCGATTATCCATACTGCTTCTCGTCACCACCATTCACAGCGCCAGGAACGGTGCTCTGATACCAAATGATAGGTTATCAACACAGAATTAAGAGAAATAGCTGCTGCTAGTGTAGCAGAGCTGATGTATATTGATTTAATGGGAAAAACAAATGTAGAATCAGTGTAATTCTACTTGATTACAAGTATGAAAGCTGGAAAAAAAACAGAAGAAAATACTATAGGCACTTAAGAGGCCTAAACTCTCCCAATGGCCAAGCCAATTCCAGTCTACCCGATCCCCTCACACAAACCTTGCCTATAATCCTCATTTTCTCTCTCTCACGCCAGAAACACCTGCCACATCAGCAAGGGCGTGTGTTTCCCTACTCTTCCATCATTAGTTAGTTATTAGGGGAATGATCCCCTACATCATGGCCTACCATTGTCTCTCTATTCTTTTTCTTCTTTCTTTCATACACAATTCCAAATATACCTTACTATGTGTATCATACCACAGCCCAACCAAGCTCCTTTGCTGCAACAGGCTACATCGATCAGATTCTTTAGTGCTACAGAAAATGAAGAGGAAAATTTTGAGCAGGGCAGAGTGAAGGACAAGATGAAGTTTAGAGCAGCCTGGAAAACCTTCCACCGACACTAGGTATTATGAATGACTCCAAGCCTGGAAATAAGGGGACATTACCACTGTCTCTCTTGGTCCACAGAATGCACCCCAAAAAAGAACATGGATCATTAATTGCATAATTCAGAAGAGGTAATGCTGTTTTCAATTAAAAATAACCTTTTATTCGACAAAAGAGACAAATTTTGAAACAATGAGGAAGTTTAACAGGGCCATCTTGGAGCTTCATCTAGCCACTAGCAGCACCTCTCAGCATCAGGGACTCCAGCGAAACTCCATCATGGGTGGTGGTGTTGCAGTGGCTTTGGGTCACAGCAAAGATGGGTTGTGGTAGATTTGGGATTAGATCTCTTTGGTTGAAGGTTGATATTTCATGTGCAGATTTGGGGGTGGTGAGGTTGGAAGAAGACATGGTAGCTCTAAGGCGTCTTGTGGTGGTTGATCTCTAAACTTTGATACGCTTGATTTGCTGGTGCCATGGAGTCTAAACTTGGTGGTGGTTCTTGACATGGAAAGAGAAATGAGAAAGACAGTGTGCATTGACCAAGATAACGGTAAATGGAGAAATGGTGTTAAATGATGTGTTATTTTTTTTATTACTTGGAAACATTCTATTGGTGGGACAGAGATAGAGACATGGAGACAACACAGAAGATTTTCATCCAATGCACAAACCATGATGTTTTAATTAATGCTTTGCAAACTACTTCTCTTATATCCTCTAGAGAACATTCAAGAGACTTATTTATTTAACATGGATTTTTTTCTATATTGAAATGTTCTTAAGTAGTAGGTTCCTCTTATTGAAGTCAATATATCTTCTCATATTATAGGAGCACTGGTGCATGTCATAGGCTATAATGTAACTGAGGCATATATTTTGAGTAAACATGGTGATTAATGATTTATTGATATACAATGTCCCTCTTTTTCTCCCCAAATATGTTGACCTATATTAATGATCTTTCCTACATATGACATGCTTTGATAGTTGATTATGTTTGTAGGAAAATTTGTTGTGGCTTATGTCCCTACATGTCAAGAAAAAGAATATTACCTTGCGTGTGCGTGTGAAGAGATATATGCTCCCCCTAGTGCTTACTTTTCTTTGTTTGGGTTGACTGTTCAAGCTTCATTCCTCAGAGGTAAGCTGATATTTATTTTCCCTGCATTTTAAAAAATTTGACTAATAGTCATTGTCCTTGAACTGTTTGTTTTCTAACAGCATTTTTTTGGAGTAAATCTCCAATTTGGCCCTCCAAATTTGTATGCAACATCACATTGGTTCTCCATTTATTACTGACATCAAGTTGGTCTTTCCATGGTAATTAATGTCATTAGTTACTTTCGTCCTTTTGTCATATTTTTTGCCATAAAATTGGTCCTTAAAAGGACGAAATGATGGTGTTAATTATGTTGCTGATGATGGAAAACTAATGTCATATTGCATACATATATCTTTAAGAGCCAAATTGGACATTTACTCATTTTCTTCTAGGTTGGGGGGGGGGGATAGAATGGGAGGTAAGCTCTTTCTATTTTATATCCATTCATGATCACCTAACAGCTTAAGCTTTTCAGGGAGTTGATCATAGATGTGGTATTAGAGCCTCTATGACCAAGTGGTGAGGAGATTGATCCTTTGCCATCCCCATTCCTCGAAATAAAAGTTGAGCTTCAAGCCCAAGGGTTCTAGCATTAGGGGGCCATATTAGATATAAAACCATATATCAGCTTCACCTGACAGCTTAAGCTTTTGGGAGAGTTGGCTCCTGATAATTTCAATAATGCTTGAAGGTCGAGGAGGTTTCCTATTAGCAGCTCCTTTTAAAAAGCAAATTTGCATATATTATGCAGATAGTTCCTTGATGAGACTTGGTACACTTCTGCTGTAACGTCCACTCTAAAATTTGAAAATATTGTAATTATTGTAATTTGTATAGTTATTGGGGTGACCTATTTTTTACCTTATTTTTAGCTTTAGTTATTACCTTTAGCTTGTAAGGTGCTAAACTTGTAATTTGTATTATTTTTACCTTTAGTTATTACCTTATTATTAGCCTTAGTTATTGGGCGTCCACACTAAGAAGTTATTACCTTTAGTCTATATGTTGGAAACATCCACTGTCCAATAGGTTCATGTATAGGCATGCAATTAATAGCCTAGGAAATAGCTATTGTAATTAACTAGATTCATGTACTTTCCAGTTCATCAACTTAGGAACTATCTACACACTTAGGGAATAGTTGTCTCATTTATTTGCCTTGTAATTAATACTTAAAGTGTATAAATATAATACCATTGTGTTGTGTGATTTAACACAAGCCATTTAGAAAATCTGTGTTCTTTCTTTCAATTTGGTATCAGAGCTCCCGACCCTGGGAGTCTCTGTTTGTTCTTTCCGCCGCCTCAACTTTCATTGCTGAGCATACCCTTAGGTGCCTTGCCTTCATTGCAGGACCTGTTTTTTTTTTTTTTTTTTTCTTTTGCCTTCGTTGCAAGTTTAGCACCTTCATTGTGCTTTTTATTTCCCAGTTACTGTACCTTCATATTTCTCAATTCCAGAACCTCGGCTTTGTGCCCAACGTCACCCCTGAAATCTCCATCTTAGTCTTTAACCCAGTCTTTCACCCAAAATCAACCACCAACCACCTCAAAAAGCTCCAAGCGGCCAGACCCAAAAGACCTATTGTAACACCCCCCTCGAGTGCTACATACTCGAACTGAAAATGCGAAAAACATCAAGAAAATGAAATGCTTGTTGCTTTTGGAAAATACTTTAATTAAGTAACTACGTTTGAAAACGCGGGTCTAGAAATTTTCTACATGCATCAAGTAATCCAAACTCAAGACAAAGGAATAAACTTTATAACAAACAACATATTTAAGATTCATACTAATATAATCATGACATAATTATACCGAAGCATATAAGTTTCTTAGAAATATAGTTCCAACTCATAACATAAGTTCAGGTCTAGTACATATATTACAGACTTAGAAACATTTAGTCAACATACGTGCCGCAAATAAAATATGACTGCTTCAAAAAGTAAAACTCCTATGCTGGTCGGGCTATAGTAGCCATTGGGATACAACACCAACGTTAGCTCCGATTCCCAGAGGAATTCTGAGGGATCCTCTTTTCAACTCCTTCAAAAGACTCCGTCATTTGAGTCCTCACGTGTCCGCAGGGACCTATAATCAACATCTGTACAAGTGTTCCAAAAACATAGCAGGGTGTCCAACATGTATAGGCAAAGGTGAGATACTCATTTTATAAGTTTATCATGATAGCTGCACAAGCGACAAACAACAGATACAATTACATATAAATATAGTTATAATAACAGTTATTCATACAACATAATATCTCAAACACTATCATGAGTTATAATAATGCATGAGACTTCAATATCATCTTTCTAGTTCATGTACTCCGGAGATTCCTACTTCCCTTCATCGAGCGATAGGTCGCAAATACACACGTAACACAATTGTGCTCATGAGTCGGTCTCTCAATTTACGTCCGAGCTCCAATTGTTCCTGGGTACCACATCATAACCATATCCTGAATAGTCCAGTCTCTGATTGAGTTCATTCGTGTTGGGCAATCGATTTACCACGGCACGGGGTCGCGATACCTTTGGCCACTTGTGGAGTTTCGAACACAGAATGTCCTTATAGACCTAGTGGTTTTAACTGGCTCATATTCTCAACTACTTGAGTTGTAGCTCGTTTTCAAATGGCACGTCTGCTGGTTCATGCATGTACACAGAAAGTTTTGGTTTCTTTTTCGTCCATTCTTTCTTTTGTCGAGGCATATAGTTCATGACTCGTTTTAAAGGACATTAAGCCCGTTCATTCAAAACATAGGACACGAAGTCCGAATGCTCAATTTACAAAATACTAGCCCGACGTCTCGATCACTAGGTTTGCATTTATCTCAAAAGATTAATCGTTTTTCTTTCGGTCTTATTTCTCAAAACAACTTTGGAAAACAAAACTTAATTTCATTTTCTTGAACTAAGACATTTCTTTTTCAAAGAAAACATTTTCCGGGAAATACTTTTTTTCGTAAACAAAACCGTTTTCTAAAACAAAACTCAATTTGCAATGACTTTCCTCAAACCACTTTTTCTTTTCAAAAGGACTTAACTTTTCAAAAAGAAGGTTACTTTTCTTGATAAAGCAACACGTTTCCCAAAATACCTTTTTGATTTCAAAATCCGGTTTTCAAAAACTTTGATTTCGGTTTTCAAGTATTTTAATTTTCTTTCTCGAGTCATAGCCAGTCCTATGCTCTTAACCAGTATATATATATAAAATCAGTCCAATATCACAACAAAATTTCATCCAAGGCATCAATGTCACAAATCATATTCAAGTACTCAAATACAAACATCATTAAGTACATCAATTTCATATTTCATTCAAGACACATCTTCAATCATCAATCAAACAACAACATCACATATAACAATCACACATCATGAGACTACCAAACTTAATATGAAATACCTCCCTTTACCTCTCCAAGTTTCTCAATCAAATTCCTGAACAGTTCTAGGCTCCGGTTCCGGTTCCGTTCGCGTCATCTAAAACAATCAAGCACAATTCAATTCACAACAACAATCAACACAAAATAACAACATCAAAACATAATTTTCCTCCCACAAAAGTCGTCTAAGGTTTCGCCAAAAATGGTAAAAAGGGCTAGGGATCTCATTTGGTTTCAATCTTTTAGAGGGTTGGTTCTTAAGCATGGTTAACACTAAAACAAGTCCTATTACCCAAAAATTTGAAACAAAACTCATGATTCTACTCACTATAGGTCTTGGCCATGAAGAGTAAAAGAGGTTAGAAATTGATTTGGTCTTCCAATCACTTGGATTCAAGGATTAAAGGAAAGGAAAGGATGGAATCAAGAGTGCAAGAACAAAAATTGAACAAAACCACTATTCCCCCAATTCTTAGGGTTTCGGCCCTCTCAAATAAATTAGGCTAGGATGAGAGTTTGATCATATACTCTTGGATAGAGGTAGAAGGTGATGAAGCTAGCTCAAACAAATTGGTTTCCCATTAAAAGGATTTTTCTACAATTTTCTAAGAATTTTTGAAATTTGGATCATAAACTTGAAATATATGAAATCAAGATTTCAAACTTGAGATAGGAAGAGATTCATGAAGCTTAGAGATCATAGCAGTGATCTTACCTATTGAATGATGAAGATTGATCAAGAATCAAGCTTTTCTCTCAAAGATTCAAGCTTTTTCTCTAAGTGAAAATGGTAGATTTTTCAAGGAAGAAGATGAAGTGTTGGAGTGAAGTGAAGAAGCACTCATATGCTGGTTTGGTGCATGGGAGGTGGGCTGAAATGGGCCAAAAATTGGGTCACTTAAGGGCATTTTGGTCATTTCCTTCAAGGTTAAATGGTAATAATGAAAAAGGTTAGGGGTATTTTGGTCTTTTCACGTCCAGATGTTCTCAAACATCATGATGACTCTGGCACGCTTTCCCATGTGATGTGACTTGATGTGACATCAAGATTATCCGTTAGTGGGTCCCGGTAAATCCATATGCAGCTCCGTTCTTCACCCCGATTGAAGATTTCGTTCGAACGAAGGTTAGGAAGTGATTTTTTTTAAATTTAACGAAAACGTAGGAAATTAAATTCTAAGACTTACTGTCTCGTTCACGGGTCAACCTGAGATCTCTTGAGCAGTAAAATCTTACTGTCAGTGGAAAACGCAGACCGGGTTCCGTTTGAGTTTTCAGCTCAAAATTTAATCGTAGCTTCGCACGACAGTGGTGAGCATGAATATGGTCTCGGTTTATTTTATTTCATTTTCTAAATCCTTGAATAAAATATAAACTTAATTATTCTCTTGTTGATATTTAAACGCAGTGAAAAATCGGGGTGTTACACCTACTGTCGCACGCGCCTCCACGCGCCCTTCCTCTGCCAGCGCGTGTAACTCACGCGCCACCATCCTAGCCTCTGTTTGCAATGCCAATTTCACCAAACAGGTCGCTGGCCCTCCCTTATCCTGTTTCAGGGGTCGGTTGGGTTCAACATTGAATCTTTTTGCTGCTGTTTGAGAGTACTCGCTTCTGTTTCGTTCTTTTTTCATGGTTGACAAAAAAATCCCTAGGTAAGGAGGAATTGGAGTGTCCAAAATCTCTTATTTATTCCCTCAGTAAGTCTTCCGGCTCCTGCTCTCTAGCCATGAATGGTAAGAATCTATGTTGTCTATTCTCTAATGCTTCTGGTACTGTTCCTGGGGATTCTTGGATTATTGATTCTGGTGCCACTAATCACATGATCTTTTGTTATTCTCATTTTTCATCATATCAAGTTCCCATTGGGTAATCATCACATAACTGTAGCTAATGGCTCTCATACATTAGTTGCGGGTTTTGGTAATGTTAAACTTATTCCTTTCCTAAATTTGCAAAATGTGTTTGATGTTCCTAAACTTTCTTCTAACCTTCTTTCTATATATAAACTTACCAAAGATCTCAATTGAGTTATATCATTTTTCCCTTCTCATTGTGTATTCCAGGACATTACTACGGGGAAGACGATTGGAGTTGCCAAGGAACAGGGAGGGTTATACTACCTTGAGATGCAAACTTCAGGTGGATCTGCTATGAAGTAGCAACATTCCTGCCATCAATCCAAGTTTTGTGCCTCCCAAATTTGGCTCCAACATAAGCGTCTTAGGCCTCCCCTATTCACTTTGCTTAAGTACATGTTTTCTTTGTTTTTGAAAGAATCCGTTGAGTCCTTTCATTGTGATGTTTGTGAATTTTCCAAACATCATCGAGTAAGTTTTCCTTCAAGTGCTAATAAAAGTGATGAACCATTTTCTCTTATCCACACTGATGTTTGGGATCTTGCTACCATTCCTAATATTTCTGGTGTAAAATGGTTTGTGTCGTTTATTGATGATTGCACTCGTGTCACTTGGATATTCCTGATGAAAGATAAATCTGAAGTGTACAAATTTTTCACTCAGTTTTATCATATGATTCATACTTAGTTTGGAAAAACTATTAAGCGTCTGAGGTCTGATAATGGTAGAGAATATGTGAATCAAAGTCTTTCTACTTTTCTTAAAGAACGAGGTATTATTCATGAACTCACATGTGTCGATACTCCCCAACAAAATGGGGTTGCTGAAAGAAAAAACAGACGCTTGAAATGACCAGGGCATTGTTATTTCAAATGTCAGTTCTGAAGTCATATTGTGGGGAAGCTGTTTTAATTGTTGCTTATCTAATAAATGGAATACTTTCTAGAGTTCTTGGGGGTTTTAGTCCTGTCCATGTCATGAAATCTGTTTTTCCCTCTGTTCCTATTATGCAAAGTATTGAATCTCGTGTCTTTGGTTGTTCTGTTTTTGTCCATATTCATCGTTAGCATCTGGGCAAACTTGACCTCGTGCTCTTAAATGCATTTTCGTTGGTTATGCTCCTGATAAGAAGGGATGTAAATGTTATGATCCTTCAAGTCGTCGCTTTTTTGTTTCCATGGATGTAACTTTTAAGGAAAATCAGCCATTCTTCATCTCCTCTCAGCTTCAGGGGGAGAACAATAATGATTTTTTGGAAAAGATATCAGTCGGGTGAAGATGGATTTATACTGTGAAATACCGGTCTGATGGTACACTAGACAGGTATAAAGCAAGGCTGGTTGCAAAAGGGTATACACAAACCTATGGGATAGATTATCTTAGAATTTGGGCTCTTGACCTAACATAACCCCACAAAATCGGGTTGTAAGGTGAGGATTGCCCAAGCCTTATAAGCACTATTTAGACCATATCTCTAGGCGGTGTGGGACTAAACACCCCTCACACCCAGCACAATGAAGGTGCTGGAGGCTACTATAAAGGCAGCCCAAAGTTGCCGCAATTAAGGTGGTTAGGGTCCGCAATTAAGGCCACTTTTCCAACACACCCCGTCACGCCCAGGGCTGTACACCTGGAGCGTGGATGATGCGGGCAACCCAACAACGGATCTAGGGTAGGTTCTGATACCATTTTAGAATTTGGGCTTGGACCTAATTCAACCCCACAAACCGGCTTGTAAGGTGAGGATTGGCCAAACCTTATAAGCACTACTTAGGTCATATCTCTAGGCGGTGTGGCGCTAAACACCCCCCTCACACCAGCACAATGAAGGTGCTGGAGGCTGCAATAAAGACAGTTCAAAGTTGTCGCAATTAAGGTGGCTAGGGGCAGACTGCAATTAAGGCGGCTTCTCCAGCAGATTATGAGGAAGCATTTGCCCCTGTGGCAAAAATGAACACAGTTAGAATTCTGCTCTCTCTTGTTGGACACTTGCAATGGGAACTTCATTAGTTTGATGTGAAGAATGCCTTTCTTCATGGTGAGTTAGAGGAAGAAGTCTATATGGAGGTCCCTCCTAGGTATGACTCCTATGGTGAAGGAAATAAAATGTGTAAATTGAAGAAGGCCTTATATGGTTTGAAGCAATCACCCCGTGCTTGGTTTGGAAGATTCACGAAGACTATAATGACCCTTGGATATAGATAAAGTCAAGGTGATCATACCATCTTTATCAAACACTCGCCTGAAGGTAAATTGACTGTCCTACTTGTGTATATAGATGATATCATTATATCTGGGGATGATGTTGTTGAGAAATCACTCTTAAAGGAGAAACTGAATGCTGAGTTTGAAATGAAAGACCTTGGGAGATTGAAATATTTCTTTGGAATTGAAGTTGGCTACTATAAACAATGTATCTTCATTTATCAATGGAAATATGTCCTTTCTCAAGGAAACCAGGAAGCTTGGATGTAAAACTTCTGGAGTACGAGGACAAATTTCCTAAGATATGGCCTCAACATCTCATTCATCAAAGCCTGTGTTAGTAAGGAAGATAGAGATGTGTTAGTTATTTAGTTTGACAGCTAGAGTCTATCTCTAGTTTATCCTATTGTTTAGGATAACGGTTTATCTTTATCTCTTATCTTATCTTTATCTCTTATCTATATTTTTTGTATATATATAGAAGAGATACATTTTGTAAAAAGATACTGAATTATCAGAAGTAAATAAAATAGCGACATTCACTGTTTCTCTCCTCATCTTAACTTTTATGGTATCAAAGCTTTTTTTCAAAAGTTAACGTGAGTTGAGAGAGACTTTGGCTGCTATGGCCGATTCTGGTGTAAGCGGAGGTGATGGTTTTGAGGGTCAGAACTCACAACCAACCTCCACAATTATACCCGCTGCAAATACCTTTGATAGTATGTCCCTTCAGATTACTACCCATAAACTTTCGGGCAAAAATTTTGTCCAGTGGTCTCGATCAGTTCAAATGGTGGTTCGTGGCAAAGGGAAGTTTGGTTATTTGGATGGAACAGTCAAGCAACCTGATGCTAAGGATCCTCAATTTTCGAATTGGGAGATTCAAAATTCTATGGTAATGGCTTGGCTTATTCATTCAATGGAGGACAGCATTGGTGACACTTATTTGTTCTATACCACTGCTAAGGAAATCTGGGATGCGGTCACTCTAGCGTATTCTGATTCTGTAAATTCATCACAAATTTTTGAACTCAGGAATCGTGCTCGGAATTTGCGACAGGGGGAGCTGACAGTAACTCAATATTTTACTGCTTTGAAGAAGGTATGGCAAGAAATTGATGTTTTTCGAATCTGTGACTGGAAAGACAAATCTGATGGTACACAATATAATACGATGTTAACAGAGGACCGAATTTATGATTTTCTTGCTGGTTTAAATCCTGACCCTGATGATGTACGTGGTCGTATTTTTGCAAAAACACCTTTACCAAGTATTGATGCAGTTTTTTCTGAGGTTCGTCGTGAAGAAAGTCGAAAGCGTGTGATGCTTGGTAGTCCATCTTTGCCCCCTATGGAGACATCAGCTCTTGCTGTTCGAGGTTCTGATACTCGGAAAAAATCTCAATCATGGTGTGATCATTGTCAACGACCATATCATACTAAAGACACCTGCTGGAAACTTCATGGTAAGCCAGCAAATTGGGTGTCTCGCAGTGCAAGAGGGAAAGAAGGCAAGGGTTTTCAGGCTGTCAGTGAACCACAGTCAAAGGAATCCTCGTCAGTTCCATTTTCAAAGGCACAAATGGATCATCTCTGTAAACCTCTAGGTGGCCCAACTGTCTCACGTAACTCGATGATGGCACAAAAAGGTACTCCTTTATCTTCTACTAGCAGTTTCTCCACAAAAGGTGAGTTATGGATTATTGACTCCGGTGCTTCTGATCATATGACCGGATGTCGACATTTGTTTTCTTCTTACTTTCCAAGTTTTGGTAATCATAGAGTTAAGATTGCCGATGGTTCTTTTTCCACAGTTGCTGGCATTGGGTCTGTATGTTTAAGTCCTATTATTACTCTTCCATCTGTTTTACATGTTCCGGACTTAACTTGCAACCTTCTTTCTATCAGCAAACTCACACGTGACTTGAATTGTGAAGTTAAATTTACGCCATCTACTTGTGTGTTTCAGGACTTGTCTTCGGCGAAGATGATTGGGAGTGCTAAGGAAGACTCTGGCCTTTATTTCTTTGATAATATTTGTTCTGTTAGTTGTTATGTTCATGCTGACTCCAGCCTCTCCTCTATGACTCGAGAACAGCAAGTAATGGTTCTACATTTTAGGCTAGGTCATCCAAATTTTTTGTATTTGAAACGTTTGTTTCCCTCTTTATTCCATAATAAAGATGAATTTCAATGTGAAATCTGTCAGTTGGCCAAACACAAGCGATCTTTTCTTAAGCCTATATGTTATACACCATCGCAACCATTTCTTTTAATTCACAGTGATATTTGGGGTCCATCTCGAATCACGAGCTTAACTAATAAAAGATGGTTCATTACGTTCATTGATGATCATACTCGTGTTTGTTGGGTGTACTTACTTAGAGATAAGTCTGAGACAGAACAAATTTTTCAAAATTTCTATTCCATGATCAAGACGCAATTTAATGCTACCGTTAAAATTCTGCGGAGTGATAATGGAACCGAATATTTTAACTCTGTTCTTGGTAATTTTCTAAATCAACATGGTCTTATTCACCAAAGTTCATGTGTTAATACACCTAAACAAAATGGTATTTCAGAACGTAAGAATCGCCATCTTTTAGAAGTTGCTCGTTCCCTTATGTTTCAATCCAATGTTCCAAAACGATTTTGGGGGGATGCGATTCTCACACCCTGTTTTTTAATTAATCGTATGCCAACCAAGATTTTGAACTTTCAAACTCCTTTAGAAGTTCTCTCCAAATCTTGTCCAGATTATCGTTTCTTTTCCGAATTGGATTTGAAAATTTTTGGTTGTACCTCTTTTGTTCATAATGCTGATTCCAATCGCAGTAAGTTGGATCCTAGGGCCTACAAATGTATTTTCTTAGGATATTCTTCCACTCAAAAGGGGTACCGCTGCTATTCCCTAGAAAAAAAGGAAGTATTTTGTGTCTAGGGATGTTACTTTCTTTGAAAATCAGTTTTTTTATGATAATCCTTTATCCCTTTCAAAAACTGAATGTGTTGCTGACTTTCCTAAACAGTCGGTTACTAACTCTTCAAATTGGGAATTTTTGTGGGATTTTTCTCCTGAAGATCAATTGCCTCTCTCACCCAAATCTCCTCCAACAGATTTCAATTCCACTAAATCCTCAACTCCAGCCGTGTCACCATCTTCTGTTAGGTGTCTTGATTTGGATATATCCTCTTTTTTGAATTCTGAAAATTTATGTTTTCCTGAAAATCCGCTTGATCCTAATATCTCCCTATCTCCACCAAAATCTCCGCCAACCTCTCCTTCTCATTTTTCAGTTTCTAAATCACCTTTGCCTCTTATCTCTCCCCAAAAATCTCCGCCAATCTCTCCTTCTCCTCTTTCGGTTTCTAAAACAACCTCACCCAATTCCAATTCTACTCCCAATCCACATCTTATCTCTGATTATCTACCCGAATCAGATTTTTCAAATCTTCCCCTTCCAAATTCAAATCCTCCTAATTCAAATTCAAATTTTTTGGATGAACCTGGTTCCTTTATTCAGCCTTTACCATCGGTAGGGGGAGAGACTGCAGTGCCGCTGGTTCGATATTTTCGGAAGCGGTTTAAAAATGTGGACAATTCTCCTCACTTAACTACAACAACCTATTCTCAGGAAATTACTCCGGAAAGTCCTACTTGCCAGTCTCAATCTTCAGACCTGAATTCAGGTACTGATAATAGCTTGGCTGATTTGGATGTTCCCATTGCCTTGAGAAAAGGGAAACGATCTTGTACAGCTCATCCTATTTCTAACTTTGTGCAATACGGCATCTCTCTAGTTCAGTTAAGACATTGGTAGCTAACTTGGCTGAGGTGAAAATACCGAACAAGGTGGAGGAAGCTTGGCAACAAGATGAGTGGAAACAGGCTATCATGGCCGAAATGGAGGCTCTTAAAAAAAATCAAACCTGGGAGATTGTTCAACGGCCTAAGGAAAAGACTATCATTGGGTGCAAATGGGTTTTTACAGTCAAATACAAGGCAGATGGCTCAGTAGACCGTTACAAGGCCAGGTTGGTTGCTAAGGGATATACGCAGACATATGGTATTGATTACCAGGAGACTTTTGCTCCGGTTGCAAAAATTAACACAGTTCGAGTTCTCTTGTCTCTAGCAGCTAATTTGGATTGGCCGTTACAACAGTTGGATGTTAAAACGCTTTCTTAAATGGTGATCTTACAGAAGAAGTATATATGGATTTGCCACCATGATTTGATGAAGAAAAGGAATATGGAAATGTCTGTCGTCTAAGGAAAGCATTGTATGGATTAAAGCAGTCACCAAGGGCATGGTTTGATTGTTTCACCAAAGCTGTTCAAAGAGAAGGGTATAAGCAGGCTCATGGAGATCATACTCTGTTTTTTAAACATAAGAATAGAAAGATTACAATTCTTATTGTTTATGTTGATGACATAATCGTGACGGGGGATGACTTAGAAGAGATTCAGCAGTTGAAGAAACAATTGGCACTGGAATTTGAAATGAAGGACTTGGGAAATCTGAGATATTTTTTGGGAATGGAAATTGCCAGAAATAAAACAGGTATTTCAGTTTGTCAAAGAAAATATGTTTTAGATTTACTAAAAGAAACAGGGATGATGGGCAGTAAACCAGTAGAGACACCTGTGGATTCTAATGAGAAATTAGATCCTAATTCTGAAAAAAGTCCGGTTGATAAGGGAAGATATCAACAATTGGTTGGAAGACTAATTTATTTGTCACATACGAGGTTCGATATTGCTTTCGCAATCAATCGTGTAAGTCAATATATGCATTCTCCTAATGAAGATCACTTGAATGCTGTTTATCGAATTCTTAAGTACCTGAAGGGAACACCTGGGAAAGGCTTATTTTTCAGGAAGAATGAAGAAAGATCTATAAAAGTTTACACTGATGCCGACTGGGCAGGTTCATTAAGTGATCGAAGATCTACATCAGGTTATTGTTCTTTCTTGTGGGGCAATCTGGTGACATGGCGAAGTAAGAAACAACCGGTTGTAGCTAGAAGCAGTGCAGAGGCAGAATTGAGATCAGTTGCTCATGGGGTATGCGAAGTTCTATGGCTAAAATTACTCTTAGAAGAACTGAAAGTTGGCTTAGAGGTTCCTCTAAAAGTTTTGTGTGATAATAAGGCAGCAATTGATATCTCTCACAATCCAGTTCATCATGATCGTACCAAGCATGTAGAAGTGGATAGACATTTTATTAAAGAGAAGGTAGATGATGGTACACTTTGCATGGTTTATGTTCCTACTTCAGAGCAGACAGCAGATATATTAACAAAAGGCCTTTACAGACCTGTATTTGATAAATTAGTTGACAAGCTGGGAATGCACAACTTGTACACACCACAGCTTGAGGGGGAGTGTTAGTAAGGAAGATAGAGATGTGTTAGTTATTTAGTTTGACAGCTAGAGTCTATCTCTAGTTTATCCTATTGTTTAGGATAACAGTTTATCTTTATCTCTTATCTATATTTTTTGTATATATATAGAAGAGATACATTTTGTAAAAAGATACTGAATTATCAGAAGTAAATAAAACAGCGATATTCACTGTTTCTCTCCTCATCTTAACTTTTAGCCTGAAAAGTGGAAGGTGCATTGGTAAGTCCGAATGGCATGACTACAAATTCATAGTGTCCTTCGTGTGTTCTAAAGGCAGTCTTTTGTATGTCCTCTTCCCTCATTCTAATCTGGTGATAACCAGATTTCAGATCCAGTTTTGAGAATATGGTTGCCCCTCCCAATTCATCCAAAAGCTCATCAATTATAGGGTTGGGGAACTTGTCTGGGACTGTTATTTTATTCAAGGCCTTGTAATCCACGCAGAAACGTCATCCACCATCCTTCTACTTCACCAATATTATGGGGCTGGCATATGGACTGATGCTGTGTCTGATTACCCCTGACTGCAGCATGTCTTCAACTAGTCTCTCTATTTCATTCTTCTGATAGTGTGGGTATCTGTATGGTCTTAGATTAGGAATTGTTGCACCCTCCTTCAAATAAATGGCATGATCATGCCTTCTTGGTGGTGGTAAGCCTTTCGGGTCCCGGAAAACTGTGTCATATGCACATAGTATCCCTTCTAACCACTGGGGTAATAATGCAGTTTCAGCCTCTGCCTGTATTTCCCTGTATTCCAGCATAAACCCTTCTTCATCTTGCAATGCTTTAATCACTGTTCTCAAAGAAGCAGCTGTTCGGGCTAATGCAGGTTCTCCCTTCAACATTTGGAATCCTTCAGATGTGGGAAACTTCAAAGTAAGCTCCTTGAAGTTGGCTCGAACTTCGCCCAAACTGGCTAGCCATTCCATTCCCAATACTATGTCCACTCCGCCCAAGTCAAAGATGTAAAAGTTTTGCTGAACTTCCACTCCCTGTACCTGTAATTGCAGTTGCTTACACATTCCTTTGCATTTAATTATTCGGCCATCCCCTACCTCAACTGTATAAGGGGCAGTTGCAGTAACAGGAATTCCCTTCTCCTGAACCAGAACTGATGAGATGAAATTGTGAGAAGCCCCATAGTCCACCTACACTATTACCTGAATACCTGCTACATCTCCCCACAACTTGATAGATTTCTTGGAAGTCAGTCCAGAAATGCTATACATGGATATCTGCAATTGCTTCATATCCATTTCTCTCAGTTCTGTCTCTAATTCTTCAGTCCCCTCATCCTCATCCCCTACTATGAATAGGACACGTAACTGTTTTGCTGGACACACATGCCCTGGGCCAAAATTTCCATCACATCTATAGCATAATCCTTTGAGGTATTTATCATTCAATTCAGCATCAGTCAACCTTTTGAAAGTTTTGCCTCTAAAGGAACTAGTAGACTTCATCGTCTGATTCCTGTTTCCAGGATCCTAAGTTACAGTTCTAGATGAATTATATGTTCGATGTGATCCTCCCCCCTTACTCACCCAAGAACTACTCTTGTTAATTAGAGTGTTCTTCTCATCTATTCTTTGAGCATAATCCATGAGTTCAGGTGAAGAGTTTACCTGATGAAGCTTCAATTCCGCCTTCACTACTTCTTTCAATCCATTCAGAAAGATACCTTTGAGGTAAGATGGATCTGCCCCTTTCAAAGGCCCTGCATACAGCTCAAATTGTTCTCGGTACTCCTCTACTGTTCCATCTTGCTTCAGGTTCATCAGCATTTCGAACGGATTCTGCAGCATTGCAGGTTGAAACCTTTTCAGCAACACTTCTTTAAACTCGTCCCAATTCGGTTCCGGAGTACAAAATTCCCACCATTGGTACCACGCAAGAGCCTTTCCTTCCATTGCCACCATGGATGCTTGCACTCTTTCCACATCACTCATTCCTTTTATCTCAAAGTATCGTTCAACTCGATTTGTTCATCCATACGCATCCTCACCTTCGAAAATTGGTATCTCTAATTTCCTCCACCTCTGTTTGAGGTTTCGGGTTTCTTCATTCGATCGCACTCCTCCACCGCCGTTTTCCCCTTCGCTTCCTCCATTAACTTGACTTCCTCATCCCGAATTGTTGTTAAACGGTCTTCCACGAATCGTTTCAATCAATTCCGCTAACTGTCTTTGAGTTTCGAGTCGCTCCAACCGTTCTTCCTCAATCAATCTCAGATCTTCGATTCTTGCGATCCTGTCTTCGTTGCACAACCTTCACAGTTCCTGCAACTCGCCGCGAGTCGCCATCAAATTCTCGCAAGCTCGTTCCATGTTTTCCATTCGATTCTCCATTCCTCGCGTCGAAACCATGTATTTGCCCAGAATTCAAGAGCTTTGATACCAGTGTTGGAACTGGTCTACAGATTCTAGAGAATCTAGCCGAAATAGTGATCTTTATTGCTGAACTACCAGGTAGACAAATCGCTACACTGGTCAAGATTACAAGAATGAAGAATTAGTAGTGAGCCTAGATAGAGTTCGAGAGCTATATTCTCTCCCTAACCACCTTTAACAGAAATAACCGAATGAATCTCCTTTTCCTCCCTTTAACTATTTATAGAGCTAACTACTAACTACCTACTGCTGTTATGACAGCTGTTATTACAATATTAGCCTAATTCTATTTTAGGCTAAACTAATTGGCTCCTTCGTCACTTGCTGCTGGTTCATCCCCTGCAACTGACCCTGCAACTGATTCCGCGGGTTCAGTCACCCTGGGCTTATGTTTCCCATGGGTCCTACTAACATAAGTCTTCTTTATTAAGGGTCTAACACGATTCAACCAACTTACTTGCAAGCTGGGAATGATAGATATCCAGTCTCTAGCTTGAGGGGGAGTGTTGGAATCAGCAAACCACCGTCCAAGGTTCATGAACAATCATTAATAGCTTAGGAAATAGCTATTGTAATTAATTAGATTCATTTAGCCTCTAGTTCATGAACTTTGGGAATAGTTACCTCATTTAGTTATCTTGTAATTATCTTTGTTGTAATTAATTCCTCTAGTATATAAATAGATTACCACTATGCTATGTGTGATTCAACACAAGCAATTCAGAAATTATTCATTCCCTCTTTCAATTATTAGTCTATAAAATCAGAGGGTTGAGAGGGTTTCTCTCAAGCTATTCAGTCTATATAATGTAAATCCTTGTAAAGTTTTATTTATTCAATCATAATAATATTGAACCTTTTTTCATTCAAGTTGGTATCAGAGTCTCTTGATCTGAGACACCCTGCCTTCACTTTCAATCCTAAGTCTGCCTTCATTTTAGCTGCCGCTTGGGAGACTCATTTTGATTCAAAGAATTATACTCGATTTAAACATGTCTAGATGAGACTTCATAGTGACAGTAAATATGCTATTCAGCATGACAGAATGAAACACGTTAGGATTGACAAACATTTCATCAATTCAGAAATAGATAGTGGAACTATCTTTGTCTTATGTTCCGCAACTTCTTAGGAAGCTGATGTTCTTACAAAATCTTTATCTAAACCAAGCTTTGAGTTGTGTTTGGGCAAACTGGGAATGATTGACATTTATTCACCAGCTTGGGGAGGAGTGTTAGAAGCACAAATCCCATGTCTGTGGGATTTAAGTCAGTCCCACTTATGGTGATTGAATTTACATTAATTAGCTGTAACCTTTAAATACTCTATATTGGCAGTTTAGGATTAGCTATTTAAATTTGCTATATGTTAGGGACTGCGAATTATTCTCTCTTTCCTATATATTGTAACTATTCCATTTGAGAATCAAGAAAGACATACAGTTTTTTCTCCAAACTTGTTCAGTGTCTTCGACTAACACCTCTATTAAGTCTGGTACTGACATGCCTTTTTTATTACATTAATAAATAGAGGAATGAAACTCCTGCTATTTAATTGCTCAAATAGTAATCTAATGCTTAATGTATCAGCTAATTATTTGGTTGTTTTGTAAATATGTTCCACAGTCTCATGTGCATCTTGCAGATGCATGAAGGGAATTTATTGATAAACCCTTTTAAATTTAAGTCCTATGATCATTACTATAAATAAGCCTAAAACTTATGTTTTTAACATAATTCATTAATTCCTTTCAGGTGTTTTAGATAATATAGGAATTGAACCGCAAGTGGAAAGGATTGGCAAATACAAAAGTGCAGGGGATCAACTAGCTCGAAGAACCATGTCTGAAGAAAATTGTGAGATGCTGACTGCATTGCTTGATAACATATATACAAATTGGTTGGATAAAGTCTCTTCTGCCAAAGGTACATTTGTAATTGAAACTTTTGTTGAATCTTGAATCAATGAAATCACTTTTGGGTTTCTGAAAACTCTACACAGGAAAGGGAAGAGAAGATATTGAAAACTTCATAAATGAAGGCGTCTATCAAGTACACAAGCTGAAAGAAGAGGGCTTCATATCAAACATAATCTATGATGATGAGGTAAATAATTATACTCCCGATTTATATGAAAGACTATTTGTATGTGCAGTTTGTCAGCCTTATTAATATAATATATTGAGATGCTAGGAAACTAGTAATCAGATATGGACAGGAAACTGAGATGTTGTTATTCACACTGGGATCCCTTACTACGACTGTGATAGGATGAAACAGCAGAAGATGATTGGTACAAAAGGAAAACTTGAACAGAAACGTAAAGGACAGATAGAGCAGTGCTTCGAGGGGCTGCAACCTCCCTGCCACCCAAATCACTCAACATGCTTATCCTTCTCAGCCCTCCCACTACATTTAACCCACACCCCATAACAGACTCCTTTATTTACCATCACTTAACATTCTGTTATAACTGTTGATATTTATGTAAATAATATATTCTGATTATAGGAATATTAGATAATTAGGATAGCCAGATATTATGCTATTATGTAATAATTGTAATTATTACCTTGATTGTATGTTGATTTATTTAGAGCACTATATAATAGAGTCTCTGCTGTGTCGTTGAAACACACGGGTTAAACCATATGTCTCTTGTTATTCTCTCCTTTCAACATGGTATCTAGAGCCTAACAAAAGGCAACCCTAATCCGTTCCTACCTGGTGGACCTACTGCACATCAGTGAAAAATATTTTTCTGCAAAACCGTGTCTTCTCTTCGGTTTTGCACTCTTTGGTGGCCGTGTTCTCCTTCCGGCATCCCATCTAGGCTAGTCTGCCACTGTCAGTGACTGGCCGCCGCTGCCAGCCACCGTCCGCAGCCGTCGTCCGACGCCCGACCCCACCAACATCATCGTCGGCCGTCGATCTGTCCGGCCATCCAAAAACCGCCGGCGTCTGCCGCCTGACGCGCCTGCAAGCGTGTTTCTCTCTCTCTGCGCGTAGCAGAACGCGCGCGTCTTTTGGAAGAGCGTGACGGCACGTCCGGTCACCGTTCCGGCCGTCGTTTCCTGCGCCTGAATCGCCGGCGCCTCCTCTTTCTAGATTTGCCACCGCCTCTTTCAACGGACCTCTGTTTTGCAACGTCCCTGTGTGTTGCACTGTTCAGGTACCCGTAATTTCGGTTATTTTCATTTTTGTTCTGACCAATGGATAGTTTTGGCTCCTCAGGTCCTCTTACGGACTCCTCAAAGTTAGACGCTCCTGTTTTCACCAGTTATGTTAGTGCCCCTCTGATAGGAATCGTGGGTCAGGGACTGACTTGGCATTAGCTACAAATAGTCAGTCCCTGACCCACGGTTCCTATCACCCTCTTTGCACTGACAAATTGGATGGAAGCAACTACGACACTTGGGCATCTGATATTAAGCTCTGGCTGAATGGCCAAGATTATTTTTGACCATTTGACCAAGAAAGCTGACGATATAGCCACTGCTGACCGCCCTCGGTGGAAAAAGGTTGATGCTCAGTTGTGTAGCATTATCAAATTCACTATTCACACTTCTTTGAAACAGATCTTTCGTGCCCATCTCACTTGTGTGTCCGTTTGGGAGCAAGCCAAGGTGCTTTACACCAATGACACACGTCTCTATGGAGTCTGCCAAAATCTCATGAATGTCGTTGCTCCTCGCCAGCTTGATGGTCCTATTTCTGCTTACTTGGGAAAGGTTCATGGTGCCTTACATGATTTCAATGAACTTTTGCCACCAGCTGACACTCCCGCCAAGGAACTTGAGCAGCGCAGTAGCTTCTTCATGTTGTTGGCCCTGTATGGTTTGCCTACAGAGTACTCAACCATCCGTGATCAGATTTTGGGTTCTCCTAATGTCCCATCTTTGAACACGGTGTGGTCCACTTTCTTCGGGTCCCGGCCAAATCATCAGCTAGTTCTAGGCTCCCTTCTTCTCCTAGCTTTGAGCTACCTCCTGCTCCCGTTGATGCTTCTGCTCTTGTCTCATAGGGCCGTGGTCGTGGTCGCACTTGGGGTGATCATTCGGGTAGATCTAGCCCAAAGTGCGATCAATGTCTCCGCTTGGGCCATACTATTGTTAGATTTTGGACTTTACATGGCCGCCCTCCTCGCACTGCGAATGTTGCACAGGTTGATCCACCAGCCCCATCTGAGCCACCCACTCATCCTATTGGATCGTCTATTGCCTACTCAGAGTTTCTTAAGTGGTTTGAAGAACGTCCGGGTATTAGGTCCACTGCCTCTGTTGCTCACACTGGTAATTCATTTGCTTGTCTCTCTCAGTCGTCCCTATGTCCTTGGGTTCTGGATTTTGGTGCCACCGATCATATCTCTGGTAATAATTCTCTTTTTTCCACTCTTTCTACATCTGGTTTTTTACCCACAGTTACCTTGGCTAATGGTTCTAAAACACATTCCCAGGGGGTTGGCACTGTCCATCCCTTCCCTTGCCTCTCGGTTGATAATGTGCTTTATGTCCGGGGTTCCCCATTTAATTTGCTTTCCATTAGTCGCGTGACCCGTTCCCTTGATTGCACCATTTCATTCACTAAAGATTCTGTTTTCCTACAGGACCGGAGTTCAGGACGGATGATTGGCGCCGAATGTGAGCTCAATGACTTGTACCAGCTTTCACCTCCTTCTCGGGTTTGTGCTGTCAAGGATTCCCCTCTTCTCACTCATGCTCAGTTGGGACATCCTAGCCTTGCCAAACTCCAGAAGTTGGTGCCGAGTCTAGCTAGACTTACTTCTTTGTCTTGTGAGTCGTGTCAATTAGTGAAGCATACCCGTAGTTCTTTTCCTAGTCGTGTCTTTAATCAAGCTACGTCTTCGTATTCTTTAGTGCATTATGATGTTTGGGATCCTAGTTGGACTGTGTCCACTTTAGGGTCAAAATATTTTGTTACTTTTATTGATGATTTTTCGCGTTGTACTTGGATATTTTTAATGGAAAACCGTTCTGAATTATTTTCTATAGTTCAACAATTTTACTCGGAAATTAAAAGTCAATTTGGTATTCCTATTCGTACTTTACGTAGTGATAATGCCCGAGAGTACCTCTCTCACCCATTCCAATCCTTTATGGCTTCTCAGGGTATTCTTCATCAGACCTCGTGTGCTCACACCCCTCAACAAAATGGGATTGCTGAATGCAAGAATAGACATCTTACTGAAACTACTCGCACCCTATTACTTCAT
This sequence comes from Ammopiptanthus mongolicus, assembly GCA_039655645.1. Classification (NCBI taxonomy): domain Eukaryota; kingdom Viridiplantae; phylum Streptophyta; class Magnoliopsida; order Fabales; family Fabaceae; genus Ammopiptanthus; species Ammopiptanthus mongolicus. The sequence continues at coordinate 40,916,977 of CM077345.1, forward strand.
GGCCATGTTCCATTCCGGTTTTGGGGTGATGCTGTTCTCACTGCGTGCTATCTTATTAATAGGATGCCTTCCTCCGTTGTTGATAACCAAGTACCTTACTATATTTTGTTCCCTCATCAGTCTCTCCATTCATTCACCCCTCGCGTCTTCGGGTCTGCATGTTTTGTTTATAATCTCCAACCGGGCATTGACAAGCTCTCTGCCTGGTCCCTAAAATGTGTCTTCCTTGGTTATACTCGGTCACAAAAGGGTTATCGGTGTTATTCTCCTACTCTACGCCGCTATCTTGTATCGGCTAATGTCACATTCTTTGAGTCTGTTCCTTACTTTGGGCCCACATCATCTCCCGAGTCGGTCACAGATGTCTTTCCTATTACTTCTCCTCCGGACCCTGTCTCCTATAGTCCACCAGTGATAAGCCCTACACCGGTTGCCCCTACTCGTCCTATACAGGTATATCAGCGTCGCCAACCGCTGCCTCCACAGGTTGAACATGTTCCTCCTGATGATACTGGTGCCACCATTGATGACACTCCTCCGACGCCAGCTCCTCAGCCTGCTCCGGCCTTGCCTCCAAACCCTGATCTTCCCATTGCCCTCCAGAAAGGTATATGCTCCACTCGTAATCCTTCTCCACACTATGTTAATTTAAGTTTTCACCGCCTTTCACCACCACATTTTGCATGCCTTTCTTCTTTGTCTTCTGTGTCTATCCGTAGGACTGCAGGTGACGCCCTATCTCATCCTGGGTGGAGACAAGCTATGATTGATGAAATGAGTGCCCTTCAGAGCAGTGGTACTTGGGACCTTGTTCCTCTTCCATCTGGAAAGTCTGTTGTAGGTTGTCGGTGGATATTTGCTGTTCAAGTGGGTCCGGATGGCCAGATAGATCACCTTGAAGCCCGCTTGGTGGCGAAAGGTTATACTCAGGTTTTTGGCTTGGATTATGGAGACACCTTCTCACCAGTTGCTAAAATGGCATTTGTTCGTTTGTTTCTCTCCATGGTTGCTATTCGTCATTGGCCACTGTAGCAGCTGGATATCAAGATTGCTTTTCTCCATGGTGATCTCACTGAAGAGGTATATATGGAGCAACCTCTTGGATTTGTTGCTTAGGGGGAGTCTTCTGGTCTTGTTTGTCGCCTCCGCTAGTCTCTGTATGGCCTTAGGCAATCCCCTCGAGCGTGGTTTGGCAGGTTTAGCACTGTTGCTCAGCAGTTTGGTATGACACGGAGTGAGGCAAATCACTCAGTTTTCTATCGTCATTCGGCTCGAGGGTGTGTTTACTTGATTGTATACGTCGACGACATTGTCATCACAGGGAGTGACCACTATGGCATATCACACGTAAAACAATATCTTTGTCATCACCTCCATACAAAAGATCTTGGAAAACTCCGATACTTTTTGGGCATAGAGGTGGCACATTCAAAGGATGGCATCGTCATTTCTCAGAGAAAGTATGCGATGGACATTCTTGAGGAAACAGGTCTGCTGAATGCAAAATCAGTTGATACTCCTATGGATCCAAATATTAAACCTTTACCTAATCAGTGGGAGCCACTTTCGGATACAAGGAGGTATAGAAGATTAGTTGGGAAACTGAACTACCTCACAGTCACTCGTCCAGACATTTCTTATGCAGTTAGTGTGGTAAGTCAGTTCCTAAATTCACCTTGCGAAGGTCATGCATTGATCCGTATCTTCAAGTACATCAAAGGGGGCCCGGGGAAAGGGCTCATCTATGAGGATAATGGCCACACTCATATCGTTGGATATTCAGATGCTGATTGGGCTGGCTGTCCAATTGATAGGAGATCCACTTCTAGATTCTGTGTACTCATTGGGAATAATCTAATATCTTGGAAGAGTAAGAAACAAAATGTTGTTGCAAGGTCAAGTGCTGAAGCTGAGTATTGTGCCATGACATTGGCTACTTGTGAACTCATCTGGCTTAAACAGTTACTTCAGGAACTGCGATTTGGGGATGTTACACAGATGACACTCATTTGTGATAACCAAGCTGCACTACACATTGCCTCGAATCTAGTTTTTCATGAGAGGACCAAGCACATCGAGATAGACTGTCACTTCATTAGAGAAAAAATCTTATTTGGAGACATTACCACTAACTTTGTGAATTCAAATGACCAACTGGCAGATATTTTCACTAAGTCTTTGAGAGGTCCTCGAATAAGTTATATATGTAACAAGCTTGATGCATATGATTTGTATGCCCCAGCTTGAGGGGGAGTGTTGATATTTATGTAAATAATATATTCTGATTATAGGAATATTAGGTAATTAGGATAGCCAGATATTATGCTATTATGTAATAATTGTAATTATTACCTTGATTGTATGTTGATTTGTTTAGAGCACTATATAATAGAGTCTCCGCGGTGTAGTTGAAACACACAGGTTAATTTGGGTAATAGGGGGTCTAACCAAGAGTATGATGGAATCTCATCTGGTGACTTAATACGTTTGAACGGAAAAACTCCCACTAAAGAGTTTTAGTGCTCATTAACAGTTTATTGGTTTTGTCGTGTCTTCATTTAACTAAATTTTGGACTCCTCTACCGTCTTCATAGTCAATTGTATTAATGTGGATTGATAATTAATTCTGGTTAATAAATTGTTTTGAAGGATGTGAATACAGCTCAATCAAAGGGGTTAAAAGGATAAGAAACATTAAATGTGTTGAATTGGAAGGTTTTAGGTAGAGAAGGAGGAGAAGAGAGAAATAAACTATCAAATAGTAAGACTGATATTGATTTGATATGGTGATGATGTGATTACAAAAGACAACCCTAATAGTCCTATTTATACTAAATGTAGAATCTTAATCCTAATCAAATAGGGAAACAAATCATAACATATAAATAAATTCTAAGAGATCATCTAGGATACTTTAAATTATTCTAAGATATAAAACAGATATTATCATATATTTCTTGGATTTTCTAACAAAATGTTTTGCAGGTTATTGCCCTGTTGAAGGAGAGACTTGGAGTGAAATCAGATAAAAATCTGCCTATGGTGGATTACAGGTAGCAATATCTTCTAGAGGACTTTAAGAGTGTACAATGGTTTCTGCTATTAATTTGGATTAAATTAGGTCAGGTTTCTAATCAGGGAAATTATCAATCTCTTGAAAAACACCTTCTGTCTCTTAAAAAGTTTTTTCCTCAATCTTCATTTTATTTTCATATAGTTGGAAATTAGACTACTGTTCAGTGGCTGTAATATTTTCCACAATCAAATAAGTCAACTCAAATTTCCCCTTTTAAAAGCATTTTTTATATAATTGGCTGTTTCTTTCTTCTTTTCCCCCTGCTTGGGATTATTTGGGAACCTTGCATTTCCCTCTACCTCTTTGCTTCAATGGGAATGCTATTGGACATTAAGGTAATGTTGATCATAAGTTGGTATCTGATTTTCTAGGTTCAACTAGCTATATGTTAGCATGGTGCCAGTGCTACTGATGGCTGTTGAGAGACTTGAAGTTAAATCTGAATAATTCTCTGTATTATTCACATTGCAATATGAGACTATAATATATATACACTTGACTACAAGATAGTGGAACATGATTCCTAGAACATTAAGTATCCATGCTAAATCCTAGAAGAGTAAAGGCAATGGATACATGAATACGATGAATAGAACACCACCGTCTACATCATCCACATATTATGATTGTAATCAACATTCCCCCTCAAGCTGGAGCATATATGTCAGATGCAACAAGCTTGTTACATATTACATATGTATGTTGTCCTAGGACCCCGGACATAGTTGTCATGTCTGCTAGTTGATCTTTGGAACCTACGAAATTAGTCTTAATGATGCTGGAGAGGATCTTTTATCTGATGAAATGACAATCAACTTTTATATGTTTAGTCCTTTTATGAAAGATTAGATTCGTAGAGAGATACAAGGTTGATTGGTTATCACAAGCAAGTTCTATAGGACCTATCTCACAACTTCAATTCTTGGAGCAAATATTTTAGCCACAAGAGTTTGCAAGTTGTATTAGCCATAGCATGATACTCTGCTTTTGTGCTCGATCTTGCAACAATAGTCTGCTTCTTGCTTTTCCATGAAATCAAGTTACCTCCAACAAGTACACAATAGCTTGAGGTGGACCTCCTATCACTAGCATCACTTGCCAAATCTGCATTTGTATATCCAATGATATTAGTTTGACCCCCTGTCCATATAAACAAGCCCTTTACAAGGTGATCCCTTGATGTATCTTAGGATTCAAACAACTGTTGCATTCTAATGACTATCACATGGTGAGTCGAGATTTTGACTCACAACACTGACATGAAAGGTAAGGTCTGGTCGAGTCATGGTGAGATAATTTAATTTCTCAACTGATCTTCTATATATGCCTTGGTTGGGATAGGGCTCACCCTTATTAGGTAGAAGCTTTACATTTGGGTCCATAAGTATCAATAGGTTTACAATCAAGCATCCCTGTGTCTTCCATAATATCAAGGGCATATTTTTTTTGGAAAATAGCATTACTTGTTCTTGATTGGGCTACTACAATCCTAAGCAAGTATCGCAATTGGTCAAGATCTTTGTTTTAAAATGTTTAAATAGGTGTTGCTTCAATTCCTTAATGCCTTCTTGGCACTGTTGTTAAATAGCGGCTATGGCGGAATGGCATGGCGGATTTTGTCCGCCATAGGCAATTTGTGAAGCGCCACCCGCCATGGCGGCGCCATAGGTCGCAATCCCACGTTTATACGGCGGAATTTTGGCCATCTGCCATAAACCGCCATCCACCATTGACAACATTGGTTCTTGATCATCACCTTGAATGATAATATCACCCACATACACCACAAGATAAATAAGTTTATTCAATGGTGAGCATTTAAAGATTACAGAATGGACCGCCTCACAACGAATCATGCCAAACTGCTGAATGACTTTACTAAACTTCCCAAGCCAAGTGCGAGGTGACTATTTTAAGCTATATAAGGACTTTTGTAGCCTGCAAACCAGACCCGACTCTCCTTGAGCAAAACACCTAGCGTGGCTAGATCGGCGGTTAGCGATTCTGGTAGTGGGTTTGTTGGCCGGAAAGGTCACCGTGGCAGCTGACAGCGACGGTGGACAGCTGGAAGCGAAGGATAGTGCCGGAAAGATGACATAATAGAGGGAGAGGAAGGCCGACAATCGGGGTTGAAACTTGAAACACGGTTGGTCGAAATTTTTTTTCACCGGTGGGCAGTGGGTTTACCAGATAGGCATGGATTAGGATTGCCTCTCTTTAGGCTCTAGATACCATGTTGAGAGTAATGAGAGAAAAGGGACTTATGATGATATCCATGTGTTTCAACTACACAACGAAAGCCCCTTTATAGAGTCTTAATGAAATAATTACAAAATAAATCTAGAAGTTTCTTTTCCTATTTACATGATATGTTATGCTATACAATAAATCTACATAATAATTACAAGGATTCCAACAATTGCACCATCATTCGAATTGTTCCTTGTCATGGTTCTATCAATGTTCTATTATGTAACAAGAATTATGCTTAGTTCTATCACATGTTATTATAACGATAGTTATAGTATTTCAGATATAACACAAGTTTCCCTTTTATTACTAGCTCATCAAAGACATATTTTTATTACAAAAATAGTAACTTCTAAGTTTGACATAAATATAAAGTAGAAGTATATTGATAAATTTTAAACTTTGGGTACAGGAATATACAATTAGTTTATATAGAAATTGGGGGCACTTTAATGAATATATAACACAATACAAATTTTTATTTGAAATTAGTTTAATACATTTTTTTAATTTCACCCCCCACTCGTTTGATCCTTAGATCTGTCTGTGACTTGTGTATGTAAATTATAGTTTTCATGTGAAATACTATTGCTTCCTTTTTCTCACCTGCCTTCATTGCTAACAGATTCTCCTTTTGATAAATATAATATTTACCAAATAATTCATATTAACCATATCAAGTTATTTTATTTTGGACAACATCTGCGGTCGCACAAAGTGTGCCACAACTCTGGCCATGGAGTCAATTGATTTAAATGTCCTATAATTAATAATGTTAAATTATGTTTCTTGACCAATCAAAATCCACGACCGGGTTTGTCATTTATTTCATCAATTAAATACAGGAAATACTCTCGAGTTAGGAAATGGACAGTTGGAATATCAGGTGGTAGAGAACTGATAGCCATCATTCGAGCCTCAGGGAGCATTAGTCGTGTTGAGAGTCAATTAAGTATCTCTAGCTCAGGTATCATTGCAGAGAAGTTCATTGAGAAGATTCGCAGTGTCAGAGGTACACTTGATCTTATAAATTTCCCTTTTTAATTTCAAAGCAGGAGGCTGAGTGAAATTGGCACCGTTGTGGAATGTTATTCGGCTATTTATATTGATTGGCTATTTATATTGATTATTGCAGCGTTTATTAATGCAACATATATATTTTAATTAGAACAGATTTGGTGAATACTTGAAAGTAATCCTCTCAGCCCTTTGATTTATATAGACTTAATACTGAAAACGAATCCCTCAATTGTAGGGATTGACAAAAACTATTTACAACAAGTTACTTATTCTAATTAAAAAAGGAATCAATTAATAATAGGAATAAATTAAGGAATATCAACACTCCCCCTCAAGCTAGTGTATATAGGGTATAAGCATCCCGCTTGTTACATGTGTTTGTTACCCTTGGAGCCTGGAGAGATTAACTAAAGAGATCAGCCAATATTTACAAATGAGGTAGTGATTTCTCGAGTCAATCTTTTCTATGAAATGACTTTCAATCTCTATAGGCTTGGTTTGCTCATGAAATACTGGATTAAAGGCAATATGCAATACTGCTTGATTGTCACACGAGTTTCATGAGGGGTCTATTTTGAAAAACCTCAACTCCTGAAGCATTTGTTATAACCACACAAGTTTGCATGTAATAATAGACATAGCTCGATATTTTGCCTCGATACTTAACCTTGCAACTACATTTTGCCTTTTGCTTTTTCTTGATTTGAGATCGCCCTTGATAAGAACACAATACTTAGAGGTCGAGCTCCTCACTAGTAGATCTAACCCACTACTTGAAGTTTCCCTTAGCTTTTTCATGATGCGACAATGTCTGTATGACTCTTATTTTCATAAACAACCTCTTTCCGGGGTAACCCTTGATACATCTCAGGATTGAAACCGCTACGCCCTAATGACTATTACAAGGGGAGTTAAGAAACGGACTCACAACACCTATGATGCATAGATACGATATGGGTATCGATACGATACGTATCTGATACAACGGGTGAGCTTCAGAGTAGATGAAGTTAGAGGCTTAAATTTAGCTACTTAGCATTTTGTTTGCAGCACAAAAAATAGTCGAGCCTACTTTCAAATAGTTAAGTCTGAGAGAAAAACGTTTTGCATTTTTTTGCTGTCAATAGGCACTAGCAGAGAATCCAAGGAGTCTACCCAACTGTGTTGAGTGGCTATACCAGAATCTGAGAAGACGCATATCAGTGACGTATCAGATAGGTATTAGTGACGTATTAGAGCGTATCGATATTGGATACGTATCCGATACTAATACGGGGAGGAGAACCATGTATGTGTGCTTCAAAGCATAACACTAACAACAAATAGTATTGTTGGAGATCAGCGCATATCAATTAGAATCATCCGTTTCTGATTTGTACAGCTCAATAGGATTTAATGTAAATAGGATCAGCTTTATTTCCTACCCTTTCCTTATTTAGGTACAGTATTATCGGGAGAATTATTTCCCTGATTTTCAGGGCTAGATTAGTGCGCAGGTTTATTCCCTTTGTATTCTATTTATACCTCTCTTGTATCTTTTCCAAATCAGAGAAATATACATCATATTTCTGCATGGTATCAGAGCTCGATCTGAACCATCCCAACCTAGCACCGCCAACCATGGGAGAGAACAAGCCAGAAGGTTCGGCCACCAGTTTGTTGGGGAGTATCAACACATGTGAGTTCATGAACAATAGTACGAGGGTCAAGTTTGCCCTGATGCTGACGATGGACAAGAACAAAAGCAACACAACCAAAAACACGAGATTCAAGACTTTGCATAATAGGAGCAGAGGGAAAAAATGATTTCATGACATGAACAAGACTAACACCCCCAAGAATTCTAGAAGGTATTCTATTTATTAGATAAGTAGCAGTCAAAACTGCTTCCCCCCAGTATGACTTCGGAACTGACATTTGGAATTGTGAAAGTTGTATTGGAATGTTGTGTGTCTCATGTGACCACACAGTCTCTATTTATAATCAGAGAATACAATCGTATAATTAATTACAAAGGATCAAATCAAATCCTTGATTTGTATAACTATATCCCTAACTATCAGCACGTATTAACTCTATAATAAGCACATGTTAAATATGCTTTCTAACACTCCCCCTCAAGCTGGATCGTATATGTTATATGAACCAAGCTTGTTACAAATATAATCAACCCGAGAGCCTTTGAGGGACTTAGTAAACATATCAGCCAATTGGTCCTCAGACTTGACAAAATCGGTGGTGATTTCTCCATAAAGAACTTTTTCTCTTACATAGTGACAGTCTATCTCTATGTGTTTGGTCCGTTCACGGAAGACCGGATTTTATGCAATGTGAAGTGCAGCTTGATTGTCACAGATAAGTTTTGTATCCTGGAGTTCTCCTAATTTCAGCTGTTGGAGTAGATTCCTAAGCCATGCAAGTTCCTTTGTAGCTGACATCATAGCACGGTATTCGGCTTCTGCACTGGATAGGGCAACTGTGTTTTGCTTCTTGCTCCTCCATGAGATCATATTTCCTCCAATGAGAACACAATATCCAGAAGTGGATCTTCTATCTGATGGTGATCCTGCCCAGTCAGCATCTGAGTAACAAGTAATTTTGGCATTGCCTTTATCTTCATATAATAGTCCTCTACCTGGTGCATTTTTGATGTATCGAAGAATACGGATGACCGCATTCCAATGGCTATCACAAGGAGCATTTAGAAACTGGTTTACAATACTCACAGCAAAAGTGATATCTGGTCTGGTGACCGTGAGATAATTGAGTCGGCCTACAAGACGTCGGTATCTTCCCGGGTCTTTCAATGTCTCCCCCTGACCCGGAAGAAGCTTGACATTGGGATCCGTAGGAGTATCAGCTGGGCGGCAGTCAAGCATACCTGTTTCAGTAAGAATATCCAGAGCTTACTTCCGTTGGTTAATTGCAATGCCTGAAGAGGACCGAGCAACTTCAATCCCCAAGAAGTATTTGAGAGGACCCAAGTCTTTTGTCTGAAAGTGTTTGAAGAGATGGGCTTTGAGCCGCTGGATACCGTCTGTGTCATCACCAGTAATGACGATGTCATCAACATATACTACTAGAAAGATGCGTCGACCGGTAGGGTAATGGATGGAGAAAACAGAATGATCTGATTCACAACTGGTCATGCCAAATTGTATTAAGGCAGAGCTAAACCGACGAAACCAAGCACGAGGAGACTGTTTCAATCCATAAAGAGCCCGGCGAAGCCGACAAACAAGGCGAGAATCACCAGGAACAGTAAAACCTGGGGGCTGGTCCATATAAACTTCCTCCTGCAACTCTCCGTGCAAAAATGCATTTTTAATGTCTAGTTGATGAAGTGGCCAATGATGAATGGCAGCCATGGCAAGAAATAGACGAACAGAAGTCATTTTGGCCACTGGAGAAAAGGTGTCTCCATAATCGAGACCAAAGATCTGTGTATAACCTTTAGCCACTAGACGAGCTTTGAAACGATCAATCTGACCATCTGGCCCGACCTTCACTGTATAAACCCATCGACAGCCTACTGTAGTTTTATCTGGAGGTAACGGAACAATCTCCCAAGTGTTATTTGAGTGCAATGCTGCTATCTCTTCCAACATCGCCTGACGCCAGTTCGGATCAGTCATGGCTTCACCTGTAGACTTAGGAATAGACACAGAATCCAAAGCAGAAACAAAAGAAACATAGGATGTAGACAACCGGTCATAGTTTAAAACACAAGCATATTTAGGATTAGGATTGCGAGAGGATCGAATACCTTTCCTTAATGCTACAGGAAGTTCAGGTGCAGGCGACGGAGATGGAGGGGCAATTGGAGCAGGAGATGAGACTAGTGGATCAATGCCAGGAGGTACCGCTAGAGGCTGTGTTCGCCGCTGGTAGACACGCAAAGGAGGTGGAGTAGAAGTTACAATAGGTACCGGAACAGCAGGTGGGATATCCCGAAGGTTCGCTGTGAAGTTATCATCAAGTAAAACAGAAGAGGAGAAGAACGGGCAAGTCTCAAAAAATGTGACATCAGCAGAAACAATGTATCATTGTAGTTGAGGACAGAAACAACGATAACCTTTTTGTACACGTGAGTAGCCCAGAAAAATACATTTGAGAGATTTAGCTGAGAGTTTATTTTTACCTGGAGTGGGGTCATGGACAAAACATGTGCAACCAAAGACACTAAGAGGAATGGGATATAGATCCTGCTTTGGGTATAGAAGAGAGTACGGAATCTGATCATGAAGGACAGAGGAAGGCATGCGATTGATAAGGTAACAGGCCGTGAGGAGCGCATCACCCCAAAAACGAAGAGGAACATTATGGTGAAGGAGAAGGGTGAGTGCTGTTTCAACTAAATGGCGGTTCTTTCTTTTGGCCACACCATTCTGTTTTGGTGTGTGCGCACATGATGTTTGGTGAACAATTCCCTGGGAAGACAAAAGTGATTGAAATTGGGATGACAAATATTCACGAGCATTATCAGTGCGTAACATTTTAATAGAAGTACCAAACTGGTTTTGAACTTTTGCACAAAATCCTTGAAAAATAGTAAAAACATCAGAACGATTTTTCATTATAGATAACCAAGTACATCGGGAAAAATCGTCAATAAATGTGACAAAGTAATAATAGCCTAAAGTTGAACAGACACGACTAGGACCCCAAATATCAGAATGAACTAAAGCAAAAGGTGACACCGCATTTTTATTGACTTGAAAGGGATTTTCTTCAGCCTGTTAAGAAAAAACAGCAACAGATGCGTAGGCAAATGAGATTCCAAACTGCAGCACCTAGTAATACTCTGATTTGAACTTAACCGACTCCTGAACCAAAACCAGGAAGGGCCGGCGAAAAGAACTGGACAGTTGCAACGTTGAACGGAGGATGGGCAGGCGGCGCGTGCAGCGTTTTCTGGGAATGGGTCTTTTGGGTTTGGCCGGTTGGAGGTTTCTGGGTAGGTTGGTGTTTGGTGTTTAGTGAGAAATTGAGGTAAATGCTGGGTTTGGTGTTTCGAGGGTGGAGGGTGCGTTGTGGTATCAGGGAATAGGAAGGGATGGAATAAAAAATAGAGCAATGAAGGCTTTGTCATAAGGAAAGGATGCACGTGCAATGAAGGCACAAGAGAAGAACAAGTCCTGCAATGAAGGCAAGGCACCTAATAAAGCTTAGCAATGACGGCTAAGGCAGCGGAAAAGGAAGAAACAGAGACTCCCCGGATCGGGAGCTCTGATTCCAAATTGAAAGAAGGAACATGTATTTTCTGAATTGCTTGTGTTGAATCACACATAGCATAGTGGTAATCTATTTATACACTAGAAGAATTAATTACAACTGATAGTTACAAGACAACTAAATGAGGCAACTATTTCCTAAGTGCATAGACATTTCCTAAGTTCATGAACTACAATACATGAATCTAATTAATTACAGAAGTTATTCCCCAAGCTATTAATGATTGTTCATGAACCTTTGGATGGTGGACTGTTGATTCCAATAGGAATTAAAGGATGCAGAAAAATATTCTTTTGCATTAACACTTAGCAAAATACGGATAGTATGACCAAATTGAGTACGAATTTCATTACAAAATGTTTCTAATCATATCAAACAATTTTGAACGATCTTTCATTAGATAAAGCCAAGTGCATCTTGAGAAATCATCAATGAAAGTAACAAAGTACCTATATCCAGAAACAGAAGTGACACGACTTGGACCTCATACATCAGAATGAACAACATGAAAAGGTGACGCTACTCTATTGTTGACTTTACTTGGAAATGTTGAGCGGACATGTTTTCCAAGTTGACATGACTCACACTTAAGAGATTGTAAATGAGAGAGATGACGTACCATTTTTTGGAATTTATTGAGACTTGGGTGACCGAGGTGACAATGAAGAAGGTGAGGTGATTCTGCAGCAGCACATATTGTGGAGGGTGAAGACTGAAGACAATAGAGACCTTGTGATTCAAATCCTGCTCCGATCATCTGTCCCGTGCTCCGGTCCTGTATAGAGAAGGAATTAAACGCAAAGGTTATGGAGTAGTTAAGAGAACGGGTAAGACGACTAATAGAAATTATATTAAATGGACAACTTGGTATAAAAAGGATAGATTGTAAGGTGATAGATGGACCAATTTTAGCTTGGCCAATTCCATTAGCCTTAGCTTTAGAACCATTAGCAAGGGTACTAAGGTTGGGTGATTTGAGTGGTGATATTTGTGAGAAAAGAGAGGATTACCAGCTATGTGATCGGATACACCTGAATCCAAAATCCAAGGTCCAGCAGACATAGATTTAGAGAGACAAGCCCTAGAATTGCCATTATGGGTAACAATGGTTGAAGATGAAGAGTCTTGAGCTGCCTTAAGTTGCAAATATTCCTTATACTCATTCTCTGACAAAAAATTCTGACCTGTCCCTTTTCCAAAGCTAGAGGAATGGGACACATTGGCTGATTTCTCGGGAAAACCATGTAGGGAATAACACTTGTCTTGAGTATACCCTATTTGCTTACAATAGGAAGATTGGGGTCGGTTACTGCGACTAGAGAAGCCATGGGAGGAATCATTTTGCTAGTCACAAGCCATTTTACACCTTAGAAAACAGAGCAAGCAAAAGAGAACAATTTGCTGAAAACAGATGCGTAAAGAAGAGGAGACCCACTGTCGGAATGTTGGAGAATCGGACAACTGACCACAAAAACAGGAAGAGGAGGGGCCGACGATCAGTTCTGGGCAAGCGTGCGGCGGTTCCGACGTCGGGAAGGTGGCTCGTGGCTTACACGTGCTGATAGAGTGAGAACGCTTGGGCGGCACGTGGGACGTTTTCCGGCGAAGAAACTTCGTGGGCTGGTCGGTCGGTGCCTTCTGAGGATGTTTCCGACGGGGGTGAGAAGTAGGTAGGCCGACAATGTGACATTTGGACTTATGATAGGTTAGACAGATCTGAACTTGTGTTCTCTGGTGACCGGAGACAGAGACACAGACACAGACGGACAGTAGAAGCGGGACGAACCCGCTCTGATACGAACTTGAAAGACTAGAATATAGATGGGACTAGATGATTGTGAATTGGTTGAGTGATTAGCACTTAGCCAGCTGAATATTTATATACACTTGGAAGAACTTACATTTACAAGATAATAATTAAGGATCTATTTCCTAAGTATAATATTTTCTATGTACATGAACCTATAGTTAACTACTACTATTTCCAACACTTCTACTAATTCCAACAGGAATGTAACTAGACTCGGGACCGATCCACAGTGACGGATGGGTTTGCTCCTATCGTGTTGTAATGCCTGATCAAGCCTCGTTATCCCGACTAATCCCTGAGCTGTTTCCAAGTTACAGGCTAACATTCTGAGGCAGCCAATATACCCCTCCTGTGTGGAGTGGGGAAGCACTCTTATTGGTCACGGCGAGCGGAAGGATTTCCTGGACACACTAACTCCTGTTCCTGGGCGGAACACATTGTTTGAGAGAATCAGCCGACATGCATATGAGATTAGTATCCCTAGTAGAGGATTGATTTGAGAGTGAGAACAGTTTGAGATGTTTGCTTGCATATGACTCGAGAGATGATTGATTGCTTGAATGTTCCCTGCTATATGTGATATTTGTGCTACTTGCTGTGTTGCTATACCACTGCTGTTTCTCGTTGTGTATGATACAGTTATCTTATCTCCCTGCTTCTTTTCTTTGTATGTGATGTTGTTGCTCATCCACGAAAAGACGACGAAATGGGAGTGGAGGATGGACCCACGACAGCACCCGTACGTGACGGCAACACCAAGGATCCCGGTGCTAGGAGATATTGAGATTAACTACCACTTTCGACCAGGTTGGCAGGTGGATCCTGCCATGTTCCTGATAGTGTATATGAGACCTATCAGACTGCAATTCAGTAGTAGTGCACTACCTTTTGAGGACGTCATCGGACCCTATCGAGTTATCCAGTTTCTTCCATTCTCACTCATGTGGTACCCGTCGAGACCACATGCCAAAGAATAGATGTGGGCGCTGCCAGAGTCTTCACATGTCACTAGTAGGAGGGGTTTTGTTTTGCACGGGTAACGGAGGAGGAGAGAGCAGTATATGAGATGAGTGCTTTGGAGAAAAATAAGACCTGCGAGATTGTGGAGAAACCAAAGGATAAGAGGATAGTCAGATGCAGATGGATCTATACAGTGAAATATCAGTCTGGTGGTACTCTGGACGGTATAAGGCAAGATTGGTTGCAAAGGGTTAAAGGATACACTAATACATGGGATTGATTATGAGGAGACGTTTTCCCTAGTAGCAAAGATGAATACAATCTGGATTCTAATCTCCTTGGCAGCACACTTTGATTCGGAACTCCACCAAATCGATGTGAAAATTGTTTTTCTACATGGAAACTTGGAAGAAGAGGTATATATGGAGATTACACCAGGATATGATCCTACTGGTGGAGGGAACAAGGTATGCAAATTAAGGGAGACTTTTTATGGGCTCAAGCTGTCTCCCCAAGTCCCCGTGCTTGATTTGGGAGGTTCACTAATGGATGGTGTCCGTGGGTCATAGACAGAGCCAAGGAGACCATATCCTCTTCATAAAACATTCCCAGAGGCAAACTCGTACTCCTTCTAGTCTATCTTTTTGGAAATAGCATTATTAGTTAATGGCTTCTCTTCCCTAAGAGTTAGATTCATTGTATAGAAGTGGAATAGGTGCATCGTCCACATGAATAGTTTTATATTGTAAATTGTATTTAGAATGTTAGTTCCTATGTAAATCACATTATAAATAAATCTTCTGCTGAGTGCATTACTCAAGCAAATAAATTCAGAACCATTGTGTCCCTTTGTCTACTTGACTTCTCTTTTTTTCACATGGTATCAGAGCTCTCGATCTTGGGAGTCTCTGTTTCTTTTTTGTTTCACTACCTCAGCCTTCATTGCTGATTTTTCGTAGGTACCTTGCCTTCATTGCAGGACCTGTCCCTTCATTGCTCTGATTTTATTCCCAGTTTTATGAGAGCCTTCATTGCTCTGTTTTTGTCCCAACGCCCCTACAAACCCCAACCCAGTTTTTCAACCCATTTTTTTACCAAATACCAAACACCAAACTGACCACCACCACTTTTCCAGCCAAACCCACCAAAACCCATTCTGTTCCGACCACCAGAATGGACGTTGACCGTCGAAATCTGCCGTTGACCTCCACATTTTTGACTAGCAACCATACCAGAAGGACCGCAGCTCTGAGATCGGCCAGAACCCAGAAAACCGCCGCAAAAAACCACCGCATGCACCCCCACGCGCCGCCACACGGCCGTCCACATTTTGGGGCGTGAAGCCCTTGCTTCGTTCTGACCGACGGCATCTCTTGAACTTGTTTTGGGGGTTGGTTTTCTGATCGGACCTCCCTTTTTTGGGTCTCTATACAGTTCTACTTGGTGGGTGTCTCGGTTTTCTTTTTTAACAGTGAAGAAATTGTGAACCCCTTCAGGTAATTGTCTCAAAAGTATGGAGAAATCATCGGGTAATCGTAGTATGGTGTGTTCAGGTATGTTTTCACCTTCATTTGGATCCAATGTCTCAAATACACATTTTCCTCTCTTCTGGATTTTACACTCTTGAGCCAGTGACCATATGACACCCTCACCTAACCATTTTTCCACATTGTCACTGCAGATGGCACTCTTATAACAGTTGCTGGCATAGGGAACATTGACATTAATTCATCCATCACCTTAAAAAATGTCCTTCATGTTCCCAAATTGTCCACCAACATTGTTCTATACAGAAACTTACTAAAGACTTATCCTATAAAGTGATTTTTCACAGTGATTGTTGTCTTTTTCAGGACAAGGAATTGGGGAGGACAATTGGACGTGCTAGAGAAGGGAATGACCTTTATTAGCTTGAAGACCACTTGTCTCAATCATTCATGTTAGAGTCTGTTCTTTCAAAAAGGGAAAATATTTTGCTTTTTCACTATCGGTTAGGACATCCCTTTTTCGAAACCATCAAATTTATGTTTCCATCTTTGTTTTCTGGATAAATATGGAGAGTTTTCATTGTGATGTGAGATTGCAAAACACAAGCGTTTGCCTTTTCCATTAAGTAACAAAAGAAGCTCATTTCCTTTTTATCTTGTTCATTCTGATGTTTAGGGTTCATCTTTTGTTCCAAATGTTTCTGGAACTAGATGGTTTGTGACTTTTATTGATGATTGTACCCGGGTTACTTGGATTTTCCTTCTTAAACACAAATCTGAAGTGAGCAATGTTTTTCAAACCTTCTTCTCAATGATTAAAAATCAGTTGGTGAGAACTTAAAAAGACTTAGGTCTGATAATGCAAGGAGTATTTTAATCATGACATTACTCTATTCTGCCAAAAAGAGGGAATAATCCATGGGTCTTCTTGTGTCAAAATACCACAACAAAATGGGATTGCAGAAAGGAAAAATAGGTATCTTTTAGATCAAACCCGGGCACTGTTGTTTCGCAAAAATGTTCCAATTTTTTTTTTTTTTTTTTTGGGGGAAGCAGTTCTTACAGCAACATATCTCATCAATCGGTTACCCTCTAAAGTCTTGGGGTTTAAAAGTCCTATGGATGTTCTTTTCTCTTTTTTTCCCAATGTGTCCGGTTCTAATAATCTTACACCAAGAGTCTTTGGGTGTGTCTTATTTGTCCATGTTCATAGTCAAGACGGGAAAACTTGATCCTAGAGCTCCAAAATGTGTTATTGTTGTGTATTCCCCTACTAAAAAAGGATATAAGTGTTACCATCCACCCTCCAAAAAACTCTGTGTCTTGAGATATAACCTTTCAGGAAAAACAAGCTTATTTCACTCAACCTTATCTTCAGGGGGAGGATCTAAGAGAAGATAAGGAAATTCATCTTGAAACTCTTGTTTTGCCTAGCCTTGAGTTAAATATCCTATCCTCATCAGCTGAAACAGAACTTATAGTTGAAACTGAACCTACAGCTAAAGCGGAAGCTGCATCTGAACATGAACCTGAAGTTGATGTACGATGGGGAAAAAATCGGGTGTTCCTAAAGAAGCAAAAGGTCATTCCTGAATCGACACATGTTCAAGAGTCCAACCCAACTCCTCAGGTAACAAATTCTGATTCCATCACTTTACAAGGTAATGAAATAGTTGAAAATGATCTTAACCTTCCAATTGCTCACAAAAAAGGAACCAGAAAATGTACCGAAAAACCATTATACCCTCTTGCAAACTACCTTTCATTTCAAAAATCCTCACCAACCCACAAGACTTTTCTTGTAAACCTAAACAATACCTTCATTCCCACCAGTGTTTTTGAGGAAATATCTGATAAAAGGTGGAAACAGGCCATGGATACAGAATTGGAGGCATTGGAAAAAAATAAAACATGGAATTGGTTACTTTACTGGAAGGAAAGAAACCGGTTGGTTGCAAGTGGGTGTATACTGTAAAGTATAACGCTGATGGTTCAATTGAGAGGTACAAAGCAAGGTTGGTAGCCAAAGGTTTCACACATACCTATGGAATTGATTATTCAGAGACATTCGCCCCTGTTGCAAAGATGATTACAGTTCAAGTAATATTATCTCTTACAGCCAATTATGGCTGGGAATTGCAGCAGTTTGATGTGAAAATTGCTTTCTTGCATGGGGAGCTTGAGGAGGAAATTTATATGGAGGTACCACCAGGATATGGGAAAAATATTAGTGGCAATACTGTTTGCAGCCTTTGCGTTATACGGGTTGAAACAATCACCCCGAGCATGGTTTGGAAGATTCACTAAGGTTATGACAACCTTAGGATACAAATAAAGTCAAGGAGATCATACATTGTTCATCTAACACTCGACCTCAAGGGGAGTAACTCTGTTGATAGTCTATGTGGATGATATCATTGTCATTGGAGATGATTGGAAAGAACAAGTCTTGAGTCAACATCTAGCGAAAGAATTTGAGATAAAAACTCTTGGTAGATTGAAATACTTTATGGGAATTGAGATGGCTCACTCCAAGAAAGGTATTTTCATATCTCAACAAAAATATATCACAGATTTGCTCAAAGAGACAGGAAAGACAGCTTGTAAACCTCTAAGTACTCCCATAGAACCGAACCTTAAATTGGGTAATGAAGAAGATAGTGCAATGGTGGATAAAGAGATGTACCAATGTTTGGTTGGTAAATTAATTTATTTGTCTCACACAAGGCCAAATATTGCATTTGCTGTAAGTTTGGTTAGTCAATTTATGCATTGCCCAAGAGAAGTTCATTTGCAGGCAGCTCATAGAATCCTGCAGTACCTTAAAGGAACTTCAGGGAGAGGAATTCTATATAGAAGGAATGGGAATGCAATTCTTGAAGCCTACACTGATGCCGACTATGCAGGATCAGTAACCGAAAGGAGATCCACTACTGGATATTGTACTTTTCTTGGAGGAAATTTAGTGAAGTGGAGGAGCAAAAAACATAATGTTGTGGCCCGTTCTAGTTCTGAAGCTGAGTTCCGAGCTATGGCTCAAGGTATTTGTGAGCTACTTTGGCTCAAAATAATTTTAGAAGACTCAAAAGATCAAATGAGAAGGTTCTATGAAACTATAATGTGATAAGAAGTCAGCAATCAGCATCGCTCATAATCCTGTTCAGCATGATCGAACGAAACACATTGTGGTGGATAGGCATTTTATTAAATAGAAGCTTGATTCAGGTCTAATTTGTACCCAATTTGTACCTTCACAAGGCCAACTTGCAGACATTCTTATCAAAGGACTGTGCAATGCAGATTTTGAGAGAATTGTTTGCAAGCTGTGAATAGAAAACACCTATTCTCCAACTTGAGGGGGAGTGTTGGAAATAGCATTATTAGTTAATGGCTTCTCTTCCCTGAGAGTTAGATTCATTATATAGAAGTGGAATAGGTGCACCGTCCACATTAATAGTTTTACATTGTAAATTGTATTTAGAATGTAAATTCCCATGTAAATCACATTATAAATAAATCTTCTGCTGAGTGCATTACTCAAGCAAATACATTTAGAAATATTGTGTCCCTTTGTCTACTTGACTTCTCTTTTTTTCACATATGTAGATGACATGATCATTGCAGGTGATGATGAGGTTGAAAAACAGGTTTTGAGACAAAAATTAGTTGGTTTGAAATGAAGGACCTGGGTAAGCTGAAGTATTTCCTTAGGATTGAGGTTGCTCACTCCAAACAAGGTATCTATATTTCCCGAAGAAAATATGTCCTGGATATTTTTTAAGAGACAGGTAAGCTGGGCTGCAAAACCACAAGGGCACCTATTAAACAAAATCACAGGATTGGAAGCAATGAAGAGTGCCCAAAGGGTTGACAAGGCCCATTATCCGAGACTTGTGGGAAAACTCATATTTTATCCTAATCAGACAAGACATTGCCTATGCTGTCAGTGTGGTTAGCAAATTTAAGCATGATCCGCGTGAGAGACATACTCAAGCAGTGAATAGAGTATATGAAGATTGCAACACCCTTTCCCAAGTGTCACATTCCTGAACGTTTATAAGGCCGAAAATAATTTTAATGCGGTAAATACGTTTTTTTTCTTCAAAAAGATGTAATGGGATTTAGTAAAGGTAAGTAATAATAAAATGAATTTAGGTTCACCATGCATTTCTAACAGTCATACTGAATTAAAATGCAGAAACAGAAAACAGAAATAGTGCTGTATGCAGACATTGGTTCAGTGCATAACTGGAATAAGAAATAATAAGTACTAGGAGTCACAGCTCCCAAAAAGGTACTACAGACACTGAAACAGTCTGGCCAAAACGAAACTAAACAGCAAATGGAGTCTCCTTTCGGACTCAAAGAAACTGATGGACTGAACAGTCGTCACGTCCATCTGCTCAAGCAGCAACAAGTACCAGCAAGAAAATATACAGATATGGGTGAGATTCCCGTTCATCAACACAACAAAATAGCAGAAGTAAAAACGGGACGACTCACCAGGTAACAGCGTACCCAACATGCTTACTAGTATTCTCAATATAAATCATGTTAAACAATTAACAGTTAACAGCATAATATAAGGCATTCTTAAAAACAGAACAGCGATGTATAACAGTAAATGTAAACATCAACAGCCATGTAATGCAGTGCAATGCACATGACTCAATGCCAATGCCACTGGGTACTACTCTGACCCCTACTCCATGGAGCTAACAAAACATCGGAGAGAGTGAATGGGAGGACATATTCCGTGTACGCCAAGTCTTGGGCAAGATGCTATAACATTCGTAACGTGCACGTATCTGGCTTTACGGAAACACTTTGCACCAAACATGAAAAGTACAATATCTGGTCGAGGATATCAGTGTATTGTTCGGATTCGTCACGACACAGAAGAGCTACCAACTGGTCACATGTCAGCCTTTCCAACCCTGATACCTCCAAGATCATTCCAATCGTCACCGTAAGATTTGCACCCACATCAAGGTGTAAGCTCAACTTCTAGGCTCAAGGCCTTACGACTCATGCAAATGAAATGCCAATGCTTACACAGAGCAGATGCGATAAAGCAATGTCTATCCACCGGATAAACCTCGAGGTTCTCTAAGGTTCACTTACTTAGGAACTATACATGTTTTCCTATTTCAAAAACTTTTATCCACCGGATAAATCTCTTCATCCCTCCGGGATCGAGTCACCACAAGATTGAAACAATTGAACGATTGACCTAGATCCGAATCACTGGTCCGTCATCGAACTACTGTTTCAAAACCCAAAACGTTTCGCGTTTGTGTTTATGTCTTATGAATTATGTCTCAAGTCCTAAACATTATGAATAAGGATTGAGAATCCTCTTAGATAAGTCTTTGAGCTTTTCTAAGATATTATTTCCTTGATTTTCAATTAATGAAATAAGTGTTGATTCACTCAAGTCTTATGAAGTCATTGATGTACTAAGTCATCATTGGTATAGTATACGGTCTTGTTCCACCACATACCATACTTAATTATCCCTTGTCTTCAACTCTATGTTAATTGCTTAACTTAGGTTTTTATGCGTAAAACTTTACAGTTTGAGTTGAAAAACTCTCTTTCTAAATAAAAACCTTTTCTCGTAGGGTGAATATAGGTTTAGCGACGCGAGGTTGAGATGCTATTTTCACTTCTTAAATAGTTCTTCTGCTTAGCAAGGCGAGAATGGTTTCGCGTTGCGAGGCGAGAATGGTTTCGCGTTGCGAGGCCGAGAAGCTACATGGTTACTACTCGGGCTAGCCCTCTGTCTCGCGTGGTGAGACAAGGTTAGCCAGGCGAGGGCCTTATTTTCCCTTTTCGTTAGCTTCTTCATCATTTCTCTTTTTAAAGCACTTAGTTAATTAAATGATCTTATGGCTAAAATAAAAGACATTTTTCACTTTAGTGTTGAAATTTTTATTTGATCTTTGGATCAAAATCACTTTTTGTTTTTCTTTGAAACATAGGCTATGAAAATACTTTTCTTACTTCAAAACTTTGATAGATCAAGAACAACACATGTTTTTATGTTTCTTCTTACTAAGGTCACAAGCCTACTCAAATGACAAGTGAAGATTTGCTTCACCAACCAAGCAAGTTATAGCTCATACTCACACAATTATGACAAACAACAATCACACATCATTGCATCATAATTCAAGCATAAAAGTCCATACTTGATCTAGAGATCAAAGTAGGTTTTTCAACATACATGAAAATGATTTTCATCCAATCACATCATTATAAACATATAATAGAGCACACTAAAGCATAAACTCATTATTACAACTTTATTCTCCAAGAGAACTTAAAAAATGAAAGTGAACCCAAACCAAAGGGTTTCACCCACTCATAAATTTAAACAAACATCTTCACCACCACCACCAACTTTGGTGTGATGAGGTTCACCTCCCATACCTGTTGATGATCAGATCTTCGGATCAAAGTAGGTTGATCGGTTTGTGAACCTCCTGATACTTGTCACCAACTACAAACAATACAACAATCAAACATTAAACATTAAACAAAACAAATCTCATCTATTTCTCATCAAAGAGGGTTCAGCCATTTTGGGAAAAAGGGTTTAGGAGTTGATTGGTTTTCCATCACTTGGATTCAAAGACAATAAGAAAGCTAAGGATGGAATCAAGAGTTAGAAATAAAAAATTTGATCAAAAACACTATTCATCATCCTTGTTAGGGTTCGACCACTTTGGGGATTAAGAGGTAGGATGAGAATTGGATCATGAGCTCTTGGGATCCATTAAAAAGATTTTTCTACAATTTCATATGAATTTTCAAAGTTTTGGATCATAAAATGGATTTTCATGAAACAAGATTTTGATTCTTGAGATTGAGAGAGATTCAAGAAGCTAGGAGATCATAGAAGTGATCTTACCTAAGAATGGATGAAGATTGATCAAAGATTCGAGGTTTTCTCACAAGGTTTCAAGGATTTCTCAAGAAGAAAATGGAGTTTTTCTCTAAGGAAGACGATGAGTGTTCTTGGCCAGATTTTGTGCGTGAATGAGGGCTGAGGAGGGGCTGTCCAGCCTTCTAAACAAGTCACTTAAGGGCAAAATGGTCATTTGCTTCGAGGGTAAAATGGTAAAAGTGAAAAAGGTTAAGGTTAGGGGTATTTTGGTAATTTTGCGTCCAGATTTTTCGACCGTCATGACGACCCTGGCATTTTCTCCCAAGTGATCTGGCATGATGTGGTATAAAGATTATCCATTGGCGGGTCTCGTTGAATCCCTTTACGACTCCAAACGCCTCCCGGTTTGACTATACGGCCGAATATAATATACTATTTTTATTGTTAGGACGTCAGGACGGATTTTAACAAAGAAGTAGAGAATTAAATCCTGAGACTTATTGTCTCGTTCACGAGTCCAAATTAGGTCTCGATAGTGGAAAACACCTCCATCCGTGAAAAACGCAGACCGGACTCTGTTTGAGGTTTCACCCGAAACTTAACCATGGCTTCCTATGGTTGTGTATGGCATTCCTATGTGCTCAGAATATATTTTTCACCCTCTAGACCCTCCAATAAAATACAAACGTTTAAATACTGAAGAATTATAAAACGTGAAAATCGGGACGTTACAAAGACAAGCCTAGGAAGAGGACTACTGTTCAAAAAGAGGGAGAAGTTGTCCTTAGAAACTTATACAGATGCGGATTATGCAGGGTCGATTATAGACAGGCGATACACCTTAGGGTACTGCATGTTTTTGGGTGGAAATTTAGTGACTTGGAGTAGTAAAATGCAGAATGCGGTTGTAAGATCTAGTGTTGAGGCCGAATTTTGAGCTATGATCCTAGGGATTGGTGAATTATTATGGATGAGAATCATACTTGATGATCTCAGAATAAAGTATGAAGCTCCTATGAGGTTACTTCGTGAGAACAAGTCTGCCATTAGCATTGCTCATAACCCAGTCCAGCATGATCGGACGAAGTACATAGAGAAAGTCCGACATTTATCAAGGAAAAGTTAGATAATGGTCTTATAGTTACCTTGTACTTTCCTTCAGAGTTCCAATTAGCAGATGCTCTCATCAAGGGACTTCCCATAGAGCAATTTCAAGGTCTTACTTGTAAGCTGGGAATGATGGATATCCATTCACCAGCTTGAGGGGGTGATTGTAATATATTGTATTAATTTTAGATATCGTCAGTTATTCTTTTTATTATTGTAAAGATTCGTTTTTATTTATTTTATTATTAGGGAAGGTTTTCCTCCCTAATTTGTAGGATAGCAATTATTTCCTTTAGTGTCTATATTGTAATCAGTCTTTGTACAATATGGATCAAACAATAATATTCAGATATTCAGAAATACTGTCTTTCAAGTGAGGCAGTGTTCAAAATCTTGAGGTATCTGAAAATGACTTTTGGTTAGGGATACCTTTTCAGAAAGGAAAATTATAAAGGTGTAAAGATTTATTCCGATGCAAACTGGGCTGGTCAGTAATTGATAAAAGGTCTACTACAGGCTACCCTACTTTTGTGTAGGGAAACATGATAACTTGGAGAAGCAAAAAACAACCTGTGGTAGCTAGGAGTAGTGGAGAGGCAAAAATCCGTGCTCTAGCACTTGGTATATGCAAAAGAATGTGGATATTAAGGCTCCTCAAGGAATTAAACTTTCGTGTTGACTTGCCAATGGTGTTTTGTTATAACATGGCAACATTAGGGATAGTTAACAATCCTATTCATCATGATAGGACAAAGCTCATTAAGATTGATATGAATTTCATTAAGGAGAAGATTGACTTAAGTCTTATTGAATTGAAATTGTCTTTATTGGTTCTCAAGTAGCAGATATGTTGACCAAGGCCTTGTCAACAATTAAATTTGAAGAGTTGACCAACAAGCTAGGAATAATTAACATCTACTCCCTGCTTGAAGGGGAGTGTTGTTAGTCACGTGTGTTTCTCCACATGATTAATGTTTAGATATCAGTTGTATCCTCTTTATTTGTTTCTTTGTTTAGTTTGATTAGGCCTATCAGTTAGTCAAACTAAAATATTCTGGTTCCTTTATTGAGACGATTCTGTATTTTAATTCCTGATTTTATGGGATTTGATTGGCCAAAACTATGTGTGGCCAATGGCCTACCATCTTTTGTTTTTCTACAGTTTATGATGCTGTTTGTCGGACTTGCAACCCTTGACTGTGTTGTTATTCATTATTTTTTTTTACTCATTGTAGTTTGTTTCCTGGTCTCATGAGTGTTGTTTTTCTTGTCAGAGTCAAAAAAATTTAAGGCTGCTATAATCCGAATTGACTGTCCTGGAGGTGATGCCCTTGCTTCTGATTTGTAAGTTCTGGTAACTTTTCTCTGTTTATCTTTTGTTTAAAAATGTAATTTTAATAAATGAAATAAAAGAAATTGTCAATTTTTTTGCATTGGTCAGAAAGTATGGGTCTGAATCCAGATAGTGCATAATTCATGGTGCTTTGTGAGCACCTGTGCCACATTGATTTATCCACAATTGATGCATTTTTTTGAGGTGACACACTTGAATGAAAAAAGATGAATATTATTATGATTAAATAAATAATAGTTTACAAGGATTTATATAGACTAAGGGAAATAAATGCTGGCCTAAAATATAGCTAAAAGTAAGGTAAGAAATAATCTATCATAATAACTATATAATCTATAACATTTACAACATATTCTAATTTTAATGTGGACATCACAACACTCCCCCTCAAGCTCGTGAATGGATATCTATCATTTCCAGCTTGCTAGTAAGATCGTGGAATCTCTTTGTGGGTAGTCCTTTAGTTAACACATTTGTCAACTGAAATCTTGAAGGAACATATGTTGCCCCACTATCCAATTTCTCCTTGATGAAATGCAGGTCTATCTCAATATGTTTTGTTCTATCATGTTGCTCCAGATAATGAGCAATGCTAATGGTTGATTTGTTAGCATAAAACAACATCATATTTTATTTGAAGATTGTGGAAAAATATGCACAAATCTGTTAAGATATGCGTACATATTCTATTTCCTAGGTTAGAGATTATGTAAATATTCTGTTTCCTAAAATATAGGGATATGGTAGAGCAATATCAGGAAATCCATTATTACAGGATTCCATATCAGTTATTAGCTGATTCTTTTTCTATGCATATATAGCCTATTAGTGGCTGCTGTAAACAATTCAATATATGAAAATACACATTTTCACATGGTATCACGAGCTGTAAGGTTCCATTTTCTGGGAAACCTTTCTTGTTAGTGACTCGCCTTAATCGCAGTCACACACCTTCACCTTCTTCCTTGTGACTTGCCTTAATCGCAGTCACCTATTCCCTGTTCCCTTACCCATTCGTGACTTGAAACATGGTGGAGACCGTCAATGCGTTGCCTGAAAGTGAAAAGCCAATGTCACCTGAAAGAGAAAAGCCTTCCGGAGATCTACCACAGACCCAACATACTAGTGACCTGTAGAATATCCAACCAGCATACCGGCTTAATGGGAAAAATTATCTCAAATGGTCTCAGTTGGTTCGCACTTTTCTGAAAGGAAAAGGAAAAATGAGTCATTTACTTGGAACAGGACCGAAGCAAGGTGAAGCAGGTTTTGATGCATGGGATGAGGCAGATTCGATGATCATGTCCTGGCTGTGGAACTCCATGATCCCTGAAATTAGCGATACATGTATGTTCCTTCCAACCGGACTTACTCGAAGGTCAATGATGCAGCACGCATATATGAGATCAAGGTCAAGACAGCTTCGATGAAATAGGGAAGCAAATCGGTGACAGAATATGCCATATTTCTGCAAAACCAGTGGCAAGAACTGGACTACTACAGAGTGATTAATTTAAAGTGCACTGATTGTTCAACTAGCATCAAAAAGTTCATTGAGAATGATCGCATCTATGAGTTTCTTGCTGGTTTGAATCCTGAATTTGACCAAGTAAGAATTCAAATCTTAGGCAAGGAGTTGCAATCTCTCAATGAAGCTATCTCACTGGTTATGACCGAGGAAAGTCGAAGAGGGGTCATGCTCGAACCCCAAACCATGGAAAGTTCAGCCTTTGCAGCCTCTAGTGCAGAACATGGCAAGCCAGAACTGCTAAGGAATGGAAACCGAGACAATTGGGACAACCTTTGGTGCACTTTCTGCAAGAAACCGAGACATACTAAGGAAAGATGCTGGTGATTACACGGGAAACCTTCAACCTCTAGCCGAGAGTGGGGAAATAAAGGAGGACAGCAGCAGAGGCACTCAGGACAAGACCACATGGCCTCACAACAGGAGCATGAACAGAAAAAGGAACTTGGAAAATTCAATGATGAAGAAATAGAGAAGCTGAAAAATTTGTTGGGAACCCTGGAAAAACAGCCCACAGGTGGCTGTTCTTTAGCACTCTCAGGTAAACCTTCAAACTCTCTTGGATTAAATGTCTTTGATAAAGTTTTGGAAATTTATGGATTATTGACTCTGCAGCCACTGACCACGTGACACATACCTCCAACACTTTTCTCACTTATGCTCCCTGCCCAAGCAATAGAAAAATTTCTGTTGCTGATGGAATAACAGCCACAGTAGCAGGAATAGGAGATATCCAAATAGGTCCTGACCTTGTTCTAAAAAATGTCTTACATGTCCCAAAACTCTCTGCTAATCTGGTGTCTATTCACAAGCTTACAAGAGACTTAAACTGTCATGTTATGTTTTACCCCTCACTTTGTGTGTTTCAGGAACAGGGCTCGGAGAGGAGGATTGGACTTGCTAAAGGACAGGATGGACTCTACTATCTTGAGACACCAAACCTTTCCAAAGCCAAGTTACCATCTACTTTTCTTTCGTCATCTAATAAAGAAGTTATATGGCTTCACCATTTTCGTCTAGGACATCCTTTCTTTGCTTTCTTGAAGTTTATGTTTCCATCTTTATTCAAGGGATTAGATATTCAAACTTTACATTGTGATGTTTGCGAATATGCCAAGCACACTCGTGTATCTTTTCCAATTAGTAATAAAAGATGTATTTTTCCCTTCCAGTTAATTCATAGTGACATTTGGGGTCCTTCTACAATTCCAAATGTTTCTGGATCACGTTGGTTTGTTTGTTTTATTGATGACTGCACCCGAGTCCCTTGGATTTTTCTGCTAAAAAATAAATCAGATGTGAGTGTTGTCTTCCCCAATTTTCATGCAATGATTGAAAATCAGTTTGGTACTAAATTAAAAAATTTCGCTCGTACGATGCAAGGGATTACTTTAATGAAGTTCTATCTTCCTTCTTCCATAAGGAGGGAATTATTCATGAATCATCTTGTGTTTATACACCTCAACAAAATGGAATAGCTGAAAGGAAAAATTGCCATCTCCTAAATACTACCCGAGCACTACTGTGTTATCAAAATGTACCAAAACAATATTGGGGGGAAGCAGTTCTCATATCTGCATACATCATAAACCTTCTTCCTTCAAGGGTCTTAGGGTTCCAAAGTCCAATGCAAACACTCAAAATTCTACCCCCACATTCGTGTCTCAAACAATCTCACTCCTAGAATATTTGGGTGCACTTCATTTGTTCATGTCCACAATCCTCACAGGGGAATGTTAGATCCAAGAGCTGTCAAGTCTGTCTTTGTTGGGTACTCCTCTACCCAAAAGGGTTATAAATGCTACCATCCTCCTACACAGAAACTCTATGTCTCTGTTGATGTCACATTTACAGAGGGTAAACCATATTTTCCCAATCCTCATCTTCAGGGGGAGTCACCTGTCATGGAAGGTAAGGACATTTTTTTTCCAGATATGGACCTGCCCCCTACTGATCTACCATCTATTACCCTTCATGAGCATGAGCCCAACACTGAAACTGTTTCTGAGTTTGTGCAGCCCAATACTGAAACTTTTTCTGAATCTGTGCAGCCCACAAATTAGATGATCACTGATGTACGGTATAGGAAAGGAAAGGTGTTCTCAAGAAAGCAAGGTACAGTTCCTGTTATTCAACAAGTCCAACACTCCAACTTGAATCCTGGACATGAGGTAAATATTTCTGAACCTACATTGGTAGGAAACCAAACTCTTGAAACTGAAAATGAACCTACTTTGGAAGAAAACCATATCCTTGAAACTGAAAACATTGATCTAGACCTACCCATAGCTGTGAGGAAAGGAACCCGAGAGTGTACAAAGAGACCTATATACCCCTTGTCCAATTTTGTGTCCTTTGACAAATTTTCACCAGCCCATAGAACCTTCCTCACGAGTCTAAATAACATTCCAATTCCAAAAACTCTATCTGAGGCATTATCAAAGAGAGAATGGAGCAAAGCCATGAAAAATGAGATGGATGCCTTGGAAAATAATGAGACGTGGGAGTTAGCTGATCTTCCAAAGGGAAAGAAGACTGTGGGGTGTAAGTGGGTCTTTACCTTGAAATATAAGGCAGATGGCTCATTGGAACACTATAAAGCAAGGTTGATTGCTAAAGGGTATACTCAAACATATGGAGTGGATTATCAAGAGACTTTTGCTCCGGTTGCAAAAATGATCACTGAGAATTTTGTTATCATTGGCTGCCAACTATGACTGGGAACTACAGCAGTATGATATAAAAAATGCCTTCCTTCATGGGGAACTAGAAGAAGAAATATACACGAGCATTCCACCTGGGTTTGAGGGAGGAGGAGGTAACAAAGTATGCAAGCTAAAAAAGGCCTTATATGGCTTAAAATAGTCACCACGGGCATGGTTTGGCAGATTTACCAAATCAATGATAATTATGGGGTACAAGCAAAGCCAAGGTGATCACACTCTTTTCATCAAACATTCAGATTTAGGGGGAGTAACAGCCCTAATAGTCTATGTAGATGACATAATTGTGACTGGAAATGATGAAAAGGAGAGGGAAGCTTTGAAACAATGTTTGATCAAGGAATTTGAAATCAAAGATTTGGGGAGATTAAAATATTTCTTGGGAATTGAAGTGGCTCGTTCTAAACAGGGAATATTTGTTTCCCAGCAAAAGTATGTCACTGATCTTCTTAAAGAAACAGGGATACTTGCAAGTAAACCAGTGGGAACACCTATAGAGCCGAATCATAGACTTGGAGAGGTGCTGGAGATCAATCAGTAGATAAGGAAATGTACCGAAGATTAGTTGGTAAACTAATATATCTTTCACACACTAGGTCGGATATTGCATACTCTGTGAGTGTCATTAGCCAATTTATGCATGATCCTAAAGAAGTCCACCTACAGGCAGTCTATAGAGTTCTTCACTACTTAAAGGCTAATCCAGGAAAAGGGATGATGTACAAGAAAAATTCTGAGCTGATTCTTGAAGCCTATACAAATGCAGACTATGCAGGATCTCCCATGGATCGTAGGTCAACCTCCGGCTATTGCACATTCCTTGGTGGAAATTTGGTGACATGGCGGAGCAAGAAACAAAATGTAGCGGCTCGGTCAAGTGCAAAAGTTGAGTTTAGAGCAATGGCACAAGGTATATGTGAATTGTTATGGCTTAAAATAGTGTTGGAAGACTTGAAGATAAAATGGAGTGGACCAATGAGACTCTACTGTGATAACAAATCAGCAATCAACATTGCACATAATCCTGTCCAATATGATCGAACGAAGCACATTGAAATAGATAGACACTTTAAGGAAAAACTGGATAATGGACTTATTTGTACACCATATGTCTCCACAGGAAACCAGCTGGCTGATGTGCTTACAAAGGGGCTGAACAGTGCTGCATTTCAAGACATTACTTCCAAGTTGGGAATGGAAGATATCTATTCACCAGCTTGAGGGGGAGTGTGGAAAAATATGCGCAAATCTATTAAGATATCCGTACATATTCTATTTCCTAGTTTAGAGATTATGTAAATATTTTGTTTCCTAAAATATAGGGATTTGGTAGAGCAATATCAGGAAATCCTTTATTACAAGATTCCATATCAGTTATTAGCTGATTCTTTTTCTACGTATATATAGCCCATTAGTGGCTGCTGTAAACAATTCAATATATGAAAATACACATTTTCACAAAGATCAATCGATATTATCTTCATCTATATTAAATCACAAACTCCTTCTATCATGGCTTGAAACTCGGCTTCTGCACATGACCGGGTAAACACATTTTGTTTCTTATTCCTCCATGTTACCAAATTTCCACCAAGTAACATATAGTAACTGGGGGTTGATCTCCTGTCAATGAATGATCCTGCATAATGAGTATCAGTATATACTTTCATGGATAGATTCCCGCCTCTCCTGAGTAATAATCCTTTTCTAGGTGTAGTTTTAAGATACTATCGAAATCTATCCACAGCCTGCAGGTGTCTCACCCGTGGGTCATGCATGAAATGGCTAACAATACTGATAGCATATGGCAAATTTTATATCGTATGTGACAGGTATATCGACTTTCCTACTAACCTATGATATTTAGCTCTATCAACCTTGGGACTTTCTCCATCATTTTCCGTTCTCTGATTTTGCTAAAGGATACACCAATAGATTTACAACCTAGCTTTTGAGTCTTTAGAGAAGGTTAATAACAAATTTCCTTTGAAAAATTAAGATGCCCTGTTTGGAGTAGGCAACTCCAATCACAAGGAAGTAATTTAGTTGTTCAAGATCCTTTATTTCACATTCAGTTGATGTTGATATTTATGTAAATAATATATTCTGATTGTAGGTGTTGAAATAGAGAAAAAAGAGGTATATGATGCTGAAACTGTGTGTTTCAACTTCACAGCAGAGACTCTAGACTATGAGTAAATCAAAATACAATCATGATAATAATGACAAATTAAAACAAAAGAAACAAACAATATCTGATAATCCTAATTATCCTAATTACCTATAATTAGGAGATAATCTAAGATACTCTAAAATATTCTAAGATATAAAAAAGATATTATCAGATATATCTCTGATTTTCTAACACTCCCCCTCAAGCTAAAGCTTACTAAGCTTTAAGCTTGTTATACAAAAAACAATGCATTTCTTTTCAAATAAAAATAATAAAAAACTGAGCTCCACAGAGATAATGGTTGGTAGGCAACTCAGGGATGCTGAAGAGGCTGGAGAGAGTTGCTGGAAAGATATCTTAGCAAGATAGTTGGAATGATCATCGGCTTGACAGAAATTTCTTGGCAAGCAATCTAGCAAAGCAAGGTCTGAACTTCTTAAAACCGCATTTGGAAGCTTCAAAGAACTTTATCGAAGACCCAAATTATTTAAAATTTGAATTTAGGCAGACAACTACTTCCGTAACTGAGACGAGGCCAGTGCATCTGGGACAAAGAGCCAAGGCCAGTGTATCTGGGACAAAGACGGGGCCAGTGCATCTGGGACAAAGGGCCAAGATCAGTGCATCTGGGACAAAGACGGGCTAGTGTGAGTCATAACCAACATAAGTCAATCATCGGCGGAAATAGATCTCACCACTAATATGATTCATCCGTGGGAAAGAAGTCACCACTGGAATGATCGTCGGTGGGAATAGAAGCCACTAGTATGATCCATTAGTGGAAAAGAATTGCATAACAAACACTGGGAGTAGAACAGAGGGAGAAGGCGATGACAGATACAGAGAGAACGAAGAATGGTGATAGTCGCACAGGAAACGGCGACCAGAGAGGTGGCCGAATGCACTGCCAAGCGCAGCTGGAAGTGGAGCGCGTGCGGCTGCGCGTAGAGAGCGTTTGCGGCACGTGAACGCGCGTAAGATGGTGAATGGTCGAGCTTATTGGATGACTGGGCAGATTGGAGGACAACGACTCTGATGATGTGGCCGATGGCCGGAAAAGGGTGGCGGCTGACGGCAGCGGCGGATGCCGGCCGTCAATCGCAGACAGCGGCTGACGGCGGCAGACTAGACGGAGATGAGACACCAGGCAGACACGGACTAGGGTTGCCTCTTGTTAGGCTCTAGATACTATAAGCTTAGAGAAGAAAAAATACTTTATTCTCTCTTAAGGAAATACAATGGGTACAAGCCTAAATATATATGCTGGGAGGAAACTAGACCTAGGATCTGGTCAAATATCAAATTGATATTGACCAGATTTATTACAATAATAATTTACTACAAGAAAGGAAATAAAATAAATAGGGAGATTATGATATTGATGGACCAAATCAGGTCCATATCGCAACACCCCCCCTCAAGTTGGTGCATAGATGTCTATCATGCCCAACTTGCTTACAAGTGATTCAAAGTTGCTTCTGAACAGTCCTTTAGTGAGAATATCAACTACTTGTTGTGAGGTTGGGACAAATGGCATGCAAATAGTTTTGTTCTCTATTTTTTCTTTGATGAAATGCCTATCAATCTCCACATGTTTGGTACGATCATGTTGGACAGGATTCTGGGCAATGCTAATTGCTGCCTTGTTATCACAATATAGCTTCATTGGAAGTTTGGTAGCCATTCCAAGCTCTTCAAGAACTCCTTTCAACCAGATCAACTCACATACACCATGTGCCATTGATCTATACTCAGCTTCAGCACTACTCCTAGCAACAACACTTTGTTTTTTACTTCTCCAAGTTACAAGATTTCCCCATACAAAGGTACAGTACCCAGAAGTAGACCTCCTATCAATTGAGGACCCTGCCCAGTCGGCATCAATGTATGCCTCAATAGATTGTTGTGTAGTTTTTTTGAATAGTAACCCTTTACCCGGTGCACTCTTCAAGTATCTTAGGATTCTGTAAACTGCTTCAAGATGTTCTTCATAGGGAGAGTGCATAAATTGACTTACAAGACTTACAGAGAATGCAATATCTGGCCTTGTATGAGCCAAATAAATGAGTTTCCCAACAAGTCTTTGATAGCGCGTGGTATCCACAGGATTTCCTTCCTTGCCATCTCCAATTTTCTTGTTTGGATCTATGGGTGTCTCGGCTGGTCTACACCCACTCATACCTGTTTCCTTTAGAAGATCAAGGATATTATTCCTTTGTGAGAGTACAATCCCTTTCCTTGACCGTGCTACTTCCATTCCAAGGAAGTATCTCAAGAGTCCTAAATCTTTGATTTCAAATTCAGCTGAGAGAGTTTGTTTTAGTCTTCCCATTTCCGGTAAATCATCACCTGTAAGGATGATGTCATCTACATAGACAATGAGGACATCAATTTTCCCTTCATTTGATTTTTTCACGAACATCGTATGATCTGTTTGACCTTGGGAATATCCTTGCTTCTTGACAAACTGAGCAAACCTCTCAAACCAGGCTCTGGGAGACTGTTTTAGTCCATAAAGGGCCTTCTTTAATTTGCATACCTTGGGATAGATCCCTTGTTGGAAGCCTGGTGGTGCAGCCATGTAAACCTCTTCCTCTAAGTTTCCATTTAGGAAGGCATTTTTTACATCCAGCTGCTGTAAGGGCCAGTCAAGATTTGCAGCCAGAGATAAGAGAACTCTAATAGTGTTGAGTTTTGCAACTGGTGCAAAAGTTTCTGAGTAATCAATGCCATGATTTTGGGTATAGCCCTTAGCAACTAACCGGGACTTGTATCTTTCAAGAGTACCATCAGAGTTGTACTTGATGGTGAATACCCATTTGCACCCTACTGTTTTCTTCCCCCTTGGTAGCTCCACAATCTCCCATGTCTTATTTTTCAAGAGCTCTCATTTCTTCTAAAACAGCCCCCTTCCACTCGGGAACTTTCAAAGCATCTTGTATATTATTTGGAATTTCCCTGCATGACAGCTGTGAAGTAAAGGCTTGAAAAGTGTGTGAGAGTTTGTCATAAGACACAAAATTAGATAAAGGGTGTTTGGTACATGACCTCACACCCTTTCTAAGGGCAATAGGAAGATCTGAATCATCTAACATAGGTGACTTAATGGCAGTATCAATAATGGTATTTTGTAAAGACTCAGGGAGAGTTTCAGGATGAGATTTACCTTGTGGCTCCTCGGATTCATGGCAATGTAGAGATTGATCTTTGGACTCTTTCTCCTTGTTCTTTTTTCGTCTTGTGAAGACTTTTATGCCCTTGTGAATTTCTTTCTCAATTCCGCCTTTTTCTAAAGGTTCATTGTTTCCTTCATTTTGAACTATGTTGTCTTCACAGTCTTGTCCATTACAATCTCTATTTCCATCACTGTTACTGGGAGAATCATTGTTGATCTCATCTCCTTCTACTCTACTAATATCCACCAAATTTTCAGAAAAAAATTTAGGATCATTTTCAATTAAAGTGCAATCTACTGGTGAATTAGTTTGAGTAGTTTGTTGTAACGAGTCTTCATATACTTTCCCCCCCTGAAGATGAGTTGTAAAGAAAGGTTTTGATTCAAAAAAGGTTACATCCATGGTGACAAAAGTTTTCTGAGAGTTAGGATCCAAACACTTGTACCCCTTTTGTGTGGGAGAGTAACCAATAAAAACACATTTCTTGGCGCGTGGGCTTAATTTGCTTTGATTAGGCTCATGATTATGAACAAAAACAGTGCACCCAAAAACCTTTAAGGGAATTGTGGACAGCAGCCTATTTGCAGGAAAAGTAGTCAAGAATACCTCCATAGGAGTTTTGAAACCTAAGATTTTACTTGGCATACGATTAATCAAATAGGCAGCTGTAAGAATAGCTTCTCCCCAAAGGTATTTAGGCACACCATTTTGAAAAAGTAAGGCCCGAGCAACTTCTAACAAGTGTTTGTTCTTTCTCTCAGCCACCCCGTTTTGTTGGGGTGTGTTTACACATGAACTTTGATGTACAACACCATTTTCTAGTAGAAAATTGTTTAGACTCTTCTTAAAAAATTCTTTTCCATTGTCACTTCGAAAAATTTGAACTTGTTTTTGAAATTGTGTTGTCACCATTTTGAAGAAAACTTTTACAATAGACTCAACTTCAGATTTTTCCTTCATCAAATACACCCATGTAGTCCTAGTATGGTCATCAATAAAGGTGACAAACCACCGTTTACCCGAAGGTGTTGGATGCCTACTAGGGCCCCAAACATCACTATGGATGATTGTGAAGGGGCTGGATGATTTGTAAGGGTGAGACAAGTATGAAGAACGGTGATGTTTAGCTAATTGGCAAGTTTCACAATTGAAGGAAGACATAACTTTATTATTATTATTAAAAAGATCAGGAAACAAATGTTTCATATAATTGAAACTAGGATGGCCTAACCTATAGTGCCATAACATAACTTCATCTTCTGTAGAACTAAGGCTAGAATAGAGACAGAGATTCTGAACTTGTCTTCCCAATTCTTTATCATCTTCAAACAAGTAGAGTCCATCAATTTCTCTAGCATTGCCAATCATCCTCCCCGAAATCAAATCCTGAAATTTACAACTAGAAGAGTCAAATATGGCACGACAATTCAAATCAAGAGTAATTTTGCTAACAGAAAGTAAATTGCAAGATAAATTTGGCACATGAAGGACATTATGTAAGGTTAAGGAAGAAGACAGAGGGATTGATCCAATGCCAGCAATTGCAGAAAAGGAACCATCTGCGACCTTGATTTTTTTGTTTCCTGCACAAGGACTATAGGAGGAAAAAAGTGTTGAACAATCTGTCATGTGGTCAGTGGCCCCGGAATCAATGATCCAGAGGGGTGTTAAATTATGTTCAAGGGAAGCAATAGGGTGAGTACCTTTTTGGGCTAAAGAGCAAGAGGGATTAGCTGTCAATTTTTGGGAAAACATTTTATGCAGATGCTCCAATTGTTCCTTAGTGAAAAGGGATGTTTCAGTTGAAGATGATTGCTCCTTAGTCTCCTCAATATTGGTTTGAAAAGCACTGCCCTCTCTATTGAATTTTTTCTTTAAGTTTGCTGGTTTTCCATGAATTTTCCAGCATGTCTCCTTTGTATGCCATGGTCTCTTGCAGTGATCACACCAAGGTTTCTTCCTCCTATCTCCATCAGGATCGAACCCCTTTGTGACAAGAGCTGATCCTTCTATTTGCTGCGGGGTAGATGAGTCCGAGGTATGTAACATGACCCTTCTTCTGGCCTCTTAACGTCGAACTTCAGAAAATACTTCTCGAATGGAGGGTAAGGGCTTTCGAGCAAGAACTCTTCCCCTTACCTCATCAAGACTCCGATCCAAGCCAGCAAGAAACATATAAACTCGGTCATTCTCTTCCCTCTTATTGAACCGCGCAGCATCCTTGGGGTTCTCCCATTCTTCTCCATAGCATTGATCTAACTCTTGTCAC
Source organism: Ammopiptanthus mongolicus (assembly GCA_039655645.1). Taxonomy (NCBI): domain Eukaryota; kingdom Viridiplantae; phylum Streptophyta; class Magnoliopsida; order Fabales; family Fabaceae; genus Ammopiptanthus; species Ammopiptanthus mongolicus. The sequence continues at coordinate 40,954,037 of CM077345.1, forward strand.
AGAGTTAGCATTAGGTTGTAATAAGTGGTAACATCTCGGTCTCCTTGTTTGAACTGCCATAGCCGAGTCCTTAGATCATAAATCTGAGAAGAGTTCTCTAAATCAGAGTAGCAATCCTTCACAGCCTCCCATACCTCTTGTGCAGTTTTCAAGAAGAGGTAGGGCTTACCAATGGCTGGGTCCATGGAATTGATCATCCAAGACATGATCAGCGAGTTTTCAGCCTTCCATTTTTGCCATGTGGGGTCGTCCTTTGCTGGTTGCTTGACTTCTCCTACCAAGTAACCCAAGCGGCTTCTCCCTTCCATTGCCAGCTTCACCGACTGAGCCCACTCAAGGTAATTTTTGCCGTTTAGCTTGTGTACCATGAGTTGATGATTGAGAAGCTTCGAAAGATTCTCAGTAGAACAGGTTTGGGACTCGGCTGAAGTCTCATCGTCGCCGGCAGTCTTGTTCTGCTCATCCTCGACGGCGCTGTTGGAGGGCTTGGTCGCTCCTACCATCGCAGTTTTCACCATCGGCGTTATTGGAGGGTGCTGCGAACAGAGAAGGCAAGGTTCAGAGAGCAAGTTGCTCCTGATACCATATAAGCTTAGAGAAGAAAAAATACTTTATTCTCTCTTAAGGAAATACAATGGGTACAAGCCTAAATATATATGCTGGGAGGAAACTAGACCTAGGATCTGGTCAAATATCAAATTGATATTGACTAGATTTATTACAATAATAATTTATTACAAGAAAGGAAATAAAATAAATAGGGAGATTATGATATTGATGGACCAAATCAGGTCCATATCGCAACAGATACCATGTTGAAATAGAGAAAACCGAGGTATATGATGCTGAAACCGTGTGTTTCAACTACACAGCGAAGACTCTATTATATAGATTATGAGTAAATCAAAATACAATCTTGATAATAATGACTAATTAAAACGAAAGAAACAAACGATATCTGATAATCCTAATAATCCTAGTTACCTATAATTAGGAGATAATATAGGATACTCTAAAATATTCTAAGATATAAAAAAGATATTATCAGATATATCTCTGATTTTCTAACAGTAGGAATATTAGGTAATTAGTATAGCCAGATATTTCGTTATTCTGTAATAATTGCTCATTAGTACCTTGATTGTGTATTGATTTGTTCAGAGCTCTATATAATACATTCTCCATGGTGTAGTTGAAATACACGGGTTATAGCAATAGTCTATTGTTTTTCTCTCATCTCAACATGGTATCTAAAGCCTAACACGAGGCAACCCTAATCCGTGCCTACCTGGTGGACCTACTGCCCATGAGTGAAATTTTTTCCTGCAAAACCGTGTTCTTCTTCCGGCTTTGCACCCTCTTTGGTGGTTGTGTTCTCCTTCTGGCATCCCAACGTGTCCAGGCCGCAACTTTCAGTGACCATCCACCACTATCAATCGCCGTCACTTGTTGTCAGCCGCCGTCTGCCATCGTTTTCGATCGACGAGCCCACCGTTCAAATCTCCGGTCGTCGATCTATGCAACCGTCCTAACCTCGTCGATCTGTGAGTCCGTTTGGCAGTAAGCCAAGGTTGTTTACACCAATCACACACTACGCCTCCATGGAGATTGCCAGAATCTCATGAATGTCATTTCTACTCGCCAAATTGATGGTCCTATTTCTGCTTATTTGGGAAAGGTTCATGGTGCCTTCATGATTTCAATGAACTTCTGCCACCAGAAGAACTCTAGCCAAGGAACTTGAGCACCACAGGAGCTTCTTCATGTTGTTGGGCTTGTATGGTTTGCCTCCAAAGTACTCAACCATCCATGATTAGATTTTCGGTTCTCCTAACGTCCCATCTTTGAACACGGCTTGGTCCACTATGCTTCGCGTCCCGGCCAATTCATCAGCTATTTTTGGACTCCCTCTTGCTCCTAGCTCTGAGCTACTTCCTGCTTCCATTGACGCTTCTACTCTTGTCTCCCAGGGCAGTGGCCGTGGTCGCACTCGGGGTGGTCAGTCTGGTAAACCTTGCCCGAAGTGTGATCACTGTCATCGCTTCGGCTACACTATTGATAAATGCTGGACTTTACATGGCCACCCTCCTCGCACTGCTAATGTTGCCTAAGTTGATCCATCAGCCTCATTGAGCCCTCCACTCACCCTAAGGCATCGCCTATCGCCTATGCTGAGTTTTTTAAGTGGTTTGAAGAACGTCAAGGTACTGGTTCCACTACCTCTGTTGCTTAAATTGGTAATTCCTTTGCTTGTCTCTCTCAGTCGCCCCTAGGTCCTTGGTTCTGGATTTTGGTGCCACCAATCATATCTCTGGTAATAAATCTCTTTTTTCCACCTTTTCTATGTCTTGTTATTTACCCATGATTACCTTGGCTAATGGTTTTTGTTGAATTGGAAGGTTTTAGGTAGAGAAGAAAAGAAGAGAAATAAACTATAAAATAGTAAGAGTGATATTGATTTGATATGGTAATATAATTACAAAAGATAACCTAATAGTCCTATTTATAATAAATGTAGAATTCTAATCTTAATCAAATAGGGAAACAAATCATAACATATAAATAAGAAATAAATCCTAAGATCATCTATGATAGTTTAAAATATTATAAGATATAAAAAAGATATTATCAGATATATCTCTGATTTTCTAACATTCCCCCTCAAGCTAAAGAACAATGCATTTCCCTTCAAATAATAAAAATTTAGCTCCACGGAGATAATGGTTGGAAGGCAACTCAGGGATGTTGAAGTGGCCAGAGAGAGTTGCTGGAAAGATAACTTAGCAGGATAGCTGGAATGATCATCAGCCTGACAGAAATTTCTTGGCAAGCAATCTAGCAAAATAAGGTCCGAACTTCTTAAAACCGCGTTTGGAAGCTTCAAAGAACTTTATCGGAGAACCAAATTATTTAAAAATTTGAATTAAAGAGAACAACTACTTCTGTGACTGAGATGAGGCAAGTCCATCTGGGACAAAGAGCCAAGGCCAATGCATCTAGGACATAGGGCCAAGATCAGTGCATCTGGGACAAAGACGAGCTAATGTCAGTCATAACCAACATAAGTCAATCGTCGGCAGAAATAGAAGTCTCCACTAATTAATGCATCCGTGGGAAAGGAGTCACCACCGCAATGATCATCGATGGGAAGAGTAGCCATCAGTATGATCCATTAGTGGAAAAGAATTGCATGTCAAACATCGGAGAAGGAGACAGCAAACCAGAACCATTGTTGGAGAGTCACGAACCAACTAGAAACCAATCGAACAAAACATAATAGCTGTGGAGAACAACTATGAATAGTGTCAACCATAGGGTGAGCATGTTCCTCCTAATGATACTAGTGCCGCCATTGATGATTCTCCTCCGACACCAACTCCTCCGCCTGCTCCGCCCTTGCCTCCTGACCCTGATCTTCCCATTGCCCTCTGGAAAGGTATACACTCCACTCGTGATCCCTCTCCTCACTATGTTAATTTAAGTTTCCACCGCCTTTCTCCACCACATTTTGCTTGCCTTTCTTCTTTGTCCTCCGTGTCTATCCCTAAGACTGCAGGTGACGCCCTATCTCATCCTGGGTGATGACAAGCTATGGTTGATGAAATGAGTGCCCTTTAGAGCAGTGGTACTTGGGACCTTGTTCCTCTTCCACCTGGAATGTCTGTTGTAGGTTGTCGGTGGACATTTACTGTTAAAGTGGGTCCGGATGGCCAGATAGATCGCCTTAAAGCCTGATTGGGGGCGAAAAGTTATACTCAGGTTTTTGGCTTGGATTATGGAGACATATTCTCACCGGTGGCTAAAATGGCATTGGTTCGTCTGTTTCTATCTATGGCTGCTATTCATCATTGACCACTATATCAGCTGGATATCAAGAATGCTTTTCTCCATGGTGATCTCACTGAAGAGGTATATATGGAGCAAGTCAGTTCCTAAATTCACCTTGCGAAGGTTGTTGGGATGCATTGATTCGTATCCTCAAGTACATCAAAGGGGGCTCAGGAAAAAGGCTCATCTACGAGGATAAGGGTCACTCATATTGTTGGATATTCAGATCCTGATTGGGCAGGCTCTCCAACTGACAGGAGATCCACTTCTGGATTCTGTGTACTTATTGGGAATAATCTAATATCATGGAAGAATAAGAAACAAAATGTTGTTTCAAGGTCAAGTGCTGAAGCCGAGTATCGTACCATGGCATCAGCTACTTGTGAACTCATCTGGTTCAAGCAGTTACTTCAAGAACTGCGATTTGGTTGTTTTATGTGTAACACCCCATTTTCTTGATTAGTGTATAGGACATTAATTAAGCATGCTTAAGGGCTTAATTAGGTTCCTTATGTATTGAGGATGCCATGGTTCAAATTTGGGACAATTTGACCTTGGAACGAGTCCAGAAAGTGGAAAAACGGTAAAGAACAGAGTAAATCAGCGTCCATCATTTAGACGTGGAGAAACCCCACGCTCAAACGTTGATCGTCGATGACAGAGCGTAGGTAGTTGCCCGTTAGAGCGTGGAAGGGGGACGCATGGGGTTGCACGAGTCGGCGCCCACGCGACGCATGGCAGAGACATGGCGATCAGCGCTCCACGCTCGAGCGTGGAGTCTTCCCACGTCAAAGTGTGCCCACGCTGAAGAGTGGAGTCTTCCCACGCTCAAGCGTGGACAGCCTGACAACATCACTTAAGTTTTCTTCCTCATTTCATGTTGGACGAAAAACTTAGAAGTTTTCAGTCCAGAAAAGCGTGGGAGAGAGAGAACTGAGGTCCTAGAGAGAGAAAGTGATCCCGGGGAAGATTGAGGCATCAAATCGTGATTCCGACTACACCGTTGTGATCAGGGCTTCGAGTACTATGATTTCCATGGATTGGTTTCTCGATTTCTCGAAGGTAAGCTCGAATCTCTAACACGTCGACCTTCGTGTTCTTCGTGTTCTTTGTATTCTTCGAGCTTTTTCCTTGAATCTTCTTGGTTTTGGTATTGCCCTAGGGTTAACAATGTTGTTTAGACGTTGTTTCCATGATTAGGGCAAAGTTCAAGGTAGCGACAGTGCTCGTGGTGGAGCAGGCAGCCGCGGTGGTGGTGGTACTGCGTGGTGGTGGCTGCGGTGTTGTTGTGGTCGGGATTGTGTTCGTGATCGTTGCATCGTTCGCTCTAAGGTGGGGGATAGAATTACACTTGTCGGGGAGGCAAGAGTTGTAACACCCCGATTTTCACTGCTTTTAATATCGTAGGGAGTTACGGTTAAATTTAGGGTTGAAAATTCAAACGGAGCCTGGCCTGCGTTTTCACTGACAGTAAGATTTTACTGATCAGAAAACCTAATTTTGACTCGTGAACGAAACAGTTAAGTTTTATATCTCGTTTCGAACAATATCAGCGTTTTTGTAAAAATTAAAAACAAATAAGCTCTTACGACTTTCTCGAGCGAAAAACATAAATCAGGAAATCGACGGAATTGAGAACGGACGTGCGTCACCAGGGTAGGGTGAGTCACCACCATGACTCACCAACGTCATCGTAGCGATTCTACAAATATTTGAGATATTTAGGACGAGAAAAGACCGTTTTGCCTCTAAGAACTGATGGAATTACACTTGTGCCACATGACACATCACCTATCATCATCATCATTACTTCTAACAAATATCTAGATATTTTTGGTGTTTTTAGAGGTGAAAAGACCAAAATGTCCTTAACTTTTCCTAAATGACATTTTTATCCCTAAAGGAAATGACCATTTTGCTCTTAAGTGAACAAACTTTGGACCACCCTATCCATCCCTCTCCCTCATGCATAAGGCTTCTTTCCTAAGGCCATTCACCATTTCCTCCTAACTCCATTTTTCTCCTAAGTTTTCTCTCACTTTTCAAGTTGAAGCATAAGGAATTTTAGTGAGAAAAAGTGTTGAATCCTTGCTTTGTTCTTCACTCAAGAGGTAGGGTTACCATGATTTCATGAGTTCTATAGAAAGAAGGAATATAAAAAGTGTGAATGTAATTCCTTGATTCATTGTGTACAATAGAAGTTACAATATATAGGCTAAAGACATTGAATGCTAACCTAAAAATAAGGGAGGAAAATATATCCTAATAAAGTCTAGAATAAAAAACAAATCTGTACAAATAAAAGAGAATATCGGAAGATATTCTTCCGATATATTACAACACTCCCCCTCAAGCTGGTGAATGGATATCAATCATTTCCAGCTTGCAAGTAAGACCTTGAAACCGCTCTGTGGGAAGTCCGTTGGTGAAGACATCAGCTAATTGGAACTTTGAGGGAATATACTCCGTAGCTATAAGACCATTATCTAATTTTTCTTTGATAAAATGTCTGTCTATCTCAATGTGCTTCGTCTTATCATGCCGGACTGGGTTGTGAGCAATACTAATGGCCGACTTATTGTCACAAAGTAATCTCATCGGAGCTTCATATTTTATTCTGAGATCATCCAGTATGATTCTCATCCATAATGATTCACAAATCCCTTGGGCCATGGCTCGAAATTCTGCTTCAGCACTAGATCTTGCAACTAAATTTTGCTTCTTACTTCTTCAAGTCACCAAATTTCCTCCCAAAAACATGCAGTATCCTAAGGTGGATCGCCTGTCTACAATTGACCCTGCATAATCTGCATTTGTATAGGTTTCTATGGACAAACTTTCCCCCCTTTTGAATAATAATCCCCTTCTTGGGCTTGTCTTCAAATATTGGAGGATTCTATTCACTGCTTGCATATGTCTCTCACGTGGGTCATGCATAAATTGGCTAACCACACTGACAGCATAGGCTATGTCTGGTCTGGTGTGGGATAAATATATAAGTTTTCTCACAAGTCTCTGTTATTGAGCCTTTTCAACACTTGGACTTTCTTAATTGCTTCCAATCCTGTGATTCTGTTCAATAGGTGCCCCTGTGGTTTTGCAACCCAGCTTGCCTGTCTCTTGAAGCAGATCCATGACATATTTCCTTTGAGAAATAAAGATACCTTGTTTGGAGTAGGCAACCTCTATCCAAAGGAAATACTTAAGCTTTCCGAGATCCTTCATTTCAAACTGTGCAGCTAACTTATCTCTTAGAACCTGTTTTTCAACCTCATCATTCCCTGCAATGATCATGTCATCGACATAGACCAGAAGGAGTGTGAGTTTGCCTTCCTGAGAATGTTTGATAAAAAGGGTATGATCTCCTTGGCTCTGTTTATAACCCAGGGAAACCATAGCATTAGTGAATCTCCCGAACCAAGCACGGGGAGACTGCTTGAGCCCATATAACGCTTTCCTCAACTTGCACACCTTATTCCCTCCACCAATAGGGTCATATCCTGGTGGAATGTCCATATATACTTCCTCTTCCCAATTTCCATGGAGAAAGGCATTTTTAACATCAAATTGATGCAAGTGCCAACCAAAGTGTGTTGCCAAGGCGAGAATAATCCTGACTGTGTTCACCTTTGCTACTGGGGCAAATGTTTCCTCATAATCAATCCCATATGTCTGAGTGTACCCTTTCGCAACCAGCCGTGCTTTATACCGGTCCAGAGTACCATCAGACCGATATTTAACCGTGTAAATCCATATGCATCTAACTGTCCTTTTGTCCTTCGGTTTCTCAACAATTTCCAAGGTCTCATTCTTGTTCAAAGCACTCATCTCTTCATGCATGGCTTGAGCCTAGTTCCTATCCATTAATGCTTCTTGTACTGTAGTGGGTACTCTGATAGAATCTATTGCTGAAATAAAGCTCTGATGCTGTACTGATAGGTTTTTTGAGGACACAAACTGGGATATAGGGTACTTGGCACATGTTCTTTTTGCTTTTCTCAAGGCTATCGGCAAGTCATCAAGGTTAGGTGCACAAGTATTATTTAAAGTACTATTCAAAGGCTTAGAGTTAGGGATGTTTACCTCCGGTTCAGGCGGCTGAAGTTGCTGTTGGATCAGATTGGGTTTTTTATGGAATATTTTTCGCTGATATGTCTTCTGGTATCGATCCAAATCATTTGTCTCATTGGACGTCTCAGAAGTGCCAGAAGAGGATACCACATCCTTTATTAGAGGAAAGACAGATGACTCAATAGGTTCAGTCAGAAGAGGAGCAACCGGTGATTCAAGAGACTCAGCTTCATGACCACTCTCCCCCTGAAGCTGAGGACCAGAGGAAAAAGACTCGGTTTCACGAAATGTGACAGCCATGGATACATAGGCACGACGACTGTGAGGATCATAACATTTGTACCCCTTTTTGTAGGGTGCATATCCTATGAATATACATTTAACAGCCCGAGGATCCAACTTACCACGATGCTGACTGTGAACATGAACAAAGACACTACAACCAAATACTCGACATTGGAGACTGGTTTTAGTAGGAACTGAAGGAAAGAATGAGGTCATGAGTTGGACTGGACTAAGGCCATCCAAGACACGAGAGGGTAACCTGTTAAACAAATATGTGGCAGTTAAGACAGCGGCCCCCCAATAAGATTTAGGGACTGACATTTGAAAAAGCAAGGCTTTGGCCATCTTAAGTAGATGACGATTCTTCCTTTCTGTAACCCCATTTTGTTGTGGGGTATCGACACAGGTCAACTCAAGGAAATACCTAAACCCTAAACCCTAAACATTATGTAAAGGAATGGAAGGTTGAAGTGAAACAGTACCACATCCTGAAACAGGGACATGGGATCCACTAGCAACCGTGATGTGCTGCTTACCAGACAACTTAGAGTACGTGGAAAAATATGAGGGATGAGGGGTCATATGGTCAGTAGCACCCGAGTCAATAATCCAGAGGCCCTCAGATATAGAACTAGAAATATTAAAGGACAAAAGAACTTAAATTCTTACCTGGCATGATTAGAGAACAAGTGCCAGAATGCTTACTAATAGGAGCCATGACTGAATGGTCATTTAGATTGACAGCCGGAATGGCAACCGGAGAAATCTTGGAGGTGGTGGAGGACTGAGAGATCTCAAAATAGGCCATTCTGGAAGGACCCACTTACCTAAACAGAACCGGAAGGAGAAAGCTAGTAGAACGGCGGAAACGGCTGCCAGACGCGCCGTCACGCGCTGATGAAGCGGCGGTGCGTGGAACTCACGCGCAGAGAGGAGAGTGGCGCGTGAGGGCGCGTGGAGGCAGTTCTTGGGCCGAGTTTTCGGTGGTTGGCCGGCGAGCACACGGGGAGGAAACCATAGGTGGCGGTGTGCTGAACGGCGGCGGGTGGCGGTTGGTGTGTTTTCAGGTAAAAAAGAAAAGGACGTAATGGCTACAATAAGCCAGCAGGCAGCAATAAGGCTGCTCGAAAAAAAGAGGAAACCCTAGGAACCCCCTAGGCTGCTGATACCATATAGAAAGAAGGAATATAAAAAGTGTGAATGTAATTCCTTGATTCGTTGTGTACAATAGAAGTTACAATATATAGGCTAAAGACATTGAATGCTAACCTAAAAATAAGGGAGGAAAATATATCCTAATAAAGTCGAGAATAGAAAACAAATCTATACAAATAAAAGAGAATATCGGAAGATATCTTCCGATATATTACAACAAGTTCCAACTTCAAGAACCAAATTTCTAAAATCCCTAGAAAATTGTAGAAAAATCTTAAGAATGGTGAAAGGATGGGTTTTGATTGAATTTTTGGCTATATGGCACTTGTTCTAGCCTACTTGGTGTCTTTGAACATTGGACCTAAGAGCAAAACATCAACAAAAGCTCCTAGCCAATTTCTTAACTTATGGCCGAAACCTAACTTTTAGGGAAGCTAAGAGTTTTGTTTCAATTTTTAGAAAGTAACAATGGATTTCATCCTTCCATTACCCTTATGTATTGAATCCAAGAGATTGAAACCAAATGAGATCCCTAGCCTATTTTTCTATATATGGCCGAACCCTAACTTAGATTGGGTGGGTAAGTTTGGTTGATTTTATTAACTTTTAGTTGTGATTTATGTGAAGGATCAAGCTGTGATTAATTGTTCTAGGCGGTGCGAAGGAAACCGGAGCCGGAACGGAAAAGCCCTTCGAGAACTTAGAATCTTCAAGAGGTAAAAGGGGATTTCTCATAATGAGTTTGGTAGTCTCAAGAGCTTGATTGTTAGATGTGTTGCTTTTGTATTGATTGGTGTTTTGAGAATATACTATGTGTTGTGTATGTACTTGATTTGATTGGTGAAGTATATGATTGGATGTTTGATATTAAATGGTGGCATTGATGCCTTGGATGTGATATACTCATGATATTGATTCAAGATTTGATTTGATGTTTATATATATATGTATATCCTGGATTGGTTGATAGCATAGCATCGGTTATAGCTTGATAATGAAGATTAAAACGCTTAAAAGCCTTAATCAAAGTTTTAGAATGTATTCTGAAGTCAAAGGAAATCTTGAAAATAGTTTTGTCCTATTAAGGAAAGAAACTTCTTTTTAAAAAGTGTTAAGACCCCTTTCAGAAGAAAAAGTCTGTTTAAGTTAGATCCATTTAACTGCTTTCTTTTTAGATGACGAAACCTTTTAGAAAGTAGATTTACAAAGAAAAGAGTTTTCTTGAAAATAGCTTATTTTGAGAAAAAGTTTTAGTTCATGCCAATGAGGTTTGAGTTTTTTTTTTTTTTTTTTTTTTTAAAGTTTTTATATACGAAAATAATGACCCGAAAGGAAAATGGTGATTACTCCTCACTTTGTGGAGTATGCAAACCTAGTGATCGAGACGTCGGGCTAGTGTTTTGTGAGTTGAGCACTCGGACAATGTGTCATGTGTTTTTGAATGAACGGGCTAAATGTCCTTTAAAACGAGTCATGTGTTGTGTGCCTTGACAGAAAGAATGAACGAAAAAGAAAACAAAACTTTCTGTGTACATACATGAATCGGCGGACGTGCCATGAAATGGAGCAATAATCCATTGTGGTTGAGAATATGAGCCAGTTAAGACCACTTGGTCTCTAGGGGCATCCTGTGTTCGAGACTCCACAAGTGGCCGGAGGCATCGCGATCCCGTGCCGTGGTAATCGGTTGCCCAACACTGATGAACTCAATCAAAGACCGGACTATTCACGATAGTTGAGACGTGATACCCTTGAACAATTGGAGTTTGGACCTAAATTGAGGGGCTAACGCATGAGGACAATTTTGTTATGGGAGTATTTCTGGCCTATCACTCGACAAAGGGAAGTTAAGAATCTCCGAAGAACATGAATTAGAAAGATGATATTGAAGTCTCATGCATTATGTTTTAACTTATGATGATGTTTAAGATATTATGTTATAGCCTATGATGGTGTTTGAGATATTATGATCATATGAATATCTGTTAATGCAACTGTATTTATATTTGGCCGTATGTTTTGTTTGTCGCTTGTGCGTCTATCGTGATAAACTTGTGAAATGAGTATCTCACCTTTACCTGTACATGTTGGACACCCTGTTGTGTTTTTGGATACATGTACAGATGCTGCCCCGAGGTCCCCGCGGACACTTGAAGACTCTGATGACGGAGTCCCATGAAGATGAAGAGAAGGAGGATCCCTCCGAATTCCTCCGGGTATCGGAGCTGACTTTGGGGTTTTTCCTCAATGGCTACTTTTAGCCTGACCAGCATTAGAGTCTTACTTTTTGAAGCAATCATATCTTATCTGCTGTTTTATGTTGATGTATTATTTTTGAGGTCTGTAATCTATGATAATATACCAGAATATTCTACTAGTAGTTTAAAATTTGTTTCTAGAAAACCTATATGCTTAGGCATTAATACTTTATGTTTATTTTGTCATGGATGTTTAATACTGGTGTATGTTATGAGAATTACTTCATCTTTCGTGTACCTTAATGATCATAGCGTGAATAAGTTTTTTAAAAAAAAAAACCCACGTTTTCGAACATAGTTATTTACTTAAAGTATTTTTCGAAAGCAACCAGTGTTTTTAATTGCTTATGTTTTCTGCATCGAGTTTGAGACGTAGCATCGAGGGGGTGTTACAAGAGTAGAGTAGAATATATTAATGTGCGTAGGGGATCCTAAACCCTACTAGTGGTTGAGTAACCGATAACACCTAAGTCCATATTGGCGACTACCATAAACGTGGTACCAATGTAGGGTTAGGCATTGTAGGTTTATCACAGTAGGTTGATACTATGTTGATCGAGGTCGTATGCTTAACATGCTTATATGTCTGCTAATGCTGTATTTGTGAATACGTGTTTTACCATGCTTGCGATAATATGCTTCACTGTCTTAATTGGTGATGTTGTGATAATATGTTTATTTACCTCTTTTGATGATATGGTGATAATATGCTGTGAGATGATATGATATGGCATGCGCAACTGTTGGTCTGCCTAGAGCTAAGAGATGATCATTGTGAATTGGGTGATGTGTGAGACAAGATCATTTGGTGGAAATAAGCTACTGCACTCAACCTGGTGAAATGATTGAGGACTATGGATAGTCGTGAACACGCTGCTTGGTAGGGAGTGTTAGTGTTCAGTGTGTCAGGTGATGAGGTTGAGTTGCTAAGCGATCGATCGGAATAAGTCGTGAGGATTCATGCTAGATTGCATCGTGTGGTGATTTCACAGTCGCGTAGATCTGGGATTATGCGAGGTCAAACCGGAACTACAGATAGATGCTTGGTAGGTCTACTATGAGCTTCTGAGATCTCCGATGCGCCTTCCGACACCGGAACAGCTATTCCTATCGGGAATGGGGAATAGTGTCACCTTGCTTGGTAGGGGGTGAGCATCCTGCTTGGTAGGGGATGTAATGTACTCGTGAGTGTAATGGAACTTGCTGCTCGGATGACGTGTGACTTTCATCATGCTTGGTAGGGGATGAGTATCCTGCTTTGTAGGGGATACGTTGTGACGTAGGAATGTGGCCGCGTCTTCATGTCAGGTCTAGGTGCATGAGAGTGTCAGATGAGTAGTTAAGATCAATAAACCCCGAGGATGGTTGTTGGTAAAGACTGTGTGTGTGGTTGTGCTATTACTGTATCTGCTTTACCTTTATTCCTATCTGTGATGAGATGCAATTCTTATCCCTTGTTATTCCCATATTGTATGTTATCTTATATATTGAAAAGACCCGGTGGTGGAGCTTGCTGATGAAGAGATGGACGACACTTCGTACGAGCCCGACGCTGGTGGAAAAGCCATTGACCCCAATTTTGGGAGGTTCTAATTGGATGTACAACGAGCACAAGTGAGGAGTACCCGCTCTCCAGACTGAAGAAGAGCGCGTTAGTGTACTAAGTGTGTATGGCCAGTGATTCTTTATCTGTATTTTGGGCGAGGAGAGGAAGTCGTCTGTACTTCTTTATACCATGCTTTCTTCTTGAAGTTTGTGCACTCTGATGAAGATGTATACATATATACAGTATGTGTGTGTGTTTAAGGTTTTGAATACCCTTGTATGTTTAATAAGTGTGCTAATGGTTATAACGTAATCAGGATTAGTTAACTTGGTTCTTTAATGAGGCAGGGAATGTCTCATTACGCACATGACAGCCGTTTGTGATAACCAAGTTGCACTACACATTGCCTCGAATCCAGTATTTCACGAGAGGACCAAGCACATCGAGACAGACTGCCACCTCATCAGAGAAAAGATCTTATCTGAGGACATTACCACTAACTTTTTCAATTCGAATGACCAACTGACAGATGTTTAGCACATCGAGATAGGCTGCCACCACATCAGAGAAAAGATCTTATCTGGGGACATCACCACTAACTTTGTCGTTTGAATGATCAACTGACAGATGTTTTGACTAAGTCTTTGAGAGGTCCTCGAATAAATTATATATGTAACAAGCTTGATGCATATGATTTGTATACTCCAGCTTGAGGGGGAGCAATATGAAGGTCAAGAAACTGGAAAATATTAGGTTAGTAGGATAGCTAGATTTTTCGTTATTCTGTACTAATTGCTCATTACTACCTTGACTGTATATTGATTTGTTCATAGCACTATATAATACATTCTCCGTGGTGTAGTTGAAACACAAGGATTATACCAATAGTCTCTTGTTTACCTCTTATCTCAACAGTTGCAATGTTCCTTAAGTAGTCGTTTTTCAACTAAATCATCTGTAGATATAATGATATCATCAAAATACACAAGTAGGACAATGTATTTACTTTCTTGTGAATGTTTAAGGAAGAGAGTATAATCACCCAGACGTTGTCTGTATCGCAGGGACACCATGCATGAGGAGACTTCTTTGTTGGAATCCACTGTCCAAAGGTTCATGGGCTATCATTAATAGCTTAGGAAATAGCTATTGTAATTAATTAGATTCATGTATTCACTAGTTCATGAACTTAGGAAATGTCTGTACACTTAGGGAATAGGTGTCTCATTTATTTGTCTTGTAATTATCAGTTGTATTTAATTCTTCTGGTGTATAAATAGAAGACCTTTATGCTGTGTGTGACTTAACACAAGCACTATAGAAAATATTTCTTTTTGTTTCTCTCTTCCAATTTGGTATTAGAGCTCTCGACCCTGGGAGTCTCTGTTTGTTCTTTTTGCTGCCTCAGCCTTCACTGCTGAGAGTATCCTTAGGTTCCTTGCCTTCATTGTAGGACCTGTTCTTTCCCTGCCTTCATTGTAGGTTGAGCACCTTCATTGTGCTTTATATTTTCCAGTTCCTTGACCTTCATATTGCTCAGTCCAAAACCTCACTTTGTGCTCAACGTCACCACCCAAACTCCATTTTAGTCTTTAACCTAGTCTTTCCCTAAAAAACCAGACACTCAGCCACACCAAACGAACCACCACCAAATTTCCGGCCAGACCCACAAACACCCAACCCCATTTTTTGCTGTTTAGACCGCCGCATCTCAGACTAGCGACCCCACCAATAGAACCGTTGCCTTTAGACCGGCCAGAACCTGGAAGAACATAGCCAAGGAACTCCACACGCGTTCTCACGAGCCACCTAGACTCCCTGTGCTTGGGCCCACGCAACTCCCTGTCTCCGGCCCGTGGAGGCGCATTCGTCATCTTTTCCGGCAGATTCTTCCCCCGGCCAACTCGATGGCGTCTCCCCTATCCAGCAATGACTATCACTTTCTCAAACAGGTGAAAGATAAGATCACCGCCTTTAATCAGGAAGAATTGGAGTGTTTAAACGCACTTATTTATTCACTTAGTAAGTTTTCGGACTCCTGCTCTGTAACCATGAATGGTGCTGTCCCTGAGGATTCTTGGGTTATTGATTCTGGTGCCACTGATCACATGACCTTTTGCTGTTCCCATTTTTCATCGTATCAAATCCCCATGGGTAATCGAAGTCTTGAATCTCGTGTTTTCGGTTGTGTTATTTTTGTTCTTGTCCGTCGTCAGCATCGGGGCAAACTTGAGCCTCGTGCTATTAAATGCATTTTCATTGGTTATGCTCCTGACAAGAAGGTATACAAATGTTATCACCCTTCCTCTCGTCGAGTGTATGTCTCCATGGATGTCACCTTTGAAGAAAGTCAATCATTTTTTCCCTCTCAGCTTCAGGGGAGAACACTACTGATTTGAAAGCTGATACTGTTCCAGACTGTAACATTCCCTTGGTTCAATCTTCTTATATGCCTTCTGATACACAGGAATTAGCTCCTTTTGACAGTCACTCACCTAATCCTGAAAGAATTGCTCGAACTAGAGCAAGCTCGTGAAAAGTGGTGTATCAAAGGAGAAAACAACCCGAACTGGTCCAGCCGCAACCCCAAGAATCCGAACCCATGTTGAGTACTGAAAACACTAGTCCTATTCATTCTGAACCTAATCCTTTGGATAATTGTGATCCTAACATTAAGAAAAGGGAAAAGGTCTTGTGCTAAGTACCCTATTGCCAAATTTGTTTCCTCCACAAACCTTTCTTTGCAGCACCAGAGTTTTATTGCAGCCATTAACTCTAAGAATCCTAGAACAGTATAAGAAGCATTGAAGGATAAGAATTGGGTTCAAGTCATGAATGAGGAGATGCAAGCTCTGGAAAGGAATGCAATATGGGAAATTGTTGAGAAACCAAAGGAAAAGAGACTAGTGGGGTGTAGATGGATTTACACTGTAAAGTACCGGTCAATTAGTACACTAGACAGGTATAAAGCAAGACTAGTGGCAAAGGGATACACTCAGACCTATGGCATCGATTATGAGGAGACATTTGTTCCAGTGGCAAAGATGAACACTATTTGTATTTTACTCTCTCTTGCTACTCACTCTGGGTGGGAACTACACCAGTTTGATGTCAAAAATGCTTTCTTGCATGGAGACTTAGAGGAGGAAGTGTACATGGAGATTCCCTCATTATTTGGTCCTACAAGTGGAACAAACAAAGTGTGCAGATTGAGGAAGGCTTTCATATGGTCTGAAACAGTCTCCCCGAGCATGGTTTGGAAGATTTACAAAAGCAATGGTGTGCCTGGGTTACAAGCAAAGCCAAAGAGATCATACACTTTTCTTCAAGCATTCACAGGGAGGAAAACTAACTGTACTTCTTGTTTATGTTGATGATATAATTATTACAGGAAAAATTATCTGCAGAATTTGAGATGAAGGACCTTGGGAAACTGAAGTATTTCATGGGGATTGAAGTGACCTACTCAAAACAAGGCATTTTCATTTCTCAAAGTAAGTATGTGCTTGATCTTTTGAAGGAAACAGGCAAACTTGGATGCTAACCTGCAAGTGTTCCTATCGAGCAAAATCACAGAATGAGCACCGAAGAGGAGAGTGCCAAGGTTGACAAGGTCCAATATCAGAGACTAGCAGGGAAGTTGATTTACTTGGCACACATTAGACCAGATTTAGCATATGCAGTCAGTGTTGTGAGCCAGTTCATGCATGATCCGGGGAGAACACTTGCAGGCTGTAGAACGTATTCTGCAGTATCTCAAAGCCACTCCCGGGAGAGGACTCTTGTTCAAAAGAGGTGGAAGCATGACTTTGGAGGCTTATACGGATGCAAATTATGCAGGTTCAGTGAGTGATAGAAGGTTCACATCAGGCTATTGCACATTCTTGTGTGGGAACCTTGTTACTTGGAGAAGTAAGAAGCAAAGTGTAGTGGCTCGATCAAGTGCAAAGGCAAAATTTAGAGCTATGGCACAGGGAATATGTGAGCTATTATGGATGAAAATTGTGCTTGATGACTTGAAGATAAAGTGTGAAGGCTCTATGAAGTTGTTTTTGTGACAATAAATCGGCTATCAGTATTGCACATAATCCTGTTTAGCATGACAAGACAAAACACATTGAGATAGACCGACATTTCATCAAGGAAAAGTTGGTTAGTGGATTGATAACAACAACCTACATTCCCTCTGGGTAGCAGCTAGCAGATGTGTTAATAAAAGGCTTACCAGCGCAACGATTCAACCAACTTACTTGCAAGCTAGGAATGATATATATCAATTCTCCAGCTTGAGGGGGAATGTTGGAATCCACCATCCAAAGGTTCATGGAATGTAGGAAGTAGCTATTGTAATTAATTAGATTCATGTATTCATTAGTTCATGAACTTAGGAAATGTCTATACACTTATGAAATAGGTGTCTCATTTATTTGTCTTGTAATTATCAGTTGTATTTAATTCTTCTACTGTATAAATGGAAGACCTTTATGTTGTGTGGAAGACCTTTATGTTGTGTGTGACTTAGCACAAGCAATTCAGAAAATATATCTATTTGTTTCTCTCTTCCAATTTTCTTCAATCCATATAAGGTCATTTTCAACTTACATACTTTATTTTTTTCCACTAGTAGAATCTTATTCAGGTGGTATCTCCATGTAGACTTCTTCCTCAAAGTCTCCGTGAAGGAAGGCATTTTTGACATCAAACTGGTTCAATTCCCAAGCAATAAGTCGGAGTGTATTCTTTTGCAGCTAACCTTGCCTTATATCGTTCTAGTGTATCACCAGAATGATATTTCATGTAGAGATCCATTGGCACCCTACTGGCTTATTATTGCTTGGTCTTTCACGACTTCTCATGTTCCATTTTCTTCGAATGCACTCATCTCCTCATTCATGGCTTGAACCCAATTCTCATCCTGCAATGCTTCTTGGACTGATGTTAGAATTATGATAGAATCAAGAGATGAAATGAAACTATTGTGCACCAAGGGAAAGCTGTTTAGAAGAAACAAATTAAGAAATAGGATATCAGGTATAGGAGCTTTTCCCTTTCCTCAAGGAAAATAGGTAATTCATCTAGATCAGGGCATAATTATCCAAAGGAATATTTTAAGTATTAGGGTCAAAACATGAAGATTAGTACCTTCAATACTTAACGTAAGTTCAGACGTTTGATGTTGCTGTTGGCCCAGTTCAAGTTGTTTTCTTTACTTTTACACCGTATTTGGTGTGCTTGCGTTGGCCTTAACCTTAGTTGGTTCAGGTAAGGTACCATAAGAAGATACTAATTCCTATGCACTAGGAGAAGAAATAGACCGAGTTTGACTCGGGCATCAAAGGAACAAAAGACATTGTAAAGAAGAAGCTGAGAACGAGGAAAGAAAGACTCATTTTCATGAAAAATGACAACAAAAAACGACGACATGAAGGGATATAACATTTGTACGCCTTCTTGATAGGAGCATTACTCAGGAAAACACATTTTACACGCGAGGATCATGTTTTTTGCGATATTGCCGATGGACATGAACAAAAGCTAAATTGCCAAAAACACGAGATTGTAGAATCTGCATAATAGGAACATAAGAAAAAATATGTCATAAGCTAAACAGGACTAGCATTACCTTGGACACGAGAGGCTAACCAATCAAATAGATAGGCAACAATAAAATAACTTCCCCCAATATGAACATCGAACAAACATTTGTAACAGTAAAGCCTTGATTTCAAGAAAATGACGATTTTATCTATATGCAGCACCATTTTGTTGAGAGTATCAACACATGTTAGTTCATGAACAATACCACGCTCTTTAAAATTTAAGAGAAATGTCGGTTGACATAGCGCAAACGTTTATTGTATTTTCCATATTGTGTCTGAACCATATGATAAATTGAACAAATAATTGGGATACTTATGATTTGTCTTTAGGAAAAGTCAAGTTACATGAGTACAATCATCAATAAATGAAACAAACATTGTGTCAGAAATATTAGAAATAGATGCAGGTCCCTAAACATCAGAATGAATATGTGCAAAAGGCTCGACTCTTTTAGGAGAACTTGGAGAAAAAGATACACCATGGTGTTTAGCAAACTCACTGACATTACAATGAAAAGACTAAACAAAACTCCTCCAAAAATAAAAACGAAAACATAGACTTAAGCAAAGTAAAAGGAGCGTATCCAATGCGCTTGCAATAAGGCTCGACACCTTCATCAGGTATGATTACTAGAAGAGGTTGGTAAGACAAAAAATATGGGGAATAAAATGTCATATGGTTTGTAATACCAGAGCCAATCGTTAGAAACAATATTAGAAGCATTAAAGAATTAAGAACATAAATTTTTACTAGTCATGTCTGGAGAACAAGTGCTAGAGGGCTTAGTGAGACAGTCCATCAGAGCCTGTAGGTTCTCCAGCTCATCCTTACGGGGGTTGGAACTCCATGTATCACCTAGGAGACCTCACCGTAGTCATAGAACCCAAAATGGTCAAATTTTCCTGGCCACATGAAAGACTTTGGAATCCGGTACAACAAAGAACATGGTCCTTACTCCTTCCCATGGAGTCTAAAGTAGTTCTCCTTGGTGTGGCCAAATTTTTTTTTTGCAATAGGTGCACAAGCGACAGTCTTTGTTAGGTCTGGAAGAAGAGGAAGAGGAAAAGGAAGAATCTCTCATAGTAGACTTGACTGTTATCAATGCTGACCCATCAGTGGGTTTATCATCAAGCATAATGGCCCAACGACTCTCATCTCCTCGAACATTGTAGAAAACCTTACAAAGAGAAGGGAGTTTCTCCTTTCCCCGGATCTGAACTTTGATAGGGTCATACTCAGTTTAATCCAGAGAGGAACTCAGATGCGTTCTCTCTGAACAAAGCTGACCAAAGTGGAAGCATCCTTTCTATTTCAGATTTTGATATTGGTCTAGTTCAATCCGCAATCCGTTAAGAATTCCATAGTAATCTATAACTGAAGTACTCCTTGTTTTGTAGAAAAGATCTTGGTTTTCATCTCATAGCAATTGGCTATGTCCTGTTTCATCGAGTAAGTATGATGCAAATTGTCCCATATGTCATGCGCAGTAGCTAAGAATATGTAGTTCTAACTAACCTAAGGAGCCATAGAATTCCAAAGCCATGTCATGCATGATAAGGGAACCCTCATTATCCCACTCATCAAACTTCAGGCCCTTTTTGCCAGGGGCCATCCATTAGTATGGTTGTATTTCCGACAACCTTTAAGGGTGGTACAGATGACTTGGGCCCATTGTAAAAATAAAGTAAGAAATAATCTATCCTAATAACTGTACGATCTGCAATAATTACAAGATATTGTAATTCCAATATGGACGTTACAACAAACACTTTCATATGTCAGAGGAATGAAACATAGCTGAATGGCCTAGTTAAATTTGAAATACATCAGTAATTGATGTCGTGGATGGAATTGTAATGCTAACTGCTAAGTATTTTTTTGGTGATTTTGCAAGCATATTCTGGTGTCTTGAATCATGATCATTTTCTGTTGTCATGATCTTTAGGATGTGGAGAGAAATCCGGCTTTTGGCTGATTCAAAACCAGTCATTGCCTCAATGTCTGACGTCGCCGCAAGTGGAGGTTACTACATGGCAATGGGAGCAGAAGCTATTGTCGCAGAAAGTCTTACCTTAACTGGTTCTATTGGAGTGGTCACAGGTGAACCAGGGTGTTTTGTTGTTTCAGTAGTTGAAAGGAGAAGGGCATGCAGATATGATAATTTAACTGAAACTAAAAATATAGATTTGTTTAAAACCTACATGCACCCGATGGACTATTTGAAACTGCTGTTCGAATCTATATCCATGTTAAAGTCTAATTGGTATTGTGCAATTAGGAAACTCTTAATGGGTACACCAAGCGAAAATCAATCTCTGTATTTGTTTTCCTATTGTTTAAGATATGCATTAGATATTACTGTATCTTATAATAATTGTTGTGCTCCTGTAGCCATTTTCTTCTGTTGAAATTTCTCCAGCTTAGTTATCTTGTCTTCAAAACCAACTTTGACAAAAGAAGAGGAGGTATGCAAAAATGTACAGACTGCTGATATCTGTTCACTCTCCACAAAGGAAAACCTGCAGTATAATACTTTTTTGACATAACCAATGTAGGATGTATACACACTAGAATGCAAATACTAAGATATCCAACATATGCATGGTTGTGAATCTCTATATGCACAAAACTGGACTTTCACAAGATAAAACTATAAATAATTTTTTTTAATGCATACAGTTACCATTTTCACTGCAACTCAATATGGTAACATAGCATTTTGAATTTGTTTTAATGAAGAAAAATATTACACGAGCTATTGTTGCAATCTCAGTGACCACAAGATATTTGAGATGACCTGAAATTGTTGTAATATCTATAAAATATAGTTCTATTTTTTGTTAGCCATTTATCGAAATGATGAAATCTTATTTATATGATCGATATTGTTTTATAATTATTATATCATCATACATAATATTTTTCCGACAATAAAAATTTGGAATAACTATTTTCCCCATGCATTGCACGGGCTAAAACACTAGTTAAATACAACCAAGGGAAATTGTAGCTGAAAGTAAATTATTCATTTGAGATCTGAAATAATGAGAGAAGACATTCTAACATCATCAGCGGTCAGTGCTTTATTGTTATTCGATTTTGTGATCTGTTAATTTATTATATGAAATCTTTTTGAAGGAAAATTTAACCTAGGGAAACTATATGAGAAGATTGGCTTTAACAAAGAAACCATATCAAGGGGAAGATATGCTGAGCTCCTTGCTGCTGAACAACGTCCTTTTAGGTAATGTTATATCTTCATTTTTCAATTATAAAGATTTTAGTGAGTCAGGAGAGAATGTTAGCTAGTGCAATATGCCATTTGATATCTCAACTCTAGATGTCAGTGTTACTACTTTCTAACAGGTTGGCAATTGAACTCGACAGGCTGATAGTGCCTAGATGAATTTTCCTAGATGTTAAAAATAAAAAGTCAAGTGAACTTAAATAAAAAATAAATAAAAAATTTAATTTCCCGAAATTCAGTTTCTAACATTTATGGGGATGGGAGGGGGGTTGCATGGTGCTTTGATTGGGCTCACTGCTTATGTGTAGCTATGGTTGTTACAGTACTTAGCTTTTCTTCCTTACCTACTCTTTGGTGAATTAAAAGATGATAGTAGTGAGGATAGGTTACTCCAGTACTACCCATCAGCAGCATGCTTGGGATCCCGAAGGGTAGGTAGAAGCTCACGTAAAGGATTGACTCTAGGGTATTCACTGTGTTGTTAGTCACATGGGGATCTCTACCTGGTTAATGGGATTCAACTCTGCATCTGCAGTATTTTGTTTTGTTTTTAATATGCTTTTATTGAGTTTGATTAGGCCTATTAACTAGTCAAACCCAAATATCTTTTCCTTATTTGGTTGATGTTGGAATATATTGCATTCAGTGTAGATATAGTCAGTTATTCCTTTTATTGTACAAATTTGAATTTCATTATTAGGGCAGATTTTCCTCCGTATTTTTAGGATAGCATTTATTCCCATTCGTCTATATATTGTAATCAGTCTTGTACAATCAAATTCAAGAAATATTATTCTGATATTTTCTTCTTTCAAGTTGGTATCAGAGCCCTAGGTTCCTTCCTAGGTTTTCTGCCCCTTCTTCAAGCAGCCGTCATTGCTGCATTAGGGTTTCTACCCCTTTTTTCAGGCAGCCTTAAGTGCTGCGTTCTGCCACCACTATCCGCCGCCGTTCATGGCCACCTACCCTACCGGACGGATCACAGTCAAGTTTCCGGCCAACCACCTCAAGATCAGCCGCAGAACCACCCTCAAGCGCCGCTCATTTCTTTGCGCGTGAGACCCAAGTGCCGCCACCTTAGCCATGCGTGACGGCGCGTCTGACCACCGTTTTTGCCGCTGCTTCCTCCTTTCTGTTTGTCGGCTCCTTCCGGTTCTGGTTTAGGTTGTGGGTATTCAGAAATGTCAGATTTCGAGACTGTGGTGACCTCACCCTTGAATTCTCTTAGTAAGCCTTCTGGCACTTGTTCTCTACCCATGACTAGTAAGAATTCCAGTTTATTGTCCTTTAATGTTTCGAGTACTATGTCTGAGGATCTCTGGATTATTGACTCTGGTGCTACTGATCATATGACCCCTTACCCCTCATATTTTCCATCTTACTCTCATTTGCCTGGTAAACATCACATTACTGTTGCTAGTGGCGCCCATGTCCTAGTTTCTGGATGTGGTAACATTCACCTTCCACCTTCTTCCTCTAAATAATGTGCTTCATGTTCCTAAACTCTCAAATAATCTCGTTTCTATACACAAACTTACTCGAGATTTAAATTGCACAGTAAGTTTTTTTTCCCTCCCATTGTGTTTTTTAGGATATTGTCACGGGGAAGACGATTGGGGTTGCTAAGGAGCAGGGTGGGTTATATTGTCCACATGGAACTCGAAATAGTACCATGGAGAAGATGTCCACTTCTTGTCATCAGACTAGTTCCGACTCCGCTGTCTCTGAGGTATGGCTTCAACATCGACGCCATCCTCCTTTCAGTATTCTTAGGTCTCTGTTTCCTCATTTGTATAAAAAGAGATCAGTCAAGTCTTTTGATTGTGATGTTTGTCATTTTGCGAAACACCTTCGCACAACTTTTCTTCCTAGTAATAATAAAAGTATTGAACCATTTGAGCTTATTTACTTTGATGTGTGGGGACCTTCCTCTATTTCTAATTTATCTGGTGCAAAATGGTTTGTGTCCTTTATTGATGATTGCACTCGAGTCACATGGATATTTCTCATGAAAGATAAATCTGAATTTTTTCAAATATTTTTGAATTTTTATCGCATGATTAAGACTCAGTTTGCGCAATCTATTAAACGGTTACGTTCTGATAATGGAAAAGCATATGTTAATCAATCTTTTTCCAAATTTCTTAAAGAACATGGTGTTTTGCATGAGTTAACATGTGCGGATACCCCACAACAAAATGGGGTTGCCAAAAGAAAGAACCGTCATCTTCTTGAAATGGCTAGAGCCCTACTCTTTCAAATTCCGTATCAAAATCTTACCGGGGGGAAGCTGTCTTAACTGCTACATATTTAATTAACAGGTTACCTTCTCGTGTCTTGGAGGGTCTTAGTCTTGTTCAACACATGATGTCTTTCTTTCCTTCCGCTCCCACCATGACCAGTCTCCCGTGTCGTGTTTTTGGTTGTACTGCCTTCGTGCACATTCATAGTCAACATCGTGGTAAGTTGGATCCTCGGGCTGTTAAATGTATCTGCATAGGATATGCTCCCGACAAAAAAGGGTACAAATGTTATCATCTTCAGAGTCGTCATGTCTATGTCTCCATGGATGTTACCTTCCATGAAACCGAATCGTTTTACCCAAGTCCTCGGCTTCAGGGGGAGAGTGGTCTAGAAGCTGAGTCGTCAGTTGTTCCTCGTATGGCCGAACCTCGAGTCATCTCCTCTTATGGCCGAATCTCATGAGTCATCTGTTTGTTCCTCTCATGAAGGAGGTGGCATCGTCTTCGGGTATTGTTTCTGAGCAAAATGCAGAATCAGTCTTTGTTCCAATATCAAATGCATAGGATGATATGAGACGATACTGGTCCAACAACAACCTCAGCTGTCTGACCCGGAGGTAAATATGCCTAACCCTGAGCCTTTGGATAGTCTTTTAAATAATATTTGTGAACCTAACCCTGATGACTTACCAATTGCTTTGAGAAAAGGAAAAAGAGCCTGTGCCAAATATTCTATATCTCAATTTATGTCCACTAAACACCTTTCAGTACAGCACCAGTTTTATTTCAGCAATTGATTCTATCAGAGTTCCTACTTCGGTACAAGAAAGTTTAATGGATGAGAACCGGGTTCAAGCCATGCATGAAGAAGTGAGTGCTTTGGAGAAAAATAAGACCTGGGAGATTGTTGAGAAACCGAAGGATAAGAGGATAGTCGGATGCAGATGGATCTATATAGTGAAATATCGGTCCGATGGGACATTGGATCGGTATAAGGCAAGACTGGTTGCAAAGGGATATACTCATACATATGAGATTGATTATGAGGAAAAATTTGCCCTCGTAGTAAAGATGAATACAGTCAGGATTATTCTCTCCTTGGCAGCACACTTTGGTTGGGAATTACACCAATTCGATGTAAAAAATGCCTTTCTACATGGAAACATAGAAGAGGTATATATGGAGATTCCACTAGGATATGACCCTACTGGTGGAGGGAATACGGTATGCAAATTAAGGAAGGCTTTATATGGGCTCAAGCAGTCTCGTGCTTGGTTCAGAAGGTACCCTAATGCTATGGTTTCTCTGGGTTATAGACAAAGCCAAGGAGATCATACCCTCTTTATCAAACATTCTCAGTGCTGAAAATAGAAAGATTTAGTGAGAATTGGCTGTGTAAATAAGGTGTAAATAGTCGGCTGGCAATCCCTGAAATAAAGGGATTGAATCAGGAGAATTTGGTTGGATAGTTTCCATATTTAGATTTATTCCAGAAATAGGATTATTAGGATTGATTTAGTTTCCTTTCCTGTTTTGCTCTATGTAATCCTATAAATGTATCCTATGTATCATCATAAGTGAATAAGATGAAAATATTCTTTCTTCTTATACTCTGTCCTGCGAACATGGTATCAGAGCTAGGGTTGCTTAAACCTTGCTCCAGATCCTTTTTTTTCTTGTCTTTTGGTTATGTTCTGATGGCGCAAGCAGCCATGCCTAAGGCGGTGCCGACTGGTGACATTGGATCCACCACCGCATCACCTAAAGTAAGCGTCCCTGCCACATCTACAGGAGCAGGTGCTGGGACGATGCCGCCGTCAGGGTCCTTACATCTTAGCGGCACTGAAAACCTTCCAATACAATTGACTGTTCACAAATTGAATGGTAAGAATAATTTGGAATGGGCTCAGTCAACGAAACTAGTGATCGATGGCAAAGGAAGACATGGCTACCTCACTGGTGAAATGAAGGAGCCAATGAAATCTGATCCGACATGGAGAACGTGGAAGTCTGAAAATTCCCTCATTACGGCTTAGCTGATTAGTTCCATGGGGGCCCCAATTGGGAAAACATATTTGTTCCTACCCACCGCAAAAGATGTGTGGGATGCAGCCCGGGAAACATATTTAGACCTCGAGAACTCATCTCAAATTTTTGAGTTGAAGACGAAATTGTGGCAGACAAAGCAAGGTGATCGTGAAGTCACTGAATACTACAATGAAATGAAGGCGTTATGGCAGGAGCTTGATCAGTGCTACGAAGATGACTGGACCTGTAAAGCTGATAGTGTTTGTTACGGGTGGCGAATGATCGTGTTTATGAGTTCTTAGCAGGCTTGAAGAAGAGTCTTGATGAGGTAAGAGGCAGAATCCTTGGTAGAACTCCTTTGCCATCAATCCGGTAAGTTTTTTCAGAAGTCAGACGTGAAGAAGGCCGATGCAAGGTGATGTTGGGTGACAAAAACTCATCTACTCTTGAAGCTTCAACCTTAATTACCAGGAACAGTTTCACTAATACCCAGTCCCAGACACGTTCGAACAAGAAGGGTGAAAAAATATGGTGTGACCACTGCCACAAAACAAGGCACACTAGGGAAACTTGCTGGGATTTACATGGAAAGCCTCCAAACTAGAAGTCACGAAATTTTGGTTAGCCAAATCATGATTCCAAAGCTTTCCACTCCAGCACAGAGGAGATTGGAAATACAGAGGCTACAGATGCGGCACCTTCTTTCAGTAAGGAACAGATAGAACAACTGTATAAACTTTTTCAGTCCACACAGTTCTCTAATTATGTCTCGTCTTCTTGTTCAGTAGCCCAGAAAGGTAATCATTCTGAATCTAATGCCTTAAATATGTCTACTATTCCTTCTTATCCATGGATAATCGATTCTGGTGCCAGAGATCATATGACAGGGTGTTCTAATTTGTTTTCTTCCTATAGTCCGTGTGCAGGCAATCAAAAAATTAAGATTGCTGATGGTTCTCTCTCAACCATTGCTGGCAAAGGGTCAATTGTCATCTCTCCTACCCTTGTCCTTTACAATATTCTTCATGTCCCAAATCTTGTAATTTATTATCAGTTAGTAAAATCACGTGTGATTTGAAGTGTTGTGCTAAATTTCTCCCTAATTGCTGTGAATTTCAGGAACTGGATACGGGGAGGATGATTGGCAATGCTGGAGAGTATGGAGGTCTCTATTACTTGATGCTGGAAGTTCCTTGTGTCAGCAACCACAATTCTCAAGTCAAGGGGCATGTTTTAGTTCTATTGAGGATGAAATAATGTTGTGGCATCGTAGCTTAGGCCATCCTAGTTTTCAATATTGAAAGTACTTGTTTGCACATTTGTTTCAGAATAAGAACCTATCTTCTTTTCAGTGTGATATTTGTCAATTTGCAATGCACCATCGTGCTTCTTTTCCTACTCAAAAATATAAATCATCTAAACCTTTTAATCTTATCCATAGTGATGTTTGGGGGCCAGCTAGGACACCAACAAATTCTGGAAAAAGGTGGTTTATAACTTTTATTGATGATCATACACGCCTAAGTTGGGTCTATATGCTTAAAGAGAAATCTGAAGCAGAATCTGTTTTTAATTTTTTTTTAATATGATAGAAACACAATTTCACACAAAAATACAAGTGTTTCAAAGTGACAATGGTAAAGAATATTTTAATCACATACTTTGATCCTTTTTCTTAGAAAAAGGTATTGTTAATCACAGCTCTTGCATTGACTCCCCACAACAAAATGGTGTAGCCGAAAGAAAAAATAAACACCTCCTAGAAGTAGCTAGGTCCTTGATGTTTACAACTAAAGTACCTAAATACTTATGGGGGAAAGCTATTCTTACAGCTGCCTATCTTATTAATAAGATGCCATCAAGAGTTTTGAACTTCCAAACACCATTGACAGTTTTCAAAAAATTCTTTCCAATGTCACGACTTACTTCAGATTTACCTCTAAAGGTCTTTGGATGTGTCGCCTTTGTCCATATTCACAACCACAACTGGGATAAGTTGGATCCTAGGGCCATAAAATTTGTTTTTCTTGGTCTATTCCCCAACACAAAAAGGATATGAGTGTTTTGATCCTAACAGAAAATTATTTTTTTGTCACCATGAATGTTACCTTTTTTGAGTCTCGAGTTTTTTTAACCCTTTGCTTCAGGGGGGAAAGAATATGAAGACTTGGTTTTTGAAACTGAAAATGATCTTACTACGGCGTTTTTTGAAACTGAAACTGATCTGAATATTGAAACTGAAACTGATTCCCAAAAAAGGGGAGACTGCAAGTCTACCTTGGTGCTTGAACAGAAAACAACCACAATAGACAGAGCACGCTTCAATGATGAGAGATTTTTTGGGAAAGCTTACATCAAGAAAGGCTAGATTGAAAGTAAGAGAGATGAAACCATACTTCCTCAATGCCAAGAATCGTATCTTGTACCAGAACTGGAAATCGTAGCCTTCGAAGATCCAGGTACAACCTCTGAGTTTATAGAATCTGAGTCTTTACCTATTCAACATGTTCAACCTGATTCCCTAGATCTTCCAATTGCTCTTAGGAAAGGAGTTAGATCATGTACTCGACATCCTCTTTCAAATTTTGTTTCATATATAAATCTGTCATCATCTTATCATGCCTTTGTCTCAAAATTGTCAAGTGTGGAAATACCTAAGTCTATACAGGAAGCTCTAAAAGTTCCCGAATGGAAGAAGGCTGTACGTGAAGAAATGGAGGCTCTTGAAAAAATGGAACGTGGGAGATGGTTCACTTACTTGAATGAAAACTGATTGTTGGCTGCAAGTGGGTATTCACGGTGATATTCAAATCTGATGGATCCTTGGAAGTTGGAACACTACAAAGCAAGATTGGTTGCAAAGGGTTTGACCCAAACCTATGGAGTTGACTACCAGGAAACATTCACCCCTGTAGCAAAGCTTAACACTATTCGGGTACTACTGTTTGTTGCTACAAATTTAGACTGGCCATTGTTTCTGTTGGAATTACCACATATTGTATGGGTAGTTGTAACATTAAGTCATAGTTATTAATGTACCTAGTTAGTCACATATTCATTTATCTAGGTAATCCCATGCATGTACTGAGGAACTAGATCTTTATTAATGTTCTTGTAAATTACACATTGTATTTACTCCCTAAGTGTATATAAATTTAGATCAGCTGAGTAGCTTATGCACTCAAGCATTTCACAATTTCTTTCTTACTTCTAAGTCTCTCAACAGTTTCAACTAGATGTTAAAAATGCGTTCCACAATGGAGAGCTAGAAAAGAGGTCTATATGGATGCTCCACCTAGATTTGAAGAAAAGTTTGGAGGAAAGGTTTGTAAGTTGAAGAAATCACTCTATGCACTAAAGCAATCTCCACGTGCTTGGTAAAGGTTTACCAAGTTTATTAAGAAAGAAGGATATTGTCAAGGACAATCTGACCATATAATGTTTGTGAAACACACAAAAAATGGAAAAATGGCAGTCCTAATTGTATATGTTGTTGATATAATACTGATTGGAAGTGATAATGATGAGATAAGTAAGTTAAAGAAACACCTTGCTGCAGAATTTGAAATTAAAGACTTGGGACCTTTGCGCTACTTCCTGGGCATGGAGTTTGCAAGATCAAAGATGGGGATTTCGGTATCACAAAGTATGTTCTTGACTTACTAGAGGATACGGGAATGAGTGGCTGCAGACTTGGTGATACACCCATGGATCCTAATCAGAAGTTAGGAGAAGTGTTCAATGGAATTCCAATTGATAATGGTGGATACCAGCGGCTGGTAGGAAAGCTCATTTACTTGTCTCACATAAGACCAGATATTGCCTATGCGGTCAGTGTCGTAAGTCAGTATATGCACTCACCTTATGAGGAACATCTGGATGCAGTATACAAAATTCTTAAGTACTTGAAGAGCTCACTAGGTAGGGGTTGTTGTTTAAGAAGAATGAAAGAAGAGGTGTAGAAGTCTACACAGATGCTGACTGGGTTGGCTCAAATAGTGATAGAAGATCAACATCGGGCTATTGTACCTTCTTATGGGGGAATCTGCTTACTTGGCGAAGCAAAAAGCAAAACGTGGTTGCTAGGAGCAGTACTCAAGCATAATATAGAGCCATGGCGAATGGGGTTTGTGAAGTGTTATGAATTAAAAGAGTTCTTGAAGAATTAAGACTGAATGTTGAAGCTCCTATGGGACTGTTTTGTGATAACAAATCAGCTATAAGCATTGCAAATAATTCTGTCCAGCATGACCGTACCAAACACATTGAGATTGATAGACACTTCATTTAAGAAAAGCTGGAAAATGGAATTATTTGTATGCCATTTGTCACCGATCTGAAAAACAAACTGCTGATGTCCTTACTAAGGGCCAATTTAGACCCAAGTTGGAATCTTTCATTGACAAGTTGGGCATGATCAATATCTATGCACCAACTTGAGGGAGGTGTTGAAAATAGAAAGATTTAGTGAGATTTTGTTGTGTAAATAGGGTATAAATAGTCAGTTGGCAATCCCTGAAATAAAGGGATTGAATCAGGGGGATTAGGTTGGATATTTTCCATATTTAGATTTATTCCAGAATTAGGATTATTAGGATTGATTTAGTTTCCTTTCCTGTTTTGTTTCCTTTCTATATGTAATCCTATAAATGTATCCTATGCACAGTTTGAAATGAAGGACTTGGGAAAGCTAAAGTATTTCCTTGGGATAGAGGTTGCCTACTCCAAACAAGGTATCTTTATTTCCCAAAGGAAATATGGCCTGGATCTTCTGAAGGAGACAGGTAAGCTGGGTTGCAAAAACACAAGGGCACCTATTGAACAAAATCACAGGATTGGAAGCAATGAAGAGAGCCCAAGGGTGGACAAGGCCCAATATCAAAGACTTGTGGGAAAACTCATATATTTATCCCACACCAGACCAGACATAGCCTATGCTGTCAGTGTGGTTAGCCAATTTATGCATGATCCACGTGAGCGGCATATGCAAGCAGTGAATAGAATCCTCCAGTATTTGAAGACAAGCCCAGGAAGGGGAATACTATTCAGAAAGGGGGAAAGGTTATCCATAGAAACCTATACAGATGCAGATTATGCAGGGTCGATTATAGACAGGCGATCCACCTCAGGCTACGGCATGTTTTTGGGAGGAAACTTGGTGACTTGGAAAAGTAAGAAGCAGAATATAGTTACAAGATCTAGTGTCGAAGCAGAATTTCAAGCTATGGCCCAAGAGATTTGTGAATTATTATGGATCATAATCATACCAGATGATCTCAGAATAAAGTATGAAGCTCCTATGAGGTTACTTTGTGACAACAAGTCTACCATTAGCATTGCACACAACCCAGTCCAGCGTGATAGGACGAAGCACATAGAGATAGACCAGCATTTTATCAAAGAAAAGTTAGATAATGGTCTTATAGTTGCAGAGTATGTTCCCTCAAAGCGGTGTCAAGGTCTTCCTTGCAAGCTGGGAATGATAGATATCCATTCACGAGCTTGAGGGGGAGTGTTGGAATATATTGCATTAATTGTAGATATAGTCACTTATTCATTTTATTGTACATATTTGAATTTCATTATTAGGGCTGATTTTCCTCCCTATTTTTAGGATAGTATTTATTCCCATTAGACTGTATATTGTAATCAGTCTTGTACAATCAAATTCAAGAAATATTTAGATATTTTCTTCTTTCAAGTGTTGATCTGTTAACTTTTTTTTGTAGGTTTCTTTAGTTAGTTATTCCAGTGCTAGTTCTTGATTCAAAAATGATTTGATTGGCCGATACTTAGTGTGGCCAATGCTCGTGTCAGAAAATGTTTTTCTGATGATTTCATTAGAAGAGCATGTGCTTTTAAATAGAATACAAGGTAATCTAAACTAGGAAACTCTTGAACTGATGCTCATCATTGTACCCACTGTCCACTCAAATAATTAAGGGTCAATGATTCCTACCCTTAAATACAAAATAATTACATTTCTAATATCCTAATTATGGGATTTGATCCCATATATACAAGGAAAGATTCTGAACAGTGGGATTCTGACTCTCCCCCTCAAGTTGGTGAGTGGATATTATCCATTCCCAACTTGCTAACAATAGATTGAAACATTAGCACCACTTAGTCCTTCCCTCAGTAGTACATCTTCAAGCTGATTTCCTGTGGATACACTTGAATATGAAACTGAATTTTTCTCTTCTATTAACATTCCAATAGGACTACAATATATATGCACTTGACTATGAGATAGTGGAACCTGATTGGTACATGTTTGGTTCCACATTGAGAACCATCAAACTCAAGTTTGCAATGGTCAAACGTAGGTTTGACCATTTTGAAGATATTTGGCTTTGTGTTGGGGAAGCAATTTTGCATTCCAAAATCTATTCTACCTAAAGCAGCTTGGAGTAGCTTTTGTTTCTGGATTGAAAAATTACACTAAGCTTTACATCAAACTTGCTTTCAAAATAAAAACATTCAAACATAAATCACTTCACTTCAAACTCAATTGTATTCAAATCGATTCTACAAAATCAATTCCATTTAAAATCACGTTTGTCAAACGTCCATCCAAACACGCACTTAAAGGACCTTTAAATAGGCTATCAAGTCAGTCTAGACTTTTAAAAAGACGAGGCCAGGCCTAAGAAAAAAGGCCTTTGTTAGGTAGGCTGGCTAAACTCAGGCTTTATTTTTGAGAAACTGATAGGCCTATTTGTGGTAAATCTTGGCCTAACCCACTCTACTTCCACCCTTACCTCGAAGTTACTTAATATTTGAAAGTGGATCGTAGAAAAAGGACAAAATCCACTGAACAATCTCACTATCATTTACCGTCTAGGTGTTTGATCAACCAAAGGAAGGCCCAGGGTTTCTACAGCTATTTTGTGTTAAATGCTTCTCTTGACCTTAAATATTAATTGGCGGCCTTTCCAGGGTTGGTGCTTTTCTTTTGTATCAGACTATCAATTCATATTTGACTTATGAGACAGACAAATATGAACATCTTCATTTTTCTTTCTTCTTTTGGTACAGACCAGATGAAGCAGAGCTATTTGCCAAATCTGCGCAGCATGCTTATAAACAATTTAGAGACAAGGCAGCTTTATCCAGATCAATGACTGTATGTTTAAATTTAATAAACTAGTTCCATGCTTTCTATTCATCCTTCTTGTAGATAAAGCTACTATTCTGTCACTAGGTAGATAACATGGAGGAGGTCGCACAAGGGAGGGTTTGGACTGGTAAAGATGCAGCTTCACGTGGTTTGGTTGATGCTATTGGTGGGCTTTCTCGAGCTATTGCCATAGCAAAACTGAAGGCGAATATACCTCAAGATAGACAGGTTGGTTTGAGATCACCTTTCTTTTGGCAGTATCAATGTTGTATTTGAGAGGTACAATTTCAAAACATTGTGATTGTACTTGAGCTATGCCAGGTTACTGTTGTGGAGATCTCCCGACCCAGCCCTTCTCTACCTGAGATTTTATTCGGCGTAGGGAATTCCCTTGTTGGAGTAGACAGAACGTTGAAGGAACTGCTACAGAGCGTGACTTTTTCTGATGGAGTTCAAGCCCGGATGGACGGGATCATGTTTCAGACATTGGAAGGATATCCTTACGCCAACCCGATTCTGTCAATAATTGAAGAGTACCTTGTGTCCTTGTAACTGTTTATAATTCATTACAATCTTTTTGTCGCAATTTATTTCCATTTTTTCCGTGTCACTTTGTCCCAAAGGTTAATACATGACGAGGGTCTTCCTCTTAACTTCTGCTACGTATCCTTTAACCTTCGTTTTCTCCCTCACTATCCTACAAGCATAACGTAAAGTTGGAAACTTTAAGCTTTGTTTTACACATCAACCCAGTACTCTACGGAATTTATTTTCCAATGAATGCTGCTTCTCTTCATTTGTCCTTTAATGTGCATATATATATTGCTGATGCAAGTTGCAGTAACGTCAAGATTTATATCCCCATAGACTACAAGCATAGTTTTGGTATTTATTACAAGGTTCAAGGGCAAGCATGCCTCAGCCCTTTGTTTGAACCTGTAGTATAATCTCAAATCAGATTATACGAAACAAGGAAGAGCAAAACTAAGAGCAATGTTCCCAAGCCGAATTTAAATCCATCATAATCATGGCTGGAGATGCTGACTTGCTGGTTTATACCATAAGATAACTTGCCAAATAAGGGAAATGAAGAAGGCAACTGAGTAAGCACAAATACTAAAAGAACAAGAAGCACTAGGATGAAGGTTGTAAAACTTTTACTACCTTCTAATACAAATTGAAATAAAGATAATAAGATTTCTAAAATGGACAGCAGACTAGACCAGCAGATTAGCAAACCCAAGCCTAGCACCATTAGAGAAGGCAGCAGTGGTGATGGTCCCCTTTCCATTTTCCCAGTCATGTGTGACTGTTATTACGATGTTGAAAGAAGACATGCAATTTATACGAGAATTTCATTCATTGTGAGGTGTTTGATTCTTGCAGATAGGAATTACTTCTTTTTAATTCTTTTATTTGGTGGCAGATGTCTAATCGGTTGAGCTATCCCAACGTCTCTTACAGTAAGTACCATTTTTTAATTCCTATCATTTCCTCAAGACGCAAAATAGAATATTATTAATATTATATTAAAATAAAAAGAAAGGCTTTTAAAGGTCTCTGATGTAGAATGCCAACCACAAGTTTTGTATCGTCTATAATTTTATTCGAAAAATCCAAAAGATGCCTTTGGAGTTTGGATGATAAAGATTGAAGGTCCCTTATGATCTTCACAAAACAATGATAATGTAATTGCATTTTCTCTGAACAAGCTTCTCCATAAAATAAACTAAAAAGTCGACTTTAATTTTTTTAGGATTATGATCGCTTGATGTTCTAATGAAACAAGTTTAATGTTATTATTTTCACCTATAAACAAATGGCCCTCACAAGAATATTTGATATGAATATTGGCCCTCACAACCCACTTTTGATAATTACTTTTTATCAGGATGTATATTGGATATGTATAATTTGTGTTTATCAACACCAAGAATAACAAAAAGCATCAATATCTATATATATATATATATATATATATATATATATAACATTTCTCAAAATAAAAGTATAAGGGAGAGAAGATCATGCTGGAAGTATTACAAGTAAACACTAGAAGGAGAGGATGAATTGTGTTAGCCAAAGTAACTTCTAAATATAGACTTTAAAAACAAAGACCTTAGCAAGCATACGCTTAGCAAAAGAGCAAACTCTTAACAAACTTCTGATCAAATATAAAGAGACTTGTTTAAGAGTAGCAGTTTCGCAAACAGATATTTAAGTATGCATAGTTTATGTAACATCACTGATTTCTGTAACTCTAATCGAGTTGGTTAATCTCGATTAGGGTTTTGATTGAATGCGTGTTTGTTTTGTGTTAGTTTAAGGCTTGATTGGGAGCTTAGGAATAGGCTTGAATCAAGTTGAAAGTACTTAAGGCCTAACACGAAAAACTGGGGAAGTCAAAAGCCTGGAAGTCCCTTCCCAGCTGAGCAGAACGCTCAAGCGTGGGAGGACTCCACACTCAAGCGTGCCAACGCTTGGACGTTGGCATGTTGCACGCTCAAGCGTGCTGCGTGGTGTGCCAGCTGGTGTGAGTTTTGACGTGTGTCAGACGTAAGTAAGGCACGTGTCAGGCCATGGAGAAGGCGGAGCAGGCGAGGCTCCACGCTCAAGGGTGGATGAAGCCCACTCTCAAGAATGGGCACGCTCAAGAGTGCAAGTTTCCCACGCTAAAGCGTGGGTAGTAGGATGACTTAAGTGTTTTCCTTCTTCCTCTTCATTCTTTGCACGAAAGTCTTAAGGTTTCCAGAGCTTTTCTCTGCAACCAGTGAGAGAAACAGATTTCCTAGAGTGAGAAACCCAAGTTTGGAGGTGGTCGAGTCATCGAAACGCGATTCTAGCAACGCTGTTGTGATCGTGACGAAGAAATCTTCGATTTCGACAGAACGATTTCTTGAATCACTTAAGGTAAACTCGAATCCCTAACACGTGTTCATCCTGTTCTTCAAGTTTCTACCTTTTCTCTTTGATTGCCCTAGGGTTAACATTATTGCATATGTGTTGTTCTTGTGATTAGGGCTAAGTTCGAGGTCGCATTCGAGGTGCTTGGTGAGATTGAGGCTGCGGTTAGGAGGCCATTCTTGGGGCTGTTGGTGGCTGTCCAAGGTGGTGGTGGCTGCATGGTTGTGATCCGGTGATGGTAGCGAGGTTCGCGCCAACTTTTCAGGTGGGGAGAAAGAGTACTGTTGTACTCGCCTTAATTTCCATTTTACTTCCATAACATATGTATATGAGTATGCCTTCTCACTCTTTTGTATTTGTGTCTCTTCTTGTGCTATTGCATACATGTTGTGCTCATGATTAGGGCAAAGTTCGCGCTCGTGATTTTTTACGTTGGTGAGGTGGAGGTCGCGGCTGATCTTGGAGCTGCCATTGGAGAGGAGCTACGAGCTTGAGGTTAGGGAAACATGATTACGTTGGTGTTCGCGCGATGACTGTTTAGGTGGGGAGAAAGAGTTACACACGTCGGGGAGGCATATAGCTCTGTTGCATGTTTTGTGTTATGTAGGGGAACCCTAAACCCTACGTGAGGTTGAGCCCGATGAAGTACCTAAACCCTCGGTCTAGCCTACTTCGGGCTAGCACCATTGTGTATCTTCTAACTGTGGCATGTGATATATCTGCATGATATGATGGCATGACGATATATGAGATGTTTACTGCTTTATTGAGCATGCTGATAATGATGAACTGTTGCATTTTACCTGGAAATGTGTTTATGCATGAGACTTGGAGGTTTAGTATGATTAGGGCTTTGACCCCATTGCGGACGTTTGAGCTGATAGTTGAGATTCGAGGTTATAGTTGGAGCTTGGAGCTCGTAAGATTATGATGGGAGCGTGGAGCTCAGATGGTTACAAGTGGAGCTTACAGCTCATATGGTTACAGTGGAGCATGGAGCTCATATGGTTACAGTTGGAGCTTGGAGCTCGTGTTGCTAAGAGCAACTTGCATGTGTTGCTATATCAACTTAAAAGAGATGGATGACACGCATAGCATATGCATATGATGCCAAGTGGCGAGCCGTGTGCCATGAGGCATACGAAATTGGTGCACCGAGTGTGGGTGCAGAAAACGGAAGGGAAGGTCTGTGTGACCTCGGGGATATATTGGACACAGGTCTACCCACAAGAGACCGGTATGGTGGTGCTTATCGTGTCATGGTGGTCCTGGGCACGTCCTACTATCCAGACTGGACCCTGAGTCTTTCCAGTTGTCGGTGGATCTTCCGAGGAGGGCCAGATAACCCTCTCTGTTTGGGACAGTTGATCTACAATGCCTTCTTATGGGTCACGACGAGCGGAACAGATTACCGGAACAAACCAACTTGTGGTCCGATGAGCGGACGTGATGTTGCCCTTAGGAGGGTGTTTAGTACCGGCCGGATAGCATAGAAAGAGTATGTGTTACATCTAGTTAGGGAACGACCGTGGTGTCGAGACATTGAGAGATGGTTGTGTTTGCTATATACTCTGCATTGCATCATCCCTGTATTTGATG
This sequence comes from Ammopiptanthus mongolicus, assembly GCA_039655645.1. Classification (NCBI taxonomy): domain Eukaryota; kingdom Viridiplantae; phylum Streptophyta; class Magnoliopsida; order Fabales; family Fabaceae; genus Ammopiptanthus; species Ammopiptanthus mongolicus. The sequence goes on from CM077345.1 coordinate 40,991,925, forward strand.
TGTTGTATATCTTATCTCCCTATCTTTTCTCTGTATGTATATGTATTCGACTTAAGAGCAGACGACAAGTTAGCCGAGGGTGGTTATGGACCCGAGGATGCATTCCTTCCTCCAGATGGCACCGATGATCCCAGTGCTAGGCGAGCTTGAGATCGTCTACCACGACAAGCAGGGGTGGAAGGTGGACCCCTTCACATTTTTGACCGTATACATTGGACCAGTGAGCTTACTGTTTCGGAGCAATACTCCACCACGGTCAGATGTGATACAGTTCCTTCCCTTCCCACAGATGTGACATCCACCCAGGCAGCATGAGCGGGACTTTATGTGGGCTGCCCCAGCATCATCTCACGTTATCAGTTGTAGAGGCTTTGTGCTTAGAGGACAGCGCAGGAGGTCAGAGCGGTATCTGAGAGCCACCAGGCATAGGCGGATTATTATGTCCAGCTCCTCCTCGAATTACGTGCCCTTGCAGGTTTATAGGCTCACGTTTGGGGAGGGACAGGGTAGCTCTTGACTCTCACGTCATAGAGGACGTGACATCGCCAGTGCATCTGTTATAGGTCGTGAGGTGAGATTGTTTTGATGTTTTTTGAGAGAGGGTGGGGAAAGCATGCCAGCACCAGTGCTTGAGTCCTTTGATGTATATGTTTTTCTTTTCAGTTTGGTTGTATAGTTTCATGTATGTAGTACAGTAGCCCTACTGATGGGGCAACCACCTGTATATTTCTACTGCATGTATAGATGTTTTATCTTTCCTGCTGTGTCTTACTCTGATTCATGTGTGTGTTTATGATTTGGATGTTTGTAATCGCTGCTTAATCAGCGTGTAACCGTATCGTTAAGTTATAGTTATTATAATGTTGTAAGTAGGTTCTGAGGTTAATGCGGTTACTTCATGTACGTGGGGGCGTCTCAAAAACTCTTTAAATAAATCTGGAAAACGTTATCAGATTCACCCAGGTGCACAGTCGTACATCACTGAGCACAGCCTTGCTTAACGAAGCACGGGCGTGCTTGCCTGAGCATGAGCTGGCATCGAAAAGGTTGCACGGACGTGCATGTTCTGAGCACGGGCGTTCTCATTTGTTGATTTTGATGACCGGTCGTACTCCGAAGCTGTTCTCCAGGTGCACAGGCATGCACAATGGAGCACGGGCATGCTCAATGCCGCAACAGTATTCGCAGTTCTGGAAGTTTCACAAATTAAAGCAAAACCGCTCAAATCAAGCCTAATTGTCTGTTGGCTAACCCAATGGGCTATCAATCTCACCTCTCATGTCTATCTTCACGTTTTATGAGTTCCAATTAACTTAAAACTATGTTCATATAGTTTATGGTTAACCTATTAACAACTCTATGTTTTAACTCAACATAGCCATTAACAAAACACATCATCATCAACAGGAATCATGGAATCAGTAAATTCATGTTATGATAGCAATCACTCATAGTTCAATAATTTCATACCAATAATAACACATATAGGCATTCATCAATACTCATAGGCATACATGAATACATAGGATTCAAATATCAAGTACAACACACAATAACATGTAAATAGGGTCATGTGTTAACCCTTCATCTTACGCTACCCCAAAACCTATATATTCATATTGACCTCTTCCCCCTCATACCTGGTATGACAAATCATAATCCAAGGAAGAAGAAATTCCAAGATTCATTCTTGACCCCGTCTTAGGGTTCAAACGCTTGACCAAGAAACAAAGAGAAAAAGGGGTATTCAATTTCTAATTCCTAAAAATTGAAAGGAAATGATGAGCACTAGGATTGGCAACCTTACCTTGAATAGAACCTAGAAGAACCAATCTATCCTCCACTTGAAAGATCAACACCCAAGAGTATGTTTTTGATGAAGAACAACCCGAAACAAGGACTGAAGGATCGAAAGCCTTTGGGAGGAATCAAGTGTGTTCAAGGAAAGCCAAGATAGATGAGGAGATGCAGTTTTTTTTCTGAGTTAACAAAGAATAATTGAGGGTTTAGGTCGAGTCTAGGGTATAAATATCAGTTTGGGCCATTATGGGTTGTTCACTATCCTAAGGCAGTTTTCTGACGCGCAGAGTGCATGGTCGTGGATGCCTGAAGCACGGCCGTGCATACCACAAAGCACGGCCGTGCTTACCTATCATGTACACTTACACTAATTTGGCTCTTTTCTAAGGCCAACTACCCCAAACCTATTCCAAGACATTTAGAACAAGCATAACAAGCATGTAATAATTCATTATAGCATATAAACGAAAATTGGGGTGTTACAATTCCACCCCCTTATAAAAATTTTGTCATCGAAATTTCTACTAACCTTGAACAAAAAGATGCGGGTATGACTCCTTCATCCTGCTTTCTAACTCCCAAGTAGCACTTTCTTCTATAGCCCCACTCCAAACAACTTTGACTGTAACACCCTTTTCCGGGGCATCGCATTTACGAACATTTTTATAAAACTATAAGGTCGAAAAATGGGTTAATTAAAATATTTACGAAAAATGGGGTAAATTTTTTCTTTTCGCAAGACATGATTGTAAAAGCTTGTAACCATTTATATGTACGAGATAAAAGAGAAACATTTCATTATATAAGGTCATAAGTTCATAAAGGATTTAAATAAAAACCTAACCCGACTACAGAACGAAATAGAGAAAGATACAGACTCAACATAAGGATTTGGGAGATGGCACGGAACACACAGATGGAAAAGTCCACCTAGCATTCCACTCATGATCATGGCCCTAACGGCAGACGACAAAAAGATAAGCGGTGAAACATTTAAGAACCCTTCCTATGCGACCCCTGCGGATGGTGAGTGTAGCTCCCCCCATGTACTTTGCTAGTCGTTCATCATGGCTAGACGTCCAAATGCCAGAACCATCAGGAAACTCAACGGAGAAGCACTTCCGTAGCGCCTGTTGAAGCCTCGGCAAGACAACCTTTTCGGAAGGCGAACAGAGAAGTACACAACGATGCAATACAAAGTAATGAGGTGAGATTCCTATTCATCAACACGACATATAGTAGATGTGAAAATAGTACGACGCTCATATACATTATATATCACATCAATGGTCATGCTATGAGAAAATCACCATGTAAACTATATTACATTTAAGCAAGATAGTGACACCAATCACCTCAAGTATAAACAACAGTAACGGTATGCATACAATGATTAATCAAGCCATGAACATAATTGACATGATGCAACCAATGCAAATGAACACGACTCGATTCCCCTACTCCATGGAGCTAGACATCATTTCGGAGTGAGTGATTAGGAGAACATTGACCGCATATTCAAAGCCCCAACAAGTACTATCATATCAAGATCATGAATTTGCTTTCATGGCTCACGCCGGACGTTTTCTACATCAAATCATGATTTGCCTGGTGTCCAGACAGGAATGTCGATCTTTTTCAATAGGTACCCACAACACGGAGGAGGTACTCTCTGGCCACATGCGGTCATCCCAAGCCTAACATCCTCAAGATCTCCAAGATTGTCACCTCCACAATCGCACAAGGTGTAAGATCAACTCCTAGGCCCCAGGCCTTACAATTTATGCAACAAATTCATATGCATGCAACCAAGTGCAACAGAATTAATATTCGAAAAAAAAAGTTTATCCCTTGGATAAACCACATGATTCCCATGAGTCCATCTTTCCACAAGACTTGACTTGAGTCTTTCATTCTTGGGTCCGCTATCCCATCGTCATCGAACCACAACTTTTAAACCAAAACATTTCGTATTTGTGTTTGTATCTTATGATATATTTGTTAAGTCATAAATGTCTTATGAAGGAGGATTGAGAATCCTTTAGTTAAATCATAGATCCTTTCTAAGTTAGAGCTCACTCATCTTTCAAGTAACAAACTACATGCTGATCCACTTAAGTCTTATGAATAGATTGATGAATGAATCATCAATGGTATAGCATATGGTCTTGTTTCACCATACCTTATACTTTCTTATCTCTTTCTTTCACTTTAAGTCAATTATTTGACTTAGGGTTTTAACTAAGGAAAATCCTTAGTTTTGAGTTCAAAACTCTTTCATCTTTTATTTGACAAATTCAAATCTCTTTAAGTTAGAAGAAAGCATCCTTTAGCTTTATAAAACCACATCATAAGTATACAAAACACTTATGATGCCTTGAAAGCTTTTCCTTTTCAAATACCTCACTTTATTCAAAAACTCAATTTGAATGTACCATTGTTTTAGTTGAAAATAGATGAGTGTATAAATTCTTCGAAAAAGCTGTGTACATAAATTCATTTGTCTTATACTTTGGCAAAGTTCCTTAGTACCTTTGACCTCAAAGTCATATACTTTGAAAACATTATTTCAAAAAGCTTTGTAACTTTAATTACACTTAAGGTTGGAAGTTGGAGTTTAAAACTCTTTTGCTTTAACTTAAGAAGGGAAATCTTGTTAAGTCTAAATCATTTTTAACTTGGAGTCATTTATACATAACTTAAAGATAACTATTTTTATTGAAAATCAAAGATTGGTTTTACGTTAGAAACCTACATAGTAACAGAATGTTACACAATATTCCTCAAAGTTGTTTATTATTGAAGTCACTTCATTCCTTAACTTTCAAAATAGAATTTGATCCAATTACAACATTAGTTAAGACTAAAATACTTTTCTAGCCTTTTGAAAACATCTTAGCCGAATCTCATTTAAGACTTTTGATGAACCTCAATTCTGTGCATTTTATAGAGGGTAATTGGGTTGAATTTTGATATATTTGATGATGATTATTATTGTATTTCACCCTTTTACTTAAGTTTTTAAAAGAATTGATGTTTAGAGGGAGCTTGATGAACAATTCATAAAAGATGGAGGTTTTTGAGTTAAAAAAAGAAGAAAATAATGAAGTCTGAGCTCGAAGCACTGCCGTGCAAGATGAAGCACGATCGTGTAAGCCTTTCAGTTCAACCATCCAAACATGGCCTTACAAAAAGACTTAAAGTTGACCTCTGAAGATCAAGCATGGCTATGCTAGACAGTAGCACGCCCATGTCAAAGTGAAGCAAGGCCTGACTCAGTGAAGCACGCTTGTACATAAAGGAAGCATGCCAGTGTAGAAGTGAAGCACGCCCGTGCCCAAGCCCGTGCACTAATGATGTTGTTTTACGAAGTTGGTACGCCTGTACTGAATTGAGCACGACCATACATGAAGGAAGCACAGCCGTGCTGAAGAAGAGCATGTCCATGCTGGCGGTGCTTGTAACGGCCCGGACTACTTTAAGGATTGCCGACTGTCCCCACAAACCAACGCGAGTCTCTTCAGTGTGCTTTGTCCTCACTCACACGCTTCCTAGGAAAACCTCCCAGGAGGTCACCCATCCCAGAATTACTCCAAGTCAAGCACGCTTAACTTTGGAGTTCTTAAGTGATGGGCTACCGAAAAGAAGATGCATCTTGTTGATATAGGTAGTACCAATCAATTCTTATAAGCCTTCCTTCAACTATACAGTCTCATACTTGCACAGCCTCAGGATCCCTCTCATTCCGGTGTGAATCGGTTCATTCATGTATCCCTCCGCCTAGAAGCCTGCCAGAAGCCGCTCCTTGTCCGTGCCTCATGCACCGGCGATCACTGCTCGCCCTCGTCAGCCCCGGGTGTTACAGTGCTGGCAGACCTAATTTTGGGGCCTTCTCTCCTAATTTCCTATATAGAGAGGCCCTCTAAACCCCTTTTGATATATCTATATCTCTTAACATCTATCAATTTCATTACTTTACATAGTTTATAGCTTTTAGTAGTTTGTTTCCTAGAGTAGGATTTTCACTTTGAAGTTAAGTTGGAGACCACTTCTCCTTCCCAATTCTTCAGGATGTGTTTCCCTTTGTTGATTTTGGTTTTATCTATGATTATGGGTAGCTAACTTCATCACTAGAGTTGTGGTGAATCTTGTGTTAGTAGAAACCCTTTTTTGCTATGTCTTAACTTTAATTTGAATTCTATTTGATTTCAAGGTTGCGATTTAAATATTGTCATTCGTAACACCCCATTTTCTCGTTTAAGGTGCGGGACATTAATTAAGCATGTCTGAGGGCTTAATTATGTTCCTTATGTATTGAGAAAGCCATGGTTCAAATTGGGGATAATTTGGCCTTGGAACGAGCTCAAAACTTGTAAAACCGTGAAAGAACAGTTCTGATCATCGTCCAACAAGTGGAGAAACCCCATGCTCAAATGTTGATCGTTGACATCAAAGCGTGGGTAGTTGCACGTCAAAACATGAAGAATGGACGCGTGGGGGGGTACATGTGTCAGCACGCACGAGATGCGTGGCAGAGAAGTGACAATCAGCGCGCCACGCTCAAGCATAGAGAAATCCCATGCTGGAGCGTGGGCACGCTTAAGTGTGGAAGTCCTGCATGCTGGAGCGTGCACAGCAGGACATCACAACTGAAGTCTTTCTTCTTCATTTTACTTGGGACGAAAACTTGGAGAATTTTCAGTCGAGAGAGCTTAAGAGAGAGAGTGAGAGCTAAGTTCTTGAGAGAGAAAGTTGATCCCGAGGAAGATCAAGGCGTCGGATCGTGATTTCGACTTCACCACTGTGATCAGGGCTTCGAGTACTTCAAGTTTCACTAATTGATTTCTTGATTTCTCGAAGGTAAGCTTGAATCTCTAACACGTTGACTTTATGTTCTTCGTGTTCTTCTAGATTTTCCCCTTGAATCTCTTTGGTTATGGTATTGCCCTAAGGTTAACAATGTTGTTTGCACATTGTTTCCATGATTAGGGCCAAGTTTGAGGTCGTGATGGTGCTCGTGGGAGCAAGGCAGCCGCAGTTGCTAGAGGTGGTGGTAAAGCTTGGCTGCGTGGTGGCGGCTGTGTTGGTAGTGGTGTTGAGTTCGTGACCATGCTCGTGGTCGCGGTTGTGCAATCTTTCAGGTGGGGAGAAAGAACCGGTTAACGTCGGGAAGGCAAGCGTAGTGTAGAATGTAAGCATGTGTAGGGGAACCTTAAACCCTACTAGAGGTTGAGCCCTCGGCAAAGTACCTAAACCCTAGGTGTAGGTATCTTTGGGGCTATCACTGCTAAGACAATACCCTAGGCTAGATGATGTTATTATTGAGGTTGGGTTGATGTGCATGCCTATTTGCATATGTTATTACCTGTTTATCTGTCTATGTGGATGATATATATGTTGGCATGTCTATTGCTATGATGATGTTATTGTTTTGTGATTAGTTTGATTGATGTTGATAAAAGTATGGTGAGGTTGATGTGTTGTGCGGGGTAATACCATCGTGGTTCTGACTCTGGAGTTGTCACTCGGGGACGCGAGGCGTTGTGATGATGTTGATGTTGATATGGATGCAATGCATCTTGGTTGTGGCCGAGTGCTTAGGTGTGAGGTTCGGGTATCAACTTGTGATGGATGTTTGCTGCATATCACAGCATGATGATGTTCCACCTGTCCCAATAGGGGATGCCCAAATGGGGGTGAGATGTGTTCCTCCTGTCCCAAAGTGGGATGTCCAATTGGGAACGAGATATGTGATGTGATGTGATGAGTTCCACCCGTCCCAATGGAGGATGCCCAACTGGGGGCGAGTAACACTTGTCCCGAGGCGGGATATCTAATTGGGGACGTGATGAAATCGGCCGACATGCATATAGGTATTAATATCCCTTATAGAGGTTTGATCTGAGAGAATAATCTTTGAGATGGATGTGACGTGTGACTCAAGAGATGCCTGTTGGAATGTTGCATCTTTTATGTTGTTGTGTGCTACATGTCTATATGTTATACTATTGGCCCTCTCCCATGTTTGATGATATACATGCTTTTATCTGCCTGTATATATTTCTGTGTATGTGCTACCGCTCTTTGCGAGCAGACGACGACCATCTAGAAGGTGATGGAGTGGAGGCAGCACCCGAGGGTGACGACGTCTTCTCATTGCATTAGCAGACGAGTGTTCGTGCTACATGGACAGCAGCGGAGATCAGAGTTGTATCGAAGTATGTCAACGCGGTGGAGTATAGTAGTGTCTAGCTCCTCAACGGGGTATGTGCCGTTGCGGGTTTATAGGCGCATTTATAGTGAGAGACAGGGTAGTTCAGGATATCGCCGTCGTTGGTGATGGGATTTCCGCAAGTGCGTCTATGCTAGGAGTGTGTTGTGAGGATTTTGATGTATTTTGAGTCGGGGTGGTGAGTGCTGTTAGTGTGAGAGTTTCCTTGATCTTTTGATGTACTTTTGTTTAGGGACAATACCGTTGTACTTTGTGTGTATATATTAGTACTCTAGCCCTACTAATGGGGTAATCGATGCATGTATATATCCTTTATGTTTTAACTGCGCTACTCTGATGTATGTGTGCTTTAGCATAGTTTTGTTTACGTTTTTATTCTTTCTGCTTCGCTTCGTGTTAATAAAGCGCGCTAACGTTTATAATACATTTAAGGTTAGTTAATATCTTAGGTTCTTTAATGGAACAGCGGGTCGTCTTATTATTCTATTGTGCTTCATCCCATGTTAGGATTGATCACCCTTTGCATGCTAATAATCAATTAGTTGATCAGCGGCCGTACTGCAATTAATTGGTAGACCTATAGGATAAACGGGGTTTAAATTGATCAGCGGCCGTACTACAATTAATTGGTAGACCCATAGGATAAACAGGGTTTAAATTAATCAGCGCCCGTACTGCAATTTATTCCTTTCAATCATTCAAACTCTTTGCTCTTTATGCTTTCTAATCATTTAAACTCTTTACCTGATCATTGGGTTTATCTGGGAAACGAATATTGATTGTCTGACAAACAATTAATAGTTTTAGTACAGAGATTGATATTCAAAAAAACAACTGCGAAATTGAATAGAACTAGGATTTGGGGGTATCGAAATTACAAGTGAAACCACGACTCTAGGCTCTTTACTCTTGATTTCAACAAACCTTTATTTCTCTTCTATTCATCTTTTCATTATTATTTTCTCATTCTTTCGACTCGTCTAAATAGCATAAGGATTTCTTTATTCCTCTACTCACGTTAGTATTACTCGTTAATCCCTTGGGTACGATATATGGACTCCCGTCCTATATTACTTTTGCGACAGGGTGCACTTGCCCTTAAGGGTGCTCAAAACGCAACAAGTTTTTTGTACTATTGCTGGGGATTAAGTTGTGATATTTATCATATTAGGAAAAATAAATTCTAGTTACTTTAGACAATTATTTTCCTTTTTGATTATCTCTCTCTTTGTATGCTAATGCGTTCCTAAGTGCTTGAATTACATTTTGACAGGGAAGTTGAAAGAACCTTTCATAGGTTGCTGAGGCAAGCAAGAGAAGAGAACATCATGGGGGAAAGGATTACTCTACTGGATTACTTTACCCCCTATACTGAGGTGATAGACAACATCATCAATCCTACGGTAGAGGCTAATAACTTCGAGATCCAGCCAGCGATGGTATCTATGGTCCAAAGCTGGACAATTTACTGGACTACCCAACGAAGACCCTAACACTCACTTGAAGAAATTTTTGAGAGTCAAAGACTTGAACAAGTACAATGGAGTTTCTAGAGATGCTACCAGATTGAGGTAGTTTCCATTCTCTCTTTTAGACCAAGTTGACCAGTGGTTATAATCTCTACCTGCTAGTTCCAGCACTACTTGGAACCAACTGGCTCGCCAATTTTTGGCTAGGTACTCCCCTCCTTCTAAATCTACTAAATTTAGAGCTAACATCACTAATTTTGTGCAATTTCAGAATGAATCCTTATATGAAGCATAGGAGCGATACCAAGACTTGATTCGAAGATGCCCATGTCATGGCTTTTCAGTTCCTATTTAGGTGTAGATTTTCTATAATGGGCTCTCTCAACATGATAGATCCAACTTGGATGCTGCTAGCGGAGAGTCTATTTTGAAGAAAACAGTTGAAGAAGATCATGCCTTGATTGAAGAATGTCACCCAATCATTACCATTGGCCTTGAGGAGATAGTCATGTTTTCAAGAAGCCAATTGGAGTTTATTAGGTCAATGCCAACATGGCACTAAAGTCCAAACTAGAAGCTCTTTCAAAACAAATGGAGATCTTGATGCAAGCCTAATTACAAGCCAAATCAAAAGTTGAGCAAATTGAGGAGGTGAATTACATAGGGAACAACCCTAGGAGGCAGAATGACCCATACAATTCAGGGTGGAAGGATTGTCTCGATTTCTTATGGGATGATCAGCAGAATAGCCAAGGTTCAAATCAGAATGTCTATAGGCCCCCTTATTTGCAAAACCAGGCCAGACAAGAGGAGAGGCAGCCAAATCCCGAGGATCCTTTGACAAAGTACATAGAGAAGATTGATAAGAGGGTAGATGCCATGGAAGCTCAGATGTCTAATATTGCCAAATTGTTAACTCAGACACTGCAGAGTGTATTACAGAATCAAATTGAACCTAATCCAAGTGAACGGGTCGATGTCATCACTACTAGGAGTGGCAAGGAATTGAATCAAAATCACAAGAAGAAAGAACCTACACCCATGGAAGAAGATGCTCTTGCTGAAGAAATCAATTCTGAAGATGAGCACGGCCGTCCAACACCTTTAGCACGGTCGTGCACCTTGCCCAGTAAGCAGAAACCAGTAGCAGTCATCAGTGAGCAGAAAAAGGTAAAAATTCATTACCCTCAAAGATTGAAAGATGGGGATAATGATAGGCAATTTAAAAAAAAAATTATAAATATTCAAAAGATTGCATATCAATATTCCTTTTGCTGAAGCTATTGCTCAAATGCCCAAATATGCAAAACCTTTTAAGGAAATAATTTTTAATGAAAAGAAATTTGGGAGCTTTGATTTGATAAAATTGGATGAGGAATGTTCTGTTGTTTTTCTTAATAAATTACCACATAAATTGAAAGATCCAGGGAGTTTTACTATCCTGCATTATCGGCAATTCTTATTTTGAAAAAGCATTATGTGATTTAGGTGTCAATATAAACATAATGCCTCTATCTATTCTGATAAAACTTGGCATGCAGGAACCTCAGCGGACTAACATATCCTTGCAGTTAGCAAATAGAACAATTTGTTGGAACCAAAGTGGTCATGGTCCAGATAATCCCTTGAGTTTTGATGTTAACAAAGAGCTAATTTAAGATGAACAAAGATTAGTTATGGACTAATGTTCTATATTAAGTGTGCAGGACAATTCCAATATAGTCCAAAGACGTTATCTCGTCCAACATAGTCCAAAGACGTTATCTCGTCCAACATAGTCCAAAGACTTTATCTCGTCCAACACCTATTCCTGGTTTACGACTGGACGATAGTTTATAGAACCATTGAGTCCAAAGACTCTTTTGGTTACCTTCTGTAATAACTAGTCCAATACATGTCTTTTAAATTTCAAGCGCGAATATCTTTGTAAAAGCATTTGAAATTATTATTCCATGTAAAAGGCTTATACTAGTGGGACAAAACATTCTCTGTAAGATTTGTACAAAAGAAAAGCACAAGCCAGAATGTCCCTATCACCTAAAGAAGTTGACCTTCTTGTTTTGGATAAACGAAAGGCAACTTTCTTCTACTCAGAGGATATGTCAGCACCACTTTTAGCTATCTCCCTGACAGTCTATTCTGCTGATCAGAAACTTCAGAAGCTATCAGACTCAACGGATCAAATGCATTCAATGCTCATCAGAACGGATCCTTTTCCATCCGTTGAAGACTGAAGACTGCTCAAAGAAAAGAGGCTATATATACCTTCATCTTTTGAAAGTGAAAAGGTAGAAATCAAGGGAAGAAAGGCTGAACGAAACTGAACTTGAGCAAAAAGAAGTGAAGCAACACAAAGCAATTCAAAATCCTTCAAGAGATAAAAGAGAAAATCTCAAGCTTGCAAAGCTAGAAAAGCTACTCTGATTCTAACTTTCATATTACTCTCTGTGTAGAGTTGTTTTCAAGAGTCTAAGCTTTAGTTTCGAATTCTCACATTTAGTGAGTTAGTAGAACAATCTTTTTCAAAACCTTAGTTTGGTTGAGCCTGAAGAGGCTTGTCTGTAAAAGAATACTTAGAGAACCTGAAGAGGTTGAGAATACTGCCTGAAGAGGTGTTGAATACTTTGTAACAAAAGGTTTTTGTTATAGTGGATAAAGCTCTCAAGTAGAGAGGACTGGACGTAGCTCTTTGGTGAAGAGTGAACTAGGATAATATCGTTGTGTTCTTTTCTCTCCCTTATCTTACTTTAGTTTTTGTCTAACAAACTAACTGGGATTGAATTGCCTTTCATTACGTTGTCTTCTTATCTTAGTCAAAACTAAGTGAGCGTCCAACTTGGAGTTTGGAAGAGCTCTCTTTGCTTTTAATCGTTTTAAGCGTCCAATCTTGCGAAAATCATTATCTGCTTACGAAAAGAATTTAAAATCGCCTAAAACACAATTCAACCCCCCTTCTTGTGTTTCAAACAGGTTCCTTCAATTGGTATCAAAGCTCAGCCTCTGGGTTGAGCACTTTGCCGTGTAGAGGAAAAGATCCTACTGCAGATATGTCTGGACCAGGTATGCCAAGCGGGAGTCAACCAGTTATGGAAGGCACTTCCATGACCAGACCGCCGTTCTTCAACGGTACTCACTACCTGTACTGGAAGGAGAGATTCAAAGGTTTCATCCTCAGTACAAACTCAGTTCTCTGGGCTAGAATCACAAATGGTCCTAACGTTTGTCTCAACTCTGACGGGACAGACAAAGCAGAGGACGATTGGACAGATGCTGAACGGGCCAGAATGGAACAGAATCATAAAGCAAGATATGCTTTAATGTGTGCTCTCAGTCCTGACGAATTTCAGAAGATTCACGCATGTGAATCAGCTAAACAAATATGGGACACCTTGTCTAATCTCCATGAAGGGACAACCAAGGTGAAGGACTCTAAAATCATCATGCTGGTTGGCCAGTATGAAATGTTCACCATGGCTGAAGGAGAGTCCATCCTTGACATGATGGGTCGCTTTCAGACGATCATCAACAATCTGAAATCCCTTGGAAAGGTCTACACTACCAAGGAGAATGTCACCAAGATTCTTAGGAGTTTGCCTAAGAAATGGAGACCTCTTGTCACTGCAATCACCCAGGCCAAAGATCTCTCCACTTTGACTCTGGATGATCTTGTCGGGACGCTTCAAGTTCATGAGCAGGAGCTTGATCTTGACAATCCCGGAAAGAAGAACAAGGGGATTGCCCTGAAAGCTCATAGGTCCAATAACTCAAAAGCCTTAAAAGCTGATGAGTCCAGTGATGAAGCTGATCAGTCTGATGATGATGTATCAGACGATGACGAGCTATCCTTTATCTCTAGAAAGATTCAGAATATGTGGAGAAAGAAAAATGGAATGAAGAGAAGGCCATTCCAAAAGAAAAGCTTCAAGGACCATGCTGAACCCAAGGATAAAAGTCAACTGGTCTGTTTTGAATGTAACAAACCAGGACACTTGAAAGCTGATTGTCCTACGCTAAAGGACAAAAAGAAGTTCTTCAAAAAGAAGAAAAAGAACTTCATGGCAACTTGGGAGGACTTGAACTCTTCTGAAGAAGAAGAAGAAGAAACAAATGAAGAGGCTAATCTATGCCTATGGTCCAACAAGCAAGATGAAGACTCTTCGGACGATGAACAATTTGTTGTTCCCGGAGAAAGAAGTCAGGAGTCTACCTCTGGAAGAGGAAGGAATGTGAATGTTCCACCCATCTTCAAGGGAACAGACTATACTTATTGGAAATCAATGTTCCAATTATACGTCCAAGCTCAAAATTATGAGCTGTGGGACATCTTCACAAACGGAGATTATCGTCCAACGATTACCCATAAGGACGGTTCAACATCGTCCAAACATGAAACAGATTGGACGAGTGATGATATCAGACGATGTTCTCAGAATGCCTATGCCAACTGGTGTCTTGTCAACGCCCTTGATCGTCTAAGATTGGACATGGTCTCGCAACTCCAAACAGCTAAGGAGAAGCTGGACGCTCTGGAACATCTGTTCAGACCAAGGAGCTCGTCTACCTCAAATCTCTGCCTAATGGCCAAAAGCTCTTCGGACGCTGAATCAGAAGATGACGAGGTATCCGTTTCTGACTCTCTTCAAGAAGCATATGATGAACTGCTAAATGATTCTTCTATATTGCATCATCAATACATCGTGCTTAAGAAAAAATTGTCAAAAGTAAATAAGGAGTTGGAAGAGTCCAACAAACTAAATAAGCAGCTTGTTGAAGAGAATAATAAGCTTAAAGCTGAGAATGTCAGTCTAACTGACAAACTCACCTCTGAGTCCAGTGAACCTCATGAGGTAACTAGACTAAAACAAGAGGTATCTGATCTTACCAAAAGCGTAACTAAGCTTGTTGGAGGATCAGAGAAGCTAGACCTGATATTGAGGTACACTAGATCACCTCATGATAAGTCTGGCCTAGGCTATGACTCTGAGAAACAAACTGCGTCTCAGAAAATATCAGGGTCCAACAAAAATCACAAGGCTTTTCATTCCTATGGAAAGCAAAAAGAAAATAAATTGCATGCATCCAGAACTTACTGTAAGATTTGTGGAAAGAGTGGTCACACTTCTTCAAAATGCATTTACAAAAATAAAAACAAAATGCATGGACGAAGACCACCAACTAACCCAAAAGGACCCAAGTCTATCTAGGTACCTAAGAATATGATAATACCTGTTGCAGATCTGCTTAGCAACACAAAAAAGACCCCAGTCCTGGTACTTGGACAGTGGTTGCTCACGTCACATGACGGGAGAAAGGTGTATGTTCCAAGAAATCCGTGAGAAGTCTAGTGGATGGGTCACCTTTGGAGGCAACCAGAAGGGTAAGATAGTAGGAATAGGTAAGATTGGTAAGCATCCTCTTCCCTCTATTGATAATGTTCTTCTGGTTGAAGGATTAAAACACAACTTGCTTAGCATAAGTCAATTATGTGATAGTGGGTCTGTTGTTTCCTTCAATAAAGGTGAATGTATGGTCAAGAACCCTGATGGGTCCATCTTATTCACTGCCAAAAGGCAAAATAATCTGTACAAGATTAATTTGGGGGAACTCTCAACTCAAAGTGTATCATGCCTAGTGTCTGTCGAAGATGAGCGATGGATCTGGCACAAAAGACTTGGTCATGCTAGTATGAGATTAATCTCTAAACTAAACAAGCATAACCTTGTAAGAGGCTTACCAAAGATTGTGTTTAGATCAGATGCTCTCTGTGACGCATGTCAAAAAGGAAAACAAGTTAAGAACTCGTTTGAGTCCAAAAACATTGTTAGTACTTCTAGACCACTGGAATTGTTGCATATTGATTTGTTTGGTCCAACAAGGACGGCCTCTGTCAGTGGTAAGAAATATGGACTTGTCATAGTAGATAACTATACTAGATGGACATGGGTTAAGTTCCTTGCTCACAAGGATGAGTCTATCAAGGTCTTTTCTATATTATGTAAGCGAGTTCAGAATGAAAAAGGCGTATTCATCAGCTCGATCAGAAGTGATCATGGTGGCGAATTTGAAAATGAGCTCTTTCAAAGGTTCTGTGATGAAAGTGGTATTCATCACAATTTCTCTGCTCCTAGAACTCCACAACAAAACGGTGTTGTTGAGAGGAAGAACCGATCTCTTCAAGAGATGGCTAGGGCAATGCTCAGTGATAATTCTGTCCCTAAGCACTTCTGGGCTGAAGCTGTAAATACTGCCTGCTATATTCAAAACAGAATATACATAAGACCAATCTTGAATAAGACTCCTTATGAATTGTGGAAAGGACGCAAACCCAACATCTCTTATTTCCACCCCTTTGGATGTCAATGTTTTATTTTAAATACTAAGGATCAACTAGGAAAGTTTGATGCCAAAGTAGATAATGGAATATTGTTAGGATTCTCTGAAACGTCTAAAGCTTTTAGAGTCTATAACTCTAGAACGTTGATTGTTGAAGAATCCATTCATGTTAAATTTGATGACAAACAGCCTGATAAGAGATTATCAGAGCTAGATGATTCTTTTGCAGATATGAATCTGAATGATTCAGATGCTCGTCCAACAACCAACAAAGACGAGGCATCAGACGCTACGATGGACGCATCATCGTCTCAGCAAGCTGTAAATACCCCTCGTTCGTGGCAATTCAGAACTTATCATCCCGAGGATCAAATCATTGGCAAACCTAATGATAGCGTTCGGACAAGGTCAACTTTCAGAGAGCAAGCTGACTCAGCCTTCATCTCTGAGATGGAACCAAAGTCTATGGACGAAGCCTTATTGGACGAGTGCTGGATCCTCGCTATGCAAGAAGAGCTCAACCAGTTTCAACGTAGTGACGTTTGGACGCTGGTCTCCCTGCCTAAGGATAAGTCTGTAATTGGAACCAAGTGGGTCTATCGCAACAAGCTGGACGAGGATGGCAAGGTGGTAAGGAATAAAGCAAGGCTAGTTGCCCAAGGCTACTCACAAGAGGAAGGTATTGATTATACTGAAACCTTTGCTCCAGTAGCTAGATTAGAAGCTATACGCATCTTACTTTCATATGCTGCACATCATAACATCATACTTTACCAAATGGATGTAAAAAGTGCATTTCTAAATGGTGTAATTAATGAAGAAGTATATGTTCTCCAACCACCCGGTTTTGAAGATCAGAACCGTCCAGAGCATGTATATAAGCTTAAGAAAGCTTTATATGGACTCAAGCAAGCTCCTAGAGCTTAGTATGAGAGACTCAGCTCTTTCCTAATGGAGAATGGCTTCTCGAGAGGAAAAGTGGACACAACTCTTTTTAGAAAAGTAAATAAAAAGGAATTTATTGTTGCTCAAATTTACGTTGATGATATAATATTTGGTGCAACTGATGAATCTCTTTGCCAAGAATTCTCTGAATTAATGCAAAGGGAGTTTGAAATGAGCATGATGGGAGAACTAAAATTCTTCCTCGGACTTCAAGTAAAGCAAACTTCAGACGGAGTGTACATTCATCAGACGAAGTACACAAAGGAGCTTCTAAAACGCTTCAAGTTGGACGATTGTAAACCTATGAATACACCAATGCATCCAACGTCCGTGCTAAACAAAGATGATAAAGATAAAAAGGTAGACCAAAAGGTATATAGAGGTATGATTGGTTCCCTCTTATATCTAACTGCGTCCAGACCTGATATCATGTTTAGCGTTTGCTTATGTGCTCGTTTTCAATCTGATCCAAGAGAGTCTCATCTCTCAGCAGTAAAAAGAATCTTTAGATACTTAAAAGGTTCTACTAATCTGGGTCTTTTGTATAAGAAAATTGATGAATACAGATTAGTTGGATTCTGTGATGCTGACTATGCTGGAGACAGAATAGAAAGGAAAAGCACAAGTGGAGGGTGTCACTTCATTGGTGCTAATCTCGTCTCATGGTCAAGCAAAAGGCAAAGCACAATTGCTCTATCAACTGCTGAAGCTGAGTACATTGCTGCAGCCAGCTGCTGCTCACAACTGCTATGGATCAAACATCAGTTGGAAGACTACAACGTGTTTGTAAGCAACATCCCTATCATGTGTGATAATACTGCTGCTATTAATTTGTCAAAGAACCCCATACTGCATTCTAGAGCAAAGCATATAGAAATAAAACATCATTTTATTAGGGACTATGTGCAAAAAGGAACAATAGATATTCAATTTGTTGATACTGACCATCAATGGGCAGATATCTTCACTAAACCTTTAGCCGCAGATAGGTTTATATTCATAAGAAAATATCTGAACATGCATTTCATTGATTAACTGAGAGTCCAATGCATGTGTCCAATATTTGCATTACGTCCAATATATGCTCGTCCAATGTACCTTCTGAATGATCGTCTAATGCATTAATGAAACTCAATCTTTGTCGAATGAAATATTATCCTTCATTCCCTTAACTGAGTCAATTTTTTGTTTTCTTTATTTGCCAAAAATACTTTTTACGGTTTCAAAGTCTGAACGTGTGTCAGACATTTAATGCACGTCGTTTCGCTCTCTCTCTCTTTGAAAATACGAAAGGCTTTCGCTCTCTCTTCTTCTTCCTTTTAAAACCTAAGTTTTGCTCTTTGATAAAAATCAAACCTTTACAAAAAGCTTCAACCTTTCTTCTTGCACCTTCGAAAAGGAAAACCCTTTCTGAAAAACCTTTTTCTTCAAACATCCTCTCTGAAACTATGGCAACCTCTTCTGCTGCTGGCTCCAAGGGTAAAGGAAAAACCTTTAATACTCTGACTGCTGATGTCATGGTCGAGTACAAGTTTAACCTACAATTCCTGGCTGATAATGGGATTGACATCTTCTCTAACATCCATGCCGCTGGATGGTCAAGCTACTTTGAAGGTTCTCCGGTAATCTACCCTGCTCTAGTTAGGGAGTTCTGGACTAACCCCATTGTCTCTGCAAGAGAGATTCGCAACAAGGTGCTTGATACTGAAGTTATAGTATCTGAAGCGACTATCTCTAATGCAACTGGGTGCGCTCAATCAGGCATAACTGTTGAAGTTGACTGGGAAGAAGAGATTGGTGATGCTTCCACCATCAGAGATTGTTTGTTGAAAAACTCTGGTGACAAGCTCATAGCCTCAAAAATGACTGACAAGGCTAGGGTTCTTCACCAAATCTTGAACAAGGCTATCCTTCATAAAGTTGGGTCAAAGGATAATGTTTCAAAGGCTCATCAGTTTTGCCTAGTTCATCTGATTCTTGAAAGGCAAATAAACCTTCCACACCTCCTCTTTTCCTTCTTCAAATATGCCATTGAAGGCTCTGGGAAGAAGAACACTGCACTCATCTATGGCGCTCTTCTCTCCAAAATATTTGAGAAGCACATGGTCTACGACGACCTAAAGAACTTGGCTCCAGAAAGAAAGTTCAAATACTACGGAGTTCATGGGATTGAACGGGTGTATCAGCCTGAGTTTAGCAGGCAAAGTTTGGTAATGATGCAGTTGGACTGCTTTAAAAAGTCCAAACTTGAAGGCCAACAAAAAGGAGCTCAGACGCAAGGCTCAGAAGAAGAAGCGTCTGAACAATGTGTCTCTGCTGGACGCTCTGCTGAACGAGCTCGTCCAATAGCTAAGACTTCTTCGTCTCGACCAAAGCCAATCGTCCAACCTTCAATTTCTTCGTCTCGTCCAAAGCCCATCGTCCAACCTTCAAGAAAAAGGAAGCTGGTTCTAGCTCCCATTGATGAAGATGAAGAGGACAATCTACCCATCTCCAGGGTAGTTAAAGGACCAAGATTGGAAACCGCACCTGCTGCACCTCTGTCAACAAGGGCAAGGTCATCTCGAAGAAAGACGAAAGGTAATACTGAACCTATCTCCAGTTCAGTTATTATTTCTCCTATCGTCCAATCGTCTGAGATAGAAGACTTAACCTTTGAACCTTCCCTACCTCCCTCACCCACTAACCTACCACAAACTCAAACTCTAGCCTCACAAAATGAACCCGAAGACCGGTTCACACCCTGGGGAGATCACCCCTTCCAACCCTATGGTGCTCCCTACCCCAGACCGATCTTTCCCATAAGCAAATATAGACGCCTCCCTGGAGTGGACTACAACAACAAATGCTCAATTTGGGCTGATGTTAAACGCAAATTTCCTGTTCTATTCCTTAAACACTCACCCCCCACTACTGAACCTCACCCCAAAAGCCCCCTTCCATTACCCGAATATGAATTTGAACAACCCTCCACATCATCCACCTCACCCCCTAAACTTGCCTACCAACCCATCCCATACACTTCACCTAAACCTCTGCCCTCTGAAACATACAATGCCCATGGACCATTGGTTACTTACCTTGAGAAGAAGACGTTTCCTCCAAGGAAAGTCTATCCCAACCTTATCAAGGACAAGGAATTCAAATGGTGCCACTACAATATCAAGAGGCACATTGTCCTTCGCCATGAAGACAAGAGAGGTTGCAAGACGGAGTATGAAAGAAGGGCAAGGACGTTTGGCTTAAGTAACTTCATCCTTGATCCCGACCTTTCTTTCATTCCAAGCTATCCATCATCTTGGAAGGAGTATTCTGATGTCCGAGACTTTCTTCCTTACTATGCTGTGCGGAAGGAGTGTGACATGCCTCGAGAAGCTAAGATCCATCACAACCTTCCTAAGAGATTTTGGTCAAAGTCTTCTCGCACTAGCGTAGGAGTTGTTCCTCCTCGAGCTTGCCCAAGGCTCCCTATCCTAGATCCCAACAAGGATAAGGACCTTCGCAAAAAGCTTGAGTCATGGACGCTGCCTTACCAACATGCTTTTGATCCCCTGTTTTGGACAAAACATCGAGATGACTCTGGGGCTCTCGAAAGTATTTGGAAGAAAGATCCTCGCTTCAGATTTGACCCAGATGCTAGGATATATTGGGAAAATCACATCTGGAGATGCTCCCAAGAAGCGTCATCATCTGGTTTATCAGTTGAGGAGAAAGCTGAGATTCGAGTCTACCCGAGACAATATCGAATCCGTGAAGCAACCTTCATGATCGTAGACGATATCTTTGGGATACCTCTTTATCCTAGAGACGTTCTGCCTATGCCTCCTATCAGATGGCGTGAAAACAAGTTTGATGATGCTGATATCATACTTGAGGTGCTGCGTCCACCCGAACCTATTGTTGCTCCTCTTGCTCCTCTTACTCTTCCTCCTAAGCCGGCCATTCCTGAAGAGACTGGGGACACCGAAACCATCTATGTGGAACCCTCCTTTGAAACTCATGATAACGAAGCGGAACAAGTTGCAGACTCTGCTCAGTCCAAGTCTCAACCGGTCCCTCTCTCAATGGTCCATCCTGATGCTCCATCTCCTTCTCAGGCTCTGAGTATAGTTCCTGATCAAAGAGGTGTGGACGCAACCCGGGCCACTGCTGAGAGCTCTGCCTCAGTTATTCCTCCTGAGTTTCAAGAGTTCGTTCAACGGACTATCGAAGCTAACAATGCGGTGCTCCTTCAGCAGATTGCGGCCATGTTCAAAGATTTCATTCCCAAACCTCCTCCCTCTTCTTAAAATTTTTTTTGTTGTTTTGTTTTCTTTGTTTTTTTTCAAAACAACTGACTATGATGTGTTTCTCACTCTTTTGTCTGATGACAAAAAGGGGGAGAAGATGGATTTTGATTGATTATTAATTGATTGATTATTGATTGATTGATTATTATTGATTGATTATTATTGATTGATTATTTAAAGTCGATTGAATCTTTAAATGATACATGTGCTCATATTTGTTGAATGATGCTTTAAATGATTAAATGCTTTAAATGATTAGAATGTTTGTCTTAGGGGGAGCCCTTCAGCTCTCTAGGACTCTTTGTTCAAATCAAAATTAGCATGTTTTGTCATCATCAAAAAGGGGGAGATTGTTGGAACCAAAGTGGTCATGGTCCAGATAATCCCTTGAGTTTTGATGTTAACAAAGAGCTAATTTAAGATGAACAAAGATTAGTTATGGACTAATATTCTATATTAAGTGTGCAGGACAATTCCAATATAGTCCAAAGACGTTATCTCGTCCAACATAGTCCGAAGATGTTATCTCGTCCAACATAGTCCAAAGACTTTATCTCGTCCAACACCTATTCCTGGTTTACGACTGGACGATAGTTTATAGAACCATTGAGTCCAAAGACTCTTTTGGTTACCTTCTGTAATAACTAGTCCAATACATGTCTTTTAAATTTCAAGCGCGAATATCTTTGTAAAAGCATTTGAAATTATTATTCCATGTAAAAGGCTTATACTAGTGGGACAAAACATTCTCTGTAAGATTCGTACAAAAGAAAAGCACAAGCCAGAATGTCCCTATCACCTAAAGAAGTTGACCTTCTTGTTTTGGATAAACAAAAGGCAACTTTCTTCTACTCAGAGGATATGTCAGCACCACTTTTAGCTATCTCCCTGACAGTCTATTCTGCTGATCAGAAACTTCAGAAGCTATCAGACTCAACGGATCAAATGCATTCAATGCTCATCAGAACAGATCCTTTTCCATCCGTTGAAGACTGAAGACTGCTCAAAGAAAAGAGGCTATATATACCTTCATCTTTTGAAAGTGAAAAGGTAGAAATCAAGGGAAGAAAGGCTGAACGAAACTGAACTTGAGCAAAAAGAAGTGAAGCAACACAAAGCAATTCAAAATCCTTCAAGAGATAAAAGAGAAAATCTCAAGCTTGCAAAGCTAGAAAAGCTACTCTGATTCTAACTTTCATATTACTCTCTGTGTAGAGTTGTTTTCAAGAGTCTAAGCTTTAGTTTCGAATTCTCACATTTAGTGAGTTAGTAGAACAATCTTTTTCAAAACCTTAGTTTGGTTGAGCCTGAAGAGGCTTGTCTGTAAAAGAATACTTAGAGAACCTGAAGAGGTTGAGAATACTGCCTGAAGAGGTGTTGAATACTTTGTAACAAAAGGTTTTTGTTATAGTGGATAAAGCTCTCAAGTAGAGAGGACTGGACGTAGCTCTTTGGTGAAGAGTGAACCAGGATAATATCGTTGTGTTCTTTTCTCTCCCTTATCTTACTTTAGTTTTTGTCTAACAAACTAACTGGGAATGAATTGCCTTTCATTACGCTGTCTTCTTATCTTAGTCAAAACTAAGTGAGCGTCCAACTTGGAGTTTGGAAGAGCTCTCTTTGCTTTTAATCGTTTTAAGCGTCCAATCTTGCGAAAATCATTATCTGCTTACGAAAAGAATTTAAAATCGCCTAAAACACAATTCAACCCCCCTTCTTGTGTTTCAAACAGGTTCCTTCACAATTGCCCACCCACGTGGGATAGTGGAAGATGTTTTAGTCAAAGTAGACAATTTTATTTTCCTGGCAAATTTTGTTGTTTTAGACATGGAGGAAGATGAGAATGTCCCAATTATTTTGGGGCAACCTTTCTTAGCTACAGGAGATGCCATAATTGAGGTTCGATAAGGGAAGTTAACTTTGCGGGTGGGGAATGAAGAGGCTAGTTTTACAGTTTTTAACTCGCCTAAAAATCCCTCTTTTGCTCCTTGTCACTTTATTCAAGATATTACTGATGTGGTTATTTCTAATAAGTTTCATGATTTTAAAGCAAAAGATAACTTGAAGAAAATTCCTACTTTAGAGGATCATGATTAGTTACTTTATCAAGCTCATTGTTGAATAATTATGTGGTGTGCAAGTATACACCGTCGTGAAACAAGTAATAAACTAGTAAGAAAGATCGTTGTAACACCCCCATTTTCTTGATTAGTGTATGGGACATTAATTAAGCATGCTTAAAGGCTTAATTAGGTTCCTTATGTATTGAGGAAGCCATGGTTCAAATTTGGGACAATTTGGCCGTGGAACGGGTCTAGAAAGTAGAAAAACGTGAAAGATCAGAGTAAGTCAGCGTCCAATGTTTAGACATGGAGAAACCCCACGCTCAAACGTTGACCGTTGACGTCAGAGCGTGGATAGTTGCACTTCAGAGCTTGGAAGAGGGGACGCGTGGAGGTGCATGTGTCAGCGCGCACGCAACGCGTGGTAAAGACGTGGCGATCAGCGCTCCACACTCGAGCGTGGAGTTTTCCCACGTCAGAGCGTGCCCACGCTGAAGCGTGGAGTTTTCCCACGCTCAAGCGTGGACAGCTTGACAGCATTACTTAACTTTTCTCTTTTCTTTTCTCTTGGCACGAAACTCATTAGTTTCAGATACAAGAGAACTTAGAGAGAGAGGGTCTGAGATTCCTAGAGAGAGAAACTCGAGTTTGAGGTCGATAGAGGCGTCGGATCATGATTCCAACTACACCATTGTGATCAGGGCTTCGAGTACTACGAGTTCCACGGATTGGTTTCTCGATTTCTCCAAGTTAAGCTCGAATCTCTAACACGTCGACCTTAGTGTTCTTCGTGTGCTTCATATTCTTCGAGCTTCTCCCTTGAATCTTCTTGGTTTTGCTATTGCCCTAGGGTTAACAATGTCATTTTATACGTTGTTTCCGTGATTAGGGCAAAGTTCCAGTGATCATGCGAGGACTGATTCTTGGAGCTTGAGGCTGCGAGGAAACAACCCCTGTCTTCGTGAGTTTTCTTCTTTAATTTCTTGGTTTCTTCCTTTGGTTCACTGATTCGGATCCTAGGATCGTTTGTTGTTGTTTTCATGATCTTTTCTGAGTTTTTGGCTATTTCTGGACCCTGTGCGTGTGCTCGGGGCATTGGAGTAGAGTAGAATACATTGATATGTGTAGGGGATCCTAAACCCTACTAGTGGTTGAGTAATCGACAACACTTAAGTCCACATTGGTAACTACCAGAAAATGGTACCGATGTAGGCTTAGGCATTGTAGGTTTATCACCATAGGTTGAAACTATGTTGATCGAGGTCGTATGCTTAACATGCTTATATGCTTGCTATGTTGTATTTCTGAATACATGTTTTACCATGCTTGTGATAATATGCTTTATCGTCCTATTTGGTGATGTTATGGTATATGCTTTACTACCTCATTCGATGATATGATGCTAATATGCTGTGAGATAATATGATATGGCATGCGTGACTGTTGGTCTGCCTAGAGCTATGAGATGACCATTGTGAATTGGGTAATGTGTGGGATAAGATCATTTGGTGGTGATAAGCTATTGCACTCAACCTGGTGAAATGATTGAGGACTATGGATAGTCGTGAGCACTCTGCTTGGTAGGGAGTGTTGGTGTTCAGTGTGTCAGGTGACGGGGTTGAGTTGCTAAGCTATTGATCGGAATGAGTCGTAAGGATTCATGCTAGATTTGCATTGTGTGGTGATGTCACAGCCGCATAGATATGGTATTGCGCGAGGTCAAACCGAAACTACAGATAGATGCTTGGTAGGCCTACTGTGAGCTTCGGAGAACTCCGATGCGCCTTCCGACACCGGGACAGCTATTCCTATCGGGAATGGGGAATAGTGTCACCCTGCTTGGTAGGGGGTGAGCATCCTGCTTAGTAGGGGATGTAATGTACCCGTGGGAGTAATGGAATTTGCTGCTCGGATGATGTTTGACTTTCATCCTACTTGGTACGGGATGAATATCCTGCTTGGTAGGGGATACGTTGTGACGTAGGAATGTGGCTGCGTCTCATGTCAGGTCTAGGTGCATGAGAGTGTGAGACGAGTAGTTAAGATCAATAAACCCCGAGGATGGTTGTTGGTGATGATTGTGTGTATGTTTGTGCTATTAATGTATCTGCTTTAGCTTTATCCCTATTTATGGTGAGATCTAGTTCTTATCCCCTATTTTCTCTATATTATATGTTCTCTTAAAATGGTAAGAAGACCTGGTAGCAGAGCTAGATGACGAAGAGCTGGATGGAACTCCATACGAGCCCGATGTTGGTGGAAGAGCCACAGACCTCGATCTTGGGAGGTTCTAAGTGGCTGTAAAACGAGACCAGGTGAGGAGTACCCACTCTCCAGACTGAAGAGGAGTGTGTTAGTGTACTAAGTGTATGTATGGCCAGTGAGTCTATCTTTTGATGTATTTTGGGCGAGGAGAGGAAGTCGTCTGTACTTCTTTATACCAAGCTTTCTTCCTGAAGTTTGTGCACTTTGATAAAGATGTATACATATATACAGTATGTGTGAATGTTTGAAGTTTTAAATACCCTCGTATGTGTAATAAGCACGCTAACGATTATAATGTAGTCAGGATTAGTTAACTAGATTCTTTAATGAGGAAAGGGGACGTCTCATTCGATGGTATCAGAGCAGTTCGGTTCTATAATGGACTGTGGGGTTGTTGACACAGCTTAGTCCGGTTAAAACCTGTTGAGATCACGACAAGTATACCGGATTGTTGCAAGTAATAAAACGGTGTGAACCGGATATTGTCCACAGGGATCGGTTGTCAAGTACCAATTCATAAGTTAAACAACTATTTAAACCAATATTTGGTATAAAGAGAGCTCAAAGCATAAAATAAAACAATTAAAGGCAATTGAAATATTTTTGGATTTTCTTTTAAACAATTAAACAAACACTTAGAAGGTAAAAATGGAGATAAAAGCGCTAAGGATTTGATTTCACCCAATTGTGAATCCGGTTTTCACATAGACAAGGAATCCTATGAATTATCGAAAACCCAATTATCCTAATCCCAATTGATTTGTTGACGGTTAAATTCCCTTAATTAATTGAAACCTAATTCCTTAATGAATCAATTCTACCAAAACCCTTTAATTAGCTAATTCCTTAGGCCTAATTAAAGGCATGGTGATGAAAGGTTTATGGAATTTGTGGTACAACCACATCAATCAATTCATCTATTCCTAGATAAACCCAATTAATGGTAATGAATATAATAGGCAAGTCCACATATCACTATTCCTAACATATACATGAACCCTCAAAACATAAGAATGGTAGCTAGGCATTCAAATGTCATTAAGAAAAGTAAACATCACATCAACAACAAATAGTTCAGAAGATAATCAAAGAGTCAATTAAGCCTCATCATAAAAGGATTACATCAAAACCCTAGCTAAAAAAGGAATTAGCTAGACCTGCTAAACCTTAAAATAAAATAAAAGAGAGAGAAAGAGAGCAAGAAAACTCCATTAGAAACCAGAGGGTTTTTCATCACACCCTATGCAGCTACTTTCTTTCACGTTGCGGTGCCCCCCCCCCCCCCCGCAACTTTCCTATTCATCACGTTCTCATTTACGATCCTCAGCCTCCACGGGCTTCCCTAAGGCCAGCACTCAATTGCCATTCATTTCTTTACGTGGGCCTCATGTTGCTTCTTTCTTTCCTTCAATTAATTGGACTTGGCCCACACTTTCTTTTATTTCAAGACCAGTGGCTGTGAGCTCCTTTGGAATTGCCAAATCCAATTCAATTGGAATTCAAATTGTTCAGCTTCACGTTTTCTTCCTTGGTGCGGTGCAGCAAGAATTCCATGTGTTAATTTGATTTTCCTTTATTATTTCCTACACATGTTGGCAAATAAAAACACTGTTAAATTAACTCTAAAAATAAGAAAATAAACTAAAATACGTAAATCACTATTAAAAACTCAAGTAGCTAAACTTAAGGACAAAACTCAATCAATTTGCACAGTTAAAAGCAAAAATCCACCCATTAAGTACACAAAAATTACATAATCTAGAAGATTATCACTCCCCCAAACCTAAGACTTTGCTTGTCCCCAAGCAAAACAAAGACTAAACAAACACAAAAGACAACAAACCAAGTTCTTTCGGTACTCAAAATGGCTGAATAGGAACCCACAAATAAACAATACCACAACAAGGCAAAATTGCACGTGAAAGAATTCCCATAAAGAGAAGTGTCATCAAGCAGCAAGTCCAACTTCAAGAATGTTAAAAAGTAGAAATCATAATAAACTTGCACAATTATGGTTTCTTGAAAATCAAAAACATGGCAATCAGTAAAAAGAGAACAATCAGACTCCTAGTTCCTCACAAGTATGCACACATCAATTAATCACTCAAGTGTATGGTGAAGTGTTTCTCTCAAAAGCACACATTAAACATATGCAACTCAAGATTTTCTTTTCATCTAATTACAAGAGATCACAATCTACATGCAAGCACAAATCAAAGGGACTTGGATTTTTGTTGCATCTTGGCTAAGGTGAAGGACAAGGTAAAGGATGGTAAAAGCGAAAACAGGTGAATGCCCAAGAAGATAAGAGAGTAACTAAACTCATTCAATCAATATAAATGCAATGCTTATCCTTCCAATTTCCATTCTTGAATTTCTCCTTCTCTTTTTCTTCTCCTTTTTGGATTTTTTTTTTTTTTTTTTTTTAAATTCAACACCTCTTTCTTGCCTTATTTCAAAAATATTTTTTTCTTTTGTTGCATCTTGGCTAAGGTGAAGGACAAGGTAAAGGATGGTAAAAGCGAAAACAGGTGAATGCCCAAGAAGATAAGAGAGTAACTAAACTCATTCAATCAATATAAATGCAATGCTTATCCTTCCAATTTCCATTCTTGAATTTCTCCTTCTCTTTTTCTTCTCCTTTTTGGATTTTTTTTTTTTTTTTTTTTTTTTAAATTCAACACCTCTTTCTTGCCTTATTTCAAAAATATTTTTTTCTTTTTTTTTCATCTATTTTCCATTTTTTTTCTTTATTTTTCACCATTTCTTCACCACTTAATTTTTCTTTTGGTGTATACTCACATATCACCCAATTGCTCTCCCCCAAACTTATGACTTTGCTTGTCCCCAAGCAATTCACCAATGCTCTTCTATCCTCTGAAGGTTGGAAAGGAACATTGTTTTTCGGGTTAAGGCTTCATGGGTGAAAAAAAACAAAGATTTGTATTTCAAGCTCAAATGGGATAAGCAAAGGGAAAATAATGTAAGGTTGGCTTTTTGGTTCAAGTGGCTCATGAACAAATGCCCTTATCACTTTTATGGCATGCATGCAAATCAAGAAACTTAGACAAGAATCAAGCAAATCTTAGAACATCAATTCAATGGTGCACACTCAGAAAGAATGAAACTGTGAATATATGCCTCGACAAGATTAATTTAGTTTTGATGATTGACAATGGATTCCTCAAAGGATATGAATAACAAAAGGAATCAAGGAGAATGTGAATATGATGATTGACAAAAAGAGCCCTAGAAGGACAAGAATGCAAAAAGCGAAAAAGAGCATCAAGGAGATCAAGTTCTTCAAGACTGGGTTATGGGCAATTTTCTTTCTTATAATCTGTGTTTTTAGGATCTCTTTGTAAATGGTAGTAAAACTCTCTCAATCTAAAATTAGTCACACACACATAAAATAAACTTAATAGGCTTTAAGCAATTTAATTGGATATAATCAATTAATAGCCGTTAAGTTTAAAATCAGTGGTTTTAATAAGTTTAAATCGATTAAAGGATTTCTAATAATCGATTACCATCTATATGAAAAATTGATTTTACAAACAGAGGAATAATAAACGATTAGCATAATCAATTATGCAGCCAGGAATGAAATTGAGCTAAAATCAGAAAAGATATAATGGATTACATAATCGATTATAATCATACGCGTGTGAAAGGATCCTTAAACAAAAAGGTCCTAATCGATTGGAGTAATCGATTATAAGGCTACCGCCTCTCAACGCCTTTTGTACTTAAGTGAGATAATCGATTATGTCCTTGCAATAATTGATTATGATGCGATTAGCTTGTTTTCTAAATGTGCTTAACCTAATTTCTATGGGCTTAAATGTTTTTCTATAAATAGGGATGTTAAGGCAAGCCATCTAAGAATATTGTAACACCCCGATTTTTCAAACTCTCCAATACTAATTAATCAGTATTTATATGTTTGTATTTTATTGAGAGGTCTAGAGGGGGAAATAAAATATTCCGAGATCATATCCATGCTCAACGCTATCGTACGAAGCTACGATTGAACTTTGAGCTGAAAACTTAAACGGAGCCCGATCTGCGTTTTTACACTGACAGTATGGTTTTACTGCTCAGGAGACCTCAGATGGACCCGTGAACGAGACAGTAAGTCTTAGAATTTAATTTCCTACATTTTTGTTAAACTTCAAAAAAATCACTTCATGACCTTCATTCGAGTGGAAATCCTCAATCGGGTGACTAACGAAGCCGCATACGGACTAACCGGGACCCGCTAACGGATAATCTTGATATCACATCATGTCATATCACTTGGGAAAGCATGCCAGAATCATCACGACATTCGAAAATATCTGGACGCGAAATGACCAAAATACCCCTAACCTTTTCTTTAATGACATTTTGGTCCTTGAAGGAAATGACCAAAATGCCCTTAAGTGACTTAATTTAAGGACATTTTAGCCCCCATTTCTCACGCAAGAACAGCCCCAAAATGAGCCTCCAAGACTTCATCTTCCTCCTTGAGAAGACTCCATTTTTCTTAGAGAAAAAGCTTGAAATCCTTGAAAAAAAAAAACTTGCAACTTGATCGATCTTCATCATTCCTTAGGTAAGTTCACTTCTATGATCTTTAATCTTCATAAATCTCTTCCTATTTCAAGTTTGAAATCTTGATTTCATAGTTTTCAAGTTTATGATCCAAAACTTCAAAAATTCATACGAAATTGTAGAAAAATCCTTTTAATGGGAAACCAATTTCTTTGAGCTCACTTCATCATCCTCCACCTAAACCCAAGAGCATATGATAAAACTCTCATCCTAGCCTATTCTTCTAAAAGTGGCTGAACCCTAGGGGAAGATGAAGAATAGTGTTTTTGTTCAATTTTTGATTTCTAACTCTTGATTGCATCCTTACCTTTCCTATTGCCTTTGAATCCAAGTGATGGAAATCAAATCAATCCCTAGCCATGTTTTTCTCCTTATGGCCGAGACCTTCAATGAGTAAAACCTTGAGTTTTATTTCAAATTTTTGGGTATTATGACTTACACTAGTGTTCATCAAGCTTAAGAATCAACCTTCCAAAAGATTGGAACCAAATGAGATCCCTAGTCCTTTCACCATTTTTGGCCGAACCTTAGACCATTTTTGGGGAAAGAGAACCTATGTTTTGATGTTGTTAATTATGCTGTTATTTGTTGATGATTGGTGTGGTTGTGTGTTTGTAGTTGTTGTCGAGTACTCGGACGAGGAATCGGGAGAATTCGTGGACCGATCGGGCGACTTCACCTTCGGAGGATGACTTCTAAAGGTAAGGGGGATTAGCTCCAATGAGTTTGATAGCCACATGAGCTTGGTTGTGGTATGTTTGTGATTGAATATTAAGGTGTGATTTGTGGTGTTATTGTCTTGAATGAGTTATTTGATTAAAATATGAATTGCGGTATTGATGCCTTGAATGAGAATTTGTATGTATATGTATATATTTATATCCTGGACTGGTTAAGAGCATAGCACTGGCTATAGCTCAATAATGAAGATTAAGCTAACTCAAAGTCTTAATCAAAGACTTTTGAAATGTTTTGATTTGAGGAATGAAAAGCTTCTAAGCTAAAGGTTATAATGGCCAATTTTACTAAAAAGCCACTAAGTTAAAAACCCAAGATGATTTAAATAAGACTTAGGAAGTCGAGAGTTGGTGAGGAAAATAGTGAAAAATTGTTTTATCATTATTTTCTAAACATGCTGTACAAAGAAGGGAAACCTTGAAAAGTATTTAGTTTGTTAAAGAAAGTATCTTATTAAAGTATTTGATGTTCCGAAAACGAAAAAGTTTCTTCATGAAAGCTGTTTCGATAACAATCTTTAGAAAAATGCTTTAAAACGATGGAACCTTTAGAAAAGGCTTTTTAAGCCAAAATCCTTTGAAAATGTATCTTTAGAACTTGAGTCTTTGAGAATGTTTTGTAAAGAAAAGTTTTTGTGGAAAATACTTTTCGAGCGAAAACGAGTTTTGGTTTTTACCATAGAGAATCTGTGTTTTGTTTTTGAGATTTGAACTACGAAAATGCATTTGATAACACCGGTGATTACCCCTTCACGCATGTGAAACACATGAACCTGGTGACCGAGACGTCGAGCTAGTGTCCTATGAATTGAGCACCCGGACTTTAAGTCCTATGTTTTGGAAAAGAACGGACTTAATGTCCTATATATGAGTCTAGTGTCCGCGACGTCAGCCTAGTACTTCGTGGATTAAGAACTTGGACTACATGTCCTGAAATTTGAATTGAACGGTCTATATGCCCTTTAAAATGAGTCATGGGCCGTGTGCCTTGACAGAAAAAGAAAGAATGAAAGAAAAGAAAGAATGAACGAAAAAAAAGAACAAAAAACCTCCTTCATATATGCATGAGTCGGCCATTGTGCCATACGAACCGAGCTACAACTTATGAAGTTGAGAATTTAGCCAGTTAAGACCACTAGGTCTATAGGGGCATTCTGTGTTCAAAACTCCACAAGTGGCCGGAGGCCTCGTGACCCCGTGCCGTGGTAAATCGGTTGCCAAACATGAATGAACTCAATCAGAGACTGGACTATTCAGGATATGGTTATGATGTGATACCCTGGAACAATTGGAAATCGAACCTAAATTGAGAGGCCGACTCATGAGAACAATTGTGTTACAGGTGTTATTGCGGCCTATCGCTCGATGAAGGGAAGTAAGAGTCTCCGGAGCACATGAGCTAGAGAGTCGAATTGAAGTCTCATGCATTCATTTGACTTATCTTGAGGAATGAGTATGATATTTTGAAAGTGAAATTATCCCTTTATGATATTATGTTGATTATTGATACTTTATCGCATGATTATGTTTATGCCTTATTTGTATGCTGCTATACTTGTGTGGCTATTATGATAGACTTGTGAACGAGTATCTCACCCTTACCTGTACATGTTGGACACCATGTTGTGTTTTTTGAACACATGTACAGATATTTTCTAGCGGTCCTCTGGGTTACTGCGGGACCCTGTAGCTGAGTTCCTTAGTGTTGACGACGAAGACGAGTGGACTGTCGAAAACGAGGCCCGGTATTACTTGGGCGATGCATGCTAGGTAGTATGTTTACTATTCTTAGAGTTTTGTTAGACCAACTCTTAGGATTTTGATTTAAAGTCAGGTCCTTTGACCGTGACTCGGTATGATGTGTAACCAGATATTGGAAATGATGTATGCCTTAAGGTGAAGTTGAATGAGTCTTATAAATGATGAGTTTGAATTTATTCCTTTCTTATTGTTAAAGTATTGGATTGGTATCAGAATTTCCGCAACAAATTTAATGAATATTTTCAAAAAGGTTTTAATTAACCGAAAAAGAGAATTTGGGTTTCGAACTGTGACACCTCGAGAGGGGTGTTACAAATATCACTCACTAATCCTAGTTGCGCTAAAACTCTGTTTAATTCTTTTATCACTCTCACTACTCTATACACTTTGAATATATTTATATTGAGAGAGAGCTTATATTCCATATAGTTTGAGATTGTATTGTGCTTCAATTTGTTCTTTATCTGCACTATTAAGAGTGCTATATTGTGGTAAGAGTCAAACGACTCAAACCATCTTTTTGTTACCAAATTGACAAGAGAGGTGATATCTCTTGGGTTGATTGAGGCACTTCCACTGGGGGAAGTTATATTCCTGGTCTATGAGGAGTGCTCTGAAGTTTACCAACACCTGTTAAGCTTGGTTGAGACTCTGTCACTGGGGGAGGTTATATCCCTGGTCTGTGAGGAGTGCTCGGAAGGTTACAAGCACCTGTTAAGCTTGGTTGAGGCTTTCACTAGGGAAGGTGATATCCCTGGTCTATGAGGAGTGCTCTATTTTGTGAAGGTTTCTAGCTGAACCTGATTTAAAAGCTAGTTATTGAGTGAAAACCCTTGGTGGTTGACCATGGGGACTGGACGTAGGCTACTGGGGTAGTTGGTAGCCGAACCAGGATAAATCTGCGTGTTCTCTCTTTCCCTATCCATTTAATTATCGCAGTTTAAATTCAGCAATTTATCTTAAAGTAATTTATTTATAGCACTTTACATTCAGTCATTTTATTTACCGCCTTTGTAATTTATTTTATTCCGCTATTATCTCTAATTAAGTTTTAAAAAGGCGTTTTGATTGCACAAAAAGCTTTTAATTACATGATTACCCAATTCACCCCCCTCTTGGGTAATGTTTGCCTGGGCCAATAGAAACAATCAAGCCCAATTTACTCACAAGGTCACAACTAGGAATCCAAAAAAAAAAAAAAAAAAAATTTCAACCTCAAACTTTATTGCAATGAATTTAATCAAAAAGACTCGAATCATGCATTGAAGTTATAAAACCTACTTAGAAACACAATTGAAAATTGAAAACTAAGCCACAAGAATAACTTCTCATTAAAGGAAAACCAACATGACAAAAATGCACAATGTAATGATATTGTCAAAAATGGTAACCCACTACAACATCCCACACCTTCAAGTTCTTGGCCTGATTTTATTCTAAACACCCTAAACATCACTATAAACATCCGAACAAAAAAACAAAGTAGTGCATCAATAAACATAAGGGATAATGATCATGCAACAATTTAAGCACAAAATCCAAGTCTCCCAACATCTGACATCCAATCAAAGTATCAAAAGATAAATCATGAAGCACAATGTACTATGAAATGAGCAGATATAACAAAACTAAAATTGATGGACAGTAAAATAAAAGACTAGGCATCATCCTATTCATCATCCTCAACAGGTATGTTATCCTCATCATCATCCTTTTGTTTGCAGCTTATGGGTTGCCATGAGTACTAGTCAATAAAGCAGATTTGTACACTTTTCACAACTTCAAACAATTGCAGAAAATAATTCCAAACTTCTAAGTTAATTGCAGCTACCTCAATTTAAACAAAAGTCCCTAAATCATAGAACACAATTCACCACTGCAAATGAAATATCAACCAGTTTGACCCCAAAAGACTCAAATTACCTAACCTTCTCGATTCTTCTTACATAACACAACTCATCAAACCCATTTCTTTTGCTTGAATTTTACAATCAACACAGCTCCCCTCAACACAGGGAAGATTACATCAGAACCATTCCCTACTCAATAAGAGCTAAAAATCAAATGCAGCAAATCCCCAAATTAACCATGCCCCAAAATAACTATCAACCCATCTCACCAACTCGGCTATCAATTCCTAAATTGACTTAACTCCCAAAAATTTACAAGCAAACCGTGACCCTCTAATCCACATAGCAATAAAAAAAAAAGAATCAAATTACAGGGAGTTGACAAAGTGGAAATGAACAAAAACCATAGATAATAAGATTCAAAAATTAGAAAAGGAGAGAATTACCTGTGAGGAGAAGCAAGGCAGGGAAAATGAGAACTAAAATCGTGTGTGTGTGAGCAAGTGTTACGGTGGGATGAAGGGTAGATGCGTGGTGGCAGGCGGACTGTGCGTGTGTTGTGCAGTGGTTATGGTGGTGGGGAAATGAAAAATGGGAAGAGAGGTGAAGAGGGATTGCTGGGTTTATGGTGGGGTGAGCAGAGAGAAGTTCAGAAAAGGGAAAGAGAAGGGGTTTATGCTAAGAGAGAAATTTGAAATGGGGAAGGGAAGGGAAAGGCTGTGGGGGATAGGAAGAGAATGGTGAAATTGGATGAGAGGATGAGAGGGAGGCTCGAGTGCTTCTCGGTTTGTTTTCTGCATAAGAATGGACAAATTGAAGTGGAAGGGGAAGGCGGAGAGATTAAGGAAGAAAAGCGGGTCTGGAAAAAAAAAAAAAAAAAAAAATTTATGGCGCTTGGCATAAATGTTCTAGTGCTCAGCGCGGATTGTCCAGCGAGCAAGCAAAATATTTTCCAAGAGCGCCGACCGGGGAGGATATGGTAAGGGCCAACAGCACAAACACAAAAAAAAAAAAAAAAAAAATTCAGTGTAAATTTTTTTATTTTTAGTGTTAAGCCCACTCCTTTCTTTGAGGAGAAATCCAAATTTAAATCACAGAAGTTCACTTCAAGCCAAACTCTCAACCCCAAACATGCTATCCACACACTCCAAACAAAGGATGTAGAGATGGGATAAAGGATGATGCCATTTATTTAACAACAACAACTAAGCACAAAACTAAACACAATCTAAGCAAGGCTAAAAGTCACACAACTAACGAAAAGACAATGAAAATGAACTAAGTGAAGGGTTAGGAAAAACTTATCGAGAAGCTTCCACCCGGATCCCACTGCTTGAAGCTTGAGGGCCAAGTGACAGATGAAGAATAGAAGCTTATTCCTGAATCCCATGGCATGCAACATGGATATGAGAGCAAGTGCTTGAGAATCATGGTGACTTCTTCGAGTTTGAAGAATTTTTCAATCCCTCCCGGATCGAATATGACATCTTTATGAACGAAGTCTTCCTAAAACAAATGGGGTTCAACTTCTTGGATTAACCATAGTCCATTTTTAGCTAGAGGTGCAGGTTCCAAATCCACTTCTTTTTTCTTGAACCATTTTCTCTTTGCCTTTCCAAAATTGTCTCCTCTTCTTGCTCAACCACTTCCTCAATTTATCTATCTTTTTCGTCCTTCCAACTCTAGATTTTTTTGAACACTTGAAGTTGGGACACCTAAGACCTTAGAATTATTTGCATTGCCTCCTCTCGGCATCCTAGTCATTTGCTCAAGTATTTCCCCTACTCCAATTTCAAGATTCTTGATCGAAGCTTGGGTATTCTTAAAGTTCGTTTGGCTAACTTGAATGAACTGTATGAGAGTATTTTCAATGGTGGAAAGCTTGTCTTGTAACTCTTGGGGCTCATTATGAGGTTGAGATTCTTGCTCCCATGAGGAATTTGGGTGCTTCATCGTTCCCGAATCATAAGGACTCAAGTATGAATTTCCCATGTAATTGCCCTCTTCTTGTACCATTATTGACAAGGAACTAGCCTCACAATAACCATTTTCATGCTCTCCTCCACAAAAATCACAATTTAAATATTGTGGTTGGATTGCCCTCACTTGCATAGCTTGAAGTTGCTTAGACGCCACCTCCAACTGCTGAATGATCAACATCCTTTGAGCAAGAAGAGTAGTCACAAAAGTTCCATAGCTTTATTTCTTTTTTTCTGAAACTAAGAAGACGATAAAAAAAAAAACAAACACAAAGGAAAATAAAACAGAAACACAAATTGTCTAAATTAGAGGTTTTGCTTGTTACTTATGATATTAACAACACTAATCCCCAGCAACGACGTCAAAAACTTGTTGAGACCACGACAAGTATACCAGACTTTTGCAAGTAATAAAACGGTGTGAATTGGCTATCGTCCACAGGAATCGGTTGTCAAGTACCAATTCACAAGTTAAACAACTATTTAAACGAATATTTGGTATGAAGAGAGCTCAAAGCAGAAAATAAAACAATTAAAGGCAATTGAAATATTTTTGGATTTTCTTTTAAACAATTAAACAAATACTTAGAAGGTAAAAATGGAGATAAAAGCACTAAGGATTTGATTTCACCCAATTATGAATCCGGATTCCTCATAGACAAGGAATCCTATGAATTATCGAAAACCCGATTATCCTAATCCCAATTGATTTGTTGAAGGTTAAATTCCCTTTAATTAATTGAAACCTAATTCCTTAGTGAATCAATTCTACCAAAACCCTTTAATTAGATAATTCCTTAGGCCTAATTAAAGGCAAGGTGATGTTGTGGTACAATCACATCAATCAATTCATCCATTCCTAGATAAACCCAATTAATGGTAATGAATACAAGAGTCAAGTCCACATATCACCATTCCTAGCATATACATGAACCCTCAAAACATAAGAATGGTAGCTAAGCATTCAAATGTCATTAAGCAAAGTAAACATCACATCAACAACCAATAGTTCATAAGATAATCAAAGAGTTAATTAAGCATCATCATAAAAAGGATTACATCAAAACCCTAGCTAAAGAGGGAATTAGCTAGACATGCTAAACCCTAAAATAAAATAAAAAAGAAAGAAAGAGAGTAAGAAAACTCCATTAGAAACCAGAGGGTTTTTCTCCACACCCTGTGCGGCTACTTCTCATTTAAGAGCCTCAGCCTCCATGGGCTTCCCTAAGGCCATCACTCAATTGCCATTCATTTCTTTACATGGGCCTCCTGTTGCTTCTTTCTTTCCTTCAATTAAGGGGGTTGCTAAGGGCACCCCCCTTAAACAGTAAAATACCGAAAATGCCCCCAACAAAAAAGCTTTAAAAGCCTTTTTTTTTACACTATCATTGTTACCCTCGCAGATTACCAAATTCAGATAGTTGTAAAATTTTTCTGGAATCTCGAAAATAACAATTGGTTTTTCGCAAATACCTTGTTCGCTCGCAAATTAGGTAATTGCGAAAAAAATTTTGATTTCCTTCACTCGCAAATAAGGTATTTGCGAGTGAAGAAATTTTTTTTACACTCGCAAATAAGATAATTGCGAAGGAAGGAAAATTTTCCTTTACTCGCATATACCTTATTTGCGAGTGAAGGAAAATTTCCTCTTCCTTCACACGCAAATACAGTATTTACGAGTGAAGGAAAATATTCCTCACTCGCAAATACCTTATTTGCGGGTGAAGGAAGATTTTCCTCTTCCTTCACTCGCAAGTTAGGTATTTGCGAGTGAAGGGAAATTTTGCTCACTGGCAAATACCTTATTTGCGAGTGAGGAAAATTTCCTTCACTCGCAAGATTATCTTAAAAATATTGATTTTAATTTGTTATTTGTTTCAGTAATGCCGCGCACCAGGGGAGCAGGTTGGTTGGCCGGTAGGGAGGCGGAGGCGGAGGCCAATAGGTTGGCGGTTGAGGCTGCGAGAGCAGAGGCTCAGCGACAGCGACGACAGCAGCGGGATGCTATGACTGCTTCGCACCGCCGGAGATTGGTTGATAGTATAGCTGCCCCGAGCAGAGGGGGACGTCGTACACCTCAACCTCAGTAGGAGCCACCTTAGTACGAGGACGACAAGGCATCTCAGTACGAGTCACCTCAGGACGAGGGACATGAGGACGAGGGACAACACGACGAGATGCATATTAATGCACAGGCAGAGGAGGGACCATTTCCTGGAGGACCTTCCGATACATCGCTCCTGACTTCATTCAAAGACCACATAGCTTACAGCTTGTGGAATGGAGAGGTAATTATTGTTTACTGTTTTTAAAACATTTAAGGTTTTTTTTTTTTTTTTTTTACTTTTGTATAATTCATGACAAGACGTATATTTTTATGTGTGCAGGATCGGGAGGACCCGCTTAGGGTTTTTGCGCACGGGAAAAAGTGGTAGAAGTGGTTTGGCGAGCGTTAGCCACTACCACCAGCAGTACAGGCTCATGTCGATCGAGCTCGTCTGTCGCCTCTTATGTATTGCAGCTATCCGATGGTAGATAACTCGCTGCTGACAGCGTTTTCCGAGAGGTGGCATATGGAGACCAGCTCGTTCCACCTTCCGTTCGGAGAGATGACCATCACGCTGGATGATGTGTCATGCATTTTGGGCATCCCGATCAGAGGTGCATTGTTTATACCCCCCGAGATGGACATAGATATTGCTATATCAGTTCTGCAGTCGTTGTTGGGGGTATCTTATGAGGATGCTCGGGCGGAGGTGACGGGCACTGGGTGGGCATCTATCAGTTTATATTGGCTGCAAGACCTTTATGATGCACGGAGAATTGAGGGTCCGATGGACGAGGCAGCAAGGGCATTCATACTGGTGCTACTCGGGATGACTCTGCTGACGGATAAGACTAGCACTTGTATTGACTGCAAATATATCGAGCTGCTGCGTGAGTTGGAGCTGGTGGGACAGTGGTCATGGGGAGCTTTAGCCCTATGCCACTTGTACGGTTATCTTGGTGACGCCACCAGGTTGGCGTGTCGTGGGTTAGTGGGTTACATGACACTCTTTCAGGTAGCAGTGTGTTATTAAATTAGAAAATTAAATTTACAATTGTTGTAATTCTGACGTGTTTTTGTAACTGATTCGTTATTTGTGACAGGCCTGGATCTACGCGTATTTTCCTACTTCGGTGTTAGATCGGAGACTTGTTGAGGGTTACGAGGGTGCGCCTGTACGCGCTAACCGCTGGAGAAGCAAGAGGGGTCATGGGAGGGTGCTTCCATACAGGCAAGCATTGGATGCGCTGACCGTTGATGACGTGTGCTCGGCATCATGGGCCGCATATAGACAGTATTCCCCATTCGATCCGGTGGCATACTTTTCGGGGTACCTTCGGTGTGGGAACACTATAGTGCCGTACCTGCCTGAGAGAGTACTGCGACAGTTCGAGTTCAGGCAGGAGATTCCTCGACAGCCACCACGACGTCCCTCGGCTGAGGCCATTAGTCTTAACTGGATGTCCCGTCACCTGTACTCTATTAGATACCTATTTCGGTTGAGGTTGGCCAGTTATCCAGCTGAGTGCGCCCAGGATTACTTGGATTGATACTACAGGCACTCGCATCCACTGCTGATACCTCCACAGGCCCCACCTCCACAGGCTTCACCTCCGCAGGCTCCACATGATGCACATGTTGATTGTGTCCCTCGGGTAAGGAATAATAAGTTTTTACATTGTATATATTATGTCTAGTCGTAACGTCATCTATTTTTTCTTCCCTATATAATTTACTTATGTTATTATGTATTTATGTCATTTGTAGGTGGCTTATGTTCATGCGGTTAGTAGGTTGGATAGAATTGCCGTCATGCTGCATCAGATCCTTGATTACGCACAGGAGGGAGATGACATGTGTGACTACCTTCGGGAGGTGCTTCGGATAGCGGAGGATCAGGAGCGCTGAGTTGTTTTATTTTTTTATAATTTATTTTCATACGAACACTTAGTATTTATTATGTAAATATTATTGTTATTGTTATTGTTATGTAAATATTATTGTTGTTATTAATACACCTCCGCAGACTATTATTATTGTTATTGTTATTGTTATTATTTGCTAGTGATTCCATTACACTCGCAAATTAGGTATTTGCGAGTGTACAAATTTTTTGTTTACTCGCAAATTATCTATATGCGAGTGTACAAAAAAATTGGACACTCGCAAATATCTAATTTGCGAGTGTAAGAACAAGAACCACTCGCAAATTATATATTTGCGAGTATGCACAAATTTACACTCTCGCAAATAACTAATTTGCGAAAATATACCTTCTTTCGCGAATATCTAATTTGCGAGCGTCACGTCTAATTTGGGAAATTTGGGAGAAAACTATTAGTACTTGTAAAAAATGGAACGGCCTTCACATATTTATCAAAAAATGGATCCGCGTATTAATAAATTATTCTGTCTTGAACTTATTGTTCTTTTTCCCTTTTTTTCCTTCTAGATGTCCGAAACATATTAGCATCGAAAGGTTTTAACGAATGCGCTATTTTTTTAATTGCTCACTCGCAAATATGATATTTGCGAGTATGTGCTTCACTCGCAAATATCATATTTGTGAGTGAAGAATTAAACAAAATAATATACTCGCAAATATGATATTTGCGAGTCAAGCACTTACTCGCAAATATCATATTTGCGAGTGAGCTAAATTAAAAAAAAAAAAACTTTTTGTGGAGTATTTTGGGAATTACACTATTCACGGGGGGTGCCCGTAGCAAATTAAGGGTGTCCTTAGCAAAAGCCTTCAATTAATTGTACTTGGCCCACACTTTGTTTTATTTCAAGACCAGTGGCTCACGTGAGCTTCTATGGAATTGCCAAATCCAATTCAATTGGAATTCAAATTGTTCAGCTTCACGTTTTCTTCCTTGGTGCGGTGCAGTAAGAATTCCATGTGTGAATTTGATTTTCCTTTATTATTTCCTACAAATGTTAGCAAATAAAAACAATCTTAAATTAACTCTACAACTAAGAAAATAAACTAAATTACTTAAATCACTATTAAAAACTCAAGTAGTTAAACTTAGGGACAACACTCAATCAACTTGCACAGTTAGAAGCAAAAATCCACCCATTAAATACACAAAAATTACATAATCTAGAAGATTATCAGAACCACGAACTGTGAGGTTTAGGAAGTTGTTACTAGCCGTGTCTAGTTGGATCCATAGCGGGCACCGACTATGCTTAGAGGTTGGGTAGAGTGTCCGATGCGTAAGTTATCGTG
Organism: Ammopiptanthus mongolicus; assembly: GCA_039655645.1. Taxonomy (NCBI): domain Eukaryota; kingdom Viridiplantae; phylum Streptophyta; class Magnoliopsida; order Fabales; family Fabaceae; genus Ammopiptanthus; species Ammopiptanthus mongolicus. The sequence goes on from CM077345.1 coordinate 41,033,529, forward strand.
CGTGATAACTATTTTATTTATAAGGCATATAGTAAGTTCACCTGTTCAGTAATATTATATGTCTTATGAATCAGGGCTAATAATTTCTTTCACAAGAAATTAAATGGCTCGAGGGCGCGGTAAAGAGCCCAAGGTAGAGGATGTGACAGAAGGGCCACCGAGGGAACAGCTAAACCAAGAAATGGACATGCAGAGACTTCCCACATGGATGGTTTGGAGGAATCCACTGAGACCTTAAGGGCAGTCAGGGAGTTGGCAACTGCTATGCTACAACAGACGCACCAGAACGCTGAACTTTTGCACATGACCATGGAACAGCAACAGAGGCAGAATTAGAGGCATGATGTGGATGCGGAAGATGCTGGACTAAAAACTTTTCTGAAGGGGAAGCCGCCGCAATTTAATGGTGACTTCGATTTGGAAGGAGCAGAGCTCTGGATACAAGAGCTAGAGAAAATCTTTGCTACTATGCATTGTCGCAAAGACCGTAAGGTGACATATGCATCGTTCGTGCTGACAGGAAGTTCCGAGCTATGGTGGATGGGAAAACGAAGGATGTTGGAAGGAGAGAGCAGAATAATCAACTGGGAGTTATTCCAAGAGTGCTTTCTGGAAAATTACTTTCCTCGATTGATGAGGAGAGAGAAAGAGAAGGAATTTATGAGCTTGAAACAAGGAAGCATGTCAGTGGGAGAGTATGCGGCAAGGTTTGAAGCATTACTCAAGTTCTCAGAGTTCTACCAGAGGTACCCGGAAGAGGAATAGGTATGTCGTCGGTTTGAAGACGGGTTGAAGTATGAGTTACAGCGGATGATAGCACCACTGAACATCTCAAGGTTCCCAGAGATGTTGGAAAGATGTTCTATGATTGAGAACATAGACAGAAAGAGTGAATCGCAATAGCAACAAAGGAGTGGAGGACCCATATGAAGCAACACTCATCAGAAAGGCAAAGGCAGAGGGGGTAGGCCCCAATCTGGAGGAAGACCATATGAGCGCCCAGTCGCTTTAGGAGGAGCGGGGACTGGAGGATCTGGAGCAGTGCAGTTGAGGCCGCAAGGATGCTTCAGATGTGGGGGTCCGCATCTCATCAGAGACTGTACAGTGAGTGGAGACCGTCAATGTTTTCACTGTGGCAAGATGGGCCACTTTGCCAGAGACTACAGACAGCGGGCTCAACAGCAGCAACCCGTTGTTGGTAATCGAGGAGCAGGGGCAAGACCGCAAGCTGTAAGATCGCAAGCGGCAAGACCACAAGCTATGGGAAGGGTGTTTGCCGTGAAAGGAGCTGAGTCCTCTCGATCCCCTGATCTCATTCAAGGTATGTGCGTAGTGTCGGGTAAATTGTTGTCCGTGTTGTTTGACTCAGGAGCCACTCATTCATTCGTGTCTCTTGAATGTGTGAAACACTTGAAATTGTTTGTGTCATTACTTCCATATAATCTGACTGTTTCTACTCCTACGAATGATTCTTTGACTACCATGTCTGTTTGCTTAAAATGTCCAATTGTTGTAGAAAATAGGTCTTTCCTTGTTGATCTAGTTTGTTTGCCTATGCAACAATTAGATGTTATCCTAGGTATGGACTGGCTCTCAGCCAACCATATACTATTAGATTGTGCAAGGAAAACCTTAGTATTCCCCGAGCAACCTAGTTTGATGCCTGCCAATAGTGAGGATCTTCAAGGAGGTAATGGATCTCAGAAATACGTTATGTTGTTCTCCATGGAAGTGAAAGAGCCTCCTGAAACAAGTTCTTTGCCTGTGGTGCGAGAGTTTCCGGAGGTATTTCCAGATGACGTTCTGGGGTTGCCACCTGAGAGGGAAATCAAATTTGCAATAGACCTTGTACCTAGAACAGGACCAATCTCCATAGCACCATACAGAATGTCGCCGGCAGAGTTAGCAGAGTTGAAGAAGCAGCTAGATGATATGCTAGGAAAAGAATTCGTCAGGCCAAGCATATTGCCATGGGGAGTACCCGTTCTATTTGTCAAGAAGAAGGATGGAAGTTCAAGATTGTGTGTTGACTATCGACAGCTGAACAAGGTAACTATCAAGAATAAGTATCCTCTGCCAAGGATAGACGTCCTGATGGATCAATTGAAGGGAGCAGCCATATTGTCAAAGATTGACTTAAGATCTGGCTATCATCATATCAGAGTCAAGAAGAAAGATACACCAAAGATAGCGTTTAGGACTCGATATGGACATTACGAGTACCTAGTTATGCCCTTCAGCGTAACCAATGCACCAGCAGTGTTTATGGACTACATGAATAGAATTTTCCGGTCATTTTTGGATAAGTTCGTGGTGGTATTCATTGACGATATCCTCATCTACTCATCAAACCGGGAGGAACATGAGGAGCATCTCCGGATTGTGCTCTAAGTGTTGAAGGACAGACAGCTGTATGCAAAGCTATCCAAGTGTGAATTTTGGCTAGAGGAGGTATAGTTTCTGGGGCATGTGATCAATAGAGAAGGTATAGCAGTGGATCTGGCAAAGGTAGAGGCAGTAGTCCAATGGGAAAGTCCAAAGACGATCAGTGAAGTAAGAAGTTTTCTTGGATTGGCTGGATACTATAGAAGATTTATAGAAGGCTTCTCGAAGATTGGGCTACCTATGACGCAATTGACAAAGAAATGTAAGATATTTGAGTGGACAGCGGAATGTGAAGCCAGTTTCCAGGAGTTGAAGGAGAGGTTGACTATGTCACCAGTGTTGGTATTGCCAGACCCTTTGGTGCAGTTCGAGGTGTACTGTGACGCATCATATCAAGGTTTGGGATGTGTGCCAATGCAAGAAGGGAGAGTAGTAGCTTACGCTTCAAGGCAGTTGAGGATTCATGAAAGGAACTATCCGACTCATGACTTGGAGTTAGCAGCGATAGTATTCACTCTGAAGATATGGAGGCACTATCTCTACGGGACCGAGTTTAGTGTCTACAGTGACCATAAGAGCCTGAGATATCTGTTCGACCAGAAAGAGCTGAACATGAGGCAGAGGAGGTGGATAGAATTTGTCAAGGACTACGAGTTCGAGCTGCATTATCATCCAGGGAAGGCTAATGTGGTAGCAGATGCCCTGAGCAAGAAATCGTTGCATGTATCTGCCATGATGGTCAAAAATCTAGAGTTGGTGGAGCAATTCCGAGATTTGAATCTGGGGGGAGAATGGTTCGAAGATAAAATGTGTTTGGGGAGACTCACTATCTCCAGTGGCTTTCTCAAAACAGTTAAGGAGAAACAAAAAGCGGATTAGTATCTTCAGAAAATGAAGGACTTAATTCTCAATCAGCGAACCTCAGAGTTTAAGGTGGATGCAGATGGAATTATCAGGTTCAGAGGCAGAATCTGTATACCAAACTATGAAGAAATCTGGTGGATGATCTTGGAGGAAGCACATAAAAGTAAGCTAAGTTTCCACCCAGGTGCCACAAAGATGTACCAAGATTTGAAGAAGATGTTTTGGTGGCCTGAGATGAAGAAAAGAGTAGCAGAATATGTGTTGTCGTGTTTGACGTGTCAGAAGGTGGAGATTGAACATCAGAAGCCCGGAGGATTATTGCATTCGTTGGACATTCCTGAGTGAAAATGGGATGGGATTGCAATGGATTTTGTGACCGGGTTACCAAGAACTCAAAAGAGGCATGACGCCATATAGGTAATCATCGATAGGCTGACAAAATGAGCCCATTTCTTGCCTATTGGTGAAAGTTACACATTGGAGAATCTGACGCAGATCTACATCAAAGAAATAGTGAGGTTGCATGGAGTACCTACAAGCATCATATCTGACAGAGACCCGAGATTCACATCAAGATTCTGGAAACAGCTGCACGGTGCATTGGGGACCAAACGGAGGATAAGCTCAGCTTACCATCCCCAAACAGATGGACAGTCAGAGAGGACGATCCAATCATTAGAGGATTTGTTGAGAGCCTGTGTACTCGAACACACGGGGAGTTGGGAAGATGTCTTACCTCTGATAGAGTTCACAATAAGCAACAGTTTCCACACGAGTATCGGTATGGCACCGTTTGAAGCTCTGTATGGAAGGAAATATCGAACACCGTTGTGCTGGTAGGAAACGGGAGAAAGTCAAGTACTAGGGCCAGACATGATTCAGCAGACAACGGAACAAGTGAAGATGATCCGGGAAATGATGAAGGCAGCTTAGGACAGGCAGAAGAGTTACAGTGACAAGAGGAGAAGACCTCTAGAATTCCAAGAGGGAGATCATGTCTTTCTGAGAGTTACACCTAGACCAGGTATTGAAAGAGCTATCAAGTCTAGGAAGCTTACTCTAGGGTTTATTGGGCCATTTCAAATTCTTCGTCGAATTGGTCCAGTAGCCTATCATGTTGCCTTACCTCCAAAATCTGTCTAACCTTCACGATGTCTTCCATGTGTCACAACTCCGAAAGTACTATCCCGATCCTTCTCATGTCATCGAACCTGAGTCTATATAGTTCAAAGAAAACCTAGTGTATGAAGCCGTACCAATGAGAATAGCGGATCAAAGAGTGAAGGAACTCCGTGGTAAACACATCCCCCTAGTGAAGGTAGTTTGGGATGAAGTTACAGGCGATGCAACTTGGGAAAGGGAAGCTGATATGAAAGAGCAATACCCTCATGTCTTCAAAGGTATGCTAAATTTCAGGGACGAAATTTCTTTTAAGGGGGGTGGTAATGTAACACCCCGTTTTCTTGATTAGTGTATGGGACATTAATTAAGCATGCTTAAGGGCTTAATTAGGTTCCTTATGTATTGAGGAAGCCATGGTTAAAATTTGGGACAATTTGGCCTTTGAACGGGTCGAGAAACTGGAAAAACGTGAAAGATCAGAGTAAGTCAGTGTCCAAAGTTTAGACGTGGAGAAACCCCACGCTCAAACGTTGACCGTTGACGTTAGAGCGTGGGTAGTTGTACGTCAGAGTGTGGAATAGGGGACGCGTGGAGGTGCACGTGTTAGCGCGTACGCGACGTGTGGCAGAGATGTGGCGATCAGCGCTCCACGCTAGAGCGTGGAGTTTTCCCACGTCAGAGCGTTCCCACGCTAAAGCGTGGAGTTTTCCCATGCTCAAGCCTGGACAGCTTGACAACATTACGTAACTTTTCTCTTCTCTTTTCTCTTGGCACGAAACTCATTAGTTTCAACTGCAAGAGAACTTAGAGAGAGAAGGTCTGAGATTCCTAGAGAGAGAAACTTGAGTTTGAGGTCGATCGAGGCGTCGGATCGTGATTCCAACTACACCATTGTGATCAGGGCTTTGAGTACTATGACTTCCACGAATTGGTTTCTCGATTTCTCCAAGGTAAGCTCGAATCTCTAACACGTCGACCTTAGTGTTCTTCGTATGTTTCGAGCTTCTCCCTTGAATCTTCTTGGTTTTGCTATTGTCCTAGGGTTAACAATGTCGTTTATACGTTGTTTTCGTGATTAGGGCAAAGTTCCAGGGATCGCGTGAGGACTGATTCTTGGAGCTTGAGGCTGTGAGGAAACAGCCCCTGTCTTGGTGAGTTTTCTCCTTCAATTTCGTGGCTTCTTCCTTTGGTTCATTGATTCGGACCCTAGGATCGTTTGTTGTTGTTTTCGTGATCGTTTCTGAGTTTCTGGCTGTTACTGGACCCCATGCGTCTGCTCGGGGCATTGTTGGCCCAATGTGCATGTCGGTGGTATCTTTGGCTGTGTTGAGGAGCTGTGCGTTGGATTCGTTGAAAGGCGTTCGAGGTTGCTAGTTGTAGAGCTGCAGCTGAAAGTTGCACGGAAATACGCGCCATCTGTTCAGGTGGGGGAAGGAATTACACTTGTCAGGGAGGCAAGAGTATAGTAGAATACATTGATATGCGTAGGGGATCCTAAACCCTACTAGTGGTTGAGTAATCGATAACACCTAAGTCCACATTGGCAACTACCAGAAAATGGTACCGATGGAGGCTTAGGCATTGTAGGTTTATCACTATAGGTTGATACTATGTTAATCGACGTCGTATGCTTAACATGCTTATATGCCTGCTATGCTGTATTTGTGAATATGTGTTTTACCATGCTTGTGATAATATGCTTTATCGTCCTATTTGGTGATGTTATGGTATATGCTTTATTGCCTCATTCGATGATATGATGCTAATATGCTGTGAGATAATATGATATGGCATGTGTGACTGTTGGTCTGCCTAAAGCTAAGAGATGATCATTGTGAATTGGGTGATGGGTGGTATAAGATCATTTGGTGGTGATAAGCTATTGCACTCAACCTGGTGAAATGATTGAGGACTATGGATAGTCGTGAGCACTCTGTGTAACATCCCCCTCGCGGGTACTACATACTCGGACTCTAATGCGGAAATAAATCAAGAAAATAAAACGGTGGTTGCTTTCGGAAAATACTTTAATTAAGTAGCTACGTTCGAAAACGCAGTTTTAAAAATTTTCTACATGCATAGGCAATACAAGCTAAAGGTGAAGAAATAAACTCCTTATAGCACATCGGTATTCACTGTTCATAAAACTTAATCATAATATAAATTCTGGTCTAATAGATAACATATTACAAACTTGAAAACATAAGTTCAAAAGCGTGCAGTAATATAATATAAGACTGCTCAAAATAAAAGACTCCTAAGCTGGTCGGCTAAAAGTAGCCATTGGGATACAACCCAACGTCAGCTTCATCAGAACGCTCCGTCATCCGAGTCCTCACGTCTCCGCGGGGATCTATGAACAACATCTGTACATGTGTTCCAAAAACACAACAGGGTGTCCAACATGTACAGGCAAAGGTGAGATACTCATATATTAAGTTTATCACGATAGCCGCATAGGCGACAAACAGCAGTATAAACCTCCACAGATAAATACAGTTATATGAACAGTTACTATACAACACATTATAATATCTCAAACACAATCATGAGTTATAATAATGCATGAGACTTCAATATCATCTTTCTAATATATGTACTCCGGAGATTCTAACTTCCCTACATCGAGTGATAGGCCGTAGTAACACCGGTAACACAATTGTTCTCATGAGTCGGCCTCTCTATTTAGGTCCGAACTCCAATTGTTCCAGGGTACCACGTCATAACCATATCCTGAATACGCCAGTCTCAGATCGAGTTCATTCGTGTCTGGCAGCCGATTTACCACGGCACGGGGTTGCTACGCCACCGATCACTTGTGGGATCTCGAACACAGAATGCCCCTATAGACCTAGTGGTCTTGACTGATTAAATTCTCAACTACTAGAGTTGTAGCTCGATTTCAAATGGCACGTCTGCCGGTTCATGCATGTACACATAAAGTTTTCTGTTTTCTTTGCGTTCGTTCTTTCAAATGTCGAGACATAAAGTCCACGACTCGTTTCAAAAAGGCATTAAGCCCACTCAAATAAAAAACACAGGACACGAAGTTCGAGTGCTCAATCCACAAAACACTAGCCCCGACGTCTCGGCCACTAGGTTTGGGTTCGTCTCAAAGGTTCATCATTTTTCTTTTGGTTTCATTTTCTCAATACACTTTGGAAAACAAAACATACTTTGATTTTCTTGAAACAAAACATCCTTTTTGATCAAGTGAACATTTTTCCATGAAAAACACCTTTCTTGAAAACAAAAACTGTTTTCTAAGGTTTCACATCTTTTTAAAACGCTTTACTGAAATAAAACACATTTTGCACGACTTTTCACAAAAACCACTTTTTAAAAGAACATACTTTTCAAAAGAACATACTTTTCTTGAAAAGCAACACGTTTTCCAAAAACTACTTTTTAATTTCAAAACGCGTTTTTCAAAACTTTGTTTTCGATTCCGAGTCTTTTAACAATTATCGAGACATAGCCAGTCCTATGCTCATCCAGGACCTATATATATATATATATATATATATATATATATATATATATATATATATATATATATATCAACAGTTCAATATCAGAATAAGATATCATCCAAGGCATCCATGCCACAGTTATATCAAATAATCAACTATGCACAACACTTAACATCCAATCAATCCAGGATATAAATATATACATATACATCAAGTCTTAATTCAATCATAACACACTAATCAATCATATGCCATGAGGCTACCAAACTCAAAATGAACTGCCTCCCTTTACCTCACAAAAGTGTTCACTCCAAACTAGATCGGTTCTCGGCTCCGGCTCCGGTTCCGTTCGCATCGCCTAAAACAATCAAACACAATTCAATTCAAACAAAAAAGCAACATCAATCTATAACATCAAAACATAAGTTTTCTTCCCCAAGAAAGTATAGGGTTCGACCATGAAAGGATAAAAAGGCTACGGATCTCATTTGGTTCCAAATTTTTGGATGGTTGGTCCTTAAGCATGATTAACACTAAATCAAGTCCTATGACCCAAAAATTTGAGACAAAAATCATGGTTCTATACCCTATATGTTTCGGCCATGAAGAGGAGAAATAGGTTAGGAGCTTTGGTTGATGTTTTGCTCTTGGGTTTAGTGTTCAAAGACATCAAGTAAGCTAGAACAAGTGTTATATAGCCAAACATTGCAACAAAACCCATCCTTTCACCATTCTTAGGATTCGGCCCTCCCATGGAAGAATAGGGAGAAAATTTCTTTTGGGTTCATGCTTCTAGACACTCAAAGTACACATCATGATGGTTTCATAGAAATTGGTTTCATGATCATAGGATTTTTCTACAATTTTCTATGGATTTTCAAAGTTCTAGATCTAAACTTGGATCTTCATGAATCAAGTGATTCAAGAGATGAAATAGAGAGATTGAGAGAGTTAAGATGAGGATCATACCTCCTAGGATCAAAGATTAGTGAAGAAGAAACAAGTTTTCACTCAAAAACTTCAACTTTTGAAGATCAAACTAGGGTTTTTGTGATGAACTTTTGATGAACACTCAAGAACCCATGAAGAACATTAATAATAAGTGAGAGAAAGGAGAGAGAGAGTTAATGGCCGAAAGGCCTAGTGAGAGAGTGAGAGAGGTATTTATATTTTCATCCTATGGCAAACTTGTAAATAAGCAAAAAAAGTAATTTGGTAATTCCTTCAAAGACTAGGGGCATTTTGGTCATTTTCCTTATAAATATCTAGATATTTCTAGAAAGGTAATGATGACATGGTGAGTCATAGGGTCAGAATGGTTATTCCATAAATTCTCAGGAGCAAAACGGTCTTTTCATTCAAGGGCAAATGGTAATTATGAAAAGGGTCAAGGGCATTTTAGTCATTTCACGTCTAGATATTTTCTAAACGTAATCATTACACTCAAGAGTCACTGATGAGTCATAGCACACCATGTGACTTCAACCTTATCCGTAGCGGGTCACTGAAATCTCGTATTCAGCTCCAATCGTCTCCCAGTTCGAGTATTCGCCCGAATATAATATATTATTCCTGACTTTAGTCGTCAGGACGGATTTTATCAAAGATGTAAAGAATAAAATCCCGAGACTTACTGTCTCGTTCACGAGTCCAAATTAGGTCTCGATAGTAGAAAAAGGCTACTATCCGTGAAAAACGCAAACCGGGCTCAGTTTGAGCTTTCACCCGAAATTTAACCATGGCTTCCTATGGTTGTGTAGAACATTCCTATCTGGTCAGAATATTTTATTGTCATTTCTAAGGCCTCGAATAAAATATAAGTTCATAAATATAGAATAATTAGGAAAACTCGAAAGTTGGGGTGTTACACTCTGCTTGGTAGGGAGGGTTGGTGTTCAGTGTGTCAGATGACGGGATTGAGTTGCTAAGCTATTGATCGGAATGCATCGTGAGGATTCATGCTATATTTGCATCGTGTGGTGATGTCACAGCCGCATAGATCTGGGATTGTGCGAGGTCAAACCGGAACTACAGATAGATGCCTGGTAGGTCTACTGTAAGCTTCTGAGATCTCCGATGCGCCTTCCGACACCGCGACAGCTATTCCTATCGGGAATGGGGAATAGTATCACCCTGCTTGGTAGGGGGTGAGCATCCTGCTTGGTAGGGGATGTAATGTACCCGTGGGTGTAACGGAACTTGCTGCTCGGATGACATTTGACTTTCATCCTGCTTGGTAGGGGATTAGTGTCCTGCTTTGTAGGGGATACGTTGTGACGTAGGAATGTGGTCGCATCTTCATGTCATGTCTAGGTGCATGAGAGTGTTAGATGAGTAGTTACGATCAATAAACCCCGAGGATGGTTGTGCTATTAATGTATTTTCTTTACCTTTATCCCTATTTATGAAGAGATGTAGTTCTTAGCCCCTATTTTCTCTATATTGTATGTTCTCTTATAATGGTAAGAAGACCCGGTAGCAGAGCTAGACGACCAAGAGCTGGATGGAACTCCATACGAGCCCGATGCTGGTGGATGAGCCACAGACCCCGATCTTGGGATGTTCTAAGTGGCTGTAAAACGAGAACAAGCGAGGAGTACCCGTTCTCCACACTGAAGACGAGCGTGTTAGTGTAATAAGTGTATGTATGCCCAGTGAGTCTGTGTTTTGATGTATTTTGGGCGAGGAGAGGAAGTCATTTGTACTTCTTTATACCATGCTTTCTTCCTGAAGTTTGTGCACTCTAATAAAGATGTATACATATATACTATATGTGTGGATGTTTAAAGTTTTAAATACCCTCGTATGTGTAATAAGCGTGCTAACGGTTATAATGTAATCAGGATTAGTTAACTAGGTTCTTTAATGAGGCAAGGGGACGTCTCAATCGTCCCACAAGGATTATAAGGTGTTTTTGCTTCCAAATTTAAACCAATGGATCTATAAGCTAGGATTAACAAAAGTAACAAATATTTTGTGCGTGGTAGTGACCAGAAAAGCTATAGAAATTAACAGGAAAAATGACAAAAAGGTTATAGCAACAGATATTGGGTAAAATAGCTACGGGTATGTTTCCTTTGTAACTTCGAACTAGTATCAGTTATGCTTCGGGATATGCTGCAGCATATGGCTCCAGGAAATTAAAGCCATGTTATCCAACACAATAAAGATAAGGTTCATTAAATGCTCATATTCCTAAGCTCATATTAATTACACCCTCCTCGAATTAAGCATGTTCCAGCTAGCCTAAGGACTTGAAGATTATTCCTAATTCATTCAATGTTCCTAATTTTCTAATTAGCAACTTAATCCTTATCTTTTAATTACGTCCACTTGCATTACTTTTCCAAGTTTCAGCAAGCTCAAGTTCTAAATAAGCTGATAAGACTTAAAGAGAACACAAATAAAATAAGCAAAAAAGAAAATGCATCAGCACACCTTCAACATAACTTCAACTAGAAATTCATTACAAATTTATCATACCCATAGCTACAACAAATTTATCTCATGATGAGCTTATGAACACTAAGATAAAAATGTAAAATGGAGAATGAGTTCATTACAAAAGAAGATGACAAAATGGGAGACAAAAATGAAGGAGGCGCAGCTGCTGTCCTTTACTCAATAAATTGTCTGACGATGAAGATAAGGGAATGTTCCCTTTTTAGGGTAAAATCCCCTTTCCTCTCTCCTCCACTTTTGGGCCAAAAAGGTTAGTACACTTTTGTACTAGCCCAAATCCCTAGTACATCAGTGGTAGAGTCCAAGGACATGTGTAAGTTTGCTGCTAGTCCTCTTTGGACATGTCATCAGGAAAGAGCAAATTGTAAATTCATGTCCTTCAAGGAACACCCTCTGACTAAGAATGTTGCAGTATATCCCAGAGCATTATTTTCATTTCAGCACTCAGTAAGCCAAAACCTGTTGTGCACCAGGAACACAGTATTAAGCTCCAAAACTAATAAAAATAAGAAATTTATCCTAATGACATATAAAACTCTAAATTACTTTAAAACATATAAAACCTAAACACAACACTCAAAGACAACCAAAATTCAAGCTAGGAAAGCATAGATAACTCTCATGTCTAAGAGTTATCAGACCCCCAAACTTGAATCATTACTTGTCCTCTAGTGATGCCAAGATAGATAAAAAGACACACAAAAGAAAAGCCTAAAGAAAATTAACAAACTAGCCTTACCACACAAACTACCCTGACTCAAACAGATATAAAATTAAGGCAGACCCACAGATTAAACCTCTCACACGATGAACAATCATGAATCACAATCAAGTGAATATTTATGGTTCCAGCCATTAACAACAAAGGACAACATGCAGCAACCTTTCCCTCTCAGAACAGTGTGTTCCTTTTTCACTCACAGGATCATTGGTTGCACTCAATCATCATTCACATGCAACTCTTTCTAAGCTTGACAGGTTTCTAACACACTTAACAAAAACCATGCAACTCATAGCTAGAGGGCTTTATTGGGTTAAAATGGGGCTTAGGTTAAGGTGGGGAAAGCATTTGGGAAGTGGCTAACAATAGGTGGAGTTCAGCTATACTTTTCCCTTCTTTTTTTTTTTTTTTCATGGTTCACCTTTTTGTTTTCTATAACCCAAAACAGATTCTAACACCAAGGAGTGCTGGTTTCCTCTTTCTACACTTGCTTCCTTTCATTCCTTCCTTATTTTTCTCTCTTTTTTCTTTCTTTTTTTTTTTTTTTTTATCAGAGAACAGTTTCCAACAATTAAGGGGCCTTTTTGCCCTGATACAGTCCTCTTCAGCTTTGCTTTTTCTTTTTCTTTTTTTTTTTTTTTTTTTTTTTATGAATATGTGACACAATGCTATTACCAGCAAAGATCATTCGTTTTTACACAACCAGCTGTCAAGCACCCCCAAACTTAAAATGGTGCATGTACTCAAGCACCCCCAAAGTTATGTTACAACAGTGTCACTAGGAAAGCATAGCCTCTACTCCAACTAGTTGGGACAATTGGTTTTTTCAGGGAGGGGCTTAAAATGTGGTTACAATAACAGAATAAAGGGCTTACGGCTCAAAGGGGTTAGTACAATGGAATTCATAGTAGGGTGGGCTAACAGGCTTTTAAACAAGTTACACCCAAGAAACAATTGTGCCTCTAGCAAAGGTGTGTGCTGTAAAGATGTGTCAACTTGCATTGTAACATCCTTTCCGGGGGCATCACATAACAGACATTTTATAAAAACTATAAGGCCGAAAAACGGGTTAATTAAAATCATTTAAGAAAGATTGGGTGAATTTTTACTTTTCACAATACATAACTGTAAAAGCTTGTAACCTTTTATGCATGTAGGGTAAATAGAAATATTTCATAATTTAAGTTCATAAAGGTTTACATAAAAACCCAACCCGACTAGAGAAATAAAACAGAAAGATATAGACTCAACATAAAGGATTGGAGACGCAGCTCCACCAAAGATAAAAGAAAGGTACAGATACTCTGACACCATACACTGTCCGACAACAGACTACACGGGAAGACATCCCTCGGGTCAACCGCTGAATACTTCCGCTGACTCCTCCTTTACGGAGACAAGCGAAAGAAATAGGAAGGTGTGGATAGATCACCTCACTCCTAGTCTCTTCACTCATCGCTTTCCAACCAGGCCCCATCAAACGAGACCTAACAGGAACCCTAGCAGGGACTACTGCCGATATTCTTATGGAAGGCATAACAAGAGTTGACTTAGAAGCAACTTTACTAACAAGCAACCTATCCCTAACAGAAGGAGAAGGCACTGAACACATCGGTAGAAAAGTCCATCTAGCATTCCACTTACGACTACAACCCTGACAGCAGCTAACATGAAGACAAGCGGTGAAGCGGTTAAGAACCCTTCCTCTGCGATCCTTGCGGATGGTGAGTGCAGCTCTTCAATGTACGCTGCTAGAAGCTCATCATGAGTGGAAGTCCAAACGTCGTAACCACTAGCAATCTCAGCAGAGAGATGCATCTAAAGCGCCGAGTGAAGTCTCGGTATCACGACCTTCTCAGGGGACAACCAGAGAAGCACACAACGATACATTACAAAGTAATGAGGTGAGATTCCCATTCATTAGCACAACACATGGCAGAAGTAAAAACGGTACGACCCATAAGACAACAAAATACTAGTCATGCATATCATACATCTCAATATCTCATAATATCCAATCAATAGCATAAGACATCATCAACATAAGATAATAGTGTATAACATATACATGTATCCATCAACAGTCATGCAATGCAATGCGATGTATATAACTCAATGCCATATACCACAGGGGTAAAACTCTAACCACTACTCCATGGAGCAAACAAATGTCGGAGAGAGTGAATGGGAGGACATGTTACGTCTACACCAGCCTTGGGAAAGATGCTACAACATTCGTATCTGGCTTTTACAGAAACATTCTACACCAAACATGAATAGTATGACATCTAGTCGAGGATATCGGTGTATTGTTCGGAGTCGCCCCGACACAAAAGAGCTACCAACTGGTCACATGTCAGCCTTTCCAACCCTGATACCTCCAAGACTATTTAAAACGTCACTGTAAGATTCGCACCCGCATCAAGGTGTAAGCTCAACTCCTAGGCTCAAAGCCTTACAAACTCATGCAACATAATACCAATGCTTCCATAAAGCAGATGCGATAAAATGTCTATCCACCAGATAAACCTCGTGATTCCACAGGAATCTTCTCATATAGGTTTTTCACCATTAAAGTGTTTTATAACATTTATCCATCGTAATAACTTCAAGATTCACTAAGGTTCTCTTTGTAACACCTCGTTTTCTTGAATAGTTTTTGGCATATTAATTAAGCATGTTTAATGGCTTGTTAATGTTCCTTATGTGTTGAGGAAGCCATGGTTCAAATTTGGGATAATTTGGCCTTGGAACGAGTCCTGAAAGTGGAAAAACGTGAAAGAACGAGTCCAGAAAGCAAAGGAAGGGTAATCGAGCAATTAATTAATGTAGGGTTAGAATATTAAATTAGACGGGGACTTGAGTGCAGCAGGCTTTTAGGGATAGCCTAAAATAATACATAAAATATTCCGGTAGTGAGTTATGCGGGAAAAAAGCGAAAGAAAACACCCAAGCGTGACGACGCGACAACCCGCGGTGACACGTGTCGCGATACTAAAGTGACACATAGAATTCCACTAACCTAACCTAGCCTAAGACCATGACACATGGATTCCACTATCTACATTAAGTTGCAACTTGTACTCCATTAACTCTCCTAACTACTATCCTAATGCCACCTAGCCTAACTTATGACACCTAAAGCACCTAACAAAGTGACACCTATTCTAACTTAATCTAATCTAATGGAACAAGGTAAAACAAGACTTCACTTCATCTTCCTATATATTTTTTGTCCAGAGAAGAAAGTGAAGAGTGAGTACCTAAAAGCTAAAGAAAATAGCCATTGTTGGAAGCTTTGAAGCTTGGTTGGGGTGTCACCGGAAAATCGTCTCCAGAGAGTCGTCCACCGTTGGATCGTGCTAAAAATTGGTAAGACGGTTCAAGACACCTATTACTTCATTTCCACCGTTCGGATCGTTGGTTTGAGCTCCTGAGTGTGAGATATTAAGCTCGTACCGTGGGCCTAGAGTGTGAGAAACTCATCCTGTATACCACCCACCCTGTCACCATAAAATAGTCGTCAGAGATTTAGAAATAGAAATCCTATTCAGCATCATATCAGCTCTTCAATTTGGGCAGGTTTAAAAAATTACATCAGTGTAGTTCTGGAAAATTCAAAGTGGCTTTTAGGTGATGGCTTTAGCATTAATTTTTGGTGTGATTCTTGGCTATCTAGGCCTGTTGTTGAGCTCCTTGATATTCCATCTTCTCTGCATAAAAATTTGAAATCTTCTGTTAAAGATTTTATCAGTCAAGGATCTTGGAACAATCCTCCATCCCTTTTTCACAGGTCCTCAATTTTTTCAGTAGATATTAGCAGCACTCATATTCCTATGGATCAAGTATCTGATTCTATGATCTGGAAATTAAATCCATCAGGTATGCTGATCTTAAAAGAAGCTTATAATTTTTTGCACATCAGTAAGCCTGTGGTTCCCTGGGGTGAGATCATTTGGAGTCAACCCATTCCTCCTTCAATCTTTTCTTCTTTGGAGATTATTGCACAATAAATTTCCTACTGATGATCAACTTTGGCAAAGAGGTTGTACTATGATGTCTATGTGTAGTTTATGCCATTCTAATTATGAAACTACTGATCATTTATTTCTTCATTGTGATTATGCTCAAAATTTCTGGTGCTGGCTTGGTAATTGTGTGAATATGCATGTCGATACTTCTTCAATCCAGGCTGTGCTATCACTTTGTAGCAGAAATTGGAGTTCTCACACAAAAGAGGTAATCTTATCTGCAATAGTCAATGTTGTTTGGGTTATCTGGTTTAGTAGAAACCAGATGAGGTTTGATAACAAATCCATTTCTTTTAGGTTTGCTTTGAATCTTATTTCTTCAAATATTCAACTCTCTGGTAGATTTTCAAATGGTTTTCTGAACAAAGATGTCTCGGATTTTATGGTTTTAAAGAAGTTTTTAGTGGTTGGAAAAGTATCTAAGGCTCCTACAATTGTTGAAGTGCTTTGGCAGCCCCCTCCCTATTATTGGATCAAAGTAAATACCGATGGATCAGCTCATTCTGGTGGTTTAGCAGCCTGTGGTGGTATCTTTCGAGACAAGTCAGGAGCTGTATTGGGTTGTTTTTCTTATCATTTAGGTGCAGCTTCTACTCTTTTTGCTGAGATAATGGGTGCTATCATTGCAATTGAAGCTGCAAACAGAAGAGGTTGGAGAAAGTTATGGCTAGAATGTGACTCAATGTTGGTTGTTCATGCATTTTCCTCACTGAAGATTGTTCCTTGGCAGTTGAGAAATAGGTGGTTAAATTGTTTACATATAGCTAGGGGCATGACATTTCACTATTCTGACATTTATTGGGAAGGTAATTCTTGTGCAGATAAACTTGCTAACTATGGCATTCAAGTATCTGGCTTAGTTTGGTGGGACTTGCTTCCTTCTTTTGTTAGAGAGGATTTTTTTCAAGAATCGGTTCCTTTTACCTTTTTATTGGTTTGTTTGATTCTTTCATGGGCATTGGTTTAAGTCCCCCCATGCTCTTGTACTTTTTTCCTTTTTTAAATAAATATAGGGTGGAGTACTCTTTTTCCTTCCTAGTGTTTTTTCCTTAAGGAGGGTTTTGCATCAGAAGGTTTTAACGAGGCTTAACACCTTCATTAAAAAAAAAAAAACTGGTGTGACCCCCCCAAAAATCAGTGCATGGCTCAAATCAGTTACTTTGGCCTCCAACTTATTTCAGCCCAATGAACAACCACACCACCACCTGGGACAGTTATCCCACCTGCATTCACAACTTCCATTCCTCTTTGTTGCTTCTTTTTTTTTTTTTTTGAGTTAGTGCAAATAAAAATAAAACAAAAATAACAGAATAAACTAAGGAAATTTTTGCTGGGCTGTCTTCCAGTAGCGCTTGGTTTACAGGTCCTCAACCTAACTTAGAGCATGTGGAACATCAAGGATCAGCCATGACTGTGGTGGTCTGTGCCTTAGCAAATGGCTCACCCCAGTAATGCTTGACCCTTTGCCCGTTTACCTTAAAGGTTCTACCAGAAGCTGCATCAAGCAATTCAATGGCTCCATGAGAATGGACATGAACAATGGTGAAAGGTCCAGACCATCTAGATTTTAGCTTCCCTAGGAACAGCTTCAGCCTGGAATTGAAGAGCAAAACTTGCTCTCCTTTTGCGAAGTCTCTCTTCTGAATTTTTCTATCATGCCAGGCCTTTGTTTTGGCCTTGTAAACTTCTGCTCCCTCATATGAAAACAACCTGTGTTTCGCAAGGTCATTGAGCTGCAGCATGGGAGCTGCTCCAGCCTATGCTAGATCAAGATTGAGATTTTTAACTGCCCAAAAGGCTTTATGCTATAGCTGAATAGGCAAATGGCATGCCTTTCCATAGACTAGCCTATAGGGTGACATTCCTAAGGGGGTCTTGTCGGCAGTCCTATATGCCCAAAGAGCATCTTCCAAATGAAGGGACCAGTCTTTTCTGCTTGGGTTCACCACTTTTTCCAAACTTCTTTTTATTTCCCTGTTGGACAGCTCAGCCTGCCCATTGGTCTGTGGATGTTATACTGTAGAAACTTTATGCCTCACCCCATATTTTGCTAGGACACCATCGAACAACTTATTACAAAAGTGAGTACCTTCATCACTGATGAATGCCCTAGGGGTGCCAATTCTTGTAAAAATTTGCTTCTAAACAAACTTCACAACAGCTCTAGCATCATTGGTGGGAAGAGCTACCGCCTCCACCCATTTTGATACGTAGTCTACAACCACCAAAATGTACAGATTACCAAAAGAAGGGGGAAAGGAACCCGTGAAGTCTATGCCCCATACATCAAACAACTCAACTTCCAAGATGGAATTGAGGGGCATCTCATTTCTATCTGAAATGTTCGCTACCCTTTGGCATCTGTTGCAGCCCTTAACAAAGCTGTAAGCATCTTTGAATAATGTAGGCCAAAAATACCCGGCCTGGAGGACTTTAGCAGCCGTCCTCATTCCTCCAAAATGTCCACCACATGGGGATGAATGACAATGCAAGGGCATATTTGGGACTTTTGTTTCGGCCACGCACCTTCTAAGCAAATGGTTAGCACAGTTCTTGTAAAAGTATGGCTCATCCCAGCAAAACTGCTTTGCCTGATGGACGAACCTTTTTCTTTGTTGTGAACTTAAATCTACAAGGACAATACCACTGGCTAGATAGTTTACTAGATCAGCATACCATGGTGTTTCAGCATCTTCCAGAGAAAGCAACTGCTCATCAGGGAACAGTTCTTTGATCTCAGAATTCTTTGCGGCCTCCTTCCCCTCAGACAGTCTTGACAAGTATTCTGCCACTTGATTCTCAACTCCCTTCTTATCCCTGATTTCTAAGTCGAACTCTTGCAACAAGAGCACCCATCTAATCATTCATGGCTTTGCATCCTTCTTGGCAATCAAGTATTTGATGGCAGCGTGATCAGTACAGACAATGACCTTTGTGCCAACAAGGTAGGGTCTGAACTTGTCAAATGCAAACACAACAGCCAACAACTCTTTCTCTGTAGTGATGTAGTTCAATTGAGCTTCAATCAATGTTTTGCTGGCATAATATAGAGTGGAATACCTTATCTTTCCTCTGGCCCAGGACAGCTCCCACTGCGAAGTCACTAGCATCACACATCAACTCAAATGGCCTAGACCAATCTGGGGCAGTTGTGACTGGTGCAGTGATTAGAGCCGTCTTCAGAATCTCAAAAGCTTCCAAACAGTCTGGTGTGAAATCAAAGATCCTATCATGCTCTAGGAACTGGCACAGAGGTTTGGAGATTTTGGTGAAGTCCTTGATAAATCTTCTATAGAACCCAACATATCCTAAGAAACTTCTCCCTCCTTTAACTGAGGTAGGTGGTTGCAGCTTTTCAATTACCTCGATCTTGGCTTTGTCTACCTCCATACCTTTCTTAGAAACCTTGTCACCTAACACAGTGACCCAACACAATTCCTTCTTGAACCATGAAGTGACACTTTTCACAGTTTAACACCAAGTTTGTTTCCTCACAACGATCCAAGATCTGTTCCAGATTTCCAAGGCGTCCCTGGAATGACTCTCCAAATACTGAGAAGTCATCCATTAAAATTTCCATGGATTTCTCAATAATATTAGAGAATATGGCCATCATGCATCTTTGGAACGTTGCTGGAGCATTACAGAGGCCAAATGGCATCTTTCGAAAGGCAAAGGTGCCATAGGGACAAGTAAAGATGGTCTTCTCTTGGTCTTCGGGTGCTACCTCAATTTGATTGTAACCAGAGTATCCATCCAAAAAGCAATAGCACTCCTTCCTAGAAAGCCTATCCAGCATCTGATCAATAAAAGGCAAGGGAATGTGGTATTTTCTTGTGGCTTTATTCAACTTCCTATAATCCATATAAATCCTCCACCGTATGACTGTTCTGGTGGGGATTAGCTCATTTTTCTCGTTAGCCACAACTATTACTTCCGCTTTCTTTGGCACACACTGAATTGGGCTTACCCAAACACTGTCAGAAATAGGGTATATAATCCCAGCATCCAGGCACTTGATCACCTCTTTCTTCACCACTTCCTTCATGATAGGATTTAGTCTCCTCTTGCTCTCTATACTATTCTTGGCTTCAGGCTCTAGCAATATTCGATGTATACATACAGTAGGATTGATGCCTTTAATGTCTGCCATTTGCCAACCAATTGCTTTCTTGTGCCTCTTCAAGGTTTCTACCAAGCTGTTCTCTTGATCAGTAGTGAGGAAAGATGAAATAATTACAGGCAAGGTTTCCATGTCTCCTAAATAAACATATTTCAAATTAGCTGGGAGCTGTTTTAGCTCCAGAACAGGTGGCTTCACAACTGAGGGTGTACTGTATTTGAAAGTCTCATTAGTGACTTCCAATGACTCAAATTTTCTGGCCCACATAGGTTGCCTTGCAATGCATCCTTTTATTTCAGTAAGTTCTTCCAACAAAGGATCATCAGGACCCAATTCAAGCTCATCAATACTCAAATCTATTCTTCCTGTCAGGAACTGTCCTTGCAACAAATTATCAAATGACTGCACAAATGAACATTCTTCCACTCTCTCATCAGGATACTTAAGGGCATTGAACACATTAAAAGTCATATGTTGCTGATTAACCCTCATGGTCAACTCTCCCTTCTGTACATCTATGAGAGTTCTTCCTGTAGCAAGGAAAGGCCTTCCCAGAATAATAGGAACTTCCTTATCTGCTTCACAGTCCAGAATAATAAAATCCACAGGAAATACAAACTTATCTACTTTTATCAACACATCATCAATCTTTCCTTCTGGATATGCAATAGACCTGTCTGCCAGTTGAAGTGTCACAGTGGTAGGCCTAGCATCCCCAATGCCCAATTGTTTGAAAATGGACATGGGCATTAAGTTGATGCTAGCACCTAGATCACATAATGCTCTACCACAATAGGTATCTCCAATGGAACAAGTGATGATGAAACTACCAGGGTCTTTCAACTTAGGAGGTACTTTGGCTTGGAGCATTAGGCTACATTCCTTTGTCATGGCAATTGTTTCAAACTCCCCAAGTCTTCTCCTCTCGGTTAGCACGTCCTTCATGAATTTTGTATAATTAGTCATCTGCTGCAAAGCTTCAACCAAAGGTATATTGATGTGCAATTGCTTCAGAATTTCCATGAACTTACTGAACTGCTTGTCTTATTGGACCTTCCTCAACCTTTGAGGAAAAGGAGGAGGAGGCCTTTTAGGAACAAATTTGGACAAGGGCTCAGCCTCTGGAATAGTCTTAGGCGTTTTAGCAATTTTCTCATATGTCTTCTCAACAGTTTCGTAAGTTGCTGGAATAGTCTCAGTCTCTTCAGTTCTCACCTTGCTCGTTTTCTCTACAACAGTTGGCAACTCAATTCCACTTCTCAGGTGTATTGCCTTACAGTGCTCCTTACCTTGCTCATGAGGGCTTGATGATGAAGGAGTTTCAGTAGAAGAAGGCAGTGTGCCACTAGGTCTGCTGTTCAGTGCATTGGCCAGCTGACCAACCTGATTTTCAAGGTTCCTCATAGACACTCCTTGACTTTGGAACTGTACCTTAGTTTCTGACATGAATGCCTTTAGGACAGCTTCCAAGGACATTTCTTGATTTGCAGGTGGTACTTGCTGTTGTTGCCTTGGTTGCTGATTTGTGAATCCAGGTGGAGCATCTGTGGATTTGGCTGGAAATTTTGAGTTCCCTGCTGGAGCATTAACATTGTTACTCCATGAAAAATTGCGGTGTTGGCTCCACCCTGGATTTTAGGTATTAGAATAGGGATTGTCTCCCCTATTGCTGTTGTAGTTCACATAGTTAACAGATGCAGGATTGCTGAAACAATTCTCAAACAGATGTCCTCCACTACAGTACACACAAGAAACAACTTCAGCTAGGTGCACTTGTTGTTCATTTACAACTGGCTCAGTCATAGTTTCTTGAGCTGCCTGGTTGCCCTGGTTTGTAGTAGCTAGGTTTTTCACCATGTTAGTCAAGGAAGCGAATTGACCAGTAAATGCTGTAACTCCATTCACTTCATGAATTCCTGCAGCACTTGCTGTAACGCCCCAATTTTCAAGTCTTATATTTAAACAATATTTAAGCATTTGTATTTTATTGGAGGCTCTATAGAGTAAAAGAAAATATTCTGAGAACATAGGTATGCCCTACACAACCATAGGAAGCTATGGTTAAGTTTCGGGCAAAAGCTCAAACGGAGCCCGGTCTGCGTTTTTCATTGTAAGTAGTATTTTACTACTATCAAGACCTAATTTTGACTTGTGAACGAAACAGTTAGGTTTTAAATGAAATTGGGAACGATATTGGCGATTTTGAAAAAAATTCAAAATAAATAAGTTCTTACGACTTTCTTGGGCGAAAACCTAAATCGGGTGAATAATGGAGCTGAATATGGGATTTCTGGAACCCGCAAACGGATAAACACGATGTCACATCACCTAGGAAAGCATGCCATGACTCATCAGTGTAATGATTACATTTAGAAAATATCTAGACCCGAAAAGACCAAAATGCCCCTGATCTTTTCCATAATTACCATTTGTACTAGGATGAAAGGACTGTTTTGCCCCCGAGAATTTATGGAATAACCCTTTTGACCCTGTGACTCACCATGTCATCATTACCTTTCTAGAAATATCTAAATATTTATAGGGGAAATGACGATTATGCCCCTGGTCTGTTAAGAAATTACCAAATTACCCTTTTGGTTATTTACAAGTTTGCCATGACATCAAATAAATATCTCACTCACTCTCTCACTAGGCCATTCGGCCATCTCTCTCAATCCTCTCTTCTCTCAATTGTTCTTCGTGTTCTTCAAAGTTCTTCATAGTTCTTCAACCATTTCTTCACTTTGATCTTCAAAAGTGGAAGTTTATAAGTGAAAACTTGTTTCTCTTTCACTAATCTTTGGTTCTAGGAGGTATGATCCTCATCTTAATTCTCTTAATCTCTCTATTTCATCTCTTGAATCTCTTGATTCATGAAGATCCAAGTTTAGATTCAAAACTTTGAAAAATCATAGAAAAGTGTAGAAAAATCCTTTTAATACCAAATCAATTTCTATGATCTAGTTTCATCATTCTCTTTCATTATCCAAGAGAATGAAATCAAATATGTTTTCTAGCCTTTTTATTTGAAAGGGGCCGAAACCTTTATGTTGGAAAAAGGTTGAGTTTTTGATTCAAGTTTTGAGTAATAAGACTTAATCTAGTGTTATGTATACTTGAGGATCATTGATCCAAGAGTTGGAAACCAAATGAGCTTCCTAGCTCATATGGGTTTTCTTGGCCGAAACCTCCATGTGTTGGTGGATGGGATTTTGGTTCAAGTTTTGGTGAAATAGGCTTTGATCTAGCCTTACCACACTTAGTAAGGATGGGATCCAAAAGATAGGAATTTTTGGACATCCCTAGCTATATTTATAGCTCCATGGCCGAATCCTATATAGGTTGGATTAGAAGAATTTATGTTGTGTAATGTTGATGTTTGAATTGATTATGTGTATGTAGTTGTGGTTGAGTAATCGGACGAGGAATCGGGAGAATTCGCGAGCCGATCGGACGACTTTTGCCCGGAGGATAGCTCAGAGGATAACTATAATGGGTAAGGGGAGTTTGCCTGAGGGATTTTTTCCCGATAACTATATGTTATCCGTGATTGATTTGTGTAGCTCTGTGTGAGCTTCATGGTGATTGTAATAATGGTCTATGCTTTAGTATGCTTTAGTATGTTTTAGCATATGTTTATAATGATGTTGATTGGATGAAAAACATTTTCATGTATGTTGAAAAACCTACTTTGATCTCTAGATAAAGTAAGGATTTTTATGCTTGAGTATGATACAATGATGCATGATTATTGTTTGTCATAATTATGTGAGCATTTTGAGCTATAACTTGGCTAGTTGGTGAAGCAAAATCTTCACTTTTACCTTGAGGAGGATTGCGGCCTTAGTGAGTAAAATGAGGAAGAACATGTGTTGTTCCTGAACAATTAAAGTTTTGGAGTAAGAAAAGTGTTTTAAAGACTTATGTTTCAAAGAAAAACAATAAGTGATTTTGATCCAAAGATCAATTAAAGTTTCAACATTCAAGTGTTTCACTAAAGTGAAAAATGTCTTTTTGCTTTAGCAATAGTTAGATAATTAACTAAGTGTTTTAAAAAGAGAAATAATGAAGTGGTTTCATGAAAGTTAACATTGTATGTGGCTTCATTATTAGCAGAATGGCTTTTGGATCGCGAGGCGAGCCTTGGTTTCGCGTCGCAAGGCCGAAAGGCTGTACTGAACCATGTAGGCTGGCTCTCTGGATCACGAGGTGAGCAGTTGTTTAACGTCGCGAGGCCGATTTAATGGGATATCACGTTCTTTTTCAAACTAAGTTAACATTCAATCTTCCAAGTGTAAAGAGGACCTTGTCCTCAAGTTTGATTAAATGAATCATAGTTAAGGAAGTTAGATGAGATTCCATTTCCTTTCCATTAACTTAGAACATGATTTTACACTAGGTTAGTAAGGAAAACCCTTTCCAAAATTAGTTAAGGTATTTTGCTTTTAGCAAGTACAAAGTTCTTTCAAATCAATGTGTTTTTAAATAGAAAAGGCTTTGGTTTACAAAAAGAGTTTTCAACTCTTAATCAAAAAGTTCTACGTCTGAAAACCTAGGTTAAGGTAATTAACTTAGAGTTGAAGACAAGGGATAATTAAGTATGGTATGTGGTGAAACAAGACCATGTACTATACCATTGATGACTTAGTACATCAATGACTTCATAAGACTTAAGTGAATCAACACTTATTTCATTCATTGAAACTCAAGGAGTAATATCTTAGTAAGGCTCAAAGACTTATCTAAGAGGATTCTCAATCCTTCTTCATAATACTTAGGATTTGAGATGTGATTCATAAGATATAAACACAAACATGAAACGTTTTGGGTTTTGAAACAATAGTTCGATGACGGACCGATTATTTGGATCAAGGTCGGTCGTTCGATTGTTTCAATCTTGTAATGATTGGGACGAGAAGGACCCTGAGGCTGTGCAGGTATGGGACAGTATAGTTGAAGGAATCCTGAGACTGTGCAGGTATGGGACTGTATAGTTGAAGGAAGGCTTATAAGAATTGATTGGTACTACCTATACCAACAAGATTCGTCTTCTTTTCGGAAGCCTAGAACATAAGAACTTCATAGTTAAGCGTGTTTGACTTGGAGAAATTGTGGGATGGGTGACCTTTTGGGAAGTTCCTAGAAAGCGTGTGAGTGAGGACAAAACACGCTGAAAAGACCTGTGTTGGTTTGTGGGGACAGTAGGCAATTCTGAAAGCAGTCCGGATCATTCCAAAGGAATCACGAGGTATTTATCTGATGGATAAATGTTTTAAAATACAAAGACACGTATAGTTCCTAAGGAAGAGAACCTTAGTGAACCTTGATGTTTATCTAATGGATAGACATTGATTTATTGCATCCGCCTTGTGTAAGCATTGGCATTTCATTGCATGAGTTTGTAAGGCCTTGAGCCTAGGAGTTGAGCTTACACCTAGATGTTGGTGCGAATCTTACGGTGACGATCTTAAATGGTCTTGATAGATGTCAGGGTTGGAGATTCCATAAGTGACTAGTTGGTGATTCTTCTGTGTCGTGGTATTCCGTGCACTATTGTGACATCTTTGACTCGATGCCGTACTTTTCATGTTTGGTCGAGAGTGTTTTACGTAAAGCCAGATACGTACACGTTACATTTGTTGTAGCATCTTGCCCATGGCTGTCATTAATCGGAACGTCCTCCCATTCACTTTCTCAGACGATTTGTTAGCTCCATGGAGTAGGGGTCAGCGGTTTACCCTTGTGGCATATGACATTGAGTCATGTACATTGCATTGCATTGTATGGCTGTTGATGACTACATTTGTTTATTGTACATCACCATTTTGCTTTCAGAGATCTCTTATGCTGCTAATTGATTAATATGATATACTGCGATTTATGGTATGCATGTTGGATATGTTGTTACCTAGTGTGTTGTCCAATGTTACTTCTGTTATTGTGACGTATTGATAATACATATGTTCATATGCTGTTTGTTGTGTCGTGCATGTAGTTATCGCGTTTAAATCCATATATTGGTTACTCACCCATGCCTGTACATGTTGGACACCCTGTTGTGTTTTTGGATACGTGTATAGATACTTCTCAACGGTCCTTTGGGTCTTCAGGACCCTGTAGCTCTTATTTCTCGATGCCGACGACGAAGATGTGTGGACTATTGGCTATGAGGCCAGTCTCATTTGTACAATGTATACTAGGTAGTAGGCTCTATTGTTCGTAGAGTTCTTTTATCAAACCAGCTCTTAGGATTTTAATGTATAATGTTGAGAAAGTCGGTGTATGTGGTTTTGGAAACCTCTGTATAGTTTGGAACTTCAGAATGAAAATAATTTCAGGAATGTTTATATGTGGTGATGAAATGATTTATGAATAAACCCAGTTATGTGTGTTGTTAAGTATAATGTGATTTTATCGTTGTGATGTGTGTATCACGTTTCTGAAGCATTATGCCGAAAACTTTTTACACCCGAGTTTTCCAACTTAAAGTAAATTATCCTTTTTCCGAAAGCGACTAGCAATTCTCTTTTAAATTTAATTCCTCACGTGTTTAAGATGTAATACCCAAGAGGGTGTTACATGTGCTTTTTCCAGAGGTAGGCCTAGTAGTAGGCCACTGATAAGTGTTAGCAGCAATGCTTTCAATAATCTCATATGATTCATCATAGGACTTGTTCAGGAGGGTGCCTCCTGCAGAGGCATCAAGCATCATTCTGGCAGCTGGCAGCACTCCATTGTAAAAGTGCTCCATCTGAATGCATATTGGAATGCTATGATGGGGACATCTCTTCAAAACCTCCTTAAATCTCTCCCAAGCCTCATACAAAGGCTCATCATCAAGTTGGTTGAAGGAGGTTATGTCATTTCTCAGCCTTGCATTCTTCATAGGAAGAAAGAACTTGGTTAAAAACTTCTCAGCCATCCTATTCCAAGTATCAACATAATTGGGCTCCAAAGAATTGAGCCAGTTCTTAGCCTTGCCAGCCAGAGAAAATGGGAACATTCTTAATCTGGAGGAATCCTCAGTGACTCCTGGGTTTCTGAAGTTATTAGCCATAGTAAGAAACTGCTTTAGATGCAAATAAGGGTCCTCGATTGCAGCACCACTGAACTGACCAATTGCTTGCAGCATCTGGAACATGATAGGCTTGAACTCAAAATGCTCAATTGGATCAAACAAGGCATAACCTCTGATAGAACTAGTTCTATCATTGGCTAAAGCCATGCTGTTAGGTTCATCACCCATTTCAGAATTTGCAGAACTAGTAGCAGTGTTGGAATTGTCAGGGGATTCAGAAATTAGTCTCCCCAACTCAACTAAACCTTGGTTCTGCCTGTTCAACCTTCTGAATGTTCTTTCAATCTCAGGGTCTAGTTAGAACTCAGGAGCGCTATGTCTGCGCATACAGAGTAAGAGTACCCGATGCTATAGCAAAACACTCAACATATCAATTGTCTCAACTAATAGAACTATCGATCTAAAACTTGTTAATTAAACACCATTACAATCCCCGGCAACGGTGCCAAAAACTTGTTGCATAAAAACTGGTGATGTGCAAGTATACACAATCGTTTAACAAGTAATAAAGTGTAAGTGAGATCATTCCCAC
Source organism: Ammopiptanthus mongolicus (assembly GCA_039655645.1). Classification (NCBI taxonomy): domain Eukaryota; kingdom Viridiplantae; phylum Streptophyta; class Magnoliopsida; order Fabales; family Fabaceae; genus Ammopiptanthus; species Ammopiptanthus mongolicus. The sequence goes on from CM077345.1 coordinate 41,061,320, forward strand.
GAGGATTATATGATGAATCAAGTACCAAGTTTGAATTAATGGTTCTATTAATTAAGATTAACAAAGAGTAACAAATAGTTAGCGTGTGTGTATCCTGTAACACCCCCGTTTTCCTGTAACCGGTTATAATCACCCTTATATTGTGATTGCTACCTTATGTTGTAACGCCCCGATTTTCATGTTTTATTATTCTTCAGTATTTTAAAGTTTTTATTTTATTGGAGGGTTTACAGAGTGAAATAAAATATTCTGAGAAGATAGGAATGCTCTACACAACCATAGGAAGCCATGGTTAAGTTTCGGGCAAAAGTTCAAACGGAGCCCGATTTGCGTTTTTCACGGATAGAGGTGTTTTCCACTATCGAGACCTAATTTGGACTCGTGAATGAGACAGTAAGTCTCGGGATTTAATTCTCGACATCTTTGTTAAAATCCGTCCCGACGTCTGAAAAATAATAATAATATATTATATTCGGTCGTGTAGTCAAACCGGGAGGTGTTTGGAGTCGTAAAGGGATTCAACGAGACCCGACAACGGATAAGCTTGATACCACATCATGCTAGATCACTTGGGAGAGTATGCCAGAGTCGTCATGACGTTCGGAAATATCTGGACGCGAAATCACCAAAATGCCCCTAACCTTAGTCTTTTACACTTTTACCATTTTACCCTTGAAGCAAATGACCATTTTGCCCTTAAGTGAGATTTTAAAAGGCTGAACTCAGCCCACACAGCCTTCATTCTCACCACATCAGCCCCCCAAAATAGCTAAAGAACACAATCTTCAACCTTAGAGAAAAACTCCATTTTTCTTCTTGAAAAACCTTGAATACTTGTTAGAAATCCTTGATCCTTTGATCAATCTTCATCTATTCTGGGGTAAGATCACTTCTATGATCTCCTAGCTTCTTGAATCTCTGTCTATTTCAAGATCAAACTTCATTTTCATGAAAATCAATTTTTAGATCCAAAACTTTGAAAATCCATAGGAATTTGTAGAAAAATCCTTTTAATGGGAAACCAATTTCTTTGAACTCACTTCATCATTCTCTACCTAAACCCAAGAGCTTATGATTCAATTCTCATCATAGCCCTAAATCCCCAATTTGGCCGAACCCTACATAGTGTTGGTGAATAGTGTTTTTCATCAATTTTTGATTTCTAACACTTGATTCCATCCTTAGCTTTCCTATTGTCTTTGAATCCAAGAAATGGAAACCAAATCAATTTCTAATCCTTTTACCTTAGGGTGGCCGAAACCTCTTAGAGTAGAAATGGTTGAGTTTTGTTTTGATTGTTTTTTAATGTTTGATTGTTGTGTTCTTGTAGTTGGTGATGATTGTCAGGAGGTTCACAAACCGATCAACCGACTTTGATCTAGATATCTTCTCATCAACAGGTATGGGGGTGAATCTCATCACACCAAAATAGTGGTGGTGAGAATGGTTGTTTAGTTTATGTGTGGGTGAAACCCTTTGGTTTGGGTTCACCAATTAATTTGGCTATCTTGGAGAACAAAGTGTAATAATTGTAGTTTATGCTTTGTGTGCCTTATCATGTGTTTTGATGATGTTGTTTAGATGAGAAAATATTTTCTTGCATGTTGAAAAACCTACTTTGATCTCTAGATCAAGTATGGATTTTTATGCTTGATTATGATGCAATGATGTGGGATTATTGTTTATCATAATTATGTGAGCTTTTTTAGCTATATCTTGTCTTCAGGGTGAAGCAAAAACTTCACATTGGTTCCTAATTTGCTTTCGGCTATTATCAAAGAAAAGGGAAGAACTTGTGTAGTTCTTGAACAAATTAAAGTTTTGAGGAAAGAAAAAAATGTTTTAGTAGCTTATGCTTTAAAGAAAAACCATAAGTGATGTTGATCCAAAGATCAAACAAAGTTTCAATCTCTAAGTGTTTTCACCAAAGTGAAACATGTCTTATACCTTATCATTAGTTCATCTAGTTAATCAAGTAATTTGAAAGTGAAACAAATAAGTGTTTTCATAAGAATCAATATAGTTCCATAAGGCTTTTTCTTTAACAAGGTTCATGTTTTCTAAAGGCAAATTTCGCTAAGCGAAAACAGAGAAATTCCAAACTAGGCATCACTGCCTTAATTATGCTAAGCGAATACAATGGAATTTCGCTAAGCGAATTTTGTTTCGCTATGCGATTAAAGGGAATTTCACTTGAGGCATCATTGCCTCAATTTCGCTAAGCGAACGGAACCCCGCTAAGCGAATTTCACGTTTCCGAAAAATGCTAAAAATAGAGTAAGTGGTTCAAACGTTGTTTCAAATCAAATGAGTTTTTAATTGTAAAAGTTGTTTGGTTTATAAAAGGACTTTCCTAACTCAATCGTAAAGTTTTATGCGTGAAAAACCTATGTTAAATAATTAACTTAGAGTTGAAGACAAGGGTTGATTAAGTATAGCATGTGGTGAAACAAGGCCATATACTATACCATTGATGACTTAGTACATCAATGACTTCATAAGACTTAAGAGAATCAACACTTATTCCCTTAATTGAAAATCAAGGAGTAATATCTTAGAAAGGATGAAAGACTTATCTAAGAGGATTCTCAATCCTTATTCATAATGCTTAGGACTTGAGCCCTAATTCATAAGACATAAACACAAACACAAAACGTTTTGGTTTTGAAACAATGGTTCGATGACGGACCGGTGATTCGGACCATGATCAATCATTCAATTGTTTCAGTCTTGTGATGACTCGATCCCGGAGGGATCACGAGATTTATCCGGTGGATAAAGGTTTTGTTTTTCAAAGACGCGTATTGTTCCTAAGGAAGAGAACCTTAGTGAACATTAAGGTTTATCCGGTGGATAGACATTGCTTTATCGCATCTGCTTTGTGTAAGCATTGGCATTTGATGTGCATAGTTGTAAGGCCTTGAACCTAGGAGCTGAGCTTACACCTTGATGCGGGTGCGAATCTTACAGTGATGATCTGCAATGGTCTTTTTGGAGGTATCAGGGTTGGAAGGGCTGACATGTGACCAGTTGGTAGCTCTTCTGTGTCGTGGCTAATCCTAGCAATACACTGATATCCACTACTAGATGCCGTACTTTTCATGTTTGGTTGAGAGTGTTTCCGTAAAATCCAGATACATGCACGTTACGAATGTTGTAGCATCTTGCCCAAGGCTGGCGTGCACGGAACATGTCCTCCCATTCACTCTCTCTGATGTTTTGTTAGCTCCATGGAGTAGGGGTCAGAGTAGTTCCCAGAGGCATTGGCATTGAGTCATGTACATTACACTGCATTGCATGGCTGTTGATGTTTACATTTACTGTTATACATCACTGTTCTGTTTTAATAATGCCTTATAATATGCTGTTAACTGTTTGACATTATATTATGTTGTTGACTACTTAACATGATTTATATTGAGAATTTTAGTAAGCATGTTGGGTACGCTGTTACCTGGTGAGTCGTCCCGTTTTTACTACTGCTGTTTTGTTGTGTTGATGAATGGGAATCTCACCCATATCTGTATATTTTCTGCGGGAACTTGATGTTGCTGCTTGAACAGATGAACGCGACGACGGTTCGGTTCAGCAGTCCCTTTGAGTCTGGAGGTGGACTCCTTTTGCTGTTTTATTTTGTCTGGGCCAAACTGTGTCGATATCTATAGTACCTTTTGGGAGCTACGACTCCTAGTACTTATTTTATTCTTATGACAGTTATACATTAGACCTATGACTATATACAATATTATTTCTGTTTCTGTTTTCTGTTTTCTGTCTACGTATTTTGTAACACCCCGATTTTCGAGTTTTCCTAATTATTCAGTATTTATGAACTTATATTTTCTTCGATGCCTTAGAAATGGCAATAAAATATTCTGACCAGATAGGAATGTCCTACACAACCATAGGAAGTCATGGTTAAGTTTCGGGCGAAAGCTCAAACGGAGCTCGGTCTGCGTTTTTCACGGATAGTAGTTTTTTCCTACTATCAATACCTAATTTTGACTCGTGAACGAAATAGTTAGGTTTTATATTTTATTTCCAACAATATTGGTTATTTTGAAATATTCAAAATAAATAAGTTGTCATACGACTTTCTTGGGCGAAAACCTAAATCGGGTGAAGAACGGAGCTGAATACGAGATTTCAGTGACCTGCTACGGATAAGGTTGAAGTCACATGGTGTGCTATGACTCATCAGTGTAATGATTACGTTTAGAAAATATCTGGACGTAAAATGACTAAAATGCCCTTGACCCTTTTCATAATTACCATTTGCCCTTGAATGAAAAGACCGTTTTGCCCTTGAGAATTTATGGAATAACCATTCTGACCCCGTGACTCACCATGTCATCATTACCTTTCTAGAAATATCTAGATATTTATAAGGGAAATGATCAAAATGCCCCTAGTCTTTGAAGGAATTACCAAATTACCCTTTTGGTTATTTACAAGTTTGCCATGACATCAATATGTATATTTCTCTCTTTCTCTCTCTTGGCCATTTCGGCCATCACTCTTTCTCTCTCTTCTCTCTCTTGTTCTTCATGCTCTTCATGAGTTCTTGAGTGTTCATCAAAAGTTCTTCACAAAAACCCTAGTTTGATCTTCAAAAGTTGAAGTTTTTGAGTGAAAACTTGTTTCTTCTTCACTAATCTTTGATCCTAGGAGGTATGATCCTCATCTTAACTCTCTCAACCTCTCTATTTCATCTCTTGAATCATTTGATTCCTGAAGATCCAAGTTTAGATCTAGAACTTTGAAAATTCATAGAAAATGGTAGAAAAATCCTATAATCATGAAACCAATTTCTATGAACCCATCATGATGTGCACTTTGAGTGTCTAGAAGCATGAACCCAAAAGAAATTTTCTCCCTATTCTTCCATGGGAGGGCCGAATCCTAATCATGATGAAAGGATGGGTTTTGTTGCAATTTTTAGCTATATAGCACTTGTTCTAGCTTACTTGATGTCTTTGAACCCTAAACCCAAGAGCAAAACATCAACAAAAGCTCCTAACCTATTTCTCCTCTTCATGGCCGAAACATATAGGGTGTAGAACCACGAGTTTTGTCTCAAATTTTTGGGTCATAGGACTTGATTTATTGTTAATCATGCTTAAGGACCAGCCATCCAAAAGTTTAGAACCAAATGAGATCCCTAGCCTTTTTATCCTTTCATGGCCGAACCCTATACCTTCTTGGGGAAGAAAACTTATGTTTTGATGTTATAGATTGATGTTGCTTTGTTGTTTGAATTGAATTGTGTTTGATTGTTTTAGGCGACGCGAACGGAACCGGAGTCGGAACCGAGAACCGATCTAGCTTGGAGTGAACACCTTTGTGAGGTAAAGGGAGGTAGTTCATTTTGAGTTTGGTAGCCTCATGGCATATGATTGATTAGTGTGTTATTATAGAATTAAGACTTGATGTATATGTATACTTATATCCTGGATTGATTGGATGTTAAGTGTTGTGCATAGCTGGTTATTTGATATAACTGTGGCATGGATGCCTTGGATGATATCTTATTGTGATATTGAACTGTTGATATATATATCTATACATATATTTATATCCTGGGTGAGCATAGGACTGGCTATGTCTCGATAATTGTTAAAAGACTCGGAATCGAAATCAAAGTTTTGAAGACCGTGTTTTGAAATTAAAAGTGGTTTTTGGAAAACGTGTTGCTTTTCAAGAAATGTATGTTCTTTTGAAAAGTATGTTCTTTTGAAATGTATGTTCTTTTGAAAAGTACATTCTTTTAAAAAGTGGTTTTGTGAAAAGTCGTGCAAAATGTGTTTTATTCTGTAAAGTGTTTAAAAAGGGCGTGAAACCTTAGAAAACGGTTTTGTTTTCAAGAAAGGTGTTTTTCCCGGAAAATGTTCTCTTTAATCAAGAAATGTTTTATTTCAAGAAAACAAGAGTGTATTTTGTTTTCCAAAGTTGTTTTGAGAAAGTTTGACCAAAAAGGAAAAACGATGATCTTTTGAGATGAACCCAAACCTAGCGATCGAGACGTCGGGCTAGTGTTTTGAGGACTGAGCACTCGGACTTCGCATCCTGTGTTTTTGATTTGAGTGGGGTTAATGCCTTTTTGAAACGAGTCGTGGACTTTATGTCTCGACATTTGAAAGAATGAACGCAAAGAAAACAGAAAAGTTTTTGTGTACATGCATGAACCGGCAGACGTGCCATTTGAAACCGAGCTGCAACTCTAGTAGTTGAGAATGGAACCGGTTAAGACCACTAGGTCTGTAGGGGTATTCTGTGTGTCGAGACTCCACAAGTGGCCGGTGGCCTCGCGACCCCGTGCCGTGGTGAGTCGATTACCCAGCACGAATGAACTCGATCAGGGACTGGACCATTCAGGATATGGTTATGACATGGTACCCTGGAACAATTGGTGTTCGGACCTAAATAGAGAGGCCGACTCATGAGAACAATTGTGTTACGGGTGTTACTACGGCCTATCGCTCGATGTTGGGAAGTTAGAATCTACGGAGTACATGGATTAGAAAGATGATATTGAAGTCTCATGCATTATTATCAATCATGATTATGTTTGAGATATTATATTGTGTTGTATAGATAACTGTTCATATGACTGTATTTATACTGTTTGTCGCCTGTGCGGCTATCGTGATAAACTTATCATATGAGTATCTCACCTTTGCCTGTACATGTTGGACACCTTGTTGTGTTTTTGGAACACATGTACAGATGTTGTTCATAGGTCCCTGCGAAGACGTGAGGACTCGGATGACGGGGCGTTCTGATGAAGTTGACGTTAGGCTGTATCCCAATGGCTACTTTTAGCCGACCAGCTTAAGAGTCTTTTATTTTGAGCAGTCTTATATTATATTACTGCACATATGTTGAAATTATTTCTAAATCTGTAATATGTTATATATTAGACCAGGTTTTATGTTATGTTTACGTTTTTATGAACAGAGAATATCAACGTGTGATATGAAGCTTATTCCTTCATCTTGAGTTTGTATTGCCTATGCATGCAGAAAATTTTTAGAACTGCGTTTTCGAACGTACCTACTTAATTAAAGTATTTTCCGAAAGCAACTAGCTTTTTATTGTCTTGATTTATTTCCGCATTAGAGTCCGAGTATGTAGCACCCGCGAGGGGGGTGTTACATTAGTGGTATCAGAGCTGGTCGAGTCTTTCGGGAACCCTTGTGAAGTGAGTCTATTATGTTTGTGTTGTGTGATCTCTGTGTGAACTTTGTTTGAATTGTTTCTATGTTGAAGCAATGTGTGTTGACACACTAGAGGTCTGCGCTGCGAGATCATGGAGTCAGTGTTACCACTGGAGATCCGTACCTTCGGACAAGGAAGGAGAACAAGAGTACTGCAGGAGGGCCGTCTAGGTCCAGGAACCTAAACCAGTGCCAAAACCAGAAAGGGAAGCAGTCCCAGACGAAGCCATATTCCCGACCTTAAGGGAATGGTCAGAAACAGCAACCTTATCGTTCTGTCGCTTCTACTTATAGTGGAGTGGGGTGGAAACGACCAGACCCAAGGCCAAATCCGGAGATGTTTCAAATGTGGGAAACACGGACATTCCATAATGGACTCATAAAGATTTTAGTAAAAGACATACACTAATACCTAGTGGTCATGACAAAATCATGTTCCACACCCTGGATGATTTAGATCATCTAAGGAATCCATAATGTTTTATCACTAAGAGTTACTTATAAAGCATAAGTAATGTTCCTTTGATAGACAAGTGAGAAGATTGATGAAGGGGATCCTTGTGAATCCTATCCTCCATAATACATTTAGGTATGGACTAATATATCCTAAGATGTGAACATCGTGTTACGAACGACGAGGTGGTACGTGATCGCAAGGAACAGAACCGAGAATGGGCGACTGATAGGAAGTTATGCGAAAGTGGGTCCCGTAAGGGTATCCTGTGGTTTATTAAGAGGTAAACGTGGTACTACAGTGATGAGGTAGTACGTGGCTGTATTGTGGCATTTCTTGACATGCATATGCATCTATGCATGAGTTGGGCATTATGCCTAGGAGTTGAGGTTACAACTTGGTGCAAGTGCGATTGTCTGAAGTGTCGATCATGAGGATCTTGGAGACGTCGGGGGTTGGGCAAGACACATGTGGCCAGAGAGTAGCTCCTTTGTGTCGTGGATATCCATCGAAAAACACTGACGTCCTGACTGAAACACCGGGCAAGTCACGATTTGGGTAAAGAACGTCTGGCGTGAGCCGTTATGATGATTGCAATTATTGGATGTGGCATTGTGGGCTGAGATAATGCAGACAATGTTCTCCCAATCACTCACTCTGGTTATGTTTAGCTCCATGGAGTAGGGGTTTGAGTCATGTTGCATTGGTGTCATTGCATACTTGAGTTGACATTTGACCAATATTACTGTTGATTGATATATTAACTGTGATGCCATGTAATTTAATTGTTATGCTATGAAAGCCCATGCGCTATATGCCGATTAGGTGCGTGTGTGCGTGACTTTTATCACCGCCGTTCTGGTTGTGCGATATGCGGAATCTCACCTCATTATTTTTGTTGTCACGTTGCTCGCGTGGTTTTCATCTTGCTACGGTGAGTAGATATGGTGAGCGATCCACCTTCTCGTTTGACTTTGGACTTGACACTTCACGATGGAGCGGACGCTTGGACGATCCATCCTGATGGCTATCACACCTACACTGGAGCAGTGAGTCTCACGAGCCGGAGGGAGTTACCTTTCTCAATGACGAGCCTATCTGAGAGAGTTTGCACTTTACGGATTAGTGGTGAGGGTAGCTCAGGGGTCACCCAACCACCACTACCACCTGCTGATCATCCGCGACTGCATAGTACCCAGCCTATAGTTCACCAGGAGGAGCCCAGGGGCGTGTACGTCAACCCTACTTCCATGCTACCTCCACCTACTGCACCGTCTACTTCCGCCGTACCAGTATTTGCTGTCGGCCCTTCTGTCCCTGTTGTCCCACCCCCAGTGCCTACCTATGAGCCTTTAGAGCTACATCCTCATATTCCTCGCCAGCGGGCGAATTAGAGGATGACTGCCCGTAAGAGCACACCGGCTCATACCAGGGTATCCTTTTCTACTCCCCTCATTTTCCTCTCGTCTGACGATGAGGAGATGGAGGAGGAGGAGGAAGAGGAAGTACCTGAATATGTGCCGGAGGACGTTCCCGAGGTAGCCCCTGCCACCGCGAGTCAAGATGCGTGGTGGATGAGGACTGATGAGGAGATGCTCCGGTATGCGGAACAGATCATGAGTGGATATGACATGCAGGCCTTAGAGGATGAGGATGAGGAGGAGGAGGCCATGGAGGAGGACGAGCACCCAGAGGAGTACTACTTTGATGAGTAGTACAGTGTCAGTTTTTGGCCAGTCTCTAGTGTTTTTCCTAGCGTCTATACTTTTATGATGTACCCCCTTCCCCTTTATGTTGTGGAACTGTGTCTCCAGGTAGTGTAGGTTGATTTGTCTTTATGTTGATTACTTTCTTTTGTAGTCAGATGTTGAAAACTGGGAGTTTGATATATATGTATTATGGAAAGCTTTTGTTTGTTTCAATGTTGTTTATGATTACATAAATTTGTTCTTATGAGTATATACACACTTATCTGTTTTCGAAAATTGAGTAAAGAAAAAAAAACCCATATTTTTGGTAAGCTCTCTATATTTTAATAGATTTCCGCATTTCTTTCGTCTTGTGTTAAATAATCGTGACCCCTAAAGTGGGGTGTTACATATCCAGAACAGTTTTGGAAAATAAATGCTAGAGCAATAAAAACGGATTTGTTAACAGAATGGGTAAAACAGCTAAGGGGAAGTATCCCTTGCAACTTCAATCTAGTTCAATTTTGCGTTTGCAGTGCTACGGCAATTAGCTCCAGGAAATGAAAGTTTGTTTTCTAATAGTTCTGAGATGAACTTCACTAAACGTCTCCTGTTCCTAGGTCCATATTAGTTACATTCACGCCTCACTTAAGCTCGTTCCAGCAAGCCTAAGGGTTAGAATGTTCATTCCTAAATCATTCTTCATCATAATTTTCCAATTAATGATTTTACTCTTATCTCTAAAACAGTTCTGCTACACTTAGCTTTTTCCAAGTAGCTGTGAGCTCAAGTTCTAACTAAGGTGATCAAGCTTAATTAAATCACAATCCAAATCAGATTTATAGAAAATGCAATAGCAAAGCATGACATAACATTTACTAGAAATCCATAACAAGTTCAACATCCCATAGCTACAAGAGGTTTAGCTCATATTGAGCTTAGAAAAACTAAGAGAAGAACAAGAAATGGAAGAAAAAGCCATTACAATGGAGGAGAGAGAGAAAGGGGCGTAGCTGCTATCCTTGGTCCAATAGGGAAGATGATGTTTGATGATTGTTCCCTTGGCTGTCCCCTATTTAGGGTTTTCTAAAAATATCTCAAGTCCCTTTCCTCTCTCATCCTTTTTGGGCTAAAAGTAAGGTAGTACAAGTGTCCTTGGCCCAATTCCCTAAGTTTAATGCACGAAATGACAGCCCCACGTGTAGGTCACTATCCCTATCAGCGAAGGACAACTCATCATGTAAGAGAATGTTTTGAGCTTTTGTCCTTTTTCCAAACCAACTTCAGCTACGATTGCTATCGCAAATCCTAGAGCAATGTCTCCTGTTCAGTGCCTGATTCTCCAAAAACCGCTCTGCACAGAAAAACCCTCATTTAATCACTAAAACAGTTCTAAAAGACACCAAAACATGAAAACTCACAAAAGATTCTTATAAAACACATTTTACACAAAATCACACTATAACACTAAAAACATAAACACGAAATACTCAAAGACCACAAAAACACAAGTGAGAAAGGTACAAATAACTCTTCATAAAAAGAGTTACCAGTCATCTTTCCTGAGTTAGAGTTGATGGATCCACATGTGCATGGAGTAGTGGAGTTGCATTGCATTGCACGTATACTTGAACATGATATAATATGTTTGTATGATTGTGTGTTGTATGCTCATCTTATTAACTATTCTGTTAGCCTTTGTTGTTTCTATGCATGTACCTTGTTTATGCAGAGGAGGGCGAGCCAGCTGTTGAGGAGTGATCCCGAGAAGTTCACTTATTCGTAGTTAAGTTATTAGTTTATGTTCTAGTCATTATCCGATGTGTTATCAGTACTTTTGTATACCGGCTCTGATATGTGACATCGGGCTTCAGGTTTAGTTTTATTTTCGCAGTTGTATTCTTGATTTTAAAGTTTTTAATTAACTCTAGTTTTTATGGATTACCATTTGGATAATGTAGAACTTGCTACCTTTTAAGTTACATTTTTATTTAACTTTTATGATTTATTTATTATTTATCATATGCGGGGTAGTGGGTGTCACATTTAGTGGTATCAGAGCCGGTCAGTCCTACAGGCCGAGGTATGTGTCTGTTGTATATTTATCATAGCATAGGTGGTGATTTAGGATTATAAGAACTTGGTTTCTATTCTTGCTTGACTTTCTGTATTAAGCAGTTTGCTTGGGAATTACAAGAAGATATGGCAGGTAGAGACGATCAGGCGATTGCTGATGCCCTGACATTGTTGGCTAATGTCATAGGGCAGAATCAGAATAACCATTGTGCAGTTGCTGAGTTCCAGGGTTTGGATAAGTTCCAGAGGAACAATCTGCCTTCTTTCAAAGGAGCTTACGACCCTGAAGGTGCTCAGTCCTGGATCCGCGAGCTCGAAAAGATCTTTCGAGCTATGGGATGCACAGATGCACAGATGGTGACCTTTGCTACCTTCATGCTAGTGGAGGAGGCAGAGTATTGGTGGGAGAATTGACGCCTATGCTTAGAATGCACAACTATTACTTGGAATATCTTCAAGGAGAGGTTTTTAGGAAAATATTGTTGGAACCAAAGTAGTCATGGTCCAGATAATCCCTTAAGTTTTGATGTTAACAAAGAGCTAATTTAAGATGAACAAAGATTTGTTATGGACTAACGTTTTATATTAAGTGTGCAGGACAAATCTAAATTGAGTCCAAAGACTATCCATAGTCCAAAGACTTTGTCTCGTCCAACATAGTCCAAAGACGTTATCTCGTCCAACATAGTCCAAAGACTTTATCTCGTCCAACACCTATTCTTGGTTTACGACTGGACGGTAATTTATAGAACCATTGAGTCCAAAGACTCTTTTGGTTACCTTCTGTAATAGCTAGTCCAATAAATGTCTTTTAAATTTCAAGCGCGAATATCTTGTAAAAGCATTTGAATTTATTATTCCCTGTAAAAGGCTTATACCCGGGGGACAAAACATTCTTTGTAAGATTCGTACAAAAGTAAAGCATAAGCCAGAATGTCTTTATCACTAAAGAAGTTGACCTTCTTGTTTTGGATAAACAAAAGGCAACTTTCGTTCTACTCAGAGGATATGTCAGCACCACTTTTAGCTATCACCCTGATAGTCTATTCTGCTGATCAGAAACTTCAGATGCTATCAGACTCAACGGATCAAATGAATTCAATGCTCATCAGAACGGATCCTTTTCCATCCGTTGAAGACTGAAGACTGCTCAAAGAAAAGAGGCTATATATACCTTCATCTTTTGAAACTGCAAAGACACAGAGAACGAAACCGAACTTGAGCAAAAATACAAGTGAAGCAACACATAGCATTTCAAAATCCTTCAAGAGATACAAGAAAATATTAGCTCAAGAGATAAAAGAGAAAATCTCAAGCTTGCAAAGCTAGAAAAGCTACTCTGATTCTAACCTTCATATTACTCTCTGTGTAGAGCTATTTTCAAGAGTCTAAGCTTTAGTTTCGAATTCTCACATTTAGTGAGTTAGTAGAACAATCTTTTTCAAAACCTTAGTTTGGTTGAGCCTGAAGAGGCTTGTCTGTAAAAGAATACTTAGAGAACCTGAAGAGGTTGAGAATACTGCCTGAAGAGGTGCTGAATACTTTGTAACAAAAGGTTTTTGATATAGTGGATAAAGCTCTCAAGTAGAGAGGACTGGACGTAGCTCTTTGGTGAAGAGTGAACCAGGATAATATCGTTGTGTTCCTTTCTCTCCCTTCTCTTACTTTAGTTTCTGTCTAACAAACTAACTGGGATTGAATTGCCTTTCATTACGCTGTCTTCCGTCTTAGTCAAAACTAAGTGAGCGTCCAACTTGGAGTTTGGAAGAGCTCTCTTTGCTTTTAATCTTTTTAAGCGTCCAATCTTGCGAAAATCATTATCTGCTTACGAAAAGAATTTAAAATCGTTTAAAACACAATTCAACTCCCCTTCTTGTGTTTCAAGCAGGTTCCTTCAATTGGTATCAGAGCTCAGCCTCTGGGTTGAGCACTTTGCCGTGTAGAGGAAAAGATCCTACTGCAGATATGTCTGGACCAGGTATGCCAAGCGGGAGTCAACCAGTTATGGAAGGCACTTCCATGACCAGACCGCCATTCTTCAACGGTACTCATTACCTGTACTGGAAGGAGAGATTCAAAGGTTTCATCCTCAGTATAAACTCAGCTCTCTGGGCTAGAATCACAAACGGTCTTAACGTTTGTCTCAACTCTGATGGGACAGACAAAGCAGAGGACGACTGGACAGATGCTGAACGGGGTAAAATGGAACAGAATCATAAAGCAAGATATGCTTTAATGTGTGCTCTCAGTCCTGACGAATTTCAGAAGATTCACGCATGTGAATCAGCCAAACAAATATGGGACACCTTGTCTAATCTCCATGAAGGAACAACCAAGGTGAAGGACTCTAAAATCATCATGCTGGTTGGCCAGTATGAAATGTTCACCATGGCTGAAGGAGAGTCCATCCTTGACATGATGGGTCGCTTCCAGACGATCATCAACAATCTGAAATCCCTTGGAAAGGTCTACACTACCAAGGAGAATGTCACCAAGATTCTTAGGAGTCTGCCTAAGAAATGGAGACCTCTGGTCACTGCAATCACCCTGGCCAAAGATCTCTCCACTTTGACTCTGGATGATCTTGTAGGGACGCTTCAAGTTCATGAGCAGGAGCTTGATCTTGACAATCCCGGAAAGAAGAACAAGGGAATTGCCCTGAAAGCTCATAGGTCGAACAACTCAAAAGCCTTAAAAGCTGATGAGTCCAGTGATGAAGCTGATCAGTCTGATGATGATGTATCAGACGATGACGAGCTATCCTTTATCTCCAGAAAGATTCAGAATATGTGGAGAAAGAAAAATGGAATGAAGAGAAGGTCATTCCAAAAGAAAAGCTTCAAGGATCATGCTGAACCCAAGGATAAAAGTCAGCTGGTCTGTTTTGAATGTAACAAACCAGGACACTTCAAAGCTGATTGCCCTACGCTAAAGGACAAGAAGAAGTTCTTCAAAAAGAAGAAAAAGAACTTCATGGCAACTTGGGAGGATTTGAACTCTTCTGAAGAAGAAGAAGAAGAAACAAATGAAGAGGCTAATCTATGCCTATGGTCCAACAAGCAAGATGAAGACTCTTCGGACGATGAACAATTTGTTGTTCCCGGAGAAAGAAGTCAGGAGTCTACCTCTGGAAGAGGATGGAATGTGAATGTTCCACCCATCTTCAAGGGAACAGACTATACTTATTGGAAATCAATGTTCCAATTATACGTCCAAGCTCAAAATTATGAGCTGTGGGACATCTTCACAAACGGAGATTATCGTCCAACGATTACCCTTGAGGACGGTTCAACATCGTCCAAACATGAAACAGACTGGACAAGTGATGATACCAGACGATGTTCTCAGAATGCCTATGCTAACTGGTGTCTTGTCAACGCCCTTGATCATCCAAGACTGGACATGGTCTCGCAACTCCAAACAGCTAAGGAGAAGCTGGACGCTCTGGAACATCTGTTCAGACCAAGGAGCTCGTCTACCTCAAATCTCTGCCTGATGGCCAAAAGCTCTTCGGACGCTGAATCAGAAGATGACGAGGTATCCGTTTCTGACTCTCTTCAAGAAGCATATGATGAGCTGCTAAATGATTCTTCTATATTGCATCATCAATACATCGTGCTTAAGAGAAAATTGTCAAAAGTAAATAAGGAGTTGGAAGAATCCAACAAACTAAATAAGCAGCTTGTTGAAGAGAATAATAAGCTTAAAGCTAAGAATGTCAGTCTAACTGACAAACTCACCTCTGAGTCCAGTGAACCTCATGAGGTAACTAGACTAAAACAAGAGGTATCTGATCTCACCAAAAGCGTAACTAAGCTTGTTGGAGGATCAGAGAAGCTAGACCTGATATTGAGGTACACTAGATCACCTCATGATAAGTCTGGCCTAGGCTATGACTCTGAGAAACAAACTGCGTCTCAGAAACTATCAGGGTCCAACAAAAATCACAAGGCTTTTCATTCCTATGGAAAGCAAAAAAGAAAATAAATTGCATGCATCCAGAACTTACTGCAAGATTTGTGGGAAGAGTGGTCACACCTCTTCAAAATGCACTTACAAAAACAAAAACAAAATGCATGGTCGAAGACCACCAACTAACCCAAAAGGACCCAAGTCTATCTGGGTACCTAAGAGTATGATAATACCTGTTGCAGATCTGCTTAGCAACACAAAAAAGACCCCAGTCCTAGTACTTGGACAGTGGTTGCTCACGTCACATGACGGGAGAAAGGTGTATGTTCCAAGAAATCCGTGAGAAGTCTAGTGGATGGGTCACCTTTGGAGGCAACCAGAAGGGTAAGATAGTAGGAATAGGTAAGATTGGTAAGCATCCTCTTCCCTCTATTGATAATGTTCTTCTGGTTGAAGGATTAAAACACAACTTGCTTAGCATAAGTCAATTATGTGACAGTGGGTCTGTTGTTTCCTTCAATAAAGGTGAATGTATGGTCAAGAACCCTGATGGGTCCATCTTATTCGCTGCCAAAAGGCAAAATAATCTGTACAAGATTAATTTGGGGGAACTTTCAACTCAAAGTGTATCTTGTCTAGTGTCTGTGGAAGATGAGCGGTGGATCTGGCACAAAAGACTTGGTCATACTAGTATGAGATTAATCTCTAAACTAAACAAGCATAACCTTGTAAGAGGCTTACCAAAGATTGTGTTTAGATCAGACGCTCTCTGTGACGCATGTCAAAAAGGAAAACAAGTTAAGAACTCGTTTGAGTCCAAAAACATTGTTAGTACTTCTAGACCACTGGAATTGTTGCATATTGATTTGTTTGGTCCAACAAGGACGGCCTCTGTCAGTGGTAAGAAATATGGACTTGTGATAGTAGATGACTATACTAGATGGACATGGGTTAAGTTCCTTGCTCACAAGGATGAGTCTATCAAGGTCTTTTCTATATTCTGTAAGCGAGTTCAGAATGAAAAAGGCGTATTCATCAGCTCGATCAGAAGTGATCATGGAGGCGAATTTGAAAATGAGCTCTTTCAAAGATTCTGTGATGAAAGTGGTATTCATCACAATTTCTCTGCCCCTAGAACTCCACAACAAAACGGTGTTGTTGAGAGGAAGAACCGATCTCTTCAAGAGATGGCTAGGGCAATGCTCAGTGATAATTCTGTCCCTAAGCACTTCTGGGCTGAAGCTGTAAACACTGCCTGCTATATTCAAAACAGAATATACATAAGACCAATCTTGAATAAGACTCCTTACGAATTGTGGAAAGGACGTAAACCCAACATTTCTTATTTCCACCCCTTTGGATGTCAATGCTTTATTTTAAATACTAAGGATCAACTAGGTAAGTTTGATGCCAAAGTAGATAATGGAATATTGTTAGGATACTCTGAAACGTCTAAAGCTTTTAGAGTCTATAACTCTAGAACTTTGATTGTTGAAGAATCCATTCATGTTAAATTTGATGACAAACAGCCTGATAAGAGATTATCAGAGCTAGATGATTCTTTTGCAGATATGAATCTGAATGATTCAGATGCTTGTCCAACAACCAACAAAGACGAAGCATCAGACGCTACGAAGGACGCATCATCGTCTCAGCAAGCTGTAAATACCCCTCGTTCGCTGCAATTCAGAACTTATCATCCCGAGGATCAAATCATTGGCAAACCTAATGATAGCGTCCGGACAAGGTCAACTTTCAGAGAGCAAGCTGACTCAGCCTTCATCTCTGAGATGGAACCAAAGTCTGTGGACGAAGCCTTATTGGACGATTGCTGGATCCTCACTATGCAAGAAGAGCTCAACCAGTTTCAACGTAGTGACGTTTGGACGCTGGTCTCCCTGCCTAAGGATAAGACTGTAATTGGAACCAAGTGGGTCTATCGCAACAAGCTGGACGAGGATGGCAAGGTGGTAAGGAATAAAGCAAGGCTAGTTGCCCAAGGCTACTCACAAGAGGAAGGTATTGATTATACTGAAACCTTTGCTCCAGTAGCTAGATTAGAAGCTATACGCATCTTACTTTCATATGCTGCACATCATAACATCATGCTTTACCAAATGGATGTAAAAAGTGCATTCCTAAATGGTGTAATTAATGAAGAAGTATATGTTCTCCAACCACCCGGTTTTGAAAATCAGAACCGTCCTGAGCATGTATATAAGCTTAAGAAAGCTTTATATGGACTCAAGCAAGCTCCTAGAGCTTGGTATGAGAGACTCAGCTCTTTCCTAATGGAGAATGGCTTCTCGAGAGGAAAAGTGGACACAACTCTTTTTAGAAAAGTAAATAAAAAGGAATTTATTGTTGCTCAAATTTACGTTGATGATATAATATTTGGTGCAACTGATGAATCTCTTTGCCAAGAGTTTTCTGAATTAATGCAAAGGGAGTTTGAAATGAGCATGATGGGAGAACTAAAATTCTTCCTCGGACTTCAAGTAAAGCAAACATCAGATGGAGTGTACATTCATCAGGCGAAGTACACAAAGGAGCTTCTAAAACGCTTCAAGTTGGACGATTGTAAACCTATGAATACACCAATGCATCCAATGTCCGTGCTAAACAAAGATGATAAAGATAAAAAGGTAGACCAAAAGGTATATAGAGGTATGATTGGTTCCCACTTATATCTAACTGTGTCCAGACCTGATATCATGTTTAGTGTTTGCTTATGTGCTCGTTTTCAATCTGATCCAAGAGAGTCTCATCTCTCAGCAGTAAAAAGAATCTTTAGATACCTAAAAGGTTCTACTAATCTGGGTCTTTTGTATAAGAAAATTGATGAATACAGATTAGTTGGATTCTGTGATGCTGACTATGCTGGAGACAGAATAGAAAGGAAAAGCACAAGTGGAGGGTGTCACTTCATTGGTGCTAATCTTGTCTCATGGTCAAGCAAAAGGCAAAGCACAATTGCTCTATCAACTGCTGAAGCTGAGTACATTGCTGCAGCCAGTTGCTGTTCACAACTGCTTTGGATCAAGCATCAGTTGGAAGACTACGTGTTTGTAAGCAACATCCCTATCATGTGTGATAACACTGCTGCTATTAATTTGTCAAAGAACCCCATACTGCATTCTAGAGCAAAGCATATAGAAATAAAACATCATTTTATTAGGGACTATGTGCAAAAAGGAACAATAGATATTCAATTTGTTGATACTGACCATCAATGGGCAGATATCTTCACTAAACCATTAGCCGAGGATAGGTTTATATTTATAAGAAAATATCTGAACATGCATTTCATTGATTGACTGAAAGTCCAATGCATGCGTCCAATATTTGCATTACGTCTAATACATGCTCGTCCAGTGTACTTTCTGAATGCTCGTCTAATGCATTAATGAAACTCAATCTTTGTCGAATGAAATATTATCCTTCATTCCCTTAACTGAGTCAGTTCTTTGTCTTCTTTATTTGCCAAAAATGCTTTTTACGGTTTCAAAGTCTGAACGTGTGTCAGACATTTAAGGCACGTCGTTTCGCTCTCTCTCTCTCTCTTTGAAAATGCGAAAGGTTTTCGCTCTCTCTTCTTCTTCCTTTTTAAAACCTAAGTTTTGATAAAAATCAAACCTTTACAAAAAGCTTTAACCTTTCTTCTTGCATCTTCGAAAAGGAAACCCCTTTCTGAAAAACCTTTTTCTTTAAACATCCTCTCTGAAACTATGGCAACCTCTTCTGCTGCTGGCTCTAAGGGTAAAGGAAAAACCTTTAATGCTCAGACTGCTGATGTCATGGTCGAGTACAAGTTTAACCTACAATTCCTGGCTGATAATGGGATTGACATCTTCTCTAACATCCATGCTGCTGGATGGTCAAGCTACTTTGAAGGTTCTCCGGTAATCTACCCTGCTCTAGTTAGGGAGTTCTGGACTAACCCCATTGTCTCTGCAAGGGAGATTCGCAACAAAGTGCTTGACACTGAAGTAATAGTATCTGAAGCAACTATCTCTAATGCAACTGGGTGCGCTCAATCAGGCATAACTGTTGAAGATGACTGGGAAGAAGAGATTGGTGATGCTTCCACCATCAGAGATTGTCTGTTGAAGAACTCAGGTGACAAACTCATAGCCTCAAAAATGACTGACAAGGCTAGGGTTCTTCACCAAATCTTGAACAAGGCTATCCTTCATAAGGTTGGGTCAAAGGATAATGTTTCAAAGGCTCATCAATTTTGTCTGGTTCATTTGATTCTTGAAAGGCAAATAAACCTTCCCCACCTACTCTTTTCCTTCTTCAAATATGCCATTGAAGGCTCTGGGAAGAACACTGCACTCATCTATGGCGCTCTTCTCTCCAAAATATTTGAGAAGCATATGGTCTACGACGACCTAAAGAACTTGGCTCCAGAAAGAAAGTTCAAATACTACGGAGTTCATGGCATTGAACGTGTGCATCAGCCTGAGTTTAGCAGGCAAAGTTTGGTAATGATGCAGTTGGACTGCTTTAAAAAGTCCAAACTTGAAGGAAAACAAAAAGGAGCTCAGACGCAAGGCTCAGAAGAAGCGTCTGAACAATGTGTCACTGCTGGACGCTCTGCTGAACGAGCTCGTCCAATAGCTAAGACTTCTTCATCTCGTCCAAAGCTCATCGTCCAACCTTCAAGAAAAAGGAAGCTGGTTCTAGCTCCCACTGATGAGGATGAAGAGGACAATCTACCCATCTCCAAGGTAGTTAAAGGGCCAAGATTGGAAACCTCATCTGCTGCACCTCTGCCTAAACCTTCGTCAACAAGGGCAAGGTCATCTCGAGCAAAGACGAAAGGTAATACTGAACCTATCTCTAGTTCAGTTATTATTTCTCCTCTCGTCCAATCGTCTGAGATAGAAGACTTAACCTTTGAACCTTCCCTACCACTCTCACCCACTAACCTACCACAAACTCAAACTCTAGCCTCACCAAATGAACCCGAAGACTGGTTCACACCCTGGGGAGATCACTCCTTCCAACCCTATGGTGCTCCCTACCCCAGACGGATCTTTCCCATAAGCAAATATAGATGCCTCCCTGGAGTAGACTACAACAACAAATGCTCAATTTGGGCTGAGGTCAAACGCAAATTTCCTGTTCTATTCCTTAAACACACACCCCCCACTACTGAACCTCACCCCAAAAGCCCTCTTCCATTGCCCGAGTATGAATTTGAACAACCCTCCACATCATCCACCTCACCACCTAAACTTGGCTATCACCCCATCCCATACACTTCAACTAAACCTCTGCCCTCTGAAACATACACTGCCCTTGGACCCTTGGTTACTTGCCTTGAGAAGAAGACGTTTCCTCCAAGGAAAGTCTATCCCAACCTTATCAAGGACAAGGCATTCCAATGGTGCCACTACAATATAAGGAGGCACGTTGTTCTTCGTCATGAAGACAAGAGAGGTTACAAGACGGAGTATGAAAGAAGGGCAAGGACGTTTGGCTTAAGTAACTTCATCCTTGATCCCGACCTTTCTTTCATTCCAAGCTATCCATCAACTTGGAAGGAGTATTCTGATGTCCGGGACTTTCTTCCTTACTATGCTATGCGGAGGGAGTGTGACATGACTCGAGAAGCTAAGATCCATCACAACCTTCCAAAGAGATTTTGGTCAAAGTCTTCTCGCACTAGCGTAGGAGTTGTTCCTCCTCGAGCTTGCCCAAGGCTCCCTATCCTAGATCCCAACAAGGATAAGGACCTTCGCAAAAGGCTTGAGTCATGGACGCTGCCTTACAAAATTGCTTTTGATCCCCTGTTTTGGATAAAACATCGAGATGACTCTGGGGCTCTCGAAAGTATTTGGAAGAAAGATCCTCGATTCAGATTTGACCCAGATGCTAGGATCTATTGGGAAAATCACATCTGGAGATGCTCCCAAGAAGCATCATCATCTGGATTATCAGTTGAGGAGAAAGCAGAGATTCGCGTCTACCCGAGACAATATCGAATCCGTGAAGCAAACTTCATGATCATAGACGATATCTTTGGGATACCTCTTTATCCTAGAGATGTTCTGCCTATGCCTCCTATCAGATGGAGTGAAAACAAGTATGATGATGCTGATATCATACTTGAAGTGCTGCGTCCACCCGAACCTATCGTTGTTCCTCTTGTTCCTCCTACTCTTCCTCCTAAGCCGGTCATTCCTGAAGAGACTGGGGACACCGAAATCATCTATGTGGAACCCTCCTCTGAAACTCATGATAACGAAGTGGAACAAGTTGCAGACTCAGCTCAGTCCAAGTCTCAACCGGTCCCTCTCTCAATGGTCCATCCTAATGCTCCATCTCCTTCTCAGGCTCTGAGTGTAGTTCCTGATCAAAGAGGTGTGGACGCAACCCGGGCCACTGCTGAGAGCTCCGCCTCGGTTATTCCTCCTGAGTTTCAAGAGTTCGTCCATCGGACCATAGAAGCCAACAATGCGGTGCTCCTTCAGCAAATTGCGGCCATGTTCAAAGATTTCATTCCCAAACCTCCTCCCTCTTCTTAAAATTTTTTTTTTCTTCTCTTTGTTTTCAAATCAACTGACTATGATGTGTTTCGCACTCTTTTGTCTGATGACAAAAAAGGGGAGAAGATGGATTGATTGATTATTTGATTGATTATTTAAAGTTAAATGGGTTGATTGAATCTTTAAATGATACATGTGCTTATATCTGTTTTATATGCTTTAAATGATTAAATGCTTTAAATGATTAGAATGTTAAATGGGTTGATTGAATCTTTAAATGATACATGTGCTTATATCTGTTTTATATGCTTTAAATGATTAAATGCTTCAAATGATTAGAATGTTTGTCTTAGGGGGAGCCCTTCAGCTCTCTAGGACTCTTTGTTCAATCAAAATTAGCATGTTTTGTCATCATCAAAAAGGGGGAGATTATTGGAACCAAAGTAGTCATGGTCCAGATAATCCCTTAAGTTTTGATGTTAACAAAGAGCTAATTTAAGATGAACAAAGATTTGTTATGGACTAACGTTTTATAAGTGTGCAGGACAAATCTAAATTGAGTCCAAAGACTATCCATAGTCCAAAGACTTTGTCTCGTCCAACATAGTCCAAAGACGTTATCTCGTCCAACATAGTCCAAAGACTTTATCTCGTCGAACACCTATTCTTGGTTTACGACTGGACGGTAATTTATAGAACCATTGAGTCCAAAGACTCTTTTGGTTACCTTCTGTAATAGCTAGTCCAATAAATGTCTTTTAAATTTCAAGCGCGAATATCTTGTAAAAGCATTTGAATTTATTATTCCCTGTAAAAGGCTTATACCCGGGGGACAAAACATTCTTTGTAAGATTCGTACAAAAGTAAAGCATAAGCCAGAATGTCTCTATCACCTAAAGAAGTTGACCTTCTTGTTTTGGATAAACAAAAGGCAACTTTCGTTCTACTCAGAGGATATGTCAGCACCACTTTTAGCTATCACCCTGATAGTCTATTCTGCTGATCAGAAACTTCAGAAGCTATCAGACTCAACGGATCAAATGCATTCAATGCTCATCAGAACGGATCCTTTTCCATCCGTTGAAGACTGAAGACTGCTCAAAGAAAAGAGGCTATATATACCTTCATCTTTTGAAAGTGCAAAGACACAGAGAACGAAACCGAACTTGAGCAAAAATACAAGTGAAGCAACACATAGCATTTCAAAATCCTTCAAGAGATACAAGAAAATATTAGCTCAAGAGATAAAAGAGAAAATCTCAAGCTTGCAAAGCTAGAAAAGCTACTCTGATTCTAACCTTCATATTACTCTCTGTGTAGAGCTATTTTCAGGAGTCTAAGCTTTAGTTTCGAATTCTCACATTTAGTGAGTTAGTAGAACAATCTTTTTCACAACTTTAGTTTGGTTGAGCCTGAAGAGGCTTGTCTGTAAAAGAATACTTAGAGAACCTGAAGAGGTTGAGAATACTGCCTGAAGAGGTGTTGAATACTTTGTAACAAAAGGTTTTTGATATAGTGGATAAAGCTCTCAAGTAGAGAGGACTGGACGTAGCTCTTTGGTGAAGAGTGAACCAGGATAATATCGTTGTGTTCCTTTCTCTCCCTTCTCTTACTTTAGTTTCTGTCTAACAAACTAACTGGGATTGAATTGCCTTTCATTACGCTGTCTTCCGTCTTAGTCAAAACTAAGTGAGCGTCCAACTTGGAGTTTGGAAGAGCTCTCTTTGCTTTTAATCTTTTTAAGCGTCCAATCTTGCGAAAATCATTATCTGCTTACGAAAAGAATTTAAAATCGTTTAAAACACAATTCAACCCCCTTCTTGTGTTTCAAGCAGGTTCCTTCAAATATTTCCCGGCTGACATCTGTAACATCCCGATTTTCTGTAACTCTAATCGGGCTGGTTAATCTCGATTAGGGATTTGGATGCTTGTGTGAATTGTTATGTGCAAATTTGAGACCTAGTTGGAAGCTTAGCAATAGGCTTGAATAAGGCTGGAGGTGCCTAAGGTGTTAAACGAGTAGCTGTGGGAGTCAGAAGTTTGGAAGGCTCTTCCTAGCTGAGCAGCACGGTCAAGCGTGGGAAGGGAGCACGCCCTAGCGTGCCAGTGCTCAGGCGTTGGCCATGATGTACACTCAAGCGTGCTGTAACATCCTGATTTTTTTCACCGCTTTTAAATATCAATAAGAGAATAATTAATTTTATATTTTATTTGAGGTCTTAGAAAATGAAATAAAATAAACCGAGACCATATTCATGCTCAACGCTAACGCACAAAGCTACGATTAAATTTTGAGCTGAAAACTCAAACGGAGCCCGGTCTGCGTTTTTGCATTGTCTGTAAGATTTTACTGCTCCAGAGACCTCAGTTTGACCCAGGAACGAGACAGTAAGTCTTAGAATTTAATTTCCTACATTTTCGTTAAATTTCAAAAAAATCACTAGCTGACATTTTTCAAAGCGAAATTTTCAATCGGGTGAAGAACGGAGCTGCATATGGATTTAGCGAGACCCACTAACGGATAATCTTGATGTCACATCATGTCAAATCACATGGGAAAATGTGCCAGAGTCATCATGACTTTTGAAAATATATGGACGTGAAAAGACCAAAATATCCCTAACCTTTTTCATTATTACCATTTACCCTTGAAGGAAATGACCAAAATACCCTTAAATGACCCAATTCCTTGGCCCATTCAGCCCTATTCCCACGCCCCCAACCTGCATATGAGTGCCTTCACACACATCACCTTCACACTTCATCTCCTACTTGAGAAATCTTCCATTTTTCTTAAGAGAAAAGCTTGAATCATTGAGAGAAAAGCTTGATTCTTGATCAATCTTCATCATTCTTTAGGTAAGATCACTTGTATGATCTCTAAGCTTCATGAATCTCTTCCTATCTCAAGTTTGAAATCTTGATTTCATGAAATTCAAGTTTATGATCAAAATTTCAAAAATTCATAGAAAATTGTAGAAAAATTCTTTTAATGGGAAACCAATTTCTTTGAGCTAGCTTCATCACCTTCTATCTCTATCCAAGAGTATATGATCAAACTCTCATCCTAACCTATTTAATTTGAGAGGGCCGAACCCTAGAAATTTTGGGGGAAAGTGGATTTCTTCCATTTTTGTTCTTGAACTCTTGATTCCATCCTTACCTTTCGAATTGTCTTTGAATCTAAGTGATGGAAAACCAAATCAATTTCTCGCCTAGTTTTCTCTTCATGGCCGAGACCTTTAAGTATGAAGAACCATGAATTTTGTTTCAAATTTTTGGGTATTAGGACTTGTATTAGTGTTAACCAAACTTAAGAATCAACCATCTAAAAGATTGGAGCCAAATGAGATCCCTAGCCCCTTTTACTTTTTTGGCCGAACCTTAGACCTTGTGGGAGAAGAGAAATTGTGTTTTGATATTGTATTTTTGTATTGATTGTTGTTGAGAATTGAATTGTGTTTGATTGTTTTAGGCGACGCGGACGAAACCGGAACCGGAGTCGAGAACCAATCGGGAGTTGATTAGGAACTTAGAAAGGTAAAGGGAGGTATTTCATAATGAGTTTGGTAGCTTCATGGTGTTGATTGTTATATGTGATGTGGTAGTTTTGATTGATGATTTGAGGATATGTCTTGAATGGAATGTGAGATTGTTTTACTTAATGAAGTTTGTACTTGAGCATTTGATTGAGAATTGTGGCATGGATGCCTTTGATGAATTTTACTGATATATTGGGCTGACTTGATGCTTATATAAATGTCTATATATATATTTATATCCTGGACTAACTAAAGAGCATAGGACTAGCTATGACTCAATAAGAATTAAAATACTCGAAAAACGAAATGAAAGTTTTGAAAACCGAATTTTGAAATCAAAAAGTTTTTTTTGGGAAACCTGTTACTTTTTCCAGAAAAGTAACTTTCTTTTTGAAAAGTGATGTCCTTTTAAAAACAAAAAGTGGTCTGAGGAAAAGTTATGCAAAGTAAGTTTTGTTTTAGAAAAACATTTTAAAAGAGGTGGAACCTTTAGAAAACAGTTTTGTTTACGAAAAAGAGTTTTTCCCGGAAAATGTTTTCTTTAAAAAAAGAAATGTCTTAGTTCAAGAAAATGGAATTGAGTTTGGTTTTCCAAATCTGTTTTGTGAAAATAAGACCGAAAAGAAAAATGATGAATCTTTGAGATGAATGCAAACCTAGTGACCGAGACGTCGGACTAGTGTTTTGTGGATTGAGCACTCGGACTTCGTGTCCTGTGTTTTGAATGAACGGGCTAAATGTCCTTTAAAACGAGTCATGAGCCATGTGCCTCGACAAATGAAAGAATGAATGAAAAAGAAAACAGAATTCTCTGTGTACATGCATGAACTGGCAGACGTGGCATATGAAAACGAGCTACAACTTACGTAGTTGAGAATATGACCTAGTTAAGACCACTAAGTCTATACACTAGTAGAAAATATGGATTTTACGACCAGATTTAACGTCGGTTAAAAAAAACTAGACGTTAACAAATACGCAGTGGCAGAATTGTAAATAATTAACTCATTTAAATCATATTTAACGTCGGTTGATTTTATAGCTGATGTTAAAAATTTTTTAACGTCGGTTGTCAAATAAACAGACGTTAAAATTAAGGTTTTAACGTCAGTTTTTTAAAACGCAGACGTTAAAAGTTTTAATCAAATTTGAATAAGACTATTAACGTCGGTTATCTAAATAACCGATGTTAAAAAATTAATTTTAACGTCTGTTTATTTTACAACCGACGTTAATAATTTTACTCAAATTTTTTTAACGTTATGTCGCGCCCTAGGTATTAGTTCTACGCGCACTCACTACAATTTCTCTTCTCCGTTAGAAAAACTCTTGTCTGAGTCTGTCTCTTCTCCGTCGAACCACCACCGTCGTAGCACCACCATTGTGCCCTAGGTATGCTTCTTCTCCCTTTCTCTTTTTCCTTTCTATTCTCCCGTTCTCTTCGACATTTCTCATTGAGCTTCTCTTCGCATTAGGTTTCCCACTGTTGCTGCTGCTCTTCTCCTTTCTCTTCTCCATTCTCTTCTCCTTTCTCTTCTTCAAGCTGCTGCTGCTCCTGCAACAAGTAACCCTCATTAGGTTTTCAACTCTTATTATCATTTTCTTTATCTTGCTGTTCCTCTCATTAGATTTTCCCACTGCTTGGGTCTCTGTTGCTGCTTATGATACTTTGTTTAGATTATTTTTCTGGTTCATTGGCATGCTCTCTTATAGTAGAGCAAGTTGTATAGCTGTCAGGTTAAGATACTGAAAGTATTAGAGGGTATATATAGGGTATATGATGCTGAAAGTATTAGAGGGTATATATAGGGTATATGATGCTGAAGGTATTAGAGGGTACAGGGTATTTGAAATTTAATGCACATATAGGGTATGTTAGGTTATAGGGTATATATATATGGTTGTTAGGTTTTCAAATACTAGTGCTTTTTCAATCTCCCCTATTGTCCTTATATTGGATATTTGTGTGTCTATATCTACAAAACCTCTCTAGTTATGGATAGTAGTTGGATGGTTAGTAAACGCACAAGTGATGAGTATTTGAAAGGAGTGGAAGAGTTTATAGAATTTTCTCAAAGAAATCTTCCTGATAGTGATGGAAAGTTTTGTTGTCCTTGTGTCAAATGTTTGAATTTAAGGAAATGTGAAGTGAAGGATCTATGTACTCATCTTATTTGTAATGGGATTTGCATGAATTATACAAGATGGATATGGCATGGTGATGTGTTGTTATATAACAAGCCAAGTGTGTCCCAAAGTGAGGAAGCTGACGTAGATATGGAGGATGATCGACTAGAGGATATGATTTGTGATATTGGATAAGAGTCTTTTCAGCGAGCACATGTGTATGAAACTTTGTGCAGTGATTCAGATAAGCCTTTGTATCCGGGGTGCACTAAGTATACACGATTGTCAGTGGTGTTAAAATTGGTCACTGTGAAGGCGAGAAATGGTTGGAGCGATAAAAGCTTCACTGAATTGCTTGAGTTGTTGAAAGAAATGTTTCCCTAAGGCAACACATTGCCAGACCGTAACTATGAGGCAAAGAAGGTACTGTGTCCGATGGGTATGGAGTATAAGAAGATACATGCATGCCCTAATGATTGCATACTGTATAGGGGTGACTATGAAGAGTTGTACAATTGCCCCAAGTGTAGGGTATCACGGTACAAAGTGAAGGATGGTGATGATGATTCTAGTTGTGATGTGCACAAAAAGGGTCCTCCTGCGAAGGTGTTGTGGTATCTTCCAATAATTCCAAGGTTCAAGTGATTGTTCGCTAATGCAAGTGACGCAAAGAACATTAGATGGCATGCAGATGAGAGAAAATGTGATGGACAGCTTCGCCATCCGGCTGATTTGTTGCAATGGATGAGAATTGATAGTTTGTTTCCGGATTTCGGAAGTGAGCCAAGAAACCTTAGGCTTGGACTTGCAACGGATGGAATGAATCCATATGGTACCTTAAGTAGTATTCATAGTTCATGGCCCGTTATCCTGGTAATTTACAACCTACCTCCGTGGTTGTGCATGAAGCGCAAATACATGATGTTGTCTATGATGATTTTGGGCCCAAAACAGCCAGGAAATGACTTAGATGTTTATCTAAGCCCGTTGATTGATGACTTGAAAAAGCTGTGGGTGGAAGACGTTGATATGTTTGACGTCCATTACAAAGAGACTTTTAAGATGCATGCCATGTTATTTTGCACCATCAATGAGTTTCCAGCATACAGAAACTTGTCCGGCTACAGTGTTGCAGGGCATAAAGCATGCCCTATATGTGAAGAAGGCATATGTTTCACTCAATTGCAACATGGAAGGAAGACAGTTTACCTTGGGCATCAAAGATTTCTCAGACGTGATCACCCATATCGTAGATTGAAGAAAGCTTTTAACGGATGCCAGGAGAGTGAAATTGCTCCGATGGCCTTAACTGGAGAGTAAGTTTATCAACGGGTGAAGGACATCAATGTTATCTTCGGAAAGGCCCAAAAGAAGGCTACTGATAAAAACATATGGAAGAAGAGGTCCATCTTCTTTGATCTTCCATACTGGTGCAAACTTGGTGTGATGCATGTTCAGAAAAATGTGTGTGATAGTGTAATCGGAACGCTTCTCAACATTCAGGGCAAGACATAGGATGGTGTGAATGCTCGTCTAGATCTGGTTGCGATGGGTATACGAGAGCAGTTAGCTCCACAGCCAAAGGATGGTAAGCGGACATATTTGCCTCCAGCATGTCATACTTTGTCAAAAAAAGAGAGAACAAGTTCTTGTGATTGTCTACAGGGCATCAAAGTGCCACATGGTACTCTTCATATGTCAAGAGGCTTGTCTCAAATGATCTCAAATTAGTTGGCTTAAAGTCTCATGATTGCCACGTGTTGATGCAACAACTACTACCAGTGGCTATTCGTGGTATTGCTCCGAAAAGTGTTAGACATGTCATAACAAGGTTGTGCTCATTCTTTAATGCTATATGTAACAAAGTGATTGACCCCCAGAAGTTGGATCAGTTGGAAGATGAGGCTGCTATTATCTTGTGCCAATTGGAGATGTAGTTTCCTCCTTCATTTTTTGACATCATGGTTCACTTAATTGTTCATCTGGTGAGGGAGATTAGATTGTGTGGCCCTGTTTATTTAAGGTGGACGTACCCAGTTGAGCGATACATGAAGATCTTGAAAAGGTATATGAAGAATCCACACCGTCCGGAAGCATCTATTGTTCAAAGGTATGTTGCAGAAGAAGCTATTGAGTTTTGTTCAGACTACATTTCTAAAATTGATCCTATAGGGGTTCCTAAGCCTCGTCATGATGAGGCAAGATGTGAAGGCAAGGGTACACATGGCGTAATGGTTAAGAGCAAGGGTCGGGAGGAAGTGCTTCAAGCACATTTGTATATATTGAATAACACTGATGAAGTTCAACCTTACTTATGTGATCACAAAAGAGACGTCAAGGTAAGAAACCCTCGAATGCCTGAAAAGTGGTTGTTGAACATGCATAACAAGACTTTCTTAAAATGGTTTAAGGAAGAAATTTTGAAGGATGATAGTACTGCTTTTGATACATTAAAATGGCTAGCACGTGGGCCTAGCTTTAATGTCATATGTTGGAGCGGATACGACATCAATATGTGTTCCTTTTATACAAAGGAACAAGATAACAAGAGTACCATGCAAAATAGTGGGGTTATGATAGTGGCTGAGGCCATGCACTTCTCTAGTTCAAAAGATACAAATCCAATTATGGCACCGATTTCTTACTTTGGAGTCATTGAAGAGATCTGGTTGGTCGATTTTACACTAAGTTTACAGTGCCTGTTTTTAAATGTAAGTGGGTTGACAGTAAAAGTGGTGTACAAATCGATGAATTAGGATTTACATTGGTAGATCTTGGCAAGGTAGGTCACATGGAAGAGCCTTTCATCATGGCTTCCCAAGAAAAACAAGTGTTTTATATCAATGATCTTTCTAACAAAAGGTGGTCAATGGTTCTCCAAGGAAAAAGCATGCATCGTAATGATGAAAATCAAGATTCAACTCTTGATATTCCTGAGACTCCTTCTTTCTCAATACACATGCCTACTTTCATTGAGGAAAATGAGGTGGATGATGTACATGCCACTCGTGATGATCATCATGAAGGGATATGGATCTAGCTAAAATCTGATACTATAGTGTAAGTTATCTTTATCCATGAAGTGAGTTTTGTTTTTTAGGGTTATATTGTTATGTTTACAAGAAAGGAATGTTCCTTATGCAATTTTAGTTACCATTTTAGTTACTATATGTGTCATAGACGGGTGGTCATAGACTGGTGGTCATAGACGGGTGGTCATAGATGGGTGTCATAGACGAGTGGTCATAGACGAGTGGTGATAGATGGGTGGTCATAGACGGGTTCCTTCACTCCCCCTCAAGTTGCTTCACATGTTATACATGTTATACTAACCTAATTTATTTATACATGTTATATTAACATAATTTATTTATACATGTTAAACTAATCTAATTTTTTACTTTTTTTGTCTAAACAGGTATACATATGACTAATTCAGCAGACATCCCTCATTCACAGGATGAGTCGGTCATGGCTCCACTGACTGATAGTGTATGTTTTATTTATACATATAATGTTAATTAAGTAGGCCAATTATATATTTATTTATCCATGTTAAGCTAAGGTTAATTTTTTTTTTTTTGTCTAAACAGGCATCACATAGGGCTGATTCAGTAGCGTCGGGAAAGCCACAACTTTGAAAAGTTTGTCCAGATCCAGGATTAATAACCAGAGGCTTGAGATCGAGTTTGATAGTCGCCTGGAGCCCATGGGACCCTATGCTAAGAAATTCACCATTTTTGTGGCTTTGGAAGCTAAAACTCATACTAGCATTTTGTTTGATGATTGGGATCACGTACCACAGACTGTGAAGGATCAGATTTGGGAGTCAATCACGGTATTTTTCAATGATCTCTTTGTTTGTATTTACATTATTTAAGCATATAATATATGATCCATGCATTACTAATTCCTTCTTCTTGTTCTATAATTAATGTAGATCACATGGACCATGCCGAATACTCCTGAACATCAGACAAAATGGCTTCAACTTGCGGCTAAGCGTTGGACGGGGTTTAAGTCTTTTCTGGGTAATAAGTACATATTTGGAGAGAATACCGATAAATCTCCTCTTGATGTTTACTTGTTCCTTGATAAGGATACGTGGGATAAATTTGTTTTAAGCCGAGCCAGTCCTGAGTTTTTGGTTAAAAGGGAAAAGGGTAAGGCGAGTCATGCGAAGAATGTCCACCCCCACACCATGTCTCAAGGTGGGTATAGATTGGTGGAGAAGAAGTTGATGGATGAGAAGTTGAGAAAGAGGGAGGAGAAGTTGAAAGAGCGGGTAGAAGCAGGAGAAGAAGTTTGTGAAATTGGTGATCCTCCGTCTCCACCCCCACACGAGGACACGGGTGGAAGGACGAAAGACGAAATCTGGAAATTTTAAAGTTGAAGCCACACGCATTGTTGCTGAAAAGATTGTAAGTAACAAGTTAAACATACTACATTTTTACTTGTAAT
Organism: Ammopiptanthus mongolicus; assembly: GCA_039655645.1. NCBI lineage: Eukaryota > Viridiplantae > Streptophyta > Magnoliopsida > Fabales > Fabaceae > Ammopiptanthus > Ammopiptanthus mongolicus. Next base: position 41,093,294 of record CM077345.1, read on the forward strand.
TGTAACACATAGTATTACACATTTTTTAAAAATTGTATCTTTGTAGGAGGAGCTGAAGGAACAAAGCTCGCAAGGGTCCTTCGTTCCACAGGGACGGTCAGATATCTTGGTCATTGCTCTAGGGAAAGAAGATCACCCTGGCCGTGTTCGTGGTGTTCCAGGGACCGTGGGCGTTAAGAAATTTCATGGAACATGTGGGTCACATAGGCGGGTCGAGCAGTAGATCAATAAGGAGGAGCTTAAAGAAGAGGTTAAACAGGATGTTATCTCCGACCCAACTTTTAGACAAGAGCTTATGTTTTCACTTCTAAAGGACCCCACCTTCATGCAAACGCTTTTGAAGGAGTTTTCATCAAGGCAATCCCAAGAAGTTGCCCAACCTTCACATACGGAGGTGTAGTTGTCGAAGCGGGAGTTGGAGTTGGAAAAGCGGGAGTTGGAGTTGTCGCAGCGGGAGTTGGAGTTGTCCATGGTATTCATAATCATTCTCAGTTACTTATCTTTTCTTTATTCTCAATCTCAATTACTTATGTTTATGGTATTCTCAATTACTTATGTTTTCTTTATTTACAATTGAAGCCAAAGTTGAAGCCGGTAACGCATCTTCAGTCTCCGTTAGCTCGTCTGTTTGCATTTGGCTTGGATCATGCTAAAGATATTTTTGTAATTCCGATGGAACACGATGGCTTTGCTGGAGAACCTCATCTATGCATCACTGGTGACGATATTGGTCAATTTTGCACTGATGGTGAATGGATAGCCAACACAATTCTAAGTATTTGGTGCACGTAAGTACATTTTGTGACCTTATATATATTGCATAAGGTATTACAAATTTTATAATTTATTTCAATATATTACGTAATTAACATCAACTTATTGCATATCTTAGGTATCTGCATCGCCAATTACTTGAGAGGGGCAGCGATCATGTTTATGGATTCTTAGACCCCACCGTCACTCTTGGTAATTTTATGACTGATCACGCTAAAGTCAGTGCATACATGCAGACCCTAATGGAAAGAAGCAGAAAACAAATATATATAACACCATTTGTCAGGAATGGCCATTGGCAGATGCTCCTACTTATTCCTAGCAAGCATATTGTTGTCTTCTTCTGCTCATGTCACTATGATCCGGCGAAGGAGGTGGTGGCCTCAATCAATACGTACGTAAAATTTTATTTAATGTAATTTAATTTATAACATTTGCTTTTATTTTATAAACATATAATTGACAAGAATATTTTGTTTATCATAGAGCTATGAAGGCATGTAGCATTTCTTGTGCAAATGGGAAAAGTACGTCTTCCAAGTCAAAATCAAATCCTGATTGGTATATCATAAAGGTAAGCAGTTTATTAATAGTAATTATTATTACTATTATTACTATCATCATCATTACTATCTATACATTAACTTGATATCCAATTTCATATTCATTTGTAGTCTCGTAGACAAATACAAAGTTCAGAGTGTGCTTACTATGTGATGTTTCATATGTTGAACATTGTCTCAGCATCTATTACTGATGGATGGACGCAGGTAATTAATTTTCAGGTTCATATCTTAGGTATTTTGTTTTTGTTGATAACTTAATTTATGTTGAGTTTATTTGAACTTGTGCAGGCTTTCAGTGATCAGTCTCCTGTCACTAAAGAAGAATTCAAAGACTTGAGAGTGTGTTTTGCAACCTTCTTTTTTAAGTATGCTGCAAAGAAAAGATTAGAAAATATAGATCCTGCATACTTAGTAGAGAATGATGATTAGTTTAAATATGTATGAATTGAGCATGTATAGAATTCTGAATTGTACTGACTAGCTTAGAGAGAATTCTGAATTGTACTGACTAGTAGCTTAGAGAGAATTCTAAAGTCTGGACTAGTGATGTTGAGTAAATAATGTTTCAAAATCTATATATTCTGGAATAGTATTCAGTAATTATCCAAAATTCTGTATTCTGGAAATTCTGATTGTAATTTGTAGAATTCTGCAGGGAGCTGGGAACTAAATATGACAAGTATTAGAAAAAAAAAAAAGTTAACTTTTCACGTCAGTTTTTTATATAACCGACGTTAATATAACTTTTAACGTCGGTTATTTAAATAACCGACGTTAAAATTTAACTTTTAACGTCGGTTATATATAAAACTGAAGTTAAAATCTTTTTAATTTTACAAATATATATACTTTGAACGTCCAGTGTATAGTTAACAGTCGTTAAAAACGTCTATTTTTTTCATTAACGGATGTTAAAATAATATATTTAACGTCAATTCATAACCAACGTTAAATATCACACTTTTAACGTCTGTTATATTAACGTCTGGATGGAAACCAACGTTAAAAGTCGATTTTAACAGACGTTAAAAGTGCTTCGTGCACTAGTGATAGGGGCATTCTGTGGTCGAGACTCCACATGTGGCCGGAGGCGTTGCAACCCCGTGCCGTGGTAACCGGTTGCCAAACACAGGAGAACTCGATCAGATACTGGACTATTCAGGATATGGTTATGACGTGGTACCCCGGAACAATTGGAGCTCGGACCTAAATTGAGAGGCCGACTCATGAGAACAATTATGTTTACGGGAGTACTTGCGGCCTATCGCTCGATGAAGGGAAGTAGGAATCTCCGGAGTACATGAATTAGAAAGATGATATTGGAGTCTCATGCATTATTATAACTCAAGATAGTGTTTGAGATATTGTGTACATGAATAACTGTTATTATAACTATATTTATGTGTGATTGTATCTGTTGTTTGTCGCTTGTGCAACTATTGTGATAAACTTATAAAATGAGTATCTTACCTTTGCCTGTACATGTTGGACACCTTGTTGTGTTTGTGGAATACATGTACAAATGTTGATCATAGGTCCCTATGGTTATGTGAGGACTCAGATGATGGAGACTTTTAAAGGAGCTGCAAAGAGGATCCCTCCGAATTCCTCTGGGAATAGGAGCTGACTTTGGGGTTGTATCCCAATGGCTACTGTTAGCCCGACCAGCATAGGAGTTTACTTTTTGGAGGTAGTTATATTTTATTTGCTGCATGTATGTTGACTATATGTCTTTAAGTCTGTAATATGTTATACTAGACCTGAACCTACTCTAGTAGTTAAACTATGTTTATAAGGAACTTATATGCTTCGGCATACTTATGTCATAATTATATTAGTATGAATCTTAAAGATTGATGTGAGTTATAAAGATTATTCCTTGGTCTTGAGTTGAATTACTTGATGCATGTAGAAATTTTTTTTTTTGACCCGCGTTTTCGAATGTAGATACTTAATTAAAGTATTTTCCGAAAGCAACCAGCGATTTATTTTGTTTACGTTTTCCGCAATCGAGTTCATGTATGTAGCACCCGAGGGGGTTGTTACACGTGCTGAATACGTTTCCCAGCTGCTGTGCTTTATGAGGCGTGTGCTACAGGTGTCAGGCCAGGGTGAAGACGGAGCGGACAAGGTTCCACGTTCATGCGTGGAGGGAACTCCACGCTCAAGCTTGAGCACGCTCAAGCGTGCTGAGAGTCCACGCTAAAGCATTCTCATCAGGACCTTAAGTGGTGTTTCCACTTTCTTCTCCACACTTGCATGAAATTCTTGAGTTCTCCTCCATTTCTGCATCCTAGAGAGAGGTCAGAGCTTTTCTAGAGAGAGAGAGAGCTTGGATTGTGAGACTTCGGGACGTCGGACCAAGATCCTGACAACACCGGGGCGATCGTGACGAAGTTTTGTATAGCTTTAACAGATTCATTTCTCCATTGGCTCAAGGTAAACTCGAATCCCTAACATGCGCTCTTGGTGTTCTTGGCGTTCTTCTTGTCTTTACCTTTTCTCTTGGTCTTTGAGCTTGCCCTTGGGCTAACACTATTGCATACGTGTTTTACTCATGATTAGGGCAAAGTTTATGCTCGCGATGGCTCGAGGTTTGGAGCTTAAGGCCGCGGCTACCAAGGGGGATTTGGGTAGTTCATGGCTGAGCTTGCAGCTGTGTGCAGAGGAGCTTGTCTTGGAGTTCGTGCTACGACTATTCAAGTGGGGAGAAGGAGTACTGCTGCCATTGGAAAGGCATGATTAGTGTAGTCATGATTATACTGTATGTAGGGAAGCCCTAACCATACTAGTGGTTGAGCTCCGATAAAGTACCTAAAACCTAGGTTTAGCTTACTTTGGGCTACCGCCGTTAAGTTTGGAAACCCTAGGTTGGCGAATTGTTGATTGATGATGATCTCTTTTGTACGACTGTTATGATGATGACTGTTGTTACTATCTGTCTAAGTGCCTATATGCTACTTGATATGTGATATGCTGCTATGTGCTACTATTGATGTTATTACTATTGTTGTTATGCTATTTGTGGTAATCATTGTATGGTGTAGGAATGCCGTAGAGTTAAGTTTGGCTGTGTGCCGTATTGCTGTCTGGTTGATATCGTGGATGGTGCCGTTGCTGTTATGCTGATTGTTCGAGGCTGTGATCGTGTTGTTTGAGCTGTGGCTCATGGACGCGTGGCATCGAGGCTGTGGCCGTGTGGATGCAGTGGCATCGTGTTTTTTTTTATTGAGAGTTTAGGCGTGAGATCCGGTATCAAGCCCGTTGAGGATGTTTGTTGCATATCATCAGCTGCCAATTGGTGAGGCTGGATGACAGGTAGTATGGGCTGCTAGCGTCATATGAGGTTAGTTGTACCTGAGTGCAGGTACGAAAAGTAGATAGGGCGGTCAAGTGAGTGACCTTGGGGATGTTGCCGGCCTCGGGAATAGTTTACAGTGATGGATGAGGTAGCTCCTATCCTATCGTGACGCCCGATGCAGTCTGGTTTGCCCGACTAATCCCAAAGCTTTCCATTGTTCCAGGCTAACGTTCCGAGGCGACCGAGATACCCCAGTTCCGGTGCGGAAGGGGGATGCACTCTTATTGGTCACGGCGAGCGGTTCGATTTCTTGGACAAACTAACTCCGTTCAGACACAGAACTTGTTCCGATGTGGAACTAGCTTTGGGAGTCTTCGGCCGACATGCTGCATGGGATTAGTATCCCGGTCTAGAGGATTGATCTGAATGTGAGACTCGTGAAGATGGATGCTTGTTACATATGTTGTCTCGAGAGACATTTGTGGGAATGCAGTAACTGTTATATCTGTTACATTTGCTACATGCTACATGTTGTTGTTTACTGCATTACTATTGTTTTCCGACTTTGCTATGCGCCCTATTTCTTATCTTCCTACTGTTTTGTCTGTTTGTCTATTTTTGGGTCCGCTTGAAGACAACGAGCCAACCGAGGCGCAGGATGGACCCGAGGCTTCACCCGTTCATCACAGGGGCACCATGGAAGCGGTGCTAGGCGACATTGAGATTGTCTGCCACGATGAGAGCGGATGGCGGGTGGATCCCTCGACCTTTTTGGTGGTATACACAGAACCCGTCAGCTTGATCTTTCGGAGCGTTACACCACCGTACGTGGACATTATTGAACCCAACCCCCTATACCAGTTTCTTCACTTCCCTAGGATGTGGCATCCTCCGAGGCAGAGAGAGCGAGACTACATGTGGGTGGCACCCCGGTCCTCGGCAGTATCCAGCAGGAGAGGCTATGTCTATCGAGGCCAGCGTTGGAGGACGGAGTAGCATTTTAGGACCTACGGTCGGCGTAGGATTGTTGTGTCCAGCTCTTCGTCGAAGTATGAGCCCTTGATGCGGTACAGGCCTACTCATGGAGAGGGCTAGGGTAATTCAGGGCACCCTCACCACTGATGGTGGGAGCCTGCCAGTGCGTCCTAGGTGGTGAGCTGAAAGCCTTTCATGTACCTTTTGAGTGTGGGATGGGTTGTGTTGGTGAGCTGCGAGAGTCTTATTTTGCTGTTTGGATATTTTTTTTCTTCCAGTTTTTGTATATACAATGTGTATATGTATGTACAGTGCCCTACTGATAGGGCTATGGTATGTATGGTATCTGTATAGTTATCTTCATGTTGCGCTTTTACTCTGATGGTTTTCTATGCTTGCCGTTCTTGTTTAGTTGTTCATCATTTGTTTCCGCAACGCTGTTTGAATACCACGCTATCGCTTTATATACGGCTAGGCATAGTTAATAACAATAGGAGCTTGGGACTAACAGGATTATCCTATGTAAGTGGGGTCGTCTCAACATCCTTGACAAGAAGGTGATGGAGTTTCTGGCCTTGACTCAGGGGAACATGTCTGTTGGAGAGTATGCTGCAAAGTTTGAGGAGCTCTCGCGTTACTATCCACTATACCAGCATACAATGGATGACCGCTCCAAGTGTGTGAAGTTCAAAAATGCTTTGTGTCCAGAGATCAAGCAAACCAGAAGCTATCAGGAGATCCGTGTCTTCCCTACCTTAGTGAAAAAGTGCAGGATTTTTGAAGATGACTACAAGTCCAGAGTTGCTCACTTCAAGAATTTAGGTACTTACGGCAGTAAGAAGACTACTCAGTAGGACAATGGGAAGCAACACCTAGCACTAGTTGGCCGTGGGTTAAAGAAACATGGCAAGAAGCCGCAATATTCTATGGGCAAGGAGACTGATGTCATCTGCTTCAAGTGTAGGAAGCTTGGTCACATCAGCCGTCACTGGGGAGGAGCAAAGACGGGGCCGCAAAGTGCTAGCAAGACTCTGAATTCTCAAGCCAATCAACCAAGGACAAGTGGAAGAGTCCTTACTCTTAGTGGAGCTGAAGCCTCCGAATGCAAAGACCTGATCCAAGGTAAATGTCTCGTAAATGGAACTCCTTTAATTGTGTTGTTTGATTCGGGTACAACCCAATCCTTTATATCACATGACTGTGTTAGAAACCTTAAGTTGCCAGTTACCTATCTTCATCATGACTTGGTTGTTGCTACACCTACAAATAAGCCTGTTCTTACTTCCCATGTTTGCAAAAGTTGTCCCATTACCATTGATGATAGGAACTTCGTAGTTGACCTTATGTGTCTACCACTTAAACAACTTGATGTTATTCTTGGTATGGACTGGTTATCTTCCAATCATGTCCTTTTGAACTATTTTGATAAAACTGTTGTCTTTGGTACTGCTATGAATCCTAAGGATTCGAAGTTTCTTTCTGCCAACGAAGTGAAGACTTCTATAAGAGAAGAAGCCTAAGTATACATGATTTTGACTTCCCTGGAAGTAGAGAGTAAATATAAGGTTGAGGATGTGCCAATTGTCAGAGAGTTTCCTGAAGTTTTTCTTGAGGATGTTTATAGCCTACCACCTGAGAGAGATGTTGAGTTTACCATAGACTTGGTGCCAGGAACAAGGCTTATCTCTATAGCACCTTATAGGATGTCTCCTATAGAGTTAGAAGAGTTGAAGAAACAGTTAGAGGAACTGCTTCAGAAGCAGTTTGTCAGACCTAGTGTGTCTCCATAGGGAGCGCCGATGTTGTTGGTGAAGAAGGATGGTAGCATGAGGTTGCATGTGTAACACCCCATTTTTCACTGCTTTCTAAGATCGATAATTTATATAAATAAGTTTATATTTTATCCGAGATTTAGAAAATGATTTTGGATAAACTAAAATCATATTCATGCTCTACATTTAGAGAGTTACGGTTAAATTTTGGGTTGAAAATTCAAACGGAACCTGGTCTGTGTTTTCACTAACAGTAAGGTTTTACTGATCAGAAAACCTAATTTTGGCTCGTGAACGAAACGGTTAGGTTTTAAATCGAATTTCCAACAATATTGGTTATTTTGAAAATTTTCAAAATAAATACACTTTAATCGAATTTCCAGCAAAAGGCTGATGTTAAGCGTCTAAAGTTAATTTTATTTCTCCAAAATAGTAGGACCTCTTACCTAACTAACTTGTAAGGGACAAGCGTTTACTTGGATTGAAGCATGTGAGGAAAGTTTTCAAGGATTAAAGAGAAGGTTGACTACTTCACCTGTGTTAGTGTTGCCTGATCCCAAAGGAGCATTTGTGCTAACAGTCCTACATAATCCTCAGTGTATTAGACATTTGAGTGGATTGATTTAACAGTATCCATTGGTCTGGACATTTTCATATTACTTCATTGAAGGATTTGTTGTGACTATTTCTTGAGTTGTAACACAAACGACATCTTGATACTGGAAGTTTCTTGATGAAACTTAGTCTAATCACTTTTACTTTTGGTAAATGTTATCCAGTCTGATTTTTGGCAAGACTATCCTACTTTTGAAATTGTCGTTTTGTAAATTCCCTGTATTAGAAATGAATCCTCTTGGGGTTCGGAACTGTTCATCTTTTGATTCCCTAATCCGCTGGAAGATTCTTGTGAAAGAAGGAACTTTATTAGAGTCATGGTTGTAAACATGTATTAGCTATGCATTTTTACACTCACAAACCTACTGAAGAATCTTTTTACATACTGGATATTCCTGCATTCTTTTCAGAGTGGTAAAATTCTTCTATATACTTTCTTATGAGAGTAAGACCAGGAAAATTTTCTTTGTTGAAAATTTCTTTCCTTAATCTTCAAGGACTGAGTAAAGGCTGAGTTCAACTGATCACCCTTAACTCAAGTGGACGAGCATGAAAAACGATTTGATCTTTGGAAGGTTGGTTGGAAGTACGTGTAGTATCTAGCTACAATCATCCTTGAACAGGATAGACAAAGAAGTGATGGGAGTTTTGTTGAGGTATAGCTGTGAGTGATAAGATGTGAACCTTTAAGATCAATCTCAGTATGTGAGACAATTATTACAAATCAAATGTTGATCGAGGCAGAATAATCGTTGGAGAACCTAGGGCAATGGTCAATGTATGTGGTTAAGATGGATTGCATGAGTTTGAAGATTTATAAGAAAGTGTCCTTAGTAGTTTTACCTAAGCTGAATATAAGCAGAAAAGAGTTCTTAAGTAGAACTAAGTTGTTAGAAAAATTCAAGATTCATGAATTTGGATAATTGTACCCGATGCGATTTCTTTTTGTTTGTAGTTGCATTAAGAGGTGCAATCATGTTCTGTAAGGTTGAGGTGCACGATTATGATGTAAATTGGAGAGGTGGACTATGTTCAAAAGAAACTAAGACTAAGATTGGATATCTTAGGTTGGAACTGATGGATGTGTTGTAAAAGAAATCTGTATCATAGTTTAAATCTTGGTGTTACAGTAAGAGTTAAAGATGTCGGAGGAAGATTTCCTGAATGGATTAGTATTGAAGGAAAAATGGTTAAGTTTTAATTATATCTCTCACATGTGAGAAATTAAGGTAAGGTATTAAGGAGAAGGAGTATGGATAGAGGAGAAACGATTTGATTTTAATGGTACATCGAACGTAGAATAAGTATGAAGTTTGTTATTAGGTTACCAATGTTACCTAAGGGAGAATTACATACGGAGAGTACGATGTGGAACATGGGGATTAAGAAATCTTGGCTTATTTTGAGTCATAAAATTTTGAGGACGAAATTTTTTTAAGTGGGGTAGGAATGTAATACCCCGATTTTTATTGCTTTCTAAGATCGATAATTTATATAAATAAGTTTTTATTTTATCCGAGATTTAGAAAATGATTTTGGATAAATCAAAATCATATTCATGCTCTACATCATCGTAGAGAGTTACGATTAAATTTTGGGTTGAAAATTCATACGGAACCCGGTCTGCGTTTTCACTGACTGTAAGGTTTTACTGATTAGAAAACCTAATTTTGACTCGTGAACGAAACAGTTAGGTTTTAAATCAAATTTCCAACAATATTGGTTATTTTGAAGATTTTCAAAATAAATAAGTTATTACACTTTAATTGGGCATAAAACCTAAATCGGGTGAACAACGGAGCTGAATACGGGATATCCAGGACACGCTAATGGATAAACATGAAGTCACTTCAATGACAACTCACCTAGGTGAGTCATGCAAGTGACTCACCAATGTCATAAATGATGAGAAGGTGAAAGGACCATTATGTCCTTAACCATTTGATGAAATTCCAATTTTGTCCCTAAGTGAAATGACTCTTTTGCCCTGGGAATTTATGAAAATACATTTTTGGCCCTGTGACTCACCACCGTCATCATTGCCTCTAGAAAAACATCTAGATATTAATGAAGTTAGAAATGGAATGACGTTTATGTCCTTAGTCTTTTATTAAAATGACAATTTTGTCCCTAAGTGAATTTATCCTTTTGTCCCTAAATGAACAAAGCTAGGACCTCTTTGTCCCTTGTTTTCTCACGCCTATATAGCCCTCACTAACCCTCCATCCCCTCATTTTGGCTACAAATACAAAACCTTACTTGTGGTATGATTTTTCAAGATCAAAGTTAGAATTTTAGTTTTCTCTCCCTTGCTCTTGAGAGTTCTGGAGTTGTTCTTCACTTTCTCTCCATTTTCTCACCAATCAAGAGGTAAACTCTCTTGACTCAAGTTATCAAACTTGTTCCTTGCTTCATTGTCTTGACATCTATGTATTTTATTTTCTCAAGTGGTCCATAAGCCATTTGGTCAAGCACAACTTGCTTGATCCTTGCAATTTTCCATCATCTAAGAGGTAATCTCTTCTCTCCATGATCAATCATATGCTCTTCTTCATTCGTTTTGTAAGATTATGCAATGAATCATCATCATCCACTTTCATGAAACTTTCTTCAAAAATCTCTAGAAAATCATAGAAAAATCCTATGATCATGAAACCAATTTCTATGAACTCCTCAAGATATCTATGATCATCATTCAAGAGCATGAATCACACTAAATTTCTTCCCTATTTCTCCAAGAATGGTCGAAACCCTAACCTTGTTGGTTGGGTGAGTTTTGATTCAAATCTTTGACAAATGATTAGTGATTATGTTTTCATCATACTTGAGGGTCATTAATCCAAGAGTTAGTAAAATTTTAGCATCCTTAGCCTAATTAATTGGTGAAGGCCGAACCTACTTCATAGTGGATTAGCAAGTCTTTTCAAAGATTAACTTGTGCTATGTTGTTTGGTGAAGGATTTGTTGAGTAGTTGTAGTTTGGTGATTCGTGAAGTATGCTGAGCTTCGGAGGATCATTCAGACCAAAGACCATGAACACCACTTGGTAGCTTCACTTGCTTTGATGGAGTTGGTGATTTGTGATGTAGAGTAAAGTGTTGAAAGATCGAAGGGAAAGAACCTTACTTGACTTCAAGAGGTAAGGGGAGTTTGCCTGAGAGATTTTCCCGATAACTATATGTTATCTGTGATTGGTCTGTGTAGTTCTGTTTGAGCTTCGTTGTAGTTTTAATAATGTTCTACGCTTAGTTTATGTTATGATGATGTATGCTTGGATGGAAAAATGTTTTCATGTATGTTGAAAACTATACTTTGATCTCTAGATCAAGTAAGTATTTTTGTGCTTGTTTATGGTTGAATGATATATGATTATTGTTCATCATAATATTGTGGTCATTTTGAGCTATTACTTGACAAGTTAGTGAAGCAAAATCTTCACATTCCACATGGTATAGCATTCGGCCATAAAGGTTACAAAATGAAGAACATGAGCTTGTTCTTGAACTTCAATGTTTTTGAAAGCAAATAAGTGTTTTAGTAACTTGTATTTCAAAAACGAACAAGAAGTGATTTTGATCCAAAGTTCAACTAGGGTTTCGACCCTTAAGTGTTTTAACTAAGTTGAAAATATGTTTTACTTTAGGCACAGTTAATCAATTAAACAAATGTTTTAAAATATGAAAATGAAAATCCATTTCTTTTATGCTAACTTAGATCACAGTTTTAAACTAAGTTAATAAGGAAAAACACTTTTCAAATTAGTTAAGGTACTTTACTTCAAGTAAGTAACAAAATGGTTTTGGCTTACAAAGTCTTAAATCGAGAGTTTTCAACTCAAAGTCATAAAGTTTTACGCATGGAAACCTAAGTTAAGTAATTAACTTAGTGTAAAAGAAAAGAGATAATTAAGTACAGTATATGGTGGAACAAGACCATGCACTATACCATTGATGACTTAGTTCATCAATGACTTCATAAGCCTTAAGTGAATCAATACTCTTTTCACTACTTGAAAGTCAAGGAATTAATATTTTAGAAAGGATCAAATACTTATCTAAGAGGATTCTCAATCCTTCTTCATAACACTAGGACTTGAGATGTGAATCATAAGACATAAACACAAACATGAAACGTTTTGGGTTTTGAAACAATTGTTCGATAACGGACCGGTGGTCGGATCCAAGAAAATTTGTTCAATTATTTCAGTCTTTTGATGACTCGATCCTGGAGGGATCATGAGATTTATCCAGTGGATAAAAGATTTATAATACAAAGACGCGTATAGTTCCTAAGGAAAAGAACCTTAGTGAACCTTGAGGTTTATTCGTTGGATAGACATTGCTTTATCGCATCTGCCTTGTGTAAGCATTGGCATTTCATTGCATGAGTTTGTAAGGCCTTGAGCCTAGGAGATTGAGCTTACACCTAGATGCTAATGCAAATCTTACGGTGACGATTGTAACACCCCAAATTTTATTGCTTTCTACGATCGATATATGATATGAATCTTATCTGAGTCACAGTGGCAAAGTTGTAATTTCATGGACTTTGCTTTAGAAAATATCAAGATATTTTGGAGAAGTAATCATGATTACTTTAGAAAAGTAATCATGACATGGATGACTCGTGATGATGAGTCATGGTGGAGTAATCATGATGGTGATAAGTCATGGTAATGACTTATCCATTGACTAATCACATTCAAGAACCACGTCTCTCGTCCGGGGTTTGATTTTGTTGCTATGTATCCACTTTCTGGATACAACACAGATATTGTTTTACTCTACATTACTGGTAGAGAATTATGGTTAAGGTTTGGGTTGACAACTCAAATGAAACCCGGTAACGGATAAGCTTCACATCGCTTTCAGGGACACCTCAACATGACACCTCACCTTATTATCCACTATGTAATCATTACATAGGTGACTCACCTAGGTGAGTCACCCTAGTCATGATGGTGAGGGGTGAGTCACCTATGTGACTCACCATAGTAATGATTAGGGTATAGAAATTACAATTTTGACCCTAAAGGAAATGACCGTTTTACCCTTAAGTGTTTTTATACCAACCTTGTCCATTTCTTTCATATGTTCCACGCCATTCTCTCACTCATTTACTATCTCACATTTCTTTCTCATCTTTTACATTTTTTGAAGTTCAAGTGTTCAAAATTCTAGTACAACTTTTGATACAATCCCAATTTTATTCCTTGGTAAAGTTACTTTTTACCCCTAAATGATAAGCATCATAACCTTATCCTTTCCTTTCTATATATGCTTCACGCCAACCTCCTTCCCACTTCTTTCTCATTTTCTTTCTTCTTCATCTTACTTTCCTCTCAAAGTCTTCAAGACTTCTACCTCCATTTTCTCATCATTCTTCAAGGTTTCTTCAATACCTTTGAGAATCAAAGTTGCTTAGAATCATCTTCTCCATCATCCAAGAGGTAAAGATCTCTTCTTTGATCTCTTAATCTTCAATTTCAGCCATTGAAATTCTATGTGTTCATGGTTACTCTTAAACTTCCAAAATTCATGAAAAATTGTAGAAAAATCATTTTGATGTCAAACCAATTTTCATGATCTAGATTCAATGTCTTCATCTAAAAGCTTGTGATCATAGGAGCTCTCTAACCTATTTGGGGGAGAGAGGGCCGAATGCTCTATGGTAAGAAATCATGAAGTTTTGGTTAAAGTTTTGCTTAAAGAAGTGTTGATTTGAGTTCTATCACACTTAGATGTCCTTGAATTCAAATAATTGTAATCAAAATCCTTTCCTACCTTAAATTTCTATGGCATGGCCGAACCCCTTCCTTGATGAATTCATGATGCTTTCTTCAAGTTTTAGCTATAACTTGTTGATTTGATTCTACAACACTTAAATGTCTTTGAATCTCAAAAGAATTGAATTAAAAACCTTTACTAGCCTTATGTTCATAAGAGAGGCCGAACCCTAGACCTTGAGAATCTTGAGTTTTGTTTCACATTCTTGATAAAAATGACTTACAGGAGTATTCTCTATGCTTAAAGATCATAGATCCAAGAGTTTGTGAAATTTTAACACTTATAGCATTTTTCCTAAAAAGGGGGCCGAACCCTAGTTCCTATGAACTAGGAAGATGTTGTTTGATTATACTAATTTGGATTGTGATTTATGGTGAAGGATCAGAACGTGTTCAAGGTGTACAGTTACTGGTTGGAGGAGCGAGGCTGCGGCCGTGAGAACGTGCTAGTGGATTCGTGAACGTTGCCATCTTACTATTAGGTGAGGAGGAAGAAACTACATATATCTTGGAATGGTAGACGTAGTATATAATTGTTAATATGTGTAGGGATCCTCAAACCCTACTAATGGCTGAGCCCCGATAAAGTACCTAAACCCTAGGTTTAGTTTACTTTGGGCTATCGCCGTAGTATTGATCTATGATATATGTTGATTGAGGATGTTTATTTATTTGTGATGATTGATAATATGATTAAATGAGATGTTTGTGGTGATAACGTATTTAATTGCGTTTTGGTATGTTTATAAGAATGCTATACTGCATGCTATGACATGTGATGTGTTTGTGATTGATATGATCTTGGGTGACTTTGGAGATGATTGGTATGTTGTTAGGGATTAGAGGATGATGATTGGTATGCTGATCGGATTATAGGATAATGACTATTGATGGAACTAAGAATGTGGATCTATGTTGTAAGTGGCTATCATAGTTGGAGAGCGGCATCCTCACAGTTGGAGGATGTGGGCTTTTGTTGAAATGATGGATGCATAATCATAACATTTGCATTATTGTGGTGGAAAGCTGTGGGATTTAGTGCAACAGCTATCTGAACAGTTATCACACAAGGTGGATTACTTGTGACAATTGCAACAGTAGTTTGAGTGGTTGTCACAAGGGAGCTATATGACTAACTGCAATCATATATGCTGGCACACAACTGCAATAGCAGTTTGAGTGGTTTTGTATAGGGTTACGTGTGTGTACTTGCCACAGAAGCTTGCCAGCAGTGATCATGCAAGGTTGAGACTTGTGACAATTGCAACGACAGTTTGAGTGGTTGTCACAAGGAGCTGTATGAATAGCTATAACAGCAGTTTGAGTGCCTATCATATGAGCTGGTACCTGTATACAGCTGCAACAGCTGTTTGAGTGGTTGTGTACAGGGAGCCGTGTGTACAGTTGCAACAGCAGTTTGAGTGACGGTCACAAGAGGTCGAGGTGGACGTTCTGGGAGACGTCCTGGGAACCAGTAACCTGGACTATCGATTCTATTTCCTTATAGTTGGAGGGTGACTTCCTACCTTGGAAAATGACTACTTCACAGTTGAGTTGTAGGACAATATTTCCAAGGGCCAGAAACTTAGTTGTGCATGTAGAAGAGGTGATGATCCCTAGTGGTGATAATTTGAGGTTTAATGTTGTGCTGAACTTGAGAGATGGATGCGTTTGTTGATAGTGTGCTATTGTACATGTTGGTATGTTATATGCTACGTGATTTCCCTTTGGCATGATATTGTAACGTTTCTTACCTCCTACGTATGTTTTCCCATATTTCCATGTATATGGTTGTTCGGGTCGTGACCCGAAGGCGGAGGTGCTGATTAGTTGTTGGAAGCACTACAACGGGTCAAGCTGACTAGGGGTGGACTCTATTGGGAGTGATAAGTTTGGCGTCAACACTTCTCGAATAGAAAGAGACCTCAGAGGTATCTTTGAGTCTCTTGTGAGTTGTACCAGGGCCAGTGGAACGTCTTTGTTTATTGTTGTTATGTTTTTACGCCATGACTTCCAGGCGAACTCTGATGTAAAATCTTGATATAATATATTACTAGCTGCTTGACTTGTAAAATGAATATGAATTTTTCGGCTGTGTTTTATGGTATCAGAGTATTGAGAATGATCTGAAACTAATGGGATTATCCTACGCAAGTGGCGTTGTCTCAATGATCTTAAATGGTCTTGGAGGAATCAGGGTTGGAAGAGCTGACATGAGACCAGTTGATGATTCTTTTGTGTCATGGCGAATCCGAGCAATACACTGATATCCTCTACTAGATGTCGTACTTTTCATGTTTGGTGTAGAGTGTTTCCGTTGAGCCAGATACGTGCACGTTACGAATGTTGTAGCATCTTGCCCATGGCTGGCATACACGGAAAATGTCCTCCCATTCACTCTCTCCCACGTTTTGTTAGTTCCATGGAGTAGGGGTCAGAGTTTTACCCTTGTGGCATATGGCATTGAGTCATGTACATCGCATTGCATTGCATGGCTATTGATGATTACATTTGCTTATTGTACATCACTATTCTGTTTTCAAAGATGTCTTATGCTACTAATTGAATAACATGATGTATTGTGATTTATGGGATACATGATGGGCATGTGGTTACCTGGTTTGTCGTCCGGTGATACTTTTGCTACTGTGTTGTGTTGATACTACATATGTTTGTATGCTGTTTTGTGTGTTGTACATGTAGTTATCACGTTTAAATCCATATATTGGTTACTCATGAGACGACCCTCCTCTCTTAGAAGGATAACCCCATTAGTCCCAACCTCTTATTAATATTATTAACTATGCCTAACCGTATATAAAGCGATAGCGTGGTAAAACAAGCAGTGTTGCGGAAACTAAACAACGTAAACAAGAACGGCAAGCATAGCAAACGTCGATCAAAGTATAAAGCGCGAAATAAGCATAACTGTATAATAGCATGCATAAGTTAGCCCCATCAGTAGGGCACTGTACATACATATACATACGGTCGGGTAGAAACCAAAAATACATCAAGAGTCAAAAGAAAAGCACTCGAAGCTCACCAGCAACCCTCGTCCCCTCTCAAAATACATGAAAAGCTCTCAGCACACTCCCTAGGATGCACTGGCAGGCTCTCACCATCAGTGGTGAGGATGCCCTGAGCTACCCTGACCCCCGCCATGAGTACGCCGGTACCGTATAATCGGCTCATACCCAGACGAAGAAATGGAAACCACGATCTTCCGCCTGCAGTAGGTCCTCAAGTACTGCTCGGTCCTCCTGCGCTGGCCTCGGTAGACGTAACCTCTCTTGCGGGTCACGACCGATGACTGGGGTGCTGCCCAGGCGTAGTCCTGCTCCCTCTGCCTCGAAGGGCGCCACATCCTCGGAAAGGGAAGGAACTGGTAGATACGATAGGGACCAATAATGTCAACATACGGAGGTGTACCGCTCCGGAACATCAGGCTAACTGGTCCTGTGTAGACCATCAAAAAGGTAGAGGGGTCTACCCGCCATCCCCTCTCATCGTGGTAGATAATCTCAATATCGCCCAGCACCGGCATCCACGGTGCCCTTGTGATGAACGGATGAAGTCTCGGGTACATGCTGAATCTCTGCTAGCTAGTCGTCTTCAAGCGATCCCATAATGGACAACAAGCAAAAACAGAAGGGAGATAAGAAATACAGCGCATCATAAAGTCGGAAAACAGTAGAAATGCAGTAAACAAATAACAGGTAGCATATAACAGATATCACATTTATAACCTCTACTGCATTCCAGCACACATCTCTCGAGACAACAATTGCAACAGACATCCATCCCATGAGTCTCACACTCAGATCAATCCTCTAGACCGAAATCCAATTCAGCATGTCGGCCGAAAAACGCACTTATGCAGGTTCTCAACTGGAACGGTTCCACACCCGAACAAGTCCACACCGGAACAGGTTCTATGTCGGAACGGAATTAGCTAGCCCAAGAAACCGAACCGCTCGTCGTGGCCAATAAGAGTGCATCCCCCTTCTATACCGGAACCGGGGTATCTCGGTCGCCTCGAAACGTTAGCCTGGAACAACTGGAAAGCTCTGGGATTAGTCGGGCAAACCGGACTAGATCGGGCTTCACGACAGGATAGGAGCTACCTCATCCGCCAATGTAAACTATTCCCGAGACCAGCAACATCCCTAAGGCCACTCACTTGACCGCCCCATCTACTTTCCATACCCGCAGTCAGGTACCGCTAACCTCGTATGACGCTGGCAGCCCATACTACCTGCCACAAGGCCTCGCCACTTGGCAGCTGAAAATGATAAGCGGCAAACATCCTCAACGGGCTTGATACCGGATCTCACGCCTAAGCTCTCAATCAGAAACAACACGATGCCACTACATCCACACAGCCACAGCCTCGACGCCACGCGTCCACGAGCCACAGCCTCAAGAAGTCAGTACAACAGCAACGGCACCATCCACGGTATCAACCCGATAATAACACGGCACACAACCAAACTTATTCTACGGCATTCCGCTACAACTCTCAACATTACCGCATACAACACAATAATAGCAACAATAACATCAACATGATAGCAATCATATCAACAACATCATATAAGCAGCTAGTAGCATATCACATATACCAAGTAGCATATAGGCAGATAGATAGCAACAACAGTCAATAGCATACAGTCATACGACATCAAGCATCCTCAATCAACTGTTCGCTAACCTAGGGTTTGCAATCTTAACAGCGATAGCCCAAAGTAAGCTAAACCTAGGGTCTAGATACTTTGTCAGAGCTCAACCACTAGTAGGGTTAGGTCTTCCCTATGCATAGCAGAAATCACAACTACATTACTCTTGCCTTCCCGACGACAGCAGTACTCTTTCTCCCCACCTGAATTGTCGGCACGCAAATCCACCGGCTTGCTTCCTTTTTCTTAAGCTCGTAGCCCACCTTCAATGGCAGCTCCAAGAACAGCTCCAAATCTAGCACCACCACGAGCGTGAACTTTGCCCTAATCACGAGCACAACACATGCATCATAGTGTTAGCCCCAGGGCAAGCTCAAAAATCAAAGAAAAAGGGTAAAGACTCGAAGAACACCAAGAACACGAAGAACACGTGTTAGGGATTCGAGTTTACCTCAGGCGAATCGAAAAACCAATCCGTCAGAGTTGTAGATAACTCAACCGCGATCACAACTGTGCTGTCGGAATCGCGTTCCGGTACTTCGATCACCTTCAACCTCGAGCTTTCTCACTCTAGAAACTCATAGCTTCTCTCACTAGTTGCAGAAAACTTGGGAGATTTCGTGCAAATGAGAAGATTAAAGTGGAAGCTCCACTTATGGGTTCTGTTGTCCACGCTTAAGCGTTCTTCACACTGCACGCTTGAGCGTTGCCTTGCTCTAGCGTGGGATCTCTCCACGCTCGAGCATGGGACCTCGTCCACTTCGCCTGCTCCCTGACCTGACACGTGTCTCACACGCGTCCAAACGCAGAACAGCTGCTTAGTGCACTCAGCATGCTGAAGCGTCCAACTCCTCCCACGCTTAAGCATCTCAACGCTTGAGAGTGGAGTCCTCCCAAGCTTGAGCGTCAAGCTCAGCGAGAGAAGAACTTCCAGTCTTCTGACTTCCTCAGTTACTCGTTTAATGCCTTAGGCACCTCCAACCTTGTTCAAGCCTATTCCTAAGCTTCAAACTAGGTCTAAAAGTAACACACAACAATTCAGACAATCATCCAAAGCCCCGATCGAGGTTAACCAGCTTGATCAGAGTCACAGAGAAACCGGGAGTTACATTACCACCCCCCTTACAGAAAATTTCTACCTCGAAATTTCCGTCATATACCTGTGAACAAATAAGGATGACTCTGGTGCATCTCAGATTCACGTTCCCACATTGAATCACCAGTCGCTGGGTTCCATTCCACTCTTAGTAACGGAATGCGCTTACCGCGCAGCTCCTTGTTCCTTTTGTTCACGATCCGAACAGGTGAAGCTTCGTATTCCAGATTCTTATTCAGTTGAATTGATTCAGGCTCTAACACGTGTGATGGATCGAGATAGTATTTTCTGAGCTAAGAGACGTGAAAGATGTCATGAAGATTTGAAAGATTTGGTGGCAAAGCTATCTGATTGGCTACAGGGCCGATGCGTCGAAGAATCTGAATCGGTATTATGAATTTAGGTGTTAGCTTTTTGGATCTGATTGCCCTGCCCACTCTAGCTCTTGGGGTAACTCTCATGAAAACATAGTCGCCCTCTTGGAATTCCAAAGGCCTCCTCCTCTTGTCAGCATAGCTCTTCTGCCTGTCCCTTGCAACCTTCATCTTTTCCCGTATCTTACGGACTTGTTTCGTTGTTTGCTGCACCAACTCTGGACCCAAAAGCTGACTTTCTTCCGTCTCAAACCAGCACAACGGAGTCTTGCACTTATGTCCATACAGTGCTTCGTATGGCGCCATCCTAATACTAGAATGGAAACTGTGTTGTAAGTAAACTCGATCAATGGAAGAAACTCGTCCCAACTTCCCGTGTTTTCCAACACGTATGCTCTTAAGAGATCCTCCAATGATTGACTTGTCCATTCCGACTGACCATCCGTTTGAGGATGATAAGCAGAACTCATACTTAACTTAGTTCCCATAGCACTGTGTAAGCTTCTCCAAAATCTTGAGGTAAACCTTAGATCACGATCCGAGATGGCACTCGTAGGTACCCCATGCTGCCTTACAACTTCCTTGATGTAAATCTGAGTTAATCACTCCAGAGAATAACTCTGGTTGATTGGTAAGAAGTGAGCACACTTCGTCAATCTATCGATAATTAACCAGACTGCATCACACCTTTTCTGAGTTTTCGGCAACCCAGAAACAAAGTCCATAGCAATACTATCCCATTTCGATTCTGGGACGTCTAACAATTGCAACAACCCTGCTGGCTTCTGGTGTTCAATCTTCGCTTTCTGACACACCAAGCAGGTTAGGACATAAGCTGCTAAGTCTTTTTTCATCCCCGGCCACCATAACAGTTTCTTTAGATCATGATACATCTTGGTAGCCCCCGGATGGAAACTCATCTTGCTTTTGTGTGCTTCCTCCAAGATCATATTCTTAACTTCTCTATTTGCCGGCAGACAAACCCAGTCACCATACTTAAGCAGACCATCTATACCTCTTCTGAATTCCGAAGTCTTGCCTTCTTCTATCAACCGATTCACACTCTCGAGGTACTTATCCTCAGCTTGCTTCTTCCACAACAGGTTCAGGAAATCGCTAGTTACTCTAACCATCCCTAAATTCAACTTATCCTCGACGATTTCCGCTTCTAGGTTCAGATTTCTAAACACCTCTAAAATCTCTAGCTCCTTTACCATCATCGCAGATACGTGTAGGGACTTCCTACTGAGCGCATCCGCTACAACATTCGCCTTACCTGGATGGTATTGCAGGTCGAATTCATAGTCCTTTATGAATTCCATCCACCTTCTCTGCCTCATGTTCAAATCTTTTTGGTCGAATAGATACTTCAGGCTCTTATGGTTGCTAAACACACTGAATTTAGCGTCATAGAGATAGTGTCTCCATATCTTTAATGCAAACACTATCGCAGCCAATTCCAGATCATGCGTTGGGTAGCTCTGCTCATGTACTCTCAACTGCCTGGAGGCATAAGCCACCGCTTTCCTGTCTTGCATGAGCACACATCCCAAGCCTTGAAAAGATGCATCACAATATACATCGAGTCGTCCTAAAGGATATGGTAACACAAGCACAGGTGACGTGGTCAGTCTTCTTTTCAGCTCCTGGAAACTCTGCTCGCAAGCCTCTGACCACTCAAACGTTTTCCATTTTCTCGTCAACTACGTCATAGGTAACGCAATCTTAGAGAATCCTTCTATAAACCTCCGATAGTAGCTCGCTAAACCAAGAAAACTTCTCACCTCGTTTACAGACTTAGGGCTTTCCCAACTCACTACGACCTCAACTTTCGCAGGATCCATTGTGATTCCATCCTTATTGATCACATGGCCTAGAAACTAAACTTCCTCTAACCAAAACTCACACTTCGACAGTTTAGCATACAACTGCCGGTCCTTTAGCACTTGCAACACTGCCCTCAGATGCTCTTGGTGTTCCTCTTTACTCAAAGAGTATACAAGGATGTCGTCGATAAACACAACAACAAACTTGTCAAGGAACTATCGGAAGATCCTGTTCATATAATCCATGAACACCGTCGGAGCATTAGTTACACCAAACGGCATAACCAAATACTCATAGTAACCATACCGACTCCGAAGAGCAGTCTTTGGCACATCCTTCTTCTTAACCCGAATTTGATGGTATCCAGATCTCAGGTTGATCTTAGAAAACACAGCTGCCCTTTCAGTTGATCCATCAAATCATCTATCCATGGTAACAGATACTTGTTCTTTATCGTCACTTTGTTCAGCTGACGATAATCTACGCACAGCCTTGAGCTCCCGTCTTTCTTCTTCACAAACAGCACCGGCGCTCCCCACGGAGATGCACTAGGTCTGATGAACTCTTTGCCTAGCATCTCATCCAACTGTTTCTTTAACTCCATCAGCTCCACTGGGGGCATCTGATACGGTGCTATCGATATAGGTCCAGTTCCTAGTATCAGGTCTATAGCAAACTCCACTTGTCTCTCTGGTGGCAATCCAGGAACGTCATCGGGAAACACATCAGGAAACTCTCGCACGATAGGCAAAGCTTCAACACTAGGTGTCTCCTTCACTTCCAAAGAGAACAGCACCACATACTCGTCCGATCGTTCACCCGTCGAAGTACTCTCGTTGGCAGGCATCAATCCAGATGGCTCGAAAAAACTGAGAGTTTTATTTGAACAGTCTAACATCACATGGTTGGCCGAAAGCCAGTCCATGCCAAGGATAACATTTATCTGTTGCATAGGCAAATAGATCATGTCAACAAGAAAATGACGGTTGTCTACCGTAACAGGGCATTTATGGCATACAGACAAGGTAGTTAAGGAATCACCAATAGGTGTTGAAATGGTTAAGTCATAGGGTAAGGTAGAAACAAGTAACCCTAAATGATCCATGCACTCTACTGATATGAAAGAATGCGTAGCCCCCGAATCAAACAAAACCGACAAAAGCTTACTAGAAACTAAGCACTTACCTTGGATCAGATCAGGACTTTGGGATGCTTCTGAACCTCGCACGGCAAACACCATTCCGGTCGTCTGTGGCCTGCTCTGCTGACTTGCCACAACTGATCTTGCTCCACCACTCTGAGCTCTACCGCTTTGCTATTGAAATTTAGCCCTTCTGCTCACTTCGAGCTTGCAGTCTGACGCATAGTGACCCATCTGATTGCAATTAAAAAATCTGATGTGTTGGGTCCTCGGACAGTTCTTGACCAAATGCGGTCCTCTGCACCGAAAACAAGTCTTGATCCCTTGCTGTGTCTGACTGGAGCCGCTCACTCCAGGGTTGACATTGAATCGAGCCGGGCGATCATACGACTTTACTCTCATTTAAAACTTGCTGCTTTTGCCACTTTGACTGCTTCGAACAGTTCCACCACTTGTCTTTTGTTGCGCGACAGTCCCTGCTCGATCATGACCTTCAACCACTATACATTTTCCACCAACTCGGGAAAAGATCCAATACTCAAAGGCAGCATTGCTCACTTCAACTCGGGCCTCAACCCATCCTCGAACCTGCTGCAGACCTATTCTTCATCCGGATGGATCTGATAAAATTGAGAGAGCTTGAGTAATGCTTCAAACCTCACCGCGTACTCACCCACGGATAGCTGTTCCTGTCTCAGACTCAGGAACTCCTTTTCTTTTTCCTGTCGGATGCTCCTCGGTAAGTATTTCTCCAGAAAACACTCCCTGAACAGTTGCCATGTCAATACTCTTCCTCCGGCCTCTAGCAGTTTGGCCTTGGTTCTCCACCAAGCCTCTGCTGCTCCTACTAACATGAAGGCAGCATATGTGACCTTTCTGTCTTCTCTACAGTGTGTGGCCATGAACACCTTCTCTATCTCTTGCAGCCACATTTCTGCAGCCTCAGGATTATACTCTCCATGGAATTGGGGAGGATTTTCCTTCATGAAGGCATTGAGACCGGTATTCACCATCTCATTCTCCCTTACAGTATGTAGCTGATCCTGCCTGACTTCCCTCTCTTCCTGCCTTTGCATATACTGGGCTGTCTATTGAGTCTGTTGTATCATGGCGGTAGCCAAGTCTCTCATAGCCCGCATGGCTTCAGAGGTGTCACCACCACTCCCTATCCCTGAGTGGTCACCATTATTGTTATCATCATTAGGTCTAGTTGTCGGTCTTCCTCTTCCACGTGCCATTTAGCTTCCTGTAAAAAGGAGCCATCAGTGCCAATTCATAAGACATATAATAGCACTTAACAGTTAAACATATCATATTCCTTATGAATGAAAACAGTTATCACACTTAGATAACTCGCGCATCGGACACTCTACCCAAAACCCGACACAGTTGATATGACTCGGTTATCAACCATCAAAGCTGTAACGCCCCAATTTTCACGTTTTCTAATTCTTCAGTATTTTAATGTCTTTATTTTATTCGAGGTCTTAGGAATGGAAATAAAATATTCTGAGACCATAGTCATGCTCGACGATATCGTAGGAAGCTACGATTAAGTTTTGAGTCGAAAACTCAAACGGAGTCCAGTCTGCGTTTTTACACTGACAGTATGATTTTACTGCTCAGAAGACCTCAGATAGACCCGTGAACAAGACAGTAAGTCTTAGAATTTGATTCTCTACGTTTTGGTTAAATTTCGTAAAAATTTCAGAAAAATAACTTCCTGACCTTCGTTCGGGCGGAATTCTCAATCGGGTGACGAACGGAGCCACATATGGACTTACCGAGACTCACCAACAGATAATCTTGATATCACAACATCCCAGGACACTTGGGAGAGTATGCCAGAGTCGTCATGATGATCGAGAAAATCTAGACGCGAAATGACCAAAATGCCCCTAACCTTAGTCTTTTGCACTTTTACCATTTTACCCTTTTGGCAAATGACCATTTTACCCTTAAGTGACTTGTTTTAAAGGCTGAACTCAGCCCATCCAGCCCCTCATTCACGAAATTTCTGCCCAAAGAAGAACACCATTGTTGTTCTTGAAGAGAAACCCCATTTTTCTTCTTGAAAAGCTTGAATCACTTGTTGGAATCACTTGATTCCTTGAGCAATCTTCCATCATTTCAAGGTAAGATCACTTCTATGATCTCTTAGCTTCTTGAATATCTCTTTATTTCAAGATCAATCTTCATTTTCATGAAAATAATTTCTTAGATCCAAAACTTTGAAAATCCATAGGAAATTGTAGAAAAATCCTTTTGAGGTAAGACCAAGTTCTTTGAACTCACATCATTAATCTCTACCTAAACCCAAGAGCTTTTGATTCAACTCTCATCATAGCTCAAAAAGCACATTAGGGCCGAACCCTTTTGAAGATGATGAATAGTGTTTTTCATCAATTTTTGATTTTTAACACTTGATTTCATCCTTAGCTTTCCTAATGCCTTTGAATCCATGAAATGGAAAACCAAGATCAATTCCTAGCTTTATTCTCTTTAGGGTGGCCGAAACCCTCTTTGTGAGAATTGTTGAGTGGTTTGATTATTGTTTAATGTTTGATTGTTTGGTTGTTTGTAGTTGGTGACAATTATCAGAAGGTTCATAAACCGATCAACCGACTTTGATCTGGGAATCTGCTCTTCAACAGGTATGGGGAGAAGAACCTCATCACACCAAGATGGTGGTGGTGAAGATGGTTGTTTACTTTATGTGTGGGTGAAACCCTTTAGTTTGGGTTCACTTTTAGTTGTTATGTTTTGTTAAGTTCTCATGGAGAACAAGAATGTCATGATGTGTTTATGCTTTGGTATGTTGTGTTGTGCTTTAGCATATGTTGATGATGAGATGATTGAATGAAAAACCATTTTCATCATGTATGTTGGAAAACCTACTTTGATCATTAGATCAAGTATGGACTTTTTATTGTTGATTATGAGACCATAATGTGTGATGAACTTGGATGTTTGATTATGAGGTAGTAATGTGTATTATGGTTATCATGATTTTGTAAGTGTTGTGAGCCATACTTTGATTGGTTGATGAAGTAAAACTTCACATTGATTCCTAGTTGGCTATTAGCCATGACCTTGAGGAAAGGAGGGATATGAATAGTTCTTGAACAAGTCAAGTTTTGATGTAAAGAAAGTGTTTTCAAGAACTTGTGTTTTTCAAAGAAAAACCCTAAGTGACTTTGAATGGAATTAAATCTCAAAGTGTTTTCACCAAAGTGAAACATGTTTTATACCTTATCCTTAGTTCATCTAGCTAATCAAGTGACTCAAAATGAGAAAAGAAGTGTTTTCATGAAGAGAACCAAAATGGTTCCATAAGGTTGATGTCTTGTTTTAAGGCAACTTTTCGCTAAGCGAATTTACTTTCGCTACGCGAAAAACAGGGAAAGTCTTAGTTGGGCATCGTTGCCTCACTTTCGCTAAGCGAATTCATATTCGCTAAGCCAACCAAGCGAGTTTTGCTACGCGAATTACGTCTCGCTGAGCGATCCAGAGAAGTCTCCAAAGGAGGTATAACCGCCTCCATTTCGCTAAGCGAAATTATACTCGCTAAGCGAACCCAGTGAATTTCGCTACACGAATTCTGTTTCGCCGAGCGATCCAGAGGCGTTTACAAAGAGGTGTAACCGTCTGTACTTGCGCTAAGCGAATACATATTCGCTAAGCGAATACAATACATTTCGCTACGCGATGGATGTTTCGCCGAGCGATCTAGAGGAGTTCCAAAGGAGGCATTACTGCCTCATTTTCGCTAAGCGAATGGAATTCCGCTAAGCGAATTTCATGTTTCAGAAAATGCTAGAAATGAAGTAAGTAGTTCAAATGTTGTTTTAAATCAAATGAGTTTTCAACTGTAAAAGTTGTTTGGTTTACAAAAAGAGTTTTCTAACTCAATCGTAAAGTTTTACGCGTGAAAAACCTAAGTTAAGTAATTAACTTAGAGTTGAAGACAAGGGTTAATTAAGTATGGTATGTGGTGGAACAAGACCATGTGCTATACCATTGATGACTTAGTACATCAATGACTTCATAAGACTTAAGTGAAATCAACACTTGTTTCCTTAATTGAAAAACAAGGGATTAATATCTTAGAAAGGCTTAAAGACTTATCTAAGAGGATTCTCAATCCTTATTCATAATGCTTAGGACTTAAGACATAATTCATAAGACATAAACACAAACATGTAACGTTTTGGGTTTTGAAACAATAGTTCGATGACGGACCGATGATTCGGATCCAGGTTAATCGTTCAATTATTTCTGTCTTGTGATAATTGGAATGAGAGAGATCCTGAGGCTGTGCAGGTATGGGACTGTACAGTGGAAGGAATCCTGAGGCTATGCAGGTATGGGACTGTATAGTTAAGGGAAGGCATATAAGAATTGATTGGTACTACCCATACCAACAAGATTTATCTTCTTTTCGGGAACTTATAACATAAGAACTTTATAGTTAAGCGTGCTTGACTTAGAGTAATTATGGGATGGGTCACCTTCTGGGAAGTTTCCTAGAAAGCGTGTGAGTGAGGACAAAACACGCTGAAAAGACTTGTGTTGGTCTGTGGGGACAGTCGGCGATTCTGAAAGCAGTCTGGATCATTCCAAAGGAATCACGAGATATTTATCCGATGGATAAATGTTTTATAAAACAAAGATGTGTGTAGTTTCTAAGGAAGAGAACCTTAGTGAACCTTGAGGTTTATCCAATGGATAGACATTGCTTTATCGCATCTGCTTTGTGTAAGCATTGGCATTTCATTTGCATAGTTGTAAGGCCTTGAGCCTAGGAGTTGAGCTTACACCTTGATGCGGGTGCGAATCTTACGGTGACGATCTTCAATGGTCTTTTTGGAGGTATCAGGGTTGGAAGGGCTGACATGTGACCAGTTGGTGATTCTTCTGTGTCGTGGCGAATCCGTGCAATACACTGATATCCTCTACTAGATGCCGTACTTTTCATGTTTGGTCGAGAGTGTTACCGTAAAGCCAGATACGTGCACGTTACGAATGTTGTAGCATCTTGCTCATGGCTGGCAGAAACCGGAACATGTCCTCCCATTCACTCTCTCCGAATGTTTTGTTAGCTCCATGGAGTAGGGGTCAGAGTATTACCCAGTGACATTGACATTGAGTCATATACATTGCATTGCATTGCATGGCTATTGATGTTTATGGCTATTGATGTTTACATTTACTATTATACATCGCTGTATTGTTTAAGGATGCCTTATATTATGCTGTTAAATGTTTAGCATGCTATTATGTTGTTAACTGCTTAACATGATTTATACTGAGAACCTTTGTAAGCATGTTGGGTACGTTGTTACCCGGTGAGTCGTCCCGTTTTTACTGCTGCTGTTTTGTTGTGTTGATGAACGGGAATCTCACCCATATCTGTATGTTTTCTGCTGGTACTTGCTGTTGATGCTTGAACAGATTGACGCGACGATGGTTCGGTTCCGCAGTCCCTTTGAGTTCGGAGGTGGACTCTTTTTCTGTTTTAGTTTTATTGTCGGTCAGACTATGTCAGTTTTTGTAGTACCTTTTGGGAGCTATGACTCCTAGTACTTATTGTATTTCTTATGTCAGTTAGACATTAGACTTATGTCTGTATATAGTAATGTTGATGTTTCTGCTTTTGTTTTCTGTTTCTGTATTTATAATACTGTATATATGTCCTAGAAATGCATGGTGAACCTAAGTTCACTTATTAGTAATATTTAT
Organism: Ammopiptanthus mongolicus; assembly: GCA_039655645.1. Lineage (NCBI taxonomy): Eukaryota > Viridiplantae > Streptophyta > Magnoliopsida > Fabales > Fabaceae > Ammopiptanthus > Ammopiptanthus mongolicus. The sequence goes on from CM077345.1 coordinate 41,121,941, forward strand.
TACCTTTACTAATCCCATTACATCTTTATGAAAAGAAAAGAAAAATAAAAATCGTATTTTCCGCATTAATAAATATTTTCGGCCTTATAAACGTTCGGGAATGTGACACTCGGGAAAGGGTGTTGCATTATTTGGTATCAGAGCTGGCCGAGTCTTTTTGGGGTTTGTAGGTTATGGTCTGTCTTGTTTGTGTTGTGTTTTCTCTGATTGTCTTTCTGTGCTATTGTTTCTGAGAGAAAACAATGTTGGAGAGGATGATGACTTCGGTCTCTCCTTTTGTATTGTTTGTTCTCTGTGTTGTGTTTCTTGTGAAGAAGACAACGATTGTTTGTTACTCTCTGCATTATTGTTTCTGAAAGGGAATGGTATTGGGTAGGAGAGTAATGTTTTTGCTTTCTTGTAAGTTGTCACTAGCAGAGTTCTTCAGAACGAGTGCTTTTCCGACTAGTTGAAAGACATGGAGTTCCTGCAGCTACGTCAAGGAGGAATGTCTGTCAAAGAATACGCTGATCGTTTTGAGTTCCTGCTGAAGTCTTCGAGGTATTTCCATCTTCATCTCGATGAGGAGTGGAAGTGCACAAAGTCCGAAGAAGGTTTAAGGGACGAGATTCGAGGAGAGGTGCTACCTCTTGAGGTCAAAGAGTTCTCGGTTTTGGTAGATGAATGCTTTGTAATCGAAGATCTGATGAAGACTCGTGGAGGAAGGCAACGTCACTCTGGACCGATTAGGTTCCATAAAGGCACCAATGGTCGTGATGATAGATCTCGATCAAAACCATATTCAAAATAGCAAGGTCAACAACAACGTTCTGTAGGGGGAAGTAGTAGGAGTATTAGTCAATTTGGAAGCGCCCCAAAGAAGTGCATGAAGTGTGGCAAGAACAATCATGTCACCAGAGGATGCTTGATCAAGGGAATCATGTGCTTCAAGTGTGGAAAACCAGGACATACTTCACGCGATTGTGTGCAATCAAAAGCTAGACATTCTGTCAACGATGTGCAAGCAGCGAAGCCTAAGGCAATGAGTGGAGTTTATACTGGGGATGATGCTGAGACTTCTCAAAAGGAAGATTTGATTCACGGTCAGATCGTTGTGGAAGGTAGAACCTTATCTGTATCTTTCCTTACCCTTAGATTTGGTAATTCTTGCACTTTCTGCAAAGCCCGTTATAACTGCGAAAGTCTGTTTGAACTATTCTATTTTCCGTAGTGGATAGAACGTTTTTGATTGATTTAATCTGTTTGCCTCTTTCGCAAATGGATTTGATCATAGGGATGGATTGGTTATCTTGTAATCGTATCCTATTAGACGGTGCAAACAAAACCTTAGTTTTCCTTGATTCGGATAATTCTGGATTTGGATTGCCAACCAAGGAAACGTTTCTTTGAGAGGAGGAGGAGCAAAACGAATACATGTTACTAACGAGTTTCCGGAAGTCTTTCTTGAAGACGTACCAGGTGTACCGCCAGTTCGAGACATCGAGTTATGATCGATCTTGTGCCAGGAATAGGACTAGCGTCTATGGCACCTTCTCATATGGCACCTGCTGAGTTGGAAACCTTGAAGGAACAGTTGGTGGACTTATTGGGAAAACAGTTCGTTAGACCCAGTGTGTCGCCGTAGGGAACGCCTGTGCTGTTGGTGAGAAAGAAAGACGAAACATCTTGCTTATGTGTGGATTAGCGCCAGTTGAACAAAGTTACCATTCAGAACAAGTATCATCTTCCGAGGATAAATGACTTGATGGATCAGTTGAGGGGAGCGGCAGTTTTCTCCGAGATTGATTTGCGATCGGGTTATAACCAGATTCGTGTGAAGACAGAAGATATATCGAAGACAGCGTTTCGAACACGCTATGGGCACTACGAGTATCTTGTGATGCCGTTTTGTATGACGAATACTCCTCTATATTCATGGATTATATGAATAGGATCTTTCGTCCATACCTAGATAAGTTTGTCGTTCTTTCATAGACGACATACTCATCTATTCGCGAAACCAGGAAGTACACGCTGAATACCTTAGTGTGATTCTTCAGGTTCTGAAGAAGAAACAGCTGTATGCAAAGTTGTCCAAGTGTGAGTTTTGGCTCGACGAAGTAAAGTTTTTGGGTCATGTGATTTCAAAGGAAGGATAAAGCGTTTGAATGGATTGAAGCCTGTGAGGAAAGTTTGCAGGGATTAGAGAGAAGGTTGACTATTTCACCTGTGTTAGTGCTGCCTGATCTCAAGAGAACATTTGTGTTCACACTTCTACGTATTCCTCAATGTATTAGACAATTGAGTGAATTGGTAATATGGTGTCCATTGGTCTGGACATTTTCGTATTATTTCACTGAAAGTTTTGTTATTACTATTTCTTGAGTTATAACATAAACAACTTCTTGATATTGGAAGTTTCTTGATGAAACTTAGTCTAATCACTTTTACTTTTGGTGAAGGTGATCCAGTCTGATTTTTGCCAGACTGTTTATCTTTTGATTCCAAAGTTTATTGGAAGGTTCTTATGAAAGAAGGAACTTTATTAGAGTCATGGATGTAAACATGTATTAGCTATGCATTTTTACACTCACGAACCTACTGAAGAGTCTTTTTGCATACCGGATATTCCTGTATTCATTCCAGATTGGTAAAATTCTTTTGTATACGTTCTTATTTTCTTTTGAGACCAAGACCAAGAAAAATTTCCTTTGTTGAAAATTTCTTTCCTTAATCTTCAGCGATCGAGTGGGTTTAGTTTTAAGTCACGGAATTTCGAGGACGAAATTCTTTTAAGAGGGGTAGGAATGTAACGCCCCAATTTTCACGTTTTCTAATTCTTCAGTATTTTAATGTCTTTATTTTATTCGAGGTCTTAGGAATGGAAATAAAATATTCCGAGACCATAGTCATGCTCGACGATATCGTAGGAAGCTACGATTAAGTTTTGAGTCGAAAACTCAAACGGAGTCCGGTCTGCGTTTTTACACTGACAGTATGATTTTACTGGTCAGAAGACCTCAGATAGACCCGTGAACAAGACAGTAAGTCTTAGAATTTGATTCTCTACGTTTTGGTTAAATTTCGTAAAAATTTCAGAAAAATAACTTCCTGACCTTCGTTCGGGCGGAATTCTCAATCGGGTGACGAACGGAGCCACATATGGACTTACCGAGACTCACCAACAGATAATCTTGATATCACAACATCCCAGGACACTTGGGAGAGTATGCCAGAGTCGTCATGATGATCGAGAAAATCTAGACGCGAAATGACCAAAATGCCCCTAACCTTAGTCTTTTGCACTTTTACCATTTTACCCTTTTGGCAAATGACCATTTTACCCTTAAGTGACTTGTTTTAAAGGCTGAACTCAGCCCATCCAGCCCCTCATTCACGAAATTTCTGCCCAAAGAAGAACACCATTGTTGTTCTTGAAGAGAAACCCCATTTTTCTTCTTGAAAAGCTTGAATCACTTGTTGGAATCACTTGATTCCTTGAGCAATCTTCCATCATTTCAAGGTAAGATCACTTCTATGATCTCTTAGCTTCTTGAATATCTCTTTATTTCAAGATCAATCTTCATTTTCATGAAAATAATTTCTTAGATCCAAAACTTTGAAAATCCATAGGAAATTGTAGAAAAATCCTTTTGAGGTAAGACCAAGTTCTTTGAACTCACATCATTAATCTCTACCTAAACCCAAGAGCTTTTGATTCAACTCTCATCATAGCTCAAAAAGCACATTAGGGCCGAACCCTTTTGAAGATGATGAATAGTGTTTTTCATCAATTTTTGATTTTTAACACTTGATTTCATCCTTAGCTTTCCTAATGCCTTTGAATCCATGAAATGGAAAACCAAGATCAATTCCTAGCTTTATTCTCTTTAGGGTGGCCGAAACCCTCTTTGTGAGAATTGTTGAGTGGTTTGATTATTGTTTAATGTTTGATTGTTTGGTTGTTTGTAGTTGGTGACAATTATCAGAAGGTTCATAAACCGATCAACCGACTTTGATCTGGGAATCTGCTCTTCAACAGGTATGGGGAGAAGAACCTCATCACACCAAGATGGTGGTGGTGAAGATGGTTGTTTACTTTATGTGTGGGTGAAACCCTTTAGTTTGGGTTCACTTTTAGTTGTTATGTTTTGTTAAGTTCTCATGGAGAACAAGAATGTCATGATGTGTTTATGCTTTGGTATGTTGTGTTGTGCTTTAGCATATGTTGATGATGAGATGATTGAATGAAAAACCATTTTCATCATGTATGTTGGAAAACCTACTTTGATCATTAGATCAAGTATGGACTTTTTATTGTTGATTATGAGACCATAATGTGTGATGAACTTGGATGTTTGATTATGAGGTAGTAATGTGTATTATGGTTATCATGATTTTGTAAGTGTTGTGAGCCATACTTTGATTGGTTGATGAAGTAAAACTTCACATTGATTCCTAGTTGGCTATTAGCCATGACCTTGAGGAAAGGAGGGATATGAATAGTTCTTGAACAAGTCAAGTTTTGATGTAAAGAAAGTGTTTTCAAGAACTTGTGTTTTTCAAAGAAAAACCCTAAGTGACTTTGAATGGAATTAAATCTCAAAGTGTTTTCACCAAAGTGAAACATGTTTTATACCTTATCCTTAGTTCATCTAGCTAATCAAGTGACTCAAAATGAGAAAAGAAGTGTTTTCATGAAGAGAACCAAAATGGTTCCATAAGGTTGATGTCTTGTTTTAAGGCAACTTTTCGCTAAGCGAATTTACTTTCGCTACGCGAAAAACAGGGAAAGTCTTAGTTGGGCATCGTTGCCTCACTTTCGCTAAGCGAATTCATATTCGCTAAGCCAACCAAGCGAGTTTTGCTACGCGAATTACGTCTCGCTGAGCGATCCAGAGAAGTCTCCAAAGGAGGTATAACCGCCTCCATTTCGCTAAGCGAAATTATACTCGCTAAGCGAACCCAGTGAATTTCGCTACACGAATTCTGTTTCGCCGAGCGATCCAGAGGCGTTTACAAAGAGGTGTAACCGTCTGTACTTGCGCTAAGCGAATACATATTCGCTAAGCGAATACAATACATTTCGCTACGCGATGGATGTTTCGCCGAGCGATCTAGAGGAGTTCCAAAGGAGGCATTACTGCCTCATTTTCGCTAAGCGAATGGAATTCCGCTAAGCGAATTTCATGTTTCAGAAAATGCTAGAAATGAAGTAAGTAGTTCAAATGTTGTTTTAAATCAAATGAGTTTTCAACTGTAAAAGTTGTTTGGTTTACAAAAAGAGTTTTCTAACTCAATCGTAAAGTTTTACGCGTGAAAAACCTAAGTTAAGTAATTAACTTAGAGTTGAAGACAAGGGTTAATTAAGTATGGTATGTGGTGGAACAAGACCATGTGCTATACCATTGATGACTTAGTACATCAATGACTTCATAAGACTTAAGTGAAATCAACACTTGTTTCCTTAATTGAAAAACAAGGGATTAATATCTTAGAAAGGCTTAAAGACTTATCTAAGAGGATTCTCAATCCTTATTCATAATGCTTAGGACTTAAGACATAATTCATAAGACATAAACACAAACATGTAACGTTTTGGGTTTTGAAACAATAGTTCGATGACGGACCGATGATTCGGATCCAGGTTAATCGTTCAATTGTTTCTGTCTTGTGATAATTGGAATGAGAGAGATCCTGAGGCTGTGCAGGTATGGGACTGTACAGTGGAAGGAATCCTGAGGCTATGCAGGTATGGGACTGTATAGTTAAGGGAAGGCATATAAGAATTGATTGGTACTACCCATACCAACAAGATTTATCTTCTTTTCGGGAACTTATAACATAAGAACTTTATAGTTAAGCGTGCTTGACTTAGAGTAATTATGGGATGGGTCACCTTCTGGGAAGTTTCCTAGAAAGCGTGTGAGTGAGGACAAAACACGCTGAAAAGACTTGTGTTGGTCTGTGGGGACAGTCGGCGATTCTGAAAGCAGTCTGGATCATTCCAAAGGAATCACGAGATATTTATCCGATGGATAAATGTTTTATAAAACAAAGATGTGTGTAGTTTCTAAGGAAGAGAACCTTAGTGAACCTTGAGGTTTATCCAATGGATAGACATTGCTTTATCGCATCTGCTTTGTGTAAGCATTGGCATTTCATTTGCATAGTTGTAAGGCCTTGAGCCTAGGAGTTGAGCTTACACCTTGATGCGGGTGCGAATCTTACGGTGACGATCTTCAATGGTCTTTTTGGAGGTATCAGGGTTGGAAGGGCTGACATGTGACCAGTTGGTGATTCTTCTGTGTCGTGGCGAATCCGTGCAATACACTGATATCCTCTACTAGATGCCGTACTTTTCATGTTTGGTCGAGAGTGTTACCGTAAAGCCAGATACGTGCACGTTACGAATGTTGTAGCATCTTGCTCATGGCTGGCAGAAACCGGAACATGTCCTCCCATTCACTCTCTCCGAATGTTTTGTTAGCTCCATGGAGTAGGGGTCAGAGTATTACCCAGTGACATTGACATTGAGTCATATACATTGCATTGCATTGCATGGCTATTGATGTTTATGGCTATTGATGTTTACATTTACTATTATACATCGCTGTATTGTTTAAGGATGCCTTATATTATGCTGTTAAATGTTTAGCATGCTATTATGTTGTTAACTGCTTAACATGATTTATACTGAGAACCTTTGTAAGCATGTTGGGTACGTTGTTACCCGGTGAGTCGTCCCGTTTTTACTGCTGCTGTTTTGTTGTGTTGATGAACGGGAATCTCACCCATATCTGTATGTTTTCTGCTGGTACTTGCTGTTGATGCTTGAACAGATGGACGCGACGATGGTTCGGTTCCGCAGTCCCTTTGAGTTCGGAGGTGGACTCTTTTTCTGTTTTAGTTTTGTTGTCGGTCAGACTATGTCAGTTTTTGTAGTACCTTTTGGGAGCTATGACTCCTAGTACTTATTGTATTTCTTATGTCAGTTAGACATTAGACTTATGTCTGTATATAGTAATGTTGATGTTTCTGCTTTTGTTTTCTGTTTCTGTATTTATAATACTGTATATATGTCCTAGAAATGCATGGTGAACCTAAGTTCACTTATTAGTAATATTTATTACCTTTACTAATCCCATTACATCTTTATGAAAAGAAAAGAAAAAGAAAAATCGTATTTTCCGCATTAATAAATATTTTCGGCCTTATAAACGTTCGGGAATGTGACACTCGGGAAAGGGTGTTGCATTATTTGGTATCAGAGCTGGCCGAGTCTTTTTGGGGTTTGTAGGTTATGGTCTGTCTTGTTTGTGTTGTGTTTTCTCTGATTGTCTTTCTGTGCTATTGTTTCTGAGAGAAAACAATGTTGGAGAGGATGATGACTTCGGTCTCTCCTTTTGTATTGTTTGTTCTCTGTGTTGTGTTTCTTGTGAAGAAGACAACGATTGTTTGTTACTCTCTGCATTATTGTTTCTGAAAGGGAATGGTATTGGGTAGGAGAGTAATGTTTTTGCTTTCTTGTAAGTTGTCACTAGCAGAGTTCTTCAGAACGAGTGCTTTTCCGACTAGTTGAAAGACATGGAGTTCCTGCAGCTACGTCAAGGAGGAATGTCTGTCAAAGAATACGCTGATCGTTTTGAGTTCCTGCTGAAGTCTTCGAGGTATTTCCATCTTCATCTCGATGAGGAGTGGAAGTGCACAAAGTCCGAAGAAGGTTTAAGGGACGAGATTCGAGGAGAGGTGCTACCTCTTGAGGTCAAAGAGTTCTCGGTTTTGGTAGATGAATGCTTTGTAATCGAAGATCTGATGAAGACTCGTGGAGGAAGGCAACGTCACTCTGGACCGACTAGGTTCCATAAAGGCACCAATGGTCGTGATGATAGATCTCGATCAAAACCATATTCAAAACAGCAAGGTCAACAACAACGTTCTGTAGGGGGAAGTAGTAGGAGTATTAGTCAATTTGGAAGCGCCCCAAAGAAGTGCATGAAGTGTGGCAAGAACAATCATGTCACCAGAGGATGCTTGATCAAGGGAATCATGTGCTTCAAGTGTGGAAAACCAGGACATACTTCACGCGATTGTGTGCAATCAAAAGCTAGACATTCTGTCAACGATGTGCAAGCAGCGAAGCCTAAGGCAATGAGTGGAGTTTATACTGGGGATGATGCTGAGACTTCTCAAAAGGAAGATTTGATTCACGGTCAGATCGTTGTGGAAGGTAGAACCTTATCTGTATCTTTCCTTACCCTTAGATTTGGTAATTCTTGCACTTTCTGCAAAGCCCGTTATAACTGCGAAAGTCTGTTTGAACTATTCTATTTTCCGTAGTGGATAGAACGTTTTTGATTGATTTAATCTGTTTGCCTCTTTCGCAAATGGATTTGATCATAGGGATGGATTGGTTATCTTGTAATCGTATCCTATTAGACGGTGCAAACAAAACCTTAGTTTTCCTTGATTCGGATAATTCTGGATTTGGATTGCCAACCAAGGAAACGTTTCTTTGAGAGGAGGAGGAGCAAAACGAATACATGTTACTAACGAGTTTCCGGAAGTCTTTCTTGAAGACGTACCAGGTGTACCGCCAGTTCGAGACATCGAGTTATGATCGATCTTGTGCCAGGAATAGGACTAGCGTCTATGGCACCTTCTCATATGGCACCTGCTGAGTTGGAAACCTTGAAGGAACAGTTGGTGGACTTATTGGGAAAACAGTTCGTTAGACCCAGTGTGTCGCCGTAGGGAACGCCTGTGCTGTTGGTGAGAAAGAAAGACGAAACATCTTGCTTATGTGTGGATTAGCGCCAGTTGAACAAAGTTACCATTCAGAACAAGTATCATCTTCCGAGGATAAATGACTTGATGGATCAGTTGAGGGGAGCGGCAGTTTTCTCCGAGATTGATTTGCGATCGGGTTATAACCAGATTCGTGTGAAGACAGAAGATATACCGAAAACAGCGTTTCGAACACTCTATGGGCACTACGAGTATCTTGTGATGCCGTTTTGTATGACGAATACTCCTCTATATTCATGGATTATATGAATAGGATCTTTCGTCCATACCTAGATAAGTTTGTCGTTCTTTCATAGACGACATACTCATCTATTCGCGAAACCAGGAAGTACACGCCGAATACCTTAGTGTGATTCTTCAGGTTCTGAAGAAGAAACAGCTGTATGCAAAGTTGTCCAAGTGTGAGTTTTGGCTCGACGAAGTAAAGTTTTTGGGTCATGTGATTTCAAAGGAAGGATAAAGCGTTTGAATGGATTGAAGCCTGTGAGGAAAGTTTGCAAGGATTAGAGAGAAGGTTGACTACTTCACCTGTGTTAGTGCTGCCTGATCTCAAGAGAACATTTGTGTTCACACTTCTACGTATTCCTCAATGTATTAGACAATTGAGTGAATTGGTAATATGGTGTCCATTGGTCTGGACATTTTCGTATTATTTCACTGAAAGTTTTGTTATTACTATTTCTTGAGTTATAACATAAACAACTTCTTGATATTGGAAGTTTCTTGATGAAACTTAGTCTAATCACTTTTACTTTTGGTGAAGGTGATCCAGTTTGATTTTTGCCAGACTGTTTATCTTTTGATTCCAAAGTTTATTGGAAGGTTCTTATGAAAGAAGGAACTTTATTAGAGTCATGGATGTAAACATGTATTAGCTATGCATTTTTACACTCACGAACCTACTGAAGAGTCTTTTTGCATACCGGATATTCCTGTATTCATTCCAGATTGGTAAAATTCTTTTGTATACGTTCTTATTTTCTTTTGAGACCAAGACCAAGAAAAATTTCCTTTGTTGAAAATTTCTTTCCTTAATCTTCAGCGATCGAGTGGGTTTAGTTTTAAGTCACGGAATTTCGAGGACGAAATTCTTTTAAGAGGGGTAGGAATGTAACGCCCCAATTTTCACGTTTTCTAATTCTTCAGTATTTTAATGTCTTTATTTTATTCGAGGTCTTAGGAATGGAAATAAAATATTCCGAGACCATAGTCATGCTCGACGATATCGTAGGAAGCTACGATTAAGTTTTGAGTCGAAAACTCAAACGGAGTCCGGTCTGCGTTTTTACACTGACAGTATGATTTTACTGCTCAGAAGACCTCAGATAGACCCGTGAACAAGACAGTAAGTCTTAGAATTTGATTCTCTACGTTTTGGTTAAATTTCGTAAAAATTTCAGAAAAATAACTTCCTGACCTTCGTTCGGGCGGAATTCTCAATCGGGTGACGAACGGAGCCACATATGGACTTACCGAGACTCACCAACAGATAATCTTGATATCACAACATCCCAGGACACTTGGGAGAGTATGCCAGAGTCTTCATGATGATCGAGAAAATCTAGACGCGAAATGACCAAAATGCCCCTAACCTTAGTCTTTTGCACTTTTACCATTTTACCCTTTTGGCAAATGACCATTTTACCCTTAAGTGACTTGTTTTAAAGGCTGAACTCAGCCCATCCAGCCCCTCATTCACGAAATTTCTGCCCAAAGAAGAACACCATTGTTGTTCTTGAAGAGAAACCCCATTTTTCTTCTTGAAAAGCTTGAATCACTTGTTGGAATCACTTGATTCCTTGAGCAATCTTCCATCATTTCAAGGTAAGATCACTTCTATGATCTCTTAGCTTCTTGAATATCTCTTTATTTCAAGATCAATCTTCATTTTCATGAAAATAATTTCTTAGATCCAAAACTTTGAAAATCCATAGGAAATTGTAGAAAAATCCTTTTGAGGTAAGACCAAGTTCTTTGAACTCACATCATTAATCTCTACCTAAACCCAAGAGCTTTTGATTCAACTCTCATCATAGCTCAAAAAGCACATTAGGGCCGAACCCTTTTGAAGATGATGAATAGTGTTTTTCATCAATTTTTGATTTTTAACACTTGATTTCATCCTTAGCTTTCCTAATGCCTTTGAATCCATGAAATGGAAAACCAAGATCAATTCCTAGCTTTATTCTCTTTAGGGTGGCCGAAACCCTCTTTGTGAGAATTGTTGAGTGGTTTGATTATTGTTTAATGTTTGATTGTTTGGTTGTTTGTAGTTGGTGACAATTATCAGAAGGTTCATAAACCGATCAACCGACTTTGATCTGGGAATCTGCTCTTCAACAGGTATGGGGAGAAGAACCTCATCACACCAAGATGGTGGTGGTGAAGATGGTTGTTTACTTTATGTGTGGGTGAAACCCTTTAGTTTGGGTTCACTTTTAGTTGTTATGTTTTGTTAAGTTCTCATGGAGAACAAGAATGTCATGATGTGTTTATGCTTTGGTATGTTGTGTTGTGCTTTAGCATATGTTGATGATGAGATGATTGAATGAAAAACCATTTTCATCATGTATGTTGGAAAACCTACTTTTATCATTAGATCAAGTATGGACTTTTTATTGTTGATTATGAGACCATAATGTGTGATGAACTTGGATGTTTGATTATGAGGTAGTAATGTGTATTATGGTTATCATGATTTTGTAAGTGTTGTGAGCCATACTTTGATTGGTTGATGAAGTAAAACTTCACATTGATTCCTAGTTGGCTATTAGCCATGACCTTGAGGAAAGGAGGGATATGAATAGTTCTTGAACAAGTCAAGTTTTGATGTAAAGAAAGTGTTTTCAAGAACTTGTGTTTTTCAAAGAAAAACCCTAAGTGACTTTGAATGGAATTAAATCTCAAAGTGTTTTCACCAAAGTGAAACATGTTTTATACCTTATCCTTAGTTCATCTAGCTAGACCCTAGGTTTAGCTTACTTTGGGCTATTGCCGTTACGTTTGGAAACCCTAGGTTAGAGAACTGTTAATTGCGGATGTTTGTTAATGTATGACTGTATGCTGTTGGCTGTTGTTGCTATCTATCTGGCTATATGCTGCTTGGTATGTGATATGCTGCTATATGCTGTAGTAGATGTTATTGATGTTGTAAGTATGTTGTATGCTGTACTTTTGAGCGTTGTGGCGGAATGCCATAGAATTAAGTTTGGCTGTGCGCCATGTTGTTGTCGAGTTGATACCGTGGATGGTAGCGTTGCTGTTATGCTGATTTCTTGAGGCTGTGGCCGTGTTTGTTTGAGCTGTGGCTCGTGGACGCGTGGCGTTGAGGCTGTGGCCGTGTGGATGCAGTGGCATCGTGTTGTTTCTGGTTGAGAGCTTAGGCGTGAAATCCGGTATCAAGCCCGTTGAGGATGTTTGCTGCATATCATCATCGACTGCCAAGTGGCGAGGCTGTATGACAGGTAGTATGGGTTGCCAGCATCATACGAGGTTAGCGGTACCTGAGTGCGGGTACGGAAAGTAGATGGGGCAGTCAAGTGAGTGGCCTTGGGGATGTTGCCAGTCTGGGGAATAGTTTACAGTGACGGATGAGGTAGCTCCTATCCTGTCATGACTCCCGATCCAGTCCGGTTTTCCCGACTAATCCCATGGCTTTCCAGTTGTTCCATGCTAACGTTCCGAGGCGATCGAGATACCCCGGTTCCGGTATGGAAGGGGGATGCACTCTTCTTGGTCACGGCGAGCGGTTCGGTTTCTTGGGCAAGCTAACTCCATTCCGACACTGAACCTGTTCCGGTGTGGACTTGTTTGGGTGTGGAACCGTTCTAGTTGGGAACCTGCATAAGTGTGATTTTCGGCTGACATGCTGCATGGGATTAGTATCCTGGTCTAGAGGATTGATGTGAGTGTGAGACTCATGGGGTGGATGTATGTTGCATATGTTGTCTCAAGAGATGTGTGCTGGAATGCTGTAAATGTTATAAATATGATATCTGTTATATGCTACCTGTTATGTGTTTACTGCATTACTATTGTTTTCCGACTTTATGATGCGCTGTATTTCTTATCTCCCTTCTGTTTTCCCTTGTTATATGTTTGGTGATCTTTTAAAGATGATGAGCCAGCGGAGATTCAGCATGGACCCGAGACTTCACCCGTTCATCACGGGGGCACCGCGGTTGCCGGTGCTGGGCGATATTGAGATCATCTACCATGACAAGAGGGGATGGCGGGTAGACCCCTCTACCTTTTCGATGGTCTACACAGGACCAGTCAGCCTGATTTTCCGGAGCGGTACACCTCCGTATGTAGATATTATTGGTCCCTATCGCATCTACCAGTTCCTCCTCTTTCCGAGGATGTGGCGACCTCCGAGGCAGTGGGAGCAGGACTACGCTTGGGCAGCACCCCAGTCATCGGTCGTGACCAGCAAGAGAGGTTACGTTTACCGAGGCCAGCGCAGGAGGACTGAGCAGTATTTGAGGACCTACCATAGGCGTAGGATCGTGGTCTCAAGTTCTTCGTCGGAGTATGAGCCTATTACGCGATACAGGCGTACTCATGGCGAGGGTTAGGGTAGCTCAGGGCATCCTCACCACTGATGGTGAGAGCCTGCCAGTGCATCCTAGCGAGTGAGCTGAGAGCTTTTGATGTATCTTTGAGAGGGGAAGGGGGTTGCTGGTGAGCTCCGAGTGTTCTTCCTTGACTCTTGATGTATTTTTGGTTTCTACCCGACAGTATGTATATGTATGTACAGTGCCCTACTAATGGGGCTAACTTATGCATGTTATTATACAGTTACGCTTATATTGCGCTTTTACTCTGATCATCATTTGCTATGCTTGTCGTTCTTGTTTACATTGTTTTGTTTTCCGCAACGCTGCTTGTATACCACGCTATCGCTTTATATACGGCTGCATAGTTAATAATAATTATAAGAGGTTGGGACTAATGGGAAGGCTTCATACGTATGGGGTCGTCTCACGCTTTTACACTAACAATATGATTTCACTGCTCAGGAGACCTCAGATTGACCTATGAACGAGACATTAAGTCTTAGAACTTAATTTCCTACGTTTTGGTTAAATTTCAAAAAAATCACTTCCTAACCTTCGTTCGAGCGAAATCCTGAATCGGGTGACGAACGGAGCTGTATATGGATTTATCGGGACCCGCTAACGGATAATCTTGATGTCACATCATGTCAAATCACATGGGAAAGTGTGCCAGAGTCATCATGACGTTTGGAAACCAATTTCTTTGAGCTCACTTCATCATCCTCTACCTAAACCCAAGAGCATATGATCAAACTCTCATCCTAGCCTATTCTTCTAAAAGTGGCCGAACCCTAGGGGAAGATGATGTATAGTGTTTTTGTTCGAATTTTTGATTTCTAACTCTTGATTCCATCCTTACCTTTCCTATTATCTTTGAATCCAAGTGATGGAAAACAAAATCAATTCCTAGCCTAATTTTCCCTTCATGGCCGAGACCTTCATGTATGAAGAACATTGAGTTTTGTTCCATATTTTTGGATATTAAGACTTGTCTAAGTGTTAACCAAGCTTATGAACCAACCATCCAAAAGTTTGAAACCAAATGAGATCCCTAGCCTTTTTATCTTCTCTTGGACGAACCTTGGACCTTTCTGGGGAAGAAAATTTATGTTTTGATGTTGTAACTTTGTGTTGATTGTTATTTGAATTGAATTGTGCTTAATTGTTTTAGGCGACACAGACGAAGACAGAACCGGAGCCGAGAATCATTCGGGATTTGATTGAGAAACTTAGATAGGTAAAGGAAGGTAGTTCATTTGAGTTTGATAGCTTCATGGTATTTGATTTGTTATATGAGAGGTGGTAGTGTTGATTGATGATTGGAAGATGCGAATGATTGACTTATGTACTTGATGAAGTTTGTACTTGAACATTTGATTTAGAATTGTGGCATGGATGCCTTTGATGAATGTTACTGAGCATAGGACTGGCTATGAGCATAGGACTGACTATGACTCGATAAATAATTAAAATACTCGAAAATCGGAATCGAAGTTTTGAAAACCGAGTTTTGAAAAGCAAAAAGGTGTTTTGGGAAAACGTGTTGCTTTTTCAAGAAAAAGTAGCTTTCCTTTTCGAAAAGTTGATTTCCTTTTTTAAAAAGAAAAAGTCTTTAAGGAAAAGTCAATGCAAAGTGTTTTCCTTTTTGAAAGACGTTTTCAAAGAAAAAGAACCTTTAGAAAACGGTTTGGTTTACGAAAAAGTGTTTTTCCCCGGAAAATGTTTTCTTGGAAAAAGATGTTTTAGTTTAAGAAAATGAAATTGAGTTTTGTTTTCCCAACTTGTTTTGAAAGGAAAAACGAGGAATCTTTGAGATGAATGCAAACCTAGAGATCGTCAGACTAGTGTTTTGTGGATTGAGCACTCGGACTTCGTGTCTTGTGTTTTGATTTGAACGGACTTAATGTCCTTTAAAATGAGTCGTGAGCTATATGCCTCGACAAATGAAAGAATGAACGAAAAGAAAACATAAAACTTTCTGTGTACATGCATGAACCGGCAGACGTGCCATTTGAAAACGAGCTACAACTTACGTAGTTGAGAATTGAGCCAGTTAAAACCACTAGGTCTATAGGGGCATTCTGTGTTCGAAACTCCACAAGTGGCCGGTGGCATAGCAACCCCATGCCGTGGTAAATCGGTTGCCAAACACGAATGAACTCAATCAGAGACTGGACTATTTAGGACATGGTTATGACGTGGTACCCTGGAACAATTGGAGTTCGAACCTAAATTGAGAGGCCGACTCATGAGAACAATTGTGTTACGGGTGTTATTGCGGCCTATCACTCGATGAAGGGAAGTAGGAACCTCCGGAGTACATGAACTAGAAAGATGATATTGAAGTCTCATGCATTATTATAACTCATGATAGTGTTTGAGATATTGTGTTATATAAATAACTGTATTTATCTGTGGATGTTTATGTTGTTTGTCGTTTGTGCAGCTATCGTGATAAACTTATGCAATGAGTATCTCACATTTGCCTGTACATGTTGGACACCCTGTTGTGTTTTTGGAACACATGTACAGATCTTGATCTTAGGTCCCCGCGGACACGTGAGGACTCGGATGATGGAGCATTTTGAAGGAGCTGAACAGAGGATCCCTCCGAATTCCTCTGGGAATCGGAGCTAACTTTGGGATGGTGTCCCAATGGCTACTTTTATCCCGACCAGCATAGGAGTCTTTTATTTTGATATAGTCTTATATTATTTGCTGCACGTATGTTAAACATATGTCTTTAAGTCTATAATATATATATATATATATATATATATATATATATATATATATATATATATATATATATATATATATATATATATACCATACCTGAACCTAGGTATTATTTATGTTTTTGTGAACAGTGAGTATTGATGTGTGTTAAGAAGTTTATTTCCTTGTCTTGAATTGGATCACCTATGCATGCGGAAAATTTTTAGAACCGCGTTTTCGAACGAAGCTACTTAATTAAAGTATTTTCCGAAAGCAACCAACGTTTTATTTTCTTGATGTTTTTCCGCATTTTGAGTTCGAGTATGTAGCACCCTAGGGGGATGTTACAATCGTGATCAAGCAATGGACCGTGAGGAGGAAATCAAGAGTGAATCCTTGTTTCTCTTGCCCTTAGGCTGTGCGTTTCGTCATACCAAGTATGGGGGGCAAAGATGATCATATCATATGGGAGTGTGAAAATGGGATTGAGGTGATTGGGGATTCCCATGATCCCCTTGTGCCTTGAGTGATTTGTTGATACCATTGTTGGAGCAATGGCTTAGATGATTGTGTGCTATGAATATAGTATTGAATCAATTATATGATTGTGATATCATGAAGACGTGTATGTATTGCTATAATGATGTTATAAATATGTATGTGTTACTATAAGTGGTATAGTGTTGTTAATGTTATTATGATAATGTTTTGATCATGAATTACATAACTATTGGTTTGAGATTATATATGTGAATATTGAGTTATACTTAAGGATGAATGTATGTGAACTATGATTGTGACTATATTGAAATGTGATGTATTGTTTATGTGTGAGACTCAGCTCTAAGGAGCTTGTGATGGGTACTCATTTGTGGATGTTGTGTGTGAGACCCAGCTCTAAGGAGCCCGTGATGGGTACTCATTTGCCCAGCTCTGCAAGGCCAGAGATGGGACTCAGCTCTGAATGGCCCATTTATGGACCCAGCCATGGAATGGCCCGAGATGGGATCCAGCCGCTAAGAGCCCGTGGATGAGACCCAGCCCCTAGAGAGCCTGTTTGTGGGTACTCAAATATGTGTGTTATATGAGTCCGAGGGGACATTGTTGCTTGTGATTGTAATGCGACATGTTTACAAAATATAATGAAATGATATGTTAAATGTTATGAAATGATTTGACTTGAATTACGAAGATGATTATGTCATATTTATGGGTGTGTAGTATTTATATGTTTATGTATGTATACGTATATATGTATATTTGTGTGTATGCACTCGCCTTAATTTCCATTTTACTTCCATAACATATGTATATGAGTTTGTCTTCTCACCCCTTTCTATTTGTGTCTCTTCTTGTATAATGTGCGATTTGTACAGATGATGCTCAAGCGATTGAGGAGTAACGCATTGGAGCTTATGTTAAGTTATGGATGCTCTATTAGGAATTGTTTTCACTTTGATGTTGTTCTTTAGGCTTTGGATCATGTTATTTATTTCTTTATGGGTTTTTGTTTAGCTCTGATCCATGTGACATCCGGCTAGGGGATTATCTTGTTTAAGCTATTTATTATTTATGCGAAACTTGGAAACGTTTTATGACAATATGTTTAATTTAATTGGATTTGAAGTTGAGTTTATGAATGGTGATACTCTTAACTATTGCGAAAATGTTTATTAATGGTGGAACTTGTATCTTTATTCCGCAAACAAAATCCATTGCAATGCTATCCCATTTCCATTTTGGGACGTCTAGTGATTCTAATAACCCTGCTGGATTTCTGGTTTCTGGTGTTCAATCTTTGCCTTTTGACACACCAAACAGGATTGGACATACTCCGCTACTTCCTTTTTCATCCCAAGCCACCAAAACATTCCCTTTAGGTCCTGGTACATCTTTGTAGATCAGGGATAAAAATTTAGCTTGCTCTTGTGTGCTTATTCCAAGATCATGTTCCTAACTTCGCTATCCTTAGGCACACATATCCTGTCTCCAAACTTCAGGATTCCATCAGCACCTCTCTTAAAGTCTGAAGTCCTTCCTCCTTCTACCATATAGTTCCTTTCTTGTAAGTACTGATCTTCTCCTTGCTTCTTCCAGATCAAGTTCAGAAAATCACTAGTGATGGTGACCATTCCTAAACTTATCTTATCCTTACACCACTCCATGTCCAAGTTCAGATCTCAGAACTGCTCTAACAACTCCAGCTCTTTCACCATCAGAGCCAACAAATGTAGAGATTTCCGACTCAATGCATCTGCTACCACGTTGGCCTTTCCTGGGTGGTACTCTAGATCAAATTCATAATCCTTTATGAATTCCATCCATCTCCTCTGTGGCATGTTCAACTCCTTTTGGTCGAACAGATACTTTAAACTTTTATGGTCGCTAAACACACTGAATTTAGTGCCATAGAGATAGCGTCTCCATATCTTCAATGCAAACACTATTGCGGCCAACTCTAGGTCATGGGTTGGGTAATTCCGTTCATGCACTTTTAGCTGTCTGGAAGCATAGGCTACCACTTTCCTCTCTTGCATGAGCACATAACCCAAACCTTGATATGATGCGTCACAATACACATCGAACAACGTTAATGGATTTGGCAAGACTAGTATCGGAGATGTAGTTAGCCTCCTTTTTAGCTCTTGG
The DNA here is from genome assembly GCA_039655645.1 of Ammopiptanthus mongolicus. Taxonomy (NCBI): domain Eukaryota; kingdom Viridiplantae; phylum Streptophyta; class Magnoliopsida; order Fabales; family Fabaceae; genus Ammopiptanthus; species Ammopiptanthus mongolicus. The sequence continues at coordinate 41,140,654 of CM077345.1, forward strand.
AAACTAGCCTCGCACTCTTCTGTCCATTCAAACGTTCTTCCCTTTCTCGTCAATTGCGTTAGAGGCAACGCAATCTTCGAGAATCCCTCGATAAACCTCCTGCAGTATCCTACTAGCCCGAGAAAGCTTCTGATTTCGCTTACCATCTTAGGGCTTTCCCACTTAACCACAGCTTCTACTTTCGCAGGATCTACTGTTATACCATCCTTGTTGATCACATGTCCAAGGAATTGTACCTCGTCTAACCAGAACTCACACTTAGACAACTTGGCATAGAGTTGTATGTCCTTAAGAACATGAAGTACAACCCTCAAATGCTCTTGATGCTCTTCCTTGTCTGAGGAGTAGATAAGGATGTCATCAATAAAAACAACGACAAACTTATCAAGGTACAGTCTGAAGATTTTGTTCATATAATCCATGAACACTACAAGAGCATTAGTCACACCGAAAGGCATAACTAGATACTCGTAGTGTCCGTACTGACTCCTGAAAGCTGTCTTCGATGTATCATCTTCCTTCACCCTTATCTGATGATATCCGGATCTTAGATCGATTTTCGAGAATGCTGTTGCTCCCCTCAACTGGTCCATGAGATCCTCAATCCTTGGCAACGGGTATTTATTCTTGATCATTACCTTGTTGAGTTGTGGGTAATCCACACACAACCTTGAACTACCGTCCTTCTTCTTGAAAAATAACACTGGCGCTCCCCATGGCGAAATGGTTGGTCTTATAAACTGCTTCGTTAGCATATCGTCCAGTTGCTTCTTCAGCTCTGCCAAATCTGTTAGGGACATTCGATAGGGTGCTATCGAAATCGGTCCGGCTCCAGATACATGATCGATTGCGAACTCTACCTCCCTCTTGGGTGGTAATCCTGGCACATCATCCAGGAAAACATCTGAAAACTCGCGCACTACCGGCAAAACATCTAGACTCGGTGTGACACCCTTAACCCCAACACACGTTTATTATATAAATATTAATTTGCGAAAAGATTCTTTGCAGAAAAAAGAAACGAGTTCTACCATTAATAAACATTTTCGCAATAGTTAAGAGTATTACCATTCATAAACTCAAACCTCAAATCCATTTAAATTAAACATATTGTCATAAAACGTTTACAAGTTTCGCATAAATAATAAATAGTTTAAACAATATAATCCCCTAGCCCGATGGCACATGGATCAAAGCTAAACGAACCCACAAAGAAATGAATAACATCAAAAGAATTCAACTAGTAATACTCAAAGCATCCACAACTCCACGTAAGCTCCGACGTGTTACTCTTCAGTCACTTGAGAGTCATCTAAACAAAATATACATTGCACAAGAAAAGACACAAATACAAAGGGGTGAGAAGACATGCTCATATACATATGTTGTGGAAGTAAAATGGAAATTAAGGCGAGTTCAAACACACAGATATACTATATACATATACATACATACACATATAAGTACTACACGCCCACAAACATAACATACTCATTCTCGTAAATCAAGTCAAATCATCTCACAACAGTTTAACATATCATCTCATTATATTTTGTATACATGTTGCATTACAATCACAAGCACCAATGTCCCCTCGGAATCATACAACACACATAATTGAGTACCCACAAACAGGCTCTTTAGGGGCTGGGACCCATAAACAGGCTCTTAGAGGATGGATCCCATAAACAGGACATTCCATGGCTGGGTCGATAAATAGGCCCTTCTGAGCTGAGTCCCATAAACAGGCCTTGCAGAGCTGGGTCTCACACAAACATCACAAATGAGTACCCATCACGGGCTCCTTAGAGCTAGGTCTCACACATAACATCCACAAATGAGTACCCATCACGGGTTCCTTAGAGCTGGGTTTCACATATAAACAATACATCATATTTCAATATAGTCACAATCATAGTTCACATACATTCATCCTTAATTATAACTCAATATTCACATATTATAATCCTAAACCAATAGTCATAGAATTCATGATCAAAACATTATCACAATAACATTAACAACACTATACCACTTATAGTAACACATACATATTTATAACACATTATAACAATACATACACGTTTTCATGATATCACAATCATACAATAGATTCAATACAATCATCATAGCACACAATCATCTAAGTCATCGCTCCAACAATGGTATCAACAAATCACTCAAGGCACAAGGGGATCATGGGAATCCCTAATCACCTCAATCTCATTCTCGCATTCCCATATGATATGATCATCTTTCCCCCCCATACATGGTATGACGATCACGATGAACAAAGGAAGAGAAAAGGTCCAGAAAAGGTTGCGTCTCACGAATGCTCAATCTCACGACGCTTAATTTCACGATCACAACCCCAAAAGGTTCAAGAGCAGCAGCGAGGGAGAGGGTTTGTGATGGCAGCGATGCTCTTCAAGCGAAGGCGACGAAGAACGATGAACAAAGGTGCAATCTCCTTCAAGAATCCATGGAAAGGGTTTAGGAATCCTTATTTGGAGAGAGAGAGAGAGGCAATTTCTAAGAGTATTTCGAGTTGGAATATAGGTTTAGGTCGAGTCTTATGGTATAAATATGAGTTAGGGTCTTTATGGGCGGATTAGTATCCTAAGAACACGTTTCTGCTGAGGGGCCGATTCGGGAGGCGAATCACTTTTCGCGAGGCGAACCAGAGAGCTCCAAGAAGTTGTCTGCCAGATTGGCGAGGCGACGTTGTTTTCGCGAGGTGAACTGATAGAAGCCAAATTTGGACCTGACACCTGAAATAAGACTTGTATATAATTCTCTAAGCTTTCGAACGCATCCAAGATCGCCTCAATAGGACGTCTAGAACTCAAGATATGAACAAAACCGTAAAACAGGTTTCTTGGACTCGAATGCATTGACCATTTCTAAAGGTTAAACTACCCAAACATGAGCTCATACATAAAGAGCAAACATAACAGGCATATATGAATATATATAAGCAAGGATTAACATATTATAATCTAAGGGTGAAAATTGGGGTGTTACAATTGCACCCTCATAAAAATTTTGTTTTCGAAATTTCTAATGGATGCAGCAAGTAAGGTAACAAAAAAGTTTAAAATCAATCAATGCACCACAACAATGTCAAACAATTTACACCAGTTAACAGAGTTCATACAGAGAAACTCAATAGACACACCATCCACGGCCTAAAAGTGAGACCGAGCATCTAACAACTCAACCTCACAATCCGGTTAGGACCGAACTGCTCTGATACCACTTAATGTGACACACTTAACCCCAACATACGTTTATTATCTAAATATTAATTTGCGAAAAGATTCTTTGCGGAAAAAATATACGAGTTCTATCATTAATAAACATTTTCACAATAGTTAAGAGTATCACCGTTGCTATAAAAATGGTTGATGTGCTTGTGCAAGTACACACAATCGTTTAACAAGTAATAAAGTGTAAGTGAGAACTTTCCCACGAGGATTATATGGTGAATCAAGTACAAGTTTGAATTAATGGTTCTATTAATCAAGATTAACAAAGAGTAACAAATAATTTGTGTGTGTGCATCCAGGACAGTTTTGGTAAAAATAAATGCTAGAGCAATAAAAACGGAGTTGTTAACAGAATGAGTAAAATAGCTATGGGAAAGTATCCCTTGTAACTTCAGTCTAGTTCAGTTATGCGTTTGCAATGCTACGGCAATTTGGCTCCAGGAAATGAAAGTTTGTTTTCCAATAGTTCTGAGATGAACTTCACTAAACGTCTCCTATTCCTAGGTCCATATTAGTTACATTCACGCCTCTCTTAAGCTCGTTCCAGCTAGCCTAAGAGTTAGAATGTTCATTCTTAAATCACTCTTCATCATAATTTTCCAATTAATGATTTTACTCTTATCTATAAAAGAGTTCTGCTACACTTAGCTTTTCCAAGTAGCCGTGAGCTCAAGTTCTAACTAAGGTGATCAAGCTCAATTAAAACACAACCAAATCAGATTTATAGAAAATGCAATAGCAAGGCATAACATAACATTCACTAGAAACCCTTACAAGTTCAACATCCGATAGCTACAAGAGGTTTAGCTCATATTGAGCTTACAAAAACAAAGAGAAAAATAAGAAATGGAAGAAGAAGCCATTACAATGGAGGAGAGAGAGAGAAAGGGGCGCAACTGCTGTCCTTGATCCTGTAGGGAAGAAGAAGATGTCTGGTCTTTCCTCCCACTTGTTGTCCCCTATTTAGGGTTTTTTTCTGCCAGCATCTCCCAAGGCCCTTTCCTCTCTCATCCTTTTTAGGCTAAAGACTGATTAGGACAAGTGTCCTTGGCCCAGTTCCCTGACTTTAATGCACCAAATATCAGTCCCACATGTAGGACACTGTCCTTATCAGCGAAGGATAACTCAATGTGTAAGAGAATGTTTTGAGTCTTTGTCCTTGTCCACAGTCATCTTCGGATACGATTGCTACAGCATATCCCAGAGTAACGTTTCCAGTTTAGCGCATAAATCTCCCTTGCACAGAAAACTCACACTCAAATACTGAAAACAGTTCCAAAAGACACCAAAACACTAAAACTCATAAAAGATTCTTATAAAACACACTTTACACAAAACCACCCTAAAACACTAAAAACATAAATTCAAACTACTCAAACACCACAAAAATACAAGTGAAAAAGGTATAAATAACTCTTCATAAAAAGAGTTATCAATCACCATTCATAAACTCAAACTAAAATCGAATTAAATTAAACATATTGTCATAAAACGTTTACAAGTTTCGCATAAATAATAAACAGTTTAAACAATATAATCCCCTAGCCCGATGTCACATGGATCAAAGCTAAACAAAGCCATAAAGAAATGAATAACATCAAAAGAATTCAACAACTAATACTCTAAGCATCCACAACTCCACGGAAGCTCTGACGTGTTACTCGTCAGTCACTTGAGAGTCATCTGAACAAATTATACATTGCACAAGAAAAGACACAAATACAAAGGGGTGAGAAGACATACTCATATATATGTTGTGGAAGTAAAATGGAAATTAAGGTTAGTGCATACACACAGGTATACTTATATACATATACATACATACACATATAAGTACTACGCACCCACAAACATAACATAATCATTCTTGTAAATCAAGTCAAATCATCTCACAACAATTTAACATATGATCTCATTATATTTTGTATACATGTCGTGTTACAATCACAAGCAGCAATGTCCCCTTGGACACATAATTGAGTACCCCCAAACAGGCTCTCCAAGGCTGGGTCCCATAAACAGGCTCTTAGAGGCTGGATCCCATAAACAGGCTATTCCATGGTTGGGTCCATAAACAGGCCTTTCCGAGCTGAGTCCCATAAATAGGCCTTGCAGCGCTGGGTCTCACACAAACATTCACAAATGAGTACTCGTAAACAGACTCCTTAGAGCTGGGTCTCACACATAAACAATACATCACATTCCAATACGGTCATAATCATAGTTCACATACATTCATTCTTAAATATAACTCAATATTCACATCTTATAATCATAAACCAATAGTCATATAATTCATGATTACAACTCATCAAAACATTATCATAATAACAATTACAAACACTATAGCACTTATAGTAACACATACATATTTATAACATTATTGCAATACATACACGCTTTGGGATATTATAACCATATAATAAGTTCAATACATTAATTATAGCATACAATCATTTAAGCCGTTGCTCTAACAATGGTATTAACAAATCACTCAAGGCACAAGTGTATCATGGGAATCCCCAATCACCTCAATCCCATTCTCACATTCCCATATGATATGATCATCTTTCTCCCCCCATTCCTAGTATGACGATCACAATGAACAAAGGAAGAGAAAAGGTTCGAAAAAGGTTGCGTCTCACGAATGGTCGATCTCACGACGCTTGATTTCACGATCACAACCCCAAAAGGTTCAAGAGCAACAGCGAGGAAGAGGGTTTGTGATGGCAGCGATGCTCTTCAAGCGAAGGTGACGAATAACGATGAACAAAGGTGCAATCTCCTTCAAGAATCCATGGAAAGGGTTTAGCAATCCTTGTTTGGAGAGAGAGAGGCAGTTTCTAAGAGTATTTTAAGTTAGAATATAGGTTTAGGTCGAGTCTTATGGTATAAATATGAGTTACGGTCATTATGGGCTGATTAGAAGCCCAAAAACACGTTTTTGCGACCCGCCTATTCGTGAGTCGGACCATTTTTCGCGAAGCGAACCAGAGAGCTCCAAAAAATTGTTTGCTAGATTTGCGAGGCGACGTTTCCTTCGCAAGACGAACTGATAGAAGCCGAAGTTGGCCCTGACACCCGAAATAAGACTTGTAGATAATTTTCTAAGCTTTCCAATGCAGCTTTCCAATGCACCTAAGATCGCCTCAATCGGACGTCTAGAACTCAAGATATGGACAAAACTGTAAAACAGGTTTCTTGGACTCGAATGCATTGACCATTTCTAAAGGTTAAACTACCCAAACATGAACTCATACATAAAGAGCAAACATAGCAAGCAGATATATATATATATATATATATAAAAGCAAGGATTCACATATTATAATCTAAGGGTAAAAATTGGGCTATTACAATTCCACCCTCCTTATAAAGATTTCGTCCTCGAAATTTCTATTGGATGTAACAAGTAAGGTAACAAAAAAGTTTCAAAACAATCAATGCACCACAACAATGTCAAACAATTTACACCAGTTAACAGATTTTGTAACACCCGGGGCTGACGAGGGCGGGGAGTGATCGCCGGTGCATGAGGCATGGACAAGGAGCGGCTCCTGGCAGGCTTCTAGGCGGAGGGATACATGAATGAACCGATTTACACCGGAATGAGAGGGATCCTGAGGCTGTGCAGGTATGGGACTGTACAGTTGAAGGAAGGTTTATAAGAATTGATTTGTACTACCTATACCAACAAGATGCATCTTCTTTTCGGTAGCCCATCACTTAAGAACTCCAAAGTTAAGCGTGCTTGACTTGGAGTAATTCTGGGATGGGTGACCTCCTGGGAAGTTTTCCTAGGAAGCGTGTGAGTGAGGACAAAGCACGCTGAAAAGACTCGTGTTGGTTTGTGGGGACAGTCGGCAATCTTTAAAGCAGTCCGGGCCGTTACAAATGGTATCAGAGCGGACCTCTCCCAGTATGGTGTGGTTCGGGGACGAACCAAGCGGAAGCTGGTGGGCATGTAACACCCGGGGCTGACGAGGGCGGGGAGTGATCGCCGGTGCATAAGGCATGGACAAGGAGCGGCTCCTGGCAGGCTTCTAGGCGGAGGGATACATGAATGAACCGATTTACACCGGAATGAGAGGGATCCTGAGGCTGTGCAGGTATGGGACTGTACAGTTGAAGGAAGGTTTATAAGAATTGATTTGTACTACCTATACCAACAAGATGGATCTTCTTTTCGGTAGCCCATCACTTAAGAACTCCAAAGTTAAGCGTGCTTGACTTGGAGTAATTCTGGGATGGGTGACCTCCTGGGAAGTTTTCCTAGGAAGCGTGTGAGTGAGGACAAAGCACGCTGAAAAGACTCGTGTTGGTTTGTGGGGACAGTCGGCAATCTTTAAAGCAGTCCGGGCCGTTACAGATTTCATATAGAGAAACACAATAGACACACCATGCACAGCCTGAAAGTCAGACTGAGCATCTAACAACTCAACCTCACAGTCCGGTTAGGACCGAACTGCTCTGATATTACTTAATGTGACACCCTTAACCCCAACATACGTTTATTATATAAATATTAATTTTCAAAAAGATTCTTTGGGGAAAAAAGATACGAGTTCTACCATTAATAAACATTTTCGCAATAGTTAAGAGTATCACCATTCATAAACTCAAACCTCAAATCCAATTAAATTAAACATTTGTCATAAAACGTTTACAAGTTTCGCATAAATAATAAATAGTTTAAACAATGTATGTAACACCCTTTCTGGGGGCATCACATTTACGGACATTTTATAAAACTATAAGGCCGAAAGACGGGTTAATTAAAATCATTTAGGAAAGTTGGGGTAAATTTTCTTTTTTGCAAGTCATAAATATAAAAGCTTGTGATTATATACCTGTATATGTAAATAAAGTAAATGAGATGGTTCGTAATATAAGGTCATAAGTTCATAAGAGATTTACATAAAACCCAGCCCGACTACTGAAAACAAATACAAGATACAGACCCAACATAAAGATTTGGAGACGCAGCTCCTAAAATAAAGTACTTGGAGGCGCAGCTCCGTTAAAGATAAAACAAGACATAGACTCACCAAGCTTGCCAAAAGACACTAAACAAAATAGTCATTCACTGACACAACACCTAGATCCCCATTCTAGTTCCTCCTCAAACGAGAGCAGAATGAATCAAATAGGGATAACTTTGTAAACAACTCTATTATGTTGCCTTCCCGTAAACCACGAAGGGAAAGGCTCAGGATGATTTAGAGTATTAGACTACCCAATAGCTCACTAACCATCGGCAGATACTCTCGACTCCAAGAGAAGAAAAACAGATAAAAGAATGCATGTCATAACCTTGGACCATCCGAAACATGAGGACAATGCCTCCCAGAGACTCCACCGGTCCACTCTCGAGCCCAAGCATCCGACCCTCAGGTTGATCAGTCGGGATAGCGAGGATATATGCCAGTAGCGTCAACAACATCTCAACACAACAATCTTCTCAAACAACAAGGATACATAGCAAGAGAATATAAAGTAATGGGTGAGATTTTTAATCATCAACATAGTCATACCGCAAATGAAGATAGCGCGGCACACAGATAATCACAACATTAAGCATATCAACATGAGTCATCAATACACAACAATACAGTTAAGCCAATTAACAGAATCATCAAATCCATGCCATGATATGTGATGTTCATGAAGCATTCACTATGCAAATGGGTATGACTCAGACCCTACTCCATGGAGCTAACAAAACGTCGGAGAGAATGAATGGGAGGACATGTTCTGTCTATGCCAGCCTTGGGCAAGATGCTACAACATTCGTAATGTGCACGTATCTGGCTTTTACAGAAACACTCTACACTAAACATGAAAAGTACGGCATCTAGTCGAGGATATCAGTGTATTGTTCGGATTCGCCACGACACAGAAGAGCTACCAACTGGTCACATGTCAGCCTTTCCAACCCTGATACCTCCAAGACCATTTAAGATGTCACCGTAAGATTCGCACCCGCATCAAGGTGTAAGCTCAACTCCTAGACTCAAGGCCTTACTGACTTATGAGATACAATGTCAATGCTTACACAAAGCAGATGCGATAAAATGTCTATCCACCGGATAAACCTCGTGATTCCACAGGAATCTTCTCATATAAGTCTTTCACCATTAAAATGTTTTATAACATTTATACATCGGATAACTTCAAGATTTACCAAGGGTCTCTTCCTTAGGAACTTCAGACATTTTAAGTGTTTTAAACTTTTATCCACTGGATAAATCTCGTGATTCCTCCGGAATCGAGTCACCACAAGACTATACAGTTAGACGATATTCTCGGGTCCGACTCACCGGCCCGTCATCGAACTACTGTTTTTCAACAAAATGTTTTGGGTTTGTGTACATGTCTTATGATATCATTTGTCGAGTCCTAAATGCGTTATGTAATAGGATTAAGAAAAATCCATTTATTAATTACTTAGATCTTTTCTAATTTACGAGGTTACTTGTTTCTCAAGCAACTAAACAATTCTTGATTCATTTAAGTCTTATGAATCCATTGATGAGTAAATCATCAATAGTATAGTATATGGTCTTGCTTCACCATAACCACACTGTATATCTCTTTTATTTTGAGTTAAGTGTTCAGCTTAAGAAAATCCATTTAACTTGAACTCATTTGTTCTCAACTAAAAGTCAAGTGTTGAAAATGCTTAAAATAGCTTGAAAGAGGTTTTCCTTGCACAAATTATTCCTTAACTAAAAATCACCATTACTTAGGTACACTAGTACCAAATCTTTTAGCAAAATACTTTAAAATCCTTAGAGGATTTAAATGGAATAACTCCTCCATTTTCATTTTTTTTAAGTCAAATACCTTATAAGTTCAAAGTATGATTTTTCTATATCAAAATACTTATTAATCTAAGTTGTAAAATGTTTAATCTTACACTATGAAAATGCTAAGTTAAGAGTTCATGATTAATCTCACTCAAAGTCCGCGAATTGGTCAAAAGCCCTCTAAGTTGAAAATAGAAGTTTGCGTTTCTTAAAACTTCAAAACAAATAAGTTGATAGCTCATTTTGAAGTCATAAAACACCAAGTTAAGGTTTTAAAACATTTTCACCTCTAAGAGCCCAATATGATCGAATTCATTAATGGTAAATGAGGTTAGGTTTTGTTCTTGAAAAACTTAGTTCTTTTGATTTTCAAAACACATTTTGATTACCTTACACCCTTAGTTGAAGATCAAAATATTTTTAAGTGTAAAAACATCTTCATGGCCGAATTGCACATGAAGGTTTTTTGGTTAACATTGTTCATTTTTGTTCTTGGATTCTATGATCATTTAACCACCTAATAATCACTCAAACGTCTTAATTTCAAAAGTCGAAGTTCTCTTCCTTACTTAACCACTCATGGCCGAATTGCACACATACAAAAGCGATGAAATTTTACTCCACCCAAATATCTCAAATCTAGTATGAACAACATAGCATGATAATCATCATAATAAGCATTCTAAATATTCACCATCAAAATCCATACTTTGGCTAAGAATCAAAGTATGGTTTTCACCAACCAAATCAGTTTCTATCATGCCACCCACATAATAATCACACAAGCACTACAGATAAATTATTACAACCAAATGAACACCAACAACCATAAATTAAATAGGAGAACCCAAAATACTTAGGATTTCCATAACCAAACGAGAGAAACCATCTTCATCCACCATATGGTGTGATGAGGTTCACTCTCCATTACCTTAAATGAAGTCTCTTTGATGAGCGAACTCCAAGCATCAAATCCAAGAGGTGACCGAAGGTGGCGTTGACGGCTCGGGTTCCTTTGGAACTTCCCAACACGTGCAGCAACTCCACAACATCTCCAAGAATGCATATCCAAGTCCCCCAAGCAAGCATAGCCACAACCAAAATCCAAGAGATGGCATCCAAGCACACTCAACATCCAAACAACATAACAATCAATTAATCGTCATTAAAAAGATAATATAATGGATTTAAAATATTTTATTTAATAAAAACATAATTGATTTCCAATATAATCAATTTGGGGGAAATAGGGTTTATCAACCCAATTTGGGAAAAACCAATTTAGTCATAGAAATATGAAATTAACTTAGGGAATCATTAATTAACAACTCTAATTGCACTAAAACAGAATTCATTTCATGATTAAAGTAAAATAAAAATTAGGGTTTGAGTGAAATTGGGAGGAATCCGAATTTAAAGGGGATTTGAACATTTAGCATAGGGAATTTGAAATTGACATACTCAATTGCATAAAAACAGAATCAATTTCACATTTAAAGCATGAAATCAAAATGTTAGGGTTAGGGTTTCAAATTGGGGATTTAGGGTTTCCAATCAATTTAGGGAAGAACATAAGGAGGTGCAAAAGAGAGAGAAAACAACTCACCAAAAGAAGAAGGTGAACGGTGGTGGTGGCAGCGCGCCTCTGCACGGCGGCAGACACGGCGTCTTGGCAGCCAAAAGGTTGGACTTGTAGAGGAAGGTGAAGAGAACAAGGCTGTGGTAAGAGTTTTGTCAATGGTGGCCAGAAAGTGACCGGAAAAACGCATGAACAATGGCGGCTTCCGGTGAAGGTGCCCAGATGCAAAAGTGGTTCAGTGGAGAATGTAAAGGATGTTGAGGGGAGTCCGAATCCACACTTTGTTTTGTGACACTTGGCCGAAAACCACCATGAGAGCCGGTGAAAGTGGCGGTGGCTCCGCCATCAAAGATGTCCATTCAGGAAGATGCTCGGTTAGAAGTGTAGAGGAGAAGGTGGGGAACATTTCTATGGTTTTTGTTTTGCAAAGGGAGGTCGGAGGTGGCCGGAAAATAAGAGAGAAATTGGAGCAAAACCAAGAGAGAGAGGAAGGTGTTTCTGGACGTGAAGAAGAAAGAAAGAAAGAAAGAAAAGAAATAGAAAGAGGAAGGGTAGGGTATGCAGGTCATTGGGAATTAGGTGGGGCTTTTCCCATTTTTGTTTTCTTTTAGATGTGGTAGGTGGGAAAAGCAGTGGTTGAGATTGAGTCTAAAAAATAAATAAATCTTGACCTTTGGATCTAAAAGCAAAGAGGGAAAAATCTCAAATTTCAAAATTTGAAATAGAGTAGAGATTGATGGTTGAATTTATCAACCTGGGAATCAACGATCCAAAATAAATTTTTGATTAAATCCAAACCATTTTATTTTCAAATCTAAAATCTAATAGATTAAATTTAGAAAATAATTTCTTTCAACCATATTACTTAATTAATATTTTTCAAAACAAATAATAATAATAACAATAACATAATATTTTTGTCTTGCAAGAGTGTATAAACTATGATAACGCACCCAATAAAATAAATACAATAATTTAAGCAAATAAAATTAATTATTAACCTATATAAGATTTTTGGGGTGTTACAATATAATCCCCTAACCCGATGTCACATGGATCAAAGCTAAACAAACCCATAAAGAAATGAATAATATCAAAAGAATTCAACTACTAATACTCTAAGCATCCACAACTCCACGTAAGCTCCGACATGTTACTCTTCAGTCACATGAGAGTCATCTGAACAAATCGTACATTGCACAAGAAAAGACACAAATACAAAGGGGTAAGAAGACATACTCATATACATATGTTGTGGAAGTAAAATGGAAATTAATGCTAGTGCATACACACAGATATACATATATACATATACATACATACACATATAAGTACTACACACCCACAAACATAACATAATCATTCTCGTAAATCATCTCACAACAATTTAAGATATCATCTCATTATATTTTGTATACATGTCGCGTTACAATCACAAGCAACAATGTCTCATCGAACTTATACAACACACATAATTGAGTACCCACAAACAGGCTCTCCAGGGCTGGGTCCCATAAACAGGCTCTTAGAGGCTGGATCCCATAAATAGGCCATTCCATGGCTGGGTCCATAAACATGCCCTTCTGAGCTGAGTCCCATAAACAAGCCTTACAGAGCTGGGTCTCACACAAACATCACAAATGAGTACCCATCACGGGCTCCAGAGAGCTGGGTCTCACACACAACATCCACAAATAAGTACCCATCACGGGCTCCTTAGAGCTGGGTTTCACACAAAAACAATACATCACATTTCAATATAGTCACAATCATAGTTCACATACATTCATCCATAATTATAACTCAATATTCACATATTATAATCCCAAACCAATAGTCATAGAATTCATGATCAAAATATTATCATAATAACGTTAACAACACGATACCACTTATAGTAACACATACATATATATAACATCATTATAACAATACATACACGCTTTCATGATATCACAATCATACAATAGATTCAATACAATCATCATAGCACACAATCATCTAAGTCATCGCTCCAACACTGGTATCAACAAATCCCTCAAGGCACAAGGGGATCATGGGAATCCCCAATCACCTCAATCCCATTCTCACATTCCCATATGAATGATCATATTCCCCCCCCCATACCTGGTATGACGATCATAATGAACACAGGAAGAGAAAAGGTCCAAAAAAGGTTGTGTCTCACGAATGCTCGATCTCACGACGCTTGATTTCACGATCACAGCCCCAAAAGGTTCAAGAGCAGCAGCGAGGGAGAGGGTTTGTGATGGCAGCGATGCTCTTCAAGCGAAGGCGATGAAGAATGATGAACAAAGGTGCAATCTCCTTCAAGAATCCATGGAAAGGGTTTAGGAATCCTTGTTTGGAGAGAGAGAGAGGCAGTTTCTAAGAGTATTTCGAGTTATAAAATAGGTTTAGGTCGAGTCTTATGGTTTAAATATGAGATAGGGTCATTATGGGCTGATTAGAAGCCTAAAAACACGTTTCTGCTGCACGCCGATTCGCGAGGCGAACTAGAGAGCTCCAGGAAGTTGTCTGCCAGATTCACGAGGCGACGTTTCCTTCGCGAGGTGAACTGATAGAAGCCGAATTTGGACCTAACACCCGTAATAAGACTTGTTGATAATTCTCTAAGATTTCCAACGCATCCAAGATCTCCTCAATCGGACGTCTAGAACTCAAGATATGGACAAAACCATAAAACAGGTTTCTTGGATCCGAATACATTGACCATTTCTAAAGGTTAAACTACCCAAACATGAACTCATACATAAAGAGCAAACATAACAAGCATATATGAATGTATGTAAGCAAGGATTAACATATTACATACAATCTAAGGGTGAAAATTGGGGTGTTACACTTGGAGTCTCCTTGGCTTCCAAAGAAAATAGCACCATGCACTCTCCTAATTGTACAGCTCTCGACACACCATCACTGGCAGGCAATGATCCAAATTGCTCGAAAAAATGGAGGGTCTTATTTGAACACTCTAGTAAGACATGATTGGCCAAAAGCCAGTCCATGCCTAAGATAACATTAATTTGATGCATAGGCAGACAGACTTGGTCTACAAGAAAAGATTGGTTCTCTAAAACGATCGGGCATTTTAAACAGACAAGTAGGGTTGTCAGGGAATCACCCGTAGGTGTAGAAACAGTCAAATCATACGGTAAGGATGAAACAGAAAAATTCAAATGATCCATACACGCGAATGATATAAAAGAGTGTGTAGCCCCCGAATCAAATAAAACAGATAAGAGCTCCCAGCAATTAGGCACGTACCTTGTATCAGATTGGGACATTGAGAAGCTTCAGATCCTCTCACGGCAAACACTCTCCCCGTCGTCTATGGCATGTCCTGCTGGCCTACCACGGTTTGCCTTGTCCCCGCATCTTGAGTTCTTCTTCCTTGTTGTTGAATTTGACCCCTACTAGTATCTCCTAGTGGACACTCGTTGGCCATAGGGGCCCCACTTGCCACAACGAAAACAGTTGACATTTGGTGCTTGAGGACAATCCTTCACTAGATGCGGTCCACCGCATCGAAAACACGTGGAAAATCCTCGTTGTCTCTGACTGGTATTCCCCCTCAGGAGCTATTGTTTGCTGACCTGGACGGCTGTAAGGCTTCGTCCTTGCATGGAACTTTCCTCCGCGACCTTTCTAACCAAAACTCCTGACTGGTCCACCACTTCTCACTTGAGCTTGTGTAACTCCCTCTTGATCGTGCCCTTCTAGTACTGTACATTTCTCTACCAGTTCTGGGAATGATCGGATGCACAACGGTAGCATAGCCCTCTTCAGCTCGGGCCTCAACCCGTCTTTGAACCTTCTGCACACCCAGTCTTCATCCGAGTACACTTGGTAGAATTGAGAGAATTTCAACAGTGGCTCGAACCTCATGGCGTTTTCTCCCACCGACCTCTGTTCCTGCTTCAGGTTCAGGAACTCTTTCTCTTTCTCTTGACGGACACTCCATGGGAAATATTTTTCCAAGAAGCTCTCACGGAACACTTCCCAGTTCAGCAATCTCCCTTCAGTCTCTAGCAGTCTCTGCTTGTTCTTCCACCATGCTTCTGCTGCTCCGACTAGCATGAAAGCGGAGTAAGTGACTTTCCTATCCTCTCTGCATTGGATAGCGACAAAGACCTTGATCTCTTGCAGCCATAGCTCAGCACCTTCCGGATGGTATTCTCCATGGAATTGGGGAGGATTCCCCTTCATAAAAGCATTCAGTCTGGTGTTTACCACTTCACCTCCCCTTACCGAATGTTGTTGTTGTCTAACGTCCCTCTCTTCCTGTTACTGCATAAACTGGGCATTCAGCTGCGTTTGCTGCAGCAATGCAGCGGCTAAATCCCTCATGGCCCTCATCGCTTCGTTCTGATCTCCGCCACCTCCGGTTCCCGAGGTATCGCCATTATGGTCAAAGTCCTCAGTTCCAACTAATGCTCCTCTTCCTCTACCACGTCCTCTAGCCATTCCTTCTTGGCAAAGGAAACATTAGCTTCGATCCATAAGACATACAATATCAATCAACAGATATAAATATCATATGTCTTACAAATAAAACAGTTATCATACTCGATAACTTGCGCATCATACACTCTACCCCTTTTTATAACACAGTTGGTATCCAATGTGGATCCAACTATCGAAGCCAGTACACTTCCTAGACCTACAGTAATGGTTCCAGACTCCACTATTTCCGGTTCCAACCCGGACTGTGTGGTCTCAACTACCTTCAAGGCCCATTGTAGAACCAAACTGCTCTGATACCACTAAATGAGACGACCCGCCGTCCCATTGAAGAACCTCAGATATTAACTATCCTTAATCGTATTATAAACGTTAGTGCGCCTTATTAATATGAAGTGAAACGAAAGATTAAACGTGAAAACGAAACTAAATTAAGGCACGCCGCATATCAGAGTTCGCAGTTATGAAATATAAGATATATTTATATATGCATCGGTTTCCCCATCAGTAGGGCTACAGTAGTATTGTATACATAAAAAGTATGTCGGTATAGACTATAATAAAAATACATCAAAAGATTAAGAGAAAACTCTCAAGCTAAAGGCGGTCGCCACCCAACCTCTAGAGGCTAGGATCCATGGCTCGTCTACCGACATCAGGCTCGTAAGGAGTGCCATCCAACTCCTCGGCAACTGGTTCCTCCACAAGGTCTTCCCATAAAATAAAAGAAACATACAGAGAAAAAGACAGGGAGATAAGAAATATGCATCATCAAATATAGGAGAGGAGCAGTAGTACAACACATATATACATGCAGCACATAACACAAAGAAAACAGGCAAAACACTAACAACCATCTCTCTAGTTATACAGTACAACCATCTCAAAAGTCCATCTCCTAGAACAAACCTCTACGAAGGGTACTAATCCCCATATGCATGTTATCATCCCTATATGCATGTCGGCCGATATCATCATGTCCCCAGTTGGACATCCCCGTCGGGATTAATAACATCACGTCCCCAATTGGACATCCTCGTTAGGATTAAAAACATCACGTCCCCAATTGGACATCCCGCCTCGGGATTAAAAACATCACGTCCCCAATCGGACATACTCCTTTGGGACCAAATATGCTATGGTATGAAATGCTATGATATGCAACAAACATCCATCATAGATTGACACCGGAACCTCACACCTAAGCACTCGGCCACAACCATGATGCACTGCATCCACATCAACATCAATATCAACATCACGACGCCTTGCGTTCACGAGCCACAGCTCCATGGTCAGGACCACGACGGTATCAATCCGAACAACATCACAATCTCACTATACTCTTATCAACAATCATCTAGCCAATCACAGTAATAAAATATTACGACAATAAATATGCCAATACAGATATCATTACATTGACAGATAAACAGCTAATCACATAGGCAGTTTAACATAACAGATCAACAGATAAGCACATAAGCAATTCAACATATCAACCTCAATCAATCACATCATCTAGAATATCATCTTAGTGGTGATAGCCCAAAGGTACCTACACCTAGGGTCCAAGTACTTTGTTCAGGGCTCAACCTCTAGTAGGGTTTAAGGTTCCCCTACACATGTATACAGTCTATACCGAGCTTGTCTTCCCGACGATAATAGTTCTTTCTCCCCACCTGAAACTTCTACGCACGCTCGCCTTCCCGTCTAAGCTTCCGAACACAGCTCCGCATCCAGCACTTTAGCACGCTTGAGGGCGATCGAACACAGTCTGATCCTTCACCACAAATCACAATTTTAACAATCATAAAAGTACATCTCTTTGTCTCCTAGGACTTAGGTTCGACCATCAAGGTTTAAAATAGCTAGAGATGTCTAAAAATTTTTAACTCTTGGATGAATGATCCTTAAGTATACCAAACACTAAATCACGTCTCATTACTCAAAACTTGAATAAAAAACTCAAGCTTTCTCACCCTAGGGGTTTAGGCCTCTCCATAAATAAATGGGCTAGGAACATCTTTTGATTACATGCTCTTGGACTATGAAAGAGGGTGATGAAACTAGCTCATAGAAATTGGTTTTACACTAAAAGGAGTTTTCTATAATTTTCTAGCGATTTTTGAAGTTTGAAACCCAAACTTGAACAAAGTTGGAAAAACAAGATTTTTAATGGAGAACATGAAGATTAAGAGATCAAATGAAGAGTTCATACCTCTTGGAGGATGAAAGTGAGCAAGATTATCAACTTTTCTTCACAAAATCACTTGAGGAATTTCTTAAGAAAAGAGAGAAAGAAAGGACGAAGATGAAGTGTGAACAAAATGAAAAGGATGGAGGCTTCATGAAGGGGGGTGGGGGGTGGGGCATGAAGGGAGGGGCAAGGGTGTCCAAAAAAATTCACTTAAGGGGCAACATGGTCTTTTCATCCAAGGTTAAAAGGTAATTGTGAGAAAGGTTAGGGGCATCTTGGTCTTTTCGCATCCTGATATTTTCTAAAGTCATCATGACACGGGTGAGTCATGGCACGCGTTCCTAGGTGACTTGACCTAGCGTGACTTCAAGTTTATCCGTTAGCGGGTCGCGTAAATCCCTATTCAGCTCCGTTCTTCACCCGACTTGAGATTTCGCCCTAATATCTTATATAATTTAACTTTTAGTGCGAAAAACCAATTTCATCAAAATTGTTGAAAATTCGATTCTAAACCTAACTGTTTCGTTCATGAGTCAAAATTAGGTCTTCTAATCAGTAAAATCTTACTGTCAGTGAAAACGCAGACCGAACTCCGTCTGATTTTTCAACCCAAAATTTAACCGTAACTCCCTACGATAGCGTAAAGTATGAATGTGGTCTTAGTTTATTTAATTTCATTTTCTAAACCTCAGATAAAAATATAAAATCATTTATATAGTTTATTGGTCTTAGAAAGCATGAAAAATTGGGGTGTTATAGAATGCTGTTTTGCCATTCATTTGCCAGATCTCATAGTCATACTATGCAACAATAGCAAGTAGGATCTGAATCAATACAACTGAATAGAAGGTCGCATCATAGTCATATTATGAATTTGCTTGAAACCTTTCGTAATCAGTCCCACCTTAAAGGTATTCACCTTCCCATTCATGTTAATCTTCTTATTGAAGACCCACTTGCACCTTATGGGTTTTACCCCTTTCAGGTGACTCAACCAAGGTCCATACCCGATTGGTATACATGGATTCTACTTCGGATCCCATAGCTCCTAGCCACTTCTCAGAATCTAGGCCAACGACGACCTCCTGGTCAGTCACAAGCTCATCATGATCCATGAGCGGTTCATCACCTTCTTGAGTTAGGAGTATTCCATATCTCTTAGGTTGATGATGTTTCCTGTTTGACCTACGCGAGCCTTGTGTTACTTGAAATGGTGGTTGGACCACAACATCTCGTGGAACCGGTTCTTGTTCCATTGCAGGCGAGTCAGTACTCTGTGGCGTTTGGATTTATCCAAATTCTATATTCCTCCCACTGTCTCCCTTGGAGATGTGTTCCTTCTCAAGGAACACTCCAGTCCTAGCGACAAACATGTTATCCTCGGAGGTATTGTAGAAATAGTATTCGTTTCTTTCCTTAGGACACCCCTCAAAGATACATTTGTCAGACTTGGGTCAAAGTTTTATCTGAGACTAAACGCTTCAATAAACTTGCCACCCCAAATCTTATTGTATGACATACTTGGTCGCATACCAGTCCATATCTCATATGGTGTCTTTCAGCTGTCCTAGATGGAACACAGTTAGGTGTGAAAGCTATTGTATGTAAAGCATATCCCTTGAAAGAGTCAGACAAGTCTGATTGGCTCATCATAGATCGTACCATGTCCAACAAGGTGCGATTTCTCCTCTCGGACACACCATTCCATTATGGTGTTCCAGGAGGAGTGAGTTGAGATATAATCTCACACTATTTCAAATAGTCATAAAACAGTTGGCTTAAGTACTTACCACCACGATCTGATCGTATGCCCTTAATACTTTTCTAAAATTAGTGCTCTACTTCGTTCTTGAATTCTTTGAACCTTTCAAAGATTTCTGATTTGTGTCATACACAAATCCATCTTTACTGATGTCATCAGTAAATGAGACAAAGTACGAAAACTTACCTTTTAACAAAATTGTTTAGAGGCCCTCATACATCACAATGTAACATGCCAAAAGATTACCAGCCCTTTCTCCTTACTGGTGAATGGAGCTTAGTCATCTTTCCAAACAAGTAAATTCGCAGACCTCAAACAATTCATAATTGGATGAGTCCAAGAGTCCATATTAGTGGAGCTTGGAAATGTGTTTCTTATTTATATAGTCTAAAAGATATTTCTTAACACATAGAGGGTCCAAATCTCTTGGTTTGACCCTATTCGCATTTATGTTATAGATGGGCATATCGAGATCAAGGACACAAAGTCCATATCTCATATGAATACTAGCATAGAAGACATCAGTTGAATAAATGGAACAATAATTGCCCATTTATTGCAACTTAAAATCCTTTCTTGTCTATACAAGAAACAGAAATGATGTTTCTATTATCAACTGGAATAAAATAATAATTATTCACTCCCATTAATGCCCATAAGGGAAACTCAAACTTTTATAGTTAATGTAGCAACTTTTGCTCCATTTCCACTCATAGAGTAGATATTTACCTAATGGTAAACTCATACTCCTATAGTCAATGTAGCAACTTTTACTTCATTTCCACTCATAGGGTAGACCTTTACCTTTTAGTCAATGTCCTACTCCTTTGATCATTCACATTAATGTGAGATCCATATGCGGTATCCGATACCGATAATGTTGGAGTAGATATGTTGACTTTTATAACAAATATGCCTGAACAGGAAGCCATACTTCCTTTCTTGTCTTTATACTCTTTCTGGTACCTCTTATGCCTTGCTAGCTCATGTTAGAGTATCATAAGGTGCATGATCATATGATACGCCTCTATGATTGCAAGCATGAGATATTGTACACCAATGACATCGACTTGATGCTTCTATTAAGCATCACTTTCGATCCTTATGGCATTAGCAACAACTTGCTTGGGAATTAGTTGCTCGAGAATATACAATTCCTTTTCTCATACTTGAGGCTAATCCTCAAAATTTTTACCAATCTAGAAAATTAATTTTAGATAACTCATCCTTCTCAAGGATGTATTACAAAAATAAAATACTAGTTTTGTTTGTAGCCATGGTTATTTAATACATAAATATATAGAATATAAGTATCATGATTAAAACATATTTAATAGGTCTTTTATTAAATACGCTCCCAGTATTTTACTCAAATCATTGACCCTTATCATTGACTCGGAAAACCCTGTTGAAAGATTTTCTAATGGAACCAAGATCTATATTTCACCTCATTCTGAGTCAGTTGTGGCTAATCGTCCAGAACTCAGCTACTTAGGTAGGAAACTTCTTTCCAATTACATCCAATGATATTCTTGGACCAGTTGGGTGAATAACTCCTTATTTTAATCCATCATATGGATTAATACCTAACCCCATGCCTCTAAGTCATTTTTAATCCTATTGAATATGCTTAGTTAAGTTCAACCCAATGGTTGGCAGTAGGTTATTTCATTTTCGCGTCTCACCAAGAATATATTAAGGTGCTCAGTTGTAGCATGACCCACACTTAAATGATTTTGGCCTTGACGAGCGCCACGCATCAGGAGGCATTTAATAACTGAATTTATTGAGGGAATTTAATAATTAAATGATCTTACCGGCTTGTTTATCATATAAACGTCTATCATAGCATAGACAGCATACTAGCTTACATACATTCAAAACATATTAAGCATACAATGACATACATGCTATCATACAATTTAAATCAAAATTTAAATCATACATCTCATATATTTCATGCATCACATACATAAACATACAAGACATATAAAAGGTATTATGATTATGGCCTCCTAATGTGCAATAATTAAAACTAATTATTACAATCTTTGACCCTCAAGCAAACTTCCAAAGTTCCTCCCATTGGCATCATGATCTGGTGTTGCCTCCATGTCATCTTGAGCAATTTACAAAATTTAAAATAAAATAAATAAAGTAAATGTCACGACATGCAGGCCGTATTTATAAAATAAATACAATAAATCATGACACGCAGGCCGTATTTACCAAATAAAATTAAACATCAAAACTAGGGCCATAACCATATACCTCACATTTAATAAACAATTTATAAATATGCAAAAGGGGACAAAATCACATTCTCTCCATCAGCACGGTCATGCTGAAAACTCGCTAACGCTGTTCAACATGTGCATGACCGTGCTAGAAAGGAGCACGACCGCGGTCAAAGTTCATTGACGTTGTTTGAAAGTAGCACGGTCATTCCAAACGGCGCAAGGTCGTGCTTCATGTTCACTAACGTAGATTCAAACGTGCACGGTCGTGCAACAGGGTGCACGGTCGTGCTCCACGTGGCAGCAGGATTCCAGAAGCGAATCCTCTTTTGTGTCAGAAGCATAACCAAGCAAATAAACATGTTTAAACATATTTATATCACAAACAAATCATACCAACATTCTTTTAAACATAAAAATCACATTCAAAAGCAATAAACATGTTTTCATAGAATGGCAAACAATCCTAGGATACATGGCAAACTACGACCAACGCTCTATTACCACTCCTGGGGTTCCAAGAGGGATAATTTTTAAAAACAATTTTCAAAAACCTCTTGAGCGGAAATGAGACGGCCCCATATACATGAAATCATCCCATTAGCTGCAGAACGTTCTCAACGCTCTGATACCACCAAAATGGGACGACCCCATTTACGTAGGATAATCCCATTAGCTCCAAGCTTATATTAATAACTATGCCTTACCGTATTATAGCGATAGCGTGGTATTCAAACACCGTAGCGGAAACATACAACATACGGAAAGCATAGAAAACCACATCAGAGTAAATGCAGATAAAATAACTATACAGATACTATGCATAAACGTAGCCCTAGTAGTAGGGCGCTGTACACAAATATACACACTGTTTAACAAAAGCTAGGAGAACTGAAAATACATCCAAAAGCAAAAGAAGAAAGAACCCTCAAAGCTTGCTAGCACCCCCCAACCCACACTCAAAAGTACATCAAAACCTCGCCACTCAGCCCTAGAGACGCACTGGCAGGCACTCACCATCAGTGTTGAGGATGCCCTGTGCTACCTTGTCCCTCCCTGAGTACACCTATAAACCCGTGTAGGCTCATACTCGGAGGAGGAACTCCAAACATCAATATGACGCCTACTATATGCCCTTAGGTACTGCTCAGTACGCCTCCTCTGACCTCTGTAGACGAAACATCGCCTACTGATACCACTGATGACTATGGCACTGCACACAGATAGTCCTGTTCTCTCTGCCTCGGTGGGCGCCAAATCCGTGGAAAGGGAAGAAACTGGACAACTCTGAACGGCCCTATGAGATCCTCCACGTGTGATGCCCTTCCTCTGAAAAGAATGTTGACCGGCCCCATGTAGACCGTCAAGTAGGTAGAGGAATCCACGCGCCACCCTCTCTCATCATGGTAGATGATCTCGATCAGTCCTAGTACCGGCATCCTCGGCACCGATGTGACGTAAGGGTGCGCCCTCGGATCCATCAGCTGGCTCCTCGTCTTCACGCGAACCGAGAACCAAACAGAAAAGCAAGGAATAGTAGGGAGATAAGAAAGACGGCATACTCAAAGTCGAAATAACAATAACAATGCAGTAAAATAACATGTAGCAGATAGCGGGTATGGCATATACAACAGTTATTGCACACAACCAAACATCTCCCAAGACAACACATGCAATGAGCATCCATCTTCATGAGCCTCACTCTCAGATCAATCCTCTAGACCCGGATACTAATCCCATGCAGCATGTCGGCCGAAAACTCACAAAGCTGGTTCGAAACCGGAATGGTTCCACACCCGAACAAGTTCACACCGGAACAGGTTCTGTGTCGGAACGGAGTTAGTTTGTCCAAGAAACCGAACCGCTCTCCGTGACCAATAAGAGTGCATCCCCCTTCCATACCGGAACCGGGGTGTCTTGGTTAGCCTAGAACTTGGAAAGCTCAGGGATTAGTCGGGCAAACCGGACTGGATCGGGCGTCACGACAGGATAGGAGCTACCTCATCCGTCACTGTAAACTATTCCCGAGACCCGCAACATCCCCAAGGTCACTCACTTAACCGCCCCTTCTACTTTCCGTACCGGCACTCAGGTACAACTAACCTCGTATGATGTTGGCAGCCCATACTATCTATCATATGGCCTTGCCAGTAGGCAGCTGATGATATGCAACAAACATCCTCAGCGGGCTTGATACTGGATCCCGCGCCTAAACACTCAATCAGAAACAGCACGATGCCATCGCATCCACACGGCCACAGCCTCGATGCCACGCGTCCACGAGCCACAGCTCAAACAACACGGCCACAACCTCAAACAGTCAACATAACAGCAATGGCACCATCCACGGTATCAACCCGATAACCAACATGGAACACGACCAAACTTAACTCTAACTGGCATTCCACCATCACATTTAACACCATAGCATATAGCACAACTGAGACGTCTCGCCTCATTAGTAACCTAATTATCTATTCATAGACCACGCGAAAAATTTAAAACTTTAAACATTTAGTGAATACATACAATAGACTGATAGATGTAAGTACATGCATCCACAAAGTAACTCCGTCAGAGTACACAGCTTAATGGCACACTTCCTACGCAACAACTTCTAAACGAAAAATACATAAGAAGTCATACCAAAACAAACAATAAAACATGCTATCTCTCGTCCCAGCCCACCTTACTAAAATTACATCAAAATATAACACTCAAGACTCTTAAGCCTACTGAGACGCACTGGCCAGGAACTCATATCAATAAGGATGATATGATGGCTATGAACTACCCTCTATTCCAGGTCTCTCATTCTTGGTATCTGCAGCTCTCCTGCCGGCATCGAGTTCATAGGGAGTGCCATCTTCCTCTGGAATCGATTCCTCAACTGCAACATCTTCTCCACGTACCAAGAGAGAAAACATACATAGAGAAAATAGGGAGATAAGGATCTACAACAAACATCATATGTGGGAAACAAATCATAGAATAACATATATTAACATCACACACATCATATACACAAACATCTGCTAATTATATCACTCATACACATCGCCTAAACTATATGTATATCAAATCTAAATGTATGTCTGCTGATATCTCAAATTCGTTCTCAGTCTCGGAGAACCTTAGTTAGTTTGTCCAGGTAACCTTTCCGCTCGTCATGACCAATAAGAGTGCATCCCCACTCTAACTCTCGGGAAGGGTATTTTGGTCGCCTCGGAATGTCCACTTGCGACGTGGAATACTCAGGGTCTAGTTGGGATAACCAGGCTCCAGCGGGCATCACGACACGATAGGAGCAACCCCATCCGTCACTTGTGATAAGTCCCGAGCACAATTACATCCCCAAGATCACGAAGATCGTCCCTTCCGTAATCCGTACCGCACTCAGGTACACTAACCTCGTGTGTCCCATACCACACAGCTCGCCACTTGGCACATGATTATGCTATGCATGTCAACCATCAATTATGCCACCATTATCTCAATAGACATAATCAACTTTTCCACGATACCAACATGCAATGTGGCACTTTCATTTGCTATCAAAATCATCCATAACAGTATGCAACATAATATCCAACATCTCAACATACCAAGCCAAGCATAAAGACACATAAATCTCATAAAGCATATCAAGCACATCAAGCATACCGGTCTAAACATATAACACATAAATCACATAGGACACATATTCGCAATCACAACAAACCTACCAATCATCCATCCAACAATAGTCATCTAGCCTAGGGTATATTTTTAGTGGTGATAGCCCAAAGATACCTATACCTAGGATTTTGGTACTTATTCAGGGCTCAACCTCTAGTAGGGTTTAGGGTTCCCCTACACATGTCAATATATACTATTCTAATCTTGCCTTCCCGACGAATGTGTGATTCTTTCTCCCCACCTGATAACGACGTGTAGAAACTCATGAACACAACGAATGCAATAAAGTTCTCCAACCTTCTCCTCACTGCTGCAACCTTCTCACCACGCATGATCCCGAACACAACTTCAAATTTTGCCCTACTCGCGGAAACAACATGTATACATCATGGTTAGCTCTAAAGCAAATCGAAACGAGGATCGAGACTAAGAAATATACAAAGAACACGAAGAACACTCGAAGCACGTCAATGTTAACGACGTCGGCATATACAAAACTACGACATACCTTCAACAATTTGAGAAACTGATAAGTCAGATTAGAAGATAACGAAGATACAAGCATGATGGTACAATCGAATTAGAGTTTCGATGCTTGAATCACCTCAAACGAAGCTCCAAGAAGCTTAACAATGGCTTCCTTCAGGTCCCCTGCATGTTTTCTGAAGGAGATGAAATTTCGTGGAAAACTCCCGAAAAATGAAGTTTCGGGTCCTTTTATACTTGGCTGTCAAGCTGAGAACGTTTTGATGTGGAGAATCTCCACGCTTGAGCTTGGGAATGCTTGAGCGTTCTAGTTTCCCACGCTTGAGCATGGAACATTTCTTCACCGCTATGGCACCGCCCATTCTAGCGCGCACACATGCGTACTGACATGTGTCTCTCCACGCTTTGACGTGGGTTTCCCTTATGATCGAGCATCCACGATCAACGTTTGAGCGTTAGGTCACTCAACATCTAAATGTTGGACGCTGATTTGACCCGTTCCTTCATGTTTTCGCACTTTCTGAGCTCGTTCCAAGGCCAAATCTCTTCAAATTTGGACCATAGATCTATTATATCATATAGATCAATTCCAAAAACTTAAACATACTTAACTCATGCCTTAAACACATATTAATAAAACGGTATGTTACATTACTACCCCCCTTAAAAGAAATTTCGTCCCCGAAATTTAACATACCTTAGAAAAGATATGGGTACTGTTGTAACATATCCGTTTCTCTTTCCCTTGTTGCATTTCTTGTTGTTGCATCCCAAACCACTTTTACCAAAGGGATGTGTTTTGCACGGAGTTCCTTTATCCTCTGATCTTCGATCTTTACAGGTAACACTTCGTATTCCAAATTCTCCCTTATCTGTACTGACTCTGGCTGAATAATATGTGATGGATCGGGATAGTATTTTCTCAGTTGAGATACATGGAACGCATCATGAAGGTTTGACAAATTGGGTGGTAAAGCTATTTGATAGGCTACAGGACCAATTCGGCGAAGAATTTGAAAAGGTCCGATGAATCTAGGAGTAAGCTTTCTAGATTTTAGCGATCTGTCGATTCCAGTTTTTGGTGTAACTCTCAAGAAAATATGATCTCCTTCCTGGAATTCTACGGGTCTTCTCCTCTTATCACTATAACTCTTTCGTCTATCTTGCGCTGCATTCATCCTTTCCCTTATAAGCTTAACTTTTTCCGTCGTCTGTTGTAGCACTTAAGGTCCTAAGATTTGATTCTCTCACGTCTCGTACTAGCACAACAGAGTTCTACACTTCCTCCCATACAAAGCCTCAAAGGGTGCCATTCTAATACTGGAATGGAAACTACTGTTATAGGTAAACTCAATCAATGGCAAGAAATTGTCCCAACTTCCCTTTTGTTCCAAAATCCAAGCCCTTAATAAATCTTCCAATGATTGAAATGTTCGTTCAGATTGACCGTCCGTCTGAGGATGATAAACTGAACTTAACCTTAATTTAGTTCCCAAAGCAGCTTGCAAACTTTTCCAAAACCTTGATGTAAATCTCGGATCTTGATCCGAAATTATACTCGAGGGCACTCCGTGCTGCAACACCGTTTCCCAAGTGTCACATTCCTAAACGTTTATAAGGCCGAAAATATTTGTTAATGCGGAACATACGGTTTTTTTTTTCTTTTCATAAAGATGTAATGGGATTAGTAAAGCTTAATAATACTAATAAATGAACTTAGGTTCACCATGCATTACTAGAACATACTGTATTATAAATACAGAAATAGAAAACAGAAAACAGAAACGGAAATAATACTGTATACAGACATAGGTCCAATGTATAAATGACATAAGAATAAAATAAGTACTAGGAGTCGTAGCTCCCAAAAGGTATTACAGATACTGACACAGTCTAGCCAAGACAAAACTAAACAGCAAAAGGAGACCACCTCTGAACTCAAACGAACTACTGAACGGAACCGTCGTCGCGTCCATCTGTTCAAGCAGCAACAGTAAGTACCAGCAGA
The DNA here is from genome assembly GCA_039655645.1 of Ammopiptanthus mongolicus. Taxonomy (NCBI): domain Eukaryota; kingdom Viridiplantae; phylum Streptophyta; class Magnoliopsida; order Fabales; family Fabaceae; genus Ammopiptanthus; species Ammopiptanthus mongolicus. Next base: position 41,169,167 of record CM077345.1, read on the forward strand.
AAATATACAGATATGGGTGAGATTCCCGTTCATCAACACAACAAAACAGCAGTAGTAAAAACGGGACGACTCACCAGGTAATAGCGTACCCAACATGCTTACTAAAATTCTCAATATAAATCATGATAAACAGTTAACAGCATAACACAAGGCGTTCTTAAAAACAGAACAGCGATGTTCAACGAATAAACGAAATCATCAACAGCCATGCAATGCAGTGCAATGTACATGACTCAATGCCATATGCAACAAGGGTAAAACTCTGACCCCTACTCCATGGAGCTAACAAAAGTGTCGGAGAGAGTGAATGGGAGGACATGTTCCGATTTCTGCTAGCCATGAGCAAGATGCTACAACATTCGTAACGTGCACGTATCTGGCTTTACGGTAACAATCTCGACCAAACATGAAAAATACGGCATCTAGTAGAGGATATCAGTGTATTGCACGGATTCGCCACGACATAGAAGAATATCCAACTGGTCACATGTTAGCCATTCCAACCCTAATACCTCCAAAAAGACCATTGAAGATCGTCACCGTAGGATTCGCACCCGCATCAAGGTGTAAGCTCAACTCCTAGGCTCAAGGCCTTACAACTATGCACATGAAATGCCAATGCTTAGACAAAGCAAATACGATAAAGCACTGTCTATCCATTGGATAAACCTCAAGGTTCACTAAGGTTCTATTTCTTACGAACTACACGCGTCTTTGCTTTATAAAACAATTATCCATCGGATAAAACATTTATCGATCAGATAAATATCTCGTGATCCTTTTGGAATGATCCAGACTGCTTTTAGAATCACTGACTATCCCTACAAACCAACACAAGTCTTTTCAGCGTGTTTTGTCCTCACTCACACGCTTTCTAGGAAACTTCCCAGAAGGTCACCCATCCCATAATTACTCTAAGTCAAGCATGCTTAACTATAAAGTTCTTATGTTCTAAGCTCCTGAAAAGAAGATAAATCTTGTTGGTATAGGTTGTACCAATCAATTCTTATATGCCTTCCCTCAATTATACAGTCCCATGCCTGTATAGCCTCAGGATTCCTTCCACTGTACAGTCCCATACCTGCACAGTCTCAAGATCTCTTTCATTCCAGTTATCACAAGACGGAAACAATTGAACGATTAACCTAGATCCGAATCACCGATCCGTCATCGAACTACTGTTTCAAAACACCAAAACGTTTCATGTTTGTGTTTACGTCTTATGAATTATGTCTCAAGTCCTAAGCATTATGAATAAGGATTGAGAATCCTCTTAGATAAGTCTTTAATCCTTTCTAAGATATTAATTCTTGATTTCAATTAAGCAAATAAGTGTTGATTCACTTAAGTCTTATGAAGTCATTGATGTACTAAGTCATCAATGGTATAGCACATGGTCTTGTTCCACCATAGACTATACTTAATTTTCCCTTGTCTTCAACTCTAAGTTAATTACTAAACTTAGGTTTTCAAGCGTAAAACTTTACGATTAAGAGTTGAAACTCTTTTTGTAAACAAAACCGTTTTCATTGAAAACTCATTTGATTTGAAACAACATTTGAACCACTTACTCTATTTTTAGCATTTTCTGAAACGTGAGATTCGCTTAGCGAGAGTACATTCGCTTAGCGAAATTGAGGTAGTGATACCCCATTTGAAATTCCTTTCTCGCGGGTCGAACAGAAGTTTCGCGTCGCGAGGCTGAGAGCTGTATTTGCTCCTTATACAGATCCTCTGTATCGCGAGGCGATAATTATCTCGCGTCGCGAGGCAGAGAGCTGTAATTCTTACTGCTCGGGTTAGCCTTCTGTCTCGCATGGCGATAATGGTTCCGCCAAGCGAATGCCCTGTTTTTCCCTTTTCCATATCTTCCTCACTATTTCTCTTTTTGAAGCACTTGGTTGAATTAATGACCTATGGTTAAAGTAAAATATATTTTCCACTTTGGTGACACACTTTAAATGTTGAAACTTTATTTGATATTTGGATCAAAATCACTTTTGTTTTCCTTTGAAACATTGGTTTATGAAAATACTTTTCTTATCTCAAGACTTTGATAGAACAAGAACCAAACATGTTCTTATGTTTCTTCTAACTAGGCCACAAGCCTACTCCAATGAAAAGTGGAGACTTTGCTTCACCAACTAAGCAAATTATAGCTCAAAATACTCACACAATTATGACAAACAACAATCACACATCATTGCATCATAATCAAGCACAAAAGTCCATACTTGATTTAGTGATCAAAGTAGGTTTTTCAACATACATGAAAATGATTTTCATCCAATCACATCATCATAAACATATGCTAGAGCATACTAAAGCACACTAAAGCATAAACTCATCATTACAACTTTGTTTTCCAAGAGAACTTAACAATTAAAAGTGAATCCAAACCAAAGGGTTTCACCCACACATAAACTTAAACAACCATCTTCACCACCACCATTTTGGTGTGATGAGGTTCACCCCCATACCTGTTGATGAGCAGATTCTCGGATCAAAGTCGGTTGATCGGTTTGTGAACCTCCCGATAATCGTCACCAACTACAAACAACCAAACAATCAAACATTAAAAAACAAACAAAACAAAACTTAACAAAAAGGCTAGGAATTGATTTGGTTTTCCATCACTTGGATTCAAGGACAATAGGAAAGCTAAGGATCGAAACACTATTCATCATCCTTGTCTAGGGTTCGGCCATATTGGGGCTTAACAGCTAGGATGAGAATTGAGTCATAAGCTCTAGGGTTTAGGTAGAGAATGATGAAGTGAGTTCAAAGAAATTGGTTTCACATCAAAAGGATTTTTCTACAATTTCCTATGGATTTTCAAAGTTCTAGATCTAAACTTGGATCTTCATGAATCAAGTGATTCAAGAGATGAAATAGAGAGATTGAGAGAGTTAAGATGAGGATCATACCTCCTAGGATCTAAGATTAGTGAAGAAGAAACAAGTTTTCACTCAAAAACTTCAACTTTTGAAGATCAAACTAGGGTTTTTGTGAAGAACTTTTGATGAACACTCAAGAACTCATGAAGAACATGAAGAACAAGTGAGAGAGAGGAGGAAAAGAAGGTGTGGCCGCATGGCCAAGTGGGGTGAGGGTTTTATAGCCATTTTGCCTTCATGGCAAACTTGTAAATCAACCAAAGGGCAATTTGGTCTTTTCCTTAAAAGACCAAGGGCGTTTTGGACATTTCACGTCTAGATATTTTAGAACGTCAACATTAACTTGACCACAAAAGTCTTCATGATGGGACCCAACATTATCCGTCAGCGGGTCCCGTTAAATCCCTTCACAGCTCCAAACATCACCCGGTTCGAACATACACCCGGATATAATATATTATTCCCGACTTTAGTCGTCAAGACGGATTTTATCAAAGATGTAGAGAATAAAATCCCGAGACTTACTGTCTTGTACACGAGTCCAAATTAGGTCTCGATAGTAGAAAAAGGCTACTGTCCGTGAAAAACGCAGACTGGGCTCCGTTTGAGCTTTTGCCCGAAACTTAACCATGGCTTCATATGGTTGTGTAGAGCATTCCTATCTGGTCAGAATATTTTATTTCACTCTCTAAACCCTCCAAAAAAATACAAACGTTAAAATACTGGAGAATTAGAAAACGTGAAAATCGGGGCGTTACACGTGCAACCTTACTATCTCCTTTATATAGATTTGGGTTAACTTCTCCATAGAAAACCTTTGATTGATGGCTAAGAAATGTGCAGATTTCGTTAACCAATCAATGATAACCCAAATTGCGTCGAACCCTTTTGGAGTTCTCGGTAATCCCGTTACAAAATCCATTGAGATACTATCCCATTTCCATTCTGGGATATCTAAGGATTGCAACATACTGCCTGGCTTTTGATGCTCAATCTTTGCTTTCTGGCATGTCAAACAAGATAGCACATACTCCGCTATTTCCTTTTTCATTCCTGGCCACCAAAATATCTTCTTCAGATCTTGGTACATCTTCGTCGCTCCAGGATGAAAACTAAGCTTACTCTTGTGACTTTCCTCTAATATCATTTTCCTAATTTCTGAGTCCTCAGGCACACAAATCCTTTCCTTCTATCTAATAACCCCATGGCTATCGATGTTGAACTCCAAAGTCCTATTCTGCTCTATCAATTCTTTCATCTTGTGGAGGTACTGATCAGATCCATGCTTTCTTTAACCATCCTTAAGAAATCACTAGTAACAATGATCATTCCAAGATTCATCTTATTCCTAGATAACTTCACTACCCCCAGGTTTAGATCTCCGAACTGTTCGATCAACTCTAACTCCTCTATCATCATAGCAAACACATGCAGAGATGTCCTACTTAATGCATCCACTACGACATTTGCCTTTCATGGATGATAATGTAGATCGAATTCATAGTCCTTTATGAATTCCATCCACCTCCTCTGCCTCATGTTCAACTCTTTTTGATAAAAAAGGTACTTCAGGCTCTTATGATTATTGTGCACATTGAACTTAGCTCCATAGAGGTAATGCCTCCATATTTTTAACGCAAACACAATGGCTGCCAATTCAAGGTCATGGGTCTGGTAATTCCTCTCATGAGTCCTTAACTGCCTTGAAGCATATGCCACCACTCTTCCGTCCTGCGTAAGTTCACATCCTAAACCTTGGTATGAAGTATCATAGAACACTTCAAACTGTCCTAAGGGATCAGGTAGCACCAATACCAGAGAGGTTGTTAAACTTTGCTTTAACTTTTGAAAACTTTACTCACATTCCTCTGTCCACTTGAAGGTCTTACCTTTCCTCGTTAATTGCGTCATTGCTAAGGCAATCTTAGAGAATCCTTACATAAGCCTCCGACAATTGCAACACCCTTTTCCCGAGTGTCACATTCCCGAACGTTTATAAGGCCGAAAATATTTATTAATGCAGAAAATATGGTTTTCTTTTTTCTTTTTTCTTTTCATAAAGATGTAATGGGATTAGTAAAGGTAAATAATACTAATAAATGAACTTAGGTTCACCATGCATTTCTAGGACATACCGTATTATAAATACAGAAGTAGGAAACAGAAAACTGAAAACAGAAACAGAAATGATACTGTATACAGACATAGGTCTAAGGTATAACTGACATAAGAAATAATAAGTACTAGGAGTCGTAGCTCCCAAAAGATACTACAGATACTGACACAGTCTGGCCAAGACGAAATAAAACAGCAAAAGGAGTCCACCTCCGAACTCAAAGGGGTTGCTGAACCGAACGGTTGTCGCGTCCATCTATTAAAGCAGCAACAGCAAGTACCAGCAGAAAATATACAGGTATGGGTGAGATTCCCGTTCATCAACACAACAAAACAGCAGTAGTAAAAACGGGATGACTCACTAGGTAACAGCGTACCCAACATGCTTTCTCGAATTCTTAATATAAATCATGTTAAACAATTAACAACTTCATAACATGTTAAACAGTTAACAGCATTATATCATGTTAAACAGTTAACAGCGTAACATAAGGCATTCTTAAAACAGAACAATGATGTATAACAGTAAATGAAATCATCAACAGCCATGCAATGCAGTGCAATGTACATGACTCAATGCCATATGCCACAAGGGTAAAATTCTGACCCCTACTCCATGGAGCTAACAAAAGTGTGAGAGAGAGTGAATAGGAAGAGATGTTCCGGTTTCTGCCAGCCATGAGCAAGATGCTATAACATTCGTAACACGCACGTATCTGGCTTTACGGTAACACTCTCGACCAAACATGAAAAGTACGGCATCTAGTAGAGGATATCAGTATATTGCACGGATTCTCCACGACACAGAAGAATCACCAACTGGTCACATGTCAGATATTCCAACCCTGATACCTCCAAAAAGACCATTGAAGATCCTCACCATAAGATTCGCACCCGCATTAAGGTGTAAGCTCAACTCCTAGGCTCAAGGCCTTACAACTATGCACATGAAATGCCAATGATTACACAAAGCAGATGCGATAAAGCAATGTCTATCCATTGGATAAACCTCAAGGTTCACTAAAGTTCTATTTCTTTGGAACTACACGCATCTTTGTTTTACAAAACACTTATCCATCGGATAAATATCTCGTGATTCCTTTGGAATGATCCAGACTGCTTTCAGAATCGCCGATTGTCCCCACAAACCAACACGAGTCTTTTCAGCGTGTTTTGTCCTCACTCACCTGCTTTCTAGGAAACTTCCCAGAAGGTCACCCATCCCATGATTACTCTAAGTCAGGCACTAAGGTTCTATTTCTTTGGAACTACACGTGTCTTTGTTTTACAAAACATTTATCCATCGGATAAATATCTCGTGATTCCTTTGAAATGATCCAGACTGTTTTCAGAATCGCCGACTGTCCCCACAAACGAACACGAGTCTTTTCAGCGTGTTTTGTCCTCACTCACACGCTTTCTAGGAATCTTTCCAGAAGGTCACCCATCCCATGATTACTCTAAGTCAAGCACGCTTGACTATGGAGTTCTTATGTTCTAGGCTTCCGAAAAGAAGATAAATCTTGTTGGTATAGGTAGTACCAATCAATTCTTATATGCCTTCCATTAACTATACAGTCCTATACCTGCATAGCCTCATGATTCCTTTCCACTGTACAATCCCATACCTGCATTGCCTCAGGATTTCTCTCATTCCGGTTATCACAAGACTAAAACAATGGAACGATTACCCTGGACCAGAATCACCGGTCCGTCATCGAGCTACTGTTTCAAAACCCAAAACGTTTCGTGTTTGTGTTTACGTCTTATGAATTATGTCCCAAGTCCTAAGCATTATGAATAAGGATTGAGAATCCTTTTAGATAAGTCTTTGAGCCTTTTTAAGCTATTAATCCTTGATTTTCAATTAAGGAAATAAGTGTTGATTCACTTAAGTCTTATGAAATCATTGATGTACTAAGTCATCAATGGTATAGTACATGGTCTTGTTCCACCACATACCATACTTAAATTATTTCTTGTCTTCAACTCTAAGTTAATTACTTAACTTAGGTTTTTCACGCGTAAAACTTACGATTTTCAGTTAAAAACTCCTTTTGTATACCAAAACAACATTTACAATTGAAAACTCATTTGATTTGAGACAACATTTGAACTACTTACTTTATTTCTAACATTTTCTGAAATGTGAAATTCGCTTAGCGAAATTGAGGCAGTGATACCTCCTTTGAAACTCCTCTGTATCGCTCGGCAAAACATAATTCGCTTAGCGAAATTCTCTGTATTCGCTTAGCGAAAATGGAGGCGGTTATACCTCTTTTGAAACTACTTTGTATCGCTCGGTGAAACATAATTCGCGTAGCGAAAGTCCATTGTATTCGCTTAGCGAAGCTCAATTCGCTTTGCGAAATGGAGACAATGATGCCTAACTTGGAATTTCTCTGTTTTCGCTTAGAGAATTTCAATTCGCTTAGCGAAATTTGCCTTTAAGCAAAACATGAACCTTGTTCTAAAATGAAGGTAAAGTCTTTATGAAACCTATGCTAACTTTCATGAAATTTCTCTTTTTAAATCACTTAGTTACTTAGATGACTAAGATAAAAAGACATGTTTCACTTTGGTGAAAACACTTAAAGATTGAAACTTGATTTGATCTTTGGATCAAATCACTTTTGCTTTCCTTTGAAAACATAGGTCACTAAAACATTTTTCTTACACCAAAACCTTAATTTGTTCAAGAACTACACATGTTCTTCCTTTTCCTAAGGACATGGCCAAAAGCTTATTAGGACAAATGTGCAGATTTGCTTCACCCTCAAGACAAGTTATAGCTCAAAAAGCTCACATGATTATGACAAACAATAAACACATATCATTGCATCATAATCAAGCATAAAAATCCATACTTGATCTAGAGATCAAAGTAGGTTTTTCAACATACATGAAAATGTTTTCTCAACTAATCAACATCATCGTGAATCATGATAAAGCATACAAAGCATAAACTACAATTATTACACTTTGTTCTCCAAGAGAACCAAATTGAATGGTGAACCCAAACCAAAGGGTTTCACCCACACATAAAGTAAACAACCATCTTTACCACCACCATTTTGGTGTGATGAGGTTCACCCCCCCCCCATACCTGTTGATGAGTAGATATCCGGATCAAAGTCGGTTGATCGGTTTGTGAATCTCCTGATACTCGTCACCAACTACAACCAACACAACAATCAAACATTAAACAACAATCAAAACAAAACTCAACAATTTTAACTAATGAGGGTTTCGGCCACCCTAGGGGAAAAGGGTTAGAAATTGATTTTGGTTTTCCATTTCATGGATTCAAAGACAATAGGAAAGCTAAGGATGAAATCAAGTGTTAGAAATCAAAAATTGAAGAAAAAACTATTCATCATCTCTCCATAGGGTTCAGCCATTTGGGGCTTTTTGGACTATGATGAGAATTGAATCATAAGCTCTTGGGTTTAGGTAGATAATGATGAAGTGAGTTCAAAGAAATTGGTTTCCCATCAAAAGGATTTTTCTACAAATTCCTATGGATTTTCAAAGTTTTGGATCTAAGAAATGATTTTCATGAAAATGGAGTTTGATCTTGAAATAGAGAGAGATTCAAGAAGCTAAGAGATCATAGAAGTTATCTTACCTAAGAATGAAGGAAGATTGATCAAGGAATCAAGTGTTTCTAACAAGGTTTCATGGATTTCTCATGAACAACAATGGTGTTTCTCAAGGTTGAAGGGTGAAGTGTTCTTCAAAGGGGGCTAGGCTGCGTGAATGAGGGCTGGAGAAGGCTGTCCAGCCTTCTTAACAATTCACTTAAGGGCAAAAAGGTCATTTGGTTCAAGCGTAAAATGGTAAAAGTGCAAAAGACTAAGGTTAGGGGCATTTTGGTAATTTCGCGTCATGACGACTCTGGCATACTCTCCCAAGTGTCCTGGGATGATGTGGTATTAAGCTTATCCGTCGTCAGGTCTCGTTGAATCCCTTTACGACTCTAAATGCCTCCTGATTCGATTATACGACCGAATATAATATATTATTACTATTTTTCGAACGTCGGGGCGGATTTTAACAAAGACGTAGAGAATAAAATCTCGAGACTTACTGTCTCATTCACGAGTCCAAATTAGGTCTCGATAGTAGAAAAAGGCTACTATCCGTGAAAAACGCAGACCGAGCTCCGTTTGAGCTTTCGCTCGAAACTTAACCATGGCTTCCTATGGATGTGTAAAACATTCCTATCCTCTCAGAATATTTTATTTCACTCTCTAGACCGTCCAATAAAATACAAATGCTAAAATACTAAAGAAATATAAAATGCGAAAATCGGGGCGTTACAATAATATCCTGCTAATCAAAGAAAACTGCGAACTTCACCTACCGTCTTCGGACATTCCCATTTCAACACTGCTTCCACTTTTGCAGGATCTACAAGTACTATTTATTTATCGATCATGTGCCCAAGAAACTGAACTTCTTCTAGCCAGAACTTGCATTTAGACAACTTCGAGTAAAGTTGCCGATCCTTCAAAACTTGGAGTACAATTCTAAGATGTTCCCGATGCTCCTCCCAATTTGGGGAATAGACAAGAACGTCATCAATGAAAACAATAACAAACTTATCTAAATAGGGTCGGAAAATCCTATTCATGTAATCCATGAACACAGCCGGAGCATTCGTTACGCCGAAGGGCATAACTAAATACTCGTAGTGTCCATATCGAGTCCTGAATGTAATTTTCGATACATCCTCTTTCTTGACTCGGATCTGATGGTAACCAGATCCTAAGTCAATCTTAGAGAAAACTGCAGCTCCTTTCAGCTGATCCATTAAGTCAACAATCCTTGGTAATGGGTACTTATTCTTAAAGGTAACCTTATTCAGCTGTCGGTAATCAACATACAACCTTAAGCTTCCATCTTTCTTCCTCACAAACAGTATCGGCGCTCCCCATGGTGAAACATTTGGCCTTGTGAACTCCTTTCCCAACATCTCATCCAGCTGCTTCTTCACTTCAGCCAACTCTGATGGAGACATTCGATAAGGTGCTATTGAAAGAGGTCTCGTCCCTGGTACTATGTCTATGGCAAACCCCACTTCTCTTTCTGGTGGTAAACTAGGAACATCATCAGGGAAAACTTTCGGAAACTCTCGTACTATAGGCAAGGATTCTAAGCTAGATTATGCCTTTCCTTCCATAGAGAATAGCATCACGTATTCTTGAGCTTGCTTCCTTTGCACAACATCACCGTTATTGGCAGGTGCACATCCAGATTGCTTAGAGAAGACAAGGGTTTTATTTCCACAATCCAAAACTACTTGGTTATCTGAAAGCTAATCAATGCCTAAGATTACATCTAATTGCTGCATGGGTAAACATATGAGATCAACAAGAAAGTTTCTATTTTCAACAATTACAGGGCATTTTAAACAAATTGACATGGTGGTTAAAGGATTACTGGTAGGGGTAGAAACTAGTAGGTTATATGGTAACAAAGATACAGGAAATTTCAGATGATCAACACATTCCAAAGATATGAAAGGATGGGTCGCCCATGAGTCAAACAGTATTGACAAGAGCATTCCAGAAACTAAGCACATACATTGTATCAGATCGGGAGATTGAGAGGATTTAGTCCCTTTCACTATAAACACTCTCCCCGCAGCTTGTGGCCTTGCAGGTTGATTCGTCTCTGGCCTTGCTCTAGTTCATTGTGGCCTTCCACCTTGTTGTAGAGTAGTGCCTTTCTCGGTAGTTCCGTGCCTACAGAAATGAGCAATGTGGCCAGTCTTGACACACTGGTAGCAGACAACATTCTGATTCTGGTCTGTACTAGGACGTTCCTAGCATAATGCGATCCCCCGCATTGGAAATATCTCACAGGTCCATGCTGTCCCTGCCCTTGGTTTCCCCCAACATTCACCATTTGATGCATTGGACGGTTATAAGGTCTTTCCTGTTGTAGGAATTTTCCGCCTCTGCCTCGTTGATTGTTATTGCGGATAGGACCTCCACTCCTTGGCTGTGGTGGTTGCTGAACCACTCCACCACGATCGTGCCCTTCTAACACCGTGCATTTCTCAACCAAAGCTGGAAATTGATTAATTTCCAGGGGCAACATTGCTCTCTTTAACTCGGGCCTCAGACCGTCCTCGAACTTTCTACGCATCCACTCCTCATTCGGATGTACATGATAACACTGTGAAAACTTTAGCAATGCCTCAAACCGCATTGCATACTCACCCACAGACATGTTGTCCTATTTCAAGTTCATAAAATCTTTCTCCTTTTGTTGACTGACACTCTTTGGGAAATATTTATCCATGAAACTTTCTCGAAACACTTCCCATGTGATAACTCTGCCTTCAGCTTCCAGCAACCTCTGTTTGTTCTTCCACCAATGCTTCGCTCCTCCAACCAACATGAACAAAGCATAAATCACTTTCCTATTTTCTCGACAGTGTATTACCATAAAGATTTTCTCAATCTCTTGGAACCACAACTCATCAGCAGCTTTCGGGTTGTATTCTCCATGGAATTCAGGAGGGTTTCCCTTCATGAAGGCATTCAGACCGAGCTCCACCATTTCCTTCTCCCTGACAGGGTTCGGTTGTTGGGATTGTTGTCATACTTCCCTTTCTTCTTGCATGTACTGAGCGTTTTGTTGGGTCTACTACAACATAGCAGTTGCCAATTCTTGCATAACCCTCATTGCTTTGGTAGTTTCCTCACTACCACCTTTTCTAGAGTTTTCTCCATTATGTTTGTGTTCCTCCGCCTTAACTGGCCTACCTCTGCCTCTACCCATGTTCCCTCTTCCACGTCCGTTAATTACTACGTGTCTTTTGATGTTGTAGTGGCTCCATTGGAACGCCTTGTCCTTGATGAGATTTGGAAAATTTTTCCTTGGAGGGAAATTTTTCTTTTTATGGCAGACGACCAAGGGTCCAAGAGCAGTGTACATTTGAGTTGCCAGAGGACTGGCGGGAGTATAAGGAATGGGGTAGTAGCCATATTCAGGGAGTGGGCCAGAGGGTTTTTGAGGTGGAGGGGAAGGTGTTTCGTATTTGTATTTTGGTGGAGGAATAGGGCTTTTGGGATTTTGAGAGGTAGAGGGAGGTGAGTGTTTGTGGAAGAGATCAGGGAACCTTCTTTGAACGTCAGCCCAGTTGGAGCTTTCATTTCTGAATGTAATTCTGGGTATACGTTTGTATTTTCTTTTAGGGTAAATCATTTTGGGGTAAGGTGCACTATAGGGTTGAAAGGGGTGGTCTCCCCCTGGTGTGAACCAGTCTTGAGGTTTGGATGGTGAGGGAAGGGTTTGTGTGTGAGGTAAGGTGGAGGATGAGAAGGGTATGGACAGTTGAGAGTCCAGGGTCAGGTCTTCAACTTCAAGGGGTTGCTCAACAATGGGAGTAATAACTGAACTAATTTGAGGTTCAGTATTTCCTTTGGATTTGGATCTGGTGGTCTTTGCCCTTGTTGCAGCAGGCTTAGGTTGAGAGGCTTCAAAAGCAGGCTCCCTTCTAGGACCTTTGATCACCTTGGAGATAGGTTGATCGTCCTCATCTTCCTCATCAATAGAAGCTAGAACCAACTTCCTTTTTCTTGAGGGTTGGACGGTAGGCTTTGGATGAGCAGAAGAAGTCTTAGCTTTTGGACGAGCAGGCTCTGTTGAACGTCTAGCTGAGACTTGTTGATCAGATACTTCATCAGAACCTTGCATCTGAGCTCCTTTCAGCTTTCCTTCTTGCTTGGACTTCTTGTGACAGTCCAGCTGCATCATCACCAAGCTTTGTTTGCTGAACTCAAGTTGATGAACACGATCAATTCCATGAAAACCGTAATATTTGAGTCTTTGTTTTGGATTCAGATTAATGAGGTCCTCATAAACCATATATTTCTCAAAGATTCTTGAGAGAAGAGCAACATAGATGATGGAGGTATTTTTCCCAAAGCCTTCAATGGCGAATTTGAAGTATGAGAAAAGAAGGTGTGGAAGATTTATCTGCCTCTCCAAAATCAGATGAACTAGGTAGAATTGATGTGCCTTAGAAACATTGTCCTTCGACCCAGCTTTTTGAAGGATAGATTTGTTCAAAATTTGATGAAGAACCCAAGCCTTGTCAGTCATTCTTGAGGCTATCAGCTTGTCTAACAAGTTCTTCAAGAGACATTCTTTAATGGCGTCCGAACCTCTGAGTTATTCTTCCCATTTGTCCTCACAAGTTATTCCCAATTGAGCACACCCAATGGCGTTGGAAATAGTTGCTTCAGAGACAATGACTTCAGTGTCAATCACCTTGTTTTTGATTTCCCTTGCAAAAATGATAGGGTTTGTCCAGAACTCCCTAACAAGAACGGGGTAGATGACAAGAGAACCCTCAAAGAAGCTTGACCATCTAGCAGCGTGAATATTTGGGAAGACATCTATCCCATTATCAGCAAGAAACTGTAGGTTGAACTTAAATTCTACCAGAACATCAGCAGTCTGAGCATTAAAGTTCTTTCCTTTTCCTTTAGCAGCAGCGGTGGAGGATGAAGTTGCCATTGTTTCAGAGAAGGGGTTTCATAGAGGGAGAGAGAAGAGTTTGAATATGAAGAGATTGTAAAGATTCAATCTTTAACAAGTTTTGGGTTTTATAAATAAAAATAAAAGGAAGAGAGAAAACCGTTCGTATTTTCAAAGAAGAGAGAAGGTGGTGAAACGACGTGCATTAAATGACTGACACCCGTTCCAGACCTTGAAACCGTAAAAAGCAGTTTTGAAACTTATTGAAAACAAAATTGACTCAGTTAAGGGAATGAGAATTAATTTTTCATTCGACAAAGATTTAGTTCAATTAATGCATTGGACGAGCATGTATTGGACTAAGGCAATTATTGGCGCATGCATTGGACTCACAATTAATCAATAAAATGTATGTTCAAATATTTTCTTATAAATGTGAACCTATCTTCAGCTAAAGGTTTAGTGAAGATATCTGCCCATTGATGGTCATTATCAACAAGTTGCATATCAATTATTTCTTTTTGCACATAATCTCTAATGAAATGATGCTTGATTTCTATATGCTTTGCTTTAGAATGCAATATGGGATTTTTGGACAAATTGATAGCAGCAGTGTTATCACACATTATTGGAATGTTACTTACAAACATGTTGTAGTCTTCCAACTGATGTTTAATCCAAAACAGTTATGAGCAGCAACTTGCAGCAGCAATGTATTCAGTTTTAGCAGTTGATAGAGCAATTGTGCTTTGCCTTTTGCTTGACCATAAGACTAGATTGGCTCCAATGAAGTGACAACCTCCACTGGTACTTTTTCTTTCTATTCTGTCTCTAGCATAGTCAGTATCACAAAATCCAACTAATCTGTATTCATCAAATTTCTTATACAAAAGACCCAGATTAGTAGAACCTTTGAGATATCTAAAGATTCTCTTAACTGCTAAGAGATGAGACTCTCTTGGATTGAAATCGAGCACATAGACAAACACTAAACATGATATATGGTTCACATGCAGTTAGATATAAGAGAGAACCAATCATATCTCTATATACCTTTTGGTCTACCTTTTTATCTTTGTCATCCTTGTTTAGTACGGACGTTGGATGCATCGGTGTATTCATTGGCTTGCAATCATCCAACTTGAAGCGTTTCAGAAGCTCCTTTGTGTATGCTTTACTTGATGTCCGAGGAAGAATTTTAATTCTCCCATCATGCTCATTTCAAATTCCTTTTGCATTAGCTCAAAAAACTCTTGACAAAGAGATTCATCAGTTGCACCAAATATTATATCATCAACGTAAATTTGTGCAACAATAAAATTATTTTTGCTTGACTTTCTAAAAAGAGTTGTAACTACTTTTCCTCTTGTGATATGAACCTAGAAAGCTATCAAGAGGATTTCTCCACTAGTTTTAGGACTACGTAAAATCATAAGAAAATATGTACTAAAAGTAGGATTTTTTGTACTTTGACTATTTGTATTTTGACTTTTTGGTCATAGACTTGTAAATGGGCCAAGATGTAGTCATCAAGGCCCATCCAATAGAGGAGAAGCATGAACAAGCCTTAAGCCTTGTAGCTTAGGCGCGCATATGAGCTTGAGAGGATGAGAGGTCATATAAATACCTCCTTGTAAGCATTTTGAATCATAATTGAAAGTTTAGAATTTTTCTCACATTGAGAATTTAGAGAGAGTTGAGAGAGAGAGTCTCCTTTTGAAGGTTCTAGAGTAGAACCTCGTGATTCTCATCAAGAGCTTCTTACTCTTGTGCCGGATCTTCCTTGCGCTTATCACTCCATCTAATCCATGGAGTTATGGCGCTTTCTTCCATTTCTCTTCCCCTTCATCTTTTCCCTTTCTTTTTGAATTCTTGTTGCTTCACGCCCAAAGCCTTAGGCTTATCTTAGGATTTACGCATTTTAGCTTTATGCTGCTTAGGAATTGTGGATCCATGATACTTGTGATTTGATGATCAAGCTTTGGCTTGAGGTTGAGCTAGTTCTCTCCATTTTCCTCAAGATCATAAAAAAAATTGGCGGCATTTTCAAATTTTGTGGTGCCACTTTTTTTCAAATTCAAAAAAAAATTTCTAGATCTAGATCTTTTTGATCTTGAGTTTGTGTTCTACTTGTGTAGTTTGTTGTCTGTGTTGGAATTTTCGAGATCTACATAGATTTGTGTTAGTTTTGTTAATTCTCTTGAATTTGAATTTTCTTGATGTTCATAAATGTTTTTCATATTTGTTGAGATCCTTGGGATAATAGCTTCATAGATCTTGATGAATTTCAAAAGTATTGGTTAACTTGTTGATCAACCACTTGAATGAAAGATCTAAGCATCAAAATAGTGAATTCTAAATTTGATTGTTGAAATTCAACTTGCTTATTACAAAAGCACTTTTAGAAGGCTTGATCTTATATTTGTGAAATAGTTGTGTTTGGGCTGTTTTTGTAAATTCAAAAAATTCAGTGGCTGTTATAAAAGAACAAATAGTTCAGAAATTATAGAAAAGGAAAAAGAGTCCAAATCTGAAAAATCCAAATGACCAAAACGCAAATTTAAAAAAAAATTGGGGCAAAAATGCAAATAACAAAAGTTTAAAACAAATTTTATTTGCAGCAAAAGACTTGCCACTATTCAGCCTTGAAACTTAGTGTATGAGTGTAATTGAGCATGAAAACAATCGAAAATCAAGGACATTAAGAAAAGTTCATTTTCAACTTCTTCTTTCTTCTTATGCTTTCTTCTTCTACTTGTTTCAATTCTATTTGAGTGTGTTATTTCTTGTTGAGCATTTTTAGTTTGTCTTTTAAACTTCTTAGTTTTGTCTTGTACTTTTCTTTCTTTGAAATTCTTATGAGTGAATTACTCTTGGTTTAATTTGTTTACAAGTGCATTTGCCTTTATATCTTGGAATTGCTTGTTTCTACTTCAAGAGCCTTTAATTGAGACTTTAGAGTGGAAAAAGGCAAGAGTGTACATTTACTAAAAACCTAATTGTGTGAAAGATGAGTGAACATCACAAGAATGAAACACTTAGTTGAGTGGTGAGGTCCATTTTAATTTTTTGCTTTTTGTTGAAATTGTAATCATGTCACAAACAAGAGGTGATAATGGAGGTAGTACACCACCTTCACCTAGAACCGCGGCATATGATATGAAACTTCAAAGAATGACAAGGCATTTGGAAAGGCTTCTAGAGAGGCAAAATGATGAGCTTAAAGATAGACTTGAAGGCCTTGAAAGAGCTTCAAGAGGCACAAGAACTAGAAGTCCAAGGCAAGAAAGTTCTTCTCATGCAAATTCATCACGTGAAGAAAATGAATATGAAAAGGAAGAGCGAAGAAAAAGGAGGCATAGAAGGAGACATGGAGAATATGGTGAGAATAGAGTGAGGAGACAAAATGATAGACTTGAGGGAGTAAAAGTAAAAGTGCCAACATTTCATGGTAAAAATGATCCCGAGTTGTATCTAGAATGGGAGACAAAAATAGAGCAAATTTTTGAATGCCAACATTATAGTGAAGAGAAGAAGGTTAAGGAGGCATCCATAGAATTTGTAGACTATGCATTGATATGGTGGGATCAACTAGTCAAGGAGAAAAGGAGGAATGGAGATGATCCAATTTCTACTTGGAGTGAAATGAAGGCCATCATGAGGAAGAGATTTGTTTCTTCACACTATCATAGGGAGCTCCATAACTAGCTTCAAAGGCTTAATCAAGGCAACAAAAGTGTGGACGAATGCTATAATGCGATGGAGGTTGCATTGATTAGGGCCAACATAAATGAATAAAGAGAAGCAACTATGGCAAGGTTCCTAAATGGTTTGAATCAAGAGATCTTGGACATAGTTGAATTGCATCATTATGTTGAATTGGAAGATTTGGTGCATCAAGCAATCATAGTTGAGCAACAATTGAAGAGAAGGAGATCCTACAAGAAGTCATTTTCTAACTATTCCTCAACAAGTTGGAAAGATTCTAAGAAGGAGGGAGACTCCTCCAATGCCATTGGAGCCACGAACAACATTGGTAAAAATGGGACAAGGCCCAATTCTTCTAACTCTAAATCTCGTTCATCTCCTACTCATTCTAATGCACCTAGATCTAGGGACATAAAGTGCTTTAAGTGCCTTGGAAGAGGCCACATTGCATCTCAATGCCCTAACAAGAGAACCATGATCTCTAGGGGTAAAGAACTTGAAAATAGTGCATCATCATCATCTTACACTAGTGCATCTTCTATAAGTGAGAGTGAAAAAGATTGTGACATAAAACCTATTGAGGGCCATTTAATCATGGTAAGAAGATTATTAATGAAAATGATGATAGCCAAAGAAAGAGCATTTTTCAAACAAGATGCATGATAGAAAGTAAAATTTGTGCATTGATCATTGATAATGGTAGTTGCACCAATGTAGCTAGCACGATCTTGGTGACCAAACTAGGTCTTAAAATAATTCCTCATCCACAACCATACAAATTTCAATGTCTAAATAATGATGGTGAATTAGTAGTGAATCAACAAGTCTTGTTGAATTTTTCCGTTGGTCATTATAACGATGAGGTTCTTTGTGATGTGGCTCCTATGGAGGTGAGTCATGTTATACTTGGGAGGCCATGGCAATTTGATCGTAAAGTAATTCATGAAGGCCAGACTAACACGTTCTCTTTTGTACATAAAAGCCGCACCATTAAACTTGTACCACTTTCTACAAAAGAAGTGTGTGAGGATAGAGAGAAAATGAAAATCAAAAGAGAGCAAGAGAGAAAAGCCTCCAAGGAAAAATAAATAAAGAATGAGGTTGATATAAAAGAAGAGAGAAAAAAAGAGAGTTTACTCATAGTGAAAGAAAAGGTAGAGGAAGAGTTATTAGTCGACCAAAGCCAAAAACTTACAAATAATTGTTTGTCTACTAATACTTCTCTCTTGCATATTTGTGTAGACCCTCTTGTGCACATTAAGAATGTTGAACCAAGGCCAAAGCCTCAAGGTCCCATCCAAAGGGAAAAATTAAAACTCACCTTAAGTATAATTCCAAAGGTTCCCAACTCTCATGACACGAAACCAAAAGGAAAACCCAAAAGCTTCAATGGCTTTCACAATCATTTGAAGGGTTTATGGGAAAACATTCATGGGGCTTTTGAAGAGGTCATAAGCCATTTTGCTTGGGCAAATTGGGCCATTTTCTTACAAGTGGTCTTTGACCCCGATGGATAAGTTGAGACAAAGGGAGTATCAAATTCCAATAATAATTGTTTGTTTTTAACTTCCATTAAAATAAAACTCATTACTTGTATTGTGATGTAGGACTCAAAGTCTTCAAATTCGTGGACGAATTCCTTCAATAAGGAGGGGATGATATGATCCTCGAAAGCTATCAAGAGGATTTCTCCACTAGTTTTAGAGCTCTGTAAAATCATAGGAAAATATGTACTAAAAGTAGGATTTTTTGTACTTTGAATTTTTGTATTTTGACTTTTTGGTCATAGACATGTAAATGGGCCAAGATATAGTCATCAAGGCCCATCCAACAGAGGAGAGGCTCGCACAAGCCTTAAGCTTTGTAGCTTAGGCGTGCATGTGAGCTTGAGAGGATGAGAGGTCATATAAATACCTCCTTGTAAGCATTTTGAATCATAATTGAAAGTTTAGAATTTTTCTCACATTAAGAATTTAGAGAGAGTTGAGAGAGAGTCTCCTCTTGAAGGTTCTAGAGTAGAACCTCATGATTCTCATCAAGAGCTTCTTACGTACTCTTGTGGCGGATCTTCCTTGAGCTTATCAATCCATCTAATCCATGGAGTTGTGGCGCTTTCTTCCATTTCCCTTCCCCTTCATCTTTTCCCTTTTCTTTTTGAATTCATGTTGCCTCACGCCTAAAGCCTTAGGCTTATCTTAGGATTTACACATTTTAGCTTTATGTTGCTTAGGAATTGTTGATCCATGATA
Organism: Ammopiptanthus mongolicus; assembly: GCA_039655645.1. Lineage (NCBI taxonomy): Eukaryota > Viridiplantae > Streptophyta > Magnoliopsida > Fabales > Fabaceae > Ammopiptanthus > Ammopiptanthus mongolicus. Next base: position 41,188,635 of record CM077345.1, read on the forward strand.
CTTGTGATTTGATGATCAAGCTTTGGCTTGAGGTTGAGCTAGTTCTCTCCATTTTCCTTAAGATCATAAAAAATGAACAAGTTTGGATTTCCCTCTAATTTTAGTTTGAATTTTCAATTTTGGATCAATTCTCCTAGAACGATCCTACATTCAATAGATCCACTTTGGATCATAACATCTTGAGAAACCATTCTCCATTAGGAAAGTGCTGAGTCTCTCATACCAAGCTCTAGGAGCTTGTTTGAGTCCATATAAAGCTTTCTTAAGCTTATACACATGCTCAGGATGGTTTTGATTTTCAAAACTAAGTGGTTGAACAACATAAAATTCTTCATTAATGAAGCCATTTAAGAAAGCACTTTTTACGTCCATTTGATAAAGCATGATGTTATGGGGTGCAGCATATGTAAGTAAAATGCGTATGGCTTCTAGTCTAGTTACTGGAGCAAAAGTTTCAGTATAGTCAATACCTTCCTCTTGAGAGTAGCCTTGAGCAACTAACCTTGCTTTATTTCTCACAACTGTGCCATCTTCGTCCAGCTTGTTACGATAGACCCACTTGGTTCCTACGATGAGAGACCAGCGTCCAAATGTCACTACGTTGAAACTGGTTGAGCTCCTCTTGCATAGCGAGGATCCAACATTCATCCATTAAGGCTTCGTCCATAGACTTTGGTTCCATTTCAGATATGAAGGCTGAGTTAGCTTGTTCTCTAAAGGTTGACCTTGTCCGGACTCTATCATTTGGTTTGCCAATGATTTGATCCTCAGGGTGATTAGTCCTGAATTGCCACGAATGAAGGGTGTTGACTACTTGCTGAGACGATGATGCATCCTGAGTTTCGTCTGATACTTCATCATTGTTAAGCTTTCGAAGATCTTCTGTACCGTTCAGATTCATATCTACAAAAGAATCATCGAGCTCTGATAATCTCTTATCAGGTTGTTTGTCATCGAACTTAACATGGATGGATTCTTCAACAACCAATGTTCTAGAGTTATAGACTCTAAAATCTTTGGACGTTTCAGAGTATCCTAACAATATTCCATTATCCACTTTGGCATCAAACTTACCAAGCTGATCCTTAGTGTTTAAAATAAAACATTGACATTCGAAGGGATGGAAATAAGAAATGTTGGGTTTGCGTCCTCTCCACAATTCATAAGGAGTCTTATTCAACATAGGTCTTATGTATATTCTGTTTTGAATGTTGCAGGCAGTATTTACAGCTTCAGCCCAGAAGTGTTTAGGAACAGAATTATCACTGAGCATTGCCCTATCCATCTCTAGAAGAGATCGGTTCTTTCTCTCAACAACACCATTTTGTTGTGGTGTTCTAGGGGCAGAGAAATTATGATGAATACTGCTTTCATCACAGAACCTTTTGAAAAGCTCATTTTCAAATTCGCCTCCATGGTCACTTCTGATTGAGCTTATACATATGCCTTTTTCATTCTGGACGCGTTTACAGAATATAGTAAAGACCTTGACAGACTCATCCTTGTGAGCAAGGAACTTAACCCACGTCCATCCAGTATAGTCGTCTACTATGACAAGCTCATATTTCTTACAACTGACAGAAGCAGTCCTTGTTGGACCAAACAGATCAAGATGCAACAGCTCTAGTGATCTTGAAGTACTAATAATGTTCTTGGACTCAAAAGAGTTCTTAACTTGTTTTCCTTTTTGACACGCGTCATAGAGAGCGTCCGATATATACACGATCTTTGGTAGACCTCTTATGAGGTTATGCTTGTTTACTCTTGAGATTAATCTCAGACTTGCATGACCAAGTCTTTTGTGCCAGATCTGTAACGCCCCGATTTTCACGTTTTATAATTCTTCAGTATTTTAACGTCTTTATTTTATTCGAGGTCGTAGGAATAGAAATAAAATATTCCGAGACCATAGTCATGCTCGACGATATCGTAGGAAGCTACGATTAAGTTTTGAGTCAAAAACTCAAACGGAGTCCGGTCTGCGTTTTTACACTGACAGTATGATTTTACTGCTCAGAAGACCTCAGATGGACCCGTGAACGAGACAGTAAGTCTTAGAATTTGATTCTCTACGTTTTGGTTAAATTTCGTAAAAATTTCAGAAAAATCACTTCCTGACCTTCGTTCGGGCGGAATTCTCAATCGGGTGACGAACGGAGCCACATACGGACTTACAGAGACTCGCCAACAGATAATCTTGATATCACAACATCCCAGGACACTTGGGAGAGTATGCCAGAGTCGTCATGATGATCAGGAAAATCTAGACGCAAAATGACCAAAATGCCCCTAACCTTAGCCTTTTGCACTTTTACCATTTTACCCTTTTGGCAAATGACCATTTTGCCCTTAAGTGACTTGTTTTAAGGCTGAACTCAGCCCCATCCAGCCCCTCATTCACGCACAAACAGCCCTCCTTTCACACTCCATCTTCAACCTTGAGAAGCTCCATTGTTGTTCTTGAAAAAGCTTGAGTTTTTGTTGGAATCACTTGATTCCTTGAGCAATCTTCCTTCATTTCAAGGTAAGATCACTTCTATGATCTCTTAGCTTCTTGAATATCTCTTTATTTCAAGATCAATCTTCATTTTCATGAAAATTATTTCTTAGATCTAAAACTTTGAAAATCCAAAGGAAATTGTAGAAAAATCATTTTGATGTGAGACCAAGTTCTTTGAACTCACCTCATCATTCTCTACCTAAACCCAAGAGCTTATGATTCAACTCTCATCATAGCTCAAAAAGCACATTAGGGCCGAACCCTTTTGAAGATGATGAATAGTGTTTTTCATCAATTTTTGATTTCTAACACTTGATTTCATTCTTAGCTTTCCTAATGCCTTTGAATCCATGAAATGGAAAACCAAGATCAATTCCTAGCTTTATTCTCTTTAGGGTGGCCGAAACCCTCTTTGTGAGAATTGTTGAGTTTGGTTTGATTGTTGTTTAATGTTTGATTGTTTGGTTGTTTGTAGTTGGTGACAACTATCAGGAGGTTCACAAACCGATCAACCGACTTTGATCTGGGAATCTGCTCTTCAACAGGTATGGGGAGAAGAACCTCATCACACCAAGATGGTGGTAGTGAGAATGGTTGTTTAAGTTTATGTGTGGGTGAAACCCTTTAGTTTGGGTTCACTTTTATATGTTAAGTTTTGTTAAGTTCTCTTCAAGAACAAGGTTGTCTTGATGAGTGTATGCTTTAGTATGTTGTAGTGTGCTTTAGCATATGTTGATGATGATATGATTGAATAAAAATCATTTTCATGTATGTTGGAAAACCTACTTTGATCACTAGATCAAGTATGGACTTTTATGCTTGATTATGAGACCATGATGTGTGATGGACTTGGATGTTTGATTATGATGTAGTAATATGTATAGTGGTTTATCATAATTGGTGTGAGATTTTGAGCTATATTTGCTTTGTTGGTGAAGCAAAGTCTCCATTTTTCATTGGAGTAGGCTTGTGGCCTTAGTAAGAAGAAATATAAGAACATGTGTTGTTCTTGATCTAGCAAGGTTTTGAAGTAAGAAAAACATGATTTCATAACCTATGTTTTCAAAGAGAAACAAAAGTGATTTTGATCCAAAAATCAAATGAAGTTTTAACCTTTTAAGTGTGTCACCAAAGTAGAAAATGTCTTTTCTTTAGCCATAGGTTTGTTAATCAAACTAAGTGTTTCAAAAGAGAATTAATGAAGAAGTTAAGGAAAAGTGAAAACAGGGCACTCGCCCAGCGAACCCCGTCTCGCCTCGCGAGACAGAGGGAAGATAAGGCATTCGCCAGGCTAACATTGCCTCGCCTCGCGAGACAGTGGACCAGCCGAGCAGCAAAGATGCAGCTTCTCTGCCTCGCCTAGCGAAGTAGTTCTCGCCCCGCGAACCGTCTAAGCAGTGAAGAATTGCAGCTCTGCCTCGCGACGCGAGACAATTATCACCTCGCGATGCAGAAGGTCGGTTTGAAATACAGTTCTCTGCCTCGCGACGCGAGACAATATTCGCCTCGCGATACAGAGGATTTGTATAAGGAGCAAATATAACTCTCAGGCTCGCGACGCGAAACTTCTGTTCGCCCCGCGAGAAAGGAATCACTACCTTAATTTAGCTAAGCGAATGTACTCTCGCTAAGCGAATTTCATGTTTTAGAAAATGCTAGAAGTGAAGTAAGTAGTTCAAATGTTGTTTCAAATCAAATGAGTTTTCAATCGTAATAGTTGTTTGGTTTACAAAAGGAGTTTTCTAACTCAATCGTAAAGTTTTACGCGTGAAAAACCTAAGTTAAATAATTAACTTAGAGTTGAAGACAAGGGTTAATTAAGTATGGTATGTGGTGGAACAAGACCATGTACTATACCATTGATGACTTAGTACATCAATGAGTTCATAAGACTTAAGTGAAATCAACACTTGTTTCCTTAATTGAAAGACAAGGGATTAATATCTTAGAAAGGCTTAAAGACTTATCTAAGAGGATTCTCAATCCTTATTCATAATGCTTAGGACTTGAGACATAAGTCATAAGACGTAAACACAAACATGAAACGTTTTGGTTTTTGAAACAGCAGTTCGATGACGGATCGGTGATTCGGATCCAGGTTAATCGTTCAATTGTTTCCGTCTTGTGATGACCGGAATGAGAGAGATCCTGAGATTGTGCAGGTATGGGACTGTACAGTGGAAGGAATCCTGAGGCTATGCAGGTATGGGACTGTATAGCTAAGGGAAGGCATATAAGAATTGATTGGTACTACCCATATCAACAAGATTTATCTTCTTTTCGGGAGCTTAGAACATAAGTACTTTATAGTTAAGCGTGCTTGACTTAGAGTAATTATGGGATGGGTGACCTTCTGGGAAGTTTCCTAGAAAGCGTGTGAGTGAGGACAAAACACGCTGAAAAGACTTGTGTTGGTCTGTGGGGACAGTCGGCGATTCTGAAAGCAGTCTGGATCATTCCAAAGGAAATCACGAGATATTTATCCGATGGATAATTGTTTTATCCGATGGATAAGTGTCGGATAAATGTTTTATAAAACAAAGATGTGTGTAGTTTCTAAGGAAGAGAACCTTAGTGAACCTTGAGGTTTATCCAATGGATAGACATTGTTTTATCGCATCTGCTTTGTGTAAGCATTGGCATTTCATGTGCATAGTTGTAAGGCCTTGAGCCTAGGAGTTGAGCTTACACCTTGATGCGGGTGCGAATCTTACGGTGACGATCTTCAATGGTCTTTTTGGAGGTATTAGGGTTGGAAGGGCTGACATGTGACCAGTTGGTGATTCTTCTGTGTCGTGGCGAATCCGTGCAATACACTGATATCCTCTACTAGATGCCGTACTTTTCATGTTTGGTCGAGAGTGTTACCGTAAAGCCAGATACGTGCACGTTACGAATGTTGTAGCATCTTGCTCATGGCTGGCAGAAACCGGAACATGTCCTCCCATTCACTCTCTCCGAATGTTTTGTTAGCTCCATGGAGTAGGGGTCAGAGTAGTACCCAGTGACATTGACATTGAGTCATATACATTGCATTGCATTGCATAGCTATTGATGTTTATGGCTATTGATGTTTACGTTTACTGTTATACATCGCTGTATTGTTTAAGGATGCCTTATATTATGCTGTTAAATGTTTAGCATGCTATGTTGTTAACTGCTTAACATGATTTATACTGAGAACCTTTGTAAGCATGTTGGGTACGCTGTTACCCGGTGAGTCATCCCGTTTTTACTACTGCTGTTTTGTTGTGTTGATGAACGGGAATCTCACCCATATCTGTATGTTTTCTGCTGGTACTTGCTGTTGATGCTTGAACAGATGGACGCGACGATGGTTCGGCTCCACAGTCCTTTTGAGTTCGGAGGTGGACTCTTTTTCTGTTTTAGTTTTGTTGTCGGCCAGACTATGTCAGTTTTTGTAGTACCTTTTGGGAGCCATGACTCCTAGTACTTATTGTATTTTCTTATGTCAGTCATACATTAGACTTATGTCTGTATATATAGTAATGTTGTTATTTCTGTTTCTGTTTTCTGTATTATAATACTGTATATATGTCCTAGTAATGCATGGTGAACCTAAGTTCACTTATTAGTAATATTTATTACCTTTACTAATCCCATTACATCTTTATGAAAAGAAAAGAAAAAGAAAAATCGTATTTTCCGCATTAATAAATATTTTCGGCCTTATAAACGTTCGGGAATGTGACACTCGGGAAAGGGTGTTGCAAGATCCATCGCTCATCTTCAACAGACACTAGGCATGATACACTTTGATTTGAGAGTTCCCCCAAGTTAATCTTATAAAGAATATTTTGCCTCTTAGCAGTGAATAAGATGGACCCAGCAGGGTTCTTGACCATACATTCACCTTTATTGAAGGAAACATCAGACCCACTGTCACATAATTGACTTATGCTAAGCAAGTTGTGTTTTAATCCTTCAACTAGAAGAACATTATCAATAGAGGGAAAAGGATGCTTACCAATCTTACCAATTCCAACTATCTTTCCTTTCTAATTGCCTCCAAAGGTGACCCATCCACCAGTCTTTTCACGTAGTTCTTGGAACATAAACTTTTCTCCCGTCATGTGAAGTGAGCATCCACTGTCCAAGTACCAGGACTGGGGTCTTCTTTGTGTTGCTAAGCAGATCTACAACAGGGATTATCATGTTCTTAGGTACCCAGATAGACTTGGGTCCTTTTTGGTTAGCCTGTGGTCTTCATCCTTGCATATTCTTTTTCTTTTTGTATATGCATTTCGAAAAGACATGACCACTCTTTCCACATAAATTACAATAAGTATTGGATGCATGTTGTTTGCTTTCTTTTTGCTTTCTATGAGATTAAAAAGCCTTATGATATTGATCGGTCCTTGATACTTTTTGAGAAGCTTCTTGTTTCTCAGAGTCATAGCCTAGGCCAGACTTATCGTGAGGTGATCTTGGATACCGTAATATCAAGTTTAGCTTCTCTAAACCTCTAACAAGCTTTGATACGCTTTTGGTTAGGTCAAATACCTCTTGTTTTAGTCTGGTTACCTCGTGAGGTTCACTAGACCCAGAGGTGAGTTTGTCAGTTAGAATGACATTCTCAGCTTTCAGCTTATTGTTTTCTTCAATGAGCTGCTTATTTTGCTTGTTGGTATCTTCCAACTCTTTATTTAACTTTGAAAATTTTCTTTTAAGCATAATATATTGATGATGAAATAAAGAGGAATCATTAAGCAGTTCATCATATGCTTCTTGAAGAGAGTCAGAAACAGATACCTCTTCTTCTTCCGATTCAGCGTCTGATGAAGTTTTTGCCATTAGATAGAAGTTTGAGGCAGACATACTCCTTGGACTGAACATTTGTTCTAATGCATCCAGCTTCTCCTTAGCAGTCTGGAATTGCAAGACCATCGCTAGTCTTGATCGATCAAGAGCGTTGATGAGACACCAATTGGCATGAGCATTTAGTGAATACCGTTTGATATCCTCATTCATCCAGTTAGCTTCAGGCTTAGACGCTGTTGATCCATCCTCAAGAGTGATTGTTGGACGATGATCTCCATTGGTGAATATATTTCACAACTCATAATTTTGAGCTTGGATGTATATTTGAAAAACTAATTTCCAATAAGGATAATCCATTCCTTTTAAGACGGGTGGAACATTCCATCCCCTTTCAGAGATAGCTTCCTGAGTTCTTTCTTTGGTAACAACAAGTTGCTCATCATCCGAAGAGTCTTCGTTTTGGATGTTGGACCAAAGACAGAGATTAGCCTCCTCATTTGTTTCTTCTTCTTATTCTTCTTCTTCTTCAAACGAGTTAAGATCCTCCCATGTTGCCCTGAAGTTCTTTTTCTTCTTTTTGAAAAACTTCTTCTTGTCTTTTAGCATGGGACAATCAGCCTTGAAGTGACCTGGCTTGTTGCACTCTAAACAAACCAGCTGACTTTTGTCCTTGGGCTCAGCATGATCCTTGAAGTTTTCCTTTTGAAATGGCCTTCTTTTCATCCTGTTTTTCTTTCTCCACATGTTTTGAATCTTTCTGGAGATGAAGGATAACTCGTCATCGTCTAACACTTCATTATCAGATTGATCAGCATCATCACTGGACTCATCAGCTTTTAGAGCTTTTGAGTTGTTAACTTCTGATCTTTCAAGGCAATCCCTTTATTTTTCTTTCCAGGATTATCAAGATCAAGCTCTTACTCATCAACTTGAAGAGTTCCAACCCGATCATCCAGAGTTAAAGTATAGAGATCTTTGGCCTGGGTGATTGCAATAACAAGAGGTCTCCACTTCTTAGGCAGGCTCCTAAGAATTTTAGTGTCATTCTCCTTGATAGTGTAGACTTTCCCAAGGGACTTTAGATTATTGATGATCATCTGAAAGTGACCCATCATGTCCAAGATGGACTCTCCTTCGGCCATGGTGAACAATTCATACTGGCCAACCGGCATGATGATTTTTGAATCTTTTACCTTGGTGGACCCCTCATAGAGATTTGACAAAGTATCCCAGATTTGCTTTGCTGATTCAAATGCGTGAATCTTTTGAAATTCATCAAGACTGAGAGCACACATCAATGCATATCTGGCTTTATGATTTTGTTCCATCCTTGCTCTTTCAGCATCAGTCCAGGCATCTTCTGCTTTGTTTGTCCCATCAGAGTTGAGACACACATTTGGACCATTCGTGATTCTGGCCTAGAGAGCTGAGTTTGTACTTAAGATGAAGCCTTTGAATCTCTCTTTCCAGTACAAGTAATGGGTTCCGTTGAAGAACGGAGGTCTGGTCATGGAAGTACCTTCCATAATAGGTTGACTCCCGCTTGGTATACCTTGTCCTGCCATATCTGTTGTAGGATCTTTTCCTCTAAACGGCTAGGTTCTCAACCCAGATGCTGAGCTCTGATACCAATGGAAGGAACCTGTTTGAAATACAAGAAGGGGGTTGAATTGTGTTTCTTAAGTTTTTAAAACTTTTCGCAAGCAGATATAAATTTTCGCAAAGGATGGACGGTTAAAACGATAACGGACGCAAGGAGCGATTCCAAACACCAGTTGGACTCTTACTCAGAAGAAATAAAATAAAGAAAACAAGTGCAATAAGAAAACAATTCAATCCCAAGGAATTAGATAAAAAATAATCTAAAGCAAAGATAAGGGAGAGAAAGGAACACAGATGTTATATATCCTGGTTCACTTTTCACTGAAGAGTTATGTCCAGTCCTCTCTACTTGAGAACTTTATCCACTATAACAAAAACCTTTTGTTACAAGTCTTCAACACCTCTTCAGGCAAGTATTCTAAACCTCTTGAGGTAAGTATTCTACACCTCTTCAGGCACATTAAGTATTCTTTCTACATAAGCCTCTTCAAGCTTTGGGTTTTGAAAAGAGTTTTGTTCTACTAACTCACTAAGTGTGAGAGTTTGAAACTAAAGCTTAGAATTGAACAATACTGTACGCAGAAAGTGATATGAAAATAAAGATCAGAGTTAGCTTTTCAAGCTTTGAGTATTTCTCTTGATTGCTTTGTGTGCTTGACTATTTTTCAAATCTTTGAATCAGTTGTGCAACATTTTGCATTTTTTTGTTCTTGTCTCTTGTCTATTTGCATCTTCAAGACCAGAGGTATTTATAGCAGACTTGATTTGATCGTCTTTAGTCTTCAACGGATGGAAAAGGATCCGTTCTGAATGAGCATTAAATGCGTTTAGTCTGTTGAGTCTGATAAGTTCCTTGAAGCTTCTAATCAGCAAAGTAGACTATCAGGCTTGGTAGCTAGAAATGGGATTGACATATCCTCTTTGTACTCGAATGTTGCCTTTTGTCTTTCTTATTGGAGGAGGTCAACTTCTTTTTGTGTCAGGGACAGTCTGGCTTTTGCTTTTGTTTGAGTGAGTGTTAAAGGGAATATTTGTCCAAAGGATATAAGCTTTTTACATAGAATAATAAATTCAAAAGCTTTCCATATGTATTCGCGCTAAACAAATAAAGCATTATTGGACTATAACGATTACATAATAACAGGAAGAGTCTTTGGACTCAAGATTCTATTGTTACAGCTTATTATCGTCTGGTCTAATAGAGAGTTAAATCATGTTTGTAGTTTGGATGAGTGAAAGTCTATGGACTTAGATAGTCTTTAGACTTATATATATATTATCCTGCACACTTAAGATAAAGCGTTAGTCCATAAGAAATCTTTGTTCTTCTGAAATTAGTTCTTTGTTAACATCAAAACATAAGGGATTACTGGACCATAACCACTTTGGTTCCAACATGTTTAACTACCCTATCTGTATGCCATAAATGTCCTGTTACGATAGAGAACCGTCATTTTCTTGTTGACCTTATCTGCTTGCCAATGCAACAGATAGATGTAATCCTAGGCATGGACTGGCTGCTTTCAGCCAACCATTTAATGTTAGACTGTTCAAAAAAAACCCTCAGTTTTTCCAAGCAATCTGGATTGATGCCTACCGACGAGGGTATTCCGACGGGTGGATGATTGGACAAAGATGTGGTGTTGTTCTCTTTGGAAGCAAAGGAGACACCTAGTGTTGAAGCTTTGCCTATCATGCGAGAGTTTCCGAAAGCGTTTCCCGATGATGTTCCTGGACTGCCTCCGCAGAGAGAGGTGGAGGTTGCTATAGATTTGGTACCTGCAACACCCTTTCCCGAGTCACATTCCTGAATGTTTATAAGGCCGAAAATATTATTAATGTGGAAAATACAATTTTTTTTTCTTCTTCTTTTCACAAAGATCTAATGGGATTAGTAAAGGTAAATAAATAATAATTGAACTTAGGTTCACCATGCATTCCTAAAAGACATACTGCATTAAAATACCGAAACAGAAAATAGAAAATAGAAAACAGAAATAGTACTTTATACAGACACAAGACTAATGCATAACTGACATAGGAATATAATAAGTACTTGGAGTCACAGCTACCAAAAGGTACAATAGATACTGACACAGTCTGGCCAAGACAAAACTAAACAGCAAAAGGAGTCCACCTCTGGACTTAAAGTAACTGCTGAACCGAACCGTCGTCACGTCCATCTGTTCAAGCAGCAACAACAATACCAGTAGAGAAAATATACATATGTGGGTGAGATTCCCGATCATCAACACAACAAAGTAGCAGAAGTAAAAACGGGACGACTCACCAGGTAACGACGTACCTAACATGCTTACCATATATAGCAAAATAAATCATGTTAAACATTTAGCAGCATAATACAACAAGTAAATGTAATCATCAATAGCCATACAATGCAGTGTAAATGTACATGACTCAATGCCATATGCCACAAGGGTAAAACTCTGACCCCTACTCCATGGAGATAACAAAAGTGTCGGAGAGAGTGAATGGGAGGACATGTTCCGGTTAATGCCAGCCATGGGCAAGATGCTACAAAAAATGTAACGTGCACGTATCTGGCTTTACAGAAACACTCTCCACCAAACATGAAAAGTACGGCATCCAGTCAAAGATGTCACAGCAGTGCACGGAATACCACGACACAGAAGAATCACCAACTGGTCACTTGTGGAATCTCCAACCCTGACATCTCTCAAGACCATTTAAGATCGTCACCGTAAGATTCGCACCAGCATCTAGGTGTAAGCTCAACTCCTAGGCTCAAGGCCTTACAAACTCATGCAATGAAATGCCAATGCTTACACCAAGCTGATACGATAAATCAATGTTTATTCACATGATAAACCTCAAGGATCACTAAGGTTCCCTTCCTTAGGAACTATACATGTCTTTGTATTACAAAACTTTTATCCATCGGATAAATCTCGTGACCCCTTTGGAATGATCTAGACTACTTTCAGAATTGCCGACTGTCCCCACAAACCAACACGAGTCTTTTCAGAGTGTTTTGTCCTCAATCACACACTTTCTAGGAAACTTCCTAGAAGGTCGCCCATTCCACAATTTCTCCAAGTCAAGCATTATTAACTATGGAGTTTTTATGTTCTAGGCTTCCGAAAAGAAGACGAATCTTGCTGGTATAGGTAGTACCAATCAATTCTTATAAGCCTTCCTTCAACTAATAGTCCCATACCTGTACAGCCTCATGATTCCTTCAACTATACAGTCCCATACCTACACAGCCTTAGGATCTCTTTCATTCCGGTTATCACAAGACTGAAACAATTGAACGATTGACCTGGATCCGAATAACCGGTCCGTCATCGAACTACTGTTTCAAAAACCAAAAACGTTTCGTGTTTGTGTTTATGTCTAATAAATTATGTCTTAAGTCCTAAGCATTATGAATAAGGATTGAGAATCCTCTTAGATAAATCTTTGAGCCTTTCTAAAATATTGCTCCTTGTTTTTCAATTGCTGAAATAAGTGAGGATTCACTTAAGTTTTATGAAGTCATTGATGAACTAAGTCATCAATGGTATAGTACATGGTCTTGTTCCACCACATACCATACTTAATTATCTCTTGTCTTTAACTCTAAGTTAATTACTTTAACTTAGGTTTTCACGCGTAAAACTTTACGATTTAGAGTTGAAAACTCTTTTTGTAAACCAAAACCTTTCCTATTTGAAAACTCATTTGATTTGAAATAACTTTGTACTTGCTTAAAGGAAAGTATCTTAACAAATTCTGAAGAGGGCTTTTCCTTACTAAATTAGTATAATCCATGTTCTAAGTTAATGGAAAGGAAATATAATCTCATCTAACTTCCTTAATTATGATTCATTTCAAAACAACTTAAGGATAAAGGTCTCCATTATGTTTGAAAAAGGAACATGATCTTTGTTCTAAGATAAAGGTAAAATCTTATGAGACTATGTTAACTTTCATGAAAACATTTCATTATTTCACTTTTAAAACACTTGACCCATTAGGTGAACTAAGGTTAAAATAAAAGACATGTTTCACTTTGGTGAAAACACTTAAAGGTTGAAACTTTATTTGATCTTTGGATCAAATCACTTATTGTTTTCCTTTGAAACATAAGTCTCTAAAACACTTTTCTTACTTCAAAACTTTAATTGTTCAAGAACAACAATTGTTCTTCCTCATTTAACTCACTAAGGCCGCAAGCCTTCTCAAGGTAAAAGTGAAGATTTTTGCTTCACTAACTAACAAAGTTATAGCTCAAAATGCTCACACAATTATGACAAACAACAATCACACATCATTGCATCATAATCAAGCATAAAAATCCATACTTGATCTAGAGATCAAAGTAGGTTTTTCAACATACATGAAAATATTTTTCATCCAATCAACATCATCAAAAAATATGCTAAAACATACTAAAGCATAAACTACCATTATTACAACTTTGTTCTCCAAGAAAACTTAGCAAATAAAGTAGTGAACCCAAACCAAAGGGTTTAACCCACACAATTAAACAATCATTTTCACCACCACCACTTTGGTGTGATGAGGTTCACCCCCCATACCTGTTGATGATCAAACCTCCGGATTAAAGACGGTTGATCGGTTCACGAATCTCCCGATACTCGTCACCAACTACAAACAACACAACAATCAAACATTAAACATCAAACAACACAAAAATCTCTTATTTCCCATCAATGAGGGTTTGGCCACTATGTAGAAAAGAAGCTAGAGATGTCCAAAATTTCTAATCTTTTCGATGGATGATCCTTAGGTACTCCTTACACTAGAACAAGTCTTATTACTCAAAACTTGAATAAAAAACACAACCTTTTCTCAACATGAAGGTTTCGGCCTCTTTTAAATAAAAAGGCTAGAAAACATATTTGGTTTCATGCTCTTGGATTATGAAAGAGAATGATGAAACTAGTTCATGGAAATTGATTTGGTATTAAAAGGATTTTTCTACACTTTTCTATGAATTTTCAAAGTTTTGAATCAAAACTTGGATCTTCATGAATCAAGAGATTCAAGAGATGAAATAGAGAGATTAAGAAAGCAAGGATGAGGTTTATACCTCCTAGATGTAATTCCTTTAGAGAAATCAACTTGAATCACCAAAAATCACTAAGTTCTCAAGATCAAACTTGAAAAACACTTGAAGAACAAAGAGAGAAAATGAAGAACAAGTGTGAGAACAGAGAGAAAGAGTGATGGCCGAAATGGCCAAGAGAGAGAGTGTGAGAAATAGATATTTTGATGTCATGGCAAACTTGTAAATAACCAAAAGGATAATTTGGTAATTTCTTAAAAGACTAGGGGCATAATTGTCATTTCCCTTATAAATATCTAGATATTTCTAGAATGCAATGATGACATTGGTGAGTCATAGGGTCAAAAGGGTTATTTCATAAACTCTCAGGGACAAAACGGTCTTTTCATTCTAGGGCAAATGGTAATTATGAAAAAGGTCAAGGGCATTTTGGTCATTTCGTGTCCAGATATTTTCTAAACGTAATCATTACACTGATGAGTCATGACATGCTTTCCTAGGTGATGTGACTTCAACCTTATCCGTAGCGGGTCCCGGTAAATCCCGTATTCAGCTCCCTTGTTCACTCGATTTATGTTTTCGCCCAAGAAAGTCGTGAGAACTTATTTATTTTGAATTTTTTTCAAAATAGCCGATATCGTTCGCAATTTTAATTAAAACCTAACTGTTTCATTCACGAGTCAAAATTAGGTCTTGATAGTAGTAAAATACTACTGTCGGTGAAAAATGCGAACAGGGCTCCGTTGGAGATTTCGCCCAAAACTTAACCATGGCTTCCTATTGTTGTGTAGGGCATTACTTTGTTCTCAGAATATTTTATTTCACTTTCTAGACTCTCCAATAAAATACAAACGCTTAAATACTGAATAATTTTAAAACTTGAAAATCGGGGCGTTACAATACTGGGAACTGGGCCTGTGTCGATAGCGTCGTATCGGATGTTTCCAGTTGAGCTGACGAAGCTAAAGGAACAGTTGGACGAGATGCTAGGCAAAGGGTTCATCAGACCTAGTGCATCTCCGTGGGGAGCGCCTGTACTGTTTGTGAAGAAGAAGGACGAAAGCTCGAGGCTGTACGTAGACTATCGTCAGCTGAACAAAGTGATGATAAAGAACAAGTATCCATTACCACTGATAGATGATTTGACGGATAAGCTGAAAGGAGCAGCTATGTTTTCTAAGTTCGACCTGTGATCTGGATACCATCAGATCTGGGTTAAGAAGGAGGATGTGCCAAAGACTGCTTTTCGGAGTTGGTATGGTCACTACGAGTACTTAGTTATGCCGTTTGGTGTGAATAATGCTCCAGCTATGTTCATGGACTATATGAACAGGATCTTTCGATCGTTCCTTGACAAGTTTGTTGTCGTATTCATTGATGACATCCTTATATACTCTTCGAGTAGAGAGGCACACCAAGAGCATCTAAGGGTGGTGTTGCAAGTGCTAAAGGACCGACAGTTGTATGCTAAACTGTCGAAGTGTGAGTTCTGGTTAGAGGAGGTTCAGTTTTTTGGCCATATGATCAGTAAGGATGGAATCTCAGTGGATCTTGCGAAAGTTGAGGCCGTAGTGAGTTGGGAAAGCCCTAAGTCTGAAAGCAAGGTGAGAAGCTTTCTTGATTTAGCGGGCTACTATCGGAGGTTTATCAAAGGATTCTCTAAGATTGCGTTACCTATGACGTAGTTAACGAGAAAGGGGAAGACGTTTGTGTGGTCAGAGGCTTGCGAGCAAAGTTTCCAGGAGCTGAAGAGAAGATTGACCACATCAACTATGTTGGTGCTACCAGATTCTTTAGGACGATTTGACGAATACTGTGATGCATCTTATCAAGGCTTGGGAAATGTGCCTGTAACGCCCCTATTTTCAAGTTTTATAATTATTCAATATTTAAACATTTGTATTTTATTGGAGGGTCTAGAGAGTGAAATAAAATATTCTGAGACCATAGTCATGTTCTACGTTATCGTAGGAAGCTATGGTTCAGTTTTGGTCAAATACTCAAACGGAGCCCGGTCTGCATTTTTCACGGATAGTAGTGTTTTTCTACTATCAAGACCTAACTTTGACTTGTGAACGAGACAGTAAGTCTCAGGATTTAATTCTATACATATTTGTTAAAATCCGTCCTGACGTCCAAAAATGAAAATAATATATTATATTCGGGAGTATATTCGAACCGGGAGACATTTGGAGTTGCGAAGGGATTTAACGGGACCTGCGAACGGATAATCTTGGTGTCACATCAGTTGAATTTCGTGGCCCACTTTCATGATGACTTTCAAAAATATCTGGACATGAAATGACCAAAATACCCTTGGTCTTTTAAGGAAATGACCAAATTGTCCTTTGGTTATTTACAAGTTTGCCATAGGATGAAAATATCTATAACACTCACACTCTCATATTGGAACTCGGCCATCCTCACTCTCTCAACTCTCTCTCACTTGTTCTTCATGTTCTTGAAGTTCATCAAAGTTCTTCAAGTGTTCTTAACCAAAAACCTACCTTTCATCTTGAAAAAGTTGAAGTTTTTAGTGAAAAGTTGTTTCTTTTCTCATTAGTCTATAGGTATGATCTTCATCTTAACTCTCTTAATCTCTCTATTTCATCTCTTGATTCATGAAGATCCAAGTTTTGATCCAAAACTTTGAAAATTCATAGAAAAGTATAGAAAAATCCTTTTAATACCAAATCAATTTCTATGATCTAGTTTCATCATTCTCTTTCACTATCCAAGAGCATGTAACCAAAAGCTTTCTCTAACCCATATGGGTATTAAATGGCCGAACCTTGTATGATTGAAAAAGGTTGAGTTTTTTATTCAGGTTTTGAGTAATAAGACATGTTCTAGTGTTAGGAGTACCTAAAGATCATCCACCCAAGAGATTAGAAATTTTGGACATCTCTAGCTAATTTTTCTAGATGGTGGCCGAACCTTAAGTGATAGGAAATAGATGAGATTTGTGTTGTTTGATGTTTAATGTTTGATTGATTATGTTGTTTGTAGTTGATGACGAGTAATCGGGAGATTCACAAACCGATCAACCGACTTTGATCCGGAGGATTGTTCATCAACAGGTATGGGGGGTGAACCTCATCACACCAGGATTTGTGGAGGTGAAAGTGGTTGTTTAAGTTTATGTGTGGGTGAAACCCTTTGGTTTGGGTTCACCACTTTATTTGTTAAGTTCTCTTGGAGAACAAAGTTTGTAATAATGGGTTTATGCTTTAGTGTGCTCTTGCATATGTTTATGATGATGTTGATTGGATGAAAATCATTTTCATGTATGTTAAAAAAAAAAAAACCTACTTTGATCCTTAGATCAAGTATGGATTTTTATGCTTGATTATGATGCAATGATGTGTGACTGTTGTTTGTCATAATTTTGTGAGCATTTTGAGCTATTGAAGCAAAATCTTCACTTTTTCCTTGAGGAGGCTTGTGGCCTTAGTGAGAAAGATAAGGAAGAACATGAGTTGTTCTTGAACTATTAAAGTTTTGAAGTAAGAAAAGTGTTTTAATAACTTATGTTTCAAAGAGAAATAATAAGTGACTTTGATCCAAAGATCAAATAAAGTTTCAACCTTTAAGTGTTTTCACCAAAGTGAAACATGTCTTTTACTTTAACCTTAGTTCATCTAGTTAACCAAGTGTTTTAAAAGTGAAATAAAGAAGTGTTTTCATGAAAGTTAACATAGTTTCACAGGACATTACCTTTACCTTAGAACAAAGATAATGTTCCTTTTTCAAACATAATGGAGACCTTTATCCTTAAGTTGATTAAAATGAATTATAGTTAGAAGATTAGACGAGATTACATTTCATTTCCATTAACATAGAACATGGTTTTACACTAAGTTAGCAAGGAAAAACATTTCCAAAGTTGTTAAGGTACTTTACCTTAATCATGTACCAAAGTTCTATAAAATCAAATGAGTTTTCAATTAGAACGGTTTTGGTTTACAAAGATATTTTTTCAACTCAAATCGTAAAGTTTTACGCATGAAAAACCTAAGTTAAGTAATTAACTTAGAGTTGAAGACAAGGGATAATTAAGTATAGTATGTGGTGGAACAAGACCATGTACTATACCATTGATGACTTAGTTAATCAATGACTTCATAAGAGTTAAGTGAATTAACACTTATTTCATTAATTGAAAATCAAGGAGTAATATCTTAGAAAGGCTCAAAGACTTATCTAAGAGGATTCTCAATCCTTATTCATAATGCTTAGGACTTGAGACATAATTCATAAAACATAAACACAAACACGAAACGTTTTGCGTTTTGAAACATTAGTTCGATGACGGACCGGTGATTCGGATCCAGGTCAATCTTTCAATTGTGTCAGTCTTATGATGACTCAATTGTTTCAGTTGTTATGGGAGAGAACCTTAGTGAACCTTGAGGTTTATCCGGTGGATAGACATTGCTTTATCGCATCTGCTTTGTGTAAGCATTGGCATTTTATTTGCATGAGTTGTAAAGCCTTGAGCCTAGGAGTTGAGCTTACACCTTGATGCGGGTGCGAATCTTACGGTGCCGATAGGAATAGTCTTGGAGGTATCAGGGTTGGAAGGGCTGACATGTGACCAGTTGATAGCTCTTCTGTGTCGTGGCGAATCCGAGCAATACACTGATACCCTCGACTAGATGCCATACTTTTCATGTTTGGTGCAAAGTGTTTCCTTAAAGCCAGATACGTGCACGTTACAAATGTGTTAGCATCTTGCTCGTGGCTGGCAATAACCGGAACATGTCCTCCCATTCACTCTCTCCGATGTTTTGTTAGCTCCATGGAGTAGGGGTCAGAGTTTTACCCTGTGGCATATGGCATTGAGTCATGTACATTGCACTGCATTGCATGACTGTTGATGAATACATTTACCGATTGTACATCGTTGTTCGGTTTTTGAGAATGCCTTATTTTATGCTGCTAATTGTTTAACATGATTTATATTGAGATATATGATAAGCATGTTAGGTACGTCGTTACCTAGTGAGTCGTCCCATTTTTACTTCTGTTACTTTGTTGTGTTGATAATCGGGATCTCACCCATATTTTTATATCTTTTCTGCTGGTATTGCTGTTTCTGCTTGAGCATATGGACGCGACGACGATATTGTCTAGCGTTTGCTTTGAGTCTGGAGGGGGACTCCTTTTGCTGTTTAGTTTTTGGCCAGACTGTGTCAGTGTCTGTTGTACTTTTTTTGGGAGCTGCGACTCCTGGTACTTATTATTTCTTATGTCAGTTATGCATTAGACCTATGTCTGTATACAGTACTATTTCTGTTTTCTGTTTTCGTATTTTAATTCAGTATGTCTTCTAGAAAAGCATGGTGAACCTAAGTTCATTTATTATTACTTATTATTACTAATCCCATTACATCTTTGTGAAAAGAAAACAAAATCGTATTTTCCGCATTAATATTATTTTCAGTCTTATAATCTAACGGGAATGTGACACCCAAGAAAGGGTGTTGCAGTGTTCATGCAAGAAAGAAAGAAAGAAAGGTGGTGGCGTATGCCTCTAGGCAGTTGAGAGTACATGAGCGAAACTACCCAACGCATGATCTGGAATTGGCTGCGATAGTGTTTGCATTGAAGATATGGAGACACTACTCTATGGTGCTAAATTCAGTGTGTTTAGCGACCATAAGAGCCTGAAGTATCTGTTCGACCAAAGAGAGTTGAACATGAGGCAGGGGAGATGGATGGAATTCATAAAGGACTATGAATTCGACCTGCAATACCTTCTAGGTAAGGTGAATGTTGTAGCGGATGCGCTCAGTAGTAAGTCCCTACACGTATCTACGATGATGGTAAAGGAGCTAGAGCTTTTAGAGGCGTCTAGAGATATGAATCTGGAAGTGGAAATCATCGAGGATAAGCTGAATTTGGGGATGGTTAAAGTAACTAGCGATTTCTTGAATCTTTTATGGAAGAACCAAGCTGAGGATAAGTACCTCGAGAGAGTGAATAAGTTGATAGAGGAAGGTAAGACTTTGGAATTCGGAAGAGGTACTGATGGTTTACTTAGGTATGGTGATTGGGTTTGTGTGCCAGGGGATAGAGATGTGAAGAATATGATCTTGGAGGAAGCACACAAGAGCAAGATAAGTTTCCATCCGAGGGCTACCAAAATGTATCAAGATCTGAAGAAGCTGTCCTGGTGGCCGGGGATGAAGAAAGATGTGGCAGCTTATGTCCTAACTTGCTTGGTGTGTCAGAAAGCGAAGATTGAACACCAGAAGCCAGCAGGGCTGTTGCAATCGCTGGACGTCCCAGAATGGAAGTGGGATAACATTGCCATGGACTTTGCTTTTGGGTTACCGAGAACTCAGAGAAGGTGTGATGCAGTCTGAGTAATCATTGACCGATTAACGAAGTGTGCTCACTTCTTACCGATCAACCAGAGTTATTCTCTGGAGCGATTAACTCAGATCTACATCAAGGAGGTCGTGAGGCTACATGGGGTACCTTCAAGCATTGCTTTAGATCATGATCCAAGGTTTACCTCAAGGTTTTGGTGGAGCTTACACAGTGTAATGGGAACTAAGTTAATTATGAGTTCTGCTTATCATCGTCAAACAGATAGTCAGTCTGAACGAACAATTCAGTCATTGGAGGATCTCTTAAGAGCGTATGTGTTGGAGAACATGGGAAGTTGGGATGAGTTCCTTCCATTGATTGAGTTTACTTATAGCAACAGTTTCCATTCAAGTATTAGCATGGCGCCGTACGAAGCACTGTATGGACGTAAGTGCAAAACTACGTTGTGTTGGTTTGAGACTGGAGAAAGTCAGCTATTAGGTCCAGAGTTGGTACAGCAAACAACGAAACAAGTCCTTAAGATACGGGAAAGGATGAAGGTTGCAAAGGACAGGCAGAAAAGCTATACCAACAAGAGAAGGAGACCTTTGGAATTCCAAGAGGGTGACCATGTCTTCATGAGAGTTACCCCAAGAGCTAGAGTGGGCAGGGAAATCAAATCCAGCAAGCTGACGCCTAAATTTATAGGACCGTTTCGGATTCTTCGATGAATTGGCCCTATACCCTATCAAATAGCTTTGCCACCAAATCTATCCAATCTTCATGACGTCTTTCACGTCTCTCAACTCAGAAAGTATCACCCTGATCCATCACACGTGTTAGAGCCCAAATCAATCCAGCTGAAAGAGAACCACGAGTACGAGGCTCACCTGTTCGGATCGTGGATAGAAAGATCAAGGAACTGCGCGGCAAGAACATTTCGTTAGTCAGAGTGGATTGGAGCCCAGTGACTGGCGATTCAACGTGTGAACGCGAAGCTGAGATGCGCCAGAGTCATCCCTTTTTGTTCACAGGTACGCAACCGAAATTTCGGGGACGAAATTTTCTGTAAGGGGATGGTAATGTAACATCCCAATTTTCTGTAACTCTAATCGAGTTGGATAATCTCGATTAGGGTTTTGGATGGATGTGTGAATTGTTGTGTGCTAGTTTAAGATCTAGTTTGAAGCTTAAGAATAGGCTTGAACAAGGTTGGAGGTGCCTAAGGCATTAAATGAGTAACTGTGGAAGCCAGAAGTTCGGAAGGCTCTTCCCAGCTGAGCGGCATGCTCAAGCGTGGGAAGGTAGCACGCCTCAGCGTGACAACGCTCAAGCGTTGGTAACGTTGCATGCTCAATCATGCTGAGTATGTTTGCCAGCTGGTGTGCTTTTTGACTCGTGTGCTACACGTGTCAGGCCAGGGTGAAGGCGGAGCGGACAAGGTTCCACGCTCAAGCGTGGGAATCCTGCACGCTAAAGCGTTCTCAGCAGTATGCCCCAAGTGAAGTCTTTCTCTTTTCTTTCACTTGGGTCATTTTCTCTTCTTCAACCTCGAGTGCAGAGAGCTAGAGAGAGGCTCTGAGATTTTAGAGAGAGAAAGCTTGTTTTGAGGCGATCGAAGTACTGGAACGCGATTCTGACTGCATGGTTATGATTGCGACCAAGTCTTCTACGACTTTGACGGATTACTTTCTCGATTCGCCCAAGGTAAACTCGAACCCATAACACACGTTCTTCGTTTTCTTGGCGTTCTTCGAGTGTTTACCTTTTTCTTTGATCTTTTGAGCTTACCCTAGGGCTAACACTATTGTATATGTGTTCAGCTCGTGATTAGGGCTAAGTTCGCGCTCGTGATTTCTTGCGGATTAGAGCTAGAGAATGCGGGTACCAAGCGGGATTCGGAGCTGTTCGTGGCTATTCTTCGAGTTCGTGGGTGCGTGGGACGACGTGCCGGTGATTGTCTTGGAGTTCGTGCGACGACTTTTCAGGTGGGGAGAAAGAATACTCCTGCCATCGGGAAGGCAAGAGTAGTGTAGGATGTTTTTCTGCTATGTGTAGGGAAACCCTAACCCTACTAGTGGTTGTGCCCCGATAAAGTACCAAAACCCTAGGTTTAGCTTACT
Source organism: Ammopiptanthus mongolicus (assembly GCA_039655645.1). Classification (NCBI taxonomy): domain Eukaryota; kingdom Viridiplantae; phylum Streptophyta; class Magnoliopsida; order Fabales; family Fabaceae; genus Ammopiptanthus; species Ammopiptanthus mongolicus. Next base: position 41,211,016 of record CM077345.1, read on the forward strand.
TTGGGCTATCACCGTTAAGTTTGGAAACCCTAGGTTAGTAAACAGTTGATTAAGGATGTTTGGCTTCGTATGACTGTATGCTGCTGATTGTCGTTGTTGCTATCTGTCTAAGTGCCTATATGTTGCTTGGTATGTGATATGCTGCTATGTGTTGTTGTTGATATTATTGCTACTGTTATTATGTTCAATGTTGTGATGTTGAGCGTTGTGGCGGAATTCCGAAGAGTTAAGTTTGGCTGTGTGTCGTGTTGTTGTCGGGTTGATACCGTGGATGGTGTCGTTGCTGTTACGCTGACTTTTCGAGGCTGTGGCCGTGATTGTTTGAGCTGTGGCTCGTTGACACGTGGTATCGAGGTTGTGGCCATGTGGATGCGGTGGCATCATGTTGTTTCTGATTGAGAGCTTAAGCGTCAGATCCGGTATCAAGCCGGTTGAGGATGTTTGCTATATATCATCATTAGCTGCCAAGTGACGAGACCGTATGACAGGTAGTATGGGCTGCCAGCGTCATACGAGGTTAGTTGTACCTGAGTGCGGGTACAGAAAGTAGATGGGGTGGTCAAGTGAGTGACCTTGGGGATGTTGCCGGTCTCGGGAATAGTTTACAGTGACAGATGAGGTATCCCCTATCCTGTCGTGATGCCCGATCCAGTCCGGTTTGCTCGACTAATCCTAGAGCTTTCCATTGTTCCAGGCTAACGTTCCGAGGCGACCGAGATACCCCGGTTCCGATGTGGAAGGGGGATACACTCTTATTGATCATGGTGAGTGATTCGGTTTCTTGGACAAACTAACTCCGTTCCGACACAGAACCTGTTCTGGTGTGGACTTCTTGGGGTGTGGAACCGTTCCAGTGGGAACCAGCTTTGTGAGTTTTCGTCCGACATCCTGTATGAAATTAGTATCCCGGTCTAGAGGATTGATCTGAGTGTGAGATTCAAGGAGATGGATGCTTATTGCATGTGTTGTCTTGAGAGACGTTTGTTGGAATGCAATAACTGTTATATCTGCGATATCTGCTACATGTTATATGTGTTTACTGCATTATTGTTGTTTTTCGACTTTACCATGCACTGTATTTCTTATCTCCCTATTGTTGTTTCTACTGTTCTATTTTGGGTACTCTTGAAGATGACGAGCCAGCCGAGGTGCAGGATGGACCCGAGGCTTCATCCGTTTATCACGGGGCCTCCGCGGATGCCGGTGCTGGGCGACATTGAGATCGTCTATCATGATGAGAGGGGATGGCGGGTGGACCCCTCGACCTTCTTGATGGTTTACATAGGACCCGTCAGTCAGATCTTTCGGAGCGGTACGCCGCCGTATGTGGACATCATTGGCCACTACCACGTGTACCAGTTTCTTCCTTTCCCGAGGATGTGGCGACCTTCGAGGCAGAGGGAACGAGACTACATGTGGCTGGCACCCCTTTCTTCAGTTATGACCAGCAGGAGAGGTTACGTCTACCGAGGTCAACATCGGAGGACGAAGCGGTATCTAAGTATCTACCGTAGGCATAGGATTGTGGTGTCCAGCTCTTCATTAGAGTATGAGCCTTTGGTACGGTACAGGCGTACTCACGGAGAAGGTCAAGGTAGCTCAAGGCATCCTCACCACTGATGGTGAGAGCCTGCCAGTGCGTCCTAGGTAGTGAGCTGAGAGCTTTCTATGTACCTTTTGAGAGGGGACGGGTAGTGCTAGTGAGCTCCGAGAGCTTTTCTTTTGGTGTTGATGTATTTTCAGTTTTCTTTTCACAGCATGTATATGTATGTACAGTGCCCTATTGATGGGGCTAAGTTATGTATGGTATTTGTATTGTTATTTTTATGTTACGCTTTTACTCTGATAGTTTTCTATGCTTGCCGTTGATGCATGTCTGCTTCTGCAATGGTGTTTGAATACCACGCTATCACTTTATACACGGCTAGGCATAGTTAATAATAATATGAGCTTGGGACTAATGGGATTATCCTTCTTGGAGAGGACGGTCGTCTCAGCAGCAGTACTCTTTCTCCCCACCTGAACAGTTGGCGCGAATCTCGGTATGATCACCGGTAAGTCCTTCCACGCAGAAAGAACATTCACGAACAGCTTTAAGTAGCTTCCCTAGCCGCAGCCTCTAGTTCTAATCTGCGAGCAATCACGAGCACAAACTTTGCCCTAATCACGAGCACAACACATACGTAATAGTGTTAGCCCTATGGCAAGATTAAAGGTCGAATAAGAAAGGTAAAGACTCAAAGAACCACGAAGAACACGTGTTATGGGTTTGAGTTTTCCTTTGGTGATCAATCAAGAAAGCAATCCGTCAAAGTCGTAGATAAATTTGTCACAATCGCTCCGATGTTGTCAGAATCTCGATCCGATGCTCCAATCTTCCTCAATCCCAACTCTCTCGCTTTAGAACTCTGTTTCTCTCTCCAACACAGGGAAGAAGCTCTGAAACACTCAAGACTTTTGAGCACATATGAGGGAGAAAAGAGAAACACCTAACTTGATCCTACTGAGAACGCTTTAGCGTGGGCCATGTCCACACTTGAGCATGCCCATGCTTGAGCATGGCACTCTTCCACACTTGAGCGTGGACCCTCGTCTACTCCGCCTTTACCCTGGCCTGACACGTGTAGTACACGCGTCAAAAAGCACACCAGCTGGCAAACGCACTCAGCACGGTTGAGTGTGAAACATGCCAACGGTTGAGCGCTGGCACGCTAGAGTGTGCTCCCTTCCCACGCTTGAGCGTGGTGCTCAACAGGGAAGAGTCTTCCAAACTTCTAACTTCCCCAATGGTAACGTGCCAGCGCTCTGAAAACAAAATGAGATTTATAATCCCAGTGAATAACGTCCTCGTGCTCTGAAAACAACAATTTTAATGCGATTTATAATCCCAATGAATAAAAACATTTAAATAAAGGTTCACAAATAGTGTTGTTCTCAGCCGGTGCGGCAACCCGCAAAAATCAATCATGGTATCCGCAGAAAATACACATGCAAAATCCTTTGATTAAGCATACATAAATTAATCAATGTAACGCCCCAATTTTCTCGTTTTATAATTCTTCAGTATTTAAACATTTGTATTTTATTAGAGGGTCTAGAGGGTGAAATAAAATATTCTGAGAACATAGGAATGTCCTACACAACCATAGGATGCCATGGTTAAGTTTCGGGCAAAACCTCAAACGGAGCCCCGTCTGCATTTTTCACGGATAGTAGTGTTTTTCTACTGTCAAGACCTAATTTGGACTCATGAACGGGACAATAAGTCTCAGGATTTAATTCTCTACATCTTTGTTAAAATCCATCCTGACGTACGAAAAATAAAAATAATATATTATATTCGGTCATATAATCGAATTGGGAGGCGTTTGGAGTCGTAAAGGGATTCAACGAGACCCGCCAACGGATAAGCTTGATACCACATCATGCCATATCACTTGGGAGAGCACGCCAGAGTCGTCATGACGTTTGGAAAAATATGGACGGAAAATTACCAAAATACCCCTAACCTTAACCTTCTTCACTTTTACCATTTTACCCTTGAAGCAAATGACCATTTTACCCTTAAGTGACTTGTTTAGAAGGCTGGACATCCCCTGCTCAGCCCTCATTCACGCACAAAATCTGGCCAAGAACACCAAGAACACTCATCTTCTTCCTTAGAGAAAAACTCCGTTTTCTTCTTGAGAAATCCTTGAAACCTTGTGCGAAAACCTTGAATCTTTGATCAATCTTCATCTATTGATCACTTCTATGATCTCCTAGCTTCTTGAATCTCTCTCAATCTCAAGATCAAAATCTTTTTTCATGAAAATCCATTTTATGATCTAAAACTTTGAAAATTCATAGGAAATTGTAGAAAAATCCTTTTAATGGGAAACCAATTTCTTTGAACTCACTTCATCATTCTCTACCTAAACCCAAGAACTCGTGACCTAGTTCTCATCCTAGCTGTTAATCCCCAAAGTGGCCGAACCCTAACAAGGATGACGAATAGTGTTTTTGATCAAATTTTTGATTTCTAACTCTTGATTCCATCCTTAGCTTTCCTATTGTCTTTGAATCCAAGTGATGGAAAACCAAATCAATTCCTAAACCCTTTTTCCCAAAATGGCCTTCCTCTTTGATGAGAAATAGATGAGATTTGTTTTGTTTGATGTTTAATGTTTGATTGTTGTGTTGTTTGTAGTTGGTGACGAGTATCAGGAGGTTCATAAACCGATCAACCGACTTTGATCCAGAAGTTTGATCATCAACAGGTATGGGGGGTGAACCTCATCACACCAAAATGGTGGTGGTGAAAATGGTTATTTACTTTATGTGTGAGTGAAACCCTTTGGTTTGGGTTCACCATTTGATTTGGTTCTCTTGGAGAACAAAGTGTAACAATGGTATTTTATGCTTTAGTATGCTTTATCATGTGTTTTGATGATGTTGATTGGATGAGAAAACATTTTCATGTATGTTGAAAAACCTACTTTGATCTTTAGATCAAGTATGAATTTTTATGCTTGATTATGATGCAATGATGTGTGAATATTGTTTCTCATAATTATGTGAGCATTTTGAGTCATAACTTGGTTGGTTGGTGAAGCAAAATCTTCACATTTAACCATGAAAGTCTTTCGGCCATGTACATAAGAAAAGGAAGAACATGTGTTGTTCTAGAAAAATTAAAGTTTTAAAGTAAGAAAATTGTTTTAATAACCTATGTTTCGCTTAGCGCAAGTATTTTCGCTAAGCGATTTCAGGTCAGCCAAAAGATGACATTCTGGCACAATTTCGCTTAGCGAAATAAAATCGCTTAGCGGATTCTGCCAGCTTTACTTCCTTTCAATTTTCTCTTAGCAAAATCAAATCGCTTAGCAGATTTCTGCCAGCTTTACTTCCTTTCTTAAATCATCTTTATTTTGATCCAAAGATCAAATAAAGTTCCAATCTTCGAGTGTTTTCACCAAAGTGAAACATGTCTTTTATTTTAACCTTGGTTCATCTAATTAACCAAAGGATTTAAAAGTGAAATAAAGAAGTGTTTTCATGAAGGTTAACATAGTTTCACAAGGCATCACCTTTATCTTAAGAACAAAGATAATGTTCCTTTTTCAAAAATAATGGAGGCCTTTTATCCTTAAGTCGATTAAAATGAATCATAGTTAAGGAAGTTAGATGAGATTACATTTCCCTTCCATTAACTTAGAACATGGTTTTACACTAAGATTAGTAAGGAAGAACTCTTTTCAAATTAGTTAAAGTACTTTGCTTTAAGCAAGTGCAAGGTTCTTGCAAATCAAACAAGTTTTCAATTGTAAATGTTGTTTTGGTTTACAAAGGGGGTTTTTAACTAAATTCATAAAGTCTTACGTATAAAAACCTAAGTTAAGTAATTAACTTAGAGTTGAAGACAAGGGATAATTAAGTATAGTATATGGTGGATCAAGACCATATACTATGCCATTGATGACTTAGTATATCAATGACTTCATAAGACTTAAGTGAATCAACACTTATTTCCTTAATTGAAAATCAAGGAGTAATACCTTAGAAAGTATTAAAGAGTTATCTAAGAGGATTTTTAGTCCTTATTCATAATGCTTAGGACTTGAGACATAATTCATAAGACATAAACACAAACACAAAACGTTTTGGGTTTTGAAACAGTAGTTCGATGACAGACCGGTGGTTCGGATCTAGGTCAATCGTTCACTTGTTTCACTCTTGTGATGACTCGATCCCGGAGGGATCACGAGATTTATCCGGTGGATAAAAAGTTTTGTATTTCAAAGATGTGTATAGTTCCTAAGAAAAAGAACCTTAGTGAACTTTGAGCTTTATCCTATCGATAGACATTGCTTTATCGCATCTGCTTTGTGTAAGCATTGGTATTTTATTTGCATGAGTCGTAAGGCCTTGAGCCTAGGAGTTGAGCTTACACCTTGATGAGAATGCGAATCTTACGGTGACGATTAGAATGGTCTTGGAGGTATCAGGGTTGGAAGGGCTGACATGTTCATGTTTGGTCGAGAGTGTTTCCGTAAAAGCCAGATACGTGCACGTTACTAATGTTATAGCATCTTGTCCAACGCTGGCGTACACGGAACATGTTCTCCCATTCACTCTCTCCGATGTTTTGTTAGCTCCATGGAGTAGGGGTCAGAGTAGTACCCAGTGGCATTGGCATTGAGTCATGTACATTGCACTGCATTGCATGGCTGTTGATGTTTACATTTACTGTTATACATCGTTGTTCTGTTTTTAAGAATGCATTATATTATGTTGTTAACTGTTAATTGTTTAACATGATTTATATTGAGAATTCTGGTAAGCAAGTTGGGTACGCTGTTACCTGGTGAGTCGTCCCGTTTTTACTTCCGCTATTTTGTTGTGTTGATGAACGAGAATCTCACCCATATCTGTATATTTTCTTGCTGGTACTTGCTGAAACTGAAATAGGGAAACACAAGAAGGGGGTTGAATTGTGTTTCTTAACCGATTTTCGAAAACCTTTTTCAAGCAAACGTTTAAGGAAGGTAAGATGAAAGAACACACCAAAACGATTATAAGCGTTTAAGATACTTTTGTTTTCAACCCCCAAGTTAGTAATAAATAGAAACTTAACAAGATAAGGATAGAGAGATTCACACAGAGATATATCCTGGTTCACTCTTTCAAATCGAAGAGCTATGTCCAGCCCCTTCCCTCAGAAGGTTTTTTCACTAAAACTCTTAGCATTTTTCACAAGCTGTTTCTAAGTCTCTCCAAGACTACAACTCCAAGTATTCTACACCTCTCCAAGCTACAAGTATTCTTTTACAAACATGCCTTTTACAGATCAATGAAAGCTTTGAGACTTTTTTGTTTGCATAATGAATTCTCTTGAATATTTTCTTGCTCGTATGTTCTCTACTTTCTTCTTCAAAGGAGGGTCTTCTTATAGCTTTGTCTTGACCTTCTGATTTCAAAAACAGTGGGAAAACTTTTCCGTTTGTCAAATATCTGTTAGGCACAGAATCATTTTCCAGTTGTTCTATGTTTATAATTGTCCTTTCAGAATGAGGAGGTAGTAGCAACTTGAATGGTAGCAGACTGATTTTGCTTTTATGGCCGATAAGCGTTTTGCTCTACGTAATTTGCTTTACTCTACGTGGTTTGCTTTGTACGACGTTCGTACCGTCTTTTGTCTTATGTAAACAAGATATTTCCTTATAACCAAGATTTTTGAATAAGAGAGCCACGTCATCTACAAAATGAAGTTAGTGGACGTACAGGCATATACAAAAAGGTTGGACGCACGATTTATATAGACAGTTGGACGCACAAGTAGTGTAGACAATTGGACGCACAATATGTAAAGGCAGTTGGACGTTTAAAGCAGTGTAAACAATTGGACGCACGATATGGACAATTGGACACACAGTATGTATAAGCAGTTGGACGTTTAAAGCAGTGTAAACAATTGGACGCACAAAACTATATGAACATTTTTTGTACGTAAACTTTTACCACTATAGACCAACAGATTATTTGGACGAACCATGTAGTTTCTTTGGAAGAAGATATTACAGTGAGCTTTTTGTCTTTTAAGAGCAAGATGAAACTTTGGTTTTGGAGAACTATCTGAAGTCAGAAACATACAAAGGCCTTTTGTCCTTATGGATTAGCATAAACTTGACTTCAAGTAAGTTTAATAAACATATAATAATTTTGTTAAACATTAAAACTTTTAAGGGTCATTAGCCATTACTGTTTTGGTTCTAACAATCTCCCCCTTTTTAGGATGAAAAATATTATTATGAAGTATGTTATTGAAACAATATAAACAGAATTTCTTATGTATAAAAGCTCCCCCTGAGATTATGCATTTATATATTGAAGACATAACTCAGAACATAAATTTTATGAAAGCATAAAAAAAAAGGACATATAACCAAACTTTCATTTCGAAAACAAACTTTTTACATTTCATTTCATATTTTCTCCCCCTGTTTGTCATCAAACAAAAGGAATAAAGAGAGGATGTACATCATTGTTAGCAAAAAGAAAAAAGATTCTAAAGAGATGGAGGAGGAAAGTTAGGAAAGATGCGATGAAGGTAGGAGAACATCTGATCCATTTTTCGATCCAACTCTTGAGTGATCCTTGCTGAGATCCGATCTACCAAATAGTCAGCAACTTTAGGAGACAAACTAGTAGGTAGAGAGGGAGCCGAAGCTTGAGTAGGGTGGGCTTCTTCAGCGGCAGAAGAGTTGACATCTTCATCATCTAGATGTAGTTCCACAGTGTTTCCAAACAAGGTGGAATTAGCATCAAGACGTTCAGTGTGCTGAACCGAGCTTGCTTCTGATTGGGAATCAGAAACAGCACAGCTTGCAGCTTTGAGAGGACCAGAAGACTCAGCACAATAGGCATTTGCTTGGGTCTCAGGTGCAGGCAAAGAAGCAGGAGAATTATCCTCAAATTCTTCAAAAACGTTTTGAGTCTTAGCCTGAGTGGTCGAATCAGAGAAGACAAGAGTAGGATTGGCAACGTTTTGAGTTTGATGCTTCCTTCTCTGATGACTTTGAAGATCTTCCAAACGTTTAGCTTGAGCAGTAGTGGACTGAGCTTGGTCAAAAGCCACCATAGATTTGAGTTGCATTTTGGAGAGGTTCGCCTTTCCAAACACAGGGCAGCTTATGGTTTGATAGGAGGTTCTGATGCTAGGATGAACTTTGTTGAGCATTCGATAAATCCCTTGATTTTCAAAGATGCGGGAGAGAAGGATTGCATATGTAATAGTTTTAACAGAAACGACATCAATACCATTTTCTTTGAAATGGTCGAAGAGAAGAGAGGGAAGATTGACCTTTATACCATAGAGCAGATGGGTGAGCAGAAAACAATGCATCTCAGAGATGGAGTCTTTGGACCCAGCTTTGTGGAGAACGGCCTTATTCAAGATTTGATTAAGAACTCTGTCTTCGTCCTTCATGATAGCAGCACGAAAGAGTGCATTTGGCTGAGTATCGGGATTTCTCAGGAAGTTAAAGACGTCTTTTCCTCCAAACTTGTTATGCCAAGTTTTGAAATAGGTGGCACCGAGAGATAGACACCCAATAGCAGAAGCTATAGACACTTTGGAGACTTCAACCTTCTGTGTCCCCATAACAAACCCGGAAATGAGACCTTCTTTTTCCAGGTGAGCGGTCATCCAAAACTCAGTGAGAATTCTTGGATAGACTTCTGGATAGTTGATGAAGAAATGATCCCATCCAGCACCAATGATGTAGATTCTAACGTCTGCTCCTAATCTGGCTAGTAGATTCAGGTCGATCTGGTCGTCAATGTTGATCTGGCAGTTGCAACACCCTTTCCCGAGTGTCACATTCCCGAACGTTTATAAGGCCGAAAATATTATTTAATGCGGAAAATACGGTTTTCTTTTTTTTTTCTTTTCACAAGATGCAATAGGATTTTGTAAAGGTAAATAATACTAATAAACGAACTTAGGTTCGCCATGTATTTCTAGAACATACCACAGAACAGAAACAGAAATGGAAACGTCAACATTATTATATACAGACATAGGTCTAATGTATAACTAATACAATAAGAAATACAGACATAGGTCGTAGCTCCCAAAAGTACTACAAAAACGACATAGTCTGGCCGACAACAAAACTAGACCACAAAAAGAAGGTCCTCCTCTGGCTCAAAGGAACTACTGGACTGAACCATCATCACGTCCATCTGTTCAAACAGCAACAGCAAGTACCAACAGAAAACATACAGATATGGGTGAGATTCCCGTTCATCAACACAGCAAAACAGCAATAGTAAAAACGGGACGACTCACCGGGTAACCACGTACCCAACATGCTTACAAGAATTCTCAATGTCAAACATATTAAGCAGTTGACAGCATAATATCATGTTAAGCAGTTAACATCATAAAATAAGGTATTCTTAAACAGTACAACGATGTATAACAGTAAATGTAAACATCAATAGCCATGCAATGCAATGCAATGTATATGACTCAATGTCAATGTCACTGGGTACTACTCTGACCCCTACTCCATGGAGCTAACAAAACAGTCGGAGAGAGTGAATGGGAGGACATGTTCCGTGCGCGCCAGCCTTGGGCAAGATGCTACAACATTCGTAACGTGCATGTATCTGGCTTTTACGAAAACACTCTCAACCAAACATGAAAAGTACGGCATCTAGTAGAGGATATCAGTGTATTGCACGGATTCGCCACGACACAGAAGAGCTACCAACTGGTCACATGTAAGCCCTTCCAACCCTAATACCTCCCAAAAGACCATTGAAGATCGTCACCGTAAGATTCGCACCCGCATCAAGGTGTAAGCTCAACTCCTAGGCTCAAGGCCTTACAACTATGCAAATGATATGCCAATGCTTACACAAAGCAGATGCGATCAAGCAATGTCTATCCCCCGGATAAACCTCGAAGTCTACTAAGGTTCTCTACCTTAGGAACTATACGTGTCTTTTGAAAGCATAACCTTTATCCACCGGATAAATCTCGTGATTCCTCCGGGATCGAGTCATCACAAGACTGAAACAATTGAACGACTGAGCGGGGTCCGAATCACCGGTCCGTCATCGAACTACTGTCTCAAAACCCAAAACATTTGTAAACCAGAACAACTTCTCAATTGAAAACTCATTTGATTTGAAACAATCTTTGAAACACTTACTTGCTCTATTTTTAGCATTTTCTGAACATGTAATTCGCTTAGCGAAATTTCATTCGCTTAGCGAAATTGAAACAATAATGCCTCTTTTGGAACTCCTCTGGATCGCTCGGCGAGTCATAAATCGCGTAGCGAAATGCATTGGATTCGCTTAGCGAATATGAATTCGCTTAGCGCAATTTCAGACGGTTAAACCTCTTTGTAAACGCGAAATGTATTGTATTCGCTTAGCGAATATGAATTCGCTTAGCGAAAGTTCAGACGGTTAAACCTCTTTGTAAACGCCTCTGGATCGCTCGGCGAAACAGAATTCGTGTAGTGAAATGCATTGTATTCGCGTAGCGAAATGGAGGCGGTTATACCTCCTTTGGAGACTTCTCTGGGTCGCTCAGCGAGACGTAATTCGCGTAGCGAAACTCGTTTGATTGGCTTAGCGAATATGAATTCGCTTAGCGAAAGTGAGGCAGTGATGCCCAACTTAGGCTTTCCCCTGTTTCCGCGTAGCGAGAGAAAATTCGCTTAGCGAAATGGTTGCCATAAACAAGACATCAACCTTAGGGAACCATTTTGATTCTCTTCATGAAACCACTTCTTTTCTCATTTTGAGTCCCTTGATTAACTATATGGACTAAGGATAAGGTATAAAATATGTTTCACTTTGGTGAAAGCACTTTGAGCTTTAATTTCCATTCAAAGACACTTAGGGTTTTCTTTGAAAAACACAAGTTATTGAAAACACTTTTTTTACATCAAAACTTGACTTAATCAAGATCTACTCATGTTCTTCCCTTTTCTCAAAGCCATGGCTAAAAGCCAACTAGGAATCAATGTGAAGTTTTACTCCATCAACCAAACAAAATATGGCTCACAATACTTACACAATCATGATAACCATAATACACATTACTACATCATAATCAAACATCCAAGTCCATCACACATTATGGTCTCATAATCAACAATAAAAGTCCATACTTGATCTAGTGATCAAAGTAGGTTTTTCAACATACATGAAAATGATTTTCATCAATCATATCATCATCAACTTATGCTAAAGCACACTACAACATACTCAAGCATAAACACATCATAACAATCTTGTTCTCCAAGAGAACTTAACAAGACTTAACACATAAAAGTGAACCCAAACTAAAGGGTTTCACCCACACATAAATTTAAACAACCATTCTCACTACCACCATCTTGGTGTGATGAGGTTCTTCTCCCCATACCTCTTGATGAGCAGATTCCCGGATCAAAGTCGGTTGATCGGTTTCTGAACTTCCTGATAATCGTCAACAACTACACAACACAACAATTCAACATTAAACAAAAATCAAAGCCAAACTCAACTATTACAACAAAGAGGGTTTCGACCACCCTAGGTTAAAAAGGTTAGAAATTGGTTTTGGTTTCCATTTCATGGATTCAAAGGCATTAGGAAAACTAAGGATGAAATCTAGTGTTAAAATCAAAACTTGATGAAAACACTATTCATCATCTTCCAAAAGGGTTCAGCCAAAAATGCTTTTTGAGCTATGATGAGAGTTGAATCATAAGCTCTTGGGTTTAGGTAGAGGTTGATGATGTGAGTTCAAAGAACTTGGTCTTACCTCAAAAGGATTTTTCTACAATTTCCTATGGATTTTCAAAGTTTTGGATCTAAGAAATTCTTTTCATGAAAATGAAGATTGATCTTGAAATAAAGAAAGATTCAAGAAGCTAAGAGATCATAGAAGTGATCTTACCTTGAAATGAAGAAAGATTGCTCAAGGAATCAAGTGAATCCAACAAAAACTCAAGCTTTTCTAGGTGAAAATGGAGTTTTCTCTCAAGAACAACTATGGAACTCTATGGTGTGAGGGGCTGTGCGAAAATGATGAAGTGAGGGGCTGAGTTCAGCCTCTTAAAAGTTCACTTAAGGGTAAAAAGGTCATTTGCCAAAAGGGTATAATGGTAAAAGTGTAAAAGACTAAGGTTAGGGGCATTTTGGTCATTTTGCGTCCAGATATTTCCGAACGTCATGATGACTCTGGCATACTCTCCCAAGTGTCCTGGGATGATGTGATATCAAGATTATCTTTTGGCGAGTCCCGGTAAATCCATATGTGGCTCCGTTCGTCACCCGATTGAGGATTCCGCTCAAACGAAGGTCAGGAAGTGATTTTTCTGAAATTTTTACGAAATTTAACCAAAACGTAGATAATCGAATTCTAAGACTTACTGTCTCATTCACGGGTCCATCTGAGGTCTTCTGAGCAGCAAAATCATACTGTCAGTGTAAAAACGCAGACCGGACTCCGTTTGAGTTTTCGACTCAAAACTTAATCGTAGCTTTCTACGATATCGTCGAGCATGACTGTGGTCTCGGAATATTTTATTTCTATTCCTAAGACCTCGAATAAAATAAAGACATTAAAATACTAAAGAATTAGAAAGCGTGAAAACCGGGGCGTTACAGCAGTTGTCTGGAATCTCGCGAATTGGATGACCAAGAGGTGAAGTGGTCTCTTGAGGAATGCTGCTTCTTTCTCCAGCTGAACGCAGATTTCTTCCCATTTTTCATACGAGAGAGAAGAGAGTGAAGATGAAGAGTTGCGAGAGAAGATTTCAAAGAGAGGACATTTGGTGAGGTTTGAGCTCACGGGTTGAGGTTAAAAAAGAGAAGAGAAAAGTAACCGAGACATCAGAGAAAGTAATCATGGTTAAAGAACCATGATGACTAGCGGTTACCGAGGGATGCTACTTAAGAGTGAAGTAACAGACGCACGCCATTTGACGTGACCCGAGAGTGCTGACTCAGCAAAGAAGTTATGTGGGAGGACAGATAAAGAGTTTTTAAGCGAAAAACATTTATGACAAATAATAAATATCACACAAATAATGATGTAAGCTGATAGAAAGCAGTAAATGGACGCAACCATTTTATGCGCATGTTTTTCTGACACAAGCGTTTATTGGACGCAAGGTCATTCAACATAGAGCATGTTGAGCGGTTTTCTTATTAAAGAAAATCTATCCTCTGCAAGAGGTTTTGTGAAGATATCTGCCTACTGGTGGTCAATATCCACAAATTTTACATCAAACACACCTTTTTGAATGTAATCTCTGATAAAGTGATGTTTGATTTCTATATGCTTAGCCCTCGAATGCAATATAGGATTTTTCGATAGATTTATTGCAGCAGTATTATCACAATAAATTGGAATCTTACTTTCATGAATATTGTAATCTTCCAGTTGATGCTTAATCCATGAAAGCAGTGAGCAACAACTAGCCGCAGAGATATATTTAGCTTTAGCAGTTGATAAGGCTATAGTACTCTGTCTTTTACTGGACCATGAGATGAGATTAGTTCCAAGATAATGGCAGCCACCACTTGTACTTTTTCGTTCAATTCTATCTCCAACATAGTCAGCATCACAATATCCCATTAATCTGTACTTATTGGTTTTCTCATAAAATAAATCCAGATTAGAAGTACCTTTTAAATATCTAAAAATTCTCTTGACAGCAGTTAAATGATTTTCACATGGATCAGCTTGAAAACGTGCACAAAGACATACACTAAACATTATATCTGGTCTGGACGCAGTGAGATACAAAAGAGATCCGATCATACCTCTGTAAACCTTTTGATATACCTTTTTATCTTTGTTGTCTTTGGTCAGAATGGACGTTGGGTGCATAGGTGTACTCATTGGCTTGCTATTATCCATTTGAAATTTCTTCAAGAGATCTTTAGTGTACTTGGTCTGGCGAATGTACACACCCTTTGAGGTTTGTCTGACTTGTAGACCCAGAAAGAATTTGAGCTCTCCCATCATGCTCATTTCGAATTCTTTCGTCATAAGATTAGAAAATTCATCAACATAGATTTGAATTATTATAAAATTATCTTTATTAGTTTACTTAAACAAAGAAATATCTACCGTTCCAATACAAAAGCCATTTTCCATGAGGAAGGAGCTGCGTTTCTCATATCAAGCTCTAGGAGCTCGTTTGAGTCCATATAAAGCTTTCTGAAGCTTATATACGTACTCAGGATGGGAATGATCTTCAAACCCAGGGGGTTGCAATACGTAGACTTCTTCGTTAATTAATCCATTCAGAAAAGCACTTTTAACATCCATTTGATATAAGGTTATGTTATGATGAGCAGCAAAAGATAGTAAGATACGAATAGCTTCTATTCTAGCAACAGGGGCGAAGGTTTCAGTGTAATCAATAACTTCTTCTTGACCTTGTGCTACTAACCCTGCTTTGTTTCTCACAACCTTTCCATTTTCATCCATCCTATTTCTAAAGACCCACTTTGTTCCAATAATGGATTTTTCTTTAGGTTCTTGAACTAAGGTCCAAACTTTGTTTCTCTCAAATTGATTGAGTTCATACTGTATAGCCAAGATCCATCCATCGTCCGAAAGAGCTTCATCCACAGTTTTTAGTTCTAACTCAGAGATGAAAGCTGAATCAGCTTGATTTCTGAAGGTTGACCTAGTTCTTACTTTGTCACTGGGTTGACCAAGAATTTGACCTTCAAGATGATAAACTTTGAATTGCCAAGATTTCTGGCTATTACTAGACAAGTGAGGATTGTGATCATCAACTTTGACATCATCGAAGATTTCCTTTCCATTGTTGATGACAACCAAATGATGAGGTTGCCTTTCGAAGATCTTATGGTTGAATTCAAAGCACGATAATTTCATGCTCTTCTTATATGGATAAAATGAATCAACAGAAAACTGAAGAAAGTAAGAAAATGGAAAGAAAGAGATGGTGTGGGCGCCACAAACCAAGAAGGTTTGATAAGCCAAGTGATGTTCGTCCCAAGAACCTTGGATTCTTGATAAGAACTTAGCTTGGTTCAACCAAGAACCTAGGAAAAACAATTCTCACAAATGGAATTAATCCAAATTCAACATCCAAGTTGTCTTATTCATCATCAAAGGCACATACACATAGGAATTGGGGCTGCCAAGAGTTGGCTTACGCAAGTCATCATAAGATTCCATAACCCCCTAATAACTCTCATGAATATGCCACTAATTGGTTAAATGATGACAACAATAAGTGGCCTATTCAATTCAGCCCCTTCACACCCCTCCTAGGACAAGTCGCTCCCTATTCTATTCAACCCCCTTCACGCCCCATCCTCAAAAGAATCCTAGGATAAGTTACAACTCCTACATTATTAGCTTAATTCATGACACTAAAGCCTAACTTAAATAACCACCAACAATTTAAGTCAGCCCAAAACCCCCTAATTATCACGCCTAGCATCTCATAATTATGGGTGGTTACACTTGCTTTTCAAATTAAAAGTGTAAGATCCATAACTTACAATTTATTCACTCTACTAAATGAGGAGTTTCTTATAACATGCAAGCCAAAGATTCCCTCCTCCAAGACCCTCTAAAATTCGTGTAAACCATGGGCAAGAAAATGGACTAGACCATCATGAAACTCTCTTAGTGTATCCCACTAAGTGACCAAAATTGGATCCACTCATATAACCCATTACACTTATTGAATTGAAATAAAACCAACAAACAAAAATGTGATGCACGCCCCTTATCATCATCATTGGCCTTCTAGTTGACAAAGATAAGTCACCAACTTGGGCTCCATTACTTCTTGACTTGCTCTTGGGCTTGTGTCCATTAAAATATCCACGATTTGATTTAAAACTTGTTGGGCTTTCTTAGCTTTTGCTCTTGCCATAGGCCCACCAAGTCTTTGTAGGGCTTCTTGGTCCATGTTCCTTAGTGGGCTCATATCATACCCTCCTTCTTTAAATGAATTCGACCTCGAATTCACCTCCTTCATAACCTATGTGAAGAAAAAAAATCAATTACATGAAGAACAATGTCAACCCTTCCACCGGGGTCAAATGGAAATTGAGAGAAATCACCGATTGTAGCAAGTAGGTGACAAACAAGTTCATCTTGTGCAACCAACATCCCAACACATTCGTAGCCATGGTAGGGAATTTTAAAGGAAAGGACAAAGTTATACTGCATGAGTTGACATATATGACCAAATGTACCTTCCTAGGCTTGATCTTGGTGACAAAAGAGAAAGTACTTTGTCTTTGCAATGACTCCAAGGCAAATTGAACCTCATTAATATTCTCCTCATCACAAACAAAGTACGGCTCTTTTTGAAACAAAACAAGCCCCTCAAACAATTAGGAGCATCATATGGAAGCTTAGAAGAATTCACAAGAATAGGTAGAGTAAGAAGGGGTGTAGTAGTGAACCCATCAATTAATGCCACATGCAAACCTTTAGTGCTCATAACAAATCTCAAAATGCTAACTTTATTTTGGATAAAAGAGTAAGTGGCCAAGTTAGCAAACTAGCCTTCTCTTAGACATTCAACACAAACTTCCAAATTGCAAGCACAACAACACACTTCTCAAGGAATTCATTCAAGTCCTGGCTGCTAATCCTCAAATCAAGTGTAGAAGAATAGTTTGTCTTAAACACATCATGCTTTACGGTTTCAACACTTAAACTAGATTTACGGAGATAACACAAATTAGGCATTTTAACATGCAAATTTGCAAATCTAGCAAGCATAGAAGGAAAGCATTTCCCAAACAATTTAACAAGAAATATATCAATTGAAGAAGTGGAAGGCTTAAATATGTAAAGGGTTAAACCGATAAGTGTTTCACTTGATTCAACTTCTTCAAGACCCAAAATAGCCTTGCAAGCATCCTTTTGAGGAACCTTTGGAAACACATCACCAAATTCCTGCAAAAGATTTCCAACACCACTAGGCAAAAAGAGTTCATTAGGAGCATTAGCTTTCAAACAAAATTCCCTACAATAGAGCATGTATAGGGGCTGCCTTGAGACCAATGCACTTTTCAGCTCACTCTTTGTTGCAAGAAAACTCTCCTTACTCTCTTTTTCCACTCGATTTTTCACTTCCTTTTTCTCATGATTTTTTTTTTGACTTTTCTTCACTCTTTTTGTCAATTTCTTTTTCACTCTCTTTTTCTTTTCTCTCTTGCTCTCTCTTTTCTCTCATTTTTATTTGATCCTCACTAACTTGCTTTAGAGATAAGGAAGATTTTGATGATGGAAATTTTGGAGAAAAAGAAGAAGAATATTTGAACTTCCTCCTCTTAATTTGTTGCTCCACCTTGATTGCTTATTGTACCAAATCCTCAAGCTCCACATAATTTTGTAATCTCACTATGTCTTGAATATCTTGATTCAAGCCATGGAAGAATCTTGCCATGGTAGCCTCCTTATCTTCTTGAAAATTGGACCTAAGTAAGGCCAACTCCATCTTCTTGAAGTATTCAACTACACTTTTGCTCCCTTGGGTAAGTCTATGCAATTTGTTGTGAATGTCCCTTTGATAATGATTTGGGACAAATCTCTTTCTCATGACATACTTCATCTCCTCCCAAGTGTCTGTGACCTGTCCTCCATGTCTCCTCCTTTCTTGTTGTAATTGGTCCCACCACACAATGGCATATTCTTTTAACCCAAGGGCGGCTACTTTCACCTTCTTGCTTTTATTGTAAGAATTACAATCAAAAACCCTTTCTATTTTAAACTCCCACTCCAAGTAAGCCTCCGTATCATTTTTCCCAAGAAAGGGAGGAACTTTGATCTTGTCCCCCTCAAGCCTTTCATCACGCCTCCATCCCCTATGTCCTCCTCCTCTATGCCTTCCTCCTCTAGGCCTTCCTCTTTCACTTTCATTGCCACTAGACTCATCATTTTGAAGGTTAGCAAGTTGTTGATCATAGTTGGCTTGCATTTTCTCCATTTGCCCTTGAAGGGCTTGCATTTGAGTAGTCATTCGTGCAAGAATGACCGCGGACCTTGGTGAAGGTGGTGGACTTTCTCCATTGTGTGCCATGATTTGTGTTTCCTCATTACACTCCCTCACTTGTCACACAAATGAATTTCACTCTTTTGGCTTTTTCCACACAAGAAGTAAATTGGCACTCTTGCCTTTTTCCTCTCAAATGTTCTCCTTTAGTTCTTAGAGGAATCAAGTACAAAACACAAAAATTATCAAAACAAGGACAACAAAGAAAAGGCTAGAAAAGAAAAGGTTTAGAAATAAGAAACAACTCAATTGAATTTCTCTCTTCTCTTTTTTTTTTTCCTACTATTCATGAATTTTTTATTTTTTTTTATACATGTTGAAGAGAATCACCCTTGAAAACCTTGTTTTTGGAGCAATACACAATAACCACGAAATTTCCCTTCAAGAATAGAATCAAAGTAAATTTTTTTTGGTTTTTGGAAAGAAAAGAAGAAAGAGCAGAAGATGAAGAACAAAGATAGATTCAATAACACAAACACAAATTCAACCAAAACCTAAGCTTTGATACCACTTAATGACAACCAAATGGTGAGGTTGCCTTTCGAAGATCTCATGGTTGAATTCAAAGCATGATAATTTCGTGCTCTTCTTATATGGATAAAATGAATCAACAAAAAACTGAAGAAAGTAAGAAAATGGAAAGAAAGAGATGGTGTAGGCGCCACAAACAAAGAAGGTTTGATAAGCCAAGTGATGTTCGTCACAAGAACCTTGGATTCTTGATAAGAACTTAGCTTGGTTCAACCAAGAACCTAGGAGAAACAATTCTCACAAATGGAATTAATCCAAATTCAACATCCAAGTTGTCTTATTCATCATCATAGGCGCATACAAATAGGAATTGGGGCTGCCAAGAGTTGGCTTACACAAGTCATCATAAGATTTCATAACCCCCTAATAACTATCATGAATATGCCACTAATTGGTGAAATGATGACAACAATAAGTGGACTATTCAATTCAGCCCCTTCACACCCCTCCTAGGACAAGTCGCTCCCTATTCTATTCAGCCCCCTTCACGCCCCATCCTCAAAAGAATCCTAGGGTAAGTTACAACTCCTACATTATTAGCTTAATTCATGACACTAAAGCCTAACTTAAACAGCCACCAACAATTTAAGTCAGCCCAAAACCCCCTAATTGTCACGCCTAGCATCTCATAATTATGGGTGGTTACACTTGCTTTTCAAATTAAAAGTGTAAGATCTATAAGTTACAATTTATTCGCTCTACTAAATGAGGAGTTTCTTATAGCATGCAAGCCAAAGATTCCCTCCTCCAAGACCCTCTAAAATTAGTGTAAACCATGGGCAAGAAAATGGACTAGACCATCATGAAACTCTTTTAGTGTAGCCCACTAACAAAGTGACCAAAATTGGATCCACTCACATAACCCATTACATTTATTGAATTGAAATAAAACCAACAAACAAAAATGTGATGCACGCCCCTTATCATCATCATGGACCTTCTAGTTGACAAAGATAAGTCACCAACTTAGGCTCCAATCCTTCTTGACTTGCTTTTCGGCTTGTGTCCATTAAAAGATCCACCATTTGATTTAAAACTTCTTGGGCTTTCTTAGCTCTTGCTCTTGCCATAGGCCCACCAAGTCTTTGTAGTGCTTCTTGGTCCATGTTCCTTAGTGGGCTCATATCAATTGTTGGTTGGACGATGATCATTCAGATCCAGATCTGCAAGAGATTCGTCCAGCTCTAATAATGTCTTATAAGGCTTCTTGTCATCAAATTTAACATGAATAGATTCTTCGACAATTAATGATCTACAATTATAAATTCTGAAAGCTTTAGATGTTTCAGAGTATCCTAAGAAAATGCCGTTATCAACTTTGGCATCAAATTTTCCTAGATTATCTTTAGTGTTTAATATAAAACAGGGACATCCAAAGGTATGAAAATATGATATGTTGGGTTTTCGTCCTTTCCACAGTTCATATGGAGTCTTTTTCAGTATTGGTCTTATGTATACTCTATTTTGAATATAGCATGCTGTGTTAACAGCCTTAGCCCAAAAGTTCTTAGAGATAGAGTTATCATTAAGTAATGTTCTTGCCATCTCTTGAAGAGACCTATTCTTTCTCTCAACGACTCCATTTTGTTGAGGTGTTCTAGAGGCAAAGAAATTATGAAGAATACTGTTTTCTTCACAGAATAGTTGGAAGTTAACATTCTCAAACTCTCCTCCATGATCACTTCGGATTGAATTGATACATATACCTTTCTCATTCTGAATCCTTTTATAGAATATTGAGAATACCTCAAAAGACTCGTCTTTGTGAGCTAAGAACATTACCCTTGTCCATCTAGAATAATCATCAATAATGACAAGTCCATATTTCTTTCCACTTAGGGAGGCAGTCCTTGTTGGACCAAACAAATCTAAATGTAGCAATTCTAAAGGTCTGGATGTTGAAACAATATTCTTTGAATTAAAAGAATTTTTAACTTGTTTCCCTTTTTGACAGGCATCACAGAGAGCATTCGATTTATAGGCCAGCTTTGGTAATCCTCTTACGAGGTTTTGCTTTTGTAGCTTTGAGATTAATCTCAGGCTTGCATGACCAAGTTTCTTGTGCCAAATCCATTGCTCATCATTCACAGACATTAGACATGATACATTTTGATTAGAGAGATCCTCTAAGTCAATTTTATATACATTGTTTTGCCTTTTACCAGTAAATAGAGTGGCCTCATCAACATATTTGACTATACATTTATCTTTATTAAAAGACACTACAAACCCGCTGTCACACAATTGGCTTATGCTAAGCAGATTGTGTTTTAGTCCTTCAACTAACAAAACATTATTTATAGAGGGAGAGTTATTCTTACCAATTTTACCAATACCTATAATCTTTCCTTTTTAATTGCCATCGAAAACAACTGATCCTTCAGACTTTGGCTTTAGGTCTAGGAACATAGACCTTTCTCCTATCATGTGTCATGAGCATCCACTATCCAGGTACCATGATTGGTGTTTTCTTTCTGTTGTCAAGCAAGTCTGCAACAGAGATTATTTTACTTTTAGGTACCCAGATAGACTTGGGTCCTTTTTGGTTAGTTGCAGGTAACTTATAAGTTCTAGCTTTTCTTTTGTGCAAGCATCTGGACGCAGAGTGTCCATTTTTACCACAAATAGAACAATACATTACTCTTTTTGTCTCAGGCTCAGGATATGAGATGATTGAAGAGGTAGATTGTTCCTCTTCTTCAGAAGAATCTTCAGGGAGATGATTTTGAGACCAGAGACATAGGTTGGCCTCTTCTTCGTTTTTCTCTTCTTCAAAGGAGTCAAGATCTTCCCATGTTGCCATGAGATTCTTGCTTTTCTTTTTGAAGAAATTTTTCTTGTCTTTCAGCTGAGGGCACTCAGCCTTGAAATGGCCTGGTTTCTTGCACTCATAGCAAACCATTGGATTTTTATCCTTGGTTTCACCATGGTCTTTTACATTTTTCTTTGTAACTGGTCTTCTTCTCATATTTTTCTTTTTCAGAATACGTTCAAGTTTCTTTGATATGAGAGACAACTCATCATCAGATTCTTCTTCTTCATCTTGATCATTTTCATCACTGGAATCATTAGCTTTGTGATCTTTCGAGATGCTGGATTTTTGGCTTTTTAAGGCAATAGTTTTGCCTTTCTTTGTAGGGTTGTCCTGGTTGAGCTCCTGCTCATGAACTTGAAGAGTTCCCACAAGATCATCTAAAGTCAAGGTTGACAAATCCTTGGCTTGCGTGATTACAGTGATGAGTGGTCTCCATTCCTTATGTAGACTCCTGAGGATCTTCATAACATTTTCTTTTGTAGTATAGACCTTTCTAAGAGATTTGAGATTGTTGATGATAGTTTGGAAATGACCTATCATATCGACAATGGTTTCTCCATTTTCCATAGTGAACATTTCATATTGGCTCATAAGAATAATGATCTTTGAGTCCTTTACTTTGGATGTTCCTTCATGAACATTTAATAGAGTATCCCAGATTTGTTTTGCAGATTCACATGCATGAATCTTTTGGAACTCGTCTGGACTAAGAGCACACATCAGTGTGTATCTAGCTTTGTAGTTCTTCTCCATCCTTCTTCTCTTATCATCAGTCCACTGAGACTCATCTTTCTCAGTGCCATCAGGATTATTGACAATGTGAGGACCGTTCATGATTAATGGCCTGAGTGCAGAGCTAGTACTGAATATGAATCCTTTGAATCTTTCTTTCCAGTAGAGGTAGTGAGTGCCATTGAAAAATGGCAGTCTTGTCAAGGAGGTACCTTCAAAAACAGGTTGACTCCAACTGGGCATCCGTTGGCCTGCCATTGAGCTTTGGATATTTTCCTCAAGCACGACTAAATGCTCAACCTAGAGGCTGAGCTCTGATACCAACTGAAAGTGAAACAGGGAAACACAAGAAGGGGGGTTGAATTGTGTTTCTTAACCAATTTTCGAAAACCTTTTTCAAGCAAACGTTTTAAGGCAGGTAAGATGAAAGAACACACCAAAACGATTACAAGCGTTTAAGATACTTTTTTTTTCAATCCCCAAGTTAGTAATAAATAGAAACTTAACAAGATAGGGATAGAGAGATTCACACAGAGATATATCTTGGTTCACTCTTTCAAATCGAAGAGCTATGTCCAGCCCCTTCCCTCAGAAGGTTTTTTCACTAAAACTCTTAGCACTTTTCACAAGCTGTTTCCAAGTCTCTCCAAGACTACAACTCCAAGTATTCTACACCTCTCCAGACTACAAGTATTCTTTTACAGACAAGCCTCTTCATGCTCAACAAATCCTAAGATTTGAGAGGGGTTTTTCTGAGCTTTTTACAAACTCACTACAGTCAGAGTTTTACACGATATAGCTCTTTAATAATCTATTTGCAACTTCACAATGAAAGAATGAGAAGGTTTACATATCAATGAAAGCTTTGAGGCTTTTTTGTTTGCACAATGAATTCTCTTGAATATTTTCTTGTTCGTATGTTCTCTACTTTCTTCTTCAAAGCAGGGTCTTCTTAGAGCTTTGTCTTGACCTTCTGATTTCAAAAATAGTGGGAAAACTTTTCCGTTTAGACACATTCAAATATCCGTTAGGCACAGAATCATTTGCCAGTTGTTCTCCGTTTGTAATTGTCCTTTTAGAATGAGGAGGTTGTAGCAACTTGAATGGTAGCAGACTGATTTTGCTTTTATGGCCTACAAGCGTTGTGCTCTACGTGATTTGCTTTGCTCTACGTGGTTTGCTTTGTACGACGTTCTTACCGTCTTTTGTCGTATGTAAACAAGATATTTTCTTATAACCAAGACTTTTGAATAAGAAAGCCACATCATCAATAAAATGAAGTTAGTGGACGCACAGGCATATACAAAAAGGTTGGACGCACAATTTATATAGACAGTTGGACGCACAAGTAGTGTAGCCAATTGGACGTTTAAATTAGTGTAAAAAATTGGACGCACAATATGAACAATTGGATGCACAGTATGTATAAGCAGTTGGACGTTTAAAGCAGTGTAAATAATTGGACGCACAAAACTATATGAACATTTTTTGTATGTAAACTTTTACCACTATAGACCAACAGATTATTTGGACGAACCATGTAGTTTCTTTGGACGGAGATATTGTAGTGAGCTTTTTGTCCTTTAAGAGCTTGGTGAAACTTTGGTTTTGGAGAACTATCTGAAGTCAAAAACATACAAAGGTCTTTTGACCTTATGGATTAGCATAAACTTGAATTCAAGTAAGTTCAATAAACATATAATAATTTTGTTAAACATTAAAACTTTTAGGGCTCATTAGCCATTACCGTTTTAGTTCTAACACTTGCTGTTGCTGCTTAAGCAGATGGAGGTGACGACGGTTCAGTCCAGTAGTTTCTCTGAGTCCGGAGGGAGACTCCTTTGCTGTTTAGTTTTGTCTTGGCCAGACTGTGTCAGTATCTGTAGTACCTTTTGGGAGCTGTGACTCCTCGTACTTTATTATTTCTATTGTCAGTTATGCATTAAACCTATGTCTATATATAGTACTATTTCTGTTTTCTGTTCTCTGTTTCTGTATTTCTAATACAGTATGTTCTAGAAATGCATGGTGAACCTAAGTTCTTTTATTAGTATTATTTACCTTTACTAATCCCATTACATCTTTGTGAAAAGAAAAAAAAAGACTTGTATTTTCCACATTAATAAATATTTTCGGCCTTCTAAACGTTCGGGAATGTGACACTAGGTAAAGGGTGTTGCAATCAACATCATTTATATTCAAATAAATATCTCGACACCTCAAGTATTTAATCATGTCAACCATTGATGCTCTATGCAATGCAACTCCATGGACATGACTCAGTGATTCCCGGAACCACTTGACTTGACTCCTTGGTTCCAAGAACCGATGTGAATCCCAGATCCACTAAGGTCTATGAGCTCATATCCATGCAATGGCGTCCCATTGCCTTCCCCATCCCAGATGGAGGTATCTAATATCTCATCCCAGATGTGGATACTTTTTAAAAGTCTGATATCTCATCCCAAATGTGATATCTCTCATCCTATTCCTGGAATAAAATGTATACCGTCAACCCTTCCCGGAAGGTGATGACAAACTCATGCATAATGCAATATGTCATCCCAGATGACTACCAAAATATTCTAATACTCCATGCATCAATAACAATGATATATCTCATGCCAAAACAACATTTAGGCATTCTAAATCCCATATAATGAACACATATTAATTTAAAATAACCACAGAAGTCTTAAAACATGTAATCATACAAAACTATCAACGCATAACATATTAATTTATAATTTATTGTAAAACCCCCGAATCAATTTAGAGTTCTTGAACCCTAACATAGATAATCCCAATTTTCTCCAAATCAAACACACAAAATGCATTATTGGTTTTAAGACGCAAAAACCCAAATATTTGTACCATGAAAGGGTGAGAAAATGTGTTTTTACTCACCTCTTGAAGATCTCAAAAAGCTTTAAAGCGTTTCCAATGTGTGAATCCGATTTATCCTAATAATAGAACTCCTCCTTCTATCACAAAAAACACGATTTCCTGTTGCTCTCCTCAGTTGCGAAGCTTCCCACTCTTCTTTTATTTTGCTGACGGCGTTGCTACCCTTTTGTTTTAAAACTCAAACTTGTGCGGCGTGCTAGGAGCCCTCTTCCTACTACACAAGTTTTCTTCATTGGACAATCTTTCAAATTCGATTTATAATATCACGGACCCTAATAGACTTTTATTATGAAACCAACTTTATTCTTCTAATCATGAAGTTTGCTACATGTGAGTTGCACTAGAGCCTATTCGACCAAAGCCAAAATTATAATTGAATGAAGAAGTGCAACTTCTTCCCTCGTGGGCCTCACGTTTTTTTTTTTTTTTGTTTATAATTTAAAATATTATTTTCTTTTAAATATTGTATATTTGTAATTACTAAATATTTCCAAGAAATTTTTATACTAATAATTTTTTTTTCACAGAACCTCATAATACTTTAATTTTTTTATTAAATTAATTATATTTGGATTTTAAGATGTTACACCATTGGTGTCACGATCTGGTGTTGCCTTCATGTCATCCCGAGCAAATTACAAAATTAACAATCAAATAAATAAAGTAAATGTCATGACACGCAGGCCGTTTTTATAAAATAAATACAATAAATCACGACCTGCAGGCCGTATTTACCAAATAAAGTTAAAGACCAAACCTAGGGTCATAACCGTATACCGCATGTAATGCCCCGATTTTCACGTTTTCTAATTCTTTAGTATTTTAACGTCTTTATTTTATTCGAGGTCTTAGGAATGGAAATAAAATATTCCAAGACCATGGTCATGCTCGACGATATCGTAGAAAGCTACAATTAAGTTTTGAGCCGAAAACTCAAACAGAGTCCGGTCTGTGTTTTTACATTGACAATATGATTTTACTGCTCAGGAGACCTCAGATGGACCCGTGAACTAGATAGTAAGTCTTATAATTTGATTCTCCACGTTTTGGTTAAATTTCACAAAAACTTCAGAAAAATCACTTCCTGACCTCCGTTCGAGTGGAATCCTTAATCGGGTGACGAACGGAGCCACATATGGATCTACCGGGACTCGCCAACGGATAATCTTGATAACACATCATCCCAGGACACTTGGGAGAGTATGCTAGAGTCGTCATAACGTTCGGAAATATCTGGAAGCAAAATGACCAAAATGCCCCTAACCTTAGTCTTTTACACTTTTACCATTTTACCCTTTTGGCAAATGACCATTTTGCCCTTAATTGAGCTTTTAAGAGGCTGAACTCAGCCCCTCCAGCCCTCATTTTAGCACAGCCCCTCTCCCTTTAGAACTCCATAGTTGTTCTTGAGAGAAACTCCGTTTTCTTCTTGAAAAACTTGAACCACTTGTTAGAATCAATTGATTCCTTGAGCAATCTTCCTTCATGTTAAGGTAAGATCACTTCTAGGATCTCTTAGCTTCTTGAATCTCTCTTTATTTCAAGATCAAACTTCATTTTCATGAAAATCGTTTCTTAGATCCAAAAGTTTGAAAATCCAAAGGAAATTGTAGAAAAATCCTTTTGATGTGGGACCAATTTCTTTGAACTCATTTCATCATTCTCTACCTAAACCCAAGAGCTTATGATTCAATTCTCATCATAGCTCAAAAAGCAAAATATGGCCGAACCCTATGTGATGATGATGAATAGTGTTTTTCATCAATTTTTGATTTCTAACACTTGATTTCATCCTTAGCTTTCCTATAGCCTTTGAATCCATGCAATGGAAAACCAAAATCAATTCCTAACCTTTTTACCCTAGGGTGGCCGAAACCCTCATTGTTAGGATTGTTGAGTTTTGCTTTGATTGTTGTTTAATGTTTGATTGTTGTGTTGTTGCAGTTGGTGACGATTGTCAGGAGGTTCACAAACCGATCAACCGACTTTGATCCGGATATCTGCTCTTCAACAGGTATGCAGGTGAACCTCATCACACCAAAATGGTGGTAGTGAAGAAGGTTTTTTAATTTTATGTGTGGGTAAAACCCTTTAGTTTGGGTTCACTTTTAATTTTTAAGTTTTGTTAAGTTCTCTTGAAGAACAAAGTTGTCTTGATGAGTTTATGTTTTAGTATGTTGTAGTGTGCTCCAGCATATGTTGATGATGATGTGATTGAATGAAAATCATTTTCATGTATGTTGAAAAACCTACTTTGATAATTAGATCAAGTATGGACTTTTGTGCTTAATTATGATGCAATGATGTGTGTTATTGTTTATCATAATTGTGTCAGTTTTGTGAGCCATAACATGATTAGTTTGTGAAGCAATCTTCACATTTGTTCCTAATAGACTTTTGGCCATGACCTTGAGAAAAGGAAGAGTATGAGTAGTTCTTGGACAAACCAAAGTTTTGAAGTAAAGAAAGTGTTTTAATAACTTATGTTTTTCAAAGAAAAACGCTAAGTGATTTTGATCCAATGATCAAATGAAATTTAATCTTTAAGTGTTTTCACCAAAGTGAAACATACCATCTATCTTATCATTAGTTCATCTAGTTAATCAAGTGACTTAAAAGTGAATTAATGAATGTTTTCATGAGAATCATTATAGTTCCATAAGGCTTTTCTATAACAAGGTTAATGTCTTGTTTTAAGGCAACTTTTGGCTAAGCGAATTTAATTTTGCTAAGCGAAAACAGAGAAAATCCAAGCTAGGTATCACTGCCTCCTTTTCGCTAAGCGAATTAAGCTTCGCTAAGGGAATACAATGGAATTTCGCTCCACGAATTCTGTTTCGCCGAGCGATCCAGAGGAGTTTCAAGAGAGGTATAACCGCCTCCATTTAGCTAAGCGAATTTAGATTCGCTAAGCGAATACAGTGGAATTTCGCTACGCGAAATATGTTTCGCCGAGCGATACAGAGGAGTTTCAAGAGAGGTATTATTGCCTCAATTTCGCTAAGCGAATGGAATTCCGCTAAGCGAATTTCATGTTTTCAGAAAATGCTAAAAATAGAATAAGTGGTTCAAAAGTTGTTTCAAATCAAATGAGTTTTCAATTGAGAAGTTGTTTTGGTTTACAAAGGAGTTTTTAACTCAACTCGTAAAGTTTTACGTATAAAAACCTAAGTTAAGTAATTAACTTAGAGTTGAAGACAAGGGTTAATTAAGTATGGTATGTGGTGGAACAAGACCATATACTACACCATTGATGACTTAGTACACCAATGACTTGATAAGACATAAACACAAACATGAAACGTTTTGGGTTTTGAAATAGTAGTTCGATGACGGACCGGTGATTCGGATCCCGATCAATCGTTCAATTGTTTCAGTCTCGTGATGACTCGATCCCGGAGGGATCACGAGATTTATCCGGTGGATAAAGGTTTTGTTTTTCAAAGACGCGTATAGTTCCTAAGGAAGAGAACCTTAGTGGAACTCGAGGTTTACACGGGGGAGGTAGACATTGCTTTTCACATCTGCTTTGTGTAAACATTGGCATTTCATTTGTATAATTGTAAGGCCTTGAGCCTAGGAGTTGAGCTTACACCTTGATGCGGGTACGAATCTTACGGTGATGATCTTCAATGGTCTTTTTGGAGGTATCAGGGTTGGAAGGGCTGACATGTGACCAGTTGGTAGCTCTTGTGTGTCGTGGCGAATCCGTACAATACACTGATATCCTCTACTAGATGCCGTAGTTTTCATGTTTGGTCGAGAGTGTTTCCCTAAAGCCAGATACGTGCACGTTACGAATGTTGTAGCATCTTGCTCATGGCTGGCAGAAACCGGAACATGTCCTCCCATTCACTCTCTCCGACTTTTTTTTAGCTCCATGGAGTAGGGGTCAGAGTAGTACCCAGTGACATTGGTATTGAGTCATATACATTGCACTACATTGCATGGTTATTGATGTTTGCATTTATTGCTATACATCGTTGTACTGTTTAAGAATGCCTTACGTTATGCTGTTAACTGTTTAACATGATTTATTTTGAGAATTTTTGTAAGCATGTTGGGTACGCTGTTACCTGGTGAGTCGTCCCGTTTTTACTATTGCTGTTTTGATGTGTTGATGAACAAGAATCTCACCCATATCTGTATGTTTTCTGCTGGTACTTGCTGTTGCTGCTTGAACAGATGGACGTGACGATGGTTCAGTTCAGTAGTTTCCTTGAGCCCGGAGGCGGACTCTTTTGCTGTTTTATTTTTGTTGTCGGCCAGACTATGTCAACTTTTGTAGTACTTTTTGGGAGCTACGACTCCTAGTACTTATTGTATTTCTTATGTCAGTTATGCATTAGCCTTATGTCTGTATATAGTAATGTTGATGTTTCTGTCTCTGTTTTCTATTTTTGTATTTATAATACAGTATGTATGTTCTAGAAATTTATGGTGGACCTAAGTTCATTTATTAGTATTATTTACCTTTACTAATCCCATTACATCTTTGGGAAAAGAAAACAAAAAAAAAAAAAAATCGTATCTTTGGGAATGTGACACTCGGGAAAGGGTGTTACACCGCACATTTAACAAACAATTTATAAATATGCAAAAAGGGGACAAAATCATATTCTCTCCATTAGCACGGTCGTGCTTCACTAAGCACGGCGGTGCTGAAAACTCGCTGATGCTATTCAACATGTGCACGACCATGCTAGAAAGGGGCACGACCATGCTCAAAGTTCGTTGGCATTGTTTGAAAGTAGCACGGTCGTGCCAAACGTTGCACGGCCGTGCTTCGCATTCACTAACGCATATTCAAACGTGCACAGTCGTGCAACAGGGTGTACGGTTGTGCTCAGGATTCCAGAAGCGAATCCTCTTTTGTGTCAAGAGCACAACCAAGCAAATAAACATGTTTAAACAGATTTATATCACTTGCAAATCATACAAACATGCTTTTAAACATACAAATCACATTTAAAAGGAATAAACATGTTTTCATACAAGGGCAAACAATAAGATACACGGCAAACTACGACCAACGCTCCGATACCACTGTTGGGGTTTCAAGAGGGATAATTTTTAAAAACAGTTTTCAAAAACCTCTTGAGCAGAAAAACCTCTTTACTAAAGGCCCACATATCGCACATGAATCACAGGGATATTGTGCTTACCTCTTGAAGCGTAGCTTTACCACGAACAAAGTGAGCATGTCAGCAGCACTGGTAAATCACCAACACTACTACGGTGTGAATGGCAACTTGATCTATACAGCTACAGTGCAACAGATCCAAGGAACACTGCTGCTATAACCACAAAGGGAGAGATTCTTCTATAACTAGTATTGTAAGGTACAAATACATCTACTCAGTCCACGTGAGCAAACCAACGTCAGAGATAGTGTAGTACTAGCTATCAGGAATGGGAGAGGTGCGACACACAGAGAGGGAAAAGAGGGTGTGCCTGTCAAAAGTGTACAGTGGCCGTTATGAATGTTTTGTGTTGTGTGTCACTTAAGTGACGTGCAAAGCTTACTAATAATTGTCACTCACTTAACCTAACCCAGTGGGCTATTATACGCAACAGGCCCAATGTTTAATTATTAATTAAATCATATTTAATTAATCAATTAAAATAATCCTCTGAATATTTGCTTTATGCGTGTGACCCTATAGGTTCTCTATTAATTGGCAATAATATTAATTATTATTAATTATATTAATAATTAATTAATATTTTAAACAATGAGCAGCATCTAGCAATACATAATTGCTACCCAATTAATTAGAATATTGGTGAAATTAAAACCATATTGTAACCATATATAATGTGAAGTCAACGTCTTTTTGTCTCAATGTCTTAATTGGACACAAGACATAAATGTATCATCCTTGTTAAGTCCAATTATTTATTTCTTGATCTAGTAATTGATCTACGATCATGTGGGCTGTAACATCCCATCCCGGTATCACTTTCGTAACCCAAATTATCCCTTTCGAAAATAACTCTATGGAGTAGTTGCAGATATCTGATACCTAAAGAAAATTTTATTAATCAGATGAAAAAAAATTGAAGCTCATCATCTGTAAAAAAAATAATTCAACTTCGCCATAAGGCATATATTCTTTTTAATTTCTTAATACACAACATCCTTAGCCATAGTCAAAAGACTTGACTTAAACATTATAAATCCTAAGAGCTGGTCTGATAAAAGAAAACTCTAAGGACAATACAACATACTACATATCATACGTCTTACTATTGAGGCTGGGCCTCGCCGTCAAAAATCCACACATCTTCGTCGTCAATATCGAGAAGCTCAAGCTACAGAGTCCTGAAGTGACCTAGAAGACCGTTGATAAACATCTGTACATGTATCCAAAAACACAACAGGGTGTCCAACATATATAGGTAAGGGTGAGAAACAAATATATGAACTTGAAATACGACTACTACATACACAATGTACAAAATAACAGGTTCATATATATGCATCAAATACAACTTTTGAGCATGATAAGCATAACACAGAATATCATAACAATAAAGATAAGGCAAAACTAGTGCTTTGGTCCCTTAAGTTAATTTAATTTTTCAAATTGGTCCCTTGAGTTTTTTTTGTGTCAAACAGGTCCTTTAAGTTTTTTAGTGACATCATAATTCATTGATTTAATAGCAAGACCATACACTGTCATGACAACTTAAGGGACCTGCTTGTCACAAAAAAAAAACTTAAGGGACCTGTTTGACACAAAAAACACTTAAGGGACCAATTTGAAAAGTTAAATTAACTTAAGGGACCAAAGCACCAGTTTTGCCTAAAGATAAAGCACAAGGGTCTCGTGCTCAATAGTCATCGTCATTTTTAAAACGTATGCATGGCACTTCCACATATATCATCTAATACTTGATTCTTAATTTCCGGAAATTCCATCACCTTTCAAAAGAGCGGATCAGGCTCGCAATACATTGGCCCTTAGGCAACAATGCGTAGCACCACTGTGCTAGACACAAGTACATGAAATCCCATGACACTACGCGATTCTCACATGGGTGTACACATTAGAGGTACTTAACAACTCGTAATCAGGTCATACTATATTGTCCAACTCAAGACATGCACAATACATTTCTGAACACGTATAACACCATTGTCCATCAAGCCACAATGATACACAATGACTTAAAGTCATCCAGGGTTCCCTGCCCTCAAGGTCCCCTCATTTTAGATAGCACGTCTGCCAAAAAACATATGCATGAGAAAACCTTTGTTTTCGTAAGTTTTTCTGTTTCGTATTGTTATTTCCTAGTTGAAGCACAAAGCTATCAACCACCACAACTTTTGGACTCTTAAGTCTTTTCAACATTACTCAAAAGGGACACACAGTCCAAATAACCAAAAAGGACACATAGTCCAAATAGCTCAAGGACACACAGTCCAAACAGCTCAATCGCAAAACCATAAACTGATGCACCAATTTCGGGTTTTGGATTCTAGAGCATACAAATCGTCCACAAGTTTACAGGGCCACATTACTAACATGGATCCTTGATCCACGTGTTCTGCAGAACCCTAGAACCCCGACATCTCGGTTTCTAGGTTCACATCCAAATTAAATTTTCTCTTTTTGAAATACAAAAACAAAACCCACATCTCCGAAGCTTACACACAAAGTCGTCGGGATCGGTTTTCCATAGGTGAAAACTCTTTGTCAAAACCACTTGTTCTTTTGGAATACTTTTGTAAACTATCAAAACTTTGAAATATAGTTCGCGAAAACTCTTTTTCTTTGATAAAACAGTTTGCTTCTAAAACTAGACCATTTGAAAATACTTTCACTCGAAATGATTCATTTTATCGCTTTCACTCTATTGATGATTTTCTGAAGGTACTTTTCATTTTAAAAGCTTACTTCTCTTGAACTAGAATTGTTTTCAATTTTCTTTCCTGATGTGTTTCTATTTCATTAATAAAATATGTTTCACTTTTTTGTTTCTTAAATAAAATGTTAAGACACGTTGTCTTCAAATTCTTTCTAAAACTTGTAATTTTTATCCGCTTAATAGTATGTCTCAAGCTTTTTGAAGCTTTTACCTTTACTTGGTTTTGAACACTAACCAATGTTAGGTTCCTTAGCACAACATCAACCATCATTTCAGTCAACATACCATATTAAACATAATCAAGCATAATCAAGCAATTAACTAAACATAAAGTAAAACACTCCACAATTAATGACAATACATCCCAACATTACAATTACACACAACTTACAGTGCGCAGCCATCGGAAATCAAGTTCCTCAATCATGAAAGTTGTCCGAATGTAATCCTCCGAATGAACGTCATCCGATTACCTCTTGAAGGTAATCCTCCGAATGAACGTCATCCAATTAGTCCGTAAGTCCTCCGTTCAATTTTCCGAAACACTCACCGACAACCACCTTCAATCAATTAATCCAAACTTTAACAATAACATCAATACATTCCTATGTCTCCTAGGTCCTAGATTCGGCCATCAAGACTTAAAATAGCTAGAGATGTCTAAAAATTTCTAACTCTTGGATGAATGATCCTTAGGTGTACCTAACACTAAATCAAGTCTCTTTACACAAAAACTTGAAACAAAACTCATCATTCTTCAAGATCATGGTTTCGGCCACTTCATGGGAAAATAGGCTAGACATGTTATTTGATTTCATGCTCTTGGATAATGATAGAGGATGATGATACTAAATCATAGAAATTGATTTCACATTAAAAGGATTTTTCTATGATTTTCTATAGATTTTTGAATATTGATTCTAGAAGTTGAAATACATTGAATCGTGACTTGAAAACAAGAATTTAGGGAAGAATCATGAAGTTCATGGATCAAAGGAAGTAATCATATCTCTTGGACGATGAAAATGAGCAAAGTTCCAACACTTTTCTGCACAAAATGTTAAGCTTCTAATTAAAGGAAATGAGAGAAAGTTTGAGAGAAAAATGGAGTTGTGAAGAAAAATGTAACACCCCAACTCGGTGTCACATTTCGTATCCCAAATATTCTTTTTCGGTTAATTAAAAACATTTTCGAAAATAACTCAACATAGTAGTTGCGGAAATCTGATACCAAATTAAAACTTTAACAACCAGAATGAAACAAATTGAACCTCATCATCCATAATAGTAATTCAACTACGCCATAAGGCGTACATCTTTTCAATCTCTTAATATACAACATAATCAGTCACAGTCGAAAGACCTGAATTAAACATAAAATTCCTAAGAGTTGGTCTAATAAAAGAACTCTAAGAACAAGAGAGCATACTGCCTAACATACATCTTACAAATGAGACTGGGTCACACCGTCAACAGTCCACACATCTTCGTTGTCGACATCAAGGAACGCAAGCTACAGGGTCCCGAAGTGACCCAAAGGATCGTTGAGAAACATCTGTACACATATCCCAAAACATAACAGGGTGTCCAACATGTATAGGCAAGGGTGAGATACTCGTTCACAAGTTTATCATAATAGCCACACAAGTAAAACAAAGTACAACTAAGACATCGATATACAACACAGTCATACTATAGAATATCAACATTCAGCGTAATATCACAACAAGATAATCTCACTCTGTGAGATCACACCCATTCATCAAGATCAGTTAAAAGAATGCATGAGACTTTAATCAACTTTCTAATTCATGTTCTCCGGAGATTCCTAACCTCCCTTCATCGAGCGATAGGCCGTGAATACTCCCATAACACAATTGCCCTCATGAGCCGGCCTCTCAATTTAGGTCGGAACTCCAATTGTTCAAGGGTATCACGTCACAACCATATCATGAATAGTCCAGTCTCTGATCGAGTTCATCCATGTTGGGTAGCCAATTACGATGGCACGGGGTAGCGACGCCTCCGGCCTCTTGTGGAGTCTCGAACACAGGATGCCCCTATAGACCTGGTAGTCTTAACTGGCTCATATTCTCAACCGCTTGGATTGTAGCTCGTTTCCAATGGCACGTCGGCCAACTCATGTATGCAACTCATGGTTTTCTGTTTTCTTTTTCGTTCGTTCTTTCTTTCTTGTCAACGCACACAGCTCATGACTCATTTTAAAGGACATTTAGCACATTCATTCAAAATACAGGACACGTAGTCCAAGTTCTCAATTCACGAAGTACTAGGCCAACGTCTCGGACACTAGACTCGCATATAGGACACAAAGTCCATTCATTTCAAAACATAGGACATGTAGTCCGGGTGCTCAATTCACAGAACTCTAGCCCGATGTCTCGATCACTAGGTTCATGTGCTTCACAACGTGAAGGGGTAATCACTAGTTTCATCAAAATTTCGTTTTAGTTGACCAAATCTTGAAAACAAAACTCAAAATCTCTTTCCTATAAACCAAAACTCATTTTCCCTCTAAAACTTATTTCCACAAAATCTTTTCTTTGCAAAGCTATTTCTAAAAGCTTAAATTCTCAAACTTCATTTTCAAACGGATTTCGACTTGAAAATGTCTTTTCTAAAGGTTCCATCATTTGAACATTTTTCTAAAGATTTTCATTGGAGCAATTTTTTTGAAAGAGACTTTCTCTTTTTGAAAGGTCACACACTTTGAGAAGATTCTTTCTTTGACAAAACTAAAATAATTTTCAAGGCTTTCTTTTTGTAAGACATGTTTAGAAAATAATGATAAAACAACTTTTCACTATTTTCCTCACCAACTCTCAACTTTCTAAGTTTTATTCAAAATTCCTTGAGTTCTTAACTTAGTGGCTTTTTAGTAAAATTGGTCATTATACCCTTTAACTTAAAAGCTTTTCATTTCTCAAACCAAAACCTTTCTAAATCTTTGATTAAGACTTTTGAGTAGCTTAATCTTCATTATCAAGCTATAGCCGATGCTATGCTCTCAACCAATCCAGTCAAAGAAATCACAATTCAATATATACATGTATAGTCATCAAAATCTCAAAACCAACATCATACATTTATCTCATCTAGGGCAATAACGCCACAATTCATGTTTCAATATCCAATCACATATTCCCCAACTAAATCAAGCATATACATCACAAGAGAATCATCAACATCACTTCAAATATTATCATCACAATCATACAGCAATCAATCTATGAGGCTATCAAACTCATTGGAGTTAATCTCCCCTTACCTCTTGAAGGTAATCCTCCAGATGAACGTCGTCCGATTAGTCCACAAATCCTCCGATTACTCCCCCGCAACACTCAACAACAATCACCTTCACACAATCAAGTCAGCACTTCAACATCAAAACATAAATCTCCTTACTTTACATGGTCTAGGTTTCGGCCATAGGGACTTAAAATTGGTTAGAGATGTCTAAAATTTTTAACTCTTGCATCAATGATCCTCAAGTATACACAACACTAGATCAAGTTACATCATACAAAAATTGAAGCAAAACTCTTAGCTTCCTAAAAGCTAGGTTTCGGCCACTACTAAGAAAATTGGCTAGGAACTTTCGTTGATGTTTTGCTCTTAGATTCAATGTCAATAGATATCAAATAGGCTAGAACAATTGCCATATAGTAAAAATTGAAGCAAAACTTCATCCTTGCACTATCCCTAGGGTTCAGCCATGTCATAGAAAAATAGGGAGGAAATTTCTTTTAGGTTCATGCTTCTAGATAATCATTGTATACATTATGGTGAGTTCATAAAAATTGGTTTCATGATCATATTATGACAGTGGCGAGTCATGGCATGCTTTCCTAGGTAACATGACCTGATGTGACTTCAAGTTTATCCGTTAGCGGGTCTCGATAAATCCATATTCAGCTTCGTTCTTCACCCGATTTAAGATTTCGCCCGTATAACTTATATTAATTCACTTTTTAGTGCGAAAAATCAATGTTACCAAAATTGTTGGAAATTCGATTCTAAACCTAATTGTTTCGTTTACGAGTCAAAATTAGGTCTTCTGATAAGTAAAATCTTACTGTTAGTGAAAACGCAGACCGGGCTCCGTCTGAATTTTCAAACCAAAATTTAACCGTAACTCCCGATGATAGCGTAGAGTATGAATATGACTTTGGTTTAGTCAAAATCATTTTCTAAAACTCGGATAAAATATAAGTTTATTTATATTCATTTCCGACCTTAGAAAGCAGCGAAAATCGGGGTGTTACAAAAATGGATGATGGCTTCATGAAGATAGCCTTAGGCGTGGGAGAAAGGGAGGGAAAGATGGTCCAAAAGTTTTTCACTTAAGGGCAAAATGGACATTTCAACTAGGGGCAAAAATGTAATTAAAACAAAAGGTTAAGGCATTTTAGTCTTTTCTCAGTGTGAACGCGTTTAAGATATTTTCGTTTTCATCATGACTTGGGTGAGTCACTGGAATGCCTTCCTAGGTGAGTTGACCTGATGTGACTTCAAGTTTATCCGTTAGCGGGTCCCGGTAAATCCATATCCAGCTCTGTTCTTCACCAGATTTAAGATTTCGCCCGAATAAAGCGTAAGAACTTTTTTTTTTTTTTTAAATTTCAAAATTGCCGACATTATTCGAAATGAGATATAAAATCTAACCGTTTCGTTCTTGAGTCAAAATTAGGTTTTCTGATCAGTAAAATCTTACTGTCAGTGAAAATGCAGACTGGGTTTTGTCAGAATTTTCAACCCAAAATTTAACCGTAACTCCCTACGATAACGTAGAGTATAACTATGAGCTTGTTTAATTTAAATTAATTTTCTAAAACCTTGGATAAAATATAAACTCATTTATATAAGTTATCGATATTAAAAGCAATGAAAATCGGGGTGTTACATTACTACCCCCCTTAAAAAGAATTTCGTCCTCGAAATTCGACGTACCTTTTAGAACAAACTCGGGTACTGTCATTGCATGTCCTCTTCTCTTTCCCTGGTAGCATCTCTTGTCCCTTCATCCCATATGACTTTAACTAATAGAATGTTTTTACCTCGGAGTTCCTTAATCCTTCTATCCGCGATCCTTACAGGTAAAGCCTCATACTCAAGGTTCTCTCTCAATTGTATTGACTCTGGTTCTAAGATGTGTGATGGATCGAGGTAACATTATCTCAACTGAGAAACATGAAAGACATCATGAAGATTGGATAGGTTTGGTGGTAAAGCAACATGATAGGCTACAGGACCAATTCGACGAAGAATTTGAAATGGTCCAATGAATCTAGGAGTAAGCTTTCTAGATTTGATTGCTCTGCCGACTCCAGTTCTTGGAGTTACTCTCAGAAAAACATGGTCTCCTTCCTGGAATTCTAAAGGTCTTCTCCTTTTATCGCTATAACTCTTTTGTCTATCTTGTGCGACTTTCATCTTTTCCCTTATCCTCTTGAGTTGTTCCGTCATCTGTTGTACTACCTCCGATCCTAGCACTTGACTTTCTCCTGTCTCATACCAACACAACGGTGTTCTACATTTTCTGCCGTACAACGCTTCGTAAGGTGCCATACCTATACTTGAATGAAAATTGTTGTTATAGGTGAATTCAATCAACGGTAAGAACTCATCCCAACTTCCTATGTTTTCCAAAACACATGCTCTCAATAGATCTTCCAATGATTGAATCGTTGGTTCAGATCCATCCGTCTGAAAATGATAAGCAGAACTCAACATCAACTTAGTTCCCAATGCCTTATGTAACTGCTTCCAGAATCTAGATCTAAATCTAGGGTCTCTGTTGGAAACAATACTAGAAGGCACTCTGTGCAACCTTACCACTTCCTTGATATAGATTCGGGTTAAATTTTCCAACGTGTAACTTTCACCAATAGGTAAGAAGTGAGCACACTTCGTCAACCTATCAATGATTACCCAATTGCATCATGCCTCTTCGTGTTTCTTGGCACCCAACCACGAAATCCATAGATATACCATCCCACTTCCACTCTGGGATATCCAAGGACTGCAACAGTCCTGCTTGCTTCTGATGTTCTATCCTTGCTTTCTGACAAACCAAACAAGCCAACTGTTGACTAACCGGCAAGTGTACCGGATCGTTGCAAGTAATAAACAAGGTAGAGATTACCGAGGTCGAACACAGGGATTGGAGTCCCAATTTGACCAATTTATCAAGAAAATCAAGACGTTGACTAAGTCAAAAGGGAAGAGTTATGAGGAGAGAGAAAATAAAATCAAGCATTAAATCAATAACAATTAAAAGAAGATAATAAAGAATCAAGATAAGATTTGATGATGATTAAGACTCTAAGGTCACGAATCCACCTATCCTATCAAGCAAGCTACCCAAGTGTGTATCCTCTTATCCCTATGTTCAATTCTTTGTCAACCAGGAACCCTCAATTATCCTAATGTCACTGCCACTTTTCAAAAGGAAATATCTCAAATTATAAGTTGTCAGTCTTCCAATATTTTCAACCTACAATTAGATTCATTAAGTTCTTGGTTCCCTATAGCGATTGCACCGCTTTTCTACTCTATGCCTAAAGGTATTCAAACAGTGTTCTTAATTCGGGTCCTAAGTACGAATCTCCTGCCAGTATCATCGCACTAGACTAGTTAACAATTGCGCATTTGATTAACACAAACAAATCAGAATTAAGAAACAAGAATAGAGATAAGGGAATAAGAAAATATTACTTGAATAACTGTGCCATCAAAGGAGGCTTCATTCGTTACCTTAGAAAACGGGATTAGTACCTCATGTTTGCAGTAACAACGCACAAACAAAAAGAACCCACCCTAGACTAGCCAGAAAGAGGGAGACGCAGCTCCAAGAGACTAGGATTAGCCAAAAATCACAATAAAAACCAGAGAAAAAAGCTGCTCCTATCCTAGACTAGGACGAGCGTTACCTCGCGAGGCGAATTTCAAAACTGAATCTTTTCTAGATTTTGAGTTATCGGGCAAAACAGAGCTGCTGCTGCAGCCTTCTCAAACAGACCTTCTGGCTCGCGGGGCGAGCCTTGCTTTCGCGACGCGAGGCAGAAAGGCTGTTTTTCCCTGTTCAGGTTGTCCTTCTAGCGCGCGAGGCGAGAATCTTCTTGCGAGGCGAGGGTAACATCCTGATTTCTCTGTGACTCTGATCGAGCTGGTTAATCTTGATTGGAGCTTTGGATGGTTGTGTGGTTTGTTGTGTTTTAGTTTTAGACCTAGTTTGAAGCTTAGGAATAGGCTTGAACAAGGTTGGAGGTGCCTAAGACGTTAAACGAGTAATTGTGGAAGCTAGAAGTTCTTCTCTCGCTGAGCTGACGCTCAAGCGTGGGAGAATTCAACACTCAAGCGTTACGATGCTTAAGCGTGGGAGGAGACGGACGCTCCAGCGTGCTGAGTGCACTGTGTAGCTGTTCTGCATTTGGACGCGTGTGAGACACGTGTCAGGCCAGGGAGCAGGCAGAGTGGACAAGGTCCCATGCAACACCCTTTCCCGAGTGTCACATTCTCGAACGTTTATAAGGCCGAAAATATTATTTAATGCAGAAAATACAGTTTTCTCTTCTTTTTTTTTTTCACAAGATGTAATGGGATTAATAAAGGTAAATAATACTAATAAACGAACTTAGGTTCGCCATGCATTTCTAGAACATGCTGTATAATAAACACGGAACAAAAAACAAAAATAATACTATATACAAACATAGGTCTAATGTATAACTGACATAAGAAATACAATAAGTACTAGGAGTCGTAGCTCCCAAAAGGTACTACAAAAACTGACATAGTCTGGCTGACAACAAAACTAAAACAGCAAAAAGAGTCCGCCTCCGGGCTCAAGGAGACTACTGGACTGAACCATCATCACGTCCATCTGTTCAAGCAGCAACAGCAAGTACCAGCAAAAAACATACAGATATGGGTGAGATTCCCGTTCATCAACACAAAAAAAACAGCAGTAATAAAAACGGGACGACTCACCGGGTAACAACGTACCCAACATTCTTACAAAGGTTCTCAATATAAATCATGTTAAGCAGTCAACAACATAATATCATGCTAAACATTTAACAGTATAATATAAAGCATTCTTAAACAATACAGTGATGTATAACAGTAAATGTAAACATCAATAGCCATGTAATGCAATGCAATGTATATGACTCAATGTCAATGTCACTGGGTACTACTCTGACCCCTACTCCATGGAGCTAACAAAACATACGGAGAGAGTGAATGGGAGGACATGTTCCGGTTTCTGCCAGCCATGAGCAAGATGCTACAACATTCGTAACGTGCACGTATCTGGCTTTACGGTAACACTCTCGACCAAACATGAAAAGTACGGTATCTAGTAGAGGATATCAATGTATTGCACGGATTCACCACGACACAGAAGAGCTACCAACTGGTCACATGTAAGCCCTTCCAACCCTGATACCTCCAAAAAGACCATTGAAGATCGTCACCGTAAGATTCGCACCCGCATCAAGGTGTAAGCTCAACTCCTAGGCTCAAGGCCTTACAACTATGCAAATGAAATGCCAATGCTTACACAAAGCAGATGCGATCAAGCAATGTCTATACCCTGGATAAACCTCGTAGTCTACTAAGGTTCTCTTCCTTAGGAACTATACGTGTCTTTTGAAAAACAAAACCTTTATCCACCGGATAAATCTCGTGATCCCTCCGGGTTCGATCCATCACAAGACTGAAACAATTGAACGACTGATCGGGGTCCGAATCACCGGTCCGTCATCGAACTACTATTTCAAAACCC
This sequence comes from Ammopiptanthus mongolicus, assembly GCA_039655645.1. Classification (NCBI taxonomy): domain Eukaryota; kingdom Viridiplantae; phylum Streptophyta; class Magnoliopsida; order Fabales; family Fabaceae; genus Ammopiptanthus; species Ammopiptanthus mongolicus. The sequence continues at coordinate 41,253,251 of CM077345.1, forward strand.
AAAACGTTTCATGTTTGTGTTTATGTCTTATGAAGTCATTGATGTACTAAGTCATCAATGGTATAGTATATGGTCTTGTTTCACCACATATTATACTTAATTATCCCTTGTCTTCAACTCTAAGTCAATTACTTAACTTAGGTTTTTAATGAGTAAAACTTTACAGTTTGAGTTGAAAAACACTCTTTATAAACAAACCATTGCTCGCGAGGCGAAGATATATATCGCGACGCGAGGCTGAGAAGTTATCTTTACTGTTTAGACAGTCTTTCTGCTTTGCGAGGCGAGGATTATATCGCGACGCGAGGCAGAGAAGCTGCATCTTCACTGCTTAGGCGGTTCGCGGGGCGAGAACTACTTCGCTACGCGAGGCCGAGAGGCTGCATCTTTGCTGCTTAGGCAGTTCGCGAGGCGAGAACTACTTCGCTACGCGAGGCCGAGAAGCTGCATCTTTGCTGCTCGGGCTAGTCCACTGTCTCGCGAGGCGAGGCATTGTTAGCCTGGCGAATGCCTTATCTTCCCTCTGTCTCGCGGGGCGAGACGGGGTTCGCTGGGCGAGTGCCCTGTTTTTACTTTCCCTAACTCCTTCATTAATTCTTCTTTTGGAACACTTAGTTTGATTAAAAGACCTATGGCTAAAGAAAAGACATTTTCCCACTTTGGTGACACACTTTAAAGGTTAAAACTTCATTTGATCTTTGGATCAAAATCACTTTTGTTTCTCTTTGAAAACATAGGTTATGAAATCATGTTTTGTTGCATCACATCCTTGCCAAAACACGAACAACACATGTTCTTATATTTTCCTCTTACTAAGGCCACAAGCCTACTCCAATGAAAAATGGAGAACTTGCTTCACCAACAAAGCAAATGTAGCTCAAAAGCTCACACAATTATGATAAACCACAATACACATTATTACATCAAAATCAAACATCCAAGTCCATCACACATCATGGTCTCATAATCAAACATAAAAATCCATACTTGATCTAGTGATCAAAGTAGGTTTTTCAACATATATGGAAATAATTTTCATTCAATCATATTATCATCAACATATGCTAAAGCAAACTACAACATACTAAAGCATAAACTCATCATGACAATCTTGTTCTCCAAGAGAAGTTAACAAAACTTAACACATAAAAGTGAACCCAAACTAAAGGGTTTCACCCACACATAAACTTAAACAACTATCTTCACTACCACCATCTTGGTGTGATGAGGTTCACCCCCCATACCTATTGATGAGCAGATTCCCGAATCAAAGTCAGTTGATCGGTTTGTGAACCTCCTGATAATCGTCAACAACTACAACAACACAACAATCAAACATTAAACAACAATCAAAGCCAATCTCAACTATTATAACAAAGAGGATTTCGGCCACCCTAGGTTAAAAAGGTTAGGAATTGATCTTGGTTTCCCATTTCATGGATTCAAAAGCACTTGGAAAGCTAAGGATGAAATCAAGTGTTAGAAATCAAAAATTGATGAAAACACTATTCATCATCATCAAGTAGGGTTCGGCCAAAAAGTGCTTTTTGAGCTATGATGAGAGTTGAATCATAAGCTCTTGGGTTTAGGTAGAGATTGATGATGTGAGTTCAAAGAACTTGGTCTTACCTCAAAAGGATTTTTCTACAATTTCCTATGGATTTTCAAAGTTTTGGATCTAAGAAATTCTTTTCATGAAAATGAAGATTGATCTTGAAATAAAGAAAGATTCAAGAAGCTAAGAAATCATAGAAGTGATCTTACCTTGAAATGAAGGAAGATTGCTCAAGGAATCAAGTGATTCCAACAAGAACTCAAGGAGCTTCAAGACCAACAATGGTGTTTTCTCTCAAGAACAACTATGGAGTTCTATTTGGGAAGGGGGCTGTGAGAAAATGAGAGAGTGAGGGGCTGTGTTCAGCCTCTTAAAAGCTCACTTAAGGGTAAAAAGGTCATTTGCCAAAAGGGTAAAATGGTAAAAGTGTAAAAGACTAAGGTTAGGGGCATTTTGGTCATTTTGCGTCCAGATATTTCCGAATGTCATGACGACTCTGGCATACTCTCCCAAGTGTCCCGGGATGATTTGATATCAAGATTATTTGTTGGCGAGTCCTGGTAAATCCATATGTGGCTCCGTTCGTCACCCGATTGAGGATTCTCCCAGAACGAAGGTCAGGAAGTGATTTTTCTGAAGTTTTTGTGAAATTTAACCAAAACTTAGAGCATCAAATTCTAAGACTTACTGTCTCGTTCACGGGTCCATCTGAGGTCTTCTGAGCAGTAAAATCATACTGACAGTGTAAAAACGCAGACCGGACTCCATTTGAGTTTTCGACTCAAAACTTAATCATAGCTTCCTACGATATCGTCGAGCATGACTATGGTCTCGGAATATTCTATTTCTATTCCTAAGACCTCTAATAAAATAAAGACATTAAAATACTGAAGAATTAGAAAACGTTAAAATCGGGGCGTCACATTCATGTAACACCCGGGGCTGACGAGGGCGGGGAGTGATCGCTGGTGCATGAGGCACAAACAAGGAGCGGCTCCTGGCAGGCTTCTAGGCGGAGGGATACATGAATGAACCGAATTCACATCGGAATGAGAGGGATCCTGAGGCTGTGCAGGTATGGGACTGTACAGTTGATGGAAGGCTTATAAGAATTGATTTGTACTACCTATACCAACAAGGTGCATCTTCTTTTCGGTAGCCCATCACTTAAGAACTCCAAAGTTAAGCGTGCTTGACTTGGAGTAATTCTGGGATGGGTGACCTTTGGGGAAGTTTCCCAGAAAGCATGTGACTGAGGACAAAGCACGCTGAAGAGACTCGTGTTGGTTTGTGGGGACAGTCGGCAATCCTTAAAGCAGTCCGGGCCGTTACATCCCACGCTCAAGCGTGGAGAGAAACCAACGCTAAAGTGTGCATATTTTCCACACTCAAGCGTGCACAACAGATCAAGTTAGTGGAGTTTTCTCTTCTTCCTCATTTTGCACGAAAAGCACTAAGTATTCTGCAAGCTAGAGAGAGGAGCTCTGAGATTTCTAGAGAGAAAGCTCAGTTTCGAGACAATCGAAGTATCGGAACGCGATTCTGACATCCCCATTGTGATCTCGACTGAGTTATCTACAACTCAGACAGATTGGTTTTTTCGATTCGCCTGAGGTAAACTCGAATCCCTAACACGTGTTCTTCATGTTCTTGGTGTTCTTCGAGTCTTTACCTTTTCTTTGATCTTTTGGGCTTGCCCTAGGGCTAACACTGTTGTATATGTGTTGTGCTCGTTATTAGGGCAAAGTGCGTGCTCGTGATTTCTCGTAAATTGAGGACTAAGGCCGCGGCAGCCAAGAGGATTGGGGCTGTTCTTGGAGCTACCATTGAAGGTGGCTGCTAGCTTGAGGAAGGAGGAGTGAGCTGGTGATCGCGTGGATTTGTGTGCCGACAGTTCAGGTGGGGAGAAAGAGTACTGCTACCGTCGAGAAGGCAAGAGTAATGTAGTTGTGATTTCTGCTATATGTAGGGAAGCCCTAACCCTACTAGTGGTTGAGCCCTGACAAAGTATCTAGACCCTAGGTTTAGCTTACTTTGGGCTATTGCCTTTAAGATTGGAAACCCTAGGTTAGAGAACTGTTGATTGAGGATGCTTGTTGATGTATGACTGTATGTTGTTGGCTGTTGTTGCTATCTGTCTGCCTATATGCTACTTGGTATATGTGATATGCTGCTAGTTACTTATATGCTGTTGTTGATGTTACTGCTACTATGGTGATATTATTGTTGTTGCTATGCTGTATGCCGTAATATTAAGAGTTGTGGTGGAATGCCGTTGAATAAGTTTGGTTGTATGTTGTGTTGTTGTCGGGTTGATACCGTGGTTGGTGCCGTAGCTGTTGTACTGACTTCTTGAGGTTGTATGCCGTGTTGTCTAAGCTGTGGCTCATGGACGCATGATGTCGAGGCTGTGGCCGTATGGATGCAGTGGCATCGTGATGTTTTGATTTGGTTGAGAGCTTAGGCGTGAGATCCGGTATCAAGCCCGTTAAGGATGTTTGCTTCATATCATTTTCAGCTGCAAGTGGCGAGGCCGTACGATAGGTAGTATGGGCTGCCAGCGTCATATGAGGTTAGTTGCACCTGAGTGCGGGTACGGAAAGTAGATGGGGCGGTCAAGTGAGTGACCTTGGGGATGTTGCCAGTCTCGGGAATAGTTTACAGTGACGGATGAGGTAGCTCCTATCCTATCGTGATGCCTGATCCAGTCCGATTTTCCCGACAAATCCCAAAGCTTTCCAGCATTCCAGGCTAACATTCCGAGGCGACTGAGATACCCCGATTCCGGTGTGGAAGGGGGATGCACTTTTATTGGTCACGGCGAGCGATTCGGTTTCTTGGACAAACTAACTCCGTTCCGACATAGAACCTGTTCCGATGTGGACTTGTTCGGGTGTGGAACCATTCCAGTTGGGAACCTGCATAAGTGCGTTTTCAGCCGACATGCTGCATGGGATTAGTATCCCGGTCTAGAGGTTTGATCTAAGTGTGAGTCTCATGGGATGGATGCTTGTTGCATATGCTGTCTTGGGAGATGCGTGTTGGAATGCAGTAGATGCTATATTTGCTATATCTGCTATGTGTTATCTACTATACTTGTTTACTGCATTACTACTGTTTTTCGACTTTATGATCCGCTGTATTTCTTATCTCCCTTCTGTTTTTCCTTGTTGTCTGTTTGGTGATCGCTTGAAGACGACGACCCAGTGGAGATTCAGCATGGACCCGAGACTTCACTCGTTCATCACGGGGGCATCGCGGATGCCGGTGTTGGGCAATATTGAGATTATCTACCATGACAATAGGGCATGGCGGGTAGACCCCTCTACCTTTTTGATGGTCTACACAGGACCAGTCAGCCTGATGTTTCAAAACGGTACACCTCCATATGTAGACATTATCGGTCCCTATTGTATCTACTAGTTCCTTCCCTTTCCGAGGATGTGGCGACCTCCGAGGCAGAGGGAGCAGGACTACACTTGGGCAGCACCCCAGTCATCGGTCATGACCAGCAGGATAGGTTACGTCTACCGAGGCCAGCACAGGAGGACCAAGCATTACTTGAGGACCAACCACAGGCGGAGGATCGTCCTGTCCAGTTCTTCGTCTGATTATGAGCCGATTGTGAGGTATCAGCGTACTCATGGCGAGGGTCAGGGTAGCTCAGGGCATCCTCACCACTGATGGTAAGAGCATGCCAGTGCGTCCTAGGGAGTGAGTTGAGCGATTTTTCATGTATTTTGAGAGGGGACGGGGGTTGCTGGTGAGCTTCGAGTGTTTTTCTTTTGACTCTTGATGTATTTTTGGTTTCTACCCGATCGTATGTATATGTATGTACAGTTCCCTACTGATGGGGCTAACTTATGCATGTTATTATACAGTTATGGTTATTTTGTGCTTTATACTCTGATCGTCGTTTGCTATGCTTGCCGTTCTTGCTTACGTTGTTTTGTTTCCCGCAACGCTGCTTGTATACCACGCTATCGCTTTATATACAGCTAGGCATAATTAATAATAATAATAATAAGAGGTTGGGACTAATGGGATTATCCTTCTAAGAGAGGAAGGTCGTCCCATTTTGATAGTATCAGAGCAGTTCGATTCTAAATCGGGCTGTGAAGGTTAAGTGTACTGGCTTTGACGGTTGATAACCGAGTTGTATCAACTATGTCGGGTTTTGGGTAGAGTGTCCGATCCGCTAGTTATCGAAGTGTGATAACTACTTTCATTCATAAGGCATATGATATGTTTAACTGCTAAGTGCTATTATATGTCTTATGAATTGGAACTGATGGCTCCTTTTACAGGAAGCTAAATGGCCTGAGGAAGGCGTGGAAGGCCGGCAACTAGACATAATGATGATAACAATAATGGTGACCACTCAGGGACAAAGAGTGGTGGTGACACATCTGAAGCAATGCGGGCCATGAGGGACTTGGCTACCGCCATGATGCAGCAGACTCAACAGACTGCCTAGTATATGCAAAGGCAGGAAGAGAGGGAAGCCAAGCAGGATCAGCTGCATACTGTAAGAGAGAATGAGATGGTGAACACTGGTCTTAATGCTTTCATGAAGGGAAATCCTCCCCAATTCCATGGAGAGTAAAATCCTGATGCTGCAGAAATGTGGCTGCAAGAGATAGTGAAGGTGTTCATGGCCACACACTGCAGAGAAGATAGGAAGGTTACCTATGCTGCCTTCATGTTAGTAGGAGCAGCAGAGGGTTGGTGGAGAACCAAGGTCAGACTGCTAGAGGCCGGTGCAACACCCTTTCCCGAGTGCCACATTCCCGAACGTTTATAAGGCCGAAAATATTTCTTAATGCGGAAAATACGGTTTTTTTTTTTCTTTCTTTTCACAAGATGCAATGGAAAGGTAATAATACTAATAAACGAACTTAGGTTCGCCATGCATTTCTAGAACATACCACAGAACAGAAACAGAAATGGAAACGTCAACATTATTATATACAGACATAGGTCTAATGTATAACTAATACAATAAGAAATACAATATGTACAAGGAGTCGTAGCTCCCAAAAGTACTACAAAAACGACATAGTCTGGCCGACAACAAAACTAGACCACAAAAAGAAGGTCCTCCTCTGGCTCAAAGGAACTACTGGACTGAACCATCATCACGTCCATCTGTTCAAACAGCAACAGCAAGTACCAACAGAAAACATACAGATATGGGTGAGATTCCCGTTCATCAACACAGCAAAACAGCAATAGTAAAAACGGGACGACTCACCGGGTAACAGTGTACCCAACATGCTTACAGGAATTCTCAATGTCAAACATATTAAGCAGTTGACAGCATAATATCATGTTAAGCAGTTAACAGCATAAAATAAGGTATTCTTTAACAGTACAACGATGTATAATAGTAAATGTAAACATCAATAGCCATGCAATGCAATGCAATGTATATGACTCAATGTCAATGTCACTGGGTACTACTCTGACCCCTACTCCATGGAGCTAACAAAACATTCGGAGAGAGTGAATGGGAGGACTTGTTCCGTGCGCGCCAGCCTTGGGCAAGATGCTACAACATTCGTAACGTGCACGTATCTGGCTTTTACGGAAACACTCTCAACCAAACATGAAAAGTACGGCATCTAGTAGAGGATATCAGTGTATTGCACGGATTCGCCACGACACAGAAGAGCTACCAACTGGTCACATGTCAGCCCTTCCAACCCTGATACCTCCCAAAAGACCATTGAAGATCATCACCGTAAGATTCGCACCCGCATCAAGGTGTAAGCTCAACTCCTAGGCTCAAGGCCTTACAACTATGCAAATGAAATGCCAATGCTTACACAAAGCAGATGCGATCAAGCAATGTCTATCCCCCGGATAAACCTCAAAGTCTACTAAGGTTCTCTTCCTTAGGAACTATACGCGTCTTTTGAAAACAAAACCTTTATCCACCGGATAAATCTCATGATCCCTCCGGGATCGAGTCATCACAAGACTGAAACAATTGAACGACTAATCGGGGTCCGAATCACCAGTCCGTCATCGAACTACTGTTTCAAAACCCAAAACGTTTTATGTTTGTGATTATGTCTTATGAAGTCATTGATGTATTAAGTCATCAATGGTATAGCATGTGGTCTTGTTCCACTACATACCATACTTAATTATTCCTTGTCTTCAACTCTAAGTCAATTACTTAACTTAGGTTTAAAAAGCGTAAACTTTACAGTTTGAGTTTGAAAAACACTATTTATAAACAAACCATTTCTCGCGAGGCGAAGGTATATGTCGCGACGCGAGGCTGAGAAGTTTTCTTTACTGCTTGGAAAAATCCTTCTGCTTCGCGAGGCGAGGATTGGGTCGCGACGCGAGGCAGAGAAGTTGCATCTTCACTACTTAGGCGGTTCGCGGGGCGAAAACGACTTCGCTACGCGAGGCCGAGAACCTGCATCTTTGCTGCTTAGGCAGTTCGCGAGGCGATAACGAAGTCGCGACGCGAGGCCGAGGAGCTGCATCTTTGCTGCTCGGGCTAGTCCACTGTTTCGCAAGGCGAGGCAAGGTTAGCCTGGCGAATGCCTTATCTTCCCTCTGTCTTGCGAGGCGAGACGGGGTTCGCGGGGCGAGTGCCCTGTTTTTCATTTTCCCTAACTCCTTCATTATTTCTTCTTTTGAAACACTTAGTTTGATTAAAAGACCTATGGCTAAAGAAAAGACATTTTCCCAACTTTGGTGACACACTTTAGAGGTGAAAACTTCATTTGATCTTTGGATCAAAATCACTTTTGTTTCTCTTTGAAAACATAGGTTATGAAATCATGTTTTGTTGCATCAACACTTTACCAAAACAAGAACAACATATGTTCTTATATTTTCCTCTTACTAAGGCCACAAGCCTACTCCAAAGAAAATGGAGACTTCACTTCACCAACAAAGCACATGTAGCTCAAAAGCTCATACAATTATGATAAGCCACAATACACATTTCTACATCATAATCAAACATCCAAGTCCATCACACATCATGGTCTCATAATCAAACCATAAAAGTCCATACTTGATCTAGTGATCAAAGTAGGTTTTTCAACATACATGGAAATGATTTTCATTCAATCATATCATCATCAACATATGCTAAAGCACACTACAACATACTCAAGCATAAACTCATCATGACAACCTTGTTCTCCAAGAGAACTTAACAAAACTTAACACATAAAAGTGAACCCAAACTAAAGGGTTTCACCCACACATAAAATTAAACAACCATTCTCACTACCACCATCTTGGTGTGATGAGGTTCTTCTCCCCATACCTCTTGATGAGCAGATTCCCGGATCAAAGTCGGTTGATCGGTTTCTGAACTTCCTGATAATCGTCAACAACTACAACAACACAACAATCCAACATTAAACAACAATCAAAGCCAATCTCAACAATCCTAACAAAGAGGATTTCGGCCACCCTAGGTTAAAAAGGTTAGGAATTGGTTTTGGTTTTCCATTTCATGGATTCAAAAGCATTAGGAAAGCTAAGGATGAAATCAAGTGTTAAAAATCAAAACTTGATGAAAACACTATTCATCATCATCCAAAAGGGTTCGGCCAAAAATGCTTTTTGAGCTATGATGAGAGTTGAATCATAAGCTCTTAGGTTTAGGTAGAGATTGATGATGTGAGTTCAAAGAACTTGGTCTTACCTCAAAAGGATTTTTCTACAATTTCCTATGGATTTTCAAAGTTTTGGATCTAAGAAATTCTTTTCATGAAAATGAAGATTGATCTTGAAATAAAGAAAGATTCAAGAAGCTAAGAGATCATAGAAGTGATCTTACCTTGAAATGAAGAAAGATTGCTCAAGGAATCAAGTGAATCCAACAAAAACTCAAGCTTTTCTAGGTGAAAATGGAGTTTTCTCTCAAGAACAACTATGGAACTCTATGGTGTGAGGGGCTGTGCGAAAATGATGAAGTGAGGGGCTGAGTTCAGCCTCTTAAAAGTTCACTTAAGGGTAAAAAGGTCATTTGCCAAAAGGGTATAATGGTAAAAGTGTAAAAGACTAAGGTTAGGGGCATTTTGGTCATTTTGCGTCCAGATATTTCTGAACGTCACAACGACTCTGGCATACTCTCCCAAGTGTCCTGGGATGATGTGATATCAAGATTATCTTTTGGCGAGTCCCAGTAAATCCATATGTGGCTCCGTTCGTCACCCGATTGAGGATTCCGCCCGAACGAAGGTCAGGAAGTTATTTTTCTGAAATTTTTACGAAATTTAACCAAAACGTAGAGAATCGAATTCTAAGACTTACTGTCTCGTTCACGGGTCCATCTGAGGTCTTCTGAGCAGTAAAATCATACTGTCAGTGTAAAAACGCAGACCGGACTCCGTTTGAGTTTTCGACTCAAAACTTAATCGTAGCTTCCTACGATATCGTCGAGCATGACTGTGGTCTCGGAATATTTTATTTCTATTCCTAAGACCTCAAATAAAATAAAGACATTAAAATACTAAAGAAATAGAAAACGTGAAAAATCGGGGCGTTACATTCCTACCCCTCTTAAAAGAATTTCGTCCTCGAAATTATACGTACCTCTTAAAACAAACTCGGATACTGTTGTTGCATGTCCTCTTCTCTTTCCCAGGTAGCATCACCTGTAGTCTTGTTCCAGATAACTTTGACCAAAGCTATCTCCTTCCCTCCCAGTTTCTTTATCCTCCTGTCCTCGATCTTAACCGGCAATGTCTCGTAGGTTAGGTTATCCTTCAGCTGTACTGAATCAGACTCTATGACGTGACTGGGATCAGGAATATACTTCCGCAATTGCGAAACATGAAAAACATTATGAAGGTTGGATAGAAAAGGCGGTAAAGCTATTTGGTAAGCTACTGGACCTATCCGACGAAGAATTTGATAAGGTCCAATGAATTTTGGAGTGAGTTTTCTGGACTTCAAGTCCCTGCCCACCCCAGTCATCGGAGTGACTCTCAAAAACACATGATCCCCTTCCTCGAACTCAAGTGGCCTACGTCTTTTATCCGCATAACTCTTCTGTCGGCTCTGAGTCGTCCTCATCTTTTCTTGAATCAGTTTCACCTTCTCGGTTGTTTGTTGCACTAGTTCAGGTCCTAATGAAGCACTTTCTCCATCTTGGTACCAACACAAAGGTGTTCTGCAACGTCGTCCGTATAAAGCTTCGTAGGGTGCCATCCCTATACTCGAATGATAACTGTTGTTGTAGGTAAACTCTATCAACGGTAGGAAATTCTCCCAACTTCCGGCATGTTCCAACACACACGCCCTCAACAGATCCTCTAAAGACTGAATCGTCCTTTCCGATTGTCCATCAGTTTGAGGATGGTAAGCCGAACTTAATCGTAACTTCGTTCCTAAAGCTTCATGTAAACTTTGCCAAAATCGCGAAGTAAAACGCGGGTCTCTATCCGATATGATACTTGAAGGTACTCCATGTAGTCTCACAATCTCACTGATATAAATCTGAGTAAGCTTTTCCATAGAATACTTGAGATTAATCGGTAGAAAATGAGCTGATTTCGTAAGCCTATCAATTATAACCCAAATGGAATCGTATCCTTTAGGTGTCCTTGGCAAACACGTCACGAAATCCATTGCTATGCCGTCCCATTTCCACTCTGGGATATCCAACGGAAGTAACATTCCAGCTGGCTTCTGATGTTCAACCTTTGCTTTCTGACACACCAAGCAAGACGCCACATAATCAGCTACATCTCTTTTCATGCCTTGCCACCAAAACAACCGCTTCAGGTCTTGGTACATCTTGGTTGACCCTGGATGCATACTCAACTTGCTTCTATGAGCTTCGTCCAGAATTAACCTTCTTATCTCTGGGTTGTTTGGCACACAAACCCGTTCTCCTTGTCTTAGGATTCCATCTGTTCCTTCTTTGTATTCCGACGTCATCCCTTTCTTTAGGTTCCTTCGCTCTTTCTCCAGATACTGGTCGTATACTTGTTTCTCCCGGATCTGATCCATCAGATCACAAGATACTGTAACCATACCTACACATAGTCTCCCTGGCATACTAACCACGGACAGATGCATATCTCTGAACTTTTCCAACAGCTCGTGTTCCTTAACCATCATGGCAGACACATGTAACACTTTTCTACTCAGGGCATCCGCAACCACATTAGCTTTTCCCGGATGATACTGTAACTGGAAATCATAGTCCTTCAAAAATTCCAGCCACCGTCTTTGTGTCATGTTGAGCTCTTTCTGATCAAACAGATACTTCAAGCCCTTATGGTCACTGAAGACATTGAACGTCGAACCATACAAGTAGTGCCTCCAAATCTTCAACGCAAAGACTACCGCTGCTAACTCCAGATCATGAGTTGGGTAGTTCTTCTCGTGCACTTTCAACTGTCTCGAGGCATACGCTACTATCTTCCGATTCTGCATCAGAACACAGCCTAATCCTTGGTATGAAGCATCACAGTACACTTCAAAAGATTCGCTTGGATCTGGCAATATCAACACTGGTGATGTAGTTAGCCTCTTCTTCAACTCTTGAAAACTCTGCTCACAGGCTTCAGTCCATTCAAACGCTTTGTCCTTCCTCGTCAATTGGGTAAGAGGTCCTACAATCTTAGAGAATCCCTCAATGAACCTCCGATAATACCCAGCCAAACCCACAAAACTGCGTATTTCAGTCACTGTGGTTGGTCTTTCCCACTCAAGAACTGCTTCAACCTTTGACGGATCTACAGCAATTCCTTCCCTTGAAATTACATGACCCAAAAACTGCACTTCGTCGAGCCAAAACTCACACTTGGACAGTTTTGCATACAGCTGTTTCTCTTTCAGAACTTGAAGAACCACACTAAGATGTTCAGCATGTTCTTCCTGGTCTCGTGAATAGATAAGTATGTCATCTATGAAGACAACGACAAACTGATCTAGGTATGGACGAAAGATCCTATTCATATAGTCCATAAATATAGCTGGAGCATTCGTCACACCAAACGGCATCACAAGATACTCATAGTGCCCATAGCGTGTTCGAAACGCTGTCTTCGGTATATCTTCTGCCTTCACACGAATCTGGTGATAACCCGATCGCAAATCAATCTTGGAGAAAACTGCCGCTCCCCTCAACTGATCCATCAAGTCATCTATCCTCGGAAGTGGATACTTGTTCTTAATAGTAACTTTATTCAACTGGCGATAATCCACACATAACCGAGATGTTCCATCTTTCTTTTTCACCAACAACACAGGTGCTCCCCACGGTGACACACTGGGTCTAACAAACTGCTTCCCCAATAAGTCTACCAACTGTTCCTTCAACGTTTCCAACTCAGCAGGTGCCATACGATACGGTGCCATAGACACTGGTCCTGTTCCTGGCACAAGATCGATTGCAAACTCGATGTCCCGAACTGGCGGTAAACCTGGTACGTCTTCAGGAAAGACTTCCGGAAACTCATTCACGACAGGTATGCGCTCTAAGACTAGCTCGCTCTTGACCTCCAAAGAAGATAGTAACATGTATCCCTGAGCTCCTTCTCTCAAAGAAGCGTTTACTTGGTTGGCAGTCAAAAATCCAGAATTCTCACAACTAGGGAAAACTAAGGTTTTATTTGCACAGTCCAACAGGATATGATTAGAAGACAACCAATCCATTCCTAAGATTACATCCATTTGCGAGAGAGGCAAACAGATCAAATCAATCAAAAACCTTCTATCTTTAACAGAAATAGAACAATTCAAACAAACTTCAGTAGTTACAACAGGCTTTGCAGTAGGCGTAGAAATTACCAAATCAAAAGGTAAAGAAGACACAGGTAATCCCAACAGATTCACACAATCATAGGCAATAAAGGAATGCGTTGCGCCTGAATCAAATAGTACAGTTAAGGTTTCACCTCCCATGACACACTGACCTTGGATCAAGTCTTCATTCTGAGAAGCTTCAGCACCACCCATAGTGTAGACTCTGCCCTTCATCTTAGGCCTTGCAGCTTGGACATTGTTAACAGAATGTTCCAACTTCGGTTGCATGCATTCACGTGAGATATGTCCTGGCTTCCCACACTTGAAGCAGATAATCCCTTTGATCGAACAATCTCTGGTGATGTGATTGCTCTTCCCACACTTCATGCACTTGTTTGGGGCATTTCCAGACTGATTGAAACTCCCACTGCTTCCTCCAACAGAACGTTGTTGTCGATCTTATTGCTTTGTATACGGCTTCCATCGAGATTTGTTGTCTCGACCACCGCTTCCTCTCGGAAACTTGTTCGGTCCAGAACTCTGTACCCGTTTGTCCTTAGGCTCCAAACTCTCGATCAAACGACACTTTTCCATTAGCCTCGGAAAAACGGAAATTTCCAATGGAACTACAGCTCTCTTCAAGTCGATCCTTAGACCTCCTTCAAATTTCCGGCACTTCCACTCTTCTCTTGGGTTGTCCAGAAAGTAATTTGAGAACTTTGCTAGACTTTCAAACTTAGCCCCGTATTCAGCTACGGTCATTCCCCCCTGTCTCAGCTGGAGGAACTCCATCTCTTTCTCGTGCCTTGCACTCGCAGGAAAATACTTCTCCAGGAATTTTCCCTTAAAAGCATTCCAGTCAACAGCTTGTTGGTCATGCACCAGCATCTGACGGGCTCCTTCCCACCAGTATTCAGCATCCTCCACCAGCATATAGGTTGCATAGACAACCTTGTCATTCTCAGTACATCTCATCGCTCCAAAGATTTTCTCCAGCGTTTGGATCCAGCGTTCAGCCAACTCAGGATTGAATTCACCTTTGAATTGAGGTGGATTCCGACGAAGAAATTCGTCCAGTCCTCTACCTCCAGCAGCTCGTTCATCACGTTGAGCCATAGCAGCAGCCATGTCCCGTATGGCATTCACAGCAGCAGTCAGGTTTTGAGCAGCCATTGCTACCTTCAAAACCAGAACTATCAAACACAAGAACCACAACAAAACTAAAGCAAACAACAGCGAATCACACAGAGAACACAACACAACCAAGACAGACCATAACCTACAACCCCAAAAAGACTCGGCCAGCTCTATTACCAAACAATGCAACACCCTTTCCTGAGTGCCACATTCCCGAACGTTTATAAGGCCGAAAATATTTCTTAATGCGGAAAATACGGTTTTTTTTTTTCTTTCTTTTCACAAGATGCAATGGAAAGGTAATAATACTAATAAACGAACTTAGGTTCGCCATGCATTTCTAGAACATACCACAGAACAGAAACAGAAATGGAAACGTCAACATTATTATATACAGACATAGGTCTAATGTATAACTAATACAATAAGAAATACAATATGTACAAGGAGTCGTAGCTCCCAAAAGTACTACAAAAACGACATAGTCTGGCCGACAACAAAACTAGACCACAAAAAGAAGGTCCTCCTCTGGCTCAAAGGAACTACTGGACTGAACCATCATCACGTCCATCTGTTCAAACAGCAACAGCAAGTACCAACAGAAAACATACAGATATGGGTGAGATTCCCGTTCATCAACACAGCAAAACAGCAATAGTAAAAACGGGACGACTCACCGGGTAACAGCGTACCCAACATGCTTACAGGAATTCTCAATGTCAAACATATTAAGCAGTTGACAGCATAATATCATGTTAAGCAGTTAACAGCATAAAATAAGGTATTCTTTAACAGTACAACGATGTATAACAGTAAATGTAAACATCAATAGCCATGCAATGCAATGCAATGTATATGACTCAATGTCAATGTCACTGGGTACTACTCTGACCCCTACTCCATGGAGCTAACAAAACATTCGGAGAGAGTGAATGGGAGGACATGTTCCGTGCGCGCCAGCCTTGGGCAAGATGCTACAACATTCGTAACGTGCACGTATCTGGCTTTTACGGAAACACTCTCAACCAAACATGAAAAGTACGGCATTTAGTAGAGGATATCAGTGTATTGCACGGATTCGCCACGACACAGAAGAGCTACCAACTGGTCACATGTCAGCCCTTCCAACCCTGATACCTCCCAAAAGACCATTGAAGATCGTCACCGTAAGATTCGCACCCGCATCAAGGTGTAAGCTCAACTCCTAGGCTCAAGGCCTTACAACTATGCAAATGAAATGCCAATGCTTACACAAAGCAGATGCGATCAAGCAATGTCTATCCCCCGGATAAACCTCAAAGTCTACTAAGGTTCTCTTCCTTAGGAACTATACGCGTCTTTTGAAAACAAAACCTTTATCCACCGGATAAATCTCGTGATCCCTCCGGGATCGAGTCATCACAAGACTGAAACAATTGAACGACTAATCGGGTTCCGAATCACCAGTCCGTCATCGAACTACTGTTTCAAAACCCAAAACGTTTTATGTTTGTGATTATGTCTTATGAAGTCATTGATGTATTAAGTCATCAATGGTATAGCATGTGGTCTTGTTCCACTACATACCATACTTAATTATTCCTTGTCTTCAACTCTAAGTCAATTACTTAACTTAGGTTTAAAAAGCGTAAACTTTACAGTTTGAGTTTGAAAAACACTATTTATAAACAAACCATTTCTCGCGAGGCGAAGGTATATGTCGCGACGCGAGGCTGAGAAGTTTTCTTTACTGCTTGGAAAAATCCTTCTGCTTCGCGAGGCGAGGATTGGGTCGCGACGCGAGGCAGAGAAGTTGCATCTTCACTACTTAGGCGGTTCGCGGGGCGAAAACGACTTCGCTACGCGAGGCCGAGAAGCTGCATCTTTGCTGCTTAGGCAGTTCGCGAGGCGATAACGAAGTCGCGACGCGAGGCCGAGGAGCTGCATCTTTGCTGCTCGGGCTAGTCCACTGTTTCGCAAGGCGAGGCAAGGTTAGCCTGGCGAATGCCTTATCTTCCCTCTGTCTCGCGAGGCGAGACGGGGTTCGCGGGGCGAGTGCCCTGTTTTTCATTTTCCCTAACTCCTTCATTATTTCTTCTTTTGAAACACTTAGTTTGATTAAAAGACCTATGGCTAAAGAAAAGACATTTTCCCAACTTTGGTGACACACTTTAGAGGTGAAAACTTCATTTGATCTTTGGATCAAAATCACTTTTGTTTCTCTTTGAAAACATAGGTTATGAAATCATGTTTTGTTGCATCAACACTTTACCAAAACAAGAACAACATATGTTCTTATATTTTCCTCTTACTAAGGCCACAAGCCTACTCCAAAGAAAATGGAGACTTCACTTCACCAACAAAGCACATGTAGCTCAAAAGCTCATACAATTATGATAAGCCACAATACACATTTCTACATCATAATCAAACATCCAAGTCCATCACACATCATGGTCTCATAATCAAACCATAAAAGTCCATACTTGATCTAGTGATCAAAGTAGGTTTTTCAACATACATGGAAATGATTTTCATTCAATCATATCATCATCAACATATGCTAAAGCACACTACAACATACTCAAGCATAAACTCATCATGACAACCTTGTTCTCCAAGAGAACTTAACAAAACTTAACACATAAAAGTGAACCCAAACTAAAGGGTTTCACCCACACATAAATTTAAACAACCATTCTCACTACCACCATCTTGGTGTGATGAGGTTCTTCTCCCCATACCTCTTGATGAGCAGATTCCCGGATCAAAGTCGGTTGATCGGTTTCTGAACTTCCTGATAATCGTCAACAACTACAACAACACAACAATCCAACATTAAACAACAATCAAAGCCAATCTCAACAATCCTAACAAAGAGGATTTCGGCCACCCTAGGTTAAAAAGGTTAGGAATTGGTTTTGGTTTTCCATTTCATGGATTCAAAAGCATTAGGAAAGCTAAGGATGAAATCAAGTGTTAAAAATCAAAACTTGATGAAAACACTATTCATCATCTTCCAAAAGGGTTCGGCCAAAAATGCTTTTTGAGCTATGATGAGAGTTGAATCATAAGCTCTTAGGTTTAGGTAGAGATTGATGATGTGAGTTCAAAGAACTTGGTCTTACCTCAAAAGGATTTTTCTACAATTTCCTATGGATTTTCAAAGTTTTGGATCTAAGAAATTCTTTTCATGAAAATGAAGATTGATCTTGAAATAAAGAAAGATTCAAGAAGCTAAGAGATCATAGAAGTGATCTTACCTTGAAATGAAGAAAGATTGCTCAAGGAATCAAGTGAATCCAACAAAAACTCAAGCTTTTCTAGGTGAAAATGGAGTTTTCTCTCAAGAACAACTATGGAACTCTATGGTGTGAGGGGCTGTGCGAAAATGATGAAGTGAGGGGCTGAGTTCAGCCTCTTAAAAGTTCACTTAAGGGTAAAAAGGTCATTTGCCAAAAGGGTATAATGGTAAAAGTGTAAAAGACTAAGGTTAGGGGCATTTTGGTCATTTTGCATCCAGATATTTCTGAACGTCACAACGACTCTGGCATACTCTCCCAAGTGTCCTGGGATGATGTGATATCAAGATTATCTTTTGGCGAGTCCCAGTAAATCCATATGTGGCTCCGTTCGTCACCCGATTGAGGATTCCGCCCGAACGAAGGTCAGGAAGTTATTTTTCTGAAATTTTTACGAAATTTAACCAAAACGTAGAGAATCGAATTCTAAGACTTACTGTCTCGTTCACGGGTCCATCTGAGGTCTTCTGAGCAGTAAAATCATACTGTCAGTGTAAAAACGCAGACCGGACTCCGTTTGAGTTTTCGACTCAAAACTTAATCGTAGCTTCCTACGATATCGTCGAGCATGACTGTGGTCTCGGAATATTTTATTTCTATTCCTAAGACCTCAAATAAAATAAAGACATTAAAATACTAAAGAAATAGAAAACGTGAAAAATCGGGGCGTTACAGCCGGAGGAAGGGTGTTGACATGGCAACTGTTCAGGGAGTGTTTTCTGGAGAAATACTTTCTGAGGAGCATCTGGCCGGAAAAAGAACAGGAATTCCTGAGTCTGAGACAGAAACAGCTATCCGTGGGTGAGTACGTGATGAGGTTTGAAGCGTTACTCAAGTTCTCTCAGTTTTATCATATCCATCCGGATGAAGAATGGGTTTGCAAGGGGTTCGAGGATGGGTTGAGTCCCGAGTTGAAGCGAGCAATGCTGCCTTTGAGCATCGGATCTTTTCCCGAGTTGGTGCAGAAATGCACAGTGGTTGAGGGACATGACCGAGCAGGGACTGTCATCCAACAAAAGACAAGTGGTGGACCTATTCGGAGCAGTCAAAGTGGCAGAAGCAGCAAGTTCCAAAGGAGAGTAGGGCCTTATGATCGCCCAGCTCGATTCAATGTCAACCACGAAGTGAGCGGCTCTAATCAGACATAGCAAGGGATCAAGACTTGTTTCCGGTGCGGAGGACCGCATATGGTCAAGAACTGTCCGAGGACCCAACACGTCAGGTGTTTTAATTGCAATCAGATGGGTCACTATGCGTCAGACTGCAAGCCCGAAGTGAGCAGAAGGGCTCAATTTCAGCAGCAGAGTGGTAGGACTCAGAGTGGTGGAGCGAGATCAGTCGTGGCAAGTCAGCAGAGCAGGCCACAGACGACTGGAAGGGTGTTTGCCGTGCGAGGTTCCGAAGCATGCCAAAGTCCTGATCTTATCTAAGGTAAGTGCTTAGTTTCTGGTAAGCTTTTGTCGGTTTGGTTTGATTCAGGGGCTACGCATTCTTTCATATCAGTAGAATGCGTGGATCATTTAGGGTTACTTGTTTCTACCTTACCCTATGACTTAACCGTTTCAACATCTACTGGTGATTCCTTAACTACCTTGTCTGTATGCCGTAAATGCCTTCTTACGGTAGAGAACCGTCATTTTCTTGTTGACCTTATCTGTTTGCCTATGTAACAGATAGATGTTATCCTTGGCATGGATTGGCTTTCGGCCAACCATGTGATGTTAGACTGTTCAAATAAAACTCTCAGTTTTTTCGAGCAATCTAGATTAATGCCTGCTAATGAGAGTACTCCGACGGGTAAACGATCGGACGAGTATGTGGTGTTGTTCTCTTTGGAAGCAAAGGAGACTCCTAGTGTTGAAGCTTTGCCTATCGTGCGAGAGTTTCCGGATGTGTTTCCCGACGATGTTCCTGGACTGCCACCAGAGAGAGGTGGAGTTTGCTATAGATCTCGTACCGGGAGTTGGACCTATATCAATAGCACCATATCGGAAGTCACCGGTAGAGCTGATGGAGTTAAAGAAACAATTGGATGAGATGCAAGGCAAAGAGTTCATCAGACCTAGTGCATCTCCGTGGGGAGCGTCGATGCTGTTTGTGAAGAAGAAGGACGGAAGCTCGAGGCTGTGCGTGGACTATCGTCAGCTGAACAAAGTGACGATAAAGAGCAAGTATCCGTTACCACAGATAGATGATTTGATGGATAAGCTAAAAGGAGCAGCTGTGTTTTCTAAGATCGATCTGCGATCTGGATACCATCAAATCCGGGTTAAGAAGGAGGATGTGCCAAAGACTACTTTTCGAAGTCGGTATGGTCATTACGAGTACTTGGTTATGCCGTTCGGGGTGACTAATGCTCCGGCTGTGTTCATGGACTACATGAACAGATCTTCCGACAGTTCCTTGACAAGTTTGTTGCTGTGTTTATCAACGACATCCTTGTATACTCTTTGAGTAGAGAAGAACACGTAGAGCATTTAAGGGTGGTGTTGCAAGTGCTAAAGGATCGGCAGTTGTATTCTAAACTGTCGAAGTGTGAGTTCTGGCTAGAGGAAGTTCAGTTTCTAGGCCATATGATCAGTAAGGATGGAATCGCAGTGGACCCTGTGAAAGTTGAGGCCGTAGTAAGTTGGGAAAGCCCTAAGTCTATAAACGAGGTAAGAAGTTTCCTTGGTTTGGCGGGCTACTACTGGAGGTTTATCGAGGGATTCTCTAAGATTGTGTTACCTATGACGCAGTTAACGAGAAAAGGAAAGGCGTTCGAGTGGTCAGAGGCTTGTGAGCAGAATTTTCAGGAGCTGAATAGAAGACTGACGACGTCACTTGTGTTGGTGTTACCAGATCCTTTGGGAAGGTTTGATGTCTATTGTGATGCATCTTATCAAGGATTGGGATGTGTGCTCATGCAAGACAGAAAAGTGGTGGTGTATGCCTGCAGGCAGTTGAGAGTACATGAGCGGAACTACCCAACGCATGATCTGGAATTGGCTGTGATAGTGTTTGCATTAAAGATATGGAGACACTATCTCTATGGCGCTAAATTCAACGTGTTTAGCGACCATAAGAGCCTGAAGTATCAGTTCGACCAGAAAGAGTTGAACATGAGGCAGAGAAGGTGGATGGAATTCATAAAGGACTATGAATTCGACCTGCAATACCATCCAGGTAAGGCAAATGTTATGGTGGATGTGCTCAGTAGGAAATCCCTACACGTATCTACTATGATGGTAAAGGAGATAGAGCTTTTAGAGGCGTTTAGAGATCTGAATCTGGAAGCGGAAATCGTTGAGGATAAGCTGAATCTGGGAATGGTTAGAGTAACTAGCGATTTCCTGAATCTTTTATGGAAGAAGCAAGCGGAGGATAAGTACCTCGAGAGCGTAAACCAATTGATAGAGGAAGGTAAGACTCTAGAATTCAAAAGAGGTACCGATGGTCTGCTTAGGTATGGTGATCAGATTTGTGTGCCAGTGGATAGAGAAGTTAAGGATATGATCTTGTAATTAGCACACAAGAGCAAGATGAGTTTCCATCCAGGGGCTACCAAGATGTATCAGGATCTGAAGGAGTTGTTTTGGTGGTCGGGGATGAAGAAAGACGTAGCAGCTTATGTCCAAACCTGCTTGGTGTGTCAGAAGGCGAAGGTTGAACACCAGAAGCCAACAGGATTATTGCAATCGTTGGATGTCCCAGAATGGAAATAGGATAGTATTGGTATGGACTTTGTTTCTGGGTTACCGAGAACTCAGAAAAGGTGTGATGCAGTCTGGGTAATTATCGACAGATTGACGAAGTGTGCTCACTTCTTACCAATCAACCAGAGTTATTGTCTTGATCGATTAACTCAAATTTACATCAAAGAGGTTGTAAGATTGCATGGGGTACCTTCGAGTATCGTCTCGGATCGTGATCCAAGGTTTATCTCAAGATTTTGGAGAAGCTTACACAGTGCTATGGGAACTAAGTTAAGTATGAGTTCTACTTATCATTCACAAATGGATGGTGAGTCCGAATGAACCATTCAATCATTTGAGGATCTCTTAAGAGCATACGTGTTGGAAAACACGGGAAGTTGGGACGAGTTTCTTCCATTGATCGAGTTTACTTACAATAACAGTTTCCACTCAAGTATTGGGATGGCGCCATACGAAGCACTGTATGGACGTAAGTGTAGGACTCCGTTGTGCTGGTTTGAGATGGGAGAAAGTCAGATTTTGGGTCCAGAGTTGGTACAGCAAACGAAGGAACATGTCCGTAAGATACGGGAAAAGATGAAGGTTGCATGGGACAGACAGAAGAGCTACGCTGACAGGAGGAGGAGGCCTTTGGAATTTCAAGAGGGCGACCATGTCTTTATGAGAGTAACCCCAAGAGCTGGAGTGGGCAGGGCAATCCGATCCAGAAAGCTAACACCTAGATTCATAGGACCGTTTCAAATTCTTCGACAAATTGGTCCTATAGCCTACCAGATAGCTTTGCCGCCAAGTCTATCCAATCTTAATGACGTCTTTCACGTCTCTTAACTCATAAAATACTATCTTGATCCATCACACGTGTTAGAGCCCGAATCAATTCAACTGAAAGAGAATCTGGAGTATGAAGCTTCACCTGTTCGGATCTTGGATAGAAGGATCAAGGAACTAAGCGGTAAGCGCATTCCGTTAGTCAGGATGGAATGGAACCCAATGACCGGTGATTCAACGTGGGAGCATGAAGCTAAGATGCGCCAGAGTCATCCTTATCTGTTCCAAGGTATACGACAGAAATTTCGAGGACAAAATTTTCTGTAAGGGGAGTGGTAATGTAACATCCCGATTTCTCTGTGACTTTGATCGAGCTGGTTAATCTCGATTGGAGCTTTGGATGGTTGTGTGGTTTGTTGTGTTTTAGTTTTAGACCTAGTTTGAAACTTAGGAATAGGCTTGAACAAGGTTGGAGGTGCCTAAGACGTTAAACGAGTAACTGTGGAAGCTAGAAGTTCTTCTCTCGCTGAGCTGACGCTCAAGCGTGGCAAAATTCAATGCTCAAGCGTTACGACGCTTAAGTGTGGGAGGAGACGGACGCTCCAGCGTGCTGAGTGCACTGCGCAGCTGTTCTGCGTTTGGACGCGTGTGAGACACGTGTCAATCCAAGGAGCAGTCGGAGTGGACAAGGTCCCACGCTCACCACTGATGGAGAAAACCCAACGCTAGATCGTGGCAACGCTAAAGCGTGCATATTTTCCACTCTAGAGGCTACGTCTCCCGAGGCCAGCGTAGGAGGACCGAGCATTACTCGAGGACCTACCGCAAGCGGAGGATCGTAGTGTCCAGTTCTTCGTCTGAGAATGAGCCGATTGTGCGGTACCGGTGTACTCATGGCGAGGGTTAGGGTAGCTCAGGGCATCCTTACCACTGATGGTAAGAGCCTGCCAATGCGTCCTAGGGAGTGAGCTGAGCGCTTTTTCATGTATTTTGAGAGGGGACGGGATTGCTGGTGAGCTTCGAGTGTTTTTCTTTTGACTCTTGATGTATTTTTGGTTTCTACCCGACCGTATGTATATGTATGTACAGTGCCCTACTGATGGGGCTAACTTATGCATGTTATTATACAGTTATGCTTATTTTGCGCTTTATACTCTAATCATCGTTTGCCATGCTTGCCTTTCTTGCTTACATTGTTTTGTTTTCCGCAACACTGCTTGTATACCACGCTATCGCTTTATATACGGCTAGGCATATTTAATAATAATAATAAGAGGTTGCGACTAATGGGATTATCCTTCTAAGAGAGGAGGGTCGTCTCAGCGAGCACTCTGTTTTTGCCTTTTTCCCTTATTTTCATCATTTTCCTAGCCTCCTTAAGCTTCACTTTTGACCTAAAAATGAAAATAAGCAATAAAAAGAGTAAATCTGCTCAAAAACTCCTAAAATTCCTAAAAACCAATTAAAAGACTCAAAATCGCTTAGGGACAAAACAAGCTGAAATAAGGGGTTTAGTAAGGTTAAATCGCTCAACTGGTACTAAAACCTTAGCCTTTTCTAGCTGAAATACTAGATAAGCCACGGGCTTATCAATCACCCCAAACTTAAGAATTGCTTGGGTAAGCAACTAAAAATAAGCAACTAAAAACAAAAGACTCAAAACAAGGTAAGTTCAATGGATTCAACTGAGTTAACCGAGCCTTATGCACTTGTATACAATTTTCCTTTTTCAATTCGATGTCCCCCTCCCCCCCCCCATTATTCATTACGGTAATCCCCAATCATTAACTTTGAACAAATAGAGGTTAATAATGAATGCAATCAATGCTGCAAAGTCAGGGATCTAGTAATACAAACAAAAGAAGATCACCAAATTCAAACACTCGCCTTCCTCACAAGGGGTATTTAGTAAATCACTCTTCCACTCAATTTGTTAGGGTTCAAGAATTCACTCATTTAACAATTAAGTGCGTTTTCCACAGATTTGATTTTCATCTCAACACAGTTCCCACAAAAACATGCAAGCATCATCAAAAGGTCTCTTTCAAGGTTGTAATGGGGCCAGGCTTAAGGTAGGATATGCAAGGATAGAGGCTTAGTCACTAGGATTTATGAGAGCATGAAATGGGAAAATACATACAAATGATTTCACTCTCATATTTTTCATCATACACCATTTTTTTTTTTTTAGGTGGCTACAAACCTCTTCCTTTTTATATTTTTCTTTTTCACTTTGCCTTTTTTGGCCTATTTTTCAATTCTTTCTTTTCTTAACCAAGCCTTTCGCTCCAATCTTTTGCTTTTCTTTTTCTCGACTATGACTTATGAACTTTGTATCCACCCAAAACTTAGTTCTAAATCAACACTCAAAAGCTAACAATTCCATGCTCTCCTAAATCCTAGGATAGGGAAATCATGGTTTTTCGGAGTTAATGGGTTTGTCATGTAAGGTCATCAAGAACAATAGGCTTCAAGGCTCAGTATGGCTTACTAGGGATCATTCATCAAGGTTGGTTCAATTTATGGCCAAGTAGTTAATTCAAAGAAAAACATGCCTTAATCATATGATGCAAACACATAAATATGCAAATTTAGCAGAGATTCAAGCAAATCCAGGAAAATTACAACATAATGTGATTCAATCAATTAAGAGCAATGATGGATGCTCAAATCCTTGCCCGGACAGCTATTTGCAAAATGTTTGATCGAGATACAATTCTTAAGCATGCACCCTTTCAACCCCAAACTTATTGTAAAACATGCAATCATAACAACCAATCTAAGTTCAATCTTTCAAATTTTCACAAAAGGATTTTCAACGTTAAAAACGTCGAGAGGGGTTCATCGAAAACTTTTTCCAAAATCATGATTCAACAAAGGTTTTGCTCAATTAAATCCAAGTCTCACCACAAGACTCAAAAGACACTCTTCTTTTTTTTTTTTTTTTTTTTGTGTGTGTGTGTGTGTGACCATGCATTGATATCCTTACTTCTTCCATCTCTCTGCTAGCCCGCTTCATAGCATGGCTAGATTCGGCCTCATCCTTATCCAAGTAGTTATCCCAAACAAATTCTGGGCTCTCAATGGTGACACGTTCACAAGCAAAAGCAATGGTTAAAACAATAGCATCAAATAAAATAAAATAACTAAAAAAATAAGAGATAAGAGGAAGAATGCCAAGTGCACCAATAAGTATGGTTATCCAAGTGTGCATTGGAATCAAAGATATCGCAATAGAATGGTTTCTTGCTAGTCATCAGTGTACAACCATATCGAATATATCATAAACTAGCTAGAACTCAGAAGAAAGAAAACTCAAAAAGGGTAGTAGGGACTGGTAATGGAGGGGCCCGGATCACTGTTCAAAGTCAATCTCAACCACCGGGTCACCCTACTGCTAGGCTGCCGCTGCATCCTCTGGTACCTCGGGCACCCCCTTGTGGCATGGCATCCTGGTCCCCAGGATAGTCCTGCCACCCTAGCCGAGGTGCTAAGTCCTCCTTGGAGGGGAAGATAGGTACCCGGCTCTCCTGCTAGGCCAATGATAACTCCCTAAAAAATTCCCTCATCACCACCTGCTCCCTCCTCATAGCCTATTGGTTCTACAGTAGTAGAGCCATATCAGCTGAATGCGGCCTCTGAGGGGGCTGTGGTCTCCTGGCTGGGGCGGGCTGAACAAAGTAGAAGCGACTGATATACTCTCTGTCAATCGGCTGCCGGGGGACCTTCTCCATCACGTCACGCACCAGAATACCCGCTCTACGAATTAGCTCTGTGATCAGTTGCCCGTGCCATAAATTTTCCTTAAGAACCTTGGAGTTAGCCTTTGTCTGTATATCGGAAGTAATGATGGGACCGACATTAATGCTCTTCTCTGTTAAAATGCCATATATGAGGTGGGCTCGGGCAACGGTAATGGTGGACTCATGGCTGCTCACCCTAAGATTGGCGTGTACGAACGCTGACCAAACCCAGGCAATTGGGGTCAGATCCTGCCTCCTCAACCTTAGCAGGTTCCCTGAAGTGCCAACCTCCCATGCGGCCCCCGGCACGCAGCAAGTAGCAATTATCTCTGGTGCTAAGCTCTCAACAGCTGCTAGCAGCTCATACTCACTCCTTTCCGTCCATGCAGGGATCCCGAGACATGCATTCATGTCCTCTGAAGAGAAGGTGATGGGGATGCCCTGAACCTGTGATACGCATCTAGGCTCGGTGATCTCAAGTTAGAGAGCGTTGGCATAGAATTCCTACACCAGTTTGACATCATACCGGCGAGGAAGATCCGCCAACACTCCCCAACAGCGAATCCGAATCTAACCCGAGACGGAGGCATAGTTGTTGCCAACTAGGGACACGCGCCGCTCTAGGACCATCTCCTTCATGACCACCAAATCCCATTGTTCCCCATGACTAGGGGATTGAAAAATGGGGGCATAGGAGTTAGCCCTAGAGTTCGAGCCTGGTCCCGAGGGCAACACAATGTCACAGTTAGGTGGGGCCATAACCTGAAAACCAGAAAAGTCCCAATATAGTTCATGATAACACAAAAAACTAATAATTCAGAGTTCCATTCCTAGTTCCTAACAGCATGCATCAGTCTATTCTAGTTAATAGCAAAGAACACAAAATATCGTTCTTGAAAAAGTTCAGAAAAATTGTCAACCGTGCCCCCTAATCATGCACATTCCTAAAATCACCCAGATAAAACCCCAAACTTAGGTTCCTAAAAGATATAGTGCAGTGTATCCCAGTTCAAACTATAGAGCATTCATCAATATTGTTCAAGTTCACAGAATATCAATAGTCTCACATTCCTCACACTTAACATAGCACATTCATCATTTAAGTTCAAAGAGTTTAATCACATTCTGGTTTAGATAATCACAAACAACAACAACAAATACCTAACCCACTTTTGAAATTTGAGAGAGAAAGTTGTTAAGAGGCTTTGAATTCCAAAATCAAAGAACTAGAGGGTAGGAGAGTTAGATGATACCTTGTAGTTGTTGTTTGAGAGTGTGAGTGTGAGAAAAGATGAAGAACACGGAGTCTCTGTTGAGCCCATGAGAGAGAGAGATGAGAGAAAATTGAAGAGTTTTGGTAAAAAGGTTGCCCTCTGCTTGCGGGGCTAATAAATTTTCCCCGTTCGTGAGGCGAGCATAATATCGCGACACGAATTTTAAAATTCCCCCAATTTTGAAACCCTAATTGCAGATTAGCGAGGCGAGACAATACTCGCGAGGCGAATCTGGAGATCATGGTTCATGCAAATTTCTAGAATCGCGAGGCGAGTAGAGACTCGCGAGGCTAATCTGAAGTTCCTTCATGCCGTCAGACTGCCCAGATTCGCAAGGTGAGGGAAATGATCGCGTTGCGAGGCGAAAAAGGTACAAACCTCTAAATTTAGTTGCCATACTCACGTGACGAAGCATGGTTTCGTGGGGCGATCCGGAAGCAGGGAGTTTGACGTCCCTCTGGCTTGTGGGGCGAGATAGAAAAGAATTCTGCCCCCCTTTAATTTAATATGCACTTGAAACTACATGCTTTCTAAATGCAAAATCTAACTAAGGACCCTATAAGAAGACTCTTTTTATTTATTTTTATGACTCTTTAAATGCAATAAAAGGATACCTAGCTTGGGTTGCCTCCCAAGTAGTGCTTGTTTAACATCCCGATCCTGACGGTCATGGCCCCTTTAGGGCTAAGTTAACTTCAACACTTGCCGGCTAGTGTGGATTAGCTCCCCATGATAGTGTTTGAGCCTCTGGCCATTCATCTTGAAATTCTCTCTTTCAGCTGCTAGTTCCACCGTTCCATGTGGAAAAACATTGACTATTGTGAATGGTCTGTACCACCTTCACTTAAGCTTTCCTGGGAAAAGTCTCAACCTTGAGTTGTAGAGTAGTACCCTTTGTCCTGGTTCAAATTTCCTTGGCAAAGTGGGCTTGTCATGCCATGCCTTAGTCCGCTCTTTGTAAATTCTTGCATTCTCATAAGCTTGCATGCGGATTTCAGACAATTCATTCAAGTCTAAGAGCCTCTTTTCACCGGCTTTTTTTAAATCATAATTGAGCTCTTTCATTGCCCAATAAGACTTTTGTTCCAATTCCACCGGTAAGTGACATGCCTTTCCAAACACCAAATTGTAAGGAGACTGTAACGCCCCAGTTTTCAAGTTTTATAATTATTCAGTATTTAAACGTTTGTATTTTATTGGAGGGTCTAGAGAGTGAAATAAAATATTCTGAGACCATATTAATGCTCTACGTTATCGTAGGAAGCTATGGTTAAGTTTTGGTCGAAAACTCAAACGGAGCCCGGTCTGCGTTTTTCACGGATAGTAGTGTTTTTCTACTAGCAAGACCTAGTTTTGACTCGTGAACGAGACAGTAAGTCTCAGGATTTAATTCTCTGCATATTTGTTAAAATCCGGCCTGACGTCCAAAACTGAAAAATAATATATTATATTCGGGCGTATATTCGCACCAGGAGATGTTTGGAGTTGTGAAGGGATATAACGGGACCCGCGAAAGGATAATCTGGGTGTCAAATCAAGTTGAATTTCGTGGACTTATTCATAATACTTAGGACTTGAGACATAATTCATAATTCATAAGACATAAACACAAACATGAAACGTTTTGGGTTTTGAAATAGTAGTTCGATGATTGACCAGTGATTTGGATCTAGGTCAATCGTTCAATTGTTTCCGTCTTGTGATGACTCAATCTCGGAGGGATCACGAGATTTATCCTGCGGATAAAAAGTTGTGTAAAAACAAAGACGCGTATAATTCCAAAGGAAGAGTACCTTGAGGTTTATCCGGAGGATAGACGTTGCTTTATCGCATCTGCTTTGTGTAAGCATTGGAATTTCATTTGCATGAGTCGTAAGGCCTTGAGCCTGGGAGTTAAGCTTACACCTTGATGCGGGTGCGAATCTAGTGGTGACGATTGGAATAGTCTTGGAGGTATCAAGGTTAGAAGGGCTGACATGTGACCAATTGGTAGCTCTTCTGTGTCGTGGCGAATCCGAGCAATACACTGATATCCTCGACTAGATACCGTACTGTTCATGTTTGGTGCAGAGTGTTTCCGTAAAGCCAGATACATGCACGTTATGAATGTTGTAGCATCTTGGTCATGGCTGGCAGTACACGGAACATGTCCTCCCATTCACTATCTCCGATGTTTTGTTAGCTCCATGGAGTAGGGGTCAGAGTTTATCCTTGTGGCATATGGCATTTAGTCATATACATTGCACTGCATTGCATGGCTGTTGATGATTACATTTACTGATTGTACATCGCTGTTCTATTTTTTGAGAATGCCTTATTTTAGGCTGCTAATTGTTTAACATGATTTATATTGAGATTTATAATAAGCATGTTGGGTACGTTGTTACCTCATGAGTCGTCCCGTTTTTACTTCTGCTATTTTGTTGTGTTGATGATCGGGATCTCACCCACATCTGTATATCTTTTCTGCTGGTTTTGCTGCTGCTGCTTAAGCAGATGGACGCGACGACGGTTCAGTCCAGCATTTGCTATGAGTCCGGAGGGGGGACTCTTTCTACTGTTTTGTTCTTGGACAGACTGTGTCAGTGTCTGTAGTACCTTTTGGGAGCTATGACTCCTAGTACTTACTATATTCTGTTGTCAGTTATGCATTAGACCTATGTCTATATACAGTATTATTTCTATTTCTGAATTTAATGCAGTATGACTTCTAGAAATGCATGGTTAACCTAAGTTCATTTATTATTACTTATTATTACTAATCCCGTTACATCTTTGTAAAAAAAAAAAAAAAACCGTATTTTCTACATTAATATTATTTTTGGCCGTATAATTGTTCGGGAATATGACACTCGGGAAAGGGTGTTGCATTATTTGGTATTAGAGCTGGCCCAGTCTTTTGGGGTTTGTAGGTTATGGTCTGTCTTGTTTGTGTTATGTTCTCTGTGTGTTTCTCTGTTGTTATCTTTATATGGGAGATAATATTGTTTGCTTTAATTGTGTTGTAGTCGCTTGAGTTTGACAATTCTGGTTTTGAAGGTAGCAATGGCTGCTCAAAACCTGAATGCTGCTATGAACGCCATACGGGAAATGGCTGCTGCGATGGTTCAACGTGACGAAAGGGCTGCTGGGGGTAGAGGACTGGATGAATTCCTCCGTAAGAACCCACCACAGTTCAAGGGTGAATTCAATTTGAGCTAGCTGAGTGTTGGTCCACACGTTGGAGAAAATCTTTGGACCAATGAGGTGTACCGAGAACGACAAGGTTGTCTATGCAACTTACATGCTGGTGGAGGATGCTGAATACTGGTGGGAAGGAGCCCGCCAAATGCTGATACATGACCAACAAGCTATGGACTGGAATGCTTTTAAGGGAAAGTTACTGGAAAAGTATTTTCCTGCGAGTGCGAGGCACGAGAAAGAAATGGAGTTCCTCTAGCTGAGACAAGGGGGAATTACTCTAGCTCAGTATGGGGCCAAATTCGAAAGTTTGGCGAAGTTCTCAAATTATTTTCTGGACAACCCAAGAGAAGAATGGAAATGCAAGAAGTTCGTAGGAGGTCTGAGGATCGATTTAAAGAGGGCTATAGCTCGTCCGGAAATCTCTGTTTTCCCAAGGCTAATGGAGAAGTGTCGTTTGATCGAGAGCTTGGAGCCTAACAAGGACAAACGGGCACAGAGTTCTGGACTGACTAAGTTTCACAGAGGAAACAGTGATCGTGATAACAAATCTTGATGGAAATCGTATTCAAGGCAATAAGATCAACAACAACGTTCTGTGGGAGGAAGCAGTGGGGGTTTCAGTTAGTCTGGAAATGCCCCAACCAAGTGTATGAAGTGTGGGAAGAGTAATCATGTCACCAGAGACTGCTCGATCAAGGGAATTATCTACTTCAAGTGTGGGAAGCCGGGACACATTTCAGCGAGGCCTAAGGCAAAGGGCAGAGTTTATACTGTGAGCGGCGCTGAAGCTTCTCAGAATGAAGATTTAATCCAAGGTCAGTGCATCATGGGAGGTAAAACCTTAACTGTATTGTTTGATTCAGGCGCAACACATTCCTTTATTGCATATGACTGTGTGAACCTTTTGGGACTGCCTGTGTCTTGTTTACCTTTTGATTTAGTAATTTCTACGCCTACTACAAAGCTTGTTATAACTGCTAAAGTTTGTTTGAATTGTTCTATTTCTGTTAAAGATAGAACGTTTTTGATTGATTTGATCTGTTTGCCTCTTTTGCAAATGGATGTAATCTTAGCAATGGATTGGTTATCTTCTAACCATATTCTGTTAGACTGTGCAAATTAAACCTTAGTTTTTCCTAGTTTTGAGAATTCTGGATTTTTTACTGCCAACCAAGTAAACGCTTCTTTGAGAGAAGGAGCTCAAGGATACATGTTGCTATCTTCTTCGGAGGTCAAGAGGGAGCTAGTCTTAGAGCGCGTACCTGTCGTGAACGAGTTTCCAGAAGTCTTTCCTGAAGACGTACCAGGTTTGCCGCCAATTCAGGATATCGAGTTTTCGATCGATCTTGTGCCAAGAATAGGACCAGTGTCTATGGCATTGTATCGTATAGCACCTGCAGAGTTGGAAACCTTGAAGGAACAGTTGGTGGCCTTATTAAGGAAGCAGTTCGTTAGACCCAGTGTGTAGCCGTGGGGAGCACCTGTGCTGTTAGTGAAGAAGAAAGATGGAACCTCTTGTCTATGCGTGAATTATCGCTAGTTGAACAAGGTTACCATTCAGAGCAAGTATCCTCTTCGGAGGATAGATGACTTGATGGATCAGTTGAGGGGAGCGGCAGTTTTCTCCAAGGTTGATTTGCGATCGGGTTATCACCAGATTCGTGTGAAGGCGGAGGATGTATCAAAGACAGCGTTTTGAACACGCTACGGGCACTACGAGTACCTTGTAATGCCGTTTGGGGTGACGAATGCTTCAGCCATATTCATGGATTATATGAATAGGATTTTTCGTCCATACCTGGATAAGTTTGTCGTTGTCTTCATAGATGACATACTCATCTATTCGCGAAACCCGGAAGAACATGCTGAACATCTTAGTATGGTTTTTCGGGTTCTGAAGGAGAAAAATTTGTACGCGAAACTGTCTAAGTGTGAGTTTTGGCTCGACGAAGTGCAGTTTTTGGGTCATATGACTTCGAAGGAAGGAATTTCTATAGATCCGGCGAAAGTTGAACCAGTTCTTGAGTGGGAAAGACCAACCACAGTGACTGAGATACGCAGTTTTTTGGGTTTGGCTGGGTATTATCGAAGGTTTATTGAGGGATTTTCTAAGATCGTAGGACCCCTTACCCAATTGACGAGGAAGGATAAAGCTTTTGAATGGACTAAATCCTATGAGTAGAGTTTTCAGGAGCTGAAGAAGAGGCTAACTACTTCGCCAGTGTTGATATTGCCAGATCCAAGCGAACCTTTTGAAGTGTACTGTGACGCTTCATACTAGGGGTTAGGCTGTGTTCTATTGCAGAATCGGAAAGTGGTAGCCTATGCCTCAAGACAGTTGAAAGTGCACGAGAAGAATTACCCTACTCATGATCTAGAGTTAGCAGAGGTGGTCTTTGGGTTGAAGATTTGGAGGCACTACTTGTATGGTTCGACATTCAATGTCTTCAGCGACCATAAAAGTTTGAAGTACCTATTTGATCAAAAAGAGCTCAATATGAGGCAGAGACGGTGGCTGGAATTTCTGAAGGACTATGACTTCCAGTTGCAGTATCATCCGGGGAAAGCAAATGTGGTAGCGGACGCCCTGAGTAGAAAAGTATTACATATGTCCGCCACGATGGTTAAAGAACACGAACTGTTGGAACTTTTCAGAGATATGCATCTGTCTGTGGTCAGTATGCCAGGGAAACTTTGTGTCGGTTTGGTTATAGTGTCTTGTGATCTGATGGATCAGATTCGGGAGAAACAAGTATATGACCAGTATCTGGAGAAAGAGCGAAGGAATTTAAAGAAAGGGATAACGTCTGAATACAAGGAAGGAGCAGATGGAATTCTAAGACGAGGAGAACGGGTTTGTGTGCCAAACAACCCAGAGATAAGGAGGTTAATTCTAGACGAAGCTCATAGGAGTAAGTTGAGTATGCATCCAGGATCAACCAAGATGTACCAAGACTTGAAGCAGTTGTTTTGGTGGCAAGGCATGAAAAGAAACGTGGTTGATTATGTGGCGTCTTGCTTGGTTTGTCAAAAAGCAAAGGTTGAACATCAAAGGCCAGCGATAATGTTGTTTCCGTTGGATATCCCAGAGTGGAAATGGGACGGCATAGCGACGGATTTTGTGACGTGTTTGCCAAGGAGACCTAAGCGATACGATTCCATTTAGGTAATACTTGATAGGCTTACGAAATCAGCCCATTTTCTACCTATCAATCTTAAGTATTCCATGGAGAAGCTTACTCAGATTTACATCAGTGAGATTATGAGACTGCATGCAGTACCTTCAAGTTTCATATCAGATAGAGACCCACGTTTTACTTCGCGGTTTTGGCAGAGTTTACATAAAGCTTTGGGAACGAAGTTATGACTGAGTTCGGCTTACCATCCTCAGACAGATGGTCAATCAGAAAGGACAATTCAGTCTTTAGAGGACCTGTCAAGAGCGTGTGTGTTGGAACATGCTGGAAGTTGGAAAAGTTTCCTACTGTTGATAGAATTCACCTACAACAACAGTTATCATTCGAGTATTGGGATGGCACCCTATGAAGCTTTATATGGATGAAGTTGCAGAACACCTTTGTGTTGCTATCAAGACGGAGAAAGTTCTTCATTAGGACCTGAACTAATGCAACAAACAACTGAGAAAGTGAAACTGATTCAAGAAAAGATGAGGATAACTTAGAGCCGACAGAAGAGTTTTGCGGATAAAAGACATAGGCCGCTTGAGTTTGAGGAAGGTGATCATGTGTTTTTTAGAGTCATTCCAATGACTGGGGTGGGCAGGGTCCTTAAGTCCAGAAAATTCACTCCAAAATTCATTAGACCTTATCAAATTCTTCGTCGGATAGGTCCAGTAGCTTACCAAATAGCTTTACCGCCTTTTCTATCCAACCTTCATAATGTTTTCCATGTTTCACAATTGCTAAAATATATTCCGGATCCCAGTCATGTCATAGAGTCTGATTCAGTACAGCTAAAGGATAACCTAACCTATGAAACACTACCAGTTAACATCGAAGATAGAACAATAAAGCAACTGCGAGGGAAAGAGATAGCTTTGGTCAAAGTTATCTAGAACGAGATTTCAGGTGATGCTACTTGGGAAAGAGAAGAGGACATGCAACGGCAATATCCGAGTTTGTTTTAAGAGGTACGTTAAATTTCGAGGACGAAATTCTTTTAAGAGGGGTAGTAATGTAATGCCCCGATTTTCAAGTTTTATAATTATTCAGTATTTAAACATTTGTATTTTGTTGGAGGGTCTAGATTGTGAAATAAAATATTCTGAGACCATAGTCATGCTCTACGTTATCGTAGGAAGCTATGGTTAAGTTTTGGTCAAAAACTCAAACGGAGCCCGGTCTGCGTTTTTCACGGATAGTAGTATTTTTCTACTATCAAGACCTAGTTTTGACTCGTGAACGAGACAGTAAGTCTCAGGATTTAATTATCTACATATTAGTTAAAATCCGTCCTGACGTCCAAAATCGAAAATAATATATTATATTCGGGCGTATATTCGAATCGGGAGATGTTTGGGGCAGTGAAGGGATTTAACGGGACCCGCGAACGGATAATGTTGGTGTCAAATCAAGTTGAATTTCGTGGCCCTTCTCATGATTACTTTCTGGAAATATCTGGACGTGAAATGACTAAAATGCCCTTGGTCTTTTAAGGAAATGACCAAATTGTCCTTTGGTTATTTACAAGTTTGCCATAGGATGAAAATATCTATATCACTCACTCTCTCATTTTGGCACTCGGCCATTCTCTCTCTCACTTGTTCTTCCTTGTTCATCAAAGTCCTTCAAGTGTTCTTAACCAAAAACCTATCTTTGATCTTGATAAAGTTGAAGTTTTTAGTGAAAAGTTATTTCTTTTCTCACTAGTCTTTGATTCTAGGAGATATGATCTTCATCTTAATTCTCTTAATCTCTCTATTTCATCTCTTGATTCTCATGATTCATGAAGATCCAAGTTTTGATGCAAAACTTCGAAAATTCATAGAAAAGTGTAGGTTTTAATACCAAATCAATTTCTATGATCTAGTTTCGTCATTCTCTTTCATAATCCAAGAGCATGAAACCAAATAAGTTTTGTAGCCTTTTCTTCTTAAAGTGGCCGAAACCTTCATGATGAAAAAGGTTGAGTTTTTGATTCAAGTTTTGAGTAATAAGAACTTGTTCTACTGTTAGGAGTACCTAAGGATCATCCATCCAAGAGATTAGAAATTTTGGACATCTCTAGCTAATTTTCTAGATGATGGCCGAACCTTAAGTGATAGGAAATAGATGAGATTTGTGTTGCTTGGTGTTTAATGTTTGATTGATTGTGATGTTTGTAGTTGGTGACGAGTAATCGGGAGATTCACAAACCGATCAATCGACTTTGATCTGGAGGATTGTTCATCAACAGGTTTGGGGGTGAACCTCATCACACCAAAATTGGTGGTGGTGAAAATGGTTGTTTAAGTTGTGTGGGTGAAACCCTTTGGTTTGGGTTCACCACTTTATTTGTGAAGTTCTCTTGGAGAACAAAGTCTGTAATAATGGGTTATGCTTTAGTATGCTTTATCGTATGATTATGATGATGTTGATTGGATGAAAAATATTTTCATGTATGTTGAAAAACCTACTTTGATCTCTAGATCAAGTAAGGATTTTTATACTTGATTATGATGCAATGATGTGTGATTGTTGTTTGTCATAATTTTGTGAGCATTTTGAGCTATGACTTGTCTATTTTAGTGAAGCAAAATCTTCACTTTTCTTTTGAGTAGGCTTGTGGCCTTAGTGAGAAAAAGATGGAAGAACATGTGTTGTTCTTGAACATTCAAGTTTTGAAGTAAGAAAGTGTTTTTAATGGCTTATGTTTCAAAGGAAAGCAATAAAAGATTTTGATCCAAAGATCAAATAAAGTTTCAACATTCAAGTGTTTTACTAAAGTGAAAAATGTCTTTTACCTTAGCTATAGGTCATTTAATAACTAAGTGCTCTAAAAAGGGAAATAATGAAGATGATAAGGAAAAAGGGAAAACAAGGCACTCGCCTGGCCAGCCTTGTCTCGCCACGCGAGACAGAAGGCTAGCCCAAGCAATAAAATACAGCTTCTTGGCCTCGCGACGCGAGACAATTCTCGCCGCGCGAGCCAGAAGGTCTGTCTAAGGAGTAAATACAGCCTCTCAACCACGCATAGAGAAACTGATATTCGCCCCGTGAGAAAAGGTTTTGGTTTACAAAGAGAGTTTTCAATTCTTAATCGTAAAGTTTTACATTGAAAACCTAAGTTAAGTAATTAACTTAGAGTTAAAGACAAGAAGTAATTAAGTATGGAATGTGGTGGAACAAGACCATGTTCTATACCATTGATGACTTAGTTCATCAATGACTTCATAAGACTTAAGTAAATCAACACTTATTTCATTAATTGAAAATCAAGGATATAATATCTTAGAAAGGCTGAATGACTTATCTAAAAGGATTCTCAATCCTTATTCATAATACTTAGGGCTTGAGACATAATTCATAAGACATAAACACAAACATGAAACGTTTTGGGTTTTGAAACAGTAGTTCGATGACGGGCCGGAGATTCGGATCTAGGTCAATCGTTCAATTGTTTCAGTCTTGTGATGACTCGATCCCGGAGGGATCACGAGATTTATCCCGTGGATAAAAGGTTGTGTAAAAACAAAGACGCATATAATTCCTAAGGAAGAGAACCTTAGAGAACCTTGAGGTTTATCCGGAGGATAGACATTGCTTTATCGCATCTGCTTTGTGTAAGCATTGGCATTCCATTTGCATGAGTCGTAAGGCCTTGAGCCTAGGAGTTGAGCTTACACCTTGATGTGGGTTCGAATCTTACGGTGACGATTGGAATAGTCTTGGAGGTATCAGGGTTGGAAGGGCTGACTTGTGACCAGTTGGTAGCTCTTCTGTGTCGTGGCGAATCCAAGCAATACACTGATATCCTCGACTAGATGTCGTACTGTTCATGATTGGTGCAGAGTGTTTCTGTAAAGCCAAATACGTGCATGTTAT
Source organism: Ammopiptanthus mongolicus (assembly GCA_039655645.1). NCBI lineage: Eukaryota > Viridiplantae > Streptophyta > Magnoliopsida > Fabales > Fabaceae > Ammopiptanthus > Ammopiptanthus mongolicus. The sequence goes on from CM077345.1 coordinate 41,290,672, forward strand.
GAATGTTGTAGCATCTTGCTCATGACTGGCAGTACATGGAACATGTCCTCCCATTCACTCTCTCCAATGTTTTGTTAGTTCCGTGGAGTAGGGGCAAAGTTTATCCTTGTGGCATATGGCATTGAGTCATGTACATTGCACTGCATTGCATGGCTGTTGATGATTCATTTACTAGTTATACATCGCTGTTCTATTTTTGAGAATGCCTTATTTTATGCTGCTAATTGTTTAACATGATTTATATTGAGATTTATAATAAGCATGTTGGGTACGTTGTTACCTGGTGAGTCGTCCCATTTTTACTTCTGCTATTTTGTTGTGTTAATGATCGGGATCTCACCCATATCTGTATATATTTTCTGCTGGTTTTGCTGTTGCTGCTTAAGCAGATGGACGCGACGACGGTTCAGTCCAGTATTTGCTATGAGTCCGGAGGGGGGACTCCTACTGTTTTGTTCTTGGCCAGACTGTGTCAGTGTCTGTAGTACCTGTTGGGAGCTGTGACTCCTAGTACTTACTATATTCTGTTGTCAGTTATGCATTAGACCTATGTCTGTATACAGTGCTATTTCTCTTTTTGTATTTAATGCCGTATGACTTCTAGAAATGCATGGTGAACCTAAGTTCATTTATTATTACTAATCCCGTTACATCTTTGTAAAAAGGAAAAAAAAAATCGTATTTTCCGCATTAATATTATTTTCGGTCTTATAATTGTTCGGGAATGTGACCCTCAGGAAAGGATGTTGTAGAGACCTTCCAATTGGAGTCTTGAAAGCGGTCCTATAGGCCCACAAAGCATCATCTAACTTCTTTGACCAATCCTTTCGTGAGGAGTTAACAGTTTTTTCAAGAATACGCTTCAACTCACGGTTGGATATCTCTGCTTGCCCATTTATTTGTGGATGGTAAGGAGTGGAGACCCTATGCTTGACCCCATACTTTTCAAGTAGTTCGTGCATTTGGTTGTTGCAAAAGTGGGATCCCCTATCACTAATCAAAACTCGAGGAACCCCAAACCTTGAGAAGATGTTGCGCCTTAAGAACTCCATGACTACCCGCGCATCATCCATTGTTGTTGGAATTGCTTCCACCCACTTTGAAACATAATCAACCGCCACCAAGATATATTGATGGGAGAAGGAGGCTGGGAATGGTCCCATGAAATCAATCACCCAAACATCAAAGAGCTCTATTTCAAGCATGCAATTAAGAGGAAGCTCATGCTGCCTAGAGATGTTTCTAACCCTTTGGCAGCGATCACAATTCTTAACAAAAGTGTGGGCATCCTTGAAGAGTGTTGGCCAATAAAACCCGCTTTGGAGCATTTTTTTTGCAGTCTTCTTTCCCCCAAAATGCCTACCGTAATCCGAGCTATGGCAATGCCACAACACGTTTTCGATTTGATCATAAGGAACGCACCTTCTTAAGATCCCATCCGAACATTGCTTGAAAAGGTAGGGTTCTTCCCAGATATAGTACTTTGCATCCGAGAAGAACTTCTTTCTTTGTTGATTAGTCCAACCTTGCGGAACCACATTTGAAGATTTGAAGTTGGCCATATCCACGAACCAAGGAGGAAAATTTTCAAAAACTGCAAATAGTTTCTCATCAGGAAATTCTTCCTTGATGTCTAGTAATTTCTCCTCGGTGTCGGGATTGACCAACCTTGATAAGTGGTCTGCAACCCCATTCTTTGACCGTTTCCGGTCCCTAATCTCAATATCAAACTCCTACAAAAGAAGAATCCACCGAATTAATCTAGGTTTGGCCTCTTGTTTTGTCATCAAGTGTCTTATGGCCGCATGATCGGTGAAAATGACAATTTTAGACCCCACAACGTAGGATCTAAATTTATCTAAAGCAAAAACTACAGCTAGAGTTCTTTTTCAGTGGTGGAATAGTTAGCTTGTGCTTCATTTAAAACCTTACTTGCATAGTATATAACATGAGCTAACTTTTCCATCCTTTGACCCAAAACCGCCCCTACCGTATAATCACTAGCATCACACATGATTTCAAAAGGTAGATTCCAATTAGGTGCAGTGATTATGGGTGCAGTGACAAGCATATTTTTCAAAGTATTGAAAGAATTTAAACAAGAAGCATTAAAATCAAAGGATACGTCCTTCACAAGAAGATCACAAAGCGGCTTTGCAATCTTTGAGAAGTCCTTAATGAATCTCCAGTAGAAGCCGGCATGGCCCAAGAAACTCCTTACCCCCTTCACATTGGTTGGTGGGGGTAGCTTCTCAATCAACTCAATCTTGGCTTTATCAACCTCAATCCCCTTTTGAGAGATTTTATGTCCCAAGACTATACCTTCCTTGACCATGAAGTGGCATTTCTCCCAATTAAGTACTAGGTTGGTTTCTTGGCACCTCTCAAGCACCAAAGCCAAATTCTTCAAGCAATTATCAAAAGAGGTCCCAAAGATTGAGAAGTCGTCCATGAATACTTCAATGAATTTCTCCACCATGTCCGAGAAAATAGAGAGCATACACCTTTGGAAAGTAGCGGGAGCATTGCACAATCCAAAGGGCATCCTTCTATAAGCAAAGACTCCATAGGGACAAGTGATGGCCGTCTTCTCTTGGTCTTGAGGATCCACCACAATTTGGTTGTAACCAAAGTAACCATCCAAGAAACAATAGTACTCATATCCGGCCAACCTTTCAAGCATTTGATCAATTAATGGAAGGGGGAAGTGATCTTTCCTTGTTGCATCATTTAGCTTTCTATAGTCAATAGAAACCCTTCATCTCGTGACGGTTCTTGTTGGAATCAATTCATTATTCTCATTGACCATCACGGTTGTGCCACCTTTCTTCGAGACCAAATGAATCGGGCTAACCCAATTGCTATCCGAGATTGGATAGATGATTCTGGCATCCAAAAGCTTAATCACCTCCTTACGTACCGCTTCTTTCATGATGGGATTTAAGATCCTTTGTGGTTGAACCACCGGTTTATAATCACCTCCATCAAGATTTTGTGCATGCATAGGTAAGGACTTATACCTTTTAGATCCGAAATCTTCCACCCAATGGCAGATTTGTGTTCCTTAAGAACTCTCAGTAGCTCTTCTTCCTCATCCTTTTTCAAGGCATTGCTAATGATGACTAGATGTTGTCCCCCCTCACTCAAGAATGCATACCTCAAGTGAGTTTGGAGTTGCTTCAACTCTGGTGTATTTTTATCTTCTTCCATTCCTCCTTTGTTGAGCTTCTCTTTTTTACATTCATCCCTTGGGAGACTTGGCAAGGCTTCCATGCTCTTTAAGCACTCAAGATAATCCTCATCCCCCAACAGGTCTTCTTCTTCATTCTCATCATGGGATTTTACCAACACTTGTGCAAGTGAACCATGGGCTTCTCTTGTGGCTATAGCTTTTACAATTGGGTCCATCACATCAACCCTATACACATCCGATCTCTTAACGGGGTGTTTCATTGCTTCAAAGACATTGAAGACTGCATTCTCATCTTGCACCCTTAGTGTGAGTTGCCCTTGTTTCATATCTATCAAAGCACGCCCGGTGGCCAAGAAAGGCCTACCCAATATGAGAGGGATCTCGACATCTTCATCCATATCAATCACTACAAAGTCCGCCGGAAATATGAACTTATCTACCTTTACCAACAAATCTTCCACCACCCCATAAGGGTATTTGATAGAACGACCTGCTAGTTGGAGTGACATCCTTGTATCCTTGGCTTCCTTAATGCCTAGCTTCTTCATCATAGAAAGGGGCATTAAATTGATGCTTGCCCCTAGATCACACAATGCCTTCCCAAGAGTCACTTCCCCAATGGTGCATGGTATACTAAAAGAACCCGGATCCTTCAACTCTGCAGGTAGTTTCCTTTGAAGAATTGCACTATACTTCTCGGTCAAAGCAATTGTTTCCTCATCCACTATCTTTCGCTTCTTGGAGAGAAGCTCCTTCATAAACCGGGCATAAGATGGCATTTGTTCCAAGGCTTCCGCAAATGGAATATTAATTTGAAGCTTGCGGAAAACATTACGGAACTTGTTGAATTGCTTGTCTTGCAAGGGCTTCTTCAATCTTTCTGGATATGGTACCTTCATGAAGGGAGGGAGGTCTTGGGGTTCAACCCACTTCTTCTTTCGGAATTCTTCATCTATTAGTTTCAACTTTCTCCTTTGCTCGGGCACCTTTTCACTAGCCACTTCATCTGCTCTTCCTCAACATGTGGTTGCTCTGAAGTCTCAACTTCTTGAGAACTAGTTGCACCCCCATTAGATCCCAACACTTTGCCGCTTCGAGTTTCTACGACATTGCATTGGTTCTTGGGGTTGTTCTCTGTATTACCTGGGAAAGTGCCTGGAAGACGCTCATTCAGTTGCTTTGCAAGTTGGACCATTTGAGTCTCAAGATTCTAAATTGTTGCCCCTGTATGAGTTGCTAACTTGTCTATGGCAGTGTTTGTATTTATTGACAACTTCTCAATGGCCGCACTAGTCTTCTCAATGGCCAACTCCCAAGGTTGCCTTCCACCATCTGTGATTTGTAACTGATTATGCCCTGGGAGGGCCTGCTGAGTATTACGTTGTTGGACTCCATAATTTGGTCTTTGATTCTATTATTGTTGCCCAGCTAGACCACCACTAGTATTGCTCTAAGTGAAACCCGGATGGTCTCTTCTAATGTACCCCCGATTCTAAGTTTGACTGTAGTCATTCTGTCTGTTCCTCTGATAGTTGTTCTGGGGCACTGTGTCATAGAAATTGTGGCATGAGTCCATATGTTCCTGAGAGAAACTAAATGGGTAATTCTGACTGTTATGATCACCATTGAAATTTTCACAACCTGGGGGCAGTCCTTCTTGCACTACATTAACCTTCTTGTTGCTAGATAGGGCTTCACATTGCATCTTCAAAAGTTTGTTTTGTTCAAGAATTGCCTCTAATGATGCGACACTGGTTCCAGAAGCATTAGAAGTGCCCATTGTCTTTTTACCCCTATGTTTATATGTGTTAATCCTTGCTTATATATGTTTTATATATGTTGTTTATGATTGTTCTTGATGTCCAAGTTCATAATTGAGGTAGTTCAGCCTTAAGGAATGGTCAATACATTCGAGTCCAAGAAAATTGTTTTATGGTTTTGTCCATACCTTGAGTTCTAGACATTCGATTGAGATGATCTTGAATGTGTTGGAAAGTTTAGAGAATTATCTACAAGTCTTATTTCATGTGTCAGGGCCAAATTCGCCTTCTATAGTTTTGCCTCGCAAATCTGGCAGACAAATACTTGCAGCTCTCTGGTTCACCTCGCGAAATGTGACTCGCCTTGCAAATCGGCAGGCAGCAAAAACGTGTTTTGGGCTTCTAATCAGCCCATAATGATACTAACTCATATTATACCATAAGACTCGACCTAAACCTATTTTCTAACTCGAAATACTCTTAGAAATTGTCTCACTCTCTCTAAACAAGGATTCCTAAACCCTTTTCAAGGATTCTTGAAGGAGATTGCACCTTTGTTCATCGTTCTTCGCTGCATTTGCTTGAGGAGCATCACTGCTGTCACAATCCCTCTTTCTCGCTGCTTCTCTTGAACCTTTTGGGGTTGTGATCGTGAAATCAAATGTCGTGAGATCGAGTGTTCGTGAGACGCAACCTTTCCGAACCTTTTTCTCTTCCTTTGTTCATTGTGATCATCATACCAGGTATGGGAGGAAGAAATAGATCATGAGTATGTGGGTTTTGGGATAGGTTAAGATGAAGGGGTTAACCCATGACCCCTCTATGTTTGTCTATATGCATTGTAAATGCCTATGTATATGCTAAGAATATGCCTATGTGAATATTATGTGTATATATATATATGCCTATGGTGCTATGACCATGATTGTTGGTGTTTGTCTTGATGATATGATTGAAATATTATGAGGTACGATGAATGGTATGTACATACATACGTTATGCATTGATGAGATTGTATGATGTGAATTGATAATGATGACTTGATGCTGATATGCGTTACAATGATGAAAATAGGATTAGTGAAAGAACATAGCTTTAGGAGGTTTGGCAGCCCATAATGAATGAGTTGTTATGAGAGGTGGGATTGATAATATTGGATTAGTTTTGGAAACCCATAGGAATGATTCTTGAGAGATGGGATGATAGGCATAGGGATAACTTAGACAAATTCTTAAGATTCCCACATCTGTCATGATTCGCCTGACGAATAGCAATTCATGAGGTGATACAGAGAGACCATTCGTGGTCTGACGTGATTCGCCTGGTGGATTGTAATACGCGAGGCAAATTTGAGAACCAGATATTGGGGCTCTATGGCTCGCCTCGCGAGCCACGATTCGCCTAGCCAATCTAGGTTCTCACCCAGATTCTGTTGTGATGAAGTAACTGAATAGGGTAGTGAGAAAAAGACTGTCAGATCGTAATTCAAGGTTGACAATATAAAAAAGAACGTTAATACTAATAATGAAGATATGATAATATTGGCAATGTTGATAAAGGCAATAACGATGGTTAGCGCCTAGTTGTTTGATGATCATCGTTGATGGTCATTGTTGATAATCAATGTGATTGATTATGATGGTGGATGGTTGGACATGTGTTTGCATGTTGCTGAGCATAGCATGCATCATACGTTGACATTGATATGTTGGGTGGAAAGCAAACGATGAATCGCGATAGTGGAGGCAATGATGGGTGTTATCTCGGCCTTACGGGTATATTGGGTATGGAAGTTGCAGGTGACATGGGCTAGCTACCTATTGTCGGAATGACCCAATGAATAAGCTTGAGTACCTTGACTAGCCACTATATGTTATCAGGATTAGTGAGAGTGTTTGGGGAAGGCCCATGGTCTGGCATATCATCCACGTTGATAACAGGACATGTACTCCTAATCGTCTTTCCAGAGTTAGAGTTGTTGGCCACATGCATACGGAGTAGTGATGTTGCATTCACATTGACATGCATCTTTGATATATATTTATTATATCTGTGATGATTGATGTATGTTGCATGCCATCTTAATTACTATTCCATTCCGTTTACATATATTCATGATTGTGTTTCTTACCCCTCTCTTTGTTATTCTTATGCATAAGTTGTGGTATATGCAGAGGAGGGTGAGCATGCTGACGAGGAGTGATCCCAAGGAGACCTCTCTCCGTAGTTAGGATTTATGTTTTATGTTATTCGGTTTTATTCCGATGTATGTTTAGGAATACTAGCTCTGATCATGTGACGTCGGGGTTTTGGGTTATATTTTATGTTTTTCCGCAGTTTGTTATATGTCAAAGGATTTCGATTTATTCAGATTCTCATGTTATGTTTTTGGACGATGTGATACACTTTACCTTTGAGATTTATATTATATTGATATTATTTTAAAAAGCATGTATGATTTTCTTATGTATCATCATACGCGGGGTAAAGGGTGTCACGCATATACTGCGGTTGTAGTCATTATTAGACATTTTCTCTAGCAAGGCCCATGCATCCTCGGTTGATAAATAAGAGAAGGAGCCGCCAGTTGCGGCATCACAATTCATCTGGTATCGCCCTTTCAACCCATTAAAGAAGTGTCGCACCTTTGTTACTAATTCAATGTAGGAAGAAGGGCATCTCCTCAAAAGCACATTATACCTCTCCCAAGCTTCATTATAGAATTCATCATCTTGTTACTTGAAAGAAGTGACAACTATGTTTAATTGTGCCGCTTTCTGAGGAAGGAAGAATTTTGTGAGGAACTACTGAGCCATCTGCTCCCAAGTGGTAATGCTAGCACGATCCAAGTGCAAATCTAGCCAATCGCGTGCTCTATCCCGAAGAGAAAGAGGGAATAGTCGCAAACGAAGGGCGTCTTGTGAAACTCCCCGATATTTTCACTTGTCACAAGCTTCCAAGAAACGAGTAATGTGCCTGTGAGGATCTTGTTGTGCACCACCATCAAATTGATTCATTTGAATCTGACGCAGAACACTTTCCCGAATCTCAAAAGAATCGGTTGTGATAACAGGCCTAAAAACAGTAGAAGCACAATCATCCAAGTTAGGTTGATTGTACTCATAAAGGGGCTTGTAGGCTGGAGGAGGATTTTCTTCCTCCATCTCTTCAAGATCAATGGGTTGAGTTGCTTCAAGCCTCTTTTTCTCTCTAAATTCTTTCCTCAACCACTTTTCGGTCTTGGTGATCTCTGGATCGAATAACAAGTTTTCCTATGAAAGAGTACCTTGCATACACAAAAACAAGGCAAGACCAAGTGGGATCAAAGAAGTAAAAGAAGATAAAATTGCAAAAAATTATAATAAAAATGGCTTAATCAAAAGAATTAAATTCCCTAAAAATTAGGAAAATTGGTTCTACCAATCCCCGGCAACGGCGCCAAAAACTTGTTGACGAACCGGCAAGTGTACCGGATCGTTGCAAGTAATAAACAAGGTAGAGATTACTGAGGTCGAACACAGGGATTGGAGTACCAATTTGACCAATTTATCAAGAAAATCAAGACGTTTACTAAGTCAAAAGGGAAGAGTTATGAGGAGAGAGAAAACAAAATCAAGCATTAAATCAATAACAATTAAAAGAAGATACTAAAGAATCAAGATGAGATTTGATGATGATTAAGGCTCTAAGGTCACGAATCCACCTATCCTATCAAGCAAGCTACCCAAGTGTCTATCCTCTTATCCCTATGTTCAATTCTTTGTCAACCAGGAACCTTCAATTATCCTAATGTCACTGCCACTTTTCAAAAGGAAATATATCAAATTGTAAGTTGTCAATCTGCCAATATATTCAACCTACAATTAGATTCATTAAGTTCTTGGTTCCTTATAACGATTGCACCGCTTTTATACTCTATGCCAAAAGGTATTCAAACAGTGTTCTTTATTCGGGTCCTATGTACGAATCTCCTGCCAGTATCATCGCACTAGACTAGTTAACCATTGCGCATTTGATTAACACAAACAAATCAGAATTAAGAAACAAGAATAGAGACAAGGGAATAAGAAAATATTACTTGAATAACTATGCCATTAATGGAGGCTTCATTCGTTCCCTTAGAAAAGGGGATTAGTTCCTCATGTTTGCAGTAACAACACACAAACAAAAAGAATTCATCCTCGACTAGAAAGAAAGAGGGAGACGCAGCTCCAAGAGACTAGGATTAGCCAAAAAGCGCAATAAAAACTAGAGGAAAAAGCTGCCACTAAATTGCCCTAAAACACAGCATTTATACGTTACTGGTTTTTGCGCGCTCGCGGGGCGAGCGTTACCTGGCGAGGCGAATTTTAAAATTAAATCTTTTCTGGATTTTGAGTTATTGCGAGGCGAGACAGAGCTACTGTTGCAGCCTTCTCAAACAGACCTTCTGGCTCGTGGGGCGAGCCTTGCTTTTGCGACGCGAGATAGAAAGACTGTTTTTTCCCTGTTCAGGTTGCCCTTCTGGCATGCGAGGCGAGCACCCTGTTTTTACCTTTTCCCTTATTTTCTTCATTTTCCTAGGCTTCTTAAGCTTCACTTTTGACCTGAAAAAGAAAATAAGCAATAAAAAGAGTAAATCTACTCAAAAACTCCAAAAATTACTAAAAACCAATTAAAAGACTCAAACATCGCTTAGGGACAAAACAAGCCAAAATAAGGGGTTTAGCGAGGTTAAATCGCTCAACTGGTACTGAAAACCTTAGCCTTTTCTAGCTGAAAAACTAGATAAGCCGCAGGCTTATCACCAACACGTACTCAGCCACCTCCTTCTTTATTCCAGGCCACCAAAACATCTTCCTCATGTCTTGATACATCTTGGTAGCTCCTGGATGAAAACTCAGCCTACTCTTGTACGCTTCTTCCAAGATCATCCTTCTTAGTTCTATATCCATCAGCACACAGATCCTATCACCATAGCTCAAGACTCCATCTTGATTCATCCTAAACTCAGAAGTTCTGCCTTCCACTACTTGTTCCTTCACCTTCTGAAGATACTGATCAACTTCTTGCTTCTCTTTGATCGTCTTCAAAATGTCGTTCATTACCGTAACCATTGCTAGGTGTATCTTATCTCTAGATAATCCCATACCTATATTCAGATCTTTGAACTGTTCAATCTGTTCTAACTCTTTTACCATCATAGCAGATACATACAAGGATTTCCTACTTAACGCTTCTGCTACTACATTTGCTTTTCCTTGATGGTATTGTAGATTAAATTCATCATCTTTTACGAATTCCATTCACCTTCTTTGTCTCATTTAACTCTTTCTGATCGAACAAATACCTCAAGCTTTTATGGTCATTATACACCGTAAACTTAGCTCCATACAGATAGTGTCGCCATATCATTAAGGCAAACACTATAGCTGCTAACTCCAAATCATGAGTTGGATAATTCCTCTCATGAACTCTTAGTTGTCGCGAAGCATACGCTACCACCCTCCTTTCTTGCATTAGGACACAACCCAATCCTTGGTATGACTCCTCACAGTATACGTCAAATTGTCTTAAAGAGTCTGGTAACGTCAACACTGATGATGTTGTTAACCTCCGCTTTAGCTCTTGAAAACTTTTCTCACACATATCCGTCCATACAAAGGATGTTCCCTTCCTTGTTAGCTGCATCATCGGCAACGCGATCTTCGAGAATCCTTCGATGAATCTTCGATAATATCCAGCTAAGCCTAGAAAACTCCATACCTCACTAACCGACTTAGGACTTTCTTATTGTACCACAGCTTCAATTTTGCTGGATCTACTACTATCCCATTTCGATTAATCACATGACCTAAGAATTGTACTTCTTCCAACCAAAACTCACAATTGTACAACTTTGCATGAAGTTGTCGGTCCTTTAACACTTGAAGCACAATCCTAAGATGTTCTTGATGTTCTTCTCAATTACGGGAATAAATAAGAATGTTGTCGATAAACGCAACTACAAAATTATCCAAGAATGGTCGGAAAATTCGGTCCATGTAATCCATAAACACTGCTGGAGCATTAGTCACACCAAAGGGCATAACGAGATACTCGTAGTGTCCATACCAACTTTTGAACGCCGTCTTCAGTACATCCTCCTTCTTGACTCGAATCTGATTGTAACCAGATCTTAAGTCAATCTTTGAAAACGCTACCGCTCCTTTCAACTGGTCCATCAAGTCGTCAATCCTAGGTAATGGATACTTATTCTTGATCGTTACTTTGTTCAACTGCCAATAATCCACACACAGCCTTGAACTTCCGTTCTTTTTCTTGACGAACAGCACCGGCGCTCCCCAAGGCGAAGCACTTGGTCTTATAAACTCATTACCCAACATGTCACCCAACTGCTTCTTCAGCTCTGCCAACTCTGCTGGAGACATTTGATAAGATGCTATCGAAATGGGTCCAGTTCCTGGCACGAGATCTGTTGCGAACTCTATCTCTCTCCTCATCAATCTGGGGAAATATTTCTCCAGAAATCATTCCCGTAATAGTTGCTAGTTAATCACTCTTCCTTCTGCTTCAAGCATTCTCTGCTTGCCTTTCCACCAGAGCTCTATATCTGCCATCAGCATGAAGGATGCATAAGTCACCTTTTTGTCTTCACGACAGTGTATTGCCACGAAGATTTTCTCTAGCTGCTGTATCCAGAGTTCTACTCACCTCCTCCAGTACATGAAAGTCAAGAGCTACCCTGTCCTTCCCCATATGTGCGCCTATAAACCCGCAGGGGCACATAATCCGAGAAAGAACTAGACATAACCATCCGCCTACACCTGGCAGCTCTTAGATACCGCTCTGACCTTCGATGTTGTTCTCTCAATACAAAGCCTCTGCGACTCGTCACGTGAGATGATGCCGGGGCAGCCCACATAAAGTCATAGCGCGGCCTGGGTGGGTGCCACATCTGGGGAAATAGAAGAAACTAGACCACTATGTACGGTCCCATGATATCCGCTTGTGGTGGAGTATCGCTTCGGAACAGAAAACTCACTGGCCCGGTGTACACGGTCAAGAATGTAGAGGGGTCCACATGCCACCTTGGTCATCGTGGTAGATGATCTCAAGGTCACCCAGCATCGGGATCCCCGGTGCTGCCTGAAGGAAGGGATACATCCTCGAGTCCATAATCAGCTCCAACTAACTCGTCATCTACTCGCAGATCGAAATCATAACATACAAGAAAATACAGGGAGATAAGATAAACAGCACATCTATGACAGGGATGATGCAATGCAGAACATATAGCAAACACAATCATCTCTCCATATCACGACACTACATTCGTCCCCTAGCTAGATGTACAGATACTCTTTCTATGCATGCTGGCCGGTACGAAACACCCTACTAAGGGCAACATCATGTCCGCATATTGGACAACAAGTTGGTTTGTTCCGGTAATCCGTTTCGATTGCATCACCGCTCAACTGTCCCAGACAAAGAGGGTTAACTGGGCCTCCTCGGAAGATCCACTAGCAACTGGAAAGACTCCGGGTCCAGTTGGGATAGTAAGATGTGCCCAGGACTGCCACGACACGATAGGCGCTACCATACCGGTCTCATGTGGGTACACTTGTGTCCAATGTATGCCCAAGATCACGCAGACCTACCCTTCCATTTTCTGCACCCGCACTCGGTGCACCAACCTTGTATGCCTCACAGCATACGGCTCGCCACACGGCATCAAATGCATATGCTATGCATGTCATCCATCTCTCTTGAGTTGATATCGCAACACATGCAAACTTGCTTTTAGCAACATGAACTCCAAGCTCCATAGGTAAACATACGAGCTCCAAGCTCCACTGTAATTGTACGAGCTCCAAGCCCCACTTGTAAACATACAAGCTCCAAGCTCTCATGATAATCTTATGAGCTCTAAGCTCCACTATACCTCAAATCTCAATTATCGGCTCAAAGATACACCACAGGGTCAAAGCCCTAATCATGTTAAACCTTTGAATCTCATATATACACGCATTTCCAGATATAATGCAACAGTTCATCAATTATCAAATAAAGCAATAAATAGCATAACATGCCAGCATATCATTATCATCAATACCTCATGCATCTCTTGCAAATATCAGTTATCATAAATAGCGGGTATGCATATCAACACATAGCACATATTATCATGCATCACAAATCTGCTAACTTAGGGTATCAAATATAACGTTGATAGCCCAAAGTAGACTAAAGCTGGGGTTTAGGTACTTTGCCAGGGCTCAACCTCACGTAGGGTTTAGGGTTCCCCTACACACACAAAACATACAATGCAGCTATATGGACTACTCTTGCCTCCCCAACGTGTGTAATTCTTTCTCCACACCTGATAGCGAATATAGCGACAATCACGAACACAACGAGCACTCCTTGCTCCTCTCCTTTACTCACAGCCGTAGCCTACTTGCTTCAACGGGTTTCGTACGCAACTTCCAAACTTGCCCTAATCACGGAAATAACACGTAGACTATACCATTAACCCTAATATGAAGTTAGAACTGTGAAAAGAAGCTTAAACCAAAAGAGAACGTTGTATAGGTACAATGTAGGTAAATATGGAACCTTGGCTTACCCTCGTTGAATCAAAGAAGCAAACCAATAGAATTGGAGTAGGAGTCGCATTGATCATGAAAACACGATCGGAACTGGAATCGGACTAACAAACGGATCACGAACCTAAAGTCAAAGCTTCAACCTCTCCTAGACCTCTTTCTCACGTTCTCTGGTCTATAAGTTTACCAAAATCTCGTCCATGGTGAAAATGAGCAAGTATTTATAGAGATAATCTCTAGTGACAACCCTTTAGTGTTCTGGAACTCCACGCTTTAGCGTTCCAACCCTTAAATGTTGGCTTCCTCAATGCTTGAGGGTTAACGTTTCCTCACCGCCAAGGGATCGCCTATCACGTGCTAGCCGCGACGCGTAACCGACACGTGTCACTTCACTCCCCATCACTACCAGTCATTGGTCAGAGGGTCCACGCTTGAGCGTCCAAAGCTCTCAACGCTAGAGCGTCAGCACACTTGAGCGTTACACTGGTCCAAACTTGAGCGTTCTGCTCCTGATCCTTTGTCCATATCCTTCTCTCATCCAATTCATCCCTACTCTTAACAAATTTTCTAAACACACTTTCAAGCCATGACAGTAATTTTTAACAAACGTATACATATTTGATCTAGATCATCTATCTCAATTAGGGTTCCAGAACTAGGATGTTACACCAGACCCCTTTTTGGGTGCTCCAATGCTAAGAACGGGGTGCCCAACGCAAGCTGGAAATCGCAGAAATGCAGCAGAGCACTGCTGTTTGGCCATTTTCACCCCAAAACCCCCTTTTCATGCTTTTCAACCAACAAAAACCTATAAGAACTCACCAACAACATAAAAATTAAAGAATAATCAACTTAAACATGTTATAAATTATTTTCATGAAATGTATTCACTAAAAACATCTCACAGACATAATTATTTCAATCATCACCAACCTATTTCATATCCCAAACTAACACCCACGAAAAGTACTCAAAACAAATCACAAATCCCTCACCTTGTTTGAAGTTCATGAATATCTCTCTTTTTATCCCTCTGTTGTTGCTACTCTTTCCTCTTCTCCTGCTCTTCTTCTTCCTCCACCCTAGGCCTCCTTTCTCTAAATACTTATACCTCATCACTTTTACTGAAAAGCTCCTGATATGTTAAGTTAACTCATAACTTAACACTTGGGTAAAAAGGGAACATGTACCTATCTGTATTATGATTAATAATTTTATTTTATTTTATTTGAATTGCTTAAGCATATTAGTACTTATTATTTACACATATTAGGGCTTCAAGCACATTTGAATATATTGAATAACATTGAAGAAGTTCAACCTTACTTATGTGATCACAAAAGAAAAGTCAAGGTAAAAAACCCTCGAATGAACGAAAAGTGGTTATCGAACATCCATAACAAGACTTTCTTAACATGGTTTAAAGAAGAAATTTTGAAGGATGATAGCATTGCTTCTGATACATTAAAATGCCAAGCATATGGGCCTAGCTTTAATGTCATATGTTGGAGTGGATACGACATCAATAACTTTTACTTTTATAAAAAGGAACAAGATTAACAAGAGTACCATGCAAAACAGTGGGGTTATGATCGTGGCTGAGTCTATGCACTTTGCTAGTTCAAAAGTTACAAATCCCATTATGGTACCGATACCTTACTTTGGAGTCATTGAAGAGATTTGGGTGATTGATTACACTAAGTTTACGGTGGCTGTTTTTAAATGTAAGTGGGTTGACAGTAAAAGTGGTGTACAAACCATGAATATGGATTTACATTGGTAGACCTTGGTAAGGTAGGTCATACGGAAGAGCCTTTCATCATGGCTTCCCAAGCAAGGCAAGTTTTTTATATCAATGATCCTTCTAACAAAAGGTTGTCAGTGGTTTTCCAAGGAAAAAACATGCACAATGATAGTGATGAAAATCAAGATTCAACTCTTGATATTCCTGAGACTCCTTCTTTCTCAACACACATGCCTACTTTCATTGAAGAAAATGAGGTGGACGATGTACATGCCACACGTGATGATCATCATGAAGGGATATTGATCTAGCTAAATTAAACTTGACCATATATAGTGTAAGTTATGTTTATCCATGTAACACCCCATTTATCGTATGGGTGTGTATGTGTTGCTATAATTATAGGTATTATTATTATTACCGTGATTAGTAGTATAATATTTGACAATATGTTTGTTTACATCGTCACTGCATTTTATAAGTATCTATATGAATGTATATTTATGTGTGTATATTATAAGTGATAACATGCACGCTTATGTTTGTATGATTATAAGTGTGTTTACATTTTATATATTAAAATGTTATTATATATATATATATATATATATATATATATATATATATATATATATATATGTAATTGATCTTATTGATATGTAAATGATTTATATTAATTATTCTTATATTAATATACGATTGACTGTATTAACAGATAATTGTGCATAATTATATTTATATTATTAATTAATTATATTACATGAATTAATACGTGATCTTCTCTATATGAATATATAATTGATTATATTAGTATGTAAGTGTGTGATCTCGTGTGCTTATATGTGGTCTTGTATGGACTAAAATGAAGAGTGTAATTAATGTGTGATCGTATATTTATTTACATGTCATCGATAATATATATTTTTATATTTTTATATTTGAATTGCTTAAGCATATTAGTACTTATTATTTACACATATTAGGGCTTCAAGCACATTTGTATATATTGAATAACATTGAAGAAGTTCAACCTTACTTATGTGATCACAAAAGAAAAGTCAAGGAAAAAAAACCCTCGATTGAACGAAAAGTGGTTATCGAACATGCATAACAAGACTTTCTTAACATGGTTTAAAGAAGAAATTTTGAAGGATGATAGCATTGCTTCTGATACATTAAAATGCCAAGCATATGGGCCTAGCTTTAATGTCATATGTTGGAGCCGATACGACATCAATAACTTTTACTTTTATAAAAAGGAACAAGATTAACAAGAGTACCATGCAAAACAGTGGGGTTATGATCGTGGCTGAGTCTATGCACTTTGCTAGTTCAAAAGTTACAAATCCCATTATGGTACCGATACCTTACTTTGGAGTCATTGAAGAGATTTGGGTGATTGATTACACTAAGTTTACGGTGGCTATTTTTAAATGTAAGTGGGTTGACAGTAAAAGTGGTGTACAAACCATGAATATGGATTTACATTGGTAGACCTTGGTAAGGTAGGTCATACGGAAGAGCCTTTCATCATGGCTTCCCAAGCAAGGCAAGTTTTTTATATCAGTGATCCTTCTAACAAAAAGTTGTCAGTGGTTTTCCAAGGAAAAAACATGCACAATGATAGTGATGAAAATCAAGATTCAACTCTTGATATTCCTGAGACTCCTTCTTTCTCAACACACATGCCTACTTTCATTGAAGAAAATGAGGTGGACGATGTACATGCCACACGTGATGATCATCATGAAGGGATATTGATCTAGCTAAATTAAACTTGACCATATATAGTGTAAGTTATGTTTATCCATGTAACACCCCATTTATCGTATGGGTGTGTATGTGTTGCTATAATTATAGGTATTATTATTATTACCATGATTAGTAGTATAATATTTGACAATATGTTTGTTTACATCGTCGCTGCATTTTATAAGTATCTATATGAAGGTATATTTATGTGTGTATATTATAAGTGATAACATGCACGCTTATGTTTGTACGATTATAAGTGTGTTTACATTTTATATATTAAAATGTTATTATATATTTTGTATATATATATATATATATATGTAATTGATCTTATTGATATGTAAATGATTTATATTAATTATTCTTTTATTAATATACGATTTACTGTATTAACAGATAATTGTGCATAATTATATTTATATTATTAATTAATTATATTACATGAATTAATACGTGATCTTCTCTATATGAATATATAATTGATTATATTAGTATGTAAGTGTGTGATCTCGTGTGCTTATATGTGGTCTTGTATGGACTAATATGAAGAGTATAATTAATGTGTGATCGTATATTTATTTACATGTCATCGATGATATATATTTTTATATTTTTATATTTGAATTGCTTAAGCATATTAGTACTTATTATTTACACATATTAGGGCTTCAAGCACATTTGTGTATATTGAATAACATTGAAGAAGTTCAACCTTACTTATGTGATCACAAAAGAAAAGTCAAGGAAAAAAACCCTCGAATGAACGAAAAGTGGTTATCGAACATGCATAACAAGACTTTCTTAACATGGTTTAAAGAAGAAATTTTGAAGGATGATAGCATTGCTTCTGATACATTAAAATGCCAAGCATATGGGCCTAGCTTTAATGTCATATGTTGGAGCGGATACGACATCAATAACTTTTACTTTTATAAAAAGGAACAAGATTAACAAGAGTACCATGCAAAACAGTGGGGTTATGATCGTGGCTGAGTCTATGCACTTTGCTAGTTCAAAAGTTACAAATCCCATTATGGCACCGATACCTTACTTTGGAGTCATTGAAGAGATTTAGGTGATGGATTACACTAAGTTTACGGTGGCTATTTTTAAATGTAAGTGGGTTGACAGTAAAAGTGGTGTACAAACCATGAATATGGATTTACATTGGTAGACCTTGGTAAGGTAGGTCATACGGAAGAGCCTTTCATCATGGCTTCCCAAGCAAGGCAAGTTTTTTATATCAATGATCCTTCTAACAAATGGTTGTCAGTGGTTTTCCAAGGAAAAAACATGCACAATGATAGTGATGAAAATCAAGATTCAACTCTTGATATTCCTGAGACTCTTTCTTTCTCAACACACATGCCTACTTTCATTGAAGAAAATGAGGTGGACGATGTACATGCCACACGTGATGATCATCATGAAGGGATATTGATCTAGCTAAATTAAACTTGACCATATATAGTGTAAGTTATGTTTATCCATGTAACACCCCATTTATCGTATGGGTGTGTATGTGTTGCTATAATTATAGGTATTATTCTTATTACCGTGATTAGTAGTATAATATTTGACAATATGTTTGTTTACATCGTCACTGCATTTTATAAGTATCTATATGAATGTATATTTACGTGTGTATATTATAAGTGATAACATGCACGCTTATGTTTGTATGATTATAAGTATGTTTACATTTTATATATTAAAATGTTATTATATATTTTGTGTGTATATATATATATATATATATATATATATATATATATATATATGTAATTGATCTTATTGATATGTAAATGATTTATATTAATTATTCTTATATTAATATACGATTGACTGTATTAACAGATAATTGTGCATAATTATATTTATATTATTAATTAATTATATTACATGAATTAATACGTGATCTTCTCTATATGAATATATAATTGATTATATTAGTATGTAAGTGTGTGATCTCGTGTGCTTATATGTGGTCTTGTATGGACTAATATGAAGAGTGTAATTAATGTGTGATCGTATATTTATTTACATGTCATCGATGATATATATTTTTATATTAATACCGAATCATTTATATTAATGCACAACAAAATTATATTAATAGATGATTATTTGTATTCATATTTAGATAATGTTTCTATTAATATAATATATATATATATATATATATATATATATATATATATGATAATTGTAGTTGTGTTGGTATAAGATCAATTAGATGTCATAGAGATTCAATCATTAAATAGATAAGATTACTAATCTTAATCTCTTAAAAATCCTATCTAGAAACAACTATCTTTTTAACGCTGAACTTATATCGCTTTTTTGACCTTGTTAGAGTCCAAATTAGGAATAGATCGTAAAACATGAGTTTGTTTGAAATGCTCGTTTCTTTCCAACGCCACCAAGAACAACTAAATCGGACACTTGTAGCTCAAGTTAGGGCCAAACCAGTGAGCACGCCCACACCAGAATGCATTTTGGACTCTTTGGCTAGCCCGTTTCGCTCAAATCCTTTTTATACCTCTTTTGCTCGACCTAAAACTCATAGCCGTCGTTTCTAGAGTTAGAAACAGCCGTCTTTAACCTTTATCTTGGGTTCCCATTTGTAACACCCCGATTTTTTCACACTCTCTACACTCTAATACGAATTAAACAGTATTTCTTTATTTGTATTTTTTGGAGGGTCTAGAGAGTGAAATAAAATAATTTGAGACCATGGTCACGTTCTACGCTATCGTAGGAAGCTATGGTTAAGTTTTGGGTCAAAAACTCAGACGGAGCCCGATCTGCGTTTTACACTGACAGTATGATTTTACTGCTCAGATGACCTAATTTTGACTCTTGAACGAAACAATTAGGTTTTATATTTTATTTCCAACAATATTGGTTATTTTGAAAATTTTCAAAATAAATAAGTCGTTATACCGAAATCAGTTGAAAACGAAGCTGAATACGGATTTACCGGGACCCGTTAACGGATAAATCCTATGTCACTATCATGATACCTCACTAGGGTGAGTCACCTAGTTACTCACCATACGTCAATGCCCCTAAAACGTCCCAAAATGACCATTTTACCCTTTTAGCAAATTACCTTTCTACCCTTCCTTATTCATTAAGATGAAAACACCAATTTTTCACCCATTTTCAGCCCTCCTTCATGCAGCCCCCTCCCCCACCTTCTTCTTCTTCTCTTTCATTTTTCTCTCCGTAGACTCACCACCATAAAACTCTTCAAGCTTTCTAATTCATAAAGGAAATCAATCAAGGTGATTAGGAGAAGCTTCAATCTTTGCAAATCCCTACTAAACTAGAGGTAGGCTTCACTCTTCTTCTCTAGAGACCATGAATGTTTATGATGTAGGTGAAGGTTAGGATTTTAACTTCAAAAATCCATAACTAATTGCAGAAAAATCCTATGCTCATGAAATTAATTTCTATGAACTCATTAAGACCTCTAGATTCATTATCCAAGAGCATCACATGGCTGCCCTATTTTTGCCTCATAGGGCCGAAATTCTAAGATGGTAGTTGGATGAGATTTTGGTTCAAGTATTGCAAAATAACCATGGATTTCACCTTTCTATTGCTTAAATGTCTTAAATTCAAGAGCTTGAAGAAAAATAAAATCCCTAGCCTATTGACCTAGAGGGAATCAAATTCATGTTCAAAGGGAGGAGTATGATGTTGTTTCAAATTTTAATTTATGACAATTTCCCTTAATTCAAGAATACTCTTTGATCATAAATCCAAGAGTATGTGAAAATTTGGAAATCCTAGCCACCTTAGCTAGTCAAAACCGAAACCATATAGGGGTAGTGTTAGGTTATTTAACAAGCTAAACTTATGATTGTGTCTTGTGGTGAAGGATTAAAGCATCGGAAAGGATAAACGGGCGATTGAACGGAAGATTTGGTAATCGGAGGCCGAGAGACATGAAGACACTACAAGAGGTAAGGGGGTTTACCTGAGGGATTCATGATAACTACATGTGGTGTGGTTGATGAATTTATTGAATGAAGTGATTTGATGAGAAGTTGAATGTGGCTATATGTTGTTATGTGAACGTTGAATGTGGTTGAACGTTGAATGTGGTTGAATGTGATGATGGAATTTATTATGTGACAATGATGTGATTAGCTATGTTGATGTGATATTGATTATGTTTAATATTATAAGGTTGTGATATGATGATTGTATGGTTGTGGTTTGCTGCATTGAAATCCATAAATAAGATAAAAGCTTTTAAAAGCCTTGCAGAAAAATCATAGACTGATTTGGGGCAAAACATTGGGAAGTATTTGTGATGAAATTGTCTCAAGTGTACATTATGTTATCATAAGAGGAAAATGTCAAAATTGTGGATTTGAATGCTTTTCATGTGAAAAAGGAGCATTTTACAAGAAATTTACGAAAACCGTTTCACCATTTTAAAAATAGTGTTTTATGCTGAGGTGAAAATTTTGATTTCAACCATTCTTATAGAATTGAAATTTTGGGGAATGGATTTATTTAAGGAAGGTGAAATTTTATTATAATTACGTTGGTTTTGTTCTAAAAAGTATTTAAACATAAAACGTTTTGTCTGTAAATGATTTTACAACAATGTTGATAAACCGACAACTTAGAAGAGTTGCGGAGATTTGATTTGATTTTTGTATTTCATAGAACGAAATGATGGAAATGTTGAAACGTGAACCTAGTAAACAAGACGTTGGGTTTCCAGTGTTCTGTGATAAAGACACGTAGAAAAACGGTGTTGTGGACTGTGTGTCCTATGATACGTTGTGGACTGTGTGTCCTATGATCTATGATCTATGTGTCTTTTTCATATCAATGATGAATATGAATAAAGGTGAATATTGTTTTTCTACTACCACGAACATCGAATTGGTGCATCGGTTCGAGACTTTGTGATTGAGCATTCGGACGTTTCGTCCTGTGTTGATAAATGATGTTTTAAAACGATGAAAGACTTAGACGGGTCGGAAGCCTTGTGCTACGACAAGGAAAGAAAGAACCCAAAGAACAATGACACAAAGATAAAATGTTTTCATATGCATTTATGGCAGACGTGCCAATGATGTTTTCAAATCTGGATATCTTGGTGGTCGGGATATTCAGCCGGTGTATGTCATTGTGCTTTGATGGACAACAAGAAACCATTACACGGTGTTTTCCGGTGCCTTGTATTGGACAGGTTTCAATGGTTTCATTACGGTGTGCCTTTTTAGGCAATTATTACGGTGTGCCTTTTTAGGCAATCGAGCCTAATCAACTCAGTTTTTATAAAAGCGATGTTACGGTGTTGGGATCTCCAGAGATTAGGCATTAGACGTTGAATATTGAAGTGTCATATTTTAATGCCTGTCGGGTATTGCAACACCCTTTCCCGAGTGTCACATTCCCGAACGTTTATAAGGCCGAAAATATTTATTAATGCGGAAAATACGATTTTTCTTTTTCTTTTCTTTTCATAAAGATGTAATGGGATTAGTAAAGGTAATAAATATTACTAATAAGTGAACTTAGGTTCACCATGCATTACTAGGACATACATACAGTATTATAATACAGAAAACAGAAACAGAAATAACAACATTACTATATATATACAGACATAAGTCTAATGTATGACTGACATAAGAAAATACAATAAGTACTAGGAGTCATCGCTCCCAAAAGGTACTACAAAAACTGACATAGTCTGGCCGACAACAAAACTAAAACAGAAAAAGAGTCCACCTCCGAACTCAAAAGGACTGCGGAACCGAGCCATCGTCGCGTCCATCTGTTCAAGCATCAACAGCAAGTACCAGCAGAAAACATACAGATATGGGTGAGATTCCCGTTCATTAACACAACAAAAACAGCAGTAGCAAAAACAGGACGACTCACCGGGTAACAACGAACCCAACATGCTTACAAAGGTTCTCAATATAAATCATGTTAAGCAGTCATCAACATAATATCGTGCTAAACATTTAACATCATAATATAAGGCATTCTTAACAATATAGTGATGTATAACAGTAAATGTAGACATCAATAGCCATGCAATGCAATGCAATGTATATGACTCAATGTCAATGTCACTGGGTACTACTCTGACCCCTACTCCATGGAGCTAACAAAACATTCGGAGAGAGTGAATGGGAGGATATGTTCCGGTTTCTGCCAGTCATGAGCAAGATGCTACAACATTCGTAACGTGCACGTATCTGGCTTTACGGTAACACTCTCGACCAAACATGAAAAGTACGGCATCTAGTAGAGGATATCAGTGTATTGCACGGATTCGCCACGACACAGAAGAATCACCAACTGGTCACATGTCAGCCCTTCCAACCCTGATACCTCCAAAAAGACCATTGAAGATCGTAAGATTCGCACCCGCATCAAGGTGTAAGCTCAACTCCTAGGCTCAAGGCCTCACGACTATGCAAATGAAATGCCAATGCTTACACAAAGCAGATGCGATCAAGCAATGTCTATCCATTGGATAAACCTCGAAGTCTACTAAGGTTCTCTTCCTTAGGAACTACACAAATCTTTGTTTTATAAAACATTTATCCATCGGATAAAACATTTATCCATCGGATAAATATCTCGTGATTCCTTTGGAATGATCCAGACTGCTTTCAGAATCGTCGACTGTCCCCACAAACCAACACAAGTCTTTTCAGCGTGTTTTGTCCTCACTCACACGCTTTCTAGGGAACTTCCCAGAAGGTCACCCATCCCATAATTACTCTAAGTCAAGCACGCTTAACTATAAAGTACTTATGTTCTAAGCTCCCGAAAAGAAGATAAATCTTGTTGGTATGGGTAGTACCAATCAATTCTTATATGCCTTCCCTTAACTATACAGTCCCATACCTGCATAGCCTCAGGATTCCTTCCACTGTACAGTCCCATACCTGCACAGCCTCAGGATCTCTCTCATTCCAGTTATCACAAGACAGAAACAATTGAACGATTAACCTGGATCCGAATCATCGGTCCGTCATTGAACTATTGTTTCGAAAACCAAAACGTTTCGTGTTTGTGTTTATGTCTTATGAATTATGTCTCAAGTCCTAAGCATTATGAATAAGGATTGAGAATCCACTTAGGTAAGTCTTTAAGCCTTTCTAAGATATTAATCCCTTGTTTTTCAATTAAGGAAACAAGTATTGATTTCACTTAAGTCTTATGAAGTAATTGATGTACTAAGTCATCAATGGTATAGCACATGGTCTTGTTCCACCACATACCATACTTAATTAACCCTTGTCTTCAACTCTAAGTTAATTATTTAACTTAGGTTTTTCACGCGTAAAACTTTACGATTGAGTTAGAAAACTCCTTTTGTAAACCAAACAACTTTTACGATTGAAAACTCAATTGATTTGAAACAACATTTGAACTACTTACTTCACTTCTAGCATTTTCTAAAACATGAAATTCGGTTAGCGAGAGTACATTTGCTTAGCTAAATTAAGGTAGTGATTCCTTTCTCGCGGGGCGAACAGAAGTTTCGCGTCACGAGGCTGAGAGATATATTTGCTCCTTATACAAATCCTCTGTATCGCGAGGCGAATATTGTCTCGCGTTGCGAGGCAGAGAACTATATTTCAAACCGACCTTCTGCATCGCGAGGCGATAATTGTCTCGCGTCGTGAGGCAGAGCTGCAATTCTTCACTGCTTAGGCGGTTCGCGGGGCGAGAACTACTTCGCTACGCGAGGCAGAGAAGCTGCATCTTTGCTGCTCGGGCTAGTCCACTGTCTCGCGAGGCGAGGCAATGTTAGCCTGGCGAATGCCTTATCTTCCCTCTGTCTCGCGAGGCGAGACGGGGTTCGCTGGGCGAGTGCCCTGTTTTTCATTTTCCCTAACTCCTTCATTATTTCTTCTTTTGAAACACTTAGTTTGATTAACAAACCTATGGCTAAAGAAAAGACATTTTCCACTTTGGTGACACACTTAAAAGGTTAAAACTTCATTTGATCTTTGGATCAAAATCACTTTTGTTTCTCTTTGAAAACATAGGTTATGAAATCATGTTTTTCTTACTTCAAAACCTTGCTAGATCAAGAACAACACATGTTCTTATATTTCCTCTTACTAAGGCCACCAATGAAAATATAGCTCAAAAGCCTACTACAACACATGAGACTTTGCTTCACCAACAAAGCAAATATAGCTCAAAATCTCACACCAATTATGACAAACCACAATTACACCTTATTACATCATAACCAAAACATACAAGTCCATTACACATCATAGTCTCATGACCAAGCATAAAAGTCCATACATGAAAATGATTTTTATTCAATCATATCATCATCAACATATGCTAAAGCACACTACAACATACTAAAGCATACACTCATCAAGACAACCTTGTTCTTGAAGAGAACTTAACAAAACATAACAATTAAAAGTGAACCCAAACTAAAGGGTTTCACCCACACATAAAGTAAACAACCATCTTCACCACCACCATCTTGGTGTGATGAGGTTCTTCTCCCCATACCTGTTGAAGAGCAGATTCCCGGATCAAAGTCGGTTGATCGGTTTGTGAACCTCCTGATAGTTGTCACCAACTACAAACAACCAAACAATCAATAATTAAACAACAATCAAACCAAACTCAACAATTCTCACAAAGAGGGTTTCGGCCACCCTAGGGTAAAGAGGTTAGGAATTGATCTTGGTTTTCCATTTCATGGATTCAAAGGCATAGGAAAGCTAAGGATGAAATCAAGTGTTAAAAATCAAAAATTGATGAAAACACTATTCATCATCATCAAGAAGGGTTCGGCCCTAATGTGCTTTTTGAGCTATGATGAGAGTTGAATCATAAGCTCTTGGGTTTAGGTAGAGATTAATGATGTGAGTTCAAAGAACTTGGTCTTACCTCAAAAGGATTTTTCTACAATTTCCTATGGATTTTCGAAGGAGTAAATACTCAATTTAGTCCCTGAAATTGTAGAGTCGTATCAACTTAGTCCTCCACATTCTCAATATTCCAAAATGATCCCTGGAATTGCAGAAAATTAGTCAGATCCGTCCCTCCGTTGAAATTTACATGGACTATAATGACATTAAGTTGGTAATGTCAGGGATTTATTTGAAACTAAATGGATAATGTCAGGGATGTATTTGCTATATTTTGTAATTTCAAGGATCATGTTGGAATATTGATAATGCGGGGGACTAAATTGATACGACCTTACAATTTCAGGGACCAAATTGAGTATTTACTCATTTTCAAAGTTTTGGATCTAAGAAATAATTTTCATGAAAATGAAGATTGATCTTGAAATAAAGAGATATTCAAGAAGCTAAGAGATCATAGAAGTGATCTTACCTTAAAATGAAGGAAGATTGCTCAAGGAATCAAGTGATTCTAACAAGGTTTCATGAATTTCTCATGAACAACAATGGAGGTTTTGCTCTAAGGAAGGAGATGGGTGTTCTTGGTTCTTCAAGAGGGCTGGGCTGCGTGAATGAGAGTGTGAGGGGCTGAGTTCAGCCATAAAACAAGTCACTTAAGGGCAAAATGGTCATTTGCCAAGAGGGTAAAATGGTAAAAGTGCAAAAGACTAAGCTTAGGGGCATTTTGGTCATTTCGCGTCTAGATTATCCCGATCGTCATGACGACTCTGGCCTACTCTCCCAAGTGTCCTGGGATGTTGTGATATCAAGATTATCTATTGGCGAGTCTCGGTAAGTCCATATGTGGCTCCGTTCGTCACCCGATTGAGAATTCCGCCCGAACGAAGGTCAGGAAGTTATTTTTCTGAAATTTTTACGAAATTTAACCAAAACGTAGAGAATCACATTCTAAGACTTACTGTCTCGTTCACGGGTCCATCTGTGGTCTTCTGAGCAGTAAAATCATACTGTCAGTGTAAAAACGCAGACCGGACTCCGTTTGAGTTTTTGACTCAACTTAATCGTAACTTCCTACGATATCGTCCAGCATGACTATGGTCTCGGAATATTTTATTTCTATTCCTAAGACCTCGAATAAAATACATACTTTAAAATACTGAAGAATTAGAAAACGTGAAAATCGGGGTGTTACATTCCTACCCCTCTTAAAAGAATTTCGTCCTCGAAATTCCGTGACTTAAAACTAAACCTACTCGGTCGCCGAAGATTAAGGAAAGAAATTTTTTTTTTCAACAAAGGAAATTTTTCTTGGTCTTGGTCTCAGAAGAAAGTAAGAACGTATACAAAAGAATTTTACCAATCTGGAATGAATATAGGAATATCCAGTATGCAAAAAGACTCTTCAGTAGGTTCGTGAGTGTAAAAATGCATAGCTAATACATGTTTACATCCATGACTCTAATAAAGTTCCTTCTTTCATAAGAACCTTCCAATAAACTTTGGAATCAAAAGATAAACAGTCTGGCAAAAATCAGACTGGATCACCTTCACCAAAAGTAAAAGTGATTAGACTAAGTTTCATCAAGAAACTTCCAGTATCAAGAAGTTATTTATGTTATAACTCAAGAAATAGTCATAACAAAACTTTCAGTGAAGTAATACGAAAATGTCCAGACCAATGGACACCATATTACCAATTCACTCAATTGTCTAATGCATTGAGGAATACATAGGAGTGTGAACACAAATGTTCCCTTGAGATCAGGCAGCACTAACACAGGTGAAGTAGTCAACCTTCTCTCTAATCCTTGCAAACTTTCCTCACAGGCTTCAGTCCATTCAAATGCTTCATCCTTCCTTTGAAATCACATGACCCAAAAACTTTACTTCGTCGAGCCAAAACTCACACTTGGACAACTTTGCATACAGCTGTTTCTCCTTCAGAACCTGAAGAATCACACTAAGATATTCAGCGTGTACTTCCTGGTTTCGCGAATAGATGAGTATGCCGTCTATGAAACAACAACAAACTTATCTAGATATGGACGAAAGATCCTATTCATGTAATCCATGAATATAGAGGAGTATTCGTCATACCAAATGACATTACAAACTCGTAGTGCCCATAGCGTGTTTGAAATGCTGTTCTTGGTACATCTTCTGCCTTCACATGAATCTGATGATAACCCGATCGCAAATCAATCTCGGAGAAAACTGTCGCTCTCCTCAACTGATCCATCAAGTCATTTATTCCCGGAAGAAGATACTTGTTCTTAATGGTAACTTTGTTCAACTGGCGCTAATCCACACATAAGCAAGATGTTTCATCTTTCTTTCTCACCAACAGCACAGGCGTTCCCGACACACTGGGTCTAACGAACTGTTTTTCCCTATAAGTCCACCAACTGTTCCTTCAAGGTTTCCAACTCAGCAGGTGTCATATGATAAGGTGCCATAGACGCTAGTCCTGTTCCTTGCACAAGTTCGATCACAACTCGATGTCTCGAACTGGCGGTACACCTGGTACATTTTCAGGAAAGACTTCCGGAAACTCGTTAGTAACATGTATTCGTTTTGCTCTTCCTCCTCTCAAAGAAATGTTTCCTTGGTTGGCAATCCAAATCCAGAATTATCCGAATCAGGGAAAACTAAGGTTTTGTTTGCACCGTCTAATAGGATATAGTTACAAGATAACCAATCCATCCCTATGATCAAATCCATTTGCGAAAGAGGCAAACAGATCAAATCAATCAAAAACGTTCTATCCATTACGGAAAATAGAACAGTTCAAACAGACCTTCGCAGTTATAACAGGCTTTGCAGAAAGTACAAAAATTACCAAATCTAAGGGTAAGGAAAGATACAGATAAGGTTTTACCTTCCACGACGATCTGACCGTGAATCAAATCTTCCTTTTGAGAAGTCTTAGCATCATCCCCAGTATAAACTCTACTCATTGCCTTAGGCTTCGCTGCTCGCACATCGTTGACAGAATGTCTAGCTTTTGATTGCACACAATCGCGTGAAGTATGTCCTGGCTTCCCACACTTGAAGCATATGATCCCCTTGATTAAGCATCCTCTGGTGACATGATTGTTCTTGCCACACTTCATGCACTTCTTTGGGGCGCTTCCAGATTGACTAATACTCCCACTACTCCCCCTACAGAACGTTGTTGTTGACCTTACTATTTTGAATACGGTTTCCATCGAGATCTATCATCACGACCATTGGTGCCTTTATGGAACCTAGTCGGTCCAGAGTGACGTTGCCTTCCTCCACGAGTCTTCATCAGATCTTCAATTACGAAGCATTCATCTACCAAAACCGAGAACTCTTTGACCTCAAGAGGTAGCACCTCTCCTCGAATCTCGTCCCTTAAACCTTCTTCGAACTTTGTGCACTTCCACTCCTCATCGGGATGAAGATGGAAATACCTCAAAGATTTCAGCAGGAACTCAAAACGATCAACATATTCTTTGACAGACATTCCTCCTTGACGTAGCTGCAGGAACTCCATGTCTTTCAAATCGTCTGGCACCCTACGGAAAACACTCGTTCTGAAGAACTCTGCGAGTGACAACTTACAAGAAGCAAAACATTACTCTCCTGCCCAATAACATTCCTCTTCAGAAACAATAATGCAGAGAATAACAAACAGGTGTTGTCTTCCTTACAGAAACGCAACACAAAGAACAAATAATACAAAAGGATAGACCAAAGTCATCATCCTCTCCAACATTGTTTTCTCTTAGAAACAATAACACAAAAAACAATCAGAGAAAACACAACACAAACATGACAGACCATAACCTACAAACCCCAAAAAGACTCGCCCAGCTCTGATACCAAATAATGCAACACCCTTTCCCGAGTGTCACATTCCCGAACGTTTATAAGGCTGAAAATATTTATTAATGCGGAAAATACGATTTTTCTTTTTCTTTTCCTTCATAAAGATGTAATGGGATTAGTAAAGGTAATAAATATTAGTAATAAGTGAACTTAGGTTCACCATGCATTACTAGGACATACATACAGTATTATAATACAGAAAATAGAAAACAGAAACAGAAATAACAACATTACTATATATATACAGACATAAGTCTAATGTATGACTGACATAAGAAAATACAATAAGTACTAGGAGTCATCGCTCCCAAAAGGTACTACAAAAACTGACATAGTCTGGCCGACAACAAAACTAAAACAGAAAAAGAGTCCACCTCCGAACTCAAAAGGACTGCGGAACCGAACCATCGTCGTGTCCATCTGTTCAAGCATCAACAGCAATTACCAGCAGAAAACATACAGATATGGGTGAGATTCCCGTTCATCAACACAACAAAAACAGCAGTAGCAAAAACGGGACGACTCACCGGGTAACAACGTACCCAACATGCTTACAAAGGTTCTCAGTATAAATCATGTTAAGCAGTCATCAACATAATATCGTGCTAAACATTTAACAGCATAATATAAGGCATTCTTAACAATATAGTGATGTATAACAGTAAATGTAGACATCAGTAGCCATGCAATGCAATGCAATGTATATGACTCAATGTCAATGTCACTGGGTACTACTCTGACCCCTACTCCATGGAGCTAACAAAACATTCGGAGAGAGTGAATGGGAGGACATGTTCCGGTTTCTGCCAGCCATGAGCAAGATGCTACAACATTCGTAACGTGCACGTATCTGGCTTTACGGTAACACTCTCGACCAAACATGAAAAGTACGGCATCTAGTAGAGGATATCAGTGTATTGCACGGATTCGCCACGACACAGAAGAATCACCAACTGGTCACATGTCAGCCCTTCCAACCCTGATACCTCCAAAAAGACCATTGAAGATCGTCACCGTAAGATTCGCACCCGCATCAAGGTGTAAGCTCAACTCCTAGGCTCAAGGCCTCACGACTATGCAAATGAAATGCCATTGCTTACACAAAGCAGATGCGATCAAGCAATGTCTATCCATTGGATAAACCTCGAAGTCTACTAAGGTTCTCTTCCTTAGGAACTACACACATCTTTGTTTTATAAAACATTTATCCATCGGATAAAACATTTATCCATCGGATAAATATCTCGTGATTCCTTTGGAATGATCCAGACTGCTTTCAGAATCGTCGACTGTCCCCACAAACCAACAAAAGTCTTTTCAGCGTGTTTTGTCCTCACTCACACGCTTTCTAGGGAACTTCCCAGAAGGTCACCCATCCCATAATTACTCTAGGTCAAGCATGCTTAACTATAAAGTACTTATGTTCTAAGCTCCCGAAAAGAAGATAAATCTTGTTGGTATGGGTAGTACCAATCAATTCTTCTATGTCTTCCCTTAACTATACAGTCCCATACCTGCATAGCCTCAGGATTCCTTCCACTGTACAGTCCCATACCTGTACAACCTCAGGATCTCTCTCATTCCAGTTATCACAAGACAGAAACAATTAAACGATTAACCTGGATCCGAATCATCGATCCGTCATCGAACTATTGTTTCGAAAACCAAAACGTTTCGTGTTTGTGTTTATGTCTTATGAATTATGTCTCAAGTCCTAAGCATTATGAATAAGGATTGAGAATCCTCTTAGGTAAGTCTTTAAGCCTTTCTAAGATATTAATCCCTTGTTTTTCAATTAAGGAAACAAGTGTTGATTTCACTTAAGTCTTATGAAGTCATTGATGTACTAAGTCATCAATAGTATAGCACATGGTCTTGTTCCACCACATACCATACTTAATTAACCCTTGTCTTCAACTCTAAGTTAATTATTTAACTTAGGTTTTTCACGCGTAAAACTTTACGATTGAGTTAGAAAACTCCTTTTGTAAACCAAACAACTTTTACGATTGAAAACTCATTTGATTTGAAACAACATTTGAACTACTTACTTCACTTCTAGCATTTTCTAAAACATGAAATTCGCTTAGCGAGAGTACATTTGCTTAGCTAAATTAAGGTAGTGATTCCTTTCTCGCGGGGCGAACAGAAGTTTCGCGTCGCGAGGCTGAGAGATATATTTGCTCCTTATACAAATCTTCTGTATCGCGAGGCGAATATTGTCTCGCGTTGCGAGGCAGAGAACTGTATTTCAAACCGACCTTCTGCATCGCGAGGCGATAATTGTCTCACGTCGCAAGGCAGAGCTGCAATTCTTCACTGCTTTGGCGGTTCGCGGGGCGAGAACTACTTCGCTACATGAGGCAGAGAAGCTGCATCTTTGCTGCTCGGGCTAGTCCACTGTCTCACGAGGCGAGGCAATGTTAGCCTGGCGAATGCCTTATCTACCCTCTGTCTCGCGAGGCGAGACGGGGTTCGCTGGGCGAGTGCCCTGTTTTTCATTTTCCCTAACTCCTTCACTATTTCTTCTTTTGAAACACTTAGTTTGATTAACAAATCTATGGCTAAAGAAAAGACATTTTCCACTTTGGTGACACACTTAAAAGGTTAAAACTTCATTTGATCTTTGGATCAAAATCACTTTTGTTTCTCTTTGAAAACATAGGTTATGAAATCATGTTTTTCTTACTTCAAAACCTTGCTAGATCAAGAACAACACATGTTCATATATTTCCTCTTACTAAGGCCACCAATGAAAATATAGCTCAAAAGCCTACTACAACACATGAGACTTTGCTTCACCAACAAAGCAAATATAGCTCAAAATCTCACACCAATTATGACAAACCACAATTACACCTTATTACATCATAACCAAAACATACAAGTCCATCACACATCATAGTCTCATGACCAAGCATAAAAGTCCATACATGAAAATGATTTTTATTCAATCATATCATCATGAACATATGCTAAAGCACACTACAACATACTAAAGCATACACTCATCAAGACAACCTTGTTCTTGAAGAGAACTTAACAAAACATAACAATTAAAAGTGAACCCAAACTAAAGGGTTTCACCCACACATAAAGTAAACAACCATCTTCACCACCACCATCCTGGTGTGATGAGGTTCTTCTCCCCATACCTATTGAAGAGCAGATTCCCGGATCAAAGTCGGTTGATTGGTTTGTGAACCTCCTGATAGTTGTCACCAACTACAAACAACCAAACAATCAATAATTAAACAACAATCAAACCAAACTCAACAATTCTCACAAAGAGGGTTTCGGCCACCCTAGGGTAAAGAGGTTAGGAATTGATCTTGGTTTTCCATTTCATGGATTCAAAGGCATAGGAAAGCTAAGGATGAAATCAAGTGTTAAAAATCAAAAATTGATGAAAACACTATTCATCATTATCAAGAAGGGTTCGGCCCTAATGTGCTTTTTGAGCTATGATGAGAGTTGAATCATAAGCTCTTGGGTTTAGGTAGAGATTAATGATGTGAGTTCAAAGAACTTGGTCTTACCTCAAAAGGATTTTTCTACAATTTCCTATGGATTTTCGAAGGAGTAAATACTCAATTTAGTCCCTGAAATTGTAGAGTCGTATCAACTTAGTCCTCCACATTCTCAATATTCCAAAATGATCCCTGGAATTGCAGAAAGTTAGTCAGATCCGTCCCTCCGTTGAAATTTACATGGACTATAACGACATTAAGTTGGTAATGTCAGGGATTTATTTGAAACTAAATGGATAATGTCAGGGATGTATTTGCTACATTTTGTAATTTCAAGGATCATGTTGGAATATTGATAATGTGGGGGACTAAATTGATACGACCTTACAATTTCAGGGACCAAATTGAGTATTTACTCATTTTCAAAGTTTTGGATCTAAGAAATAATTTTCATGAAAATGAAGATTGATCTTGAAATAAAGAGATATTCAAGAAGCTAAGAGATCATAGAAGTGATCTTACCTTAAAATGAAGGAAGATTGCTCAAGGAATCAAGTGATTCTAACAAGGTTTCATGAATTTCTCATGAACAACAATGGAGGTTTTGCTCTAAGGAAGGAGATGGGTGTTCTTGGTTCTTCAAGAGGGCTGGGCTGCGTGAATGAGAGTGTGAGGGGCTGAGTTCAGCCTTAAAACAAGTCACTTAAGGGCAAAATGGTCATTTGCCAAAAGGGTAAAATGGTAAAAGTGCAAAAGACTAAGCTTAGGGGCATTTTGGTCATTTCGCGTCTAGATTTTCCCGATCGTCATGACGACTCTGGCATACTCTCCCAAGTGTCCTGGGATGTTGTGATATCAAGATTATCTGTTGGCGAGTCTCGGTAAGTCCATATGTGGCTCCGTTCGTCACCCGATTGAGAATTCTGCCCGAACGAAGGTCAGGAAGTTATTTTTCTGAAATTTTTACGAAATTTAACCAAAACGTAGAGAATCACATTCTAAGACTTACTGTCTCGTTCACGGGTCCATCTGAGGTCTTCTGAGCAGTAAAATCATACTGTCAGTGTAAAAACGCAGACCGGACTCTGTTTGAGTTTTTGACTCAAAACTTAATCGTAGCTTCCTACGATATCGTCGAGCATGACTATGGTCTCGGAATATTTTATTTCTATTCCTAAGACCTCGAATAAAATACATACTTTAAAATACTGAAGAATTAGAAAACGTGAAAATCGGGGTGTTACAGGTATGAAACCCTGTGATACATTACGTGTGTACACATTATGATTTTACGTACAATGATGATGATGATATACACCGTGGTGATTATGATGGTTATAAACTGTGATTTTATATAGACGTTGATTTTATGGATGTGATTTTACACTGAAACTATGATTTTACGTTGCTATAGTGTTCTATATGTAGTTATCATATTTTAAATCCATACATTGGTATCTCACCCTTGCCTGTACATGTGGACGCCTATTGTGTTTTTGAACACATTTACAAATGTAATTCAGTAAATCTCTTGGTTATCTCGGAATCTCGAAGTTAAAGTCTCTTTGCATCGACGGCAAAGATATGTGGACTAGCGACAGCAAGGCGAAAACCTCATGGGTCTGAAGTATACTAGGTAGTATACTCCATCATTTTTAGATGTTTCTTTATTAGACCTGCTCTTAGGTTTTGATGTACGTATGACGTACTAAAGATCAGGAAAAGGATGTACGCCTTATGGCAATGTTGGATGAATGGAAATTTTGTTTTATATAATTATTCTGCTTTAATGTTTTACTGTGTTATTAGATGTTCAAAAAGTTTTTTTAGTTTCCATAACAGGTTGTCATGTGATGTCCTGGAAGGGGGCGTCACACCATTGAATCCTTGAGCGACCACAATCTTTGTTTGGGTGTTCTTCGTCAAGAACACATACCTGAGGTGTTTGCTGTTGCGTTTGGGGTTAAGCTGCTAGCTTAGTGTTACTCTGAGGTAAGGTAACCAACCCTGTTCATCCTTTTTCTTTGAATCCCTTGAGTTATTGTTGAACCGTTTTGTCCCTGTCAAACCAGACTTCGTGGTTCGTGTGGTAGTGCTGTGGAGAGCAACTAGCAGATTAGTGCCCTAGGGATCTAATCGAGGTATGTGCATAACCCTTGTGTTAATTCCCTTCATTTTCTTGTTTGAGAATTAACTACATTTGTCCTTTCTTGATGTTCTTGGTCAAGCTCGTTGAACCCGTTTCGAGAAGTCGAGCATGGACTTCGCTCTTGTTGGCTCGTTGGCTAGAATCGTCACGCCAGGTATGGGGAGAAGGGATTAGTATAACATACAAGTTCTAGGGTAGCGTAAAATAAGTGTTAATCCATGACACTATTTGCGTGCTATATGCCTTAATTGCGGTATGGTTGTTTATACAAGTTATTAATTGTTTAAATGGTTTGTATGATCTTGGCATGACGCTTATGATGTTGTTTATGATGATGACGATATGCCATGATTGTATGAGTTGGTGTGTTGGAACTGTTGTTAAATCTATGTTATTAAAAGACATAGGGATGTTAGCATTAAGCCTAAAACAAGGATTAGTCTAATTGATGTGCATAAAACATAAAAGATGTTGATGAGGGGTGAAATTAATGCCAATGGATTAGTCAAGAATCTTAGAATTGAGTTGGAGGGTTGAAATCTAAAAAATCTGCTAAGTTCCCAGAATTGAGACGTTGTAACAGTGTTGAGCACGCCCGTTCTCATTATCGGCACGCCCGTGCTCTCTGCCCAGTAATTCCAGCACGACCGTGCTCTCAGTAGCACGCCCGTGTCAGAAAAACGAGAAAAGTGACGCTATTTAGCACGCCCGTGCTAGTTGGCCAGCCCGCCCGTGCTCAGAACGTGCCACTGTCAAAATTAAGAAGCTTCACTGTTTTAAAGAAAAAGAGATTTAATACCTTTTTGGAATAAAAATATGATATAAGAGATTATAAAATATGACCTTAAGGATAGTTAATGAACTAGGATAACGATATTGTAAGATGTAATAATGGAGACGTAATAAAGAGATTAATTAATCAGAAGATGATGTTATGGGTAACGACGTACTGTTACCAATATTGTTGGTTAAATCATTCTTGATGCTTATTGGTCAAGTTAGACATTGATAAATCAATCTTGATGCTTATTGGTTTAGTTTGATGTTGATAAATCATCTTTGATGCCTGTTGGTCAAAGTTGATAACCATGTAATGGTGTTGATGATGGGTGGTTGAACATGTGTTTGCATGTTGGTTGAACATTGCATGCATCATTGCATATAGATGATAGTTTGGGCGGAAAGCAAACGATGAATCGCGACGGTGGAGGCCACGATGGGTGTTATCCTAGCCTTGAAGGTAGAGTTGGGTAAGGAGGTTCCATATCTTGCAACCCGTGGCCGGAGTGTCCTATCGATAACCTGACTACCGTGACGAGCCACAGTACGTTATCAGGATTAGTTGAGAGTATCCACGGACGCCACTCATGGTTTGGTGAGTGTTCCAACGTTGATGCAGGGTGGTCAACATGGATATGTACTCCTAATCGTCTTTCCAGAGTTGATGTTGATGGATCCACATTGCATATGGAGTAGTGGAGTAGTTATGCATCGCATGGCAAGTTTATAATGTGATTTGATGGTGTGCGTTATAACATGTATGTTGTATTATGATGTCTTATGTGCTGCATGATCATCTTGCTAACTGCTCTATTACCGTTTATGTTTATACGTATGGTTCCTTACTCCCTATTTGTTGTTGTTGTGTTTTGCAAGTACCTTTGGTTATGTAGAGGATGGTGAGCAGCCAGCTGAGGAGTGATCCCGAGGAGATCGCTTGCTCATAGTATAGTCTACTTTATGTTAGTTGTTTTCCGATGTAATATCGGTAGTGGTTACTAGCTCTGATT
The DNA here is from genome assembly GCA_039655645.1 of Ammopiptanthus mongolicus. Classification (NCBI taxonomy): domain Eukaryota; kingdom Viridiplantae; phylum Streptophyta; class Magnoliopsida; order Fabales; family Fabaceae; genus Ammopiptanthus; species Ammopiptanthus mongolicus. The sequence goes on from CM077345.1 coordinate 41,327,882, forward strand.
AAGTGATATCAAGATTTCGGGTTTTGTTTTATGTTATGTTTTTCTGCAGTTGTTACTTATGTTTTAAATGATTTTGCATCACCTGGCACATGCTACCTTTCAAGTTGAAGTCTTTTTATTTTACTTGTATGTTTTATTTAATTTTATAGTATACGGGGTAGTGGGTGTCACATTTAGTGGTATCAGAGCCAGGTTTGTCCTACAGGCCAGGGTATGTGTCTATTATGTTATCTTCTGTGTGCTCTTATATGATTGTCTATGACGATGGTATAGAGTATTAAGTGTTTGGTGTTTGTTTTGGCTTAACTTTTATGTTAAGTGGTTTGTTGTGGACTAGTTGTCTGTCAACCAAGTTCGAGTTTGTAGAAATTTCGAGGACGAAATTTTTATAAGGGGGTGGAATTGTAACACCCCGTTTTTCGTATGGCTGTGTATGTGTTGCTATAATTATAGGTATTATTATTATTACCGTTATTAGTAGTATAATATTTGGCAATATGTTTGTTTACATCGTCACTGCATTTTATAGGTATCTATATGAATGTATATTTATGTGTGTATATTATAAGTGATAACATGCATGCTTATGTTTGTATGATTATAAGTGTGTTTACATTTTATATATTAAAATGTTATATATATATATATATATATATATATATATATATATATATATATATATATAGTTGATTCTTATTGATATGTAAATGATTTATATTAATTATTCTTATATTAATATACGATTGACTGTATTAATAGATAATTGTGCATAATTATATTTATATTATTATTAATTATATTACATGGATTAATACGTGATCTTCTCTATATGAATATATAATTGATTATATTAGTATGTGTGTGATCTCGTGTGCTTATATGTGGTCTTGTATGGACTAATATGAAGAGTGTAATTAATGTGTGATCGTATATTTATTTACATGTCATCGATGATATATATGTTTATATTAATACCGAATCATTTGTATTAATGCACAATAGAATCATATTAATAGACGATTATTTGTATTCATATTTAGATCATGTTTATATTAATATAATATATATATATATATATATATATATATATATATATATATATATATATTTATGATAATTGTAGTTGTGTTGGTATAAGATCAATTAGATGTCATAGAGATTCAATCATTGAATAGATAAGATTACTTATCTTAATCTCCTAAAAATCCTATCTAGAAACAATTATTTTTTTAACGCTGAACTTATATCGCCTTTGTGACCCTGTTAGATTCCGAATTAGGAATAGATCGTGAAACATGATTTTGTGGGAAATTCACTTATCTTTCCAACTCCACCAAGAACACCTAAATCAGACACTTGTAACTCAAGTTAGGGCCAAACCAGTAAGCACGCCGGCACCAGAACGCGTTTTGGGCTCTCTGGTTAGCCCGTTTCGCTCTAATCCTTTTTATACCTCTTTTGCTTGACCTAAAACTCATAGCCATCATTCCTGGAGTTAGAAACAGCCGTCTTTAACCTTTCTCTTGGGTTCCCATTGAATCCTTGAGCGTCCTCAATCCTTGTTTGGGTGTTCTTCGTCAAGAACACAACCCTGTTATGTTTGCTGTTGCGTTTGGGGTTAAGCTGCTAGCTTAGTGTTACTCTGAGGTAAGGTAATCAACTCCGTTCTTCCTTTTTCTTTGAATCCCTTGAGTTATTGTTGAACCGTTTTGTCCCTGTCAAACTAGACTTCAGGGTTCGTGTGCCAGTGCTGTGAACAACAACTAGCAGATTAGCTACCCAGGGAGCTAATGCATATCCCTCGTGTTAATTCCCTTCCTTTTCTTGTTTGGGAATTAACTACCTTTGTCCTTTCTTGATATTCTTGGTCAAGCTCGTTACACCTGTTAAACCCGTTTCAAGAAGTCAAGCGTGGTTGGCTCATAGGCTAGAATCGTCACGCCAGGTATGGGGAGAAGGGATTAGTGTAACATATAGGTAGCGTAAGATGAGGGTTAAGCCATGACCCTATTTGTGTGCTATATGCCTTAATTGCTGTATGAAGTTTTTATGGTTGTATATACATGTTATTAATTTTTTAAATGGTTTGTACAACCTTGGCATGACGTTTATGATGTTGTTTATGATGATGATGATATGCCATGATTGTATGAGTTGGTGTGTTGGAACTGCTGTTAAATCTATGTTAATAAAAGACATAGGGATGTTAGCGCTAAGCCTAAAACTAGGATTAGTCTAATTGATATGCATAAAACATAAAAGATGTTGATGAGGGGTGAGATTAATGCCAATGGATTAGTCAAGAACCTTAGAATTGATTTGGAGGGTTGAAATCTAGAAAAGCTGCTAAGATCCCAGAACTGAGACATTATAACAGCGTTAAGCACGCCCATGCTCATTATCAGCAAATCCGTGCCCTCTGCCCAATAAACCCAGCACGACCGTGCTCTCAGTAGCATGCCCGTGCCATAAAAACGAGAAAAGTGACACTGTTTAGCATGCCCGTGCTCTCGCACAGCACGCCCGTGCCAGTTGGCCAGCACGCCCTTGCTCAGGCCGTGGCACTGTCAGAATTAAGAAACTTCACTGTTTTAAATAAAAAGAGATTTAATACCCTTTTGGAAAAAAAAATATGATATAAGAGATTATAAAACACGACCTTGAGGATAGTTAATGAACTAGGATAACGATATGATAAGACGTAATAAAGAGATTAATTAATAAGAAGATGATGTTATGGGTAGCGACGTACTATTACCGATGTTGTTGGTTAAATCATTATTGATGCTTATTGGTCAAGTTTGACGTTGATAAATCAATCTTGATGCTTATTGGTCAAGTTTGATGTTGATAAATCATCTTTGATGCTTGTTGGTCAAAGTTGATAGCCATGTAATGGTGTTGATGATGGGTGGTTGGACATGTGTTTGCATGTTGGTTGAACATTGCATGCATCATTGCATAGAGATGATAGTTTGGGCGAAAAGCAAACGATGAATCATGACAGTGAAGGCCACGATGGGTATTATCCCAGCCTTGAGGGTAAAGTTGGGTAAGGAGGTTCCATATGGCATGGACTTGTAACCCATGGCCAGAGTGTCCTGTCGATAACCTGACTACCCTGACGAGCCACAGTACGTTATCAGGATTAGTTGAGAGTATCCACGGACGTCATCCATGGTTTGGTGAGTGATCCAACGTTGATGCAGGATGGTCAACACGGATATGTACTCCTAATTGTCTTTCCAGAGTGGATATTGATGGATCCACATTGCATATGGAGTAGTGCAGTAGTTATACATCGCATAGCATGTTTATAATGTGTTATGATGGTGTGCATTATAACATGTATGTTGTATTATGATGCTTATGTGCTGCATGATCATCTTGCTAACTGCTCTATTACCATTTATGTTTATACATATAGTTCCTTACTCCCTATTTGTTGTTGTTGTGTTTTGCATGTACCTTTGGTTATGCAGAGGATGGTGAGCAGCCAGCTGAGGAGTGATCCCGAGGAGATTGCTTGCTCATAGTATAGTCTAGTTTATGTTAGTTGTTTTCCGATGTAATATTGGTAGGGGTTACCAGCTCTGATTATGTAACATCGGGATTTCGGATTTTGTTTTATGTTATGTTTTTCCGCAGTTGTTACTTATGTTTTAAATGTTTTCGGATCACGTGGCACTTGCTACCTTTCAAGTTGAAGTATTTTTATTTTACTTGCATGTTTTATTTAATTTTATCGTATGCGGGATAGCGGGTGTCACAATCCATAGTGTGAGTTTTGTGTTTTATCCATGTTAATGTAGAATTTATTTTTATTTATCCATGCATGTTAAACTAACCCAATTTATTATTTTTTTTTGTCTAAATAGGCATGCACATGGCTAATACAGCAGACATCCCTCATTCACAGGGCAGGCCGGTTGTGACTATGCCAGCTGATAGTGTAAGTTTTATTTATACATATAATGTTAATTAAGTAGGCTTATATTTTTATTTATCCAAGCATATTAAACTAACCTAATTTATTATTTTTTTGTCTAAATAGGCATCACACAGGGCTGATTCAGCAGGGTCGGCTATTCGGCCTTCGAAAAAAGGGGTAGAAAAGCTACAAGTTTGAAAGCTTTGACCAGATATAGGATTAATGGTCAGAGGCATGAGGTCGAATTTGGTGGAGAGCTGGAGCCCAAGGGACCCTTTTCTAAGCAATTCTTAACTTTTGTGGCTTGTGAAGCTAAAGAACATACTAGTGTTCTGTATGAGGATTGGAACACATACCGTAGAATGTGAAGGATCGGATTTGGGAGTCAATCACGGTATTTTACTTTACCCTAGTTTGTATGTACATTATTTAAGCATATACTAATTCCTCATTTTTGTTCTGTAATTAATGTAGATCGTGTGGGCCGTGCCAAATATTGTGGAACATAAGAAGAAATGGCTATCCCTTGCAGCTAAGCGTTGGACGAGGTTTAAGTCTTTTTTGGGTAAACAATTCATATTTGGAGAGAAGACTGACAAATCTCCTGTTGATGTTTACGAATACATTGATAAGGAAACATGGGATAAATTTGTGGAAAGCCGAGGCACACCTGAGTTTCTGGTTAGTTGAAGTTAGTTTAATAATACGTCCGATATTAATTTTTTCATTTAACGAAATTGAGTACGTGCTATTTGTAACAGGCGAAAAGGGAAAAGGGTAAGGCGAATTAGGCCAAGAATATCCACCCCCACACCATGTCTCAAGGTGGGTATAGACATGTTGAAAAGAAGTTGCTGGAGAAGAAGTTGAGAGAGAAATAGGAGAAGTTGAAAGAGATGATAGAAGTAGGAGAAGAAGATGAGGACAAAATTGTTGATCCTCCGTCTCCACCCCCACGTGAGGACTATTGGGTGGAAGGCAGAAAGACCAAGTCTCGAGATTTTAAAGTTGAAGCCACACGCATTGTGGCAGAAAAGATTGTAAGTAGCAATCTTTTTTAACACATTGTAACAAATTTTCATTGTAATTGACTTACACATGTTTTTTGTCTTTGTAGGAGGAGCTGAAGGAAAAAAGCTCGCAGGGATCCTTCGTTCCACCGGGATGTTCGGATATCTTGGCCGTTGCCCTAGGCAAAGACGACTAACCTGGCCATGTCCGTGGTGTTCCAAGGACAGTGGGAATTAAGAAATTCCATTGATCACGTGGGTCACGCAGGCGGGCTAATAATAAGGAGCTTAGAGAAGAGCTGCTTAAATAGAAGCTCATGGCCGACCATAATTTTGTAGATCAACTTATGAGTAGGTTTCTAACGAACCCACACTTCACGGAAACGCTTATGAAGCATATTTCATCTATGCAATCCTAAGAAGTTGCCCAACCTTCACCTATGAGCACAACTGGGAGTTGTCCAAAGACGCAGTTGGAGGTGGAGTTATTGAAGCAGGAATTGGAGTTGAATCAGCGAGAGAAGGAGTTGAAATAGCGGGAGATGGAGTTGGAGTTGAAACAACGGGAGATGGAGTTTTCCCAGGTATCCATAATCATATTTCTCAATTACTTATGTTTTTATGTTTTCTTTATTCTCAATTACTTCATGTTTTCTGCATATACAATTGAAGCCGAAGCCGAAGCAGTCTCCCTTGGCTCGTTTGCATGCATTTGCTGAGGATTATGATCATGAAATGTTTGATATTTCGCTGGAACACGATGGCTCTGTGGGACAACTTCCTTTTCAATTGTGTGTTGAGGATATTAAACATGTTTGCACTGATGGTAATTGGATATGCAACACGATGCCAAGTCTCTGGTGCACGTAAGTACATTTTAATTTTATAATTTATTTCAGTATATAATTACGTAATTAACATCAACTTATTTCATTTCTTAGGCATCTGCATCGCCAATTAGTTGACAGGGGCAATACCTTGTACGGATTCTTAGACCCTACCACCACTACGGGTTTCATCACTGATCACAATAAACTGAGTGCATACATGCAAACCTTAATGGAAAGGGATGATCGGCCACAGATATATCTAGCACCAATCATAAGGTTTGGCCATTCGCAGTTGGTCTTACTTATTCCTGACAAGCGTCTTGTCATCTTTTTATGCTCATTGCACTATGAGCCGACAAAGGAGTTGGTGGCCTCAATCAATTGCTTTTATTTTATTACATGAACATATAATTGACAAAAATATTTTGTTTATCATAGGGCTATGAAGGCATGTAGCATTTATAATGCGAATGGGAAAAGTAGGTCTTTGAAGACAAAAGCAAATCCTGAGTGGATTATCCCAAAGGTAAGTAGTTTATTAAATAGTAATTATTCTTATTACTATATTTATACATTTACTTCATATTCATTTTCATATTCATTTGTAGTCTCGTCATCAACCGGGCGGTTGGGAATGTGCTTACTATGTGATGTTTCATATGTTGACCATTGTCTCTGCGTCTATTATCGACGGATGGAAGACGGTAATTAATTTAACAAGTTAATTATATTTTGCTTTTGTTGACGACTTAATTTAATGTTGAGTTTATTTGAACTTATGCAGGTTTTCAGCAATCAGTCTCCTCTCACTCAACCTGAATTGAAAGACTTGAGGGTGCAGTTGGCAAACTTCTTTTCTAAGTATTTTACAGATAAAATAGTAGAAAAAATAGATCCTGCATACTTTATAGTTGATAACGAAGATGATGATTAGTTTATTATGAATTGCATGTATATTTGGGTTTCTTAGGTTGTATAGAATTCTGAATTGTAGTTTTGGAGCTTGGATAGAATTCTGAATTATATATTGTAGTTGGATTAACTTGTATATAAAATTTTGTATTGTGATGAATTGTAAATGCAAATTGCAACACCCTTTCCCGAGTGTCACATTCCCGAACGTTTATAAGGCCTAAAATATTATTTAATGCGGAAAATACGGTTTTTTTTTCTTTTCACAAGATATAATGGGATTAGTAAAGGTAAATAATACTAATTAACGAACTTAGGTTCGCCATGCATTTCTAAAATATATTGTATAATAAACACAGAATAGAAACAGAAATATCAACGTTACTGTATACAGACATAGGTCTAATGTATGACTGACATAAAAAGATACAATAAGTACTAGGAGTCGTAGCTCCCAAAAGGTACTACAAAAACTGACATAGTCTGGCCGACAACAAAACTAAAACAGCAAAAAGAGTCCGCCTCCAGGCTCAAGGAGACTACTGAACTGAACCATCGTCACGCCCATCTGTTCAAGCAGCAACAGCAAGTACCAGCAGAAAACAATAGATATGGGTGAGATTCCCGTTCATCAACACGACCAAACAACAGTAGTAAAAATGGGACGACTCACCGAGTAACAGTGTACCCAACATGCTTACAAGAATTCTCAATATCAAACATATTAAGCAGTTGACAACATAATATCATGTTAAGCAGTTAACAGTATAATATAAGGCATTCTTAAACAATACAGCGATGTATAACAGTAAATGTAAACATCAACAGCCATGCAATGCAGTGCAATGTATATGACTCAATGCCAATGTCACTGGGTACTACTCTGACCCCTACTCCATGGAGCTAACGAAACGTCGGAGAGAGTGAATGGGAGGACATGTTTCGGTTTCTGCCAGCCATGAGCAAGATGCTACAACATTCGTAACGTGCACGTATTTGGCTTTACGGAAACACTCTCGACCGAACATGAAAAGTAAGGCATCTAGTAGAGGATATCAGTGTATTGCACGGATTCGCCATGACACAGAAGAGCTACCAACCGGTCACTTGTAAGCCCTTCCAACCCTGATACCTCCAAAAAGACCATAGAAGATCATCACCGTAAGATTCGCACTCGCATCAAGGTGTAAGCTCAACTCCTAGGCTCAAGGCCTTATGACTATGCAAATGAAATGCCAATGCTCACACAAGCAAATGCGATCAAGCAATGTCTACCCCCCGGGTAAACCTCAAGTTCCACTATGGTTCTCTTCCTTAGGAACTATACGTGTATTTTGAAAAACAAAACCTTTATCCACCGGATAAATCTCGAGATCCCTCCGGGATCGAGTCATCACAAGACTGAAACAATTGAACGACTGATCAGGGTCCGAATCACCGGTCCGTCATCGAGCTACTGTTTCAAAACCCAAAACGTTTCATGTTTGTATTTATGTCTTATGAAGTCATTGATGTACTAAGTCATCAATGGTCTAGTATATGATCTTGTTCCACCACATACCATACTTAATTAACCCTTGTCTTCAACTCTAAGTTAATTACTTACCTTAGGTTTCAAGCGTAAAACTTTGCAGTTTGAGTTGAAAAACACTTTTTATAAACAAAACCCTTTCTCGCGGGGCGAAGATATGTTTCGCGACGCGAGGCCGAGAGGTTTTCTTTACTATTTAGACAGTCTTTCTGTTTCGCGAGGCAAGGATTATATCGCGACGCGAGGCAGAGAAGCTGCATCTTCACTGCTTAGGCGGTTCGCGAGGCGATAACGACTTCGCGACGCGAGGCCGAGGAGTTGCATCTTTGCTGCTCGGGCTAGCCCACTGTCTCGCGAGGCGAGGCAAGGTTAGCCTGGTGAATGACTTGTTTTCCCTCTGTCTTACGTGGCGAGACAAGATTTGCTGGGCGAGTGCCCTATTTTCACTTTTCCCTAACTCCTTCATTAATTCTCCTTTTAAAACACTTAGTTTGATTAAAAGATCTATGGCTAAAGAAAAGACATTTTCCCTCTTTGGTGACAAACTTTAAAGGTTAAAACTTCATTCGATCTTTGGATCAAAATCACTTTTGTTTCTTTTTGAAAACATAGGTTATGAACTCATGTTTTGTTGCATCAAAACCTTGCCAAAACAAGAACAACACATGTTCTTATATTTTCCTCTTACGAAGGCCACATGCCTACTCCAATGGAAAATGGAGACTTTGCTTCACCAACAAAGCAAATGTAGCTCAAAAGTTCACACAATTATGACAAACCACAACACACATGATAAGGCATACAAGCATAACTACAAATATTACACATTGTTCTCCAAGAGAACCAAATCAATTGTTGAAGCCAAACCAAAGGGTTCCACCCACACATAAACTAAACAACCATCTAAACCACCACCATCTTGGTGTGATGAGGTTCACCCCCATACCTGTTGATGAGCAGATTCCCGGATCAAAGTCGGTTGATCGGTTTGTGAACCTCCTGATAATCGTCAACAACTACAACAACACAACAATCCAACATTAAACAACAATCAAAGCCAATCTCAACTATTCTAACAAAGAGGATTTCGGCCACCCTAGGTTAAAAAGGTTAGGAATTGATCTTGGTTTCCCATTTCATGGATTAAAAGGCATTAGGAAAGCTAAGGATGAAATCAAGTGTTAAAAATCAAAAATTGATGAAAACACTATTCATCATCATCAAATAGGGTTCGGCCAAAAAGGGATTTTGGGCTATGATGGGATTTGAATCATAAGCTCTTGGGTTTAGGTAGAGAATGATGATCTGAGTTTAAAGAACTTGGTCTTACCTCAAAAGGATTTTTCTACAATTTCCTATGGATTTTCAAAGTTTTGGATCTAAGAATTTCTTTTCATGAAAATGAAGACTGATCTTGAAATAAAGAACGATTCAAGAAGCTAAGAGATCATGGAAGTGATCTTACCTTGAAATGAAGGAAGATTGTTCAAGGAATCGAGTGATTCCAACAAGTGAATCAAGCTTTTCAAGGATGAAAATGGAGTTTCTCTCAAGAACAACTATGGAGCTCTAAAGGGGAGGGGGCTGCGTGAAAATGAGGGAGTGAGGGGCTGAGTTCAGCCTCTTAAAAGCTCACTTAAGGGGAAAAAGGTCATTTGCCAAAAGGGTAAAATGGTAAAAGTGTAAGAGACTAAGGTTAGGGGCATTTTGGTCATTTTGCGTCCAGATATTTCCGAACGTCATGACGACTCTGGCATACTCTCCCAAGTGTCCTGGGATGATGCGATATCAAGATTATTTGTTGGCGAGTCCCGATAAATCCATATGTTGCTACGTTCGTCACCCGATTGAGGATTCCGCTCGAACGAAGGTCAGGAAGTGATTTTTCTGAAGTTTTTGTGAAATTTAACCAAAACGTAGAGAATTGAATTCTAAGACTTATTGTCTCGTTCACGGGTCCATCTGAGGTCTCCTGAGCAGTAAAATCATACTGTTAGTGTAAAAACGCAGACCGGACTCCGTTTGAGTTTTCGACTAAAAACTTAATCGTAGCTTCCTACGACATCATCGAGCATGACTATGGTCTCGGAATATTTTATTTCCATTCCTATGACCTTGAATAAAATAAAGACATTAAAATACTGAAGAATTATAAAACGTGAAAATCGAGGCGTTATATTCCTACCCCTCTTAAAAGAATTTCGTCCTCGAAATTATACGTACCTCTTAAAACAAACTCGGATACTATTGTTGCATGTCCTCTTCTCTTTCCCAGGTAGCATCACCTGTAGTCTCGTTCCAGATAACTTTGACCAAAGCTGTCTCCTTCTCTCACAGTTTCTTTTTCCTTCTGTCCTCGATCTTAACCGGCAATGTTTCATAGGTTAGGATATCCTTTAGCTGTACTGAATCAGACTCTATGACATGACTGGGATCAGGAATATACTTTCGCAATTGCGGCAGGTTGGATAGAAAAGGCGGTAAAGCTATTTGGTAAGCTACTGGACCTATCCGACGAAGAATTTGATAAGGTCCAATGAATTTTGGAGTGAGTTTTCTGGACTTCAGGACCCTGCCCACCCCAGTCATTGGAGTGACTCTCAAAAACACATGATCCCCTTCCTCGAACTCAAATGGCCTACGTCTTTTATCCGCATAACTCTTTTGTTGGCTCTGAGTTATCCTCATCTTTTCTTGAATCAGTTTCACCTTCTCGGTTGTTTGTTGCACTAGTTCAGGTCCTAATGAAGCATTTTCTCCATCTTGGTACCAACACAAAGGTGTTCTGCAACGTCGTCCATATAAAGCTTCGTAGGGTGCCATCCCTATACTCGAATGATAACTGTTGTTGTAGGTGAACTCTATCAACGGTAGAAAATTCTCCCAACTTCCGGCATGTTCCAACACATATGCCCTTAACAGATCCTCTAAAGACTGAATCGTTCTTTCCGATTGTCCATCAGTTTGAGGATGGTAAGCCGAACTTAGTCGTAACTTCGTCCCTAAAGCTTCATGTAAACTTTGCCAAAAACGCGAAGTAAAATGCGGGTTTCTCGATATGATACTTGAAGGTACTCCATGCAGTCTCACAATCTCACTGATATAAATCTGAGTAAGCTTTTCCATGGAATACTTGAGATTAATCGGTAGAAAATGAGCTGATTTCGTAAGCCTATCAGTTATAACCCAAATGGAATCGTGTCCTTTAGGTGTCCTTGGCAAACACGTTACGAAATCCATTCCTATGCCGTACCATTTCCACTCTGGGATATCCAACGAAAGTAACATTCCCGCTGGCCTTTGATGTTCAACCTTTGCTTTTTGACACACCAAGCAAGATGCCACATAATCAGCTACATCTCTTTTCATGCCTAGCCACCAAAACAACCGCTTCAGGTCTTGGTACATCTTGGTTGACCCTAGATGCATACTCAACTTGCTTCTATGAGCTTCGTCAAGAATTAACCTTCTTATATCTGGGTTGTTTGGCACATAAACCCGTTCTCCTCATCTTAGGATCCCATCTACTCCTTCCTTGTATTCAGATGTCATCCCTTTCTTTAGATTCCTTATCTCTTTCTCCAGATACTGGTCGTATACTTGTTTCTCCCGAATCTGATCCATCAGATCACAAGATACCGTAACGATACCCACACACAGTCTTCCTAGCAAACTAACCACGGACAGATGCATATCCCTGAACTGTTCCAACAGCTCGTGTTCCTTAACCATCATGGCAGACACATGTAAAACTTTTCTACTCAGGGCATCCGCTACCATATTAGCTTTTCCCGGATGATACTGTAACTGGAAATCATAGTCCTTCAGAAATTCCAGCCACCGTCTTTGCCTCATGTTGAGCTCTTTCTGATCGGACAGGTACTTCAAGCTATTATGATCGCTGAAGACATTGAACGTCGAACCATACAAGTAGTGCCTCCAAATCTTCAACGCAAAGACTACCGCTACTAACTCCAGATCATGAGTTGGGTAATTCTTCTCGTGCACTTTCAACTATCTCGAGGCATATGCTACCACCTTCCGATTCTGCATCAGAACACAGCCTAATCCTTGGTATGAAGCGTCACAGTACACTTCAAAAGGTTCGCTTGGATCTGGCAATATCAACACTGGCGATGTAGTCAGCCTCTTTTTTAGCTCTTGAAAACTCTGCTCACAGGCTTCAGTCCATTCAAACGCTTTGTCCTTCCTCTATAATTGGGTAGGAGGTCCTACAATCTTAGAGAATTCCTCAATGAACCTCCGATAATACCCAGCCAAACCCACAAAACTGCATATCTCAGTTACTGTGGTTGGTCTTTCCCACTCAAGAACTGCTTCGACTTTCGACGGATCTACAATAATTCCTTCCTTTGAAATTACATGACCCAAAAACTGCACTTCGTCGAGCCAAAACTCACACTTAGACAGTTTTGCATACAGCTGTTTCTCTTTCAGAACTTGAAGAACCACACTAAGATGTTCATCGTGCTCTTCCTGGTCTTGCGAATAGATAAGTATGTCATCTATGAAGACAACGACAAACTTATCCAGGTATGGACGAAAGATCCTATTCATATAATCCATGAATATAACTGGAGCATTCGTCACACCAAACGGCATCACAAGATACTCGTAGTGCCCATAGCGTGCTCGAAACGCTGTCTTCGGTACATCTTCTACCTTCACATGAATCTGGTGATAACCTGATCGCAAATCAATCTTGGAGAAAACTGCCGCTCCCCTCAAATGATCCATCAAGTCATCTATCCTTGGAAGTGGATACTTGTTCTTAATAGTGACTTTATTCAACTGGCGATAATCCACGCATAGTCGAGATGTTCCATCTTTCTTTTTCACCAACAGCACAGGTGCTCCCCACGGCGACACACTGGGTCTAACAAACTGCTTCCCCAATAAGTCTACTAACTGTTCCTTCAAGGTTTCCAACTCAGCAGGTGCCATTCGATACGGTGCCATAGACACTGGTCCTGTTCCTGGCACAAGATCGATCGCAAACTCGATGTCCCGAACTAGCGGCAAACCTGGTACGTCTTCAGGAAAGACTTCCGGAAACTCATTCACGACAGGTACGCGCTGTAAGACTAGCTCGCTCTTGACCTCCAAAGAAGATAGTAACATGTATCCTTGAGCTCCTTCTCTCAAAGAAGCGTTTACTTGGTTGGCAGTCAAAAATCCAGAATTCTCACAACTACGGAAAACTAAGGTTTTATTTGCACAGTCTAACAGGATATGATTAGAAGATAACCAATCCATTCCTAAGATTACATCCATTTGCGAAAGAGGCAAACAGATCAAATCAATCAAAAATATTCTATCTTTAACAGAAATAGAACAATTCAAACAAACTTTTGCAGTTACAACAGGCTTTGCAGTAGGCGTAGAAATTACCAAATCAAAAGGTAAAGAAGGCATAGGTAATCCCAACAGATTCACACAGTCATAGGCAATAAAGGAATGCGTTGCGCCTGAATCAAATAGTACAGTTAAGGTTTTACCTCCGATGACACACTGACCTTGGATCAAGTCTTCATTTTGAGAAGCTTCAGCGCCTCCCATAGTGTAGACTCTGCCTTTCGCCTTAGGCCTTGCAGCTTGTACATAGTTGACAGAATGTTCCAATTTCAGTTGCATGCATTCACGTGAGATGTATGACTGACATAAAAAGATACAATAAGTACTAGGAGTCATAGCTCCCAAAAGGTACTACAAAAACTGACATAGTCTGGCCGACAAGAAAACTAAAACAGCAAAAAGAGTCCGCTTGCAGGCTCAAGGAGACTACTGAACTGAACCATCGTCACGTCCATCTGTTCAAGCAGCAACAGCAAGTGCCAGGAGAAAACATACAGAAATGGGCGAGATTCCCGTTCATCAACACGACAAAACAGCAGTAGTAAAAACGGGACGACTCACCGAGTAACAGTGTACCCAACACGCTTACAAGAATTCTCAATATCAAACATATTAAGCAGTTGACAGCATAATATCATGTTAAGCAGTTAACAGTATAATATAAGGCATTCTTAAACAATAAAGCGATGTATAACAGTAAAAGTAAACATTAACAGCCATGCAATGCAGTGCAATGTATATGACTCAATGCCAATGTCACTGGGTATTACTCTGACCCCTACTCCATGGAGCTAACAAAACGTCGGAGAGAGTGAATGGGAGGACATGTTCCGGTTTCTGCCAGCCATGAGCAAGATGCTACAAATTTCGTAACGTGCACGTATCTGGCATTACGGAAACACTCTCGACCAAACATGAAAAGTACGGCATCTAGTAGAGGATATCAGTGTATTGCATGGATTCGCCACGACACAGAAGAGCTACCAACTGGTCACATGTAAGCCTTTCCAACCCTGATACCTCCAAAAAGACCATTGAAGATCGTCACCGTAAGATTCCCACCCGCATCAAGGTGTAAGCTCAACTCCTAGGCTCATGGCTTTGCGACTATGCAAATGAAATGCCAATGCTTACACAAGCAGATGCAATCAAGCAATGTCTACCCCCCGGGTAAACCTCGAGTTCCACTAAGGTTCTCTTCCTTAGGAACTATACGTGTCTTTTGAAAAACAAAACCTTTATCCACCGGATAAATCTCGTGATCCCTCCGGGATCGAGTCATCACAAGACTGAAACAATTGAACGACTGGTCGGGGTCCGAATCACCGGTCCGTCATCGAGCTACTGTTTCAAAACCCAAAACGTTTCATGTTTGTGTTTATGTCTTATGAAGTCATTGATGTACTAAGTCATCAATGGTCTAATATATGGTCTTGTTCCACCACATAACATACTTAATTAACCCTTGTCTTCAACTCTAAGTTAATAACTTAACTTAGGTTTTAATGCGTAAAACTTTACAGTTTGAGTTGAAAAGCACTTTTTATAAACAAAACCCTTTCTCGCGGGGCGAAGATATGTTTCGCGACGCGAGGCTGAGAGGTTTTCTTTACTGTTTAGGCAGTCTTTCTGCTTCGCGAGGCGAGGAATATATCGCGACGCGAGGCAAAGAAGCTGCATCTTCACTGCTTAGGCGGTTCGCGAGGCGATAACGACTTCGCGACGCGAGGCCGAGGAGCTGTATCTTTGCTGCTCAGGCTAGACCACTGTCTCGCGAGGCGAGGCAAGGTTAGCCTGGCGAATGCCTTGTTTTCCCTCTGTCTCGCCACGCGAATGCCTTGTTTTCCCTCTATCTCGCGTGGCGAGACAAGGTTTGCTGGGCGAGTGCCCTATTTTCACATTTCCCTACTCCTTCATTAATTCTCCTTTTGAAACACTTAGTTTGATTAAAAGACCTATGGCTAAAGAAAAGACATTTTCCCTCTTTGGTGACACACTTTATAGGTTAAAACTTCATTTGATCTTTGGATCAAAATCACTTTTGTTTCTCTTTGAAAACATAGGTTATGAACTCATGTTTTGTTGCATCAAAACCATGCCAAAACAAGAACAACACATGTTCTTATATTTTTCTCTTACTAAGGCCACATGCCTACTCCAATGAAAAATGGAGACTTTGCTTCACCAACAAAGCAAATGTAGCTCAAAAGCTGACACAGTTATGATAAACCACAATACACATGATAAGGCATACAAGCATAACTACAAATATTACACATTGTTCTCCAAGAGAACCAAATCAATTGGTGAACCCAAACCAAAGGGTTCCACCCACACATAAACTAAACAACCATCTTCACCACCACCATCTTGGTATGATGAGGTTGAGCCCCCATACCTGTTGATGAGCAGATTCCTGGATCAAAGTCGGTTGATCAGTTAGTGAACCTCCTGATAATCGTCAACAACTACAACAACACAACAATCCAACATTAAACAACAATCAAATCCAATCTCAACTATTCTAACAAAGAGGATTTCGGCCACCCTAGGTTAAAAAGGTTAGGAATTGATCTTGGTTTCTCATTTCATGGATTCAAAGGCATTAGGAAAGCTAAGGATGAAATCAAGTGTTAAAAATCAAAAATTGATGAAAACACTATTCATCATCATCAAATAGGGTTCGGCCAAAAAGGGATTTTGGGCTATGATGGGAGTTGAATCATAAGCTCTTGGGTTTAGGTAGAGAATGATGATGTGAGTTCAAAGAACTTAGTCTTACCTCAAAAGGATTTTTCTACAATTTCATATGGATTTTCAAAGTTTTGGATCTAAGAATTTCTTTTCATGAAAATGAAGATTAACCTTGAAATAAAGAACGATTCAAGAAGCTAAGAGATCATAGAAGTGATCTTACCTTGAAATGAAGGAAGATTGCTCAAGGAATCAAGTGATTCCAACAAGTGATTCAAGCTTTTCAAGGATGAAAATGGAGTTTCTCTCAAGAACAACTATGGAGCTCTAAAGGGGAGGGGGCTGTGCGAAAATGAGGGAGTGAGGGGCTGAGTTAAGCCTCTTAAAAGTTCACTTAAGGGTAAAAAGGTCATTTGCCAAAAGTGTAAAATGGTAAAAGTGTAAGAGACTAAGGTTAGAGGCATTTTGGTCATTTTGCGTCCAGATATTTCCTAATGTCATGACAACTCTGGCATACTCTCCCAAGTGTCCTGGAATGATGTGATATCAAGATTATCCGCTGGCGAGTCCCGGTAAATCCATATGTAGCTACGTTCGTCACCCGATTGATGATTCCGCTCGAATGAAGGTCAGGAAGTCATTTTTCTGAAGTTTTTGTGAAATTTAACCAAAACGTAGAGAATCGAATTCTAAGACTTATTGTCTCGTTAACGGGTCCATTTGAGGTCTCCTGAGTAGTAAAATCATACTGTCAGTGTAAAAACGCAGACCGGACTCCGTTTGAGTTTTCGACTAAAACTTAATTGTAGCTTCTTACGACATCATCGAGCATGACTATGGTCTCGGAATATTTTATTTCCATTCCTAAGACCTCGAATAAAATAAAGACATTAAAATACTGAAGAATTATAAAATGCGAAAATCGAGGCGTTACACAAATTCTGTATCAGTTTTCAAATTTTGAAATGCAAATTCTATACGATGGACCTGTAATTATGGATGTAGAATTCTGCAAATTTATGTTGGGAAAAGGGATATATAATGAATAATGAGAATAAAAAAAAATTAACTTTTAACGTTTGTTCAATAACAGCAAACGTTAAAAGTTAATTTTAACATCTGTTCAATAAACAACAGACGTAAGTTGATTTTAACGTCTTTTCAATAATCAACAAACGTTAAAAGTATCATTTTAGTGTCTGTTTTATAAACAACAGACGTTAAAAGTATTTCTGTTTCCCTGCAGAATTCTACAAATTTAACACACCACCCGTTCTTTTAATGTTTGTTTTATAAACAACAGATGTTAAAATCTTCGACTTTAACAGCGGTTAAAGAAACCGACGTTAAAATCCACTTTTAACAGACATTAAAAGTGATTCCTGCACTAGTGTAACTTATGCCATATTTGGCGGGTTTTACATATTTCCCCCCTTTGAAGGAATTTGTCCTCGAATTCCAAGAGTGACCATACCTAAAGGTTATATTATTCACTCCGTCCTTGCAACTCCCAAACACAATTGTCTAGTCACACTTCACATGAAGCACAACATTTACTAGCGTATAAGGAGCATACAACATCAACCATCATTGCATTAGCAACACTCACTCAGTTAAGGACTAATTTCAATCAAATCATATAACTAATTATCTATCAAAACTCCCTTCGTCATTATCAATATAATCAACACGCAAGCTCACAAATGACCACACCAAGCCCACTTGCACAAAAAAATCAATAAGCATATAACCAAAATGATAATTTCCAATAAACTTTCATAGACTTTTTATTTATACAAAAAAATAGTTCATTATAGCCAAAGTATTTATCCAACCTATCATATTTAACTTTTTCATCATTTTATACATATCATTTTATCCTAACTTTCACCTTCTTGATCCATATCACAACTATTTTAACAATAAATCATACTTGCACAATTCATCTCTAACAAAATATAATAAACTTTATATGATTTTGTAAAATCTTATATATCTCAAGGTTATCTAAATCATCTTTTTTATCAAACACCTACTTCTTCATGTATGCATCATAGTCATTAAAATATAACACCCACCTTTTTATATCATCATGCTCATATTTATCTAAGAGTGCTCCGCACTCCACTTAATTATACCTAAGTGTAATTTCTAAACTTTAAAACAAGTTCAATTCAAAATAAATATCAAACTTTCATCATAAATTAAGCTTAGGTCGCGACTCCTCTCAACTAGGCCATGACACATGTAACACCCCGATTTTCGAATTAAACAGTATTTACGAGTTTGTATTTTATTGGAGGGTCTAGAGAGTGAATTAAAATAAATTAAAACCATATTCATGCTCTACGCTATCGTAGGAAGTTATGGTTAAAGTTTGGGTTAAAAGTTCGGGCAGAGCCCGGTTTGCGTTTTCACTGACAGTAAGATTTTACTGATCAAAAAATTTAATTTTGACCCGTGAACGAAACAGTTAAGTTTTATATTTTATTTCCAACGATATTGGTTATATTGAAAATTTTCAAAATAAATAAGTCGTCGTTGTTATTCGTGCGTAAAACCAAAATCGAGTGAACAGCGAAGCTGAATACGGGATTTCAATGACCCACTATGGATAAGGTTGAAGTCACATCACCTAGGAAGGTGTGCCATGACTCACCACTGTAATGATGACGTTTAGAAAATATCTGGACGCGAAAAGATCGAAATGCCCTTGACCTTTTGTTTTAACTCCAATTCTGTCCTAGGAAAAATGACCATTTTGCCCCTGGGAATTTATGAAATGACCCTTTTGACCCTGTGACTCACCAATGTCATCATTACATTTCTAGAAATATCTAGATTTTTAGAGGGAAAATGACCAAAATGCCCATGATCTTTTAAGGAAATTACCAAATTGTCCTTTGGTTAATTACAAGTTTGCGATAGATGAGAAAATATCTATTTCTCTCCCTCACCCTTGGCCAATTTCGTGCAGCCCCTCTTTCTCTCCTATCTCACTCTTTTCTCTTCATTTCTTCTTGTTCTTCATAGTTCTTCAAAGTTTGATCTTGAACCTTGAAGATTTTGAGTGATTCTAGTTGGTTTCTCACCAAGCTTCATCATCTAGCAGGTGTTAACTCCATTCCTCACCTTTTAATCTCTCTATTTCTCTCTTTAATCTCAAGATTCATGGAAGGTTAGTTTTTGAACCATGAACTTTATAAATCCATGAAAATTTGTAGAAAATCCTTTTAATGCTAAACCAATTTCTACCATCCTCCTCTTTCATAATCCAAGAGATTGAGACCAAAAGATTTCCCTAGCTCAAATGGGTAAGCATGGCCGAATCTCATCCACTTGGGTGAATAGAGTTTTGTTCATTTCTTTTGTATAATAAGCTTTGATTTAGTTCTACCATGCTTAGTGAGTCTGGAATCCAAGAGTATGTGATCAAAGAACTTCCCTAGCATCTTTAATTAAGGAGTGGCTGAACCCTATATATTGGGGGAAGTATAAGTTTTGTTTCAACAATTTTGGGTAATGACACTTGATTGGGTGTTAGGAGTACCTATAGATCCTCCATCCAAAATATAGGAATTTTTGGACGTCCCTAGCTATTTTTATAGCTCCATGGCCGAATCCTACGTAGGTAGGAATAGGAAAATTTGTGTTATGCAATATTGATGATTGCATTGATTATGTGTGTGTAGTTGTGGTTGAGTAATTGGATGAGGAATCGGGAGAATTCACGGGCCAGTCGGATGACTTTTCTCAGAGGATAACATCAACGGGTAAGGGGAGTTTGCCTGATGGATTTTTCCCGATAACTATATGTTATCCGTGATTGATTTGTGTAGCTCTGTTTGAGCTTTGTTGTGATAGTAAGAATGGTTTATGCTTTAGTATACTTTAGCATATGTTTATGATGATGTTGATTGGATGAAAATTATTTTCATGTATGTTGAAAAACCATACTTTGATCTCTGGATCAAGTAAGGATTTTATGCTTGATTATGATGCAATGATGTATGACTATTGTTTGGCATAATTTTGTGAGCATTTTGAGCTATGACTTGTCAAATTGGTGAAGCAAAATCTTCACATCCCTTTGAGGGAGCATTCGGCCTTAGTTAAAAAGAAAAGGAAGAACATGAGTTGTTCTTGAGCATTCAAAGTTTTTGAAGTAAGAAAGTGTTTTAATAACTTATGTTTCAAAAGAAAAACAATAAGTGGTTTTGATCCAAAGATCAAATAAAGTTTCAACATCCAAGTGTTTGTACTAAGGTGAAAATGTCTTTTACTTTAGCCATAGTCCAAGTAATCAACTAAGTGTTTTAAAAAGAAAAATGATGAAGTGATTTCAAGAAAGTTAACATAGTTTTTAAGGAGATATTACCTTTATCTTAGAACTAAGATAACATTCCCTTTTTCAAATACAAAGAGGACCTTGTCCTTAAGTTTGAATTAAATGAATCATAGTTAGAAAATTAGATGAGATTATATTTCCTTACGCTAACTTAGAACATGGTTTTACACTAAGTTAGTAAGGAAAAACCTTTTCAAATTAGTTAAGGTACTTTACCTTAATCAATTAGCAAAGTTCTTTCAAATCAATGAGTTTTCAATTAGAAAGGTTTTGGTTTACAAAGAGGGTTTTCAACTCCAAATGGTAAAGTTTTACGCGTGAATACCTAAGTTAAATTAATTAACTTAGAGTTGAAGCAAAGAGATAATTAAGTATGGTATGTGGTGGATCAAGACCATGTACTATACCATTGATGACTTAGTTCATCAATGACTTCATAAGACTCAAGTGAATTAACACTTATTTCATTATTTTAAACTCAAGGAATTAATATCTTAGAAAGGATCAAAGACTTATCATAGAGGATTCTCAATCCTTCTTCATAACTTTTAGGACTTGAGATGTGATTCATAAGACATAAACACAAACATGAAATGTTTTGGGTTTTGAAACAATAGTTCGATAACGGACCGGTGGTCCGGATCCATGAAAAGTGGTTCCATTGTTTCAGTCTTGTGATGACCGGATAGAGAGGGATCCTGAGGCTGTGCGGGTATGGGACCGTATAGTTGAAGGAATCCTGAGACTGTGCGGGTATGAGACTGTACAGTTGAAGGAAGGATTATAAGAATTGATTGGTACTACCTATACCAACAAGATTCATCTTCTTTTCAGAAGCCCAGAACATAAGAACTCCATAGTTAAGCGTGCTTGACTTGGAGCACTTGTAGGATGGGTGACCTTTTGGGAAGTTTCCCAGAAAGCGTGTGAGTGAGGACAAAGCACGTTGAAAAGACCCGTGTCGGTTTGTGGGGACAATCGGCAATTCTGAAAGCAGTCCGAATCATTCCAAAGGAATCACGAGATATTTATCCGACGGATAAATGTTTTATAATACAAAGACAAGTATAGTTCCTAAGGAAGAGAACCTTAGTGAACCTTGAGGTTTATCCGGTGGATAGACATTGAGCATTGGCATTTCATCGCATGAGTTTGTAAGGCCTTAAGCCTAGGAGTTGAGCTTACACCTAGATGTTGGTGCGAATCTTACGGTGATGTTTTAAATAGTCTTGGAGGTATCAGGGTTGGAAGGGCCAATATGTGACCAGTTGGTAGCTCTTTTGTGTCGTGGTGAATCCGAGCAATACATTGATATCCTCGACTAGATGCCGTACATTTCATGTTTGGTCGAGAGTGTTTCCGTAAGGCCAGATATGTGCACGTTACGAATGTTGTAGCATCTTGCTCATGGCTAGCAATAACCGGAACATGTCCTCCCATTCACTATCTCCGACGTTTTTTTAGCTCCATGGAGTAGGGGTCAGAGTTTTACCCTTGTGGCATATGGCATTGAGTCATGTACATTGCATTGCATTGCATGGCTATTGATGATTACATTTACTTATTGTACATCATTATTCTACTTTTGAATATGTCCTATACTGCTAATTGCTTAATATGATATATTGCAATTTATGGTATGCATGTTGGACATGTTGTTACCTGGTGTGCTGTCCTGTGTTACTTCTGCTATTGTGTTGTGTTGATACTACATATGTTCATATGCTGTTTTATATGTCGTGCATGTAGTTTTCGCGTTTAAATCCATATATTGGTTACTCACCCTTGCCTGTACATGTTGGACACCCTGTTGTGTTTTTGGATACGCGTACAGATGCTTCTCAACGGTCATTTGGGTCACTTCGGGACCCTGTATCTTGCATTTCTTGATGTCAACGACTAAGATGTGTGGACTGCGGACGACGAGGCCCAGTCTCATTAGTACGATTTATGGTAGGTAGTAGGCTCTATTGTCCGTAGAGTTCTTTTATCAAACCAGCTCTTAGGATTTTCAATGTTTAAATTGAGAAAGTCGATATATGTGGTTTTGAAAACCTCTGTATAGTTTGGAACTTCTATATGAAAGACAATTTCAGGAAAACTTATATGTGATGGTTTAGGGTTTGTGAATAAACCCAGTTTATGTGTGTCGTTGAGTATTATGCGATTTTATTATTGTGATGTGTGTATCGCTTTTTTGAAGTATTATGCCGAAAATTTTTATACCCGAGTTTTCCAAGTTAAAGTAAATTATCCTTTTTCCGAAAGCAACCAGCAATTCTCTTTTAAATTTAATTCCGCACGTGTTTAAGATGTAATGCCCAAGGGGGGTGTTACATTAGTGGTATTAGAGCTGGTCGAGTCTTTCGGGAACCTTGGGGAATAGGTCTGTTGTGGTTTTATTGTGTGATCTCTGGTTGGACTTGATTGAATTGTTTCCGTGTCGAAACAATGTGTGTTGACACGCAAGTATGTGTGTTTTTGATGGGTTCAATTCGGGTTTAGACCTTTTAAGAACTCTTGTTTAGTAAATGGTACTTGTATTCATGTTGACACATTGTTTATCCTTTTGAAGAATACCAAAAGCTTTTAAAGTAGATGCATAGGTAGCTAGTGAACGGCTAAAGGAATGGCAAGATAACGACATGCTCGTTAATAGAGTTGAAAGACTGGAATGGAAATATGAATTTTAGATATAAAATGGATGTCCTTAAGACTGGTATCCGTAGGGGAAAGAATTACAATTGACCCTACAGAGATAGGAGTAGTATCTCATTAAGAGAACTTAAGACAATGACCGGTGTAGATAAGTAAGAAAGATAAGTTTGGACTCACTTTCAACGACAACTATCTGAAGATATTGTTGACTCTTTGTTTCGATACTTTCAATTTTCGAGGACTTGGACTGAGGCATGCAAGAAAGTTTCCAATAATTAAAGAGAAGGTTGACTACTTCAACTGTGTTAGTGCTGCCTGATCTCAAGGGAACATTTGTGTTCACATTCCTACATATTCCTCAGTGTATTAGACATTTGAGTGAATTAGTTAAATAGTGTCCCTTGGTCTGGACATTTTCGTATTATTTCATTGAAAAATTTGTTATGACTATTTCTTGAGGTATAACATAAACGACTTCTTAATACTGGAAGTTTCTTGATGAAACTTTGTCTAATTACTTTTAATTTTGGTAAATGTGATCCAGTCTGATTTTTGGCCAAACTGTTTATCTTTTTATTCCCAAATCTGCTGGAAGACTCTTGTGAAAGAAGGGACTTTATTAGAGTCATGGTTGTAAACATGTATTAGCTATGCATTTTTACACTCATGAACCTACTGAAGATTCTTTTTACATACTGGATATTCCTGCATTCTTTTCAGAGTAGTAAAATTCTTCTATATAATTTCTTATGAGAGTAAGACCAAGAAAACTTCCTTTGTTAAAAAAATTTCTTTACTTAATCTTCAAGGACCGAGTAGAGATGGAGTTCAACTGATCATCCTTAACTCAAGTGGACGAGTAAGGAAAACGATTTGACCTTTGGAAGGTTGGTTAGGAGTAAGTATAGTAGCTAACTGCGAACATTCTTTTAGCAAGATAGACAAGAAGTGATGGGAAGTTTTGTTGAAGATATAGTTGGGATTGATAAGATGTGAATCTTTGAGATCAATCTAAGAAAGTTAGATAATTACTATGAGTCAAGTATTGATCAAGGCAGAATAGTAGTTGGAGAACCTAGGGTAATGATCAATGTCTATAATTAAGATTAATTATGAGTTTGAAGATTTATAAGGAAGTGTTCTTAGTAGTTTTACCTAAGCTGAATATAAGCAGAAGAGAGGAGTTTCTGAGTAGAACTAAGTTGTTAGACAAGTTCAAGACTTATGAATTTGGATAAATCTACCCGATTGGTTGTAGTTGCATTAAGAGGTGCAATCATGTTCTGTAAGATCGAGGTGCATGATTATGATGTAAGTTGGAGAGGTGGACTACATTCAAAAGGAACTAAGACCAAGATTGGATATCTTGGATCGGAACTGACGGATGTGTCGTAAAAGAAATGTGTATTGTAATTTAAATTTTGGTGTTAACAGTAAGAGTTAAAGATGTCAGAGGAAGATTTTCCTAAGTGGATTAGTGTTGAAAGAATAGTGGTTAAGTTTGATTATATTTCTCACATGTGAAGAAACTGAGGTAAGATATTAAGGTATGGATTGAGGGTAAGCGATTTGATTTTAGCAGTAAATCAAATAGAGGATATGTATGAGGTTATCATTAGGTTACAATGTTACCTAGGTAAGGATTACGTACAGGGTACAATGTGGAACCTAGGGATTAAGAAATCCTGTTTAGTTATAAGTCACGAAATTTCGAGGACAAAATTTTTTTTAGTGGGGTAGTAATGTAACACCCCGATTTTCGAATTAAACAGTATTTACGAGTTTGTATTTTGTTGGAGGGTTTAGAGAGTGAATTAAAATAAATTAAGACTATAGTCACGCTCTATGCTATCGTAGGAAGTTATGGTTAAATTTTGGGTTAAAAGTTCGGGCGGAGCCCGGTCTGCATTTTCACTGACAGTAAGATTTTACTGATCAGAAAACCTAATTTTGACCCGGGAACGAAACAGTTAGGTTTTATATTTTATTTCCAACGATATTGGTTATTTTGAAAATTTTCAAAATAAATAAGTCATACGTTATTCGGACGTAAAACCAAAATCGGGTGAACAACGGTGCTGAATACGGGATTTCAATGACCCGCTACGGATAAGGTTGAAGTCACATCACCTAGGAAGGTGTGCCATGACTCACCACTGTAATGATAACGTTGAGAAAATATCTGGACGCGAAAAGACCGAAATGCCCTTGACCTTTTGCTTTAATTCTAATTCTGTCCCTAGGCCAAATGACTCTTTTGACCCTGTTACTCACCAATGTCATCATTACATTTCTAGAAATATCTAGATATTTATAGGGGAAATGACCAAAATGCCCCTGGTCTTTTAAAGAAATTACCAAATTGTCCTTTGGTTAATTACAAGTTCGCCATGGATGAGAAAATATCTATTTCTCTCCCTCACCCTTGGCCAATTTCATGCAGCCCCTCTTTTTCTCCTATCTCACTCTTTTCTCTTCATTTCTTCTTGTTCTTCATAGTTCTTCAAAGTTTGATCTTGAAACTTGAAGATTTTGAGTGACTCTAGTTTGTTTCTCACCAAGCTTCATCATCTAGGAGGTATTAACTCCATTTCTCACCTATTAATCTCTCTATTTCTCTCTTCAATCCCAAGATTCATGGAAGGTTAGGTTTTGAACCATGAACTTCATAAATCCATGAAAATTTGTAGAAAAATCCTTTTAATGCCAAACCAATTTCTATGAGCTAGTTCCATCCTCCTCTTTCATAATCCCAGAGATTGAGACCAAAAGAGTTCTCTAGCTCAAATGGGTAAGCATGGCCGAATCTCATCCACTTGGGTGAACAGAGTTTTGTTCATTTCTTTTGTATAATAAGCTTTGATTTAGCTCTACCATGCTTAGTGAGTCTTGAATCCAAGAGTAAGTGATCAAAGAACTTCCCTAGCATCTTTAATTAAGGAGTGGTCGAACTCTATATATTGGGAAAAGTATAAGTTTTGTTCCAATTTTTTTGGGTAATGACACTTGATTGGGTGTTAGGAGTACCTATAGATCGTCCATCTAAAAGATAGGAATTTTTGGACGTCCCTAGCTATTGATGATTGGATTGATTATGTGCGTGTAGTTATGGTTGACTAATCGGACGAGGAATCGGGAGAATTCGCGGGCCGGTCGGACGACTTTTATTTGGAGGATAACTTCAACGGGTAAGGGGAGTTTGCTTGATGGATTTTTCCTGATAACTATATGTTATCCGTGATTGATTTATGTAGCTCTGTTTGAACTTCGTTGTGATTGTAATAATTGTTTATGCTTTAGTATGCTTTAGCATATATTTATGATGATGTTGATTGGATGAAAATTATTTTCATGTATATTAAAAAATCATACTTTGATCTCTGGATCAAGTAAGGATTTTTATGGTTGATTATGATGCAATGATGTATGACTGTTGTTTGTCATAATTTTGTGGGCATTTTGAGTTATGACTTGTAACGCCCCAATTTTCACGTTTTCTAATTTCAGTGCGTCAGTCGTAGGATGTGAGGTGAGGTCTTTTGATGTATTTTGAGAGGGGATGGGGAGAGCCTGTGATCTTGAGTAGAGTTGCTTTTGATGTCGTGTTGCATTTTCCCTTTCTTATGTATTTTTTTTTTTGTATATGTACTTAGCTCTACTGATGGGGCCACCATGCATATATCGGTACTGTATGTGTTTTCATTATCCTACTACGTTTACT
Source organism: Ammopiptanthus mongolicus (assembly GCA_039655645.1). Classification (NCBI taxonomy): domain Eukaryota; kingdom Viridiplantae; phylum Streptophyta; class Magnoliopsida; order Fabales; family Fabaceae; genus Ammopiptanthus; species Ammopiptanthus mongolicus. The sequence goes on from CM077345.1 coordinate 41,354,893, forward strand.
CTGATGTCGTGCGCTTTTACATCGAATGCTTGTTATAGTTGGTTTTAATAAGCGCGTAATAATATCGCTAAGTTATAGCTAATAGTATAAGTAGGTTCTAAAATAATGGGATTTCCTCGAGTGGAACTTGGGGACATCACATTAAGGTGGTATCAGAGCAGTTTGGTCCTATCTAGACTGTGGAAGTCGGGGACCAAGACTGTGAGGTATTAGGAAGTTGAACTGGCAAAGTTTGTCATCTCTGCAAGAGAGTACGACTGTGTCTAGAGGGTAGAATGAACGCGATTGATTGTTGTAATGCTTGTATGAATGATAAGTAGATGTATGTATTATGTTGCTTATCATGTTTTAACTCTGAGCTAACGGCTACTTGAATCAGGAACCAATGGCTCGAGGAAGAGGTAGAGGCAGAGGTAGGACCGGACCCAATGGGGGTCAGGAGGCTGAAGCTTCACATACTGGAAATGGGGCTGAGTCGCTGCAAACCCTCAGAACTATGAGGGATATGGCTCCTGCTATGGTACAATAAACACAATAGAATGCTCAACTCATTCAGCTGGCCCGTGAGAATCAACAATAACAGCGGTATGTTAGAAATGAAGATTCTGGTTTGGATGCCTTCATGAGGCGACAACCTCCTCAGTTCAATGGGGACTACAATCCCGAGGGGGCAGAGTTGTGGATTCCAGAGTTAGAAAAGATCTTCGCAGTGACACACTGTGATGAAGCTCAAAAGGTTTCTTATGTTTCTTTCATGTTGGTGGGAGGAGCAGAGAGGTGGTGGAAAGGGAAGCAGAGGCTGTTTGAAGCTGAAGGAAGAGCCGTAACTTGGGGGCTGTTTCGAGAGTGTTTCCTAGAGAAGTATTTTCCTTGGATGACCAAGAGGGAAAAGGACAAGGAGTTCCAGAGTTTGAAGTAAGGCAACATGACAATCGAGGAATATGTAGCAAGGTTTGAGGCGCTGCTTAAATTCTCAGAGCTTTATCAGCTGTATTCGAAAGAGGAGTGGATGTGCCGCAGGTTTGAGGACGGGTTGAAATATCAGATTCAGAAGGCTATAGTACCGTTGGGGATTTCGGTATTCCCTGATATGCTGGATCGGTGTTCGGTAATTGAGAACATCGAAAGGAGCAGAGAGATGGCAACAAGGAGGGGAGGACCTATCCGCAGTAACCAGAGAGGTAGAGGTGGAAGATTTCAGAGTGGTCAGGGGCTATATCAAAGACCAGCACAAAGGGTTGGAGAGGCTGGAAGTCAAGGGCCGTGCAACTCAGGGGTTGCAAGGTTGTTTCAAGTGTGGGGGACCACACATGGCTCGAGACTGCAGAAGCCAAGTGCCCGGAAGGACCGTGACTTGTTATACATGTGGAAGGCAAGGACACATGGCCAAGGACTGCAGGCAAGGGAATGCACGGTCGTCTGGTGTGACTGGACAGGCTGCGAGACCACAAGCCACGGGAAGAGTGTTTACCGTGAGGGGAGTTGAATCCTCTCAATGCCCAGATCTGATTCAAGGTAAGTGTTTAGTTTCAGGCAAGCTCTTATCTGTGTTGTTTGATTCGAAGGCTACTCATTCGTTTATTTCTATGGAGTGCATGGATCATTTAGGGTTACCAATTTCGTCTTTACCTTATGACCTTACTGTTTCCACACCCACTGGTGATTCATTGACTACCCTATTTGTATGCTTGAAATGCCCTATCACAATAGAAAATAGAAATTTCATTGTTGGCCTAGTCTGTCTGCGCATGCAGCAGATTGATGTTATTTTAGGCATGGATTGGCTTTCAGCTAACCACGTGATATTAGGCTGTTCAAATAAGACCCTTTGTTTTTCTGAGTAATCTGGATTGACGCATGCTAATGAAAGTAATCCGAAGGGTATACGATCGAGAGAGTGCGTGGTACTGTTCTCCTTGGAAGTGAAGGAAACTCCAAACGTGGAAGCACTACCGATTGTGTAGGAATTTTCAGAGGAATTTCCGGATGATGTTCTAGGGTTACCACCTGAGAGGGAGATTGAGTTTACCATAGATCTTGTACCAGGAACTAGATCTATTTCGATAACACCTTATCGAATGTCTCCAGCAAAGTTGGCGGAGTTGAAGAAACAGTTGGATGAGATGCTAGGCAAGGAATTTATCAGACCTAGTGCGTCGCCATGGGGAGCTCCGATACTGTTTGTCAAGAAGAAGGACGGGAGTTCAAGGTTATGTGTGGACTATCGTCAGCTAAATAAAGTGACGATAAAGAATAGGTATCCTTTGCCAAGGATTGACGATTTAATGGATCAGTTGAGGGGAGCAATTGTATTTTCCAAGATCGATTTGCGATCTGGTTATCATCAAATTAGGTTGAGAAAGGAGGATATACCGAAGACTGCTTTTCGAAGTCGGTATGGGCATTACGAGTATTTGGTAATGCCGTTCGGTGTGACTAATGCTCCGACTGTGTTCATGGATTATATGAACAAGATATTCCGACTGTTCCTTGCAACACCCTTTCCTGAGTGCACATTCCCGAACAATTATAAGGCCGAAAATAATATTAATGCGGAAAATACGGTTTTTTTTTTCTTTTCACAAAGATGTAATGGGATTAGTGAAAGTAAGTAATAATAAATGAACTTAGGTTCACCATGCATTTCTAGAAGACGAACTGAAATAAAATACAGAAACAGAAATAGTACTGTATACAGACATAGGTCTAATGCATAACTGATAATAAGAATATAATAAGTACTAGGAGTCACAGCTTCCAAAAAGGTTACAACCGACAACTGACACAGTCTGGCCAAAAACAAAACAGTAAAAGGAGTCCCCCTCCGGACTCAAAGCAAACGTTGGACAGTATCGTCGTCGCGTCCATTTGCTCTAGAAAAAACAGCAATACCAGCAGAGAAGATATACAAATATGGTTGAGATCCCTATCATCAACACAACAAAATAGCAGAAGTAAAAACGGGACGACTCACCAGGTAACAACGTACCCAACATGCTCACTATAAAACTCAATATAAATCATGTTAAACAATTAGCAGCGTAATATAAGACATTCTCAAAAATAGAACAGCGATGTACAATAGTAAATGTAATTATCAACAGTCATGCAATGCAGTGCAATGTACATGACTAAATGCCATATGCCACAAGGGTAAACTTCGGCTAACAAAACATTGGAGAGAGTGAATGGGAGGACATGTTCCGTGTACGCCTTGGGCAAGATGCTACAACATTCGTAACGTGCACGTATCTGACTTTACGGAAACGCTATGCACCAAACATGAACAGTACGACATCTAGTCGAAGATATCAGTGTATTGCTCGGAATCGCCACGACACATAAGAGCTACCAACTGGTCACATGTCAGCCCTTCCAACCCTGATACCTCCAAGATTATTTAAATTGTCACCATAAGATTCGCACCCGCATCAAGGTGTATGGTCAACTCCTAGGCTTAAGGCCTCAGAGCTCATGCAATGAAATGCCAATGCTTACACAAAGCAGATGCGATAAAGCAATGTCTATCCACCGGATAAACCTCAAGGTTCACTAAGGTTCTCTTCCTTAGGAACTATACGTGTCTTTGTATTACAAAACTTTTATACACCGGATAAATCTCGTGATCCCTCCGGGATCAAGTCATCACAAGACTGAAACAATTGAGCGATTGACTTAGATTTGAATCATCGGTCCGTCATCGAACTACTGTTCGAAAACCCAAAACGTTTCATGTTTGTGTTTATGTCTTATGAATTATGTCTCAAGTCCTAAGCATTATGAATAAGGATTGAGAATCCTCTTAGATAAGTCTTTAATCCTTTCTAAGATATTACTCCTTGATTTCAAATTAATGAAATAAGTGTTGGTTCACTTAAGTCTTATGAATTCATTGATGAACTAAGTCATCAATGGTATAGCATATGGTCTCGTTCCACCACATACCATACTCAATTATCCTTTGTCTTCAACTCTAAGTTAATTACTTTAACTTAGGTTTTCATGCGTAAAACTTTATGATTTGAGTTAAAAAAAACTCTCTTTGTAAACCAAAACCGTTCTAATTGAAAACTTATTAATTTGAAAGAACTTTGTTACATACTTAAGGTAAAGTACCTTAACTAATTTTGAAAAGGATTTTCCTTACTAGCTTAGTGTAAAACCAAGTTCTAAGTTTGTGTAAAGGAGAATATAATCTCTTCTAATCTTCTAACTACGGTTCATTTTAATTAAACTTCAAGATAAAGGTCTTCATTATGTTTGAAAAAGGAACATTTCCTTGGTTCTAAGTTAAAGGTAAGGTCTTATTAAAACTATGTTAACTTTCTTGAAACTACTTCATTATTCCTCTTTTTAGAACACAATAGTTAATTAGATGAACTATGGTTAATGTAAAGGACATTTTTCCCTTTGGTGAAACACTTGAATGTTGAAACTTTATTTGATCTTTGGATCAAAATCACTTATTGTTTTCCTTTAAAACATATGCCATTAAAACACTTTCCTTACTTCAAAACTTTGAATGATCAAGAACAACACATGTTCTTCTATATTTTTCTTGTTAAGGCTGCAAGCCCACTCCAATGAAAAGTGAAATTTTGCTTCACCAACTAGACAAGTTATAGCTCAAAATGCTCACAAAATTATGACAAACAACAATCACACATCACTGCCTCATAATCAAGCATAAAAATCCTTACTTGATCTAGAGATCAAAGTAGGTTTTTCAACATACATGAAAAATGTTTTTCATCCAATCAACATCATCAAAACACATGATAAAGCATACTAAAGCATAAACCATTATTACAAACTTTGTTCTCCAAGAGAACTTAACAAATAAAGTGGTGAATCCAAACCAAAGGGTTTCACCCACACAACTTAAAACAACCATTTTCACCACCACCAATTTTGATGTGATGAGGTTCACCCCCATACCTGTTGATGAACAATCCTCCGAATCAAAGTCGGTTGATCGGTTGCGAATCCCCCGATTACTTGTCCGAATACTCGTTACCAACTACAAACAACACAATCAATCAAACATTACCATCAAACAACACAAAAATCTCCTATTTCCCATCAATAAGGGTTCGGCCACCATGCAGAAAAATTAGCTAGAGATGTCCTAAAATTCTAATCTCTTGGTTGGATGACCCTTAGGTATACCTAACACTAAAACAAGTCTTATTACTCAAAACTTGAATAAACAACTCAACCTTTTTCCACATCTAAGTTTCGGCCATTTAATACCCATATTGGTTAGAGAAAGCTTTTGGTTACATGCTCTTGGATAGTGAAAGAGAATGATGAAACTAGATCATAGAAATTGATTTGGTATTAAAAGGATTTTTCTACACTTTTCTATGAATTTTCAAAGTTCATCAATCAAAGTTGGATCTTCATGAATCAAGAGATTCACGAGATGAAATAGAGAGATTCATAGGTGAGGAATGGAGTCATTACCTCCTTGATGATGAAGCTTAGAGAGAAACCAACAAGAATCACTAAAACTCTTGAAGATCTATGAAGAAAAAGTGAAGAAAAGTTGAAGAAGAATGAAGAAATGAAGAGAAAAGAGTGAGATGGGAGAGAAAGAGACCTTGGCCGAGAGGCCAAGTGTGAGTGAAGGTGAGATATTTATTTTTGTTTCAATGGCAAACTTGTAATTAACCAAAGGAAAATTTGGTCATTTTGTGGGCATTTTGGTCATTTCACTTCCAGATATTTTCAGAAAATCATCATGAAGGTAGCCATGAAATTCAATTGATGTGACTTGATGTGACATCAAGTTTATCCATTAGCGGGTCCCGTTAAATCATTTCACAGCTCTAAACATTTCCCGGTTCACGTATATGCCCGAATATAATATATTATTTTCAATTTCGGACGTGTAACATCCCGATTTCTCTGTGACTCTGATCGAGCTGGTTAACCTTGATCGGAGCTTTGAATGATTGTGTGAATTGTTGTGTTTTAGTTTTAGGCCTACTTTGAAGCTTAGGAATAGGCTTGAACAAGGTTGGAGGTGCCTAAGGCGTTAACCGAGTAACTGAGGAAGTCAGAAGACTGGAACTTCTTCTCTCGCTGAGCTTGACGCTCAAGTGTGGGAGGACTCCACGCTCAAGCGTTGAGACGCTTAAGCGTGGGAGGAGTTGGACGCTTCAGCGTGCTGAGTGCGCTGAGCAGCTACTCTGAGTTTGGACGCTTGTGAGACACATGTCAAGTCAAGAGGCAAACGGAGTGGACGAGGTCCCACTCTCGACTGTGGAGAGCTCTGAGTTTGGACGCGTGTGAAACACGTGTCAGGTCAGGGAGCAGGCGGAGGGGACGAGGTCCCACGCTCGAGCGTGGTAACGCTCAAGCGTGCAAATTGATGAACGCTTAAGCGTGCACAACAGATCAAGTTATTGGAGCTCTGAGATTTCTAGAGAGAGAAAGCTCAGTTACGAGACGATCGGAGTATCGGAATGCGATTCTGACAGCATCGTTGTGATCCCGGCTGAGTTATCTACAACTCTGACGGATTGGTTTTTCGATTCGCCTGAGGTAAACTCGAATCCCTAACACGTGTTCTTCGTGTTCTTGGTGTTCTTCGAGTCTTTACCCTTTTTCTTTTGATTGAGGATGCTTGAGGTCGTATAACTGTATGCTGTTGACTGTTGTTGCTATCTGTCTGCCTATATGCTACTTAGCGTATGTGATATGCTACTAGCTGCTTATATGATGTTTTTGATATTACTGCTATCAAGTTGATGTTATTGTTGCTGTTATTGTGCTGTATACGGCAATGTAAAGAGTTGTAGCGGAATGCAGTAGAATAAGTTTCGCTGTGTGCCGTGTTATTACCAGGTTGATGCTGTTGTACTAACTTCTTGAGGCTGTGGCCGTGTTGCTTGAGCTGTGGCTCGTGGACGCGTGGCGTCGAGGCTGTGGCCGTGAGATCCGGTATCAAGCTCGTTGAGGATGTTTGCTGCATATCATTTTCAGCTGCCAAGTGGCGAAGCCGTGTGACAGGCAGTATAGGCTGCCAGCGTCATACGAGGTTAGCGGTACCTGAGTGCAGGTACGGAAAGTAGATGGGGTGGTCAAGTGAGTAGCCTTGGGGATGTTGCAGGTCTCGAGAATAGTTTACAGTGACGGATGAGGTAGCCCCTATCTTGTCGTGATGCCCGATCCAGTTCGGTTTGCCCGACTAATCCCAGAGCTTTCTAGTTGTTCCAAGCTAACGTTCTGAGGCGACCGAGATACCCCGGTTCCGGTATGGAAGGGGGATGCACTCTTATTGGTCACGGCGAGCGGTTCGGTTTCTTGGGCAAGCTAACTCTGTTCTGACACAGAACCTGTTCCGGTGTGGACATGTTCGGGTGTGGAACCGTTCCAGTTGGGAACCTGTATAGGTGCGTTTTTCGGCCGACATGCTGCACGGGATTAGTATCCCGATCTAGAGGATTGATCTGAGTGTGAGACTCATGGGATGGATGTCTGTTGCAATTGTTGTCTCGAGAGATGTGTGGTAGAATGCAGTAAATGTTATAAATGTGATATCTATTATATGTTACCTGTTGTGTGTTTACTGCATTACGACTGTTTTCCGACTTTATGATGCGCTGTATTTCTTATCTCCCTTCCATTTTTCCTTGCTGTCTATTATGGGATCGCTTAAAGACGACGAGCCAACGAAGATTCAGCATGGACCCGAGACTTCACCCGTTCATCACTGGGGCACTGTGGATGTTGGTGCTGGGCGATAATGAGATTATCTACCATGATGAGAGGGGATGGCTGGTAGACCCCTCATCCTTTTTTATGGTCAACACAGGACCAGTCAGCCTGATGTTCCGGAGCGGTACACCTCCGTATGTAGATATCATTGGTCCCTATCGCATCTACCAGTTCCTTCCCTTTCCAAGGATGCGGCGCCCTCCGAGGCAGAGGGAACAGGACTACGCTTGGGCAGCACCCCAATCATCAGTCGTGAGCAGCAGGAGAGGTTACGTCTATCGAGGTCAGCGCAGGAGGACTGAGCAGTACTTGAGGACCTATCGCAGGCGGAGGATCGTGGTGTCCAATTCTTCGTCTGAGTATGAGCCGATTGTGCGGTACCGGCATACTCATGGCAAGGGTCAGGGTAGCTCCGGGCATCTTCACCACTGATGGTGGGAGCCTACCAGTGCGTCCTAGGGAGAGCGCTGAGCGCTTTTTCATGTATTTTGAGAGGGGACGGGGGTTGCTAGTGAGCTTCAAGTGTTTTTCTTTTGACTCTTGATGTATTTTTGGTTTCTGCCCGACAATATGTATATGTATGTACAGCGCCCTACTGATGGGGCAAACTTATGCGTGTTATTATACAGTTATGCTTTTTTCCGCGCTTTATACTCTGATCGCCATTTGCTATGCTTGCCGTTCTTGTTTACGTTGTTTAATTTCCACAACGCTGCTTGTTTTACCACGCTATCGCTTTATATACGGCTAGGCATAGTTAATAATAATAATAATAAGAGGTTGGGGCTAATGGGATTATCCTTCTAAGAGAGGAAGGTCGTCTCATTTTGGTGGTATCAGAGCAGTTCAATTCTAAATCGGACTGTGAAGGTTAAGTGTACTGGCTTTGACGGTTGATAACCGAGTCGTATCAACTGTGTCGGGTTTTGGGTAGAGTGTCCGATGCGCGAGTTATCGAATTGTGATAACTATTTTCATTCATAAGGCATATGATATATTTAACTATTAAGTGCTATTATATGTCTTATAAATTGGCACTGATGGCTCCTTTTTACAGGAAGCTAAATGGCACGTGGAAGAGGAAGGCCGACAATTAGACATAATGATGATAACAATAATGGTGACCACTCAGGGATAGGGAGTGGTGGAGACACATCTGAAGCCATGCGGGCCATGAGGGACTTGGCTACCGCCGTGATGCAGCAGACTCAACAGACTGCCTAGTATATGCAAAGGCAGGAAGAGAGGGAAGTCAGGCAGGATCAGCTGCATGCTGTAAGGGAGAATGAGATGCTGAATACCGGTCTCAATGCCTTCATGAAGGGAAATCCTCCCCAATTCCACGGAGAGTATAACCCTGAGGCTGCGGAAATGTGGTTGCAGGAGATAGAAAAAGTTTTCATGGCCACACACTGTAGAGAAGATATGTTAGTAGGAGCAGCAGAGGCTTGGCGGAGAACCAAGGACAGACTGCTAGAGGCCGGAGGAAGGGTATTGACATGGCAACTGTTCAGGGAGTGTTTTCTGGAGAAATACTTCCCGAGGAGCATCCAGCAAGAAAAAGAAAAGGAGTTCCTGAGTCTGAAACAGGAACAATTATGCGTGAGTGAGTACGCGATGAGGTTTGAAGCGCTACTCAAATTCTCTAAGTTCTATCAGATCCATCCGGATGAAGAATGGGTCTGCAGGAGGTTCAAGGATGGGTTAAGGTCCGAGTTGAAGCGAGCAATGCTGCCTTTGAGTATTGGATCTTTTCCCGAGTTGGTGGAGAAATGCACAGTGGTTGAGGGACATGACCGAGAAGGGACTGTCGCACAACAAAAGACAAGTGGTGGACCTGTTCGGAGCAGTCAAAGTGGCAGAAGCAGCAAGTTCCAAAGGAGAGTAGGGCCGTATGATCGCCCGGCTCGATTCAATGTCAACCATGGAGTGAGCGGCTCCAGTCAGACAAAGCAAGGGATCAAGACTTGGTTTCGGTACGGAGGACCGCATTTGGTCAAGAACTTTCCGGGGACCCAACACATCGGATGTTTTAATTGCAATCAAATGGGTCACTATGCATCAGACTGCAAGCCCGAAGTGAGCAAAAGGGCTCAGTTTCAGTAGCAGAGTGGTAGAGCTCAAAGGGGTGGAGCAAGATCAGTTGTGGCAAGTCAGCAAAGCAGGCCACAGACAACCGGAAGGGTGTTTGTCGTGCGAGGTTTCGAAGCATCCCAAAGTCCTGTCAAGGTAAGTGCTTAGTTTCTGGTAAGCTTTTGTCAGTTTTGTTTGATTCGGGGGCTACGCATTCTTTCATATCGATAGAGTGTATGGATCATTTAGGGTTGTTTGTTTCTACCTTACCCTATGACTTAACTGTTTCAACACCTACTGGTGATTCCTTAACTACCTTGTCTGTATGCTGTAAATGCCCTGTTACGGTAGAAAACCATCATTTTCTTATTGACCTTATCTGTTTGCCTATGCAACAGATAGATGTTATCCTTGGCATGGACTGGCTTTCGACCAACCATGTGATGTTAGACTGTTCAAATAAAACTCTCAGTTTTTCCGAGCAATCTGGATTGATGCCTGCCAACGAGAGTACTCCGACGGGTGAACGATCGGACGAGTATATGGTGCTGTTCTCTTTGGAAGTGAAGGAGACTCCTAGTGTTGAAGCTTTGCTTATCGTGCGAGAATTTTCGGATGTGTTTCCCGATGACGTTCCTGAATTACCACCAGAGAGAGAGGTGGAGTTTGCCATAGACCTAGTACCGGGAACTGGACCTATATCGATAACAGTGTATCGGATGTCTCCAGTGGAATTGATGGAGTTAAAGGAACAGTTGGATGAGATGCTAGACAAAGAGTTCGTCCGACCTAGTGCATCTCTGTGGGGAGCGCCAATTCTGTTTGTGAAGAAGAAGAATGGGAGCTCAAGATTGTGCGAAGAATATCATCAACTGAACAAAGTGACGATAAAGAACAAGTATCTGTTACCACGGATAGATGATTTGATGCATTAGCTGAAAGGGGCAGCTAGATCGATCTGCGATCTGGATACCATCAAATCCGGGTTAAGAAGGAGGATGAGGCAAAGACTGTTTTTCGGAGTTGGTATGGTCACTACGAGTATTTGGTTATGCCATTTGGTGTGACTAATGCTCCAGCCGTGTTCATGGATTATATGAACAGGATCTTCCGACCGTTCCTCGACAAGTTTGTTGTTGTTTTTATCGACGACATCCTTGTATACTCTTCGAGTAAAGAGGAACACCAAGAGCATCTGAGGGCGGTGTTGCAAGTGCTAAAGGACCGGCAGTTGTATGATAAACTGTCAAAGTATGAGTTTTGGTTAGAGGAAGTTCAATTTCTAGGCCATGTGATCAGTAAGGATGAATCGCAGTAGATCCTGTGAAATTTGAGGCCGTAGTGAGTTGGGAAAGCCCTAAGTCTGTAAACGAGGTGAGAAGTTTTCTTGGTTTAGCGGGCTACTATCGGAGGTTTATAGAAGGATTCTCTAAGATTGCATTACCTATGACGCAATTGACGAGAAAAGAGAAAACGTTTGAGTGGTCAGAGGCTTACGAGCAGAGTTTCCAGGAGCTGAAAGGAAGACTGACCACGTCACCTGTGCTGGTGTTACCAGATCCTTTAGGACGATTCGATGTATACTGTGATGCATCTTATCAAGGCTTGGGATGTGTGCTCATGCAAGACAGGAAAGTGGTGGCTTATGCCTTCAGGCAGTTGAGAGTACATGAGCGTAACTACCCAATGCATGATCTGGAATTGGCCACGATAGTGTTTGCATTAAAGATAAGGAGACATTATCTCTATGGCACTAAATTCAGTGTGTGTAGTGACCATAAGAGCCTAAAGTATCTGTTCGACCAGAAGGAGTTGAACATGCGGCAGCGAAGATGGATGGAATTCATAAAGGACTATGAATTCGACCTACAATACCATCCACGTAAGGCGAATGTTGTAGCGGATGCGCTCAGTAGGAAGTCCCTACACGTATCTACGATGATGGTAAGGGAGCTAGAGCTTTTAGAGGCGTTTAGAGATCTGAACCTGGAAGCAGAAATCGTTGAGGATAAGTTGAATTTGGGGATGGTTAGAGTAACTAGCAATTTCCTGAATCTTTTATGGAAGAAGCAAGCGGAGGATAAGTACCTCGAGAGCGTAAACCAGTTGATAGAGAAAGGTAAGACTCTCGAATTCAAAAGAGGTACGGATGGTCTGCTTAGGTATGGTGATCGGATTTGTGTGCCGGCGGATAGAGAAGTCAAGGATATGATCTTGGAGGAAGCACACAAAAGCAAGATGAGTTTCCATCCGGGGGCTAACAAGATGTATCATGATCTGAAGAAGCTGTTCTGGTGGCCGGGGATGAAGAAAGACGTAGCAACTTATGTCCAAACCTACTTGGTGTGTCAGAAGGTGAAGGTTGAACACCAGAAGCCAGCAGGATTGTTGCAATCGCTGGATGTCCCAGAATGGAAATGGGATAGTATTGCTATGGACTTTGTTTCTGGGTTGCCGAGAACTCAGAAAAGGTGTGATGCAGTCTGGGTAATTATCGATAGATTGACGAAGTGTGCTCACTTCTTACCAATCAACCAGAGTTATTCTCTGGAGCGATTAACTCAGATTTACATCAAAGAGGTTGTAAGATTGCATGGGGTACCTTCGAGTATCATCTCGGATCGTGATCCAAGGTTTACCTCAAGATTTTGGAGGAGCATACACAGTGCTATGGGAATTAAGTTAAGTATGAGTTCTGCTTATCATCCTCAAACGGATGGTTAGTCCGAACGAACCATTCAATCATTGGAGGATCTCTTAAGAGCGTACGTGTTGGAAACACGGGAAGTTGGGAGTAGTTTCTTCCATTGATTGAGTTTACTTACAACAACAGTTTCCATTCTAGTATTGGAATGGCACCGTACAAAGCACTGTATGGACGTAAGTGTAGGACTCCGTTGTGTTGGTTTGAGACGGGAGAAAGTCAGCTTTTGGGTCCAGAGTTGGTACAGCGGACGATGGAACAAGTCCGTAAGATACAGGAGTTGGGACGAGTTTCTTACATTGATCGAGTCTACTTACAACAACAATTTCCATTCTAGTATTAGGATGGCGCCGTACGAAGCACTGTATGGACGTAAGTGTAGGACTCCGTTGTGCTGGTTTGAGACGGGAGAAAGTCAGCTTTTGGGTCTAGAGTTGGTACAGCAGACGACGGAACAAGTCCGTAAGATATGGGAAAAGATGAAGGTTGCAAGGGACAGGCAGAAGAGCTACCCTGACAAGAGGAGGAGGCCTTTGGAATTCCAAGAGGGCGACCATGTTTTCATGAGAGTTACCCCAAGAGTTGGAGTGGGTAGGGCGATCAGATCCAGAAAGCTAACACCTAAATTCATAGGACCGTTTCAGATTCTTTGACGAATCGGCCCTGTAGCCAATAAGATAGCTTTGCCACCAAATCTTTCAAATCTTCATGACGTCTTTCACGTCTCTCAGCTCAGAAAATACTATCCCGATCCATCACACGTGTTAGAGCCTAAATCAATTCAATTGAAAGAGAATCTGGAGTACGAAGCTTCACCTGTTCGGATCGTGGACAGAAGGAACAAGGAGCTGCGCGGTAAGCGCATTCCGTTAGTAAGAGTGGAATGGAACCCAGTGACTTGTGATTCAACGTGGGAACGCGAACCAGAGATATGGCAGAGTCATCCTTATTTGTTCACAGGTATACGACGAAAATTTCGGGGACGGAATTTTCTGTAAGGGCGGTGGTAATGTAACATCGCGGTTTCTCTGTGACTCTGATCGAGCTAGTTAACCTCGATCAAAGCTTTGAATGATTGTGTGAATTGCTGTGTTTTAGTTTTAGGCTAAGAATAGGCCTGAACAAGGTTGGAGGTGCCTAAGGCGTTAAACGAGTAACTGGGGAAGTCAGAAGACTGGAAGTCCTTCTCTCGCTGAGCTTGACGTTCAAGTGTGGGAGGACTCCACGCTCAAGCGTTGAGACACTTCAACGTGGGAGGAGTTGGACGCTTCAGCGTGCTGAGTGCACTAAGTAGCTGCTCTGAGTTTGGACGCGTATGAGACACGTGTCAGGTCAGGGAGCAGGCGGAGTGGACGAGGTCCCACGCTCGAGCGTGGAGAGATCCCACGATAGAGTGGGGTAACGCTCCAACGTGCAAATTGATGAACGCTTAAGCGTGCAAAGCAGATCAAGTTAGTGGAGTTTTCTCTTCTTCCTCATTTTGCATGAAAATCACTAAGTTTTCTGCAAGCAAGAGAGAGGAGCTCTGGGATTTCTAGACAGAGAAAGCTCAGTTTCGAGACAATTGAAGTACCGGAACACGATTCTGACAGCACCATTGTGAACGCAGCTGAGTTATCTACAACTCTGACGGATTGGTTTTTCGATTCGCCTGAGGTAAACTCGATTCCCTAACACGTGTTCTTCGTGTTCTTCAAGTCTTTACCCTTTTTCTTTGATTTTTGAGCTTGCCCTAGGGCTAACACTATGGTGCATGTATTGTGCTCGTGATTAGGGCAAAGTTCGGGCTCGCGGTGGTGCTAGATTTGGAGCTGTTCTTGGAGCTGCCATTGAAGGTGGGCTGCGAGCTTGAGAGAGAGGAAGCAAGTCGGTGGATTTACGTGCCGACAGTTCAGGTGGGGAGAAAGAGTACTGCTGCCGTCGGGAAGGCAAGAGTAATGTAATTGTGATTTCTGCTATGCGTAGGGAAGCCCTAACCCTACTAGTGGTTGAGCCTTGACAAAGTATCTAGACGCTAGGTTTAGCTTACTTTGGGCTATCGCCGTTAAGATCGGAAACCCAAGGTTAGCGAACTGTTATTGAGGATGCTTAAGGTCGAATGACTGTATGCTGTTGACTGTTGTTGCTATCTGTCTGCCTATATACTACTTGGTATATGTGATATGCTGCTAGCTGCTTATATGATGTTGTTGATATTACTGCTATCATGTTGATGTTATTGTTTCTGTTATTGTGCTGTATACGGTAATGTTGAGAGTTGTGGTGGAATGCCGTAGAATAAGTTTGGCTGTGTGCCGGGTTATTGTCGGGTTGATATCGTGGATGGTACTGTTGTTGTTGTACTAACTTCGGGAGGCTGTGGCCGTGTTGCTTGAGCTGTGGCTCGTGGACGCGTGGCGTCGAGGCTGTGGCCATGTGGATATAGTGGCATCGTGTTGTTTCTGATTGAGAGCTTAGGCGTGAGATCCGGTATCAAGCCCGTTGAGGATGTTTGCTGCATATCATTTTCACCTGCCAAGTAGCAAGGCCGTGTGACAGGTAGTATGGGCTGCCAGCGTCATACGAGGTTAGAGATACCTGAGTGCGGGTACGACACGTAGATGGGGCGGTAAAGTGAGTGGCCTTGGGGATGTTGCCGGTCTCGGGAATAGTTTACAGTGACGGATGAGGTAGCTCTTATCCTGTCGTGACGCCCGATCCAGTTCGGTTTGCCCGACTAATCCCAGAGCTTTCTAGTTGTTCCAGGCTAACGTTCCGAGGCGACCGAGATACCCCGGTTCCGGTATGGAAGGGGGATGCACTTTTCTTGGTCACTGCGAGCGGTTCGATTTCTTGGGCAAGCTAACTCCGTTCCGACACAGAACCTGTTCCGGTGTGGGCTTGTTCGAGTGTGGAACCGTTCCAGTTGGGAGCCTGCATAAGTGTGTTTTTCGGCCGACATGCTGCATGGGATTAGTATCCCGATCTAGAGGATTGATCTGAGTGTGAGACTCATGGGATAGATGTCTGTTGCAATTGTTGTCTCGAGAGATGTGTGTTGGAATACAGTAAATGTTATAAATGTTATATTTGTTATATGCTACCTGTTGTAAGTTTACTGCATTATGACTGTTTTCCGACTTTATGATGCACTGTATTTCTTATCTCCCTTCTGTTTTTCCTTGATGTCTATTATGGGATCGCTTGAAGACGACAAGCCAGCGGAGATTCAGCATGGACCCGAGACTTCACCCGTTCATCACGGGGGCTCCACGGATGCCGGTGCTGGGCGATATTGAGATTATCTACCATGATGAGAGGGGATGGCGGGTAGACCCTCTACCTTTTTGATGGTCTACACAGGACCAGTCAGCCTGATGTTCCGGAGCGATACACCTCCGTATTTAGATATCATTGGTCCTTATCGCATCTGCAGTTCATTCCCTTTCCGAAGATGTGGCGCCCTCCAAGGCAGAGGGAGCAGGACTACGCTTAGGCAGCACCCCAGTCATCGGTCGTGACCAGCAGGAAAGGCTATGTTTACCAAGGCCAGAGCAGGAGGACTGAGCAGTACTTGAGGACCTACCGCAGGCGGAGGATCGTGGTGTCCAGTTCTTCGTTTGAGTATGAGCTGATTGTGCGGTACCGGCGTACTCATGGCGAGGGTCAGGGTAGCTCCGGGCATCCTCACCACTGATGGTGAGAGCCTGCCTGTGCGTCCTAGGGAGTGAGCTGAGCGCTTTTTCATGTATTTTGAGAGGGGACGGGGGTGTCTGATGAGCTTCAAGTGTTTTTCTTTTGACTCTTGATGTATTTTTAGTTTCTACCCGACTGTATGTATATATATGTACAGTGCCCTACTGAT
The DNA here is from genome assembly GCA_039655645.1 of Ammopiptanthus mongolicus. Taxonomy (NCBI): domain Eukaryota; kingdom Viridiplantae; phylum Streptophyta; class Magnoliopsida; order Fabales; family Fabaceae; genus Ammopiptanthus; species Ammopiptanthus mongolicus. Next base: position 41,371,239 of record CM077345.1, read on the forward strand.
GGGGCTAACTTATGCATGTTATTATACAGTTATGCTTTTTCCGCGCTTTATACTCTGACCGCCGTTTGCTATTCTTGCCGTTCTTGTTTACGTTGTTTAGTTTCCGCAATGCTGCTTGTTTTTCCACGCTATCGCTTTATATACGGCTTGGCATAGTTAATAATAATAATAAGAGGTTGGGACCAATGGGATTATCCTTCTAAGAGAGGGGGGTCGTCTTAGGACATTGGGACGGATTTTAGCAAATATGTAAAGAATTAAATTCTAAGACCTATTGTCTCGTTCACGAGTCAAAACTAGGTCTTGATAGTAGTAAAACACTATTATTCGTGAAAATCGTAGATCGGGCTCCGTTTGAGTTTTTGCCCAAAACTTAACCATAGCTTTCTACAATAGCGTAGAGCGTGACTATGGTCTCAGAAAATTTATTTCATTCTCTAGACCCTCCAATAAAATGTAAACGTTTAAATACTGCATAATTATAAAACTTGAAAAATCGGGGCGTTACATTACTACCCCTCTTAAAAGAATTTCGTCCTCGAAATTAAATGTACCTCTTAAAAGAAACTCGGATACTGTCATTGCATGTCTTCTTCTCTTTCCCAGGTAGCATCACCTGAAGTGTCGTTCCAGATAACTTTGACCAAAGCTATCTCCTTCCCTCGCAGTTGCTTTATTCTTCTGTTCTCAATCTTAACCGCTAGTGTTTCATCGGTCAGATTATCCTTTAGTTGTACTAAATCAGGCTTTATGAGATGACTGGGATCAGGAATATATTTTCGTAATTGCGAAACAAGAAAAACATTATGAAGGTTGGATAGAAAAGGCGGTAAAGCTATTTGGTAAGCTACTGGACCTATCCGACGAAGAATTTGATAAGGTCCGATGAATTTTGTAGTGAGTTTTCTGGACTTAAGGACCCTGCCCACCCCAATAGTTGGAGTGACTCTCAAAAACACATGATCACCTTCCTCAAACTCAAGTGGCCTATGTCTTTTATCCGCATAGTTCTTCTGTCGGCTCTGAGTTGTCCTCATCTTTTCTTGAATCAGTTTCACCTTTTCAGTCATTTGTTGCACTAGTTCAGGTCCTAATTAAGCATTTTCTCCATCTTGATACCAACATAAAGGTGTTCTGCAACGTCGTCCGTATAAAGCTTCATAGGGTGCCATCCCGATACTCGAATGATAACTGTTGTTGTAGGTGAATTCTATCAACAGTAGGAAACTTTCCCAACTTCCAGCATGTTCCAACACACACACACACACCCTTAACAGGTCCTCTAGAGACTGAATCGTCCTTTCTGATTGACCATCAGTCTAAGGATGATAAGCCGAACTCAACCGTAACTTCGTTCATAAAGCTTCATGTAAACTCATCCAAAACCGCGAAGTAAAACGTGGGTCTCTATCTGATATGATACTTGAAGCTACTCCATGCAGTCTCACAATCTCACTGATATAAATCTGAGTAAGCTTCTCCATGGAATACTTGAGATTGATAGGTAGAAAATGAGCTGATTTCGTAAGCCTATCAATTACTACCCAAATGGAATTGTATCCTTTTGGTGTCCTTGGAAAACATGTTACAAAATCCATCGCTATGTCGTCCCATTTCCACTCTGGGATATGCAATGGAAGTAACATTCCCACTGGCCTTTGATGTTCAACCTTCGCTTTTTGGCACACCAACCAAGATGCCACATAATCAACCACGTCTCTTTTCATGTCTTGCCACCAAAACAACCACTTCAAGTCTTGGTACATCTTGGTTGATCCTGGATGCATACTCAACTTGCTTCTATGAGCTTCGTCCAGAATTAACCTCCTTATCTCTGGGTTGTTTGGCACACAAGCCCGTTCTCCCCGTCTTAGGATTCCGTCTTCTCTTTCCTTATATTCAGACGTCATCCTTTTCTTCAGATTCCTTTGCTCTTTCTCTAGATACTGGTCATATACTTGTTTCTCCCGAATCTAATCCATCAGATCACAAGATACTGTAACCATACCCATACAAAGTCTCCCTGGCATACTGACCACTAACAAATGCATATCTCTGAACTGTTCCAACAGCTCGTGTCCCTTAACCATCATGGCAAACACATGTAACACCTTCCTAATCAGAGCATCTGCTACCACATTAGCTTTTCCCAGATGATACTGTAACTGGAAGTCATAGTCCTTCAGAAATTCCAGCCACCGTCTCTACCTCTTGTTGAGCTCTTTCTGATCGAATAGATACTTCAAACTCTTATGATCATTGAAGACATTGAACGTCGAACCATACAAGTAGTGCCTCCAAATCTTCAACGCAAAGACCACCGCTGGTAACTCCAGATCATGAGTAGGGTAATTCTTCTTGTATACTTTCAACTGTCTCGAGGCATACGCTACCACTTTCCGATTTTGCATCAAAACACAGCCTAACCCCTGGTATGAAGTGTCACAGTACACTTCAAAAGGTTCGCTTGGATCTGGCAATACCAACACTGGTGATGTAGTCAGCCTCTTCTTCAGCTCTTGAAAACTCTGGTCACAGCCTTCAGTCCATTCAAAAGCTTTATCCTTCCTTGTGAATTGGGTAAGAGGTCACTATGGTTGGTCTTTCCCACTCAAGAACTACTTCAACTTTTGATGGATCTACAACAATTCCTTCCTTTGAAATCACGTGACCTAAAAACTGCTCTTCGTCGAGCCAAAACTCACACTTAGACAGCTTCGCGTACAGCTTTTTCTCCTTCAGAACACGAAGAACCACATCAAGATGTTCAACGTGTTCTTCCTGGTTTTGCGAATAGATGAGTATGTCGTCTATGAAGACAACGACAAACTTATGCAGGTATGGATCAAAGATCCTATTCATATAATCCATGAATATAGCTGGAGCATTCGTCACACCAAACGGCATTACAAGATACTCGTAGTGCTCGTAGCATGTTCGAAACGCTGTCTTTGGTACATCCTCTGCCTTCACACGAATCTGGTGATAACCCGATCGCAAATCAATCTTGGAGAAAACTGTCGCTCCCCTCAACTGATCCATCGAGACATCTATCCTCGGAAGAGGATACTTGTTCTTAATGGTAACCTTGTTCAACTGGCGATAATCCACACATAGGCGAGAGGTTCCATCTTTCTTCTTCACTAACAGCACAGGTGCTCCCCACCGCGACACACTAGGTCTAACGAACTGCTTCCCCAATAAGTCCACCAACTGTTCCTTCAAGGTTTCCAACTTTGCAGGTGCCATACGATACGGTGCCATCGACACTGGTCCTGTTCCTGGCACAAGATCGATCGAAAACTCGATGTCCCGAACTGGCGGTAATCCTGGTAAGATTACTTCCATTCCTAAGATTACATCCATTTACGAAAGAGGCAAACCGATCAAATCAATAAAAAATGTTCTATCTTTTATAGAAATAGAACAATTCAAACAAACTTTAACAGTTATAACAGGCTTTGCAGTAGGCGTAGAAATTACTAAATCAAAAGGTAAAGAAGACATAGGCAATCCCAACACATTCACATAGTCATATACAAGAAATGAATGTGTTGCGCCTGAATCAAACAGTATAGTTAAGGTTTTACCTCCCATGACGCACTGACATTGGATTAAGTCTTCATTTTGAGAAGCTTCAGCGCCGCTCACAGTATAGACTCTGCCCTTTGCCTTAGGCCTCGCTGCTTGGACATTGTTGACAAAATGTTTAGCTTTCGGCTGCACACAGTCGCGTGAAATATGTCCCGGCTTCAAACACTTGAAGCATATAATTCCCTTGTTTGAGCAGTCTCTTGTGACATGATTACTCTTCCCACACTTCATACACTTGGTTGGGGTGTTTCCAGACTGACTGAAACCCCCACTGCTTCCTCCCACAGAATGTTATTGTTGATCTTGTTGCCTTAAATACGGTTTCCATCTAGATTTGTTGTCACGACCACCGTTTCCTCGGTGAAACTTAGTCGGTCCAGAACTCTGTGCCCGCTTGTCCTTGTTAGGCTCCAAGCTCTCGATCAGACGACATTTTTCCATCAGCCTTGGAAAAAAGGAAATTTCTAGAGGAACTACAACCCTTTTTAAATCGATCCTCAGACCTCCTTCGAACTTCCTTCATTTCCATTCTTCTCTTGGGTTGTCCAGAAAATAATTTGAGAACTTCGCCAAAATTTCAAATTTGGCCCCGTATTCAGCTACAATCATTCCCATTGTCTCAACTGGAGGAACTCCATTTCTTTCTCGTGTCTCGCACTCGCAGGAAAATACTTTTCCAGGAACTTCCCCTTGACTGCATTCCAGTCCACAGCTTCTTAATCATGTATCAGCATTTGACGGGCTCCTTCCCACCAGTATTCAGCATCTTCCACCAGCATATAAGTTGCATAGGCAACCTTGTCGTTCTCGATAAACCTCATCGCTCCAAAGATTTTCTCTAACATCTGGATCCAACGCTCAGCTAGCTCAGGATTGAACTCACCCTTGAATTGAGGTGGGTTCCTACGGAGGAATTCGTCCAGTCTTCTACCCCCAGCAGCTCTCTCATCACGTTGAACCATCGCAGCAGACATTTCCTGTATGGCGTTCACAGCAACATTCAGGTTTTGAGCAGCCATCGCTACCTTCAAAACCAGAATTGTTAAACTCAAGGGACTACAACACAATTAAAGCAAACAATATTACTTCCCTCACAGAGATAACAACAGAGAAACACACAGAGAACACAACAAAAACAAGACAGACCATAACCTACAAACCCCAAAAAGACTCGGCCAGCTCTGATACCAAATAATGCAACACCCTTTCCCGATGGTCACATTCCCAAACAATTATAAGGCCGAAAATAATATTAATGCGGAAAATACGGTTTTTTCTTTTCACAATGATGTAATGGGACTAGTGGAAGTAAGTAATAATAAATGAACTTAGGTTCACCATGCATTTCTAGAAGACGAACTGAAATAAAATACAGAAATAGAAATAGTATTGTATACAGACATAGGTCTAATGCATAACTGACAATAAGAATATAATAAGTACTTGGAGTCGCAGCTTCCAAAAACATTACAACCGACACCTGACACAGTCTAGCCAAAAACTAAATAGCAAAAGGAGTCCCCCTCCGGACTCAAAGCAAACGCTGGACAGTATCGTCGTCACGTCCATCTGCTCAAGCAGAAACAACAATTCCAGTAGAGAAGATATACAAATATGGGTGAGATCCCGATCATCAACACAACAAAATAGCAGAAGTAAAAACGGGATGACTCACCAGGTAACAATGTACCCAACATGCTTACTATAAAACTCAATATAAATCATGTTAAACAATTAGCAGCGTAATATAAGGCATTCTCAAAGACAGAACAGCGGTGTACAACAGTAAATGTAATTATTATCAACAGCCATGCAATGCAGTGCAATGTACATGACTCAATGCCATATGCCATAAGGGTAAACTCTGACCCCTACTCTATGGAACTAACAAAACATCGGAGAGAATGAATGAGAGGACATGTTCCTTGTACGCCAGACTTGGGAAAGATGCCACAACATTCGTAACATGCACGTATCTGACTTTACGGAAACACACTGCACCAAACATGAACAGTATGACATCCAGTCGAGGATATCAGTGTATTGCTCGGATTCGCCACGATACAGAAGAGCTATCAACTGGTCACATGTCAGCCCTTCCAGCCCTGATACCTCCAAGATTATTTAAATCATCACCATAAGATTCGCACCCGCATCAAGGTGTAAGCTCAACTCCTAGGCTCAAGGCCTTACAACTCATGCAATGAAATGCCAATGCTTACACAAAGCAGATGCGATAAAGCAATGTCTATCCACCGGATAAACCTCAAGGTTCATTAAGGTTCTCTTCCTTCGAAAATATACGCGTCTTTGTGTTACAGAAATTTTATCCACCGGATAAATCTCGTGATCCCTTCGGGATCGAGTCATCACATGACTGAAATAATTGAGCGATTGACCTAGATCCGAATCATCGGTCCGTCATCGAAATACTATTCCAAAACCCAAAACGTTTCATGTTTGTGTTTATGTCTTTTGAATTAATGAAATAAGTGTTGATTCATGTAAGTCTTATGAAGTCATTGATGAGCTAAGTCATCAATGGTATAGCATATGGTCTTGTTCCACCACATACCGCACTTAATTATCCTTTGTCTTCAACTCTAAGTTAATTACTTTAACTTAGGTTTTCATGCGTGAAACTTTACGATTTGAGTTAAAAAAAACTCTCTTTGTAAACCAAAACCAGTCTAATTGAAATCTTATTAATTTGAAAGAACTTTGTTACATACTTAAGGTAAAGTACCTTAACTAATTTTGAAAAGGATTTTCCTTACTAACTTAGTGTAAAACCATGTTCTAAGTTAGTGAAAAGGAGAATATAATCTCTTCTAATCTTCTAACTATGATTCATTTTAATTAAACTTAAGGATAAAGGTCTTCATTATGTTTGAAAAAGGAACATTACCTTGGTTCTAAGATAAAGGTAAGGTCTTATTAAAACTATGTTAACTTTCATGAAATGACTTCATTATTCCTCTTTTTAGAACACTATAGTTAATTAGATGAACTATGATTAAAGTAAAGGAAATTTTTCACTTTGGTGAAACACTTGAATGTTGAAACTTTATTTGATCTTTGGATCAAAATCACTTATTGTTTTCCTTTAAAACATATGCCATTAAAACACTTTCCTTACTTCAAAACTTTGAATGATCAAGAACAACACATGTTCTTCTACATTTTTCTTGTTAAGGCCGCAAGCCTACTCCAATAAAAAGTGAAGATTTTGATTAACCAACTAGACAAGTTATAGCTCAAAATTCTCACAAAATTATGACAAACAACAATCATACATCATTGTCTCATAATCAAGCATAAAAATCCTTACTTGATCTAGAGATCAAAGTAGGTTTTTCAACATACATGAAAAATGTTTTTCATCTAATCAACATCATCAAAACACATGATAAAGCACACTAACTCATAAACCATTATTACAAACTTTGTGCTCCAAGAGAACTTAATAAATAAGTGGTGAACCCAAACCAAAGGGTTTCACCCACACAACTTAAAACAACCATTTTCACCACCACCAATTTTGGTGTGATGAGGTTCACCCCCCATACCTGTTGATGAACAATCCTCCGGATCAAAGTCGGTCGATCGGTTGCGAATCTCCCGATTACTCGTCCGAATACTCGTTACCAACTACAAGCAACACAATCAATCAAACATTAACATCGAACAATACAAAAATATCCTATTTCCCATCAATAAGGGTTCAGCCACTATGCAGAAAAATTAGCTAGAGATGTCCTAAAATTCTAATCTCTTGGTTGGATGATCCTTAGGTATACCTAACACTAAAACAAGTCTTATTACTCAAAACTTGAATAAAAAACTCAACCTTTTTCCACATCTACGTTTTGGCCATTTAATACCCATATGGGTTAGATAAAGCTTTTGGTTACATGCTCTTGGACTGTGAAAGAGAATGATGAAATTAGATCATAGAAATTGCTTTGGTATTAAAAGGATTTTTCTACACTTTTCTATGAATTTTCAAAGTTCATGAATCAAAGTTGGATCTTCATGAATCAAGAGATGAAATAGAGAGATTAAGATGTGAAGACTGGAGTCATTCCTCCTTGATGATGAAGCTTAGAGAGAAACCAACAAGAATCACTCAAACTCTTGAAGATCTATGAAGAAAAGTTGAAGAAGAATGAAGAAATGAAGAGAAAAGAGTGAGATAGGAGAGAAAGAGAACTTGCCCGAGAGGCCAAGTATGAGTGAAGGTGAGATATTTATTTTTCTTTCAATGGCAAACTTGTAATTAACCAAAGGACAATTTGGTCATTTTGTTAAAAGACTAGGGGCATTTTGGTCATTTCACGTCCAGATATTTTCAGAAAGTCATCATGAAGGTAGTCACGAAATTCAACTGATGTGACATCAAGTTTATCCGTTAGCGGGTCTCGTTAAATCCCTTCACAGCTCCAAACGTCTCCCGGTTCGTGTATACGGCCGAATATAATATATTATTTTTAATTTCGGACATCAGGACGGATTTTAGCAAAAATGTAGAGAATTAAATTCTAAGACCTATTGTCTCGTTCATGAGTCAAAACTAAGTGTTGATAGTAGTAAAACACTACTATCTGTGAAAAACGTAGACCGGGCTTCGTTTGAGTTTTCGCCCAAAACTTAACCATAGCTTTCAACGATAGCGTAGAGCGTGACTATGGTCTCAGAATATTTTATTTCACTCTCTAGACCCTCCAATAAAATGTAATTGTTTAAATACTGAATAATTATAAAACTTGAAAAATCGGGGCGTTACATTCGTAGACAAGTTTGTTGTCGTGTTTATCGATGACATCTTGATTTACTCTTCGAGTAAAGAGGAACATCAAGAGCATCTTCGAGCGGTGCTACAGGTGCTGAAGGACAGGCAGTTATATGCGAAGCTATCTAAGTGTGAGTTTTTGTTGGAAGAAGTGCAGTTTCTAGGATATGTGATCGATAAGGATGGAGTCACGGTGGATCCTACTAAGGTTGAGGCGGTGGTTAAGTGGGAAAGCCCAAAGTCTGTGAGTGAGGTTCGAAGTTTCTTGTCTTAGCAGGCTACTACAGGCGGTTTATTGAAGGATTCTCTAAAATTGCGTTGCCTATGACGCTATTGACGAGAAAAGGGAAGGCGTTTGAGTGGACGGAAGCTTGTGAGCAAAGTTTCTTAGAGCTGAAGCGAAGGTTGACTACTTCACTGGTGTTGGTTTTACCAGATCCATTAGGACGTATTGACATGTACTGTGATGCATCATATCAAGGTATGGGTTGTGTCCTCATGCAAGAAGGAAGAGTGGTGCCGTATGCTTCCAGGCAGTTGAGAGTGCATGAACGGAACTATCCGACTCATGATTTGGAGTTAGCTGCGATAGTGTTTGCATTGAAGATATGGAGACACTATCTATATGGCGCTAAATTCAGCATATTTAGCGACCATAAGAGCCTGAAGTATTTGTTCGACCAGAAGGAGTTGAACATGAGGCAGAGGAGGTGGATGGAATTCATAAAGGACTATGAATTCAACCTGCAATACCATCGAGGTAAGGCAAATGTCGTAGCGGATGCGCTCAGTAGAAAGTCCCTACATGCATCTGCCATGATGGTACGAGAGCTTGAGTTGTTAGAGCAGTTTAGGGATCTGAATCTGGATGTGGAAATCATGGAGGATAAGATGAATCTTGGGACGATTGGGGTTACTAGCGATTTCCTGAATCTGCTTTGGAAAAGGCAAGCTGAGGATGAGTACCTTAAGAAGATTAACCAGTTGATTGAGGAAGGTGAAACGTTTGAGTTTAAGAGAGGTTCGGATGGCCTGATCAGGTTTGGAGACAGAGTCTGTGTGCCTGAGGATAGGGAAGTTAAGAATATGATTTTGGAAGAAGCACACAAGAGCAAGTTGAGTTTTCACCCAGGAGCTACTAAGATGTATCAGGGTCTGAAGAAGTTGTTCTGGTGGCCAAGGATGAAGAAGGAAGTGGAGGCTTATGTCCTATCTTGTTTGGTGTGTCAAAAGGCGAAGGTTGAACACTAGAAGCCAGCAAGATTATTGCAATCATTGGATGTTCCAGAATGGAAATGGGACAATATCGCAATAGACTTTGTTTCTAGGTTACCAAGGACTTAGAAGAGGTGTGATACAATTTTGGTCATTATAGATAGGTTGACGAAATGTGCTCATTTCTTGCCTATCAACCAGAATTATTCTTTGGCTGACTCGGATTTACATCAGGGAGGTGGTGCGTTTGCATGGTGTGCCTTCGAGTATTATCTTGGACCGTGACCCGAGGTTTACTTTCAGGTTCTGGAAAAGCTTAAACGGAATGTAGGGAACCAAGTTAAAATTGAGTTCTTCTTATCATCCTCAAACAGATGGTCAGTCAGAATGGATGATTCAATCTTTGGAAGATTTACGAATAGCATGTGTGTTGGAACACACAGGAAGTTGGGATGATTTTCTTCCTTTGATTGAGTTTACCTATAATAACAGTTATTATTCAAGTATCAGGATGGCACTGTATGAAGCTTTGTAAGGGAGGAAGTGTAGGACTCCGTTGTGTTGGTATGAAACAGGACAAAATCAATTGTTGGGCCCTGAGTTGGTGCAACAAACGACGAAACAAGTTAAGTTGATCCGGGAAAGGATGAAAGCCGCAAAAGATAGGTAGAAGAGCTATATTGATAAGCGAAGGAGACCTTTATAATTCCAGGAGGGCGATCATGTATTTATAAGAGTTACTCCAAGGATTGGTATTGGCAGGGCAATTCAATCTAGAAAGCTTACACCTAGATTCATAGGACCATTTCAAATTCTTCGCCAAATAGGTCCAGTATCTTACCAAATAGCTTTACCACCTAACTTACCAAGACTCCACCATGTTTTTCATGTTTCTCAACTTAGAAAGTACTACCTCGATCCATCGCATGTGTTAGAGCCCGAATCAATCCAGCTAAGAGAAAACCTTGAATACGAGGCTTTACCTCCTCGGATAGTGGATAGAAGGATCAAGGAGCTTCGCAGTAAACAGATTTCTTTGGTGAGAGTGGAATGGGACCTGGTAACTGGAGATTCAACATGAGAAAGAGAGGCTCAGATGCGCCAACAGTATCCGTCGATGTTTACAGGTATGAAAGAGGAATTTTGAGACGACCCTCCTCTCTTAGGAGGATAATCCCATTGGCTGCAGAACGTCCTCGATGCTCTGATATCACTAAAATGAGACAACCCCATACGTATGAAGCCTTCCCATTAGTCCCAACCTTTGATTATTATTATTAACTATGCCTAGCCGTATATAAAGTGATAGCGTGGTATACAAGTAGCGTTGCGGAAAACAAAACAATAAACAAGAACAGCAAGCATAGCAAACAACGATCAGAGTATAAAGCGCGGAATAAGCATAACTATATAAGAACATGCATAAGTTAGCCCCATTAGTAGGGCACTGTGCATACATATACATCCGAAAGGTAAAACCAAAATACATCAAGAGCAAAAGAAAACACTCGGAGCTCACCAGCAAACCCCCGTCCCCTCTCAAAAGATACATCAAAAACTCTCGGCTCACTCCCTAGGACGCACTGGCAGGCTCTCACCATTAGTGGTGAGGCTGCCCTGAGCTACCTTGACCCTAACCATGAGTACACCGGTACCGCACAATAGGCTCGTACTCTGACGAAGAACTGGAGACCACGATCCTCCGCCTGAGGTAGGTCCTCCTGCGCTGCCTCGATACACGTAACCTCTCCTGCTAGTTACGACCGAAGACTGGGGTGCCGCCCATGTGTAGTCTTGCTCCCTCTGCCTCGGTGGTTGCCACATACTCGGAAAGATGCAATAGGGACCAATGATATCTACATATGGAAGTTTACCGCTCCGAAAAATCAGGCTGACTGGTCCTGTGTAGACCACCAAAAAGGTAAAGGGGTCTACCCGCCATCCCCTCTCATCATGGTATATAATCTCAATGGCATTCGTGGTGCCCCCGTGATGAACGGGTGAAGTCTCGGGTCCATGATGAATCTCCGTTGGCTTGTTATCTTCAAGCGATCACAAAACAGACCACAAGGAAAAATAGAAGGGAGATAAGAAATACAGCGCATCATAAAGTCGAAAAACAGTAGTAATGTAGTAAACACATAACAAGTAGCATATAACAGATATCACATTTATAACATTTACTGCATTCTAGCACACATCTCTCGAGACAACATATGCAACATACATCCTTCCCATGAGTCTCAAACTCAGATCAATCCTCTAGACCGGGATACTAATCGCATGCAGCATGTTGGCCGAAAAAACGCACTTATGCAGGTTCCCAACTGGAACGGTTCCATACCCGAACAAGTCCACACCGGAACAGGTTCTGTGTCGAAACGGAGTTAGCTCGCCCAAGAAACCGAACCGCTCACCGTGACCAATAAGAGTGCATCCCCCTTCCATACCGGAACCGGGGTATCACGGTCGCCTCAGAATGTTAGCCTGGAACAACTGGAAAGCTCTGGGATTAGTCGGGCAAACCGGAATGGATCGAGCGTCATGACAGGATAGGAGCTACCTCATCCATCACTATAAACTATTCCCGAGACCTGCAACATCCCCAAGCCCACTCACTTGACCGCCCCATCTACTTTTCGTACCCGCACTCAGATACCGCTAACCTCATATGATGCTGGCAGCCCATACTACCTGTCATACGGCTTCGCCACCTGGCATCTGATGATGATATGCAGCAAACATCCTCAACGGGCTTGATACCGGATCTCATGCCTAAGCTCTCAACCAGAAACAACACGATGCCACTGTATCCACACGGCCACAGCCTCGACACCACCCGTCCACGAGCCACAGCTCAAACAAACACGGCCACAGCCTCAAGAAGTCAGCATAACAGCAACGACACCATCCACGGTATCAACCCGACAACAACACGGCACACAGCCAAACTTATTCTACGGTATTCTGCCACAACTCTCAATATTACCGTGTACAGCACAATAACAGCAACAATAACATCAACATGATAATAGTAATGTCAACAACATCACATAAGCAGCATATCACATATACCAAGTAGCATGTAGGCATTTAGATAGACAGCAACAGCAACAATAGGCACATTCAGTCATACGACAGCAGGCATCCTCAATCAACAGTTCGCTAACCTAGGGTTTCCTACCTTAACGGTGATAGCCCAAAGTAGGCTAAACCTGGGATCTAGATACTTTATCAGAGCTCAACCGCTAGTAGGGTTAGGGCTTCCCTACGCATAGCAGAAATCACAACTACATTACTCTTGCCTTCCCGACGGCAGCAATACTCTTTCTCCCCACGTGAACTGTCGGCATGCAATTCCACGCAATCACCGACTCGCTCCTCCTTCCTCAAGCTCGTAGCCCTCCTTCAAGAACAGCAACCACGTGGCCTCCAAGAACAGCCCCTCAACTGCAGTCCCAGCTCCAAACCTCGTACCACCACGAGTACTAACTTTGCCCTAATCACGAGTACAACACATGCACAATAGTGTTAGCCCGAGGGCAAGCTCAAAAGATTAAAGGAAAAGATAAAAACTCTAAGAACGCAAAGAACACGATGAACGCGTGTTAGGGGTTCGAGTTTACCTGGGGCGAATCGAGAAACTAATCCACTAGAGTTGTGTAAAACTTCGCCCTGATTGCAACGGTGTAGTCGGAATCGCGTTCCGACGGCTCGATCACCTTGAAAGTGAGTTTCCTCTCTCTAAAATTCCAGAGCTTCTCTCTCTAACTCGCAGGAACTTAGAGAATTTCATGCCAAATGAGAAGATGAAAGTGGAAGCTCCACTTATGGTTTCTACTGTCCACGCTAAAGCGTTCATCACACTGCACGCTTGAGCGTTGCCACGCTCTAGCATGCGATCCATCCACGCTTGAGCGTGGGACCTCATCCACTCCACCTGTTCGTTGGCCTGACACGTGTCTCACACGCGTCCAAACTCAGAGCAGCTGCTCAGCGCACTCAGTACGCTGAAGCGTCCAACTCTTCCCATGCTTAAGCTTCTCAACGCTTGAGCGTGGAGTCCTACCACGCTTGAGAGTCAAGCTCAGCGAGAGAAGGACTTCTAGCCTTCTGACTTCCTCAGTTAATCGTTTTACGCCTTAGTCACTTCCAACCTTGTTCAAGTCTATTCCTAAGCTTCAGACTAGGTCTCAAACCAAAACACAACAAACCACACAATCATCCAAAGCCCCGATCGATGTTAACTAGCTCGATCAAAGTCACAGAGAAACCGGGATGTTACATTACCACCCCCCTTATAGAAAATTTCGTCCCCGAAATTTCCGTTGTATACCTGTGAACAAATAAGGATGACTCTGGCACATTTCAGCTTCGCGTTCCCACGATGAATCACCAATCACTGGGTTCCATTCCACTCTTACTAACGGAATGTGCCTACCGCGTAGCTCCTTCATTCTTCTATCCAAGATCCGAACAGGTGATGCTTTGTACTCCAGATTCTCTTTCAATTGAATTGATTCGGGCTCTAACACGTGTGATGGATCGATATAGTATTTTCTGAGCTGAGAGACGTGAAAGACGTCATGGAGATTTAAAAGATTTGGTGGCAAAGCTATCTGATAGGCTACAGGGTCGATTTGTCGAAGAATCTAAAGCGGTCCTATGAATTTAGGTGTTAGCTTCCTGGATCTGATTTCTCTGCCCACTCCTGCTCTTGGGGTAACTCTCATGAAAACGTGGTCGCCCTCTTGGAATTCCAAAGGCCTCCTCCTCTTGTCAGCGTAGCTCTTCTGCCTGTCCCTTGCAACCTTCATCTTTTCCCATATCTTACGCACTTGTTCCGTTGTTTGCTATATCAACTCTGGTCCTAACAACTGACTTTCTCCCGTCTCAAACCAGCACAATGGAGTCCTGCACTTTCGTCCATATAGTGCTCTGTATGGTGCCATCCCAATACTAGAATGGAAACTGTTGTTGTAAGTAAACTCGATCAATGGAAGAAACTCGTTCGAACTTCCCGTGTTTTCTAACACGTACGCTCTTAAGAGATCCTCCAATGACTGAATTGTTCGTTCGGACTGACCATCCATTTGAGGATGATAAGCAGAACTCATACTTAACTTAGTTCCCACGGCACTGTGTAGGCTCCTCCAAAACCTTGAGGTAAACCTTGGATGGCGGTCCGAAACAATACTCGAAGGTACCCCATGCAGCCTTACAACTTCCTTGATGTAAATCTGAGTTAATCGCTCCAGAGAGTAACTCTGGTTGATTGGTAAGAAGTGAGCACACTTCGTCAATCGATCGATAATTACCCAAACTGTATCACACCTTTTCTGAGTTGTCGGCAACCCAGAAACAAAGTCCATGGAAATACTATCCCATTTCCATTCTGGGACATCCAGCGATTGCAACAACCCTGCTGGCTTCTGGTGTTCAATCTTCGTTTTCTGACACACCAAGCAGGTTAGGACATAAGTTGCTACATCTTTCTTCATCCCCGGCCACCAGAACAGCATCTTCAGATCCTGATACATCTTGGTAGCCCCCGGATGGAAACTCATCTTGCTCTTATGTGCTTCCTCCAAGATCATATTCTTAACTTCTCTATCCGCTGGCACACAAACCCGATCACCATACCTAACCAGACCATCTGTACCCCTTCTGAATCAGCAGTCTTACTTTCTTCTATCAATCGATTCACACTCTAGAGGTACTTATCCTCAGCTTGCTTCTTCCATAATAGGTTTAGGAAATCGCTAGTTATTCAAACCATCCCCAAATTCAGCTTATCCTCGACGATTTCTGCTTCCAGGTTCAGATCTCTAAACGCCTCTAAAAGCTCTAGCTCCTTTACTATCATCGTAGATACGTGTAGGGACTTCCTACTGAGCGCATCCGCTACAACATTCGCCTTACCTGGATGGTATTGCAAGTCAAATTCATAATCCTTTATGAATTCCATCCATCTCCGCTGCTGCATGTTCAACTCTTTCTGGTCTAACAGATACTTCATGCTCTTATGGTCGCTAAACACACTGAATTTAGCACCATAAAGATAGTGTCTCCATATCTTCAATGCAAACACTATCGCAGCCAATTCCAGATCATGCGTTGGGTAGTTCCGCTCATGTACTCTCAACTGTCTGGAGGCATACGCCACCACTTTTCTATCTTGTATGAGCACACATCCCAAGCCTTGATGAGATGCATCACAGTATACATCGAATTGTCCTAAAGGATCTGGTAGCACCAACACAAGTGAAGTGGTCAGTCTTCTTTTCAGCTCCTGGAAACTCTGCTCGCAAGCCTCTGACCACTCAAACATCTTCCCTTTTCTCGTCAATTGCGTCAACGCAATCTTAGAGAATCCTTCTATAAACCTCTGATAGTAGCCCGCTAAACCAAGAAAACTTCTCACCTCATTTACAGACTTAGGGCTTTCCCTACTCACTACGGCCTCAACTTTCCCAAGATCCATTGCGATTCCATCCTTACTAATCACATGGCCTAGAAACTGAACTTCCTCTAACCAAAACTCACACTTCAACAGTTTAGCATACAACTGCGGGTCCTTTAACACTTGCAACACCGCCCTCAGATGCTCTTGGTATTCCTCTTTACTCGAAGAGTATACAAGGATGTCATCGATAAAAACAACAACAAACTTATCGAGGAACGGTCGGAAGATCCTGTTCATATAATCCATGAACACGGTTAGAGCATTAGTCACACCAAACGGTATAACCAAATACTCGTAGTGACCATACTGACTCCGAAAAACAGTCTTTGGCACGTCCTCCTTCTTAACCCGAATTTGATGGAATCCAGATCGTAGGTCGATCTTAGAAAACACAGCTGCCCCTTTCAGCTGATCCATTAAATCATCTATCCGTGGTAATGGATACTTGTTCTTTATCGTCACTTTATTCAGCTGACGATAGTCTACGCACAGTCTTGAGCTCCCGTCTTTCTTCTTCACAAACAACACCGGAGCTCCCCATGGAGATGCACTAGGTCTGATAAACTCCTTGCCTAGCATCTCGTCCAACTGCTTCTTTACCTCCATCAGCTGCAATGGAGACATCCGATACGGTGCTATCGATATAGGTCCAGTTCCCGGTACCAGGTCTATGGCAAACTCCACCTCTCTTTCTGGTGGTAATCCAGGAACATCATCGGGAAACCCATCCAGAAATTCTTGCACGATAGGCAAAGCTTCAACAGTAGGATTCTCCTTCACTTCCAAAAAGAACAGCACCATATACTCGTTCGATCGTTCACCCGTCGGAGTACTCTCTTTGGCAGGCATCAATCCAGATTGCTCGGAAAAACTGAGAGTTTTATTTGAACAGTCTAACATTACATGGTTGGCCGAAAGCTAGTCCATGCCTAGGATTACATCTATCTATTGCATAGGCAAACAGATAAGGTCAACAAGAAAATGACGGTTTTCTACCGTAACAGGACATTTACGGCATACAGATAGGGTTGATAAGGAATCACCGGTAGGTGTTGAAACAGTTAAGTCATATGGCAAAGTAGAAACAGGCAACCCTAAATGATCCATACACTCTACCAATATGAAAGAATGTGTAGCCCCCGAATCAAACAGAACCGACAAAAGCTTACCAGAAACTAAGCACTTACCTTGGATCATATCAAGACTTTTGGAGACTTCGAAACCTCGCACGGCAAACACCCTTCCGGTCGTCTGTGGCCTGTGCTGCTGACTTGCCATGACTGATCTTGCTCCACCACTATGAGTCCTACCACTCTGCTACTGAAACTGAGCCCTTCTGCTTACTTCGGGCTTGCAGTCTGATGCATAATGACCCATCTGATTACAATTAAAACATCTGATGTGTTGGGTCCTCGAACAGTTCTTGACCAAATGAGGTTCTTTGCACCGAAAACAAGTCTTGATCTCTTGTTGTGCCAGACCGGAGTCGCTCACTCCATGGTTGACATTAAATCGAGCCGGGCGATCATATGGCCCCATCCTTCGCTGAAACTTACCACCTCTACCTTTCTGACCGCTCCGAACAGGTCCACCACTTGTCTTTTGTTGGATGACAGTCCCTGCTCGGTCATGTCCCTTAACCATTGTACATTTCTCCACCAACTCGGGAAAAGATCCAATACTCAAAGGCAGCATTGCTCGCTTCAACTCGGGCCTCAACCCATCCTCGAACCTCCTACAGACCTATTCTTCATCCAGATGGATCTGATAGAACTGAGAGAATTAGAGTAGCGCTTCAAACGTCATCGCATACTCACCCACGAATAGTTGTTCCTGTTTCAGACTCAGGAATTCCTTTTCTTTTTCCCGCCGGATGCTTCTCGAGAAGTATTTCTACAGAAAACACTCCCTGAATAGTTGCCATGACAACACCCTTCCTCCAGCCTCTAACAATCTGGATTTGGTTCTCCACCAAGACTCTGCTGCTCCTACTAGCATGAAGGCAGCATAGGTAACCTTTCTGTCCTCTCTGCAGTTTGTGGCCATGAAAAATTTTTCTATCTGCTGCAGCCACTATGTTATGCCTATTATATGTTTATAATTACTTGAATTTATCTATGAGTTGATATTATCATTGAATATGTTTCTGGTTGCTTTATGATGTGATGTTGTGATTGCTGATGTCTGAGTAGAGATAGGCAGTAAATTCTAATAAGTTGGGAGAGGAATATGTGGTGAGAAAGTCGAGGATATATATATATATATATATGTTATGGTGCTCAACCTAGAGATCCAGTTGATCTGTTTGTGTTGTGATTTAAAGTTGATACCCAGTTATGCCAGAGAAAGTTGGTCGTGGTTGTTATAAGTCGTGGTTGAGGCACTGAGTGTTGATCCGAGATGAGTAGGTGAGTTTCATATTGCATAGTTGTTGTTCATCACTGTGTTGGCGTACGGGCGATTGATCTTGCCTTTGGGGAGATGATCATATCGATTCGTTGTCGACGGACGGGCAAATGTCCTGATCTGGCTTGCAGGCGGGGGGATATGTCGTTACCGTAAGTTGCGTTGTTGACAGGCGAATATTCTGACCTGGCCTACGGGTGGGGGAATATGTTGTACCCATGAGACGAGTTGAGCCTGCAGGTTGTTGGCCGAACCTTGCATTACGGGGGGTCGCACAGAGATGAACGGGACATCTTGATCTGTTGGGGATGTCACGTCGTGATCGTGTCCATATAGTCGTTAGTTGCATGAGAGTAAGAGACAGTAGTTAAGAGAGAATGATTTGGGAGTTGATTGATTGACACTGCTGTGTTTTTGAGTGATGCTATCTATATAAATTATTTTATAACTGTTTTCCCATTTATGATAAGTTGCTGTTTCTTATCCCCCATATTTTCTCTATGTCGTATTTTATTTATTGTCGATCGCACGAGAAGATCCTATTGAGGATTTTCCATAGGAGATCGATGGTATCCCTGTTGAACCGGATGCTGGCGGGAGAGCACCGGACTCTAGTGCTGGAGGACTTTAGAGCTTTGGGTTTTCATTACTCTCGTGATGGTCGTGTTGGGGTTAGTAGTGTTAGTTTATTATGACCAGTACATGGGTTAAGCGAAATGTAATTTTGGGGCCAGGAGAGGAAGTCTATGTATTTTTAATGTGCTACCATGCTTTCATATTATTTATGCGTTGCATACTCTAAGGTCGTATATTTAATATCAGTTGTTGTAGGCTCTATTGAACGAGCCAGTATTATTATGTCTGTATAAGTTATTATGGTATCAGTGTGTTGATTGTATTAATAATTTCCACATCTTATATTACCACGCTGCGCTGCAATGCTAAGATTTCGAGTTCGGGTTACCAATGGGACCTCCGAGGAAGGGGTTGTCTGACAAAGGCTCCCGACCATTCGTAATTTTCAACGTTTTAAGATTTTTCATCATCAACACAGGACACAAAGTCCGAGTGCTCAATCAAGAAGCCCTAGACCAATGCACCAGTCCTAGGTTCGTGGTGATAGAAAACAACATTCACCTTTAACAACGTTCATCACAACATAAAGAGGACACAAAGTCCATAGGACACCAAGTCCACAACACTGTAACACGGATCCAAGATCTACGTGCTTTTATCACAAAACACTGGTATCACGACGTCTCCATTACTAGGTTCACTTTTCAACATTTACATCGTTTTCGTTCTGTGAAACACAAATCCAAAACAAAATCTCCGCAACTTATCCAAGTTGTCCGGAATAACACCATTGAGTAAAACTCGTTTACAGAAAATCCTTCCCGTTTGAAATTCATTTATAAAACCATCAAATCACTAATAAATTCATTTTCCTCTTAAAGTGTTTTTCCGAAACTTCATTTCTTGAAAGAGAAGTCATTTGAGACTAAATCTCTATCCAAATAAATACTGTTGTTATTTAAAAATACTTTCCATAAATATTTTTGGAATTAACCATGTTTACCATTTTAAAAACATTTTAAGTCGAAATTTGACTTTTTCTCTTAAAATTTTTTTCTCAACATAATGATTAAGTTATTTCTGAAAATTAACTTTTTCTAATAAATTTTTAAATTATTTTAGAATTTCTTTCAAAAAATTAGCATCACTAAAAATATTCACAGTTATGTCCTCACTATTACTCCTAGATCACTCTTACTCTGATAAATCATTAAAATAATAGTATCTTCAACTATTTCTCATTTTCCACAAATCATACATTTAAATATTTTTTTTCCAACATTTCTCAATTAAATATTTGATATTACTCATGAAGCTTTTTAAGGCTTTTATTTCATTAATTAATTGAACATTGACCACTGTAAGGCTTCTCAATCAACAATCGACATCAATAAAGTTGCCATGTCAACGTTATAGCAAATAAAACAGTTTATAACATGCATTAAAATACTATAACACATAACTGCAGATAATCAATTAAAAGTAGATAATTAACAACAGATAAGATAACAGCTTAAAATAACTTAAACAACCACAACGAATCTCAAACAAAACTATACATACCACTCACTGATAACATACAGTTATCGGGAAAATCCCTCAGGCAAACTCCTCTTACCTCAGAGTATGAATTTCCTGTTTGAATTGATCCTCTGAAACTCGGCGTACTCCAAAAATCACCAAACTACAATTACTCAACAAATCCTTCACCAAACAACATAGTGCAAGTTAATTTTTGAAAAAAAAAAAAAAAAAAAAACTTGCTAATTCATCATGATATAAGTTTGGCCATCTTATAGAAAAATAGGCTAAGGTTGTTAAAATTTTACTAACTCTTGGATTAATGATCCTTAAGTATGATGATGACATAATCAATAATCATTTGTCAAAGATTTGAATCAAAACTCATCCAACCAACAAGGTTAGGGTTTCGGCCATCATGCTTCTAGATGATCAATATATGCAACATGATGAGTTCATAGAAATTGGTTTTATGATCATAGGATTTTTCTATAATTTTCTGGAAAATTTTGAACATAAAGCCCTGAATCAAGAAAATGAATGAAGAACATAGAGGTTATTGATCAAGGAGAGGAAGGTATACCTCTTGGATGATGGAAAATGGCAAGAAATCAAGTAAGTTCTTAACAAATTTCACTTATAGGTTACTTGAGAAACTGAGAGAAAATGAGGAAGATGATAAAGGTAAGGAAAAATGAATTAAATGGCCTGAGATGGGGTGCTTTTGGGCGTGAGTCTCAAGGGCAAAGAGGGCCAAAATTTGTTCATCTAGGGACAAAAAAGTAAAATCACTTAGGAACCAAATTGGCATTTAATAAAAGGCTAAGGACATAAATGTCATACAACCTCTAAAACCATCATGACACTGGTGAGTCACCTGCATGACTCACCTAGATGAGTTGTCGTTGAAGTGACTTCATACTTATCCGTTAGCGGGTCCCGACAATCCCGTATTCAGCTCCGTTGTTCGCCCGATTTAATATATCGCCCGAATAATATATTTTTTTTTTTTCACTTTTTAGTGAAAAATTTCAAAATAACCAAAGTCGTTGGAAATTTGATTTAAAACCTAACCATTTAATTCATGAGTCAAAATTAGGTTTTCTGATCAGTAAAATTTTACTATCAGTGAAAATACATATCGGTTTTCGTCAGAATTTTCGACTTAAAATTTAATCGTAACTCTTTACTATAAAGTAGATTATGGATATGATCTTGGTTTATTCAAAGTCATTTTCTAAAGCTCGGATAAAATATAAACTTATTTATATAAATTACCGATCTTAGAAAGCAGTGAAAAATTGGAGTGTTACATTACTGCCCCACTAAAAAAAAAATTTCGTCCTCGAAATTACGTACTTGGAAAAAGATCAGGATATTGTAATCTCATTTTGTCCTCGGCTTCCCATGTTGCCTCTTCGGTTGTATCATCCCAAATAACCTTGACCAAGGAAATTTGTTTACTCCTGAGCTGTTTAATCATCTTATCCTTGATTCGTACGGGTGAAGTCTCATAAGACAACTATTCTTTTAATTGTACTACATCGGGTTCGATTATTTGAGACAGATCAGAAATATATTTCCTCAGTTGTGAAACATGGAAAACATCATGGATATTTGAAAGAAAAGGTGGTAAAGCAATTAGATAGGCTATTGGACCCAAACAATGAAGAATTTGGTAAAGTCCAATGAAGTTTGGGGTGAGTTTTCTGGATTTAATTACCCTGCCAACCCCAGTCATAGGTGTGACTCTCAAAAACACATGATCGCCTTCCTCAAACTCAAGAGGTTGTCGTCTCTTGTTCGCATAACTTTTTCGTCTACTCTGAGTTGTCTACATCTTCTCTTGAATCATCTTCACCTTTTTTGTTGTTCGTTGCACGATATCTGGTCCCAACAATAAACTTTCACCATCTTGGTACCAACATAAAGGTGCTCTACACCGTCGACCATATAAAGCTTCATAAGGTGCCATTCCTATGCTCAAGTGGAAACTGTTGTTGTGGGTGAATTCTATCAATGGTAGAAATTCATCCCAACTCCTAAGATGTTCCAACACACAAGCTCTCAACAAGTCTTCAAGTGAGTGGATCATCCTCTCTGATTGCCCATCCATTTGTGGGTGATATGCCGAACTCAATCTGGGTTTCGTTCCTAGTGACTATTGTAGACTTTGCCAGAAACTTGAAGTAAACCTCGGATCACGATCCGAAATCATACTTGAAGGTACACCATGTAATCTGACAATTTCTCCGACGTATAACTGAGTTAATCTCTCCATTGAATACTTCATGTTGATGGGCAAAAAGTGAGTCGACTTGGTCGGTCGATCAATTATTACCCATACTGCACCATGTCCCTTCCGAGTCCTTGGCAAACTTGTCACAAAATCAATCGTGATACCATCCCATTTCCATTCTAGAATGTCCAATGATTGTAGCATTCCTGCTGGTCTTTGATGTTCGATCTTAGCTTTTTGATAGACTAAACATGAAGCGGCATATTCCATTACGTCTCTCTTCATCCCATACCACCAATACAACTACTTGAGATCTTGGTACATCTTTGTGGCTCCTGGATGTAAACTCAGTTTACTCTTGTGAGCTTCCTCTAGAATCAACTTTCTAAGCTTGGAATTGTTAGGTACACAAATCCTTTTTCCGAACCTTAAGATTCCATCTGTTCCTTCTTTGAATTCCGACACTGCTCCTTGTCCCACTAATTCCTTTTCTCCTTGTAGGTACTAATCACTTTCTTGTTTCTCTTGTATTTGTTCCATTAATCCATTGGAAATAGTTATCATACCTAAGCAAAGCTTTCAACAAGTCTTCAAGTGAGTGGATCATCCTCTCTGATTGCCCATCCGTTTCTGGGTGATATGCCGAACTCAATCTGGGTTTCTTTCCTAGTGACTATTGTAGACTTTGCCAGAAACTTGAAGTAAACCTCGGATCACGATCCGAAATCATACTTGAAAGTACACCATGTAATCCGACAATTTCTCCGATGTATAACTGAGTTAATCTCTCCATTGAATACTTCATGTTGATGGGCAAAAATTGAGTCGACTTGGTCAGTCGATCAATTATTACCCATATTGCACCATGTCCCTTCCGGGTCCTTGGTAAACTTGTCACAAAATCAATCGCGATACCATCCCATTTCCATTCTAGAATGTCCAATGATTGTAGCATTCCTGCTGGTCTTTGATGTTCGATCTTAGCTTTTTGACAGACTAAACATGAAGCGACATATTCCATTACGTCTCTCTTCATCCCATACCACCAATACAACTACTTGAGATCTTGGTACATCTTTGTGGCTTCTGGATGTAAACTCAGTTTATTCTTGTGAGCTTCCTCCAGAATCAACTTTCTAAGCTTGGAATTGTTAGGTACACAAATCCTTTTGCCGAACCTTAAGATTCCATCTGTTCCTTCTTTGAATTTCGACACTGCTCCTTGTCCCACTAATTCCTTTTCTCCTTGTAGGTACTAATCACTTTCTTGTTTCTCTTGTATTTGTTCCATTAATCCATTGGAAATAGTTATCATACCTAAGCAAAGCTTTCCCAGTGACATCTTAATTGTTCTATCAACTCTTGCTCTTTGACCATCATTGCAGATGCATGCATTGATTTTCTACTCAAGGCATCCGCTACCACATTTGCTTTTCCAGGGTGATACTGTAATCGGAAATCGTAATCCTTTAAAAATTCCAACCAGCGCCTTTGCCGCATGTTGAGCTCCTTTTAATCAAACAGGTATTTCAAGCTTTTGTGATCACTAAAAACATTGAATGTTACTCCATACAAATAATGTCTCCATATTTTTAACGCAAAAACCACTGGCGCTAATTCCAGGTCATGCGTAGGGTACTTCCTCTCATAAGTCTCAAATTTCCTAGAAGCATGTGATGTCCCCAAGTTCCACTCGAGGAAGTCCCATTATTTTAGAAATCTCTCATACTGTTAGC
Organism: Ammopiptanthus mongolicus; assembly: GCA_039655645.1. Classification (NCBI taxonomy): domain Eukaryota; kingdom Viridiplantae; phylum Streptophyta; class Magnoliopsida; order Fabales; family Fabaceae; genus Ammopiptanthus; species Ammopiptanthus mongolicus. The sequence goes on from CM077345.1 coordinate 41,395,784, forward strand.
TATAACTTAGCGATATTATTACGCGCTTATTAAAACCAACGATAACAAGCATTCAATATAAAAGCGCACTACATCAGAGTAAATGTAGCAAGATAAACGAAAACACATACAATATTGATATATATATATATATATATATATATATATATATATATATATATATACACACACACACACACACATGGTGGCCCCATCAGTAAGGCTAAGTAAATATACAGATGGAAGTACATACTATAAATGAAAATACAACATAAACATCATAAGGGACTCTGACACTCAAACTCACATATTCTTCCCATCCCCTCTCAAAATACATCAAAAAGATCTCACCTCACATCCTACGACTGACGCACTGGCGACGTCACGTCCTCCACGATGTGAAAGTCAAGAGCTACCTTGTCCTTCCCCATATTTGGGCCTATAAACCCGCAGGGGCACATAATTTGAGGAAAAACAAGACATAACCATCCGCCTATGCCTGGTGGCTCTCAAATACCGCTCTGACCTCCGACGCTGTCCTCTTAGCACGAAGGCTCTGCGACTCGTCACGTGAGATGATGCCAGGGCAGCCCACATAAAATCTTGCTCTCACGGCCTGGGTGGGTGCCATATCTGGGGAAACGGAAGAATTTGGACCACTCTTCATGGTCCTATGATGTCAGCTCGTGGTGGAGTACCGCCTAGGAACAGCAAGCTCACTGGCCCGGTGTATACCGATAAAAACTTAGAGGGGTCCACCTGCCACCCCTGCTCATCGTGGTAGACGATCTCAAGCTCGCCCAGTATCGGGATCCCCGATGCTGCCTGGAGGAAGGGATGCATCCTTGGGTCCATAGTCTCCTTCAGCTAACTCGTCGTCTGTTCGCAAATCGAAAGCATAACATACAAGAAAATACAGGGAGATAAGATGTACAACACATCTATGACAGGGATGATGCAATACAGAACATATAGCAAACACAATTATCTCTCAATATCATGACACTACGGTCGTTCCCTAGCTAGATGTACACATACCCTTTCTATGCATGCCGGCCGGTACTAAAAACCCTACTATAGGCAACATCACAACCGCATATCGGGCAACAAGTTGGTTCGTTCCGGTAATCCGTTTCGCTTCCCGTGACCCAATAGAGTGCATCACCGCTCAATTGTCCCAGACAAAGAGGGTTAACTGGGCCTCCTCGGAAGATCCACCGACAACTGGAAAGACTCAGGGTCTAGTCTGGATAGTAGGACGTGTCCAGGACCGCCACGACATGATAGGTGGTGCCATAACGGTCTCATGTGGGTACACCTGTATCCACTATATCCCCAAGATCACGCAGACCTACCCTTCCTTTTTCCGCACCCGCACTTGGTGCACCAACCTCGTATGCCTCACGGCACACGGCTTGCCACTTGGCATCAAATGCATATGCTATGCATTTCATCCATCTTTCTTGAGCTGATATCGCAACACATGCAAACTTGCTCTTAGCAACATGAGCTCCAAGCTCCAAGGTAAACGTATGAGCTCCAAGCTCCACTGCAACCATACGAGCTCCAAGCTCCACTTGTAAACATATGAGCTCCAAGCTCCAATCATAACCTTATGAGATCCAAGCTCCACTATAACCTCAAATCTCAACTATCAGCTCAAAGATCCACAACGGGGTCAAAGCCCTAATCGTTCTAAACCTCCATATTTCATACATACACGCATTTCCAAATATAATGCAATAGTTCATCAATTATCAACATGCTCGAAAGGCAGTAAATAGCATACATACCAACATACCATTATCATCAACACATCATGCATCTCTTGCAATTATCAAATATCATAAATAGCAGGTACGCATATATCAACACATAACACATATTATCATGCATCACAAATCTGCTAACTTAGGGTGTCAAACATAACGGTGATAGCCCAAAGTAGACTAAACCTAGGGTTTAGGTACTTTGACAGGGCTCAACCTCACGTAGGGTTTAGGGTTCCCCTACACACATAAAACATACAATACAGCTATATGGACTACTCTTGCCTCCCTGACGTGTGTAACTCTTTCTCCCCACCTGTTATCGAATGTGGTGATAATCACGAACTCAACGAGCACTTCTTGCTCCTCTCCTTGCCTTCACAGCCGCAACCCACTTGCTCCAACAGGTTCCGCAAGCAATTGCCAAACTTGCCCTAATCAGGGAAATAACATGTGGATTATAGCATTAACCCTAATACGATGTTAAAACGGTGAAAAGAAGCTTAAAGCAAAAGAGAACACTGTATAGGTACAATGTAGGTAGATATGGAATCTCGGCTTACCCTCGTTGAAACACAAAAGCAAACCGATAGAACTGGACTAGGAGTCACGCTGATCATGAAAACACAATCGGAACTAGAATCGGACTAACGAACAGATCACACGTAACATCCCAAAAATCCTATATCTATCTTTTAGCTATTTGTGTGAATAACTTGGCTGAGAACACAATCTGACTAATTATAACCATTAATAATAGTTGATAATTAGAAATTCATTTTGAATTTCAATTATGAGCTTAACAATCATAAAATGTTGTTTTGAGACTGTTATGCCATTTTGAGTTGGGATCGATAAAAATATTATTATTTTAATCAGGATTGCTTTACCTTGGGATGCCTGTCAGGGCCAAGGAAGTAATCTGGCTCGGAGTCAGTAGAAGTTGATCTGGCTTAGAGTCAGGAGGTTGATCTAGCCCGAAGTCGGGAGAAGTTATTCTAGCCCAGAGTCAAGAGTAGTTCATGACTGCTTTGCACGTTTCACGAGACATTGTCAACCATCTATCACCTTTTCATTCCTTTAACCAATGTATTAAACTCCTATGACTCTTCGTTAATAAACTATCATCTTTACCTTTTATGGAAAAGCTTCTTAACCATTTTTGGTTAATCCTGGCTACTTTTAATGTGAGATCAACAAGTTAGCATTTCTTTAAATCTAAGCCCTTGGATTTCTTACACCAAATTAATATCATTTTGAATTAGTTTTTCTAGCTAAATTAGCTAGCAATTTTGTGCATATGGTGTAATAAAAACACCAAAACACTTCATTCCATCATAATTTCATGAATCAAAGCCTTTCTTCTTCAAGAACACTCAAAACTCCCTCATCTCTCTCCTCCTTGTTCTTCATGGTTTTGGCCTGAAAATTATTCAACCAAAATTGTTTTTCAACTTCTAAATCTTGATTCCAACTCTTTTCCATCATACAAACATCTTTCATGAAGGAACTTTAATCATTCAAGGCCTTTTTCTTTATGTTCTTCATGAATCACTCAAGAACATTCAAACTTTTATCTCTTCTCTCTCCCCTCTCTTAAGGCCACGGTTTTGGCCCAAGAATTTCAACCTAGATTTTTTCTTCCATTTATATTTACATATCCTTGATCACCATCATCTTCTAAACACTTTCTATTTCACAAGTTTTTCATTTGTAAGACTTTTTTTCTTCATCTTCAAGGAAGCTCAAGAACACTCCATCTTATTCATCATATCCTTTCTTGCAAGTGAGTCTTCTATACTCTTCTACCTTTCATTTTCATGATTAGAATCATGAACAAAACTCTTTTAGTTCATGGTTTGTCAAAATGCAAATTTAACACATTTATGCTCATGTTAGGTTTTCTTCAAGTTTCTTCAAGTTCATCACTTCCCTCATGAAACCACCTTCAAGACCACATACTAAGAGGATCTACAAGAGGTAATGGGGGAGTGAACCTCATCACACCACATTGGTGGTGGTGAAGATGGTTTATGGGTTTGGTTTGGGGAAAACCCTAAACCAAGGATTTCCTACTTTATCTATTTGGCTCTCTATGAGAACAATGTTGTAATAATTATTTGTTGCTTGATTTGTGTTCATTGATGTGTTTGAATGGTTGAAAATAATTTTTATGTGAGGGAAAACCCTAAGCTAGAGTTCCTTCATCTTTTGTTGAAAAGAGTTTGTGAAAATGTGATTTTCGGATCTGACCTTGTGTGAGTCATTTCGGATTTTCTCTCATCCTAGACCTTTGATTTGAACACTTGTTTTTAATCCTAAAACTAGACATCTTGGGATTCATTTTGAACATAAATTTCGTTTGGTTTCATGAAAATTTGACACTTGAAAACCTATTTCAATCTGATCATAAATTTCTGTCTTGGATTCTGACTACAGTGGCTTGTTTCGAAACAATGCACTAACTCGGTTAATTATTGTGAAAACGAGTTTTATAACCAAACATTAGACATCCTAAGATTTCATATGAGTCCTCATTTTCTCAAATCCGAGTTCGTTTGGTCAATCAAATGTGTGTCACAAGTTGATGCTTGAAATACTGAAATTTTATAAATACGGGTTTTGGTGTTGATTTTTGGAATTGTATGTTATGGTGTTGGTGTGACTATTTGTGTGTAAGTGTTAGTGTGGAAAATCATTTTGGCATGGTGAAAAAATATTCTTAGGATCAAGACCTAAGGATAGGGTTTTTGAATGATGAGTTTGTTCATGCTTTTACTACTTGATTGAAATGACTATATGTTGAGATGATTGTCATGATGCTAGAATGTAGTTGGATGACATATATTTTGTTGAAAATTACCATGTGTGGTTCGGCCTTGTTGAGTTAGAAAGGGAAGCCAAAGCTTCTATGTTCAAATGATGGTGTAATGGACTTAAATATTTCCAAGAAGGCAAAAGAAATTAAAAAGACCTACCTTACTTATTCGGCCATACCATAGTAATTAGGGCTCGGAACCTAAAATGTTGATGTTAAGAGGTTTAAAGTATTTATACAAAAGTATAAAGGAAATAGAAATTAAAAAGGTTTCTAAGAAATCAAGTTTTGGTTCCAAAGAACCAAGTGTTGTAAAATGAGTATTTTTGGTTCATATGAAAAGTGTTTTAAGAATAGGAAAGTTTGAAGTTAATCAAACACTTATTCTAGCATGTTGTTGCAATGAAAATTTTTTCAAGAACAAAGAGTTTTCTAAATGATTCATGTGGTTTCAAAAGGTTATAGTTAGTAAACCTACTTTCATGAGAAATGAGAATTCTTGTAAGTGTTTTCTTTAAAACAATGAGTCTTTACACTACTATGATTAATTTTGAAATCTTACAAAACAAATGAGTTACGGTTTTCATTTGAAAATAAAAAGGTGATTTAAAGAAAGATATGTTTTCCCTTTTTACGCTAAGTAAAGGAAATTAGTATTATTTCAAAGCGAGTTTTACGCTAGTTTGGCAAAAGACAAGGTACTGTGTATCTTGAGGTTTTGGATACCTTACGTATATGTATAGAGTTTTCAAAACTATGTTTTATAAAGGAGATTCCATGAACTAGTTTACTACCAAGGAAAGTATTTTAAAGACTTTACTATAATAGTGCAAGTACGTAATATCTCCTAAGGAATGCAATGAGTTTCATAATGGACTCACAAAGACTAAATAAAAGACATGTACCTATTCCTTGTTGTCATGGAAAACCATGTCCCACACCCTTGATGATTTAGGTCATCTAAGGATCCATAATACTTAACCACAAAGAGTTACTTATACAAAATAAGTAATGTTTCCCTTGATAGATAAGTGAGAAGACATGATAAAGGAATCCTTGTGGATCTTGTTTTCCATAATACACTTAGGATATGAAATGATATATCATAAGACTTGAACATCGTTTTCCGAAAGACCGAGTTGTATGTGGACGCAAGGAATGGAACCAAGAATGAGCGACTGATGGCAAGTGGTGTGAAAGTGGGTCCCGCAGGGGTGCGCTGTGGTTTATCAAGAGATAGACGTGGTGCTGCAATGATAGTATAGTACGTGTTTGTGTTGTGGCATTTCTTGACATGCATACGCATCTGTGCATGAGTTGGGCGTTGTTCCTGGGAGTTGAGCTTACACCTTGATGCAGGTGCGATTGTCTGAGGTGTCGATCATGAGGATCTTGGGGACGTCGGGGGTTGGGAAAGACACATGTGGCCAGGGAGTAGCTCCTCTGTGTTGTGGATATCCATCGAAAAGCACTGACATCCTGACTGAAACACCGGGCAAATCATGAGTTGGGTAAAGAACGTCTGGCGTGAGCCCTTATAGCAATTGCAATCTTGATGTGGCACTGTGGGGCTGAGATAACGCAGACAATGTTCTCCTAATCACTCACTCTTGTTTTGTTTAGCTCCATAGAGTAGGGGTCAGAGTCTTACCCTTGTGGCATATGGCATTGAGTCATGTACATCACATTGCATTGCATGACTGTTGATAGATACATTTACATGTTATACATTATTATCCTATGTTGATGATGTCTTATGCTGTTGATTGGATAATATGAGATATTGAGATGTATGATATGCACGACTAGTATTTTATTGTCTTGTGTGTCGTACCGTTTTTACTTCAGCCATGTGTTGTGCTGATGAATGAGACTCTCACCTCATTACTTTGTATTGCATCGTTGTGTGCTTCTCTGGTGGTCTCCCGAGAAGGTCATACTACCCAGACTTCACCCGGCACTTCAGATGCATCTCTCTGTTGAGCCTCCCAGTGGTTACGGCGTTTGGACAACTAGTCATGATGAGCTTCTAGTAACGTACGTGTGAAGAGCCGCACTCATCATCCACATGGGTCACAGAAGAAGGGTTCTCAACTGCTTCACCTCTTGTCTTCGTGTCGTCTGCTGTCAGTGTTGTAGTTATAAGTGGAATGCTAGATGGACTACTCCACCGATGCGTTCAGTGCCTTCTCCCTTTGTAAGGGATGGGCTGCTTGTTGGCCAAGTTGCCTCTAAGGCAACTCCTGCTATGCCTTCCATAGGAATACCAGCAGTAGTCCCTGCTAGGATTCCTGTAAGGTCTCGTGATGGGTCCTGATTGGAAGGCAATGAGTGATGAGTCTAGGAGTGAGGTGACTTATCCACATCTTCCTATTCCCTTCGCTTGTCTCTCAGAAAAGGAGAAGTCGGAGGAAGTATTTAGCAGTTTATCCGAGGGATGTCTTGCTGTGTAGTACGTTATTGGCCAGTGTAGGGTGTCAGAGAGTCTGTACCTTTATTTTATCTTTTGTGGAGCTGCGACTCCAAGTATCTTATGTTTAGGAGCTGCGTCTCCAATCTTTTATGATGAGTCTATATCTTTCTGTTTTCTTTCTGTAGTCGGGTTGGGTTCTTATGTAAACCTTTATGAACTTATGAACTTATATTATGAAGTGTTGCTATTTACCTTACACGCATAAACGGTTACGAGCTTTTATAGTTATGTCTTGCTAAAAGGAAAACTTCACCCCCATCTTTCTTAAATGTTTTAATTAACCCGTTTTTTGGCCTTAGAGTATTTTAAAATGTTCGTAAATGTGATGCCCCCGAAAATTGTGTTACATCACAACTCTGAATCAAAGCTTGGAGCCTCACCACTGAACCTTCACTCTTGAGCTCTCTGTATCAGCAACACCACCAAAAGTTGGTGCATGGTGAAAGTGAAGAACTATTTATAGAGGTAAAACTTTGCTGACAATGCTTTAGCGTTCGGTAACTCCACACTTTAGCGTTCCAATGCTTGAGTGTTGGCTTCCTCAACGCTTGAGCGTTGACGTTTCCTCACCACCAAGGCACCACCCATCATGTGCCAGCCGCTACGCTTAATTGACACATGTCACTTTACGTCCCATCACTGCCAGTCACTGGTCAGAGTGTCCATGCTTGAGCATCCAAAACTCTCTACGCTAGAGCGTTAGCACGCTTGAGCGTTACACTGGTCCACACTTGAGCGTTTGTTCCTGATCCTTTATCCTTTAATCTTCTCTCATCCAATTAATCCCTACTCTTAACATATTTTCTAAACACACTTTCAAGCCATGATAACAATTATCAACAAACATATAATTACCCAATCTAAGCAATCTATCTCAATTAAGGTTTCCGAAAACTGGGATGTTACAAAGCATAAGCTACTACATTCCGGTTTTGCATTAATATGCTACATAACCCCTGATGTGAAGCATCACAGTAGACCTCAAAAGGCTCCTTAATACCTTACCTTAATCTTTCACACGTGAGAGATATAATTAAAACTTAACCACTTTTCTTTCAATACTAATTCATTTAGGAAATCTTCCTCCGACATCTTTAACTCTTACTGTTAACACCAAGATTTAAACTACGAGACACATTTCTTTTACAACACATGCATCAGTTCCGATCCAAGATATCCAATCTTAGCCTTGGTTTCTTTTGAACATAGTCCACCTCTCCAATTTAGATCATAATCATGCATCTCAATCTTAAAGAACATGATTGCACCTCTTAATGCAACTACAACCAAAAAGAAATTGCATCGGGTAGAATTATCCAAAATCATAAATCTTGAACTTTTCTATCAACTTAGTTTTACTCAAGAACTCCTCTTTTCTGCTTATATTCAGCTTAGGTAAAACTACTAAGGACACTTTCCTTTTAAATCTTCAAACTCATACAATCAATCTTAACTACAGACATTGATCATTACCCTAGGTTCCCCAACGATTATTCTGCCTCGATCAATATTTGATTTCTAATAATTGTCTCACTTATTGAGATCGATCTTAAAGGTTTACATCTTATCAGTCACAACTATACCTCAACAAAACTCCCATCACTTCTTGTCTATCCTGCTAAAAGGATGATTGTAGTTAGATACTACACTTACTCCTAACCAACTTTCCAAAAATCAAATCGTTTTTCTTGCTTGTCCACTTGAGTTAAGGATGATCAGTTGAACTTAGTCTCCACTTAGTACTTGAAGATTAAGGAAAGAAATTTTCAACAATGGAAATTTTCTTGGTCTTACTCTCATAAGAAAGTATGTAGAAGAATTTTACCACTCTGAAAAGAATATAAGAATATACAGTATGTAAAAAGATTCTTCAATAGGTTCGTGAGTGTAAAAATTTATATCTAATACATGTTTACAACCATGACTCTAATAAAGTCCCTTCTTTCACAAGAATCTTCCAGCGGATTAGGGAATCAAAAAATGAACAGTTCCGACCCCCAAGAGGATTCATTTTTTATATAGGGAATTTACAAAACGACAATTTCCAAAGTAGAATAGGCTATCCAAAAATCAGACTGGATCACATTTACCAAAAGTAAAAGTGATTAGACTAAGTTTCATCAAGAAACTTCCAGTATCAAGAAGTCGTTTGTGTTACAGCTCAAGAAATAGTCATAACAAATCTTTCAATGAAATAATACGAAAATGTCTAGACCAATGGATACTATTAAACCAATCCACTAAAATGTCTAATACCCTGAGGATTATGTAGGAGTATGAGCACAAATGCTCTTTTGGGATCGCATGCCCTAAGAATTTCACTCCCATCGAGTTAAAACTTGCACTTAAGTAATTTCACGACAACTCTTCTCGCATAGGATCCGTAACACTTGACGCAGAGTTTCCTCATGCTCCTCATGACTCTTAGAGTAAATGAGAACATCATCGATGATGACGAATTCATCAAGAAACGGACGAAAATTCCATTTCGTGCAGTCTAACCCGGCTAGCTTTGTAGGCGATATTCTACACGAAGCGATGGAGATCTGACTGAATCTAGAAACTAGATCAATTGAAAACTCAATATCCATTGCAAACACAAACTTGGAACATTCTCAGAAAATTCTCCTGAAAAATCTTCCACGATAGGCACCTCATTCAAATGTCTGACACAATCCCAAAAAGATAAACGACGTGTCAACATGAATACAAGTATCATTTACTAAACACACATTCTTACAAGGTCTCAACCTGATTAGAACCCATCAAAACACACATACTTGTGTATCAACACACATTGTTTCAATAAGGAAACAATTGAACAAGGTCCAACCAGAGTTCACACAACAAAAACATTACAGACCTATTCCCCAAAGTTCCTGAAATACTCGACCAGCTTTGATACCACTTGTCACCCCCCTTGGGAATTACCTCGTGAACACGTGCAGAATTAAATTTAAAAGGGATGAATTGTTGGTTGCTTTCGGGAAAAAACTGGGGTGTAAAAATTTTCTGCATAATACTTCGGAAAAGTGATACACACAACACAATAGCAAAATCACATTATACTTGACGACACACATAAATTGGGTTTATTCATAGATCATTTCACCACCATATAAGCTTTCCTGAAATTGTTTTTCATTCTAAAATTCCAAACCATACAAAGGTTTTCAAAACCACATATACCGACTTTCTCAAAAATACACCACCCAAAGAAAAATCCTAAACTAGTCATTCTACACAACATCTATTGGAAAGACTCCCATGGCTCTCGCTACTATCACAGACCTCTTCGAGGATCAGGAGTAATATCCCCGAGTGAAGCTGTGAACTCTTCTGCACCATCTGCTCTCATGTACCAAGATACAACAGTAAAAACCAAGAAACCCTGACATATTGTAAGGGTGAGACACCAATATATGGATTTAAACACGATAACTACATACGCGACACACAAAACAACATATAGACATATATAGTCATAACAACATTAAATTCTCATAAATAAACAAGTAGTTTATCAATGGGTTTCATACCCGACAATCATCGTCATTTATTAAAAATGCATGACACTTCAACGTTCAACATCTAACTTTTTACTTAATCTCCGGAGATCCCAACTTCGTATAAGAAAGCTGATCAAGCTCGTTTGCCCAAACAAGGCACACCGTATTTACCATAGCACACTGTCCAACACAAGGCACAGTGATCACCGTATATGGTTTTCATTGTCCACCAAGGCACAATGATACAATGTAACATGAATATCCTGTCCACCAAGATACCATGCTTAACACCGTAAGCATGTCTGCCAAATAATGCATGCAAAACATTTCATTTCTTGTCACTTTTCTTTTTGTTCTTTCTTTTCTTGTCGAAGCTTAAAGGCTCCCGACCATTCGTAATTTTCAACGTTTTAAGATTTTTCATCATCAACACAGGACACAACGTCCAAGTGCTCAATCATGAAGCCCTAGACCGATGCACCAATCCTAGGTTCATGGTGATAGAAAACAACATTCACATTTAACAACGTTCATCACAACGTAAAGAGGACACAAAGTCCACAATACCGTAACACGGATCCAAGATCTATGTGCTTTTATCACAAAACACGAGTATCATGACGTCTCGGTTACTAAGTTCACGTTTCAACATTTACATCATTTTCGTTCTACGAAACACAAATCCAAAACAAAATCTCCGCAACTTATCCAAGTTTTCGGGAATAACACCGTTGAGTAAAACTCGTTTATAGAAAATCCTTCTCGTTTGAAATTCATTTATAAAACCATCAAATCACAAATAAATTCATTTTCCTCTAAAAGTCTTTTTTCGAAACTTCAGTTCTTGAAAGAAAAGTCATTTGAGACTAAATCTCTGTCCAAATAAATACTGCTATTTTTTAAAAATACTTTCCGTAAATATTTTCGGAATTAACCGTCATTTAGCATTTTAAAAACGTTTTAATTCGAAATTTGACTTTTTCTCTAAAAATAATTTTCTCAACCTAATAATTAAGTTATTTTTGAAAATTAACTTCTTCTAATAACTTTTCATTTTATTTTAGAATTTCTTTTGTAAAATTAGCATCACTAAAAATTTTCACAGTTACATCCTCACTATTACTCATAGATCACTCTTACTCTGATAAATCATTAACATAATAATATCTTCAACTTTTTCTCATTTTGCACAAACCATACATTTAAATAATATTATTTTTCAACATTTCTCAATTAAATATTTGATTTCCTTTTAAGCTTTTTAAGGCTTTTATCTCATTAATTAATTGAACACTGATCACTGTCAGTCTTCTCAATCAACAATCAACATCAATAAAGTTGCCATGTCAACGTTATAGCAAATAAAATAGTTTATAACATGCATTAAAATATTATAACACATAACTGCAGATAATCTCTTGAAATCAGATAATTAACAACAGATAAGATAACAGCTTAAAATAACTTAAACAACCACAATGAAGCTCAAACAAAACTGTACAGACCACTCACTGATAACATATAGTTATCAAGAAAATTCCTCAGGCAAACTCCCCTTTCCTCAGAGTATGAATTTCTAGTCTGAAACGATCCTCCGAAACTCGGCGTACTCCACAAATCACGAAACTACAATTACTCAACAAATCCTTCACCAATCAACATAGTACAAGTTAAATTTTGAAAAAAAAAAAAACTTGCTAATTCATCATGATATAGGTTCGGCCATATTATAGAAAAATAGGCTAAGGATGTTAAAATTTTACTAACTCTTGGATTAATGATCTTTAAGTATGATGAAAACATAATCAATAATCATTTGTCAAAGATTTGAATCAAAGCTCATCCAACCAACAAGGTTAGGGTTTCAGCCATCAATGGAGAAATAGGGAGGAAATTTCTTTTGGGTTGATGCTTCTAGATGATCAATATATGCATCATAATGAGTTCATAGAAATTAGTTTCATGATAATACGATTTTTCTATGATTTTCTAGAAATTTTTGAACATAAAGCCCCAGAAATGAAACATGATGATCATGGCCTTGAATCAAGAAAATGAATGAAGAACATAGAGGTTATTGATCAATGAGAGGTAGGTATACCTCTTGGATGATGGAAAATGGCAAGAAATCAAGTAAGTTCTTCACAAATTTTGCTTATGGGTTACTTGAGAAAGTGAGAGAAAATGAGGATGATGATGAAGGTAAAGAAAAATGAATGAAATGGCCTAGGATGGGGAGTTTTTTGGGCGTGAGTCTCAAGGGCAAGGAGGGCCAAAATTTGTTCATTTAGGGACAAAAGAGTAAAATCACTTAGGGACCAAATTGGCATTTAACAAAAGGCTAAGGACATAAATGTCATACAACCTCTAAAGCCATCATGACATTGGTGAGTCACCTGCATGACTCACCTGGATGAGTTGTTGTTGAAGTGACTTGATACTTATCCGTTAGCGGATCCCGACAATCCCGTATTCAGCTCCGATACACATTCCTTTTACAACACATTCATCAGTTCCGATCTCGTAACCAATATATCTCATTCAAGGCATCCATGCCACAATTCATATTCAATATTCAATCACGTACACAACACAGCTTTCAACCAATCCAGGATATATATATATATATATATATATATATATATATATATATATATATATACATGTATCAATTCAACACTACCTCATCAATCAACGAATTGCCATGAGGCTACCAAACTTAATAAAGAAATACCTTACCTCCCTTTACCTCTCTAAGTTTCTAATCAATTCCCGAACGGTTCTCGGCTCCGATTCCAATTCCGTCTACGTCGCCTAAAACAATCAAACACCATTCAATTTACAACAACAATCAATACAAAATAACAACATCAAAACATAATTTTCCTCCCTCAAAATTGGTCTAAGGTTCATCCAACATTTGTAAAAGGGGCTAGGGGTTTCATTTGGTTCCAATCTTTTGGATGGTTGGTTCTTAAGCATGGTTAACTCTAATACAAGTCCTATTACCTCAAAATTTGAAACAAAAATTCATGGTTCTACACACTCATAGGTTTTGGCCATGAAGAGAAAAATAGGCTAGGAATTGATTTGGTTTTCCAATCACTTGGATTCAAATATTAAAGGAAAGGAAAGGATAGAATCAAGTGTCATAGAACAAAAATTGAAGAAATCCATTATTCCCCCAATTTTCTAGGTTTCGACCCTAGCAAATTAAATTGGCTAGGATGAGAGTTTGATCATATACTCTTGGACAGAGGTAGAACGTGATGAAGCTAGTTCAAATAAATTGGTTTCACATTAAAATGATTTTTCTACAATTTTCTAGGAAATTTTGAAATTCCGATCATATTCTTGAAATCTATGAAATCAGGATTTCATACTTGAGATAGGAATAGATTCATGAGGCTTAAGGATTCTAGAAGTGATCTTACCTATTGAATGATGAAGATTGATCAAGAATCAAGCTTTTCTCTCAAAGATTCAAACTTTTTCTCTTAAGAAAAATGGAGGTTTGGTTCAAGGAAGAAGAGGGAGTGTGAAAGTGAAGTGAAGAAGCTCTCCAAGGGCTGTCTTGTGCATGGGAGGGGTGGGCTGAATGGGCCAAAAATTGGGTCACTTAAGGGCGTTTTGGTCTTTTCCTTCAAGGACTAAAATGTCATTTAGGAAAGTTCAGGGGTATTTTGGTCTTTTCACGTCCAGATATTTTCAAACGTCATGATGACTCTAGCACGCATTCCCATGTGAGGTGACTTGATGTGACATCAGCATTATCCGTTAATGGGTCCCGGTATATCTATATGCAGCTCCGTTCTTCACTCGATTGAAGATTTCGCTCGAACGAAGGTCAGGAAGTGATTTTTTTCAAATTTAACGAAAACGTAGGAAATTAAATTCTAAGACTTATTGTCTCGTTCATGGGTCAAACTGAGGTCTCCTGAGCAGTAAAATCCTACTGTCAGTGAAAAAATGCAGACCGGGCTCCGTTTAAGTTTTCAGCTCAAAATTTAATCGTGGCTTCGTACGATAGCGTTGAGCATGATTATGGTCTTGGTTTATTTTTGTTCATTTTCTAAAGCCTCAAATAAAATATAAGCTGAATTAATCTACTTATTGATATATAAAAGCAGTGAAAAATCAGGGTGTTATATTACTATCCCTCTAAAAAAAATTTTCGTTCTCGAAATTACGTACCTTGCAAAAGATCGGGATATTGTAGTCTCATTTTGTCCTCGAGCTCCCACGTTGCGTCTCCACTCGCTTCATTCCAAACAACCTTGACCAAGGGAACTTGTTTGCCCCTGAGTTGCTTGACCCTCTTATCATCGATTCGTACAGCCGATGACTTATAAAACAAGTTTTCTCGTAAAAGTACTATATCAGGTTCGATTACATGTGAAGAATCAGGAATATACTTCCTGAGTTGTGAGCCATGGAAAACATTATGAATGTTGGAGAGAAAAGGTGGTAAGGCTATCTGGTAAGCTACTGGACCAATACATCAAAGAATCTGGTTGGGTCCAATGAATTTGGAAGTGAGTTTTCTGGACTTTATAGCTCTACCTACCCTAGTCGTGGGCTTGACTCTAAGGAATACGTGTTCACCTTCTTGAAACTCGAGGGGTCATCTTCGTTTATCGAAGTAGCTCTTTTTTCTGCTCTGTGCCGTCTTCATCTTTTCGCGGATTTGCTTAATCTTTTCCGTTGTTTGTTGCACAAGTTCGGGGCCTACAATCATATTTTCTCCATCCTGGTACCAACACAATAGTGTCTGGCACTTTCGTCCATACAAGGCTTCATAAGGTGCCATCCCTATGCTAGAATGATAGCTGTTGTTGTATGTGAACTTGATAAGAGGCAACAGATCATCCCAACTCCCACCATGGTGTAGCACACAAGCTCTTAGCAAATCTTCCAAAGATTGTATCGTCCTCTCTGTCTGTCCATCTGTTTGAGGGTGATAGGCTGAACTCAGTCTCAGCCTTGTTCCTAAAGCTTGATGTAGACTTTGCCAAAAACGTGAAGTAAACTTTGGGTCTCTATCGGAGACTATGCTTGACGGCACTCCATGAAGTTTGATTACTTCTCTGATATACAGCTCAGTTAACTTCTCCACTTAGTAGTTGATCTTAACAGGTAAGAAGTGCACTGACTTCGTTAACCTATCAACGATTACCCAGATCGAATAAAAGCTCTTAGAAGTCCTTAGTAAACCTACCACAAAATCGATTAAGATGTTCTCCCATTTCCATTCGGATACATCCAAGGATTGAAGCATTCCACCAGGTCGTTGATGTTCTACCTTTGCTTTCTAACAAGTCAAACACGATGCTACATACTTAGCCACTTGCTTTTTCATTCCTGGCCACCAAAAATTCTGTTTCAGATCTTGATACATTTTGGTTGATACAGGGTGAATGCTCAGCTTGCTCTTATGTCCTTCTTCCAGAATCATCTTCCTCATCTCTGAGTTGCTAGGCACACAAACCTGTCCATTGCATCTCAAGATGCCATCAGTTCCTAAGCTGAACTCTGTAGCCTTCTCTTGTCCAAGTAACTCCTTTTTCTCTTGAAGGTACTCATCATTCGCTTGCGGTTCGGGGATCGTCTCCATCAATCCACTAGATACCTTGATCATCCCCAAACTAATCTTCTCGCGGTTCACTTCCATAACCAGATTGAGATCGCGAAACTGCTTTATCAATTCTAACTCCTTAACAATCATCGCAGAGATATGCAGGGTCTTCCGACTCAAAGTGTCTGCAACGACATTTGCTTTTCCAGGGTGTATAGCAAAGTGAAATCATAATCTTTGAGAAATTCCATCCAACGTCTCTGCCTCATGTTAAGTTCCTTCTGGTCGAACCGGTACTTCAAACTCTTGTGGTCACTGATGACATCAAACTTGTATCCATACAAGTAATGTCTCCAGATCTTCAGTGCAAAAATCACAGCAATTAATTCTAGGTTGTGCGTCGGGTAATTCCTCTCATGAGTCTTCAACTGGCGCGAAGCATACGCTACAACCTTCCGATGTTGCATAAGCACACATCCTAATCCCTGATGCGAAGCATCATAGTACACTTCGTAAGGTTCGTCTGGTTTGGGTAACACTAACACTAGTGAAGTTGTCAAACATCGTCTAGAAAATTTCCTCACATTTCTCAGTCCACGTGAACAGTTGGTCCTTCCTCGTAAGTTGAGTCTGCGGCGCAACAATCTTTGAGAATCCTTCGATGAATCTTTTGTAGTAACCAGCCAAACCAACGAAACTACGGATTTCTCTCCCATAGAAGTATTGCCTCCACTTTCGTCGGGTCGACGGCAATCCCTTCCTTCATAATCACGTGCCCTAAGAATTTGACTTCATCCAGCCAAAATTCACACTTAGACAGTTTTGCATACAACTCCTCCTTGTGAAGAATCTGTAAAACTTGTCGTAAGTGTTTCTCATGTTCTTCATGACTCTTAGAGTATATAAGTATATCGTCGATGAACAGGACAACGAATTTATCTAGAAACAGGCGAAAAATCCGGTTCATGTAGTCCATGAAGATAGCAGGTGCGTTCGTCACTCCAAAAGGCATCACGAGGTACTGATAGTGACCATAACGCATCCTAAATGCAGTCTTAGGTACGTCCTTGTTCTTTACTCTAATATGGTGATAACCAGATCTCAGGTCGATCTTTGAAAATACAGTAGCTCCTTGAAGTTGATCCATCAAATCATCTATGCGGGGTAGAGGATACTTGTTCTTGATCGTTATCTTGTTGAGTTGACGATAATCCACGCAGAGTCTCGAACTCCTTTCCTTCTTCTTCACCAATAACACCGGTGCTCCCCACGGGGACACACTTGGTCTCACGAACCGTTTTGACATCAGATCCTCTAGTTGGGACTTCAACTCGGCTAACTCCGTAGGTGACATCCTATAAGGAGCTATAGAGATCGGACCGGATCCCGGAACTAAGTCGATCGAAAACTCAATGTCCCTCATAGGTGGCAAACCTGGAACATCCTCGGGAAAAACTTCCGGAAAATCTTTCATAATCGGCACATCACTCAAGACAACGTCCCTCTCTATTTCTAAACAAGATAGAAGCATGTATTCCTGAGCTCCTTTTTTCAAAGAAGCTCTTACTTGGTTGGCAGTTAAAAATCCAGAAATCTCAGGGTTAGGAAAAACTAAGGTTCTATGTGCACAGTCTAAAAGGATATGGTTGGATGATAACCAATCCATGCCTAGGATCACATCCAATTGTGTCAAAGGCAAACATATTAAGTCAACAAGAAAGTTCCTATCATGAACAATAATAGGAAAATTAAAACATACAGTATTTACTATAGTAGGTTTAGCAGTTGGAGTAATGACAATCAAATCAAAAGGCAACGAAGAAACAGGCAAGTCCAATAGTCTTACACAATCCAAAGAGATAAACGAATGCGTAGCACCCGAATCAAATAGTACAGTTAGGAGATTACCAGCTATAATGCAACTACTTTGTATGAGATCATCCGATTTAGAAGCATCAGCGCCACTCATGGTATACACCCTTCCCCTTGCCGTTGGTCTAGCAGTCCGTACATTATTGACAGTCGGCTCGGACTTTGGTGTAGGACAATCCCTCGTGAAATGTCCTATCTTCCCGCATTGGAAACATAGAACTCCCTTTAGCTCACAGTTCTCCGTTGGATGTCCTTGTCTCCCACACTTGAAACATCTCTGAACTTGTCCTTGATTCTGGTCATTTCCACTCCTTCCACCATAGGCAGAGGCAATAGGACGATAAGATTGCTGTTTCTACTCTTGTTCTCTCTTTCTCTTCTCATCTTCTCGACTTTTCTGCACTTCTCCACCAAGGCTTGAAAGCTACGAATCTCCAGCGGTAGCATAGATTCCTTGATCTCGAAGCGCAAACCTCCATCGAACCTCTCGCATTTCCAGTCTTCATCAGGTTGGGCTTGGAAAAAGTGAAAATATTTGGCGAGCGATTGAAACTTCGCCGCATATTCCCCAACAGTCATGTCCCTCTGCTGCAGCCTTAGAAATTCCTGCTCTTTCTTGGTCCTAGCACTTTGGGGAAAGTACTTGTCCAAAAACTTGGTGTGAAATACTCCTCAAGTGATCTCTTGGTTGTTGGCTTCCAGCAATTGTCTGGTCCCTCCCCACCAATATTCTGCATCACCCAGAAATAGGAATATGGCATAGTCCACCTTCACTCCCTCGGGGCAGTGCAGAACAACAAAAATCTTCTCCACCTTTTGTAGCCATAAGTCAGCCTTTTCTGGGTCACAGTCTCTATGAAACTGTCGAGGGTCATGATGCCGAAAGTCAACTAAACCTCTGGCATCAGCAGCAAGATTAGCTCTTTGTTGATTCTGTTGGTTCTATTGAGCCATCGTAGCTGTTGGTTGAACAACAGCCACCGCCATATCAGCCATGGCCTGGATAGCCCGATTAATGCTGTCATCAGCAGTGCCGTGACCACCACCATCACTGGCGCTGGCATGACCTCCACCACGACCGCCTCTTAGATTCATGTTTCCCTACAAGGCAAACCAATCATACCTTAATAAGGAAACATAAGCTCGTATATCAAGTACTAGTGTGTCAACACACATTGCTTCAACAGAGAAACAATTCAAACAAAGTTCACACAGAGATCACACAACACAAACACAACAGACCTATTCCCCAAGGATTCCCGAAAGATTCGACCAGATCTGATACCACTAATGTAACAACCTCCTCGGGTGCTATGTACTCGAACTCAAAATGCAGAAAAACATCAAGAAAATAAAACGCTGGTTGCTTTCAGAAAATACTTTAATTAATTAACTACGTTCAAAATATGTGTCTAAAAATTTTCTTCATACATCAAGTAATTCAAACTCAAGACGAAGGAATAATTCTTATAGTACTCATCAACATTCAACATTCATAACTACATAATCATAACATAATTATGCCAAAGCATATCAGTTTCTTAGAAATATAGTTCCAACTCATAACATAAGTTCAGGTCTAATATATCACATTACAGACTCAAAACATTTGTTCAACATACATGCAGCAGATAATATAAGACTGCTTTAAAACTAAAACTCCTAAACTGGTCGGCTAAAAGTAGCCATTGGGATAGATCCCCCAAAGTTAGCTCCGAGTGCCAGAGGAATTCGGAGGGATCCTCTTTTCTACTCCTTCAAAAGACTACGTCATCTAAGTCCTCACGTGTCCGCGGGGACTTATGATCAACATCTGTACATGTATTCCAAAAACACAACAGGGTGTCCAACTTGTACAGGCAAAGGTAAGATACTCATTTTATAAGTTTATCACGATAGCCGCACAAGCGACAAACAACAAATACATCCACAAACAAATACAGTTGTAATAACAGATATTCATACAACATAAAATCTCAAACACCATCATGAGTTATAATAATGCATGACACTCCAATATCATCTTTCTAGTTCATGTACTCCGGAGATTTCTACTTCCCCTCATCGAGCGATAGGCCGCCAATACACCCGTAACACAATTGTTCTCATGAGTCGGCCTCTCAATTTAGGTCCGAACTCCAATTGTTCCAGGGTACCACGTCATAACCATATTCTGAATAGTCCAGTCTCTGATTGAGTTCATTTGTGTTGGGCAACCAATTTACCACGGCACGGGGTCGTGATGCCTCCGACTTGTGGAGTTTCGAACACAGAATGCCCCTATAGACCTAGTGGTCTTAACTGGCTCATATTCTCAACTACTTGAGTTATAGCTCGTTTTCAAGTGGCACACCTGTCGTTTCATGTATGTACACAGAAAGTTCCATTTTCTTTTACGTTCATTCTTTCTTGTCGAGGCATATAGCTCACAAATCGTTTTAAAGGACATAAAGCTCGTTCGTTCAAAACACAGGACATGAAGTCCGAGTGTACAATCCACAAAACACTAGCCCAATGTCTCGATCACTAGGTTTGCACATATCTCAAAAGAATCATCATTTTTCTTTCGGTATTATTTTCACAAAATAGCTTCTGGAAAACAAAACACAGTTTCATTGACTTGAACTAAGACATTTCTTTTTCAAAGAAAACATTTTCAGGGAAAAACTCTTCTTCGAAAACAAAGCCGTTTTTCTAAAGGGTCCACCTCTTGTGAAAACGCTATTTTGAAACAAAACACACTTTGTATTAACTTTCCTCAAACCACTTTTTCCTTTTCAAAAGGACCTAACTTTTCAAAAAGGAAAAGTTACTTTTCTTGATAAAGCAACATGTTTCCCAAGATTCCATTTTGATTTCAAAATCCGGTTTTCAATACTTTGATTTCGGTTTTCGAGTATTTTAATTTTCTTTCTCTAGTCATAGCCATTCCTATGCTCTTAACCAGTTCAGGATATATATATATATATATATACACCAATCTCAAATCAACATAACCAATATATCTCATTCAAGGCATCCATGCCACAATTCATATTCAATAATCAATCATGTACACAACACAACTTTCAACCCTAACACATCAGTCAACCAATTGCCATGAGGCTACCAAACCTAATAAATAAATACCTCCCTTTACCTCTCTAAGTTTCTAATCAATTCCCGAACGGTTCTCGGCTCCGATTCCGGTTTTGTCCGCGTCGCCTAAAACAATCAACACATCATTCAATTTACAACAACAATGAATACAAAATAACAACATCAAAACATAATTTTCCTCCCCCAAAATTGGTCTAAGGTTCGGCCAACATTTGTAAAAAGTGCTAGGGGTTTCATTTGGTTTCAATCTTTTGGATGGTTGCTTCTTAAGCATGGTTAACACTAATACAAGTCCTATTACCCCAAAATTTGAAACAAAATTCATGGTTCTACACACTTATAGATTTCGGCCATGAAAAGAAAAATAGGCTAGAAATTGATTTGGTTTTCCAATCACTTGGAATCAAATATTAAAGGAAAGGAAAGGATGGAATCAAGTGTCATAGAACAAAAATTGAAGAAATCCACTATTCCCCCAATTTTCTAGGGTTCCGCCCTATCAAATTAAATTGGCTAGGATGAGAGTTTGATCAAATACTCGTGGATTGAGGTAGAAGGTGATGAAGCTAGTTCAAAGAAATTGGTTTCACATTAAAAAGATTTTTCTACAATTTTCGAGGAATTTTTGAAATTTGGATCATAAACTTGAAATCTATGAAATCAATATTTCAAACTTGAGATAGGAAGAGATTCATGAGGCTTAAGGATTCTAGAAGTGATCTTACCAATTGAATGATGAAGATTGATCAAGAATCAAGTTTTTCTCTCAATGATTCAAGCTTTTTCTCTTAAGAAAAATGGAGGTTTGGTTCAAGGAAGAAGATGAAGTGTGAAAGTGAAGTGAAGAAGCTCTCCAAGGGCTGTCTTATGTGTGGGAGGGGTAGGCTGAATGGGCCAAAAATTGGATCACTTAAGGGCATTTTGGTCTTTTCTTTCAAGGAATAAAATGTCATTTAGGAAAAGGTCGGGGGTATTTTGGTCTTTTCACGTCCAGATATTTTCAAACGTCATGATGACTCTGGAACGCTTTCTCATGTGAGGTGACTTGATGTGACATCAACATTACCCGTTAGCGGGTCCCGGTAAATCCATATGCAGCTCCGTTCTTCACCCGATTGAAGATTTCGTTCGAACAAAAGTCAGGAAGTGATTTTTTTCAAATTTAACGAAAACGTAGGAAATTAAATTCTAAGACTTATTATCACGTTCACGGTTCAAACCGAGGTCTCCTGAGCAGTAAAATCCTACTGTCAGTGTAAAAACGCAGACCAGGCTCCGTTTGAGTTTTCAGCTCAAAATTTAATCGTAGCTTTATACGATAGCGTTGAGCATGAATTTGGTCTCGGTTTATTTTATTTCATTTTCTAATCCCTCAAATAAAATATAAAATTAATTATTCTACTTATTGATATATAAAAGCAGTGAAAAATCGGGGTGTTACAGTTTTACTCAAGGATTCTCCTTTTCTGTAAATCTTTAGCTTAGATACAACTACCAAGGACACTTTTCTATGAATCTCCAAACTCATACTATCAATCTTAACTACAGACATTGATCATTACCCTAGATCTCCTAACTAATAGCCTGCCTCGACCAATACTTGACTTATGATATTTGTCTCACTTACTGTCATTGATCTTAAAGGTTCACATCTTATCAGCCATAACTATATCCCAAAAAAACTCTCTTCACTTCTTGTCTATACTGTTAAAATAATTGTTGCAGTAAATACTATACTTACTCCCAACCCCCTTCCAAGGATAATTCGTTTTTTTTTTTCTTGCTTGTCCACTCGAGCTGAAGGTGATCAATTGAACTTAGTCTCCACTCGGTCCTTGAAGATTAAGAAAAGAAATTTTCAACAATGGAAACTTTCTTGGTCTTACTCTCAGAAGAAAGTATATAGAAGAATTTTACCACTCTTAAAATAATACAAGAATATCCAGTATGTAAAAAAATTCTTCAGTAGGTTCGTGAGTGTAAAAATGCATAGCTAATACATGTTTACAACCATGACTCTAATAAAGTCTCTTCTTTCACAAGAACCTTCCAATGGATTAGGAAATCAAAAGATGAATAGTCTAGCCAAG
Organism: Ammopiptanthus mongolicus; assembly: GCA_039655645.1. Classification (NCBI taxonomy): domain Eukaryota; kingdom Viridiplantae; phylum Streptophyta; class Magnoliopsida; order Fabales; family Fabaceae; genus Ammopiptanthus; species Ammopiptanthus mongolicus. The sequence continues at coordinate 41,418,968 of CM077345.1, forward strand.
AATCAGACTGGATCACATTTACCAAAAGTAAAGGTGATTAGACTAAGTTTCATCAAGAAACTTCCAATGTCAAGAAGTTGTTTGTGTTACAACTCAAGAAATAGTCATAACAAATCTTTCGATGAAATGATATGAAAATCTTTAGAACAAAGGATGCTATTAAACCAATCCACTCAAATGTCTAATGCACTGAGGATCATGTAGGAGTGTGAGTACAAATGCTCGTTTGGGATCACATGCCCTAAGAATTTCACTACCATCGAGTCAGAATTCACACTTAAGTAACTTCGCGACAACTCTTCTCACGTAGGATCCGTAACACCTGACACAGAGTTTCCTCATACTCCTCGTGACTCTTAGAGTAAACGAGAACCTTGCCGATGATGACGAATTAATCAAAAACGGACGAAAATTCCATTTCATGTAGCCTAACGCGGATAGCTTTGTAGGTGATATTCTACACAAAGCGATGGAAATTTGACTGAATCTAGAAACTAGATCAATCGAAAACTCAATATCCTTTGCAAACACAAACTTGGAACATTTTTAGAAAAACCCCCTAAAAAATCTTCCACGACAGGCACCTCATTCAAATCTCTGACACAATCCCAAAAGGATAAACGACGTGTCAACATGAATACAAGTACCATTTACTAAACATGAGTTCTTACAAGGCCTCAACCCGATTAGAACCCATCAAAACATACGTACTTGTGTGTCAAGACACATTGTTTCGACAAGGAAACAATTCAACAAGGTTCTACTCTTTTGGAGAAATAAAATTAACCTTAGAAACTTATCACCAGCCTTATGCTCATCCATCAACTATCGGTAAAAGTCATTCCCTCTTTTACTTACATGCTAGTCCATCATTCTCTACTACTAACCCTTCACTAAAGACTTACTTCCATTTTTACTTCTAAACATTGCTTTAGTGATCAAGCACTTAAGTTAAATTTCATTATTATATCAAACACTTAAACTAATTCTCATTCCATTACTACATGTTTCAATCTCATCAACAAACTCTAATGCACTTTAAATGTCAATAAGCTCACTTAAGAATTCTAATATCTAAGTGAAAATCCAAACTTTCATTTTTTTCAAATTATCAAATCTTAGGCCTTACTACACTTCCATTGTTCTACCGAGATTCTATTCCAGTTTCTCAACTCTATTAGCGAATATGTCGTTGTCTTGCCATTCCTTTGATCGTTTACTAGCTACCTATGCATCCACTATAAAAAAATTTTGGTATTCTTCTACCTGTCTAAGGCACACTCATTCTTCGGAAAACTTTTCCAACAATCAAACTTCCTTCCCAGATAAGGGAGTCTTCACTTACATGATAGCTAAGAGTCTAACATCCTTGACTCATAAGGTAAAGGTCATACTTAAATTTATTAGCTAGAACTGACTGAGGGGTTGCCTCAAAGCTTACCTTAGACGTCACCTCTCAATGACTCGGATAACTCTTCTATAAAAGTCTTAACACTTCTTAATCATCGGATCCAGCCAATCCAATTTGTTGTATTCCACAAGGAACAAGTCATCACGGACTGTTCTTACTTCTACTAACCTCTGTCAAAACAAAACACAGAGTAAACACAGCAAAAACATCATGAATCCATAACCTAGATCCCAAAAGAGATCGCCCATCTCGGATACCACTATTGTAACACCCTGGTGTCACATTTCGTATCCCAAATATTTTTTTTAGGTTAATTAAAATTTTTTCCGGAAATAACTCAATAGAGTAGTTGCAAAAATCTGATACTAAAGTAAAACTTCAACAACCAGATGAAAACAAATTGAAACTCATCATTTATAACAATAATTGAACTTCGCCATAAGGCGTACATCTTTTCAATCTCTTAATACACAACATAATCAGTCACAGACAGTCGAAAGACCGGACTTAAACATCAAAAAAATCCTAAGAGCTGGTCTAATAAAAAGTACTCTAAGGACAAGAGAGCATGTAACACCCTGACTTTTTACTGCTTTTAAGATCAGTAAATTATATAAACGATGTTTATATTTTATCTGAGGTTTAGAAAATGAATTTAAATAAAACAAGCCTATAGTTATACTCTACGTTATCGTAGGGAGCTATGATTAAATTTTGGGTTGAAAATTCAGACGAAGCCCGGTCTGCGTTTTCACTGACAGTAAGATTTTACTGATCAAAAAACCTAATTTTGACTCGTGAACGAAATAGTTAGGTTTTATATCTCGTTTCGAACAATATCGGCGATTTTGAAATTTTTCAAAAAAATAAGTTCTTACGACTTTCTCGGGCGAAAAACCTAAATCGGGAAATCGACGGAATCGAGAACGGACGCGTGGGGACAAAACCGGACACCAGATGAGGGACATGAGTCACCAGAGCAGGGTGAATCAGAGGGTGAGTCACCATCATGACAAACCAACGTCATCATTACGATTCTACAAATATCAGAGATATTTAACGTGAGAAAAGACCGTTTTGCCCCTTGGAACTGACGAAATTACATTTTTACCTTGTGTCTCATCACGATCATCATTACTTCTCCAAAATATCTAGATATTTTGGTGACTTTGGAGGTGAAAAGACCAAAATGCCTTTAACCTTTTATCTTAATTCCAATTTTGTCCCTAGGTGAAATGACTATTTTGCCCTTAAGTGAAAAAAATTTGGACTTCCTTGTCCCTCCCTTCACCCCACGCCTAAGTGCTTCATGAAGCCACACTTCCATCATTTTCTCACCTTCACCATTTTCTCTTAAGTTTCCTTTCATTTTCAAGTTGAAAACCTTAACCATTTTGGTGAAGGAAAGTGTTAATCTTGCTCACTATCATCGCTCAAAGAGGTAAGCTGTGACACCCTAAATCCGGTATCACATGGTGACCCAAAACAACATAAAGCATGAAATAAAATTTGCTGGTTACTGTCAGAAATCATATTTTCTTTACTCCGTTCTTTCTTTATTTGAAAAATAAAAATTTTTCTTCATACAACACTAAAGAAACATATACTCAAGATATTCATCGACCTCAGTCGTATAAGTATATATATACATCATCAGTTAACAACATACATAGTGGACCTTAGATAACTCGTCCGTCTTCAAAAGATAAACTAACAGAAGTAAACACTACAAGTCTACGAACTAGGTAGCGATAGTCTGGAAACCATACCTCCAAAAACCCTGGCCATCAGTCGCCACTAACAAACTATCCAAGAAAACACTACCTCAAAAGAAACCCTAAGCTGATCCGACAACTAGTACCTAGCATACATCGTACTAATGAGACTGGGTCTCGTCTTCAAGCATTCATACCTCTTCGTCGTCAACCTCAAGCACTCAAGCTATAGGGTCCCGAAGTGACTCAGAGGACTGTTGATAAAACATGTATCCAAAAACACAACAGGGTGTCCAACATGTACATGCAAGGGTGAGAAACCAATATATGAATTCATAATATGACAACTACATACTTCAAGCACAAACAGCCAGTTTATATATAAGCATCAACCAACATATTTGAACATGATAAACATATCACAGAATATCATAATAATGTGATAAATCACCAGGGTCTCATGCCTAACAGACATTGTTATTTTCAAAACGTATGCATGGCACTTCCACATATATCATCTACAATTTAATTCTTAATTTCTGGAAATACCATCACCTTTCAAAGAGTGGATGAGGCTCACAAATCATTGGCCCTCAGGCAACAATGACTAGCACCAACATGCTAAAGAGAAGTACATGAATCACATGAAACTACGCGATTCTCACATGGGGCGCAATCAGAGGTACTTAACAAATCGTAATCAGGTCATACTATATTGTCCAACTCAAGGCATAATACGTTCCCCGAACACGTATGATACCATTGTCCATCAAGGCACAATGATACACAATGACATAAGTCATCCCCAGGTTTCCTTACCATCAAGGTCCCCTCATTTCAAATGGCACGTCCTCCATAAAAACATATGCATGAGAAAACCTTTGTTTTCGTCTATTTATCTTTGTCGTATCATTATTTCCTTGTTGAAGCTCAAAGCTATCAACCACCACAACTTTTTGACTCTCAAGTCTTTATAACATTTCTCAAAAGGTGGACACACATTCCAAAATCCAGAAAGGGACACACAGTTTGAAACAGCTCGAACCCAAAAACCATCAACCGATGCACCAGTCTCAGAGTTTAGGTTCTAGATCACACAACTCATCCACAAGCCTACAGGACCACAAAGATTGTCCCCAAGCTTACAGGACCACTTACCTAACACGGATCCTTGATCCACGTGTTCTATAGAACACTAGAACCCCGACGTCTCGGTTTCTAGGTTCAAATCAAAAACAACCATTTCTTTTTGAAAACCAAAAACCAAAACCCATATCTCCGAAGCTTACACAAAGCCTCCGGGATCGATTTTCCATAAAAACAACTCTTGGTCAAAAACCACATTTTCTTTTGAAGTACTTTGGTAAACCACAACACTTTGAAATACGGTTCGTGAAAAACCCTTTTACTTGGATAAAACCATTTATTTGAAAACTAGATTTTCTTGAAAACACTTTTACTTGAAATGATTCGTTTTATTACTTTAAAAATGGTCGATGTCTCCAAAACGTACTTTTTACTTCAAAACCTTACTTTTCTTGAACTAAAGATATTTTTCTCCTTTTCCCCTTTATATCAAACATATCTCAATAAAGTATATTTTATTTTCTTTATTCCCAAAAGAGATCCATCCCATTTGTTTTCCCAAAATTCTTTTAAAGCTCTTTTTGCCTTTTATTCATTTACTTTACGTCCCAAGCTTTTTGCAACTTTTAAATTTACTCGACGTTGAATCCTAACCGATGTTAGGTCCCTTAGCATAACAAGCATAAATAACACCATCCACCATAATTAAGCATAACAAAGCAAAATCATGCATAATCAGGCATAACCAAATATGAGCAAGCATAAATAAATCACTCCACATCAATACAGCACATTAAACATATTACAAACCATATACACAAATGCAGAACGCAGCTGTCGGAAATTGAATTCCTCAGCTGTATCCTGTTACCCATTGAAGTTATCCTCCGAGCAAAATTCGTCCGATCGGCCCGCGAATTCTCCTGATTCCTCGTCCGATTACTCAAACACAACTACATACACACAATCAATCCAAACATCAATATTACACAACATAATTTTCCTCATTCCCCTCTACCTAGGGTTCAACCATAGCGTCCTAAAATTAGCTAGGGATGTCTAAAATTTTTTATCTCTTGGATGAAGGATCTATGGGTACTCCTAACACAAAAACAAGTCTCTATACGCAAACTTGAATAAAAAATCCTTTGTTTCCCCAAATGGTAGGTTCAGCCACCCTTTAACAAAATATGTTAGGGAGGTTTCTTGATTACACACTTTTGGATTCAAAGACCTCTAAGTGTTATAGAACAAAATCAACATTTCTTCCACAAAAATTGAACCAAACTCCATTGATTCAACAAAAAGGGGAATTTGGCCACCCTATACTCATATGGGTTAGAGAGCTATTTTGGTTACAAGCTCTTGGATTATGAGAGAGGGCAATGACAATAGCTCATAGAAATTGGTTTGACATTAAAAGGATTTTTCTACAATTTCATATGAATTTATGAAGTTTAAGCTTCAAACTTAAACATAGCTTGAAAATGGAGTTTTCAATGGAAGAAACATGAAGATTGAGAGCTCAAGAATGAGTCTTTACCTCTTAGAAGATGAAGGTGAGTCAAGTGATCAACTTTGCTTCTCAAAGTTCTTGAAGAATCCTTAAGAAAATTTGAGAGAAAGTGAAGGATGAAGGATGAGTTAGAGAGAAAAAATGGTGAAGTGTTTTTGCCATAGAGGGGGCATGGGATATATGATGAGGAGGGACAAGGATGTCCAAATTTTCTCACATAATGGTTGAAGGGTCATTTCACACAAGGACAAAATGGTAATTGTGAAAAAGGTCAGGGATATTTTGGTCTTTTCGCGTCCAGATATTTTCAAACGTCATCATGACATTGGCACGCCTTCCTAGGTGATGTGACTTGAAGATTATCCGTTAGCACGTCATCATGACAGCTCCGTTCGTCACCCGGTTTGAGGTTTCGCTCGTATAACTTATATTACTCCGCTTTTTAGTGCGGAAAACCAATTTTAGCAAAATTGTAGGAAATTCGATTCTAAGCCTAAATGCCTTGTTCACGAGTCAAAATTAGGTCTTCCGAGTAGTAAAATACTACTGTCAGTGAAAAACACAAACTGGGCTCCGTCTGAGTTTTTGACCCAAAATTTAACCATAACTTCCTACGATACCGTACAGCGTGACTATGGTCTCAGTTTATTTTAATGCACTCTCTAGACCCTCCGAAAAAATACAAACTCATATATACAGTTTATTGACCTTAGAAGGCTTGAAAAATCGGGGTGTTACATAAGATTACTCTCTTTGATCCATAAACTTCATCATTCTTCTCTTAATTCTTGTTTTCAAGCCATGATTCAATGGGTTTCAACTTCTAAGTTCAAACTTCATAAATCTCTAGAAAATCATAGAAAAATCCTTTTAATGTGAAATCAATTTCTATGATCTAGTATCATCATCCTCTATCACAATCCAAAGCATGAAATCAAATAACATGCCTAGCCTATTTATCTAGGAGAGGCCGAACCCTAAGACTTTTGGGGGAAAATGAGTTTGCTTCAATTTTTGTGAAATGATACTTGATTTCATCTCTTTTATTCCTATGATCATTGAATCCAAGTGATTAGAAAACCAAATCATACTCTAAGCTATTTTTCTCAATGATGGCCGAACCCTACCCTTGTTGGTTGAAGGGGTTTTGGTTCAAATCTTTGGTAAGTGATTATGGATTATGCCTTTGTCATACTGAAAGATCATTAATCCAAGAGTTAGAAATTTTTAGACACCTCTAGCCTATTTTTCTAAAAAGGGCCGAACCCTAGTTCATATGAACTAGATGGGTTTTGAATGGATTGTATTAATTTCTGGTTGTGGTTTGTTGTGAAGGATCAAACGGTATTTGATTATTCAAAATCGTGTACGGTTGCCAGTTGCAGAGCCGCAGTCAAAGTTGCACGAGAAGCACGCGGGAAAACTGTTCAGGTGGGGGAAAGAACCACAATATCGTCGGGGAGGCAAGAATAAAATAATTTATATTGATATGCGTAGGGCGACCTAAACCCTACTAGTGGTCGAGTGACAGATAGGTTGATTTTATGATATCTCGAGGTTGTATGTTGTGTGTTAGTATGCTTAATATGATATATGCGATATGTATGTTGTGCTTAGTAACATGCCTATGATTACTTGCATATTTACCTATGAGTTGATGAGTTGGTATGCTTAAATGAGTAGATATGATGAATATGATTTTAGTTGCTTTGATATGATGTTGTGATTACCGTTGTATGAGTAGAGATAGGCAGCAATTTCTGATAAGTTGGGAGATGATTGTGTGGTGAGAATTTCGAGGATATATATATGTTGTAGTGATCAACCTAGAGATTCTGTTGATAGAATTATGTTGAGATATAAAGTTGATTCCCGGTTAAGCCGAAGAAAGTTGGTCGTAGTTGTATACAAGTTGTGGTTGAGACATTAAGTTGTTGATCCCGAGATGAATCGGTGAGGTTCATGCTGCATCGTTGTTGTTCATCACTGTGTTGACGTATGGTCGATCGAACTTGCCTGCGGGGAGATGATTGTACCCACAAGTTGAGTTGTTAACGGGCGAATGTCCCGACCTGGCCTGCGGGCGGGGGGATATGTCGTTATCGTAAGTTGCGTTTTTGACGGGCGAATGTTCCAACCTAGCCTATGGGTGGGGGAATATGTCGTACCTATGAGACAAGTTGAGCCTGCGGGCTGTTGGCTAAACCATTCATTACGGGGGGTGGCATAGTGATGAACGGGACATCTTGATCTGTTGGGGATGTCGCGTCGTGATTGCGTCCATATAGTCGTTAGTTGCATGAGTGTGAGAGACAGTAGCTAAGAGAGAAGAAGAACTTGGGAGATGATTGCTTGATACTGTTGTGCTATTGTATGTCGCTATCTTTATAGCTTATTTTATAATTGTTTCCCTATTTATGATGTATTGTTGTTTCTTATCCCCATATTTCTCTATGTCGTATTTTATTCATTCTCGATCGCACGAGAAGATCCTATCGAGGAATTGCCAGAGGAGATTGATGGCATACCTATTGAACCTGATGTTGGTGGGAGAGCCTCGGATCCCAGTGCTGGGAGACTTTGAGCTGCTCTATGCAGAAGACGATCGTCTCTGGGAGATTGACTACTCTCAGCGAAGAGTAGTGTATAAGGGCCCGACTACCGTATACATTCGATCTTCGGTTGGGAGCTCTCGTTATTCTCGTCAGAGTTGTGGTTGGGTAGACAGTCTTAGTTTTGTTATGGCCAGTACATGGGTTTGAGCGAAATGTATTTTCGGGGCCAGGAGAGGAAGTCTTATGTACTTTATTTTGTTGCCATGCTTTCAGTTACATATGTTACTAGTTGCATACTCTGAGATAGTTGACGTGGTTGTAGGCTCTACTGATAGAGCCAATACTTTTTATGTATGAAATATATAGTTGTGGTATCATTGTTGGTTGTTTTAATATTTCCTCATTTTTATTTAATCACGCTACGCTGTAACGTTATGAAGTTGAGTTTGTGTTACTAATGGGACCTCCGAGAAGGGGATGTCTCAGAGCATACTACCTAACATACATCGTACAAATGAGACTGGGGTCTCGTCGTCAATAGTCCACACATCTTCGTCGTCTACTTCAAGAAAGCTCAAGCTATAGGGTCCTGAAATGACCTAGAGGACCGTTGAGAAACATCTGGTCACGTATCCAAAAACACAATAGTGTGTCCAACATGTACAGGCAAGGGTGAGATACTCGTTCACATGTTTATCGCAATAGCCACACAAGTAAAACAAAATACAATTAATACATCGATATACAACACAATCATGCTATAGAATATTAACATTCAATATAATATCACAACAAGATAATCTCATTCTATGGGATCACACCCACTCATTAAGATAAGTTAAAATAATGCATGAGACTTCAATCAACTTTCTACTTCATATTCTCCGGAGATTCCAAACTTCCCTTTATCGAGCGATAGGCCGTGAATATTCCCATAACACAATTGTCCTCATGAGTCGGCCTCTCAATTTAGGTCTGATCTCCAATTGTTCAAGGGTATCACGTCACAACCATATCATGAATAGTTCAGCGTCTGATCAAGTTCATCCGTGTTTGGCAGCCGATTACCACGGCATGGGGTCGCGATGCCTCCGGCCTCTTGTGGAGTCTCGAACACAAGATGCCCCTATAGACCTAGTGGTCTTAACTGGCTCATATTCTCAACCACTTGGATTGTAGCTCGTTTTCCAATGGCACGTCGGCCAACTCATGTATGTAACTCATGTTTTTTTTTCGTTCGTTCATTCTTGTCAAGGCACATAGCCTACGACTCTTTTTAAAGGACATTTAGCCCATTCATTCAAAATACAGGACACGTAGTCCAAGTTCACAATCCACAAAGTACTAGGCCGACGTCACAGACACTAGACTCGCATATAGGACACTAAGTCCGTTCATTTGAAAACACAGGACACACAATCCAGGTGCTCAATACACAGAACTCTAGCCCGACGTCTCGGTCACTAGGTTCACGTGCTTCATAGCGTGATCGAGTAATCACCAGTTTCATCAAAGTTTTGTTTTCATTGATCAAAACTTGAAAACAAAACTCAAGAACTCTTTGGTACAGACCTAAAATCATTTTCGCTCAAAACTTATTTCCACAAAATCTTTTCTTTGCAAAGCTATTTTTAAAAGCTTAAATCCTCAAAATTCATTTTAAAAAGGATTTTGACTGGAAAATCCTTTTCTAAAGGTTCCATCATTTAAAACATTTTTCTAAATATTTTCATTGGAGCAGACTTTTTTTGAAAGGGACCTTTTCTTTTTGATAGGTCAAATACTTTGAGATGGTTCTTCCTATGACAAAAACTAAAATATTTTTCAAGGCTTTCTTTTCGTAAGGCATGTTTAGAAAATAATGATAAAGCAACTTTTCACTATTCTCTTCTCCAACTCTCAACTTCCTAAGTCTTATTCGAAATTTCTTTTGAGTTCTTAACTTAGTGGCCTTTTAGTAAAATTGGTCATTATACCATTTAACTTAAAAGCTTTTCATCTTTAAACCAAAACATCTTTAAATCTTTGATTAAGACTTTTAAGCAGCTTAATCTTCATTATCAAGCTATAGCCGATGCTATGCTCTCAACCAATCTAGTCAAAAAATCACAATTCAATATATAAATATATAGTCATCAAATCTCAAAACCAACATCATACATAGATCTCATCCAAGGCAATAACGCCACAATTCATGCTTCAATATCCAATCACATATTCACCAAATAAATCAAGCATATACATCACAAGAGAATTGTAACACCCATTCTCAGTGTCACATTTCGTATCCCAAATTTTCTTTTTCGGTTAATTAAAACCTTTTCGAAAATACTCATTAGACTAGTTGCAGAAATCTGGTACCAATTGAAAATTTTAATAACAGCTGAAAAACAAATTCAAACTCATCATCTATAAAACTTATTCAACTTCGCCATAAGGCGTACATCATTTCAATCTCTTAATACATATCATACTGAGTCACGGTCAAAAGACCTGACTTAAACGTAAAATATCCTAAGAACTGGTATAATAAAACTCTAAGAACAATAAAGCATACTACCTAGCATGCATCGCCCCAATGAGACTAGGCCTCATCATCAACAGTCCAACCGTCTTCGTCGTCGACACCAAGGAACTCAGCTACAGGGTTCCGCAGTGATCCAGAGGACCGTTGGAAAATATCTGTACATGTATCCAAAAACACAACAGGGTGTCCAACATGTACAGGCAAGGGTGAGATACTCGTTCACAAGTTTATTGTAATAGCCACACAAGAAAAGCAGCATACAATAATGCATCGATATACAACACAGTCATGCTATAGAATATCAATATTCAACATCATATCATAACAAGATAATCTCACTATGTGGGATCACACCCATTCATCAAGATAAGTCAAAAGAATGCGTGAGACTTCAATTCAACTTCTAATTCATGTTCTCCGGAGATTCCTAACTTCCCTTCATCGAGTAATAGGCCGCGAATACTCCCATAACGCAATTGTTCTCATGAGTCAGCCTCTCAATTTAGGTCCGAACTCCAATTGTTCTGGGGTACCACGTCACAACCATATGATGAATAGTCCAGTCTTTGATCAAGTTCATCTGTGTTGGGCAGCCGATTACCACGGCACGGGGTCGAGATGCCTCCGGCCTCCTATTGAGTCTCGAACACGGGATGCCCCTATAGAGCTAGTGATCTTAACTGACTCATATTCTCAACTACCTGATTTGTAGCTCGTTTCAAATGGCACGTCGGCCAACTCATGCATGTATGCAGAAGGTTTTCTGTTTTCTTTTTCTGTCAAGGCACACAGCTCATGGCACGTTTTAAACGACATATAGCCAGTTCATTCAAATTTCTGGACACATAGTCCAAGTTCTTAATTCACGTAGTAGTAGGCCGACGTCGTGGACTAGACTTGGATATAGGACACAAAGTCCGTTCATTTTTCAAAACACAGGACACGTAGTCCGAGTGCTCAATTTACAGAACACTAGCCCGATGTCTCGGTCACTAGGTTCATGTGCTTCACATGCGTGAAGGGGTAATCACCAGTTTTATCAAATTTTATTTTCTTAGTTCAAATCTTGAAAGCAAAACTCAAAATCTCTTTGGTATAAACCAAAACTTGTTTTTGCTCTAAAACTTGTTTTCCACAAAACTTCTCTTTACAAACCATTCTCAAAGTCTCAAATCCGAATGATTCATTTTCAAAGGATTTTGGCTTTAAATGCCTTTTCTAAAGGTTCCATTGTTTTAAATTATTTTTTAAAAATTGTTATCGGAGCAAACTATCATTAAGAAACATTTTCGTTTTGGAAAGTCAAATACTTTCAGAAGGTTCTTTCTTTGACAAACTAGATATTTTTCAAGGTTTTCATTCTTTGTACAACATGTTTAGAAAATAATGATAAAACAACTTTTCACTATTTTCCCCACTAACTCTCAATTTCTTAAGTCTTGTTCGAAATTCCTCTTGAGTTCTTAGCTTAGTAGCTTTTTAGTAAAATTGGTCATTATGCCGTTTAACTTAAAAGCTTCTCATATCTCAAACCAAAACATTTCCAAATCATTGATTAAGACTTTTAGGTAGCTGAATCTTCATTATTGAGCTATAGCCAATGCTATGCTCTTAACCAATCCAGAATATAAATATATATCTATATATACATATCAAGTCTCCATTCAACATCCCAAGTCTATATCATCCAAGGCATCATTGATATTCAAATATCCAAGTATATACTTCATAAAATAAATCGAGTACATACACTACTCATAACATATCTTCAAGCATCAATCACATAATCACTAGATCAATCAAGCTTATGGGCCACATAATGCATCAACTAGGAAAATCATCAGTATCACATCATAGTTACAATCATCCAACAAAATCCCATGACGCTATCAAACTTATTGGAGTTAATCTCCCTTTACCTCTTGAAGTTATCCTCCGAAGGAAAATTCGCCTGATCGGTTCGCGAATTCTCACGATTTCTCGTCCGAATACCCGACAACAACTACACTCACACAACCAATCCAATCATCAACATTTAACAACATAATTTCCCTAATCCCTTAGAAGCTAGGTTTAGCCATAGGGTCCCAAAAATAAGATGTCTAAAAATAACTATCTCTTGGAGGAAGGATCCCTTGGTAACCTTAACACCAAATCAAGTCTTAATTTTGAAACTTGAATCAAAATCTCATGTTTTCCCCAATTTGGTGGTTCGGCCATCCTATGATTAAATAGGCTAGGGAAGTTTTTTGATCACATACTTTTGGATTCAAGGCTTTCTAAGTGTGATAGAACCTAATCACTAGTTCTTAGACATAAATTGGAACAAAACTCCATTGATTCAAAAAGAGGAGGATTCGGCCATCTATACCCATATGGGTTAGACAGCTCCTTTGGTTACAAGCTCTTGGATTATGGAAGAGGATGATGCAACTAGCTCATAGAAATTGGTTTGACATTAAAAGGATTTTTCTACAATTTTCTAGAAATTTTTGAAATTTGAACCTAGAACTTGAAATCTGCTTGAATCATGGTTTTCAAACATGAATTAAGAGAAGATTCATGAGGTTTAAGGATCAAAGAAGTGATCTTACCTCTTGGAGTGATGAAAATGAGTAGGAATCCACACTTGATTCACCAAAAATGGTTAGAGATCAAGCTTGAAAATGGAGAGAAAGTTGAGAAGAAAATGGTGTTAGGAGAAAAATGGTGGATGGGGCTGCCAAGGCTGGTCTATTTCGTGGGGGAGGAAAAGTCCAAGATTTGTCCACTTAAGGGCAAAATGGTCTTTTCACCTTAGGACAAAAATGTCATTAAGAAAAAGGTCAGGGGCATTTTGGTCATTTCGCGTCCCGATACTTCTAAAACCATCATGACTCCGGCATGCTTCCCAATGTGATTTGACTTGATGTGACACTGATTTTATCCGTTAGCGGGTCCCGATAAAGCCATTTACAGCTCCGTTCGCCTCCCGGTTCGAGTTTTTGCCCGAATAGTTTATATTATTTTCACTTTTTAAGGTCAAGAACCAATTTTATCAAAGTTGTAGAGAATGGAATTCTAAGCCTAAATGTCTCGTCCACGAGTCAAAATTAGGTTTTTATAGTAGTAGAATACTACGGTTAGTGAAAAACGCAGACTGAGCTCCGTCTAAGTTTTTTGCCCAAAATTTAATCGTAGCTCCCTACAATAGCGTGGAGCATGAATATGGTCTCGGTTTATTTTACTTCATTTTCTAAAACCTCGAATAAAATACAAACTTAATTATACAACTTACTGATTTATAGAAGCAGTGGAAATCGGGGTGTTACATTACTATCCCTCTAAAAAAAAAAAATTTCCTCAAAATTTTGCGACTCAAAACTGGACAGGATCCTCTTAATCCCCAGGTTCCACATCTTATCCACCACACCGTACCTTAACAAAAATCCCATCACTTCTCGTCTATGCTACTCATAGGATGTTCATAGTTAGATTACTACACTTACTCCCAACCAGTCCTTCAAGGATCGAAACATTTTCTTGCTCGTCCACTTGAGTTGAGGGCAATCATTTGAACTTAGTCGCTACTCGGTCCTTGAAGATTAAGGAAAGAAATCTTTCAACAAAAGAAACTTTCAACAGAGGAAATTTTCTTGGTCTTACTCTCATAGGAACGTATATAGAAGGATTTTACCACTCGGAAACGAATACAAGAATATCCAGTATGTAAAAAGATTCTTCAGTAGGCTCGTGAGTGTAAAAATGCATAGTTAATACATGTTTACGACCGTGACTCTAATAAAGTCTCTTCTTTCATAAGAACCTTCCAATAGATCAGGGAATCAAAAGATGGACAGTATGGTCAAAAATTAGACTGGGTCACAGTTACTAAAAGTAAAAGTGATTAGACTAAGTTTCATCAAGAAACCGCCAGTGTCGAGATTTCATCTATGTTACAACTCTAGAAATAGTCGTAACAAATCTTTTGATATAATGACATGAAAATGTCCAAGCCAAAGGTTACTATTAACCAATCCACGCAAATGTGTAATACATGGGAGTGTGAGTACAAAGGCAAGTCCGGGATCGCATACCCTCAGAATTTTTACCACCACCGAGTCAAACTCGTACTTAAGTAACTTCCATGACAACTCTTCTCGCGTAGGGTCCGTAACACTTGATGCAGAGTTTCCTCATGTTCCTCGTGACTCTTAGAGTAAACGAGAACATTACCGATGATGACGAATTTAACAAGAACCAAACGAAATTCCATTTCATGCTGTCCAACTCGGCCAAATTTGTAGGCGATATCTGTAACATCCTAAAATTTTAATATAATTAATTTGATAAAAGACTAATTTATTAAAAGGTATATTGTAGATCAATTTAATTAAAAAGTGAACAAATGAGACAAATGGAAAATTAAGGAAAAAAGAAACACAACAAAAGACAAGGGAGGGTTTCACGTTGTTAACCAATTGGAGATATTGGTTAAAGCCAAATTCAAATTGTCGCACGGTGAAACAACCTTGAGAATTCCATTTGGAATTCCTAGATGCAATATATATATATATATATATATATATATATATATATATATATATATATATATATGGATAAAAATTAAAGTAATATAGCGGCCCCCACCTATATTAAAATGTTTTGAAAGATAGAAACAAACCTATCTAAAAATCACGTGCAGCATATTCAGGTTTTTCTTTTGATATATATATAAAATAAAACGGGTTGCAATTAGAAAAGTGCCACATGATACAACCTGCAATTGATGTGAGATTGAGAAAAGAAGGTAGTGTCAGAGCAACTAAAAGATAGAAATCTATGTTTCTAGCATCGCCGAACATCAAAAAAAGGTTCAGGAGTGTTGTTTGCAGTGCGAGGCGTAGAGCCGCGTAGATCCAAGATTGGTAATGAAGAGAATGAGGATTCTTGGTAACACTCGGATTTATCTTAGATGATTTGTTGGCGCTTTTAGATGTCTATAATAGGTGAGTAGAAATACTCTTTCTCACCCTTTACATGGTACAAATTGTCTTGGGGTTTGGGTTATGATTTCAAAATACATTTTTTTGGAAAATAATCCTGGTTTGGTCAAATCCTGATTTTACAAATTTGGGGGTTTTACTTCTAAGGTGTTCTTGCTGACAACTAAATGTTTATTATTGAGATTGATGCTATGATATATATGTTAGATACGTGATTTGGTTGAATTGACATGCTATATATGTACTATTTGATGATATTTGTGATATTGGTATGATTCAATAATTGTTAATATGTTGAATGTTGTTTGCTGCAATACCGCCTATGATAGGGGTATCGAAAGTAACACTGCCAATGATTTGGGATGTCGAAATATGAAATACTGCCATAATGGGGTATTGAAAGTAACATCGTCACATGTTGGGATGTCGAAATGAGTAATACCACCAGTGTACAATGGTTGGTATCGAAATGAGTAATGTCACTGAAGAGAAGGTGACATCGAAATACCTTCATGAGTAAGGTAGGCAATGGGACGCCATTGTTATGTGCAGTTTGAAAGTCATATGACGTATGAAGATATTTGATATTATTTGATATATGAGATCTTGTCGTTCTTGGTTCATGATGTGTTAGTGATGATTGTTTGCTGCCAATAATAATTTATATTATTATTATTATTTTATTATACACTATTTTGAAAATAGCGGGTACCATGGACAGTTTTTTCGGTCATCGCATCGGCTGAGAACAATGCTTTTACGAAAATCTTTTAAACTGTATTTCTGTTCACTGGGATTTTATATCTCATTAGTAGTATTGTTTTCAGAGCCTCAGGACCTTCCTGTTGAGCAGCCAGACGTTTTGAATACTATCTCTTTAGTTTTAGAGCTTGGTTAGTATTGTACGGCATATGCCAGGAGGATTATTATCTTTTAGTTATTTCCTTATGCGAGATATTATAGACGCCCTGTTTTGAGGTTTTGAAAATGATTATGTTATTTCGGTTTTGAATTGATATAAACAATTATTTTGGTTTAATATTATATTAAGTATTTATTCGGTATTTATTTAAAAAAAATTATTTTCGTTGTTTTATTTAAATTATTAATTTGGGTTACTAATGTAACGAAGGGCGTTACATTTTTGGTATCAGAGCAGTTCAATCCTAAATTGGACTGTGGTTATTGGGTTTTCAAAAATCCAAACTTGGGCGCATAGGATGCTTGTTAGAGTTGTAGATGTTGCATGCTATGCTTTGGGATATTGAGCCTGGCCAATTCAATGTTTCATTGGTAGTGAGCAGATTTATGACGACTAACAGGCAAGGGGCGAATGATGCGCTTGTAATAGCTATGGACCGTGTGACCATAGATGTGCAAGAGCAGACGAAAACTCTCCGTCATTGAGGGGATATGGGGTGGTAGCACCCCAAGAACCTCAGTACGTGTGGTTACCGCTTTTCAGAGGACGATCTGCCATTTGTCCGGGACAGCTCATATCCTACAGAAGGTTGTGTGGCCAAAGTGGAATTGTTCTTATAACAAAAGGTTATCATATTATTTGATTTAGGAGCAACTTATTCTTCCATAACTCTTAGTTGTGTCAAAAATCCAGAGTTGCCTATTTCTAAATTACATTTTCACTTGTGTGTTTCTACCCCTCTCAAAGATAAATTGGTAACATCTTTTGCTTGTTTGAAATGTCCCTTGATACACCAAAATTTATCTTACGATTTGATATGTATTCATATGTTGGGTTGGATGTCACTCTTAGTATGGTTTCACTACCGTCTAATAATGTTGTACAAATAGAAATATTTATGTACTTCACAACATATGTTTGATGAATCTTTTATGTTAAACCATATCGTATTCATTTCCATGTCATAAGTTCTTAGTTGAGAATTTTCAATGATCCATATTGTTGTTTTCCGTTAAGATAGAGACTGAAAGTGATGTAGCGGTGCTACCTGTTGTCTGTTAGTTTCTAGATGTGTTCCATAAAGAGCTCTCTACCTTACATCAAATATGGGAGTTGAGTTTAATATAGATTTAGTACCTAGAAGTGGACCAGTGTCAGTAACGTCTTATAGAATGACACCCTTAGAGTTAAATGAGCCTAAGAAACAATTAGAGGAGTTGTTAGAAAATGAGTTTTTATATGTGAATTTGTCTATTATTAAAAAAAAAAAAAAGTTGGAATTTCAAGGTTGTTAATTCTTAACATTATATTCTTAAAATATATTTTTATGTCGTTTGATGAATTTGCTTGAAAGATGTATATTCTTGTATTTTAATAAAATAAAATAAAATAAAATAAATAGTTTTACTTTTATCGTTTTTGTGTGCATATTCTTCTTGATAGCAAAATTTCCAAAGGAAGCCTCACTTGATTGGAATTCACGTTTTTAATCTCCATTTGCTTTAATGAATTTTTCATTTATAAATGGGAATATCTTCTTGTGTCAGTGTTTGTTTTTTAGTAAAACCATATCGATTTAGAATTAAAACTTTCTTACCCTGATATATCTTTTCACAATTTATTCGAAGTTGCTAATGATTTTATTGTTATTATTTATAATCTAATTCATTATTATTTTATTATAGTTTACACCAAATCCTACTTTAATTATTGGTAAGAAATATGTTTGATCTTGTGATAAGTTTTGAGTGCTTATAGTGAAAAAGAATGATGAGAGTATGAACCTATGTGTAAACATTAGATAATCGAACAAAATAACCATTAAGGATAGATATCTTTTCTTAGGATAAATGACCTTAAATCATTTGAGTAGAGTGACGTTTGATTCAAGTAAAGTAGATGTAGCGATAGGATGAGAGCAGCCTCAGAAGTGACAGTTGTAAGAAGTTCCTGGAATTAAAAGAGTATTACATGAAGTTATAAATGCGGTCTCTAGGCTAGCCTTACTTCTGATCGAGTTGACTAGGAAAGGAAAATATCTTCCATGGAATAAAATTGAAGTTTTTAATAATCATCAGAGCCTTAAATAATTGTTACAAAAAAAATATAGAATTAAAAATAAGGCAAGGAAGGTGGATGAAATTTCTTAACGACCGTGAATTTGAGTTGAAGTACAGTTTAGGAAAAGTCAATGTAGTGGTAGAGGCTCTAAATAGAAAATCCTTGCATATTAGTGATAGAGATGAATATCTTAGAAGAGTTTATGGACATGAATTTCAATGTAACCTTAAATGCTTTAAGCTTGAAATTGAATAGGTTGGAATTTGTAATGACCTTAGAAAACAAATTAACCGAGAGCAGTTTTAGACTAGGAATTACAATTTCTTTAGGATCAAGAGAATTATTTGATGGTGGTATATTGTTATTTAAGAATGGGGTCGTTATTCCTAAGGAGGAGAGTCTTAGAGAGGAAATGTTAGAAGAAACACATAAAGGAAAGTTAACCATATATCCAGGAATAACCAAGAGGTATCAAGATTTAAAGAAAATGTAATAGTAGACGGAAATAAAAAAAAAAAAAAAATATTGGATGTTGTATTAAAGAAGGTGCATAAGTATACTTAATTTTTAATTTATGTTTTAATTTTGTTATATAAATTTTTTTAGAAAATTACCTTGCTTGAATATTTCAGATTGCTTCTCAAGGGACCAAACATTATTTGCAATTAATATACCCCTTGGACTTATTATCCACATAGATTATTGACATATTTAATCTTATCAAACATATATTTCTTGTCAAAAACTATAAAAAAAAAAAAAAAATCTTATTTGTATGTGTTTACTCAAAAATCAAAATGAAATTGATTTCTTAGTTCTACTATGATATTTATTGATAAAAATTGTTTTGAAAGTTGTATATGCTCGATGACTGCACAATTTAATTGCAAGTTAACTAAATCTTTTTATGTTTTTGTTATCAAATTTTGTTTTAGTAAGACCATCTCTTAATAGAAAAGGGAACTATTTATTTTCTTATGAAATTATCAAATTGGACTATATAAAACTTAGTATGTGGATGTCTCTACTGTTTTACTTTTATTTCTTTGTTTCATTTTATTTGTTTATCTATTTATAAAAAATTTTCTATGCTGTAAACAATATAATAGTTTTGGTGTGGACTATAAGGGACTACAAGATCTACGTATTAATGACATAAAACTTTATTTCAATTTCTTTTGTAAATTGTTGTTATAAATATATTTTTGAGAATGCTTATAACGATGAAATGCAAATGAAAGTATCATAATTTGAGGAGAATTGTCAGAAACAAATGCTTAAGTGCATGATTTTATTATGTAAATGTTATCATTTATTTCCTTTAAAATTATGTTTATATTTAAGGTGTCATGAATTGTACACTTAATAGGAGGTAAAATAGTTAATGATAATATGTATATTGATGGTGTGATTAGGATATGTAGGTCACGTTTATGTTAGTAAGTAGTAGGTAAGGAGATCTTGCTAGGACCGAATTTAATCCAAGAGACCACAATTACGATTTAGAGGGGAAGATGCGCATTGCGTGGATTAGGTAAATGGTGTTGTGTCGACAAGAAAAGAGAGCCTTTAGAATTTGAGGAAGGGGAACATGCATTCCTAAGAGTAACTCCTAAGTTTGGGATGGGGAGGTCAATGTCAGTCTGAAAACCAATTCCTTTTTCTTGGGTCATTTTTTTTCAAATTCTAAAAAGTGTAGTCAGGCTTATTGTTTACCAATTGACTCTTCCAATGTCATTGTCAAAGCCTCATGACATTTTCCATATTTCTAACCTCCAAAAGTATGTGTCTGATGCGTCTTATGTAATAGCTCCTGAGTCAATACAATTGAGGAATAACTTAATCTTTAAGCTAGGCCTAGTCAGAACATCGATAAGAGCACTAAGACTCTACGGAACAAGACAATTCCTTTGGTGAAGGTGGTTTGGGAAGGACTAACTCATGAGGAAGCTGCTTGGGAGCTTGAAGAAGATGTTTTGCAACAATATCAGAATCTCGCTACCTAAGGTACACTAACCTTTAAGTTGTTGAGTGTACTAAATATTAGATGGATGCTTAAGTATGATGATAATTTCGGGGATGAAATTCTTAAAGGAGGGGAGAAAATGTAACATCCTAAAATTTTAATATAATTAATTTGATAAAAGACTAATTTATTAAAAGGTATATTGTAGATCAATTTAATTAAAAAGTGAACAAATGAGACAAATGGAAAATTAAGGAAAAAAAGAAACACAACAGAAGACAAGGGAGGGTTTCACATGGTTAACCAATTGGATATATAGGTTAAAGCCAAATTCAAATTGTCTCACGGTGAAACAACCTTGAGAATTCCATTTGGAATTCTTAAAATAAAATAAAACGGGTTGCAATTAGAAAAGTGCCGCATGATACAACCTGCAATTGATGTGAGATTGAGAAAAGAAGGTAGTGTCAGAGCAACTAAAAGATAGAAATCTACGTTTCTAGCGTCGCCGAACATCAAAAAAAGGTTCTGGAGTGTTGTTTGCAGTGCGAGGCATAGAGCCGCGCAGATCCAAGAATGGTAATGAAGAGAATGAGGATTCTTGGTAACACTCGGATTTATCTTATATGATTTGTTGGCGCTTTTAGATGTCTATAATAGGTGAGTAGAAATACTCTTTCTCACCCTTTACATGGTACAAATTGTCTTGGGGTTTGGGTTATGATTTCAAAATACATTTTTTTGGAAAATAATCCTGGTTTGGTCAAATCCTGATTTTACAAATTTGGGGGTTTTACTTCTAAGGTGTTCTTGCTGTCAATTAAATGTTTATTATTGAGATTGATGCTATGATATATATGTTAGAAACGTGATTTGGTTGAATTGACATGCTATATATGTACTATTTGATGATATTTGTGATATTGGTATGATTCAATAACTGTTAATATGTTGAATGTTGTTTGCTGCAATACCGCCTATGATAGGGGTATCGAAAGTAACACTGCCAATGATTTGGGGTGTCGAAATATGAAATACCGCCATAATGGGGTATTGAAAGTAACATCGCCACATGTTGGGATATCGAAATGAGTAATACCACCAGTGTACAATGGTTGGTATCGAAATGAGTAATGCCACTGAAGAGAAGGTGACATCGAAATACCTTCATGAGTAAGGTAGGCAATGAGACGCCATTGTTATGTGCAGTTTGAAAGTCATATGACGTATGAAATTGATATATGAGATCTTGTCGTTCTTGATTCATGATGTGTTAGTGATGATTGTTTGCTGCCAATAATAATTTATATTATTATTATTATTTTATTATACACTATTTTGAAAATAGCGGGTACCATGGACAGTTTCTCCAGTCACCGCACCGACTGAGAACAATGCTTTTATGAAAACCTTTTAAACTGTATTTCTGTTCACTGGGATTTTATATCTCATTAGTAGTATTGTTTTCAGAGCCCCAGGACCTTCCTGTTGAGCAGCCAGACGTTTTGAAGACTATCTCTTTAGTTTTAGAGCTTGGTTAGTATTGTACGGCATATGCCAGGAGGACTTTTATTATCTTTTAGTTATTTCCTTATGCGAGATATTATAGATGCCCTGTTTTGAGGTTTTCAAACTGATTATGTTATTTCGGTTTTGAATTGATGTAAACAATTATTTTGGTTTAATATTATATTAAGTATTTATTCGGTATTTATTTTAAAAAAAATTATTTTCCTTGTTTTATTTAAATTATTAATTTGGGTTACTAATGTAACGAATGGCGTTACAATATCCGACACAAGCGATGGAGATCTTATTGAATCTAGAAACTAGATCAATCGAAAACTCAATGTCCTTTGCAACGCAGACTCGGAATATCCTCAAAAAATTTATCCTGAAAATCTTCCCAAACAGGCACCTCGTTCAAATGTCTGACAGAATCCCGAAAGGACAAACGACGTGTCAACATGAATACAAGTACCTTTCTCTAAACGTGAGTTCTCACCAGGCTTCAACCTGATTAGAACTCAACAAAATGCACACCCTTGTGTGACAACACACCTTGTTTTGTCAAGGAAACAATTTCAACACGGTCCTACTCTTTTGGAGAAATAAAATTAACTCCTGAAACTTATCATCCGTCTTTTGCTCATCCATCGACTATCGGGAAAGTCATTCCCTCTTTCAATGACCTGTTAGTCCATCATTCTCTACTACCAATCCTTCACGAAAGACTTACTTCCATGATTAAGTCAAACACTTAAACTAGTTCTTATTCCGTTATTACACGTCTCAATCTCACCAACAACTCTAATGCACTCTAAACCCCAATAAGCTCACTTAAGAGTTCCAATATCTAAGTGAAAATCCAAACTTAATATCAAACTTAGGCCTAGTCCTTGAATTTGAAAGTATCAAAACAACGGGTCAACCATCTCCTCAGATAGTGGTCGTTGCGACCGAGTCTAAACTCATATGTCTTACTCATTCCTGTGGGTCACTGTCTTAAGTTCTATTAACAAGACAGTACTCCCATTCATATAGGATCCATTGTAATTCTTTCCCCTACTGATACCAGTCCTAAGGACACCCGTTCTATAGCCAAAGTTCACATTTCAATTCTGGTTCACTCAGTCTCTGATCATTCGCAACTTCGAAAAGTTATACTTAGGTATTATACGAATTCTTCACCATCATCAACATGGATTACAGTCTACCCATAAGGTGTAGCCCTTAATCTGTCCTAACGGAGACAAACGTCCTATCCATCAAACCCACAAACAGCGGAGGCCCCAATCATTTCTTAAAATACTATCAAAAGAAACTCCATGCGATACCAAACTTCTATTGCTTTACCGGAAATCCAGCCCAGTCTCTCAACTCTATTAGAGTACATAACGTTATATTGCCATTCCATTGGTTGCTTACTAGCTACCTATGTATCTACTCCAAAAACTTTTCTGGTATTCTTCTACTTGCCTAATGCACGCTTGTTCCTTCGGCAAACTTTCCCAACATTCAAACTTCCTTCACATACCAAGGAGTCTTCACTCACTTGATAACTAAGAGTCTAACATCCTTGACCCATAAAATAAAGGTCATATTCAAGCCTATATGCTAGAACTGACTAAGGAGCTGTCTCAAAGTGTACCTTAGATGTCACCTCTTAATAACTCGGATAACTTTTCTCATAAAAGTCTTAACGCATCTCCATCATCGGATCCAACCAATCCAATTGGTTGTATTCCGAAAGAAACAAGTCATCACAGACTGTTCTTACTCTTACTGTCCTCTTATCAAAACAAAACACAGAGTAAACACAGCAAAAACATCATGAATCCATAACCTATATGCCCAAAGACATCGACCAGCTCTGATGCCACTATTGTAACACCCCCTCTCGATGTCATAGTTTGTACCCCAAATTTTATTTTTCGGTTAATTAAAACCTTTTCGAAAATACTCATTAGACTAGTTGCGGAAATCTGAAACCAATTGAAAATTTTAATAACAGCTAAAAAACAAATTCAAACTCATCATCTATAAAACTCATTCAACTTCGCCATAAGGTGTACATCATTTCAATCTCTTAATACATATCATACTAAATCACGGTCAAAAGACCTGACTTAAATGTCAAAAATCCTAAGATTGGTCTAATAAAACTCTAAGAACAATAAAGCATACTACCTAGCATGCATCACCCCAATGAGACTGGGCCTCGTCATCAACAGTCCACCCGTCTTCGTCTTTGACAACAAGGAACTCAGCTACAGGGTTCCGCAATGACCCAGAGGACTGTTGGAAAATATCTGTACATGTATCCAAAAACACAACAGGGTGTCCAACATGTACAGTCAAGGGTGAGATACTCGTTCATAAGTTTATCGTAAGAGCCACACCAGTAAAGCAGCATACAATAATGCATCGATATACTACACAGTCATGCTATAGAATATCAATATTAAACATCATATCATAACAAGATAATCTCACTCTGTGGGATCACACCCATTCATCAAGATAAGTCAAAAGAATGCATGAGACTTCAGTTCAACTTTCTAATTCATGTTCTCCGGAGATTCCTAACTTCCCTTCATCGAGCGATAGGCCGCGAATACTCCCATAACACAATTGTTCTCATGAGTCGGCCTCTCAATTTAGGTCCGAGCTCCAATTGTTCCGGGGTACCACGCCATAACCATATCATGAATAGTCCAGTCTCTGATCGATTTCATCCGTGTTAGGCAGCCGATTACCACGGCACTGGGTCGCGATGCCTCCGGCTTCCTATGCCCTATAGACCTAGTGGTCTTAATTGGATCATATTCTCAACTACCTGAGTTGTAGCTCGTTTCAAATGGCACGTCAGCCAACTCATGCATGTATGCAGAAGGTTTTCTATTTTCTTTTTCGTTCATTGCTTCTTTTTCTGTCAAGGCACATAGCTCATGACCCGTTTTAAAGGACGTATAGCTAGTTCATTGAAATTTTAGGACATGTAGTCCAAGTTCTTTATTCATGAAGTACTAGGCCGACGTCGCAGACGCTAGACTCGCATATAGGACACAAAGTCCGTTCTTTTTCAAAACACAGGGCACGTAGTCCGATTGCTCAATTTACAGAACACTAGTCCGATGTCTCGGTCACTAGGTTCATGTGCTTCACATGCGTGAAGGGGTAATCACCTGTTTTATCAAATTTCATTTTCGTAGTTCAAATCTTGAATGCAAAACTCAAAATCTCTTTGGTATAAACCAAAACTCGTTTTCGCTCTAAAACTTGTTTTCCACAAAACTTCTCTTTACAAACCATTCTCAAAAGGCTCAAGTCTTAAAGATTCATTTTCAAAGGATTTTGGCTTTAAATGCCTTTTCTAAAGGATCCATCGTTTTAAAACATTTTTCTAAAGATTGTTATCGGAGCAAACTTTCATGAAGAAACATTTTCGTTTTGGAAAGTTATATACTTTCAGAAGGTTCTTTCTTTGACATCCTAGATATTTTTCAAGGTTTTCTTTCTTTGTACAACATGTTTAGAAAATAATGATAAAACAAATTTTCACTATTTTCCTCACTAACTCTCAATTTCTGAAGTCTTGTTCGAAATTCCTCTTGAGTTCTTAGCTTAGTGGCTTTATAGTTAAATTGGCCATTATGCCATTTAACTTAAAAGCTTCTCATATCTCAAACCAAAACATTTCCATATCTTTGATTAAGACTTTTAGGTAGCTTAATCATCATTATTGAGCTATAGCCAATGTATAACTAATCCAGGATATAAATATATATGTATATATACATATAAAGTCTCCATTCAACATCACAAGTCTATATCATCCAAGGCATCCATGCCACAATTGATATTCAAATATCCAAGTATATACTGCATAAAATAAATCAAGTACATACAGCACTCATAACATATCTTCAAGCATCAATCACATAATCACTAGATCAATCAAGCTTATGGGCCACATAATGCATCAACTAGGAAAATCATCAATATCACATCATAGTTACAATCATCCAACAAAATCCCATGACGCTATAAAAATTATTCCAGTTAATCTACCCTTACCTGTTGAAGTTATCCTCCGAAGGAAAAGTCGTCTGATCGGTCCGCGAATTCTCCCGATTTCTCGTCCGAATACCCGACAACAACTACAAACACACAACCAATCGAATCATCAACATTTAGAAACATAATTTCCCTAATCCCTTAGAAGCTAGGTTCGGCCATAGGGTCCCAAAAATAGCTAGGGATGTCTAAAAATTCCTATCTCTTGGAGGAAGGATCCCAAGATAACCTTAACACCAAATCAAGTCTCAATTTTGAAACTTGAATCAAAATCTCATGTTTTCCCCAATTTGGTGGTTCGGCCATCCTATGATTAAATAGGCTAGGGAAGTTTTTTGATCACATACTTTTTGATTCAAGGCCTTCTAAATGTGATAGAACCGAATCACTAGTTCTTGGACACAAATTGGAACAAAACTTCATTAATTCAAAAATAGGAGGATTCGCCATCTATACCCATATGGGTTAGAGAGCTCCTTTGGTTACAATCTCTTGAATTATGGAAGAGGATGATGAAACTAGCTCATAGAAATTGGTTTGACATTAAAAGGATTTTTCTACAATTTTCTAGAGATTTTTGAAGTTTGAACCTAGAACTTGAAATCTACTTGAATCATGGTTTTCAAATATGAATTAAGAGAAGATTCATGAGGTTTAAGGATCAAATAAGTGATCTTACCTCTTGTAGTGATGAAAATGAGTAGGAATCCACACTTGATTCACCAAAAATGGTTAGAGATCAAGCTTAAAAATGGAGAAAAATTGAGAAGAAAATGGTGTTAGGAGAAAAATGGTGGATGGGGCTACCAAGGCTGGTCTATTTCGTGGGCGAGGAAGGGCATAAAAGTCCAAGATTTGTGCACTTAAGGGCAAAATGGTCTTTTCACCTTAGGACAAAAACGTCATTCAGAAAAAGGTCAGGGGCATTTTGGTCATTTCGCGTCCAGATATTTCTAAAACCATCATGACTCTGGCACGCTTCCCAATGTGATTTGACTTGATGTGACACTGATTTTATCTGTTAGCGGGTCCCGATAAAGCCATTTACAGCTCTGTTCGCCTCCTGGTTCGAGTTGTCCCCTGAATAGTTTATATTATTTTCAGTTTTTAAGTTCAAGAACCAATTTTATCAAAATTGTAGAGAATGGAATTCTAAGCCTAATTGCCTCATCCATGAGTCAAAATTAGGTCTTTATAGTAGTAGAATACTACTGTCAGTGAAAAACGTAGACCGGGCTCCATCTGAGTTTTTAGCCCAAAATTTAATCGTAGCTCCCTATGATTGCGTTGAGCATGAATATGGTCTTGGTTTATTTTATTTGATTTTCTAAAACCTCGAACAAAATATAAACTTAATTGTACAACTTACTGATTTATAAAGGTAGTGGAAATCGGTATGTTACAAGAATCATCAGCATCACTCCAAATAACATACTCACAATCATCCCACAAACAATCTTATGCAGCTATCAAACTCATTGGAGATATTCTCCCCTTACCACTTGAGGGAAATCCTCCGGATGAACGTCATCCGATTCGTCCGTAAATCCTCCGATTACTCGTCCGAAACACTCAACAACAATCATCTTCACACAATCAAGTCAAAACTTCAACATCAACAACATAAATCTCCTTACTCTACGTGGTCTAGGTTTCGGCCATAGGGACTTAAAATTGGTTAGAGATGTCTAAAAATTTGAAATTCTTGGATGAATGGTCCTTAGGCATACATAACACTAAATCAAGTCTCTTTACACAAAAACTTGTATCAAAACTCATGATTTCCCAAAGTCATGATTTTGGCCTCTCATTAGTAAAATAGGCTAGACATGTTATTTGATTTCATGCTCTTGGATAATGATAGAGGATGATGATACTAGATCACAGAAATGGATTTCACATTAAAAGGATTTTCCTATGATTTTCTAGAGATTTATGAATATTGAACTTAGAAGTTGAAACACATTGAATCATGGCTTGAAAACAAGAACTAAGAGAAGAATCATGAATTTAATGGATCAAAGAGAGTAATCACACCTCTTGGATGATGAACAAGGCAAGGATTCAACACTTTCTTCACACTTTTTGGTTCAAGTTTCACTTGAATGGATGAGAGAAAGTTTAAGAGAAAACGTGAAGTTGTAGGAAAAGTGGGAGGATGGCTTCATGAAGCCTTAGGGGCGTGGGGTAAAAGGGAGGACAAGAGTGTCCAAAAATGTTCACTTAAGGGACGAAATGGGCATTTCCTTTTGGGACAAAAGTGGAATTAAAACAAAAGGTCAAGGGCATTTTGGTCTTTTCTCATTGTGAACGCGTTCAGATATTTTCCTTTTCATCATGACAGCGGTGATTCACTGGTACGCTTTCCTAGATGAGTTGACCTGATGTGACTTCAAGTTTATCCGTTAGCGGGTCCCTGTAAATCCGTATTTATCTCCGTTAATTACGCGATTTAAGATTTCGCCCGTATAATTTATATTATTTCACCTTTTGGTGAAAAATTTCAATTTTACCAAAGTTGTTGGAAAACCTAACTATTTCGTTCACGAGTCAAAATTAGTTTTCTTGATCAGTAAAATCTTACTGTCAGTGAAAACGCAGATCGAGTTCCGTTCAAATTTTCGACCCAAAATTTAACCATAACTCCTTACGATAACGTAGAGTATGAATATGGTCTTAGTTTTTTTTAATTCATTCTCTAGAACCTCTGATAAAATATAAACTCATTTATATAGTTTACCGACCTTAGAAAGCCTGAAAAATCGGGGTGATACACTAGTGGTTGAGTAACCGGCAACAACTAAGTCCACATTGACGACTACCGTAAAGTGGAACCAATGTAGGGTTAGACATTGTAGGTTTATCACCTAGGTTGATACTATGTTGATTGAAGTCGTATGTTTAACATGTTTGCTATGATGTGATTGTGGATATGTGTTTTACCATGATTGTGATAAGGTGCTTCATTGTCTTAATTGGTGATATAATGATAATATGCTTATTTGCCTCATCTGATGATAACATAATAACCTATGGTGTGATAATATGACTATGCATACGCGATGGTTTTGCTTAGAGCTAGAAGATGATCACTGTGAATTGGGAGATGTATGAGATAAGATCATTTGGTGGGAATAAGCTACTGTACTCAACCTAATGGAACGATTTTAGGACTACGGATAGTCATGAACACTCTGCTTGGTAGGGAGTGTTAGTGTGCAGTGTGTCAGGTGAAGAGGTTGACTTACTAATCTATTGATCGAAATGAGTCGTGAGGATTCATGCTAGTTTGCATTGTGTTGTGATGTCATAGTCGTGTAGATCTAGGATTACGTGAGGTCAAAGCGGAACTATAGATAGATGCTTGGTAGGTCTACTGTGAGCTTCTGAGATCTCTGATGCGTATTCCGACACCGGGATAGCTATTCCTATCGGGAATGGGGATTAGTGTCACCTTGCTTGGTAGGGGGTGAGGATCCGACTTGGTAGAGGATGTAATGTACTCGTGAGTGTAACGGAACCTACTGATCGGGCGATGTTTGACTTTCATCTTTCTTGGTAGGGGATACGTTGTGACGTAGGAATGTGGCTGCGTATTCATGTAAGGTCTAGGTGCATGAGAGTGTGAGATGAGAAGTTAAGTCCAATAACCCTGAGGATGGTTGATGTGATGATTGTGTGTGGATGTGCTGCCAATGTTATCTGCTTTACCTTTATCCCTATCTGTGATGAGATGTATTTCTTATCCCTGTTATTCCCACGTTGTATGTTCTCTGATGTTGTGAGAAGACCCAATGGAGGAGCCAGCTGACGAAGAAATGGATGGCACCCTATATGAGCCTGATGCTGATGGAAGAGCACAGACCCTAATTTCGAGAGGTTTTGAGTGGTTGTACAACGAGTACAAGTGAAGGGTATCTGTCATCCAGGTTGAAGGAGAGTGTGTTAGTATGCTAAGTGTGTATGGCCATTGAGTCTTTATCTTTTGATGTATTTTGGGGATAGAAGAGAAAGTCTTATGTATTTTATTTTGTTACCATGCTTTCAGTTATATATGTTACTAGTTGCGTACTCTGAGATAGTTGATGTGGTTGTAGGCTCTACTGATGGAGCCAATACTTCATATGCATATATATATATATATATTATGGTATCGGTGTTGTTGATTGTTTGAATTATTTCGCATTTCTATATAATTGCGCTATGCTGTAATGTTAAGAATATGAGTTCGGGTTACTAAATGGGCCCTTCGAGGAGGAGCTATCTTATTTTATGGTATCAGAGCAGTTTGGTTCTAACAAGGGCTGTGGAGTCTGGAATCATAACTGCTAATCTAGGAAGTTATTCCTGGCCGTGTCTAGTTGGACCCACAGTGTGTGCCGACTATGTTTGGAGGTTGGGTAGAGTGTCTGATGCGCAAGTTATCGTGTGTGATAACTGTTTAATTCATAAGGCATATAGTATGTTTGCTCGTTTAGTAATATTATATGTTTTATGAATCGGAGCTAATAATTTCTTTTACAGGAAATTAAATGGCTCGGGGATGCGGTAGAGGAGCCCAGGGTAGAGGACGTAGCTGAAGGGCCACGGAGGGAACGGCAGAACCAAAGAATGGTCATGGAGAGACTTCCCACATGGGTGGTGGGGAGGAATCCACTGAGACCCTAAGGGCAGTCACGGAGTTGGCAACTGCTATGATGCAGCAGACGCACCAGAACGCTGAATTTTTACAGTTAACCATGCAACAGCAACAGAGACAGAATCAAAGGCATGATGTGGATGCGGAAGATGCCGAGCTAACAAATTTTCTTCAAGGGAAGCCGCCGCAGTTTAATGGTGACTTCGATCCGGAGGGTGCAAAGCTCTGGATGCAAGAGCTAGAGAAAATCTTTGCTGCTATGCATTATCGCGAAGACCGCAAGTTGACATATGCATCGTTCGTGCTAACAGGAAGTTTCGAGCTATGGTGGAAGGGAAAGTGAAGGATGTTGGAAGGAGAAGGCAGAATAATCAACTGGGAGTTATTCCGAGAGTGCTTTTTGGAAAAGTACTTCCCTCGACTGATGAGGAGAGAGAAAGAAAAGGAATTTATGAGCTTGAAACAGGGAACCATGTCTATGGGAGAATACGTGGCAAGGTTTGAAGCGTCGCTTAAGTTCTCAGAGTTCTACCAGAGGTACCCGGAAGAGGAATGGGTATGTTCTCGGTTTGAAGACGGGTTGAAGTATGAGCTACAACGGATGATTGCACCGTTGAACATCTCAAGGTTTCCAGAGATGCTAGAAAGATGCTCTATGATTGAGAACATAGACAGGAAGTGAGAATCGCAGCAGCAACAAAGGAGTGGAGGACCAATAAGAAGCAACACTCATCCGAAAGGCAAGAATAGAGGGAGTAGGCCCCAATCTGAAGGGAGATCATATGATCTTCCAGTCGCCACAAAAGGGGCAGGGACTGGAGGGACGAGAGCGGTGACGTTATGACTGCAAGGATGTTTTAGGTGTGGGGGTCCGCATCTGATCAGAGATTGCACAATGAGTGGGGACAGGCAGTGTTTTCACTGTGGCAAGCTGGGCCACTTTGCTAAAGACTTCAGACAATGGGCTCAACAGCAGCAACCCGTTGCTGGTAACCGAGGAGCAGAGTTAAGACCACAAGCAGTAGGATCGCAAGCGGCAAGACTACAAGCCACGGGGAGAGTGTTTGTCGTGAGGGGAGCTCAACCCTCTCGATGCCCAAATCTAATTCAAGGTAAGTGTTTAGTTTCAGGCAAACTCTTATCTGTGTTATTTGATTCGGGGGCTACCCACTCGTTTATTTCTATGGAGTGCATGGATCACTTAGGGTTACCAGTTTCTCCTTTATCTTATGATTTAACTGTTTCTACACCTACGGGTGATTCCCTAACAACTCTATTTGTCTATTTACAATGCCTGGTTGTTATAGAGAATCAATCTTTTCTTGAAGACCTAGTCTGTCTGCCTATGCAGCAGATTGATGTTACCCTAGGCATGTAGTGGCTTTTGGCCAACCATGTTGTACTAGACTATTTAAATAAAACCCTCTGTTTCACCGAGCAATCTGGATCATTGCCTGCCAGTGATGGCATTTCGGGAGGCGTACAGTCAGGCGAGTACGCGGTGCTGTTCTCCTTGGAAGTGAAGGAAACTTCGAGTGTGGGAGCACTACTTGTTGTGCGGGAATTTCAAGATGTTTTCCCGGATGATGTGCCAGGATTGCCATCCAAGAGGGAGATAGAGTTCGCCATCGATCTTGTACCTAGAGTCGGACCGATTTCAATAGCACCCTATCGAATATCCCCAACAGAGTTGGCAGAGATGAAAAAGCAACTGAACGACATGCTGAAGAAGCAGTTTATAGGACCAAATGTTTCACCATGGGGAAGCCCTAAGACCATGAGCGAGATCAGAAGCTTTCTCGGGCTAGCAGGATACTACAGGAGGTTTATCGAGGGATTCTCGAAGATTATGTTACCTCTGATGCGATTGACGAGAAAAGGAAAAGTGTTTGAATGGACAGAAGAGTGTGAGGCTAGTTTCCAAGAACTGAAAAGGAGGCTAACAACATCTCCGATACTAGTCTTGCCAGATCCATCGACGCCGTTCGATGTGTACCGTGACGCATCGTATCAAGGCTTGGGTTGCGTACTCATGCAAGAAAGGAAAGTAGTGGCTTATGCCTGTACGGATCGAAGACAGGAGAGTGAAAGAACTCCGCGGAAAGCAGATTCCCAAAGTCAAGGTTATCTGGGATGCAACCACAGGAGATGCTCCATGGGAAAAGGAGGAGGACATGCAACAGCAATACCCGAACTTGTTCTAAAGGTACGATGAATTTCGGGGACAAAATTCTTTTTAAGGGGGTAGTAATGTAACACCCCGATTTTCGCTGCTTTCTAAGATCGGTAATTTATTTAAATAAGTTTATATTTTATCCAAGATTTAGAAAATGATTTTTGATAAACCAAGATCATATTTATACTATGCATTATCGTAGAGAGCTATGGTTAAATTTTGGGTCGAAAATTCAGACGGAACCCGGTCCGCGTTTTCACTGACAGTAAGATTTACTGATCAGAAAACCTAATTTTGACTCGTGAACGAAACATTTATGTTTTATATCTCGTTTCCAACGATATTGGTTATTTTGAAAATTTTCAAAATAAATAAGTTCTTACACTTTATTCGGGCGTAAAACCTAAATCGATTAAAAAACAGAACTAAATACGGGATTACCGGGACCCGCTAACGGATAAAGTTGAGGTCACATCAAGGACAACTCACCCATGGTGAGTCATACAAGTGACTCACCAAGGTCATAAATGTTGTGAAGTGAAAGGACCATTATGTCCTTAACCTTTTGTTGAAATTCCATTTTTGTCCCTAGGTGAAATAACTCTTTTGCCCCTAGGAATTTATGAAAACCCATCCTTGCCATGTGACTCATCACCATCATCATTACTTCAAAAAAAAAATATCTAATATATTTTGTGACTTTAGGGATGGTGGGATAATTATGTCCCTAGTCTTTTGTTAAAATTCCAAATTTATTCCTAAGTGAAATTACTCTTTTGTCCCTAAATTAAACTAAATTTTACCCTCCATATCCCTTGATGATCACGCCCCAAAAGGCTCCCACCAAGCCATGTCACTCATTTTCTTCTTACCTTCATCACCTTCTCTATTTCCTCCTATTTTCTCAAGAAAGCCATAGGCCAAATTTGTGAAGAAACTACTTGATTTCTTGTCATTTTCCTTCATTCAAGAGGTAGTCTCTTCTCTCTATGATCAATCATGATCTCTTCTTCATTCATTTTCTTGATTCAAAGCTACGAACATCATGTTTCAATTCTAAGGTTTTATATTCAAAAATCTCTAGAAAATCATAGAAAAATCCTATGATCATGAAACCAATTTCTATGAACTCGCCATGATGTGTATATTGATCATCTAGAAGCATGAAACCAAAATAAATTTTCTCCCTTTTTTCCCTAAGGGTGGCCGAACCCTCACCTATTTGATTGAATGGATTTTGGTTCAAATTTTTGACAAATGAGTATTGGTTATGTCTTTATCATACTTAAGGATCATTGACACAAGAGTTAGTAAATTTTTAACATCCTTAACCTAATTAGTTAGTGAAGGGGCCGAACCATTGTCCACAGGAGCTAGATGAGTTTTGTTGGATTTTATTAATTGCTGGTTGTGATTTGTTGTGAAGGATCAGACGGTCTTTGAGTATTTTAAGCGTGTACGGTTGTCAGTTGCGGAGCCGCAGTCAGAGTTGCACGGGTAAGCGCGCAGGAAGTTGTTCAGGAGGGGGAAAGGATCACACTCGTTGGGGAGGGAAGAGTAGAGTTGATATGCGTAGGGGATCCTAAACCCTACTAGTGGTTGAGTAACCGACAACACCTAAGTCCACATTGGCGACAACCGTAGAGTGGTACCAATGTAGGGTTAGGCATTGTAGTTATATCACCGTAGGTTGATACTATGTTGATTGAGGTTGTATGTTTAACATGTTTGTATGTTTGCTATGATGTGATTGTGGATATGTGTTTTACCATGATTGTGATAAGGTGCTTTATTGTCTTAATTGGTGATATTGTGATAATATGCTTATTTGCCTCATCTGATGATATCATAATAACCTATGGTGTGATTATATGACGATGCATATGTGATTGTTGGTTTGCTTAGAGCTATAAGATGATCGCTGTGAATTGGGAGATGTATGAGATAAGATCATTTGGTGGGAATAAGCTACTGTACTCAACCTGATGGAACGATTCGAGGACTATGGATAGTTGTGGACACTCTGCTTGGTAAGGAGTGTTATTGTTCAGTGTGTTAGGTGAAGAGGTTGAGTTACTAAGTTATTGATCGAAATGAGTCGTGAGGATTCATGCTAGTTTGCATTGTGTGGTGATGTCACAGCCGCTTAGATCTAGGATTACGCGTGGTCAAACCGGAACTACAAATAGATGCTTGGTAGGTCTACCGTGAGCTTCTGAGACCTCCGATGCTCATTCTGACACCGGGACAACTATTCTTATCGAGAATGGGGAGTAGTGTCACCCAGCTTGGTAGGAGATGTAATGTACTCGTGAGCGTAACGGAACCTGCTGCTCGGACGATGTTTGACTTTCATCCTGCTTGGTAAGAGATGAGTATCCTACTTGGAAGGGGATACGTTATGACGTAGGAATGTGGCCGCGTCTTCATGTAAGGTCTAGGTGCCTAAGAGTGTGAGATGAGTAGTTAAGTCCAATAACACTGAGGACGGTTGATGTGATGATTGTGTGTGGATGTGCTGCCAATGTTATCTGCTTTACCTTTATCCCTATCTGTGATGAGATGTAATTCTTATCCCTGTTATTCCCACATTGTATGTTCTCTAATGTTGTGAGAAGACTTGGTGGAGGAGCCAGCTAACGAAGAAATGGACGGCACCCCATACGAGCCCGATGCTGGTGGAAGAGCCACGGACCCCAATCTCGAGAGGTTTTGAGTGGTTGTACAACGAGTACAAGTGGAGGATATCTGTCATCCAGGCTGAAGGAGAGTGTGTTAGTATGCTAAGTGTGTATGGCCAGTGAGTCTTTATCTTTTCATGTATTTTGGGGCCAGGAGAGGAAGTCTTATTTATTTTATTTTGTTACCATGCTTTCAATTATATATATTACTAGTTGCGTACTAGTTTCATGTATGTATGTATGTATGTATGTATGTATGTATGTATATATATATATATATATATATATATATAATTATTTCGTATTTCTATATAATCGTGCTACGCTGTAACGTTAAGAATATGAGTTCAGGTTACTAAATGGGACCTCCGAGGAGGGGCTGTCTCATACCTTTCTCCAATGCTCTTTGAAAGTTGAAATGTTTATTTGGAAAATTGTTTTTGAAAGGTGAAAAAATATTTGCATGCTTAAAAGAAGTATAGAAATACAATATCATATAATCACTTGTCAATGGGGGAGATTTTCTCTCAAATTGCTCTATATCTCTAAAAACACTCTTCTTGAAATTTATGCATGTCTCATCTCTAAATGCTTAAATAAAATGCAATATCAAATAAGGGAGATGATTCTATAAGTCTTGATTGATCGTACTCCCTTTGAAATCATGAGATACATAGGAGAGAGAAAGCAAGCATATGAAACAACAAGTGGTATTATCTTGGAAGAACAACAAGTGATTTATCATAAAAAAATGTTTTCGTCATCACAAGTGTTATAAATGTTTTGTGCACCATCATAAACAATAGTTTTATCACATTAAGTAGCGTCTATATTTCTTTCTTGGATATGAGATGACGTGAATATATGCCTTGACTCAGGCATGCATTTAAACGATTAAGTCCCGCTTTTTGTTATTGGCAAAAGGGGGAGAGATATCATTGCATGATTAAGGGGGAGCGATTTCTGGAATTCTGAAATTCAAATTCAAAATCAATGCATAAAGTGAGGGGGAGTAATAGGAGTAATTCTACGCTTATCTCTGATATAATGTTATTTTATCATACTAACCTATTACTTTGAGAAATCCCTCCTTGAGATGTTTGTCATCATCAAAAAGGGGGAGAATATGAATATATGACTTGACAGGATTAATTTAGTTTTGATGATTGACAAAGGATTCCTCAATGGACATTAGTGAAAAAAGGAATCAAGGAGAATGTGAATATGATGATTGACAAAAGGAGTGCTAGAAGGATAAGAATGCAAAAAGCGAAAAAGAGCATCAAGGAGATCAAGTTCTTCAAGAATAGGTCATGGGATATTTTCTTTCTTGTAACCTGTGTTTTTAGGATCTCTTTGTAAATGGTAGTAAAGCTCTCTCAATCTAAAATCAAACACACACACACACATAAAATAAACTTAATAGGCTACAAGCGATTTAATTGGATAAAATCAAGTAATAGCCGTTATGTTTAAAATCAGTTGGTTTAATAAGTATAATCGATTATAGGATTTCTATTAACCAATTACCATCTATATGAAAAACTGATTTCAAAAACAGAAGAGCAATAATCGATTGGCATAAACGGTTATGAACATATGTGTGTTAATTGAGCTAAATCAGAAAAGATATAATCGATTATAATCATACAGTGTAAAAGGATTCTTAAACAGAAAGGTCCTAATTAATTAGAGTAATCGATTATAAGGCTACTTCCTCCCATTGCCTTTTGTACTTAAGGGAGATAATCGATTATGACCTTGTGTACAATCGATTATGATGCGAGGAAAATTAGTTTTCCTATTAGGCTTAACCTAATTCCCATGGGCTTAAATGTTTTTCTATAAATAGGGATGTTCAGGCAGCCATCTAAGTACCACTCACTAGTCTTAGTTGCTCCAAAAAATCTGTTTAATTCTTTTATCACTCTCACTACTCTATACACTTTGAATATATTTATATTGAGAGAGAGCTTATACTCCATATAGTTTGAGATTGTACTGTACTTCAATTTATTTTTTCTGCACTACTAAGAGTGCTATATTGTGGTAAGAGTCAAACGACTCAAACCATCTTTTGGTTACCAAATTGACAAGAGAGGTGATATCTCTTGGGTTGCTTGAGGCTCTTTCACTGGGGGAGGTTATATCCTTGGTCTGTGAGGAGTGCTCGGAAGGTTCCCAGCACCTATTAAGCTTGGTTAAGACTCTATCACTGGGGGAGGTTACATCCCTGGTCTATGAGGAGTGCTCGGAAGGTTGCCAGCACCTGTTAAGCTTTGTTGAGGCTCTTTCACTAGGGGAGGTGATATCCCTAGTCTGTGAGGAGTGTTGTTCTTTGTGAAGGTTTCTACCTGACCCTGATTTAAAAGCTAGATATTGAGTGAAAACCCTTGGTGGTTGACCATGGGGACTGGACGTAGGCTACTGGGGTAGTTGGTAGCCGAACCAGAATAAATTCGCGTGTTCTCTCTTTCCCTATCCTTTTTATTATTGCTCTTTATCTTAAAGCAATTTTCTTATAATGCTCTTCATTCAGTCATTTTATTTAACGACATTGTAATTTATTTTAT
Organism: Ammopiptanthus mongolicus; assembly: GCA_039655645.1. Taxonomy (NCBI): domain Eukaryota; kingdom Viridiplantae; phylum Streptophyta; class Magnoliopsida; order Fabales; family Fabaceae; genus Ammopiptanthus; species Ammopiptanthus mongolicus. Next base: position 41,457,361 of record CM077345.1, read on the forward strand.
TCCGTTGTTATCTTTGATTAAGTTTTAAGAAGGAGTTTTGATTGCACAAAAAGTTTTCAATTACACGATCACCCAATTCACCCCCCATCTTGGGTAATGGTTGCCTGGACCAACAGAATGTTCTTCCATTGTTCTTAATAAATTGCCACCTAAGTTAAAAGATCCAGGGAGTTTTACTGTTCCCTGTTCTATTGGTAATTTTCATTTTGAGAAAGCATTATGTGATTTAGGTGCCTCTATCTGTTTTGATAAAACTTGGCATGCAGGAACCTTAACCGACTAACATATCCTTGCAGTTAGCAGATAGAACAATTTCCCACCCACGTGGGATAGTGGAAGATGTTTTAGTCAAAGTATGCAATTTTATTTTCCCAGCAGATTTTGTTATACTGGACATGGACGAAGATGAGAATGTCCCAATTATTTTGGGGCAACATTTCTTAGCTACTGGGGATGCCATAATTGAGGTTCAACAAGGGAAGTTAACTTTGCGGATGGGGAATGACGAGGCTATTTTTAAAGTTTGTAACTCACATAAAATCCCTCTTCTTTTTCTCTTTGTCACTTTATTCAGGATATTACTGATGTTGTTATTTCCTACGAGTGTCATGATTTTAAAGTAAAAGATGACTTGAAGAAAATTCTTACTTTAGAGGACCACGATTCGTTACTTTATCAAGCTCATCAATCACAAGAAATTTGGAAAAAAGGGCAAAGCTGCAAGGATGAATGGGGGCAGGGCATTAAAAGGAAAAACTGCACTTGGGGAGCCCCGTGATTGATTCTCCTACAAAAGGTCGTCAAGCTCGTGATGTTAAACAAGCGCTGAGCAGGAGGCAAGCCGTGTTTCTTTATTTTCTAGTAAGTAGGGAAGCATGGTCATCCTTCAATAAGCAAGGTCATACATAATTTAGCAAGGCCGTACTTATTTAAGCAAGCCCGTATATATTTGATTTCAAAAAAAATGAGGATCAGTACTTCTCTTCTTCTTCTCTACACCTATACTTCATTTTAAATTCAATGCATTGAGGACATTGCAAATGTTAAGTGTGGGAAGAAATATATATATATATATAATTTTCATGCTATTGCTACATTCAATTAGCTGGCTTAATTTTCTTTTTATGATACAAATTAAGGTGACCCCTTACAAAAATTTTTTTGATAAATTACTTTGATAGTCTCACAAGTAAATTTGAAAAAGTTGTCTTTTGAAATTAAAAGTTAGCAGAAAATTCTTTGATTGATAATTTTTCATTAGACTTAGCTTCTAAATGTGAGACTTTGGCTGTTATAGGGGTTAAAGCTACATTACTAAATTTAATTAATTATTAACACCTCTTCTTTGATGAGTGTGATTTCTCGGGTGAATATGTTCTAGAACTTGTCATGAGACAACTTTTAGGCGAATTTGACTTATGTGCATATGGCACTCTGGTTATGGCACTCTTAGGTATTTTTCTGGCCCGCATTTTTTTTTTTGATGAACCCTTCCTCTAGTTGCCCAATTTGATTCTTATGAATATTTTTTCTTTGATCCCTATTCTGAAAATTGAAAATTGTTTTTGGTGACCTCTTCAAAGTATATTGGAGCATTAGTAGGAATGTGATATTGTGGATCCCTTTCCAAAAATAAAAATGTTAAAAATAAGTTGGCAGTAAAGAAAAAAAGGGCTTTTCTCCCTATACAAAAAGAAAAAGAAAAAGAAAAATAAAATAAAAATGGTGAAAGAGAAGAAGCATGAAAAGAAAAGCAAAGCTTATAGTAATGGAAGGGAAAGAAAGGAAAGGTTGAAGAAAAGTAGTAGATTCTTGAAAAATCAGTGCATTTTATAGGGGGTATTTGGGGTGAATTTTGATGCATTTCATGATGATTATTATTGTATTTCACCCTTTTAATTAAGTTTTGACAGAATTGATGTTTTGAGGCAGTTTGATGAACATATGATGAAAGATGGAAGTTGTTGAGCTAAAATGAAGAAGATAATGAAGTTCTGAGATCGAGCACGGCCGTGCCAGATTTGAGCACACCCGTGCAAGCATTTCAGCTCAAGCATCCAAACAAAGCCTTACAAGAAGGACTTAAAGCTGACCTTTGAAGATGAAGCACGGCCGTGCCAGACACCAGCACGCTTGTGCCAAGGTGAAGCAAGGTCTAACTCAGAGAATAAGGCCTAACTGAAGCAAGCACGACCTTACATAGAGCAAGCATGGCTGTGCAGAAGGATGAACATGCCCGTGCTGATGCCTGTGCACCATGACGCTAATTTTACGCAGTTGGTATGCCCATGCAGACCTATGCAAGGCCAGACATATAAAGAGCACGGTCGTGCTGACTAAAGAGCACGCCCGTGCTAGCGGCGCTGAAGACCTAATTTTGGGGCCTTGTCTCCGATTTTTCGTATAAATAGAGGCCCTCTGTACCACTCTATTCATTCAATCTGTCATCTATCTTTTATAGCTTTTTAGTAGTTTGTTTTCTAGAGTAGGAATTGAACTTGAAGGTTAAGTTGGAGACCACTTCTCCCTCTTCAATTCTTCAGGATGCGTTTCTCTTTATTGATTTCGGTTTTATCTATGACTGTGGGTAGCTAATTTCATCACTGTAGTTGAGGTGAATCATGTATTAGTAGAAACCATTTTTGCTATGTCTTGGCTTTAATTCGAATTCTATTTGATTTCAATGTTGCGATTTGAATAGTGTTATTCTGTTGTGCTTCATCCCATCTTAGGATTGATCACCCTTTGCATGCTAATAATCAGTTAGTTAATCAGTGATCGTACTGTAATTAATTGGTAGATCTATAGGATAACCGAGGTTTAAATTGACCAGCGACCGTATTGAAGTTTACTCCTTTCAATCATTCAACCTCTTTGCGGTTTATGCTTTCTAATCATTTAAAATATTTGCCTAACGAACATTGGGTTTATCTGGGGAAAAGAATATTAATTGTCTGACAAACACTTAATAATTTTAGTAGAGGGATTGATATTCAGAAAGCGACTGCAAAATTGAATAGAACTAGGATTTGGGGGGTACCGAAAGTACAAGTGAAACCACGAATCTAGGCTCTTTACTCTTGATTTCAACAACTGTTATTTCTCTTTTATTCATCTTTTTACTATTGCGTTTATCATTATTTTCTTATTCTTTTGACAAACGACTACCACCATCATGATCTCATGAGCACCTCAGGATCCAAACACAACCTCAACACACAACTACCAACTCAATTACCAACATCGGGTTCTTAGCCCTATCCATTCTAAACCACCAACTTCTCATGCATTCACGCAAACCAAAGCAATACAGCAGTTCACCATCATCATGCTTATAGAGTAGTAGACATATAAATCAAGTACACATGCTATAACAATTATCATACTTCTCATATAGCAGTTAGCAGTTAGCAGTTAGCAGTTAGGCATATAGCACAGCTTCCACATATGAACCCATCAACACAAGTCTGCTAACCTGGGGTATCAAACATAGCGATGCTAGCCCAAAGTAAGCTAAACCTAGGATTTATTACTTTGCGAGGGCTCAACTTCAGGTAGGGTTTAGGGTTCCCCCATATGACATCAACATACAACATAGTTATATAGACTACTCTTGCCTCCCCAACGTGTGTAACACTTTCTCCCCTCCTGAACTGTTATGCACGTTCTTCAGTGCAAATCTCAACTGCAACTCCGCAACCGGCAACCTTGCACACTTTCTAACCAACACAATACACAGCTCTCCAACACTGCCAAAAATACCCCCGGAATGCACGTTGGGCCAACAATCGCACCGAGTACAATCACGGGATCCAAAAACAGCCAGAAACTCAGAAACAACAACAAAAACAACAAAAAATGATCGCAGAACACAAATCAAAGAATCCAAACTATTCAGCCACAAAAATCAAAGGGAAAGTTTACCAAGAACAGCCTCTGGACTCCTCAAGGGCAGATTTGCCACGCCTTCCTCGCACGACTTCTTGAACGAACAATCGGGTAAAAGTACATGCAAAACCCTAATGTGTTAGCAAAGCAACATTAGGTTGGAGTAGGAGGAAGAAAAGGATACAAACCAAAGCAAATACCAAAAAGAACTTAGGGTCGACGATGTCGACACCTCGACTTACCTCAACAAAGCTTGAAAACAAAGTCGCACCCTAGCAGAATCCGAAACTACGATCACGAATGTGTAGTCGGAATAGGGTTTCGACGAATTATTGGACTAGAAACTCTCAAGAACTCTCTCACACCTTCTGGAACTCTCAGGCCTCAAGGAAGAAGAAGAAATGTTAGGAATTTCATGTGAAGGGGAAATGAAAAGAAAACTTGAACACTTAAGTTCACCAGTCAGCACGCTACAGCGTGCAGGAACTACACATTTGAGCGTTCACACGCTTGAGTATAGGGTTTCTCCATGCTTGAGCGTGGAACCTCGTCCACTCTGCTTTCTCCAGGGCCTGACACGTGTCCAACACGCGTCAAAAACTCAGGACAGCAGGCACCGCACCTCAGCACGCTCAAGCATGCAGCTTGCCCACGCTAGAGAACTAGCACGCTCTGGCGTGCTCCTCTCCCACGCTTGAGCGTGCTGCTCAGCTGGGAAGAGGCTTCCAAACTTCTGATCTTCCCCGTTTCTTGTGTTACGCCTTAAGCACTCCCAACATGATTCAAGCCTATTCCATAGCTTCCAACTAGGCCTTAAACTAACACACAAACAATCACACAACGAAACAAATACCCGATCAAAGTTATCCACCTAAATTAGGGTTACAGAAAGCAGTGATGTTACATTACCACCCCCCTTAAAGAAAATTTTGTCCCCGAAATTTCCCTTTTCATACCTACAAACAAAAACATATATTGTTGGCGCATCTGTGCTTCTCTCTCCCACCTTGAGTCTCCGGTTGTTAGGTCCCACTCTACCGCCACCAGGGGAATTTGCTTGCCGCGAAGCTCCTTGATCCTTCTATCCACTATCCGAACTGGTCATATTCAATGTTCTCTCTTAGCTGGATTGATTCGGACTCTAACACATGCGATGTATCAGGGAGGTACTTTCTAAGCTGGGATACGTGAAAGACGTCATGGAAATTGGATAAGTTAGGCAGTAAGGCTATTTGGTAAGCTACTAGACCAAATCGACGAAGAATCTGAAATGGTCCTATGAATCTGGGTGTAAGCTTTCTAGATTGAATCGCCCTACCAACGCAAGTCTTCGGAGTAACTCGCACAAACATGTGGTCGCCTCTTGGAACTCTAAAGGTCTTCTCCTTCTATCAGCATAGCTTTTCTGCCTATCCATTGCGACTTTCATCTGTTCTCGGACCAACTTCACTTGTTCTGTTGTCTACTGCACCAACTCAGGACCTAACAGTTGACTTTCTCCTGTCTTAAACCAGCACAATGGAGTCCTACACTTCCTCCCATACAAGGCTTCATACGGCGCCATCCCAATGCCTGAATGGAAACGGTTATTATAGGTAAACTCAATCAGTGGAAGAAACTCGTCCCACCTCCATGTGTATTCCAACAAACATTCTCTTAAAAGATCCTCTAACAATTGAATCATTCGTTCAGACTGGCCATCCGTTTGAGGATAATAAGCAGAACTCATCCTTAACCTAGTTCCCGATGCATCGTTTAAGCTTCTCCAAAACCTAGAATTAAACCTCAGGTCTCCGTCCAAGATCATACTCGAAGGTACACCATGCAGACGCACCACCTCCCTGATGTAAATCCAAGTCAATCTTTCCAGAGAGTAGTTATGGTTGATAGGTAGGAAATGTGCACATTTCGTCAGCCTATCTATGATGACACAAATTGCATCACACCTTTGCTGAGTCCTTGGTAACCCAGAAACAAAGTCCATTCCAATAATGTCCAACTTCCACTCCGGGACATCCAGTGATTGCAACAATCCCACTAGCTTTTGGTGTTCAATCTTCACCTTTTGACACACCAAGCACGATAGGACATATTTTGTCACTTCCTTCTTCATCCCTGGCCACCAGAACAACTTCTTCAAGTCCTGGTACATCTTGGTAGCCCTCAGATGGAAATTCAGCTTGCTTTTGTGTGCTTCGTCTAGGATCATCTTCTTAACTTCGCTATCCGCAGGCACACAAACTCTATCACCAAACATGACAAGGCCATCCACACCTCTTTTGAACTCAGACGTCTTACCTTCCTCTATCAACTGATTGACCTCCTTAAGGTACTCGTCCTCAACTTGCTTTATCAAAACAAGATTCAGGAAATCGCTAGTCACCTCGATCATCCCAAGATTCATCCTATCTTCGACGATTTCCACTCTGAGATTCAGATCCCTAAATAGCTCTAGAAACTCTAGCTCTCATACCGTCATTGTAAATACGTGTAAACACACTGAATTCATAGTCCTATATGAATTCCATCCACCTCGTCTGCCTCATGTTTAACTCATTCTGGTTGAACAGATACTTCAGGCTCTTATGGTCGCTAAACACACTGAATTTAGCACCATATAGATAATGTCTTCATATCTTTAATGCAAACACTATCATAGCTAGGTCTAGATCATGAGCCGGGTAGTTCCATTCCTGCACCCTCAACTGTCTGGATGTGTAACACCCCCTCTCGGTGTCATATTTTGTATCCCAGATATTCTTTTTCGGTTAATTAAAAACTTTTTCGAAAGTAACTCAATAGAGTAGTTGTGGAAATCTGATGCCAAAGAAAAACTTTAACAACTAGAATCAACAAATTGAACTCATCATCTATAACAGTAATTCAATTTCGCCAAAAGGCGTACAGTTTTTCAATCTCCTAATATGCAACATAATCAGTCATAGTCGAAAGACCTGACTTAAACATCAAAATTCCTAAGAGCTGGTTTGATAAAAAAAGAACTCTAAGAACAAAAGAGCATACTACCTAACATACATCATACAAATGAGACTGGGTCTTGTCGTCAACAGTCCACACATTTTCATCATCGACTTCAAGAAAACTCAAGCTACAGGGCCCCGAAGTGACCCAGAGGACCGTTGAGAAACAGCTGTACACGTTTCCAAAAACACAACAGGGTGTCCAACATGTACAGGCAAGAGTGAATACTCATTCACAAGTTTATCATAATAGCCACACAAGGAAAACAAGGCACAATCAATACATCGATATACAACACAGTCATGCTATAGAATATCAACATTCAACATAATATCACTCTGTGGGATCATACCCATTCATCAAGATAAGTTAAAATAATGCATGATATTTCAATCAACTTTCTAATTCATGTTCTCCGGAGATTCCTAACTTCCCTTCATCGAGCGATAGGCCGTAAATACTCCCATAACACAATTGTCCTCATGATTCGGCCTCTCAATTTAGGTCCGAACTCCAATTGTTCAAGGGTATCATGTCACAACCATATCTTGAATAGTCCAGTCTCTGATCGAGTTCATCCGTGTTTGGCAGCCGATTACCACTGCACAGGGTCGCCATGCCTCCAGCTTCTTGTGGAGTCTCTTGAACACAGGATGCCCCTATAGACCTCGTGGTCTTAACTGGCTTATATTCTCAACCACTTGGATTGTAGCTCATTTCCAATGGCACGTCGGCGAACTCAAGTATGCAACTCATGGTTTTCTGTTTTCTTTTTTGTTCGTTCTTTCTTGTCAAGGCACACAGCTCATGGCTCATTTTAAAAGACATTTAGCCCATTCATTCAAAGCACAGGACACGCAGTCCGGGTGCTCAATCCACAAAGTACTAGGCCGACGTCGCGGACATTAGACTCGCATATAGGACACTAAGTCCGTTCATATCAAAACACAGGACACGCTGTCCGGGTGCTCAATCCACGAAGTACTAGGCCGACGTCGCAGACACTAGACTAACATATAGGACACAAAGTCCGTTCATTTCAAAACACAGGACATGTAGTCCGGGTGCTCAATTCCCAGAACTCTAGCCCGACGTCTTGGTCTCTAGGTTCATGTGTTTCACAACGTGAAGGGGTAATCACTAGTTTCATCACAATTTCGTTTTCTTTGATCAAATCTTGAAAACAAAACTCAAAATCTCTTTAGTATAAACCAAAACTCATTTTGCTCTAAAACTTATTTCCACAAAAACTTTTCGTTGCAAAGCTGTTTCTAGAAACTTAAATCCTCAAAATTCATTTTCAAAAGGACTTTGACTTGAAAATGTCTTTTCTAAAGGTTCCATCATTTGTAACATTTTTCTAAAGATTTTCATTTGGAGCAAACTTTTTGAAAGAGACTTTTTCTTTTTGAAAGGTCAAACACTTTGAAAAGGTTCTTCTTGTGACAAAACTAAATTTCAAGGCTTTCTGTTTGTAGGACATGTTTAGAAAATAATGATAAATCAACTTTTCACTATTTTCCTCACCAACTCTCAATTTCCTAAGTCTTATTCGAAATTCCTTTTGAGTTCTTAACTTAGTGGCTTTTTTGTAAAATTGGTCATTATACCATTTAACTTAAAAGCTTTTCATTTCTCAAACCAAAACCTTTCTAAATCTTTGATTAAGACTTTTAAGTAGCTTAATCATCATTATCAAGCTATAGCCGATGCTATGCTCTCAACCAATCCAGTCAAAGAAATCACAATGCAAGATATGCATATATATCCATTAAATCTCAAAATCAGCATCATACATATATCTCATCCAAAGCAACAATGCCACAGTTCATGTTTAAATATCCACTCATATATTCACCAGATCAATCAAGCATATATATCACATAATGCATTTATAACGGAATCATCAACATCACTTCAAATAACACAATCACAATCATCCAACAAACAACGTTATGAGGCTATCAAACTTATTGGAGTTAATCTCCCCTTACCTCTTGAAGGTAATCCTCCGGATGGAGGTCGTCCGAATCGATCCGCAAATCCTCCGATTACTCCCCCGAAACACTCAACAACCAATACCTTCACACAATCAATTCAAAACATCAACATTAACAACATAAATTTCCCCACCTCACTTGATCTAGGGTTCAGCCATCTTATGAGAAAATAGGCTAGGGATTTCATCTTGCTTCAATCTCTTGGATTCAATGATCTCTAAGTATGGTAGAAACCTAATCAATACTCCTTAATCAATAATTTGAACCAAAACCCATTCAATCCACTAGGTTGAGGTTGGGCCATGCTTAAGAAAAATAGGGAGGAAATTACTTTTGGTTTCATGCTTATAGATGCTCAATATATACATCATAGTGAGTTCATAGAAATTGGTTTCATGATCATAAGATTTTTCTACAATTTTCTAAAGATTTTTGAACTTTGGATATAACACTTGAAACATCATGGATCATGTTTTGAAAACAAGATTTAAAGGAAGAATAAGAAACTTATGGATCAAAGAGATTAATTTACCTCCTTGAGTGATGAAAATGGCAAGGATTCAACACTTTCTTCACCAAAAATGGTTAAACTTCACTTAAGCAAATGAGAGAAAGTTTAGAGAAAAAGATGGAGTTGTTGGAAAAGTGGGAGAATGGCTCCATGAGCTAGCCTTATGCATGAGGCATGGAGGGATAAGATGGTCCAAAATTATTCTCTTAAGGGGCAAAATAGTCTTTTCACCTAGGGACAAAATTGGCATTAAAACAAGGTTATGGGAAAAAATGTCATTTCCCCTCTAAGTTTACAAATATCTAGATATTTTTCTAGAAGTAATGATGAGGGTGAGGGCAAGAATGGGTTTTCATAAACTCCTAGGGGCAAAACAGTCTTTCCCTTTAGGGACAAAGATGTCATTTAGGGAAAAGATGAAGGGCATTTTGGTCTTTTCTCAGTGTGAACGCGTTCAGATATTTTAGAATGTCATCATTACAATGGCATGCCTTCCTAGGCGATGTGACCTGATGTGACTTCAACTTTATCCGTTAGCGGGTCCCGGTAAATCCGTATTCAGTTCCGTTCATTACGGGATTTAAGATTTCGCCCGTATAACTTATATTATTTTACTTTTTAGTGTGAAAAACCAATTTTATCAAAATTGTTGAAAATTCGATTCTAAACCTAACTGTTTCGCTCACGAGTCAAAATTAGGTTTCCTGATCAGCAAAATCTTACTGTTAGTGAAAACGCGGACCGGGCTCCGTCTGAATTTTCAACCCAAAATTTAACCGTAACTTCCTACAATAGCTTTGAGTATGAATATGACTTCGGTTTAGTCAAAATCATTTTCTAAATCTCAGATAAAATATAAGTTATTTATATTCATTTCCGACCTTAGAAAGCAGCGAAAATCGGGGTGTTACAGGATGCATACGCCACCACTCTTCCTTCTTGCATGAAGACTCAACCCAAACCTTGATATGACACATCGCAGTATATGTCAAAGCATCCTAAGGGATCTGGCAAAATCAACACCGGCGATGTGGTCAACCTCCGATTCAGCTCTAGGAAACTCTGCTCACAAACTTCCGACCACTCGAACGCCTTCTTCTTTCTCGTCAACTGTGTCATTGGCAACGCAATCTTAGAGAATCCGTCTATAAACCTTCGGTAGTAGCTGCCAAACCAAGAAAGCTTTGAACCTCACTTACCGACTTCGAGCTCTGCCAACCAACCACAGCCTCAACCTTAGCAGGATCCACCGTGATTCCATCCTTATTGATCACGTGTCATCAAAACTGCACTTGCTCTAGCCAAAACTCATACTTTGACAGTTTGGCATAAATCTGCATGTCCTTCAGCACCTGCAATACCACTCGAAGATGCTCTTGGTATTCCTCTTTACTAGGAGAGTAAATAAGGATGTCATCGATATACCCGACAACAAACCTATCTAGGAACAGTCGGAATATCATGTTCATATAGTCCATGAACACAGCCGGTGCATTAGCCAAACCGAAAGGCATAACCAAGTACTCGTAGTGACCATACCGACTTTGAAAAGCAGCCTTCGGTATATCCTCCTTTTTCACCCTGATTTGATGGTAACCAGATCACAAGTCGATCTTGGAAAACACAGTTGCTCCTCTCAACTGATCCATCAAATCATCTATCCTCGGCAATGGGTACTTGTTCTTTATTCTCACTTTGTTCAGCTGACGATAGTCCACACACAACCTTGAACTTCTGTCCTTCTTCTTGACGAACAACACCAGAGCTCCCCACAGCGACGCGCTAGGTCTGATAACTCTTTGCCTAGCATCTCATCCAATTTTTTCTTCAATTCCGCCAACTCTACTACAGACATTCGATAAGGTGCTATCGAAATAGGTCCAGTCCCCGGTACCAGGTCTATAGCAAACTCAATCTCCCTTTCCAACGGTAGTCTTGGAACATTGTCTAGGAACACTTCTGGGAATTCCCGCACCACGGGCAGCACTCCTGCACTAGAACTTTCGCTTGATTCCAAAGAGAACGGGACCACATACTCTTTAGATTGTTCACTCGATGGGATACCTTCATTAGCAGGTGTCAACCCCGATAGCTCGAAAAAACAAAGGGTCTTTTTGGCACGGTCCAAGACTACATGGTTAGCCAAAAGCCAATCCATGCCTAGGATAACATTGATCTACTGAATAGGCAAATAGACTAGGTCTACAAGGAAATGTCTATTTTCTATGGTGATTGGGCTTTGTAAACACACAAACAGGGTGGTCGATGAATCACCCGTGGTTGTAGAAATAGTAAGGTCGTATGGCAAAGAAGAAACAAGTAACCCTAGATGATCCATGCATTCGAAAGAGATAAACGAATGGGTAGCCCCCGAATCAAGCAATACAGATAAGAGTTTGCTTGAAACTAAACACATACCTTGAATCAGATCTGGATGTCGAGAGGACTCAACTCCCTTCACGGCAAACACTCTCCCAGTGGCTCATGGTCTTGCATTCTGCCCCGCCACACTAGATGGTTTTGTACTTCCATGCCTACAGTCCTTCGCCATGTGTCCTGGCTTCCCATATGCAAAGCAAGTCATTGTCATGCCTGACACTTGGCTTCTGTAGTATTTAGCAAGATGGGGTCCTCCACACCTAAAATAGCCTTGCAACCCTTGGCTTGCACTCTGCCTTTGACTTCCATCTTATCCAACTCTCTACACTGGGCGATTGTATGGTCTTTGACTACATAGGAATATTCCACCTTTGCTTCTCTTATTGCTGCGGATAAGTCCTCCACTCTTAGGAACCAACTCTCTTCTTCTGTCAATGCTCTCCACTGTGGTACATCGGTCTAACATCTCGGGAAATCTGGTGAACCCCAATGGTACCACTGCTCTCTGTATCTCGTACTTCAGGCCGTCTTCAAACCGCCTGCACATCCATTCTTCATTCGGATACCTTTGGTAGAAATCGAAAAACTTTAACAGTGCTCAAACCTTGCTGCATATTCGCCAACTGACATAGTCCGTTGTCTTAGATTTTGGAACTCATTTTCCTTATCTCTTCTAACAATCCTCGGGAATTACTTCTCTAGAAAGCATTCAAGGAATAGCTCCAAATTCACTGCCCTTCCCTCGGCTTCGAATAACCTCAACCTTCCTTTCCACCACAGTTTAGCTCCTCCGACCAGCATGAAGGAGGTATAGGTAACCATTGGGCCTCGTTGCAATGCATGGCCGTGAAGATCTTTTCCAACTCTTGCACCCATAAGTCAGCTCCCTCCGAGTTGTAGTGTCCGTTGAACTGAGTAGGTTTTCCCTTCAGGAAAGGTGATAGACCGACATCTTCATTCCTCTCACCCCTCTGCTGTTGTTGTTGCTATTCCCGGGTTAGTTGGATAAGCTGATTATTTTGCTGAGTTTGTTGTAGCTGTTGGGGAATCAAGAGGTATAAGTTTTAAAACAATTTTCAAAAACCTTTTGAGCTGAAATACCCTTTTACATAAGGATCTCGCATTGCACATGAATCATAAGGATTAGCGTTTACCTCTTGATGGATAACTTTACTACGAACACTGTGAGCCCGTCAGCAACACTGGTTAATCACGAACACTGCTACGAAGATGTTAGCAACTTGATCAACATAACTACAACATAGCAAATCCGACGAACACTGCTGTTATAACCATAAAAGGAAAGGTTCCTCTATTACCAATATTGCAAGGTAGAAATACCTCTACTCAGCCCACACGAACAAACCAGCGTCGGAGATAGCATAGTGCTAGCTATCAGGATTGGGAGAGGCCCGACTATCTAGGGTGTACAACGGTCGTTATGAGCGCTCTGTGTTGTATGTCACTTCATTGACGTGAACAACTTACTTATAGTTGTCACCCACTTAACCCAACCCTATTGGGTTACTATACGCTACAGGCCCATGTTTAATTATTTATTAAATCATATTTATTTAATCAATTAAACTAATCCCATTTAATTATCAATTAAATCATATTTAATTAATCAATTAAATTAATTCTCCGAACATTTGCTCTATGCGTGTGACCCTATAGGTTCTCAATTAATTGGTAATAATATTAATTATTATTAATCATATTAATAATCAATTAATCTTATAAACAATGAGCGGCATCTAGTAATACATCAATGCTACCCAATTAATTAGAATATTGGTGATACAATTAAAACCATATTGTAACCATATTTAATGTGAAATCAATGTCCTTTCGTCTCAATGTCTTAATTAGACACAAGGCATAAATGTGTCATCCTTGTTAAGTTAAATTATTTATTTCTTGATCTAGTAATAAATGTATGATCATGTGGGCCCAGTATCTCATATTGTCCCACTTCAGCATGGCCATGCATTTCTATGTCACATACCATTAAGAGGCCTATAGACATTACTCCCATTATATAGGAGGGACGAATCCTATCTACATCGCTCACATTCCTCAACATGTTTCATTGCAGGCTCAATAACCATCTTTATGGTTATCCTGTTACAGACAACATTTAATAGTATCAAAACCTGCAACTACATATATTAGGAATCGTAGTGACTTCAAGTCGAAGGACTACTTCACTATAGTCACCATGAGAATCGCTTATGACACTTACATAACTATTATGCAGATTTCTCATAGTGGGTCACTCCAGTATAAATATTCCCCTAATATTTATACCTATGTGAAGACTTGATATCTTATATCTATGACCCGTGAGATGTGGTCATCAGTACACTCACATAATAGTCTCAAAGTATTATTATTGTCCTTATTAATAATAATACTTGACTATGGATAATTTAAGAATAGTGTTCTATTATTTAATGGCATCTCACGATCAAGTCATACTTGACGTTCCATTAAATGAACTGCTTATTCTAATGACTTTATTATGCCATAAATATGATCATCAAATATAACAAAATAAATGAATGCCTCATATATAAAAAATTTATAAAATAAAGTCATGATACAATATATATAAATCCAATAAATATATTGGCCACTAGGGCTTACACCAACAGTAGCACCACAACTGCCATCTCCCTCACAGTTCTGAGGGTCTCTAAGGATTTAGCTCTGTTCCCGGTATGTGAAGCTTTCGCTTCCTAACCTCCGTTTGGTCCGGTCCTACCTCTACCTCTACCTCTTCAAGCCATTGGTTCCTGTTTCAGAATAACCGTTAGCGCAGAGTCCAAAAACTTAGCCAGTTCCACTTCCTAACACCTCACAGTCCGATTTAGAATCAATCTGCTTTGATACCACCAAAATGAGATGTCCCCAAGTCCATGAGGCATTCCCATTAACCCACTTACATTATTAACTATGCATTAAAGATATTATCCCGCGCTTATTAAGAACAAACGTAACAGAAAGATAAAGCACCCAAACATAAACGCCTGTAGAGGCATACATCAGAGTAAAACATAGTGGGAAAGAGATCAAACATATACATATAGTAATATACGTGGTTTGCCCCCTTAGTAGGGCTACAGTAATATATACATGCACTGTACATAAGAAACTGAAAATAAAAACATGGACATCATAAGACTCCAAAACTCTCAGCTCACAAGATCTCCCCACCCCTCTCCAAAATACATCAAAAGCATCTCACCTCACGTCCTCAGTGATGTAGACCCGCAAGGGTACATACTCAAACGAGGAACTAGACACAACAACCCTCCTGCGTCGGTAGGTCCTCCGGTACTGCTCTGATCTCCTCCTCTGTCCGCGTAGAACGAAAACTTTCCTACTGGTGACGTGAGATGATGCTGGCATCGCCCACATGCAATCCCGCTCATGCTGCCTCGGTGGGTGCCACATCTGGGTGAACGGGAGAAACTGCACCACTCTGTAAGGTCTTTGATGTCTGTAAAAGGTGGAGTGCCGCTCCTAAACAGCAAGCTAACAGGTCCGGTGTACACGGTCAAGAACATGGAGGGATCCACCTGCCAACCTTGATCATCGTGATAGATGATCTCAAGCTCGCCCAGCACCGACATCAACGGTGCCTCATGGAGAAAAGGATGTGCCCTCGAGTCCATATACGTCCTCCGTTGGCTTGTCATCTGCTCGTAGACCGTACAACATAACATACAAGAAAGACAAGGAGATAAGATATACAATACATTATAAAAAGGATAATGCAAAGCAGAATATATAACAAACACAGACGTTTCCCGAATGCTCTGACACTATTGTCATCTCCTAGCTAGATGTACCATACTCTTACTATGCATGTCAACCTGTACTAAACGTCCCCCTTGGACAAAGATATCAAATGTCTGCACATCGGACAAGTTGGTTTGTTCCGGTAATCCGTTCTGCTCGCCGTGACCCTTAAGAGAGCATCATCACTCTATTGTCTGCGACAAAGAGGGTTATCTGGGCCTCCTCCGAAGATCCACCGGCAATTGGAAAGACTAAGGGTCCAGTCAGGATAACCGTACTTAGCCAGGACTACCACGACACGATAAGCGCTACCATATCAGTCTCAAGTAGGCACACCTACGTCCACTATATCCCCAAGATCTCTCAAATCTTCCCTTCTATTTTTCGCACCTGCACTCAATGCACCAACCTCGTGTGCTTCATGCCACACGGCTCAACACTTGGCCACTTATGCAGATGCTATGCATGTCATCCATCAATTTGAGTTGATATCGCATCATATGCAAACTCAATCCACGCTCCTAGCGCAACTCACCATCACGATCACACGGGCACGTCAGGTTCCAAACACAACCTCAACACACGACTACCAGCTCAATTACCAACATCGGGTTCTTAGCCCTATCCATGCTAAACCACCAACTTCTCATGCATTCACACAAACCAAATCAATACAGCAGTTCATCATCATCATGCTTATAGAGAAGTAAACATATCAACCAAGTACACACGCTATGAAAATCATCATACTTCTCACATAGCATTTAGTAGTTAGGCATATAGCAGAGATTCCATATATCAACCAATCAATACAAGTCTACTAACCAAGGTTATCAAACACAAAGGTGCTAGCCCAAAGCAAGCTAAGCCTAGGGTTTAGGTACTTTGCGAGGGTTCAATCTCAAGTAGGGCTAAGGGTTCCCCCACACGACAACAACATACAACATAGTTATATAGACTATTCTTACCTCCCCAACGCATGTAACTCTTTCTCCTCACCTGAACTGTTACGCGCGTTCTTCCGTGCAACTCTTAACTGCAACTCCGCAACCAGCAACCTTGCATGCTTTTCAACAAAGACAACACATCGCACCAAGTACACGCACGGGGCCCAGAAATAGCCAGGAACTCAGAAACAACAATGAAAACAACAACAAAAGATCGCGAAACTCGAATCAAAGAATCCAAACTATTCAGCCACGAAAATCAAAGGGAAATTTTACCAAGAACAGCCTCCGGAATCCTCAAGGGCAGATTCGCCACGCCTTCCTAGCACGACTTCTTGAAGAACAATCGGGTAAAAAGACCCGCGAAACCCTAACGTATTAGCAAAGCAACATTAGGTTGGAGTAGGAGGAAGAAAAGGATAGAAACCAAAGCAAATACCAAAAAGAGCTTAGGGTCGACGATGTCAACACCTCGATTTACCTCAACGAAGCTTAAAATCAAAGTCGCGCCTAGGAGAATCCGATGCTACGAACACGAACGTGTGGTCAAAATAGGATTTCGACGAACAATTGGATTAGAAACTCTCAAGAACTCTCTCACACCTTCTGGAACTTTCAGGCCTCAAGGAAGAAGAAGAAATGTTGGGAATTTCCTGTGAAGTGGAAATGAACAGAAAACTTGGACACTTAAGGTAACCCGTCAGCATGCTAAAGCGTGCAGGAACTCCACGTTTGAGCGTTCCCACGCTTGAGCATGGGGTTTCTCCACGCTTAAGTGTGGAAACTCATCCACTCCGCCTTCTCCAGGGCTTGACACATGTCCAACACATGTCAAAAACTAAGGACAGCTGGCCCCACACCTCAGCACGCTTGATCATGCAACTTGCCCAGGCTAGAGCGTTGGCACGCTCTAGCATGCTCCTCTCCCACACTTGAGCGTGCTGCTCAGCTGGGAAGAGGCTTCAAGACTTCTGATCTCCCCCGTTTCTCGTGTTACGCCTTAAGCACTCCCAATATGATTCAAGTCTATTCCTTAGCTTCCAACCAGGCCTTAAACTAACACACAAACAATCACATAACCAAACAAACATTCGATCAAGGTTATCCACCTTAATTAGGGTTACAGAAAGTAGGGATGTTACAAAGCCTATCGACAATGGCATTTTACAGAACAATAGTTTCCTTAACTCTTTCTATGCACAAGGGAGAAAAGAAAATGATTTGTAGTAGATGAGACTAGGCAAGTTCGAGTTTTTTGAGTGTCTTTACTGCATGCAGATGGTTCTATTTATAGACCAACTCAGGCCACTGGGTGAAAGAAAACAACCCTCCAAGGGTTTCGGCAACGGTTAAATCTGAGAGTTAAATAATATTTAACAACTACATAATAACCCAAATGATCGGTTGGCCTGGTGGTCAGCGGTCGCGCCCCTTACCATGTGATACCGAGTTCAAAACCCTTCATAGACTCTTTTCATTTAAATTTTTCTGTCCGTTAAATAACAGCCATAAAAATCCAAATCCACCACCGTTAGGAATCGGACTCACGCATGCATGGTTTGCTCCAAAGTACATAACCATTGCACCAACGAGAAGCTCTGCCAACTTTTTACCATTATATGTATATTTATATAACCATTGAAACACAACACCTTTCAATAAGGTGCATTTTCTGAAAATCTCTCACAATCCCCCACCATTTTCAAAATAAACCCAAATATCATTATTCCGGAAATCGCATGCTTTCAGATAAAGGTATCTCGGGGATTTGAACCTTTTCTTAGTAAGAAATGGGTTTCACTCATCTCGGATAAAATGGTAGACAAGCTTTGAACGAAATATTCATTAGAACAAGTGTGCATAACTTACACATGAAATCTCGGTACCATTGAACGTCGTGATAAAATGACACATCTGATAAGGCCTTGTGTCTTGTATCCTTTATGTAACACCCCGATTTATCAAACTCTCCAATACTAATTAATCAGTATTTATATGTTTGTATTTTATTGAGGGGTCTAGAGAGCGAAATAAAATAATCTGAGACCATATTCATGCTCAACGCTATCGTACGAAGTTACGATTAAATTTTGAGCTGAAAACTCAGACGGAGCCTGGTCTGCGTTTTTACACTGTCAGTAAGATTTTACTACTCCAGAGACCTCAGATTGACCCATGAACGAGACAGCAAGTCTTAGAATTCGATTCTCTATGTTTTGGTTAAATTTCAAAAAAATCACTTCCTGACCTTTTTTCGAGCGAAATCCTCAATCGGGTGATAAATGGAGCCGCATACGGACTTACCGGGACATGCTAACGAATAATCTCGATGTCACGTCATGTCAAATCACTTGGGAAAGCATGCCAGAGTCGTCATGACGTTCGGAAATATCTGGACGCGAAATGACCAAAATACCCCTAACCTTTTCTTTAGTAATATTTTGGTCCTTGGAGGAAAAGACCAAAATGCCCTTAAGTGAATTAATTTAAGGCAGTTCAGCCCACGATTTCTCACGCCCCAAACCAGCCCAAAGAGAGCTCCAAGACTTCATCTTCTTCCTCGAGAGAAAACCTCCATTTCCTTAGAGAAAAAGCTTGAAATCCTTGAAGAAAAAGCTTGAATTCTTGATCAATCTTCATCACTCTTTAGGTAAGATCACTTCAATGATCTCTAAGCTTCATGAATCTCTTCCTATTTCAAGTTTGCAATCTTGATTTCATAGTTTTCAAGTTTATGATCCAAAACTTCAAAAATTCATAGGAAATTGTAGAAAAATCCTTTTAATGGGAAACCAATTTCTTTGAGCTAGCTTCATCATCCTCTACCTAAACCCAAGAGCATATGATCCAACTCTCATCCTAGCCTATTCTTCTAAAAGTGGCCGAACCCTAGGAAGATGGATGAATAGTGATTTTGTTCAACCTTTTGATTTCTAACTCTTGATTTCATCCTTACCTTTTCTATTGTCTTTGAATCTAAGTGATGGAAAACCAAATCAATCCCTAGCCATGTTTTTCATGTTATGGCCGAGACCTTCAATGAGTAGAACCTTGAGCTTTGTTGCAAATTTTTGGGTATTAGGACTTGTCTTAGTGTTAACCAAGCTTATGAACCAACCGTCCAAAAGTTTGGAACCAAATGTGATCCCTAACCCTTTTTACCATTTGTGGCCGAACCTTGGACCTTTTGGGGGAGGTGGAAATTCATGTTTGATGTTGTTTCTTTTTGTGTTGTTAATTATTGATGAATGGATTGGTTGTGTGTACGTAGTTGTTGTCGGATACTCAGACGAAGGATCGGGAGAATTCGTGGACCGATCGGGCGACTTTACCTTCGGAGGATGACTTCAAGAGGTAAGGGGAGATTAGCTCCAATAAGTTTGATAGCCTCGTGAGTTTTGTTGGATGATTGTAACCATAATGTGAAGTTGATGATTGTCCTTGTTGATGTGTTATGTAACCTATATGCTTGTTTGGTGTTTTGAAGATATGCTATATGTTGTGTATGTACTTGATTTATTTTATGAAGTATATGCTTGGATGTTTGAAATATGAAGTGTGGCATTGATGTCTTCGATGAGATAATGTTGAATTGAGATTTGATGCGTATATATATATATAGATATCCTGGACTGGTTAAGAGCATAGTGGCTATAGCTCAATAATGGAGATTAAGCTAACTAAAAGTCCTAATCAACAATTTGGAAATGTTTTGATTTGAGGAATGAAAAGCTTCTAAGCTAAATGTTATAATGGCCAATTTTATTAAAAAGCCACTAAGTTAAGAACCCAAGACGATTTCGAATAAGACTTAAGGAATTGAGAGTTAGTGAGGAAAATAGTGAAAAGTCGCTTTATCATTCTTTTCTGAACAAGTTGCACAATGAAAGAGAAAATTGAAAAATATTTAGTCTGTTAAGAAAGATCCTTCTGAAAGTATTTGATGTTCCGAAAACAAAAATGTCTCTTCATGAAAGTTTGCTCCGATAACAATCTTTAGAAAAATGTTTTAAAACGAGGGAACCTTTAGAAAAGGCTTTTAAAGCCAAAATCCTTTGAAAATGCATCTTTAGAACTTGAGCCTTAAGAATGTTTTGTAAAGAAAATTTTTTGTGGAAAATACGTTTTAGAGCGAAAATGAGTTTTGATTTATACCAAAGAGAACCTGAATTTTGTTTTTGAGTTTTGAACTACGAAAATTGTAACACCCCCCTCGCGGGTGCTACATACACGGACTCTAATACGGAAATAAAACAATAGAATAAAACGCTGGTTGCTTTCGGAAAGTACTTTAATTAAGTAGCTACGTTCGAAAACGCGGTTCTAAAAATTTTCTGCATGCATAGGCAAACAACTCCAGACGGAGGAATAAATTTCATATCACACATTGATATTCACTGTTCATAAAACATAAACATAACGCAAAACCTGGTCTAATATATATATCATATTACAGACTTAGAAAGTAATTGCGACATATATGCAGTAATAAAATATAAGCCTGCTCAAAAACAAAAGACTCCTAAGCTGGTCGGCTAAAAGTAGCCATTGGGGTACAACCCAACGTCGGCTCCTTCAAAAGTTTCCATCGTCCGAGTCCTCACGTCTCCGCGGGGACCTATGACCAACATCTGTACATGTGTTCCAAAAACACAACAAGGTGTCCAACATGTACAGGCAAAGGTGAGATACTCAAATAAAGTTATCACGATAGCCGCACAAGCGACAAACAGCAGTATAAACATCCACAGATAAATACAGTTATATGAACAGTTATTTATATAATACAATACAACATCCCAAACACTATCATCAGTTATAATAATGCATGAGACTTCAATATCATCTTTCTAATTCATGTACTCCGGAGATTCTAACTTCCCAACATCGAGCGATAGGCCGTAGTAACACCCGTAACACAATTGTTCTCATGAGTCGGCCTCTCTATTTAGGTCCGAACTCCAATTGTTCCAGGGTACCACGTCTCACCATATCATGAATACTCCAGTCTCTGATCGAGTTCATTCGTGTTTGGCAGCCGATTTACCACGGCACGGGGTTGCTACGCCACCGGCCACTTGTGGGATCTCGAACACAGAATGCCCCTATAGACCCAGTGGTCTTAACTGGCTGAATTCTCAACTACGAAAGTTGTAGCTCGGTTCCAAATGGCACGTCTGCCGGTTCATGCATGTACACAGAAAGTTTTCTATTTTCTTTGCGTTCATTCTTTCAAATGTCGAGACATAAAGTCCACGACTCGTTTCAAAAAGGCATTAAGCCCACTCAAATCAAAAACACAGGACACGAAGTCCGAGTGCTCAATCCACAAAACACTAGCCCCGACGTCTCGGCCACTAGGTTCGGGTTCGTCTCAAAGGTTCATCATTTTTCCTTTGGTTTCATTTTATCAAAACACTTTGGAAAACAAAACATACTTTGGTTTTCTCGAAACAAAACATCCTTTTTGATCAAGAGAACATTTTTCCGTGAAAACACCTTTCTTGAAAACAAAAACTTTCCGTGAAAACACCTTTCTTGAAAACAAAAACCTTTTTCTAAGGTTTCACGTCTTTTTAAAACGTTTTACCGAAATAAAACACGATTTGCACGACTTTTCACAAAACCACTTTACTTTTCAAAACAAAAATACTTTTCAACAAGAAAGACAACTTTTCTTGAAAAAGCAACACGTTTTCCCAAAAATCACTTTTTGATTTAAAAACACGATTTTCAAAACATAGATTTAGGATTTCGAGTCTTTTAATAAATTATCGAGACATAGCCAGTCCTATGCTCATCCAGGGTATAAATATATATAGACATCAACAATCCATAATCATCATCATAATATCAACTAAGGCATCCGTGCCACAAATTATCAAATAGACAATTATGCACAACATTTAACATCCAATCAATCCAGGATATAAGTATACGTATACATCATTCAAACTCATCTCTAAATCATCACTCAAGACATCATAACACATATATCAAACATGCACTATGAAGCTACTCAAACTTAAATGACTACCTCCCTTTACCTCTCAAATTTGCTTAGTCCAAACTTGATCGATTCTCGGCTCCGGCTCCGGTTTCGTTTGCGTCGCCTAAAACAATCAAACACAATTCAATTCAAACAACAATTCAACATCAATCTATAACATAAGAACACAAGTTTTCCTTCCCCTAAAAGGTATAGGGTTCGGCCATGAAAGGTAAAAAGGGTTAGGGATCTCATTTGGTTCCAAACTTTTGGTTAGTTGGTTCATGAACTTAGTTAACACTATTTCAAGTCCTATGACTCAAAAATGTGAAACAACACTCATGGATTTTCCCCATGAAGCTCTCGGCCATAAAGGGCAATCTAGGCTAGGAATTGATTTGGTTTTCCATCACTTGGATTCAAGGACACTAGGAAAGCTAAGGATGGAATCAAGAGTTAGAAATCAAAAATTGGATGAAAAACACTATTCATCATCACTCTTAGGGTTCGGCCACTTTGGGGTTTTAGGGCTAGGATGAGACTTGGATCATGAGATCTTGGGTTTAGATAGAGGGTGATGAGGTGAGTTCAAAGAACTTGGTTTCACCTCCAAAGGATTTTCCTACAATTTCCTATGGATTTTCAAAGTTTTGGATCTAAGAATGAGTTTCATGAAAATGGAGTTTTGATCTTGATATTGAAAGAGATTCAAGAAGATATGAGACCATAAAAGTGATCTTACCTTAAAATGGATGAAGATTGGTCAAGAAATCAAGTGATTTCAACAAGCTTTCAAGGTTTTCTCAAGGATTCAATGGAGGTTTTTTCTCTAAGGAAGATGAAGTGTTCTTGGTGTTCTTGAGGGGCTGGGCTGCGTGGAATGAGGGGCTGAGAGGGCTGTTCCAGCCTTCTAAAGAGTTCATTAAGGGTAAAAAGGTCATTTGGTTCAAAGGGTAAAATGGTAAAAGGTGAAAAGGCTTAAGTTAGGGGTATTTTGGTAATTTCGCATCCCGAAATTCCCGATCGTCATGACGACTCTGGCATGCTCTCCCAAGTGAGTTGACATGATGTGATATCAATATTATCCATTGTCGTGTCCTGGTAAGTCCATACGCGGCTCCGTTCTCCACCCGATTGAAGATTTCGCTCGAACGGAGGTCAGGAAATGATTTTTTTGAAATTTTTACGAAATTTAACCAAAACGTAGAGAATCGAATTCTAAGACTTACTGTCTCGTTCACGGGTCCATCTGAGGTCATCTGAGCAATAAAATCATACTGTCAGTGTAAAAACGCAGACCGGGCTCCGTTTGAGTTTTCGACTCAAAACTTAATCGTAGCTTCCTACGATATCGCTGAGCATGATTATGGTCTCGGAATATTTTATATCCCTTTCTAAGACCTCGAATAAAATATAAGTTCATAAATACTGATTAAAAGAAAAACTCAAAAATCGGGGTGTTACATTACTACCCCTCTAAAAAAAAATTTCGTCCTCGAAATTACGTACCTTGAAAAAGATTGGGATACTGTAACTTCATCTTGTCCTCGAGCTCCCACGTTGCGTCTCCAGTTGCTTCGTTCCAAACGACTTTGACTAAGGGAACTTGTTTTCCCCTGAGTTGCTTGATCCTCTTATCAACGATTCGCACAGGCGATGTCTCATAAGACAAGTTTTCTCGTAAATGTACTATATTAGGTTCGATTACATGAGACGGATCAGGAATATACTTTCGAAGTTGTGAGACATGGAAAACATTATGAATGTTAGACAGAAAAGGTGGTAAGGCAATCTGGTAAGCTACTGGACCAATACGCCGAAGAATTTGGTAAGGTCCAATGAATTTGGGAGTGAGTTTTCTGGACTTAATCGCTCTACCTACCCCAGTTGTAGATGTGACTCTCAGGAACACGTGTTCATCTTCTTGAAACTCGAGGGGTCGTCTTCTCTTATCTGAATAGCTTTTCTGCCTGCTCTGTGCCGTTTTCATCTTTTCCCGGATCTTTTTAATCTTTTCCGTTGTTTGTTGCACAAGTTCTGGGCCTACGATCATGTTCTCTCCATCCTGGTACCAACACAACGGTGTCTGGCACTTTCGTCCATACAAGGCTTCATAGGGTGCCATCCCTATGCTAGAATGGTGGCTATTGTTGTAGGTGAATTCTATAAGAGGCAACAGATCATCCCAACTTCCACCATGGTCTAGAACACAAGCTCGGAGCAAATCTTCCAACGACTGTATCGTTCTCTCTGTTTGTCCATCAGTCTGAGGGTGATAGGCTGAACTTAGCCTTAACTTTGTTCCTAAAGCTTGATGTAGACTTTGCCAAAAACGTGACGTAAACTTTGGGTCTCTATCAGAGACTATGCTCGAAGGCACTCCATGTAGTCTGATTACTTCTCTGATATACAACTCAGTTAACTTCTCCACTGAGTAGTTGATCTTAACAGGTAAGAAGTGTGCTGACTTCGTTAACCTATCAACAATCACCCAAATTGAATCAAAACTTTTGGAAGTTCTCGGTAATCCTACCACAAAATCCATTGAAATGCTCTCCCATTTCCATTCGGGTACATCCAAGGATTGAAGCATCCCTCCAGGTCGTTGATGTTCTACCTTCGCTTTCTGACAGGTCAAACATGATGCTACATACTCAGCCACTTGCTTCTTCATTCCTGGCCACCAAAACTTTTGTTTTAGATCTTGGTACATTTTGGTTGATCCAGGGTGAATACTTAGCTTGCTCTTGTGTCCTTCTTCTAGAATCATTTTCCTCATCTCCGGGTTGCTAGGCACACAAACTCGTCCATTGCATCTCAAGATACCATCAATCCCCATATTGAACTCTGCAGCTTTCTCTTGTCCAAGTAACTCCTTTTTCTCTTGGAGATATACATCAGTTGCTTGCTGTTCACGGATCGTGTCCATCAGTCCACTAGATACCTTAATCATTCCCAAACAAATCTTCTCATTGTTCACTTCCACAGCTAGATTGAGATCACGAAACTATTCTATCAATTCTAGCTCTTTAACCATCATTGCAGAGATGTGTAGGGTCTTCCGACTCAGAGCATCTGCAACGACATTTGCTTTTCCAGGGTGGTACAGCAAAGTGAAGTCGTAGTCTTTAAGAAACTCCATCCAACGTCTCTGCCTCATGTTAAGTTCCTTCTGGTCGAACAGGTACTTCAAACTTTTGTGGTCACTGAAGACATCGAACTTAGATCCATATAAGTAGTGTCTCCAGATCTTTAGTGCAAAAACCACAACAGCTAACTCAAGGTCGTGCGTCGGATAATTCCTCTCATGAGTCTTCAACTGGCGCGAAGCATATGCTACAACCTTTCGATGTTGCATAAGCACACATCCTAATCCCTGATGCGAAGCATCACAGTACACTTCGTACGGTTCGTCTGGCTTAGGTAGTACTAACACTGGTGAGGTTGTCAAACGTTCCTTCATTGTATGAAAACTCTCTTCACATTTGTCAGTCCACATATACGGTTGGTCCTTCCTCGTAAGTTGAGTCAACGGCGCAACAATCTTCGAAAATCCTTCGATGAACCTTCTGTAATAACCAGCTAGTCCAACGAAACTGCGAATTTCTGTCACAGTCTTGGGTCTCTCCCACAGAAGTACTGCTTCTACTTTCGTAGGATCGACGGCAATTCCTTCCTTCGAAATCACATGTCCTAAGAATTTGACTTCATCCAGCCAAAATTCACACTTGGGAAGCTTTGCGTACAACTTCTCCTTGTGAAGGATCTGCAAAACTTGTCGTAGGTGTTCCTCGTGTTCCTCAGAACTTTTTGAGTAGATGAGGATATCATCGATAAACACGACAACAAACTGATCCAAAAACGGACGGAAATCCTGTTCATATAGTCCATGAAGATAGCAGGCGCGTTCGTCACTCCGAAAGGCATCACGAGGTACTCATAGTGACCATAACGAGTCCTGAAAGCAGTCTTGGGTACGTCCTCGTTCTTCACTCTGATCTGGTGATAACCGGATCTCAGATCTATCTTTGAAAAGACAGCAGCTCCCTGAAGTTGATCCATCAAGTCATCTATGCGGGGTAGAGGATACTTGTTCTTGATCGTTATCTTGTTGAGTTGACGGTAATCCACACAGAGTCTTGAACTCCCGTCCTTCTTCTTCACCAACAACACTGGTGCTCCCCACGGGGACACACTTGGCCTCACAAACCGCTTGGACATCAAATCCTCTAGTTGAGTCTTCAACTCGGCTAACTCCGTAGGTGACATCCTATAAGGAGCTATAGAGATCGGACCGGATCCTGGAACTAAGTCGATCGCAAACTCGATGTCCCTCACAGGTGGCAAACCTGGTACGTCCTCTGGAAAAACTTCCGGAAAATCTTTCATAACCGGCACATCGCTCAAGACAACGTCCCTCTCGATTTCTAAACAGGATAGAAGCATGTATCCCTGACCTCCTTCTTTCAAAGAAGCTCTTACTTGGTTGGCAGTTATAAATCCAGAAATCTCAGGGCCAGGAAAAACTAGGGTTCTATGTGCACAGTCTAAAAGGATATGGTTGGAAGATAACCAATCCATGCCTAGGATCACATCCAATTGAGTCAAAGGCAAACATATTAAGTCAACAAGAAAGTTCCTATCATGAACAGTAATAGGACAGTTCAAACATACTGTATTAACAGTAACAGGTTTAGCAGTCGGGGTTGTGACAATCAAATCAAAAGACAGCGAAGAAACAGGCAACTCTAATTGTCTCACACAATTCAAGGAGATAAACGAATGTGTCGCACCCGAATCAAATAGTACAGTTAGGAGATTACCAGCTATGATGCAACTACCTTGTATGAGATCATCAGATTTGGAAGCATCAACGCCGCTCATGGTATAAACCCTTCCCCTCGCCGTGGGTCTAGCAGTCCGCATGTTGTTGACAGTCGGCTCGGGCTTTGGTGTAGGGCATTCCCTCGCGAAATGTCCTATCTCTCCGCATTGGAAACATAGAACTCCTTTCAACTTGCAGCTATCAGCTGGGTGTCCGGGTTGCCCACACTTGAAACATCTCTGGGTTCTGCCTTGGTTCTGGTCGTTTCTGTTCCCACCACCGTAAGCAGAAGCAACAGGACGATAAGGTTGTTGTTTCTGACTATTCCCTTGAGGTCGGGAATACGGCTTCTTCTGGGACTGCTTCCCTTTCTGTTGCTGGTACTGGCTCGGGTTCCTTGACCTAGACGGTCCTCCTGTAGTACCCTTGTTCTCCCTTCCGCTTCTCATCTTTTCTACTTTTTTGCACTTCTCCACCAGACCTTGGAAGGTACGGATCTCTAGTGGCAACACCGACTCCTTGATCTCGAAGCGCAGACCGCCTTCGAACCTCTCGCATTTCCAGTCCTCGTCAGGCTGAGCTTGGAAAAAGCGGAAATATTTGGCGAGTGATTCAAACTTCGCCGCATATTCCCCGACAGACATATCCCTCTGCTGCAGCTTCAGAAATTCCTGCTCTTTCTCGGTTCTAGCACTTTGGGGAAAGTACTTGTCCAGAAACTTGGTGCGAAATACTCCCCAAGTGATCTCTTGGTTGTTGGCTTCCAGCAGTTGTCTGGTTCCTCCCCACCAATACTCTGCATCACCCAGAAATAGGAATGTGGCATAGTCCACCTTCACTCCCTCAGGACAATGTAGAATAGCAAAAATCTTCTCTATCTCTTGCAGCCACAGGTCAGCCTTTTCCGGGTCACAGTCCCCGTGAAACTGCGGAGGATCATGACACCGAAAATCGACTAACCATCTGGCACTAGCAGCAAGATCAGCTCTTTGTTGGTTCTGTTGATTCTTTTGAGCCATCGTTGCTGTCTGTTGAGCAACAGCAGCCGCCATATCAGCCATGGCCTGGATAGCCCGATTCATGTTGTTGTCATCAGCATTGTTGTCAGCAGTGTCGCGACCTCCACCACGACCACCTCTAAGATTCATGTCTCCCTACAAGGCAAACCAAACATACCTTAATAAGGAAACATAAATCAAAACTAGTGTGTCAACACACATTGCTTCAACAGAGAAACAATTCAAACAAGGTTCACAGAGATCACACAACATAAACATAATAGACTCACTTCCCAAGGATTCCCGAAAGACTCGACCAGCTCTGATACCACTAATGTAACACCCCCCTCGCGGGTGCTACATACACGGACTCTAATACGGAAATAAAACAATAGAATAAAACGCTGGTTGCTTTCGGAAAGTACTTTAATTAAGTAGCTACGTTCGAAAACGCGGTTCTAAAAATTTTCTGCATGCATAGGCAAACAACTCCAGACGGAGGAATAAATTTCATATCACACATTGATATTCACTGTTCATAAAACATAAACATAACGCAAAACCTGGTCTAATATATATATCATATTACAGACTTAGAAAGTAATTGCGACATATATGCAGTAATAAAATATAAGCCTGCTCAAAAACAAAAGACTCCTAAGCTGGTCGGCTAAAAGTAGCCATTGGGGTACAACCCAACGTCGGCTCCTTCAAAAGTTTCCATCGTCCGAGTCCTCACGTCTCCGCG
This sequence comes from Ammopiptanthus mongolicus, assembly GCA_039655645.1. Classification (NCBI taxonomy): domain Eukaryota; kingdom Viridiplantae; phylum Streptophyta; class Magnoliopsida; order Fabales; family Fabaceae; genus Ammopiptanthus; species Ammopiptanthus mongolicus. Next base: position 41,486,435 of record CM077345.1, read on the forward strand.
GGGACCTATGACCAACATCTGTACATGTGTTCCAAAAACACAACAAGGTGTCCAACATGTACAGGCAAAGGTGAGATACTCAAATAAAGTTATCACGATAGCCGCACAAGCGACAAACAGCAGTATAAACATCCACAGATAAATACAGTTATATGAACAGTTATTTATATAATACAATACAACATCCCAAACACTATCATCAGTTATAATAATGCATGAGACTTCAATATCATCTTTCTAATTCATGTACTCCGGAGATTCTAACTTCCCAACATCGAGCGATAGGCCGTAGTAACACCCGTAACACAATTGTTCTCATGAGTCGGCCTCTCTATTTAGGTCCGAACTCCAATTGTTCCAGGGTACCACGTCTCACCATATCATGAATACTCCAGTCTCTGATCGAGTTCATTCGTGTTTGGCAGCCGATTTACCACGGCACGGGGTTGCTACGCCACCGGCCACTTGTGGGATCTCGAACACAGAATGCCCCTATAGACCCAGTGGTCTTAACTGGCTGAATTCTCAACTACGAAAGTTGTAGCTCGGTTCCAAATGGCACGTCTGCCGGTTCATGCATGTACACAGAAAGTTTTCTATTTTCTTTGCGTTCATTCTTTCAAATGTCGAGACATAAAGTCCACGACTCGTTTCAAAAAGGCATTAAGCCCACTCAAATCAAAAACACAGGACACGAAGTCCGAGTGCTCAATCCACAAAACACTAGCCCCGACGTCTCGGCCACTAGGTTCGGGTTCGTCTCAAAGGTTCATCATTTTTCCTTTGGTTTCATTTTATCAAAACACTTTGGAAAACAAAACATACTTTGGTTTTCTCGAAACAAAACATCCTTTTTGATCAAGAGAACATTTTTCCGTGAAAACACCTTTCTTGAAAACAAAAACTTTCCGTGAAAACACCTTTCTTGAAAACAAAAACCTTTTTCTAAGGTTTCACGTCTTTTTAAAACGTTTTACCGAAATAAAACACGATTTGCACGACTTTTCACAAAACCACTTTACTTTTCAAAACAAAAATACTTTTCAACAAGAAAGACAACTTTTCTTGAAAAAGCAACACGTTTTCCCAAAAATCACTTTTTGATTTAAAAACACGATTTTCAAAACATAGATTTAGGATTTCGAGTCTTTTAATAAATTATCGAGACATAGCCAGTCCTATGCTCATCCAGGGTATAAATATATATAGACATCAACAATCCATAATCATCATCATAATATCAACTAAGGCATCCGTGCCACAAATTATCAAATAGACAATTATGCACAACATTTAACATCCAATCAATCCAGGATATAAGTATACGTATACATCATTCAAACTCATCTCTAAATCATCACTCAAGACATCATAACACATATATCAAACATGCACTATGAAGCTACTCAAACTTAAATGACTACCTCCCTTTACCTCTCAAATTTGCTTAGTCCAAACTTGATCGATTCTCGGCTCTGGCTCCGGTTTCGTTTGCGTCGCCTAAAACAATCAAACACAATTCAATTCAAACAACAATTCAACATCAATCTATAACATAAGAACACAAGTTTTCCTTCCCCTAAAAGGTATAGGGTTCGGCCATGAAAGGTAAAAAGGGTTAGGGATCTCATTTGGTTCCAAACTTTTGGTTAGTTGGTTCATGAACTTAGTTAACACTATTTCAAGTCCTATGACTCAAAAATGTGAAACAACACTCATGGATTTTCCCCATGAAGCTCTCGGCCATAAAGGGCAATCTAGGCTAGGAATTGATTTGGTTTTCCATCACTTGGATTCAAGGACACTAGGAAAGCTAAGGATGGAATCAAGAGTTAGAAATCAAAAATTGGATGAAAAACACTATTCATCATCACTCTTAGGGTTCGGCCACTTTGGGGTTTTAGGGCTAGGATGAGACTTGGATCATGAGATCTTGGGTTTAGATAGAGGGTGATGAGGTGAGTTCAAAGAACTTGGTTTCACCTCCAAAGGATTTTCCTACAATTTCCTATGGATTTTCAAAGTTTTGGATCTAAGAATGAGTTTCATGAAAATGGAGTTTTGATCTTGATATTGAAAGAGATTCAAGAAGATATGAGACCATAGAAGTGATCTTACCTTAAAATGGATGAAGATTGGTCAAGAAATCAAGTGATTTCAACAAGCTTTCAAGGTTTTCTCAAGGATTCAATGGAGGTTTTTTCTCTAAGGAAGATGAAGTGTTCTTGGTGTTCTTGAGGGGCTGGGCTGCGTGGAATGAGGGGCTGAGAGGGCTGTTCCAGCCTTCTAAAGAGTTCATTAAGGGTAAAAAGGTCATTTGGTTCAAAGGGTAAAATGGTAAAAGGTGAAAAGGCTTAAGTTAGGGGTATTTTGGTAATTTCGCATCCCGAAATTCCCGATCGTCATGACGACTCTGGCATGCTCTCCCAAGTGAGTTGACATGATGTGATATCAATATTATCCATTGTCGGGTCCTGGTAAGTCCATACGCGGCTCCGTTCTCCACCCGATTGAAGATTTCGCTCGAACGGAGGTCAGGAAATGATTTTTTTGAAATTTTTACGAAATTTAACCAAAACGTAGAGAATCGAATTCTAAGACTTACTGTCTCGTTCACGGGTCCATCTGAGGTCATCTGAGCAATAAAATCATACTGTCAGTGTAAAAACGCAGACCGGGCTCCGTTTGAGTTTTCGACTCAAAACTTAATCGTAGCTTCCTACGATATCGCTGAGCATGATTATGGTCTCGGAATATTTTATATCCCTTTCTAAGACCTCGAATAAAATATAAGTTCATAAATACTGATTAAAAGAAAAACTCAAAAATCGGGGTGTTACAAAAATGAATTTGATGAAACTTGTGATTACCCCTTCACGCATGTGAAGCACATGAACCTAGTGACCGAGACGTCGGGCTAGAGTTCGGTGACATGAACGGACTTTGTGTCCTATATGCGAGTCTAATGTCCGCGACGTCGGCCTAGTACATCGTGGATTGAGCACTCGGACTACGTGTCCTATGTTTTAAAAAAGAACGGACTTAGTGTCCTATGCGAGTCTAGTGTCCGCGACGTCGGCCTAGTACTTCGTGGATTAAGAACTTGGACTACATGTCCTGAAATTTGAATTGAACGGGCTATATGTCCTTTAAATGAGTCATGAGCCATGTGCCTTCACAGAAAAAGAAAGAATGATCGAAAAGAAAGAATGAACGAAAAGAAAGAATAGAAAACCTCCTACTTACATGCAAGAGTCGGCCGACGTGCCATATGAACCGAGCTACAATCCAAGTGGTTGAGAATTGAGCCAGTTAAGACCACTAGTTCTATAGGGGCATTCTGTGTTTGAAACTCCACAAGTGGCCGGAGGCCTCGCGACCCCGTGCCGTGGTAAATCGGCTATCTAACACGAATGAACTCAATCAGAGACTGGACTATTCATTATATGGTTATGACGTGGTACCCTGGAAAAATTGGATATCGGACCTAAATTGAGAGGCCGACTCACGAGAACAATTGTGTTATGGGTGTATTCGCGGCCTATCGCTCGAGGAAGGGAAGTTAGGAATCTCCGAAGTACATGAATTAGAGAGTCGAATTGAAGTCTCATGCATTCAATTGACTTATTTTAATGAATGAGTATGACATTTGAAAGTGAAATTATGTCAGTATGATATTATGACTGAATATTGATGTTTTATTGCATTACTAAGTTGATGCATTATTTGTATGCTGCTTTACTTGTATGGCTATTACGATAAACTTGTGAACGAGTATCTCACCCTTGCCTGTACATGCTGGACACCCTGTTGTGTGTTTTGAACACATGTACAGATATTTTCCAATGGTCCTCTGGGTCATTGCGGGACCCTGTAACTGAGTTCCTTGTTGTCGACGATGAAGACAAGTGGACTGTCGAAGACGAGGCCCAATATTATTTGGGCGATGCATGCTAGGTAGTATGTTTACTATTCTTAGAGTTTTGTTAGACCAGCTCTTAGGATTTTGATTTAAAGTCAGGTCCTTTGACCGTGACTCGATATGATGTGTAACAAGAAATTGAAATGATGTATGCCATAAGGCGAAGTTGAATGAGTGATATAAATGATAAGTTGAATTGTTTCTCTATTGTTGTTAAAATTTTAAATTGGTATCAGATTTTCCGCAACTAGTCTAATGAGTATTTTCGAAAAGGTTTTAATTAACCGAAAAAGAGATTTTGGGTTACGAACTGTGACACCTCGAGCGGGGTGTTACACTTTACCTGAGAGCTTTAAGAGTCAATCCCTTAACTCCAAGAAGCAACCCCACTTCACTCTCATATAGGTAGTCTCTATCGAAAGCGCCCCCATAATTAAGCACTGCAACATATACATGCTATAGGTCCATTAAGAGCAAAAGCTCATCCCCCCTCCTATATTTATTTATGGTCCAAGTACTTTTAAACTTCGGGATGTATCTATTGTCAAGTACTTGAAATCACTCTGATAGTGTACTTTGGTCCATTGAACAAAAGACTTAATGCTACTCAAGTGTGAATCGGGTTTCCACCATTGGTGATCAATTAGATATGGGCTTGAGTCCCATCCCTAATGATGTTTTCAACACTATATCCCTTGTCTGTCCTTTCGTCAAAGGATCTGCAAGATTCCTTTTTGTTCTTACAAGGACTATGGATATTACTCCATTTGTAATTAATTCCTTTACATAGCTATGTCTTAGTCCATTGTGCCTGGACTTTCAATTATATACCTGGCTATATGCCTTTGACAGTGTTGACTGTAACACCCTTCTAAAGTGATACATTGTTTGTGACATTGTTAACATTTTATAAGGCCGAAACTAAAATATGCGAAAATTAAAACTTAGGTTTGTTCACAAATGCGGTTTCTCTTTTCGAAGACATAAGATAATAAATAATATTGTAACATGACGTAAGCATTTTGGTAATAAATTCCAGTTTAGAATCATTTCTACCAAAATATATGATCAAACTAAAAGAGGTTTCCATAATATAGAGCAAGTTAACCAAATATCTGTTAATATCCCAAATGTAGCTTAAATATATATAAAAAAAGACTAGGAGCCGCAGCTCCTCAAAATATATGTTCCTGACTCAAAGCCCAAAACAACCAGACTGGCCCAACACACACACTACCACTCCAAAGACTCCTCAACGGACACAACCATCATCTCTGGATCCTCCTCAAGGTCCTCCCCCATGTCCGCCTCCGAGTCCTCCACCGAAGCCTCCTCTGTGTCGCTTGGAATCACAATCGGTACCGGCGCCCTCAAAATAGGTCTAGGCCTATAGAGAACGTTCTTCCGAGCCGTATACCGAATGCGAGGGTACAACAGCACAGCAGGTTGATCGCGGGGTGGAAGCACAGTGGGAACATTGCCATCCGCAGCAGCAACAGGAAAAATGGGTACCGGCACCGGTGGTGCAACCAAAGGGGCAGCTATAGATGTCACGACTGGAGGTACAACTGGCGGAACACCGTCTCCCTGTGGAGGGCAACCACAAGCAGAGGAACGCGGCCCAATGACCCTGATCATGGTCACTGCCCACGGACCTGTTCTCCTCCTTTGATGCCACTCCATGTGAAGAGGTGGACGAATGGTGAACCATAGACAACCGCTCCGGCTTTCCCGAATGGTGATAGAGGCGTCTCCGATGTATTCCATGTGGCAGGTGTCCGTGTGCCCAATCCATGAGTCATCTCCTCCGTGGAATTCAACGTAAATGTAAGGAGGCATCGTTCTCATCCGGAACGATGTCGTCTTTACAGCTAAAAGGGAAAAAGCATAATAGAAGAATAACAGTAATAGGTGAGATTCTCATTCATCAATCACAACATATGGTAGATAAAGATAGCACGACACAACAAGACAAGGCATACTCATATAATCACATATACATGATATATCATCATGATCATTCATATAACTCCAAATCATAAGGCATCTCAATTAAACAAATCAATGTCATGTGGGATGATGTCATGATGAAAGGACCAACAATGCAGTGATGTGACACAATCCCTACTCCATGGAGCTAGACAAACGTCAGAGAGAGTGATCGAGAGTACACGCTTTGCTTGCACCAGCCAGTCGGCTATATGTGCTAAAACATTTCAATTCACGGGTGTACACTGGCTTTATGCAAAGATGCTCTACACCAATCTTGAACAAGGCAGTGTCTAATCGAGAACGTTGGTGTGGGATCTTGATTCACCACGTCACAGAAGAGCTACCAACTGGCCACATATGCAGTTACACACCCCAACGTCTCCAAGGTCAAACCGGCCGTCACCACTATATTTGCACCCGCACAAGGTGTAAGCTCAACTCCTAGGCTCACAGGCCATAACTGACAACAATGCAACATGTTGAACTTCACATGCGAATGCGATCAATGTGTGTTCGACGTCTAAAGACGTGTTTCTCTGAGAAACTAGCCATCACTAGGCCTCATAAGGTAACTCTAGTTACTTAGTCAATCTCCATGCCTCCTTGCATTAAGTTGTTGCCAAACACATGGTTTCGTTCGTGTTCATGCATTATTCGATTGTCTTACAATCCTAAATGTCTTATGAAGGAAGATTCACAATCTTTCCCTTATCAATTCTTTCATCCTTACTAAGACATGATCACTTGTTGATCAAGTATTTATGAAACATTCTTTGTTGTTTAAGTATTATGGTTAACTTGTGATTAACGTCACCAAGGGTATGAAATGTAGTCTTGATCCACTACATGACACACTTAAGCATTCATATTTTAGAATTCTAAGTCTTTTCTTGACTTAGGTTTTTCATTTCGCAAAAGCTTGTCCCATAAGTCTTTAATCTTCTTTTAAGGTTAAGACGAGAGAATTCCTTAGCCTTTAGAAATATTGAAAAGGAGGTACATTGGTACCTTTTAGTTATCTTTAGGTAAAGAAACTTCTTGAAAGACAATTGAGTTCTAAAGGTACATAGACCTTTATCCTTACTCAAAATCTCAAAGTAATTAAGTGATAGTAAATACAAGTCAACCAATGAATGTTTATGGGGAATAAGTACAAGCTTACTCCCAAAGGGTTCATCCAAGCCTAAACCGTGTTTGCACATCTCAATTCACTTTGGTTTGAAAACATTTGGAATCAAAGGTACTTAAGTTAAACTTCAAAAGTCATTTCCTATTCAAGAGGTAAGTCCAAGACAAGGAAAGAGGGAAAAGAGTGTGTAGCACACTCCCTGCCGGTCACGGCCGTGGCCACCATCACGGCCAGGCCGTGATAGGTTATGTCCCTATCACACAGAAAGATAACGGCTGTGAGCCTCGTCACGGCTAGGCCATGATGCTTTCTATCCCCCACAATTTTGAGAGATCACGACCGTGAGCCACTTCACGGATAGGCCGTGATACTCTCTATTCCTCATTTTATGGGGTATCACGGCCGTGACACCCATCAGGGGCAGGCCGTGATCCCTACTGTAACGCCCCGATTTTCACGTTTTCTAATTCTTTAGTATTTTAATGTCTTTATTTTATTCAAGGTTTTAGGAATAGAAATAAAATATTCCGAGACCATACTCATGCTCGACGATATCGTAGGAAGCTATGATTAAGTTTTGAGTCAAAAACTCAAACGCAGTCCGGTCTGCGTTTTTACACTAACAGTATGATTTTACTGCTCAGAAGACCTCAGATGGACCCGTGAACGAGACAGTAAGTCTTAGAATTTGATGCTCTACGTTTTGGTTAAATTTCACAAAAACTTCAGAAAAATCACTTCCTGACCTTCGTTCGGGCGGAATCCTCAATCGGGTGACGAATGGAGCCACATATGGATTTACCGGGACTCACCAACAGATAATCTTGATATCACATCATCCCAGGACACTTGGGAGAGTATGCCAGAATCATCATGACGTTCGGAAATATCTGAACGCAAAATGACCAAAATGCCCCTAACCTTAGTCTTTTACACTTTTACCGTTTTACCCTTTTGGGCAAATGACCTTTTTACCCTTAAGTGAGCTCTTAAGAGCTGCACTCAGCCCCTCACCCTCTCATTTTCGCACAGTCCCCTTCCCAAATAGAACTCCATAGTTGTTCTTGAGAGAAACTCCATTTTCATCCTTGAAAAGCTTGAGTTCGGAATCACTTGATTCCTTGAGCAATCTTCCTTCATTTCAAGGTAAGATCACTTCTATGATCTCTTAGCTTTTTGAATCTTTCTTTATTTCAAGATCAATCTTCATTTTCATGAAAAGAATTTCTTAGATCCAAAACTTTGAAAATCCATAAGAAATTGTAGAAAAATCCTTTTGAGGTAAGACCAAGTTCTTTGAACTCACATCATCAATCTCTACCTAAACCCAAGAGCTTATGATTCAACTCTCATCACAGCCCAAAATCCCTTTTTGGCCGAACCCTACTTGATGATGATGAATAGTGTTTTCATCAATTTTTGATTTCTAACACTTGATTTCATCCTTAGCTTTCCTAGTGCCTTTGAATCCATGAAATGGGAAACCAAGATCAATTCCTAACCTTTTTAACCTACGGTGGCCGAAATCCTCTTTGTTATAATTTTTGAGATTGGCTTTGATTGTTGTTTAATGTTTTATTGTTATGTTGTTGTAGTTGTTGACGATTGCCAGGAGGTTCACAAACCGATCAACCGACTTTGATCCGGGAATCTGCTCATCAACAGGTATGGGGGGTGAACCTCATTCACACCAAGATGGTGGTAGTGAAGATGGTTGTTTAATTTATATGTGGGTGAAACCCTTTAGTTTGGGTTCACTTTTAATGGTTAAGTTGTGTTAAGTTCTCTTGGAGAACAATGTGTGATATTTGTAGTTATGCTTGTATGCCTTATCATGTGTTTTATGATGATGTTGTCTAGGTGAGAAAATGATTTTTTGCATGATGAAAAACCTACTTTGATTACTAGATCAAGTATGGACTTTTGTGCTTATGTGCTTAAGTATGGACTTTTGTGCTTAGGTGCTTAATTATGATGCAATGTTGTGTGTCATTGTTGATCATAATTGTGTAAGTTTTGTGAGCCATAATTTGATTAGTTGATTAAGTAAAACTTCACATTGGTTCCTAGTTGGCTTTTAGCCATGACCTTGAGAAAAGGAAGAACATGTGTAGTTCTTGAACAAATCAAGTTTTGATGTGAAGAAAGTGTTTTTAAAAAACTAAATGATTTTGATCCAAAGATCAAACAAAGTTTCAATCTCAAAGTGTTTTCACCAAAGTGAAACATGTTTTATACCTTATCCTTAGTTCATCTAGTTAAATAAGTGACCCAAAATGAGAAAAGAAGTGGTTTCATGAAGAGAATCAAAATGGTTCCATAAGGTTAATGTCTTGTTTCAAGACAATTTTCGCTAAGCGAATACAATTTCGCTAGGCGAAAATAGAGTAAATACAAGTTAGGCATCACTGCCTCACTTTCGCTAAGCGAATTAATATTCGCTAAGCGAACCAAGCGAATTTCGCTACGCGAATTATGTCTCGCCGAGCGATCCAGAGGAGTCTCAAAAGAGGTATAACCGCCTCCATTTCACTAAGCGAAATGAGACTCGCTAAGCGAATAAAGTGGACTTTCTCTAAGCGAAATATGTTTCGCCGAGCGATACAGAGGAGTTTCAAGAGAGGTATTATTGCCTCAATTTCGCTAAGCGAATGTAATTCCGCTAAGCGAATTTCATGTTTCATAAAATGCAAAAAAATAGAGTAAGTGGTTCAAAAGTTGTTTCAAATCAAATGAGTTTTCAATTGAGAAGTTGTTTTGGTTTACAAAAGGAGTTTTTAACTCAACTCGTAAAGTTTTACGCATTAAGAACCTAAGTTAAGTAATTGACTTAGAGTTCAAGACAAGGGTTAATTATGTATGGCATGTGGTGGAACAAGATCATATACTATACCATTGATGACTTAGTACATCAATGACTTCATAAGACATAAACACAAACATGAAACGTTTTGGGTTTTGAAACAGTAGTTCGATGACGGACCGGTGATTCGGACCCCGATCAGTCGTTCAATTGTTTCAGTCTTGTGATGACTCGATCCCGGAGGGATCACGAGATTTATCCGGTGGATAAAGGATTTGTTTTTCAAAAGACGCGTATAGTTCCTAAGGAAGAGAACCTTAGTAGACTTCGAGGTTTATCCGGGGGATAGACATTGCTTGATCGGATCTGCTTTGTGTAAGCATTGGCATTTCATTTGCATAGTTGTAAGGCCTTGAGCCTAGGAGTTGAGCTTACACCTTGATGCGGGTGCGAATCTTACGGTGACGATCATCAACGATCTTTTTGGAGGTATCAGGGTTGGAAGGGCTTACATGTGACCAGTTGGTAGCTCTTCTGTGTCGTGGCGAATCCGTGCAATACACTCATATCCTCTACTAGATGCCGTACTTTTCATGTTTGGTCGAGAGTGTTTCCGTAAAGCTAGATACGTGCACGTTACGAATGTTGTAGCATCTTGCTCATGGCTGGCAGAAACCGGAACATGTCCTCCCATTCACTCTCTCCGAATGTTTTGTTAGCTCCATAGAGTAGGGGTCAGAGTAGTACCCAGTGAAGTTGACATTGAGTCATATACATTGCATTGCATTGCATGGCCATTGATGTTTACATTTACTGTTATACATCGCTGTATTGTTTAAGAATGCCTTATATTATGCTGTTAAATGTTTAGCATGATATTATGTTGTTGACTGCTTAACATGATTTATATTGAAAACCTTTTTAAGCATGTTGGGTACGCTGTTACCCGGTGAGTCGTCCCGTTTTTATTACTGCTGCTGTTTTGTTGTGTTGATGAACGGGAATCTCACCCATATCTGTATGTTTTCTGCTGCTACTTGCTGTTGCTGCTTGAACAGATGGACGTGATGATGGTTCAGTCCATTAGTCTCCTTGGGCCCGGAGGCGGACTCTTTTTGCTATTTTAGTTTTGTTGTCGGCCAGACTATGTCAGTTTTTTTAGTGCCTTTTGGGAGCTACGACTCCTAGTACTTATTGCATTTCTTATGTCAGTTATACATTAGACCTATGTCAGTATGTAGTATTATTTCAGTTTCTGTTCTGTGTTTATTATACAGCATGTTCTAGAAATGCATGGCAAACCTAAGTTCGTTTATTAGTATTATTTACCTTTACTAATCCCATTACATCTTGTGAAAAGAAAAAGAAAAAAGAAAAACCATATTTTTCGCATTAAATAATATTTTCGGCCTTATTAACGTTCGGGAAAGGGTGTTGCACCTACTGTTTAATCCAAAACATTCTCTTAAGTTTTCCAAAAACTTTCTTGGTCCATTCTTAGGTTTTTTTTTTTTATGAAAATCAAAACATGATATAGTTCCAAAAACTCATAAAACTTTATATCCTTTAACATTATAGGTTCAAAAGTATGATCTTTGGATCATTCAAGAGTTCTTTAAGTTCAAAAGGTAGTTTTCTCCCTTACTCACACTCAAGCAAAACTTGCCATCACAAGGCTAATAGTGAAGTTTCACTTCACCAACACATCCTCATATTAAACATAGTAAGCACATCAATATGATGAACAACTCATAAACATTATATATCTAAACATACCATCAATCCTACCTTAACCAAAGTCAAGGCTAGGGTTTTTCATCATTTTCAAATCATAGCATCATGTAAGATATCAAACAAGCATATAGAATATGAAACTAAGATTATTACAAACCAAATCGTCAAATACACAACCACACAAGATAGGAAGACCTATCAACACAAGTTACGGTTTCACCCAAACTAAAAGCCATGTTCATCCACCTATGAGGTGAGATGAAGGTTCACTCCCCATTACCTTTGAAGATTTTGAAGGTTGAGAAAAGAAGAGATGAAATGGAGTTCCAAGATTCCCAAGCTTGCTTCCTAGAAAAGAACATGGAACCCTTAACAAGGTCATTTCCGAAAATGCCATGAATATGACAAGGAGTTCATTTTTTTGAAGTAGAAAATGAAGAGGAAGATGGAGTTAAGATGCTCACCACAAGAGCTTCAACTTTGAAGGAGATGGGTTCTTGACTCTTAGCTTGAATCCTCCAATGAATAAATCTCCTTCACTAAAGATGAAGAGCATGAATAGAAGATTAGAAATATGAAATTAGTTCTCTAAAAGAACAAGGAAATGTATGAGGTAGTGTGCACTTCAAAGGTCCAACAATGGAGTTTGAAGATGAACACTAGGGTCTTACCCTTAGAGAAGATGAATATAGATGAGAGAGAACAGAGCATATGGACTCCTTGTCTCCCTTTGATGGCTTGGTCGAATATGATGAGGAGAAAGGAAGGAATTTTGAGTCTTGCACTCCAAGTGTGATGAGATGGAGGGTTGAGATGGATGGAGGGGATTTGACTTGATGGATGAGTATTACTTGATACGGGAGGAACAAAAGGGGTTGGTAAGGAAAAGCATTTTGGTCTCTTACCAAAAATGGTAAAGGTGAAGATCTTGTTGGGAAAAAGTGGAGACAAGGTGAGAGAGGGTGATAGTGACATGTAGGTGAGGATATAAGGTTATGGGCCTTGACCTAGCTCCAGGCCCAAACATTTCTGGCCCCAGGCCCAAGGCCAAAACTTTGTGGGCCCGATAATATTTTATCAGCCCCGCTCTAAAACAGCAGATAAAACTCAATCAACCTTTTATGAGATTAGGGTTGAATTTCGAATTCCCTAAGGAATTCTAGGTATCAACATCTGATTATTAATTATCATTAGCCAAATTACGTTTTCAATCAATTTATTCACAGCAGACTGTTAAATATCATAGATAAGGGTTTTCGGGGCGTTACATTGACTGACTATCATAATGTATAAATATTAGTGCCCTTGGCTTTAGCCAAATCGGTATCTCATACAACAAATTTTTCAGCCATTCAACGTCTTTGCTACCTACAACCATGGTGGCGTCGGCAATGCAAGTCTGTTTCTTGGAACCCCAAGAAATAGCACCTCCACCAAGTGTGAAGACCCAACCTCTTGTTGAAGCATGATCTTTCGTATAAGTTACCCAACTAGCATCTGTGTATCCTTCCAACACCGAAGGATAACCATTATAGTTTAAACTATAGTTCATTGTCCTATTCAAGTATTTTTATACTCTTCGGACAACATGCCAATGGTCTTTACTTGGATTACATGTATACCTACTCAGTTTACCTACATCATATGTAATGTCTGGTCGGGTACATGTCATGGCATACATCAAACATACAATTATTTTTGAGTATTCAAGTTGTGCTACTAGACTACCTTTATTTTGTTCTAAATTAGTGTTATGATCAAAGGGAGTAAACAACAGGTTGACAATCAAAGTGATTAAATTTCTGTAATACATTTTTTATATAGTGAGATTGGGACAAACCTGCATTCGCACCGTCTTTTATTATTCTAACTCCTAGAATCACATCAGTTTCCCCTAAGTCTTTCATGTCAAAATTGCTAGATAAGAAACTCTTAGTTTTTTGGCTAAATTACTCTTTTGGTCCCTCATTTGTTTTAATTTATTCAAATTGGTCCTTCTATTTTAAAAATGTTCAAGTTGGTCCCTTACTTGTCAAACTTTAAGCAATTTGGTCATTTCCGTTAAGTTTCACCGTTAAGTTATGGTTAAATTACTCTTTTGGTCCCTCATTTGTTTTAGTTTATTCAACTTGGTCCCTATATTTTATTCAACTTGTCCCTCATTTATTTTAATTTATTCAACTTGATCCCTTATTTGTTTTAATTTATTCAACTTAACAATGAAACTTAACAGAAAAGACCAAATTGCTTAACGTTTGGCAAGTAAGGGACCAACTTGAACATTTTTAAAATAGAGGGATCAAATTGAATAAATTAAAACAAATGAGGGACCAAAAGAGTAATTTAGCCTAGTTTTTTCTACCTCATTTAGATAAGTACCAAAAATTAACATATCGTCTATATACAAACAAATCATGACACCTTTCCATTATGGAATTTACGATAAATACATTTGTCAGATTCACTTATCTTATATCAATTAGCTAGCACAACTTGATCAAAATTTTGATGCCATTGTTTAGAAGCGTGTTTAAGTCCATACAATGATTTATTTAATTTACATACCTTCTTTTCTTGACCATTAACCAAAAACCCTTCTGGTTGTGTCATATACACCTCTTCATCTAATTCCCCATTTAGGAATGTCGTTTTCACATCCATTTGATGAATGACAAACTTATAAATGGATGCAAGTGCCAATAGCACTCTAATTGAGGCAATTCTTGCCACAAGTACATATGTATCAAAATAGTCAATGCTCTCTTTTTGTGTAAATCCCTTCGCAACTAGTCTTGCCTTCAACTTATCTATGGTTCCAACTACCTTCATTTTTATTTTAAAAATCCATTTACAACCTATTGGTTTGAAACCAGGTGGGAGGTCTACTAATTTCCACGTTTTATCCCCCATTATTGAGTCTATTTCCTCTTGTATAACCTCTTTCCAGAAAGCGGCATCTTGAGACTTTATTGCCTCTTCAAATGTTTCTAGATCACTTTCTATATTATAACAGATTGGTCCATAAATGTCTATGGACTCTCTTCTTCCTTTAACCAGGACTCTCTGATAATCTACTCTGCTTTTCAGAAGTCTCAATACAAGTTATCAGACCAATCTGTCTCAACGGGATTATGCATTTATGCTCAATTAGAACGGCTCTTTTATCATCGCTGAAAAAGAAGAAGGCTCAAAACTTGAAGCTTATAAATACTAAAGACTTTGAAGAAACAAAGTGACGAAACTATTGCAAGGAAAAAGCATACTCGAACAAGCTATTGAAAGCATTCAAAATCTCTTAAGTCTGTGAGCTACAAATATTTCATAGTCATCTCTGTGTAGAGTTCTTTCAGAGTTGTACTTAATCTTTATATCCTCACACATAGTGATTTAGATCTTGTGATTCAAAAATCTTTTTAAACAACTTGGTTTGAGCCTGAAAAGGCTTGTCTATAAAAGAATACTTGTGATGCCTAAAGAGGTTTAGAATACTCGTACTTGGAGAGGTTGTAGAGTACTTGTAAAGTGATAAAGAGTTTTTAGTGGATAAAGCCTTCATGTAGAAGGGACTTGACTTAGCTCTTGGGTTAAGAGTGAACCAGGATAAATCAGTAGTGTGCTTTTCTCTATCCCTTATCTCTGCGTTTAATTTGTTTATCGCTAACCTTGGGGATTACAAGTTGTTTTCTAAACCACGCTTAAGTCTATCATTTTTATCTTGCATCCTTAGTTTCTCGTAAATCTGTGTTCATCCAACACTTTTGTTTTCAACATCTAACCTTAGCTTTGCTTAAATCTATTTTGCGAAAAGAATTTCAGAAAGTTAAGAAACACAATTCAACCCCCTTCTTGTGTTTCAAATAAGTTACTTCAAAGGCATCGATGTTCTTGACGAGGCACTTGAACAACAGGTCGTGACCACCGTGTTTGTCGTCGAACGCTTCGTTCGGCTCTCTGATCTCACTGGCGTCTGCATCGCTATCTTCGATCCCGACAGAACTCTCACAGCCTTCTACAACTCCATCGTGCACTGCTTTCCCCACAATCCAAGGTTCCAAATGTCTCATTTACTGTTTGCCTTATCGTTTTCGACAAGCTGTGTTTTTCTTCAAGTTATGTCTCCTTTGTTTTCTCCAACGATGGTTTCTTCCATTCCCCCACGATGGCACCATCGCCAGGACCAACTTTTGGTTTTCCTTGGGTGCCTTGGAGCATTGGAACATAAAGGAAGTTAGGTATTTGTGGAGTTGCAATCGTTGAAGGCAAAGTTACTTCTAATAAGCTGCACTCCTAACTAAAGTTCCTTAGCCTCAGCCCTACTAAACTGAAGTGTTCTATGATGAATGCAACTTTGCATCATAATATTTTTTGTTTCATAATATACAACTATTTGTATATGTTTCTATTATCTTTTGCTTTCTTTTGTTGTCTGTAAGTCAAGCTCAGTTTGGCAATACCACTTATCAACTTGCGAGAGGGTAATAGAATATATGGCTAGTTAGTTGGTTATGAAGTTAGTTACATATGGTTAGTCCAATAAGCTCTATGAATACGCTAGTGCACAATATGCATTCCACGTCAGGGATTTATAACAGTTATTATTAATCCGTAGTAGAAAATAACATGGTGGTAATTTTGTAATAAATTGCATTCTGATTAAGACTTTCTACTACGGTTCCCTGTATAACCGTAGTAGAAAGTCTTGTTTCATGCATGCACTCACTTTCCACTACGGTTGCATTTAGAATCATAGTAGAAAGTAGCGCAGTGGCAGTATTGTAATATTCTGGACTACTCAAGGAATGACTTTCGACTATGGTTGCATTTAGAACCGTAGTAGAAAGTGTAATTTTGAAATAACCTAAACAATTCTTTCCCTTATGCGCCATTACAACGTTACTCTGCGCACCTTCACACAGCAAACCCTCTTCTCCCTCACTCCCTCACCACCGCGAGTCTCTTTTCTCTCTGGTGAGTTGTCTTCTCTCTTCTCTCTTCTTTCCCATTCTCTTCTCTCTTCATTCTCATAGGTGCACGAATAGAGCTCTCACAACCCTGTTCATTCTCGTAAGTGCACGAACAGGCTACACGCTTGCTATTGGTTCATCCTCTTCACTGTCCTTCAACCCTGATTCTCCATTTGGTTCATACTTTGTGAGTGAGAAAATTCGTTTGATTTTTGAGTGGTTCATACATGTTGTCTAGATTAGTTGTTTGTTTTGTGTTCTGATTTCTTAAAGTGCTTTGTGATGTGTTCTGATTTCATGAAGTGGTTTATGTATGAAATTTTGTTAGAAGCAATTGAGGTTCATACAATAGTGGGGATTTTGACTGTATCAGTGGGAAAGTTCTACCATTTTTATGTAACATTGGAATTAATCCATTGGCATTAGCATTGCACTTAGAATTAGTGTCAGGCTGCAACCCTCCAAACAACTATACCTACCAAATTGATTTGTGTTCTAGCTTTAGTTAAGGTGTACAAACTTGTTTAACTACTAGTATGAATTAAAATAGTGCCCACTAGAAGGAGAAAGATAGCTTGCATTTTAAATATTAATGGAGATAAACTCTTTCCATTTTTCCTTTTCTTGTGTTCTATTGTCAGAATAAATTTGAGAAATTAAACTCTTCTATTCTATTTATTTTTTCAGTTGGACTGAATTGTTCCTGTTGCTAGTTACCCCTTGCTGCTTGCTACTTCTCATTTTTTTTTCATTTTTCAATAAGGTACAACTCTTTCTACTTTTAATTTGTTTGTGTTTTTTCATTAAAAAATCGTAATGTTTTCCGTTTTTAGTGTTAATAAATTAAAAAAGCCTTAATTTCCTGTTTGAGATTCAATATTAATGAGCATGTGTACGTTTTTAAGGTACCACTCATTGTATTGAATCTTGAATTGTCCAAGTTGGATAGTTTGGGGAAAAACTTTTTCTTTATTTAGTTAATAGTTATTCCTTAATTATCATATGTTATACTTGATGAAAGTTCGGTCTGATGCATTTCCTTTCATTCTCCGGGTGCATACTTTATTGTGGTGGATGTCACAGCGTTCCAGTCGTGTACGTCAGAGACCGATCGGAAATGCTGCTGAAATTTCGTTAAGTATGAGCATGAAAGTTAAGGACTAACTTTTAACTGAGTGTTGGAAAAGTTTCTTCTCGAATGGGATAGGGTCATACACTGTGATAAGAAGGAGTTGAAGATCTTGGACTAAGTGAAGTTGTTGCAGTTATGGATCGCAGTTGAATGAATAGTAGACGCACTGGTGATGAGTATTTGAAGGGAGTGGAAGAGTTGCTAGAATTTTGTCAAAGAAATCTTCCTGATAGTAATGGAAGGTTTTGTTGTCCTTGTGTCAATTGTTTGAATCTGAGGAAATGTGAAGTTGAGAAGATACGGGAGCATCTTATTTGTGATGGGATTTGCATGAGTTATACAAGATGGATATGGCATAGTGATGAATTGTTAAACATGCCAAGTGTGTCGAAAGAGAGGAAGATGACATAGATATGGAGGACGATCGACTAGAGGACATGATCCGTGATATTGGACCAAAGTCTTTTCAGCGAGCACATGTGTATGAAACATTGTGCAATGATGCAGATAAGCCTTTGTATCCGAGGTGCACTACTTATACACGATTGTCGGCGGCGTTAAAATTGTTTAGTGTGAAGGCGAGAAATGGGTGGAGTGATAAAAGCTTCACCGAATTTCTTGAGTTGTTGAAAGACATGCTTCCAGAAGGCAACATATTGCCGAACCGTAACTATAAGGCAAAGAAGGTACTGTGTCCAATGGGTATGGAGTATAAGAAGATACACGCATGCCCTAATGATTGCATATTGTACAGGGATGTGTATGAAGGGATACACGACTGCCCCAAGTATGGGGTATCACGGTACAAAGTGAAGGATGGTGATTCTAGTTGTGATGTGATCACAAAGGGGTCTCCTGCAAAGGTGTTGTGGTATCTTTCAATAATTCCAAGGTTCAAGCGATTGTTCGCTAATGCAAATGACGCAAAGAACATTAGATGGCATGCAGATGAGAGGAAATGTGATGGATAGTTTCGCCATCCGATTGATTCTTTGCAATGGAAGAAAATTGATAGTTTGTTTCCGGATTTCACTAATGAGCCAAGAAACCTTAGGCTTGGACTTGCTACGGATGGAATGAATCCGTATAATACCTTAAGTAGTATTCATAGTTCATGGCCTGTTCTCCTGGTAATTTACAACCTGCCTCCTTGGTTGTGCATGAAGCGCAAATACATTATGTTATCTATGATGATTGCGGGCCCAAAACAGCCTGGAAATGACCTACATATTTATATAAGTCCTTTGATCGAAGACTTGAGAAAGCTGTGGGTGGAAGGCGTTGATGTGTTAGATGGGTATTGCAAGGAGACTTTCAATATGCGGGCCATGTTATTTTGCACCATCAATGACTTTCCAGCTTACGGGAACTTGTGTGGGTATAGTGTTAAGGGGCATAAGGCATGCCCTATATGTGAAGAAGGCACATGGTTCACTCAACTGAAACATGGAAAGAAGACAGTTTACCTTGGGCATCGGAGATTTCTCACAACTGATCACCCGTATCGTAGATTGAGAAAAGATTTTAATGGATGCCAGGAGAATGAAATTGCTCCGACGGCCTTAACCGGAGATCAAGTTTATCAACGGGTGAAAGATATGGATGTTATCTTTGGAAAGACCCAGAAGAAGGCTACTGAGAAAAACATATGGAAGAAGAGGTCGATCTTCTTTGATCTTCCATACTGGTGCAAACTTGATGTAAGACACTGTATTGATGTGATGCATGTTAAGAAGAATGTGTGTGATAGTGTAATCGGTACGCTTCTCAACATTCAGGGCAAGACAAAGGATGGTATCAATGCTCGTATAGATCTGCTTGCGATGGGTATACGAGAATAGTTAGGTCCACAGTCAAAGGATGGTAAGTGAACATATCTGCCTCCAGCATGTCATACTTTGACAAAAAATGAGAGAAGAAGTTTCTGTGAGTGTCTACGGGACGTCAAAGTGGCACAGGGTTACTGTTCAGATGTCAAGAGGCTTGTCTCAATAAGCGATCTCAAATTAGTTGGTTTGAAGTCTCATGATTGCCACGTCTTGATGCAACAACTACTACCAGTGGCTATTCGTGGTATTGCTCCTAAAAATGTTAGACATGCCATAACTAGGTTGTGCTTATTCCTTAATGCTATATTTAGCAAAGTCATTGATCCCGAGAAGTTGGATGAGTTGGAAAAAGAGGCTTCTCTTATCTTGTGCCAGTTGGAGATGTATTTTCCTTCTTCATTTTTCGACATCATGGTTCACTTAATTGTTCATCTAGTGATGGAGATTAGATTGTGTAGCCCTGTTTATTTAAGGTGGATGTACCCAGTTGAATGATACATGAAGATTTTGAAAGGGTATGTGAAGAATCCACACCGTCTTGAAGCATCTATTGTTCAAAGGTACGTTGCAGAAGAAACTATTGATTTTTGTCAAGACTACCTTTTAGAACCAGATCCTATAGGGATTCCTAAGCCTCGATAAGGGTACACGAGGTATAAAGGTTATTGGCATGACTTGGGATGAAGTGTTTCAAGCACATTTGCATATATTGAATAACACTGATGAGGTTGAACCTTACTTACATGCTCACATACGAGAGGTCAAGGAAGATAACCCTTGAAGGAACGAAAAATGGTTGTTGAACCATCATAACAAGACTTTCCTAAATTGGTTTAAAGAAAAAATTATGAATGATCATACTACTTCTAATACATTAAAATGGCTAGTACAGGGGCCACGTCTTGATGTCATGTTGTGGAGTGGATACGATATCAATAATTTTTTCTTCTATACAAAGAACCAAGATCACAAGAGTACCATGCAAATCGTGGCTAAGTCCATGCACTTCTCTAGTTCAAAAGATACAAACCCCATTGTGGCATCTATATCTTACTTTGGAGTTATTGAAGAAATTTGGGAGGTTGATTACACTAAATTTAAAGTGCCTGTTTTTAAGTGTAAGTGGGCTGACAGTAACAATGGTGTACAAACCGATGAATTAGGATTTACATTGGTGGACCTTAACAAAGTAGCTTATAGGGAAGAGCCTTTCATCCTAGTATTCCAAGCAAAACAAGTGTTTTATATCAATGATCCTTCTAACAAAAGGTGGTAAGTGGTTCTCCAAGGAAAAAGCATGCATAATGGTAGTGATGAAAATCAAGATCCAGCTCTTGATATTTTAGAGATTCCTTCTTTCTCATCTCGGAGGCTAACTTTCATTGAGGAAGATGAAGTGGACGATATACATGCCACTCGTGATGATTATCATGAAGGGATATGGAAGAACATTCCTACACAACCATAGGTTATGTTTTTTTTTTTTTATCCATATTTTAGTTATGTTTTTTTATTTATCCATGTTTTACTAATGTATTATTTTTTGTCTAAACAGGCACATGGATGATACATTGGGCATCTTTTGCATAGCGAGTCGGACACTCAGCCGGGCATCCCTCCTTCGCATAGCGGGTCGGACACTCAGATGCCATCAAGAAAAAGGGGTTGACGTGCCCCAACACTTAAAAAGTTGACCCTCGCGCGTACTGGTGATCAGAAGTTACATATAGACTTTGCTGAGCTTGGACAGCTGATAGGTCCTGAAGCTTCATGTTTCAAGACTTTTGTGACCGTCCAAGGTAAAAGCAGGGCTGCCGTTCTTTATGAGGATTGGGAAAGTGTGCCAGAGGTGGTGAAGAACCAGATTTGGGAAAGTATCACGGTATATCACTATTACTATCTATGTTTTTATTTATTGTGTTTAGTCATATTCTTATCACTAACTAATTTCTCTATTTTGTTGTGTAAAGTCGCTCACCTACGATGTGCCGAATACTGAGCAAATGAAGAATAGATGGATTTCTTATGCATGTAGGCGCTGGAGGCAGTTTAAGTCAGACCTCACTACCAGATTCATATATCAGCAATCGGACAAAACTGCTTGCGAGATGTACCCGTTCCTTGATGAGGATACGTGGCAGAGGTTTTTTGAGATCCGACGGACCCCTGCCTTTGAGGTTAGTTGCAGTTAATATATAGTTTTTTATTGTATCAGGCAAATTTATTTATTTTTACTGACTTCAGTTTTTCATGTGTTATTTATAACAAAAGAAAAGGAAAAAGCCTTAGGCAATCCAGAAAAAGAATGTTCATCCTCACAGATTGTCTCGTGGGGGCTATAAAAAACTTAGGGATCAATTGATGGAAGAACAATGTCAGAAGGAATTAGAAAGGCAATCTGATCCTTCGCATGATCCTCCGGTTGTTGTTGATCCTCCAGCTGCACCCCCATGCCATGTCACATGGATTAAAGCCCGACAAAAACCATCTAGGGAGTATACATCTGAGTCGACACGCGTTGTTGCTGACAAGATTGTAAGTAAATATTCAATTTTAATTGTAATTGTAACAAGTTTACACACCGTCTTACACATTTTGTGAATTATATGATGTAAAAGTCTTTGGTTGAACAGAGCTCCCAAGGATCATTTGTTCCTAGTAGCTCATGTCGAGATATCTTGGTTACCGCCCTTGGAAAGGAAAACCACCCTGGTCGTGTCCTTGGTGTTGGAGGGTTTATAGGTGTGTAGACGTACCACGGAGCACGATCACGTCATGACGATCACAGTTCCGCACGTTATTGCGGATGTTAGACGGGAGGTTCTTCCGCAGATTATGGCGGACCTTAGACAGGAGGTTTATCCTGAGATGGTGTCGGAGTTTAGACAACATATGTCATCTATGGGTCCTTCCCAACAAACTCCGGGTGTCCAACCTTCTGCTAATGTGAGCACAAAGGGGAGCTGTGATGATACACATGTGTTAGCTGAGGAGCATGAGCATGAGGATAATATAGATGGGGAGGACGAGGATCTTCGTCAGCTACATGAGGATGAGGATGATGCACATGCACCAAAGGTATTAATTTATAATGTTTTATGTCTTTTAATTTGAATAACTTAATTAACTGATGTTTACTAATGTTTTGCTGTTGTGTAGGATGTTGAGAAAGCTGGTCCACCTGAAATTTCTCCGTTATTACAACTGGCTGGAGTTGCGATGAAATATATGACGGAAGATTTATTTCTGCCTTTGGAGCACGATGGCAGCGAGGGATTAAATGGGCTTTTTCTAATCGCTGGGAAAGATATAGTCGATTTATACATGGATAAATGGCTTTGCGTTAACGTTCTACAATTATGGTGCACGTCAGTACTTTTATTTGTAAATCAATTTTATAATTAATAAGTATCAATCTTTTATAATTAACATTAATTTATTTCTTTATCTTATAGGGCTATGCATCTCCTAAGTGTCTCAAATGACACCAGCCACTTGTATGGATACCTGGACCCTAACAGAATTCTGGGTAAGGTTATGAATCCGGGAGTGAGGACATACATCATGCAAACTATTTGTAATAGCCAAAAGGAGTGTTATCTAGCCCAATTCCTTGACAAGGATCATTGGCAATTAGCGATTCTTTGCCCTCACCGAAATGAAGTCGCCTTCTTATATTCATTGCACTATACCCCATCTACAGTTCTTAAGGAAGTAGTTGATATGTAAGCAAGCTTCTTTCACTCTTAATTTGTAATATTACATTTGTTTATCTATATGTGTTAATATTTGATGTATCAATGTTAGTTTACCACGGATCTATGTAGGCATGTAATATCTTGGAAGGTAAAAGTAAGGTCAAGAGTAGAAAGCCTCAATGGATTTGCCCACGTATATATAGTTAATTCGAGATTCAATTAGAGGTAATATATATAATAGTAGTTATATAACCTTATATTAATTTCTTGTTTATCATTTGTAGTCTCATCGACAAAGTGACGGCTGGGAGTGTGGATATTATGTCATGAGAAATATGTTCACTATTGTCTCCGTGAGTATTACTTCTCAATGGGCGGAGGTAATTATTAATAGAATTTTTAAGTACAAGAGTTAGTTAAATTATTATGTTTGCCTTATTACTTGATGAGCAAAACATTTAATTTAATTTTCTTATGTTATGTGAACTTGCAGACTTTCAACAATCCGGCTCCGCTATCAAACGATGATATTCAGGACATCAAGAAAAAATGGGCAAGCTTCTTTGTTGGCTATTGTAAAGATCATAATGTAGCTTAAATGTATTTAATTAGTTTGACATTCATATAGATTTTGTAGGAATCATATATATAGCTTAATTAGATGTATTTAGTTTTGATACTTTGTTGCCATGTTTGTATATATATCTTTGTTAACATTGATTATATATATATATATATATATATATATATATATATATATATATATATATATATATGTTAACACTTGTTTAGTATATCTGTTATTGCTGTTGGATTGGATCTGGCTGGTTGTATCAAATTGAATGAAAAAAATTAGGAAAAGGAAGAAAGGAAACCAGAAGAGATTATTAAAAAAAAAAAACACACTTTTTAATACGGTTGTGACCATAACCGTCGTGTTTCTATGACAGTTATGGTCACAACTATAGTAGAAAGTTACTTTTTGGAAGTCTTTCTTCATCCAGAATATGACTTTTTACTACAGCCATGGGACACAACCGTAGGAGAACGTGACATTTCAACTACGGTTGTGTCTTCCAACCGTAGTAGAAAGTCACATTCGGGATGACTTTTTTCGTCCAGAAAGTCAATTTCTACTACGATGGTAATCATAACCGTAGTAGAAATGTAATTTTTCACTACGGTTCACCAACCGTAGTGGAAAGTTCCCACTTTCCACAACGCATCTTTCTACTACGCGGGTCCAATCGTAATAGAAAATCAAAACCAACCGTAATAGAAAGTGCGTTCTGCACAAGTGATAGGAGCATGTGGATAATTCATTGACATTTTCTATCAAATCAATATGCTACCTTATGAATATGTTCTCTACTTGGCTTATGCCTATGAAGTGTATCTCTCACATCCTCTGATTATTAACAACTTTCACTTGTATGGAAGCCATATTAAATGAAAATAATTCTTCTATGAAGATAGCTTTGAAATCAGATTTTGTACCGCGGCAGATAGGAACATTACTAGTGATCCTTATTGTTGTGAAGCATCTTAGTGAGAAGCTTGAATTTATGATCAACCAATAGTATAAATTACTCTCTTAATTGATCTTGCTAAAATTAATTTCAGGCTTCACCTATTACTGTCGGTGATGACAAGCTATTGTTGAGGAAAAGATAAGTACCACAACACTTCGGCGCCGGGGAGGAATTCGGTAGTGGGTATTGCAGAAATGAGTTCAGACAACAAGGAATGTTCTCAGGGTGACCTTCGGGTTCACCAGGACAGGAGAGATATTTCTCAATGGCCAAGTCAGAATGGGCAGGATGTGAGAAACCGTTATTCCTCACCATCAACTTCAGCATGAGCATTGATTTTCTGGGGTGGTATAAAAACTAGTGGTTAGATAGTTTTTACACGAACAGGAAGCCAAGCACCCCTTTCTTTTTCCCTTGTTTAGGAAGGGGGCAATAATCAAGTGATTGTTAATTCAGGAAAATCAGGTTTCTGACTTTCATAATTGGAATCATTCAATATAAGATTCCTGCGTTTACTCAATCTATGCTCGAGTATTTCGGCAAAGTCATGTATAATTTTCATAACGAGTCATTTTGCTGTTCCTCCTGCATTTTTGCTAAGCCATATTGAGCACAGAGTGTTCCTCATATTGAGTTGTGAAGGTTTTATCTGTAAATTGGAACTATGTCGGTTCCTTCGCTCTCTCATAAACATGGGAACCATCTACCATTTTCACCAGTGAGCTTGCTGTGAGTGTAAGAGAACATCTTGCACAGCTTCTAATATTTTAAGTTGACCTGGTATACTGCAATTGAGTTATAACAACTAACAAGACTGGTGAAACAAAACTTCTTGATAGAGTAAGCAAACTGGAGACAACAATCCTCAGTCAGATAGCAAAGAGAAATAAAGAGAAATTAAGGGCTATCAAAGTTAATTTGATTTCTGCAAGTTGGATACAAAACTTGATGCAGCAAAACCAGCAGAACCACCAAGTAGGCAGAGGAGTGCAATAGCAACCTGTAATCCCACCTCCCCAAGGTTGTCCTCAGGTACCAGGTAAACAAACAAGGGTCCCAAGAGCAGTAAACCCAAACTAAGGGTTAAGATTGCTCCAGGAGTTCCTGGATCGGTGGCAGCAGATAACACACCAAATTCTTCTGCTTTCGAGAGGAGTCCCAGCTTCTCTATTGTTGAAAGGGAGAACCCAAACTTCTCTGCTGCTGATAGCAACCCAGCTTTCTCTGCTTTGCTTAACAATTTCAGCTGCTCCAGTCTAGTGAGAAGTTTAATGGGAGGGGTAGTTACAGGACTGCTCCGAGGGCCTTGCTTGCCAAGAGAGACTACAGTTGAATTCTGCAATGTGCATGTGGTTCAGTAATGGCAAGAGAATATTTGACCGAAAGGCATGTTTTATTTCATCTCATGCCATTAAAACTGGTGTTAGTATGTTTAAAAAATTCCTACAATATTTCAATAGTTAACAACCAGCGGTACGATTTTTTAGGGGTAGGGGGGAGCAATAAAATCCTACCGTGTTCAAAAACAGGTGTAAATTCGCAACATAGGCTTTATCTTCTTTTACTGGTCAAAACATTAGAGATAGGTGCATATCTTCATAACAAACGATTTGAATAATAAGAAACATTATTTAAGCAACATATGATAAAAGAAAACAAAACTAGAAGGTTAATTGATCCTCATCTTCCTTGAATATTATGATAGAAGCCAAAAGCAAAAGTTCAAAACTTCTTTTTCTAAGTCAGAGAAATTATGTTGCACTGACCTTTCTCAAGCCTACAGTTGTTGAGACTGATGGAAGGGGCCTCTGAGTAGCCATGGATTTGACAAGTAAAGGTGAGACAATAACATGGTTTTCTTTTCTCCCTATGCGTCTCCCAGAAGAGGAATAGTGGATGAAGGGTAATCCTCTGCTACTGCTCCAAATGGATGCTGTGGCCTCCATAACCATAAGCTTTCTTTCTCCTTATCTCTAACTGAGATGGTGGCTATGGTTTTAACAAGAGCGTCTTAAGAGCACTTGGTGGATGTTGACGATGATGCTAGGCAGCATAGCCAAGATCAAGGATTGGTTCTCCGCTGTTTCATATCCACGTGTCAGAAAATGGTTGATGCTCTTTTCTGAGTACCCAAGATCAGAAAATGGTTTATACATTTTGTGAAATGTTATTAGTGCATCAAAATGGATAATAAAATTCGACAATAATTTTGATGGTCAATATAGTTTAAAAATATAGTTGATGAAGTGTTGATTTTGATTAATGGATATGTCAAGATGTCGTAACTCATTAATCATCAATTGAACTTCATTAACCACAATTTTGAACGTCATTAACCAAGATTTTCAAGTGTTCAAATAATCAAAAAAAATCGTGGGTTAAATTATACATATTACATTATCTATTTTTGGGTTTGAATATAAACTTCATTATACATACTACATGTACATTTGAACACCTGCAAATCATGGTTAATGACGTTCAAAATCGTGGTTAATAAAGTTCAATTGATAGTTAATGAGTTGCGATACCTTAGTATATCCATTAACTAAACTCAACACTTCCTTAATCATGTTTTTGAACTATGTTAACGATGAAAATTGTTGTCGATTTTTTTATATTCAAATAACCGGAATGATACATTTTACACTATTTTTTATGAACTTTTTACACTATTTAAAAATAGAAAAAAAATGATATACTTACATAAAATAATCCTGAAATTTTTTTTTTTTATGAGAAAAAGGGGTTTAAAACCCTAAACAAAACAAACTAAAAACTTCTAGAAAAACAAGTCCCAAAAACATCTCCCTTAAGGCATTACAAATAAAAGAAGGAGGACAATCATAAATTTCAAAATCTAAAGCTAAAGAAAGACTAGTTTTTGCTAAATCATTTGCCACTTGATTAGCTTCCCTTAGGACATGTTGCCAAACAATAGAACCCTCTCCTTGGTGAACATCATGAATTGCTGCCACCAGAGCAAAACAAGAACGAGATCTGCAACAACCATCCGTGATAAGACCCAAAACCACTTTAGAATCTGAATAAATTCTAATTTTCTTGAAACCTCTACTCCAAGCAAGCCTCAAGCCATGAAGAATAGCCCATATCTACGCCGCCAGAATAGTACACACTCACAAGTTAGCAGCAAGGGCAACAAGAAAATTCCCATTATCATCTCTTAATACTCCACCGCAAGCCGCTACACCACCCAAAGCCATAGTAGACCCATCACAATTCAACTCTATCTCCCCATCATTGGGTCTTGTCCAACGAGTTTGCATGTCCGTGACACTATGACTATTGAACCCATGCATCTTACCGCAAACAATGAAACGTAGCATATTCTTTCTTAACCTTATAAACTAACTCCACGGAAGAGCAAGTTTTATTGTTGAAAATATGCTCATTTCTATTCCACCAAATTTGATCCAGCATAACACCAAAGATAGTATTCCAAGCCAAATCATAAACCTTCTCATTTCTTACAAGATTTTGATAGAACCATGAATGCCAATCATGATTAGAAAAGAAGGCAGTATCATTGAAGCCTGGCAACATCACCCAAGAATCTCTAACCATAGTGCAATCTCTAAGAACATGGAGGTGGTCCTCAAGAATATTACCACACAATCCACATTGAGAGGATGCACCTATCCCCCTGGAGCTTCTATTCTGTTTTGTCCATAGTGCTTGGTGAGCACATTTCCACAAAAAACCTTTGATCCTCTTTGGACCTTGCCAATGCCACACTACTACAAACAGAGTCTTGTTTGGATGTTCATCAACTCTTCTTATTGTTGAATATGCAGTAGCCATGTTTGTTGAAACATACATCATTAGCTGGTCCCTAGGCTAAACGGTCTGGAATATTATTTCTATGAGGAGGGCACATAGCCCTGAAAATTATTCACATTAAAATAATAATAATAATAGGTGATTGAGAAAAAGATAAAAAAATAGATAAAAAAAAAAAAAGGTTCAAACACTCATATTAAGAGTTTTCATTATCATCTAATCTAAATCGGATTTCGACCTATCGACCTATGTAGTGAGGTAGAAATCGTTCCAAATGACTTCTCCGACTATCTAACTTATTTGCTCTATAACCATGGCAGCGAAGTGAAAGGGGTATTTGAAGGATGAACAAGTAAACACAAGAAGTGAGGTTGAGTTATGTTTACCTAAACTTGCTTTTGCAAATAGAAAGCCTTTTACATAGCACTTGAAGATGCGAATAAAAGAAAGATCATGCATATCACTCATCTGATGATTTTGCAACTTGTCAAGGACAAGTGTTTTATAAAAGAATACTTAAGGAAAATCTTTATCAGAGACAAGCTTGTTTAAGAAATATAATTAACCTCTTGTTAGCAACAAGATAAATAACATTGTAATAACAAAGAGATAAAGATAAGAGATAATCACACAACGATATTAACCTGGTCCACCCTTAACGTTGGGCTGCGTCCGGTCCTTGGCAGCACTAAGTTTCACTATAACTGATAAAGTTACAGACGCAAGTGTTGTTTGCACATCTACACTACAAAAAAAAGAACGTTTTAGCAACCGACAATATCGATAGCTATTGAGCTTAGCAAATGTAAAATCCCTGATTTCTGTAACCTTAATAGAGTTGGATAATCTTAATTAAGAGTTTAATTGTTGTGTGATCGATTCTGTGTTAGTTCTAAGTGCAACACCCTTTCCCGAGTGTCATATTTCCGAACATTTATAAGGCCGAAAATATTTATTAATGCGGAAAATACGATTTTTTTTTTTCGCAAGATGTAATGAGATTTAGTAAAGGTAAATAATACTAATAAATGAGTATAGGTTCACCATGCATTTCTAGAACATACTATATTATAAATACAGAAACAGAAAACACAAACATCAACATTACTGTATACAGACATAAGTCTAATGTATAACTGATAATAAGAAATACAATAAGTATTAGGTGTAACGCCCCGATTTTTCACGTTTTCTATTTCTTTAGTATTTTAATGTCTTTATTTTATTTGAGTATGCCAGAGTCGTTGTGACGTTCGGAAATTTCTGGACGCAAAATGACCAAAATGCCCCTAACCTTAGTCTTTTACACTTTTACCATTATACCCTTTTGGCAAATGACCTTTTTACCCTTAAGTGAACTTTTAAGAGGCTGAATTCAGCCCCTCACTTCATCATTTTCGCACAGCCCCTCACACCATAGAGTTCCATAGTTGCTCTTGAGAGAAAACTCCATTTTCACGCAATTTCAGACGGTTAAACCTCTTTGTAAACGCGAAATGTATTGTATTCGCTTAGCGAAAGTTCAGACGGTTAAACCTCTTTGTAAACGCCTCTGGATCGCTCGGCGAAACAGAATTCGTGTAGCGAAATGCATTGTATTCGCGTAGCGAAATGGAGGCGGTTATACCTCCTTTGGAGACTTCTCTGGGTCGCTCAGCGAGACGTAATTCGCGTAGCGAAACTCGTTTGATTGGCTTAGCGAATCCAACAAAAACCAGCAGCTCGTTCATCACGTTGAGCCATAGCAGCAGCCATGTCCCGTATGGCATTCACAGCAGCAGTCAGGTTTTGAGCAGCCATTGCTACCTTCAAAACCAGAACTATCAAACTCAAGAACCACAACAAAACTAAAGCAAACAACAGAGAATCACACAGAGAACACAACACAAACAAGACAGACCATAACCTACAAACCCCAAAAAGACTCGGCCAGCTCTGATACCATGCTCTTCCCACACTTCATGCACTTGTTTGGGGCATTTCCAGACTGACTGAAACTCCCACTGCTTCCTCCAACAGAACGTTGTTGTCGATCTTGTTGCTTTGCATACGGCTTCCATCGAGATTTGTTGTCTCGACCACCGCTTCCTCTTTGGAACTTGCTCGGTCCAGAACTCTGTACCCGCTTGTCCTTAGGCTCCAAACTCTCGATCAAACGACACTTTTCCATTAACCTCGGAAAAACAGAAATTTCCAATGGAACTACAGCTCTCTTCAAGTCGATCCTTAGACCTCCTTCGAATTTTCTGCACTTCCACTCCTCTCTTGGGTTGTCCAGAAAGTAATTTGAGAACTTTGCTAGACTTTCAAATTTAGCCCCGTATTCAGCTACGGTCATTCCCCCCTGTCTCAGCTGGAGGAACTCCATCTCTTTCTCGTGCCTTGCACTTGCAGGAAAATACTTTTCCAGGAGTGCCACATTCCCGAACGTTTATAGGGCCGAAAATATTTCTTAATGCGGAAAATACGGTTTTCTTTTTTTTTTTTCTTTTCACAAGATGCAATGGAAAGGTAATAATACTAATAAACGAACTTAGGTTCGCCATGCATTTCTAGAACATACCACAGAACAGAAACAGAAATGGAAACGTCAACATTATTATATACAGACATAGGTCTAATGTATAACTAATACAATAAGAAATACAATATGTACAAGGAGTCGTAGCTCCCAAAAGTACTACAAAAACGACATAGTCTGGCCGACAACAAAACTAGACCACAAAAAGAAGGTCCTCCTCTGGCTCAAAGGAACTACTGGACTGAACCATCATCACGTCCATCTGTTCAAACAGCAACAACAAGTACCAACAGAAAACATACAGATATGGGTGAGATTCCCGTTCATCAACACAGCAAAACAGCAATAATGAAATTTCGCTAAGCGAATTACATGTTCAGAAAATGCTAAAAATAGAGCAAGTAAGTGTTTCAAAGATTGTTTCAAATCAAATGAGTTTTCAATTGAGAAGTTGTTCTGGTTTACAAATGTTTTGGGTTTTGAGACAGTAGTTCGATGACGGACCGGTGATTCGGACCCCGCTCAGTCGTTCAATTGTTTCAGTCTTGTGATGACTCGATCCCGGAGGGATCACGAGATTTATCTGGTGGATAAAGGTTATGCTTTCAAAAGACACGTATAGTTCCTAAGGTAGAGAACCTTAGTAGACTTCGAGGTTTATCCGGGGGATAGACATTGCGTGATCGCATCTGCTTTGTGTAAGCATTGGCATATCATTTGCATAGTTGTAAGGCCTTGAGCCTAGGAGTTGAGCTTACACCTTGATGCGGGTGCGAATCTTACGGTGACGATCTTCAATGGTCTTTTGGGAGGTATCAGGGTTGGAAGGGCTGACATGTGACCAGTTGGTAGCTCTTCTGTGTCGTGGCGAATCCGTGCAATACACTGATATCCTCTACTAGATGCCGTACTTTTCATGTTTGGTTGAGAGTGTTTCCGTAAAAGCCAGATACGTGCACGTTACGAATGTTGTAGCATCTTGCCCAAGGCTGGCGCGCACGGAACATGTCCTCCCATTCACTCTCTCCGAATGTTTTGTTAGCTCCATGGAGTAGGGGTCAGAGTAGTACCCAGTGACATTGACATTGAGTCATATACATTGCATTGCATTGCATGGCTATTGATGTTTACATTTACTGTTATACATCGTTGTACTGTTAAAGAATACCTTATTTTATGCTGTCAACTGCTTAATATGTTTGACATTGAGAATTCCTGTAAGCATGTTGGGTACGCTGTTACCCGGTGAGTCGTCCCGTTTTTACTATTGCTGTTTTGCTGTGTTGATGAACGGGAATCTCACCCATATCTGTATGTTTTCTGTTGGTACTTGCTGTTGCTGTTTGAACAGATGGACGTGATGATGGTTCAGTCCAGTAGTTCCTTTGAGCCAGAGGAGGACCTTCTTTTTGTGGTCTAGTTTTGTTGTCGGCCAGACTATGTCGTTTTTGTAGTACTTTTGGGAGCTACAACTCCTTGTACATATTGTATTTCTTATTGTATTAGTTATACATTAGACCTATGTCTGTATATAATAATGTTGACGATTCCATTTCTGTTTCTGTTCTGTGGTATGTTCTAGAAATGCATGGCAAACCTAAGTTCGTTTATTAGTATTATTACCTTTCCATTGCATCTTGTGAAAAGAAAAAAAAAAAGAAAACCGTATTTTCCGCATTAAGAAATATTTTCGGCCCTATAAACGTTCGGGAATGTGGCACTCGGGAAAGGGTGTTGCATTAGGAGTCGTAGCTCCCAAAAGGTACTACAAAAAAAAAAACTGACATAGTCTGGCCGACAACAAAAGAGTCCGCCTCCGGGCTCAAGGAAACTACTAAACTGAACCATCGTCAAGCCCATCTGTTCAAGCAGCAACAGCAAGTACCAACAGAAAACATACAGATATGGATGAGATTCCTGTCCATCAACATAACAATACAACAATAGCAAAAACGGGACGACTCACCAAGTAACAATGTACCCGACATGCTTACTAAAGTTCTCGATATAAATCATGTTAAGCAGTCAACAACAGAATATCATGCTAAACAGTTAACAGCATAACGTAAGGCATTCTTACACAATACAGCGATGTATAATAGTAAATGTAAACATCAATAGCCATGCAATGCAGTGCAATGTACATGACTCAATGCTAATGCCACTGGGTACTACTCTGACCCCTACTCCATGGAGCTAACAAAACGTCAGAGAGAGTGAATGGGAAGACAGGTTCCGGTTTCTGTCAGCCATAAGCACGATGCTACAACATTCGTAACGTGCACGTATCTGGCTTTACGGAAACACTCTCGACCAAATATGAAAAGTATGGCATCTAGTAGAGGATATCAGTGTATTGCTCGGATTAGCCATGACACAGAAGAGCTACCAACAGGTCACATGTCAGCCCTTCCAACCCTGATACCTCCAAAAAGACCATTGAAGATCGTCACCGTAAGATTCGCACCCGCATCAAGGTGTAAGCTCAACTCCTAGGCTCAAGGCCTTACAACTGTGCAAATGTAATGCAGATGCGAAAAAGCAATATCTAACCCCCGGGTAAACCTCGAGTTCCACTAAGGTTCTCTTCCTTAGGAACTATACGCGTCTTTGAAAAACAAAACCTTTATCCACCGGATAAATCTCGTGATCCCTCCAGGATCGAGTCATCATAAGACTGAAACAATTGAACAACTGATCGGGATTCGAATCACCGGTCCGTCATCGAACTACTGTTTCAAAACCCAAAACGTTTCGTGTGTGTTTATGTCTTATGAAATCATTGATGTACTAAGTCATCAATGGTATAGTATATGGTCTTGTTCCACCACATACCATACTTTAACTTAGGTTTTTATACGTAAAACTTTACGAGTTGAGTTAAAAACTCCTTTGTAAACCAAAAATAAGTTCTCAATTGAAAACTCTTTTGATTTGAAACAACTTTTGAACCTTATTTTTAGCATTTTCTGAAAACATGAAATTCGCTTAGCAGAATTTCATTCGCTTAGTGAAATTGAGGCAGTAATACCTCTCTTGAAACTCCTTTGTATCGCTCGGCGAAACAGAATTCGTGTAGTGAAATTCGTTGGATTCGCTTAGCAAAATGTTGCCTTAAAACAAGACATTAACCTTGTTAAAGAAAACCCTTATGGAACTATATTGATTCTCATGAAAACATTCAGTAATTCACTTTTAAATCACTTGATTAACTAGATGAACTAATGATAAGATAGATGGTATGTTTCACTTTGGTGAAAACACTTAAAGATTAAATTCCATTTGATCTTTGGATCAAAGTCACTTAGGGTTTTTCTTTGAAAAACATAAGTTATTAAAACACTTTCCTTACTTGAAAACTTAATTGTTCAAGAACTACTCATACTCTTCCTTTTCTCAAGGTCATGGCCAAAAGCCTATTAGGAACAAATGTGAAGGTTTGCTTCACTAACTAACCAAATTATGGCTCACAAAACTTACACAATTATGATAAAATCATTGCATCATAATTAAGCACAAAAGTCCATACTTGATCTAGTGATCAAAGTAGGTTTTTCAACATGCGAGAAATTATTTTCCCATCTAGACAACATCATCATAAAACACATGATAAGGCATATAAGCATAAACTCATCAAGACAACTTTGTTTTTCAAGAGAACTTAGCAAAACTTAACAATTAAAAGTGAACCCAAACTAAAGGGTTTCACCCACACATAAACTTAAACAACCATCTTCACTACCACCATCTTGGTGTGATGAGGCTCACCCCCCATACCTGTTGAAGAGCAGATATCTAGATCAAAGTGGGTTGATCGGTTTGTGAACCTCCTGACAATCGTCAACAACTACAACAACACAACAATCAAACATTAAACAACAATCAAAACAAAACTCAACAATTCTACCTAAGGGTTTCGGCCACCCTAAAGAAAATAAAGCTAGGAATTGATCTTGATTTTCCATTTCATGGATTCAAAGGCAATAGGAAAGCTAAGGATGAAATCAAGTGTTAGAAATCAAAAATTGATGAAAAACACTATTCATCATCACTATATGGTTCGGCCAAAATGGGAATTTAGGGCTATGATGAGCATTGAATCATAAGCTCTTGGGTTTAGGTAGAGAATGATGAAGTGAGTTCAAAGAAATTGGTCTCACATCAAAAGGATTTTTCTATAATTTCCTATGGATTTTCAAACTTTTGGATCTAAGAAATGATTTTCATGAAAATGAAGTTTGATCTTGAAATAAAGAGAGATTTAAGAATCTAAGAGATCATAGAAGTGATCTTACCTTAAAATGAAGGAAGATTACTTAAGGAATCAAGTGATTCTAACAAGTGATTCAAGCTTTTTCAAAAAGAAAATGGAGTTTCTCTCAAGAACAACTATGGAGTTCTAAAGGGAGAGGGGCTGTGCGAAAATGAAGGCTGGAGGGGCTGAGTTAAGCCTCTTAAAAGCTCACTTAAGGGCAAAAAGGTCATTTGCCAAAAGGGTAAAATGGTAAAAGTGTAAAAGACTAAGGTTATGGGCATTTTGGTCATTTTGCGTCCAGATATTTCCGAACATCATGACGACTCTGGCATACTCTCCCAAGTGTCCTGGGATGATGTGATATCAAGATTATCCATTGATGAGTCCCGGTAAATCCATATGTGGCTCCGTTCGTCACCCGATTGAGGATTCCGCTCGAACGGAGGTCAGAAAGTGATTTTTATGAAATTTTTATGAAATTTAACCAAAACGTAGAGAATCGAATTCTAAGACTTACTGTCTTGTTCACGGGTCCATCTGAGGTCTCCTGATCAGTAAAATCATACTGTCAGTGTAAAAACGCAGACCGGACTCCGTTTGAGTTTTCGACTCAAAACTTAATCGTAGCTTCCTACGATATCGTCGAGCATGACTATGGTCTCGGAATATTTTATTTCCATTCCTAAGATGTCGAATAAAATAAAGATGTTAAAATACTGAAGAATTAGAAAACGTGAAAATCGGGGCGTTACACTAAGTCTAGTTGGAAGCCTAGAAATAAGCCTAAATCTTGTTGGAAGTGTTTAAGGCATAACACAAGAAACGGTGGAAGTCGGAAGTTTGGAAGGATCTCCCCAACTGAGCAGAACTCTCAAGCGTAGGAAGGGTGCACGCCCAAGCATTGGCATGTTGAACGCTCAAGTGTTGGCATGTTGAACGCTCAAGCGTGTTGAGTGCGTTCGCCAGCTGTCCTGAGTTTTGATGCGTGTGAGACACGTGTCAGGTCCTGGAGAAGGCGGGGTGGACGAGGCTCCACGCTGAAACATGGGAGGACTTCATGCTCAAGCATGGTTAAGCGTGCTCAGCAAAGTGACTTAAGTGAAGTTTTCACTTTCACTTGGTCATTTTGCGCGAAATCACCATTCTCTCACCACTTTTTACAGTGCAAAGAGAGAATTGAGAGTTTCTGAGTGAGAAAGTGTGAATCTGGAAGAATCGAGGCATCGAGACGTGTTTCTGACTACAAAGTTGTGATCGTGACTTCGAAACCTTCGATTTCGACCGATCAGTTTCTCGATTCGTCCAAGGTAAACTCGAATTCTTAGCACGTCGACTTTAGTGTTCTTCGTGTGCTTCGAGTTTCCTTCCTCTTATCTTTGGTTTTGGAGTTTCCCTAGGGTTAAGACTATTACCTGCAAGTTGTTCCCTGATTAGGGAAAAGTTCGAGATCGTGTCCGTGGCGTTTTTGAGCTTGAGGTCACGGCTGTGGTTGCTGTTGGAGCGGCGTGGTGGTGGTGTTGGTGGTGTTGTGGTGATCGTGATTGCTTTCAGGCATGGGGAGAAAGATGCTGATATCGTCAGGAAGGCAAGAGTTGTATAGCTTTCTGTTTTTGTGTAGGGGAACCCCAAACCCTAATAGAAGTTAAGCCCTGACAAAGTACCTAAAGCCTAGGTTTAGCTTACTTTGGACTATCACCGCTAAGACTGTACCCTAGGTTAGACGATTTATTGCTCGAGGTTGAATTGTGATGCATGTTGTTATGCTGCTTGATGTGATTAGTTGAACTACCTGATTACGTGCCTATCTGCTTTATTGCCTGTTTGATATGTTACATCTGTTCGTATTACTATTGCTTAATATCTTGCATTCTTGTTGTTTTGGCTGAGTGGCTGTGAGGTGCTGTTGAGCGAATTGGGTTGATACCGTGGATGATTATGATGTTTTTGAGCTATGGCTCGTGGACACGTGGTGTAACGCCCTTCGTTACATTAGTAACCCAAATTAATAATTTAAATAAAATCAGGAAAAATAAAAAAAATTTCTTAAATAAACACTGAATAAATACTTAATATAATATTAGTCCAAAATAATTGTTTACATTAATTCAAAAACCGAATAACATAATCAGTTTCAAAACTTCAAAACAGGGCGTCTATAACATCTCGCATAAGAAAATAACTAAAAAATAATAAAGGTCCTCCTGACATATGCCATACAATACTAACCAAGCTCTAAAGCTAAAGAGATAGTCTTCAAAACGTCTGGCTGCTCAACAGGGACATCCTCAGGCTCTGAAAACAATACTACTAATGAGATATAAAATCCCAGTGAACAGAAATACATTTTAAAGGGTTTTCACAAAAGCATTGTTCTCAGCCGGTGCGGTAACCGGAAAAACTGTCCATGGTACTCGCTATTTTCAAAATAATGTATAGTAAAATAATAATAATATAAATTATTATTGACAGTAACTATCATCATTAATACGTCATAAATCAAATATGACAAAATCTCATATATCAAATAATCTCAAATATTCTCATATGTCATATGACTTCCAAACTGCACATAACAATGGCGTCCCATTGCCTACCTTACTCATGAAGGTATTTCGATGTCACCTTCTCTTCAGTGACATTACTCATTTCGATACCAACCATTGTACACTAGTGGTATTACTCATTTCGACATCCCAACGTGTGGCGATGTTACTTTCGATATCCCATCATGACGGTATTTCATATTTCGACACCCCAAATCATTGGCAGTGTTACTTTCGATACCCCTATCATAGGCGGTATTGCAGCAAACAACATCCAACATATTAACAGTTATTGAATCATGCCAATATCACAAATATCATCAAATAATGCATATATAGCATGTCAATTCAACCAAATCAAATATTTAACACACACACACACACACACACATATATATATATATATATCATAGCACCAATCTCAATAATAAACATTTAATTGACAGCAGAAACATCTTAGAAGAAAAACCCCCAAATTTATAAAATCAGGATTTGACCAAACCAGGATTATTTTCCAAAAAGACATGTTTTAAAGCATAACCCAAACCCCAAGACAAATTGCACCATGGAAAAGGTGAGAAAGAGTATTTCTACTCACCTCTTGAAGACCTCCAAGAATCTCCAAGCGTACCCTATGGCGAATCCTAGATGTCGCCGTCCTCAGTCTTGAATCCCCTTCTCCTTCTCCTTCTTCTTCATCTTCTTCTTTTTCCTGTTGTTGTTGTTGTTATTGTTCTCCTTCCAAACTCATTGTTTGTTGCAACCCCATCTCCCAAGCATGAAGATGCTCCACAGCCGTTATTAAGATGTATTAGGGTGCAAAAAAGGTTCCTAGCCGCACTATGGTGTTATAAGAAGGTATATATATAGTGTTGCACTGATTCTCTATTTTTAAACCTATTTTTAATGCATCCTGACATAGAGACTGATTTTTGAATTAAGTTTTAGATAGAGTCTTTGAATAAGTTTTAGATAGAGTGTAGTTAGAGTTTGTTATTAAATAAGTTTTAGATAAAGTCTAGCAGAGTTCTGTTATTGTTGCAGATTTTAATTATCTTTTATCCTTTCTAATTAATTCAAAGGCCCAAAACATGCAGTCTAAGCCTCCCAAAAATTATCTAATTTCTCTAACGTTATTATCTCCAATTATTTTTATTTTTAAGATGTTACACGTGGCGTCATGGCGGTGGCCGTGTTGATGCGAGGCATTTGGATTGGATTTGAGCATTAGGCATGAAAATCTGGTATCAGCTCGTTGAGGATGGTTGTTGCATATCATAGCGGCAAGTGGTGGGGCCGTATGATGGTAGTATGGGCTACCAATGTCATACGAGGTTAGTTGTACCTGAGTGCGAGTGCGAAAAGCGGAAGGGGCAGTCTGTCTAGCCTTGGGGATGTAACCGGACTCGGGAACAATCTACAGTGATGAATGGGGTTGCTGCTATCGTGTCGTGATGCCCGATCAAGCCTGGTTGTCCAGACTGATTCCTGAGTTGTTCCAAGTTACAAGCTAACGTTCCAAGGCGACCAAGATACCATTTCTTGTGTGGACCGGGGAAGCACTCTTATTGGTCACGACGAGCGGATCGGTTTCCTTGACAAGCTAACTCCTATTCCTGTGTGGAACTTGTGTTGAGAGAATCGACCGACATGCTGCATAGGATTAGTATCCCGAGTAGAGGACAGATCTGAGTGTGAGAACTATTGAAGATGTTTGCTTGTTGTATATTATTTAGAGAGATGGCTGTTAGTGTGCGTTATTTGTTACATACATGTTATTTATGCTACATGCTATGTGTTGTTATGCTACCGTTGTCAGTATCCCTCTGTGTTTGATACAGCCGTCTTGTCTCCCTATCTCTTCTGTATAAGTTTGTTATTGTTCGTTTGCATGAAAACGAGGAACCAGTGGAGGATTTTGATGGACCTGAGAGCACACCGGTTCATCCAAGAGGCATCGCAAATGCCGGTGCTGGGAGATCTTGAGATCAGCTATCATGATGAACAAGGGTGGCAGGTGGACCCCCCTACTTCCCTGACAGTCTACATCAGGCCTATTAGCCTGGTGTTCAGGAGCTGAACTCCACCATTTGAGGACATCAGAGGACCATATCGGGTCATCCTGTTTCTTCCCTTCACCTAGATGTGGAATCCACCGAGACTACGCGAGCAGGACTTCATGTGGGCGGTGCATCATCATCTCACGTTACCAGCAGGAGAGGCTTTGTTCTACGTGGACAGCAGAAGAGGACAGAGCAGCGCTTGAGGACTTACCGGCGACGGAGGATCATCATGTCGAGTTCCTCGTCTGAGTACGTGCCCTTGAGGGTTTATAGGAGCACGTATGACGAGGGACAGGGTAGCTCCAGGTATCCACGCCACTAAGGGCATGGAACTGTCAGTGCGTCCACTATAGGTTGTTTGGTGAGCTGATCTTGATGTATTTTGAGAGGGGTGCGGAGTGCTGGTGAGTTTTTCAAAGTTTTAGAGTCTTCGATGTACCTGCTTTTATATCATTCAGTTTCATGTACAGTCGTTTATATATATACTATTGCCCTACTGATGGGGCTAGTGATGCATGTTATTGTATATAGTTATCTTATCTTATCTACGCTTTACTCTGTATGTTTGCCTTTACCGTTGTACACGTGTTTTGTATGTTTACTGATTGTCGTTTTCTTTTACCCGCTTCCTTGCTAAACGCGTTAATTCTATCATACGGTTAAGGTATAGTTAATAATGTTAGGTTTAGGGTAAATGGGATTACCTTACGCAAGTGTGGTCGTCTCAGCGACCAATATAACGCGGTCCCAAAAAGCCCACTCGCTGTCTATTTTGCGACCGACGCAATCGCTAATGAGGAGATCACTTTGTTCTTGGGGACCAATATAGCGACCGCATATTCGATCGATGTAGTTAGAGGTGGCAAAATGGGTTGGGCCCGACGGGCCAACCCGTTTAACCCATCATTTTTGACGAGTCGGGTTGAGGTTCTCGTCCCATCAACCTGTTTTGACCCGGCCCGCCTAACCCATTTTTTTTAAAAAAAATTTATGCCATAATTATTTTTAGTTTACTCACCCATAAAGCCATTAGTTAGTCCATATAGTTCAGT
This sequence comes from Ammopiptanthus mongolicus, assembly GCA_039655645.1. Taxonomy (NCBI): domain Eukaryota; kingdom Viridiplantae; phylum Streptophyta; class Magnoliopsida; order Fabales; family Fabaceae; genus Ammopiptanthus; species Ammopiptanthus mongolicus. Next base: position 41,527,405 of record CM077345.1, read on the forward strand.
AATTATTTGTATATATATTTATATATTTTTAGTTTATAATTATCCATCCATAAGGACTATGTATATTTGTATGTAATCCATCTGGTTCAGTAATATATTTATATATTAGTTAGTCCACTGCCAAAATAATTATTTGTATTTTATGATGTTTTAGATGATATTGGTATGTTAGTAATTTTAATTTTTCATTTTTTACATTTTTCTAAAATTTTATTATTTTTTGGTGGGCTAACTCGCCAACCCACTGCAAAACGGGTGGGTTGTGAGGTTCAACCCATTTTACCAAAACGGGCCGACCCACCCCGTCCCGTTTTCGGTGGGTCAATGGCGGAGCGGTTTGGCCTGTTTTGCTATCTCTAGCTGTAGTGTAAGCATTTAACATCATTAGCGGCCGAATTGGCCGTCTCAATTTTGGTCGCTAATCTTTTTTTTTTTAAATAATTTTTATTTTCGAATAAGTTATTAAATATTAAATATATATTATTACTAATGTTATTATTATATTTAAAATACTATTTTCATTATTATTAATATTATAAATATATTTTTTTGGATTTATTTTTAATAGCAACCAATTAATAATCAATATTACATATATGTAAAATTATATTCCAAAATAAAGAGAAACAAAACAAACATTATATCAATAAGATTGTATCAATCCATTACATAAAGTATAAAGATGGAAATTCAAAATAAAAAGATAGTAAATCATTATGGAGGTCTCAGTGTCATCGTCTACAGTAGGCAATGTACGAGGTGGTGGCGCAATAGGCGCAGTAAGAGGCTGAAGCCGCAAGTGCTCCAAGATGTATCGTATCGTACCTCTCAACTCATCAATCGTCGAATGCAACTCCCTCTCTCCGGCATTCTGTGCGGCCTGCTGCTTAGCGAGCTCTCATTCAGCCGTGTGATAGTCTCCTGCATCTGTTGTATGTCCTCTGGAGGAACGGCAATCACATCTGCGTGTCTAGCCTGATGGGACGCGAGGCCACAAATGATCACCCAGTTGCCCAAGCCCATACATGTGCCCATTCTTATTTTTACCTCTAACAACCTCCAAATATATGATGTCATCGTCGACAGAGGCCGGAGACTGCTGCTCCTGACTAGAAGAAGCACCTTCTGTGAGGCACGTGCACGAGCCTCATCTAAGACCCGGTAATGTTTATCCTACAAAAGAAAATTGAATATCATATTATTAACAATTATTAAGCTACGAAAATTAAAGTAATATTGTTAGTAATATTAACAATTATACTTACAGGAAATATGTTTGGAATTTGCGTATTTCAAAACCAAAAACGCAGCTGAAAAATTTCCACCTAAAGATCCAAGCGAATGGTCATGACTCATGATTCTAGTGTTTACCTCTTGTAGCGCAAACTGTTGATAAAACTTTGTCTATCACGGGCACCGCACAAACGATGCCTCTACGGTATCCACAGGAGCAGACTTCGTGAGCATCCAACGTCATGAACAAGAAGCGGCATCTGTCTCACAGTGCTAGCTACAAAAAACGAGACTTGCAACTCACTATTCACTCTAATGTGCGGCTAGGGTGATGTCAGGCATGAAGGCACAAATCCTTAAGCGGTCTACTTATAGTAGCACCTCCTTAAGTGAGTTAGTGAGCTGCGTTTGACCTAAGCGTCATGCACCATGCGCTAGGCCCAATAGAAAAAAGAGAGTCCAACTCTCTTTTCAATGCATCTTTTAATCTACTATTATATGTGTGACCCAATAGGTTCCCATAACGTTGGCAGTAATATTAAATCCAATTTAATATTACAAGCAGTGAGTGGTATCTAGCAACATATCACTGCTACCCAAGTAATGAGAATGCCAGTGATTTGACATAACTTTATTGCGACCAAATAACCGTGTAGTAAATGTCCAATCATCCATATGTCATAACTGAACACAAGGCATAAATGTGTCACCCTTGTTAAGTCCAATTACATATTCCTCGATCTCCGAGTAGACGTGTAATCACAAACGAGCCCAATATCACATATTGGCCTATTTCTGCGTGGCCATGCATATTTCACGTCTTACTCTATCGAAATAATATGAATTAAATTATTTAACTTATTAATTTAATTACATTTTTAATTAATTGTAATAATATAAAAATAATAACAAATAATACTTCAAACGGGTTCACTTTTAGTAATACTTCAAACGGGTGAAAGTCATCAGAGGAACAAAGGCTTAGACGGGTGAAAGCTTCATTAGACGAACGAAGGCTTAGAGACGAACGAAGACTTAGACGGGTGAAAGCCTCATGAGACGGTTGAAAGCTTAGACGGGTGAAAGCCTCATGAGACGGTTGAAAGCTTAGACGGGTGAAAGCTTCATTAGACGGGTGGAGTATTTGTGTAGACTTCAGACATTTGAACTTTTCGGAGTTCCAGACGTGTGAACTTTTCCTAGGTTCAGACGGGTGAACTTTTCTTTAGTTCAGACGGGTGAAAGCTTCATTAGACTGGTGGAGTATTAGTGTGGCCTTTAGACAGTTATGTTCACCCGTCTGATGACTATCAATGAAGGACCCGTCTGATGACTATCAGAGAAAAACCTTTTAATGTTCACCCGTCTGATGACTATTAGTGAAGGACCTTTTAAATGTTCACCCGTCAAATGAATATCAGTGAAGGACCTGTTTGATGACTATCACTGAAGGACCTTTTAAATGTTCACCCGTCTGAACCTAGGAAAAGTTCACACGTCTGGAACTAAGAAAAGTTCACACGTCTGGAACTAAGGAAAGTGCAACTGTCTGAAGTCTACAGAAATACTCCACCCGTCTATTGAAGCTTTTACCCGTCTGAACAAAAGTTCACCCATCTGAGCCTAGGAATAGTTCACATGTCTGGAACTTAGAAAACTTCACACGTCTGGAACTAAGGAAAGTTCACACGTCTGAAGTCTACACAAATACTCCACCAGTCTAATAAAGCTTTCACTCGTCTAAGCTTTCAACCGTCTAATGAAGCTTTCACCCGTTTAAGCTTTCAACCGTCTAATGACTATCAATGAAGAACCTTTTATCAGACGGGTGAAGGTGATTCAACGTGGGTTTTTTTTTTATTTAATTTTTGTTGTTTTAATTATTTTAATTAATTAAATTTATTTAATTTATTAATTAATTATGTTAGTGTAATTAAATATGACAATTATTTTAATTAAATAATTTTTTTTAAATTATGAATTAAATTATTTAGCTTATTAATTTATTTACATTTTTAATTAATTGTAATAATATAGTAATAATAACAAATAATACTTCAGACGGGTTGACATTTAGTAATACTTCACACGGGTGAAAGTCATCAGACGAACGAAGGCTTAGACGGGTGAAAGCATGAAAGCTTAGACTGGTGAAAGGTTCATTACACGGTTGAAAGCTTAGACGGGTGAAAGCTTCATTGGACAGGTGAAGTATTTGGGTAGACTTCAGACAGTTGAACTTTCCTTAGTTCCAGACGTGTGAACTTTTCTTAGTTCCAGACGTGTGAACTTTTCCTAGGTTCAGACGGGTGAACTTATCTTTAGTTCAGACGGGTGAAAGCTTCATCAGACGGGTGGAGTATTTGTGTAGACTTCAGACAATTGAACTTTCCTTAGTTCCTGACGTGTGAACTTTTAAAAGGTCCTTAACTGATAGTACTCAGACGGGTGAACATTTAAAACATTCACCTTTCTGATGACTATCAGTGAAGGACTCGTCTGATGACTATCAGTGAAGGACCTTTTAAATGTTCACCCATCTGAACCTAGGAAAAGTTCATACGTCTGGAACTAAGAAAAGTTCACACGTCTGGAACTAAGAAAAGTTCAATTGTCTGAAATCTACACAAATACTCTACCCGTCTAATGAAGCTTTTACCCGTCTGAACTAAAGTTCACCCGTCTGAACCGAGGTAAAGTTCACACGTCTGGAACTTAGAAAAGTTCACACGTCTGGAACTAAGGAAAGTTCACACGTCTGGAGCTAAGGAAAGTTCAACTGTCTGAAGTCAACACAAATACTCCACCCGTCTAATAAAGCTTTCACTCGTCTAAGCTTTCAACCGTCTAATGAAGCTTTCACCCGTTTAAGCTTTCAACCATCTAATGACTATCAATGAAGAACCTTTTATCAGACGGGTGAAGGTGATTCAAAGTGGGTTTTTTTTTGATTTAATTTTTGTTGTTTTAATTATTTTAATTAATTAAATTTATTTATTTTATTAATTAATTATTTTAGTGTAATTAAATATGATAATTATTTTAATTAAATAATTTTTTTTTAAATTATGAATTAAATTATTTAGCTTATTAATTTATTTACATTTTTAATTAATTGTAATAATATAATAATAATAACAAATAATACTTCAAACGGGTTGACATTTAGTAATACTTCAGACGGGTGAAAGTCATCAGACGAACGAAGGCTTAGACGGGTGAAAGCATGAAAGCTTCGACTGGTGAAAGGTTCATTACACGGTTGAAAGCTTAGACAGGTGAAAGCATCATTGGACGGGTGGAGTATTTGGGTAGACTTCAGACAGTTGAACTTTCCTTAGTTCCAGATGTGTGAACTTTTCTTAGTTCTAGACGTATGAACTTTTCCTAGGTTCAGACGGGTGAACTTTTCTTTAGTTCAGACGGGTGAAAGCTTCATTAGACGGGTGGAGTATTTGTGTAGACTTCAGACAGTCGAGCTTTCCTTAGTTCCAGACGTATGAACTTTTAAAAGGTCCTTAACTGATAGTACTCAGACGGGTGAACATTTAAAACGTTCCCCTTTTTGATGACTATCAGTGAAGGACTCGTCTGATGACTATCAGTGAAGGGCCTTTTAAATGTTCACCCGTCTGAACCTAGGAAAAGTTCACACATCTGGAACTAAGAAAAGTTCACACGTCTGGAACTAAGAAAAGTTCAATTGTTTGAAATCTACACAAATACTCCACCTGTCTAATGAAGCTTTTACCCGTCGGAACTAAAGTTCACCCGTCTGAATCGAGGTAAAGTTCACACGTCTGGAACTTAGAAAAGTTCACACGTCTGGAACTAAGGAAAGTTCACACGTCTGGAGCTAAGGAAAGTTCAACTGTCTGAAGTCTACACAAATACTCTACCCGTTTAATAAAGCTTTCACTCGTCTAAGATTTCAACCGTCTAATGAAGCTTTCACCCGTTTAAGCTTTCAACCGTCTAATGACTATCAATGAAGAACCTTTTATCAGACGGGTGAAGGTGATTCAAAGTGGGTCTTTTTTTTATTTAATTTTTGTTGTTTTAATTATTTTAATTAATTAAATTTATTTATTTTATTAATTAATTATGTTAGTGTAATTAAATATGATAATTATTTAATTAAATAATTTTTTTAAATTATGAATTAAATTATTTAGCTTATTAATTTATTTACATTTTTAATTAATTGTAATAATATAATAATAATAACAAATAATACTTCAGACGGGTTGACATTTAGTAATACTTCAGACGGGTGAAAGTCATCAGACGAACGAAGGCTTAGACGGGTGGAAGCATGAAAGCTTAGACTGGTGAAAGGTTCATTACACGGTTGAAAGCTTAGACGGGTGGAGTATTTGTGTAGACTTCAGACAATTGAACTTTCCTTAGTTCCTGACGTGTGAACTTTTAAAAGGTCCTTAACTGATAGTACTCAGACGGGTGAACATTTAAAACATTCACCTTTCTGATGACTATCAGTGAAGGACTCGTCTGATGACTATCAGTGAAGGACCTTTTAAATGTTCACCCATCTGAA